>OX457010.1:2752829-7752829 GCA_949752705.1 Callimorpha dominula | reverse complement strand
AAGCAAAATATAAAGTATTATATTTTGTGACGATTGATACAGTGTATCAGTCCACCCCTTGGTAACCTGTATCAATGCTCCCCACAAACAACATAACTAATAAAATGTATTCTCATTCAACACCAAGCAAATCTAGTTGACAAATCCCTGAGATTCAGCTAAAATACACCTACACGGGTAAAAAATTGCACTTACCTATCTAGTTAAAATTACTTCAGAAACATCTTTCTGTATTCTTTTGCTTTCGATTCGTGGAGGATAAAGATTCAGACTATTCCGACATATTTGTTAATTTGGTGTCGTCAAAAATTAATTTCGGTCGTCGCGTTGTCCGTACACCACAAAGATGCAACCTAAATTTTGTAGCGCCTCAGGTATGTTTACAGAGGCAGGAGTAGATGACTTTTACGCCATAATGAGAAAGCGTACATATTCATTTTCAAAAAAGGTTAAACAAATGCCAGAATTTAATAATAAAAGAATTATATGAAAAGGTATATAATAAAGTTGACATGATTTTTATCTATAAATTGACATGTATCAATAATAAAATGTAATTTATTTTTATTAACATTAGGGTAAGCACTTATTGTATTACTAACCACATATGGGTTGACAACCTGAAATAAATGACTATTATTATTATACTCATAAACTAAAGTATATAATACTGAAAACTATACTAACGTGGCCGAGTTCGTGTGAACAAGCTGTGTGTCAAAAACCCGGCGGTCGTTGGTCATCCTGATCGGCGGAAAGCGTGAGCACGTTCACGCAAGCATGCACAAACAGCCTATTCACATACTTGTGCCCGTGCTTGTACTCGTTGAATGTCGCTGTGAACGCACCATAGAAAGGCTTAAATTGCCCTCAAATCTATTTTTTAATAGGCCCATGGCTTTGATTATCTATTAATATACTTGTACTAAGTTTATGATATAATGAAAGGCCCATGGTTTCAAATTTTTTTGTTGGTCCAGATGGAGTTGAATATAAAACTTTTGGCTTTCCTAAACTTACATTTGGCTTAAAATATTTTTTAAGTTAGCAGCACTGTCACAGATTATAAAAATGTTGAATGCCAAATGTCGTATTTTAGTTTTAATAAGTATTTAGAAATTGTTTGAATTACCTGAATTGTCACTAGATTATATTAAATGTTTATTTAAATTGTACAAATTGATGTGAACTTGAAGCTGCTCAACGAATATCATGTCTTCACAAATTGGCGAAGAAATTGCAGACATAGCTATGACATGTTCTGAAGCGGACTCCTCACAAACACACGGACACGAGGGTAAATAAACAATAACAACAACGCATAATTGTTTTCTGTGATTTTGTAATGACATTTGTTATTCCTACTAAAAATTAAGTCTAAATCTGGCATAGTAAATTTATCTTTAACAATTTATTTATAGCCACATCAAGCGCAAGTGCTGATGATGCCTCCTCGAGCAATGCGACTACCCCAGCCGGGACTGAGGGTCAAGCCTCCCGGCAATCCAACCTTCAGCGAATCCAGCAGCGAAAACAACAAGTTTACAATTGGCCCCATAACAAGAAATTACTCAAGCTAGCTATATACTCTGCTTGTCAGGTAATTTTTTTCATTTACATTATTTGCATTTTTGACAATCATGTTTCCTACCAAATAATTAGCTGATACAAAAATTCAATCAATATTGTCATAAAACTGCATACTTTGTAAGCTCCTGCAGTGCTCCTTTATACTATTTATAATACAAACATCAATTTCCTGAAAAGTTTATTGATAGACTCTATTGTTGTTATACCATAGATGCAATCATAATGGATAGTAGACATGTGTAGTTCCGGAGTGTAATAGTTTCTTGAACTATGTACGCAGTCAGAACTATGTTAGTTCTTTCCGACTTACTCAACCTAATACCACAGTTTGTCAGAACGAGCATGCGGATTAAAAGAGCGGCCGCAGCGGTATTGAATGGTGGAATGAATAACGAACAATTATAAATAAATATCTACATATATAGTATACATAATATTATGATGTACAAATGTAAATATTACTTAATTATGTATATATACCATCGTTCTACATTAATTTAAAATATTTTAAGTCTACGCTATTTTATTATTTGTACATTATTGGTTGACAGTTCTGAGCCTGTATGTGAGTATGACGGAAAATCAATTGATATTGTTTATTACTACCACGTATGTCTGCTGCTGCTGTCTGAACCAAAATAAAACTGTTAACTACAATGTCCGGATAAAACTAAGGAACTAGAAAGTTCCTCGGACATGTTTCCTGGAACTTGTTCCGACAAGGAAAGGAACCGTTCCAACTTCAAACCCATGTCGGATATGGTTTGCGCATGTCTAACGGATAGTACTGACCGATGAGTCATAAAGGTTTTTTAGAAGCAAAGAATTATATTAATTTAGTGTGCTTATTGGTATAATCAAAATTTTACCTCTTGAGTGCTTACATGGGTAGGTAGTATTATGTGGGATTAAGGTTGGATACCATTGGTATGTTTTGATTGGTGTTCTAAATACTAAAATATAGATGAATAACTAATTCAGCAGTAATATTTGGAGATTATGAAACTCGAAAAACTGTTAAAAGGTTATAAATTCATAACTAAAATTCAACATACTATCGATTACTTAAATGGATATTGAGTTTGCAAATTTGCAATAACTATCTACTGTTGCTATGAAATCAACTATTCCTCTTTACTTAATTTTGATACTTTGGACACTTTTGTAAGAAAATTTTGGGAATGGAAGAATGTGAAATACTTAAACTTTATATAGAAGTGCAGAAAGCTAAGCTTTTTAAGCAATGTGATACAAATTAAAAAAATATGTAAAAATAGCATCAAACTGTAAGCATCCAATACATATATTAGACCAGGGTAGAAGCCTTTAAAAATAATAAAAAGTGAAAAAAAATAATAGTAGGATGAAACCCATTGGAAAAGGAGGAGAATATTATAAAAATGAAAGGAAAAATAATTTACGGGCGATCTGAGGTCGGGAAGGGGAAGGGGGTGAGTTTTAAGGGTGAAAAACGATTTATCTCGATTTCCGGCAAAACTACAAGTCCTATGGAAAAAAGTCAAATAGTAAAGTTGTAGGTAATAAAAAGATCTACAAATTTTGTATCTACACTTTTTTCACATAACCCCAAAATTTATGTAAAAAAATCAAGAAACCAAGTTTTTGGTTTTTTATTTTTTATCTTTTACAAAACATTTTTTTTTTCACGAAATTTGGTGAATACTTACCTTTTTATGTTCCAAATACACTGTAATTTATTTGATTTGAAATATTTATTTTATCACCTTATTTTGACTTATATCAAAAAAGCACACTAATTTCCAATCGAAAAGTCACCCGTCAAAATATTTGCTTTTTTCAAAAAGTTGTTGTGCTTTCTGTTCGTTGAAATCTATACTTTCCGATGGTGTAAAAAAAATATATAGTACCATAGTAAATCTTCTCAAAAAATGCAAAAAATCGAAAAAAACTGATGATGAAATGAATAAAAGCTGATGTCAAAGTCTCAATTTTTTTGTACTTATTGTCGATTCTTTTCTTGCTAGAGACCACTAAACGAATTAAAGCTGCTTTTTTATTTCATACACTTGCTTATCATCTGCCTTATTGCAGATTACAAACAAATTCATCCATACTGATAATCTGAAAGGACATAATCGAATTAATAATGCCTTTACAATTTTATCGTGAGTATAACTAAATTTGTTTGTGCAAAATAAACGAGATTATTATTTTTAATCTTGTACTAAGATATCATTCAATTAAAATTTTTTAGTTTATGTTACGTTAAGTTATTTTTGAAAGAAAATATTACTATTTTTATGTTAGAGTTGATTGATATAGATTAAAATAAAGATAGTATTTACGTTGCTATGCAGATTCCAAACGTTTTATTTTTTAAAGTGTCACAATTCTCTTAAAGTAACTCAGCCTGCACGTGTATTTTTATAAACGATGTTGTACACTGCTCTGTATCGCGAACGAAATTAATAAATAATAACGGTTTTTACAGCTGCTACGAAATAGCAGGTATGTAGTAAGGCCCAGACCCGCCTAGCCCATACCCCAATTCTCTATGAAATACCTTTTGATGGGCTAAAATTTTTCGTAGGTCACTCAGGTATATAAATTATCTTAAAATAGTAATAAATAAGCATCTACGCATATAACTTAAAGAAGATTCTACAACTTTCTCCAAATATTGTAGAAGTTTCTTAAATATTAACTTTATTAACTTATTTGTTTGTTAATTATAGTAGTATATTTCGATTTGCAAGTTTTTTGTTTATCAATGTAACATATAATCTTACGTTTTTCGAGTAATTAAAGTGTAAATTTTAATAAATAGCTCCAAATTGTATATAATAATTAAAAATTGAATTTTAATTCGAATTCGACTTTTTTTAGATTTTTAGCGTTTTCTGAGAAAATGTATTATGGTAATATATATTTTTTTTACACCATCGCAAAGTAGAGATTTCAACGAACAGAAAGCACACCAACTTTTTGAAAAAAGCTGATGTTTTGACGGGTGAATTTTCGATTGAAAATTGGGGTGCTTTTTCGATATTAAGTCAATATAAGGTAAAAAAATAAATATTTGAAATCAAATAAATTACAGTGTATTTGGGATATAAAAAGGTAAGTTTTCACCAAATTTCGTGAAAAAAAAAAATGTTTTGTAAAAGATAAAAATAAAAAACCAAAAACTTGGTTTTTTGATTTTTTTACATAAATTTTGAGGTTATGTGAAAAAAGTGTAAATACAAAAGTTGTAGATCTTTTTATTACCTACAACTTTGCTATTTGACTTTTTTCCATAGGACTTGTAGTTTTGCCGGAAATCGAGATAAATCGTTTTTCACCCTTAAAACTCACCCCCTTCCCCTTCCCGACCTCAGATCGCCCGTAAATAATTTTTCCCTTCATTTTTATAATATTCTCCTCCTTTTCAAATGGGTTTCATCCTACTATTATTTTTTTTGGTTTCAAAAATTATCGACCCTGGTCTATATTGGTTGATGTCATATACTAATATGTATTATAAATTGGTAAAGTTTGTGAGTTTGAATGTTCATTGAAATTTCCGGTACTACTGATCCGATTTTAAAAATGTTTTTAGTGTTAGATAGCTCATTTATCGAGGAAGGTTATAAGGTATAAACATCACGCTACGACCAATAGGAGCGGAGCATCAATGAAAAATGTTGCAAAAACGGGTAAAATTTACAAACGCAGACAAAGTTGCGCGGGTCTGCTAGTGGTAGATAAGTCTGTACAATGACAGTTCAAGTTATACTGGCCAATGAAATAAACCAAAAATGATTTATGTATTCAAATATGATATCGTATATAATATATAAAACTCTAGTATATATATAAAATTTTGCTTGTGAATAGGAACTGTATAGGTATAGAATATGTTTGCAATAATTTCCATTTGACCACCACATTCACAGTAAAAGTTATGTATATGAGGACTTTTACAGTACAACCGGCAACAGAAAACCAGCAGTGAAGCAATGATTTTATTGCTTTTCGCCGAGTAAGGTTACCAGAGGCCCTAACCTTACCTCCCCCCTCCCCTCCCCTCCCCTCCCCCTCTTCCACCCTTACCCTACTCCCACTTAAAAGCCTGGCAACGCACATGTGACTCTTGAGTTGCAGGTGCCCATGGGCGGCGGTAGTCATTTACCATCAGGTGACCAGGTGACCTGTCTGCTCTTTTGCCCCCTATACCACAAAAAAAAACAAAAACATGGGTCTGGTCTAACATGTTTTGTACAACATTTACAATTAATTTCAGACACCAGAATGTGCTTGCAATGGGTGGAAGACACCAATTCCTCAACAAGCAGGGAAAGCCAATCCTCGAGCTGAT
The DNA here is from genome assembly GCA_949752705.1 of Callimorpha dominula. Classification (NCBI taxonomy): domain Eukaryota; kingdom Metazoa; phylum Arthropoda; class Insecta; order Lepidoptera; family Erebidae; genus Callimorpha; species Callimorpha dominula. The sequence continues at coordinate 7,746,897 of OX457010.1, read as the reverse complement.
AATCAACCTCCTGCCAGCTTCAGTGATCCTTGTAGAAACTGTAATCATGTACTAGGTGAGTCTCGAGTCTCGATTCCCACCCAGAACAAATAATTGTGTCATCAGCATGATCATTATCATTTGTTCTGTGCCTGGGTGTAATTTATCTATAATATGTATTTATTTAGAAATATATAAATATGTTTATCAGCAGTCTGGTTACCATAGTACAGGCTTTGCCTAGAGATCAGACGGCCGTGTGTGAGATGTGTCAAGTTATGTCAACCAACAATACCAGCAGAATAAGCTTCTGAGTTGTTTTTCAGTGCCTTGACATTGTTTATGTCTCAGAAGCAAGCCCAGGGCATTTCTTCCTCATTTAAGTACCTAGTATTAAATTTGTCTATATGTCACAATGATTTTAACAAACAATTTTACATGAAATGCCTGGTTAAGGCCAATCACAATCAATGGAACATTATTAAACTTCCTCTAACATTCACTTCCAGAAAAACATGTGACCCAATTGCAAGGTTTGCCCGTTGCTGAAGTCAATCGGCTACTTGGAGCTGTAGTAGATGTGGAGAATATATTTATGTCCATGCATAGAGAGGATGACCATGATACCAAGCGGGTGTATTATTATTTATTCAAGGTTAGTGTCAATTAAATAAGCAGGACTCGAATGGCATAAGTAAAATAAGCAGTGAAAACTACTTATAAAAAAATTAACCTGTTAAGGTTTTTTTCGAAGTTGCACTGTAATGGCGTCATGATTGTTCTTGCATCATATTGCTCATCGTAGTTACTTAGGCTAGCTCCTCTTTGAGCAAGAGCCATTGCTATGTAAATACCTATGGCATATTATTGACAATGAAATAAATGCACAATACCTACCCAATTGCCGAAAAATAAAATAAATCAACTCGCGGGCAGCATTTTTCGTAGCGTTAAACCTTTCTCCGGCTAGACCTCAATCGCTGAGCGTCTGAAGCGTAACGTGCGATAGGGAACTATTCCAATAAAATTTACCAAGAGTGTCTAATTCTCAAAAATGTCTTTAACAGATTCTCCGCAAGTGCATCTTAACCCGGTCCCACCCACGTATTGAGGGGCCGTTAGGTCAGCCTCCGTTTGAGAGGCCCTCAATAGCGAAGGCGATCACCAACTTTGTTTTATTCAAGTTCAATACTCTTCCACAAAGAGAGTGGCAGACGATGTATGACCTGGCTAAAATGTTTCTCCACTGCTTCAACCATTGGAACTTCGAAACACCTGGTGTTAGGAAATTGGTAAGAAGCTTTTAAACATACAGAAATTACATGAGGAAAACTAGTTTAAACAATTACCTAAAAATGTATTATGTTTTTCAGCAAGTCTCAAATCCTGAAGATATATCAACTTACCAAGTAAATTATACAAGGTATGCTGTCATTCATTTGTATAATTTTTGATAAAATGCTGTGTTCTGTAGCGTATTCACATATGGTTACAATAATAGCAACTTTACACTTGCAGCAGGTTACAAAGATAGTGCAATGGTTAACTAGATACAATAGCTCAATAAAAATCTTAGTCAATAACAATCGTGACTAATATCAAAATACCAGATGTCCAATCAGTGTTTTCGACTTTTTTATATCGTGATTGATTCAAAATCATATTATTTTGTGCATGATCTATTCTCTGACAGAAGGAGATTCTGATCCTGTTCAAATGAGTTTAACCGTATCTAACATATTAAATGTAATCTAGTCAATTATGTATATTAAAACTTTGCCTGAAGTACGATTCACACCAAACGGGCCACGCCGGAGCGCGTTTTTAGTACAGTGATGGAAATTGAAGTTTATATTTATTACTTAAAATTCATTTTTGCATCACACTTCTTGCCGTCACGAGCGGTTGGATCCGCCCACTTACGGTAGCCTACCGAGGTGCGACTCGACGCGCTATGGCGCGGCCCGTTCGGTGTGAATCGTACTTTAGATCCCAAATTTTCAAAATCTTCAACGTTAATGCTCTATCAATACGCCTACTCTTTTTTTTACACGCTTTTATTAGCTTGGTATGTATGTTCCTATGTATCAATGTAACGGAATCTTTTAACGTGATTTTCACCCACTTTCAACGTCCGATTGAATTGAAACTTCGCACATTTATCAAGGTCCTGTGACAATACAGTATTAAAGACGTTTGAGTTAAAAAACTAAAAAACACGCATTTGTAACTAGCTGAACTAAAAAGTAGAAAATAATTTTCTATAACTTAAAAAGGTGCTATTTAAAATATTATATAATGACTACTTTTACTGAAATATTTACAACAATTGACATCTACCCACTTCACGCTTTTTTACGATAAAATGATTTTTTTCTTAATCACTCATTTTATTTTTTTTACTTAATAAATTATTTTCTACTTTTTAGTTCAGCTAGTTACAAAAGTGTGTTTTTTAGTTTTTTTAAACTATTATTTATTTAAAAACTTAAAAAAAAAAGGATCACTGACTTGAATGCGCCTAAATCATGATAAATTGTAATAATCTGTATGTTTCATCCCTTAATTTCCCACCTTTCGAGGTAGAATATTTTCTTCAAATTTAAATGGAACCAACCTTGAGTACAACCAATTCAAAATAAAATAAAATATTGAAATCAGTTCACAAATGGCGAAGAAATCGCGTAACATACTCACAAAAATAAAACAGTCGAATTGAGAACCATCTTTTTTTGAAGTCGGTTAAAAATTTAACCAACGTGCAAACTAATGCACTTAATTTTGGAAGCATCCATAAGGCTTTAAACATATAGAGAAGGCTATCATTTTCTAAATTCCATCTCCGTACTTATATATTTTTTCTTGTATATATTTATGTATATCTTCATTGCTTTTATAGTACTGAAAGACATGTCCTAATTAGTTTGGTCTCCACAGATGGTTAGTATTCTGTCACGTGCCCGCCTTCTGTGACTCCTTGCCACACTACGACACGTCACTCGTGTTCGGGCGCACGTTGCTCCGCGCCGTGTTCAAGTCTGTGTGTCGCCAACTCATGGACAAGTGTCACTCCGAGAGGGACCGCATGCCGCCAGAGAAGAGGGTGAGTTATTAAACACGATTAGCGAACTTATAGCCATCGTCCTCCGTCCTTAACACTATTATGATGATTATTATATGACTGGCCTGTTGGTCTAGTTCTGGGCTCGATTCCCACCCAGAACAAATAATTGTGTGATGAGCATGAACATTTGTTCTGTGTCTGGGTGCAATTTATCTATGATATGTATGTATTTAGAAATATATAAGTATGTTTATCAGCAGTCTGGTTACCATAGTACAGGCTCTGCCTAGTTTGGGAGCAGACGGCCGTGTGTGAGATGTGTGGAGTTATTATTATTATGATATTGATACACTACACTTCCTTAATTGAACGTTAAAAATCGTTGTCAAACATAAAAAAGTCTTGCGTTATATTCGATTAAATATGTCTTGAATATAATACGAGATGACAAAATTATGGTGCCTCTCATTAGAATTTATTAATGTTATTAGCAGTTCTTGCCGTCAAGTACAGCACTGACGCCTTCCAGGGCCAAAAGAAAGTTGCCAATAGTAATGTCATCACATCAACATTTTATGTGTAACTAGCAACCCACCCTGGCTTTTCACGGGTACAAATTATACACCTAAAACTTCCTCATGAATCACTCTGTGTATTAGTGAAAACCCCATGAAAATCCGTTTATAATCCGTAATTGGTTTTTCTGTTTATCGCGAACAGACAAAGAGACGCGGCGGGGGACTTCGTTTTATAATATGTAGTGATTATATTTTGTCCATCACCCAGGTGCTAGTCCTCACACACTTTCCGCGCTTCCTGGCGTTACTTGAGGAGGAAATATTTAGCGCCAACTCGCCGATATGGGATCCTGAATACAAGCAGATACCACCCAATCATCTACAGGCCATACTTGATAATAAAAATCGTAAGTTAAAAATGATCTTTAAAATGAATGAATGAAATGTTAAAAATGAATGAATGAAATGATGCTTTAGAAAATGTAATTTATGTGTATAAATAAGTACGTATGTAAGTTAAATGTTTTGATTGTTTGACGACCTCTGCTGAGAAAGGTTATATTAAATAATTATATACTCTACTTAAAACGTTTTAAAGTAAATAATTCGATGACACATCTTTGACGTTGTGGGCAAGGTTTCGACAGCAACTTCGGAGGTTTGATTTCCACTCATTGCAAATATTTGTATGAATGAAAATGATTTCTTGCATTGGTCTAGGAATTTCAATGTTATAAATTGTATATTTTTACACAAAATAAATCATGTACCTTCGGCTTGTTTATTCACAAGTTATGCTTGATGTAGGTTTAGACTCCTACTAAGCATAACAGGTGTATCTAGATAACGCTATCTAACTTGTCCGGGGATATTATATATAATACTAGCTACGCTAGACGAAGTGCAATTAAAAAAAATCCTATCTCATTTTTTTTTTTTGGACACATTGTGCTTAATTGCTATCGGTTCATTTCTTTACGCGTGACAACGTGCACGTTCATGCAACGAACAACGGTACATGAAATTTTCATGTCACGTTGTTGGTTCGCGATGAATTCTTTTATTAATATAGATAAATTATTGTGTTAATAGCCACGGTTGGTCGGCGTGGGGAGTTTGAACGCTTAACTCCAACTGGTGACAGCAAAGATGGTTTCACTACAGTCACATTATCCTCAGGTAACCCAGTCAGGTTTTAATAAATATTTTGTAAATATAGTGTCCTATTAGTAAATGCGGGTTAGGTTTGTCGAAAAGGACGATGGCCGGTTAATGCGCCATGCTCGGGAACTTCTGTTTATGTTGATCTGCGAAAGTTAATCATATCGATATTATTTTATATATTTATTGGATACAGACTTTGGATTTTAATTCGTATTTTTACCTTTTATTCTTATTTACTTTTAGATGATGAAGTATTAACGTTTGAGATCATGTTGTAATGTTTAAGTCTAGTACGACGCGTTGCAGTTATTTTAGGTGATTGAGTAGAAATCAATTAAGTGATTATCCGCACGCTCACTTCGTACTCGATGAATCAGTTAAAAATCCAATAAAGCCAACAAATTATACATTTGAAAATGTAATGTTTTATTTTATATTTTTTAAGTTATATGCGACTATAACATGTGGTCTTTTTATAATCTTTAACAAGGATTTCCTATATTTTTTTGTATGTTACTTTAATTTTAAAGTGAAGTCGCTAATGATGGAGGTCCTGTTAACTGAAATACATAAGCCTAGTTCAGCAACAGATGCTAATATCATAAACCACAAACATGTGTAAACTATTATACACTATCACTTTTCTGTCTATATTTATTAGTGAAGTTTATTTAAAGCAGTTTAAAAATGGTCGTTAATTTAAAAAGTGAAATATCAGAAGCTGCGTTACCAGGTTCAATAAAGTCTGAGAGCGGCAAGCGGCCGGCGGACGCGCCGCTGCTGGGCGCGGCCAAGCGCCGGCGCGCCGACGAGCCGCCCGACGACGTCAGCGAGCGCACCGTCGCCGACATCGTGGCCACCATCTCCGACCCCAACTACATGTGCGGCCCCGACGTACGTACACGGCCTTGTACCGGGTTGCTTGACGACAGCTGTGTATCCGTGTCCGACACACCGCGCCACTGAAAACACCGGTGGAAAAGGGTGTCACGCAGAAATAAAAAAGTTTCTATGTGTATGTGTGTGCAATTCACATACAGCAGAAATGAAACTTCAAAAAAGTAACCTACGAGAGAATGAGAAATAAAATAAAAAAAAACACAAATAATTTACTAATGTTAAATAATTTAATTTTATTGTATATATGTATGTATATATAATATTAATTTTAATCAAATTAACACAGATGTGTTAAATAATGAACATAAATTAATTAACCAACAAATTTTAATACGCAAATGCACAAAACAAAGATTATAGGAAACACTGCTACTTGTATTCTATCTCATTCTCTCGCAGGCTAAATCCTATTAATAAATATGTCTCTTTTTACTGACGCTTTTTCGTTTCGTCTTATTTCAAATCACAAGGATTATAAAGAAGTTTCACTTCAAAAAGTACATTCACTTTACATCCTTAGGTGCACTATGAAAACTGTCAGAATAATAAATTCCGGTAATTATGTTCATAGTTATCAAAGCTATACGTAGAAATATTGTTAGATATTTTATTATTAAAAATATGAGTGCCCGATAATGCCCGACTACTCTAGGATCTGACGGAGGCCTTAAAAAGCGACCTGCAGTCGGAATGTGGCGCCTCTTTACAACTTGTATATGCTAACTAATATTGTGAATATGAATTTGTTTGCCACCACCACACCTTTACTACTCAATCGATCATCATAGAATGTTGCATATACTTTGTCAGGGGTATAAGGACATAGGGTACTTTTCAGCTAGTGAAATGGTAATGTTAAGGTAGTAATTTTATAATATACTAGCAACCCGCCCCGACTTCGCACGGGTAGCAGAGGCATCTTCAACAAGTGTCAGTGTATTAGTCCACAGTCCATTAGTGAAAACATGAAAATCCGTTCAATAGTTTTTCAGTTTATCGCGAACATACAGGCAGACAGACGCGGCGGGGGACTTTGTTTTATAATATGTAGTGATAGGTACTATTTTAAGGCTGATATTACAACAAAAAAAAAAGAAAACAATATAATATATTTACTTTTGTACCACCCTTTACTATTATTATGTAATATATATTGTCTGGGCAATACTGCATTATATTAAAAATATAAAAAAACTAGCAAACGACTTAAAAAGTAATAGTAGTAAATTCGAACTAACCCTGTTTTCCGCTCAGGCGCTGTTCCAAATGCAAGCTCCCCGCGATGAGGCCGCCAAGCTGGAGGAACAGCGCAAGATGATAGAATTCCACGTCATTGGGAACTCGCTCACGGGACCCGTCAACAAACAGACCATGTTGTGGCTTATCGGTAACTATTGCGATCTTATTATATAGAGGTACAAAGAGTACAAATTAAAGCAGGGGTCGTCCATTAACCACGTGATGTGTTTTAGCAAACTTTTTAACTCCCCCCTCCCCCTAGTGATACGTGGTGAGGTTTTAGAGTAACCCCAATAAAATCACGTGTACTTATTTTAGTACAAAGTATTAAAAAATTCAGAATAGTATCTTTAAATACAGATATAATCGCGAGTTCTACGAAAAAATAAATACACGTAATATTTCACTACACCCCCTTTTCCTTGTGATATTTCGTGATTTTTGCCGAACCCTCTCCCCCTTTCGAGATTCACGTGATTAATGGACGATCCCTTAAAAACGAAGTACCAGCTCCCTAAAATATTGCAGAAAAGCATAATATGTAAATAAACCTAACACCTTCGATGAACCTACGTGGAGCGGTGGTTAAGCATTCAACTGCAGCATCAAGTGTGTATATTTGATTACCATATCTGTTTACATTCGTGTGTACTTGCATCTAAAAATGTATAAGGACTTCTGCGGCGCGGCGGTAGAGCATTCCTCAACACCAGGGATCACTTGTTCGATTTCAACTCAGTCCAAATAATTGTAGACAATATATCTCTATCTGTAATAATAATAATAACTTGACACATCTCACACACGGCCGTCTGATCCCAAACTAGGCAGAGCCTGTACTATGGTGACCAGACTGCTGATAAACATACTTATATATTAATAAAAACATACAAATAGATAAATTACACCCAGACACCGAACAAATTATCATACTCATCACACAATTATTTGTCACGACAAATAATTGTGTGATGTATCTCAGCAGTCAGCATCACTAACCACTAGAGATGATTATCTGTATTCTAAAATCTGTATATTGGGTCCATACTTAGTAAGGGTCTAAACATACCTGTGAAATATTAATATATCTTTTTTTCGTTTTTATTAGGACTACACAACGTGTTCTCACATCAGCTGCCAGAAATGACAAAAGAATACATATCCCAACTGGTTTTTGATCCGTGAGTAACATTTTAAATTCAACATGAAATATTATCCTAATAAAACTACTGCGCAACATTTAGAGTACATATGTGTAAATATTTATACCAAGTTTGATACTCATTTTTAATAAACCACTAAACTGCACATTGATAAGAAGACCGACACTATACAAAAACTGACTTTTTCTGAAATCAGTGCCACCTTTTAGTTCACAGAAATAATAACATTTTGTAAAAACACCTGTTGCCGTAACTCTAACAGCTTTCGGTAGATGGTTTAGTGCCGAACCGTTTTTATCGACATGTTGACATGATCTGTTATGTAACGTCACATTTTGTTTAGTGTCGTGTTTAAAGCTAATGTTATTCATTAAATATTACAATATTTGATAAAAAATATTGACTTTTTCAATTAGTGTCATTCTTCGTATAATAGAATTAGAAATATTTGATTTACTATTGACTGACAGTCCACAGGCAAGAGACACTAAGTTCCAACTGAAACCAATTTATGCAATGAGGCTTCCTAGGGCTGCAAGAAAGAAAATTTTATTTGATGTTTGATTTTAGAGCTTCTATGTTGTTAGGGTTGTGCTAACCTACAAAATACGATTCTCAATTTAAGTGTTAATATCTAAGTAGTTTTTAGCTAATACCCAGAATCCTCATATTCTCATTTTATTACCTCAGTTTTTTAAGGTAATCTAGTGAATAAAGTCTGAAAACCTCAATAAAAGAGAATGAAAAAATGAGATTTAGCTAACTGTTGCAGTTGCTAAGAAGTCAATGTTTATGTGTTTTATAGAAAACTTTGCATTATATAAATATTTTTAAAATAAAAACTGACTTTTCTTTGTGTAATTTAAAATGTCCTGCTATTATTCTGTCGGTAGGTTGTGACGAAGAAAGAAGTGTTGATCTTCTTATTCTTTAATAAGATAACGTCACTAAAAAAATTATGAAAAATACATTTTCATAAAAAAATATATATGTATATTCCAGTCGCGCTTAGTATATAATGGAATAAAAACCTCTGTTAGAATTTTTTTTTAATTTTCTATCTCAAGACTAGTCATTAATGTTTGATATAACTTTAAACACTATTTAACTAAAAAAAACTGATGAATTTACTGAAAAAGCACATTTTTCGGATAGTGTCGGTCTTTTTATCAATGTGCGAAACATAGAACCCGATAAACAGCTTCCAGGTGATTTAAATCGTAATTCTTATGATTGAACGGTACATCCGTTCAATTTTAAGTTTTCAACATTAAAACTCAAGTTTTTATTGCAGTAAACACAAGACACTTGCGCTAATCAAGGAGGGCAGGCCTATCGGAGGGATTTGTTTTAGAACATTCCACTCACAGGTACATAACTACTACATATAATAATAATAACCTGTATCCTAACTAATATCATAAACGCGAAACTGAGTTAATTTGTTAAGCTTATACGCCTTAATTACTCAATGGATCATCGTGAAGTTTTGCATACATGTTGTTAGGCGTACAGAAATGGTCATATTTGTCAAAAAAAAATACTGTTTACAAGAGATACAAAAATAACTATTACGCTAGCAAAGCCACGGACAAAAGCAACGGTTCTTATAATAGTAAGAATCATAGACATACAAGAATAGACCGTAATGGGAATATCGAGTAAATGGGTGCGATAGCTCGATAAAAAGAGATCGCTGCTATACGTGGTCCCTCTGTCCTTGTCTAGCGTGTACGTGGCGTGTGTGTGTGTGTATATGTGATGCGCTGTGTTGATGCATGCGCCCAAAACAGAGGGATCACGTATGGCAGCGTTCTCTTTTTATTCATCTATTGCATATCACGCCCCCTACCTATTTTTTTTTGTCTGTGGTTAAAACTGTTATCATATAAAAGTCTGTAATTTGGTATGTGTGACGTTTTTGTAAAAAAATATTTCAAACATTTAAAATGCTTTTGAATTACTTAAGTTTATTTTTCTATTTTTTGTGTAGGGTTTCAGTGAGATAGTGTTCTGCGCGGTGACATCGAACGAGCAGGTGAAGGGATACGGCACTCACCTCATGAACCACCTCAAAGACTACCACATCAGAAACAACATCTTACACTTCCTTACGTTTGCCGACGAGTTTGCTATCGGTTAGTGTATGAGCTATATCAGGTTGTTCTCATCCATTAAACCACTTTAAATACTATATGAACTATGTGCCTATGGGCCTGTTGGTCTAGTTGTTAGTGATCCTGACTGCTGAGCCAGAGGCGGTGGGTTCGATCCCCACCGATAATTGTGTGATGAGCACGATCATTTGTATTGTGTCTGGACGTAATTTATCTTTAACATGTATTTATTTAGTAATATATAAGTATGTCTATCAGCAGTCTGGTTACCATGGTACAGGCTCCGCCTAATTTCAGATTAGAAGGACGCGTGCCGTGTGAGGTAAAAAAAATCACAGTTTTTAATTACCATTACATAATATTTTTGAACTGTGCCCTGTTCCAGGTTACTTCAAGAAGCAGGGCTTCAGCAAGGACATAAAGCTGCCCCGAGCGATGTACCAGGGGTACATCAAGGACTACGAGGGAGCCACCCTCATGCACTGCGAGCTCAACCCACGGATCGTCTACACTCAGTTTACCTCTGTCATACGGACACAAAAAGAGGTACACTTAACTTCCAAATATGGTAGTTACCTATGATGATCAAAATTACTTTTTCTCCTAAGTTAGCCAGTTAAAAGCATTACGAACGATATAAATTCTGCTTTGAGAGTTGAATTATGTTTCAGATAGTGAAAAAACTCATCGACATGCGACAAAAAGATGTCAGAAAAATACACCCTGGACTTACATTATTTAAAGAAGGCGTAAGTTATATATTTTTTTGGTTGTAAAGAGATTGTCATTACTACCATTGTCTGATATTATTGTCTTAGTAAGAAAGCTTTAGTGTAAAAATCATTATAAAATGTTAAATTCATACTGCATCACAAGCTGTCTTTAAGTAAAATCAACACCCTCAGGTGCCGATTAGTCTATACAAGTGAAGAGTTACTGGAGCCCGCGTCCTGTCAATCGCCACTGGAGGCGCAGACCCTCTCTCTAAGAAACAGTGGTTATTCTAATATATAGGATAGCTTCAAATATTTACAATTGAGTATTCCTTCTCACCAGCAATAGACTTACTTCAAATCGGATAAACACAAGTCTCCTTCATTGAAGTTAACTTCAAATATTTTAGTTGTGCATTTGCCATTTGCAGGTCCGCAACATCCCAATCGAATGCATCCCGGGTCTACGCGAGACAGGATTCCGCGGTGGCGTGGGGTCACGGCCGCACGACCACGACCCCGAGCCAGACCCCGGCATGCTGAGGACTGTATTGCATGCGGTAAGCTTCACATATATCAAACTCATAGACTTTATCCCCATTTAAGGATTCGCGCATTTATACGGGGCTTACATGTTATGTTTAAAAGAAACTCTTACGCGTATGAGGTATCATGCCGTGTTTATTAACTACCCCACTGCTGGCGTGAACGTCCTCTCAATATGAAAAAGATTAAGCTATAGTCCACTATAGGTAAATGTTTTGAGTTTGTGAACTTATTTCAGTTGAATAGGTATTACATATCTATCTCTGAATTGCCTGAAGTTTCGACCAGGTTGCACTGACCGTGTTCACAGACAAACTCTCAGGTCAGCCTGTGACCACGGCTAGTGCAACCTAATCGAAACGTCAGGCTATTCAGAGGTATATAAAGGTGCCGATTCTATTGTACACTCGACTAAACTAAAACCTGACTTAATTTCTTCATATGAAATCAACCTAGTGTTCTTTGTAATAAGGTCTATTTGTTACTAGCATCTATTTCTCAGCGCCGCTAAATGTCAATAAAACCTGTCAACGTATACTCAACTTTATTTCCAGCGAGAGTCTTCACTTATTCAAACGCTGTATAATTGCCGTATAAACACTTGTTCAAAACGAACAAGGATGACGTGTTTTTAATCTACACCTACGAAGACGCTTACTAAAAACACAGAGCAAAAGAGATGACATTCAACGGATAGCGGCTCTTGCTACGTGGTATTAAAGTTTATTTAAGCATATCAGACTTTAGTCGACAAATAAATTGCTTATTTCGATAGCGACATATGTTACCTACTTGTTTCAATTTGAAATAAGACCCTGTTTCTAAGTGTACAAGGTTTACTTCTTATATGAAAAAAAATTTGTGAATTTTAATTTAGCGAGTGAAGTAACAGAATTGGGGCCAATACCTATTTAACTCATACTTCTCATCACACAACACATCATCATTAATGCTCATCACACAATTATTTGTCCTATGTGGGCATCGAACCTACGACCTCTAGCACAGCCTTCAGGGTCACTAACTACTAGATCAACAGGCCAGTCAATACTAAAACTAATTCAAATTAATTCAAATATAAATATAATTTAATCTGTCATATACTCCATTCATTTCAGGTTAAAAATCACGCAGCTGCTTGGCCTTTTCTTAAACCAGTTGATAAAAGTGAAGTACCTGATTACTACGATCATATCAAATATCCAATGGGTAAGTCACTCACTCTAAATCATACGTGTTTTTTTAAGTGACATCAAGTTAGCGCCTTTATCTGCCATTCTATAAACCAATTATTACTAAAAAATTACTGTATTTATTTAACTAAAGACTGAGCAACTTACGGTTCTATAACTGATATAAATTCAACCATGACACTATTCATGTCAGCAAAAGGGCAATAAAATAATCTATACAAATATTATAATTATCTTTTAAAAAAAGTATAACCAACTTTAATGCGCCTCAAAATACTGCTTCAAGTGTGCCTATAAAATTTGAAGAGTTCCCTCGATTTCTCCAGGATACCATCATCAGATCCTGACCTGATGACCATAGGACCACCTGGAAAGTATACCTTTTAAATCAAAAGAAAAAGTTTCCAAATCGGTCCAGGCGTCTTTGAGTCAATCTTGTCTTGTCAAGTCTTGAATCGGTGAACACATAAAAACATAACACATAAAATAAAATATAGATAGTGGAACATAGAATCTCCTACTTCTTTGAAGTCAGTTAATAAAGCTGAAGAATCTCAGGAACTACTGGTTCGAATTGATAAATGATTTTAGTGTAGGATAGCCCATTTATACCATCCCGCTACTACCAATAGGAGCGGAGCAGTGTCCATAAACGAACGTAAAACTGGGGGAATGGCTAGTAAATAAATAAATGTGGGTACTTTTAAAACAACATCACGGGCTCATCATCATCACACTCCCTTTAAAGTCACTGGCGGTCTCACGACGTCTTCTTTCTCCACACATATGAATGAATGCTTTATTTTTGCACGTCAAAGTTGACATATAGTAGTCAATGAATGTTTATTTTAAATTTTTTGTTACAGATCTGCGTACAGTAGGTGAGCGTATAAAGGCTCGGTATTACGTCTCAAAGCGTCTGTTCATAGCTGACATGACCAGAATATTCACTAATTGCCGTCTGTATAATTCACCGGACACTGACTATTACAGGTAAGTATTTAAGAGTTTTTCTAGCAATTTGACCTTTATTTTGTGTGTTAGAGGAATTTTATTCCCTTGACCGACAAAAATCAATGTTCTATTTTTATATTGCATATGTTTATAGGCTAGTTGGGTTGTTGTGAGACTGTATACAAAAAATATGATCCTTTCACATATTACTTTATAATACTACTAAAGTAGCAAACAAGCATGCGGCCTGTCTGCAAGCCTAATAGCAAACTGTTACCAACTTCAATTCAGACTTGTAACTTCCGAGATACGTCGAAAACCATCTTATAAATACCTTTATCGACTCTTCCCATCTAGTGGGAGGAGGACCCAAACTTATACCTTATAACAAAGTTCCAACATCTACAGCGAATCACTCATAACTGGTTGTTCCTATTCCCCAGGTGCGCAAACACGCTAGAGAAATACTTCCACACAAAGATGAAAGAGACCGGGCTGTGGGACAAATGATTGGAGTTTAACTTTGACGCTTTCTTCTTTACACAACTAAAGAAGGCTCAATCCCCACCATCGACTGAACAATCCCCAACATCATAGACAACTCAACTTATACATAAGTTATACAAAAATGCCACAAACATTAAACACATTGATTATGGTTATACATATTATCTTCGATCATATATATATATATATGATCGAAGATAATATAATTTTTATTGTAGGCTTATATTTTTTAAATTGCTTTTTACTTTGCTTCCTACTGTTGCTAACAGCATTGCAAAATTATTTATAACAATATGTATAACAATATATATATATATATATATATATATACTATAGATGTATGATCAGCGATAAAAAAATGGCACGGACTAAACTATTGCGATGTGGCGTTTCAAGTGTAGTAAAAATGCGAAAACTACTTTAGAATTAAAAAAACGTGTGCGTCCTGGGACGCCCGACAGAAGTGATAACTTAACGCCACAGACTGGCGCCGTAACGCGTTTTGTAACGAAGCGGTTTCCCATAAGAAGTTATCACTTCAAAAACTATGAAATCGATAAGTATAAAACTTTGTATGACAACTCTAATGTTTTAAAGTGTAATAATAGCACTGTAACAAATGATTATTTGAAAATTTAGTTATTTTGTTATTTTTTTATTTTGCACTCGTACTTTTCACTGCGTTTCTGTACGGGCGGAATATGTACCACGGACCATACACACAGAAGCTATACATTGCAGTTTTTGTATTAATCTATTACAACATGTATTAACAGGGACATTCACTGTATGGTCTGGTTTATTATTACAATGGCATATTAAGTACATGCACACAAAGTTTGAGGAGCGATCGTACCTCTATGTGATGCGTGTGTGTGTGTATCTATGGTATATTTCATCTAAGGATATTATATATCTTTATTTTACTACAAACTATAATTAATAGAGTATATTATGTCGTCTATCGGAGACAATGTATTAACATCTCTCACTCTAATACTAGCTTTTTTCCGCGGCTTTACTCGCGTAAAACTTCAATCCCTCGGAAACAGTACTTTTTTCCTGGACGATGATTTCCCTACGTCCTTTTTTGTATACGTTATAACGTGTATGCAAAGGTTCATGATTATCGGTCGAGTAGTTCAGGTGTAAACCTGTACCAAACAAAAAATCAAAACAGCTAGTATATACATAGAAATAATATAAATAGAGTAGGGAAGCCGGCTGTGGAAGCGTAAGCGGTAGAGAGAGAAAAAATATTATGCAGCTCCTGGATCTCTCTCTCTCTCCTCGTCACTAAGTGCTTGTTGGGAGGCACGATTCCACATACTAGCTAACATAGAGCTCTATTTATCTCTATTTATCCTCTATATATTTAGCCTCTATTTATCTTTATGAGTATACAATATCAGAGATTTGAACTCGTACTGTGTTTGAAAGACGATATTTTAGTCACTCCCATTGGCGTCTTGAGTATAAATCCTCATAACATTTGTACATAATTATACTCATAGACTAGACAAGAATAGCAAAACAGTTATCTGTGGACGCTCTCCCGCACGATATCTGTCGAAGGCGAGGGAAACTTAACACTCACTTTAAAAAACTGTATATAATAAGACTGACAACAACTCGTAAGCGCCGGCAGCGTAACGGCTAAGACGTCGGACTTGCGATCAAGTGGTTGCAGGTTCGAACCCCACCTAGTGTACTACCGACGTGAACCCACTCCTATTACGATCACTAGCTTAGCTGGAGTGGTTAACACGAATACTAGTAATATGTGACCCACGTTACTAATATACTTAAAAAAAAAAAACTGCCCGTCTTGGCTTAGATTTTTTTTATAGACAAGGTAATTTCTTCAGGCCTCGATGTTTGTCATTTCACCTCACGGTACGTCATAAACAACAGTAGCGATGGGTACATATAACACGATTCCTAATGGCTTTAGGAATTATCAATCTAGGCTTAGGTAAAACTATCATGTATTATGCACAGCGCGGAAGTTATAATACATTGTATTTGATTATTTAAATATTTACTATGATTTAAATATCAAACTATTTTACCTGGTAAGAAAACTTGCACTTTGTTAAAAAAAAATAGTTGTATTATCATTTTCCTGTTCATCTTATTTATATGTAAAGATTGCACATGTTAAGTATTTCTTTATATTTCTGTGGCAGATTGCCAACATATGTTTACTAACTAATATTTAAAAACTAATAGTAATAGATTAATAGTAAAAAGCGTCTTTGGCAGAAAACGCCAAGATATGAATTAAAAGGAGAATTAATTATTCGATTATCACAAAGTTTAATAACATTAATAGAACTGAATATTCAAATAATAAAAACTGAAACGAATTTAAATCCTTCTAACTTAATCACGATAAAAATTTACTTTTCCAAATTTTTACATCTAGTTTTTCGATGATGGTAACATTTTAATTTGTCATGTCTATGACTAACGTAACTTTTTAGCCAGCTAATAACAGATTTCTGCCAATCTAATTACTTAAAGGAATCTTAAAATTTGTTCTAATACATGATGAAATACAAAATACAAAATTAACCCTAAGACCACTTCTCTGGTATGACTTAAATTATTTGAAATTGGAACGATAAATAGTCGAGTTAAGCCCGTCCGGCTAGAACGTGTGCGTAATAATCAAATAGACTGCGTTCCATTTCTAAATATTTGAATTAATAAACATGTCGTCTCGAACTTGAGCATAACATGTAATTTTATAATTTTTATTTAAGTTTGTTTAGAATACATACAATATTGACTTATGTAATTTTTTTAAATATTCTACTTGACTGATATTTTCGTCATGAAATCCAACACGAAACTAAACACAATAGGGTGAGAAAACCACTTAGAACTATTACTATTATTATTAAGTAGAAAATGTTGTAGAAAAGATTTGCTCTTAGGTGTTACCATTATTCATAAAAAAAAACGGTGATATTTTTATTGTTATAAAATACGAAACTTTGTTATAAATCAACACACATCAGTGCATGCAAGAAAGCGGAATTAAAGCTAATGTATTTGCGTCTCAAAAATCGTTCAAATTAGTGTTATATATATAACACATAGATGTGTTAACGAGAAATGATTGATGAAAAAATGTTGAAAATTTTAAAATATCAACTCACATATTACTTACATATTATTAATTTTATTCTTTCTTGAGACCGACAGTATTTTTGTTGTTACGTGTACTTTAAAATATGAGAAGTTTTTTACTCGCACAATACAATTGAATTTAAAACTAAGGCGTATTTTCTCACATGTGTCAGTCTGAGGTGTGTTGATTTATGATGAAATCGCAAATGAATGGTTGCATTATTTTGAAATGTATGTGAATTTTGAAGGTAAATAAAAAGTAATAAGTAAAAGTAGTAGTAAAGTAATTTGGGTGTACTTTAATCATAAATTTATTTAAACAGATTTTCAAGATCTTGTTTTGTACTATAAATCTTGTTTAAGGCTTCAGTCTTTTAAAAAGTCAATAAAATATTTTTGTAATTCTGACTTATTATTTATAATTCTGCCCTGAACAACCTTAATGATCTGTTGTTTTTAAGCGGCAAATCTTCATCATCTCATTCATTCCTTAGCTCGTCATGCTGCATCATTTTTTTTAAACAAATGCTGCACACAATAATTTTTTTATTGTGCCACCAGCATAAAATTAAATATAGTTTTAGGATAATAAAATATAGTTAACGGTTCTAAGGATTGCAATCAATTTTGTACATACATTTTATTCGCTTTTACAGACCCATCAACAAGGCCTCTCTGGTTCATAGTTTATACCTATACAACAAGAAAAGTGTGACAAGAATCTTTTGACGCATGACCAAAATTCGAACTACGGCAGCTATAGTATATTTAGGAGTCACTTACCGGCCAATACTGGCCTCTTTCTTGATGCAATTGCCCAACGAGAATAGAGAAATAAATGTGTCAAAGAAATATGGGCGCCCCGACGGTACATGGGCGCCGCGACGTCATATGGGTGCCGCGACGTTATATGGGCGCCTCAATGACGTACGGGCGCCCGACGTTATTTGGGTGCCTCGACGTCCAGCGGGCGCCGCGTGGTCGTATGGGCGCCGAGACGGAATGTGTGCGCCACGACGACACATGGGCGCCGGGACGGAAAGTGTGCGCCGCGACGACATATGGGCGCCGAGACGAAAAGTGTGCGCCGCGACGACATATGGGCGCCGAGACGGAAAGTGTGCGCCGCAACGACATGGGCGCCGCGACGAGCTATGGGAGCCGAGACAGAAAGTGTGCGCCGCGACCACATATGGGCGCCGCGACGTATGGGCGCCACGACTAGGATATGTCGCCGCGACGGTAAATTGGCGCCACGAGGGTAAATTGACGCCTCGATGATAAATGGCCGCCGCCACGGAATCAGGGCGGCGCGACGGTCAAGGGGCGCCCACAATGATGACGAGGCGCCGCAACGATTTGCTTTGCTTGGCTTGATCAAGCTTGGAATCTTCGACTAAAAAACAAAATTAAAAAAAACTAGTAAAGTAGTTTTTTATACTAAAGTGGTATCCTGTAGTTAAAAGGTTTAAACTTATAAATAATCATGGACAAGTTATTGATGTGTAGAATCTGTTTAACAACAGATCTACGAACGGATTGTGTTGTGAATACCCATTTTATAGGGGCGCCAATGTGAGATCTCGCACCACGTAATAATGTAGCTAGTAGCTAGGGCCGCCACGCCACTACTGACGTTAGATACCTGATAATATAGTTAGTGTAAATTTTGTACTTATGGGTTTTGTCCTGGAATATATTCAAAAGGCAGTTCACAATAAAAGACAAATGACAATACTGTATTGGTTTTTATTCAACACTTCATGCTTACACATGGTGTATAGTAGAACACTCGAAAAGAATGGGAATGTAAACATGTTCACACAATTAACTGTTACTATAAAGTACATACCAGTCTCCTTGTTTATATAAAATCCAACGGATTTAAGTACCTTCTGTCTATGTTAGTACATAATAACTTAAATGCTCACTTAAAACTAAACCTTAAAAATAAAATATTTTTCTTTTATAAAGGTAAGGACAGTTTGAATGAATGAAATCGCTTTTTAAATACAAAAATTAACACAATATATTTGATTATAAGATATTATTGCGATAATCGCAAATGGCGCTTGTTAGCATCTATCCCGTTATCAAACTATGAATAAGTCATAAATAATTGAATTTAAAAGCGACATATCTTCAGACTAGATTATATTAACTACGTTCTCGGAGTCACGAAAATAGTGTTAAACATTATTAGTTTCACATTGCACCTTTGGATAGATATTCGGTACTAATTTGTTCCTCGCACCAAGTAATTTACAATCATATCATCTGTACCAAACAAATTTAAATAGCTTGTGATCGGATCGAAATTATTATATATTGTTTTTTGTATTGAAATTTAGGTTAATGTCAAGACGAATATGTTGTGATCCCTTCACGACATATTAGTCTTAAAATTAAATTAATTAAAAACAAGTGAATTTTGGTTATAAAATTTGTTTCATTATTGTCACTGTTTGTAAAACCGGGTATCAAACGCTAGTTCTTAAATCAAACAATAAAGTAAACTATTTGAGGGTGATGTGCAGCGTCAAAGATAGGTAAATCATTGGATTGGAATATTGATTAAAAATAAAATGGAAAGAGATCAAAAAAAAGACTCTCAATTACAGATCACGAGACATTGTGTGAGTGTAAAATAATTTCAAAAAGTTCATTACTACCAGGGTAGCGAACGCACGAAGCGTAATAATTTCCAAGGAATCATGCAATTATTCAATGAGTATATAAAATAAAAAATTAAAGTAAATTAAAAAAACAATTATGAGAAAAAAGTAGATATTATAAAAAAATAATATCATATTCAAGTTTATTTAATATAAAAAAACATGAATGACAGCATTTAAAAATCTATATTTAAAAAAAAGAACACGATAATGCATCTTTTTAAATTTATTTGGAACAGACTTTGGCATTTTATATTCATACATAATCGCGATATGGCCCCATTATAAATCAATGTTAATAGTTTACACTTACAATATCCTTCACACAGTTGCAAGTAAAAAATGTTGTCTAAAACAGAAATTAGTAATAAGCTGATACCAATTGATATTAAGTAGAAAAGGGAAACAGTCGGGTTTATTATTTAAACACTGCTTTAATTACACCGTTTGGTGACTTCACACCTATATTATTCAATTTACCCTGGACTTGGTGGTCGGCCGACTTATTTCGAATTTCGATCATAAATGCTTTGAGCAACCCTGATTGCAAGTATCTTAACCTTTTAACTTTACCAGGTCCATGGTTATTGGGAAATTAACATGATAATACATGACTACTTGATCAATAAACAAAACTACTGAGGAGAATCAAATATTATTGATAAAAACACTGTTATTAGCAAGCAGTAGCAATAACTTTGTTTAATGAATTGTTAGTTATTATCATATGGACGGAAACCCGTAAACCCTTACGAGTTAAGCCGAAAGACCACTCTTGCGCATGCTACACACGACGAACACATTTTTGGAAAATTTTCTATTACTTAGTTACAATCGGAAGACTAAAGAAAATGGCGCCTCTGTAGCAGCTGATGGCTATCGACTTTACAGAAATATATGGGCCACCACAACAATAATATTTATTCACAATGTGATGATTGCCTCCGAACAAAATATTAACATATGAGATCATGAACCAATCAAAAACTTTAAGTACAATGTTGATTGATTTCGTGGTCGCTTTTAACTATCGGGTCGTAGGTGAAGCATTATAAGAACACTTATTTCGTTGACTAGGCGGAGTTGCTGTGAAATATCCATTACACTAAGTCCTTAATTACTAAAAAAGTATCACTTGTCATCCACCAAAGCAACGAGCGTCACAATCACTGGAGGTTATGAATTTTTTTTTTATTATTTTGAGTATTTATATAGATATGAACACATCACTGATTCACCGTCACCGCACTACGGAAATCGCTGTCTTAATATCGTTAGACAATCGATTGTACAGGACTCTTTTGTCCATGGCCACGGAGTACATCGGAATTCTTCAGTGGCATCACTATGTCGGTGAGTCCAAGTTCCATTTATTCACTAGTTAGCGAATATTTGGCACGCAGGGCACGACTCATTGGTCGCTGGAGGACGTGCCGGCCGTGGCCTCCTGCCGCGAGGAGTCGGCGCGAGGCGAGTCCGTCGGCGATGACGAGCATGATCTATAGTTTTGGAAAGAAAAAAGTTTTTGTTACATTATCATCACAGGTTGGTAAAATTAATCTAACTGCATAATTTGCTTGAAAAGGCGTAGGATCCCAGAAGATGTTACACCCCAAAAATATCAAACACCATATATCTGCTCAGTCGGAAGGAATGAGTTACAAACGCAGTCGGATGTGCTTTTTCAAGTACAAAAGATAGAGTTAACGTCACAGAAATCTATTATTTAGATTTCTGTGGTTTACGTGCATAAAACGTGAAGAGTAAACTTACAAAAATAAACAAACAATTTTCTTATTGTTGACAATTTCTCAAAAATAATATATACACTCGTAATTTCACTGTTCAAACTTTTATATATATATTAATAATGGATCTTTGTAATCTGACTATTATTAAACTAATTGGGAAATAATCAATCACTTTCTTATTACTCTATTAAGAAATAATGATAGCATTTTTATATTCACAAGTCAGAGAGGATCGTGCACCGTTACCGTGTTTTGTACTTAGAAAACACAAATAGTTATAGTGTGAGGTAATAAGTGAAAGTAAATGAAGATGACCTGGTGAGGTGCGCGAGCGAGGGCACGAGCTCGTCGGGCGAAGAGGCGCGGGAGCTGCGCTCGCTGCCCGCCTCCTCGTACGAGTTGTCGCTCGTCAACTGCAACATCATAACGTCATATCTTACCACATCATCATAACACAGCTATCAGTGCAAGTACTCGATACTTTACTGACACTAGCACTAGCAAATAGCTATCTAACCTATTTGCAACACGGTATTATTTATGTGTATAGGTATATTATTTGTTTTATTTTCGACAAAGCACACTATTGTTGCGGTGACAGTGTGTTGATTTACAAATTTAAAAAAAGTCTTAGTTTAAAAAAAGGCGTTTTAATTTTTTTTTATATAATGAATATATTTGTCTATGACTTTAAGGACTACATGCATAGAATCATTTTACAAACTCTTTTGAGTACTTTACTAAAATTTTATTATAATTTAGATAGGTAATGTTCTTTTAGCACATAAACAATTAGCCGAAATACTACTATTTGGTATGACGCTACTTTTTAACACTGAGAAACAAAAGAATTGACAATTACCAGTGTGAGCGGATGCCTATTCCTGGCGGGACTGAGCGCGCGACTTCTCGCCTCCTCTACCTCCAGCTGCAGGATGCTCTCCTGACTACCAGTAAACTGTAACATACATATTAAATTTAATTAATCAGACAATGCTTGTGCATATACCAAAAACAGATGTTTTTTTTGAAGTGATAACTTCTTATAGGAGGGTAAACCGCTTCGTTGTGTAACGCGTTACGGCGCCAGTCTGTGGCTTTAAGTTATCACTTCTGTCGGGCGTCCCAAGACGCACACGTTTTTTTTTTTTGTTTCATACAATTGTCGGCCAACTTTGGCCAAACACGATATTGGAATAAAATATTTTTGAATTACGAACAAGTCTTACCATGAAGTACAACTAATCATTATAAATTTAACATTTCAAAATATTGTGCAATCATGTTACAAGTATAAATAAAAAAAATAAAATACCCCCGACTCAAAAATCCCTACAACGATGATAAAAGAGCTGGTGATCTTCGAACATAATAAAAAAATATAAAAATTTGCATGTAGCAAAAGACTATTTTTACACACACACAAATTCCAAAATCTTCATATTCTACTTACATACTTAGATAGGTGTTCTAAACGCAATGACTTGCGTCACTTACTAAAAACTGTATCATTAATTTGAAACATACTAGCAACTGATTTTTCCGCCATCTTCAACAATCATGTCATATTTTTAGCTATTTTACACAAAACCCTAATGAATTATACACCTAAACCTGTCTCATGACTCACTCCGTCTAATGGTTATAACCGTATGAAAATCCGTTCGATAGTTATCGAGTTTATCGCATACAAACAGAGACGGCGGGGGGACTTTGTTTTATAGTATGTAGTAATAATTAAACAAATTTTATCTAAAAAAAAACATCGGCTTGTTTTAAAATGTTTAAGCACATAAATGGCCACGTTGTAATACTTACCACAAAGCCATAATACTTGAGGATGTCCATCTTACACATTGGACACGTGCGGTGCTCCAACAACCACGGATCTATGCAGTTCTTGTGGAACTCGTGTCTGTAATACAACAATCATTATTTATTTATGTGCTGCCAAAATTGTGCTATAAATACATTTTAATATAATTCTAATAATACACTGTAATTTTACTAACAAATATTAGCGAAGAACTTTAATCGATGTAGGTATGCTTTATGAATTTCAGATAAGTATAGGTCCTAACATCTGATACGGACAGATTTTTTTACTAAAAAGTTATTGTCACCCAGAGAACGACTCATAGCATAAGTATTCAATCTAACGGTTTTATTTTTGACTGGTCTGTTGGTCTACTGATTAGCGATCGTGATCCTGACTGCAGAGCCACCCCCGTCGACAGCCCAGGACAAATAATTATGTGATGAGCATGATCATTTGTTCTGTGTCAGGGTGTTTTCTAAGTATGTTTATCAGCAGTCTGGTTATATATATAGTACAAGCAATACGGTCTATAGTACAAGCTCTGCCTAGTTTGGGATCAGACGGCCCTGTGTGAGATGTCATTATTATAAAAATCAAAGCCAATATTTCATTGATACAACATAAACGACAAAATTGATACCGTTTCCGAACCGAACTGTCGTTTATCGGGCATTGGCCATGAAATCTATTTATAGGTTCGAAATCGGCCAAATCGAATTAAAGGTTCGGTTTTTTACAAATGTTTTATGTTAGAAGAAGCACGGGAGACATGATTAATATTTATCCTGCGTTACTAATAAATATTTAAGGTTAATTAAAAAGGAAACATACACAACAAATTGTAATACTCGGACACCTCGCCACTTCTTAAGGAAAAAATATTAATAAACAATGTAATCCAAATCCTATAAACAAGATATAAGTATCGTGTTCCATAAAGATGTCAAGTTTTTATTCATATTTAGAACGCTAATTTTTTTTTTTAACTGGCCTTGTAACGCGACCTGTTTGTTTTCTTGTCTGTGGATGTTAGAACCATTCACCAACCGTTTGTGTATATTAGGCAAATACCATTAACAATTTCAATTTCCTCATATAATTTTGCATTTTATATCTATCTATTTTTTTTTATTGGTATACCTACCTAATACATATTTGCATGCCACTATGTATGGCTAAATGTGGCTTATGCTCATAATTCGTTTGCCATACTTTTACCACATTTTAAGCAAAGAAAGATATGTGTTACTAATATTATTATTATTCTCTTTATTCATTTAAATATACATATAAATTACATTTTTAAATACATTCAGATAATATCAAAAATACATTTAAAAATATAAAAAATAGTGCCCCACCGGTATCGGGTACAGGGACCAAGCTACCGGTGGTTAGGGTTCCAGAGACATAAACCTCCTCACAATACGTGCCGTATCAAGAAGGACCGCCTTCTGCATCAGGCCCTTAGTCCAGCTGCCTAACGAGAGCCTCTGAAGGTGTTGGTCGAGGCTCTTTGCAATCAACCCATGGGCTGATATGACTATCGGTACAATGATTGCTGAATTCACATCCCACATGTCGACCACCTCGTGGGCCAAATCAAAATATTTCATTTGTTTTTCTTTTTCAGCCCTTAAGAGGTTGTCGTTATGGGGAATGGTAATATCAATAATCATTGCTCGGCGCTCTAATCGGTCTATTACCACTATATCAGGCTTATTGGCAATTTATTATTATTATTCTTATCCAAGTGTAAATTTTAAACACTTTCCAATGTGAATCAGTACACGTAGTTTTGTTGTTATTGTTACCTTATAGGCTGCAAAATGTGCAACTACGCAATGAAAACAAGTTTTATAACGAGTATTTAATAAAATATCCATAAAGTTACAAAGGACTTAAAATTTAATATGACATTTCTGTTTGTCACTCTATTGTAAAACTGTGGTAATATCACATTTTTTTCTGTTTAACGGTAACTGTTGGTTAAGACTTTTAGGCTGTCAATCCTCAATATTATATTCTCTTCATTGCGTTCAATTACTTACCTACAAGGAAGAGATCTGAGCGTTTCTGACACTTTGTAAGGCTCTATACAGATGGCGCAGCATTCGCCATCGCCTTGAACTTCCTGTAAGATACAAACAATAATAATATATACAATAATATATAACAAAGTACCCTGTTGGGAAGGACTCTACTCTCACTTCTAGAATTAACTACGACTGGCTCAAGGTACTCCCTCATAATTTCATCCTCATGAAATTTCTCATGATAACTTTTAAGAAAATAACAATATTTTAACAATTACTTACTCTGTCTTCAGTCTTTAAACTCTTTACAGGTATTTTGGACAGCGCTTTCTTTGCGGCACAACAAAGACGTTTCTGTAATGAAAAAAAAAATCTCACATAAGTATTTACACAACTGTTGTGGTCCTCTGCAAACATTAATAGTATAACTTGAACGTTAAGCTAGTTAGCAGAGACGATGAACTCTAACATATCTAGCCGGCGGTTGAAAGCAACAGTTGGCAGGACAACGCGACAACCGTGCTCGACTAGACATGCAACAGACCTGCCTATCACGCCAAGTGAGAATGGAGGATGTCCGTCGAAGCCAAGTTCAATCTAATAAATCTCTCAGACACTATGGTTTAACTCCAGACACAAAGTTAGGCAATGAAAAGTCATAATACGAGATTGTATAGCGCCTAAATAAGGCTTTTTGCTAATTAAAATACTGATACCAAAACTAGCTGGCTGCGTTAGAAATAGCTCACTACTTTTCAAAGTCCGTTAAACCTGTCATTGGTTGAGCTATGTCCAACAACACAAAGCATCACCAATCACCATCACACAGCACATCCATGCGTAAGCCTTTAATCACATATACTATGTAGGTATTTTTCGTTCATAAGGAAAAATTGTAGAAAAAACAGAGTTGACATTTCCTACAGTAAAATTAGTCATTAATATACAAAATTCCATTCAATTCGTGGCACATTAAAATATAAAACCATTTGATTTATAAATTATATAGAATATGGAATTAATCGATATATCAGATTAGATAATATATTTTCTGATACATAGTATTCATCTTTAACGTGGTAGCATATTCCTAGATTACTATTCTTATGAAGCCTTCCAACTAAGCCAAATGCTTGTATTAGGAGTAAGTTTCAAAGTAATATTCATTAAACAGTTATTACAGACGCAATACTTTTCATTTATTGTAAGCAAATACAAATCTGCAATAAGAGAATGAGGGCGGAAATAGCAGCTTACCGATTAAACTAATTTAACAAAGCTGAAAATATTTTTTGATTGGTTGTTTGTTTGTTTAAACGCGCTTATCGGTGGAACTATCACACTAATTTGAATATTTTTTATTATATTGGAAAAAGGATACATTGAGGAAAGGTTATAGGCAATGTAACATCACGCTTCTACACTTAGGAGCGGAGCTGTGACCATAAACGCAGGTGGAACAGCGAGAATACGAGAATAAAAAAAAAATACATAACACGACATCCCAAAGTCATTGCAGAAGATTCATTCATTATTCTAAAAAATCTAGAAACAGTATTAGGCCACAAGAAACGATGCTTCGAATTACTTTTGGATTCTATAGGAATTTGCCAAGCAAACATTTTTGTACTAGCCACAGAAGTAGAGCATTGCTTTAAAGCTGAGTAACATGATGCTTACTCACAACTACAATTTAAAACTTAAATTATATCTTTCTATGATATACGATTACATTCATCAACGGGAATTAACGCGATAGTTTGTTTATATAAGTACACCTTTGAAGTAGGTACCTGCCGTTTCGACTAAGTTGCACGGCTGTGACCACAACAGACATATCTAAACCATCGCATTAATTTCTTTAAATATGACAACTTGTCATAGTTAAAAACTCTTTTTCACTTGTTCTGAAGTAATTCAATTAGTTAAAAAGTACTTACAGAGAGTCTGTCCTTGGCATGTATGTATCGGAAGCGCTGTATGTAGTAGAATACGAGCCACGCCAGCGATATAACCATCAGTACGATGAACGAAATGGACACGAACAACACCGACGTCCTGTAAAATAATTAAATAACATATACACAGAGGACCATGTAAAGTTCCAAACGCAAATTAAAGTGATAGGTAATAATAATATAGAAGATATATCCATTTATACCTTAAGATTACACTTCCATGAACTGTACAAATATTCACACACATTATTAAAATCCTAGGACACATGGGCATACCTAGTTTTGTGGCCAGTGCACAAACATTTAGACACGTGTAAGATGATGATAATGATATCGATTAAAGCATGAACTCTAGAAACATTACACATCACAGGGTACACACACATACACACTAGATGATTACCATTACATATAATTGAATACCATTATATTATTACACGTCTCTGACGGACTCTTCACATTCAAGCAGTCGTGTATGAGGATAATATAAGTAACCAGACTAAATTGTACATAGGTTGGAAATCCTAGCAAATGATCATGAAGCTTTGTAGCTGCCGAAAAGCTTCAGTATAATGTTTTTAGGAATTCCTAAAAATTATACTCAGGTTTTTGGTAGCTACAAAAACGTAACTTAAAATTAATTAGTTTTGTATTGTTTCATTCAACATAATTAATTTTGAGTTAAGTTCCTACTTCAATAAAAAAAACTACTGACATTTGCGTGACTGATAGTGTATACCAAAATTTTCTAAAAAAAATTGAGAAAATCATGTTAGAATATTTTAAATGTTGAGTAATTTAAATTTTTCATCGTTCTCGCGAATGAAAAATTTGTTAAAAACTTTCTAAGTAGTAACATAATTTTTGGCCAGAGTAAAACTTTTTATATATTGTAGTTTATAGTAGAACTTGCCAGGTTCCGTTTTTAGAAGACAATTAATGGTCTTAATAGCATTCTGCCAAAGTTGTCAGATTTACTAGTAATACATTGGTGCTTAGTGCAACATTATTTAAATGTGTTCATTT
The DNA here is from genome assembly GCA_949752705.1 of Callimorpha dominula. NCBI lineage: Eukaryota > Metazoa > Arthropoda > Insecta > Lepidoptera > Erebidae > Callimorpha > Callimorpha dominula. The sequence goes on along the minus strand of OX457010.1, from coordinate 7,718,437 downwards.
CATTGTCAAGACGTCAGACTTTTTGGTAATGAAGCATAGTTGGTTGGGAAAATTCTATACTTATGTCTTCACCCCATTATTTTTATACAATACGTATTGTATTTATTGTGATATTATCACGTCATAGCTGTAATGATGAATGATGGCAAACAAGTATACGTGTCATTTAAAGTAAAGTAATTTGTCTAACCTCATCCCTTACCTGCTTACCACCGAAAAACACAACATTAGGCTAATCAAGGTAGTTTGCCTCGGTCTTCTGCAAAGTGGAAATGTTACTCCCGTCGAGAAGATACAACTGGTGGAGGATAACCGGCGGTTCGTCTTCATAGTACTTTTGCTCATCGAGAAGTTATAAGCGCAAGTTGTATTGAAGTAGGTTCCTATGTATGCCTAGCACCATCCTCCGTACCTTTTCCCAACTAATTAGGGTCGACTTTCAGTCTAACTACGATACGGCAGAACTTTGATATTCTACGTGAAGCGACTGCCATCAGACCTACACAACCCAAGTACTAGGCGATATCGAAGTTCTGTAGTTAGACCAGATTGTCGACGTTTTAGGGCTCCAACTACCCCGAACGAATAACGACGGTTTAACGTGCTCTCCGAGGCGCGGAGGGATCTCAATGTGTTAAGAATGGTCACCCATCCTGGACAGACCTGGCTAACGTTACTTAACTTTGTAATGTGCTAACCTACTCGGTTACCACTTAGCCACGACCCCCTGTATGCCTAGCACCGAACTGCAGATAGCCTCTTTCCCAATACATGACACACAGTAAAACCCCTTTTCACATGGTTCTGGAAGGGCCCAAAAATTTCTAGGGGTTAAGCGAAAGGCGTCTATATAAACTGCACGACACAAAACTATTTTCGACATCTTCCACAATCATCGTCATATTTAAGTCATTTTACACAAAACCATAATGAACTATACGCCTAAACCTTCCTCATGAATCATTTCGTCCATTGGTAAAACGGTATGAAAATCCGTTCGTTAGTTATTGAGTTTATCGCATACAGACAGACAGACTTACGCGGCGGTGAAAGCTATGTTTAATCATATGTAGTGATTCAACACCCGTGTATGTATAGTTTTTATTTTTCATATGCGTATTTACCATCACCTACAGAATATGTTAAATCGACTCCTGCTGAAAAACCCTGAACCTTTCTCTAATGATGGCATATTAAGCAAAAAGCTAAAACAGGAAGGTATAGGTGTTGTACGGAAAGATACCGTGTGCTGCAGAGACCGACGTAAACTGGCGCATTGCGTGTAATCGTAGTAAACGTAATCATATGAAGCCGGTGATAGGCGCCGTTCTAGGTCACATAGATAAGTGGCGCGGGGAGCGTTGCGTTTAAGTACCAGACACACAAACGACAAAAACGATTCCTTATGCCCACTACCCTCTCTAGCTTGTACAAACCTATGCATTGCGGCTTTCCGCTGCGCGTACCTCCCCGCGCCTTTCTTCGCACCACCGTCCCCGCTTCCGCCGTGCGAAACAGCGCTGCCATTCATTCCGCAGCCTTTGCCTAATCTTTTTGAAAGGTAAAGGCACGGACGTGAATTCGACTTTTTAAATGATAGTATTCCAAATTCAAACCCCATTTTTCCCCGACATACAGCACAAAACAACTATGTATTAAGTTTTAGCAGAACTGATTCAAATTAGAAGGTATAACATTAATATCAATACCACCTCAATTACTTCACTATTTGTTTTTATTAAATAATCTTAAATGTAGCTAAGCAGAGTAAATGCTTTATAATCGAATCGTATTATTATCATATTGAAGCTTTATATGCATATGAACTCGGCTTAGACAATAAGTGGCGAATTACTAAGTGGCGGAATGGTAGGTGGCGGGACAACAAGTGGCGAATTAATAAGTGGCGGAATGGTAGGTGGCGGGACAACAAGTGGCGAATTAATAAGTGGCGGAATGGTAGGTCGCGAAATAATAAGTGTCGAGCTGAGAACGGCTACACTTCCGCCCAAATTAGTATAGAAAAAATCGTAAGGTGTCTTTGGGACACCCGGTTGGAACGTAAAATCAACTCACGATCAGCATTTTTCGTTGCGTTAACACTGTTTTCCGGCTAGCCACCACTCGCCGAGCGTCTAAAGTGTAACGTGCTATAAAGACCTCGTTATAATAAATAATCTGCAGAAATCGGAGCCATCGGAGCTATCAGAAATATTGGTAATTTAAAATGAAAATGAAACTTACTTATTAATATTGTTGCTGACGTGAGCGAATGTTTTTCCTTCGCTAACGATGATCATGACCCTGGTCCCATTCTCCACGAGCCGCGCGATTTCTTCTCCCTTCCATTTATATGTGAACACTGCGCTTATGTTACCTGTAGACAAAAAAAATAAAAATTTTCTTCTATACTTCAGCGAGATAAATACCTTAACCATGTCATTGTGATTAAAGTACGTCATTCCTAACATTTTCTGCAACCTCGAATCGGTGATATTCTGAGTTACCTGCAGTTCGGTAAATTAAGTTGTTATTTTATGCACTGATATTATCCTCTATTTCTAAATTCAATAAGACGTGCTTGCATTTTGATTACAACATCAAAGTATCTTAATCTTATCTGATATGGAGATTCGTCATGCAAGATAGTTACTTGATTATAATTATTGTGTAATAATATCTTATTTTCAGGCAGTACTAGAGCATTTTTCGACACGCACGGCACCAGTTTCATAGTAGCAATTCGCACCAGTTTGTTCGTGGGAGAACCATGCTTCGGCACGTATGGGCCGGCTCGACCGGAGTGTTACCACGGCCTCACAGAAAACCGGCAGTGAAGGTGCCGAACAAAATCTGATCGAATTGGTGGTTTGTAAACCAATATTAGAACTACTTGAAAAGGAAAATTTGTTTTTTTTTTTTAAATGTATGTTGAAATTACTGAAATAATTAAATAACTCTTTTTAAAACGCCTATATTAGCTTGATCTGTATGTGTGAATCTATATATAATTCTATGTAACGGAATATTTTAACGCAATTCTCACAACTTCAAGACGTTTGATCAACTTCAAAAATTTTACACGTGTTAAGAACCTACGAAAATAAGATACCAACTAATATTCAATGCGAATATGAGTTTTTTTTTTTATTAAAAGACAACTCTCGCATTAGGAATGTTACTGTGTCGCGGGGGCTTCACAAACATTTAAACAACGGACACAAAGAACACCCAGACTCGGAACAACTATGTGTGAATCACACTAATTTTTGTCCCGTGTGTAATTTGAACCCATAACACTCAGCGACCACTTAAACCATTGTGCCATCCGTTTGTATTATTTGTTACGCTTTCACGCCTAAACTACTCAACCAATTATCATGAAATTTTGTATACATATACAGAACAGAACTTAGTATAGCTTTTGTTAAAAAAAAATGTTGTGTTAGTAATTCTATAAATTTGTCCGGTCCCGTAAGTTGACCGGATAAAATAATAACCAACTGTACAGGTTCAGCTTATAGCATCCATAGAACTACGGTATGTTAGTTAGGTTTTTTTTTGTTTTTTTTTATGGAATAGGGTCAAACGAGCAGACGGGTCACCTGATGGTAAATGACTACCGCCGCCCATGGGCACCTCTAACTCAAGAGTCCCAAGTGCGTTGCTGCCCTTTAAGGTGGGAATAGGGGAAGAGCGGGAAGACGGCAGAGTGGGATTAGAGGGGAGGGGAAGGACGGGAATAGGGGAGAGGGTAGGGTTAGGGCCTCCGGTAACCTCACTCACGCGGCGAAAAGCAATGCAATCATTGTTTCACAGCCGGTTTTCTGTGAGGCCGTGGTATCGAGCGGAGTCGAGCCGGCCCATACGTGATGAAGTATGGCTCTCCCACGTAAAATTACGCATACTGATGGCTTGTTTTAACTCTTATGACGCAGTTCCATCGTGCTAAAGTAAAGCTTAAACGTGTGTAGTTGCTAATGTGATCATCTAGTCGGGTTTCACAGTCAAGGCGAACTCAACGACTAATACTTTCTACTATAAATACATTCTACGTCGGCTAACGGCTTAAGGATAAAAAATAGTAGGTCACCTACTACTTAAAAGTCAGGCCTTAATCACGTAATGTTTAAAAGGTGCTGACTGGTTCTAGTAAGTCTTGTTAGCGGATAATTGTTGACTTCTATGGTATGGTACCAGTTAATGTTCCTGTCCTATCACAGGATGGACATACGGGTACGCGACCCGTCTTCGACCTACTGCAAGTCTCAGTCCTGTTTCCCCTTACCCTAGCTCCCTCGCCCTGGTCCTTTGTCCCTTCTGAAAACGACTACCTTCCCAAGAAGGGTTAGCGTCAGGCAGGCGGCCAGCATTAAAAGACGCCAGCCAAAATGCTTTGCCATGTTACAATTGCGCCGACCCCAAAAACAGGTGGAGCTGCGAGAAACGGCTAGTCTAGTAAACAGGTTTTAATCTCATGCAATGCAATAATTAGAACTAACATCCTTAATTGCAAAGGCAAGGTAAATGTTTAATAATTAGTTTTTTTACTATCTTATGTTTATTGTGATGTCACCAGCAAGGTAATTAACAGAATACGACTGTTTAAGTATTTATTGTTACGCAACATCTATACTTCTTACTAATATTATAATGGCTAAAGAGGCGGCGGAACGGGAACGGGAGAGGACAAGCACTCTCCCATCCCGCAGAAGAAGCACCAGGCGCCGGAGAGCGCAAAATGATCTCCGGCCTCCATGAGCGCTGGCCTGGGGGTAACGGGTCGGGCTGACCGTAACCTTTGCAGAAGCAGGCCCAAGACGGTGGCGCGACGTGTTCCACGCGCACCTCTCTAATCTGGAGGGGGGTAAGGCCCCCCGTACTACATGGTGTGGTCGCCTGCTGAAGGCGACCAAGGTCTGCTCGGGGTTCCCGGAGGACTCCTCCCTACGGTATACCCGGATCCTCCTGCAATAGACCCACTTGTGACGTAACACCGTGTGGTTTTAATCGGTTCGATTCCGACATACCATCTTACCGTTAGCTCCGTAGTGAGGTGATGACCCGTGGGGGTTGTTAACACACGATAAAAAAAAACTAATATTATAATAGCGAATGTTTGTGAGGATAAAACAAATACATCTAAAAACAAAAAACGTAAATGCTAACATTAATGAAACTGTTCAATAGCGTTACATAACTAATATAATGTTTTAAAATTGATTTCGTGCCTTCCGTTATAAATCGATACTTAATCGATTTGGTTTCCGATACGTGTCGAAATGCTTTCGTCTACCCGTCTACCGCCTAGATAAGATCATGTCATATTATACATTATACATATACATAGATGTTGTATCAAGGAGGTTTTGCTAGAACTGAGTTGACCCTTTTTAAATTGGGAAATTTTAATTGCCTCATTTTTGCTTTGATTATTTTTATATGTACATAGGTACTTACAACGTAATAAATATAATGAAATAATTTCACAACTTAATAGAATGTAAATAACAATAATATTAAGACTTTTTTTTTCTGATTAAGCTACTGTTGTCGGACATAGTTGAGAATCAAGACTATATAACATAACAATTGTTTTTTTATGAATATGAGCGTCATATGATTTTTCTTCTATCTTGGTCCATATTTATATAATAAAATAAATTCTGCAACGTTTTTTACATACTATCATATTATGAATGTAAGGAAGTTGTTCAAAATTTTCTTCAAAATACAGCCTATGATGAAACGGAATCATTTTTACGTTCTTTACTATAATAACACAATAACTACAATACAATATATACATGACACACACACACACAGGCACGCACACGCACACGCACACACACACACACGGTACAATACAATAACGAAAGAATACATATGAGTATTAAGGTATATTTAGTACTCACATGATTGATAATGTTATATTTTCAAACACTGTCAAACATTTTCAAAGGGAGGAGGTGGCACTGTTTCTCTTCACTACAGACTATTATGTAGCCTATTTAAGAGGACAGTACTTTAACCGCTAAGTGTAGTTATTACTTAAGTGTTTGTTGTTATTATTATAAGTTACTTCATGTATTGTACTACAGCTCCTTTTTTTATGGAATAAAAGTTTTATTATTATTATTATATAAATAAATGTTTGTCTGAATCTGATCATAGGCAAGGAAGTATTATCCGCACTCTAAAGAAACATTTATTTTAGCAACTTTAAATTAAAGAATTTAATTATTGACTTTTATATGAGTCCAGTTGTCTTACTCCATTGGTACATTTCTGATAAAAAATAATTTGTAATCTAATAAAAAAAAATTCAAAACATCCGCAAAAGATAACGAAATTCTATGATTCGATAATCTACTCATGGGATATCGTTATCGTCAGTTGCGGAAAACTAAAACAGATAATAAAATTTGTATAAACAACTTCTATGACTTTCCGTTAAGATTTAAAATTAATTCACAAGCTGTTCTGATTGGAATGCTTTATCACAATTTTATATCAAATACGTATTATGTATATGTAGGTATGTATAAATGTGTTTGTTTATTATATCAGCAAGGACTCTTTGTGTAAGAAATAATCTTGTAACATTTTTGTAATCTGTTACTGTAATTACATTATAATATTTGCAACCAGCTGATTATAATATGTACTCATTAAGGACATTTTACGTCAGAACGTTGTTAATTCAAGAGTTAGTAATTAGGCGGCTAAGTTGAAACGTAGAGAATTCAGTGCGCTTAAGTTTTTAATATTCTACGATATTAAAAACTGGATTATACAATATAGATTGGAACTCGTCATGGAGCAAGTTTCCTGAGTTCAAATAAAAAAATCCGAAATATCTTTAGTTTTTAGAGTTCCGTTCTTGTAAAGCAAAAAGAAATCTGCCTGACAAGACCCTCTTTTCAGGAGCGCGTGGAGCACGTGCGCGTATTGAGATGAAATTCACAGCAAATACTTATCTGCTGTAAATCAAACTTCTAACTCAACACAATCAAAAGATACAGCCATTTAAGCCTAAAATTTTAACCAATTTCAACATTTCGCAAATTTGGCAGTAAGCAAGGTCTGCACAAATAAAGAAAAAAACCGTAAGCGATTAATGTTGTTATATCACATAAAATCTATTTTTTTGCGATTTCAAACTTTTGAAAAATTCACTCTGAGGTACATCGATGTAAGGGAGAGTATTTTTGTATCTGCACAGTTAAGTTTTTCTTTCGGAAAAAACGGGCAAAAAATCTTCGAGGATCGACTCCTGAGATGGACTAACTATCTACATATAATTTTATTTGTTTACGGAACCTGTGCGAGAGTCATACCCGCACTTGTCTGGTCTATTCTCGCAATTACAAACTTATATTAGCAGATAGAAAATTGTACGTGACGAAACTTGATGTATTGGAGAACATTATAAAAATACATTATAAACTATTTACAAACTCGTAAATGTTGATAATATTAATAACTTGACACATCTCACACACGGCCGTCTGATCCCAAATAGGCAGAGCCCGTACTATGGTAACCAGACTGCTGATAAACATACTTATATATTTCTAAATATATTATAGATAAGTTATACCCAGACACAGAATAAATAATCATGCTCATCACACAACTATTTGTCGTGGATGGGAACCGAACCCACGACCTCTGGCTCAACCGTTAGGATCACTAAACACTAGACCAACAGGTCAGTTAAACTGTTGATCGCGTCGGGGCCCAAATGTTACTCCAAACTAGTCCCAATTTTTTACGTGATTATACTCGTATTATTCCAAGGTCAGCTCTCGAATAACATATGTCTCGATACATGTTCCTTATATAAAAAAGATAATTAAATATATTCCCTCAATCTATAGGATTAAAGTCTAAATTTATATAATAAAAGAGATGTTCTAGCCTACTTTGTTTAGTTGTACATCTTTATCAGAAAGAAAACATTATGTCATCTGTTATGCTAACTGTTACATTTTGATTGACGTTATTTAATATCTGCCACTGTGTGTGTGTCAACATATAACAAATTATAAATATTCATATATATATATGTATAATAACTGTCTGAATTTCAACTATATCACAATTATGTAAGAATAATTTATCTTAGAGTGAAGTATACACAAGTACTGAAATACGTACATGATACAATTTATTTTGACAAGATTTAAACTAGATAACGTGTCCTAGTTGTAGCCTTTGGACCCATTTTCACTCAGGTGGTTAAATTGAACATACCCCGGCTCCCTCCCCCCGGTTCGATTCCGACACACTGTCCCACCGAAAATTACGGTGGTGATGAGGATTCTTTATTATTTCCACACGTAGAAAAGAAAGTTGTAGCTTCTAGATGTCAGATTACATTGCTTAATAATTTTCAGTATAAGTGTAACCAACCAAAGTCAAAGCGAAAGTCACTAAGTCGCGAAGTAGAAACTAGTAGGCTCCTCAAATGGGTTGCTAATATACATATAATAATAATAACTTGACACATCTCACACACGGCCGTCTGATCCCAAACTAGGCAGAGCCTGTACTATGCTGACCCGACTGCTGATAAACATACTTATATATTACTAAATACATACATATTATAGATAAATTACACCCAGACACAGAACACATGATCATGCTCACCACACAATTATTTGTCCTGGGTGATTAAAGATCACTAACCACTAGACCAACAGGCCAGTCAAATATACATATGACTCTTATTGTTCTTTAGCAAATATACTTAAGAGGCTGATTATTTTTAACCGACTTCAAAAAAGGAGGAGGTTCCCAATTCGTCGGAGTCTTTTTTTTTTATGTATGTTCGATTACTCGAAGACGCCTGAACCAATTTGGAAAAATATTTTTTTGTTTCAAAGGGTATACTTACCAGGTGGTCGCATTTAAATTTTATCGAAATCGGTCGAGCGGTTTTAGAAAAATCAACAAATATCTAAAAAAATTATACATCGCTAATATTTTTCTACAAATGTGACCACCTGTTACCAAGACGGGGGGGTCCAAAATTCGTGTGACGTAATTTATGGATGGCCCCATTATACAATTTATCATGTTTTAGGCACATTGAAGTTATTTAGTAGATAATTACCTATTTAGTATTTAAATTCTGTCGTATTGGTATTTGTGTAGGGCTCTGTTGCCGCGTTCAGACTCTTAGGCGGCCTGTTATGCGTTCAGATAAGGCTGACTAATTGAGCCAAACTAGCTCCTTCCAGAAGCACAGAAGCTTCCTGAACTCGCGTCGACTTCTGTCGTAATTCTCACATTTATTGTTTTCTTGTTACTTGGACATATACTAACTTAACATTTGGAATTGTTCTGTCACAATCAAATATGTTTGTTTGACAAAATTCCTTAATATTTGCTTGATCAAAGATTAATATCAAGATCAGCTCTGTGAATAGACTATTCCACTGCTGTAGCTCTAGCAGTCCCAGTGCGGATTGAAAGAATTCACAAAAAAAATCATGAACATTATGTAAAACTACCACAACTAATACAAAGGGTGATTAAATACAATATTCGCATAGTATCTTTGAAAAGACAGAGGTGCTAGGGATTGAACTAAGAACAGACAGCCTACCTATTGTACTATATATCTTTCATAAATGTTACTTAGTAACGTAGAAGAATAAATGAGAAGTATTATTACAAGAATTAACCTTCTGATGAAAGATGATGGACCACAACTTAAGTTAATGGAACGTTGATTGTTGTAGCATTAATTGTAGCAATAGCATGGCAATGCAATGGAATTATTGATATTATAACCGCGTTATAATACCGGTCGCTATGTGATTTTATTTCATTAGGTAACAGTTGTAACGTTATTGCACTCGTTGACGAAGTAACTGTATAAGAAACGCCTCGTGAACTCCTGACAATTAAAAAAAAAACTGGCTTAATTTAAATAAAAGATTTCTTATTTTCACCGTTAAGGCTGAACACGAGTTACACACATATTATATGACATAAATATATTACGTATTTAATATTAAATTATATTTATCAATTAAAAAAGATAACTTATTGAGCCAAGTTATCTGCAACACTTGAAATAAAAAGTTAGATTATATAGATGTATGTTATATGTATAATCTAAGAATAAAAATTGCCTATTTAAGTATATTTCTTAGGCTTGGTTACGCACGCTTGACTCGCACGACTAATTACTTACCTCGAAAAATAAATTTGCTATAAAATTACCTCATTGCGGCATTAGGTACTGCCAAAACGTTGATTAGACTGCGCATGACTATTTTTAGATTTTTTTCATTTATATTTTCAAATTTAGAATTCAAGAGAGAAAAAGCAAAGTAACCTCTTTTGCTGTTTTTCCTTTACCTGTACCTCAAAAGGTAAAAAAGGAACCCTTATAAGATCACTCTCTTGTCCGTCTGTCCGCCTGTCTGTCCGTGTGTCACCACCGATTTTCTCAGGAACGGGTGGACCTAGTAAGTTGAAATTTATACCAGATACTGAGGTATATAAACCCTATTAGGTGTATAAAAATCAAGGTCCTGAGTCAAAACGATACAAAGATATTGGCAAATTTAGATTTTCGCGATAACTTGTAAGTACCAAAATTTACCTTAATTTTCAACTTTTTTTATTTTTCGGAATTTTCCCTTTACTTGTGCTGTAAGACCTTGCTTTTAACCAAAATTGACAATTATAGGTCAATCGATAGTACCCTAGTGGTTTTGGGCCGAAAACCTATAGGGTACTTTCCATTTACCTAGAATCATGAAATTTGGTAAGAAACAAGGTCTGACAGCACAAGTGAAGGAAAAAATCCGAAAGTCGTTAATTTGTTGTTATATCATATAAGAAAAAAGTTTTTGTGATTACAAACTTATATTTTTCGGTTGGATTGTTCACTTTGTCGTACATCGCAACCGCAAAGTTAAGTTTGTCTTTCGAAAAAGACGGGCAAAGTCTTTGAGAATTCATTCCCGAGATGGACGTATACAAGTTTGTTTGCTTACGGAACCCTCAGTGCGCGAGTCAGACTCGCACTTGTCCGGTTTTTTGTTGGTTTCTTAGGTTATTTATATTTCCAATTTTTTTAAATTCACTTTCTTTATACTTTAGTTACAAATGTATGCTTTCCTGTGGCATGAATGGACAAAATTTGGTTTGGTAATTCCGTATAAACTATAGACTGAGCTACTCTAAGAGCTGGCCGCTTAAAAGGGTTCGGCAACACGTACGTGACTCCTCTCGTGTTGTTTAGGTTACCGTTAACATTCTGTGGTTCACCATCTGTGACTCACCACTGCATTAGCCTGTTTTTGTTCCTGTGAGGTTACTTTTTGCGGTGTGCAATGCTAATAACGCGAGCTGCGCATTACTAGTATTGAATGAATGATTGTTTTATTTTGTAATTAGATATTTTTTATGACTAGCCTCAAGGAGAAACGCCGTTTCGGCGTTTCTTCTTGGGGCTCCTTTCTTCCTGAATCTCAAATATCCAAGTCTACATAAATTAGAAAATGTGCAAGAGCCACGTAGGCGTCTAGGGCGGTCTTTATGGGAAAGAACCATTTCAGTTTTGAGCTGACCAGTTACGACACCCATTAGACTAGATCACTCAGTAATCAAGGGACTCTACCATATCTTAGGGAGCTCCACGTCTGAAACCGGTCCGCTTACGTGGTCAGACAAATGTCTGACCAAATGGATGGGCAAGCCAAACACTCAAAACAGCCTGACTGGTGTGAAGCGTTCGAAATAGAAATTACTATCCTAAATATCACTTTCATTCCCAATTAAAATTTTCTTCCGTCTCCCTAACTAAGTTAGCTACTCGTTCTTGTTTTTATTACACCGTGATTTTCAGGCGTGGGTTTGCGTTGGTCATAAATATATTTTTAACAAATAATGCGAACAAAATGCCGTGGGTGGACGTACTAAAATGAAATTATTGGCATTGATCGGCACGTATTGAGAATCAGATGCGAATGGCACCGTTGAACAATGGCGCAGCTTGACCGGGCGGCCTTGTCGGCCTGCCTTACCATAATATTGTACTTATGAACGTAACCAACTCGCTTTGTTTAATTTATAATCAGACGTAGGTCTCGATTATAAATAGAAAAATATATACACACGATCGTATATTCGTATATTGTGGTAACCTGCTTAATTGCCAAGATTAACTTGTAATCTTGCAGACTCAAACAAATAATAGCCGTATGAGTGTGAAATTAAATTTCTAAAATTTTTATTGAGAAACCGCAATCTGCGTAGTTTTGGTTAAGTTTATTTCTGGAGAAAGCTATGTATCCACTATATATGAGGGTCATAACATTAAGCCTAGATGATCCGATACATAAAAATACAAAACTTTTAAAGGTTTTCCTGGTTTTCATATTTTTTACAATATTTGCTCATATCACTACATTTTATAAAACAAAGTCCCCCGCCGCGTCTGCCTGCCTGTATGTCTGTCTGTTGGCGATAAACTGAAAAGTTACTGAACGGATTTTCATGCAGTTTTCACTAATAGACAGAGTGATTCATGAGGAAGGTTTTGGTGTATAATTTGTACCCGTGCGAAGCCGGGGCGGGTTCCAATTTTTATGATGTTTTAGTCCATCTCTACTTAAAAAACACAAAGAAAAACTATTTACTTATTTCCTTTCAAATGATGCCCCGACAATCGCTGATATGTGTTGCTATACGGAGAACATTGTTCAGAGACTAGCCAGAAAATATTTGTTTTGGCACCTACCAAAGTTATAAGCAAAAGATTAAACAAATAACAATCTGTTAACAAATATATACATACAAGTGAAAACAGCACCCAGATGTGTGAATATCGCTGTTTTCATTAAATCACTGATAAATATTTTTTCTAAGAAATTACTAACGTTGTTTCAAGGGACATAATTATAACTAATATTGTTAGTTTATTTCAAGATACTGATGCTAACATGACACACGTGAAACGAGGCCGATGAGACAGTTAGACGTGATTACGCATCGTCGTCATTGAACAAATATTGGTACGTACAGGAAGTAGGAATAAGGTTAACCGTTATTTTTATTATTACGTTATTCTTAAGAGTTCTACTGCAGGGCTCTTTAGAAACAATATTTTTATAGATGGCTTACAAGTCTTGCTACGTACCGTACAGAGTGAAGTGTTATATCAAATCCGTCTTTCAAATCGAACTATGTAGACGGCATTTATACATTTTTTTCGTCCTGACGCTAATTGACTTGATATATCTACTACGACAGTCTTCATGTAAAATAATCGAGACAAATGTCTGAAATACGATGCTATATCAATTCATATTGAATTGGAAACAGTCAGTACCGGGAATAGGTACAGAGAGTACAGGGAACAGTTTAGAATGCAGATAAATCAACGGAACCTAGATATCTTATCCACTAAGTAACTAAGTGGATAAGATATTTAGGTAGATACTACAGTACTATACATAAATTCATTGCCTCATTATTATCGGTTCATAGGTGTTGAAACGGTAATAAATAGACAGTTACAAAACCATTTTGGAACGACATAAAATAACTTCAGAAATATAAGACGCGATGCATCTTCAATATTAGTTTTACCATCTTTAGATCATTATAAAATTAATAAAATCATTTCCCCTATTCACACAATTCATTGTAGGATGATAATTTAACGAAATCATTTCCTTACTTTTCCAGATTGGACAAGGACTCAATCAATCTAGTAGATAATATCACTATATCCCTTATAATTAATATTTTATCAAATTAATCTGAAAGATAAATATAGAAGGTAAAGAAATTATATAACGTTTATAACCTTACTGAGACATATTGTATATGCTTATTAGGATTAAGATTATTAATAGAAAACTGAATGCAGGTTGCAACCATTTCCGCTAAATCCATAAACTTAATATACTAATAAGTTTATGGCTAAATCTGCCAACCCGCTATTAGCGCTAGGGTTGCGCTAATCCTTCTTATAGTGGGAGTATGCCCGTGCGCAGCAGTGCCGGGCCAGTCTCTTTACAAAGCCGCTATAAGCATGTCTTTGAAATAATACTAGCTACTGCCCGCGGCTTCGTTCGCGTTAATATAGATTTTGTCAACCGTCTTAAATTTATTTAGAAATCCCTCGGAAACAGTACTTTTTTCTGAATGAAAAACCCTACGTATGTATTTCTGTACAACATGTATGCACTTCTTTATTTACTTTCAGCTCTCAACATCTCTATGTTGAGTAGTTAAGGCGTGACAGCATAACGAACACTAACAATTGCATTTATAATATTATTATTTAACCCCCGACGCAAAAAGAGGGGTGTTATAGGTTTGACGTGTCTGTGTGTCTGTCTATGGCATCGTAGCTCCCAAAAACCATGAACCGATTTGAGTGCGGTTTTTTTGTTTCAAAGGTGACTTGATCTAGAGTGTTCTTAGATATAATTCAAGAAAATCTGTTCAGCCGTCATCAGCACTTTTTTAATCGTTGAAGGGATTTTCGAGTCTATTTTTTTTTAATTTATGATTATATAATGTATATGTCAAATAAACCTTTCAAGGTTCTTTATATTATCCACAACTCGTCATATACAAAAAAATAAACAACAGAAACAATAAGAAAATATCGAGATGTTAAAGGCGTTCTCCTTGAGAAATACAAAGATCCTATAAAAGTTGTTGCGGTATGTGCACACGCCATGTACATCAGCAATAAATATGCAAAAACGAAAAAGGTATTCTTCCGCATTAATAAATAAGATAACTAAGTAGGTACATTAATTACACTCTCACTTTATTAATTTTAAATATTTGGTTTCTCTACGAAACGGAACTGTGACGATAATGATAAGGTTTGTACGAGATAACGAGATACGATTGCTAGATCTTTTTAGATGCTCAGAATCAGGGCAATATACAATGTACATATTTGTAAGATAAGATATGTTTGACTGATGCGTTGTTCGAATTGGACCGATCGTATTTATCTCAAATTACAAACAACAAAAAGTATAGTCTACCTTCTATTTAGTTACAACCATTCAGCAATGATCCTACAAAGTAATCTAAGTTAAATAGGCCTTAAAAATATATAAACAACATATAGGGGAGCTGACAGCCTAAAGCCTTATAAAAAAAAGCCTTACAGTGGCGAAAGGCTCAAGAATACGAGATAACCAAAGACTCTTTTTTAACAGAGTAATCAGAAATAATGAAATACATCATTGATTGTGGGTTAAGACTGGTTAACAATCCTAGAGCATTATCGGCTGGATTCTTTAAAATATCCAGTGTTTGCTACTAGTACTTATTAACCACAATAGGGCAAAGTGTCCGTAAAGATGGCAAAATTTGTCAATAATAATAGAACATTCTTGAAGCGACATCAAGCGAATTTATATTTCCTTTGATTTATCGGATAAGTGATTTTATTATGTAAACTAATTAGTGTAGTGTGCAAATTACTCTTTAATAAATATATATTTTAAGTTATACAATCGATTAAAATAAATAGTTCAGTAAGTAATATTGACTATTACTAAATGCAAAACTAGAACGGTGGACAAGTAATAAGTACATATTCGCATTAAAAAATATATAGGACTTAAGACATACACAAAAAAAATCGGATCCAAAACCAGCTCTCAATTTTTTTTTTATTCTAGAAATCTCCAAAATTATATTTCTTCCTTTTAAATCAGAAGTTAAAGGAGGTACGTAATACGTGTATATTCTTATTAGCAAAATTTGTTTCTTTCAGTTGACAGAATTTGTTTGATTATTTCAAACTTTCTATCCCAAGTTCTGCCAGCAAGATTTGTAAAATACTTTTTGCTGAGTTAAGTAGGTTCATAGTCTGGTGATCGAGAAAGGTTAACGGTCATGTTATGACCCATGGGAGAATCTACGGTGGTCGACCATGATAATAAAATATATCACTTACGGCCGTTGTCAGTCGATAACTTCATTTTTTCCAAAAGCGTAGTATCTCTGTCGTTGTATATGAGCACCGCAGACGCATTCGAGCGCCAGGCGTTTTGAACCTGAAATGAAAATAAGCTATACATAAAATTGTATTCATTTATATTTATTTGGCTGGCCTGTTGGTCTAGTGGTTAGTGACCCTGACTGCTGAGCCAGAGGTCGTCGGTTCGATTCCCACCTAAGTCTGGGTGTTCTTTGTGTCCGTTGCTTGTATGTTTGTAAAGTCCCCCGCGACACAGGAGTAATTCCTAATGCGGGAGTTGTCTTTTCTTAATAATAATAATAAATAATTCATCAATTGACATCACCATTCCCCATGACGACAATCTCTTGAAAGCCGAAAAAGATAAATAAATAAAATATTTGGACCTAGCCCACGAGATTGTCGACATGTGGGATGTGGATTCAGCAATCATTGTGCCGATAGTCATTTCGGCCCATGGGTTAATTGCTAAGAGCCTCGACCAACACCTTCAGAGGCTCACGTTAGGCAGCTGGATTAAGAGTCTGATGCAGAAGGCAGTCCTTCTTGATACGGCACGCATAGTGAGGAGGTTTCTATCTCTGGAACCCTAACCACCGGTAGCTTGGTCTCTGTACCCGATACCGGTGGGACACTATTTTTTATATTTTTAAATATATTTGTTTTTATTTTTTATAGTGAATGTATTTAAAAATGTAATTTATATGTATATTAAGTAAATAAAGAGAATAATAATAATAATAAATTAATAATAATATATTTCACAATAATTGAATGATTCAATCCTAAACAGGATACAAAATTTATGACGAATCAACCGTCTTTCGCGCTCGTGACGAATCGTGTCATATTGAAGAAACAAGACAGAACGACAACCAAGTGCGCAGCGGCTTTGTTCAGAATAAGTGTCATAAAGTTTCTTCTTAAATGTTAAATTACCAATAATTCTACGAAACTGCCGTTTAAAATGAATATTTGAAACATATACATAAAAGTTATCGCTCAAATTTCTTAATTGTCATGGTCTTTATCAATTGAAATGAAAAATGAATGAATGAAAATTATCTTTAGCCATGAACATAACATTATAAAATAAAGTTTTTGTTTTATGGAATAGGGGGCAAACGAGCAGACGGGTCACCGATGGTAAGTGACTACCGCCGCCTATGGGCACCTGCAACTCAAGAGTCACAAGTACGGTGCCGGCCTTTTAAGATGCGAGTAAGAGAAAGGGGGGGAGGGGGAGAAGATGGGGAGAGGGAATGGATAGGGCCTCCGGTAACCTCAATCACTCGGCGAAATACACTGAAATCAATGCTTAACTGCAGATTTTCTGGGAGGCCGTGGTATCACTCCGGTCGAGCCGGCCCATACGTGCCGAAGCATGGCTCTCCCACAGCTATTTTAAATTATAATTAATAATAGAGAACCTAATACTTGTTTAGGTCGGTGTTAATAAATCCTATTCAATTGTTAATTATTGAATCCTTTTTATTTCTTGTATTTCTGATAACTACTGGCTATTGAGAATAATTCAAGATAACTCATAAGCATAAGCGGCTGCTTAAAGTATAGTATTTCGGAACGAATTACAATTGAAGCCAGCTCCTCAATTAGTTAAGGAACTACAATAAATAATAAATAAACCTTAAATTTAATGGTTTTTATTTTTTAACTCTAGCGACCCAGTTGACCACTCTCGAATGTTTTTATTCTCTGTTTTTCGTACATACGATTTAGAAAAAAAATCACAGTGGTCCATAGCCCCTATTCGCAGTGGTTCGGTGATTTGTCCGGTATACCGAACTAATGCTACTTTTTAACCGACGAAAAGGAGGTTCTCAATTCGACCGTATATTTTTTTTTTTTTATGTCTGTTCAGCCCTCACTCCGTTATTTATGAACCGATTTTGATTATTCTTTTTTGTTAGATAGAGTATACCTCAAGGGTGGTCCCATGTCAAGGAAGTCAGGATCTGATGATGGGATTCTGAAAAATTTAAGAGAAACCCTCGAAAATTGTAGGAACGAATAGTGTTTCTGTTTACTTTTCATTACTTTATCAGGTATTGCGTTTAGAAATCATCATCATTTTTCATCATCATCATCATGATGATGAAAAAAACCATAAAATAAAATCTTTTTAACAAAAAATTAAACCGACGAAAAGAACTAAAAAGCAAAAAATAAATAAACCTTAAGTCTTAAGTATTGAGCTTATTTACATAAACTATCTAATTTTATATAAACTTATTTTGAGTCGGCGCCAAATAAAATTTTGATAATTAATCAGTTTGTTGTTTGGCGCCGACCTTTGATTGATAGTTCTCAACGATGTTGCCATTAATGATAAAGGTCGTAATATGAAATTTGCTTTATTCGAGATATTATTATTATGTTATTAATAAACTTTAGTTTGATAAATCTTTAGGTTAAGGGTTTAAGTTCAAACTTTAGTAAGGTTTGGACTATTACGATAATTCAGAAGCATTGCAACAAAACCTAATTTTATGACTGTTCTTAGAGTATTCGTTTTTTGATTTAAATATAATAAACTGGAGCGTTAAAAAATAATATCATTTATTTACAATATATTAAATCACTTACATGCATTTTACACGGTTTACACTAGGATGTACTTACAGCACTGCACAGCAGAAATCAGAATCACTTTTGCTATTAGTAAATATTTCCTATTATTGTATACGAACTCTCTCGCAGTATGAACAGTTCCACACGTCCGTCCGCACAAAACTGGCCCAACGTAACAAATCTTGACTCAATAAATTGCACTAAAACGTTTGCGTTAGGAAAATTAACAAACATACGAACGCGACGGCATTCCGAGCTCTTGTGGTGTGCTCCTTGCGTCGCAGAGGAAAATAAACAAAATGATTGGGCGGGACTTGAGCCATTGTATCTATATAGTGCGCGCCTGAATATGATTTTAAATTCGGTTTGTTTTTGCTATAATCTATATATATATATATAAATTCCTATTTCTCTTGGTCACGGCATCACGCGTGAACGGCTGGACCGATTTCGCTTATTCTTTTTTTTGTTTTTGTTATTGCCAGGAGAAAGTTCTTATGAAAAAAATATTAAGAAAAGAAGAAAATTAGAAAATTTAAGAAAACCATATTATTAACTTTTCTAATGTAACCTTAGCGCTTTTGACACAACTGTCAGTCAATATTATTAATTACGACAGAACAACGTCTGTCGCTAGTATTTATTATATATTATGTTCCCTTCAAAAGTCGGTTCTATCGTGATAAACATGAGTTTTTGTGCAGTGACTACCACTGTACATATCGACGGTGAGGTGCTAATACAGGAGGTATTAGCACCTCACCGTCGATATGTAACTGATTTTTTTTTTAAGAAAATGTTTTTTTTTTACGTTTCAAATTGAAAGCCACTATATTGGCACGTTTAGTGAAATCTCTCGTCTATTTTTAGTTGCAACAGCATTGCATGAAATGTGGATATAACTACCAACTAAACTACCATGTTATTTTTCTTATTACACTTCACTATAACCGAGTTATTACTTAAAATCATTGAATAAAGCAAAATAATAAATAACTTTTAATACATCAAAAAAGTTTTTTCCAGTTTAAAATCTTAAATCTAAACTTAGAAATATTTTCGTGGGAGTTATTGGCACTTCGCCGTCGATATGAAACATACATATTATTATACATATATACATAGAGATAAATAGGACTATAAAGAGGCTAAGGTCAGCACACCGTAAATTGCAATTTTATTAAAAATGCTACTATTTTTTTTTTTTTAAGCTTACTACTGCGGCGAGATTAACCCATCTACGCTTGAAAAACCATCAATACCACTCGAGTGGAATTACTCTTGTAAAAATGTATTTACGAGTATGTCCGCTTCTAATGCGGCATCGGGGCAATAAAAAGTTTTAGTTTCCAACTGAGTCTCTACTCACTTGGGAACGAAATTATGGTACGAAGATCATTTCACTAAAAACCATTCTTGAGAAAAAAAATTTTTTGGACCGTGTGTTTTTGGTACGTGACGGGTCTGCTTTCAAAATGTGAGAAGGAATGAGGGAACCTCACTGCTAATGGAGAACGGAGTGGTGTAAAGGTAAATCCTAACTAATATTATAAATGTGAATGTGAGTTTGTTTGTTTGTTTACATGTCATTTCACGCCTTAATTACTCAACCGAGCACCGTGAAATTTGTACACCCTGTCAGGGGTTCAGAAAAGAATATAGGGTACCTCTCATCCAGAAAAAAAATACTGTTCCCACAGGATAGAAAAATAATTATTTATAGCGAAGCTACGAGTTAGTTTAGAACATAAAAGGAAGTGCAGTTTAATTATCACTTGACTTAACACTACAGTCCTATTTGTTCTGCTATTTTAATAAATCACAGAATAGAAACATTATAAGTGACCATATTTCCTCATAACATAGGTAGTTATTTGCGGTCATCCAGTGACTTATGTACAATGCTAAGGGACAACGCGGATATAAATGTGAATAATTTTATTAAAAGGAAAATTGATAATCGAAAACAAAATGTAAATAAAAGGTAATAACACTGATACAAGAGTTTGTAATTATAATAATTTATTTCAAAAAAGGAAATTGGAAACTGTTTACAATAAGTAATTTAAATTGAAATATCATCGTTTGGCTACCTACCTACTGTACCTACCTACCGTCGAACGGCCAAAGATGATTCACTCAACAGGGTTTATCACATACACATATAAGAATAGATCGCGGAAGGGGGCGTGATATACGATGGATTAATAAAAAGAGAACGTTGCCATACGTGGTCCCGCTGTCTCTATTTTACAACATACACACACACACACACACACGCCACGTACACGGCCTAGACAAGGATAGAGGGACCACGCATAGCAGCGTTCTCTTTTTATGGAGCTATCTATCCACTTACACGATAGCCATTAATAGGGCGGTATATTCTTATATGTGTACGGTTAATTACATTATGAAATAAGATGTTAAATACATAAATAACATAAATAACCAAAACTTAGTAGTTTAAGTAAGTAAGTTTATGCGAATAACCTAGTAAGTCAATGCCTACTAATGCCTACTAACTGTCAAACAATTAAATGCACGCCTTAATTTGAGAAGTCCTTTCAATATATATTTTTGAAGTGAAACTTCTTTAGAATCGTTGTGATTTGAAATTCGATGAAACGAAAAAGCGTCACGATAAAGAAACAAACATCTTCATAAATACGATTTAGCCTGCGAGAGAATGAGATAGAATACAAGTTTACAGTGTTTCCTACAATCTTTGAAGAGAGACAAACATATTCATAAATAGGATTTAACCTGCGAGAGAATGAGATAGAATACAAGTCTCAGTGTTTCCTATAATCTTTGTCTTTGCGTCTGCGTACTACCAAGCCTTCAGAAAATATGACAATGTCAACGTGGTGTAATTTTAGTATAAATATTGCGTATTAAAAATTCGTTGGTTAATTAATTTGTGTTAATTATTTAACACATCTCTGTTAATTTGACCAATAACTTGTATATAAATTATGTAAAATTAAATTTATTAATATAAGTAAATTATTTGTGTTGTTTTTATATTTTATTTCTCATTCTCCCGTAGGCTACTTTTCTGAAGTTGCACTTCGGCCGTGTGTGAATGGCACACACCCACACTTTTTTTTTAATTGGTAAAACTTATGAAGTCAAGGTCAAGTTCTGAAAGTAGTTACTAAAAGAATTATAAATATACTTGAAGTGGCTAAAGGTTTCTGTTATACGTTATAGTTGTAAACGTCATAGAATAACTTACATCATAAAAATCTTTTTAACAAAAAAATAAACCGACGAAAAAGAACTAAAAAGTTAAAAATAAATAAACCTTAAGTCTTTGATTATTAATCAGTTTGTTGTTTGGCGCCGACTTAAAATAAGTTTATATAAAATTTGATAGTTTATGTAAATAAGCTCAATACTCAGACTCAAATAAGCTCAGACTTAAGGTTTATTTATTTTATGCTTTTTAGTTCTTTTCGTCGGTTAAATTTTTTGTTAAACAGATTTTTATTTTATGGTTTTTTTTTTCATGATCAGCTCAGCTACATGATGTGATGATTTCTAAACGCAAATACCTGATAAAGTAATAAAAAGTAAACAGAAATACTATTCGTTCCTACAATTTTCGAGGGTTTCTCTCAATTTTATCAGGATCCCATCATCAGATCCTGACTTCCTTGACATGGGACCACCCTTGAGGTATACCCTACCTAACAAAAAAGAATAATCGAAATCGGTTAATTAATAACGGAGTGAGGCCTGAACAGACATAAAAAAAAAATACGGTCGAATAGAGAACCTCCTTTTTTTTCGTCGGTTAAAAAGATTGTTATTGTGATGTCGTCGTGGTAATTTACTTTTAAAACACGTTATAAATTACCAGACATCTTTTGCCAAATTTCCGAAAGTACGTACGTCTGCCAGCATATTTATCTGGCCAAGTACCTTTAATATTATTTATCAAAATAATAATTATTCCAAGGTGTTTTTATTTAAAAATATACCTATTCATGCCATGCCATGGCACACACACTACACTTCATAGCCAAAAATGAAACATCTCCTTTGGTGGTTTTGTAACAAATAAAATATATAATATTAAATTAATATTCTGATTATTAATTTAAATGTACGTCTTGTCTATTCTTCACGTAGCAACGGTTCTACGTCATTTTAGCACAGAAATAGTTTGTCTCAGAGAGTGACACGGGTTTTTTCCCGGCAAACGTATGGTTATTATAAGAACACATATTATTTCATCAAGTTTGTACTAAAATCTACTTGCACTACTTACTGTCTGTCGGGTAAATTGCAATATAAAATTACCTACTGTCTACGAAGTGAGGGGAAACACCGCTGTTTCCATTCACTTCGATTGCTTGCTTACGATGCTAGGTTTATGTCGCGTTCCAATAAACAAAAAACGATTCGTTTTAAAAATTCATTCAACTTGAAAATTCAACGAAATTTTACCGTCCGTAAGCAAAACGAATCGTTTCTTGTTTATTGGAACGCGGCATTAGTGAGTTATCACAATACTTATCTTTTACACTTATTGGCAAAAATATCGTTACCTTAGTATGAGATTTGTTAGTACTTAACGAACATGTTCAGTTATTCAGTTTTCAGATTGTTCAATTTACCTACAAAACGTATGGATGGTATAACTATAACATCTTATGATATAAGTGCTTCCCTATTATTGCGAACATAGAATTATGGTTCCTACTTGATAATGATAAGTAGCGACAATGATAACTATTTACTAGAATAATTCACGAATCGAAATAACAAATACACTAGAATTAGAAAATTGGCATCGTGAACGTCTTCGTCGGTGCAAAAATATTGCTGTTTTGATTGATAATTGCTGCTGCATTAAAGTTGTTGCGCCTGCTCATGCAATGTGCCGATCCTATCTAAACCTTCTCATTTAGTTTGCAAAAGCTGTTTATAGGTTGTGATAGTTGCAACGGGCTCCATCTACACCGTCCTTTAAAATTGTAATTAGCTTCAAATTTAGCTTAGTCAATATAATTATAAGTATAATATAATAGTACCTAATATAGTAATCGATCTTTGATATTAATATTTAAAAAAAAAAAAGGCGTGAGGTGTCTTTGGGATACCCGGTTGGAACGAAGTTCCTATCGCTATATTGTATAAATACATTTAATGGACTGAATAAATTGTATCAAAATATAGTAAAAATTGTAAAAACTCGAAATTAAAATTGGGCAATCCGTGAAAGTTGCCCGAACTAATATCAAATCAATAATCAAATTACATTAGTATCACGCTGAATCCACAGATAGCGTAAATAAAATAAATCAATTCGCGGTCAGCATTTTTCGTTGTACTAACACTTTTTCCGTCTAGCCTACATCCGCCGAGCGTCGGAAGTGTAACGTGAGATAAAAAACTTTGATAATTAAGAAGTCGTCTTTAACTTATCAAACAATGCCAATTCGGTAAGATGGTTTTTGACGGAACCAATACGAATAACATTTCTTTATCTTTTTTCGATTAAGGGTGAAAATCTTGTTTGAAAAAGTTACAATCGAATATGAACGACACAATGACGTCAGATGAGATGAGACCGCCTTATTTACGTAGCGTGTATCCCCTATTATATAAATAACAATTTATTTCTAATTATATTTATTGTTACGAACAATAAATTGTGTATCGTCATACGAATTTACCTCATTGGATAATGCCCCAAAAGAAATCATAAGCCACATAGCCATGCAACAGGTGATTAGTTGGTTTGAAGGAATTTACGAATTATAATTCACACTGTATAATTGCGTTTATACAAACTCGCTAAGATGTTTCTTTTACCGAAATTTAAGCCCATAAACCAAATCCCGGTACGTCATTATTCCAAATTAAATTAATTTCGATTAAATATGATTTCGTAACAGGATCATGATTAACTGTTACATGATAACTATTGATAACCCATAGAAAATAAGGAACAGGAGAATGATGTGATGCAAGATTATTCTGAAATAACCGAATTAAAAATGTAAAAGCGTTCCACAATCCACAATGCATCGTTACCAAGCCCAATCTGTTGAACTTATCGAAACGAATCGCACGAGCTCAAACTCGAGGTGTTTACTAGTAAGAACTGAAGAGTTATCACCACCTCCTGGCTCCATCATCAGATCAGCTCTAAGATGCGAAAGTATAGTATTAGCATCCAAACTATATATACATAAAAAGTTTTAATTTCGATACGACAATTAAAAGTTGGTTAAAATTGACTTCCAAAATTTGTTTAAATGGTCAGTTAGTTACAAGTAGGTAGGTAGTGAACATTACATACCAGCGCTTTGGTATGAACTGTAAGCTTGTATTGTTTTTCATCTATATATATAAAAATGAATAACTATTTCCCTTGATCACGGCATTACGCGTGAACGGTTGGACCGATTCCGCTAATTCTTTCTTTTTTGTGTTTGTTATTGTCAGGAGAAGGTTCTTATAAAAGAAAAAATAAGACAGTTGCGCGGAAACTGTTGCAAATATCGTTTAAAACAGGTGCATCGGTGGGAACTATGTTCTTGGAATAATATTTTTTTTTTATTAATTATACCAATTCGAATTCAATATTCATATTAAAGACATAAATAAGTAAATAAATGAAGCTAAGAAAAGCACACCACCTAAGCTGACAGCTATTTTTTGCGACAGACACCCATATCACATCGTTGTATTGAAAGATATTAAATATAATCCAATTTCAAGATGTCTCGTTACATTCTCTGGCATGATGAGAAGGCTCTACTTGTCTTACACAGAGGAAACATTAATTGGCTCTTTTCATTGTAGTGATGTGGGTCTTACATTTGTAACTGACATTTTCTGAGCTCCTTGTGACGACATACACGGTTCTAGGGTCTATTTTGATAGCTCATACTTTTGGTCTTCGAATCGTGTTTAGTGTTGTCAAAATTTACTGTGTGCATTTAGTGTGTGCGTGCATGGTGCTTATGCCTTTTTCGTAACACGAAATGTGTTTTAAAAGGAATCGTTGTGATTTAATTTTATCTTAAAAACCGTAAGTTTTGGCAAAAAACCATAA
Source organism: Callimorpha dominula (assembly GCA_949752705.1). Taxonomy (NCBI): domain Eukaryota; kingdom Metazoa; phylum Arthropoda; class Insecta; order Lepidoptera; family Erebidae; genus Callimorpha; species Callimorpha dominula. The sequence continues at coordinate 7,692,773 of OX457010.1, read as the reverse complement.
CCATTGGCATACGTGGCTCATTATATAAAATCAGGATGGCTTATCATCAAAAAGGCCCTGTATTTTGTTAGATAATTGCTTATGGCGGACAACTCTGAAATCAAATGTTTCATTCAGAAAGCAAAAACAACATGTATTTAAAGAAAAATATTAATTACCTTAATTTCAAAATTACAGCTACCCCGCCTGATGACGGCTATCCACCTCTCGGTGGGCAATGGATCATTGGGAGCCGCTACTGACACCAAAGGCCAGGTGCAGCCAGTATGGTCACGCTCACCGCCAACACCCTTAGCTCGCACGTGGACCGCCAGACCTCGCGATGAACCGATAAAACCCTCGCCATATTTACCGGACTGTGGACAAAAAAGAAAAATATTAGATATTTCAAAATGCAATAAATTAAAAGCGCCTTGTCTCATACTTCAGATGTTAGCTCAACCTTAACTCGCGATGCACGATGATCATACTCGATATATACAGCAAAGTGAACTCTTACGCGTTGAGATTCAGCACAAAACTTCGGTTGCGCTTGTTTAACTACAGAGGCACTTCACTCATTTCAATATTTTTGGGTAACTAAACTATTTCCTTTTATTGTACAAGTACTACCGACACCGAGGCAGTTACTTTGAACTTTATCACATAGTTTTGAGAGTCTGTATTTACGTAGGTTTATATGTACGTACTGTACATATAGAGACGAGTCTATATTTATTCAGTGATTAAGGAAATAATATACTAATATTGTAGAACACTTCCACCTATTTTAATAAGATAGTCATCATACGTCACGTTGTTTGGAGTACAAAAGAAATCATTAGTCATGTTGCTTGTTTACACCAAATTAGTGAAAGTGGTAAGTGGTAAGTCATGATCACGACGTCAGGCCGATGGCATTAATATACTTGATAACAATTAATCACTAAACAAAGTTAATACTTCCATTACCTACTTGCTGTTTATCAGCTGATTCGAATATTATGTTAATGGACTGTTTTATTTTATAAAAGACACCTCCCTCACTGGGAATGATTCCTGTGTCACAGGGGGACTTTACAAACATTGAAACAACGGTCACAAAGAACACCCAGATTCAGGACAATTATTTGTGGATTCCACACATTTTTGTTCTGTGTTGGAATCGATCCCACACAGGCTTTGTGGCAAGGCGACCACTTTAACTATTGTGCTATGCGTGCAGATATATGTTTGATCCGTTTTTGTCCTGCTTGGATACAGTTCACTTCTTACATACATACTCGTGGGAGAGCTATGCTTCGGCTTGACCGGAGTGATACCATGGCCTCACAAAAACCAGCGTGAAGGAAGGAATACTTGTGTTGTGTTTGTTGAGTAAGTGAGGTTACCGGAGTCCCTAACCTTCCCCCCTCTCCCCTTTTCCTACTTTTTTTAGTGGCACTAATATTTTTGAAATCTGAAGGTAGCAGGGATAATGATTTCTTCGACTAGCGCTAGCTCAGTACTGTTAGATTGCAACTTCTGAAGGGCTTACAGTAAAGCAAATGTTACAGCAATATTGAGCAATCATTCTTATTCAGGTACAGTTGATGTTTTTTTTTTTGCTGACAACGTATTTTGAGAAAGGTCTATATAATAACAGTTCAATTTATACTTGTCAATGAAATAAAACATTCAAAACTTAATTATGGTACTTAACTTCATTAATTTCGACCACCAGGTTATCTCTAGTTAAAACACCAAATACCTTAAGAATGGCATGATATTTGAGTGATAAAAATACTACTATGATGTTCTTAAAAGAAAATTTCTTTGAGTGACAGTGATAACTTTGATATTGCAAGCGTCCCTTACGTGAGGTAAGGTAGGGCGATCCATAATTACGTCACAAGAATTTCCTGATTTTGGACCCCCAGTCCTTGTCACAGGTGGTCACATTTGGGGAACCCCGCCTCCCTGATGTGACGTCACATACATTGCAATTTTACACCCAGAACTGGAAAGAGCCGTTCTGAAATTATATTTTTTTTAGTAAAAGTGTAGTAGCATAATCTTTCGTTTACAGGTAATGTTTTGTATTTATATATATAATACTTTATATTTGACATGTGACGTCAAGAAGCTTAGGACCCCCACCCCTTGTCACCCAAAGTCACACTCCGTTGACCCCCTCCCGTTGAATAGGCTCCGAAACCACTGATCCGGTTTTAAAAATTATTTTAGTGTTAGATAGCCCACTAATCGAGGAAGGTTATATACCACCACGCTACGACCAATGGGAGCGGAGCATCAACGAAAAATGTTCAAAAACGGGAAAAATTTACAAACGCAGACAAAGTTGCGCCGGTCAGCTAGTTACTCATATAATTATTAAAATACTGCGATGCATTGTAAAGCCAACATTGATAAACTGATAACATACATTTTAACCGTAATGAATATGGAATGTTATTTAAAAAATGCAGTCATAAAGTAAGAAAAGCGAATACCTAGATACGATGCAATATGAACGTCAAATGTATATATTATTACGTTTTATTAATCAAAAGTATGTAGTTTTAATAAACGTTTTTTATTGCTGCCTACGACTTTGTTTTTTTTTATCGTATAGTGGGCAAACGAGCAGACCTACCATAATATTACTTTTAAGAATCTTCAACAAAAAAGAAAAGAGGAAAGCAAAGAATGTTACAATATCAACTGATGTCGATATTAAGTTGGACAGGATGATTCCTGTCATCAAAACTTAACTTAGGGTAATACTTAGGGTTTAATACCTGGATTAGTAGCAGTATTTGAGTCATTTACTTTTAAATTTTGGTTTAACGCGAAAAGAAACGAAATGGGGAATGTTTCGTTTTGAATTAAAAAAACTGTCAGTAATCACCATACCGTCAAAATTTTTACTACTATATAATATTATAGATATATTTCCCGTGACACGAGTTAAATCTTACTACGGGTACCAGAGCTCGACTGCATTAGTTTCTCAGTAATATATTGTTGTGATAATATGTATATATGGACTGAACCACTATTATGTATTAATAAACTATTGTTATTATTATATAGGGCTATGCACGCCGTATTTGCCAATGGTTTCTAAATTGGCCATAATTGTCAGCAGGAGTCACATGCTCAATATATATACATGTATGTATGTAGTATGTGATAAAATTTACATAAATAAATAACAGATTACCAAGATTCTATATCTATCTATATTATAATTCTTTTATCAACTGGAAAATCAAATTATTACATATATACGTAGGTATACATAAATCGATCAAGTACTTCTAAACCAGGACTGACGTCAACAGATATCTTAAAAAATGTGAAGATAAGGTCTGGCTCAGATTAGACAGTAGACTTATTTATCTGTACCTATAATTAATTCTACGATTGTACAATAACAACGGGGCGAGACGTCAGAGCAAGAAAGACATCATAAAAAAAAACCGGCCAAGTGCGAGTCGGACTCGCGCACCGAGGGTTCCGTAAAATATTTTTATTATATAATGTACCTAAAAATTTATGGTTTTCGCAATTCTTCCTTTATCTGTGCTATAAGACGTTGCTTCGTACCAAATTTCAAGATTCTGAGTTCACGGGAAGTACCCTGTAGGTTTTGATTCCCTTGCGAGTGTCGAAAACATGCGGCAATTTGCGGCATAAACGGCTGTATCTTTTGATTGCGTTGGCTTAGAAGTTTGATTTATTCACAGCTCCAAGGGACAGTAGAGCTGAGTATTTGATATAAATTATTAATATTCGTTCGTTCCGTATTTCGTACGTTGCTGTACCTACGTTTTGTTTAGTGAATTCAATGCAAAAATTACCAGGCTAATGACCCGAAGCTGGCGAGTTTTATTTGCCACGAACTCCCAACGAAGCATTTGAGTTATTTTTATCCCAAATACCCCACAGAATCGACTGACTTTTTGATATTCCGACTGACTCAGTTTCTCAACTCGCCAACTGAATACATATTAAGTATATTAAAAAAGTTAAAAGCACTATCTGTCTTATCAGAATGAAGAAGAAAGGCGGTCCTTTAACTCAAGATGAGAACTCAAAAGGATGCTAAACTGAACTCCTTTTCGTGAAGCTCTTGCGATTCTACTTATTGAAATCCAGAAAAAAAAGTTTAGTGTTTTTCATTTAGGGATGTTTTGACAAATATCGGTTTAAAATCCAAAGACATATATAGATAGATACAAAGATATTAATCGATAAGATAATGAAATATAAGATATATGTATTTGGTTGCTGGTATATGTATACAGTGTGTTCATGGATTGATGCCAGGTGGAGCTACTGCAAGCTAACTCAATACAACTCACAATTTTTGAGTTATGCACACCATCGAATTCCTTATCACAATGCCTACCGACCAATAAACCAGATTTAAAAATATCACCACTGCTAGACGCTAAAGTCACCAACAAATATACATACATTGTTAAGCAATAGGGGAAATAACTACCAAAATTTAATTTTCAGCTCCCAAACATGATTAAAACAAAATATTCCTACAATATCTTTCTTCTAGCTGCATGTAAAACCCTAAAACTCAACAGTGCACAGGAACACAGTAAAAAAACTGCTTTTATAAGTTAATTACCTATATCAATACAGATGTTCAACTTCAACAGATATTTCTTGAAATTGTCATAATGCCCTCTAAAAATATACTAGATTTGGTGTTGCTAGAGGGAACAAAAACAGTTAATCAAATACCTATTGTTTCCCAACTTGATATTTGATAAGGAAATCGACACAAACAGATGTAGACCACTTCTTTACTATGACGACATGTTCGTGTTTGTATAAAAATATTTGTTAGGTATAATGATGATAAAGCTATGAATTTGATAATGATAAATATTAGATAGTAAATTAATTTGTTAATGTTTTTTTTACAGCGATTTGTTTATATTGACTGAAAGAAAACATAAATAAATATGACAGTAAAGAGTGCAAAACAATGTTCACACGGATTATCTATTATGTATTCATGTTTTAAAATGTAAAATATAAAGCTTAATACACTATGTTACAGAACGGTATTTTCATACTTTATTTTATTTATTTATTAAAACTTTATGCACAAAAATGTACAATGGCGGACTTAATGCCATAGGCATTCTCTACCAGTCTACCCTAGGGTGGTTTAGAAATGGGGAAGTAAGTCACTTCAGTGTAATATTTTATCGAATGTGAAGTATGTGAAAGGATATAATATAAATAAGAATAAAACTTCCGTGAGTGTCTCCCTATTCACGTTTATTAAAAGATTTATAAAGCCCAATAACCCCCATATAACATACCCAGATTACCCAGTGAAGAAAGTCAATCGCTGAAGATTTTCGAAGAGAATTGGTTTCGTTTTTTTATACACAAACATTACTTTGAAACCGAAAGTATAGACTTGCCAATAAAGCTTATAATATATTTTATTTAATAGCCATACTGACCAAAAACCTATGTTAAATAAATAACAAGAATGTTGGCTTAATGTCCGGATTTCTGCGAAAATGTCCGAGCAAAAAGTTATTAAGTGAAACCTTCAAAATTGCCATAAAAGCTGATAAAACGGTCTGATATGTCCATCCATACGTTCGCGAATTTTACTCTTGTTTCGAAGAAAAAAATATTTACGCAAATATGTTTTTTATCAGAATCTAAATTTAGGCTAACAATTTATTGGCCATACATAGGGCTACCATCCGTCCGGTTTTCCTCGGATTTGTCCTAGTTTAAAAGGCGTCCGGGGAGCGTCCGGGCGGAGTATTCAAAAAGTGTCTTAAGTTTTTGTCCGGCGTCGGCAATTTAAGTAATGGCAGGCCTAGCCATACATAGTATAACGATACTTTTTTGTAATATCAATATTCAAAGAAAATGTAGTAACAGGTACATTTCACATGATGTTGTATCGCGAAAATAGTATCCTACTGTAATGAAAAATCTTCACTAGGTACTATACATCAAAGAAAAATGGTTCTATTTGTTCAAAACAATTTATTTCAGAAATATCAAACGTAATATGATTTTCCTTCAGCCCCAAAAATAGCAACGGTGTATGCCCTAGATTGCTTTTCTGTCAAACCCACGCGGATAGATGAGTAATGATAACAAGTTGATAAGTTCAAAGGATCACGTCTGATGCCTTTGTAAGACCTATTTATAGGTATATTTCTCCGGTCGATGTGAAATTCAAACTCGTTAATATAACCTCTTTAAGAAAGACTACAGGACAAGGTACAGCGGGATCTTTGCACAAATGGAATTTGCCCAATTCGCAACAGTAAAAGATGATTATAACATCTAGCAATCTACCACCGACATGTTTATATTATTTCCATTATATATTCTATTATGTTAATATAACATCTCGTTTTCATCTTTTTAGTTTCTTTTTATGTAATCGGGATTTTGTATTTTTTTTTGTATAACTTGTCATGAATATTTTATGACAGAAATGATTCAGACGCTCAATCCCACATTGATAGGAACAACTTAAGGGTGATGGCCCTTAAATTATTCCAAGTTACATGCAAATCGAAAGTAAAATATGGAATACTGTTCTCATATCTATGCAGGAGCACCCCAGTACCAGCTTCTCTCTCTTGACCGCATTCAACGGAGAGCGACTCGAATCATCGATTGCCAGGATAGATCAGCTTGACCCCTTGGCGTTGCGTAGAGATGTAGCCTCACTCTGCATTCTCTACCGCATGTATCATGGGGAGTGCTCCGAGGAATTGTTCGGTCTTATACCGGCCGCAACGTTTCGCCATCGTTCAACGCGACAAAATTTTCATCCCCATCACCTGAATTTTTTGCCTCGCACAACCAATCTTTGGAACAAATTGTCGCCAGCGGTGTTTTCGGACCGATACGACCTTCAAACCTTCAAGAAAAGAGCGTACTTCTTTCTCAAAGGCCGGCAACGCACTTGTGACTCTTGAGTCCCAGGTGTCCATGGGCGACGGTAGTCACTTACCATCAGGTGACCTGTCTGCCTGTTTGCCCTATAATATAAAAAAAAAGAAAAACTTTAGATTCATTGTTTTTAATATATATATTTTTTTAATTATTAAATGAGAGAGAAGGTTACTATGCCACTATTGAAGGTATTAAAAATAGTTTCTGGAGGTAATTAATGAACATTAATTACCTATTAAGCACGATGAAAGGCGCTATTTCCCATTTCTTATATTCGTACCACATTATGCAATTAGGCTACTCCAAACTATGTACTCGTGAAAATATTTGAGATACTTGCCATACCAAAAATAAACTTTCTTCCCCAAACATTAAGAATTGATTTTCTATGATGTGCAGTACATTCATTCAAAAGATAAGACGAGATTAATGAATCTAGATTATATTCAGTACCTACATGTGCTACAAAAACGCACGCGCAAGTATACAATGGCAACTTATAATTTTAAATTCGGTTCAATGGTGTTCCTTATTGAATAAACATAAGTTTTCAAGGTCGCTTCTGTTCATGGTATTGAAATAAAACTATATTGTTTCTGATTGTTTGTGATTTGTTTAAGATTGCCAATCTCGCAACTTAAATACAAAAAACAAATTGTCTGCTTTGATATTGGTTGTAAACGACTTTATCCGTATACGGCACGCTGTCACTTACACCCAGTAAATGTTACTGAGTGTTAATTTATCCTTTATGTTAATTTTAGCAACGTCATCGTATGTCATATGTGCATTTATATCACCACGCTTCCTAAAACCGGAAGGTGTATTTTTTACATTTCAAATATGTATATTAAGGTCTTGTAAATTAGTTCCTGAACTCAAAAAGTGACGTCATTGATAATCAAAGATGTAAATATAATAGTAAGTACCTAATACTTATCAAATACTGGATAGTGGATACCTACTCTTGTCTTAGTTAATTAACCCAATATAAATTTTCCTAAGACTCAACTGGCCTTCTAACCTTCTTTTTAGTTTTCAAGGACATAAAAATATTTTTAAAGAATAAATTTAAACTATTCAAAATTTTGTAATTAAATCAATCAAAATCATGTTTTTAGTAAGAGTAGAAAAGCACATTTTATCACATTTGGACATTATTTATGTTTAAGTATTAGGTACATTGAAACATCAGATATCCAAACAGGGCTTCGTCAAGTAGTCTGGGCGAATTTTAAACAACTTATCATCCGAAATCCCTTTTTTGTCTGTTGTGAGTTAGAGTTGTAGATTACTTTGGCAGTGATCTTTATCACCAATTCTAGCCGTGTCCGTCATGTTAATCAAGGTGGTCAACTCGCCTTTTATTATTACATACATCCGTATTATTTTAGGGCCGCAGGACACAAAACATTTTAACCGACGAAAAAAAGGAGGTTCTCAATTCGTATCTCTGTAATTAATTTTATATGTACCTACGTAAGTAATTAATCATTTTATTATTTGGCGCCGACTCAAAATAAGTTTATATAAAATTTTATAGTTTATGTAAATAAGCTGAATACTTAATTTTTTGCTATTTAGTTATTTTCGTCGGTTTAATTTTTTGTTAAAAAGATTTTTATAACATCAGCGACCGCGACGCTACCTACGCACGGAAACCGTAGGCAACGACTGATGGTTAAAAACCGAACTTCATTAATTTTATATCGTAGAAGTCATTATAATCATGCAATTTGGTAGTGTTTGAATGTAGGACGGTACCCAAAACACGATGTAATATTTATTGGTGACCAAACACAGGAAGTCTGAAACGCGATACATTATACATTATGCAGTCGCAATATTATCGATCGGTGATGATGATAAATTTTCCTGTGTGCGGTGCCCCTTACAGATGAATAGTAATTACAGAGATACATAACATCAGTTACATAAACAAGATGGATCGTATATCAATATGGTAGATCTACAGATGTAATAATTTAGATAAATTTAATAAGCAAAAAGTCAACCACTTTAGCCGGTTATCTAGGGGTGACACATATTTGATTTGATTAGCCTATTTAGATGCATGTTTGAGCATGTCTGTTATTATATTAGAATGAAAAAAGCTGGATAACAAAAGTCATCAAAATTGTACGTACATACTTAAATTTAATTATTTTATAACAGTATCAGTTTTTCCGCTACCAGTTGCGATTAAGAACTCTGGTATTTCATTTAGAATGATGATCGTGTTTGAAAGAGATTGTCGCATTAGTATATTTAGATAGAGACTTTCTACAACCATCATGAGACGACACTATTCTGGACTAAAATACCACATGGATTGTTTAAGAATAGTATTATGCAGGAGTCATTTATAAATGGAACAAACACTAGTTTTAACACTTTTAGCTATTTTACTAATAGTTATGACAATTTAGGTAGTTAGTATAAGTGCCATGAGACGCCCGGAGTAGGTACATTGTACCTAATATGATGTTCTATGGTCAGTAGCACCTTAAAGAATGGACACGCTGTGAAGTACAATAACTGGCGAAAGATAATATACTGCCTGCTTTATATGGATGTCACAAGAATTATAGTATTTAAAGTTAATAAAGTAAATTGTACATTGAATGCTATAGGTACATACCTACCTATGTACTTCTGATATCTACCGTTCATAGATATTTCTTCATACTTTCTTTCCATTTCTACACATATCGTGGACACATATAGATAGTATTACGGTGTCTTAGATATTGCACACAAGACGGTGTAGTTTTGAGCATTTGTTATGAATATTGCCATGATTCTTCTTTGTACTCATTTACGAAATTTAGGGTAATTTAGTTCAGTTTATAATCGCTAGATGACATTTACTACACTTATAATGGCTACAAAAAAATACTTAAAAACCCAGTAGTAGGTATCGAAAGTTATTTCCTTGAAACGTTTGTGTAAAATTGTGTTATTGCTGATTTAAGCAATTACGTTTTTATGAATATTTCTCCATAGCGTGGTGTATAAAAAGTAATAAACTGATAAAATAGAACTTATTAACATTTAGATGGTAATTGTTGTCGCCACATCAAAAACTCTTATTTCACAGGTTTCGGGACTTTTTCTTACATAATTGTGTAAATAGAGAATACATACTAATATTATAAATTTGAAGAGTTTATTTGATTGGTTGAACGCGCTAATCTCAGGAACTATATAGCCCATTTATGGAGGATGGGCTATAGGCCGCCTGCCTGACGCCAACCCTCCTTGGGAATGTACACGTTTTCCGACGGGACAAAGGAAGAAGGTAATTTGGGGTAAGAAAAATAGGGCGAGAAAGCTTATAGAAGCCACTAGGACAGGATCATCAACTTATGACATGTGATATGATAGGTATAAAAGGATATAGAATCGTCTATATACGTGTGTTCTATATGTAGACGGTTCTATTCCTCCTTTATACATAAACTAACTGCGCCCCCCGGTTTCACGCGCGTAAGTCCCGATGCCGTGGGAATATCGGAATAAAAAGAACCCTTTGTGTTAATCCAGGCGTCCAGCTATTTTATCGTAATCGATTTAGTAGTTTGCGTGAAAGAGCAACAAACATCCAGAGTGGAAGAGCCACGCTTCGGCACGTATGGTACGGCCGACCCTAACCCTTCCCTTTCCCCCCTCTTCTCCTACTCCCTACTAAAATACATCCTCACAAACTTGCATATTTATAATATTAGTAGGATAACTAAGTTAATAGTTTTTGAGCAGTATCGCTTAATGTAAAGTAAGTCAATAGGAAACTACACAAATTTTTTATTGTGCTTAAGTTTGCCCCACGTTTGGCTGTTTGCAATATAAAAAGGAAACTCGGCAACAATAAAAATAATAGGAGTAAAAAAAAGTAGGTAGGTAGTTCTCTAAAGTAGGTAAAATTTTATTTTGTTCAAACTAAAACAATGAGGATTCCGTACGACTGGCGGTGCGGGGTTAATCACATCTGACTTACAGACCGATATCGACTGTACAATCACTCTGAAATACTATAACATACCAAATTCATTATTAAATTGACAGCAATATAAGCTGTTTTCGAATTCAGGAGTCGTTTGTTTTTGAATACACGCCGTAACGGGCACTAATGTTTTGGATATTATTATAAATGCAAAACAATACATACTATAACACTAGTTACGCAAAGCATAGCAATTTGATTATATTGTTTTTTTGTTCTTGTTGAGGGTAGTGTCCGAAGACCTTGTGCTTTTTTAAAACTTAGCAACAACATTTTTCAGGGTCAGCAACGTGCGAATGTTTGTGGAAGGTTAAATAGATTCCCAGGACGGCGATCGGCTAGACCTATAGAAAAAAAAAACAATTATAGACCACCGCTGACTCGCGCCACTTAGTCTGCGTTTGTAAATTTTCGCCGTTTTTGCTACTGGTCGTAATGTGATGTTATATAGCCTATAGCATTCCTCGATAAATGGGTTATCCGAAACAAATATTTTTTTCAATTCGAACCAGTAGTTCCTGCGATTAGCACGTTCAACTAAACAAACAAACTCTTCAGCTTTATAATATTGGTACACTGCACTGAGTGGCAAATGTATGTATTTTTTTTTAAATACTCAAATTTATATCGCCTAGACAAAGTGTTTTCGTCGCTCTTTCCTATTTAAAGTCTATTTATAATGGGTTCGGTCTCTTGTTGCGGTGACGCATGCGTTACTAACTGATATTAATTATATATTAAAAAGTAAAAAACCGGTCTCAAATGATTTTACCTGCTTAATAACGTAACTTAACCTATGCACCTAAATCACGTTAATTAACACCAACATATACTTGTTCTATGAATATTTTTGTAACATTTTTGGGGCATAAATTTATCGTTATGTAGTAAATAACGGTTATGTTATTGGTTATGTATCTATGGCTGCTAAATGTTTTCTTTGTAATATGCTTTTCTTTCGTTCATTGCCTTCATATGTGTCTCAATGCTGCACGACGACGTCCACGGGTCTAGAAGCGACATTTTACATTGATTTTTACAAGAACTGTATTATTAAAACAGTGTTATTAACTAAATTATGTAAAGCTGCGTCGTACAATGGGGATAAATGAAATTGGATTATTCGGGCACGTATTTTATGAGGGTTAAATGTTAATAGCCTGTTACAGAGGCAAGGCTGGAATTCAGAGAGGCTTTTTGTAATATGTAGTAAGACCGTGTATCCGTTAAGCGCTCTTACATGGCTATGCGAAAATGAAAGTTTTCACTGATAGATTTTTAATGTTAAAAAAGACAATTCTGACACTTAGAAATTATCCCTACCTACGTCGCCGTCGGGGGTTCTACAAACAGATAATTTACAAATAAAATTTAAGTTAATTTTACAAACACTTGCAACTACAAACTAACTGCTAAGCCAGAGGTCGTGGGTTCGATTCCCACCCAGGACAAATAATTGTGTGATGAGCACGATAATTTGTTCTGTGTCTGGGTGTAATTTATTTATAATATGTATGTATTTAGAAATATATATAAGTATGTTTATCAGCAGTCTGGTTACCATACCAGGCTCTGCCTAATTTGGGATCAGACGGCCGTGTGTGAGATGTGTGGAGTTATTATTATAACTCAACTAACTTAGAACAAATATCTTCTGAACATTTATTAAGAGCGTGTTACCATTGTTCAATTTTAATTTTGACTTTCAACTTTGTCTGGTGTATATGGTCTTATCTAGTTTGTTGTAGATTTTTGCACGTCGATATTCGAGGTTTCTTCTTAAGGTGACTACTAAAACCACTGTGACTAAACTGCAGTGATTGTACAGGTCATATAGAGTCTTCTCATCAACTAAACTCGTAAGAAGAATCCATGTTCTGAGTCACGCGAATGATTAGTGTTCAACTCGTAGATATATTAATAACTAGCTGCGTCCAGCGGTTTAACGGTCTCCAGCTATCTACATACCAAATCGCAATCGATTCAGTAGTTTTTGCGTGAAAGAGTAACAAACATCCATACAGCCTCACAAACTTTCACGTTTATAATATTAGTAGAATCGTTACAGATATCGATACAAATCGTTCGACAGGGAAGTTAAAATTCATGATAATAATAAACAGTCCTATAAAAAAGACGAGATAAGTCTCTCTGCATTCTAAAATGTATCAAGGCCCTTATTGATTTTGTAAAAATAGCCGTTTTGCCTGTTTCCTTACTTAAGGTTTAATCAGACCCTTACTAATTAAATTTCATGCAAAGCTTACGCTCATTGTAGAATCACTAATGACAAAGTATAGGCTTTTTTGTTCATAAATCCGAAAAAAATGTGCTAGTCACGTATTCCTCTTATAATAAATTTAAACGGTAAATGGAGTTTATTAAATACAAACTAATTATTTTAGTAAAAACAATAATCTTAAATTAAAAATTATAAAAACCCCTACTCGAAAATCCCTTCAACGATTATAAAATAATTATTGAGCATTTTATGTAATAAAGATATTGAATTTGAATTAATACATACATTTTATTCCATATATCTTTTGCTCGTTTGATTTTATATAAGACCTATAATTGAAATATATTTGAATGTTTATACCTAAATGTAAGTTGCGTGCATTGTTTATATGTAAAGAACTTCTATTTGATTTTAAAAGAAATCTGAATTGTCATTTCTTTAATTAATGCGCATGTTATGTAAACAGTACAGTAAGTTATCTTTATGATATAAAACACAAAGGGACAATGCTTGTTTACGCGCCTACACGTAAAACGCACATTATTATAATGAGATTTTGTCGCTGTGTGTGTGTTTCGAACATCATACCAGACGCGCATACCAGATGTCGTTGTATGCAGATAGCGTTTGCATTAAGTATTATTTCATTTTTAACCGACGAAAAAACGGAGGAGGGTCTCAAGTCAACCTGTATATATTTTTATTCTTAATGCGCTAATCTTACCATATGTAGATCCATGTAATTTGTATAGTTCTGTGTTTTATATATATTTTGAAAAAATTTAAACTTGATCTTGTGAAATGTCGAGATAGCAGTACAATTTTTTTTGAAATATGGTTTTGAAGGAGATGGCTCCACATACCATCAACTGACATAAAAAACCACCAAAACACGCCAATCTACTCAATCCTTCTAGTCCCTGGTTGGAGGACCCTGGTTGGAGGAACAAATAATTGTAGCCTAAGTTTGCGACGGCACGAAATGTAAACAGGAAATATGATCGCAGTGAAGGACTCACACAGAAGTATTTATAGATATAATAATCTAAGAAAAACAGGATTCGTACTGGTATTACAAGGATTTATGCAATTTTATGGAAATCAACAGCAACTTTAGAAAATCATTATAATTTTAATACTTTAGTGAAAGGAGTTTTAAACAAGGAATTATTAAGTATGTCATATTATTTAATAGTATATTAGTAGGTGCTTAATATTTATTAGATATGGTAACCCAAAAAGAAGACAAGTGAATACTAAGGAAAGATAGAACTCTGGTCGGAATTGTAAATAATGGAAACAAGCGACAAGGTCGGATGTGTCGAACGGACGATGTCATCTGTAAATATGGAGAAGTTTTCGAATACATTATTTTTGCTACAATACAGTTTTAAACATATAAATATTAATGAGTGAAAATAACCCACAGATAATGTTGTTAAAATAATTTCATAAGTCAAAGCAAAGTGTACCACAATTGTGAAAATGACACAAGGGGTATTGTTCGCTTCGACTTTTCTTTAAGAGGGTGATCCGATCTTGAGTGTAATGAACGTCGTTTTAACAGACTTCAAAAAAGAGGACGCTCTTAATTCGAATGGTTTTTTTTGTGTGTATGTTACGCGATATCTTTCAATGATTCTTTTTTTATTGAATTGGTTGCACTGAAGGTTAGTCCCATTTAAATTTGAACAAAATAGTCTAATTCGGTGATACTTTTTTTAAGTTAATTATATGTGTTCCGTCTCAAAATAAGGTAAAACTTTCATTTGACCTGCGGCAATGATAGTTTCTCCTTACAAGCGGTAGCATATAAACGGTAGGTTTTGTAGACAGTTGTATGAAATCAAATTTGTAACGTCAGACATTGCTATAACCAACTCGTTTACTTTTAAAGTGTGTTGAATAATTAAATTTAACCATACCAAACTAAACTAGAACATGAGAAGTACTTTAAACATTTTTCTATGGATCTGTACAACTTTCCTAAATGTCCATGAAATCGGTTAATAAGTTACATGTTTGTAATCCACAGATAACTTACTAACCGACTTCAGAATAGTCTCGCAAACAAATTTATTTTTTTATTATTTTAACAGTTACATGGAACTCTAAAGTAAGTAAATATTCCAACCCTAAGGGGTGGTTAAATAGCTAATACATACAAGTTTTAAAAGGTAAGATTAGACGCTCAAAGTTAGGTTTTACTTTTAAAAAGATAATCATTTCCGTATTATCGAGTACCACCTGCCGAAAGCAATTTACTAAACTACAATCAAGCGGTTACTCAGACATCCGACCTTTTTCCGGTAGAGATTCCACATACGACTTTTTAAACAAATTGCTAACTCATCAAATAAATAATAATGATTATAAATAATGGCGGACATATTACATAGCGCTTTCTATTTTTAGTATTTTTAATCAAAGCAGCAATATAATGAGAATGCGACCTCAACTGTAATCCTATATTCACGTTGATTTTTCAGCTGGCAATTCAACAATAGGTACTACCTAAAAATTATGTGTTGTAAAGTTTCAGAGGTGGGTATACAAACAAATGGACATAACAATACCGACCGGGCGGCGTTAACAATGCGTTGCGACATCGTTCTGTAGGTACAAACTGTACAGCATGCATAATTACGCATACCAATACGATAACATCAACACTGCTAAACACTTTTTTTATATGGCAAATAGACTAAAATGAAATGAAAAGTAGCTGATTGAGACAGAAACAGTCCACTTGTCTGATGAAACGTAAGGGGATTGTGCAAACCGTTGTTGGGTCAAAATAACCCATATACGGAACGCAATTGCAAATAGTAGCTGTTTAAGTACAATATTTGATGCTAAAGTAGCGAATCGATGTATGAACAGTATCACTATCACTACATTTTATAAAACAAAGTCCCCTGACTGTCCGTTTGTTCCCGATAAGTCAATAACTATCGAACGAATTTTCATACGGTTTTCACTAATAGACGGAGTGATTCATAATGAAGGTTGAGGTGTATAATTCATGAAGGTTTTGTTCAAAATTGCTGAAATATGACGATGATTGTAGAAGATGTCGGAAAAAAATCAATATAATGCTTTGCTACCCGTGTGAAGCCGGGGCACGTTGCTAGGACTTTCGTCCTAAATCCAAAATCTCAGGTCTGATAAAACATCAGGTCCTGAATTATTAGTCAAAGATTCCTTTGTACGGTACGCAAATGCAGAAGATTGCAATAGTAGATAGTAGATACAGAAGCACTTGATTTAGATAAACATGGTAGACTCTAAAAAACAAGATTCAATTCATGAATGATGATGATCATATATGATCTACATTTTATACTTTAGTGTAAGTGTCTAGAATATGTTCCTCTTATTGGCCGACGACTTGTTTTCATTCACAAAAACTTTACTAACGTAATGACGTGATTGGATAGTTAAAACGCTTTGATGTCGTTGAAACAGCGAGGAGCCGATCGCTATTGAGTAAATTTTGACACACCCCTTATCTACATAGCATTTCCTCTTATTATTTTTTTGTTCTTCCGTGGCTTCATATTTTATACATTACTTATGAATATTCTGTGAAATAGACGTGAAAGGTTACTAAGATGTGATAAGGAGTGAGAACTTCCAAGAATAGTATTCCAATTTTGAGCCACTTAGAGCAACGTAACGGTGGTGTAACGCTGTTATATGCCCCAAAATATTATTATATATACATGTATTTTGATTATCAAACAGATTCAAAGTACTCACGCACTTTTCGTGAAAATGTTAACTCCTGTGCTAATGAATATGACACATGTGGGAGAATTCACAAAGAAAAAAAACAGAAACAAAGTAGTTTTCCAAAGGTTTGGAGGGGACGACCAATCAATGACATAAGCTACAGTCGACTACACTAAGCAGACTTCATAATCCTTTGAGATTACAATGGAAAACTCTCAGGTATGCAGGTTTCCACGGTATATCTTCGCCGTTAAAAAAGGAGATCATTCATTTCTAAAAACTTTGTTAAGTTCGTGACCAGAGATCGATCTCATACTGCTTCACTGATTTCATTCACTTAAGTCTATTATCGCTCGCCAATCATTTTTGTCATATATCTAAAAAAATCGTTAGTGATAAACTCAATTTTCTGCATTTCAGTGGTCGACTGTACATCCAGACTTACAGCTATATGCCAGGTAACTTTTTAAACTTTCGCGTTCCATGATATAATTATGTATAGGTATATATGGGAATTAACATGAAATAGTCATTACATACCTCTGAATTGCCTGACGTTTCGACCAGATTTCACTGACTGCATGGGTATGTAATAGCTATTGCGTGATCGTGTTAATGGGGAATATATACATAACTATTTATTGTAATCTGAAAATATTAACAATTATGTACCAAATGCTTGGTGTGCTATTTATGTCCTTTTTCAGTTAATATTCTATTTTATTACTAAAGTTATGTGGCATTAGCAGGTGCGGTAGCTTATTAGATGTGTCCTCTGGGAAAATAAAACGTAATGACGTCATAAAATAAAGTGTATACTGTCGCTACAATCGTACTTTTATGGCCCATAATTTACGAATTTTACAGTTTACTGTAGAATTGAGGCACATAAGACAAGAACAGTAATCCTCACTAACATCTTACTAATATTATAAAGGCAAAAGATTGTGAGGATGGCTGATGGATGGATGGATGGATGTTAATTGAACTGAACGGCTGAACGGATCTAGATAAAATTTGACACAGACGAGGAATATAATCGTTCCCGTGATATTTCATCGAATTTCCACGCGCACGAAGTCGTGGGTAACAGCTATACATATGCGAACGTAAGTTTGTTTGTTATGCTTTTACGGCTTAAGTACTCAACCGATTCTCATGATATATTGTCCTATACACGTTGTCAGAGAAAACGACATAGGGTACATTTTATCCAGAAAAAAGTACTGATCCCGATTGATTGACAAAGTTTACATTAAGCAAAGTCTAAAAAACTAGTAAAGGAAAATGTGGTATGCGAGACCGGCTGTCATTCATGCCACCCTGTCACCAGAAAAGAGGACAATAATCTTGAAAGATTGATGGTCACAGGGAAGATTGAAGGGAAAAGACAAAGAGGCCGAAACCCTTTACGCTGGTCCGACCAAGTCCTTTCCACCCTCGATACCACGGTCCACACTGCTCTACACAAACTCCAAGACAGACACAGACTTTCATACACCCAAGATCCAGAAAAAGAGAAAAAAGAGGTCACGCCCCTCCGAATTGCACGGACGATGACAGCATTGTGGTATAGTATAATCTAACTAAATTTCATCAAGATCCGCTTAGACGTTTTTGCGTTACAAAATAACAAACAATTATCTATTCATCCTCTCAATCTTTTGCCTTTAAAATATTATAGTAAGATAAGTTAGATAGGAATAACATTATATTTGCCAGATCAATGCCTACACGCTGTGTTCACTACTATGTTGCAAGAATTGATTGACTCGTATACCAAAGTCTGCCAAAGTCCCAATAACTTGGAAACTTGGTAAAAGAAATAGCTAAACTATGTAAAGAAAAAATCTTGTCTTACCTTGTTCATTAAACTATCGGAATGTAGAGTAAACCGATGGAAATAGCTCACTTTAAGGTCACAATGTTTGCATTAAACTCAAACGTTATACATTCGCCATTTTTGCAATAAAACTATGTAGGTTAATATTTTCCTTTATCTCTGGCTTATAATACCAGTAGCTGTTTTTAATATAAGGCTTGTGTTTGTTACCAGTATGAAAATATGTTTTCAGTTTGAATATTATTAGTGAAACGGCTTGAAGTTTTTACTAAACTATACGAGTATGCAGATCAGTTGATGGTATTGTTTTAATAGGGACCAGTTCTACCCACTCCTGTGTCTCCTGTATACCGGCATCTAAAACAGACCTACCAAAACACTGAACATATCATTTGGCCAGACACATAGATATTTCCTATGTATAATGTAACTCTCTTAGAACTTGCAATTTTATCAAAAGCAAATTAGAGGGTTTAGAAATATTCCCTAATTGTTGTGTCGGTTTTCTCAATTCTGAGGGTCCTGACCTCTTTTCTGGATCTTGGGTGTATGAAAGTCCGCCATTTGTGTCTGTCTTGGACTGTGTGTAGAGCAGTGTGGACCGTGGTGTCGAGGGTGGAGTGGACTTGGTCGGACCAGCGTAAAGGGTTTCGGCCTTTTTGTTTTTTCACTTCAATCTTCCCTGTGACCATCAATCTTTTAAGATTGTTGCTTTCTTTCCTCGCGATGTGAGGTATTCCAGGATTCTGTGAAGACAGGGTAACATGGATGACAGCCGGTCTCGTATGTCCAGTTCTGTGAGAATGAAGACGTTGGTACGGTGAGCTGTCCAGAATATTTGCATAAAAATTAGAAATATTATACCTACTGTGTACTCTTTCTACCTTAGTTAAGTGGAAGACAAAGAAGGATAAATAAGTGAAAGGTCTATAGTAAAGGCACCAGGGACTCGTTTTACTTCATGGGTCCTAACCCAAGTAATCTATGTTTGATTCAATTTAATGCAGAACCGCCTAAATGAATATCACTTGGTTAGAAGACTTAGGAATGGCTGATAGACGCTTGGATAAACGAAAGCTATCAATTGAGTGAGAAAACCAATCTTAAAACGAGTCATTTCTGCTCTTCACTTCAATGGAAGAGAAATCTTACACCTGGTGCGTAGCTGGTTGCGATTCGAATTTAAACAATAATAATATGTGGGAAATCTCCCATGAATTGTCAATATTTTTTGATAAATATAAACATCATGTATTACACCAGTATTGATGAGATAATACCCAAAGAGATGAAAGTTGATTGATATTTATTTTGTACAAATAGATGGAGACGGGTTCATAAATTAAATAATACACGCAATATTCGATAGTACCTTACTATGGACAATACTAATACTACCTTGCTAATTGGAACCACCTTATCTCGCATATTTTATTCAAAAATGAGACAATGATAGCCTTCGCGGCATTATTTAGCAGGCCAGAATGGAACTGAAAACAAATTGTTTTTCACAGTTGTTATTTCAATATAATTAAGTACGGTTTCCGTTCAGGAATTATTTTTATTTCCTATAGATAAATAAATATCTGCAATATTTATTGGTAATTAAAATCACACCGTTATATAAGTCAAGTAATCTAGAATGGACGGTGCAGCATTGATTGATTAAAGCATTAAATAAATGCATTTGAAATGGATTTAAAATATTTGAGATAATGTTTTCACATAATATAATGTTCTGTAAAACCATTGTGTAGAATTATTAATTTTATTAGTGACACTACGTTGTATATATCCGTTGTAATATTAATAGTTCATTTCAATGGGATGATTTCATTTGAACGAATCCAGGGATCGTAAACTAAACATATTAGTCTACCAATAATAGTAATTATATTTTTAGAATAAGTTTAAGGTACGCTTCTACTTCAAGCGCTCCAATACGGTTGTAGACTTTCAAGTAAAGTCAATCTCACCAAAAACATTTTCATGTAAAGTAACGCCAAAACGAGTATTTGTACTTCCACTGTAAAAAAGTTATCAGATCTTATGGAGAGCCAAGCTCCTAACTCTACACGCCCAAACCTAACACTCTCTTGTTGCCTGGCCGTTTCGTTACTCAAGGACCTCTATTGGCACAAAATTTACACCTAGTGAAGCTCAGTAACTAAGCCCGTAGAAGTGCCGTCTCTCTTATGCTTTTAACTAAAAATACGACGAAACGCATCGAAAAAAGGTAGGCAGTGCCCTGCGCTTCCGTTGTCTCGTCTTGGCGTGGGCACTACCGAGCCCCCAGATTGCTCTTTATTAAGAAAGAAAGAAATACGTTTATTAAACACACAACGACATATACATTTTAACATTATTATTAGTGTATCACGATGCGCTCCACTAGGGCGAACGCGGGGAGGCCAGAGGGCTGCGGGACAATCCCCTTGCAACAGTCAACAACACAAACACACCGTCGACTGGCACAACACCGCTAGCATTTTCGTCTGATCCACGTTACCCGACATGCCAGCACTGCACCAAATGTGCATATGAAATTATTCAGTTATCGAAACTACTTACTAAATATATTGCTCTCAGTTACGAATTTGGATTTGTATAAAGGCGCAGCTAGGTAACGCAGCGACCAAACGCGTTGCCGAGCAGCTACAACGTTGCTACAAGTTTATTGGCCATAACTACTAGGTAAGTATTAGTTGTGTACGATTAAATTCTATCGCAATACATATCTCAGTCTAAAATTAATATCCTATTTTGTTTCAGGCCACATAATTAAGGAACTTGCGCAAAAGCGCATCATCACGATACTGTGGAATGTGTGTTTAAAGGGCCGCAGTTCAGCTAATGTTACAGATAAACTATCTGTAACGCTGGTTTTCAACTGCAGCCAGAGAAACCAGGTAGCTATTCGACTTGCATTGTGAAATTTGGTATAAGATAACAATAAAAAAAAATAATAATAATAAAGTCACCGAAGATTACACACTAAGAATTCTATATTAAGGTTATGTCAAAGATAGGTTTTGCTCCGTAATAAGCATAAAACCAATGTAATCGAAAAAGTTAATCACAACTCTATCCATTATACTGAATAAAACAGTGATTATAATATACCGCGAACGTCAACACGATACGTTTGTAGAAACATGTATGAAATAAGAGTAATAAGATAATAATTTACTTTTAATGTTTGGTTTTACAAAAAATAATAACAAATTTGTAAATAATAATATGTAACTATTTTTTTTAGAAGTCATACATACATATAACACCTAATTTCCCGACTGTTACATTTTTTTTGACAGCTGTCTCCAACCCTATTTAACGCGGTTAGCACTTTTACATTTTTAGAATAAATTGTGCAATAGAAGGCTGGCATGTTTTACACTTTTTGCATATACATATTATTATTTTGTTAAAAGTTAACAAGCGTTCTAAAACAATTAAAAAAGTAAATTTTAAAACAATACCTTTAGACAACATAGGGCTTTGTCGATCCGCATACATTTAAAGGTTCCATTATTTATAAGTATGTGCGACCTCTATGACTTTATATACTTAGCATATATGTAAATGTATGTATACTTGTCTCATTTTGTTTATTTAAAAAACACAATTGCCTCGGTAATGACTCATGAATGTATCATTATTTCACATAGTACGCTCAATTTATACCTTATTTATTTTGAAGAGCTCTAAATTGCTTCGAATACATTTGTATAAATTCCGTAATTCCATATACTTTATGCCGTTTATACAGAAACAGAATTTGTAGTAATAAGTATGTATTGTTCTAAAAATATTTCCATATTTGCATTATGTTTTTAACATTAATTTCATTAACAAATTTCATACCTATTGTGATACTATACCTCATAGTGCAAGTTTTCAGTTAAAATCGTAGTAAAATATGCATCATAATGATAAGTACCTGGATGACCGAGCTTTGCTGGTTTTTTTTACGTTTTCTAAAAATGAAACCTAGCTAGATCGATTTATCGCCCCTGAAACCCCCTGCATACTAAATTGCATGAAACTCGTTGGAGCCGTTTCCGAGATTCAGATTATATATATACATATTATATACAAGAATTGCTCGTTTAAACGTATTATATAATTGAATGACTTGCATAAACGAATATTTTCATTATGACACCGTCATGCTATTTCCTTTACTGGTACTTTTAATTAAGTGTTTTCCATAATACATATTTTAAAGTTCATAAGAAAAGGAAATAACTATTATTATCCTTTGTGTACTACACTACATTTTATAGAAAGTCATATTTAATTGTAACTAAAACATAACCCTCCGTAGTCAGGTAAACATTGTAAAACAAATTTATTTTGTTAAAATTTTACAAATTTGTAAAAAAAGAGAATCCGAACAGGGTCGCCGGTCGGTAGCAAAGGGTAAAAAACTAAAAAGTTCAGTTACGAATACTTACATAACAACAATACGAAATTTCATTTAAACGGAAATGTACGAATGTATAATGTCGTGACTATAACACACATTGGATAGATACTTGTGCGATTCTAAAGTATTTAGAAAATTTCTAAAATAATCCTATCGATAAATGAGTCATTCGAATAATTTGTGTAACAATCTAATTTAAAGAAAACAAGTTAATTATTTAATCAATTTCCTTCACAAAACGGATACATGTTAATTAATAATAATAAAATAATAATACCCGATACGTTTTAACCAAGGTACAATGTCAAATAGGTAATTGAAGCACTACATTTGAATTCAAATTTATACATGTTTTGTTAGATAGCGCGAACATACAAAGAAGGTGTTTTTTTTATTGTGGTTAAATATAAATCGAGTTTATAAACTCCTTTGTCTTGCTTGTGGTTCAATCATCTACACAAATCAGTCACTATGGTTGTACCTACAACTAACTATAATGCCATTTTAAGAGTTCCGTACCCGAAGGGTAACCAACGGGACCCTATTACTAAACCTCTGCTGTCCGTCCGTGTGTCTGTCTGTCAGCGGGTTGTATCTCATGATCCGTAATAGGTAGACAGTTTTAAATTTTCACAGAATTTTTAACAACAAACAATAAAAAAAAATTGAAAATTAAACGGGGCTCCCCTACTAGTGACTTTTTCGCTAAAAAAATTATAATAAAAAAGTACCCATATAGTATTAAATCTTATACGATGGTGCGGAACCCTTCATGCACGAGCCCGACTCGCAGTTGGATAGATGTTTCTTAAAGGTAAAAAAAGCTGTGCTTTTGCATGTAATGTATTTTTTATTGATTTGTGAAATAACCACATAGTTATTTAGTAGGTGTATAACATTTGTAATAATTTAACTTTGATAGTTAAGGGTTAATTTTAATTTCTATTATATTTTGCAAATCTTTTTGAAATTAATTTAATTTCAAGAAATTTAAACATTTTACGAAAAGCTGAAGGACCCGTTAAAAAAAGAAAAAATCTCAATGCAATGTGTGTTGTTTCCAAAACAAATTACCAAAGTTTTATAAAATGCTAATCATGTTTTCGTAAAACTCTGCCTTTGTTCACTTTGTAGTTTTATTATGCCAGCATGACTAAGTCTTTAGTCAGTTTTACTTTGTGATGTCGCTTGAACAGTTATAGTCCTCAACAGAAATGTCATTCGTTATTTTACTATTTTTTACCAAAGTTACTGCACGTTTTTAGTAATTATTATTTAAGTATTAGATATTATTCATTGATATATTATGTACTAGATTATTTATATGTTACGTGAGGGGCCTTCCATAAATTACGTCACACGTTAAGAGGAGAGGGGGATCGACGAATTGTGACATTTTGTGACAAGGGAAATGGGGTTAAACTTCATGACTTTTCATGCCAAAATTTTAAGTATTAAAACACAAAACATTAACTGTCAACAAAAGCCTTACAGACACAATATGTATCATTATTGCAATTAATTATTCGTGAACTAATTTATTTTTAGTTAATTTTCTAGAATGTGTAATTTGATGTTGATTTTATTAAATACATAATGCTGTTTTTATTTATTCAGGTCTGGTGTTGTTAATTTGCAAAATATGTGACGTCACACCAGGGCTTAAAAATTTATAAATTCATGTGACGTAATTTATGGCTGGCCCCTTTTCATCATACATATTTTCGCAGGAAATTAATAAAATAACATTTGTCTTCATGTTTGCTGATTCTTTTCTATTAATTTTATAACTCGTTTATTTATAAATAAATGTATAAATGTATAATTTATACATAATATATTAACGGTATTTCTTTTTGTTCCTAGCAAACATGAAACCTTGATAGGTGTTTATAGAATATTTTAAAACTAGTTTAAGACAAATTCGTACACAATATGAACAGTTTTAATAACCGTTATTTTTTGTAGGTACTTAAGGATAAAATAATAAGTAAATTTACCACTCACCTCAGATGTTTCCGTATATTCTTCTCCATGTTCATCTCTGTACGTGATATTAATATTGGCGACTGTATACTTGTCGCTGACAAACCGCTCATCGGCTGGTCCATACCGCACCGACTCCAGTTCACTACCCGAGGAGTGACATCTCACCAGAGTCACCATCCACCCCAGCGCAGCCACCCGAGACCACAAACTAACACTCATTTTCAATTGCTTATACACATTCGTTTTCAATTTAAAAAAGTTACACCACACAAAGTCGCTGCAATAATTTGACTAACGGTCGATATGTTTTTAAACATTGGCGAACGAAGCGATATTACAGTACGCCGCCACACACTACTCAGAATACACTACAACTACACTATATTCACGTCTCAGCGGAACCGCGGCCGTCTGCCGTATGCCGCTAAATGAAAACTCGATTGAACCCGACACACACTTTATCAACCTGCTATCGGTTAACGAAAACAGACGCAATTGTAAAGAAGGCGATAGCGATATGTTATCATTCGCAAAGTGACTATTAAAACAGAACTGGCACAACACTAGCTTCCTCCTGGAACTCTGCTTCGTGCTCTAATTTTGAAATGGCTTCGTGCGTTCCACTTTCAAAAGTCGCCAATTTTTTTATTTCTGCTCTATGACGTTTTCTCTTTTGTTATCTGTGTTCTTTAAGATAGTTGAAGTCAACTGCTGCCCCATAACCGGCCAGGAACTTCACAGCATCAGGTAACTGAAACAATTAAATACTGACGTCATTAATTGGTAATGATTCGGTTCGCGGTCACGTAAGCAAGTTAATTGTAGGTAATACTTTGCTATGGGTTTACACATGTTTTGAACTATTGTGTAGCGTGTAAATTACGAACAGTAAACATTTACTATGGCAACATTCAGAAAGAGAAATTAATGAAATGCAATTCGTAGTTTAGCATGTTTAGTTTGTCGTACTGGTCTCCTGAAACAAAACTGCCATGATTTGTAGTCCTCGAAATAAGTTATTTAACTTAACGAGCGTTCCAAAAAACATTAACTCTTATAAATCACAATATTTTATAGTTCTAGAAGCGACTCAGTAATGCTTCAGAGACCTGTTGCTTCGGGTCGTCAAACGTCATTGTTATTCTTTAAAAATAAAAACTATTTTTTTAGCCGACGAAAAAACGGAGGAGGTTCTCAAGTGAACCCGTATATTTGTTTTATTTTTTATTTTTAATGTAAACTTTTTACCGTAGTCCGATTTAGATTTTTTTTTATTGGACAGGATATACCTTGAAGTTGGTCCCATTTAAATTTCAACCCTAAGGGTAGAAAAATTGTCAATAAAATAACCTGTAAACTGATTTTATTGAAAGCACACATAATGTAGTTCTTATGACACTACAACATGACGGAGACCTGTAGTTGATTTAATAATGGATTCGAAAACCAGTCGAGGGAATTTCCCTCAATTTATTTTAATAAGAACTTTAAACCTAATGAAATATTGTTGATCTGATAATAATTATATTTTATCCACAAAAAAAAACTAAAAAATAAAAACTTTTTAACAAAAAATTAAATTGACGAAAGGAGAAAGAAACTGAAAAGCGAAAAATAAACTTGTTAGTCTAACTACACTCCTACACCCATGTAAATACCTAAAAAAAATTGAGTCGGCGCCAAACGTACGAACATAAAATACAATTGGAAAATTAATTAATACTTTAAACTAAACTTTTTTCTTATTTCGTAATTTTTTAAAGATTTTATTCTTTTAATAAAATCGAATCATGTTATAAAGTCTTTAAAGATTATTGTACAGTTAAATTTTAACCTAATTTGAACCAATACGAAGTTATTTAAACATTACTATTCAAGCACGTGGAGGATATGCTCTGAAGCGTATGGTAAAATGGTAATTTTTGCGACGCGAAGTAGACCGGCGTTATAAAAACAACAAGTCATCTATTATCACATCTGTTACTACGAGCAAGCGGTTATTATAATTATTCAATTGCTTAATGTCTACTGTTACTAAGGCCCTTAAAAGAAACTTTAAACAGTTGAAATGAATAAATAAGAAACAGAACCATTTTTTTAAATCTAAGTTTATAATAAATGTGCAAGACGTTCCGTCATTAAAATTATGTATGAATAAGATTCTAAATAATTTATATAAAAATACGTATTATTATTAGTATACGATTTTATTTAGGAAATATTAAAACGCATTTTTATACTTTAAGTAGTTAATTTGATGTCATTCAGAACATAAATTTATTATAATCTGTCCTCGTTTTATTTTGAACCGATTTCTAAAAAGGAGTATTAATTTTTTTTAGGATGTTCACCGATATTTCCGTTATCTACTGACCGATTTTTTTTTATTGTTTTGAAAAGGTTGCTCCCAAGGTGGTCTCATTTTCACCAAGTCCAGATGATCATGGCATCTGAAGGAAAACGAGGGAATCTTAACATACCTATAAATGAATTTTTAAGTCATAAATAAATATTGAAAGTATTCAAAATTATTACAAAAACTTTAAATGTAATTTACAAAATTCATCAAGTGAGTAGAAACACCCGTCTACAAGAAATCCCTCAAAATATTAAGAACACATGTAGTGTGTTTGTTTATTTTTCTTGAAATTAAGCAACATTGACGTTTAAAGTGATGATTGTTAGTGTTATTAACCGACCTGAAAAAAAAAGAGGAGATTCTACGTTCGGCTAATATGTATCTTTATTTTTAAAACTAATTGAATATCAAGTGCAGCAAGTTGCTAGACAAACTAAAAAATCATATCCCCTTATCTAAACAAAGTATCGGGCTTATTAAACTAAACTTAATATAATAAACGTACTGCTGTTCCTTACATTACTGTAAGTAATGTTCTTAATACCGTATCTTCTCAGTACGTACGTACTATACTAAAACACATTAAAAAACCCGTTAAGCCCACTTCAAAAAGTTCTAACAAATGACTCTAAGGATCCTAAAACCGATTCGATTGAAAAAAGTCATGGGACTGCCGACAGAAGTGAAAACTTAAACGAAACGACGAACTTAAAACGTCACATTAGCAGGTTGGTGACATTTATTAATAAGGAGCTGACAGAACTCAATGTCTAGATTAGCGCCCTCTAGTGGATCTAAATATGTATTATTTGCATGACGGTCAAGAGTTCAGTGCTTTTTCCCCATAGTAAAAGTGCAAACGTGCCTAAAGAAGTTTTCCCTACAATAACAATAAAATTTATTTAAGAGGAAGTTTTATGCCGCGTTCCAATAAACAAAAAACGATACGTTTTGCTTACGTTCGGTAAAATTTCGTTAAATTTTCAACGAATATTTTACCGCCCGTAAGCAAAACGAATCGTTTCTTGTTTATTGGAACGCGGCATTAATCGATTTAAATAAAAGTTAATTTTAGCTTAAAATATGTTCACGACATCATATCGTCATAATATTAGCCAAGTCGCCTATATATGTATAGCTGTTGTGCCGTTATGTATAAAACGGGACACCTACCCTATCCAATGAACGATTAATCGAATCGAAATCTGTGAATGACGAGACATGGACAATAATACGAATCTATTAGTTTGAATCCCTAGTTGATAATTGGGGAATTTATTAAATCTGTCCGATGATAGTTATTAAAAAACCGGCCAAGTGCGGGTCGGACTCGCGACCGAAGGGTTCCGTACCATTATCTATACAACATTAGACGCTATATTATAAGCTTTTTATATTATTTTGTTTTTAGTATTTGTTATTATAGCGACAACAGAAATATATTTCATCTGTGAAAATTTTAACTGTCTAGCTATAACGGATTTTTTTTTTTTTTTTAAAAAAAGGACTACTAGAAACGTGGGTCACACATTACTAGTATTTTAACTCCTCCAGCTAAGCTAAATGCTAAATGTTAGGACTGGGTTCACGTCGGTAGCATCGTTTTTACCCTTTGGGTACGGCACCCTAAAAAAGAACTTAGTCTAACTCAAACATCTGGATCAGAATCTGGATTTGTTTACAACAATTTTAAATTAGTAAAACTAAAAAGACGCTTTATTTATTGGCGAAACGAAGTAAAAAAATACTGACACTCCACCTTCACCTCTTGGTTTCATCGTGAAGCCATCGTTACCAAGCCTTATCTGTTGGACTCGCCAAAATGAAGGACCGGTTATCAGATACCCATACCGGTATCGTCTACCCTAGACGAAGAATGAGTTAAGTACGTAAGGTTTCCATCAAAAATCTGACAAGATATAATCAAACTTCTAGAAATTTGATAAACGGTCTATTGATAGCCGTATCTATTTTTGTAGTTCATAAGGTCGATGACACGAGGTCAATAACCAAAAGGTTTATTGACAATATGAATCATAATTTTCTTTTATTTTGATAATGATATTAACAAAATACTTATTTTATTTGATTCAATAGGTACAGATACAGACAACAGATCAAGATATACAAAGAATAGTCTTAATTATAAACAACCTGAAGTCCAGTTACAACTGTACACAACTTTCAAAACAAACAATATTTCGTTTTTAATATAGGTGTAACTTTGTAAAGAATCTATCAAGTATAAATAAGTGAAATATGAAGAAAAAAATAATTAAAATAGGCAGTCATAGGACTGCCGACAGAAGTGAAAACTTAAGACGACGTATCACATTAGTATAACCGTGACGCGAACCCATAACTTTTGCCCCTACCAAAAAATGCTCAACACGGCTAAAGAAGTTCGCAATCACAATTCAGTATGAACTTCATAATTCTAATATTAGCTCGATAAACCACTAACTACAAACACTAACCTCACAAAGTAAACCAAATAATTGTTATAATTATTATTACGTACCAATAATAACTATTAAATTAATAATGACAATTATTACGTATTAATCGAATATACTAAACATAGCGACACAACAGCGAAGAGCAGCTGACTGTATCTTTCTCGCTCGGGTACACTCGGCGGTCCCGAGTTCACCCGATCGAGCCTTTCAACCTCAGAGCGTGACGGATCAGCCTAACTTACTACCTACAAAAAAATGTGTGTGCGGTGCGCCAAAAGACGTTTTCACTTCAAAAACAACTAAAATAAAAAAAAGGAATGAAACTTAAATTAACTACAAAGGTCACGGTTGTAATGTAATGTAGCAGGAAAGATTTGAAAGCACTAAATTTGTCGTAAAAATGTCTACCTGTGTGCAAATAGCATTATAATTTTTACACATTCTGTGCAAAGGATTACACATTGTTATTGTTTGATACGGTACGCTTACATATAATTTCCGTATGAATTATAAAAAAAATACTTGGGTTGGATAATTAAAAAACTAAATGAGCTCCTGTAAAAATGCGAGTCGCAGCGGGTAGGCCTCGAAAGTCGTATACTGTCCACATCAGTGGTTTACTGAAAAAAGGACTAAGTAGAAAGCACTCGTAGTTGGCGAGCGTGTATGAAAAGTCTAATTAATGTGGAAGAGGCCCAAGCTGTATGTTCGTCGTGGTCGTCTGCTGAATCCGGAATTGTTCGTTTATTAATGGAGAGCTACATGGAACTGTTGGATGCTGACCAAAACGATATCTATTTTTTTTTTTAGTTAGCCTCACACGTGTCCCACTGCTCTGCAAAGGCCTCCCCCTTACGCTTCCACTCTTCTCGGTCCTCGGCCACCCTAGGCCACATGTCTATAAAGGTGTCGAGATCGTCCCTCCATCTCCTCCTCGGCCTTCCTCGCCGTCGCCGACCACCTTCAGGTATCCACTCCGTGGCTATTTTCGCCCATCGGAATGGCTCCTTTCGACAGACGTGTCCCGCCCAGCACCACTTTAACCTGGCGGTCACCACTCCAACATCAGCGATGCCAGTTTTCCAAAACGATATCTATACTTAATATTATTATAAAGACGAAAAGTTTGTTTGTTTTAGCGGAACAGGAACCTGTACATGTAATGAAAATAAAATAAACAATATCAAAGGTGATGTAACCGTTTATGACAAGGCTGGTTTTAGATATTTGTTTAAGAACCCTTATCCGAGTACATCTATATAATATATTATCTTATGTATGTATCTTCTAAATAAACAATGACTATCTTTATGACATGTAGACGTGTCGTGTTTTGAACGTAGGAAAAAGAACTGATCTTTTGATCCCTATGCCTACGCTATGGCGTGTATTTGAGAAATATTGGTGCCGATTCTTTTGTACACTCGACTAAACTAAAACCTGACTTAATTTCTTCATATGAAATCAACCTAGTGTTCTTCGTAATAAGGTCTATTTGTTACTAGCATCTATTTCTCAGCGCCGCTAAATTTCACTAACACTCTGTCAACGTATACTCAACTTTATTTCCACGCAGCGAGAGTCTCCATTTATTCAAACGCTGTATAATTGGCGTATAAGAACTTGTTCAAAACGAACAAGGATGACGTGTTTTTAATCTACACCTACGAAGACGCTTACTAAAAACACAGAGCAAAAGAGATGGCATTCAACGGATAGCGGCTCTCGCGACGTGGTATTAAAGTTTATTTAAGCGTATCAGACTTTAGTCGACAAATAAATTGCTTATTTCGATAACAACATATGTTACCTACTTGTTTCAATTTGAAATAAGACCTTGTTTTGGAGTGTACAAGGTTTACATCTTATATGAAGAAAATATAGTGAATTTTAATTTAGCGAGTGAAGTAACAGAATTGGGACCATTGTTAGGTATTATAAGTCCACAATGTTTAAAAGAGAAACTCCAACCGAAAGTTACACAATAACTTTTAAATTGGAATAATACCTACTCAGAACAGCGTTGAATTTAATTAATATTCATTTGTTATTTAACAGATTTTTTAATTAGGGTTGTTTATTTTCGTTCGTTCGTTTATTTCATTTCCTTTTTTAATCGATCTTGTAGCGACACAGACTACTAGATTAGTAACATAATACGAGGTGGATAAATAATGGAAAATGCTAGAAAATGACATATTAATAAATTTAATAATATACACATTGTGCAATCGTCTAGTAATTTCTAGTGATCTGTGTACAAACGTGTTATGGGACTAGGTCTAGGGCATGGTTTAGGGCAAACCAAAACTATGTTTGCCTAATCGCCAGAATTATGTGCATTATCTAATAAATTTGATATAGCACAGGGAGTTTCCAAAAAAAAAATTCATTTGTTTAAAAAAATATTGAAATAGAAAATGACATTCTTGTAATACTAAACAGGTGCTTAGGGCCATAAAGAGCACTATGCGCCGTATATTCTAGAGCTATTATAACTCCGAAGTGAGAATGCGTGGAATTCCGCAGCCTCATTTTGCGAGGACGTGATGATGGCTAAAGAGGCTGCGGAAAGGGTACGGGAGAGAACGAGTGCTCTCAAGAGACGGATGGGGCTGTCCGATTTCGGATTCGATTCCGACATACCACTTCACCATTAGCTCCGGTGAGGTGATGGCCCGTGGGGGTTTCTAAACAAAAAAAAAAGGGCTATTATAACACGACCTAGTATAGTTAGTAAGTAGGCAGCAGAAAGTTTAAATTATGGGCGACTAATTAGTTGACTCAGTACTGCCTTACACAGAACGACGTCACCTACAAAACAGCTTACGATTATCCTAAAGGTTTATTTGTCCAGTCTTGAAAAATAAATTTTTGTTCAGATTACAGATACAATATGACATATTTTTGTTCAGATTACAGATACAATGGTGCCGATTCTATTGTACACTCGACTAAACTAAAACCTGACTTAATTTCTTCATATGAAATCAACCTAGTGTTCTTCGTAATAAGGTCTATTTGTTACTAGCATCTATTTCTCAGCGCCGCTAAACTTCACTAACACCTGTCAACGTATACTCAACTTTATTTCCACGTCTCCATTTATTCAAACGCTGTATAATTGCCGTATAAAAACTTGTTCAAAACGAACAAGGATGACGTGTTTTTAATCTACACCTACGAAGACGCTTACTAAAAACACAGAGCAAAAGAGATGGCATTCAACGGATAGCGGCTCTCGCTACATGGTATTAAAGTTTATTTAAGCGTATCAGACTTTAGTCGACAAATAAATTGCTTATTTCGATAGCGACATATGTTACCTACTTGTTTCAATTTGAAATAAGTCCTTGTTTTGAAGTGTACAAGGTTTACATCTTATATGAAGAAAATTTAGTGAATTTTAATTTAGCGAGTGAAGTAACAGAATTGGGACCAATATGACATATTTTCGACTAAACGTTCTTAACACACATCATCGTGTTCCGGTAAAACGATAAAACAGTGTCATGGTTATAGATTTGTACATGGTTATTGAGTAAATATCAAATATTTATTTAGTTAACTAGAACGCACTGTCACTAAACAAATAAGGTGAAAAAAGTAGGTTAATTTTAGTGTCTGACCGAAACCGGATTTGCAGCCGAAACCGAAGCTAAATTTCCTTAGATTTCTTAAAATTTTCTATATTATGCTAAAAAACCTAGTGTATGATAGAAAAAAATTTATTAATTTATGTACGCTCACGTTAAAGATATATTATCCCTTGAAAATAGTATTTTTTTGACCACCCCTGACATTATAGTATCTGGGACACCGAGGTAGCTTTTTGTAAAATCGTAATTTATTTTATTGTAAATTTGCGTTTTTACAGGAAATACAACTATGCAGTTGAACTTAAAATGTAAAACTGTATCTGTATGCAAAATTTCATCAAAATCGTTAGAGCCGTTTCCGAGATAATAAATATACATACATACAAGAATTGCTCGTTTAAAGTAATTAGATAATATTAGTTAATTTAACTTTTTTTATTTAAACTGCACGGATGGCGCAATAGTTGAATTGGTCACCTTACCACTACGCCGAGTGTTGTGGGTTAAAATCCCACACGGGACAAAAATTTGTGTGATCCACAGATAGTTGTCCCGACTCTGGGTGTTCTTTGTGTCCGTTGTTTGAATGTTTGTAAAGCCATCCGCGACACAGGAATATTCCTAATGCGGGAGTTGTCTTTTTAAAAGTGAAGAGAGAAAAGGAGTTAAAAAATTAAACAATGAATGTTTAGTACTAGTGGTGGCTTAGAGCTCGAAATTTGACCGTAATTCATACTATTCTCGAGGGTTGGAAAAATAACTTTACTCCGTCCGAAGCTGACTGACAAATTCTACATTAGCACAAGCGACACCCCAGGGCAAAATCTAGTTTCATAGAACTTAAAAAATTTGCAATAGACCTTAACATTAATACGAAGAAAACTAGATGTATTTATATTCTGTCAAAAATTCTTTAGGCCCTAGATAAAAAAAAAAAAACGCAAGTACAACTCTCCGGCAATTTTTCTGCAAAAAATGCACCATTGTAGATTTGACACGTCCTGTGACTTGATAGTTATTCATTCAGATATTTTTTCCCGAGTTGTAATTTTTTTTTCTTATAAAGTAGCTATTATCCTAATAACTGTATTATTTAAAAAATGTGGAACTAGTTAATATATTAAATATTGCTAAAACAAGGCAACATGCTATGCGATTTTGTCGTGCCCCACGACACGTGACGTTCGTGACGAATTGGAATTCTCTAGTGGAAATTTTGATATAAATATACGTCTATTAAAATTTATTTTAATTATCAAACGCATTTAATCACAATTAAATGAAAAAAATTTTTTTTTGAAGTGGAATTCTCATTACGTGCAGATTTTCTGGAAAACGCCCAAGTATAAACGCTTCTACGATGCGCGCGAGACATAAGGACGCCGCTTTCTCTGTCCCAAAACTGCCTCTGAAGGAATCCAGAGGCAGCAAACCTCCCCAGCTGAACTACTCGTTATAGTCTTCTTCCGTTTCCTCTCCAATGCAAGGCAAATAAAATTTAAAATAGCTACATAAATGTCAACATACTAAGAGCGATATCTCAGATCAGTCCCTATTATGTCTAGGTGGCCTTACCTAAGGCCTTACCTTATTACTTTAATCATTTTTGTTCCTGCTTGTTTACCAAATATGTTTTCTGCTCGACGTAGTCTAGACGGGTGACAACCCACGGTATCGTGGGTATTATAGAAGGATTAAAAGTCAGTAAAGATAAAAGTGATGTAATCTATTGCGTCATTATTACGTAATCATAATAAACATAGTAATTAAATTAACCAAAAACTGCTAACCCCCCGTATTCACAAACAATCCATACTTGTAGTAACACTATGCTTAGTAAGTAATTTTTCTTACATCTATGGTTAGTATATAAATACTGTTAATTGGATTTACCAAAAAAATCCTATCTTTTTTGTAAATACCATAGGGTTCTTAGATTCGGTGAAATTAATACAAATATTAATTTACTATACAATGGTGTGGTGATGTGATGGTATGGTCAATAAATAAGGCAATGCACTCTTATCTCACTTATCCATAGACTGACTGATAGACAATATCGATGGTTTTTGAACAGTCTAGATCTAGAGTCTAGACGCATGAAATTGTGCACATGAGATTCTTATAAGGAAAACACGAAGATAATTTCTAAAGGAACACCGGGAATTTACTCCCTAGGGCACACATTACATAATATTACAGGTACAGAAGTCTCCGACAAATCATTTAAATAAATAGCGACTCTCGTTCCGACACAGTAAAGTCGCAATTCGGGTCGCACAGCGCTAAATAATTTTATTACCCACAGTTATATTCACCTAGAAGTTGCCTCTCTTTCTATCGACGACGCCGCGACGTTAGGGTTGTCTTTATAAAATAATTATGTAATCTGAATATTTAACTACCAGTAAGTTATATGCTGTTACTCTATCTTTGTGAACAAATAAACCTTGGCTGGGTACTGATAACTCGATAGTCTAGATACGAATGGATGACGCGACGCAGCGCGTGAGTGAGCATCGAACTAACGTGTGGCCCGGCCGGCGCGGCACGCGACGTCTCACTGAATTTTGGCACGATTAGTCGATCCTGCCGTGTACTCGTAGCTTCATACCTACACTGCGGAGTGGCCTTGGCCTGCTTAGGGTTTAAAACAGGGTTGAACAAGAACTTTGATATGACAGACAAATCGAGTTTATTTTGTACTGATTGTTTAGATTGACACACTACAGAACAAGCAATGTAAGTAATGCTTAATACATACTAGCATTAGTAAAAAGTGAAAGATGTTTACTTAAGTATCAAGATTATTTACTCTCTCATTTGGCCTGGTAGCAATAATTTTTTTTTAAATATTATATTTTAATGATAACCATTAAAGTACACAAGATTTTGAACACATAAAACATTATTTCATCATTCTAAGACCTTTTTATCCAAAACAAATACTATACTTATATCCCAGAAGCGTTATTTCTGGTTATTAGATAATAATACGGAAAATATTGTTGTGAAACTTCCTGAAATTCTTTTAACTACTGTTACATAAAATATATTACTGTGTATCATTCTTATTTATACAAGATTATGCACTTAGGCTCAGGTTCGCGGAGGACATTATAGTACCGAAGCATAATTATGATATTTTGTTATGAAAATGTATTTTATAAATACCTACATTATGTCGTAATACATGTAGATAAACTAGTTTGTGTAAAGCACAACATGGAATACTGTTGTCATCTCTATGCAGGGGTAGTACCAGCTTCTTCCTCTAGATTGCATTCAATGGAGAGCGACTCGAATCGTCTATTGCCAGGATATTTCAGATCAGCTTGACCCCTTGGCGTTGCGTAGATATGTAGCTTCACTCTGCATTCTCTATCGCTTCTACTAAGAGGAGTGCTCCGAAGAGTTGTTTGGACTTATACCGTCCGCAGCGTTCCGCCATCGTTCAACGCGACGTAACTTTCATCCCCATCACTTGGATAATTGGCCACTGTGCGGTTCTCCAGAAACTTTTTGCCTCGCACAGCCAATCCGTGGAACAAATTGTCGCCTGCGGTATTTCGGGACCGATACGACCGTGAAATCTTCAAGATATGAGTGTACTCCCACCTCAAAGGCCGGCAATGCACTTGTGACTCTTGAGTTGCAGGTCAAGTGACCTGTCTGCTCGCTTGCCCCTACACCATACAAAAAAACCTGTCTGCTCGCTTGCCCCTACACCATACAAAAAAAAAGCTAAGTTTAGTCAGACGAGAGAGCTAAGGCAGGGCAAAAGCGCGCGGCATAGTAGTGACAGGGTAACTGGATTTCCTTTTCAAAAAATCTTATTGAGCTGTCACGGTGCGAAAAATCTACACAGTGACAGTTCAAGTTGTACTGGACAATGATATGATATAAAAGGGCATGGACTCGAGCATACAATAAGCATGCTCGAGTCCATGCCTTTTTAGTGATTTAAATAAGTATTCCTTTTTCAAAGAAGGATGTATTTAATTATATAATTTTTAAATTCAGTCGATCGTAACATAATTTCGTAATTAGGGTGTTTAAGGTTATGGCTTTATTTATGATACATCGAAGGAGTCTAAATTATATTAGTTTATTAATATCAGCTAAATATTTCCATTCCATCAATCTTATGTTGTCATAGACTTATCATAAATAATGTATAAACCGGTTGTTCAACCAAAATCAAATTTTACAACCTTTTACAATATTTAATTTTATTTCTCAATTAAGTTAATTAACTAGTAAATGTTGTGAACAGCTTTAATTTTAATTGGATTCCAGGTTTATTAATTGTATAAGGTTACATTTAGTTTAAGAAATAATGTTGTCTGTATCTTACAAATAAAATTAAAACAATAAAGCTCTGTTGAAGGAAGGGAACAAGGTAAAAAGTGGCTGGACTGTTGTCTTTACCTATTTATATGTTGAGAGAGATTGCCTGCTGGACAAACTTTGCCCATGAAATTCATTAAGTTTGTTCGTGGGAGAGGCATGCTTCGGCACACATAAAATCGGCAGTGAAGCATTGCTTGCATTGCTTTTCGCCGAGTGAGTGAGGTTATCGGAGGCCCCAACCCTTCCCTCACCCCTCCTCTCCCACTCTTCCCCTACTCCCACCTTAAAGGCCGGTAACGCACTTGTGACTCTTGAGTTGCAGGTGCCCATGGGCGGCGGTAGTCATTTACCATCAGGTGACCCGCCTGCTCGTTTACTTCCCTATACCATAAAAAAAAGTTTTGAATGTTTTGTTTTATATCATTGTCCAGTACAAGTTGAATTGTCACTGTGTAGATTTTTCTCACCGTGACAGGTCAACACATGCACGATACCTGTAGTTTTTTGCAGTCGTTTTCACATCCTACTAATATTATAAACGTGAAAGTTTGTGAGAATGTATGGATATTTGTTATTCTTTCACGCTAAAACTACTGAACCTATTGCGATGAAACTTGGTATGTAGATAGGTGGAAACCTGGATTAACACATAGGCTAGTTTTTATCCCGATATTCTAAGCGGGATCGGGACTTACGCGGGTAAAACCGCGGGGCGCGCTAGTTGATTTATAAATTTCGACCCGAAGAGAAGAGGCAATATACCATGATATAACTAGTATTCCTTTGTTGAGTCAACATAATACACCCAAATTTACCATTCCTACTAGTACAATAATATAGTACTACATCTACCACCGGTGGAAGAATCACTTTCCACAATTGGGTATATGCCTATGCTCAAAATAAATTATTTTGCCAAGTGTCGCAATGAAATAACTTAAAATACTGTGAAAATTGTCATCCAGTTTCATTTTAACGTTTTTAATTTAGATTAAAATTGTTAAATTACCATTAAAAGTAAATGATTTGACAATACTAAGGAGTGACGTCACACCTTAGCATTTCATACAAAAATGTACGGACGCTACCATTTTGACGTTTACTAAAAAGGTACTGATTTGACTTGACAGTCATCTACCCTATTATACCACACCGGTCGGTCTGCTTCCTGGCTTATATTTTTTCCTTAGTTAAGGCTGGTAAACAACAAGTATAATACAGTAGGTATGTATGCAGATATATGAATGCATTGTTCTTTAGACAATGCTGTATAATAATATATTGTTAAATAGTCCGTTATGTAAAGTACCTACCTACATGTACTTAGCTACTTACCTATATGACAATTAATTATTTAATTTTTATAGTCAAAAAGTTAACTAAATCATAGAATAATCAGTGCCCTACGTGTAAAAACAACATTATATTTATACACACACACCCATACACACGCAACCAAGCATACCTTTTACAGACGCAGATACAAAGAACACTCAGTGGTTTTGTAGTAGTGTAAGTAATAAATGACTTGATTTTAGGCAGTACCATAGGATATATAAGGAGGAGAGTAGAAGTGTATGAGAAACTATGCGAGTGCCTCACTCGCGCACTTATTGTCGCGCGGTCGCTGTAATGTACGGGGGGTCCTAGGTTATGGTTCCCTGAAAGAAGTAGGAATTGAACCTACATATTAATTTTATGGTTGAGGAAGAAGCCACACCAATAAATTAAGGGTATTGTTAGTTTCAGTGCCCTTAGTGAGACTGAAATTGGCCTCGGGTAAACTTCTATCAGCCACAGAACACTATATTTCTTTTCTTTTAATACATTTGAAATCCAATTGATAATCTAGCTGATATCTGAAGCCCTTTTGGAAGACGGTTATGCGACAGAGCCGCTAAGCACGTTGCTAAAAAGCCTCTGCTAGAAAGTCTAGTTTAAGTTATGTACAGGAATGCGGCCACACGCTGTCTGACCGAGTAGGATTGCGTTTGAGCTACGCTAAGTTGGCAATGCGTGGGTTGAACCTGGGTTTGCGTTAACACGCAAGTTGTAACTACAACCTTACGAAACTGATTGTCTTTTAAAGATTTTAAAATATACATATACTTCAGTCTAAATTTTATAGTTTCAATTAATGATGACGTATAATGTAAGGTTCGATAGACGGCGTTGTGCCGTAAATTTAAAAAGTGCTGTGCTGACATGACATATATTTAAATTCGATTAAAATATGCGATTTAATAAGCGCAATAAACGTTTAGAAATACATATGTGCATAGTGCTCTTGATTTTCATTGTGTTGTAAATGTTTTCATTAATACAACCAATTGTATTAATAAAATGAAAGTTTAATAGTATTTACAGTTCGATGAACATCTATTTTTATATTTACATTTGCTATAAATAGCAAAATTGTAAGCCGCATAAAACATATCACGGAGTTGAACGACACCGGCGCGGCGATGGGAATGAACTTCTTGACAGCTGTTGTAGTAGGCCTGTTATCAACACTGTATAAGTAAATTTATTAATTAATGCAAACTTTAATTGTTGCTATGTATATTCTCGGACAAAAGATTACAGGTACTGAATTCACGTGATAACACTACTAGATTAAATAAAAGAAAATGCTGAATTCACGTAATTCACCTATAGTTCCTCCGTGTTTGTGATAATTCACATCAATACCATCAACCTGGACTTATGAGGTAAAATTATTTCTGTTTTCCTATTACATTCTAAGCATAGCCATCCACAACACAAAAAAAAAGTTTAATGCCTTTGACAAAACGTGATTATGTTTGTAAGGTTTCAGCATTTGAGTTACTAATACAATTTAAGTATTGGCTATTATATCCACATCAGTTTTTCAAAAAATCAAGGGTAACAGAACTTCACCCACTGGATTGTATCTGGTATTAGTTGTTAAAATCTACCCTGTATATATTAGCTAGAAACATTATTTATTTACTTATATTAAAAAAAAACTTGTGGTATAACTATGGCAATAGTTATATTTGGACAAAAAATTGTGTAATCGACAAATAGT
Organism: Callimorpha dominula; assembly: GCA_949752705.1. NCBI lineage: Eukaryota > Metazoa > Arthropoda > Insecta > Lepidoptera > Erebidae > Callimorpha > Callimorpha dominula. Next base: position 7,651,777 of record OX457010.1, on the reverse strand, counting down.
TGTCCCGAGTCTGGGTGTTCTTTGTGTCCATCGTTTGAATGAAGCACCCTGCGACACAGGAATATTTCTAATGCGGGAGTTGTCTTTTTAAAAATAAGATTTCAAAGATGTGGTATAAAATTAATATACCTTCATAAATGTATATATTTTATCCATCTTAAGAATATACGGGCATTACGTCGGATTAGGTCTATTAACACGAACAAACAAGTTGTAATACTAGGTTTTAGATTAAAAAGTCTTAGAAAAAAAAGAAGTGGGAAACATCATGTGATCATTTTTATAAAAAAAAGAAAAAAAACTTTTTTTTTCCTTTTTTTTTAATTATGACAAGTATGTAACATGATATGATAACATTGAAAACTTGTTTTATTTGTACTTTACATATAGAATATTATACTGATCATCACCTCACCGGGGCTAGCGAACTATACGGTGTTCTATAACAAGTGGGTCTATTGAAAGGGATCTTGGTAATATCGTCCCTAGTATAGAGGAGAGAGGTGAGAGGTGAATATGAAGAACTTTTGTTCGATAAGCGGTTTCTATGAAAAAATATACCTTCAATTTCATATTTAATATCAAAAAGTTAGACTATCAACCTTTCAGAGTGCCGGCAAAATATCATTTAAATTCCATTTAAGGTTTAGTTACATTGAAACGAAATGAATTCACAAAGAAAACAAACATATTAAAAAACTTCTGCCTTGCGAGCATAACACCATGTTTCAATACATTAAGGAGGCAGGAAATGATCCGAAATATTACTGAAGGCTGTGTTATAGGGTTGCCACGCGTATTTTATTAAAAAAAAAATACTTTTAGTAATAGAGAACGTCTTTTTTTATCAAAAAGACTTGAGCATGTAGGTAATTCCCATTCTATAATATTGTACTACCTATCGATATCAATTAGACTTCTGTTAAAAGCCTTCGACCAAATGAGGCTGCTATATAACTAAAATGATAAAATCCAAAAAATAATAAAAACATACATACACTCACGCTTGTATCCCGGAGGGGTAGGTAGGGGCGTTATGATGACCCGTGGGGGTTTCCACACGATTAAAAAAAAATAGGTAGGGGCGTAGTAAACACCCACATTTTGCGAAATATAATTTGGTTTCACTCACGCAAAGACTACAATAGTATATAGGAGCTCTGCTTCTTTTTATTAATAACACAAAACTCCGCCTAGTTGTCAGATACCGAAAACTAATATAATATACATATCTATAGGTATATATATATATATATATACAATTGAACAATATATAGGTACCTACTTATACGGTGTATGTATGTGTTTTGTTGTTACTTGTTTCCTGTTTTATTGGTTCGAACATGAGAATTTTATACTTTAACTAATTAATGTATGTTTATGACTAATCTACGATTTTTATATTCAAACCAAAACTTTTATTGCAAAAAGAAAAGCACAAGAAACCGGCAATCGGTACTCATACGCAGCCATTTGCAATATAAGTGAAGTGTTGCCAACCTTATATTAATAAGTTCCAAATATTTAAAAAAAAATTGTTGATTGTTACGATTGTATTTTTAATTAATATTATTGTGTGTTGGTGAACAAATTGTTGTTTGTATAAAATTTTAAGTGGTAATAGATATTTAATATGCAATATTTTGTTATTTACAAATGCGAATTTTAAATCGTAATACATTTGAGGGTAATAAATTTCCCCTCATACAAATCATAAATTTAAATATTGTAACATAGTAATTTTAGTTTCAGTATCTATCCTTGGGATGGCACTGGACTCAATAAATAAGTGTAATTCTTTTATGTTCCAAGTTGCCATAGCATGCACTCACGTAATAGAGGGCAAGCCTATTGCCGTCAACCGGGCACTTTGGGAATTAATGATTGAAAGAAACAGTAGTATGTTAAAAGGAAAAGGTAAGTATATTTACATAACTAGCTCCGGCCCGCGGTTTCAGCAGCGTAAGCCCCGATGCCGGGGGAATATCGCCTATGTGTTTATCCACGTTTCCAGCTACCAAGATTCATCGCAATCGGTTCAGTAGCTTTTGCGTGAAAGAGTAACAAACATCCATACTTGCTCACAAACTTTCACGTTTACAATATTTGTAGGATGATGTATGCAATAAATAGAGGCTGCTCAAATAACTGCGTCATCACGTTTGAACATCGAAACTTGCTTAGACAGCTGAAAAATATTCTGGCAGCCCTATTGGCATGACAGTGCAAGGTTGTACTTCGACCGTGAACGCCCAAACGAAGGCCTAGGAATAATTTGAGCATCGTGATCACAATGGGGTTGTTTATCTGTCGATGTTTAGAGTTTCTTTGTTTAGTGGATAAAAATTTCCGTGTACTAAAAGTTCTAGCCGCCACGTAACATGAACAGGAGTGTCATTTTGTTTTACAACTAGCAGGGCCAAACAGTTTTACTCGCGTTTCTAGCCTTTGCTTCTCCTTTATGGGTCGCTTTGACATAATGTTATTTAGTGTACAACCTTCTTCAATAAATAGATTAGCGTATCATTAGCCCACTTAACTGTATAGTTTATTAGTTTTAAGCTAATGGTATTATTGGATAGAGGTCTGTCTGTATACAAAAGAAAAGACAGAAGGAGTCGCACAAGTGATCTTTTAAGGTTTTTATTTTTCATTCGGATGTACGGAACCCGAAACACAGATTCGACATATGTATTTTTTGAAGTTCTCCATACTCCATGACGTATACGAGTGTAAAAAAGTCGTCCCAACACTTGACTGATTGGAGCAAATAGTACATACATATTTATATTTCCAAAATAAAAGTACTATTCGCGAGGGATAGTGAATTCAATGTCTAATTCTATATTAACGCGAGTAAATCCGCCGACAAAAACTAGTATAATATAATCCTTCCATGCTTTACTTTCCCTACAAATTCTGGCTTGTTGGCTGTTTCCACACAAGTCGCAAAGGGCAATCTATATCATAAAAAACAATCAATGCAAAATACTTATTTTGTGGGGCGTCCTGGGTTCAATTTACGGGTCGGGAAAATGATTTCTGTTTTTTTTTTATCACTAGCAGCGTGGCAGTGGCGTAGCTCGGTAACCAAAGGCCCTGGGGCAAAAAATAAACTAGGGCCCCAACTAAACTATTTGAAAACGATAGTTCCGTATTCGTCGTGTTTCGAATTCGACGTACTCCAGATTCGTCGTACTCCGTATTCAAGTAGACAAGTACGCAATTTAATATAAATAGTGGTTTAGTCACAACTCTAGTACAAACCTGATAACTTCTGGTTCTAAAAAAACTTGTTTATTTATATTCCGAATGTGTATGTAAGTCAAAGTAAGAGCGGCCCCCTGAGCTTGAGGGCTCCGGGGCACTGCCCCGTCTAGCCCTCCGGTAGCTACGCCACTGCAACGTGGAGACTGGATATGTGCTCAGTAAACGACAATAGACTCGCTTCCTATTACGCGGGACGAAAAAAGGATATGATGATATATTTATGTAATACACCTCTGCCTACTCCAATTTATAGTATAAAAATAAAGTACATTAAATATCAACAACTTTATTCGATAATTAAAGGTAATCCTTCCTATTATCTTGAACACCTTGAGCGATGAAATTGAGAGTCTTATTTCTTTAAGTCCATTTACAGCCTCTTTTACCACAACAAAGAAACAAAAAGAAGAAATAAAAAGCTCTGAAAATAAACAATTCTATAGGCTATGCCCCTCACTAACCGAAAGGCTCGAAATAGTATACATAGCGTGACTACATCGATAGTGAACTTCAGTCAGACCAAGGCTACCCTGAACTTGGTGTAATGGCTGACATTGAGCCTCCTCATGGCGTCGGCTCCCCTCGGCCTTCATCGGCTACCTTCGGCCATGGGCAACGTGATCGTTACACCCTTAATGGTTGTTTTTGTAGCGTTGTTGTGTTTTGAAGGCTGATTCTGGTTAGAAGCGACCTGAGCAATAAACGAATAAAGGTGTGTTTTATTGATTTTATACGCATACGTTACTGGTTTAAAGGTAACCGTGCCAATTCGGTTACTATGACGTTATGACGACTATGGGTTTGTTATCACAGACTATTTTGAAAGTTTTCAATTATAATTAATGTGATAAGGAATAATTTAATAAGGTATGTTTATAAAGTAGGTTTTTATAAAAAAAGGTAAGCAGGGTGTGACATGTCCACGCGTGCTTGGCCTTTTTTTTTTTTAATGGTATACATAAACGAGCAGACGGGTCACCTGATGGTAAATGACTACCGCCGCCCATGGGCACCTGCAACTCAAAGAGTCACAAGTGCGTTGCCAGCCTTTAAGGTGGGAGTAGACGAAGGGGGGAAGAAGGGGAGAGGAGAGGAAAGGGGGTGAGGGAAGGGTTAGGGCCTCCGGTAACCTTACTCACTCGGCGAAAAGCAATGAAATTATTGTTTCACTGCCGGTTTTCTGTGAGGCCGTGGTATCACTCCGGTCGAACCGGCCCATACGTGCCGAAGCATGGCTCTCCCTCGAACAAAATATATATAGAAGCAAAACGGAAAGAAAAAAATAAAGAAATAAATTCACATCACGCACAACAGTAGGCACACAAAGAATACAGACGACTCTGAAAGGGCAACCAACACTAAAAGTGCCGCACGGCTCATGACTGGAGGAGTATTGGTTTTGTTTTTTGCTGGAGAATATGTCGGTGTTCATAGCTATTTCTTGCAAATAATTGCACTTTGAGAGATGCAGTAAGTGTGTTGATCATTAGTTTTTAACGATTTTGTGTTGAACTCGGGTGTATATTTCGGGAGTGCCCGACTACTTTCGCGCCCTTCAGGGTCTATATTGAGAAGATAAGCAACAAACGAACTCACAGAAGATTTATTGCAATAAATAATTTTTGAACGTTTGAAGTTTTTGAAGCGCTTTATATAAAATTCAAAGAATTCCTGTTCCATTTTAAATACTTTTACCTCGAAAAAATTAATTATTGAAGCCTAACGTTGCAGTCGATTATGCTATCACCACCTAGGTCGTCAAAATTATGTAATGTCAATTGTGTGTTCTGGCGTGAGTCAACGTGAGTGTACCTAAGAAGGTCTTAACGACAAAATATTATCTCACAATTCATGGGCAAACAATTACTTGAATGTTATGACTGCTAATTTCACTTTATAATAATAGCTATTTATAACAAACTAGCTAACGGAGGCACTAAACCCCCTCTCCTTTTCTCCTTTCCCCTATTTCCACCTTATAGGCCGGTAACGCACTTGTGACTCTTGAGTTGCAGATGTCTATGGGCGGCGGTAGTCACTTACTATCAGTTGACCCGTGTGCTCGTTTACCCCCTATCTCATAAAGATACTTCTTGCTGGATGAAAGGTACCATATAAGGATCCCTGGTCTGCTAGAAATTATGAAACTGTTTCATTAAGAGTAAACAATAATTTGGTAGTACTCTATAGTTAACTATTGTTGAGTACATATGACGAGTACTTCTAACGCCATCTAGTTTATATGAACCGAACTAATTGACACTACTAAACGTAAGCGCAAGACATGTTTAATGTTTAATCGTGCGTCCCATCCTGTCTAAACTATGATTTATTCATACTTATATAATAATTTATCAGACCAGACAGACAAGATTGCCTAACTGATCAGAGGATTCTTTTGTGTTAAAAAAAAATATATCTGATACATTTAATGGAACATGGATCTCTGCCCACCGTACTTACTGTAATAATATGAAAAAGTAGATGACCGCTTCCTGTATCCGTATCTCGCTACACCTTAAAGTAATTGACGCAGTACCCACCACCAGAAATAACCTTGAATCATTTCTTACCGTGCACTTTTTACCATCAGCATACAGAAAATCGGAAAATAGTAGCCTGCCCTTGAAGAAAAATGACAATATTTTCTGTAGTCCTGTCAAGTTTAAGGTGATCCCTCACGTTAGATTACGTAAATCTTACTTCTCCTACAAAATTTCATTGGAACTTTCAATTATTTTCACTATCAGCCGATCATAACAGCTGTCTACTTCCTAATAGTTTTTTATGCAGCAAACAATCACACTAAGAAATGGAACGGACTTTAAGGGAATCCAATTGACCATGTTTTTGTATGATCTTCTGTACTGTTCCGTATAAAAAAAGTCTCGCGCGGTTTCCGTACAAATTTATATGTAGATGGTTCGTCCAGTCGCGGGAATCGATTCTCGAAAATTTTCGCCCGTTTTTTCTTGAAGACTTTTGTTTGAAAGACACACTTAACTTTCCCATTTTAGAATACATTATAACAACAAATTAACAGCATTCGAATTTTTCCCTTCCTTCATGATTCTAGGTCAATGGGAAGTACCAAAGTACGCCCTGGATTTATAAGCAAATAAAAGAGAAGGCAAAGGCAGGAAATTCCTGCGTGAAGAGGATATCGCGGATATGAGTGCCGTACTGAGATACTTTTTCCATTTAAAAATTACAGGATAAGTAAGTCAGCATGGTTAAATACTTTAAATATTATTTATTGGATGTATAAATCGGGACTTAATCACGGTAATAATTAGAAGGTACAATACCTTTTTCAATTTCCAACTGAGAAAATGGGTACCGCTGGAAATGGTACATCTTGGAATCCTGTCATCAGCAAATGCAATCGTCAGCGAATACTCGACAACACTCAACGGACGTCGTAAGTGTAGTGTGCCGAAGTAACGACAGTGCGAACGTAAATAATAATAAAGACCAAGTGCGGGTAGTTGCCGAAACTCGCACTTCACGGAGGCGTCGCTAAGCTCTTACCAGTCTACTGACCACGATCGGTGTAATTGGATTGAAACGTCGGGTAACAAAAAAAGGTATTGTACCTTCTAATTATTACCGCGATTAAGTCCCGATTTACACATCTAATATGTATAGTCGCAAAAATGTAAAAACAATTATTTAATGGCTTCAGAGGTCAGTTTTGAATAACATTCCACTATCACTATTTCATTATTATCGCCTAAATGTAATAGATAAATATTACGTTGTAGTAACGGCCTCGCCTAGTTTGTTTGTCTTCAAGGGGTCAGGGCAGTCGCTCCTTTAGCTCATGGCCAGTGTTGATGATCGCTTTTTTTATAATTATTCCATTGTTTGACTAATAAAGGGACCTATTGGGTGTTAATTTCTTAGGTACCATAAATACCAAGCTGGTTTGTATGCTAATAACGGCTATCATTTTTTGTTATATCACTCGGATGTCCGCCTGATAATAAAAGGTTACTGAAATACTCGCATCAACGGTGTAAGTATTGCTAACGTTACCCAAGAGCCTGGTGAACGTGTTTCCTAATAGAAATACTACCTACTACTTATACCAGTACACCGTACAGCTATTATTGCACCCTCACTGTTGTAACGCTGCCTTTAGTGCTATGATGTCAATTTTCAGGTAGACGCGAATTGGAATGAGAATATTTGCCATTGATATTTATGAAAGCCAATGTGACAATATACACATGTATGTACTTTAAAAATGATACCATTTTTGGCATGCAATGTAGTGCGTAGGGTTGCATTATGTAGCGAAGTGGAGCGGAGCAGCAGCATCTCCGCATCACTGGGGACGCACCAATCGAATATTAATTAATTCGCAAACAAACAAAACAAGAGGAAATGCACTCATTTAGGAATGAATACGCTACTGCTTTTGAAAACCTGTTTGATCACGTTAGAGGTAACGTGTCGAAACATGCTCGTGGCCAGTGGCGTAACCCCTAACAAATATAATATATAAAACCAATATTTTTATTGCGGGTACACCGAAAAACAACAGCTGAAGATAAGAAGCACTGAAAACTTCGGAGCATGGTTAGTTATTTGGTTAGTTCCATTTTATGTAAATTTGAATGTACGGATGGCGACTCGCCACTACGCCGCACAGTGTTGTGGGATCAAATCCCACGGGACAAAAATTTGTGTAATTCACACATAGTTGTCCCGAGTGTAGGTGTTCTTTGTGTCCGTTGTTCAAACGTTTGTGAAGACCCCCGCGATAAGCGCCAAGTTTGTTGCTTTGTTATTAATATGTAATTTTCCTTGACTCTTCGCTGTTTAGTTGGGATCGAATCTCCTTGTACTTCTGGAGCTCTGTTTGGCTTGTTAGTAATACGTTTAAAAAATATATGTTAAAGATATTTACACTAGCCTGCCATATTCTATTACATACTTCATTTTAAACGAATGGCACATTCTTAGTGCGCGATCCACGGTCGCGTGCAACCACAAAAGCGTTAGGCGCGAGGTAAATACAATAACTGTGTTTACCAATCACACCGATACTCCATAGTTTTTTTGTTCATATTATGAGATAAGGATCAGGGTATCAATTTACGGCCGAAATTAATATTCAGTATAATCCAAAACCTTTAAGGATATAGTGCTGCCGATTCTGTTGTTAACGTTACTAAACTAAAATTATCTTTTTTTAGTTAAGAGATTTCGAATATTCTCTGTTGTGACTTCGAATTAAATTTATAAATAGTTTTCATTCGGATAGTACAAAAATTTCATTCTGAAATTAATAAAAGTTAAATACGAGTACGAGAGTGTTGCCGCTACTTAAAAACTTCTCTCAAACTTATCGAGTAAGGGATTACAATGAAGGGTTTTTTATTATGTTTATGACTTAGTATTTTTAACACATTCGTGGTTTTTGTTTTATTTATTTCCTCTCAAAATAACAGGCTTACGCAAGACATTTAAGAAAGTAGGCCTGCTGTTGTCAGCCACGACAAGCCCAGGGTGTGTAACTCTTATATTACCGATGATACGACAAGAATGGTCGTCAGTTCGAAATGACTCATTTCAACACTAGAACTGGTCAATAGCAGACATTCTCACTTAAAATACCACACATAAACCTAAACAAGAAATAATAAAAACATTTACTTGTGGTTTCTGCTACTATAATAAGCGATAACATGTACTAGTGATAACGTGAGTGACCCATAACAGCTTCTTCACAACTATGCAGCGTTACGACTTTAGATCATAATATTCATGTTTAATAATCTCTATTCATTAGTGTTTATGGTTACCTTCAATACGTCTTGTTTACATTCTACATTACACAACATGAGCATAAATTATTTACTAATCTTACATCATCTAGAATCATTCGGTGGCAGTCGTCGGACGCAACTGCTAAAACATACACCGTTATGTGTTTTACGACACGGCACTTTAATTAATAATCATTTATTAAATTCATATATTTTATTTTAATCTTACTGGCCTCTCTGTCTTCAGCCAGTACTTATTCACTGCCCTTCAAATCCAGAGATAGATAATAATCCGTCGTTTCTGTGGTGGATTTTTATAAAGTTTTTGAAGTGAAAACTTCTTTACCGGCATTGTGCACTTTTAGATGGGTAAAAAATGTTAAACTCGCGTCAGGACTCGTGATCCTGATGTCAGACACTGATGTCCGTCCCCATCGAAAATTCATACAACGGAGCCGAGTTTGTTATTTTGTTTAGTTGCTCTAAAAAAGGTCTGACTGATTGCCAAACTTCTTATTGGTTACCTCTACCAAAATATAATTTAAAATTGGATTTAGAATCCCGAACAAACCGACCTACAATTCATGCTGTCAAATTGCCGAAAGAATACGTGCAGTCCCACGACTGACAGTTTTTTTTTAATATTTATACCCTAAACATAAAACCGACAAATGGAAGAAGAAAAATCTAAAAGTAAGCAGAAATGTATTTGTGCAATAATATTTTATAATAATATAATAAATAAATGATAATATTATAACCAGCAATAATATTTTTGGTCTTTGATCAAGTTTCCAGGTTCGGTACAGACAACTTGGTAAAAATACAATAACAATTGTCCAACCCGGGAAAGACCAGGACGTCACGTTCGCGCGCAAACATAATCGCCAAATTATGTCACATAACAAACAAAGTATTCAAAATTATAAGAATACATACGGTTGCAACATAAGGTTTCTAGGCTCTTGAGGGATAGTTCCTAGTGAAGGCGTGACGTTGTTTTTTATCCGTTTGATGCACATCCACACCTCTTAAAAATGGTATATGACTGCATACAATGGTTTTCATCCATCAACCTATTCCAGTCCACCGCTGGAAATTTCTTCTACCAACGTGCGCTATAGCACCCGGTCCTCCGCATCCAATCTATCGCAGCTACCTTCCTCAGGTCGTCAGTCTGTCTAGCTGAGGGGCGTCCATCTCTTTACTTCTCGCAGATGGCTGGCCACATAGTCTTTTGACAGATGTGGCCAGTCATTGCCACTTCAGGATGCTCATTTTGCTAGCTATGTCGGTAAGTTTGGTTCATTGTCGGATGACTTCATTACGAATTTTATCCTTCAAAGAAACCCAAAGCATAGTCGCTCCGTAGCTCGCTGCGAGACTTTTAAGCTTGTGGACTAGCTCCACCGTTAGCGTCCACATTTCGGCATCGTATGTCATAACAGATAGGGACTCACTGTTCGTAGATCTTCGTTTTGAGGTATTGCGTCAAGGGTGATGAGAAAAAAATGGTTTACCTGACCTGAATGAAAAATAAAGTGTTTTTTTTTTCTAAAGAGACTACTAGCAACGTGGGTCACACATTACTAGTATTCTTGTTAACCCCTCCAGCTAAGCTAAATGTTTGTGGTAGGAGTGGGTTCACGTTGGTTGTGCACTGGGCGGGGTTCGAACCCGCAACCAATCGATCGAAAGTACGACGCCTTAGCCATTACGCTACCGCCGCTTCAAATGGGAATAGAACCGTGCCACTGAGCCTAATTTCAGACGATGTTTCGACTTAGCAAAACAACATACAGAATTAATATTGAATGTTTTACGAAAATTGACATTAAGTATGTAATTAATCATATAAAAGATAACGGCAATCTGAATAACATTACTCGTAATTTCAGAATCCACTCTCACTACTCATAATGCGCGACACGTACAGGTTGTTTAAATTAATAGCATTTTGTCAAAAGAAAACAGTTTCACTTTTTAAATTCACTAACTTGTATAGAATGACATTAAAATAAATATCGTAAAACCATCAGTGATATCAAGATTGGACTATTATATTTTCATCGCCTTTTTACGATTTAATCAGCATTAACTGAATAGACTTCAAAGTTCAGACGAAGTTCGGTTTAAATTTAACCCATTTTTTTTTGTCGAATCTTGCTTTCCGCCGAATGTTTGCCACATTTTAGGCACTGTCTTTGACTTACATGTAAATCTCATTGTTTCAATAAATAAAAACCTTAATTATTTTAATGTGTTCTATAGTTCTAATGACTTAATTTATTAGCGTAGGTCGTTATTTTGTAAATAGCTATCAATTTTACATTGATGCAACACGATGTTCTAATCATACCTGACCTTCTATGTCGACACTCACGTTTCCAATAAAAATCACGTCGTCGCCTGATTTAACTCTACGTCAACGTTATTACATACTTATAAGGACATAACAATTGTATATTTTTTTTACATTATTGAAGAGGTAACCCTACACACATTATAAAGCCGGGAAGAATAGGCAATTAAAATAATAAAATTAATATGATTAAAACGGTAGGTATCGATATTTTTGTATGGAGTGATTTATCTGTCACGTAGTAAGTAATCTGTTGCGGGGCGAACAAGATACCGAGTGAAAATAACCGTTACTTCGAGCAGGAACAATTTTATTTTGCTCTTTGATCAAAAACGAATATCCTCTTTTTGAAATGTATGGCGTTTCTGACGAGCTGGTTATTAAATTAACCAGTATTCCGAGCCCTGGCAAGGAGTTAAATAGGGTGCACACTTTGGGAAGTTTCAAAGCTATATAAAAATGTTTGTCTTCATATATCGTCGACGAATCTTAGAATTGACCACTTCATGATGTGTCCGACTATTTCATATGAAATAGTCGTATATCATAAAATATCAGTTAAAACTGGCCATATCGCTTAAACGTCAACGTTTGATGATATGTCCATACACATTGGACCACATCATTAATGTAGGGTCTGCATAGTTCTGCCATCACTTAAATTGCCGACCCCGGACAAAAACTAACAAAAATCCCGGACACATGCGTGAAATCGAGATTCTTCCCCGGACACCTTAAAAAACGCCGATTCCATTTAAATTTTTAGCTTGTTAACGATTCATCTATGAATTATAATTGTCCCCTGGAACAGTGTCCGGGTTTGAAAACCCCGCCCGGACGCTCTCCGGACGCCCTCCACACTAGCACAAATCCGGGGAAACCCGGACGGATGGCAGCCCTAACGGTTTGCATGATATAAAACGATTAAAAGACAGTTTACTACAGTTTTTTTCTTCTGATTACACATTATTGTTCTCTTTAAAAAGAAAATAATTGTCCGCCGTCGTGATGCACCACAAAAACAAAACGATATCAGCGGCATTTAACGATGTGGTCACTAATGATTGATCATGTCATGTAGTAGTTTAGCTGTTTATATCGTCAAACCTCTCATTATATATATATTTCAAGAAATAGTTGCATACATCATGAAGTGATTAATTTAAAGATCTGGCCACGACATAATACATCGAAACGATAACTTCCCAACTAATTTTATAAGTTTATAATGTGAGTTTGTTTGATATGCTTATAAGCCTTAACTTTTTACGATCATCATGATATTTTGAATACACGTTATCAGGGTGTATTCCCGTTGTCCCCATTGCCCTGTCCCCATTAATGGGACAACGAAAATGAGGTATTTATTTTCCCGGTGTCCCCATTACCCGGAACTACCAATGGGGACACTTAAAATTGTTCCCGTTGTCCCCATCGCTCTGCCTCCGTTAATAGGGACAGGAAGAGTAGGTACAATAAGAAAAATAGTACTATTTCCGAAGGTTCCGGAACTGATTGACAAAATCTACGCTGTAATAATAATTGGTTTTGTTCACTACCTGAGGAGTACAAAAAAGAACCTTACATTTTGTAGGGTGGGAAACTAGTTACGACAATGTATATAATCATGAAAATGACACAATTTAGGACAATGAAACATTGCCAGCCCAACCCAGTTATACAATGCCGCGCCACTATGATAGCGATCTTGATGAAAGAACAATATTATCAAACTAACATATCATAGCACATAATAAATAAGTGTAAGGCCACACTTGCTAAAATGATGATTTATAATTTTTTTTTGATATAATAATAAAAATGAGTATGTCGAGGAGTTTCCATGTTTCCAACACAAAAAGTTTTATCCTACTAATATTATAAATGTGATAGTTTGTGAGGTTGTATGGATGTATGGATGTTTGTTACACGCTAAACCTACTAAACCGATTGCAATGAAACTTGGTATGTAGATAGCTGGAGACCTGGATTAACACAGAGGATACTTTCTATCCCGATATTCAAACGGGATCGGGACTTAAGCGGGTGAAACCGCGGGGCGCAACTAGTACGTAATATACCCCGTACCATGAAATTATCTCTGGATTATCAAAACTTTACTTATATAATAATATATAACCAATGTTAACAAAATGAATACCGGCTCAAAATGGAGGTGTGATGAAGTGGACTTTTTAAATATTAATAACCACTCGATTAGTGTACCAGATCCAATTCTCTAAATTTAGTTACATACATACATTTACGCCTGTATCCCCGAAGGGGAACGCAGAGGCGTATTACACACCCACATTTTGATAACTATAATTTGGGAACAAATGCCGACAACCGAACAGTTTGGGAAATAAAGATGGGAAAATTGGGAGTATATTCAAAGGGAAAGGTAGGCAATAGAAGGAAAAGGGTATTGCTTATACAGATGTATTGGTGAGTGTAAGCGTGAAGTAATAATAATAACAATAACTTCACACATCTCTCACACGACCGTCTGATCCCAAACTAGGCAGAGCCTGTACTATGGTAACCTCATCACACAATTATTTGTCCTGGGTGGGAATCGAACCCACGACCTCTGGCTTAGCAGTAAGGGTCACTAACCACTACACCAACAGGCCCGTCAGGTAGGTCGCATATCTACCTGTAACTCGAACTGGCTATTGCCTCTAACTTAAATTTAAAAAAGGGATGAAAAATCAGGTCGTAGAAGAAAAATCAGGTCGTAGAAGAAAAATCAGGTCGTAGAAGAAAAATCAGGTCGTAGAAGAAAAATCAAGTCGTAGAAGAAAATACACAATTATTTTAGCATTGCTGAATTGAATTCAATGAAACCTTGCGAGTTTGCGAGGTACATTTGGTACAAACCTATTTTAGTGCAATGTTGATATTATTCGTGTTGCATTGTACTTAGGACTTACTCAGGGCTCGGTAACAAAATATTGCCGACTAACAATAAAGTGCACAATTAAAAAAATTGTTACGAAGGCTGAGACCGTTTCGTAATTCAATACTGCACATTGTTTGCCTTCACTATTTCTCTTGCCCCTTTGTAACAGCATAATACATGAAATAGTATCTCTTGCTTTCTAAGCAAAATATACTTGTACATGATACAAACAATTGTATGATGTACGTGTGAGTTCTAGCGCAGGTTGCCCACCTGCGCTAGAACTCACACGTACATCTTAAACTGAATACAAGTACAAACGAATACTTTTTTATCTAGTATTATTTATTTAAAACAAGGAAGAAATGAGTCTGTATACTTTATAAGGAATTCTATAGAGGTTGAGTACGTGCTGAGGTTTCAAACATCCATCAACACCTCCGAGCAATAATAATTATTGCTATTAGATTTAAACCTACGATTTGTCTTTGATTTTATGTAGCTTTTAAAAAATCTGCATTTACGGTGTCGAGATAGAGGGCACCCTTATGGTATGGCGTCTACTTAGTATATTTGGCATTATTATAATAATAATAATCCAAAATCTTGTTTTATTATACTATTTAAAACAATTAGGTTTAAATTTTTTTATAAGATATTTAAGGCAAATCCACAAAATTTGGAATTCTGTTAATGGAGCTGTGTAAATCATGCACCTATACCGAAATCCTGTATATTGGTACTGTCCCCTTGTGTCATCATAATCATCACCATCATGAAAATGTCATGTTTCTGCGAAGGTAAGAGATGGTCTAAGTTTTTTATAAATTAGGCAGTGCTCTAAATTAAAGCATCACTTTAAAAGGTCACAGTCTCCAAAGGTTACGTATTTTGGGGCTCATCAAAGGACTTAACTTGAGATTTCTACAAACTTAACATGTATTTATTTAAAATTTTATTTTAAATCCAGCACTTAACTAAAATAATTATAAATATATTTTACTAGAAACTCGCTAATATGATTCGTTGTGAAGAACTGTAACAAAATTTACACAATATTATTGCTTGTTAACTCTGCTTTGCCTTTGCCTGTTATCACAAATAAAATCTGTTAACAAACTTTTAAGTTCTTGCGACGCTTTTGCGATAAAAATCTTGAAAATAAATTGAGAACTTTAACGAAAAAAAAATATAAAATCAAGACGACATTAAGCATATATTCTTGTATCCAAAGGTAAGATTCTTACAGCTCTTAAAAACCGTAATCGACTAGTAAAACTGCTGTTAAAAAAATACACATGTAAGTAAAACCTCATAACTTTAATTTAAAAAAAAAGAATGAAATAGTTTACGAATAAGTAAGTGTCTATCAACTAAGAGCACTACCCAAGTTTTAAAAACAGAGAAAAAGTACAACATTTTATTATTTAATTTTTAACTGACTTCAAGAGGGAGCAGAGGAATTTTAATTTAATGCATCTTTATCAATACCTCTTCGGGAGGCCAATTGCAGTTTTTGTCTGTAGCATATTTTGTCAAGATGTGTGACATCTAACATTTTTAGAAAGCGCCTTCCGTAAATAACTCAAATTGCGACTCTCACAACTACGCAAAAAAGTACAATTTAGATCGCCTCCTGCGGAACCGGCTGTAAGTAATAACGAGTGTCCTTAAAAAATAGTTAAACAAGAAACGAGTGACGTTTTGTCTGATACACAAACTACATTTGTATGTTTATCATAAACAAGGAAATAGATAATGCCGATCGGCTTGGTGACTCGTACATACATGATATTTATTTTGAATAATTATTATAACCACCTAGTAATTAATTTAGCATCGATTTAGCTAATCAAAAGTCTTCATAATATTTGTATATGTCTAACAAGTATTGCTAATAGAGATGTGTGCTAGACGTTATTTTAACAATCTAAAACGGATTCTCAAATATGACGACTTCAGTCACAGTTCAGTTTTCAAAACATTTTCACGATGCAATAAAGCTATCTCGCGGGTCCAGTGTTGTTTTTAACCGACGAAAAAAAAGGAGGTTCTCAATTCGACCATTTATTTATATATGTATATATATATATTTTTATCCAACTCGAATTTTGATAAAACTTACATAACGGAGCAAATGTATCTAAATAATTTATAAACACAATGTGAATAAGAACCACTTTTCAAAATACATTATTATGTAAGTAAACCTTTAATATAACTGTCTTAGGTTTAAAAATAAAATTTAAAAGTCCGGTTGCAAAGGTCAAATAAGAGATGGTATGTGAAAAAACTAATACGTGCCGGATCTTATTCGTACGTCGATTTTTATATTTTTTATTGTGATGTCAGTTGATTGGATGTCATTCAACTGTCATTTGATATTAATAGCAAATATGACATTTTATTAAATACAAAAAAATAGGTTTAATTAATTATAATTTTTGCAGTAATAAGGCTCATTCTCGGGGACTACCACCTTTCTCGGGTATTACTTTCTTAGGTTATACCCGAGCCCCTGTAATAGACCCAGATGGATATACATATTTATAAACAGTAAAAATTAACATGCCAAGGTAAAAAGTAATATATTTTTAAGAATTAATAAATTTACATCAATTGGCACTGCTTTTTAAGCGTCAACTCAGATTGAGTGGCAAAAGAGCTGAAAATCGTGTGCAAGTAGTAAACCACCACCAATCATACCATTTTCATCTCTATTTTAATGGAATAAGGTTTATATTTTATTCACATTTTAAAGTTTTTACAACACGGTGTTTCTTCACAAATGGGTCTATTGCAACGACTCGAGTATAATGTAAGAACGATTAAATAGATTTTGAGTTACTAAGGCGTCAGAAGTGGCTCCAAATGGAGTTCCTTTTTTTAACTTGGCTTGACAAGCTGCCGCGTGTATAGATTTCACCGGATACCCCGGCAGATATTGGCCGACATTGCAGACAGGTTCGTAGGTATTTCTCATAGATGAAAACCCATTACACGTTAAACATTTTGCCCTTCAGCCTGTCACAGTTCACTATTAGCCATGAGTAATTGGGTAGTTGTCTATGTAATTGTAATTATTTTTAAAAGTAAATCCAAACATTAAAAGAAAATGATTTGATGGTAGTTAACTATGACGTCATAATAGTTATTTCATACAAATTTGTATGGAACGTAAAGTTTTGACATTAAATAAAAAGTATCTGATTTATCTTGATAGTCAAGTATCGTATCATGCAATTCGACCTATAGCACAGAATACATAATAGTACTAGTACAGAAGGACCTCATCGCAATACCGTTTAAATAAATAGCGACTCTTGCTCTGACACAATAAGGTGCAATTCAGATCGCACACCGTAATTCCCAAACGCGTTATATTAACCTAAAACTTGCCTCTCTTTCTATCGCATAACTCTTATCTGTTCTGATGCCGTCAAGGTTGTCTTCTGTAAGAAGAATTAATCTAAATATTTAATAATCAGTTATGTGCCTATTACTTTACTTCTGTGAACAAATGAAGTTTTAAATAAACCTTAGGTAGGTATTTACTTAGTAGTACCTACGTAGATGTAACTTATATTAAAGAAAACTATTTTATTTCACGATCTCTGCTTATATATACTTTAATCTCTAAGAATATAGGCATTTGCCATACGTTAGTGTGTACCTTGGAATGAAACTATCTCTTTTAAGTGTTTAGCAAGGTAGGTATATACAAATCAAATCGCGGAACCCTACTCCTTATAACACCAACTATTTGCCAGTGAAAGTCCAATGGAAATCGGTCCACCCGTTGCGGAGATTAGCCGAACAAACAGACAGACAGACAAAATTGTTGTAGTCCTAAATTTATCAAAGCTAAACTTGACTAAGTTACTCCTTATAACACCAGCTATCTGTAAGTGAAAGTCCCGTTTAAGTCGGTCCACCCGTTCCCTAGATTAGCCGGAACAAACAGACAGACAGACAAAAATGTGAAAAATATTTTTTGGGGTAAGTACCGAGTAACATTACATACGGACACTTCAAATTTATTTATTTACTAGTACCCCCGTTGCGGCTTCGCTCGCGTGTACATATCGCGTGTATATTTTGCGCGGAACCCTCATTCTTTTTCCAAAATCAAAGTAGCATAAGTTACTACTTTAACATCAGCCATCTGCCAGTGAAAGTCCCGTGGAAATCGGTCCACCTGTTCCGGGGATTAGCCGAAACAAGACAGACATACAGACAAAAATTGTAAAACATGTTGTTTTGGTATATGTACCGCATATACATCCAAATGCACTAAGTAAAAGCGGTTATTTTTATATTACAAACAGACACTCCAATTTTATTTATTTCTATAGAGTATAGATGTATAGATAGAAGATGTGTATCAGTGGTTGTGGTCCTAATAAATAAATATACTTATCATAGCTAAACCTGACCTTGTAAATATCTAACTATACTGATTATAACTAATAATATAATCTAACTACGTTAATACGGGAAACGTAATTCGTAAGGTACGAACGGACGAAGCGACGTAGCGCGTGAGTGAGTATCGAAGTAACGTGCTACCTGGCCGGCCCGTGGCAGCCCACTGAATTTCGACCGACTCGTCGCCGCTGCTAGGTACCTGCAGCTTCATACCTACAGACCGGAGTGGGCCTAGCCTGCCTATAGATTTCTATGCATACGAAAAACGTAGCCGTATCGATTTGGCAACCTTCTCTTATGTAAAATTGGCTAATTAGACACAAAAACAAAGATTGGTAATTTATTTAAAGCGCGGTTAGCAACGTTGCCCCACAACCAAATTAATTTGCATCGATTAACAAAACATTAGCATATGTTTAGCTTCTGTAACAAAACATAGTGCATGACTCAACATAATATTACGTCGATATGTAGTAGGTAAGTAGGTATTTTATTTATTTCTTTATTTATTTTTAGGATCTCTATCAAAAGATATACACAACCTACCTACTTTCAACCTCCCAGGGGCCATCCATGAATTACGTCACACGTTAAGGGGGGTCCTAAGATTCGTTACGTCATATGTCAAAATCTAAAGTATTAAACAATTAAACACAAAACATTACCTGTAAACAAAAGACTAGACACACTACTACACCTTTATTAAAATAAATTAAAATATCTGACCACCTGTGACAAGGACGGAGTCCAAAAATCATGAAATTAGTGTGACGTAATTTATGGATAGCCCTCTACCTTGAATTTATTTTGGGTGGACCCTTCCCTTTCTTCAGTTCCCTTTTTACAATTGTTCGCTCTTTAAGTTTTTACTCCTTGTATAATGTATTCTAAATATAGCAGTATTATTTAAGAAATTTCATTTAAACGTTACTTTTATAAACTTAATAGATACGTAAGCATACAAGATCTGGGGGGCTGCTTTCTTATGTCTCCGGGGCGTATTTTTCTCGCTATCTACATAAAAGTAATGGTATTTCTCAACACATATTTGATGCCATTTCAATGTTTGTACCTAACTTTGGATATAACAAATAATTTCGCTTAACCCTGGTGACTTTGCCAAGGAATCCTTAGGATCCGCGTAATCCACTTTAGGAATCGTTGTAACGGTTGTGCTCGCGGTATTATAGGCATCGGTGACCGATCAGGTGCCAACATGTGCCAGGTTGCCAACCAAAGACAATAAGATAATTAATAATTAAGAGAAAATATGGGTATATACATCTGAATAGTTTGTTAATATGTTTGAACTAGCTAATTTCATGAGCTATCAGTACCATTTGAAAAAATAATTATATTTAAGTCCTCTATGAGATTATATAACTTACAAATGGGCGAGCCATGCTTCGGCAGGTATGGGCTGGCTCGACCGGATTGATACCACGGCCTCACGGAACACCGGCGTGAAGCAATGCTATGTTGTGTTATGCCGAGCGAGTGAGGTTACCAGAGGCCCTAACCCCCCTTCCCCCTACTTCTTCCCACCTTACAGGCCGGCAACGCACTTGTGCCTGTCGAGTTGCAGGTTTGTTGTGTTTCGCCGAGCGAGTGAGGTTACCAGAGGCCCTAACCCCCCCTTCCTCCTACTCCTTCCCACCTTAAAGGCCGGCAACGCACTTGTGCCTGTCGAGTTGCAGGTTTCCATGGGCGGCGGAAGTCACTTACATTCAGGTGACCACAGGTTAGCTCGTTATTCGCATAAAAAGAAAGAAAAAAAACATAATGCTACAACATATGAGGGGAGCTGTTTTTATTTAAATTTACTCAGATGCAACTGCGGCCCACGGTTGTACCTAATTAGGTAAACACTCATTTGTCTTCGTTAAAACGATCGTACCAAGATTCATCTGGAGTGCAATAAAATTTGGCACGATATATTTAAAGGATGATGTAGCCATACGCCATTATGGATTGTAGTTTAAAATATAGGTATAAATTATTTTATTGTACTTACTGATGCTACAATTTCAAGTCAATTTTGCAAAGAGCTCCATCTGGAATGTACTCTGTAGCTCACATTATTCCAAGTGTCTCTCTCACTTTCTCTCCGCATTTTTTATGTTTATCAGACTTTGTAGCGTGATAAACATCAGAACACGCCGGAATTGACGATAATTCTAGCGTGTCCAATAGGGTGTCCCGAAATTTTTTTTTGATTGCGCTACACAAGACCACTCAAAAGTTGCGTTATAACTTGTAGATTATGGTAAAAATAATAAAAAAAAATTATAAAAATATCTTGAGGGCTCTACCGGCAGTTTTATTTTTCAAAAAATCGCTTAAGTAACACTTCAGTACATATTATAATTATTTTTTCTTTATACATTACTCATATTTTATTTTCTAATCACAATGATAGTAGAATAATAAATAATGATTTCCAAGTAACGACAGGTTGTTTCCAGTTAAGAATAGGTTTCGCTCGAACTCGCGAAATTCATGTTTTGACTTGCTTTACTCAAATTCTCTACTTCAATTGTGAGGCAGTTCGTAATCATTTCTAGTGCTGAAACAGTGACGCTCCGTACTTCCTTGTGATACATTAGTAGATAATAATGGGTTCAAGACGAAGTAAGACTACTTGTGCTATATTGGGACCATATAAAGAACATGAAGAGCGCCAGTTACCGGTGATAAGCGACGTTATAAAATTTATTTTGTTCACAAAAAACGAACTAAAACTATAAAAGAATGGGAAAGATCCCTCCAACACTGAAGTCTTTTCAATCGTTTCTGAGAAACTTAATGTAATTTGGGCTAAAGCCTCGATTCCCATCGTTTCCAAAGAACGTGTTACCCAATTGCTGAAATCATATTTTGATATATACCTGTCAATAATAAGATATCCCAAACATAAAAAACAACATAGCTACGAAAACAAACTAAAGTGCTTTTTAGAATTGTCGGACAAGCTCTTCGACATTGCTGCTTGTAAGTGCACTTCGTTTCATGTTTGTTCTTGCATAAAACCTAAGAAAGTTCCTATAAATGAAAGAGACTTTTTACTGGACCAAAGAAGTGATAGAAAAATGGCCATAAGCGGTATAGATACAAAAGAAACGACAAGACTTTTAAAGAAACATCAAAGACAAGAAAATATGGAGCTGATGGATGCATGTTTACCAAGTACATCACAAGAAACCAATACTGCTCCGTTGCGCGAGTTGCCGCCTCGACCACGGCGATCATAGTCTCATGCAACAGAACTTCCTCAAAATACTGATGTGCTACAAAATATGTGTGTAAATGAGACTTCGTTTAGTTCATTGGCTCGGAATACTCTGGTGCTGCCAACGGTAGCTAAGGTATGTGATCGGTATGGACTATCAACGCGATCTGCGGCTGCGGTCGCTTCGGCGGTTTTAGTTGACGTAGGATTGGTATCTTCCGAAGATCAAAGTCTTGTTATTGATAAGAATAAAATTCATAGAGCTGTGTCAAAAGCACGGGCCACGGCCATCCAAGACATTGATGCTATTGTAGTTAAAAGTATTTACTTTGATGGACGAAAGGATAAAACACTCGTAAATGAGAAAATAGGTAATAGGTACCACCGTAGAGAAGTCTTGGAAGAGCATATTTAAGTTCTCACAGAACCGGGATCGATTTATTTGGGACACACGACGCCAAGTCCTGGGACTGCCAAAGCGATCGTCACTTCTGTCATACCTCTATTAGAAAATCAAGGGTTTAACTTGGAAGAGGTGATCTGTGTGGGGTGCGATGGTACTGCTACGAATACAGGTTGGAAAGGAGGTGTCATTCAATACCTAGAAAACTATTTGAAGAGACCATTGCAATGGTGTGTTTGTATGCTTCACGTAAATGAATTACCGCTTCGCCATTTCTTTATGTCTCTGGATGGAAGCACATCTGGACCAAAAGAATATTCAGGGCCTATTGGAAAAGAGCTAGCTGTTTGTGAAAGTAAACCTCTAGTGTCTTTCTGTGCAGTGACTGGAAATTTGCTCGAATTACCTGATAATATAGTGAAGGTGCTTAATTGCACGGATCAAAAGTATCTATACTAAGTGTGCCATGCTGTGACGGCTGGTTCCTGTTGCCCCGAGCTTGCGAGCCGCCAACCTGGAAAAATGGCACATTCGAGATGGCTTACTTACTACTGCCAATCGAATACTCAGACTTTACGTAAGTACTTTTTCGCCGTCAAATAATTTGGAACTGCTTGTGAACTACGTGGTCAAAGTTTACGCTCCCGTTTAGTTTCTCATTAAGCAAAACCCATCATTTAAACACGGAGCCAAGCATATTTTTAAAATGATTATGTACTCCTGATTTCTACCTGATAGACAAAGATGTATTATTGATTCAGTGATCGAAAGAAATGCTTTTTTCTCGCATCCAGAAAACTTGCTTATTGCCATGTTATTCGACGATAGGGACCATATTCGAGAGCTTGCATCTCGCAGGATATTAAAAGCTAGAGAAGAGAAAAAAGCTTGTCGTCTCAGAGTATTTAAGTCACCGAAAATCAATTTCATAGCACAAGATTACATAGATATGCTATTTTGGCAAGACTGTGAAATATCAGCTCCACCGGTCCTGCGACACGTCTCCGACGATGAACTAATTAAGGCTAAAGAGCAAAGCCTCTTTATTGAAGACTTCCCTTGTCACACACAGGCAGTGGAAAGATGTGTAAAATTGGTAACAGAGGCTTCTCAATGGGATGGATTTATTAGGAATAAACTGAAATCTCGCTCCGAAATGCCTTACTTTGGCCACAAAAACCAAAAAAAGTTTAAAATGACCTATTCATTTTTCTCTGTCACCACACTCATTGTTGTTCTCTTTGATTTAATAAAAAAAAATTTAAACGTTAGTTTTGTATGATTTATAGTTTATATTAGGAACCCCTGAAAATGAAGAATTTGTATAACTTCAAGGATCGGTAGAGGCCTCAAGATGATTGATATCTAATTAAATTTTATGATAATCGTAATATGTGTGTCAAACCGCAACTTTTGACACCTCTTGCATAACCGTAGCTCAAAAAAAAAAAAACCCATACATCGACGGGACACCCTAATGTCCAAGTCGTGTGCATTTTTGTGTTAACTACACCACTTTTATAGTTTGCTTTTAGCATTTTTTTTTACAGAACTGTTTTAGATAACTTTGTTAAACTTACGAAAATTTCCACATCGAGTGAGACTTAAAAAAAAGTAGAACCAGGGCTACAAGGCTACACAACAAAATGGGTAATACACTATACTAAACGGAACTACATAGGTACGGAGATACATGCAGCATAAGCATAACATTTTTGCGGTGTCTACAGTCACAGAAAGACTTGGCACTGTACAATACAAACGTCGACGCATAGTAATAATTAAATAATCTGTGACACAGTGTTTTGTGAATGCAAAGCATTTGTGCAAAGTCTTACACAAATACTTCAATAAGTGTAGCCAACTAGCTACACTAATTCTAGTTTAATTTGCCTATGACACCTATCCGAGTCCAGGGACTGGATTTAGTGTCGTCCTCGATGAGTTTACCAACTTAAATAAATTACCTATTATAATTAACATACATACAAACACTCACGTCTGTATCCCCGAAGGGGAAGGCAGTGGCGTATAAACCAACCACAACTTTGCCAACAAGGTTAATTTGCCTAGGAAACCTATCTGAGTCCAGGGAGTGGATTAAGTGTCGTCCTCGATGAGTTCTAGATTTATCATTATCGCTAAATATATATTATTGTGTGTGTATAATTTTATATGGTATTTGCAACCAAGTCCTAACAACAGTGCGTCCGTAGGCAAACGGAGGTGGGTCATTTTTACATTTTAATCTCAACTAAACATCCGAAAAAAGCGTATAAAATTATAATTCGAAATCCCAAATCAACCTCAAAATTTTATCCTATGAATGAAACATTGCGTTGAGAAACCTTCAACCACTTCATCGTCCTAAATATTGGTATTATTGCACTAGTAAAAGTTTTTAATAATTAATCTCTAAGGAGAAGCCGATTGTAATAAATTACATGAATTCTGGGATTCCAAGCTATTCCGAAACCAATTGATTAAAATGAACGTATAATAAATTATTTTTAAATTACGATGTTGTAAGTACGTTACTGCTGGCCAGCAAACAGTTTTCGTCTCATTGGAATCGACTATATGAATAATTCCAAGGTTCTGGTGTCATTGTCGCTAGTCGTTCGATGTTCCTACGCACATAAAATATATAATGATAATGTATGCTTCTACCAGTTGTGAAGCAAAATACTTTATTTTACAATTACTGCATATTCAAAAAGCAATATTAACTATTTCTAATTCAGAATAGAAAGCCTTTCCTCTATAGTTATCAATAGTTATATTAAATAACTTCAAAATGATTGAAATTCAAGTTTAATCTTAGACGAATGAAAGATGATACACACTAGGTTAACATAATTTACTAAACTACTTCAGTATTTTAATATCTAAATTACCTTTAACTTTTTTCCAATCAATTAAAAATTTAACTTAAATAAAGTCGATTGTTACCTATTTTTAAAGGGATCGGCATTTTGGGATATCACTAATTGGCTACTTATCGAATTGTCAAAAAAAAAATATGAATGGACAGAGTATAATTTTATTACGTATAAGAAAACTAAAAAACCTTATTTTTTGTTTTTCATTTCCAACATTTTAAACTGCCGACATTTTTATAATTTTCTTTCGACGTTTCTGGTTTGAAGAACTGGTTAGCCTAAACACACTCAGATACAAGTCAGTCCTACACAGCACAACTGGCTAAATCCTTTGGACCTTAGAGTAACCAGAGAGAAACATAATATTTTAGCAGCAACGAAATAGTCATATATAAAAAGTCCAAATCAAACGAAACGTAGCAATTTTGTCTTTGTATTGTGTATTTTTATAAAGTCTGTGCCGTTTGTGTATTTTTAGAGTTTCATTTCTCAAAAGGAAAATAAGGAATCCTTATAGGATCACGTTGTTGTTTCCAACTTGTTGTATTAGTGTCTCTCAAGACCCTTTTTCTCAGGAACCCGTGGACGACTTAACGTCAAATACTTATTTATGTCTCAAACACTCTTGAAACTGTAAAAAAATCACGCTTCTAAGTCAATGCAATCAAAAGAGAGGCCAATGAAGCCTTAAATTTTTGAAAAATCCGGAGATAAATCAAAACTTATAGGGTAAGAAACAAGGTCTTACAGCACAAGTAAAGGAAAAAATCCGAAAGCTAATTTGTCGTTGTATCACTTATCTTTTGTGATTACAAACTTATATTTTGCGGTTGGGAAGTTGACTTGTTACCAGTCGATGTATGGGAGAGTACTTTTAGAACCGCAGAGTTAAGTTTGTGTACATACAAGTTTGTTTGCCTTCAGAACCCTCCGTGCGCAGGTCAGACTCGTACGTGTCTGGTTGTTTGTAGTGAAAACTTCTAAAGGCACGTTGGGCACTTTTGGTATGGGGAAAAAGCACTGAATTCGCGTGACCGTCACGCTCGGATACTTTCGGATATGTGTGTGTGTTTTCACTTCTGAGTGCAGTCATATAGCTGACATGTTTTTTTCTGTACAAAACGCAACAAAGATTCAGTTAAGTGATTGTTTCGTTTATTGTTTACTACAGGTAGTTTCTTTATGCTTAGGACTGACACACGGGACTTCTGACATGACAGTTGCAATAAAAACTGAATAGCCACTTATCTTGTCTATTCGTTGAATGGATATAGTTTCCTTTGTTAATACGGAAGAAACACGGAAATCTAATACTATAATTACGTATATTATTATCACCATGAATGTCTACACGTCAATAGCAGTAAACAATTGAAATAAGAAGTCCTTGGATATAAAGGAACTACAGCTGTAAGTGGTTTTGTCATATCGCCATAATCTCCATGAAATATGTGATACATGCAGCTCTTATAAATCTGAAGTAGCCTTTAAGAAGTTGTCATAGAGTCTAAATTACTTTGGATTAATGACTCAATGATTCTACATATCTTAAGTAGGTATACACACACTAGGCGATAAATAAATATATTATATAATTTTATATTATTATTGCCTTCAAACATTTGAATTGACTAATACAATATTTAACTACTTTCCGCAAAACTATCAATACCTTAATTTTTCGTTGTTAAATTCAGCTTGCCACGAGCAGACGGGTCACCTGATGGTAAATGACTACCGCCGCCCATGGGCACCTGCAACCCAAGAGTCACAAGTCTGTTGCCGCCCTTTAAGCTAGTAGGGAGTAGGGGAAGAGGTGAGAGAGGGGAAGGGCGGAAATAGTTGATTGAAATGAATAAGGCCTCTGGTAACCTTACTCACGCGACGAAAAGCAATGCAACCTTTTCTTCACTGCCAGTTTTCTGTGAGGCCGTGGTATCACTCCGGTCGAGCCGGCCCATACGCGCCGAAGCATGGCTCTCCCACGAACAGTATGTATTGTATCTCCCCCTTATGTATTAAACATGCTACAGATCGCCTGGCGGTCGAATTTTAACCGTTTTGAATGTCTTGTTTTATTTCATTGACCAGAATAACTGAAATGTGTGAAATGAAATGGGTTAATATATGGAAGATATGAGGTTATCCATCAAACAACTAAAGTAACCGACACAGCTCGCAGAATGCACGCTGAAGTGGCAATGGGCAGGCAACGTATGCCGAAGGACCGATGGCCGTTGGAGCAAGCAGGTCTTAAAGTGGAGACCGCGAACCGGTAAACGGAAGATAGGACGCCACCCAGCCAGATGGACCGACGACCTGAAAAAGGTAGCTGGGATAGACGGGATGCGGAAGGCGGAGGACTGGGTGTTATGGCGCACATTGGGAGAGGCCTATGTCCAGCAGTGGGCTGCAATAGGCTAATTGATTGAATAGAATCATATAAACACTAATTGTGACTATGGTAACGTGTGTATGTATATATTCCATGTAATTTCTATTAACAGTCTATAGTTTTATTAATGAAATTATTTGATATAATAAGTATTTCGTTAATACCTTGTTCTTTGTCTGGGTGTAATTTATCTATAATATATTTAGAAATATATAAGTATGTTTATCAGCAGTCTGGTTACCATAGTACAAGTCTGCCTAGTTGGAATCAGGCGGCCGTGTGTGAAATGTTCGAAGTTATTATTAAATTATTACCTGTGAACCTACTTCAGTATGGCTTTGAATCACCTCAAGGTTTACTAGTAGAGAATGCCCTAGACAATAAATAGCCTTTTTGCACAGCAATAAACGCTTGTTGTCGACCTGACCCTCTAGCAAGGAGTTCTAGCAATCCTATTCACCCACAGAAATAAAACAAACACGATAAAATGATTGTATTTAAAATGTGTAAACAGAATACAGAGAAAAAATTCGTTTTGACACTACGAGTTGAGCTGTCGAAAAACCGTGCTTGTTTCGCAATTTGCATTCTTACTTGAAATACTAAATGCTTTTTTTACTGCGGCACTGATAACTTCATAAATGCTTTCCTTCGAATACTGTCTCAATACTCTGCGGCTTCTACGTTCCTTTATCTAAATACAGCGTGAGAAGCAACCATTTATGTGCAAAGCATCTTAAAGAAAAAAATACATGAACTTTGATTTCACAAGAAGTACTCACCAAACCAGACTATGATGTAACGTAATGATATCCCCCGTTAGGGCTAATCTTGGATTTGAGATGGCGTAACACGTTCCTACGGAGATACAGCTTTTGAGTTAAGTCTGTGATAGTGCGTGAATGACTTAACCTCATTTAAATACCACGGTGTAAGGTATTCAAATAGTAATATTTAATCTTGTTTAGTTGGCTAACAGTAAGTAGGTACTAACATAATATGATATTAACATACAAAGTGATTTTTAAATTAAATTGAAATATCATAAAATAATTGTATAATTTTCATAATGAAAACAATTTTTTAACATTATTTTCTTAAGAGTGATAATTATGTACCTTAAAATAAAGTAGTTTGCATATACCACAATGTATTCTATCAATGTATTTTTGTTCTGCTCGGTTGCCCCCTATACCATTTAAAAACATGATAATTCACTAAAGTAAATTTAATCATACGTGTTTATCGATAAAAATTACGTGGGAGTAAGCCTGAGATCAATGCCTGTGTTTTAAAGTAAAGTTGTTTTAATTAAATGACAATGGATTGGCTAAACCTATGTATTGTTTGATCCTTGCTGTAGGTGATTAGATTATCTTGTTAATTGTCTATTTTATCTTACTTCTTTTCTAAAAGGAGCTGTCCGAATGGATTAGTTCAGAGAAGATGTTGCAAGTTTTTATAGAAATCGGAAACCACATGTCATCACGGGGCTCATGTGATTGTTTGCATGATTACGTTTTAAAAAAGTAAACGAAATTCAGTGCTGTTTAAACCCTGCTGCGGGTTTAAACAGCACTGACACTTGGATGTTTTGTGGGCTAGTTTGTTATCTGCTCATAATTGGCGAAGGTATCGCATAACATGCACACAAAAATGCTGTCGAAATGAAAACCTCTCTTGCAGTCTTGAAAAAAATTCCAACCTTGTCTCTACAATAAAAAAATGCATAAATTATTTTTTAAATATACCTACTGGGTCTTTGAAGCAATTAGAAAACGACATTTCCCTTTGTTTCTCCCGAAAAAGAGAAATATATTACTTACTTTCATTAGAAGTTTGGTATTTTTTACTAGGTAGGTATTTACACAATACATTTCTTCGTACCTTATGAATATCACGTATTACAGAAATGCCGTACAAATACATCTTAGATCCCCAAGCTAAGAAAATACCTTTTATTCGTATTGTTTTCAGCTGCCCTAGACAGGCATTATACTCGAATAAAACCAAAATAATATTACTTACAGGTTTATATTATATAGAACGCATTGCTCGTAACATTTTTCTATATAATATGTTTAAGAATACATACAGCATTTCAGGTATTTTCATTTGATAAACGAGTTGGTAATGAGTTTAACAATTGCAAGATGTCCGATTAACCTCAAATATTTGAGAACCTTTAGAATTGAAATAGGATAATGTTTTGTCGACGACCTTCAAACGGTTTTCAGTATAATTTACAGATTAATTAATAGTACAACCTATTGCATTATTAGGATGGATGACTTTAACATATCTAATATTCAAATAAGTAAACATTCTAGTAGCAAGTTTATAAGGACCTGTTGGTCTAGTGGTTAGTAATCCTAACTGTTGAGCCAGAGGTCGTGGGTCCCAGGATAAATAAATGTGTAATGAACAATTGAGCATGATCATTTGTTCTGTGCCTGGGTGTAATTTATCTACATATAATATATATGTATTTAGAAATATATTAGAATGCTAATCAGCAATCTGGTAACCATAATACATAAATCTAAATAATAGGCTAGCCCTTTATCATAGAATAAAATGGTTGTCACAATATGCCCTAGATGCATTTGACTAGACAGACTGATGCCTTTTAATTGCCTTTTGAGATAACAGGTATAATATCAATATTAATTATAAACCTATTAATTGAATTTGTTTTTGTATCAAGTATTTTAATTAAACAAAAAAGACAGACTTATAGCTTGGCTTATAGCTTGGCGTGCAATTAATTGTTATCACGGTTTGTGCAATAAATGTGCAAATTGCAGTCTTTATTATTTGCATATTGTGATGTAATAATAACGTTAAATGGCATGTACGCGATGAACAAAAGATCAAATTGGGTTGAATTTATTTATTTAAGATAGATAGGAAGAGGTAACAATTTGGTATGTAAGTAGATAATTGTGTCTTTGGAATGTGTGAATGTGTGACTAGATGTGCGTATGACGAGTATGTGACGTAGGTGTGTAGTATGTTGTATGATTGGTATATTAATATAAATAGTGCAAAAAATAATATAAGACTATAGGGTTGACAGTGGAGAAAATCGGCGTCATCTCATACTAAAATTATACAATAAAATAAATCCACATGCTCTCTTTGGTGCATAACAAATAAGTCATCAACTAAAATAAAGCCTTTGCTAGGAAGTTAACAGAATTTTCGGGTTGTAAAGCTGATTCAGAACCTGTACTCCTACAAGATTCCTTTACGTCTAAAGTCTGTATTATTAACTAAACCTCATAGCGAACATTGCAGTAAATTAAAAATCCGGGCCCGCAGCAGGCCCGCAGAGGTAGTTTTCGTGTTTTTTTAATTTTTATCTCCAAAAATATATGTCTCATTAAAAAGTTTAAATGTCTACGTTGTAGAGTAAAATAAAAAATTTGATTTCATTTAAAAATATTACCGATCGTAAAATAGTTTACAGTTGCGGAGCTATGATTTTTTTTCCAACAAATTAAAAATGTTCGTATTTACTATGGGCATGCTATTAAAGTTAAACGGTCCAAAAAAATTCCATAGGAAAAAAGTTATGCTGAAAAAACTGATTTTTGAAAATCTGCCGCCCAGTCTGCTGCCTGCCATTTTGGGGGAATATCCCCCATTCACGAACTTAATCTTCATTTTTGCCCTCTTGATTTTTCGTCCAAGTTTGAAAGCAATCGGTACATAATTGCGACCTCTATCGTGCCGGTAAAATTGAGGTACATACCGTACATACATATATATATATATATATATAAACTTTTTAACTGGCTATCTATTGTTTTGGGGTCTAGGGATCATAACTAAACCTCCTGTGAAGATTTTTTTGTAAAACTCGACAACTGGTACAAAACCAATAGGTAGAATTTTCTTCAAAATCTACCGAATAGACTTTTCTTCGAAATCTACCTAATACTGAAATCGGTACAGAGTACAGACGTCGTTTACAACCATCGTAAATATGCTGTCCATGCTTTTAAAATCAAACAGTCATTAAGGATGATTCTCATTAGAACGAGCCGGGCGCGAGCCGTGGCACGTACGGGCCACGGATTGGAAATGCTACAAAAAATTATTATGAATTTATCATTGATTCAAGGTTTTTATATATCAATGGAATTCATTCATGTTACACAAAGTGCGGCGCCCGTGGCATGGACGAGCGCCCCACGAGTTGCCAACAAACAAAGCAGAGCCTTGGGTTCGGCGGCTCGCAACCGGCACGGTCTAATGAGTATCATCCTTTATTTCAGTCGTGTCTAATGTAATTACATTTATAATAATAAAAGGAGGAAAATGAAACAAGGAAGAATACATTGTTGTGTATGAAAACCACTTTATTTTAAGGTTCATATTATGTTTAAAGTAATAATGTTAAAAAATGGTTTTCTTTATGGAAATTATCTAATTATTTTTTGTACAAATTGTGTAAATTGTGTACAATGTCATTATTTCGGCCAACAATAAAAGTTATTTATTATTCTTAATAAATGACTTTGACTATATGTATATACATATAGTCAAAGTCATTATTTATTATACATATTATATTCGTGTAAATCTTTTAATCTATTGCTGATTAGAAAGCGCCCTGAGTTTTAGACACATTAATTGTTCTTTAAATAGTTATAATTAATTTAAATAGTTGACAAGGAAGAGAGAAATATTCGTGCATTTGTATATATTGTAGGATTTAGACCTTTATTTCCCATTTAAAGTGATCGAGTAGTCTCTGATGTCGAATATAGTAATTTCTCGAATACCGTTCGAAATTCATTATTTTGTCACAGCTTGACACACATAACATAAATAAAAAATTTAAAATTCGCCCGACTGAAAAGTTGTCTCACAGCACCAGTAAACGAAAAAATCCGAAAGTCGTTTTTTTTGCGATTACGACTTATATTTAGTGGTTGAAAAATTCAAATTCAAATTCAAAATCATTTATTCAATTAAGACACTAAGTGACATTTATGAACGTTAAATTGAAGCTAGAGTTAAAATCATAGATCGGCACAAACAGATGCCACAGCATGTACTGGATTGTCAAGGTAAATTAGGTGAAAAACACCAAAATCTACTGCCTGTTTGTGTCGATCTATAACTTCCAGTTTCCAAAATGCGTAGGGCCTTATGAGAAGAATACTGGCAAAGAAACTCATGGCCACTCTTTTTAAAAGTCAGATCTTCAGGTACAATAGTGTTAGTGTTACATGAGAGGTAAACAGGATGCAAGCTGATGCCACCTGAATTACATTTTATTGAAATGCTCCAAAAGCTAACGTACTAAAAAATAAAAATCACTCAGTGATACCGTTGAAGGTTTGAACCTATTAAACATAGAAATCATTCAAGGTGCACATCTACCTTCATTCAGTTGCAAAATTTACTGTTAAAAATAATTCGTGACTGGATTAAGAGGCTAGAGTTGCAGTTGATCGAACTAAAATAATAGTATAGGCTAAAGCATCGCTGATTAGGCCGACCAGTCACCCCAAGCAAAAGTTTTTAGAACCGCATAGTTAAGTTTGTCACTCACATAAAATACCCAAAAATCTTCGAGAATCAATTCTCGAGATGGATGAACTATCTACATACAAGTTTGAACGGAACCCGCGCGGCTTAAGTGCGCAAGTCAGACTTGCACTTGTAAGGTTTTTTTTATAGGCACAAATTAGGCATTACTTGTCCTATGGCTTCTAAGAACACGAATAAACATTATTATTTAGAATAGGTACGCACTTTAATAACATAAGCAACGATAATATAATCTTGTTTTTTATGAGGATTCATGACGCTTGGCCAGAAAAAACGCAACTGAGCCGTACTGGCCGGCGTTGTCTCGTCCGGTGGTTTTGCCGTGTCATTTACAAGCTCGCACCGTACAGACGCCGCGCGGCGTGTCAGCCGTACGGTTAAAAAACCGTGCAGTGAACAAGAGGCCTTGGTTTGTCGACTTTTGTACCATTCTATGCATCCAAAAACATAGAACATAATATACATGTTTTATTTAACTGGTTTTTTCCCGCGTCTTTGTTAGTGTAGAAGTAATTTTTCCATCCCTCGGGGCCATTTTGTTTTCTGGATTTTACTAGCAGTTGCCCGCGACTTCCTGTGGAAATTTTATGAAATCTATCCCACGGTTACCGATAAAGTAGCCAATGTGCTATTCCAGACTATAATCTATCTCTGTGCCAAATTTCAGGCAGATCCGTTCAGCCGTTTTTGCGTGAAAGAGTTACAAACATTCATCTATCACCAATATTAGTAAGATTATATGTGGACAAGATTATCTGCATTGCATCCACTCATGACCACGATCGGTGCAATTCGATCGAAACGTCGGGTAACCAAAAAGGTATTGTACCTTATGTATTATCGCGAATAAGTCTCAAGTTACACATCTAATATGTATCAAAGTCGCGAAAGTATGAAAATAATTATATTAAAAGTTACTCTAAATGCATATAGACACACTTTTAAAATGTCACCTTCCTAATCTGCGATCTGTGCATGCGACCCGGCTATGTGGCAATTGAATTAAACACACTCCGTCGAATCTAAGTTATGTAGAAAGTTGGTTACGACAAATTACGTTGGCCATTAAGAACGATTTAAAAATTTTAAATCAAAAGATACGGAGTTGTCCTGTGTTTAAAAAAAATGTATGTCAGTAAAATAACAGCTTCAAAATGGTAGATACAAAGATTTGTATAAACACAAGAAGTCATTGGCACATTGGCCCGGGCTGGGCTAGCGTGTTAATTACCAATAAAACAAATGAAAGCGCCATCAAGCGAAATCAAGAACGGGAATCTAGTATTAGATTACCAAAATCAACTCAACAACTGTGTTTACCTACCTTCGTGTAACTAGTACAGTATTTTAAGTTATTTTATGATCTGTTAAACGACAAAAACGCAAAACATTCGTTTTATTCAAAGCTGATCCAGATAGACATAGGTAATGAAAGTAGCTTTATAAATTATAACAGAGCAGTGCTAACCTACATATTTTTAATATCCGACGCAAAAGGAGGGATGTTATAATATGTGTGCGTGTGTACCTGTGTATTTGTGTGTCTGCTGTGGCATCAAAGCGCCTAAAGGGATGGACCGATTTTAATTTAGTTTTTTTAGTTTGTTTGTTCAAGAAAAATCTGTTTAGACGTTTGAAGATCATAAGCTCTTTGTTAATCGTCGATGGGATTTTTGAGTCGAGGATATTTTTAAATTTTTAATTTGAACTTGTTAGCAGATTTAATCCTGATAGTAACCAACTGATCTATTAATTTGAGAAAAATACACATAATCCAGAATTTGAAAGTGGTTAATGTGGGTTCCGTGGAACAGATCAAAGTGTTCGCCAATCGATTGTACCTACTTCGTTGATTTGAGGTATATATTTTACTTTTCTTTAATGAAAAGCTCTAAATTTATTGAAGGTAAAAGTGTGTATTTTTTTGTTTGTACTTGATCTGCACTTTTTGACCTTAAATAAGGTATATGTTCTTAGTCCTGCATGTAGACTACCAAGATAAACAATACTATATTAACGAGATTCTGCTCCTTTCAAACTTCTGAATGTCTGGTGTTGCGAACGTATAGACAATAGGAAACAGCAACCGATGCCTATAAACACATGCAACTTTGTACTACTCAGAGAACCTCTGACAGCCCTACAAGAGCATATAAACGCAACACTATGTCGTTTATGCTGGTGCAATTTTCTGTAAGATGGAGATCACCTGAAACTTGATCAGGTATTATTAGTATCCTATAGATACCATAGTTTAACAAATATAAAGGTCAAGACGACCCTGGTGGAGGACGAAACCTTTAGCATTCCATCATAGATCGAGAGGTCAGTCCCTCTGTCAAGTTCAGAAAGTAATCAAACACGCGAGGCCGCCAGAGGTCGATACAATAAAAGGTGGACGATATCACGTACCGATTACGGTATTATAAGTAACAGTTATTGGTCTATAGGGTTGCTACAGACGGCTTTAGTAATATATGAAGTATATTGCGCTTGCGCATCTAGGGAGAAAGTTAAGCATTCTAGCCTGGAGACAATGCATGCAATTAATTGACGTTGTTCGTTTTCTATGATTATTTATTTTGTTCGAAAGGAACTGGTCCTTTGTCAAGATTCGATGGCGGGATCTTTTATATTCGTCAAGCCATCTATATGCACGATTAAAATATATTATTTACTACTACTCCAGATTGGTGTCATAAAAGTTAAAAAAAAAGGAAACGTTTAAGTCACTCATTGAAGTCGGTTGCACTTTTTTAAAAGATAATCTTAATAATAATAATAGTAAATAAAGAGAATAATAACTTGATACATCTCACACACGGCCGTCTGATCTAAAACTAGGCTGAGCCTGTACTATGGTAACCAGACTGCTGATAAACATATTTATATATTTCTAAATACATACATATTATAGATAAATTACACCCAGACACAGAACAAATGGTCTTGCTCATCACACAATTATTTGTCTTGGATGGGAATCGAACCCACGACCTCTGGCTTAGCAGTCAGGGTCACTAACCACTAGACCAACAAGCCAGTCAACAAACTCGCAAAGGGTCGCATAACAAATTTCCATAACGATGTGAGAAATGTAGAAATGTGACGAATACCATTAAATAGGATTTGATTCAAATTCATGGCTTATGTTAAAGATAATTACTGAAAAAGTTTAAGGAATTTCATGGTACACTGAATGAAATTTAATTGTCTTATTGAGCTCCTATAAAACTTCAGACTATATTAATAAGGACTTCCGTTTTGCACATGTCTCTCTCTCGCTGTGTGTTCTCCTCCACGACAAGGCGCAGATAATAAATCCTTACGTAAACCACAAACACTAAGAAATTGACATTAATGATTCAGATAAATTAGTAACATCTGCTCCTATCATATCACATGGTATCGTGTCATAATTACGAAGTCAATAAATTTAGTAGTAGTTGTAAGCTATCGTATAGGAGAAACTTTCTTTCTCGATTTAAAAGACAACTAACGCACTAGTAGTGATTTGCGGGGACTTTACAAATTAAAAAAAAACGGACACAAAGAACACCCAGACTCGGGATAACACAAATTTTTGTCCCGTGGGGAAATCGACCACTTTAAAATTAACGCTATCTTTACAGTCTCGGTAACGACTTGATGATACCATTTCGACGGTCAGACAAGACGTTGGAACGGTCGACAAGGTTAAGCATAATAACATCAACGTCTTTAACATTATTATTAATTTTTACAAAATGAAATATAAATTCCTTGAAGCTTTAGAATTGCATGGAACACACACAATTGGCATTTTTCTATATACTAGATATCGCCTGGTGGTTGAATTTCGACCACTTTTATTAAATTTTAGATCTTTTTCGGTAGCCATGACAGGCTAACATAATATCCTAGACGCAGCTTAACGCCTGTACCTTTTTGTAGCCATATTCGCATAATTTAAACCTATAACATATCTTGATAAAAAAAATTGCTTTCTGCACTTCTATATTAAAATAATAATAAAAATAAACCTCTTATTGTGAATTTTCAACTCCAAATCTCAGCACGAAGCAGTTGAAGTGGGTGAAATATTGATTGCAAAATTTCAGGACAACTTTAAGTATGGGAAATTTCACATTTCTAAGTGCGTGAAATTTGTTTAAAAATGCGTACAAAAAAATCTCGTTATGTATTGACGTATAGCTGTGACGGGGCAGCACTAGAATGGAAAAGGTGATACGGAGAGTGTTGATAGATGTAGGTTAAATTTAAATTCTGAAACGGGGTTTTGGGAGGTAGGTTGAAGTAGATTTTTGTTTTCATTATAATCGCCCGACTAGGTTCTACATTGGTAGGTACATCGCAAAGGTACTGGCAGATATTAGGTTTGAAAATAGGCGATCTCCAAGAGTGTCGCAGTGTTTATTGGCACTATTTTACATTTACATATTTTTATAAAAAAACTGAAAAATTCAATGAAAGTTCTCATAAATCATGATGATGATATGATCATTAGTATTATAAATATAGGTATCTAAACACGGTCATGTCCTATCGATGGATTTCTGATCTAATTTATTACAAATCTATGTATATTGTTGTACCGGTAGCGAGCATAACCCTACCAATGTTCAATGTTATATAAACAAGACAGTAGGAAGTTGCATAACAACCGCAGTATACAACCTGTGCGAACGAATTGTGTAACAATGATTGATTTAGAATGTCACGAGACAAGTCTCACTACCACATTTATTTTCAGTTCTGGAAAATTAGACACGATATATTATTGTTGACCTTTTGCTTGCTACGATCCGACGAACGAAATTGTGCTCACGACGCCACTATATATATATACATTTTATTTTAAATATCGATAAGCAGTTTGTCACATTGCACAGCATTGGTCACACACATATGTACATACTCACGTATACATAATACATAATTATGTGTGCAGAGTTCCATGTCACCCATATTTGCCAACTTTATTCTTTACACTGCTTGCCATGTTCGTTTCTAGTCACCGTGCTGATACTGAGAATGTCTAAAAGAAAAACCGAATAACAATTTTCCCAACCCAAATAAAAGCGCAAACTTCTGCCTCGAGACCTAGGATACATTCTTGAACGAAGCAACGAGTGGTAATGATTATTCGTCTATCCAGAAGCTGTTGCAACATTATGGAACTCAGATATTACGCTACACCAGCGAAAATTCTCGTCGAAACATCAGAATATATAAGTAGTTTTTTCTTTTGATAATAGCCAATTTGTCGGCGTAGATGAATCTATGTGTTCTTACAAAACGATTTGTTTTTTTTTATATTTGCGCGTCACGTCATTGACGCTGGTATTTTCCAGTATGCCAGTATGATTGTCATATAATGATTTATTATAAATATAGAAAAAGTATTTTGAAAAATCCATAAAATAGCATGCGATAATGTAATTAGTATTTATCTATGCACAGATCCTGGCAACACACTATTAAATAACCCCAAAGATAATCAAACAAAACTTAATAATCCTATTCTGAAATTGAAACATTAAAAAAAATGTGAACCTTTATCCCACTAATATTATAAAAATGTGAAAGTTTGGATGGATAGATGGATGGATGGATGGATGGATGGATGTTTATTACTCTTTCAGGCCAAAACTACTAAACCGATTGCAATGAAACTTGGTATGTAGATAGGTGGAGACCTGGATTAACATATAGGCTACTTTTTGTCCCGATGTTCCCACGGGAATATAGGGACTTACGCGGGTGAAACCGCACTTTCTTTATGACAGCAGTATTGGTGTTTTAAATATCTAATACGTTAGTGTTATAATTATGGTCTTCTATTCGATTAGATTGCAGCATGACGAATAATTTAAACAGAGACTAAACAACTGTATTTTTTGACATGACAGACACAACATAAGGTTATCGTTGAGTTTATCTTCAAGTACGATGCTGACGTTTGCTGATTACAAATAAGAAATACCTACGCTGTGTTTTAGGCTGTGTAGACCATTCATTTGAAATAAACAATGACTAACATTTGCAGTTCAAGGACCTTGTTAAAGGAATGTAGACAGATTCCATTTTATATTTATGAACGGAAATGTATCTTTGTTTTTTTTTAAGATGAAATGTAACGAAATAAGAAACGCGTGAGATGTCTTTGGGACACCCAGTTGGAAAGAAGTTCCCTTCCCATAAGATTCGTGACGTCACATGTCAAATTTAAAGTATTAAACACAAAATATTATCTGTAAACGAAAGACATACGCTACTACACTTTCACTAAAAACGATTTTAGAACTGCTCTTTTCAGTTCTGGGTGTAAAAGTGCAAAATATGTGACGTCACACCAGGGAGGGGGGGCAGGGGATTTGGGTTTCACAAATGTGACCACCTGTGACAAGGACGGGGGAGGATCCAAAAAATCATGAAATTCGTGTGACGTAATTTATGGATGGCCCCTTACTAATTTATGTAGTAGTAGACTGCAATAATAAAAAGTATAAACGTGTTCAAAACAAAAAATTAGCAACTTTTACTGGAAAAAATGTTATTACTCTATTATCGTATACGTCAATGATAAAACAATATAAATAATGTTGATAAAATCTCTATTTTATAAACTATGACATGTTTTGATTATATTATATTTTGTTGTTGTTTTGTCACTAATTGATTATTATAGACCTAGATCTTATTATCGTATCTTGGCACTATATCATTATTGTTTTGTAATTGATAATTATTAAAATAACCTAAAATGTAACTAATTTAAAATGTAACTTTTGCATGCCGTGAGGCCAAATGTGGTACTTTTACTGTCACATTAGGTACCAACCCATGTACCTACATTCTGCAAAATAATAAATAAATAAAATAATAATCATAAACCAAATTAGCATACCTACCTACTAAATCAATATTCGAAATACTGCCCATACACAGTTGTATCTACCTAACTTTCAGTGAAAACCCTTCTTCTAGAAAATTCTTACGATTATAATCGTAAAAACTAAGAAACGTCCCTTATAGATGACTATTACTGAACATCTATTCAGGTGTCAGTTATACATATATTAACCTTTATACCTAACCTTTAATGTTTAGCTATGGAAAATCATAAGTACCATAGAAGTGTGTGTCAGCTGATGAGGCTAAAAGAAAAAGAGTTTATATCTATGGCTCATCCATACGTTTCTCTCTTTTAAACGCAAGGTCTCCCCTATTATATTCCCCTGCGCATCGTTGGTCAATAACTTTTATCGCAGTAAATATGATCATTATCGCCATAAATATCGTCTAGCATACCCAGTGTCATATACATACATACTACATACATATATACTACACATACTGTGTAACGGCGCCTTAAAGAGATTATTATCTGTCAATGCCGAAAACTGTGCATTTGGTTTTGCAGCGCTAGGAACTCGTGAGGGATTGTAAATATTTACCCGAAAAAACATTTACTATTATTTTTCTCGGTATCAGTTGCATGTGGTAAGTTATTATCAGCATGGAAATGCAGTAAAAATATTTACTTATTTTTTCTCCAAGAATGCTGAATAAATATTGATTTATTTTAATATTCATAAAATTACCTATTTACTGACTTTATGTGCATTTCCGGATCTGCATATAAACAACCGCGCATAAACGCCAATGGTATTTGCGTTGCCATTGGCGCTTTAAACATGAAAAAAAATATATCACGTGCTCGGTGCATAGTACGACACGACGAGGTTCACAATGGCACTTAGATGAATTGAAAGGGATAAGATTGAGCTCTTAATGCTTCCATTTTTTTAACATATAATCAAATAAAATCAAAACCATTTATTTCAATTAAACCAATAATAGGTATTTTTGAATTGTCAGGAGTAAGGATTCAGTCAGACTAAGTCAGTCGTGAAGCTAGTTGCCTGTTCCAATATGTAGATCCTATGGAGAAGAACAGGCAAGAAACTCTAAGTTTTTTACAAATTTCTGGTTACATTGCTTATAAGCGTAAATGAAATCTGAGGACAATGTAACATACCTATTATTCTAAAATATAAATAGACGCGCTAATTACTACTATACATATTTAAGTAATAGCAGTCCGGAGATGACCGGCCCCGACCAACGGCACCCCATCACGAGCATGACGCACACGCCAGCCATCGTACGGATCAACCATATTGAAGGGAACCTAATTTAGACTTGAGCATTTAGGGAGACGAATAACGAATATATTTAATATCTATGACAAATCATATTCCATTAATCATTCTTCTGATTAATTCGAACTTGCA
Source organism: Callimorpha dominula (assembly GCA_949752705.1). Taxonomy (NCBI): domain Eukaryota; kingdom Metazoa; phylum Arthropoda; class Insecta; order Lepidoptera; family Erebidae; genus Callimorpha; species Callimorpha dominula. The sequence continues at coordinate 7,610,258 of OX457010.1, read as the reverse complement.
GGTTCGAACAAAATATATTTATTTGACTTCGCAGACTTCAAGGAAGAGATACTTTGTAATAAAAAAATGATGGTTAGAAAGAGCTAAAAAAACAGAATACTAAGGAAATCGGGAAGGTCGGAAATGCAAGGCGGAATAATGGTTAAAACTAGTCAGAAAGACAGGAATCAAAATTAAAAACCGTAAAAAGTCGATCTATAACTGGCAACGCTGAAATGACGTTTCGCCATTAGCTACGTGCCAATTGTAAATCGTCATTTCAGCGTAATAATCGGAATTACGTCCGATTTTTATAGTTTTTCATTAAATAGAAGCACGATATTTAGAGTTTTTTTTTCTATGTGACTGATAAACTATGATTTACAAGATATATATGTAAATATATTAAATGTCAAACTACAGACTAACAAGTTTCATCAGTTCTGTCTCCTCTGCTCCAAAACGGACATGGGTTTTAAATTAAATCATATTTATTTGGTAAACGAACGATTGACAGTTTTTGAAGTGAAAACTTCTTTAGGCACACTAGGCATTTTTGGTTGGGGGAAAGCACTAGACTCGCGTGACCGTCTCGCTCAGATACATATATAATATACAGATGTGGGTTCGTGTGTTTTCACTTCTGACATGCAGTCCTACGTACGACTAACAGTTTTTTTGCTTGTTGTTGTGATTATCCCGAAGCGATACCGACTAAGTTGTCCACTTATTGTATATTAGGGATGTTCGGCAAAACATTCTCTTGTGCAACAATTTTATTTTGCTTGGTGTGCACAGGAGTGCGTTCGCGCAGCGGAATGTTGTTGAATTTAAAGATTTTAATTATGCAGATATTTAGTGTATGACGTCGTGTAATTGTGTATGGTAAAAAAAAATTGTGCATGCAGCCATTGTGGAGATATTCGCTAAAAACTGATTCCGCTGGGCGAACGTTATCCTGGCGGAACTTTTTTTAATCCATGGACTTAGAAGAAAAAAAATGTGTCCAAAAATTAGTGTGTATTTGTGTGTAATTGTGTATGTGTGAATAAAATTAGTGCATGTATAAACTTCGGAGAAATTCAAGTTTCCGCTACGCGAACGTTTGGCCATTAGCTAGTTTTCATATAAAGCGCTTATATAGAGAGCTGTAGATTTTTACATACGTTGTTTTGAATTTGTTTATATTTGTTTAAAAAACAGATTTAGATAAAATCTTAGGGTTTAAAAGAAAAAAATATAAACGTAAAATACGCTTATTAGGTCTTAGTTCGTAAAATATGCACTTTGGGGTCTATCTAGACAGATTTTCACGTTTATACAAACCTTGTAAGTGTCTGCAACATGTTGCCAAGTATCAATGATGTTCCGTTAGTAATTAAAGAGTTATAGGACAATTTACCATGAATAGACTACTGTTTACAAAGCAGTCAAATATCACGACGTTCTAAAGGAATTGCATAGTAAAATGTATTCTAATAATCAGTGTATTAATTCAACTACTCACATGCAAAATTTCATCTCATTAAATTCAGTAATTAAAGAGAAACAATTAAAATACTGACAAAGCATCGAAAACCTACAAAACCCGACCAAGTTCGGATGGCTACAAAAAAGCGGCCGTGCCATATATCAGTATGCCAGTAGTCAATAAACTATACTCCTTAAAATAAGGACTGCAGGATTCTCTAGGCTTAATGCCAAACATAGTTCTGATACACTGTTTTTGGGCTTTAAATACAAGTGTCAGGCCAGTTAGGCGAGTTTCCCCAAAAAGGTGTACCATATCGCCGTATACTATATCTGTTTGAAATATTATGTAGGTTTTTTGGAAGCGTAAAGACATAGTTTGTATTATTATACCTTATGTTATAATATTATGATGATATATTGCAGACAGGTCTGTCAATGACACCCTATCAATTAAGGTAATCTGTCTTATGTGCCTGATGGGGATTACATTGACTAACTGGCTGACTGATGACGTGGATTTCTTTATCTTCACATCTTATTTCATAGTAAATGGCATAAGGTGATTCCATTGTTGTGCTCTCTCTACACGTGATATGGAAGAATGCTATATAATATATTCAAGATTCATATTGTTTTGAAGTTTTTAATAACACAGAACTTTAAACGACTCTTGGTTGTTTTCGGATGCAACCACTTACTTCTAGATTAGGTATATTGATTAAAGTTGTTGGTTGTATAAACTCGAACTTACCTGAAAAAAATTCAAACATTATTAAAATGACTTCATATAAATTTTTATAAGTACTTGTCTTGTTTTCTACTTGTCGGATAAATAATAATATAATTTTAATTGCCATTAATTAATAAAAAAAATTTAAACCATTATGATATATAGGTACTATTTTGTTATGTAACACCTTTATTATTTTATTTTGTTTGTATTGTTAGTGATATTTTAATAGTACTTAGACTAATATTAAAATTCTCTTAGAATTTGCATGCTAAATAATTTTGCTTATCTCAAATTTACACACCTAATAGGGTAGCAATAACCCAGCGCTCTTATATTATTTCATTACTCAGTATTACACCTTTGTGTACCTGTGTTATGCAAATAAAGTATTTGATTTGATTTAAATATATATAATATATGTATATATATTTTAACCAAATCTGTTTTGTTTCTGAAAAGTTTTCTTCGTACTCGAAACTTCGATCCTAGTCTTTTTATATTTACTTTTTACATGTAAACAGTTCCAAATTATTAGAAAACTAACGAATATTTAATTGCCAGGGTACAGCTAAGTGCTTAGTTACGGGTCAAGTTAATGTACAGAATATGACAAAATACACTCGAATCCTCTTTCTTTTTCAAACTTCTCTTAACTAAAGTCGCAATAATTAAAACTTACTGAAAGCTAAAATAACCACACCTTCATATCGCTGTCCCACGCTGGGACAACGGGAATAAAATTGGTGACTTCTCGTGTCCCCATTGGTAGTTCAGGGTAAGAGGGACAACGGGAATACACCATTCGATTCGTGTCCGTGTGTCTGTTATATTTCTTGTTAAGTAGGAGTGTATCTCCTTACTATAAGTATGAAATATGTACATGCTATAGTTCAGAATACCACAAGAAGCAAAGTAAACTGTTCCTAATATGTAGGTACCACTTGAAACGAAAGCCTTGAACCAATAGCGTATTATTTGTACATGTACCAGTTTTACACGGTGTATGATGCAATTCAACTGTGATAGTTTATTTTAGATCGATCTTATCTCTTAACGAGCAATAATTTTATACCCTAAAATGTATCACGTAAGGTTAATTTTCCTTTGGAGGTTTTACTATTAAAGTTGTATCAAGAGTGCATTGCAGATTACATTTGGTTTTTGTTGCTGTATTTCATTATACTGTTCTCGATAAGCGTGAGTATTAAAATTGGGTCTAAACTAGGGCTGTCACATGTCCCGAGACACTGGGCCAAGTCTCGATTGATTGCATTCTGACCACGTAATAAACCAGTTGTTCCATAGTGCATAGGTGTTTATGTGAGTGATCACGGGAAACGGGATTGGAAACATTTAATTTAGTTTAAACAAGTGTTAAGGTGGATTTTTTTTTAAATTAATTATTTTGTCGCACGAGTCTGACGTATCTAGGTATAATATGTATATCATCTAGGTATGGCATCAGTCGAAGCTTTATAGGTATATCTACTTTATTATTGATTTACTTTCTTAGTATAATAGAAGAGTACAATTGATCGTGTGCGGTCGCGCAGCGGAATGTTGTTGAATTTAAAGATTTTAATTATGCAGATATTTAGTGTATGACGTCGTGTAATTGTGTATGGTAAAAAAAAATTTGTGCATGCAGCCATTGTGGAGATATTCGCTAAAAACTGATTCCGCTGGGCGAACGTTGTCCTGGCGGATCTTTTTTTAATCCATGGACTTAGAAGAAAAATTGAGAGTAAATGTTGAGAGTAAATAACTGTAAATTTTAGAATGTTACCTAAATATATAGCACGGCCGCTTTTTTGTAGCCATCCGAACTTGGTCGGGTTATGTAGGTTTTCGATGCTTTGTCAGTATTTTAATCGTTTCTCTTTAATAACTGAATTTAATGAGATGAAATATTGCATGTGAGTAGTTGAATTAATACACTAATTATTAGAATACATTTTACTATGCAATTCCTTTAGAACGTCGTGATATTTGACTGCTTTGTAAACAGTGGTCTATTCATGGTAAATTGTCCTATAACTCTTTAATTACTAACGGGACATCATTAATACTTGGCAACATGTTGCAGACACTTACAAGGATTGTATGAACGTGAAAATCTAGACCCCCAAAGTGCATACTTTAGGAACTAAGACCTAATAAGCGTATTTTACGTTTATATTTTTATCTTATAACCCCTACGATTTTTTCTAAATCTGTTTTTTAAACAAATATAAACAAATTCAAAACAACGTATGTAAAAATCTACAGCTCTCTATATAAGCGCTTTATATGAAAACTAGCTAATGGCCAAACGTTCGCGTAGCGGAAACTTGAATTTCTCCGAAGTTTATGCATGCACTAATTTTATTCATACATACACAATTACACACTAATTTTTGGACACATTTTTTTTCTTCTAAGTCAATGGATTAAAAAAAGTTCCGCCAGGACAACGTTCGCCCAGCGGAATCAGTTTTTAGCGAATTTCTCCACAATGGCTGCATGCACAATTTTTTTTTACCATACACAATTACACGACGTCATACACTAAATATCTGCATAATTAAAATCTTTAAATTGAACAACATTCCGCTGCGCGAACGCACACCAATTGATCGTAAGATGCGACTCCTCATCTCATACTTAATCTCCCTCTCCATCCAATGGTTGCCTGGAAGAGATCGCAAATCCTCTTCATCGTCACTTTCCATCAGGTGAGTTGGAAGAAGAACGCCTGTTCCATTACACAATTTAAAAATTCGCCATAAGGCCGCCAATTGAACAAGGTTTTTTGTACATATTTTTTTTTTGTTTAGGTTGTAACTTTTTTTTATAACACAAATAGTATTAATCTCTTTTTTTTGTACAATAAAGAGTTATATATCTATTTATCGATCTAAATTAATTATAATGTTATATCTGCATACCCCTCCCTCCTCTGCGCTCACGTCGCCGTCGTCAATCTACAAAACTATACAAGTTTGTACACTACTCCAAATTTAAAACTTGTTGTAAACAAAATATTTTTTCCCCGGGACCCTTTTCGCGTGACCACTCACATTAAATGTGTAGTATTCAAATATCAAATCACGATATACATAGTATTCTCACTCTGAAAAATCAGACCGGCTGGCTGATGAGTGATGACAGTATGAGATAGGGACGCCACCTTTTTTGGGAAAAATATAATATATTTTTTTAAACTTGTAAAAAATTTAATACTTTTAGAAAATTATAAAAAAAGAAAATTCGTCCTATCTTGCACCAGAGCTTTCTCCCGCGTAATTGTAGATGTTGTCAAACCGGATGGTAGGTACCCTATGTCCTTTTCCGTACCATTGACAACGTGTAATCAAAACTTCATGGTGATCGGTTGAGTAGTTAAGGCGTGAAAGCGTTATAAACTGTTTCAGTTTCAGATAAAATAGAGACAGTTGAGTTAGCAATAATAATATAGTATTGTACTATATTATTGTTCTATAAAATGATCAAAATATAGTACGATATATTATTATAGTACAGGTTGACAACCCTACTACGAAACTACTTTTTGCGCGTTTTAAGGACAATTCAGCCTAGTCCAAAGGTTTTTTATTATGGTTTTAAGGATTAGATAATATTTTGCAGTAATATTTGTTAACTCCTTAACGTTAAACCACTTTATTACAGCACTAGTAACATGTTATCAGAAGATTAGTAGGTACTAATGCTGTGAATACATTTTCCACGCAGTCGAGTACTGATTATAAGAGCCAGATAGTATGTCACAGACATAGTGTATATAGAACGAGTTTATATTAGTCTCTATATTGGGTGTTGTTGAGCCAAACACTTTATAAAAATATGCATATGGCAACTGCAGCGTTTAAAATTATATTTAAACAAGGTATTATTAATATTTGAAGTTTGTCTGATATTATTTGATTTGCAGCCATTATGAAGGGAATACGGCGTAGTATATATTTCTCTCCGAATTAGATTTCTTGGATACCAGACTAAGAGACCACTTCTACACTACAGAAGACATCGGTTAACCAAAACTAATTGCGTAGTGCTATTTTCACAAGGTCACAAACGCTATACGAAACGCTACCATAGCAATTTTACGTAACGTACGTAAACGGTTACCAGTGCGTATAAACACTTGTAATATCACTTATGTTGGCAACCCTCCACCTATAGGAGAAATTCAAGGGATCCGGGTGCCACCTACTCATTTATAATAATACAACACTACGATACCATGAAATTGCATTTCAAGTTATTCAAATCATTCTCTTTTCAAACTCTCCGCGTAATCGAAGCACATAAAAGTTTGGCCAAGTTACTTAAAATACAACCAAAAGAATAAAAAACTAGGTACGAAGGTATTCGAATAACAATTTATTTTAATGGCATCATCAACAACCAGAAACCATATTACGGATATCCTTATAAAGTGACATATCCTTATGGCTCTATACGTGATTGGTATTTAAATCCATACAATCACGTATTTAAAGAGCGCAAAAAAAAGCCTAAGCGCCAACATATATTTAAAGCAAAATGTTACGATATAATTGTTTTGTAGATTAGCGACCCCTATTTATAATGGTTGTACTAAAACGTGTACGTTTTTCCAATTAATTTAATTATAAAATTAGGTTAAAAGCAAACGTGCGATCTGAATTTTTTGTTCCTCACTCATTTAAATAATGATAAGTACTAAAAGATATCACCAACAAAGAAAAATGGTTTTGTGTGTGACTATAATAAAATTATAATACGCATTTATATTCAAGATCCGTCAGCCTACATCAGATGTCAGTAAACGCATCTCAAGATTGCGAACTAACAAGTAAGCAATAAAAAATTATTAAATCAAATCAAGATCATTATATATAATTACCCGCTCATACCAATAGCTTTTCATCTGAAGGTTGCACATTGAAAAATGCCTTTAGCGATAAGACCGCCTATTGTTCTACATTTGAAATCATGTACTTTTTCGTACTAATCTCTCGCATTGTATTGGTGTACCTACACTAAATTAGTTTTAGTTAATGTAGTCAGTGAAGCTAATCAGTTTTTCTTTATTAAACGTCAAAATCGGAAGTAGAGTACTTTGTATTAAAGAACAGTTATGGCGCGTCTAGTACAGTTTAACCGAGCATGATGTCGCATGATTTTACTACTATCACTTCGATATTGATACCTAACGATTAAAATCTTTGTATCGAGTAGCACACATGTCTTCAACGCGAGTTTATTTACTTTATACGTGAAGTCTCGAATATTCTACCATTAGACAAGTAGAGGTTCATGTGTGGCACGCCGATTCATCATTGTTTATTTACGTGCCCTATATACAAACACATGGTCATTAAACCCATTTTAATAAGAGCAACTGTTAACATAACATGTTGTAAAGACAACTCGAGTTTTCATTAGTTTTTTGGTTCTTTTGGACCCTAAAGCGCCATTCGTTGATAAAATGAAGACTTGTATCGCGGTCCGTCGTTATATACATTGTATTAAGGACTTCCTAACAAAGTCGTTGACCGTTGTAATTAAACATTTCAGGTCATTCTCGAGTCCATATTTATACAATTGTCTACTTATGAATACAATATAAACAATAACATCGTCATGTGTTGTCATTTACATATTCTATACTCGCAAACAAATAATACTTATAAACACGTTATGCTTAATTTAAACAAACAGTCGCGGTTTTTATCGTGACTCTTATCATGGATAAGCTTATTATTAGTACAAATAATATCATTCTGTATATTTACTCCAATCATAAAATGTATACTTAGGCAAATAACATTTTATATTGACCGTGCCTTCGGTGCCGCTCACTCGCTGTCTCTAGGAGGTAGTAGCACAGCTAGGTTCTTACTACATTGCTCTTAATGGCAAGCAGCAGAAGATAGCTATTAATCAACACTAGTACTGTAGTACATTACTGCTGAGTGCATTACACCAGGTGTTGCTGCTGAGTGAGGTACTCCGGGTCTCCCCAACTCCATTGATATGGTTGGCAAAGCGCGAATATATTACCATCATTGCATGTACTTATATTATAAGCACATGTACGACTTAATAAGTTATCAATTTCGACATAGACTTTGCGAAAAACAAAATTTCAAAATCGTGTCATGTCGTTACCAAGCAAAAGACTCTTATTTGTGTTCTTTACTTTTTTCGACAATCCCACCTAGTTAAGTGATGTAAATAAATTGGTAACCCAGGCATTTAACATGTAGGGGTTAAAAACATTACTATTTCCGGTCACGACCGGAAATAGTAATGTTTTTAACCCCGTGGTAACCAAACCCCGTTTGGCCCGTGGCCACAATATTAATGATTTGAGCCTAAAAATATGGTTGTGACGTATGTACTGTCACAGTTATTGTTATGACGCAACCGCCAATGTCAACAGGTTATTGATATGCATACCGCTTGCCGCCAAATTTCGAATATGGCATAATTTTATTGATTTAGAGAATATAATATGTATTAGTATAACCATAACACAAGAGGGACGTGTGTCTACCCACTGCCAACATAATAGACAAACATAAGTAGCATACTGTTTGCTAACTTAATTGTACCTATAAGAAATAATACTGGAAGTAATCCGGCTTATAAACTGGTTTCTATTAATTTCTCATAAAAAATAATTAAAATGAATCTTCATAAAATCATATTATTTGTTTGAAAGAAGTTTTGTTAGCTTGTTATGTAAAGTCAAAACTAATTCCGAGCTCTGTTTTAAAAGCAGTCTATCTAAGTTTTATTTAATTATTCTTGGGTTTTTATTAAGTACACATCAATGTATTTATTAATAGTAATTTATACACTTACTAGGTTACTGTCATAATATCCACAAATTAACCTTGATCCAAGGTCACAACATTGTTGTGGAAGTGCTCGCTGAAGTTTATCGGCGAACGGCTGAGTTCCGGGCGGGAAGCGGCAGTCAGCCCCCGCCCGAAGAGGTACGCGAATGGAGTGAAGCCGCTTGCCGAGCTACCATGGCTCGTTGGTCGTCCCGGCTGGAAGCTCCAAGTGCTGGTTTTGCCGCCGTGGAGGCGTTCCAGCCGGTCATCGTCGAGTGGGCAGGGCGACAGCACGAGACCCTTTCCTTCCGACTCACGCAGGTTCTTTCCGGGCACGGCTGCTTCGGGAAGTACCTACCTAGTTCTCGTGTGTGGTGGTAGTGGTGACAGTTGGAACTCAATTCCCTCCTAGCGACTGAGTGGTCGCTAGGAGGAAATTGAGTCCCAACTGTCACCACTGCGAATGTAGTGAGGACTCGCCTCCAACATATCGGAGAGGATCATTCACTACCGTTCGTCATACGCTCCATGGCCGGTAGTGACAGGAATTTTACCGCGGTCGCAACCTTCTGTGAGGAAGTCATCTCGCAGAAGGAGGCGGCGGAAAGGGTCCGGGAGGACGACCTCCACTCGGACCTAATGCGAACCGGGCGGCAGAGGCGCGCTTTAAAGCGCCTCATGCCGCCCTGAGTGTGGCCGCGGGTGGACAGGACGGGTTCCCCCTCCACCCGCTTTAGTGGCCCCCGCGAGGAGGCGGCGTGTGCCTGAACGTTGCCTAATTAAAAGGTTTTTTTCCCGGAAGTGGTTCTCGCTCTTTTGCGGACATGTGCTAGGAGGGGTCTAGGTGTCTTAATAAAAGCCGTTCCCGGATTCCTCCTATTTTAGGTGCAGTACGGCACACCGTGTGGTTTTGGTCGTCGACTCCGACACACCGCTCCACCGAAAACTCCGGTGGGGTGACGGCCCGAGGGGGCTTCCACAAAAAAAAAGGTTACAACATTGTTATATGAATCCGAATATTGGAGAAGAATAATTATAGTACAAATCTTACCGGCATCTTCTTCCCGTCTTACATACTGCAACTGTAATAAAATCTTACGCTAAACAATAACAAAGTGCTATCGAAATAATCATAAATTTAAAACACACCCGACTCGAAAATACCTTCAACGATTAGAAAAGAGCTGATGATCTCCGAACAAAAAAAAACGCTTTTTCGGTTCATTCGTTTTTGGGAGCTACCATGCACAGACAGACACACAACACAGACACCTAAAACTTATAACACCCCGCTTTTTGGGTCGGGGGTTTAAAAATGGCTTGCGAACGTACTGTGGCGTTGTTTAGAGTTTACGATACTAAATTTACATTAATAAACATTATAAAATCAGTCCACTCGTGACCACGATCGGTGCAATTCGATCGAAACGTCGGGTAATCAAGAGGTATTGTACCTTTCAAATATTTTCGCGATTAAGGCCCGAATTACACATACAATATGTATCAAAGTCGCGATAGTTTAAAAACAATTATTATAAAATCATATGATAGAATGAAGTTAAGCACTTCAACTACCTTTATTAAATACTTCTCCGTACAAATTGCTAATATGTACGGTAACCACACATACGACTTTGGTAACCACACATACGACTTTGGTAACCACGATAAGGCCTGTTTAATGCCGTAATAATGTTTATCATGGATATAGTGTACCTACCTCCGCACTACTTTGGCCTGGTTTATGGAATTAAGAAGATATAGTTTCATCAAGTAACACAGTACTCTATCACATTTTTAACACGTTGGAAAACTAGGTTACACGTTGTATAATTAGTAAAATGGATCTCTTAAATTAAATTAACATAACTGATTTTGTGTTACACAACAAATCTACCTTTAAACGAGTAATTCTTGTATATGTATAATCTGAATCTCGGAAACGGCTCCAACGATTTTCATGAAATTTAGTATGCAGGGGGTTTCGGGGGCGATAAATCTATCTAGCTAGGTTTCATTTTTAGAAGACGTAAAAAAAAAAGCCAAGCAAAGCCCGGTCATCCAGGTCCTATATTAATATGCGGAATACGATGATGCGAAGACAATTCTTTTTTCTAGCCTTTAAAACGTATGTTAAATAGTGGTACTGGATGTAAATAATATGATATTCGTTGAAAATATTTTATTTTACTCAAAGATTTATATGTAACAGCATCCTGGGTGCCTCGTAAGAAATGTATCGATTTAGAACCCTGTAAGCATTATTTATTAACTCAACAGCTTGATACGTTATCAATTGTAAGATATTCCTATTCATGGAGTATCTTACAACTAATAAATAATGTGTTTAAAGCTGAAAAGCTTTTCGTAAATAAGTTCTTGTTTGAGGATGACCTTTAATGTTAAACAGCGCGGTTCGACATTCATCTTCTGAGAATTTAAGTAGAGGAGAACTTTTGGCCATTTATGTTTAAAATCTAAAAGCTTTTTGTAAGAGAGTTTATAAAGGCGATTAAAAGTTCAAATGTTAAATTTGCATGTGATTTAATACTGTCATCTTCAAATTGTTAAATTCAAATCTCGAACGCCTTAAAATAAAGCCACTACCTAATTAAACTATGGTATCTTGACTCCAAACGATAATACCATATGTTAGTAAATGTGTAAAACATACCGGATTTATTGTCCCAGTGGGAGTGGACCAGCTGAAAAAATACCACATGCTGTGTTTTAAATTATGGTTGGTAATAATGTGGCTATATTTATAAGCCAACGGACCAAGCCAGATTAGTAGATATAGAACAGAAAATAACCTTCATACAATCGACGATGAAGTGAATGCAACACACAACATGCGTTTCTTTTTTAACAGAACATACTAAAGGTGTACGTTGTTCATGTTGTAACGAGTAATCATAATACAGAGAATTTAATCCATTTTTTTATCAGAAAGCCAGGTTCAAATTTTCGCCATTTTAAACAAAAAGCACACTAATCACTCATTCAATTTGAAACGGCTAAACAAATTTAGGGACTTACATAGGCACACGAAATTTACATCCACGCATGGCGAGCATCATGTAAAAGCACATAAAAATGCAATGCCATTAATACACCTTAGTCTTTCGTTTTTTCCTATTAGTTATCACTTCTTTCCCTCGTTTGATGAAAAAGGAAACCACACAAGGAAATTGGCTTAAACGTAATCAATCAATCAATCATTAAATCAAGTCTTTCCGAAACAAAATGTCGGTATATTAAATATTCTCCGGAGTAAATATTTGAGGAATTTACCATATTTATGAGGTTTAATTTTACTTTTAAAATGAAATTAAACAAAAAAGTTAAATTATCTATATCATATTAAATAACAATAAAATCATTAGTCATTACAATCAACAGATAAATCATTTTTGCCAAATCAAAGCCCTTTTTTTTCAATTAACTGACGCCAATCCAACAAACCTTTTAAAGTCTACATGTGTGATATTAAATTGTAATAAATAGCACTATACAATCTATACATACTTTCATTTAGAAATAGTTATTCAATATTAGTAGGGTTGCCAATTACTATAACAAATTAGACCCCTGTTCGAGACAGTTTAATAAGGGTTTATGAACAAACATTAATGAAGCAAATAATTGACGCTACGAATTGGCTATTTTACTTGGCTCGTGGATATGAAAATTATTAGTAGTATTTTGTAGGTACTTTTTTAAGGAAATATATTTATTTTATACTATTGTATTTAATACTTATTGAGGCGAATGATTTTTATAGCTTCTGATATTTCAATGAAAAGGTATAATTATCATGAAAGCAGACGTTTTTATTTTATTGAAGACAGTGTTTTTTTTTTTATTTGTGTAGCAATGTGTATGACTATTGATATTCGAAATAAATTATGTTACATAGTATCAAGAATATCAGCACGGTGAGAGGCGCGAGTCTACGTCGAATTACTAATAAAATTATAACCTGTACATTCACGATATAGACATTTTTGCAATATCTTCGGGTAAATTTAAAAAGCTTGTATAACGAAGATTGAATAACTATTGCTAAATGAATGTATGTATAGTGCTATTTATTACAATTTAATATTACACATGTAGACTTTAAAAGGTTTGTTGGATTGGCGTTGAGTTGATTGCAAAAGAAGAGCTTTATTGATTTGGCAAAAAATTATTTATCTGTATTGTGCATAGACTGAAGGCGATTTTATTGTTATTTAATATGATATAGGTAATTTTACTTTTTTTAATATTTGGATTCTTAAGTTACTCAGTAAGTTCGTTTAGGTCTGTTTAAATTCGTCTGGGTAAGAACAACGCATGATCGTTTAAAAAAATGAGTTGAAATATTTTGTGGAAAATGTTGTTGGTCTCACAAAAGTATTAGGTACTTTCTGTTAATGTTTTCTTTGTAATTATCTGTGTGATTGTCTATTTTTCCAAATAAATGAAAATAAACAAATTATAAGCAAAATCATTAAAAAGCACAATCATTAAAAAGCACAATTTTGACAAATTTACACTATGTTTTATTTTTTGTTTGTATTCAGATTTTCCCACATCTTTTTATTAATGAGACCATGGGCACTGATGTGAAAACATAAGACTTGCGATGGAAATAAAATATGTGCTAACAGTGCAATTACAGTTTTTAGTAATGTAGAGAAAGTAAAGGATTAAGCACACTTTCATAAAAGAACTAAATCGCTGAAAACAATTTAGCTCATTGAGAACGAATTAAAAGTATCATTATCTTGTTGAGTAGAAGCTAATCTTTATCTTATAAATACCTATGAATGTATAAAACATGTAAAAGCAATTAAATTATTTTCAATAAGCATAGACTGTGTGGAAAAATTTTTTTCAAAAGCGCCTTTTATTTTAAGTGTTGCCTACGAAAGTTTAAATGTCCTTTCTCGCAAGTTGCCTAAGGACAAAGTAATCATGATTATAAAAATAATGTAATTCCTTCGTTATAGAAAAAGATGCCTTGAAGCCCGAGGCAATATCAACGATTGTCGAGGGGCAACATAATAGCCAACTATATTAAACAAAAACCCATCAGTAACGTCATTAAGGGGCCATTCACACATAGGTAGAAATACAACACTCGGGCTTGTACATGACTCTACTGCAGATTGCCAATAGGTCAAGCTACAAAGCTTTCAATATTGACTTTAATTGAATTCTTTGTTCGTCTTGCTGTCCATCTGACCTATTAAGATGGGTAAATTGGTTGTCGAATGGTATTCCATAAATAGCAAAAAAATATATACATATACATACCTACCTAGTGCTTTCGGAATATATAATATATATATAACTGGCTTTCGCCTGCAGAAGCTGCGTCATTTTGATTTCGTAATCAATTCAGGTAGCCCTCGGAAAGTTTTGTTTTTCGGAATAAAAAGTACCTTACATGAGCGTACCCAGCTTTTAGTCCAGGGTGGAGGGGGACAAAATTTGTTTTTGTCATTCCAGGGGGGGGGGGGGGGGGTAGGCAAAAATACACCTTTATACAACTCTTGAGAACCAAGCTGTTTAAAATTAAGGTAAGTGATTTCCATCGTCTTTGAACACTCCGCCAGTTGACAGATTTAAAAAAATATAATATTCACACACGTCATGCAACAGTATATATACACTATTTGCAACATAATATCTAAAAAATAAGGAGGCGAACCACTTCCAGACCGTTAAAACAGGTAATAATTACAATGTTTATGTTTGCAACTTGTAACATTTAAGGATTTTGACCTTCACTGCAATGAACCACGTCAGAGAACAAAGAGTATTACTATTTCATTCTTAAAGTTATTACTTAAGTTTTTATAAGAAAAGATGCATGTAACGTTTCTTAATTTTCCTAATCACTCATTTACCTACCTACGATTTTCTGAATAAGGCCGCCCACACATCAGAACGAAACAATTGCCAGTAAATCGTATCCACCGGATCGTAAAAAGAAGAAAATTTGTTTCGTCAATTTCGGAGATTAAATTCGTAGTTACACACAACCCGGATACGTCTTGTGACAATACTAATTCATACTACAATACTTGTTATGCAATGTATTTGCAGAAAGTATAAATAAATGAAACGATTCGTCGTCGTCGTAACTCATAATGATAGCACGTAGGGTTTAGCAAATACATAAAAAATATTACTACAAGTTAAGTTGGAATGGAGACAGAGGCATACCCTGCACGCGATGCAGGGATGTTGCGGATATTCGCATCCACATGAGCAATTTGCAGATGTTCATGCTGATGCAGGTGTAGTGCAAGTTACAATAAGAAAGAAAGTGGGTGGGGCCGGCGACTGGTGTTTGCCGTAAACACGTGCTGATTGACCAATAGGAGCGAAGGTTTCAGTGACAAGATCTGACGCGTTCGTTATTGTGTATCAGGGATGTTGCGGATATTCGCATCCGCATCCGCAATTGCGAAGCTTCCGCATCGATTTGTTCAAATTCTACATCCGCAACATCCCTAGCGCGATGTCTGTGGTAGTCTCAAGGTAAGTAAGTATACACGCTTGCGGAACGGGTGGTTTGCTCAGCAAATTCGCGGTCTCTCTCTCCAAGTCTAACAAACTGTATACTTTCTGGAAGATTACCAGAACGATCCTTGCGTCTATAATCCCGAGAAAAATAAAAATAAGGATATTATGATTTTATTTTTCCAATACAAATCCAATAAACAAATATTTACTGCCTGTTCTACACAAATAACAACGATATCTAAGTAATTTTCAATGGAATTTATTCGAAATTTTATTTTTTACTTCTCCAAGTAGAATTTATAAGTCGGTCGAGTATAACTCGTTACCTTGTTATATCTACCTAGCTGTGATAGTTTTACTATCAATTTCGTTAATGTATATAATACTTTTTCACATATCCAAAACCAACCATTTAGATACTTCAAAACTAATTTGAAAAATATTTTTAAACACCCGAAATAGTTTTTAATCCAACGATACCCCACCATGGGATAGCCAAAAAAAACATCCTCACTATACGTGTAGAGACCTCACCCCAATTTTTTTTTAATTTTATTTTACCACTGTCGGCGTAATAAATATGTATAACTATACCAAATTACAGCTTTCTAGTACTAAGAGTCTCTGAAGGCGGACGGACAATACGGACATGGCGAAACTATAAAGGTTTCTTTTTGACAATGGAATTAAAAAAGTGTGATAAACCAAACGTAATGGCCGAAACAAGTGCAGTGTCCGCCATGTTCCTAAATGCGAGCTTAGTATTGTATAAAAATGTAGCCTTGAAGTTTATGGACGCTTGCTCAGACTTGGCAAGCGTGTAAACTTGGCATCACATATATGTAATACATACATATGACTCGGTGCGCCATATGTCCTGTCATGTAAGATTGATGTCTCGACGCCTGAGTGCGTCTTTTATTATATACTAAATACCCTTCGCGGAAACTTGGACGTCTTGACTACTGAAACTATTTAATGTTTGGTTATGTTTATTTCGTATAAATTGAATTGTTACAGTCGGTAAATGTATGCCCATGTTAATACTGATGGCAGTGACTATGTTACTTAAGTGGTTGTTTAACTTACAGTACACAATAAGGCATACAATGTATGTATTAATGGGCATTAAAGTGATGATAACCTAATAAAAACAAAGCATGTAATGATTTAATGACGCATCTATCGTAAGGGTTAGTATTGAGACATCGCCTCGTTATTTAACTGCAAGTTATATTAGTTTATCAATGGACAACTAAGTTGCTAAGATTATTATGTCAACATCAACAAGACAACAAAATGACCTCGAACTGAGTTTAGATAACCCATTTTTTTTTTATTATGGCAACTGATCCGTCTGACAAATTTAAACGAAGAACGTTCGAGTGACGTATTCCGTAAAGTGGATGTTCTATGAATAAAAGTGCTTTGTTCTCTGTTTGATTGCGAGTCACATGACGTATATGAATTAAAAAAAGGATAGTGACTGCAACAGTAAGAGGAAACGGAATCAAATTAGCCGTGATTTTTAAATGTTATACCTAATTGATTTACTAACTGTAATATGTTGATAAATACAAAATATTAAAAAGGTTACTGTTGGATATGCATTCTTGTAAAATGTGGATGCCTTCAATAATAGCAGTATTTTTAAAATTGTCACAAACGGTAGGAGAAATGATTTCCATTTCAATTTTGAACAGAGCTGTCGTCTTGTAGTTACTTGTACGAGTGCATACCAGGCCTATTCCCCACTGTAACTCGGGTCGGACTAACTTGGAAAGCTGCCGCACGTGTGGCATGTTAGTTCGATACTCACCCACGCACCGCGTCGCGTCATCCGATAGATATTACTTAAATATAATTAAGGCAAAAGCAGATAGCATCGTTCGGATACTTAAATAATAACAAGGATCCGAATCTCAAGTTTTTCACACTTAGAACATCGAAAGATAACCTTTCGAAATGCAACGACGACGTTGGGCGCAGAAGATATGAGAGTCACACGATAAAAAGAGAGGCAGCTTTTAGATGAATGTAATTGTACGTGATAAAGGATGTGCGACCTGAATTGCACTTTATTGTGTAGGAGAAAAAGTCGCTATTAATTTAAATGATTTTACTCAGTGGAACTTCTGTGCTAGTATTATTATATATTCTGTGCTTGTAGTCAAATTGAAAACGTGCGGGTGGACATTTGAAGTCATTCCGTTAGATGATAAGCCTGAGCTTACTGGTTCTGAATCCCAATAGGGAATATGCATGTTGTTTAAATTTACTTGATTAATTTTCCCTTGAATCTTTATTGTCCAGATATTATGCCTAAACAATTATTTTCTTATTTAGTTCGTGTTTAATTGCAAAAAATATTAATTAAAATATGCAAAATAAGGGCGCGAAATTCAACTTTGCAAAACGCTTCACCATTGGTCGAAACAAAACATGACGTGACATTCCACGTTTTGTCATTTATCGGCGCCTATAGTCGTAGTGTTACGGAAAAAGATAGGTGCTCCTGTGGTTTTTGCTATTAGCTAGTGCAATTTAAGCATTCTAGTGATATTAGAAATCATCTAGGACAATGACTGAATGTGTTTTGTCAAAGCACAGATATATTTTGCATCAAATCTAGATTTTACGTCCGCTGAGGTTAAAGGAGTGAAAGCCGCAAGGTAATTATTATAATACTTGTTATATTATAATCTAAAGGATAGGTAAGATATGTATAGTTAGTTATATTCATGAAGTTTATTGGACTTTTGTTACCTAGTTTAATTAGACAAGCAAGTTGCCTTCTGCTTGATATTTAAAACAAACAAAAATTACTGCTGACTAAATCACACTATACTAGCAATTAAATTGTAATATGCTTACATTAAAGTGATCTTCACAACAATATAAACACGATATTGAAGATACTTCATCTCTTCCATTAATGTACACCATTGTTTTCGTATTTGACATTATTATTTTGTACAGGAAAAAATACTGTATTGGGTGTACTTCTTATAGTGTTTTTACACTTAGGGACAAGGCAATAAAATGTTTTTTTTTACTTTATTCATCGTCTATTAATTACAATAAATAGTAATTACAACTGGAAATCGGTATAAAATTACTGTAACACTTCAAGTAAGTTTATGAAACAAACACTGAGCGTGGTACGTGACGTCATCAAAGGCCCGCGAAATATGGCGGCGTTCAAACAGATCAAATTTTATCGATGTTTTCAATGTTATTTTAAAAATTAATTTGAACATTGCCAAGGTTATTTATATTTTTTATTATGGTAGAATGATGGAACAAGTCAAAAAAAAGATAAAAAAAAAATACATGCATATTCCCTATTGTGATTACTGTAAGTGAATACGGTACAGTGCACTAATAAGTTCTTTTAGTCATTACAAACTTCTGTTTAGGGTAAATCTTTATTTGATGTCGATAATTTGGGTAGCAAGCATAGGACCGGCGTATTTGTAAACGGTTATGGTAGCCTCTGAACAATACATAATATAAAATCTTATATCTTTGGTAATACCATAATTCGGCCTTTAAAAACAGACACTTAGACTTAACGAAATCAGAGAAAAGACGATAATCTTATATCTTTAATTCCTATTAAAACTTAACAAAACCAAGAATGGAACGAAATGACGACCGACCGATATTTATATGCTCTAACGGTGAAAAGTATAAAAAATAGATTATTAAACACTTTTTTATAATCATAATTAATAATAATAATAATAATTATGATTGTGACTTTATACTTAATATGATTTACAAACACAGATATAAAAGATTTTTTTGTTTTTATTATAAATGTGTACATCAGTATTCTATTGAAATACTCGTCACCGAGGTCGAGGTGATTCTGGTCGGCCATATTTGTTTATTAATAGCTCTACGCAGGAAGTTCAGTCGAAAACGGTTTCTCAATATTATGCCATGCGCGATCAAACGGAACTTGCCAATGCTTCCTATTGTTAAATGGTCAATTTAAATGGGTCGTTTATTTGAAATAATGCTTCGATTGTTTATTGCCAATTACAGTATGATAGTTAAGTACAAGATCTTACAGTTTACAAGTGAACTTTACGTAAATTTACGACCTACTTACTAACTTGGTTGAGTAAAAATGCTGTGGGATGTAAACCACAATCAGTGTGCACACCCACAATCACCAAGAACAAAACAAAAAAATTTCAAAATTATTTATTCGTTGAACAATAATATACATAAAATTGTTTCTTGTGAAAGAGCAACAAACATCCATACATCCTCACAAACTTTCGCCATTATAATATTATTAGTAAGATAAAAAAGGAAGAAAATGGCCCCAATTCTGTTACTTCACTCGCTAAATTAAAATTCACTTAATTTTCTTCATATAAGAAGTAAACCTTGTACACTTAGAAACAAGGTCTTATTTCAAATTGAAACAAGTAGGTAACATATGTCGCTATCGAAATAAGCAATTTATTTGTCGACTAAAGTCTGATACGCTTAAATAAACTTTAATACCACGTAGCGAGAGCCGCTATCCGTTGAATGCCATCTCTTTTGCTCTGTGTTTTTAGTAAGCGTCTTCGTAGACACGTAGATTAAAAACACGTCATCATTGTTCGTTTTGAACAAGTTTTTATACGGCAAATATACAGCGTTTGAATAAATGAAGACTCTCGCTGCGTGGAAATAAAGTTGAGTATACATACGTTGACAGGTTTAATTGAAATTTAGCGGCGCTAAGAAATAGATGCTAGTAACAAATAGACCTTATTACGAAGAACACTAGGTTGATTTCATATGAAGAAATTATGTCAGGTTTTAGTTTAGTCGAGTGTACAATAGAATCGGCACCAATATCGTTTAAATTATGGAGAAATTTAACTTCGTTAACAAGCATATTTTTTTTTTTCAATACTTAAATACTAATACTCAATCTTTTCAAAAATTATAAAAGAAGCGATGATCTTTGAACAACTGAACAGATTTACCTGAACTATATAAACAAAGAACACTCCCGATCAAGTCACCCTTCAAACAAACAAAAAAACTAAATCGGTCCATCCGTTTAGGAGCTATGATGCCACAGACAGACACAACGATTTACACGTTAAACTTATAACACCCCTCCTTTTTGCGTCGGGGGTTAAAAACACTTTGAAACGACAACGTGCAACCTAAAAGATATTGTTTTATGATTTGTTTACATTTAGTTTGTACCATGTTACAAAGATGGTGAATATAATTTGTTTATATTGCGAATTTTGTGTTGATATCTTTGATGTGTATTTCAGTTTATATTCAGATCATTGTGGTGTCATTCACCCCGAACGGATTCAACGAAATCGTTGACCTGTTTGGGATAAAAATTCGCGGGCCGGAGCCAGGTTTATTGAGATGTTATCTACCGGGTGCAGCGTCTAAGCAGTTGTAGAAATATCAGGAAGTAATAATAGTTTATATATGATCATTTAGAAGCGGCGATCGCATAATGACTAATTCGTCAGATTTGCGGTCAAGTGGTTGCGGGTTTGAACTGAAGCCCACCTCGTACTCTATGAGGTCACAGTCTGTAAATTCAGTTCTGTTAAATCCCTGATCATAGGCAGTTGTTGCATTCATGGATATACACTACTATTTTGCTTATCTTCTTTTAATATATATATAAAACCAATATATGTTTTTTTTGCGATGCCGTACCCTTCATTGGTTCATTGTGGTTCAGTGGTAGGTAGTAGGTTAGCACATTGAAAGGTCAGTCTTAGGATGGGTGACCATTCTGAACACATTAAGACCGATCCGTGAATCGGAGAGCACGTTAAGCCGTCGGTCTCAGTTGCTATACGAACATCTGTGGCATTCGTTACGGCTAATTGGAGCCCTAAACAAAAAAAGGACAACCTGGTCTAATTATAGAACTTCGATATCGCAGTACTTGGGTTGTGGAGTTTGATGGCAGTCACGTAAAATATCGAAGTTTGATCGTATCGTAGTTAGACTAAAAGCCAACCCCATCTAACTTGGGAAAAGGCGCGGAGGATGATCCAATTTTGCATACTCATTGCTAGGGATACTTCATTCAGAAAAAAGTACCGTTTCTGAGCGACGAAAAACATACTGCGAAGCTACGGGTAAAATCTAGTATTTTATAACTAGTATTATAATATCATAAATAATTAATTAAGATTACAATCAAATGCGCCCTTTAAGAGAACTGATGACAACCATTATGGAGCGAGAAAAGCGAACTCAATAGAACTAACTAACTCGTAATAGAACATTTGCAAAACTGGTCTTGCAATATTCTCTCACGTCCATACCGTTTGAAGTAAGTATTCATTTAAGGTATCAAATTGAAAGACATTTAGAAATCCAGATTTAATTCGCTCCGTCAAATCAAGTTTCTGCGATGCGCCTAGCACCTGTTCTGAGGAAATATGGAAAAGAAAAAAATATGTATTTAGTAGACAGCAACTTAGCTTAAGGATATTTGAGTTTTCCATGGCGGTAGAAGGCTGGAAGTTATTTCAAATATGTAGTTTACAACTTTTGGCGTCTTTTGGGTGTTGAAAACCTACATAATTATACTCCTAGGTCAGTCCGTTAAAATTTAAAAAAATAAATTTGCTGTGACGGTTGGTTAATGACTGATAAAATAAAGGCGACTTGACCGCAATATACTTTATGATATTGGCACTTATCACGGCAACGATAAATAATGAACCTGATAGGTCCCAATCTCAACGAAGTTCATTATCAGGGCGATCAATCGAAACGATCAGGTAAAAAGGTAATCGTACTAAAAACCTACGTAAACAAGGTAATGTACAAATATTACATTTCTTTTTTTTTTAGAAAATAACCATGTAATTATGGTTATATTTCGAATAAACCAAATATTATTAGAGCTAAATAGGATTAAACTATATTTTTCCTTGTTCTCAACGTTATGAACCCATCAGAGGAAATCAAGGTTATTTGCGATCACCTGTAGGATAAAGGTATCTAGTAAATTGGTACAAATTTCAATAAAAAAAATAAAATTGGAACCTGGTTGGTTAAGTGTGAACCAACCTACTATGACTAGCGACATACATATCATGTACTAAACTTTAATAGATTTGTGTACCAAGACATTATTAGAAGGCTCATGTCATTTTGCTGCTGAGCAGCCCAAAAGATTTGACAGTTCAAAAATGTTTGAAAACTTTTATAATATTCATTATTTAATAAATCAAATTGTAAAAAAACAATTACTTAAATGAATATTTCGCATAATACAAAAAAAAAATCAAGAGATTCGTTCTCACAGCATTAAAATAAACATCTTTTCGCAACATTTTCCTTATTAAATTTTATTATTCCATCTGTCGGTTAACAAATTACATCCATTTCTGAAAAAGCTTCAAAAGCTTCCAGCCGAGCCGTGACACGATTCTAAATACAGAGGGCAATGCTCTAGATGTAATATTAAGCTTTTAAAATTTTACCAATTTTTTATTTATAGTCATCCTGTTTCCATTAAATTAAATGTTTTTTACATTTTTATTTAACCAAGTGAAATGACAATTTTATTTTTTTAATACAATTTAAATAAAAGTGAGGCTTTAAGGAGCGTAGATTTTTGTTCTGAAAAAAAAGGGAAGCTGTCAACACTGCGCCTGTAACCTTTCGTAGGTTAGCGAGACGGTAGGGTAAATGTACGAGGTATGTAATGGAGCACTATCGACTCCCACTGAAAGAAAGGTGGTAAGCGACTGTAAAGACTCTCTTAACATCTGTATGCCAACAAATTTTACTATACAATTTATTTATGTTATCTATACTATAATAATATTATAAAGAAGAGTTTGTTTGTTTGTTTGCTTGAAGACGCTATCTCAGGAACCACTGGTTCGAATTGAAAAATGATTTTAGTGTTGAATAGCCAATTTATTGAGGAAGGCTATGTAGTCATGCTACGACTAATAGGAGCGGAGCAGTGATCATAAATGCAGGTGAAACTGCAGGGACAGCTAGTTACTTTATAAAAATAAGTCAATAAGAAAGCACGAAGTCTTCCTCTTAACCAGTTCTTTGGAAGAAAGTTCTCGTACACTCTGGAGGTTTCTATAGAATGTATAACAGTGGGAAAAACATCAGCCGTGTGTGCTCACTCTTCCTGTTTCTATTGTAAGATTAGGAGGGTCAGTGGGGCTGAGAGAAAAGGCTCGGTGAGAAGTGTTATTGTTTTCTATATTTTGAACATGACCATTGAAGTCAAACATCATTGAGTTCAATCTCACTAATTTTATAAAGGCGAATGTTTGTGCGGATGTTTAATACTTTCTCCCGCAAATACGACTCAACGGACCTGGATGAAATTTAGCAGAGATAGCTTATAGTCTGGTATAGGCACATAGGCTACTTTTCATCCACAGATAAATTTCACCAACATTTCCACATATTCGCGGGCACTAGGTAGTGATTTTTCTTAATGCGGAAAACTTGCGATATTACGATATTTTACTGCTGCAAAGAACTTAAAATGTAACTGCACTGTTACGAAAATGGTTTCTTTTTTTATAAAATTAACCACCATGTTTAATCGTTTAAATCTTTTGCAATGCATTAGCACAGCACTGATGCAAGCATCATTACAAATTGTGATCTGCGTTGACTCAAGGAAAGCGAATTGACCCGTAGCGATTATCAATTCGAAATCGTTATCGTAATGCGTTCTCATAACAAACAACCTTACACATTGTCATTTAATGAGATTTCGGACTTCATGGAGGTTTAAGGATACAAGGTTGGCAAAGAGGACCATAATCACGGAAACTGCCGGATGCCGGTTATGGCCAACATATCGAAAAAGGATCTAACGAAATTTGCCGCAGAAACTGTTTCACCTAACAGAAGACACTATTTGCAATGTAGGTCCACTTCAACGGTTGTGACAAGACAACATTTGTTTTTACACGTTTACACGTTCGTTTTTTACGTTTCATTGCTATGTAGACGACGTAATATACATGTAGACGTATACAGTGATTGAATATCAAGGCTTCAAAGAAAGGAAAAATGTAAATTACCTAATTGATTCTTTTAACAGTTTACGATACATGCGCACTCGTACATAACATTAATCAAATCAGACCACGAGGAATCCTTACCAATGCCAACTCACATGTCTAACACACGATACAAATCTTATTACAATAATATAAAAGCTTTTTAGCGCATAAACTCCTACTGAATCATCAAGTATAAATATTATTTGTATTATTTTTCGAGCGCCTGAAATCATTGATATTCGCTTACGATGTGTTGATAAACAGTCCAATACGTACTGAAAGTTTCTAGAAATTTCCTGAGTGGCCGGTTCTAGATGCTTTTACGGTAAACATTTTCACTTAAATTCACATTCAATTTTGTTTGTTTTTAATAACGTAAACACAAAAGAGAACCACCTCGGTCGCCTCGCGGCATTTATAATTCTTTGCTGTGCAGTTTTTTAAAGAGTATTTTAGAAGGCCAACTAGGACTAAGTTCTACAATATTTACCTACTTTGGCGACCAATCACGTTATTATTTTCTGTGTATTGGCATGTACCGAATTATTTATAAATGTGTAAGTACGATTCCCGTACGAAATAATCATTGGGCCATTTGCCGATGTTCTCGATCGGAAATCCCCATGTTTTTATTATTTGGTAGAAGTGAATACATAAATTATAACGAGGCACTCTGTTGTGCATCTGTCTATCCAGACTAGACCACAGATCTTTGTCGGATAAATGTTCGCATACTTCATAATATTCCTTTTTAACCGACGAAAAAAAAGGAGGTTCTCAATTCGACCGTATTATATTTTTCATTTAACATGATTTGATTCTAGATTTAAATTTGTCAATTGGCATTTCGACAAAATTCTTTGGTACTTTATTAGAGATTTTAATACAGTTACATCCAACATGATGATTTACCCTACTTTCCCTAATATTAAATTCGGCACAGCAATTTTTTTTTATGTATGTTCAGCCCTCTCTCCGTTATTTATGAACCGATTTTGATTATTCTTTTTTTGTTAGATAGTGCATACCTCAAGAATGGTCCCATGTCAAGGAAGTCAGGATCTGATGATGGAATCCTGATAAAATTGAGAGAAACCCTCGAAAATTGTGGGAACGAATAGTGTTTCTGTTTTCTTTATTACTTTATCAGGTATTTGCGTTTAGTTTAATCAGTTTCAAGTTTGGCGTCGACTCAAAACTAGTTTATATAACATTTACATAGTACATTACATAAGTAGGATAGATTTACCTCTTTCCTACATTTGTGTTATCCCTGTATGATCGTAACGGAATCGAAGTTATTGAAAATCTACTTGTAAATTAGATTTTCATTCATTTCCAGGTGTGTTTTTTTCTTCAAAATGATGACAGTTCAAAAAATTTAAAGCCTAAAAATTAAATATAAAGAAGACTGAATATTAAAATCAGCAAAAAACACTATTTTCAGTTAGACTAAATAACAAAACAACATCAAATTCTTCGTGTGTCCGCTAGATGGCAGTAGAAGTACAACAGCGTGCACACAACATTCAACATTGCGAATGCATCACACGACAGAGCTGTAACGGGGCTAGCATTATCCATTTACTATACAAGGTGTGCCGTATACGTGACCGGTCGCATGTTCAATTCTAATCACGATAACTCGTTAATATTTCTTCATCTTAGTTGAATATATTGTTCGCTAGAATATTAATTGCTACTTAAAACCGTATCAGTTTCCGTGTAAGATGAGATAATTAACATTTTAATATAATATGCATATTGTGCTTTATCTACGTCAGTATAATTGATAAATGTACAATAGATAGAGTATGATAAACATTGAATCATTATTGTGTCGCAACGGTATACTTGTTTGATGAGAGCACATCAGGTTTCTTCTTGAATTGAAGCCTATGAGAAAGCTATTAGTATATTACTGTTTTTTATGTATGCACATTTTCTCCGGTTGCTTAGTGTCGTTAGAGCTTTATGGCAGGGGAATTAGGTTAACAATGCAAAAGTTGCACCGATAACCATCGATCATCAGACTGACCGTGTAAATATAAAAAAAATATTTATAATAATACGTAATTACGTACATATATTACCTAAAGTAGATATATAGACGTAGTACTGTGGTGATTTCCTCATACAGTAAAAACATACTTCTCGCGCCGATTAGTATATGTATATATATATACAACTTCCCAACATCAACCGTTGGGCCGCGGCCTGCCAGGCATGATCACCACGCCTGGTCGAAGGATCTTTCCTTTGTGTTGGAGTTCCTCCACAGTACTAATAGAGAACATCAACTCACGCTTGGTTAATTTCGAAAGAAAACTCACTAACAAAATTTATCATTATATTATCCAACTAGTAACCCGCCTCGGCTTCGCACGGATAGTAGAGACATCTTCAACAATCATCATCATATTTCAACCAATTTACACAAAACGTTAACAAATTATACATAAAATATATTCCTCACGAATCATTCTGTCTATTGGTGAAAACCGTTTGAAAATTCGTTCAGTAGTATTTCAGTTTATCGCAAACAGACAGACAGACGCGGCGGGGGACTTTGTTTTATAATGTGTAGTGATTTAATAGATGCGAATGTGAGTTGGTTTGCTTGTTTCTAAGCGCACTTTCTGGCCTTAACTACTCAACTGAATATTATTAAATTTTGCATAGATATATATGTTGTCAAAGTTACAGAAATGGACATAAGGTACCAGAAAAAAAAAAATACTGTTCAACATCTCCATTACCTCGAAGCCGCGGGCAAAAACCTATTCAATCTTAATCTTCTGCCGAACATTTACATCTTTTCTTGAAGATTACTAAGTTGTGTCTATAGTACGTCTGTTACGTATTTGTAAAAGACAATGGCAGTGGTTGTTAGAAAAGGACGGCGCTATTGTACCTTCTATACAAGTGCAGGTACCTACTGAACATTGTAACAAAAACCTTTGTCTGGCGCGTTCTTAACAACAAGTACATCGTCTTTAATAATAAAAGGTATAAGAATAGTATCAAGGGTAAAAATATGTTTTTAAAAATAAAATTATCCAAACTTGCAAATGTGATACTGTATTTCCAGGTTTAAGCTAATTAATACCAAAACAAAATCATTAATTTCAATTGAAACGATTATAGGTATTTTTGAATTGTCAGGAGTAGTCGTCAGTCGTGAAGCTAGTTGCCTGTTCCAATACGTAGATATTGGTGCCGATTCTATTGTACACTCGACTAAACTGAAACCTGACTTAATTTCTTCATATGAAATCAACCTAGTGTCCTTCGTAATAAGGTCTATTTGTTACTAGCATCTATTTCTCAGCGCCGCTAAATATCACTATAACCTGTCAACGTATACTCAACTTTATTTCCACGCAGCGAGAGTCTTCATTTATTCAAACGCTGTATAATTGCCGTATAAAAACTTGTTCTAAACGAACAAGGATGACGTGTTTTTAATCTACACCTACGAAGACGCTTACTTAAAAACACAGAGCAAAAGAGATGGCATTCAACGGATAGCGGCTCTCGCTACATGGTATTAAAGTTTATTTAAGCGTTTCAGACTGTAGTCGAAAAATAAATTGCTTATTTCGATAGCGACATATGTTACCTACTTGTTTCAATTTGAAATAAGACCTTATTTCTAAGTGTACAAGGTTTACTTCTTATATGAAGAAAATTTTGTGAATTTTAATTTAGCGAGTGAAGTAACAGAATTGGGGCCATTATGGAGAAGAACAAACAGGCCAGAAACTACAAGAACACGTTTTTTCAACATGTTTTTACAAATTTCTTCATTTTTAAATTTGTTTATGAGCGCAAATTAAATGCGAGGACATTGTAACCTTGCTCCTAAAGTCAGTCGCGCAAATTACTTCTACATGTGTTTAAGTAATGGCAGTCAGTAATTCACGTGGGAGAGCCATGCTTCGGTACGTATGGGCCGGCTCGACTCCGCTCGATACCACGGCCTCACAGAAAACCGGCAAACAATGGTTTCATTGCTCCGCTCCCGTCTTCCTGCTCTTCCCCCCTCTCCCCCTCTTCCTCTATTCAAACCTTAAAGGGCGGCAACGCACTTGTGACTCTTGATTTACAGGTGCCCATGGGCGGCGATAGTCATTTACCATCAGGCGACCCGTCTGCTCGTTTGCCCCAATAACCCATAAAAAAAAAGTCCGGAGATGACCAGCTCCGACCATAGGCACTCTTTCAAACTATGTTAAACCTTCAATAAACTTCCACAAAAAATGGTCTTTCTAAAGCTAAAAGAACTGGCGCATTTTAGGAAAAAACCCTTCAGCCTTATAGTATTCTTAACATGTGATATTCCCGTTCATCTATTACTTGTTGAAGTTTATAGTCTAGTAGTTTCAC
Organism: Callimorpha dominula; assembly: GCA_949752705.1. Lineage (NCBI taxonomy): Eukaryota > Metazoa > Arthropoda > Insecta > Lepidoptera > Erebidae > Callimorpha > Callimorpha dominula. The sequence continues at coordinate 7,581,270 of OX457010.1, read as the reverse complement.
CCACGTTGATAGTCAATGCGCTCGAAAAGATCGTAGCCATTATCTATACTGTACATTATCGTGAGTTCGATTCCCACCCAGGACAAATAATTGTGTGATGACCGATGAGCCTGATCATTTGTTCTATCTGGGTGTAATTTATCTATAATATGTATGTATTTAGAAATATATGAGTATGTTTATCAGCAGTCTGGTTACCATAGTACAGCCTCTGCCTAGTTTGGGATCAGACGGCCGCGTGTGTGATGTGTCAAGTTATAAACCTACTTGGCATTGAGCAGACACTTGAATAAATGACCTGATCATCTCTTTAATATTGTATATGGACTATGGTCTGATAATAAAGTATAATAAAGTTTATTATTATTATAACCCAATTGTGTTGGTTTATAACTCGCTACTACGCTTAACAATATTTAAATGGTTGTCACAATTTGTGACAATGTAGATAGGTGTCGAAATAGCTTTGTAATTCGAAATCTCTAGTAGACTATACTCGAAATACATAATTATGAATAATGTATATTGTTTCTTGATACCATTTACACGTCAATAACGGGCAGGACGGGTGGGGCGGGGCTCACACCAACTGTACGTTTATACAGACATCGATAGGTATACTAGAACTTTATCGTTGGCAACTAGAGATGGGCAAATGCCGGGGCATTTATGGCAAATTGGGAATATTCCTAATAAGTGCCGATAAATTTCTTTCCTTGGGCATTTATCGGGGACTTTATATTTGTTTCAAAATTTATTAACATAATTGATACTATCTTTGGAAACGAGGGTTAGTTGTTGAGTTTTGATGTCGTATATACTTTCTAATATTATAAATGCGAAAGTAACTCTGTCTGTCTGTCTGTCGCCCTTTCACGACAAAATGAAATTTGGTACACAGATAGTCTAGAGCCTGAGAAAGGACATAGGCTAATTTTTAAATGCGAAAAAAGGGGTGTAAGGGGTTGAAAGTTGGGGATGAAAAGTTGTACGTTAGTATCATCATATTTAGAGCTAGAAGCTTAAAACTTATTTTTTATTCGAAGTTTGTAAAAATTTTACCCTCAAGGGTGTAAAATAACAATAGGAAATAGGGATGAAAGTTTGTATGGAAATATGTAAGGTTTATATTAATGTTTTATAAGTTTGCGAAAAGAGACAAAATATTAGAGCTATTCTGATGAAATGTTTATATGCCATATGAATGATGTACGGAGTAACTACAAAATGTGAAACTGAAATTAACGCGAGTAAGAAACTTGCCAAGCACCGCGCCGTACACAATACACAATGAGCGCTGTGTAGCCCCGCCGCGCCTCGGGGCGGTGTAGATGGGGAAATATGTCTAATACTGTTTTTTTCATAACATTTTTGAAGGCAATATAAATTTGATTCACCCAGACTATGGTGGGAATCGAACCCACGACCTCTGGCTCAGCAGTCAGGGTCACTAACCACTAGACCAACAGGCCTGTCAAATAAAATATAATTATTAATAATATATGTTGTAGAATAGACATTATTTTGTCTCGTATGCATATTATACAAAGACTTAGTCAAAAATGGCTAGCTCAACAAACTACTTGCCAATAAACAAACTTAAAAAGAACACGTTTAGATAAAAGCAAAACCTTTTTTAAGAAAACTGGTCCAAACATCCGTATTTTTTTTGGTCGTATTTGAGTGTGGCCAGACTAATACATATATTTATAATTCTAATAAAAATATAATCGTATCCACGATATTTTCGTTCGGTCAATGTACTTTAGAATAAGGAGTATTTATATTTGCATTTCAGTAGTATGTTGATTTAACGGGCGGTGTTTAACACTTTGAACCTCATAACGTCAGTGACTGACACTTAATTAGGTTATATAAGCACTCTTTGTTAACAGTTCATGAAGTAATTTTTTAAATGAATAAAAAACATTGCAAATTTGTAAACATTCCCCTGCATTAGGCATGCTAAGGTCAAATATATTAACCGGGTTAACATTGGCCAACCTTTTTGGCACTTTGTATATCATTTACAGATCAATGTTAATTTTGTTATTGAATTCACAATATCGAAACATTTATTTACGCAAGAGTGTCGTAATCACAGAAGGAGCAACAGAGACGTAAACATAAAATGTTTTGATGATTGATGAGTCTAAAGTTAGGCGAAAAATTAACGATTTTAACCATATTAGTAAATGGAAAACATTTTATCCAAAACAGCAGAAAGAAGAAACCACTAAGAAGATGGGACTAGCTAAGGGAAAATGGAAAATAGTGGTAGATAATCTACAACTTATACTATTATTTGTAACCACTGCTATTCCGTCCTGATGGGATAACGATTCAATACTTATCGGTGCTTACTACCATCAGGGTTCATAACCGGCCATGCTATTATCTAATCGGACTGCTGCAGCTAGTAGTAAGTCCTCCCATTGCACTTTAATTTGAGACCTAAATAGCATTACATGACTAAGGTATAATAGCATTATTATCAAGGTATCAGAGTGCTTATTCAAACGAAATATCACTTATAATACTTACTTAGTAAATACTTTTACTTACATACAAGAACCAATATCACAAACACAACGTTTAATTACAACGAAAATTCTCAGGAAGTATTTCACGCCTGTCCGCACCGACATTTATCAAGCAGCACCATCCGATTTCTCATCAAACGAGACTAATTACTACGATGTTCTACTAACAGAACTTCCATTATCGCATTTAGTGACAAAAAGTTAATTGAATACGATCGGAAAAAAGTGTGCAGAAGTTTGTGGAAACCTGCCGATTGATAAAACAGGTGCTAAGTAGAGTTTGTAAACGAAATAATGAATAGATCATTAATACACAATTAGGGTCGATTAGGAATTGTAATAGAGCCGAGATAATACACATATACATATTATGTAAGAATAACGTAATGGTTATGGAAAAATATTTTTTTTTATGGTATAGGGGGCAAACGAGCAGACGGGTCACCGGAATCCCAATAATTATTGTTCTTTTGGAATTCGCCAAGTCTTCTTTCTCAGAATTTATCTCTTAAAATTTCTTTACACTTGCCAGACCTTGACCTATGTGTGTAGCGATGGAAGTTGCCAAAAGTAAGGTTCTCGGGAGACCAAGATGTAACGACTTTAGTTGGTTTCTATGGCAAATAATGAACACTACTACACTTGTCGCACCTTAACTCACAAAAATACATAATTTTGCGAAGTTGAAACTCCGCTTAACAATCTGAACATATACATCCAGTCATCTTATTACTATACATATCTTATATACATACAGTCTCGGTGGTTGCATATATAAACTTAAATATTTACCTACAAGCAACGATCTCATTAAATTCTATTCATAATAGACGCGTTTTACACATATTTTTATATGAGCTGTACAGATCAGAACATGATTTGGGTAAATATGAACGGTACACCATCTGGTAGGTACCTATTAAAGCTTTTTTTTGTGTGTGGAAACCCCCACGGGTCATCACCTCACCGGAGCTAACGGTGAAGTGGTATGTCGGAATCGAACCGACTAAAACCACACGGTGTTCCGTCACAAGTGGAGACCCACTTGTGACGCAATAGACATTGCAAGGGACCCGGGATACCCTAAGATGGAAGCCTCCGGGAAACCTATTAAAGCTTACGTATGCCCTGATCGTTACGAATTTAATTAGTAACTCATTTACAGTACAGTACAGTAACAACACAGACTCAATATAAATTTAGATTTTGTTGAAAGGTGTAGTATTATTTAAGATACGCTTGTAAATTAAGAAACTGGACAATTGCTAAACTTTGTGTCAATAGGGTTTTCAACTTTATTATAGCGGTCGGAGGCAGGAAAGCTAATGTTCTGCTTTGAGTTGTGACTAGAGCTACTGCTCACCCTACAAAAAACATTAATCCTAAAGCAAAACCTTATAGTTTTCTCATTACAGTTACCACTGTCAATAAACATAATACCTGGCATGCACTTGACCGTTACGGAAGCTATTCCTTTCATTGGTATTCCTGTATAATGTAATATAATAATACCATTGTTATAAGTGGTACACTTGAAGTTTTTTGTTATAGTTTCTTAAGGTTTTGTCTGGCCACAATGATGATAGCTCTACTTATACCTAATATTTTTATGCTTATTTTATTTTCAAATATTTGTTTATTAATTTGAAATGGCAAACACTACATTAACTTTGATTTGGACAAAAAAATGACGCTATGAAATTGTTGTTTTGCGATTTATTGTAGTGGAATCTTAAATAACTATTAAATAATATTCCATAATGGGAACAGTGAAATCTTCTGCGGACTTTACAACAAAAACGATAACATTGTCATATTATGTACCGTAACTTCTTCTAAACGGATTCTTTTTATTGCTCCCCGTTAATTTTACAGTGTCTACTTAGTACAAAACCTAAGTTTATCCTGTATACCATTGATGTAAACTTGTACACATCGATATAAATTTACTAAGTCTTGTACAGGACAAAGTGTTCAACCATAGAGACTTGAACACAATTTTATCATTTTATTTTTCTACCATACTTTGTTTATGTTAATATACACATTTATGACTTTTTTAACATAATATAATCTAGTTGACTGATACGATAACACATTAAACAAATTTAGTAAAAGTTAATACACTTTTGTTTACGATCCGTGACGACTTAGCTATACGAATTTTAAATATTGACGACAAATTGGAATACCAATTAGATTTTATTAATTCCCGACAGTACCCAGTAGTTTGTAGGTAGGTAGTACCTACTCTGTTTCAGCCCATTCATACGTACCCATGTTATGAAAACTCCTTAGAGAAAAATAAGTAACTGTCTGGGAATATAATGATAATTTATTCAGTAACGACTTCGTTTTTACTCAAGATCCGGGACGGCTGTTATAGGTAGGTACATACCTACCTGTAAGTGGGTAGGAACCAATTATTGTAACTGAGCGTTAAATAAGGCAGTGTACCTTTTCTTTGAAATCTACAAGGCAACGGGAGCCTCACTTTAAGTAGAGAAAGTTTCAATCTTAATACAAAGAGACAAAAGGTAAAATTGGTAATTATATATCTAGAGGTAATGTAACAATGCAGCAAGATTAAAAATAAAAAAGCAAGGTACGATATTCAACGGCCATAATATATTTTTTTTTATAATAGATACACAACCTTACAATTTATGAATAATTTTGCTGTCGCTACTTACAAACCTCTTTCGTTGACGAACTTGCTGTTTATAATTGAATAATCCAATTTAAAATACTACTATTTCTCTACGAAAAAACATTTCATTAGACATGTAGACTTTATGCGTAGATAGGCATTTATGAAAACATACTCACAATATGGAGCATACTATGCACAGACAGCTGTTGAATTCCCTTCTCTCCGGTATCGCCTCAACGCCGAATGAAAACACAACACAGTTGTTTGTTTAGTCAATTAGAACAAGCCTTTATTCCGGTGTTATCAACTCTATTATACTGCTTAATTTTTTTACGCACAAATAGCTATAATAGAATCAAAACAATTGCATATAACGTGATTATTTATTTTGGTCGACTGTAAGAACTGCGAACGCACAGTTGTCACGACAACAACGCGACATACGTCTCGCCCGCTGTTGTTCTCAGAACGAACTGGAACTGTTTTGATTTTATTAAAATATGAACAAATTAAATTAACGAAGGAATGAGTGAGTTATTTCAAACTGTGAATGAATGAATTGCAAAACTAATGTTAAAATGTTGCCAGCATATAAATATTTAAAAACCTTGTTTTCTCTATGGTCATTTGGTGTTGCCAATTTAGCGACTTTGTCATTAGAAATGACAACTTTTGCAGTTTTGCTTATAAGGACTTAACTGAGGACTTCTGAAGTACGTAATCAAAACAGTTTTAGAGCTAGTTTTCTTTTCTTTTACTAGGTTTTAATGAAAAACCTGGTTTGGACACCCTAACATCGGAATGGACAAAAGTTTGCAACTAAACCCGTTAAACTGCTATATCAGGTTTCGAGCGATGATCATCTCTCTACTTCAACTGCCGCTGTGTCAGATTAAATAATAATAATAATAACTTTACACATCCCACACACGGCCGTATGATCCCAAACTAGGCAGAGCCTGTACTATGGTGACCAAACTGCTGATAAACATACTTATATATTTCTAAATACATACATATTATAGATAAATTACATCCAGACACACAACAAATTATCGTGCTCATCACACAATTATTTGTCCTGGGTGGGAATCGAACCCACGACCTCTGGCTTAGCAGTCAGGGTCACTAACCACTAGACCAACATTCCAGTCAAAAGATTGTAAAATTTACTTAGTTTATTAAGTGAGGATGAAAGATAACAAGCAATGTATTTGTAAGTTATTCAACTTACAAATACATTGTAATATATCTCTAATTATCTTCATTTAAAAGCTATGTATGAAATATATCACAAAACAGTACAAAGTAAACTTTTTTTTTTTATCGTGTGGAAACCTCCACGGGTCATCACCTCACCGGAGCTAACGGTAAGATGGTATGTCGGAATCGAACCGACTAAAACCACACGGTGTTCCGTCACAAGTGGGTCTATTGCAGGAGGACCCGGGTATACCCTAGGAAGGAGTCCCCCGGGAACCCCTGCAGACCTTAGTCGCCTTCAGCAGGCAACCACATCATGGAGTACGGGTGGCCTTACACCCCTACAGATTAGAGAGGTGCGCGTGGAACACGACGCGCCACCGTCTTGGGCCTGCTTCTGCAAAGGTAACGGTCAGCCCGACGCGTTACCCCCAGGCCAGTGCTCATGGTGGCCGGAGATCATTTTGCACTCTCTGGCGCCTGGTGCGTCTTCTACGGGATGGGAGAGTGCTTGTCCTATCCCGTTCCCGTTCCGCCGCCTCTTTATCCAACATCACCTCCTCGCAAAATGAGACGGCGGAATCCCACGCACTCTCACTTTGGACCATGGACAGAACCATGGTCTCTAGCGATAGGCTTCCTACCCTAATAGCTGTCGCGAGATCGTTTCGCTGCTACGTCCATGTTGAGCACTACACCAAGGTGAGGAGTGAAGTGTCATCGCGAAAAAAAAAAAAAAAAGTACTATAATGATAAATACTAAACTCTAATTTATACAACTCATATTCCATTCCATTTTAAACGCGCGTATTACAATTGACTGTAATAATATTTTAAGCCTTTTTTGATAATCCTTCTTTATTTTTGTCTGTATGAAATTAAAACTTTGTTTCTATAGTTACACTTTATGTCCTTTGCGAAATAATTATTTTACCAAAACAAGATTTTGATCTTGTTTTGGTATTGTGAACTGACAACATAACTCACGCACGGAACGTTGGACAATTTGACAGTTACAAGTTGTTTTTCATATATAGAAATATTTCTGGCAACACTAATCTTCCTTCCGTCCATTTTCATTTCGCAAACTTAAAAAAACGACGACGAAAAAGAAAAGACATTTCTCTCTTTGTTGAATTATTTCTTGTTGTTGGATAATGTGAGCTGCCTATAGTTAATGTTGTTTAGTATTAATTTTTTAGTTTTACCAAGAGGACACAGCGAAATCAGCTATTTAACTGTAAGTTTTATGACATTTGATTCGATTTGTTTGTAAAGTGAGAAAGTGACCGTTTGTCGAGCATTCTCGGTCGGCGCAGATGCGATCTAATTTCACATCTCGCTGTAAGACGAACACGGCTATAAATGAACCGGCTGGTAATTAAGTATTGGTTCCGCAATATTAGCCAGGTAGCCATTATTATATTTGAAAGCAGGTGTCGTTGAATCATCGTTTCAGTATTTTATCATATTTATGATTGGTTTTAATTGATCGCAGCAGTTTTAAACGCACACCTACGTATTAAGAAAGTTGATACACAAACTGTGTTATTCAATTATTAGATGCACTGTACCTGTTGTATGAGTCAGTTATTATTCATTGATATTCAAAATTCTCACAATTCGTGACCTGGGCTTTGTTTACCATAGTATTGTTTTGCGAATATCGATATCTGGGCAACATCCAACTAGGCTTTATTTTCTTCTATGTTCATGAAAGTACATATATAACCTTGGCAGGGTAAAATAGTAATCTTAATGAAAAGGTCAAATGTAAACTCTGTATGTCATATTATTCTCAGGGTTAACTTCAGTCCTTTAAAGGAAACAGGGAATTATAGCTTTCATACTCAAATGGCTTTAATAATTTTACTGGACAACCAAGAGTTATATTTTATGAATCTGTAGCAACAGTTAACACATAGGTTGGTGTTCACATTTTCTTTTATCTTCAGTGTCAGTAAGGAGAGCCGTTTTTTTTAAAGATATTAAACATCTTGAATTATCTTCCTTTAAAGCACCACATTAGTTTATCTCAGCAACTAAACCTGAGTAGTATTTTGTGCTATGAAAGCAAGCACCATTTTGTCAAATTTATTACTAGGTTGTTTACAATACTTGTTTACAGAGTTCATACTTTCTGGTGGATGATAATAAAAGTTCATCATCCATGTAGTCATAAGTCCCTTGTAAACAATGTAAATAAAACCAATATGTATCTGATCACATTCTTACTTATATACAGAAATTGAAATTTTATTTATTGTTAAGTGTAGCCTAGGAATATTGAGAAGATAATACTAAGGGTGTATGTGACAGGCATTAAGAAGAGAGGAAAACCCAAGAAGTGAAGGATGCCTTACATGAAAGATGATATGACTTGAATGGGAGCGAGCACAAAGATAGAAATTTTTAACTTTGACTTGACAATTTTTTTACTTGCGCTATGGAATGTAAATGTATCTTACATCTGTAAGTGTATTTTCAATATATGACATAAAAGACCAAATTTATTCTTTTAGCATCAGGAGTTGTTAATGAATACTTTATTAAACATGTGTGACTTAAAGTTTTCACCATAGAATTCACTGTTGATTATATGGTAGATACGAAGATACCAAAATATCTTTCAATATAAAATTTTTGTGTTAAATTGTCCGGGATGAACTCCTAAACTAATGAACAGAGTTCTTCTCAGTGAGTTGTGGCGTAAAGCAAGGCTGCGTGCTCGCTCCAATTCTCTTCGCTCTGTACTTTGCAGTAGTAGTAAGAGAGGGCTTGCAGGATTTGTCTGACGGTATTCATATACAACCTACCACATATAACCTAACCTAACCTATCTAGACTTAAAGCTCACACCAAAGTGTCTCAGCAGCATATAAGCACGTTAGATAGATTCCACCTTAAATGCCTACGCGACATTATGAACATCCACTGGTCGGACTGTATACGATACACGTCGGAATGGAGGCATACCTAATGCAGCGGCAAGCAGGTAGATTGGCCATGTCTCAAGGATGTCTGACAACAGAGTGGCTTAGTTATTTTCTATTCAGAGCTACAAGGTGGCAATCAAAAACAAGGCAGCCAACTCCTGCGCTACAAAGATGTGCTCAAGCGACACTCAAAGCCACCTTGACCCGTCGCAATGGGAGGCGGCGGAGAGGCCACTGTGGAGGCGTACTTTGCGCACTAATGTGATCGAGTTCAAAAGACGACGGCAGGAAGAGCTTGATGCCAAACGGGACGAGCTCGAGGCCCGACCACCGGCGGCCATACATTACAATTATGTTGGAGGAATGCTGACTTGCAGTGAATGTGGACGCACGTTTACGGCAAAAATCGGGTATGCCAGTCACCTGAGAGCACATCAATGAAGCTCTCAATTATCAGTTCCAAGTCACCGTGGCCAAATACGGTCTGGATGGTATTATTATAAACTAAAGATAATAAGACCAGCTGACATTCAATATATATATATATATATTTTTAATTAATAAAGTGAAAGTGCTCAGTTGTTAATGTGCAATCAAAATAATATTAAATGTACATCTTTCTACTATCTACTATGTACTATGTATGTTACATTTCTAACTGAATGCTCATTTAAATATTGTTTCGCTATTTGATATACATTTACAAAAATTATACTAATCAATAAATAAATTTTCTTTCTAATACAGGATCAAAATTCAACAGTCTCACATAATACAAAATGGAGGATGAAAGTGAATATAAAAAATTGCCAACGGAAGAGAAATGCATTCACAAGCTATGGAAGGCCCGAGTGGCTGGGTATGAAGAGGCCATTAAACTATTCAACCAGATTGACGATGAGAAATCATCTGAGTGGAACAAATATTTAGGACTGATGAAGAAATTTGTGACTGACAGTAATGCTGTGGCCCAAGAGAAAGGTATGTGATTGTAATTTTTTTATTATCTTTACATAAACTTAGGTACCTATACTATTAATGGTGAAGTTACAAATAGATTAAGAGGCTTTTTGCTGCTCATTAATCCAATAGCAAATGACAATTGAATAATAAAATAAAGAGCATTTAAATGTTGCTATTTATTATTTACATTGCATTGTTGCTGATTCTAATGTTTTCTAGTTGGTTGGGATGTCAGCATTCTGAAATTGTAGCTCAATCTGTAATGAAAAACCAAATTCCATAGGCTATAATTAACATATATTTAGCACTACTTTTATGATAGATATTAATAAATAGTTTAGTTTGGCATCTAAGTAGGTATATCAATTCTAGTGTTTGACGAAATTTCAATGTTGTTTGTATTCGAACCAAACCATCAATCAATATCAAAAACTAACATCTATAATGAACATGATAACTTTAATGTACAAATTTTGGATTTAAAATATTATTATGAGTCATACTCATCAGAGAAGAAATACAATAGCCGATAGTAGGATCTGTTTTTGACTGACATTATTTAACTTTACAAATGTTACTACGAAAGTTAATAAATACCTGTAACAAATCACCTCTCACTAGATAATTTTGGTTCGTGAGCGTCTATTGCCATACCATCAGATTTAGCACCACGCGAAATACTACATAATACGTATAATAAATATTTAAAAAAATAGCCATCAATTCAAGTATGAATATGAAATTTCATTAAGTACCAATTTTTCCAACTTCTTCATATTGTCAATGACCTCTTTGCTGAATAGCAATCCATTGCAAATGCATTTCGATACAAAATTGCGTAATGTGTTAGTATATTGTTAGTAATAAGTAAATCACCTTGCTGGTTATAATCACTGTCGCGTAGCGGCGGTAGCTTCGCCGGTTGTCTACATTTGTGGTTTGAACTCGGATTTTGAGGGAGGGAGGACGACAGATAACGGATTATAAATCCAAGCCCAGTGTCTAAAAACTTAATATTGTATCACACATTTACTCAATCAGTTCTAAGAAAACAAGGCATAACAGATTTCCGCTTGAACCCCGGTTAACATCAAATAATTAAAGTAACAAAACGAATTGAAAAGTACGAAGAATTCCACTTTCCACCTCCTGGTTCCATCAGCAGACCTTCACTTTCAAGCTTATTCGTTGGACTCGTCAAAACGTATCATATGAGCCCAAACTGGAGGGGTTTACTAGTAGCGACTGAAGAGTTCCACTATCCATCTCCTGGCTCTATCATTAGCACCAAGATGCCAAATTATAGTATTACCGAGCTACATGTACACACAAAGTTTCTGAACTAAAAACTAGAAGCAGGTTAAAATTTACCTCCAAGATTTGTTTAAATAGTTACAAGAGAAGCTAATTCAAGCACGTTAATAGGGTTCGAATGTATCAGTTGTTTTTCTGTCTTCTTCTATTGTAACTACAATAGGTCCCCAGTCAGTGTGTCTACAGATTTTCTTACCTTTCAAAACTAAATACTGTTTAATAACGAAAAACCCTCTAAGCATAAGATAACTGCAACCTTAATTACGGGTAATGATTAGTCGCTGTAAGTTTTTACTTTTCTTTCTCTTTAATTTACTCTATTTGATTTTTTGCTGTAGTTTTTAAAACTAAACCGGTATTGCAACTAAGTCGTAGTGTATTTCGAGTTCACTGGCCTCTTAAGATCCGTCTCGGACGTCTTTTTTCAATTGACGTTATATTATCTTAGTTCATCTTAATGTAATTGCGATTAATTAGTTATCAGGATCAGCTTCAAACAGACATGATCACATACACCATTCATATCATGCCTATATGTACTCATAAGGAAGGACAGAGGTATATCAAGCATCTCACTTTTATTTCGCACGGAAATAATGTTTTTACTGGGAGAAAGGTGTGATGCTTACGTATGTCACCTTGCCGGCTTCCACGTGAGTTTCAACCTGCGCAGTGTAATCTTGTCTACGAATTGGTTTTAATACGCTTGGCATGGATTTAGGCCTTTGACACGAGCGATTTTTTATGGTTACTTTCTGTGAACATCGCACAAAATATTTAAAACTAATATATCTGAAAATGGAGCTGATTAAGTAGCTATCATAGTACAATGCAGCTACCAATGGTCTCTATAAAACCTATCGGCCTGTCTGTCAGATCTACCACTTAAAACCATCATCTAATCATGATAAACGTTTTACATGAGCAGGAAGTGTTTTGTACGTAGTTAAAACATGGCCGTGGCTTGTTGTTTATATGTTAATCCAGGATACAAGCGCTCTCAGTTCTAAAATTCAAGACCATTCACCGGTCGGAACTGCACTGCATATTGACTTCACGGATGGCGCAATGGTTAAAGTGGTCGCCTTGCCGCTACGACGCGCCGAGTGTTGTGGGTAGTAGCGGCCCTAGCTACATTTTTAGGTGGTGCAAGACCCCGAAGTGGCGCCCCTATAAATTCAAAACCTCAATGCTCGCACCGCCCCTGGTTGTGGGATACCCACACGCGACAAGAAATTAACTGGATGGGTCTGGGTGTTCTTTGTGTCCTTTGTTTTAATGTTTGTAAAGTCCCTCGCGACACATCATTCGTAATTGTCTTTATTACAAAAATACAGAGTAACACACAAATACTCATATTTATAATACTAGCTTCCGTAGACCTCTGTTTATGCGTGCCTGTGTTAATTTTAACAAAATGCGTCCAGCCGTTTCAGCTTGAGGTAATAACAGACATAATAACTTGCACACTCACATACTACACATAAAACACACATGTTCTTATAATAATAATATAATTATTAAGATTAAAATACCATTAACAAACAAGCCGATATTACAGATTAACAAGCCTTTCAATTTTTTCGTGGTCAAGGTTGGACAGCACCGTGTCGTGTCTAAATCGTAACTTGACAAACTGCACTCTTGTGACTCACGTTCTCAACTAACAGAGTCATAATCCAATTCAGTTACACACATTCGGTTCATTTTGACTCAATTACATACAAGGTTTCGGTCACATGGCTGATCACATGCTCAGTATGATCTTCGTATGTATGGTATCACCACGTGGTATCGAAATTACAAATGATCGGAACCACGTTCGTAAGTTTATCCTATTAAGTTTTACTCGTAATGAAAGTAGCCTTGACAATCGTCTGGCACGCGACTTAAAACGCAGAGTACAATCACCTGTGTATACATATACTGCTGTTATTCATTTCACGTTCATTTTCTCGGAAAAAAAATGGAAGGAAGGAAAAAAGGAACCAGGAACCATTTAGTACAGTATCAGCATGAACCAACTCCTAACACAAGCATTTAGCTTACCTGGAGGGGTTAAAAAGAATTGGAAAGGATCATTAATGTTAGATTTTCCTTTTTATAAGACAATTTGTTTTAGGGACATTGGACATTACGAGTATTAGGTAGATTAATATATAGATTTGTAATGTATGTCAATGTGTGGCATAGCCACAACAAAACGGATGGCATGATCTGTATGCGTTTCTTTGGACATCAGATTTGAGTAAATGGTCAGCATTGCAGCATGAGTAAGATCTTATTTGCATGCAGTCGTGAGCTTCTTAGTTTAATTCCCTCAGGTCAGGTAAACTGTTATTGTGTTTCTCAATTCAGAAACATGCCCCTGAGTAAGAAAAAGTCTCTTCCTATTTCGTGGAACCAAATTATATCGCTGATGAAATGTAAAGTGAATTAATACCACCTCTGTATATCCCTTTAGGAATGTCCAGGCGATGTATAAAGAAAAATTCTAAACAAGTGATACATTTTATAGGGCTGGAAGCGGCACTGGTATTTGTAGAAAACTGCGGACATGCTGGCAAGACGACGGGCGAGGTTATGTCCGGTATCGTTGCAAAATGCATCGCCGCCCCAAGAACTAAGACTAAGGACCTCGCTTTACAGGTACATATTCATATTTCAATTATTATTGCATGTTCCTCAGTGATATATCTTTCTCTTTATTTTTATATTTTTTAGTCACGATAAAATAACTAGTTTTACTGTTACACTTTTGTTGACCCTTTTAAAATCTTTGTTAATATACAAAGTCATTGGTGCTTCTCACGGAAGAATAAAAACTATCCTGATTGGCTACTCAAGCACGACGTCAAATCTACCTTGTTATGTGTGTTGGAATAATCTATCTTTAATTGTGGGAGAGTCATGCTTCCTCACGTTTGGGTTGGCCCTATCGCAGTGATACCACAGCTTCACAGAAAACCGACGTTTGCTTCACGTCGGTTTTCTTGTGTTGTGTTTCGACGAGTGAGTGAGGTTATCGGAGGCCCGAAGCCCCCCAACCATCATAAAGGCCGGCAACGCACTTGTGACTCTTGAGTTTCAGATGTGCGGCGGTAGTCATTTATCATCAGGTGACCCGTCTGCTAGTTTGCCCCCTATTCCATAAGAAAAAAAGGCTCCCTTGAATGTTACTATACCCTAGCATTTGACGTCACGAGTCTCCGTAGAAAAGAACAACTTCAGTACAATCATTGGATACTTTAACTTTTTTTATAAATTCATATTTGAAAAAGACTAATCTTAAATACATTCATACATATTCTCACGCCACATAACAATATCCCAAGTCTTGTTCTAGACTTCACTGGTTTCTTTATAATGTATAAGTATGTACACAAGAGTATCTGATGGGAAAGCTAAGTTCATTTGACAGAAATTGTGTTTGGACTTTAACTATAATTCTAGATCCTAGAAATGCTATTCTAAGAAACTTTCCGAGACAATTAGTAACCACAGTTCAATTAAAGAACCGACGTTTTGTGGTTTTAATGACCCCATTACTTAGGCACAAGGCAATGACTAGACAACTCTTCCATGAACTTCCAAGTGTCATTACCCTGCCCCAAAATGAATTTCTCAGAACTACAGTAGTGATAATAATGCAAAACAATTATATTGATGCAATAAAGGAAAACCTATTGAGGACCATGTTTATAATAATAATTTTTTTTTTTGGGACATATTACAAAGCTAGACCCAAAGTAATCAAGTTGTTAAGAAAAGCCTGTTTTTAGCCACAGAAGCCCTCTGATTCACAGGGTGTCTGATTCCTTGACTCTTTGTATCTTTTGATTAGGGTAGATTGGAATTGTTAGTCAGCGCCCTTAGGTAGACGCTTTTACTTCAAATTAAATTTTACCAAATTTCGAAACTCAACTTTCTTTGCAAACATCACGCAATCGCACGCATCAACGCTTTTTCAATTTAAATGAAATGAGCTTTAATTCGTATACTACTGCTTCTTTGACGTTAAGGAACCTTTTACTGCTCTATAATTAAATTAGTATTTGGTGTTAATTTCAATCACTCTTAAATTCAAACTGTTACCTAAACCAGGGCTACATCACTCGCTCGAGGTCGCGTTTTATATACCTACCAATTTAGCTCACCGTCCACGGTAAAAGTGTCAATAGGGGCGACAATACTTAGCTGAGAGCACGCACGTACGGCAGAACGGTATTCTCCGTAAATAAAAACAAAATGTCAAATCGAACTTATTATGAAGTGGAGATGTTTTGTTATTGCTATAGGTATGTATTTATTATATTAAATTGCGTTATTGTTAGACGTTAGTGATCTGTGAAATCCTTTAAAAATAAGTTGCAAAAATGATTTTACCTATTACTTTTTTTGTCAATATAATAGAAAAACATCTCCACTTCAGGTGTTTATTCTTTACTCACCATTGCCGCGTGGCTGTACTAATAATAAATAATAGTTATCTTCACAACAAAAAAATTAATGTTGCTTATATAAATTCTATACGATATTGATAAATGATGATGATGTAATAAATGTAGTCTATTAAACCGTCAATAATAAACCCATAATTTCTACTAAAGGTGACGAACTTTGTAGGTGTGAACTGCCAGCGTATTAATTTGTTGTAACTTGTAGGCAAGGCGAACTGACGGCTGCTTCTCTCACACAATATGTAATATAGTTAGAAATATAGTGAAAATAATAATAAGAGCTACTGAAATGTAAAACATATTGAGATCGGCACGGATTGAGGTTTTTATTTGAGTAGGTAGTTATTTGTTATTTAATACTTTTGTGTAACATAATATGTTACACAAAGTTTAAATTATCAGAGTATCTTTCTCTAGTCTACGCAACAGCCATTACTAGCAACCCGCCCCAGCTTCGCACGGGTATCAGAGACATCTTTAACAATCGTGATCATATTTCAACCAACTTACACAAAACCTTAACAAATTACATGCCTAAACCTTCCTCATAAATTGCTCTATCTATTGATGAAAACCACATGAAAATCTGTTAAGTAGTTTTTGAGTTTATCGTGAACAGATAGACAGACAGACAAACACGGCGGGGGACTTTGTTTTATAATATGTAGTGATGTAGTGATAGTGATGTATATGTCTACAGCATCAACATTTTATGTTACTATCGAAGGTTTAAGGGATACTTTAATTACCTATAAAAATTAAAGATATAAATTTCATATGGGAAATAATTTTATTTATCATTATATAAAACTCACCCATAAATTTGATTATCAAGTGTGTGTTCCGATATGCACTGCGAGCACTATAAGGAGTGGCGTCAATTTAATATACTGCGAAGCTGTTCCGTTATAATTAGCTATACTGGTTACTGTTTAATACGGAACGCAGTCCAGTATACTGTCATCTATGTTTTTTTGGCGCTGTTTTGACGTGAAAATAATTATCATATATAATTACAAGTTATCTGTTCAACAAGAAAAAATATTGTTTGAATGTAGTTAGGTATATTTAAAAATTTAATATTCAAGTCAATTGTTAATTGTAAATAAGTTTACTTTTTATTAAAAGAAAATATTGTTTTTCAAGTAACCGAATGCATAATAACTTTATAACCGAATTATTTAAATGGGGATATGTACGTTAAAAGTGATGAACATATTTCGACAAATAATTGTTTACTATTTAACTGGAAAAAATTGTATTTCATCACGTAATCAAAGCACTGAGAGCACCTTTCCTCGAAAACGCCAGTGTTCACAGTACAAAAATGGCGACGATTTATGACGTCATATTTTTCCCTAGGATACTGCGGCAGCATACTGTCAGTCCATAACGAAACGAATTTTTGCGCGGTAAGAGCACAGAACAGTGCTCGCAGTGTATATCGGAACATACCCCAAATAAATAATTTATTTCATTATTTGTGTACTTTGTACAACCCTAGAGTGTCCGGCAGTTCGGCTACACACACAGACGAAGGTCGCGGGGTGGGCAAGGCGTTCTCAACTTTCGAAAAGCGTAAATAAGATATATTTCTGGTCGCAGCTAACGCCAGGTATTATTATTTAAATTTTGTAGGCTATTATAACGTAGGTATTTTCAGTTTTGTATGGGAGTGATGTATCTGTTACGAAGTAACTATTATCTTATCTGTGCCTAAACCGATATTGTAATATGTAATTAAAAGCCAGCTACGCATGCCGCATTTACCTTTTTGTCGCCACTTGCCTCCTGGCGCCTAGAGCGACCTTTCCTGTAGTTTAAGGCGGACAACTTTCTGAAAATTGAATGCATTTTTTTAACTAGTTTAGGGTTTTTGTTAAAATATCATAGAAGTTTTCGAAGCTGACCATATGAAATTTGACCTTAAGTATAGTATGTAGTGTTTCGACAAGATATTCTTGGACGTCCATATCGCATACATCATCGAAAATACTCTTTCGGTAGGCACGTTTCGTTTTGTCTTGGTAAGCAAATTAGGTACTGAACAATAGCCAAGCACTTTTTTAATGATATGCCTTTTTTTTTTGTAAATTTTCGAACACCTCCATACATCACTGTTCTGCACTGTAATTCATCTCCTTCCAACCCGTTAGGACATTATCATTGTCAACTATGCGCTATGGGTATGAGTGAAGTGTAGTAAAGTTGAAAAATAAGCACGCAGGTTGCATCCCGTTTGCAGGACTATTTTAATAATTATTGCAAAGCGGGATTATATCTGGCATCACGGGACGGGACCCCTGCGCAGGTAATCTCACAATAAATTAATGAACACAAGGAAATATTAATTATTCTATATTTTTATTGCAGCCTTGCTAGGAGATTAAAAATATTGTAGATTTTTTTTGCAGGAAATGTGTAAAAGTATATCTGTATGCAATTTTTAGAGGTAGGGTTACTAATACCGATTCTAGGCAGTTTGATTCTGTGTAACTAAATGGTTTCAAGTATATATGTTTGTCCCTATTACTGACGTCAGGAGTTGGAGGTGTTGTCAGTTGGGAGAGTTTAATAAGAATATTTAAAATTTTAGTTGTAATAAACGAAGTATTCATGATTGCTCGAATTCTACAGTATAGTACAAGCTATGCTTGATTTGATGGCATAGGTAACTTTTATAAATAAGTTTTGGCAGTGTAGCTTAGCTTTATCACATAAGACTTTTTGAATAATTGAAGAATCGTTAAAACAAATAATTATTTCCAGGTTACACTGATGTACATAGAAATAGAAAAACATGAAATAGTTGAAGAGGAACTTCTCAAAGGTATGGAGCAGAAGAATCCTAAAGTTGTAGCGGCTTGCGTCAGCGCCCTTAACACGTCCCTGAAACAATTCGGCAACAAAGTGATCGCCATCAAACCTATGGTGAAGAAGATATCGGTGCTCTTGGCCGATAGAGACAAGGCTGTCAGAGACGAAATGAAAGCCCTCGTCATTGAAATGCACAGGTATGGATAAATCAGTACAGTACGTAGATATTAACGCCTGCACCTCTTGATGACAAGTAGATAATGTATTTCTTACTGTTTTACAACAGATGGCATTACTAGTATCTTGTATATATTTTACTACTTAAAGGTATTTGCATAATACGGAAGTAATCCGATTGACTAAAAATCGTATTTAGACAAGTGAATTATATTCCAAGTGCTTAGTTTCGATTTATGGTTAGGATAAATAAAAAAAATTGCCTGTCTGTAAAGTCGGTTTACGGACGATAATTTTATGTGATAACGTCATAAGAAAACAGTGGAAGAGAAATAGATAAGTCACAAGCCGAACGCTTAGGTCGATCGTGCCTATCTATCGCTTGTTCCGCGCTCTCGCTTACACGCTCGGCTCAGGCGGAACGTGACAATGGGTCATGCTTTTTCGTGCGTGCAGTCGGCGTTTATCGATTTATAAGACGGTATCACGTTAAATAATGTTTATGAAGTTGAAGGGCAAACATTACACAGGAACACTAGTAATTGAAATCTAGTGACTATTTAGGACCTGAAGATTTATAACATATTTAACTAGTGAGAAACCCGCAGGACCCCTGGTCATAACCTAGATTCAAACTTCATGCTTCTAGACTACAATGTGCTTCAAAGTAAATGACAAAAATATTCCGAACAACAGTCAATACTTTCCATTGAAGTTTGTTGACTTCATAAAAATGGTGACATCTGTATTCTATAGAACTGAAGTAATTTCTATTGATACAGCTGTCTTCCAAGTTACGTAACTATATTGTTTTAACTAATTAACAACGCTAATGACTAGTTTACTTTTTCCAGCCAATAGATTGGTGAATTGCGTCGCAATTTAGTCATAATTGCAAGAAGAAATCTACTGTCTAGTTATAGTAAATACTTATGGGAATATTACGAATGTGTTACTTTCTTTGTTGTTACCTCAAAAAGATGCGATACAAAACTATTTTTACACTACACAGCTTTTAATTTAATACATGGAGTTTTACACCTATTTTTTTTAATGACAACTCCTTTATTACTCCACTAGCAGCGCCTCGCGGTTTCACCCGCGTAAGTCCCGATCCCGTGGGAATGTCGGGATAAAAAGTAGCCTATGTTTTAATCCAGGTCTCCAGCTATCTACACACCAAGTTTCATCGCAATCGGTCCAGTAGTTTTTGTGTTAAGACATTACAAACATATACACAAATGTTTCCCCTTTATAACATTAGTTTAGATTACTTTTATAGATTGCAACTACAACTTATATTACATCCGACTAATATTATAAAACGTGAAAGTTTGTGAGGATGAATGGATGTATGTATGGATGTTTGTTACTCTGTCACGCCAAAACTACTGAACCGATTGCGATGAAACTTGGTATGTAGATAACTGGAGATCTGGATTAACATATAGGCTAGACTTTTTATCCCGATATTCCCACGGCATCGGGACATACGCGGGTGAAACCGCGGGGCGCTGCTAGTATATTAAAATAATATGTAGTTGGGATGACAATACTATAATTTGGCATCTTGGAGCTGATCTGATGATAGGGCCAAGAGGTGGATAGTGGCTACTAGTACAACTATGCGTTCTTCTAGTAAATCTCTCGTGCTCGTATGATTCGCTTTGACGAGTCCAACAGATTGGACTTGGTATCGATGTTTTGATGATAGAGCCAGGTCGTATACAGTGGTAATCTTTTTTGGTTCACCATTCAAACTATTTATTATTTAAACTAATAATCATTAATTAAAAATTTCAAATACCCCCGACTCGAAAAATCCCTTCAACGATTACAAAAGAGCTGACGAACAAAACGGCTGAATAGGTTTTCTTGAATTATTTCTAAGACCACTCTCGATTAAGTCGCCTTTCAAATAAAAAAACCGCAAATCCGTCCATCCGTTTGGGAGCTACGATGCCACAGACAGACACACAGATACCTCAAACTTAAAACTCCCCTCTTTCTGCGTCGTCGGTTAAAAGGTAACATTCAAGTTAGCGTCTGATAATACTGCCGCGTATAAATCCTCGTAACAGCAGAGTTTTTTTGTCGCTGGCAATCACCTAAGAATTTAGACATTTCTACACATACTCCAATTTGCCCGTCCTTGGTCATAATTATTATTGGTATTCTACAGTGATGAATGAGTGAATAAAGACCATGAGAGACCAGCGATCTATTTCCTAAAGCTGTAAATATCTTTTTAGACATAGATCTTTATTAGTACACGAGTACATCATCTATCCTCTTTACCCAGGTGGATAGGTGCCGCCATTGAGCCACACATAGCATCTCTGCAAGCTGTTGTACAACAAGAGCTGAGAGAGTCATTCGGTGGTAGTGGAGGAGCACAACCCACGCGCTACTTACGGTCACAGCAGAACCGAGTTCGGGAAACACCAGCTGCAGATAGTACTGATGGTAAGTCTATTCTGTTCCAAACGCCCCTCTTTATATGTAAGCATACTTTAATATTATCTACGTATTAACGGGAATTAACGCGATCACGAAAAGGTATTACATACCTCTGAATTGCCTGACGTTTCCACCAGGTTGCACTGGCCGTGGTCACAAGCTGACTGGCTTAGCGGTGCACGCCCTCCGTCGTCGACATCGTGAGGTAGAAGGTTCTTCATCCACCTCCACTTTTTTGATATTTTTGTTTCGCCATGTACCGTCACATACTATACTAACAGTGTCCCTATTCTGTAAGCAAACCGATGTGGCCCTATTCTGGTGTTCACCCGACTGCGCATAAAAGCGAGGTGGCACGTTTTTTATCACTGGATTCCACGCTGTAGATAATTTGAAACCATCTTCCCGATTGAAAGTTTTGTGTTTTTTAATTTCAATCGCTTCACGTACAACTCTTGAGTAAAAGTGACGTTCCGTGGAGAGGACTTGCGTACGGTGATCAATCCAGTGATTGGTGCCTGCTTCGAGTGCATGTTCTGCAATCGCTTATTTGCTAATCTGTCGGTTCTTCACAGCAGCGATGTGTTCTTTGACCCTTTCAGCAATAGTCCGCTTTGTTTGGCCCATGTAGGAACTACCACAGCTGCAATTTATTTTGTAGACACCTGGAGTTTGTAACGGCAAGACATTCTTCGGTGTACCCACGATGTTTTGAACCTTTATGCCTGGTGTGTATACTGTCGGAATGGAGTATTTCTTTAATACGGAGCCGATCTTATCCGTTACTCCTTTGACATATGGCATGTAGGCTGGTTGTCTGTTTACCTCCGGATGCTTGCGTCTCATTTTCGGTTGTTTCCGTGTTCCATTCACCTGATATCCGTTACTTTTAAGTACATGTTCAGGAGAACATGATCCAGCTCTCGCTCCAAATGTTCAGGGTCACAAAGATCGTATGCTCTGTTCTTGAGTGAAGTCATAACAGACTGCAGGTGTCGGGGATGATGATGAGACGTGGCGTGTAGGTACCTATCCGTATGAGTAGGCTTGCGGTACACACAATGCGACAAGGACCCATCTGATCTCGCGGTTACCTTGACATCTAAAAATGACAATGACCTATCCGCCTCTACCTCATATGTGAACCTTATCTTGGGGTGAAAAGAGTTGAGGTGTTGTAAACATTGATCTACTTCCTGTTTATTTCCTTTGACGATACTAAAGATGTCATCCACGAATCGCTTCCAAAGCCTAACGGTCTTTGGGCCGAGACTCAGCGCCTTCTCTTCAAAATGCTCCATCCAGATGTTGGCTAGTACAGGGGCTACAGGACTACCCATTAGTAGTAGTAATGTTGACCTTGGAAAAGGAAATAGTTGCCCTCTAGACAATGTTCAAGTAGATCAATATAATTGAACGACAACTCGTGGTCTCTCAGCAGGTCTTTTACGACGTCCAAACATTCTTTTATTGGAACATTGGTGTAAAGTGATTCCACGTCAAAGCTGACCATGACGTCATCAGGTTCCAACTTGAGATCTTTTATAATTTGTATGAAGTGCCGCGAGTCTTTCACAAAAGACGGTGTTTTGCTTACAAGTGGTTGCAATACTGACGCAACATGCTTCGCGAGATTGTAAGTAGGAGAGGCAATTTAACTTACAATAGGCCGCAGCGGCACGTTGCGCTTGTGTATTTTGGGCAGACCATATAATTTCAGTGGCTGATGTGACTTTGGTGCATAAAGTCTGTTGTACTCGTCTTCTAAAAAAAGGTCCTCGTTATCCTGGATAAGAGATCGTATTCTACGCGTTACTCTGGCCGTGGGGTCAGGCAATTCAGATTTATGTAATTACCTTTTCGTGATCGCGTTAATTCCCGTTAATACGTAGATAATATTATATCATGGAACGCGAAAGTTTAAAAGTTAGTATAAGCATACTTTGATTAGCAGCTAATAATTTATTATTGAATTATCTTCTATATTTGATGTAAAACTCCCGCGGGTTATCACATCACCGAGGGTCATGTTATACTGACCTTGAACCGACTAAACTCATGCAGTGTTCACGGGGTCTTATTGCCGGGGCCTTATTGAGGACAATTTATTGTTAAACACCTGTTGAATATTATATGGACATCATTTTGGACTCTCCCGTTCCAGAAGGGTATTAGTTCTCTCCTGTTCCCTTTCCACCGCGATTTAATCAGTATCGATACCACATAGTATGAAGCAAATTCTGCATTGAAGCTTTCTCGATTATTCTAATTGTCGGGTAAATTAATTTTCTGCTAATAAATAGTCAATAGCTTACTATTGTCGTTGGTACGAAGGTTAGGTTTACACGGACAGTTTTCCGCCAATTCCAAGACAAAGTGCGTATTTTGCTTGAATGTCGTTGGTACGTATATTGTAGTCTATGGGCACGTCTCGGCTCAAACATGAGACCAAAAATGTAGCTATTCGAATGTGGATCTAATACAATACGGTATTAGACTGTCAAGTCAAATTAGTTTCTATTTATTAAACATCAAAACAGTATGTTCTGCAGAAATTTTTATAAAATAATGAGATATAACGTGATACCTAGCTATTGCCAATTGCCAAATCTTATATTTTTAATAAAACTTGAAAATAGTAACGAATATAGTTTATCACAGTTTTATTAACTCCCGACGCAGAAAGAGGGGTGTTATATGTTTGACATGTCTGTGTCTGTCTGTGGCATTATAGCACCCAAACGATTGGACCCATTTAAATGCGTTAAGAAATTCTATTCAGCCGTTCAAAGATTGAAGGGATTGTCGAGTCGGGGGTATTTTAAATTTATGATTGTTACACTTAATTTCATGAGGACTATTAAACAATTTATTTTAACCATAAGACACACTCATATTATTCTTAATTAAACTCTCAAAGTTATATAGGCTCGCTCCTTTTGATACGGTTGAAGTGGACGATGGGTGACTCGTGCGTCATGCTCGTGAACGAGTGCCGTTGGTTGGTTGGGGCTGGTCATCTCCGAACTGCTATTACTTACATAGAACAATATGTTACATTGTCCTCACATTTAATTTGCACATATAAGCAACTAGCTGTGCCCCGCGGTTTCACCCGCGTAACTCCGATGCCATGGGAATATCGGGATAAAAAGTAAGTATATGTGTTAATCCAGGTCTCCAGCTATCTACATACGAAGTATCATCGCAATCGATTTAGGAGTTTTTGTGCGAAAGAGTAACAAACATCGATACATCCTCACAAACTTTAAATTTTTTTTTCACTAATAAGAGTGATTCATGATTAAGGTTTAGGTGTATAATTTTTTTTTTTTTATTTATTTAAGTAATGAAATTATAATACAGAGGTGTTTCTTAATTCTCAACTCGCCAAACTTTTACGTTTGATGGCGAGAGGCGCTATTTTGCATAACAATGAATCACCTTATGTGTACCTAATATTAGACACAATAATATACAATTCTATAATACAATAACATAAACATAAACCTATGTCTTATTGTTTCCATGTTAACTGTAGAACCTTATGTGACTTTAAATATAGTAATTAAATAACTATCTACTGCTTATATATTATATAATTATGGTTTAATCTATTTAGTGACATTATCTATCCTGTATAATGCTTTTAATTTTGTCCTAAGCGATCCTTTACGTAGTTTTACTTTTTCTCTTAGCATATCGCACTGCTATTACAAGAGTGTATCATACTAACTTTTAAACTTTCGCGTTCCATGATATAATATTATCTACGTATGAACGGGAATTAACGCGATCACGAAAAGGTATTACATACCTCTGAATTGCCTGACGTTTCGACCAGGTTGCACTGGCCGTGGTCACAGGCTGACTGGCTCAGCGGTGCACGCCCTCCGTCGCCGACATCGTGAGGTAGAAGGTTCTTCATCCACCTCCACTTTTTTGATATTTTTGATATTTTCGTTTCGCCATGTACCGTCACATACTATACTAACAGTGTCCCTATTCTGTAAGCAAACCGATGTGGCCCTATTCTGGTGTTCACCCGACTGCGCATAAAAGCGAGGTGGCATGTTTTTTATCACTGGATTCCACGCTGTAGATAATTTGAAACCATCTTCCCGATTGAAAGTTTTGTGTTTTTTAATTTCAATCGCTTCACGTACAACTCTTGAGTAAAAGTGACGTTCCGTGGAGAGGACTTGCGTACGGTGAAATTCAATCCAGTGATTGGTGCCCGCTTCGAGTGCATGTTCTGCAATCGCTGATTTGCTAATCTGTCGGTTCTTCACAGCAGCGATGTGTTCTTTGACCCTTTCAGCAATGGTGAAGCTTTTTTCAGAAACGACAGAAAACTGATTACTCTCTTCCTGTTAAAGATTATAAAAAGTGAACACTGTATATAGATTATTGATAAAATTAAGGGATTTCTGTATTAATGAATCATTTAAGAGATTGCAGGTTATCAAGTTATTTCCAATTTTTGACTCAATACTCTACTGTCTTAACAAATTTAAAAAAAAATATGAATTATTTTTAGTCATTTTGTTGAAAAATTTGGCTTATTACAATTTATTATTATTATTTTGTATTTACTGACGCGTAGGGAATTGATACTTACGTATGAAAAATGAATTATCTCAAATTTACCCTATTTTGAGTTGATACAGTCTCGTAATAGCAGTGCGATATCTATTTTGTTAAACACTTCAGGTACCAAATACTTCGATGTTTTTTTATGATTTGTACCCGTGCGAAGCAGGGGCGGCTTGCTAGTATATTATAAAAATATATGTATACAGAGCCTTTAAACAAATCGCTAGGGTCTTGAAAATTCCTATTACGGACACAACCGTCAACAACGTCTGCCCTCACGCGTCTGCCAGTGCCTGCCCGCGTCTGGGACCCGGGTGCCGGGTAGCTCACGCCAGTACGCCATGCGGCGGTGAACGATGTTTCCCCCGCCCCCTCGCCCGCAGTTTTATATTATAGTCGTAACTTTTCAAATATTTGACCAAATTACGTACTTTTAAAAGACAAAGTTTATCTAATTTGAATATCAGAAGCGATAAAAGTATTTATTTTCATAAAAATCAATTTGTTACTGCTAAATGTGAATTGGAAATAAAAAATCTAATTTTATTGTATTTATGGTTCACTATTTTCGTAATAATGGCTTACACATAGAAGATAGATATACACTGTCGCGGACTTTTTTGTAGAACTAGGAGAAACAATCCCACCGTACATTATATTCGTGTAACTCTTAAAGTTTTCCCACCGCACGCCAGAATAGCTCGCAGATGACAGATTTTTTTCCGACTTACTTAACATTTATCGTTATATTTTGGCCAATATACACAATATCTTCATAAATTATAGCCTATGTGTTATTCTGATATATGAGCTATATTATTGTAAAGTTTCATTAAAATCCATTCAGTAGTTTTTGCGTGAAAGAGTAACAAACATCCATACATCCATACATCCGCACAAACTTTCACGTTTATAATATTAGTAGGATGTAACCAGAGACTTGTAAAAAACATGTTGAAAATAATGTTTTAATTGAAGTAAATGATTTTAATTTTGATAGTAGAGGTATGTAAACAGATGAAACTTTAAAGGTGCTGGGGAAGATGACGACGCTGAAGCTGGCGGTGGCGATTCAGGCGATATGGATCCATACGATCTTCTTGACCCAGTCGAAATTATATCGAAACTGCCTAAAGATTTCTATGAAAAACTCGAAGCCAAGAAATGGCAGGAGCGGAAGGAAGCTCTTGATGCGTTGGAGGCTCTTTTAAAGACGGCACCTAGACTTGAACCGGGTGATTATGCTGATTTAGTGAGAGCCTTGAAAAGGGTAAATGCTTTACTATTTATATAGTATTAAATCTAGAATAGACTGGGGTTAGATGTGATTAAGTATCGGAGCATTATACGTGTAGTACTGTTACAAGTACAAGTACTAGTTTCGGTTACAAGTAACGGACATCTTGAAATAACCCTTTACGCTAATAAAATTGTATATTATTTGCATATTTTTATTATTTTAAAAATTAATTTTTAATCACTGTGCAGACACCTTCTTAACTCATTTATGTGGTTTTTCTTCTACTGACGTGGCTCACACTTTTAGATAATAATAAAAAAAATATATCTTTTACTCATTTTTTTATCAAAGTTTCAGCATCATTGCTTATTTACTACCTACTTTCACTCCGACTCTTTTTAATTAGCAATAATAACAACGAATAATGTAATTATAGATTGTATTAGCAATTGAAATAATCAAACAATCTTGCATAATACATGTGATTATACAATATTATTTTAAATTCCTTAAAAAGACAACTCCCGCGTCAGGAATATTCTCCTGTGTCGCTGGGGGCTTCACAAACATTCAAACAACGGACACAAAGACCACCCAGACTCGGGACAATTATTTGTGGGTCACACAAATTTTGGTTCCGTGTGGGATTTGAACTCACAACACTCGTCGCGGCGTAGTGGCGACGTGACCACTTAAATAATCACCATCCGAGCAGTCAAAAGAATTAGTGTTTCTAGAATTAAATTATGTACCTACTGTAAGTAATACCACTAATAAATTTCAGGTGATAACAAAAGACACAAATGTGATGCTAGTTGCGCTGAGTGTCCGTCTCATGGGTATGATCGCGAGCGGGCTCCGCAACAAGTTCTCGCCTTACGCCACCGCGTGTGTGCAGGCAATACTTGAAAAGTTCAAAGAAAAGAAGACTAATGTTGTCGTTGCATTGAGAGACGCGATCGACGCGATATATCCTTGCGTAAGTATATTTTATCCCAGCCAATAATATTAACAGTGAGCATAAGGGACTGTAATAGGAAAATACAAATAGATAATGATTTAAGTTTATTTCTAGGTTATCATTTGGTACTACAACCACAGAAAAAATAGATTTTTATTTCGGATATCCGACAGTTTCAGACTTACGGAGCCCCGTAACATCCCTAATGTATTTCTTTTTATTTCTTTAACAAAAACAGTTTTATTATAATTGATTACCTTCTGAAATATAAATATATACATATAATAATAATAATAATAACAATAACTAATAATCGCTTCCTGCCGTCGGTCTCTCTGCAACGGATTTTAATGTGGTTTGCAACAATAGACGAAGTGGTTTATGAGGAAGGTTTGGATATATGTGGTTTATGTAATTTTATTGAGGTTTTGTGTAAAATGCTAAAGAGGTCCCAAAGGACTACCTCTGGAAAGTGTTTAAAATACAGCCCCTATACATTTGTACAATGTAATTAGGTAATAATTGCTTTCAATAAAATTTTACATTATCAAGTTATTTGTACCGTTTTTATTTTAGACAAATCTAGAAGCGATAATGGAGGATATGCTTGCGGCCTTCGATAACAAGAACCCCTCAATAAAGGCAGAGAGCGCACTGTTCTTAGCTCGCGCCCTGTGCCACACGCAGCCCGCCGCCTTCAACAAGAAGCTGGTCAAAGCCTACGTAGCTGGCTTGTTGAAACTCATTGAAAGCGCTGGTATGTCACATCATCTTTTTAATTATTTATAAACATATTATTAAATATAATGTGCTTCTTTTAGTTTTTTGTTATCATTGATTTATATTATTATAATATTCATAAATTATTTTCCATCGACAGCTTTGTCTGTATGTCTTTTATAGGCAAAGGCCTCCCCCCAACTACTTCTATTTACCTGTCTCTGGATAAAGCTGTCCAACTTCCATCTGCTATAGTTTTTTTATCAACTCATCTTCTTACTTTATTACCTAACACAGGCACAGGCTTTTGAGAGAGATACCATTTAACAGAGGTACAATAAACGATTGGTAGATGTTGTAACCAGTGTAATTCTTCAATCATGTTAATCCATACTTATAATAGGTGCATACATTAATGGCAGATTTTTTTTTGTTACCAAAGCCAGTGATGAAGACTACATAGTTCCTTAGGTGGTATTCGGGCATCTATAAATGATAAATAGTCTTGAAATCGATATAAGCACATGGTTTTCTACAATGTTGCAACTTTGACCACAACACACCTTGTAGATTCAAAACACTTCAAAGAATACAGTAGCAAAGTTGTACATATAGCATCTAATCAGATATCTAGGGATTTCAAATGTCAAATGTTTTGATGACATTTGATTAGTAACAATATCCTAATATAACTTACTTTAACAGAACCCACAGTACGTGACGCAGCTGCAGAAGCATTGGGCACAGCTACTAAACTAGTGGGTGAGAAGAATATTGCACCACACATTGGTAAACTTGATAACTTAAAGGAACAAAAGATTAAGGAGTTTGCTGAAAAGGTATACCTTGATTTTATTCTTTTACTGATTGATAGACAACGGTAGGTTATAGATTTTTATAAAACTTTGAATGCCCCTAAGGTAGGTGACGTGTATACAATCTACTTGATTTTAAACCGTTAGCGGTAAGCATAGTTGGCACGCTTGCAAAGTCGGGAGCATCACTCGCTTGTTGCTGAGACTGTAAAGAACACTTCCACATTCCTTTGAAGAACTTGCAAAGGTTTTTTTGTGGTTTCAAAACCGGTTATTCCACAATTTCAATTCTGTTCAATGGATCAATTTCCACCTTATGTGTACGAACTGTCTTTATAAGTCAATCACATATTTTCTTAAAGTTACTTAAATCAGTTAGACATTATAAAATAAATTGAAATTACATTTGTTTTATTTCAGGCTGTGATCCATGTCAAAATAGCGGCTCCGAAGAAGGAAACTAAAGGAAAACAGTCAGCTGCACCATCAGGCAAAGGTGATGCCAGATCAACAGCTGGCTCTGTTACAGCAAAACCTGTCAAACGACCTGCTTGTAAGTATGAATGCACATTTTTTTTTTATTTTGCCAAGCTGGAAATATAAAAGAAAATGTTCGGTCGCCTCAGGGTATGTGCTTTTTACTCGCTATACCAATGGTGTCTAAGGCGTTTGAAAACCCCATCCCTTTTTCCATGGAGCTTATTCAACACAGGATCAAAGCACTATGCTTTTTAACCTACATTTTCTGTAAGGTGGTATATTTTGAACTGGGGTGTCTACTTGATTAATACTGGGTTGATGTGACTGCATTCATACTTACAAACTTATTACTTAAACTTATGAATTTATTTTTGATTGAACACAATTAAGTAATTTTGTTATACTTAGAGTTGGTATTGGTCGATAGTCAAGAGTAGTAGCATACAGTAGTACTCCAATCAAAGCAGAGTGGGAAGTTTTCTACCTAGAGAAAAAAATCCTGTTTTCATATCTTTTGAATATAGCTATTCAAAATTATTAGAAATTAGTACATTTTATTATGCCAATTAGTATATATTCACATATAGTTGCTGATTTTACAAATTGGTTGTTTTTTTTTATACACTATTAGTAAAGTTTATCACATGTTATTTAATTTAATATATTTCACAAGAATACCATTCTTGTTAACGGGTGCAAAGAAGTTAAGCACTTGTATTAGGAGTGTGTTCACATTTAGAATGTTCAGGGTTGATGTAGTGTATTAAAATATAAAATATGTCACATACGTCGCTCTCGGTACTAGTATATTACAAACCTCTTACGCCACGTCGCCCGCGCTCGCTCCGACTACTGTCTGACTCAACCTTTAGTACTCCAATCAAAGCAGAGTGGGAAGTTTTCTACCTAGAGAAAAAAATCCTGTTTTCATATCTTTTGAATATAGCTATTCAAAATTATTAGAAATTAGTACATTTTATTATGCCAATTAGTATATATTCACATATAGTTGCTGATTTTACAAATTGGTTGTTTTTTTTATACACTATTAGTAAAGTTTATCACATGTTATTTAATTTAATATATTTCACAAGAATACCATTCTTGTTAACGGGTGCAAAGAAGTTAAGCACTTGTATTAGGAGTGTGTTCACATTTAGAATGTTCAGGGTTGATGTAGTGTATTTAAAATATAAAATATGTCACACACGTCGCTCTCGGTACTAGTATATTACAAACCTCTTACGCCACGTCGCCCGCGCTCGCTCCGACTACTGTCTGACTCAACCTTTAGTCGTTATTCTATCGCCTCTTCTAATTTGTAAGGTAACTGGCTGACCCGACAGACGTTGTCCTGTCTTAACTATGAATATTGAACAATCGCGGAAACTGAAACCACTGTAAATTTTCTAATTTCCCGCGCAACTTTCTTAATTTTTTCGTTCATAAGAACCTTCTCCTGAAAACAACAAACACAAAATAGCTAATATATATATTATATAAAAATGAATTCCTATTTCCCTTGGTCACGGTATCACGCTAATTCTTTTCTTTTTGTGTATGTATAGGAAAACATGATTGTTCAGATCCAACACTGTAAGCGTGTATCTAGTAAATGTTTACCTCGTCCTTACCTAAAATTTTTTACAAATTAAAAGAAAATGAGGTTTTTATTATAATAAAAATAATTAAATATTTTATTAGAAAAATGAGAAAACAAGATATTAGTTTGTCTATACACGCTGTTTGTTCTGACAGCGAAGTCAGCGCTGGCGAAGAAGGCGGGCGCGACGCGCGCGCCCAGCTCGCCGCCGCGCGAGGCCGCGCTCTCGCCCGACGACGTGGACGCGCTCGCCGACGCGCTGCTACAGCCGGATGTCATCTCGGGTACTCTTATATTGTATATATTGTACTTCTTAAAAAAAATATATATCAATCATTTCTATCACATTAATGGCGTCGATACAGTAGAACGTTTTTACCTCCATATATCACTGAGGTCTGAATGCTCATAAGGTAGTGTAGGCCTTAGTCGATTGCCTAATTTTTTCTTTCACTTTGAGATTGATGCGAGATTGAAACGATTCGTTTTGCTTACGGATGTCAAGTTTTTAACATCCGTTAATTTGTTTGTGACCCTTCAGTCATTATTCTCAAAAAAAAAGTGTAATTTTGAAGGCAGGACTATTTTTCTTACTAAGCCTATACACACGAGATCATGTCCTTCATTTTCATTTTAAATATTTTTACAGGTCTGGGCGACAGCAACTGGAAAAATCGTCTTTCAGCTGTACAAAACTTCCATTCGACAGTGCAAGGATTGTCAGCTGCAGATGCTACCTCACAAGTGTTATACCGCATACTTAACAAGAAACCAGGTCTAAAGGACACCAATGTACAAGTTCTAAAGGCCAGGCTGGAGGCGTGCAAATACATAACAGAGAATTTCCTCGTTACTACGTAAGTCCTGCAGAAGCAAGAAAATAATTTTCATTTAAAAAAAAAAAACATTTTTGCTGTAATTTTAGTAGTATTATTGAAAATTATTGACTTTTTTTAAAAATGTGAGTAATACAAAACAGTTCTATTATTTAAAAACAGTTTTAAAATAAGAGTAAAAACTGTTTTACCCCTAGTACACCAATGTTAAGCTACAGCTACGAGCCGACCGAAATCGAGAGTTAAATTTTCGCATTTACATGTCTATTACTTACTTACGTAATATTGATATACAGGTGTTACAGAAAAATGTGGTCATATTTTAGGGAATTTTCTGAAAAAAAAATCATTTCATTTTCAAAATCACTTTTTTTTCAAGCTAAATGAATGGTTTGTCGGTTCACAACGTTCCTTTTTACAGGAACGTTCCTTTTTCACAACGTTCCTTTTTCAAAATTACTTATCATTATATATTGCTTGTACCATCAGCACTGCAGCAGACTTCGTTCTCCAAGACGTAGTGACAAAACTAGGCGAGACGTCCTGTTCATCCATATGTACTGACTGCCTAACATCTCTAGCTGAAGGTTGTGGATTAGAATACGTACTAAATGAGAGTCTGTCCTTCGCGATGGACACACAGAAGAATCCTAAAGTACAGTCGGAGTTGTTCAACTGGATTGCTAACGCTATTAAGGAGTTTGGCTTCAAGTGAGTATGTGATATATCAAATACATCTCATGGTATCTCCTTTCTCAAAGGCTGGCAACGCACTTGTGACTTGATTTGCAGGTGTCCATGGGCGAAGGTAGTCACTTACCATCAGGTGACCCGTCTGCTCGCTTGCCCCCTATAATATATATAAAAAAAAATGGTTTGATACTGGTTTTATTTAGTTTGTGAGCTTATAACGTTTTTATTAGAAATTTCAGCAACATCTTACTGTTAGAGTAGCTCTGCTGTGAGTGAAATATTTGTCCTGAAGTTTAAAATAGCCTAACAATTGGTTTAAGCTAAGAACCAAAATCAACCGAAGAGTAGATTTAATACAAAAGATCATAATAATTACCATCTTTTTATAAACTTTAATTATTTTTTTTTGCAGTATGAACGTAAAATCAATAATAGCCCACTGCAAGAAAGCCTTGACAGCTACAAATCCAAATGTTCGCACTTCCGCAGTCAACTTCTTGGGCATACTCTCTCTTTATGTTGGTCCATCACTGATTAACCACTTCGACAGCGAGAAACCAGCCACTAAACAACTGATAAGTCTTGAATTAGACAAACATGCGAACAGCTCTCCACCTACGCCGACGAGGCAAGCTGGAACTGTGAGCAAGGTAATTAAACCAACTAACATTTTTTGTTTTTCGTTAGGTGCCGGTACATTGTTTTAAGAGTAAAATCTTATGAAACTAGCTTGCCTTTGGAATCCACAGCAGAAAAACGCAATAAGGTTTTTTCAGGATCGATAATATATAATGTTGGCAAACACTTCAAGCTGTTTTGGGTTACGGGTTTTGAAGTATTAGGTAGACATTCTCAAATTTGAAATATTAACTATATATTATATAGATAACTCTTAAAATATGTCATAAGTCATTGAACTCTAACAAAAGTGTAGGTTTACAATCCCTACTTTCTTTGGTTAAAATATGATGTGTTACTTGTCTGTTATGAACGTGGCAGTCGGCCAGCAAGGCGTCGGTCGGTGACGAGATAGAAGAACCGTTCGAGGACGCGGCCGAGGAAGAGCCGCCCGCCGCGGACGACAACCGGCCGCGCATTGACATCGCGCCGCACATCACTGACGCACTCATTGCTGAGATGAATGACAAGAACTGGAAGGTAAATATGTATAAACACACACGCGTTGCAGCGAAGTGAAATATTGAATTTGAAAAAAGCGCCTGGTTTGATAACTACACTTTTTTTTAATAATAAATGCTTTAGAAAGCTATATCATGGCAGGGTAGGTTCACTCCGCAGTGTAGGTATAAAACTACAAGTACACGGCGGGTCGACTAATCGTACCGAAATCCAGTGGGCGCCGCGCGCCGTCCGGGCCGCACTTTAGTTCAAAGCTCACTCACGCGCTGCGTTGAGTCATCCGTTTGTATCTAGACTATACCTAGCCTAGGTTTATTTGTTCACAAAAAGTGTAATAGGCACTGATAACTTACTGGTAATTAAATATTCAGTTTATTTATTAAAAAAAAAATATAACCCTAACGTAGTGGCGTCGTTAGAACATTACGACGCCGCGACGTTAAGATTAATTACGCGATAGAAAGAGCACACTTATAATAGGTGAATATAGGCTGTAGGTAATAAGCGCTGTGCAACTTGAATTGCGACTTTATTGTGTCGGAACAAGAGTCGCTATTTATTTAAATGTTTGGTGAAGTGAGACTTCTGTACTATTATGTATTCTGTGATAATGGTCTGAGTATATATTTTTGGTAAAAATATTGTTTTAGATTCCACGATGTAGAATATACAGTGTCAAAGTGCGAGTAAATACTTGTGTAATTTAAGATAGCTATTTTTATATAATTTATTTGAAAAAGTATTTTTTAACCCAAAATAACTTATGATTCAGTATACTACAAAACCTTAAATTTTTTTTATTTATAAGTATTCATTGTTTTATAGGTTCGTAATGAGGCTCTAGATAAAGTGAAGGCCATCATTACAAGTTCAGCACCGATTAAGCAATCTCTAGGAGAGTTGCCAGCCGCCCTAACGGCCAGACTGCTGGACTCAAATTCCAAGTTGGCTCAGAGTGCCCTACAGATTTGCGAGTGCATAGCTACGGCTATGGGATTGAGATGTAAACACCACGTCCGAACTTTCTTCCCAGCTTTCTTTCAAGGTATTTCAATGTTTTATTTAAAGTTATGACTATGTATAACTTTTTACAGGGTAGTCCGATTTCGAGAATTTTTTCATTCATAAAAATAAAATATACGGATGTTCTCAAGTCACGAAATGTCCGTTTTTTGTCGGTTAATAACGATTGACGTTACAACTTGTAAGATATATCATTACTAATATCATTATAAAAGCGAAAGCGAGTTTGTCTGCTTGTTTATTAAGCTTTCACGTATTACCTACTCAAGCGATTATCATTAATTTTGCACACACGTTGTCAGGGACATAGAAAATGACAAAAGGCTTTTCTTAAAAAAAAAAATTGTTTCAGAGAGATACATACCTACATTGTTTGACTAAATCTACAATTTAAAACAATAGTTATTCTCCTTGAGGGAGCTCTTTTCTGATTTTTGTATTCATGATATTCGATATTTTTGTTATTGAAGTGTTGGTGGTTGTGATATAGCGTTCGGGGACAGCAAGCAGTGGATCCGCGCGGCCGCCGTGTCGTGCGTGGAGGCGTGGTGCCGCGAGGCGGGCGCGCACGCGCCGCTGGAGGGCGAGCTGCTGCACGACGCGCTGCGCGGCGGCAGCCCGCTGCTCCGGGCCTCGCTGCTGCAGTGGCTCGCCGAACACCTGCCCAATGGTACGCGTTGTCCGTTATATAGCGTGAGCGGCCGCCGTGTCGTGCGTGGAGATAGAAAAAGATATCCCTTCAAGCAATCAAAATATTTTTGTTATACCTGAAAAGCTCTTAAAATTGTTATCGATTACAAAAGCATTACATCGATACGTATTTATTTCCTTTTGTCAACAGTTCCACCAAAATCATTCCAGCGCGAGGAACTCTCTGTGTGTGTTCCTATACTGTTCGGTTGCCTGGAGGACCGAGCCGCAGAAGTACGCAAAGTAGCCGCCGACTGCGTGCTGCCTTTCATGTTGCATTTAGGATACGAATCCATGCATAAACAGATGGATAAATTGAAGGTACAGATACCGATAATACACGTACCTACGTCGTCCGATCAGTGCCATCTCATAACCTCTTGAAAATATGGTGTAACCTTAAATAAAATAAAAAATCTTTTTTTGGTTAACTTTCTAAGTCTAACTACAGAACTTCGATATCGCTTAGTACTTGGGTTGTGGAGGTCTGATGGCAGTCGCTTCACGTAAAATATCAAAGTTCGACTGTATCGTAGTTAGACTGAAAGCCGACCCCAACTAAGTTGGAAAAGGCGCGGAGGAGGGTTAACTTTCTAATAATGTAAAGAAGTCTCTTTAACAAAAAAGTCATACATTTCGTATGACAAAATTCGTATGATAAAATACCAATTTTATACTTTTAACAGCCCGGCTCCAAGACCGTCGTACAGGCGGCTTTAGACAAAGCTAGACCAAATCTTCCAGTGCAACCATTACCAACTAAAGCAAAGAAGGAAGACCAGCGCGGTGTCAAATCAGCTGGCGCTGTCAAAAAAGAAGCAGAGAAGAAAGGCGTCGCTGTTAAGGGCAAGGTACGGTTTGGTTTTTCTTATTTTTTTCGGGTAACCGTTCCCGTCCTCTTAGAGGTTGTGTGTTAATGTCTAAGGTTTTATTTACAAAAATAATATAGTTTAGTAATTAACTAAACTAATTAGTACTAGTTTGTGAAACAGTCTGATAAGTACCAAGAAGTCTGATCTGAGATGTGCAGTTTTTTTAACGATGTTTTGTTTATAGTCATAAGCAACAATTTGAAAAATAAAAACATTGCTTTTGTAATTATTGTTAATTCCTAAAAACGTTTAATATCTTTAGTGGTCCGAATGGTCCTTCGAGCCGGGCCATTATTAATACAGAAATTAGAATTCAGAAGTGACTGTAACAAAAGTATAAGGACATTTATGTATTTGTTTATAGTGTGTACTGACTAACGTAAAATAACATTTTGTTTGTGAGTGTTATTACATGTTTGCTTAATACCAATACAAAATTTTCAGAAAGCAAAAATAAAGCATTTGTTTTTCCGTCCCTCCATGTTTGTTTCAATTTATTGTATTAAATTTATATTCAGTTATTATTATGTTTTTGTTTTAGGGTCCTGCCAAACCAGCCTCGGCGACAACTCGTGGCAAAAAAGACGATGAAGACTGTTCGCCCTTACTACCGAACAATAACGCCAAGAACCAACGTATTATCGATGACCAGAAATTAAAAGGTAAATTAAATCTTATTTCTTTACTATTAAGATCGGAATTAGGAACGTCTTACGTCTAGCCATACCATGGCATAGCTATACCAGGATAGTAATATAGATATATGATAGAGTTCATAGATCATAAAAGCAATATACATATATATATAATATATATATATATATATATATCTTACATAAAATTAGAAATGATTAGTACTGAATAATTAGAAGATAAATTAATTATTATTGTGTTGTCACTTCAGTTTAATATAGCAAATCAGTATTGACAACGGATTAGTTATTGTAATTCAATATTTAATAGCAATATGTCGTCGGTGTACAATAAAGATTTTTCTATTCTATTTTCAATTTTTTTCTAATCTGGATGTGTTTTAAATTTGAGGCGATTGATATCTATCAATAAAATAACAATTTTGCCACATAGTATTAAAATGGAACTTCACAACACCGCGCGAGGAGTTCTTCGAGCTGCTAAAAGAACAAATGGCGAATGCTGGTCTCAACAAACAGCTTGTCGCCAATATGTTCCATAATGACTTCAGGTGAGGCCTTAATACTCATTTATTTGCTGTTGAACATTCCTTCAATGAGAACACTGACATGAAATAATAGTTATTTGCATCCCTTTGCCAAATACTAACTACATTTATCTATAATTTATCAGTAACCTGGTTACCATAGTACAGGCTCTGCCCAGTTTGGGATCAGACGGCCATGTGTGAGATGTGTCAAGTTATATTATCTATCTTATCCATATAAAACCAATGTAAAAACATAACATACATTTTTTGAAGCGGCGGTAACGTAATGGCTAAGGCGTCGGACTTGCGATCAAGTGGTTGCGGGTTCGAACCCCACACAGTACACTACCGGCGTGAACCCACTCCTAACACAAGCATTTAGCTTAGCTGGAGGGGTTAACAAGAATACTAGTAATGTGTGAAAAACACATAGTACTAAGTAATTATATGCCACAAGACACCTTATCATAACAACATTAACACTATAAAAGTCCTTGTAATATATGACTGCACTATAATAATTTCTAGAATCTTCGCGTCACTTATATTACAGAATAACTTTTACCAGCGGCTTCGCTCGCATTAATGTTGATTTTGTCCATCAAATCAGGTCCAAATCTCTCATAAATAGTAGTTTTTCTAGCCTCTGTATCGTCGTCTGACTACGTGTATGAGAAATTTCATGACGATCGGTGACTAGTTATTATATAGAGGCATGAAAGCGTAGCAAATAAATCTACATTCGCATTTATTGAGCAAAGAAGTATTAATTCGTAGGTAAGAATAACATTGAACTTAGCAACATTGTTGACATATGTCCTTCTTTCACAGGTACCATTTAAAAGCAATAGAAGCTCTATCCGAAGACTTGCACGAAAATGGCCAAGCGCTCAGTGCTAACCTAGACTTGGTACTAAAATGGTTAACGTTGCGGTTCTTCGACACCAACCCGTCCGTTATTCTCAAGGGCCTGGAGTACTTGTCCATCGTGTTCCATTACCTCATAGAGAGTGATTACACTATGCCGGAGTATGAGGCAAATTGCTTCATACCTTATCTTGTGCTAAAGGTAAATATATCTTAAACTAAATATTGCGTCATAATAGGGAATCAAAACACGGCACGTTAGGTTCCATACCGTAATCCGTCGTATTGATCGTAGTACATAACGCACCTATTTATAATGGGGTAAAAAGAATGTCTCGCTAGTGATTTGTTCGTAACATCTAGTTGCCCAAATGTCTTAATTCTTAGCATGTCACATTCCTTTAATTTCTTTTACACCAACCGCCTTACTTAGAACTACGACTACTTAATTTGCACTTTCATTTGTATAAAAATAGGTAAACACACAGATTAGATAAGTTGTTCAGGTAACTAGACATACATGTTGGATAGGGGAAGGACACTTTGAAGACAGAATTATAGGGCTTGAAGGAAACGGACATGATAAATAATATCTGGTTTAACTTTTGAGTCTGGCTACATGACCATCAACTCAATTTGAAATTGTTGAATTAGGGTGAAGTATTATGCTTATTACAATAACATTATAATTATCTGATAATGCGTAATATCTCGCCTCATGACAAGGCGATAAAATGTTAGATACCATTTATATTCTTGATTGTAGTAAAATATTTTACAAGGCCTATGATTAATTATATAATTAATTATACCTTTACAAAAATAACTTCCCTTGTTACATATTTCTTTTTCTGATTGCAATTAGGTGGGAGATCCAAAAGACACAGTTCGCAACGGCGTGAAAGCATTGTTCAAACAAATATGTGTGGTGTACTCAGTGACCAAGTTGTTTGGATATTTGATGGAAGGTCTCAAGTCCAAGAATGCGAGACAGAGAGCTGGTAAGTATTAATGGTAACATAATTTCTACTACATACTATAAACATGAGTAGCATAATATAACCATATTTCTTACCATATTAAATATATATTTAATATATATGTAAGACACGGTAAATAACTTTCTTGCTGAATTATTTATGGATTCCTTAAGCCTTAAGAAGCTGCAGTGTTTGTTTGTGTGAACAATTCAATCTCAGGTTCTACCAGTCCCATTTGTTAATACTTTTAGTGTTTGATATAGCCTATGTATGGAGAAAGCTTGTAGCTTATATAAAATCACTCTACGACCCGTAAGATCATAAAAATGAAGAAGGAAAAGTGCCCATAAAAGCTTTCTTGTCTAAATGAAAATGGTTATTTATATAACTTGCGTTTATTTGGAGACTCCAAATAATTGAAAGTTTGGTTACGTAATCATTATGCAATAATAAAATCATTAAGCAGACCTATGTCACTCGATGTACTTGCGCTCTCAATACCTACCGGCTGCTGGTCCTGGTGCTTGCCGACAGCCGCATCACGCGCACACGTTTTTATTTTTAAAGTACAAAAAACGTGATCCGATATCGTATTGATAAATTCTTTAAATACTGTAAAATTCGTAGTGAAA
Organism: Callimorpha dominula; assembly: GCA_949752705.1. Classification (NCBI taxonomy): domain Eukaryota; kingdom Metazoa; phylum Arthropoda; class Insecta; order Lepidoptera; family Erebidae; genus Callimorpha; species Callimorpha dominula. Next base: position 7,540,413 of record OX457010.1, on the reverse strand, counting down.
ATTGACATGGTTATGTGCAGTATAAGAATGTACATAAATTAAGAGAAAAAAGGCTGTCAGCGTTATTTAGGTAATTTAAAAAATGAACCTTTTAACCCTATATGCCTTTGCTTCCCTCCAATTATTAATTAATTTTTCTGTTACGTAATAACTACTTAGTAATCTGTGATTTCTGTGTTTTAGTGATTTGAAATGTCCATTATTACTTACTTATTGTTACAGAATGTCTGGAGTGCATCGGGCACCTCCTAGAGACGTACGGGTCCACGGTGATGTGCGGCAGCGGCGGCGGCACGCTCAAGGAGCTGGCGCGACACATCGGCGACCGCGACAACGCCGTGCGCTCCGCCGCACTCAACTGCGTGGCCTCCGCTTACTTCCTAGAGGGAGAGAAGGTCTACAAGATGATTGGACAGGTCAGAGGTCTATGTTTTTTAATAATTCAGTGCTGTAGATACTAAATACGGCGGATCGATGGCTGGCCATTCCGTCCCTTCGGTAGTGGAAGACAAGTTTTTTATCCAACAAAGCTGGCAGTTGACATAACAAGCACATGGCCCATCTGATGATATGCAATTAAGGGTGCCAGTAAACACTCGTTATTCTAATTTTGTCACTTGTGTGTCGCCAACCATCCCCATGACGGTCTGGTGATCATAGATAACGCGTAGTGCTGCATACGTGCATGACGTCATCGGCATGTTCGCAATAAAACGAAAGTATGTTTTGTTGTGTGTGGATTTGGCGTCAAAACAAGCAAACATACAAATTTACATTCGCATACACACCATCGATAAAAATATTCATATAACAATATCAATTCCTCAGATGTCATTGAATTTAATGGCTTGGTTGCAAGACCTTTAAGCCGTGTAGTTTTTTTTTTCTTTAATGACAAAAAAACACTATCTTCTTTTTTTCGTGTGGATACCACAACGGGGTTTTTGGAGGGGTGATGTGTCGGAAATAAACTGACTAAAACGACACGGTGTGCCATATTGCGCCTAAAACAGGAGGTAGTCTGGGAACGACTGTTAAGAGCCATTTCACAAAATTTGAACGCTCGAATTTAGGTAAACAACGGCAGCATTTTGTATGTGTGCGTAGTTACTAACACGAACACAATGCAAGCAGTGTAGCGCGAGTGACGAGACAGACTAAAGAATCTTGAGCTGTTATAATAGTAATGCACTTATTAGAGATTTATTAAAAAAATATTTAATTATGCAGTAGAATTAAGGTTTTTAGACTTATAACAAAACAAAACACGAATATTTGTGTAGATAAAACGTATAATAAAAAGAGCCTTAAAACGACATGTCGAGTCAACGAAATTTTTAATAAAGGTTTTCCTATTGAGCTCTATAGCCGTTATAAATTTTCACCTTAATTACAATTATGTTTTTTTTTTATTTTACCATATAAATCGCGCACACAATAAGTACTTTATTGAGCTAATTATATTTTTAAACATTAATTAATAAGGAGCTGACAGAACTCAATGTTTAGATTAGCGCCCTCTAGTGGATCTATTATAGTATATATATTATATAGTGGATTAGCGTGACAGTCAAGAGTTCAGTGCTTTTTCCCTATAGTAAAAGTGCACAACGTGCCTAAAAAGTTTTCACTTCAAAAATTATAAATGTTGGTACCCCGAAAACATTTTTGAAGTGAGAAAATGGTAAGTGATTTTTGTTTGACGAATGATTGTATAATGACATGATTATGTATAATTGTATATAATATTGTGTAAATGTATAATTTTTAAAGCGGCGGTAGCGTAATGGTTAAGGCGTCGGACTTGCGATCAAGTGGTTGTGGATTCGAACCCCACCCAGTGCACTACCGGCGTTGAACCCACTCCTAACACAAGCACTTAGCTTAGCTAGAGGGGTTAACTAGAATACTAGTAATGTGTGACCCACGTTACTGGTATTCTTTAAAAAAAAAAAATTACAAGTAACAAGAGAAAAAAGTGATACTTTCGGAAACAACAAATGTCTTCTTTGGTCTATATTGGTAAAGAGGAATGCGCACTGACTAAAGACACTTCGGTCCTGAGTGCTCACATATAAAAGCATATGAAGTTTACAAGTTACAGAATTAAATGGTTAAGAAATTGGTTTAAAAAAAGTCCGGTTTTTTGAGATAAAATGGTTTTTATTTTTACAAATATAGTCTTTTAACATTAATTTTCTGTAATACATACATACATTATCAAATTTTGATTAGATCGGCCAGGTATGGTGACGTTATCAACTATTTACCTGCTGTGATCGAACTCATTGTTGTATAAGATTTTGAACTTCTGCTATTTCCAACAAAATGTCTTCGTATTTTGGCAACATTTAAACCACAATTAACACAGCGTAAATGTCTTCTTGAATGAGTTACTAACGGCTGGGAAGACTCTGGCCGGTATGAAAGGTGGGGGAGGGCAGTCATCATTATAAATGGCTATGGCAGCCGAACTTCTCGTTATGTTTCCTTATATACATTATTCAACTCTAAAAGTATTGAAAATCAATTATTCGCCTGCCATCCTATGTGATTCTAAAATAAAAGTGACAATCTGCATCTACGTGGTTCAAATTCAAAACAAAATAAACATAGTATTGTTACGAATAACCCGCCATCTATTGGCGACTATCGGAATTCGTAAATAGCTACAAAATGAAGATACACGCAATCTGTTGAGACAACACAGAACTAAGTAGTAGCCCATTAATGGAATATTCTACGATGTATTAGCGGATTCTATTGTTTTGTAGAATTTGCCAGAGGTGTCGCGATTTATCTGGAAGTACCGTTTCGCTATATAAAGCGTGGCATTGCGGAGTAGTTAGTTAATTATCAAGTGAGTGTCAAGTGAGTAGGTTTTCAAGTGAGTGTCAAGTGAGTTTAGTTTCAAGTGAGTGTCAAGTGAATTAACAGCGACTAAAGTGTATGTGAATTAAGAAGTTTAGTGTAATAGTGATAATATATTATTGTAATTGTGTTGTTGCTAGTTTCACTGTGTATTTTGTGATCTATTAAACTAAATTGTGTCTATTTCGGTAACAATCTGGTATAATTCTCTAAACCCGAACCTCAGTTCGTCACAGTATATACAAATAAATATTTACGATTGAGTCTGAAAGTTCCACTAATTCCTCAAGGTCGTGGTCAAATACAACAGCATCTTTCACCTACAAATTTTAAGATATTATATTGTTTACTGCGTAATAAACTATAATAAAAGTTTGTTAAAGTCGCATATTTATCTAATTAAACAGAAATAACGATGGCTGACTATGTCAATTCGGTAGAATGCCGAAATGAAAAGTAAAGAAAAAATGTACTACTAAAATATTTATGATTGATTCCAAAAATTCCACTGATTCGACCAGTCCGGGGTCTAATGCAACGGGTTTTTTCGCCTATAAAATGAAATAAATTATATTATTTACTGCTAATTAGAGGTATGCTTTAAACCTAGAATTGTTTCTAAAAGAATCAATTTCTGTTACCGGATCTAAATTTTCACTTGTACCCGGCACAGCGTTTTTTATTGTAACCAAAAAATCGCGATAAATTTGCGATATAAGCCGTATAAATTGGACTAACTCTTTATTTTTTTGCTAATTAATGTAATCAATAATTGAGAAAATAGTACATTATCTAAAGATTAAAAGATATGTCTGATGCTTACCGTATTTTTTTCACCCGAATTTATAAACATTATTGATAGATTTTGGAATCGGAAATTGTCTCTGCGATGATTTTTCACTAAACGAGTTGTGGGAGATTGATCACCACAGAGCAACGAAGTTGGTTTTCTTAAATGTGATACATTAAAGAACAAGATCAAAAAGTATTCTATTTCTTACATGTATTTTAGAATTTCAAAGTATTACCTAAGATCGTAAATTAAGCGACGGAAATCTTAAAAATTTGCGTGAAAACGTGAAATGGCTCTTAACACATCCGGTCTCCTCTAGCGTCCGCCCTTGGCGGGCGGACGCACGTGCATTCCCTTCGTTTCCACTCGTTCTAATGATTACTTAAAAAGTGTTATGTTTTTAATTCTACTTAATACACGTTTGAGGAAATAAAATAATAAATAAAACAAAATAAATTTGTAAATTTTTTTAAATATAGTACAGAGGGTTGTACAATTTACACATTTTATATTATATAACATATATATAAAAGTGGCCATATTCACCAGTTACACAATATTGAATCCTATTACATTGAGATAATGCGTATTTGAAGACAAAAGATTATCCTAATATTATTTCGACACTCCAAATGTGTGAATATTAATGATACTCATTTATGTTCCTTATTATTTGGATGTCTTAACTAATCCTTTGTAGATGATGATGACTGACCTTTTTATAAAATCTTTAGATTTAGGTACTTATCCGTTTTTAAAAAGAATTTCAAGTGGCAAGTATAAAAAGGTCGACTTTCTAAATATTAAAATTACGATCAGTATAGTTACAATAAGTTACATCCATAAATGAAAATGATTGTTTCTCAGATATCAGATAAAGACTTGTCGCTATTGGAAGAGCGCATCAAACGCGCGAGCAAGAATCGCAGCGCGGAGTCCCGCCGCTCCATGCTCGTACCTCTCTCGGCCTCCGGACGTCCTGTCATGGTTCAACAGCATGAGGAACCTGAACCTAGGCGGGTTATTTCTGTGGACACCGGGCCAGTGGAATACGAGGAGGAAGAGGAACTGCTACCACCTCCACCGCCACCCAACCCGTAAGTACATATTATATACTAGCAACCCGCCCTGGCTTCCAGGGGTAGCAAAGACATCTTCAACAATCATCCTCATATTTCAACCAATTTACACAAAACCTTAACAAATTATACACCTAAACCTTCCTCATGAATCGCTCTATCTATTGTGAAAACCGCATGAAAACAGACGTGGCGGGGGACTTTGTTTTATAATATGTAGTGATGTACTGTAGCACTCTCTTCTCGTGTGCTATTACTCATCAAACTTTATCAAGAGGATTTCCTTCGGGAAAGTGGTGTGTCTTACGGGAGATTATAAATTAAATTCTGGTATCTGGAAATACGGGGGGTACACTGAAAGTTTTGAGTAAACAATTTACATTTAAAGTAATAAGTATATTTACTCCATTACATTTTAAACACTTTTTCATTGGGTCAAACCACTTTTGAAAACATCAGGACCATTGACCATTGTTTTTCACGTGCTGGTTAAAGCTATCACCGCCTCTTCCGGCCCCGTAAATGTCATACCTCTCATCAAATCTTTAATTTTTGGGAAAATAAAGTGCCAGGTCTATGTGCGGGATGGGTCACTAGCTCTACCTTTTCAGAAGTTAAAAAACATTTTGTCTTGTTCGCGGTGTGCGCCGAAGCATTGTCATGGTGCAATAGGATACGACTTCTTGGTCGTTTTTCCCTAACTTTTTCAAAGACACTCTGCAAACAAATAGTGGTGTACCACTTAGCATTAACTGTCTTTTGTGCTTCAAGTGTGATCGTGCAAACAGCACCCTGGAGAAAAAAAACGCAATCGTTTTTTTGCATATGTTTCTCGCCTGCCTCAATTTTGTTGGTTTGTCACCTTGGAACACCCATACAAAAGACTGCTTTCTTTCATCCATGTTTCATCTCCTGTCACAATTCACACACGGCATTTGAACGTCCGTGATCGTACTTGAACAACATTTTTTACACTAATCAACACATGTCTGTTCATGTTATGTTTGTTCTGGGGTGAGTTCATGAGGAATCCAGCGGCAACAAAGTTTTCTAACTTTTAAATGTTTATGTAAGATTTTTTGAATTTGGCTCATACCAATCCCCAAATGTCCTGGAATCTCCTCATAGGCGATATACCGGTTTTCTTCAATTAGTTGCCTGATAGTAGCCACATAATCCTCAGTGGTCGCAGGTGAGGACCGACCTTCACGAATTTCATCATGGTGAGAAACACAGCCACGTTTTAACAAATCATAAATAGGTGTTTGTCTGAGGGGGCTTACTGTTAATATACTTCTGCCTAACAGTCTTGACAACAGCTTGATATTTATCTTTTTACAGTGCCCCACCAGAACCTAAAATCATAACAGGTCCTTTTGGGCTGGACCCGGAATTGATTGCGCAGCTCGACGCCGCTGTTCCAGTCTTGCGACAACCAGACGTAGAGGAGATTGACCTTCGGTTCCTTGACGAGCCTATACCTACTGGGGGCGTCAGGCCCAATATTTCACACACACAACCACCAATTAGATCCAGGTAAAATACGATATTATTATATCATGTCGTACATGGGAGGTACTGTCATTAACGCTGTTTCTGTTGTATGTTAATGACGTACTGTCTATTGATGGCATTGATTGCTAAGTTATTTACAATATGGCTGTTTTACCAAATTCCTGAACATTCTTCGGTCAATTACGTTACCGAAAGCCGGAGGATGCAGTAAAAAAACCAATTTACTCAGAAGAAATTTAATTATAAAGAAAACGAGTCAAAAATAATTCTAAAGCAATGATAATATACGAGGGCGGCACTGAAAATTTCGGGAATCAAGGAAGTGACACAACATTATTATTAAAAATACGATGATTAAAGATACGATGGAACCAATCATTGAAGCAACCATTCCATTCGGAAGTTGGGGTCTCCAAAATGGCCGTTTTGTAGGCAGCTTCTTCAGGTGATTAAAATCTCTGACCAAGCAATTTATTCTTTATTTTAGGGAAAGTATAGAAATCATTAGGGCTTAGGTCGGGGCTGTACGGCGGATGGTCTAATAATTCTATGTTTTCTTGCTTTAAAAACTCTTTTGTTCTGTGCGTGGTGTGAGAACTCGCATTGTCGTGATGGAGGATGATGCGGCGGTTGCAGTTCTCTTTACGGAGTTCAGAAACGACCTGTGGCAAACAAATGCTAGCATACCATTCTGCATTAACCGTTCTTTGTCCCTCAAGAGAAATAGTCGCAACATGGCCGGTTTTGGAGACAAACGTGGCCACCATTTTTTTTGCAACACTTCGTGAACGAACAATTTTTGTTGGCTTTTTAACTCATTTTCGAACACCCAAACTCGTGACTGGTTTTTTGTTTCGGGATCGTACGCGTATATCCAGGATTCGTCACCTGATACGATGTTGTATATAGCATTTGAGGATCCTGCGTGGAATCTTTCGAGGGTTCTGACGCACCAAGTAACGCGAGCCGCTTTTTGCTCTTCACAGAGCGAATGTTGTCGGGAAAACAACTTTTTTACACCTAATTGTTCATGCAAGATTATTTGTATTTCACTCATGCCAATGTCTAAAGTTGCCTGAATTTCGCGGTATGTCTCATGTCGATCTTCCTCAATCAGCTTACGCACAGCATCAACGTTTTCTTGGGTGACTGCAGTTTTTGGACGACCTTGACGGGGATCATCACTGAGCTTGACACGTCCACATTGAAATTCAGCAGACCAGCGATAAATTATGGTTTTGGATGGGGCTTCACCAAATGCAGAAATCATCCGGTCAACACACTGTTTTTGTGTTAAACCACTTCGAAAGTCATAATAAATCATCGCTCTTGAATTTTCTCGAGTCAAATCCACTTTCTCAACGACTAAACAAGTTTGACAAAACCTTGTGACAAGACCGAGAATCTTTTTTTAAATAAATAAATGGTATTCGATTTTTAAAACCAAGGAGTTTTCAATTAAAAACATTTTAATATGACAGAAACAGTTCAAATATTCCATTCCCGATACTTTTAGTGCAGCCCTCGTAATTAATTGGCCGATGTTATGTACCAAGAATGAACATTGTTTTTATAAAAAATTTAATAACTACGGAAATTTATTGCGAAATAAACGTGGCGCGATGTTGAAGCACATCTGCGGATTGGCATGTTTAGATCTTAAATTACGTATAGTATGTAATAATTAGAGATCGGATAATCGGATGCATATTTACCTAAAGTTATTTTTTGGATAACAAATTATGGAAGCGGCTTCTAAGTATATTTTTATTTAAAATAAACCCCGGGATTCCGGGAACGCATAACTAATCGGGTGTATATTTACTTTAAGTTAACTCTTTTTAAGTTTAGGTGTTTCCCATTCGAGTATGCACGTATGTAAGGTGTAAGAGAAATGGTGGTGTGGTAAATAAGAAAACATAAATTAATATAAACTTATTTATTCATTACATCACATAATATTTTTATGTTGTACACACAGAAACTACATAGAAGAGAAATGAAAGATAGAAAAGTTGTACATGGGCACTTTGGGCAATATACTATAATTGTCATTCAAGAATGAATGTTGCTCAAGCTATTGTGTTGTTTTCTTTACAAGTAGCCATGACATTCACTTCTTACATAGCTAATATGAAGAAAATAAAAACTTAAAACTAGCACTTTTAAAGTGGCAGCGAGATAAATGTGGAGAGATTTGAAAGAGGCTTATATATATGCTCAGCATTGGGTGGCTAAAGATTGAAGAAGAAAGATTACCCCAGTGACAATATCTTTAATCACTATCTATGACTATGGTTCGGTCACTGAAATCTGTCATTTCTGTATCTGTTTGCGTTGAACATGATGGTGTTACGTCTGGTTCTACTGACTGTTCAAAAGTTCTTAATTTAGGATTATTCAGAGAATTGTAGTGTACGATAATAATTTTCTCGAGGTTGTCATTTGTTAGTCTATTTCTTTTCATATTAAGGATCCACTTGTAGGTTGAAAAGGATCTCTCCACGTCTACAGAAGTAAGTGGTGCAAATTTGTAAATACTAGAGTCATTTTCTTTATAACATGTTTCACTTATTTCCCTAAGAACATCAAAATCAGGGTTTCTATCCATAAGTTGCTCCATTTTGTTGATAAACGTATTGTTTGATGTCTGGTTTAAAATGAATCTTACGTCGTCAAATATTTCGAATGTTTCTATTATCGACAGGTCATATTTTTCTAATTTTACTATTGCAATACGTAAAATTTCGAAATACTCATATATATACTCTAAATCATTCTTCAAATTAGGTTTAGTTAGTACTTCCCTAGCATTTCTAATATGGCTTCGTTGCTATCCAATAAAGCTACAACACTCGATATTTTGTCCAAATGTTTGGCATAGTAAAATGCCGCCTCTAACCATGTTCCCCACCTAGTGATAACTGGCTCTGGAGGCAAAGATAAATTTGGATGTTGTTCGTTTAAAATTCGTGCTCTGTTTGTTGGGAGCTTTTAAATTATTTTTTTTGACATTATTAATTAGAGTGTCTACATCGCCGTAGCTTAAACGTATTGTCTCTGTTAATCTGTGCAGGGCGTGAGCCAAACACGTAAAATGTTTTATATTGGGAAATGTTTTTTTTAATATTTTCCCAGGCAGTAACATATACGAGGGGTGATCCAAAAGTAATGAGAATGGGTACATTAAAATAACTATATACTTAAAAATAAAATTTATTTTTCTACATAGTCTCCTAATAGGTCAATACATTTAGTCCATCTCTTTTCTAAACCAACGATACCCTTCAAAAAAAAATCTTTATCTTGACTCTCCCAAAATGCCTCTACAGCGGCCATCACTTCGCCGTTATCCTCAAATTTCTGGCCCCGGAGGTGTTCCTTGAGCCGAGGAAACAAATAAAAGTCGCTGGGGGCTAGATCTGGAGAATAGGGTGGGTGTTCAAGCAGCTGGAAGCCAGCTTCTTGAATGGCAGCCATCGCAACTTCAGCTTGTGTGCAGGTGCATTGTTTTGATGGAACAGAACTTTTGCGCGCAGTTTACCCCGTCTTTTTTCCTTGATGGCCTCTCGCAATCTTTTGATTTGGTCAGCATAGTAGGAGCCTGTTATGGTAGCGCCCTTATCAAGGTATTCAACCATAATTATTCCCTCAGCATCCCAGAAAACAGACGCCATAACCTTGCCGGCAGAGCTTGAAACTTTGAATTTCTTGGGAGTCGGTGAAGATGGCCTTTTCCATGTCATTGACTGTTGTTTGGTTTCGGGATCAAAATGATGAATCCACGTTTCGTCCATAGTCACAAATCGAGCCAAAAAAATATCTTGATCCGCCTGGAACATTTCAAGATTGGTCCTTGAAATGTCGAATCGTTTCTTCTTTTGTTCGTCGGTTAACATTCTCGGGACCCAACGTGCAGAGACCTTTCTCATGTTCATCTCGGTAGTTAAGATCCTTTGAATGCTACCAAATGAAATGCCTGTGTTCTCAGCTAAATGACGAATGGTCACTCTTCGGTCTGCCAAAACCAGATCTTGAACTTTTTTGACGTTTTCTTCAGTGAGGGAGGAGGACGGACGGCCTTCGCGGTGTTCGTCTTCCGTGGATGTTCTTCCCATCTTAAACTCCTTGCACCAGCGTGCAGTTGTAGAATATGGAGGAGCAGAGTCTCCCAATGTTTCCACCAAGTCAGTATGAATGTCTTTGGTGGACATTTTTTTCAAGCACAGGTATTTGATGACGCTTCGCACTTTATGTTTCTCCATTTTGATGTTATCACTCCGACTGCTAGTATTCAAATGAATGTATATTTTAAAAATGACGTCCTATTTATACCATTTTTTGTCAGGGAAGTTGTGAAGGATTAGGGAGTTGAAAAAATATTTTTTTAGAATTTTATTATTACTAGAAATATCCGTTTATCATTACTTTTTGATCACCCCTCGTATGCTACGCTGTCGCTACACAACATTAAGACGTCTTGCACTTTATTGTTGAATTGGTCCCCCCATAAGTTTTTTAGACATTTAATCACAAACTCGGACACAGTACAACCGTGAGTTTTTATTTAATGGTTTGACTAAAAAATGTACAACATTTTGTCCCAGAAAGTCAGTGATTTCGTCTAAAGATATCCATATCTTATTGTTTTGTACTTCACTGTGGATAAATTTAATTTTATCTTCATAAACATGGCCCAAGTATTTCTTCCTTAACAAAGACTCACTTGGAATGGTTCTATCTTGATTTTTACAGTTACACATGTATTTTTTTAAAAAACCACGAAAATTGGGGTTTTCAACTTTTGACCACGGTATGTTGCACATAATGAGAAAATTAATCAAGTCAATATAAAACTCATTTGGCGATGCTGCCTGAATTCCTCGATATTTTTGTGATTTTAGATGCCGATTCAAAACGGTTTTCTTCCCTTTTAATGTGGTTTCACATTTCGTACAGCTTGTAGTTCCAGTTGATGGGTCGTAAAACATCTCTGGGTGATTTCGTAGCCAGGACTGAGCAATGGCTTCTCTTTGAGTTAAATCCGCCATCATGGTAGCGAATAATACCTGTAAAGTAAAAAAGATCATAATTTGATGGTTTGAGTTTGAGGAAGAGACGAGTCGAAATTATAGATATAAGGCCGGTTTAAAACCAATTAAGCCAATCCGTTTAAAACGAAAAAAACCGTTTAAAACCGAAATAAACCATTTTTCTTTATCATTTAAAACAGTTGGTGTTGATGACTATGTTTTTCTTAAATTTAAGTACATTTTCTTGATTTTACCGAGGTAGGGATATGACGGAGTACCTATAAACTATGTAAAGATTTTTTATATGTGTTATAAATTAATATACTTAACGTGTTTAGTTCTAGTTGGTCCGTCCGACCAAGCGTAGGTATTACCTACCTAAGTAATAATAACTCTATTGATAAGTTAAAAACTCTGTGTTAGTAAATAAACATTTTTTTCATTGTTTTCAAACGATATAAATATAATCAATTTGATTTGGTTTAAAACCAAACTCACAATCTCGCACTCTCGTTGACGTCGTCACGAAGGCCTTGAAAACATAATGTTGTCTCTTTCATGCGCAAGTAAAACCAACGGCATTGTGTTAATGATGTCTTCTAATCTAGTGTGTGTAATATAATAAATAAGTATAAAACAGAGAAGTTTAATACACAGTTATTTTATTTTTGGAGGCGAGTTTTCAACCGTTTAAAACGATTTATTTGGGGTTTAGAACGTCAACATTTTATTTAAAACGTTTTAAATCGGTTGTTTTATATCTATAGTCGAAATACAGTATCAGATAACCACACAACACAGCGCATTGTTTTAAAACTACCTGATATACAGCAAATCTGTTTAAAAACAATAGTCCCTTAATACAACAGTCGACCAATCAGAGAGCAGAACATGTTACTATCTGGCGAAACTACCATTACTCAGATACATTTGACTTTACTACGAGTTATTTATTATATTATACATATTTCTATAGTCAAAATCTGTTTTCCAGCTATATACAAATAGGTACAATGTTTTTAAATGATTTTGTAAAAAGAAATAATTCTTACCTTGTTAATAAAAGAAATAAGAGGTCCAAGCCGCAGAGCAGGTAAATCCAGTATTCGTGGCACAAAAGTCGTCGTTTCAAGTAAAACAAAAATCCAAATCACGATGCAAATCAGAAACCGTTATTCAATAGCCAAGTGTCATTTGTGTCAAACTGGGGTGTATTACATCTCACAGAGTATAGGTACACTTAAATTTGAATTTCCCCGAATCGCGGGATTCTTTCGATAAAATAGTGCTTTCCATAATAGCCAACATCTCAACTTTAGGTAAATATGCATCCGAATATCCGATCTCTAGTAATAATATACTGTGTTGGTCATTTAATTAAGAACGAATTGTAAAAACATACAGAAATTTTTAACTGAATCTACACGATTCAGTTAAATTATTTTTTTTATTTTATTTTAAAAAGTGTATTAGCTTGTGTAAGTCTTTTACTAATCATAAACATACCTGCTCGACTCTCTTCTTTTAGTGGTCGTATTGGTACTTTACATATGACAGTGAAGTGTCGATGTGCTATATAGCTGTTATAGGGGTGTTCGTCTGTGTGTTGCAGCATGGTGGGCATGTCTCCGCCCCGGCACGTGGCTCACGTGGGCCACACGGCTCACCCGCTGGTGTCTGGTCAGGCGCCGCACTCTCTGTCCTCGCACGTGGACGACTCGCAGCTCGCCGACACCATACACTCCATAGCCAGCCCCGACTTGAACGTGAGCTCGTTTTATTTCACAAAATATAAACAAATAAACTTTCGGCCCAGCTCTCTTCCTCCAGCTCCTGTAAAAGTTATTATTCTATTCCTGTGCGACAGTATATTTTTTAGGGTACTCGTAAGCATACAAATGAACGAGTGGAGCGTGTGGTATTGCAGGCGGCGATCCGCGCTCTGTCGCTGATCTCGGGCGCGCTGGTGTCGGGTCGCGGCGCGGCGCTGGCGGCGCACGAGGCGCGGCTGGTGGGCGCCGTGGCCGAGCAGCTGCGCCGGCTCCGGGCCGCGCCCTCCGCCGACGCCCTGCCCGCCTACAAGTACCTGGCCAGCGCGCTCACCACCGTATGTACACCGTACGAGCTCGAGAGCCAGGCTCGCTCTAAGTGTAATTTAATAAATAAAAAAAAGAATCATACTTTAAAATCAAGTAAACAGCATTGAAATTTTCCCGCGTCAATGTTCGCTTGCTTGCTTACTTACTTACTTGCTTCGTAGTACAGAGTGAGACTGAAGCGAGTTCAGTTCCGCCATCTCGCTCGCACTCGGTGGGCGTAAATGAAGTTATGCGATTGTAACCTACAGAGCATATTGTCTCCTTTTGATCAATTTATTAGAATAAAGCCGGGTTTTTAGATGAAGTTCGTATTCGGTACTTCGGGTCATGTACATTATTTTGACATGTTCATTTTCGGTTCAACTTCAGATGTGTTTTGTTTATAGGTGTATCAAAATGAATTATTAAATATTTGTCTTAAATTTTAAATATTCAATACTAAAATTTGTTGTTCCTTGTGACGATTTAAAATGTCATTGTGTGCAAAAATTCATTGGTAAAAAATAAATTTCATTCCATTAGAAATACAGACCACTGTTTGGTTCAAATAATTGGTAACATATCTTCTAAAATTTTTAAACTGCACGTTTTCGAGTAGTTTGACAGCAAAATAATTTAACAAATATTATTCCAATTGTCCAACAAAAACATAACAGAAAGCATACATCAAATCATAATGTTTGTCACATTAAAAAATAAACCATCGGAAACGTCTCTACTACACCACACCTTAGTCTTCAACATGCACATAACGTGACATTGCACAGCAGTATGTTTTATAATAATATAATATAAAATAATAAATTCCAATTTTTAGGTAAGATTAATTTCAATTAATGTTTATTTTAAAGTTAGGAACTAACAATGAGAAAACAATAAAATTTTCGTGTTGGTAAGGCCTCGTTTAAGGCTAAAGATTCTTGCAGCCACCGCGCGGTGTCCGTTTCATGTTAATGCAATGTGGTTTCTATTTACTGGACCACAACATTTAAATTCTTATTAATCACGATACTATTACGCGGGCGACGCGGTTGAGTATGCGGTCGCAAGCGAAGAGGGCGTTGTTCTCTCGAATTTAAAGCTTAGTAGCCAAAAAATAGGACAATATGTTACTGTAACAATGTGGTTTTTAACAGACAGGCACACGCGGTTGCTGTGCGGCGAACATGTTTGGTGTGCGCGAACTAATTCGTCTACAATAAACGCGCCCTAATTATAAATTTTATTTATTACATGAATAAACGTATAATTTTTTAAAGAAAGAAACAAAGTAAATATATAACTATATTTTTTTTCTTTCCAGCATTGCCAAATTTACCTTCCGTCTGACGCGTCTAACGTTAATTCTAAATATCTCTATTAACTACACACTACACTACTATTTTCCTGTTTTTTCCAGTTCTACGAGACAGCCGGTTGTGGTTCTAACGTGGGTGAGCAAGCGCTGTGCTCACTCGTGGGCGAACTGCTGCGAGTGCTGGGCGCAGGCGCGGCCACGGGCCCTGACGGGGAGAGACTCGTGCGGATACTCAACAATGTCTGCGTTAGAGTGCTTGAACGGTCACCGAGGACACCTCTGCTGTGGTAATTATCCCATACTGTTTCTAATTTAAGTCACCTGCAAGTAAATTAATTATGTTTTATGAAAGGATCACATGTAAAAATATTAGGTTTAGAAATGACGTGTGTGTAAATTCTTCCGTAAATGGATATAAATGTAGACGCACGATTGGTCATCAATTATTCGAAAAAGTGACATAAAAAAAAACAAAAAGAATAAAAATTATAGATCAATCAACATATACAAAGTCACCGCAAAAATAGATTACTTTATCAAATGTAAAATTATAAAATGAACAAAATTGAGAACAAATAATACCGTATCTGCCTGTGTCGAGCTATAACCGCCCGTTTCCAAATGGTTGAGCCTTGTGAGAAGAAATCGGGCAAACTCACGGCCAAAAAAATTAGATATTTTGTTGTTAGTGTAGATGTAGCATAAAAGAGAAAAAAGAGATATTGACGAGTGAATAATGAGTAAGGTACAAAATGAATGTAAAAAAAATGTCCTTAAATAAACTAAATACAATTTTAATCAAGGTTTTTTGTTCCACAGTGCAATAGTATCTCTGTTACACGAATCCATCGGTGTGTCGGACCCAGCTTGTCCACGATACCAGGACCTACTTCTAAAATGCTTCTGGAAAACGCTCAAGATGATAGCCTCGTGGGATGTGAACTCCATAGATTACGACGCGGTGCTCTACAGAATACATCTGTTCTATAAGGCTTATCCAAATAGTTATTGGAAAAAGAATCCGGATATTAATGATACTCCTTACAGGTATATATTATGTGGATACGTTTCATTTCTGTTGCATTTAAAAACGGTCGTGTGTTAACTGCATACTATTTGTAAAGTTACCTGTATTCTCTACTGAGGGGATGGTATTTAAAAATAAGATTGGAAGAAAATGGAGATTGTGTCTCATGAACTGAAAATGTTCCAATGTGTGCAAATCTATGTGTTATCACGATATATTTTATTGTTATTACAGAACAGTGAAAACATTGGTGCATACTCTAGTCAAAATGAAGGGCGGTACAATTACAAATCATCTCACACAAATACCGGACGTCAACGAATCAGATCTTTACCCATATCTACTCAAAGTATTAAAGGTAATTATTGTAAAAATCTTGACGTGAAAATGTCTTCTTTATTATAAAAAAATCGGCTCCCTTCTACTTGTTAAGAGATGTATTCTTCAAGGAATATCGATTTCTTAACCTAGCTGTGTGTTTTTGTACGATTAACTACAGGCAGCAACTTTAGGCATACAATAAGCTTCAGGTGATAAATTTATAATATGATATATCACATTTGATTGCCGGTTTATGAGAACAGTGATATATAAGATTAGATTACAGTATATTCGTATTATATATAATAATGATGAAATTTACTATGTCTTTCTCTGCAGCCATTATGTAATAGGAATGTCTGTAATATTATCGGACCTATTACGTTTTTTTTTAAACAGTCTTATATGCCACATGATGGCCTTTGCCCCAGGTCTCCTAGTCTATTCACATTTGTCTTAATCTCCCACAGCAATTAAAACTAGACGAGAGAAAAGAGAACACATCGGACGCACTAAACGGTGGTTCAGTGCTCGCGTCGGTGCCGCCCAACAACGCGGCGCTGGCGGCCGGGCGCCTGCCGCGCGCGCTGCACGAGGAGCTCGCGCTCATACTCAAGAGGATCGGCACCAAGGAACACAACAAGCAGGCTTTGACGCAACTTTACGATCTCAGGGTGAGTCAATTATTACAATAAAAACTTTCGTAAGTGGTAGGTATTCAAATTTATTAAAAACTATACGGTTTTACTCACGTTTGTATTTCGGGGATGCCACATTTTAATAAAAAAAAAAGAGTCAATTATTATTTGTTGTGAACATCCTTTTTTTTTTTTTTTTTGGAACTAGCACGTACAGTCTAGCTAAGAGTCGAGAAACTGTCCTCTTCACTTGATTATATCATCCGCTAGAAGCCTCTCAGAAAGAGCAAGGTCATATTTTTTTAAATGGTATTTGAGAAACTGGTCAACTCCTAAGCTCCGGAATTATAGTCGGCGACTTGTCCTTAGGACTGTTGATTTTGAACGAACGCGCAGACGGAGAACCCGAGCGTGTACCACACCTTGGTTTCTCGACTGTAATGTTTTATAAATAATGAAATGTCAGTATTGCAAAGAAACTCGACTGCAATAAAGAGTGAGTGTAAATAAATAAAAGGTTAGGCCCAAATAAAAGGTTCCCAAAAAATAAATACAATATTGTAATATCTTGTGTTGTACAGGAGCGTCACCCCGAAGTGGACATCTGGACGTTTATGCAGGGCTCGTCGTTCTACTTCCGCAACTACGTGGAGCGCGGACTGCGCGAGGTGGCCGACCAGAGGAAGCTCTCCTCCATGCCCATCTATAAACACGACTTTAAGGCTGATAATATCGGTCAGTACAAAAGTATGTACCCAACACTTACACTAAATCAACACTTCGGCCCCAGGGCCGAAGTGTTGATTTAGTAGTCGTTTATTTCGTAGTCGTTGTACCAGTACAACGACTACGAAATAAAATAAACTTAGTAACTTCAGCACAGTAGAAAAAGCTCTACGAATTGAACTCAACCCTATAAATATCCATATAAATATAGGTCAGATCAAAGATATAGTTTTTTTCTACGCTGAAAAGTTACGAAGAGATTTTTTCCAAAAGTTGAAAATTAACCCTTCTCCTGGGCAGCTCAGATTTCACCTACCAAGTTGCAGGTCTGAAGAAGAGAGGTATGGTTCTGCTCAATCTATGTTCAAATCGATGTACAGCCAGTTGGCTTGAACATACATTATGTACATCATAAAGACGGATGTTGCTGAAAAAATCTTATATCGAGTAGTGTAGGGGCTGTTGAGACATTTTCGGAACAGCTTTTATTTCTTAATTAATGCAAAAAAAAATCTTATTTTATTGAAAAATAAAATTATAGGAAAAGTAAGTTACTTTTAAAATTGCCTAAAACTCTCGCATCTGCCATATAAGTTTGATTATGTTTATAACCGATAAACTGACAGTGCTCCATAGAGTAATGTTACAAGTACATAGGTAATATAATGGCACCAACTGACAGCTGTCAGCATGTTCATCGTTTGATGAGGTAATGGATATGGTTGGTGTTTGCAGTCACGGGATAATAATGATTGTTTAAGCCTTAATAAATTTTATTAAATTTATTATATATTTTTTAAATGAAATCAATGCGGTTTAAGGTTTTAAAACATAACACTCGTTTAGTTACAACGTAATATAAATTCGTGATTAGTATCAACATCCCTATTATCGTGCAATACTCTGGCGACCAAATAGCGCTGGCATGGTACTTACGGTGGGTGCTGTAGTACCAATCAGTTTCGGTATTTATTTCTTTGGAACTATGCTCTACTGGTCACGAAATCATGATCGTATTTTGTTGCAGATATAACCAACGAAAATGACGAGAAATCACATGTTATATTCTTGGAAAGGCTTCGAGCTTTACAGGTATGTACTTGAAATAATAAGCTAGCTAAGTACAAAGCCAACTTCTTGACATTTTTTAGAATTGATTTAGTGTGAGTGTAGTGAGAGTTATGTGAGATTCAAACATATATATATGTTTTGCACCACACATACGGTCAGGCTAGCAGATATAATAACGCGTGCAAAAGACGGCCTGCCGAATCCTGAAATAGTGGATTCAGATCATATTCATAATTTTTTTATATATTTTTTATTAAAAGTGATATCACAATGAGTAAACAGAACATTTAGCAGCATTTTATAGAACATAAGGTCAAAAACTATAATGTAATCAATTACACAACATTTATTAGTACGAACGTTTAATGGCATTCACCGTACCGCACCAAAATGATATGTACGTTTGTTACGTTTACATTACGTAGCGCAAAATCAAACTAATGACTGTAAATCCTTAATTTCGCATTTTTATGATGAACTGACTTTTGTACTATGATAAGTATCCACAGAAAGACGTTTTTGTAAGTTTTTCGCGTAGCTCAAACTTACACGCTGTATTACTACAGGCTAAAGCGGGATTAAAAACGGAGTCTTCACCGTCATCCCAGCCCCGCACACCGGTAGGCGACAATAGGACCCTCGCCGACTCCATCAACGACAACACATTACCCCGCGCACACAGCATTGATCCTCAACTCGACGTGAGTATTACTTGCAAGGTAGTAGGAAGAGACTGACCAACACTTTGTCAAATAAAATCAGAATCTTTTTAAAAGTCAAAAAGATAGGTTTGGCATAATTTTGTATAAAATTCCAAGGTAATATGACGTCGCGATTTAGTGCTGTGAAATGTGGAATTGATAATTTAAAAATAAAATAAAGCGGAGGACAATTTTCACAGCTTTTTAGATAATATTGCCTGATTTAGGAGAAAAAAAAATATCGATTATAGAAAACTACCCAATTAATGTCAAATTCCCCAACTTGTTCACAACCTTCTTTAACTGTCTTTCATCTCGTGGAACTTGGCGACCCTACTCACCAACAGAAAAAACAAACTAAGCCATTAGTGTGGTCTAACTGATTCTTCTCTTGAGTGGACGTGCTACAATCTGGCAACGGTGACAGGTTATGCCAATCCTCTTCTCAGGCCTCTTTCAGGGAGACGCAGGGCATCTGGCGTCGTATCGGTAAAATGCACATTATATGAGAGTGTTCTTGTAGACAAGCGTTTTCACGCGCGCTTTGTTTAATATCTACAATAGGGAATATGCATGTATTTTTTTTAACTTATATTGACCTGTTCCATCATTCTACCCTAATAAAAAATATAAATAACTATTGCCAAGGTTATTTATATTTTTAAAATTAATTTTCAAAATAACATTGAAAACATCGATAACATTTGATCTGTTTGAACGCCGCCATATTTCGCGGGCCTTGGATGACGTCACGTTCCACGCTCAGTGTTTGTTTCATAAACTTACTTGAAGTGTTACAATAATTTTATACCGATTTCCAGTTTTAATTACTATTTATTGTAATTAATAGACGATGGATAAAGTTAAAAAACCAGTTTATAGGTATTGCCTTGTCCCTAAGTGTAAAAACACTATAAGAGGTACACCCAATACAGTAATTTTTTCCTGTACAAAATAATAATGTAAAATACGAAAACAATGGTGTAAATTAATGAGAAGAGATGAAGTATCTTCAATATCGTGTTTATATTGTTGTGAAGATCACTTTAATGTAAGCATATTACAATTGAATTGCTAGTATACTGTGAATTAGTCAGCAGTAATTTATGTTTGTTTTAAATATCAAGCAGAAGGCAACTTGCTTGTCTACTTAAACTAGGTAACAAAAGTCCAATAAAACTTCATGAATATAACTAACTATACATATCTTACCTATCCTTTAGATTATAATATAACAAGTATTATAATAATTACCTTTCACTCCTTTAACCTCAGCGGACGTAAAATCTGGATTTGATCCAAAATATATAGTCATCATGAATGCACCTATTTTCGGTAGATTGTCCGACTGTGCTTTGACAAAACACATTCAGTCATTGTCCTAGATGATTTCTAATATCACTAGAATGCTTAAATTGCACTAACTAAGAGCAAAAACCACAGGAACACCTATCTTTCTCCGTAACACTACGAATATAGGCGCCGATAAATGACAGAACGTTGAAAGTCACGTCATGTTTTGTTTCGACCAATGGTGAAGCGTTTTGCAAAGTTGAATTTCGCGCCCTTATTTTGCATATTTTAATTAATATTTTTTGCAATTAAACACGAACTAAATAAGAAAATAATTGTTTAGGCATAATATCTGAACAATAAAGATTCAAGGGAAAATTAATCAAGTAAATTTAAACAACATGCATGTTCCCTATTACATGTGCGCTGCAGTTAATAGCTAACAGCTGCTGTAAATATAGGTTGTTTTCGAGGATTAAAAAAACCATAGATGTAATCTCTTCTAACAAAACCACGCTCCAAAAAACTCCTTTCCATAAGTAAAACCATGTTAAACATGTTTCATTACATCTGGCGTACATCAGCTTCTTACTAGCTTGATTCCGGAGAGACATTTACCGAGTGTCGCGAGTTCGTAACTTTGATCCGCACTCGTTAGGCACTGGTTACACACGTACTGATCGCCTGTGTCTAACACCGCCATTTTTTTCTGTTTTAGTTACAATGTTACTGCTAAATGTAAAAACTAATTACTGTTTTTTTTTCAGTTGCACACAACGCAATCAGTAGCACAAAGGAACGAAGCTGAAGTAGACGCTTTACGCCTCAAATTACAACAAATTAAGAGTTCATCGAAGAGATAAGATTGCTCTTGCGCACGCTCTCACGGATCTGGTAGCTCTCTCATCGTCACGTTACATCTTATACAATACTTTAGCGTTGCACATGCGTTTGTACATTCGGCGAATATCACAATTACCGACAAGGAAGAAGACTTGCTCCCTCATAGTCACGTGTGCGAATATGTCTACTTTAATCTAAATTAGTGAGTTTTAATTCTCCCTACGCGTCTGTTTTAATTTTAACGAGTTTGGTAATTAGTCTACGTTCAAAATAAGGGATAATTAAAAAAAAATTAAAATACTCTGAGAAATTATACAATTTGCTTTGGTCAAATAAAGATACATATTAATATATGAGTTAATGAATTAACAATAGTTCAGTTTATATAAGTAAAAGGTTATAGATAGGTTCCATGCGCTCTGAAAGTGGAACACAGAAACGCCCGCTTTGTTCGTTTTAACACTACTTCTATGACGATATTGTGACGTTCTACATTTGTCACGCTCATATAACCTGTCTATCCCTTTATACTTGAAACAACAACTATCCTATTCTCTAGTTAATATTCAGCTTGCCTGAAATAACTCGAAATTTGAAATCTCGTATGTCACAATTAGAAAAAAAAACATCTCATTTAGTACCTAAGTAATGTTTGTGGCCTATGAGTGAACCGATGTAGCGTCCTTGTTATGATGTCCTTACTAAGAGTTGACATGACAATATGAATAAACAGTATCGCCTTACACAGGGTATAAATCGCTTCATAAACATGTGAAATTGTGTCTTGGTAAGGCATCATTTTGTTGACACCCTAGTCTGTATAAAATAATAATTTTGCACAGAATAGGGTGTACATCTAATTAAAAATTGAGAGAGTTGTCTGTGTATACATATAAGTAATTGGATATAATAATCTTGGTCAGCAACAATAGCAGATGTGATATTTCGTTGTTAATGTGTTAGCTCTATCATCAATGCTTTTTCTAAATCAGAAATTTTCTACCATTGTTGCTGACGTTGTGTGTCCTTGACCTTGTTTGTTGTAAAAAAGAATGATTTTTCTATGTAAAGTGTCGTGTGTTGATTAGAAGTTACCCCGTTATGGAAAATACATCCTAGTTTATATACTGGAAAAGCGACGCGTTTTAGTGTTTGTTCTGAGAAACAAAATTTGCTTTATCAACGGCAAACTCATTTACAAGTTGTCGCAACTCGGCTTGCCCACTTGTTGTTTCTTAAACTGAACAATGCGCGATAATAAATATTGTAGCGGAGTGTCACTTATTCTGTAAGTTGCACCAAGATCTTACAAGTCAACCGATTTGTTAGAAAGAGATACATACAGTACACGGAAAGGTTGTCGCTCTTCCTAATTAATTAAATGTTTAGATGTTGATAATACTGACAATACATTGCGCGATGTAAAAAATAATTCGAACAACTTGTGCCGTCTTTCGACCAACTAGACCGATACTCATAAAATTATTTATGTTACACAAATTGCGTGTGTTTGCACCAACTCACATTATAGCACTTGAAAATATAATGAATTCGGTATCGTATGCATTTGTGGCCCACATAGGGACGGCTAACTCACAGCTAGATCTAGTTTCATATCACTTCCAAATTCTATGTATTTGAAATTAACTTTAGCAATTTTCATGGTCCATATATCTATATTTCTAAATGATGCGTCCCTATAGTTAACTTTTATGTGGCTTTATTCATGGTTAGCAACGAAAAATTATACAACAAAAATATATTTTAGTAGTTTTGTTTGCTTGCATAATTGACACTGGCAGGTATGATGAATGAGCATTCGAATAATAGTACGTTAATAAAGAAAGTCAGGAAATGTATTTGATTAAATGTAGAAAAATATATGGTACTAACTTGTATAATTAATTCTCAATATTATCTGACATATTTAAAATATTACCGAGAAAGAGTGAGTGATACATGAAAATATATTGTGTAAGGAACTATTAGGGCCCAGTTATTTTTATGCACGTTTGTCAATGTAATTTTCATTAAGTGAAAATTATTATTGATGTGTAATAATCCAATTAAACTATTAACATTTTATGTAAGTTAATTTTGTATGTATTTTATTACAACCGTGTTGTTTTTAATATGTGTTCAAAGACTGTTTTTTATTGGGATTTAGTAGACCAATATTCGCTTTAATGTGGATCATATGTGTCGAAATTTAAAGTTAAGTATCACCTATCCCCGTTGAATAATTGCGTGATGTTATTAGTCGACTATTGTGTGTTTTACCAATTATTTATTGTTTTTACTCTATGATTGATGTTTAAAATGTAGTGTTCAGAGTGTTGAGTTTAGTTGAAGATGCGCGACCAGTCGTCATCCAGTAGGTTTGTAAGAAAACTTTGTGAGCTGAGATGAGGCCATAAGTTAATATATTTTATTAGCCACACATGCACATAACTTGCTAATATGTAAATGAAACATTCCTTTCAGTATTGGTATTGTATGTACAAATTTTTGTCCATTGTCATCATTGTATTTATCAACCATTGTATACATTTGTGGTTTCATAATTACGACTCGATATTTACGAAACGTTCATAATAATAATACTAAAATATTAATATGGAATCTGAGCAGACATCGCATATATTTGTATAGACTTCGATTGATGTAAAGTAGAGAATATATATTTAGATACCTTCAATCCACTTTCGCCCTGAAATAATTAGAACAATCAAATGTTTGGTTCATTTCTCAATTATAAAATAAATATTTTCGTGGTTACTTTTCATAATAGTTTGGCTTTTATTATTTACATTAACACATGTAAAACTTGATTTTATTTTATAAAATCTTTGCAAAAGGAGAAGTGTCGCATGTCTTATATAATTTGTTAATTTTAATTGATTTTAGGCCAGTGATGTGAAATCGTGATCTCTATGATAAATTTTGTATCTTTTTTCTTGACACTTGTTATTATTTTGCGGTAAGCAGGTGCTGTATGTTTATATTTGAAGTAACCAAAAATGTGAAGCCTAGCTAAAAGTTGGCACTTGGCACTGATCGAAAATGTTTGTAATATCTGTCTAAATAACAAACTTACTCAGTACTGCAGAGCAAAACTGTGTTATACACAAGTAAAAGCAACCACGAATATATTTTGCAGCTAAATTGTCAATCCATCGTTAGGTATAGCTTAGCAATGGATTGACAATGGTCAGTTTTTGTCCATCCGATTTTTTTTATTGAAGTAATAAACGGCCTTATTTCACAATTAATTTTTTCACATTTCAAAGCAAATAATAATTACTATAGCTAGGCATTGCAGTCATCTGCTTTGTTATTTTTTAATGTTTGTGCTTTCAGAAGTACGAAATTCACACCTTGACATGAATCGTGTAGAATTTAGTCCGAAATTATTTAATCATCACTAGTTTTGTTATGTTTAAATTTGATTTATTTAAAAAGATTATTCTGGATTCCATTTTAATGTGTCAACTGTTAGTTTAGTTACGTTTTTATTGTTTTTGGTAAAAACATTCGCTTTATAAACATGAATTCATATTGATTATTCTGAGCATTTATTTATTATATTATGTAAATTAATGTTTAAAAATCATGATGTAATATTAATGATAAATAAAGTTCATACAACACTGGATTTTTTTATTAATCCTCACGACGCCGCGACGTCTCCAAAACAACGCAAATTTTTCTCGCAGCCATCAAGAGATCCATTTGTACGTTAGGGCCCTTTTCATCACTTACGGTGGCATTATTTTCTGCGAACTCAAACTTCAAGCGACTCCTTAGCAAAAGCTGGGGCTTATCACCAAAAATCACACTATGGCTATACAAAACGGTCATACGGCCAATCATCACGTACGGTGCTATTGCCTGGTGGCAGAGAACGGAGCTAAGCACTGTCAGAAACAAACTGCAGCAAATCCAGAGACTAGCATGTACTGCCGTCACTAGTTGTATGCGCACAACTACAACTGCCCTTGAGGAGGCTCTTGATTTAGCCCCACTAGACCTATATACAACAGGAGGCAGCTGTTGCAACCATCAGACTTAAACTGTTGGGTCTGTGGTATAACCGAGAGGGTCCTCATATCAAATTATGGAATCAAGTAGGAAGTGAAATATCAACCACTAATCGCTGCCCCATGCGACAGGATCCCGAAACAACACATCTTCGAGAGGAAGTATCAAATACAACTTTGAAAACGACCGAGATCAATCTGGCATACATGAAGTGTGAATCACGGACGGTTCCAAGATGGCGTCAGGGACTGGAGCCGGAGTTTTCTCACAAGATTTAAATATAAAAATGTCACTGGCGCTTGGCCAACACATTTCCATATTTTAATACGAGTGTGTTGCAAAAACTTACGCCGCGACTGCGGTCATGTCGAAAGGGTATATAGGAATACAACATCCGTATACTGTCAGACAGTATGGCGGTCTTAAGGGCCCTGGAGTCCTCCAGGGCCCTTAAGCCCTTAATACCATGAACTCTGGTCTCATTTATGAATGCCACAAGACGCTAGATCGCTTAGCCTCTGCCAATGGGGTAATTCTGCAATGGATCAAAGGGTATACTAATCCATTCGGGAACGACGCCGCCGATGAGCTGGCAAGGAAGAGATCTGTAACGTCAGTGGCAGGTCCAACTGCACTACTGCCACTTCCCTTTAATCAACTTCGCTCATGGGTAAGGCAACAGACTCGTGAAGCTCACAACGGTCGTTGGGCCGACACACTGGGCTGTAGGCAGTCTATACTGGTGCTGAAGGAGGTCTCACACTCTCACCTCGTTTAACTTGCAGACTGCTCAGTCTCAACCGACTCGACATCAGAATAGTTGTAGGAACCATTACGGGCCACTTGCCCTAAACCGGCACCTATTTACAACAGTGCGACAGACAGTCCTCTATGCAGAGGATGTCTCAACGCCGAGGGAACAACCGCCCACGTTATCCTGGAGTGCGAGGGAGTGGCCACACAACGGGCAAGTATCCTCGCGGGTGCGAGATCACTCTTAGAAGCCTGCGAAAGTCCCAGGATGCTTCTGTGCTTCTGAAAGGAGCTAGGCTGACTCAACAAGTCTGCCTATCTGAACGCATAATGGACCGTCTATGAGTCTAAATGCGGAAACAGAGCCCTATACCAAGACCAATAGGGCCCTTTTCCTGTCCTGCTGGGTTCCGCCATCATGCGGATCTCGTCTGCGTGGCCACACATAATTTCGTTCGCCGCTGCAGAGTAATGCGTGTCGCCAGTGACTAAACTCGTGCATAGAGATGAACGTTAAAAAAGTTCTGTTGCATCATTTTCTAAAGGAAAAAAAAATATAGAATACTATTCAGAGTTGATAGGTACATATCTTAAAACTTGACTACTTACTGGCATGTGAGTTATCAAACTCCGTCACATTTAATTCGTAAAACAATTTCACACCATCGTGTGTGAATAACGCTCGCCAGAGTCAAAAGTAATGAAATAGGGACACCTGTCCTGGTTCACTACCAATTAATTAGTTTATATTAGTTAGTAATATAAATAAAGTGAGTATCACACCGTATAGGCACGTGCCCATACGGTGTGATACTCACTTCATAATAACTAACTTTGCAAGTCCTTTTGTTACAGTGCCATTATTACATCTATAAAGGACTAGCATTTGCCCACAAGGGCTTCGTTTAAATCAACATTTATTCTTATAAGTTATAAGGTAGATAATCACAGTTAAAAATTGTGGATAATTAAGTAAAAAAAACAACTGTAAACACAGTTTTAGATATTGTGGTTTTGCCCCGATATGTGGAGAAAATCGAATAGTATATACGATACCTCTTGATCATAGCCTGTACACCCTTCATGAGCGCAGCATTTACACCTTACACTGTACCCAAGCTTTATTAACTTGGCTTACTCCATATTCTCCGCGGCAGTAACGACATGTGTCATCGTTGGTCGTTTTCTGGTTTTTAGAATTCTTAGGGTGTCTTAGATTAGGTTTATAAATTTTCTTATTTTGTGTGATATTCATTAAATCAATTTATACGGAGAGGAAGTGATATTAGCCGTTATTACTCTACGATGATTAGTTGCTCTTTTTTGGGAGCCGTTTTGAGCCGATTTTACCCCGAATGGTTTTGCCCCGAAGCCCTAGATGTATAAACATACTCACACCTACATACACAAATGACGATCAGTGGTACAAAGCAATATTACTAATATTAATTACGAAGAAATACACTTACTTTAACGTAAGTAATTATTGACTCACCTGTAGTACGCGTAAACTTCACTATTGGTAAGGAACTGTTTTTTCACAAAAATAAGATATGGTGCACCAAAAAACAATAAAATTAAATACTTTGATAACGCGCGTTCTCGTCGAAACATGTATTTGTTAACAATTAGCTCTTATGGGTCGAAGTCGCTGAGCGGCAGTTGCGCGGGAAATATGAATTATTGACAAATATATACATGCTGTACTGTTTTACCCCGGTATACGGTTTTGTACGGGTCTCCCCTATATGTTAATCCAGGTCTCCAGCTATCTACATACCAAGTTTCATCGCAATCGGTTCAGTAGTTTTGGCGTGAAAGAGTAACAAGCATCCATCCATCCAAACTTTCACATTTATAATATTAGTGGGACTAGCAGCGCCCCGCGGTTTCACCCGCGTAAGCCCTGATCCCGTGAGAATATCGGGATAAAAAGTAGCATATGTGTTAATCCAGGTGTCTAACTATCTACGTACCAAGTTTCATCGCATCGGTTCAGTAGTTTTGGCGTGAAAGTAACAAACATCCATACATACATACGTCCATACATATCGCGGGCTTCAAGCCCGAAGGGCGTAAAAAAAAAATGCGTTTTTTTTTTATTACGTCAATCAAAGTTTATTGATACACCACCTCTGTTTTTTTCTTAAAAATTGGTAAATTACCTTAGAAGATATTAATAAAATACTTTTAGACGTACAACTGTAGTCAGATATTATTTTCATGAAAGACGTACCGTGGTCGTAACCACAAACGTCTACCCAAGTAATTTTTACGTCTGTCTTGGGACGAATCTTATTTTATATTTTTGACAAGCCATATGGACGTGCAATATTAGAAAATAGTTGATATACTGTATTTAATTATATAAAAAGTATTGATTAATGACATTTCACGATACTTTACTAAGTTCAGATGTTTTTTTAGATATTTTGTTGCATAAACACGTATTGTATTATACGCCCATTCGATAAAAGCATTTTCTGAGAAGAAATGACATACGTTTTCCCCAAAATTGTTGAGCGAACTAGAAGTAAATGCAATATTGAGAGTTTTTAAATACTTGCAAATAAGATGAGGATTTCACGTAAGTAAGGAAGTTCTTTCATAGACATAAAAATTTTTAGTTAAAGGGGTGCATTAAAAAAAACTTATTAAGTTTTTTTCGTGTCCTGAAAAGTAGGGCTAATGCTTATACGCCCTTCTGTCTTGAAGCCCGCGATGTCCATACATATTCACAAACTTTCACGTTTATAGGTAACTAGCAGCGCCCCGCGGTTTCACCCGCGTAAGTGCCAATTCAGTAGTTTTGGCGTGAAAGAGTAACAAACATTCATACATACATATATCCATACATCCTCACAAACTTTCACGTTTATAATATTGTTACGAATATCCCGCCATCTATTGGCGAATGTGGGAAGTCGTATAGAGCTACAAAATAAAGATACACGCCATCTGTTGAGACAACACGGAACTAAGTAGTTAGTAACCCGTTAATGGAATATTCTATGATGTACGATTCTATTGTTGTGTAGAATTCACCAGAGGTGTCGCGATTTTTCTGGAAGTAGCGTTTCGATATATAAAGCGTTTCATTGCGGAATAGTTGGTTAGTTATCAAGTGAGTGTCAAGTGAGTTAGTTTCAAGTGAGTGTCAAGTGAATTAACAGCGAGTAAAGTGTAAGTTAATTAAGAAGTTTAGTGTAATAGTGATAATAAATTATTGTAATTGTGTTGTTGCTAGTTTCCTTGTGTATTTTGTGATCTATTAAAATAAATTGTGTCTATTTCGGTAACAATCTGGTATAATTCTCAATTCCCGAACCTCAGCTCGTAACAATATTAGGAGGATAATGCACTGCTGTTACCTACTTACTACTGAACAAAAAATGAGACAATCCATTGGTATGGGAGTACATCCATTTCTATGTGCCGGATAGATATTTGCGTGGATCCGGACGGAGACACCACCACCGTGTAGTAGACCTACTTTTAGAGCCGTCCAATTAATTAATATTTGTTAGGTATTAATGTTAAGTTATATTTAACTAATTTGTAATTCATAATGTTGTAAATTTTGGTAATTTTGAATATT
Organism: Callimorpha dominula; assembly: GCA_949752705.1. NCBI lineage: Eukaryota > Metazoa > Arthropoda > Insecta > Lepidoptera > Erebidae > Callimorpha > Callimorpha dominula. Next base: position 7,510,714 of record OX457010.1, on the reverse strand, counting down.
ATTAATCATAGAAATTCATAATGTTATTAAGCATAATTATAATTTTATAATTATTATATTTTATCAATCTATTGGATTACATTGAAATAATAAATTATATTGTAGCTTCGCAGCATATTGGTGCTTATATTGCTGGTAAATAAATAAATCCTACTGGACTGCGATTTTACATTATGTCCTATTATAGAAAATGATATCATGGATGTAAAGAGCAAGGTAAGATCCAGAAATTATATTACTGCTATTTATTTATTTAAAAGCATCAACAATATACATATACAACATTGTTCATTACGCTAGTTAAATACACCTCTCATATGTATATCAATTATAGACGACCAAAACATTCGCTAAACATACAATTTACATTGAACTACAATAACTATAACAAATTTTATAAGTTTTGATGGTAAACTGTCAATTATTTTCGGAAACTAAATGCAAATCATTGAGTTCAGTGACGCAACTCAAAAAAACATATTTTCATTTTAATTCTTAAAATATAAATTGCAAATACTTTGCGAATTTAAATAATTTGTATTTAAAATGATTTTTTCGCTGTAAATAAAATTAATAAATATGTTTAAGTGAAATATATTTTCGAAATGAATTGTCCTTAACAATGCGCCATCTATTGACATAATGGACATACTGTTCATAATGTTCATTCGTTTTCTGGCTTATTGAGAGATGTCGTTATCGGTAACTAATAATCATAAACTTAATATACTAACGTAATACATACTAAGTTTATGCTAAAAATCAGGATGTTCAACATTGACATACCCATAGAGGCATAGAAGTATTAAATAGCTAGAGGCGAGAAGGTATTGAATTCTCTGTAAATGTGGGTTGGCAACGTCGGTAGAAAGAGAAAGAAGACAGCGATTTACATGTATCTCTCTCGCACCTCTTCACTGATTGGTTGGCTCAAAGTAGACCTATGAGTAAATGACATCAAAGGCCCAAAACATAACCGTGCATGGCTGTCTTAAGTTGGCGGGGAGAAGTCGTTTTTTTACACTTTTTTTTTTGCTCTTTCAACTGTTCGTTAACTGTTCGTAACTGTTCGATCAAAATTTTTATTTGTTCGATCTTAGTTTTTTTATTAAAAATAAAATAAAAAATTACCCTCAAGTTGGAGGGGAGAAGTCGTTTTTTAACCTTTTTTTTTTGCTATTTCAATTGTTCGTTAACTGTTCGTCATTGTTCGATCAAATGTTTTATTTGTTCGAACTTAGTTTTTTTTTTTAAATAAAATAAAAAATTACCCTCAAGTTGGCGGCGAAAAGACGGTTTTTTACATTTTTTTTTGCTATTTCAATTGTTCGTTAACTGTTTGTCATTGTTCGATCAAAATTTTTATTTGTTCGATCTTAGTTTTTTTTTTTAAATAAAATAAAAAATTACCCTCAAGTTGGCGGGAGAAATCGTTTTTTTACATTTTTTTTTTGCTATTTCAATTGTTCGTTAACTGTTTGTCATTGTTCGATCAAAATTTTTATTCCTTCGATCTTACTTTTTTTTTATAAATAAAATAAAATATTTGCTTTCTTAAGTTGGCGGGGAGAAGTCGTTTTTTAACCTGTTTTTTTTGCTATTTCAATTGTTCGTTAACTGTTGGATCAAATTTTTTATTTGTTCGAACTTAGTTTTTTTTTTTAAATAAAATAAAAAATTACCCTCAAGTTGGCGGGGAGAAGTCATTTTCAATAATTTTTTTTGCTATTCAAACTGTTCGTCATTGTTCGATCAAATAAAATTCGGTTCTGGCACTCGCCGGCCGCTGCCGCGGCACGCTCGTTTCGCTCGCTCGGCTCGTGCGTTATGGTCACAGTTCTAACCTAACCTAAACCTAGCCATTTCTTTTCAATTAACCTATCCTACTTATGTTAAATCGTCTGTAACGTAATCCTCCCCTCTCCGATGTCGCCCGCTCTGGTCCATTTTGGATATTAAAATTTTAGGCGTACGACTGAATTACTAAGCGAGCGACAGAAATGGCTAGGTTTAGGTTAGGTTCAACTGTGACCATAACGCACGAGCCGAGCGAGCGAAACGAGCGTGCCGCGGCAGCAGCCGGCGAGTGCCAGAACCGAATTTTATCTGATCGATCAATGACAAACAGTTAACGAACAGTTGAAATAGCAAAAAAAAAAATAAAAAAAATGACTTCCCCGCCAACTTGAGGGTATTTTTTTATTTTATTTAAAAAAAAACTAAGATCGAACAAATAAAAATTTTGATCGAACAATAACGAACAGTTGAAGTAGCAATAAAAAAATATGTAAAAAACCGACTTCTCTCCGCCAACTTGAGGGTGATTTTTTATTTTATTTAAAAAAAAAAACTAAGATCGAACAAATAAAAATTTTGATCGAACAATGACGAACAGTTAACGAACAATTGAAATAGCAAAAAAAAAATGTAAAAAACCGACTTCTCCCCGCCAACTTGAGGGTAATTTTTTATTTTATTTAAAAAAAAAACTAAGATCGAACAAATAAAAATTTTGATCGAATAATGACAAACAGTTAACGAACAATTGAAATAGCAAAAAAAAATGTAAAAAACCGACTTCTCCCCGCCAACTTGAGGGTAATTTTTAATTTTAATTTTTTAAAAAATAACTAAGATCGAACAAATAAAAATTTGGATCGAACAATGACGAACAGTTAACGAACAGTTGAAATAGCAAAAAAAAAAGGTTAAAAAACGACTTCTCCCCGCCAACTTATGAAAGCAAATTTTTTATTTTATTTATAAAAAAAAACTAAGATCGAACAAATAAAAGTTTTGATCGAACAATGACGAACAGTTAACGAACAATTGAAATAGCAAAAAAAAGAAAAATGTAGAAAAACGACTTCTCCCCGCCAACTTGAGGGTAATATTTTATTTTATTTTTAATAAAAAACTAAGATCAAACAAATAAAAATTTTGATCGAACAGTTACGAACAGTTAACGAACAGTTGAAAGAGCAAAAAAAAATGTAAAAAAACGACTTCTCCCCGCCAACTTAAGATAGCCGCCGTGCATAGCAAAGAGTATACAATCACTACGGTGCATAGGTTATTTTTTGGACCTTTGATGACATTTGTATACAGCAGCATTAACATGGGGTATTTATTAATAGTTCTAAATAATTTTCAACATGACAGAAAATCTGTTAAAAATATATGTATAAAATCAAAGACTTGACCTCCAAAAGAAGCAAAATGTTTATTTGATGAGGTTATCCTATCTTCTCTATCAAACGGTTATTCATAAATACAGAGCCTCTAATACCATACGGCATACCTCTAATATAGAGCCTATAATACCTCTATGGACATACCCCTGATGCAGCCCACCTTGACAACTAACGCAGTTATTTCAAAATGGCTTATATTTCAAATTTGTGACATACAGCACTTTGTGCTACTTCTTTTTAAGATACATTTTGTATAAATAAAAAATATTATTAGTATCTATTTGGGGTAGTTTCTAAGTAATCTATAGTAAAAGCCATTGCCGCAAAAACGCAATTTCCCTAGGTGACCTTATATTATCTTGGGGGTCCTGACGCCTCCTGCAGGAGACTCTTCGTACGGATTGTGCGGTCCATGGCCTTGTGTGGGGCTTCAGTTTGGGCACCGACTCTGACGGACCGTAATATTGCGTTTCTTCGACGCCCGCAACGGTCGATGGCCGTCAGGGTCGTAAGAGGGTATCGCACAATCCTTTTTGAGTCTTTTAGCCGGCACTCCGCCGTGGGACTTGAAAGCGAAAGCCCTTGCATCCTTATATCACTGGCGCAAGGAAACGCTTGACCGTGGGCTGAGACTTTTGCCCAGTGAAATAAAGGCCCAGAGGTCCCAGGTTCACCAGGTACTCATTGTTAGTGGAAAGAGTGACTTGGGCAATCGGGCATAGACAACCGTGATGGAACTCCGTGTGGTTTTAGTCGGTTCGATTCCAACATAGCCACTTCGCCAAGTGGCTATGTCGGAATCGAACCGACTAAAACCGATATGTAAGTTAGTAATAAAATAAAACATAACGGTATTTTACTCTTTGTTTTAGGGAAATACTGTTAGTCTGTGAATAAAATATACGATGAGGAGGGAAATCTTGCTAGTCGACGGAGTAGTGGATGATCGGAGCTTATTAAAGAGTCGCAGCGACGATGTCTAAATGTGAACGAATATGAAACAAATGGTTTCCCACAAACCAGACATCTGGTTGAACTATTTACTCTTTGTTCTGAATTCTGAATCTGTGAAATCTGTGAATTATTTAAATCGAGCAAAATAATCAAAAAGTAAAACCAACGAACAAATACCCGTATAGATTTATATAAATGCTGAATTTGACTAACTTTTTGAACGTAAAAGAAAGTAATGGAAGTTCGATTCAAAGTTTCTGTAGTATCAAGTGAAGGCAGTAAATCTGCTTCTTTGTATTCTAATTAATTAGGGTGGCAAACAAGGCCCGCGAGATGATAATCTGTTAACGGTGTCTTTCAGGTCTATTTAACTTGTAACGGTGTATTCTGTACTTAAGCGTCCGACACTCAGCTGCTCACTCAATCCGCCAAAATAGTCATAAATATGCAACACACTGGGAAAGTGAAAACGCTGCGTGCCTACATGTACTTACCTCCCTGTAATCCTCGACACTATATATTTAATCGATTATAAATTAACTAAAATTGAAAACATAAAACTTTTTAAGTAGGTCATAATAAAAAGTAATAAAATTAATCTTTTTTCCATTTCCATTACTAACGACCTATGGAAATATAATCCTGCAGAATTTAAATGAGGGAAGATAGAATCAAAACCTACTGGTATATCCCCCATGAGCCGTAATGACTTTGGGGAGACGTTGTTTCATAGAACGCATTGCGTTGCCCCATAGCGACTTCCAGATCTGGGCCACATGCCTCCGTTAATTATCGATATTTCTGACGCGCTTCTAAAATAGTATAACTACAGGATGTAGTTGTACTATTTTCCTCACGATTTTTTATAGCATTTAAACGGGACTATTATTATTATTGGTTTGAATGCCTAATGCTACTTCGACCATTTCTAGGTTTTTGTAGAGCACTCTTACTTTATAGTTCAATCACGACCTATGGCTTCGAGGAACCTCCAGAATATATTCTGAACAGTGATTGTTTGTATTAGACTTGCATGATGAGCAGCCCATATTTCGGTACCGCATTAATGGGCAACAAAAGCATAGAATATGCATAGCAGTTTCTTCTGCCTTACAGCAGAATCTGTATGTTGTGCCTTCACCCAACGTTAGGTTGAACATGTGTTTTTTCAGTTTGCAGTGTCGGCTAACGATCCGTGCTATGTTTTGTTTTGTATCTTTGAACTCCAGAAATTCTTTTGATATGTGGTTGTATTATAGCCCTTTATCAGTGCTTTCGAGTGCTTTGTTGAGGTCTTCCATCTCTTAATTGCCATTTCTATTTTTTGGGCTACTAAGAATAATGATTTTGGACCATGCTGTAGATTATCTCCACCGGCTCTGGCGACTCCATCGATTTTTTCATTGCCATAGATACCTGAGTGGCCTGGTACCCATCTGAGTGTAATCCTGTTTGATTGACTTCGTGTGTTCAGCTTTTCTTTAGTTCAGCTTTAAAGATTTTAGCGTTGAGCGCTGAAATTGAGTCCACGGTCAGTGAAACCTACTCGAAACGCCAGGTATTTCAAAAGTATGTGTATTACGTGGTCGCGTTAATTCCTGTACATATACATGATTGTATCAAATCGATTATTTTCACTTTTCAATGTTCTTTATTTATTAGTGCTTTTTGAAGTTGGTTTAACTTTTTTATAAGTGTTTTATCACTGACTGACTAACAAATTGATTAAAAAAAAGTCCACTTTCAGATGTCCTCAGATGTCCTCTTTGAAATTTGGCGTCCATCTTAGTAATTGTGTGTATACAAAGAAAGAAATCAGAAAACAGTGAATTTTTACGATTTGAAATATTTTCAAAGCTGTAGATTTTCATTGATACCTACTTAGCGCCTTTCGAAATTATTCATTTTTTCTTTTTCAAACACTTTTTCTTCCGCAAAAGAATAAATAGGTTTCATAATGAAAGGTCATGTTAATCGTTTCGTATACCACATTATTTATAAATCTTTGACAACCTATAATAACACAAACTGCAACTGGTAGCCCCGGCTCAGCGATCTGACATTATTGAGAATAGTTTGTAAAAATTGTGTTACGAAAAAAATACATTCTTACACAATCTTGATACTTGTATTTGAAAATACTCAAAGTCTGTGATTTGTAAGAGCCCAGATTCGCTCCCTGTTGTCTATAAACGTTTAATAGACACTTTGAAAATGTACAAACATAATCACTTAAATCACTACAAAAATGTAGGTTGCTTAAGTAAATAGTCATCAATAAATGAGCACAAAAAAAGAAATACAGCGTAAACGCGGAAAAAGATTAATTTAACAAATCACTTTTGAATTATGAATAACAATAATTTCTTTACAACAAGTAATCATATCCCATCAAAAACATAAACGTGAAAATGGAAACAAAGTTCAATATTAGGAATAAGTATTTTAAGTTTGCGTGGTTGTCGAATTCGCCGACAAAAGAATTGAGATTTAAATGGTTGCCAAGTTCTATAGAAGATCTTGAAATTTATTTAAGAACATACAACATTCTAAAATAAATTTAAAAACACAATTTCTTGTTTTTTTCTGCTACAACAGTATTAACTGTTTAGAAATATAACTTCTTAGATTAGCCAGCCAGCCTAATTCCTTCCAGAAGCATATAAGCCTCCGGAGGCATTCACAGGCTTCTAGTAGCAACCTCGCACCGGTGACGATGTAATGGCGTTTTATCAGTTTTATGACATGTATCTCTCACTGAGTATTTTATTATTGCAAATTAAAGATTCTCTCTAGTTATCTTACAATGAGTGCGAGTTCCAGTAACTAATGACATGAGTAAATAATGATTTAACATTATTATAAATTCTTTAATTTATTGTCAATCTATAATAGCTTGTCCTACTATATGTATATGTACTTTGTTTATAGGGTTATAACCAGGATCACGTTCACAAATTGTATTGTTTCCATCATTCATCGCGCGAAAAATAATCTCTTGAGACCAGGATAATATCATGGTACAATAGTCGCTACCACTCAGAAAAGTTAAATACTAGTCTATGGTACTAAATAGACAAGTGATCAACCAATCAAACTGTGGGGCGGACGAAACGAAATGAAAGTCCGCCACATGTCCGCCATATCTACTACATCTTCTTTCTAATAGTGACGTTCATATTATTTTGTGTTAGATAGCGTTATTGTGTAGATAATCGTTGTATAATTTAATTATTTTTTTAGTTTATCTAATTCACGGTGAGTAAAGTGTAAATGTGGTTTTGACATATTGATAGTTTTTAATTTGGAACTTGTTTGTCCGCGCCGTGCTTTACGTATTGTCAAAATGGAAAAATCCTAGTTTTATAGTAACTACAGCCTTATTGTATGTGTTATATATAAATCAAATCCGTTAAACCACCATCGTGACGTATTTTGTAGCGTTTAAACGGTGCATAAAAAACTACACGAAAAATTTTGGTGTCGGCATTATAAGACGGTGTACCCAATATTTCACAGACCCTCGACTGCGGATTTCACCATGGAGTCACCACGGAAATTCAACGACTGCTATTTTTATTATTACTCCACATGCACGAAGGTAAAAATATATTTACACATGTTATATTGTTAGGTTTAAGTTGCACCATAATGTCAATTTGTTTTTATTTTGCCTGTTTTAAATTAGAAACTATTCATTTTACTATTTTATGGCATATTTATAGAGTGCCTGTAATGTTGATTCTGAAATTATCATTTATTTACTGGCTAATTAATTTACAGGAAAATATCTAGTATCTAGATATAATTTTTTTATATTTCTTGACATTGTCATTTTAAAGGCAAAAAAATAGTATATTTAATGGTTAATAATTATACAATGACCAGTCGAAATGTCAAAAGTTATTCATAAATCAAAATTTGACCATGTGGTGTTTTAACAATATCCATTGAATATGTGTACAGATCTGCACATGTTTGTATTATATTATATAAGTTGATGGAATACAATTTTTATACAAACAAAATGTTGTAGCTGATAGTTTATGAACATTATCCATATGGTTAATGCAACCCTATTTAACTTGTAGTATGTGGAATTACATGTTTTTCTTTAGATATTAATTTGTATCAAATTAACACAGCTGTTTCCTATTCTATATGTATGTTTTCAACAGGGTGACAACTGTGTGTTCCGACATGAACCATCAGCTCTGGGCTGTGAGACAATGTGCTCAGCCTGGCAGCAAGGCAAGTGCCTCGATAAACGCTGCAAGTTACGTCACATGGAATTGAGGGTATGTATATGTATATTTTATTAGATATTTTGTAATATATTCTAATGATAAGTTCCAGCGAATAAATTACTGAAAAACTTATAACAGTCTCGATGTAGTAGCTTAAATGTTCTCTAAGGAACCTTTTTATTAATAAATCAACGAACGCAAAATTACGACGTTGTATCAACAACGAAATTACGAACTGACAAGAATTATGTTGCAATGAGATGGAAAAATTAATATATTTATTAACAAATGTTATGGCTGGACTCCGGAATCAATTACTAAAATACCCAGAAGGTTGGTGTTGAACATTGTTGCAGTGCTACACAGCCATTTTGAACAACTAGATAATTAATATGTAATGGAAAAGTAAAATCATTAAATTGTTATGTATGCCAGAGAATAAATTCCTGTGTTGTGGAGAACTTTGGTACATTGGGGTAAAACAATATTGTTCAGTGACAAACAGAAGGTGACCACTTGCAATATTTGAACTATCCATGATGTATTTGGCCTGTTGGGTCTAGTGGTTAGTGATCCTGACTGCTGAGCCAGAGGTTGTGGGTTCGATTCCCACCCAGGACAAATAATTGTGTGATGATCATGATCATTTGTTTCTTGTCTGGGTGTACTTTATCTATAATAAGTTTGTATTTCGAAATATATAACTATGTTTATCAGCAGTCTGGTACAGGCTCTGCCTAGTTTGGCATCAGACAGCCGTGTGTGAGATATGTCAAGTTATTATTATTTTAATTAAAGTTGTTGTTGTTGTTGTTCTTGTGATGTTTTAAAACCTCAAACCACATTTTAAAAAACTAATAAATTTAATAAAATTGATTTAAAAAATCTTAAATAAAATCACTATTATCATGTGCCTACAAACACCAACCAGGTCCAATACGTGGTTAATCGATGAACGAGCTTACAGCTGGTTAATCTATGAATGAGCTTACAGCTGTCAGTTGGTATCTTAATATTACCCACGGAGCAGATACAAAGAGGAGAGGGCCTAAGCAACTGTGCACTGTGATTCCTGTGAGGTCCTGACGTCATCACAGTGGGCGTGGCTTATAGTTAGTACACTGTCAGTGTTCGTCTTGTACGTTTGTATGGAAAAATCGAAAATCAGTAAATTTTCGTGGTATAAGGAAGTAAAAGATGAAGTGTTGTATTTTATCGTGTAAAAACTATTCGGATAGACGCTCTGATGTCGCAATAAATCATACGAAGATACTGAAATGTGTTCTACATCCAATCCTAAAGAATTGTTAGCCGTCAAAGTATTATTTTTATATTTTTGTAATCATTTTTTGAATAGACTGTCATCTATCTTCAATTAGAAGAACATATATAAACAGAAGAAAAAGACAGGGCCGTAATTAGAACCCAATTATTTTACCTAATAACCCACGACTATACGAGTATTTATCTTGAATTGAAAGTCCTTTAAATATTAAAATAAAATAAATTGTACTTAGGCTGATGATTTGAAAGGTATTTTAAGCTCATTAATTTAGATCTACAAAATAAACTGCAGCTGCGGTGCAAATACGAATAAAGAAAGATAAGATGAGAATAAATAAGTGAACAAATTTGAATCGTCGAAATGCCCATGTATTAAGCCAGGTCGCAATCTATCTGTACAACAAATTTTATCCAAATCCTAGGCTAGGAGAAAGAAGGAACTCACAAACTTTCGCTTTTGTATCAAGATGGTTTAAAAATTTATCTTGAAAAAAGTACTACCTGGTAAGTAAATTCTGAGTACGGTCCCTTACATCCTATAACTAGTGTGAGATAGCTAAACTACATAGCAACATCGACATCGAACGATGCGAGTAGTTTTACTATTGTTTGGTAGATGGAAAAAAGTGAAGTGGGCATAGATCAACACCACCTCACCCCGCAAATTGTCACGCGTTGTTTCATAGGGAAATCTAATTACATCACCTCCTCTTTGTATCTGCTCCGTGATATTACCTATGTACTTGTATCATTAAAATTTTAATAGTAACTACTTTTTTTTCAATTAGGTTTCTTTTATAGATTTGTTTGTGTCATATAAGGGTGAGCTATAAAATAAAAAGTATTCTGACAAATTGTTAACATCCCAATTATAAAAATGTCAAGGTTAAAAGATTAATGTGACATTTCATAATCAGTACCAATTATATCACTAACTTTGCTACTTTGTTGTCAAATCAATTAATAGTATCTGCTTGTATTTTGATACCGGTGCAGTACAAGACAAGTATGCACTTAATTTTCACTCGAACCAAGAAGGAGCTGTGACTGCAGTACTCCATGCAAGATCGAACCTGGGCTGTAAAAAGATTAAGCAGCTGTTCAGAGCTGTAGTACCGCCGGACCTTCGAAATGACTCTCAATTTCTTGGAGGCTGTCTGTGCCATGGACTCGATTTGTTGGCCGATCTGAATTTAAGTTTTCTACGTGACTGTAATGCTCAGAAGCCATGGAAAGTGGGTGTAAGTTTGAAAGCCTCCCTTTTCGCCGAAAAGAGACACACCTGTGTTTTAGAAGGGTTAAAATTAACAAGATTGGTGTCACCAACCAACAATCGGATACCCGCTGCAATGTGTTAGATATAGGATTCTGAATTTTTATTATTTTTTAAATTGAGACCAAAAGTGTATTCAGAGTAGGTTCATATTGACTGTATGTTTGAAGCTGCACCATGTCCAGCGCTTGAGAATTACTTACTGATGGATGGTTAGGTAAGGGCAAATAATAATAAAAATAATGTGATCTCTGGCAGTCAAGGGTGACTGCCAGAGATCACATTATTTTGAAAGCTAACCAGTCTTTGCAAAGTCATCGAAACCTAGGTATAGCAGTATACCCACATGGTGTAAGTAGTACCTACTGTCGGAAAGTAAATGTATCAAATACACTGTAGCCATAGTATTTTCGAAGTTTCGCTAGTCACTCCTGATTTTGGTGCAATGCCCAACTTAAGCGAACCTCTCTGACCAAAATCGGCGGCAAATCTATGTTTTCTTGATCCGTCACAATAATTATATTGAATACTTTAAGTAGATACGGGTAGAGATCTGATTCATTGACGTCCGGTATTTGAGTGAGATTTGTGATTGTGCCGTGTTTGTGTTTTTAATTTAATTTAATTTTATTTTCTTTATAAAAGACAACTCCCGCATTAGGAATTACTCCTGTGTCGCGGGGGACTTTACAAACATACAAACGACGGACACAAAGTACACCCAGACTCAGTTGGGAATCGAACCCACGACCTGTAGCATAGCAGTCAAAGTCACTAACCAATAGGCCAACAAGCTAGTCAACTAAAGTATGTACGAACGCTTTCACTATTCTGTAAAAAAAGAACACAATCTTATCATAATTTCACTTCTGCTATATTATTTTTTTTTAAAAAGACAACGTTCGTGTTAAGGAATCCTCCTTGTGTGGCCGGGGACTAAAAAAGTTTAAATAACTTATATAGAAGTGTGAATCACACAAATAGTTGTCCCTTGTGGTAATTGATTCCATGACACTGGGCCCAGTGCCAGTTAGTGAGGCAACCACTTAACCACTACGCCATGCCTGAGACTCCTTATCTTGCGTCAGCAGAAGGTGTACTGCAACAGAAGGTATATTTTAGGTATCTTATCGCCCTCATAGAAGCGAGCCTTGAAATCGTGTTTGTCTGATAAGAGTAGCACAACGACCACCCACAGCCAGTCCGCCAGCTACTGAATAAGCAGCCTCGTAAGACACACTTTATGTACCGTCCTTGTATCTCCGTCCCACTAATTTATTGTATAGATTATATCTGTTGTGATATCTTGATACCGTGGCTTTTGGTCTCGTACTTATTATAATATGTACATAATCAGCCTTACGGTGCTTTTACGTTGCACGTATGAGCAACTCAATCCTACATTACAAAACAAGGTGTTTAATTTTAGGCTATCTTTCTAAGCTCATGCCTTTTAGGCCGAAATACAAATACTTTTAAAATGGTTGCCATATCGAATATGACCGAGAGATACGAGAATTATTTTCTCTTTTATACTGTGATTTTGTCATTTAGTATTGTAACTTTATTGTATACTACTTAGAATCAATATAATTAAATTCATAAACACAGTGAATCTCAGAATATCAATGAGTAAATAAAAAAATCGAATAATAAAATTCGCATTCCATTTCTATAAAATTCATGTAATCGGCGTATAGCCTAACAACTTTACCATATACTACGTAGATTTGGTTAGGTAAGTAGTAGGTACATGCATAAATAACAGTTATAATGTCAGGAAAAAGTAAACGCTATACCTACCTGCATTTCTCATATTAGATATGCATTGTCGTTGTAGACGCATTTGCTGTTTGAATACTTACACCTAAAAATTTGAACTCAAGTTCTCCCATGTTGTCTTCGGTCACTCTTTCAAAGCAGTTATGGAAACGAAACTATTGAGGACGAGCTATCGATAGTATCTTTGAAACTTTTTATGGTTTATTATAAGCGTTAAGAAGGACCGACTACAATTTTCAGCGAGCTTATACATTTTCTCATTTAGGCGCTGCGATATTTTTTTGGGTTTTCAAAAAAAGCGCGGTTATCTGAAATTTATAAATATTTTCTTAAATCTTATTCTATCACAAATAAAGAGCTACTCGTATATGTTTATTCTACAGCCGCACATACAATGGTCTTTGAGATACACGATTCTGGTAACGTTACTCCAGCAGAAAATGCAATATCTCGAAAACCTGAAGATGCACAAATTATATTTTCGGCCCATATTTTTGCACAAATATAAGCTCATTGCCCATGCACAATAGTTCTCTCTCCGATAATTCGTTTAGAATTTTCCTGCCGGAACAACCTCCAGCAGGACAAAACGACAACATGCACAGTTTTTTTATGCGCACATTCACAGCAGATTACGCACTAATTATACGTTCCACTCATATCACTCTAGGAGCCACTTTCCTGCTGGGGTAACGTACACGATAGTACCGGTATCGATAGTTGACATTGAAAATCAGAACATCGATAGTATTCTGTATGGAACATCAAGTATGGAAAACGAGAAAGGCTCCTAGTTGTCTATATTGAGATTCATGCGACATGCTTTTGTGGTTGGCACAACTAAGGAGATGTTGAAAATATGAAACAAAAAACGGCCAAGTGCAAGTCAGACTCGCGCACGAAGGGTTTCGTACCATCATCTATGTCATCATTATAATGTTGTAAATTATAACCTAACTATATTACTTATAACCTAAAACTTATAACCTAAAAAATCACGTATGTTCTACAGGAGCCCCACTTAAATATTGAAAATTTCAACGGTCTAACTATCACGGTTCATGAGATACAGCCAGGTGACAGACAGACAGACGGACAGTGGAGTCTTAGTAATAGGGTCCCGTTTTTACCCTAAAAATAACTAATGAACATTAGACGCACATGCATACTTGTTTACACCTAACTGCCCAAGTCCATTTTCTATATCTAGTAGCGATGTAACGAATATTCGATTGCCCACATTCGCAAATGCGAACATACAACTCCATTATTTGCGAATGTGGATATCGTTTTATAAATATGCAATTATTGTCACACTCATTATCAAACCTATTAACGACAAAATTTTATGTACAATTATTTAATGTTCAAAGTGCATAGATTAGATAAAAGAGAGATCTCGTTTAAATAATGCAATAAAAATCCTATTTGTGTTCTCAGTACGAGCGTGTCTAAAGTAGTAATTTAAAAAGTTCAAAGTTTAGTTATTTATTTTATTTTTCTTATGTGTTATGTTCAAGTAGTATGTATAAATCTTGCGAATCTAATCAGATGCATTATTATTTTATACATAGCTAACTTTTGCCCGCCGCTTCGCTCGCGTAAAAATATTTTTTTTATCCCATGGGAGCATTTTTATTTCTAGATAAACGTTAATCTATTTCCTTCTTTCCCCCGACAAATTGTATGCGAAATTACATGATGATCGGTTTTGTAGTTTCATTGACAAATACATTTAAAAAGCTATTGTGAATTCGAATGCGAATGTTCATTACACGACTAATACCTAACTATAAAACGAGGAAACCGATCCCTGAAATACAATTTAGGAATCAGGAAGGAAATTATTGTATGGATTAAATAAATGGTTAATAAACTTCTTTGCTTTTACAGAAAAACCGCAAACAAATCCCATGTTACTGGGAAAACCAGCCTGGTGGCTGTCGCAAGATTCATTGTCCGTTCATGCACAAGAACCCTGATGCGCGCACCGACGGCATCGCGCCGAGCCAACCGCCGCTACCACAATCTGTGAGAATTCCTTCTCTTCTCTCTTCTTTTCTGCAGAAAACAATAGCAGTAGCCATGGAATAATAAAAACAAGGGAAAATGTTCCTATGCTTAGGTTTTGTACGGGGACCAGTGTCAACCGCTCATAATTGTAAATAAAATAGTATATTCTCATACACAAAAAATATTGATGTGATAGGTAATAGATGTCATGTTACAGCGAGCAAGTGATCAAGATAAATGACGATGTTGCGAACCTCCGCATAATTGTGACACAAGACTACCAAGGTAGAACAAAAATAAGAGAACCTGGAAAGGTTGTCTAGTTTTTAAATAGCAGTACGGTAGTCACAGTACTCGGTAGTAGTACTCTGAAAATTGATCCTGGTCTTTTAAAATTTTACGTTGTTGCTTAAGTCTGTTATAGTTCTGTTTTGTTAAGCTTTGCTCTTTATCATCAGCCCGGGAGGTAATTTTTTTGCTTGTTAGTAGTATAACTTTGTTGTCCCTGACAGTAAAAAAATATTGTATGACGTATGCAAGTAGACAATAAGTATAGAAAGAAAGGGATCACAGCTTATGGGTAACAGAATACTACAAATGCTTATGGAAAATACAGCTGTGGGTACTTCGTGATACGGCCGTAAATAAGTCCAGTGTTTAGCTCTGATTGTGTGCTCTAAAAGTATAGGAGTTCTTGTACCCTGAATAGAGTGGCATGAAACAGTTTATATGTTGCCAACAGGTGGTGCCAACGTCAGTGAACGTTCCTGAGCCATTACCAGAGCAGCCGCCGCTCAGCAGTGGCGTGACGCCTGCTGTGCCCGCGCCACAACCCGTGCCGCTACTGTGGCAGCAACAGCGCCAAGGTACATACTTTGTCTCTTGACAGAACCATACAACCTGTGTTCTTAGGTTACACTTATCAATAGGCGGTATATGTTTGCAACCCTTATGTGTTATAAAAGAATTTCCCAAAATATGTTTTGTCTTTATCCATTTCGAAACTTTGAATACATAGGATAACCTGTAGATATAACTAGAGATATATAGGGTAAGGTTTTTATTTCTCTAGTTATATCTACATTATAATTGCTTTATGTAATTATTTTATGATGATGATGATGATGATGAATGAATGATTTCATGTATAATAGAGATGAAACGGATATATATTTGGCCGGATACCGGATATCCAGCCAACCTCGGTGCTGTCATTATTGTCTGCGAATATTGTCAATTGCCATATTTTGCTGGCTTAAAAAATAGTGACAGATGAAATAGCAAAGTGCTCCTGATTTACCACGCCCTCATTGAAAGCCGAATTAGAAAGTAATTTCAAGTCCTTAAGTCAGTCTAACTACACGAAACAAAATTTAAGATAAACTGTGGGGGGGGGGGGAGGTTCTTAAAGCTGGTTGAGTTTGACAGACGATTGATTTTTTAAAAATGTTCAACATCGGCAAAAAAGATTAAAGATACAAACAAAAATACGAGGTAGCAAATGACAACAACAATATAACCAGTCTCATGAAAACGAAAAAGAAAGAATTTCATATGAAATTGAGTCTGCCCGCCGCCTGCTTCTTTCTTACCCTCCTCTACTGTCATTAAACCTTTCATACAAGCCCGCCCTTTCTTCAGAACATCACCAATTTCATCACAGTATGTTTTGCGTGGTCGCCCCATACTGGCCTTCCCACTAACATTTGCCTCATACTTACACTTGCTTTGTCATTCCTTCCGCACACATTTTTATACGTGCCCAAAACTCCTCAACATACCCATTTAAATTTTCATCACTACGTCTCCTTTTATCTACATTCCTCTTTGTGTTAAGTATTACAATTAGTTAATGCTACACAATGCCCTGCACTTAACCAAGTTTGTCGGAACTTATGTGAAAGATGCTTGCAGCATTAGTGCATATAGTGATAGACTTTTTTTAAAGCTGTCCTTTGAAGACAAGTTAAACCGTTCATTTATATGCCTTTTTGTTTACCCGACGTTTCTACCTGCATCGTTGCTTATACATATTATCGTGATTAAATCCCGATTTACACAGCTAATATGTATACAAGACGCTTAAAACCAAACTGTTTGTTTTCTCTTAATCCAGAGAAATTAGTATTCATTCACCATAATTTTGCCCTATTATGTACTATTTATATTGTTGTAAATTATAATATGGCGATTATACTTTTTATGTGCTTAAGTCATAATAAAAAATGAAGTACTTAAATATAATATCCGGTATCCGGATAGTTACCGGATATCTGTTTCATCTCTAATGAATACCATATGAAAGCATGTGTAATTTGTTTCTTAAAAAGGTAAAAAAAATCATTTAAATTACCCTTTGAGTCAAGGTGGTCATTGTTTTTCTTACTTTTTTGATAAAGTAAGCGCTGATCCATGAGGGAAGTATCTCCATCCTATAACAGAACCTAATGATTAACCAGCATCGCACAGTATTATTTTTCTACCGGTTAAATGAGTGTGAAGAGTTCTGTGAGAGGTAGTCTATCTCACCAAAGGCCTCAATAGTAACTGTTTACCATTAAATAGGCTTTGTCCTGATCTGTCAGTTTGCAAGGCTGCCTTTATCATTTTGACTGTATCCATTCGCTATGGAGTGGTTTTATTGGGTTCTATATATGGATCATTAGTTGCATTAGTAACTAGGCTACTTTGAGGACTGTTTCGTTAGGATGTAAATGTTAGGTCGGCTGCCCGCAGCAGTGGTGCTGGACTCTGCCATCCTGGGTGTGCTGCCGGGCTCGGGCGAGCTGCTGGGCGGGCGGCGCGTGCTGCCGCCGCACGAGCCGGCGCCCAACCCCTACGCGCAGCTGCCCGTCGACCCGCTCGTCGTCAACTTCGAGGAAGGTATGCGCCTCTACTGAAACTACATGTACTAAGCCCGGGCCAGACGATTTGAGACCTCGCACTCCTGCTGCCGGTGTCACCGCGCGCCGCCCTAGAGCTTCTGTGTCCTGTCTCGTGGCCCTCTCGTCTCCTCGCTCTGAACCCTGACTGGGTCACTTTCACACACGGTCATACAATAAACCGGCCCGTTTATCGATGAGAGGGTGATAAAGTTATACCAGCCTTAGATATTATGGTATATAGTACACAGAATTTTCTAGACACTTCAGTCGCTGTCAGGTGTTAGTGAATTGTAAACTGATAACGACTCGAAATCAGGGCGCGTCAGCACAAAAGAGATCTCAAATTGTTTGATTGGGGCTTATGGCTCGATTTGCTGTGACCAATTTGAAAAGTCATCAAAATACGTACAAGCTTGAATTAAATTTGGACCAGTGTTGTATGATTAAAAGTAAGGTAAAAGTGAAAAAGTACTAAACGAGAAAAGATTGCGTTTATATTAGTTGTGGAATGAACATTTAATGTTATGTGGCATCGGTACTTTACAGTGTATGTAGCGCACCCGACGGACAAACGTGTTGAAGTGTTACATATATATTATGTAATATAAATAATTGCAATGTACAATTTTGGAAGTTGGAAAGTGAGTGTGTCATATGAACTATACAATAAGGACGGATTTTGATCGACGATAAAGCTGTTTTAATGACTTTTACAAATACAGTCATCAGCAAATACAGGAGCCACACGATAACTATAATATTATGTAATAATGCACTCGAGTTTTCAATAGACATTAGCGATATAAATATATCTTGGCTCGCGGATATAATATGTCTCATGTTATAAAGCCAAACGCTTTTAAGGCGATGTGATTGTAAACTTAGACCCTTTGTCCACTGAAATGTTAAAAAAAATACTCTACGTAGAAAATCTTTGATAAAATGAAATGATGTTTGATATATTCGTACATTGCACTGCCTTCACTTTCATATAATACTTAATGTAGCTTGAATGCATTTGAACGACGATAAAGTTGTGTAACATTTATCCAAGTTCATGAAAGTGAAAACAATCGCTTCAATGGACAACGAGCCTAAACGCATTTTTATAATAATTGGGTAGTTGAAAACTCAGCATTGTCATGTCATGTCATGGGCGGTGTGCGTAGGAATAAGCATTAACTATGTTATACAATTTCAAACGCTCATATATTGTTTTTGTTTCTCTAAATAACACTATTCTGTCGGTATTGTGGCACGACTGCTTTGACCGTTAAAAACTGCGGTCATACGTCCCATTGGAAGGGTTTTATTTTTTTTAGTGTCCAACCCTTTGTTGTGCCAATATAAAATATATTTGTCAAACCGACCGAGATGTTAGATTTATTACTTTAAAAGAAATATATGTATATATATATACATGATATATATATATTTATTTTATTCACACGTTAATGTTTAAGTATTTTTCGCCTACGTTTATTGTCGCTGGCGAATTAGGAACTTATTTGTTACATTTTTTTTTACTTGGCGGGGTGCAACCTGCCGGCTATTGTTTACAAATTTGTAGAAAGAAAATATGTTTTGTTCTCCTAGTTCGCGACACACATGATTTGAACTCATGGAAGGTATTATTGTTTTTATTTCGTCAATAGTCAATTAAATAGTATTTATTGTATAGATATTATTGGATTCAGTTTCGGAACTACTCAGTAACAGAGAGGAGGGAGGGAGGATGATTTAAGGCGCTACGTTAGGAACTGAATTCAAATTGAACTAGATACATTATTGTTTTTTTTGTTGCCGGAAGAGGCATCTTTTTGGTTGACTCTAACTTAGACAATGTTTAGCTGTTTTTTATACCATAGACAATGATTCAACAAAGTGGGGCTATACTTAACTCACTGAGAAACTATGAAAGCCTCTTTTACGACGCCATTCGTAAAAGATATATTGAGAAAAAGCGACGTTGGTATTTTTGTATGTGCAATAAATTAGAGAATTATCTCTTTCATATCTTAGCTAATTAGATTCATTAATATCTCTCGCTTTTTCATTTACTGTATCGTTATATAAACAATTTATATCACATAGATAGTTACAGTCATATTTTAAGAAAAAAATCAACGATTTTCTCTAAAAATATTGCTGCAATACTTTTTTTAAATAGATGTTGATATAATCTTTGTCTATGATAGAAAAGTACATAATAAATAGGTTTAATAACATATAAAATACAAATAAAAATATATATACACGATTATTGTAACTCATTAATATAGGTGAAAAAAAAAGAAAAAAAAAAACAGCTTTATGCCTTTAAATTGTTTGTATGTTAGTACGTAGGATGTTTTATGGGGCTTTGGCAGTTTATAAAGGTACCCACTGCTACCTGCCCCCTATACTTTATATTCGCACCGTGAGAGTTAAATAGAGCTAATTTAAAAAAAAAAACGTATCTTTAGGTATACACAGCGGAAATCCCAGTTCTATAAAACGTGTGTGATTCTAAAGAGTTGGGAGATTCGTTAAAAAAAAAATCGTGCTTAAGATTGTATTACCAAGTTTAGACAGATAAAAAAAAAGAGATAAGCTAACAAAATGAGCATTAAATTGCTTAGCGGTTTTGATAAAGTCCGATAAGCTTCCGATTTACCGTATTAACGATAACACTTCGTTACGTATAGTGAACGCGAGTAGATGAAATTATGTGTAAAATGTTCTGGCGACACAAGGAATTCATGTTATTTTTGCACTGAGAGTAAAGTTCCTATATTTATTACAAAATCGCAAATATGTGAACAGGACTTGATTTGAAAAAAAAAGTATATATGATTCCCATTATGGTCCATGGTACGCCTAGTCATTATTTATGTATAAAAACTATTTATCAATATTTAAAATAAAATAGTCTCGATTTGGTGGGGATAGAATATTAAGGTCGGAGCAATCTTGTATAATTTTAACATGCTCAGTTTTTACACACTTAGTTTTCAAATTTCGAAGTGTTCGCTTAAAAAGAGAAAATAAAGATTAAATTGTAAGTTTTTTTAAATAAAATTAGCGGAAAAGTGTACTAAAAGTTAAGGGGTATAATTTTAGAATGATTAGTACAAAAAAGGTTGCTTTCTTTAGAGGCAGCTGTTGAAAAAAAAAAAAGAAATTGGTTTCGCTGTAACTGTAGCAATACATTTTATATTTAGTATAATGGTGTAGTCTTGTCTCTTTTTATACTAATAAACTATTTATTTACCTTTAGATTAATTGTTGGAATGTTAATGTTTTACGTTAGACAGGTAAATTTCTGTCAATCGAGCGCTTGCGGTGTTGTGATATATGTCCTGACGCGACTTCGTTGATACACACACGAATATATTTACACATTACAGTATAATAATTTCCAAGTACTGATTCTGAAGTTATTGCCTTCGACGCATCTCTGTCGTGTGATATATTCATAACTACACAAAAGCGCAGTTCTTTCAGTTAAATAAACCGATTTTGTTGAATGTGGAAACTATTTTTTATTTAGCTTTTTTATTGAAAGAAAGATTTTAAAAGGTACTTGTTCTTCTGAATTTGCCCATGAGAGTGATAAACGTTTGATCCACATTGAATCACAATCGGTTATAAGCCTTACACGTTATCTATTGTTTGCATACGTGTGTGAGGAAGTGAGGTAAATGTAATGGAAATAGCGATGCAGCACTTTCGATACTTACACGTTGTGTTCCATGACATTTTGGTTTGACGGAGGGACGACACGTGTCGAGGTGACGCGTGCGCCGACTGCGGCGAGTGCCTACAATTAGTTCTTGTTTCAAATAATACGGGGTTGTTGTTATGTTAATCTTAGTCTTATTTTGTAATAAGAATTTCAAAATATGTTTATTACCTTATTAGTAACGCGTGTCTAGTACCTTTCATTTAAGCTAATTAATATTCAAACTGATATAGGAACTCGTAACGGAACAGAATTATACTTTGGCTTTGTTTAATCAAATTGTGTTTAATATACCAACGAGTAAATAAAAATGTTTCGTAATATGATTTTTGTAATTATTTTTGACCGCCCTCCCTTCGAGAGTCGCTTTCAGATAGACGCGCCGAGAACACACCGCGTATTGCCGGACGGGTCGTATCAAAATTAATTACGAAAATCATTGAGAAAATTTGGATTATCGCGTTCGACTAAGCGGTCCGTGTGTGTGTTCTTGCAGAGTCGGATAACGAAAGCGCACCCTCGTCCACGCCCACTAAAATCATGTCGCCCGACGACGCGCAGAAAATCGCGCGCACTAAGTCTCAGGAGCTCTTGCTCCTCGAGAAGATCCAGGCCGAGGCGGCCGCGTACTACCGCTTCGACCCGCCGCCCGCCGCGCGCGCCGCCCCGCCGCCCCAGCCACCGCCCGGGCCCAACGAGCGACGGAACTCCTTGGACTTCAAAATACTATCGCTGGACGAAATCCGCGCGAGGAAGAAAAGTGAAGCCATCATACAAAATAAACCTATTACAATTAATTTAAGCAGAAAAAGAAAGTTATCTACTCAAGAAACCATCACGACGTCGGGAAATAAGATCATAAAAGTTGTTAGAAGCAATTCTATAGTTTACAAGAAGTTAGATAGTAACGCCCCCGCAGCATCCGGTCACAGTAAAGTTGACCAGAAACAGAATGATAACGCTGTAGACAGAAAACGAACACTATCCGAACAGAGCGACATCTATGAAATACAAGAGGATGAGCTAGTCGACAATTGTTTTGAATTCAAAAGGATTAAAATTACCGAACACACCTCTAAGCCCAAACTCATTAGAAACAGACTCTCGAGTTTTAATAAAAACAGTGATGAACAAATGTACGCGGACATGGACTGCAATAGAGATAATGATTCAGACTCGGAAGTACAAATTATAGAAATAAATAGTAAGCTAGAAGCTATAGATAAAGTTGATGTAACAGATAGTGAAATAATAGATTTAGATAGCACTAGGTTAGGAGAACATATTGATGTTGTTGATCTGAGCGAGGATCAGGAAGAAGGTGATATTACGATATCAGACCTCGATTTAGATTTAAGTAAAAATGTTCCCGACGTTGTGGCGAGCTGTCACAAACAAATGAACAAAATGGACAGTTCAGAGAGTAATATTATCAAAGATATAGACAGTTTATTAGATGATGACTTATGATTCAGATGTGTTATATGTAAGTAGGTTTTGAAAGATACACTACAAAGTTGTGTATAAAGCAATAATAAACAGTGTTCCATTGATTGATTAATTGATTATCTACTTTACATATTTAGGTATTATCATTTATTGTAGCTTTACCAATGATGGGTATCACTTGTTCTAAGAATTTAAAATAAGCACCGTGATAAGTACTTGCAGTTGTGACGTCATAAGTATTTATCATATCTTTATAGATTGTGTAATATTGCAAATACTTGCCTTTAGCCACGTTGCTCTGAGATCTATGAAAATCAATTATTTGTAGTACAACAATCGTTTTATTGATCGAGTCACCAAATTTATTTAATAGTTAAGAGAAATATAAAACTTGTTAAACATTGCTAATAATAAAGCTCGATAACATAAAAAATATAATTTCCAGGAATTATATAATCTTTCAGACCAGATCAATTGATTCACCGATCTTGCAGTCATACTCGATTTTATCGAGAATAATTTTCTTGTACTCGAATCAAACTGAATAATCGATTATTTTCTACAAGTATAAAATAACCTTTTTTAAGTTAATTAGCCTTTTTAGTTAATTAAATTGGATATAACTTCCTACTGCCGTGCAGTTAGCGACGCAAGACGTTTTACACATTCATAAAGTAGTGAGGATGGGAAAATTCCTAAAATATTAAATGTTTATGATTGGTTTATTGTAAAATACGTTTGTCGCCCGTCGTCACGATTACAGACAACGTAAATAAAAAATTACAAAAATATATTATATAAACATAGTTGTGAATACGAAAATGTTGTGTTCTCAATAAAGAGACCTACTTTGCCCCATTACGCATCGATGGAAGACGAACAGTGATGTATTGTAGACTAAGTACACATTATTTCTTTTATAGACCCAGGAAGGTATAGATAAAACCACGTATACAAATAAGTGTTAAAATTCGTTGATCGAGCTTGGGTAGGTCCCAGACTAGTTAG
Source organism: Callimorpha dominula (assembly GCA_949752705.1). Classification (NCBI taxonomy): domain Eukaryota; kingdom Metazoa; phylum Arthropoda; class Insecta; order Lepidoptera; family Erebidae; genus Callimorpha; species Callimorpha dominula. The sequence goes on along the minus strand of OX457010.1, from coordinate 7,486,901 downwards.
TTTATCTCCAATGAATGGATTTCATTCCAAAACCTATCCAGTATAATGCCGCTTCTAAATTGCCACTGCTATGATAGCTTGTAATGAATGAGTTCAGTAGTTAGAGAGTTCCTTACTTGAAAACTAAAGCAGTACGGCCTATTGCAGCAGAAAGCAGTAAATACTGTGAATTCGCACTACACTCTGTATTAGCTCCTGCTAGTTTGAGTCTTCTGAAAGAATGAAACCTTTGAATCAGGGGCTAAAGATGTTACGCGTAAAAACTCGTTACATGTACTAGTGTGAGTTTGTACACTTCAGTTATATTATCAAAATCGCCTTGTCTCTGCATACAATTTTTTAATTTGCTTTTATTTCTCCTAGCTAATGTATTGAGCACTAGCCGTGCCATATATTTTGCGGGGAACCCAATTTTTTTTTTCCAAATAAAAGTAGCCTTAGTTACTCTTTATAACATCAGCTATTTACCAGTGAAAGTCCCTTGTAAATCGGTCCATCCGTTCCGGAGATTAGCCGGAACAAACAGCAGACAATTTTTTTTTTTTATATAAAAGTAGTAACGTGTAGGTAAACTTTCAAATGCATTGAGTGAAAAAGATTTATTTGTACAGATAACACGTTCTAGATTAGTAAGTGTAAAAACTTCTATGTACGTGTAAGGGTAATGATAGACTAGGATTGTTTTATGTGCTAGTTTTTTATCACTCAACAGAGACGGTAGGAGTAAAAGTTGCATAACACTGCTTCTTCGAATAAATTAATGTTTATTTCTTTAAACAAATGTTCAACAAGGTTTTATCTGTACTTTTGTCTGTATATTTAGAATGGGTGACTACCTTTAGCTGCATTACTATAAGTATAGAGTTTTAACAGCTTTAATTGATATTAAAATTAATTTTGTAAGTGAAGTTGTTTTATTACAATTAGACATTTTTGTTTCGTCTGGTTGCACTACTTTGTATCACTTGAATGCCTGACAAACATCCCTCATTCATGAAGTTTTGAGAAAGTCTCAAACATTTATAAAAATTTCAAGAACCTGCCCGTGCATCCGAACGACCTTATCCTGAAGATCATTGAGATTATTTCGCGTTACCTACATGTCATTGTGTAAGAGACTTATAAGTACCTACTAAACGGCTGTCATCTAATCTATAAGAAGATACTATAAACTTCAGTATTTTTCTATTGTTATTAAATGGTATTTAAAAAAAAAAAAAAAAAAAACTCAACTCAACTTATTTTTGTGCATAAATATGTAAATGACATTTAAAATAAATACTAATTAACATTGAATTTTAATTAATATTGACTAAATTATAAATACTACTAAAAACAAATAAATATGATTTTTGAATGTATATATACCTGTGTGAATGATATTTAATACCATACTGACACAATATAGAATAATATTATTATTATATACAGTTGTGTATAAACTTTGTCTATGCACTAATAATAATAATTGTAACAAACTCTTCCTCTCTCCTAACATTGTGCTGTGCCCGACAGGGTCCATAATTGTAACCTAATTATAAGTTTGACATCTATATCACATTATGGAATGCAATAAATGTATTGAGTATTGAGTATTGAGTATATTGAGTATTTACTCATGCAAGTTATTTTTTGTTTATTTATATATTACAAACACATTCCACACAATCCTTACAGGAAACTCAATGCGATTGTGGGGCTAAAAACTAACATAGAAATAAATTAAAATTTAATTCATTATTTTAAAATGTTAACTAATAAACAACATAAAAAGCATAAATGCGTTAGGATAAAAGTAAAAATGAAAAGAAAAAATTAGTGTAAGTGAAATTAAAACAGTAAAGGGTATTATTACTCTTCTCTTCGTTTATAATTTTTAAGGGTTCACTCTAGTTAAACGATAACTATCATTCGAGTTTACATGGTGTATACACAGATGGCGTGAAATGAAAATGAAATAAAACAATCATATACTTTGATCCAAAAAGTATTTATATAATGTTATTAAAACGTTTCATCGACATCACACAATTATTCACATTTTTATATATAATCAATGCATATACACATTAAAACTATAGTTTTAAATTCGAAATTAATGCCTTGAAATAGGAATCAAGCTAGGTAGGTGAGTAGTAAGTATATTCCATGTTTATTTATTACATGACAAATTTGGAAAATAAAAACAAATTTACATGTTATATACTTTTTACTTAAAAAAAAGTAATAACGCTCGAAAATGAACGAAGTATTATGTTCCTGTAAATAAATTTAGTGGATGTGAAGATCCAGCGGCGGACGTCGACAATTACTAATATCGATATGTGTAAGTCCGAAATTGTTCAATGTTTTTTAGTATCGTACAAACATCGGTGAATGTTACACATTAACCAAGACAATGGCGAATTTTAGATTAAGCGGTTTACAGTTAGGTATGACAGCAATTGTTCGAACACACCACACATTGTATGCACCACAATACTTATATAAAAATCTAGCAACAAATATAATAGGTAACTGCTAAATTTATTGTTTGAAACGTGGAAACTGTTTAAATTAAAATTGGTTGATTGGTTTAATTAATACAGTATTAATAGTAATAAGTTCTTAATAATAAACATTCTCTGTCTTTATAAAAAATAGAGAACGGGAGATACAGTGATAGAGAATGAGAATATTTGACTTGTATCTGCTTTACCTGCATCGTTTATACATTAACTGTTGTAACAGGTACTTGAATTTGTGCTATTGTTGCACAAATTCGGCTACTTAACTTTTCTTTTTATGGTATAGTGGGCAAACGGGAAGACCTAATGATAAATTACTACCGCCGCCCATAGGCACCTGTAACTCAAGCGTCACAAGTGCGTTGCCGCCCTTTAAGGTGGGAGTAGGAGAAGAGGGGGATAGTGGGAAGACGGGAGAGGGGGATTAGAGGGGGAGGGAAGGGTTAGGGCCTCCGGTAACCTTACTCACGCGGCGAATAGCAATGCATGCATTGTTTCACTGCCGGCTTTCTGTGAGGCCGTGGTATCAAGCGGAGTCGAGCCGGCCCATACGTGCCGAAACATGGCTCTCCCACATCTATAAAGTACCTGTTCTCTCTGTATTGTACTAGTTTACATATTAAGGTAGCCCTAGACACACATCTAATGAAAATTCACTAAGTTAATGTGGTATATGTCAACTTTCACCAGAGTATGATCGAAATTATTGCCATTAAAACAATAAATAACGGTCATTCGCCAACAAAATTTAAATATGGTAACATTTACGTGAACGGTTGCAGATGCGCTTCGAACATTTACAGTAACATACAACGTACCTAAGTATTTCTCTTTTCAATATGCTTTCTTGTCATTAGTGAGATAAGTTGGACAATTTATTCGTTAACAGTTAAAAATATTATGTTTTAGTAGTCTAATAAAATTTTACTTCTTGACATTGAAGTTCTGTAGGTGTATATCAAGGCATGTACCTATATCATATACCTATGTGATATATAGATAAGATATTCATGTGACATAACCATTTGTCTTGAAATCTTAGTGTACAAGTCATTTCGCAAAGAGCCCAGACCCTTAAAAAAGGCATGAAAATCTTACTTGCGCGATACATTTACAATGAGAAAATCACAATGAACAATTACACTAAACAAATTATTTACACCTTGCAGGTACTTATATTTAACAAGCCTTGTTTTTCATTTAAACAAATCTAGTTAGGGAGACTCGCTTGTATAACAAAAGCGTCCTAAAATAAGTTTTTCAGTTATTATTCATAGGCTGAAGCAGATAAAATGAAAAAGCAAAAGTATTTTATTTCACTTGGCAGATATATTCAGAAACGTATCATAGTAGTTACAAATACACTTCTTTTAAAATATTTTCTAAAACAACAGTCTATGTCCATGATAGCATATTGTGTGCTCTGTGCAGACCTTCCATCTCGATTTGCAGGGTCGTCAACGTGCGACTGATATCCGTGTTTAATATATAGCTTTGAAACTTCAATTACCTATATAAAGAAAAAAAAATCAAGCAAGCCTTTTGCAGTTCTATTTTTATGTCCTCTTGATTGCTATCCGTGAAAACCTTTCGGAAATGTTAAAACTGGCATTGATTAATATTGCAAAAAGCAAAAAATTTAAGAAAACATCTTAAGCAAGATTATGAGCGTAGATATTTTGAAATCTGATGACCTCCGGCCTCCATAGCAGGCCTCGGGCTGCAAGCCAGACAGGTTCTAGCAGAGGTCACAACAGAGGCAGTGTATTCAGAGTGTCTTCTGATAGAAATGGAAATTCTATGCGTTCTATTTCTATGGCAAAAAGCATTTTAAATAGAGTCATGTGGGGCAAGTGTGCGCAGCGGGTAAGTATACGCATGTTAAGTGTCTCGAAAAATATAACTAAGAACTAGCAACCCACCTCAGTGGCTCACGTAACATCGTGCGAGGAGCATGAATTTAACCGACCGCCGCCTTTTTTTTTTCACAGATGAGATAATTATGGTTTTATATGTATGGAAATATTTTATATAAGTTAGCGTGTAATCTTTTATTAACGTATATACATTTTTAAATTTTACTAAGTATATATGTATATCATCGAGCACTGCGATATCTCTAGTGTGACTACTGGTAATGTTTGAATGATTTTTTAGGTCCGACTAAATTTTTTATGTTGCGTACCTACACTTACCCGCACTACTGGGCACAGTTACCCCTTTAGTAGGGTATGTGTACGTATATTGACTACTTGTTTTGAAAATTTTCAGATAAAATTACAATCGATGATCGAATACTGTTTGCTTGTTTTGTTTCATTAACTTGACTTTTTCATTTTATGACTTTAAACCTCAAGTGCCATATACTTGCCCTACATGACTCTATAGTTCATTTTTAAATATTATAAACTAAAGCTATTACACAAGTTTTGTTCATGAAACATTTACAACAAATATATACAGTTAAATGTTTATTTAACACTAGTCTTACCTAACTACTTGATAATAAAATATTTTAACACTTACATCGACATATTAAACTATTTCATTCAAAGTTAAGATACAGCATTACATGTGCATCGTTCAAGTGTACAATATTACGGCCAGTTTCACTATGTTCACTATGTTTAACTAAACAATGTGTTTTTAAACTTTCCCGGTTTTTATAAATATTAGATGTGTAACTTGGGACTTAATCGCGATAATATTTACAAGGCACAATAGCTTTATTTTGGTTAGCGATCGTGAAAACGGGTAGACAACCCGTGATCGATGGAATTCCCGCAAAACGTCGGGTAGCCAAAATAAGGTTTAGTGCCTTATAAATGTTATGGCGATTAGGTCGCGAGTTAAACATCTAATAAGTAACTAAAAATAAATGGTCCGAGTTCTGTTAAAATGAATCAATCTACCAACTAGTTAAAATAAGCATTGATGCCAAACCAACGGAAATTATCTAAATAGGAATATATCGCATTAGGAAATAGCTCACGTAGTCTCGGGCTTACCTAAATACTTAGTTGTCGTGAATAAAGGAATTCTAGTCATCGCCATAAACAGACTTAATTACATAGGGACTTACATCAAATACGGATTATTTTCGATCGTTTCGCATTAATACTTTAATTTTGGCTAGTTTGTCGATTTGATTATTTCTTTACAACATGGTCCAAATGATAAAGTGCATAATTAGTGTTCTTTTTACCCCTCATTAATATGCTTGTGGATTTAACTTGAAAAAAACTTTAAATTATTTTATCACTTTGTTCTCTTGATCTTGTAGAACAGACTGAATTTTTTTGTTGGGTTGAGTCTTTTACAGATAAGGGCGTTTGCTCTATAATTAATACCTGACACTGACACAAGGGCTGCTGAATACTAATTATTTAAGATATTAATCAAGCTTACTTATAGTGGTATTGTAAGAATTTCGCATGCGAAACTGTATCATCATCTGCGTCTGCGTATGATTCCAAATCAAATATATGAATTAAGTGTATAATAGCTTAGTTGGATACAATTGAGAAAGCCTATGAACAATCTTCAAGAAAGCGGCCATATTTACATACAATGTTTTGAATGAAATATTCTAATTTTCATACAATTTGAGCCTATGTTTTGTGCTCATTGTTCTGTTTTGTGGCAACTAATAGATATGTTAATTCTTTATACTATATGTATTTGTTACATCTGTTGCTATAGATAAAGTTCTAATATAAAACAATTAAATTAAATATCACCAAAAATACATTGACCATTAACTAAATTCGTCTACACAAAGCTTAATATTTCACTTAATATTAAAATACATTGTTGCGTATACTTCCGATTCGAAAAAACTTATTAAGATTGTCTTTGATTTGAGTGTGGCCAGAGTTATGTCATGCACCTGTCATAAAAAAAAAGATTACTGACATCCGTCAACATTGTAGAATTGACGTACCTAACAGGTAATAACATCGTTAAATTAAGAATGTTATTAATCGGTTTTATCGTCGTCGTTTAACAAAAGTTATTATAAGTTCAAAATTAAAAACTTTTTGGGGTATTCTTAAATCGGAAATTATTATTATTATTATAATACAAATCACATACGAAAGAAGTAGTGTTAAGTCAGTTTGAAGGAGCCTGAAAGGCCCTCTATACTATGAAAAGGAGATGTTTAGAGTTCTCATCTTCCATCTCTTGCGACATATAACATTCTTGTGACAAATTATGAGCGTAGTTGACTAAAAAAAATATTAAGCTTTTAAAAACTTTGAGCAACTGTTGATTCTTATTACATTAAGTTGTTGAAAGTGTCCGGTTATTTTAAGAACGCAATCGTTCCTAATAAGCAATAATTAACTTAATAATGACACTATGTGAAATGACATAAAGTTGAAATTAGAAAAAATATAATTCAGCCTCAGAATGAAAGAGTCTGCCGTAAGTAAGAGTAGCCCGTAAGCAAGAGTTTCTCATGATGATTGTCGAAGCTATTTGTTATATAATCCATTCACTTGAACCACTATCGGTACAATGCATGCTGAGTGGAAACCACATGGAGACGATCTCATAAGCTAAGTCACATCATGCGAACCTGTGCAATATCAGGATACCGGGTTTGTTAGCTGGAATAGTCCTATCCGTGCCGTAGTAGAATATCGAGACCTCATTGCGGTTGAAATTGGTAATATGGTTCTTCAGCATCAACAAGACCATGTAATGGCAGTATTTTGGCCAATAAATCCTGGCTATTTTAGGTGCCTTGATGAAGTAAGAATTAACTTTATCAATTTTTTTTCATAACTGCATTAAAAATAAACTTGGTGTAGAAGGTATTTTGAGTGTGAGTTGCGCGGCTAGTTCCACCAGGGTCACTGGAGACGAGACCAGTACTGCTGCGAGTCCTGTCCGGGAACTGCCAGCGGTACTGACACACCTGTTCCGAGGAGTCCGCCTAGTTCTGGAAGGAAGTATGATATAAGTAAATGTAAGATCTTGCTACCATTTTAGTCTTGAGGATTTGAAGAAGAAATTAATTTTAATAACGCTCCTAGTCCGGGTTTCCCCAAGTGACTACAGTATTTACTTCTGAACTTATATACAAAAATAGGTTACGTGCAACAGCATCATTGGTGTTAGAAACGTCTATAAGTGATGGTGACTACTTATTATCGGAGGGATTTTACGCTTGGTATTAAATAATTTTTGAGAAGGTATTATATTAAACAGATCCAGTCAGATATTTTGCCAGGACTTTAGGATACTAACTTTTAAACTGTCGCGTTCCATGTATTATCTACGTATTTACGGGAATTAACGCGATTACTAAAAGGTATTACATACCTCTGAATTGCCTGACGTTTTGACCAGGTTGCACTGGCCGTGGTCACAGGCTGACAGGCAGTTCAGAGGTATGTATTACTTTTTCGTGATCGCGTTAATTCCCGTAAATACGTAAATAATAGGACTTTAGTAGATAATTTTACTTTTGTTTGTCCGTTCATATACCTAAGTCAAACGTATGCTTATGTGTACATTTCAAGGCGATCAAAGCGAAAACTTCGAAAGCTGAGAACTTTGAGTGCCATGTTGTGTAAATTGCTCTAGTGTTTTTTAAGTACCTACTGTTTTAAAAGTTAGTGCAGTACCTTACTGTGTGGCAAATTGTCTGTGTAAAACGTATTTTTTTTTTATTTATTTATACTTTATGTAGGTACAAAATGTGTCAAAGGTGGTGTATTTATTTTCTCCCAGTCCACCTTTGGGCGATGCAGAGACAAAACAAGGTAAATGCACAGAGGTTAAGAAGTATAAGTCAACTAAAATGTATGTATAAAATGTTGTATTTAACAATAGCTGTTAATATCTTACCTGGTGGTGGAGAGGCCGGTTCATGCTGGTATCCGTGGTGGTTTACATACGGGTGGGGGTGCTGTCTGTAGCCCAGCTCGTAGCGCGGGTACCCCAGAAACCCACTCTTGCACAGCTCAGGGTCCGTGGTATCGCACACTGGAGTTTCGGGGACCATCCCGCCTCCGTAGCCCATTGGGGTCAAAGGACTGGAAAGAGGGAAATTGAATTATACTTTAATGATTTCTATCTTTATAAGTAAAAAAAAGTGTCAGCCAAATGACATAAATAGTGTATATTTCAACAGCGCGATTGAGCACGCCTTAGTTACCTAAATGCAGCTGAGGAAATAAGAAAGTTCGTCCACTTACCTGTAAGTGTCAACGTTGAGCGGTGGCTGGTAGGGCTGGTGCGGGTGCGCGGGGTGCGCGGGGTGCGCGGGGTGCGCCGGCGGCGGGTGCGGGTGCGCGACTGGCGCCGCCACGTAGGCGCACTCGGGGCTGCGCCGCTGCGAGCGAATCTTCTCTTCGCGCCGCCACTTCGCGCGCCGATTCGAGAACCACACCTTAACGTCGGGTAAGGTTAACAAAACGCGCGGTGGTTACGCGCTAACTTATGGAGGGACAATGATTCTAAGATTGTTTAAAGGCGTATGCAGTCGGCTTCAAGTGTTAACCTTTCTAGATTGTGGTAAAGTTAAGAGTGACGTTTTGCAAAAAGCGTGCAAAACGCTATGTACTTAGATGAAGTTTATGCTGTTGCAAGCGTTTTAAGTCGACCCTGATAACCATTAGGCAGATCATATAGTTGTATGCTACATTATTTGTATAAAAAAATTAACTTCTCGAATATTTATTTTAACAATCTTTTAATGTAAAGATAAAATGATTAAATTAGAAAGATCGTCTTCAAGGATCCACTAAATATACCCAGACGTTTGTCTCCGAAAACAGAGTTGCCTTTAAGAACCCACTAGTGGGGTTTCGAACACTATGATGTCTAAAGGGCCCTCCAGTGAAGGACGATTTTTTTTTGGACAACAAGGATCCACTAATCCTGGAAGACGAACTGAAAATTACTGTTTAAATCACATACTTTAATAACAGTAGGTATTAATTTTGTATTATATTTTGCCCGTTAAGTTTCAACTTAGTGTCAGGTAACATTCTGTTAGATAACATAACCAATCAATATTATATTTCACACCTAATTTGTCTTCTAATATTAATCTAATGAGGTATACACAAGTATCTAGTTATGTTATTGTAATCCAATTAGTCGTTGGAGAAATGTTAGGCACGGAATTACTACATGAAATTAGGTGTTATAGATTGAAGCTGTAGGTATGTATGTATGTATCTACGACCAAAGTAATATACCTACTAGTCATTAGAATAAAAACTTCCGTAAGTTATGTTCTATTTTCTAAAGTTCAAATTTTCTAAAGGCCGAATAGCTTCAGGCTCTTTATCGAGGGGAGAAGGAACTTGCCACTCAAGGGAAAGGAAAGTCTCTGACAATGTGTGTCTCTGACGAGTGCAAATGAAAATGAAAATACATATTATATAGTAACTTTCTAAAGGTGCCTATATTTTCTAAGCATACCTACTCATATGCTTTCGAAATCACTTAAAATCAAGGTTTATTCAGTACCACTAAGTATAAACTAACGCTCCTCAAACTTGGACGTTTAGGAAATCGTTGGTGCTGATGAAAACGCTCACCTGTATTCTGGCTTCAGGCAGGCCTATCTTAGCAGCCAACCGCTCACGCGCGAACACGTCCGGATAATGAGTTCTTTCGAATTCTGCAGGAAAATGTTCCATTAGTTAATTGTTTTTATCAAAAATCGGAAGGGATTGAAGCCAGCATTTCTGACACTATTTTCTAGGACTCGGGTGTGCAGAATGTATATTTAGCTAAATATATTTACAAAAAGGGTTTATATATAGGATCTAAGTATATCTGAATCCTTCTGTACTGACTGCACACGAGGTAAGTTCGGCAAAGTGATTATTTTGGTCTAAAAGTATATGGTGCTTTTGCCGTACTCCTTGTTCTATTTATCGGAGGCAAAACTTTGATCTACTAACCGTGTGGGTTTCCCTAGCTACGTTCTTAGTATTCCCAAAAAGACAAAGGCTAAAAGACGGCTGCTCTGTGGTAGACCGCATCTGGTTCCTTATTCCTATTAAGGTGAACTTGCATGTGCCTATTGTAAATGGCTTTACTGAGGGGTCATTCTTATCCATATACCCGATGGGGTTAGAATTCTGAGGAAGAACTGAGATCTCTGCTAGATCACATTCAAAACTAAGACGAATCTAAAAGCAGTATATTTGATTCTAGTACCTCTGCTAATCAGAGGGACACGTTAAGAAACACATGCCTCTCCAATGGAATAAACTGCTGCTTCTTTTGGCTGTAGACATTAATCGGTTATGCGCCTTAAATTCGTCGGTCACTATCTTATATATCGTAATATTTTACATTTATTGATACTTCCTTTTTGTTAATGTTATAATTAGAAAAGATTCCTTTTAAATTTATATCTACCTGATATAAAACCTGGATCTCCTGTACTCTTCATAATATAACTACGTTTGTAAAGCCTGACTCTGCCTGCCATGAAATGCATTAGTAACTTAGACACTATTAATTCAGCTCCACATGTTAAGATGATCATCTGAATATGTAAGGCTCACCTCTCTCCAAGCTGTCTATCTGCTCATTGGTGAAGCTAGTCCTGTTTCTCTGCAGCTTGCGTTTCAATCTTAGCCGTGCAGCATCGTCGTCAGCTCCGCTTGACCCTGCGTTGGAGTTGTCGCCTGAACCCGTCTCGTCTGAGTGTAGACCTTCCAGCCCTTCTAAAGCCTCTTCACCTGTAAAAATTAATGTTTTATGTCACCACACAAACTGAGGTTACCTTTATTTTTAAAGAATACTGGAACGTGGGTCGTATTAGTATTTTTGTTACCCCTTCAACTCAGCTCAAACGCTTTTGTTAGGAATGGGTTCATGTCGGTAATGCACTTGGTGGGGTTCAAATCCGCAACTAATGCCACTGTTATGTAGGTATAACTAGGCAAGGACCCTAAAAAGAAAAAAAAACCCATTGAGTCTTTTATTATATTTCCAGTTCCAGATACCACATGCTAAAGTGATTATATCGATGTCTAATAATAACCATCCATAACATCGCATCGGCTGAACTCTCCCTAACTTCATGATTCCCATTTCTATCATAATATCATCTTTTAATTCAGACGTGGTCCTAGACCCAAAAATTGGAGATTGGACCACCAGTTTTAAATGTTGTGTACCTATTAGTTACAACACTCTATACTGTAAAGACAAACTTTTGCAACTAAATAGGTAGGTACTTATTAACAAGAAGGAGTCTCTTGTAACATTCTTATACCCAAACAGTTGATCTTCAACACTCCATCTATTGGAATTATAAGTTTCCAAGTTCTCCTTCAAGCGTTTCAGCTACCGGCGAAGTTTGGACCGCGAAGTGAACACGTTTACTTCGGGAAACAACACCGATAGCTTGGATTTATTCGACTTGTGATTTTAATCGCGGTCTCTCGGTGCTTAGTCGTAAATTCGCCTTATCAGCGGCTTAGACGCGGGGGATTCAATTATAAAGGACCGATGAAAAGTTTCAGTTTGAAGGATTGTTTGTTTGAGATTTTGTACCAAGATGTTTAGGTGTTTAGGGCTGTCGTTTGTAAAATTTCTGGAACATAACTTACCTATTGTTTCCTTGTGTATGTTTAGATTAAACTAGTAAAATGGCTGTCAACGTAGTAAATTATTTTTAACTGTGGTTTAGAACTATATAAACGTATCGACATACATGAATGTTAACAGACTTCCTTACTAATATTATAAATGGCAAGTGAGTTTGTTTGTTTGCTACGTTTGAACGCCTTAACCTTACTTACCTGATCATCATTAAGTTTTGCATACCTAGTTAAGGGTACAGACAATATATAGGGTAGGTACCTTTCATGCAAAAATAATTTTCCCGAGGGATATCTGAATTAATTGACAATATCTACTTACATGCGCGCCAGCTATTTTACCGATTTCAATAAATAGGAGGTCCTAAGTACATCGAAATATGTTTTTTACATTGTTTTTCCAACTACGAACAAGCTACAAAAGTGAAATTTTAAATTAAAAAAACAAGAACTTCTATACGTTTCGGGTTTAATTCTCCCGACAACCATTTTCGCTTTTGTATGTTCTTCTCAGACGCAACAACTATAAAACTAGCTTAACCGACGGGTTTATACTCGTGGTTGTTAGTTTATAGATCAGATTATATACAGGGTGTATTTGAATAAGGATATGTACTTATGTATTTAAATCAATGAAAGGGCATAGTCATGCCCTTGGTTTTTACAAATTATGACCGTTTGAATTTCCAGGTATTTTTGCGTCCGCTTTTGGTTTTAGATGCTAGGACTCTAGCATGCATCAAAACAGAGGCAAAATACCTTGAAATTCAAACGGTCATAACTTGTAAACACATAGTTTCTTTTTTTATCTTTTTGTAACTGCATGCTAGAGTTGTGATCTTTCAGCGATTTAAGTAAGTGTTCCTTTTTCAAATACACCCTGTGTAGTTTTGCTTAACCGATTTGGGTGAAACTTACAGCATTAGGTATTTAAGATAGAACAATACTTTAAACCTGCAAAAAATTTGACCAAAACCTTCTTATTGGTTTTTCCGTGAAGAGTTGATTTGAGTTAGTTATATTAAGTATATATGCAAATTCTTTATAATTTTAAATAATATTACAGGATAGGATAGGTATTTTATTATTTGTTAGGAGGTCTTGTTTACCGTTGTTGTAGCTGTCTGTCCTAATCTGAGCCTCCTGGCATGAGCAGTCCACACTGTTGGAGAGTAGGGTCTTCCAAGGGCCATAGGGAGATTGTGACACCATAAAAAAAATTGCTTTGAACGCGGCCTCGCCTACGGGGCCTCGTTTACTGCGTTTAAGAGTATCCTATGTGTTATTCATGTCATAAATTGTGTGATAAATTTCATTGAAATACGTTCAGCCGTTTTGCGTGAAAGAGTAACAAACACCCATTTATTCTCACAAATTTTCGTTTATAATATTAGTTAGATACACAAGTGTTTATAATATTAATACATTTATAATTTTATCATATCGGACTGCCCAAGACTTGGCACTTGGCACTCGGGCGGGATACTTGGCACTCCTTGGGGAGGCCTTCGTCCATAAGGGGACGGCGATAGGCTAATGATATGTTTTTTGTTTATGTTATGTATACATATAAAACATAAATTAAATTAAAAACTGGTCGTTTATGATAATGTTTTGGTAAGAAACATAGTATGTAACATTTTGTCACGCGTCCTTAAGTGTATCCCGCTTCTGTAACGCTTCGCGAATAATACGATGTCTTTTCTCGTTCAAAAGCCACAAAAATATAATATCAATCAATAGATAATCAGAACGATATCTTGGTCTTATGGTGCGACCGCTTTGTAATCTCTGAGAGACGCTCACGACTATTCTACTGCGACTGAAGTTAATTGACAAGAGAATCAATTATTTCTTTATATTGTTTGACACTATTTTATTATTGCACGGTGATATTGGTAAGGCTATTATGTTGTTCTGCCCACGAAGTAACATAGGCGAATTATGCAAAACGTATGTTAGTTACAAGTAAGAGTACTGAAGAGTAAGTGTTAGAGGCAAAATCCTTATTTTTTTTTTTAAATGACTACTTTTTAAAATTTTAGTTATTAACATGTATCCCATATTCAGGAGCATTATCTATTAGCTAAAAAATAGAGGAATTAGCTTAAATAAAATAGGATTTTGAAAAAAATATTTTTTGCTTAGAAAATCCTTTTTTAAAGCACGAATCAATTTCAATGGCATTGATTTTTTTTTTATTTTTAGTGACAAATCCGTGCTTCCGTGGCAACCGGGCACTTTGGAAATTGATGATGAGAAATTTGGGAGATTTCAATAGAAAGGAAAACGTAGTCAAGAAAGAGAGTCAATGGAAGGCAAAAGGATATTGTTCATACGAATAGATAACTGACTATTGCCGCGTTCCAATAAACAAAAAAGATTCGTTTTGCTTACGGACGGTAAAGTTTTCGTTGAAAATTCAACAAAATTTTACCGTCAGTAAGCTGTTGCCGATTCTGTTGTTACAGAACTGTCTAGATTAAAATTTCTCAGAATTGTTCCTGTCAAATGAGGTTATGTATTCTGAGGACGTAGGGCCTATTTTGGTTTGACATAAGTAAAATTATGTAAGTTCCTAACTTAGCCCAAAATTGCTTTATTAATATTCCGTTGTAAGTCTGTTGTTGTAAGTAAATAAGAATTGTCACACTGAAATTAAAGGTCACAACTCAATCAACATAGTCTCAATTATAACCTTAATAAAATCAGTGCAGTCTTTATAAAGTCTAAATCTAATACCTTTAAACGAGCAATTCTTGTATATATGTATTTATAATCTGAATCTCGGAAACGGCTCCAACGATTTTCATGAAATTTTGTATGCAGGAGGTTTCGGGGACGATAAATCGATCTAGCTAGGTTTCATTTTTAGAAAACGTAAAAAAAAAACCGGTCATCCAGGTACTTTAATTAATTGCCAGAACACGATACTAAATTTTAAATTCCTTAACTAAAATAAGGGAATTTTAGAGGTTACTTTACCGAGATTAAACAGAATCGGCACCATTAAACACATTTAAGCATTTTCTAGAAAAATTAAATTACATTTATACAAACAAATTAGCATATTATCTGGTGGCCCGGCTGATGACGCCACTCGATTCGCCGTCGTATATATATATATATACACATATATATATATACAGGCTATTTACATGCATGCGTCAAAAAATCCTCCGCATCGTCGCCTACTGGCAGTGTTCCCAGAAGGCTGGCAGCATTGCCACGTTGAATGGCTAATTCTCTGTGCAAGAAAAAGGCCCGCCTTCTGGTCACGAGAAGTGTCGATCAATCGCTAAGCTAATTCCTTATAAACGGAACGAGCACTCGGACCCCAAGAAATTACAATTAAAATTAGATTTACAAAGCGAGAATTACAGAAGGCCTAAATACTAAGATGATTTTACAAATTCTTGTAGATAATACTATTGAACTTACTCAGTGAGACATAGTGCACGTCGTCGATGAGATCACTACAGCTGTTAAATAATTTACATGTGGATAAGAAAATTGGCACAAGGATGGTAATTTGAAAAAAAAAACGATGTAAGAGAGTTAAGCCCTCTTGAATATTTGGATGTCACACAGATGTTTATCGTACTTCATAATCGGGGACAGTCAACTTTGTGTCTTAAAATGGTAAAATGCAAAAAAAAAAAACAGTGAATCTCTCACCTTCTGTGGGGATTTCATATTAAAATGCAACAATGTCCTTTTTGTATAACTCCTTCTCATTCATTTTACGTCTCGGTAACAACCCGGATTCATAGAAATAAAATGTTAAACCATTTTCTTTGTCTAGTATACTTCTAGCAAATACATAAAACAATCTCATTACGAACATACATACACCGTTTATACTTATTTTTTGTAGCTTAACCAGCAGAAGACTGCCTCAGTGTGTTGTATACGATTTCCGTGTTTAAGTGCAGGTTCGCTAGGCATTATTTTTTCTAGGTTTTTCAACGAAGAACTACACATTTTTAGTCCTAGTGTTTGGAATTGTTACAGTTATAGGCTTGCCACCCACTTCAAAAGGTTATAAAAATTAGACGTGTTTTTTTAATTTGTTTAAATAATATAAAATAATTAGTTTTCCGGAATTACTTTAATATTTACGTATATTATAAACCATCATCAGCCATATGGCTGATTAGATATCTAACCATTAAATTAAATTAAATTAAATTAAATTGTCTTTATATTTTCACACCTATATTCCATGAAAGAGTAGTCCAGTAATTACGTAGGGATAGTATGTAAGTACGTTGACTTTAGTACTCTTTCGGGCACATTTCGAAATTCGTAAGCGTAAGCGAACACAGGACCTCAAGAACGAATGTAAAAATATACGCAATTCACCCACGGGATTAACGAGGCATTGTAATTATAATGTAATTTATTATATTCTCAAATTTACAAATAAACAGTATTCCAAAAGTTAGCAGACACTTAAACCCTGCGAGACAGCTCTGGTCTAGATCAACTATTTCAGGATCGAATAAATTATGTTCAAGTGTCAAAACCTCGTAGTTGCCGTCTACCGGGATGGTAGGAGGCGAAAGGGAGCCCCAGAGGGTTGGGGAGGGGTGAAAGGGGGTCCGTAACGGGCGCGTTCATGCAGAAACTGACGATAACGTGGCCCGGCCTACCACGTAACCCAGCCGAATGCGATAGTGTTATCGCGAGCTTAAAAATGTATGCTTAATAATGGCGTGTCGGTTTTGACAAGGTGCACTTTAGTTTGGCAAGGTTAGAGGATCACACCTGTCGAGATAAAGGCGAATAAATTTTAGAATTAAATCGCTTAATTCGGAGTAAAAGTCGTTGGATATTATCATTCGCTTCTTATCACGAGAAAGTGTTTGTTGAACTTGATTTGTGGAGTATTTTAGATTTATGTTATATGTATAAGAAGACCAAGAGGGAGAAATACTCCAGAATGTAATATGTAGTTAGACAAGGCATTTATCTAGCAAGATATTTCCTCATTGGTAACCATACGTAGAGCTTTCGTAGCTTGCGTAGACTCTTCTACGCCGTAGCACTGAATAATCGCTTAGAAATGACATTGGAAATTGAAATTAAGCATGTAACTTAAATTTTTTAAACGAAGTGTTGGATTCGTTTCATGTATTCGTATTAGCGCTTTTAGCTAATATTATTATTGGTTAGGATACATAACAAACCTTTAGGGCAAAACAGAATTAACATAATCATAAATTTAAAATCTAGTTTAAAAAAAAAAAAAACTTGGACCAACCTAAAGAATACGACCAGAAAATTTTTAGTTTGTGAAGCGAAACTTCTTTAGAAACGGTGTGATTTGAAAATTCGATGAAACGAAAAAGTCACACTAAAAAGAGACAAACATATTCATAAATAGGATTTAGCTTGCGAGAGAATGAGATAGAATACAAGTATACAATGTTTCCAATAATCTTCGTATGCTAGCACGTGTCTTCTCTACAAAGCATTCAGAAAATGCGTCATAGTCAACGTGGTGTATCATTCACGTGTATCATTTTTGTGCATTTGCGTATTAAAATTCGGTGGCTAATTATTTTCTGAAGTTTCATTTCTGCCGTGTGTGAATTGCACACACACACTTTTCTTTTTATAAATTGAACTTAACTAGAATACAATTAAAAGAACAATTAAATGTTGTGTTTATAGGCATAAACACAACATGTAACATCAGGAGTGTCACTTGTTCGTTACCAACCCTCGTCCCATGCCGATGCATAAAAGCCAGCACGAAATATAATAAGAACTAAGAGGTTCTTATTCTAACCGTGGTCCTCTGGCAATTCTACCGTTAGGAGCTCCCCTTGGAGTACGTATTAACTATTTTAAAAGCTGTTCCCGTATCTCTCCTATTTTAGGCGCTGTCTGGCACACCGTGTGATTTTAGTCGGTTCGAATCCGAACCACCGTCCAACCGAAAACCCCGGTGGGGTGACGGCCCGAGGGGAAAAAATCACTAAATATTACAAGGGGAGTGAGTGAAATATCACGTGTATTTATTTTTTCGTATAACACGCTATTATATCTGTATTTAAATAAAAAAATACACGTGATTTTGGCTAGGGAGGAGGGTGGGGTTAGTCTAAAACTTCACTAATATCACCAGGAGGGAGGGGGGTTAAAAAGCTGTTCAAAAAACATCACGTGATTAATTATTAACGCACACACATTTGGAAGTCATATAAAATTATTACTTTTTAGTAATGACTATCTACATACCATTCATACGGTATTTTATTTATTCAATATCTTTTTGAGTGAGTTCGTGTGGTAAGAGCTCTCGTTCGAGTGTTTTTACAGCGCGTCCGGGAGTCCCCGACTCGAGACTGTGTGTGTTGCAGTTCACCTACATATACGTATGTGTGTATTATACAACGCAGAAGGGAGAAAATATTATAATATTTTTTTCGAGTCTTTCTTTTTAGCTTTTAGCGATCATTCGTAAATATACTGAAACCGAAAGGTTTTGAAAATATATCCAAGTCTTCTCTCGTACATGTAATTAATTTTGTGGGTGAATGGTTGAACCTTTAATGAAACAAGTAATAATTAAAAAACCCAGCTAGATCAGTTGTGTGAGCCAAAAAACAAAACTAAAGTTTCGCATAAAGCAGCCATTTTTTAAATATAATATCAAGCAAGCCCCGGGGTGATGAAAGGATTCTAACTACTTATACCCCAAATATATGTACATCTAAGTCTGTTATGGCATTTAGAATTTATAATGGAATAAAGCAACTCATTTACATACATACATACATACATGAACCCTAAAAACATTACACTCCTTTTTTGGGCAGACGTGTAAAAACTCAAGGTAATTTTTAAGTCCAACCTAGAAAGTTTGAAAATAGCAGATTTCTATTCGAACTATTTATAAATAACTAGCAGCGCCCCGCGGTGTCACTCGCGCAAGTCTCTCGTTAGTTCCTGACAATAACAAACACAAAAACAAAGAATTAACGCAATCGGTCCAGCCGTTCACGTGTGATGCCGTGACCATGGGAAATAGGGATTCATTTATATATATACAGATTTAAACGAATGAAAAATAAATTTTAATTATTACTTAATTTCCATCCTTAGCCAAGAGACAGACAAATAAAACCAACAATGATCAAAAGAAGGCAACATAAACTCATTTTACAGTATGGGTGTTAAGTTAGATATCTTTGTTGGACACCTATCTTTCATTACAAAAACATATGTATACATATGTATTTCACATAAAAATGTACAAATATTCACCCTAGTAACACAAGATTGGGCTGTAACTATCCTCTAAACTATTAACGACAGTATTAAGCATTGATAGAATATGAGAACTTCGAAAATCTTTTTCTAAAAATAAGCGCAAGAGGTATCACCTCCTAACCCCCTCCTCCCGGGACTAACCGATGTATTGACTTTACCTCTTGCATATGTCATTACGTCTACATATACTCACCAAAACGGAACCATTTTTCATCTTATGTATCACTACATATTATAAAACAAAGTTCCCCACCGCGTCTGTCTGTCTGTTCGCGATAAACTGAAAAGTTATTGAACGGATTTTCATGCGGTTTTCACTAATAGACAGAATAATTCATGAGGGAGGTTTAGGTGTAAAATTTGTTAAGATTATGTGTAAATAATAATAATAATAATCTTTATTGACATAATGTAATAGTATAGTAGGATTCTCTGACACCTGCGCTAGTAAAGTAAGTTGATTGAATTATGATGATGATTGTTGAAGATGTCTCTGCTACTCGTTCGAAGCCGAGGCCGGTTGCTAGTAATAAATAATAAGCATTTAATTTGGATTATAGGTTCATCTTTCTTCATGTACAGGACCAGTTAACCAGATTGATTGACAGTTATGCATAGTGCTCTACTCCTATTGGTAGTAGCTTAATGTTAAAAAACAGCCTTACTTAGTGAGACAAAAAGATTTAGTAAATTCTGTGATTAGCGCACAGAGACAGCGGCAGCGTTTGCGACAGCAGATGTCTCTTCTTCTCGCTTTGGGACTACTTCACTGGTCCTGTACCTTAATTCTACTGAAGACAGTTGTTAAACAGTATTAAAGTCCTTTTGCCGGTCAGTAGTGTCACCATGGACAAGTGTTTATACAAACACCCTTACAACCCTTTACGAGTTATGTATCTCAACAAAGTTATAAGTACATCTACTACTTATTTTGACAATTTTATACTTTTTGTTTGTCGTTTATACATACCGCCACAACATTTGACTAGTGGTCAAATGTTGTGACGGTATGTATAAACGAAGCTACTACGTAGCCTTAAGTCACCCTAAAAAAGAGACAAACACAATAGAATAGGATTCAGCCAGCGGGAGAATGAGATAGAATATAAGTATACAGTACTAAAAACAAACAAACATATTCATAAATAGGATTTAGCCTGCGAGAGAATGAGATAGAATACAAGTATACAGTGTTTCCTATAATCTTCGTATGCTAACACGTGTCTTTGCGCTTGCGTACTACGAAGCCTGCTTGTGTCATTTACGTGTCTCATTTTTGTGCATTTGTGTATTAAAATTTTTAATTATTTAATTGGTGTTTAATTAATTTAGAAGTTTCACCTCTGCCGTGTTTGAATTGCACACACACACTTTTTTATTTTTCTGCTTATTTTGTTTAAGGTGAAATGGTTGTCATTTTAGATACGTAATTTCCTGTATCATCAGTGAAATTAGTAAAATAAAACAGTCATTTATATAATAAAACTGTATTCAAATTTCGTTTCGGCGATTTCAATATATTACAGAAATAATTACGTAGACATACCTAAACACAATAATTTATAAACCTATTAATCTAAATGGATGCGCTGTCAGTTCGCAGTGTCAACTCCATTCTGCAGTATGATACACCCACTAACAAACATTACATCTACTGCTCATTTCTGACATACCCCGCTACCCCGCAACCAACATGACACCTCGAAATGTCACCACCTGTACTACATACAATTGCCAAAATTCCTTTGTATCATAAAGTAACGGAATAAGGTTGAAAATTGTGTGAAAAATTTTGCGGGTGGTAAAATGAGTGTGTATTGGGAACCCATCTGTCAGCTCTGTAACATTAATGTTTCATGAAGTCCCTCTATGTGTAGATCGGTATCAGATAATAGACGGGCCTGTATCTCTATTTACTGTCACTCAATGTCTGTGACGTAACGAGAATTAACATCACCACAAGATGACGCGTTTCTCTGATGTGTTGAATTTCTGAGGGTAGTTTTGAAAGTGTGTCATATACCCAAGTTTGTTTAGGAATTTATTTTTATATGTATACTGATGGCGTTAGAAATTAGATGTGAAAAGGGAGAAAGTTTTAGATCTATTTTCGGAAAAGGTTTGGTGTTGCACGGCAAGAAATTTCTATGGGCCTAGTACTTTGTCTATTGACGTTGATATGGTATTATATAGTTTGTATTCCGAATAAGAAATTTATGGTTGGCCATAAGTAAGATTTAATTTCCTTATTTATAGTAGCTATCATCGGCGAAAATAACTGGAATCGTATTGATCCCAAAAAGATGATTACATATTTCTTTATTTTAACCGTGCTAATTTTAGCTTCAGCATGTTTTGACTAATACACGTGTGGGTTTTATAAAACAAAGTCCCCCGCCGCGTCTGTCTGATCGCGATAAACTCCATAGGTATTGAACTGATTTTCATACGGTTTGCACTAAGGTTTACATGTATAATTAAATAAGGTTTTGTGTAAAATGGCTGAAATATGACGATGATTGTTAAAGATGTCGGAAAAAATCTATATATTCTTTGCGCTCGAAGCCGGGCGGGCTGCTGTATAATAATATGTAATACTAGCTAAGCAAAGTTTGTGCTATGTGTTCTAGAACAAGGACAAACATACTTAGATACTTTAGATATTATACATAGAAATCGAACCCAAGACCTCCAACGTGGCAGTCGAATTCACTTACACTGCATCACAGAGAGCTTAACTTATTAACAATATTATAGTCCGAATATTTGATGTATGTAGTACTTGTCTTATTGATATGAGTTCTTTTTTTACCATATCAAAGAACTATCAAGTGTAAAAGAATTCAGTAAAAATAATACTAGCCGTACTTGGCTACCCTATTTCCCGATGATGGGCAAGATGGCGGGCCGAGCCATAAACAAAACGGGCGCGGTGTTGCCTTATCGCAAAAATGTCGTTGTCTATGACGTGTATTTCATTCGCGATTCCCCCAGGCTTTCCCGGGAGGTGTTTTGTCTCCGGCCCGCGATATCTAGATACTATTGTAGTTGTGCATTCGCGTGATGCGTATGTATTTAATGGATTTTTTGTATTAATGTAGGTTAGGTTTTTCGCTCACTTTGTAAATACAATTTTGATAGACGCCTGCCTTGTTAAATATATACAATTATTTGTCGAGTATGTAAAATAGTTGGAAAGTATATTCCTGACAATCGTTTTTGCTATATTGTAAGAAGTATAATGTCTCCAGTAAAAAAACACTGTCTTTTGCAATAGAGCTTTGTGAAATCGTTGTTGGAATGCCGATCAGTTTAATTATTGGACTTTTCTCTTAGAAAGTGCTTAGCAGCAGCATTGAGTATCAGAAACAGTATCGATAAAAAAGTATTTCTGGCTCCAATATGTCTAAACCATGCTACTTAAAACTTCCACATACCTTTTGCCGTTTGTGAGGGTATATTGTTTTACAATTTTTTATGAGAAACCTATAAAATAATAAAAAAATCTAACATCAGTTCAAAATTGGCGAAGGTATTGAATAACATAAAAGACATTCAGTTGAATTGAGAAACTCCTGCTTTATTGAAGTATTTTTACGTAGTTTATTGAAGCGACCAACATGAATAATATATTCACTGTGAAACTTCTCGCAATTAAATTTAAAAGCACATAATATTTACGATGCATCATGAATGAATAACTACGTATCGCGAGTCTAGTCACGCGTCGGCCATTTTGTGTGAAAACGGCGGGAAAGGGCCCGGCAACGCTCGAGCGCGCACAGGTGGGCCCGTCGATATCTGCACGAATGAGTTGTTTAAATTATTTTAAATTAATGTGGTGTTAATATATTTTTGAACATCAGAGGCGTCACTTCTGTTGTTCACAGAGCGTTTTTCCCAATTTGAGTGTGATTGTGTTTAGGATGACTTTTAACTATAGTTTAAGGAAAGCGGTTCTCCATTTGTCGTTTGTTTTGTACTAACTAACGAGGAGGTTGCATACCTATAAATATTGTGATAATCTGCTAGAAGTCCGGAGATACATACCTAATAGAACTCTTAAGCTAATGAAAGCAAAACTAATGTTGACTAAAGATTTAGGTAGGACCTACTGATAGTAGGTAGGTAACTAAACTATCATTATGATTTCCTATAGATATATATCTAAGCTACTTACCTTTTTAAACACTTCACCTTTATACCAATAATATCTACTAACTTGGCGTTCCCTGGCGTGTAGTAGTCCTACGTTCAGATATTTTTTAATAAGCCAAGTGCCATTAGTATTAATGTTAAGTTTATTTAAGCATTTTTGATGAAATGTAATTTAATTATATAGGTAAAATATATTTGGTTGTTTTTATAATGAATCTTAGTAATTTATAATTTTATTAAGCTATTGTATTGAAATAGTGAATATGATATAGTTTATAACCTCGCATCATACATATAAGCATCTTGGTGAAAACTGTTAGCTTAAATATTACTTTTATTCAATGTCAACTGATTCGAATTGGTGAACAGGTTTATTCTATTATCTACTATTTCTAGTTTCCAGATCTTATTGTAGATGCAGGCAACAAGATTTATTCATAAAATTAATAATAATCATTTTATTTCTTCTCTCACACAAAAAATGTTACAGCAATAAACTAATAACAAAGTTATAAACTAATTGTACATTTCAAGAGAGTTATAATCTGTTTGAGAGACTGGCATCCGTGCTAGGTACAACCTGTATGACAGATGACCAGCCTCTCCTAGCTCTAGATAAGTAGGTGCTACGGTAAGTGTAATGTATTTTTAACATGTGAGATGAATGAATGATATATTATTTTTGACAGGATGTAGTCTGTCGGATCAGCGTCAGCTTGTCTCTAATAAATATGAAAAACACACTAAAGTTTTTATTCTAATGTATAATGATGTTCGTATTACCCTTTCTTTTATCCTCTGTACAAAAAAAAGTTAAAAAGTGTTTCTTGTTGTATAAAAGGAAGCAAGTTCTATTAGTCTTATTCCTATAACAAAAAATTAAACCGACGAAAAGAACTAAAAAGCAAAAAATAAATAAACCTTAAGTCTTAAGTATTGAGCTTATTTACATAAACTATCAAATTTTATATAAACTTATTTTGAGTCGGCGCCAAACAACAAACTTATTAATTATCAAAATTTTATATGTACCTACGTAAGTAATTAATCATTTTATTATTTGGCGCCGACTTAAGGTTTATTTATTTTTTGCTTTTTAGTTCATTTCGTCGGTTTAATTTTTTGTTAAAAAGATTTTATTTTATGGTTTTTTTCATCATCAGCTCGGCTACATGATGTGATGATTTCTAAACGCAATACCTGATAAAGTAATGAAAAGTAAACAGAAACACTATTTGTTCCTACAATTTTCGAGGGTTTCTCTCAATTTTTTCAGGATCCCATCACCAGATCCTGACTTCCTTGACATGGGACCACCCTTGAGGTATACCCTATCAAACAAAAAAATAATAATCAAAATCGGTTCATAAATAACGGAGTGAGGGCTGAACAGACAAAAAAAAAAATTATACGGTCGAATTGAGAACCTCCTTTTTTTTCGTCGGTTAAAAATAAATGCAGATGCGAGAATTATAAGAATTTCCGCATGTGAAGTCAAAAATTTTATCACCAATTATTTGCCTCTATCTGTTAGTGAGTCTAATCATTATATTATTATGGTAAACTTCAATAGACAATATTATTTCGTTTTCAATACTGCGTCGTGAGGGCATTTAATGGGTTTCAGAAGATGCCGTACCAATTATATTTTTAGGTAGTAACAGCTTACAGAGAAAATAGTTTTTCTTGTCAAAATTATCGATCAAAGTATAGTAAAGATTAAGGAGGTTAGTGAACAATCAGAACATTTAGCATCCCGATCAAAGGTAAACCGGGACGTGTCATGAAGCCCTGAAAATCGGTCTGACCGATGTGCGGGGTACGCAAATTGGGACTAAACAATAGCCACGCATGTATTGTTTTTTTAATTTAAAGGTGTGTGCAAAAAAGTTAAGAAAGTTAATAAGTTAAATTACCTACCTATGCAGATTAAATTTAAATTCAATGTTGTGTAAAAATCCCTACATATGCAGGTCCTTAATGTCTGCTCGCTCTTGAGAGGATCTTTCGTATATAATATAAAAAGGTGCTATCTGCTTTGATTCATAAGGTTAAATTGTTGAAGCAAATAAATTATAACAGACGATGATGTGTAATAACTAAAAACAACTATTTTTTATTGTTTAGGTTTGTGTACAATTGCGATTTTATTATTTATCTACTTAAGTCATTTGACTTTTGCACTGTGTTACGCTTACAGTGTTGACTAATTACGATTATTACGATAAGTAGGTAGTAGGTAATACCTAATAATTTACTTATTTTTATCTTAGTTTATTTAACTATGGCAAATAAGTGATTAAATGAATAAGTTTCCGTATGTCGCTTACAATATGCCACCATTTTAGTGACATAAATGCTATGTGAATGAATACAAACATTATTTGGTTTTCTCCATTTACGTTCCACTATGTTTTATAGACCTCGATTTTGTGTCATGTCCTTTTTTTAAATCCTATTGTTTGTATCATTAGAAACATCAAAGTAAAATTCCCGCATCGATACGGCTTCTACATTTTTTTTTAAATATCAAAGTTTACGTATATCCGGGTCATGAAATTACAAAAAAAAAGTTTGAATGCAAACTTGATGTTTTTGTTTAAATTTGATTGTACTGAATAAATCCACATATTATACCACATCTTTCTTCAAATTTTCATGGATTTACTATGATTAGTAACAGAGATATAAATAATTTTATCAGTTTATTATTTATTTTTTTTATTTCACTATAACGGCGTATTACTTTACTAGTATTATGCAAAAGATATATATATATATTAAACGATAGCTTAAATGTGTCTTTACCACCAGTATTAAAACCACATGCTAATTCCGCGTTATTCAAAAGTTATAAATAATTTAGTTTTTTTTAAGGGTTGTCACTACCAAAATATAAAACAAATTTTTAGTATTCGGATATACCAGATGCTAGAATTAATTCCGATTTTGGTATATACAGGTTTATTACTGCTTCGCGACTGATTTTTCTGGCATGGTGTTCCCTATCAAACCTCCAGTATTTATTTCTTGTTTCGGCCCCTTGTTCTGAAAGCATTCCAATTGGTAAAGTTGAACACTTTATTATTTTTGCCTTATGTACTAAAATTTTATGCAAGATAACTGTCATAGGATGCCAGTCATATTTTTCCACATACTTATACGCTAGTACCTTGCAAAAATTGTCTGGGTCAATAGGCAAATGATAATACTGTTAAAATAATATAAATATCTTCTAGAAGCCATTTATCAATTTTCAAAATTTCGCTGAAAGTCGCACAGTGCCTGCAGTGGGAGGTACCACATCCACCAAAAGATCCATTTTTTCCCTAATTTCGGCTTGTGATCATAATTATGCCATAATATTCTGTGATTTAATTATAAAAATCATACACCATAAAATAGCAGTAAATAACTCTCGGGCAATACGATCAGGTCAAGACACATATACATACTTTGTTTGTCAAATTACAATACCTAAGTGTTTGGCTCATATCATTATATGCAATTATTGAGAGAATGCAAGCCAAGCAGCGAGTAAAAGGTAGTAATATATATACATAATATATAAATATATGTATTTGGAATAGCTAATTAAGCGCCTTCATTTGATATCCAACATGGCATCGATAAAAAAAATTCAGGACTTTATGTCCTCTAGAGGGCGCCATATTCATTTTAGTGTGATGTCACAAAGCCTATAATCAACAAATATACAAGACGCTTCTAACGATACCTCATTTGTCAAATTATAATAATTAGTTTAGAAATTATGTTGGAATGGACGATGTATTTATAATGAACATCAGCATAAATACATACATACATACACAGGCCAAAATAAAAATAAACCTTCTTATGGTTTCACCGCAGTCGGGTAAAAATGCCTTAAAATTTCTAAACCGGATATTAGATATTGTTAAGTTTGGGAATTGACAACCCTAGCTGCTGACAATCCGGATAAAATTTTAATAATTTGTAACTTCTGAATAACGCGACATTAGCTTGTGATTTTAATGTTGGTGATAAAAGACTGTTTAAGCTATCGTTTAATTTTGCTAATACGCCGTTATAGTGGAATAAAAAAATAAAATCCTAAAATGATAAAATTATTTTTATCACTGTTAGTAATCATAGTAAATCCCTGAAAATTTTAAAAAAGATGTGGTATAGTATGTGGATTTATTCAATACAATCAAATTTAAATAAAATCATCAAGTTTGCATTCAAACATTTTTTTTGTAATTTCTTGACCCGGAAAAACATAAACTTTGGTATTTTAAAAAAAATTATCTAGAAGCCGTATCGATCCGAGAGTTTTACTCTGATGTTTCTAATGATAATAACTGTAGTATTTAAGAAAAAAAAAGGACTTGACATAAAATCGAGGTTTATAAAACATAGTGCGTCCTGGAAAAATACTGGAACTAAAACAAGCTTAGATCTTTTTTAAGTTTACATACATTGGCGTATCTAGCTTATAGCCCAGGAAGGAGCAAATTATTTTTGTGAGCCAAGGATTATTTTTTTTGGCAGTCCAGTTGAGTGGCAAAATTAGTTTTTGTCGGTTCATGGTTTGACTCAAAATTACGTTCGTACTCCTTAATCATACAAAAGCCTGGGAGGGGGAGGGGGGCAGTTGCCCTCCACTGCTTCCACATTCACTGGAACTCAATAAATACGAACGTTACAACAAAGAGCACAGGAAACTTCATGTTTGTGTGGCGACCGATGTTCACACAACTGAGCTTAATACTGGAGTACCTACTGCCTTAATATAGACATGACCCTCGTTCCTCTGGGAGGTCAGTGGGAAATTTGACAACATATTCTAAAAAAAAATGTACCTACTGTATAGTATTGATAAAATAATGCTTATACCATGCAGCTTGAGTAATGTTATTGTAGTTATTTGACGACCTCTGTGGCACGGTGGTAGTGCATTCGACGCCGGGGTCCGTGGGTTCGATTGCCACTCAATGCAAATATATGTAAGTATGAATATGTTTATTTGACCTCTAAAAAGGGGGGGTTTCTATGTTCCACTGTATTTTTTCATGAGTTTTTATGTAAAGACGCCTAGACCGATTTGGAAAATTCTTTTGTTTCTCAGGTGGTCCCATGTCATCAGATCAGGATCTGATGATCCTGGAGAAATCGAGGGAACTCTTAATATTTTATAGGCACAGTTTAATCGATTTGGGTATTTTGAGGCGCATTGAAATCGGTGATACTTTTTTAAAAGACACTTAATCATTGCACAAAATGAAGCAGTCCCGAAAAATATAGGTACATTTTGACGGTTCAAGTCGCATCTTAGACTAAAATATTATCGTTCTTCCTGAAGATTATTGAGGAAAATTGCCTCAGCAAAATCTTGCCCACTAACATTTATAAAGGCTTTTATTATAATCCTCAAGGATTGTGTTTGATAAATGCCGACCAGTTTGTACAAAAAATCTTTTCTGTCTGAGGTTCAGTGGTGCTATAGGTACAAAAGATAATGGAATTTTTAACTTCTTCTGTGTTATATTGATGTTATTAATGATCGTATCAATTATCATGTTGAGATTATTGATATTTGCTTTCAGCTTCCATAAAATAACGACTAAAAGTCAAACAATGTCCTTATGAATTACAGGAAACTTTGAATATTGAAGTATACTTATATAAAGAAAAATAAATCATGAATATTGTTTTTAACATTTGAGTAACATAAAAATAAGTTTTTGCCCTTTCGCTAATCGGTCCCACAGCGATGTGTGCCGGTTTAACATTAATATACCTATTTATAATATATGTACGAGTATATCTGCTCCGTGACGAGTACCTACACGAAACATAATCCTTGCAGATTTTTGGGTCGTTCGTCATCTCGTCCTAAAACAAACTCGGCCCATTGTATTGGGACGAGTTGACGAATTTCAAAATGTATATTAATTTATTCGTCATCTCGTCCCATTCTTGAAATTCTTTAAAATTTTAGTTGATTTAGTATAGTCAAGGAGAAAACTTTTCAGGGTATTGAAATGAAAGACAAGAATCCTTTATCTTTAGTTCCTATTAAAACTTAACAAAACCAAGAATGGGACGGGATGACGAATGAAAATAATATTAATTTTGAAATTCGTCAACTCGTCCCAATGGGCCGAGTTTGTTTTGGGACGAGATGACGTGAAAAAGCATCTCACTAGGCCGCCATAGTGCTGGTCACCATGCTGCACTGTCCCTGTTCGCAGTGAGGATGGTGACCACCACTCTTGGATTCTGCTTGTGCTTTTCATCAGGCGGGGCAGAGTCATTTTGGCAGCTCATATATAAAAAAAAAAATTACGAACGACCCAGATTTTTGTGTGAACATGACTTAATGGGACCTATTTGATCAACTAAAAATTGTTTAGTCATTTTACATTTTAGTTCAAACCTTCTTAATTTTAGTTACAAGTAATTAAAGACACGATAAACCACGTCTAGTATACCATGCATCATAATGCATATATATATATATCTACATAATTATGTATGAGTAGATAAAGACGACTTCTTCTGTTTGTCGTCTTATTTTCTTTTTGTTTTTAGCACCTAATGACGAGTTAAGGTGTAATCAATAATTTAATGAATTACGGAAAAAACCTTTGATAACTTTTCGAGTTACGTAAACTAAAATAATGTATTTGATAATACATACTGCGTATAGTGTCAAGGAGATATACGCCTGACGTATTGTATGTAATGTCGAGAACATATACATGTACATAACATGAACATATACGTGTACCTATGAATTTATGTTTGAACCGCAGCGCGTCACAGCAGACGCAATAATTATATGTTGTTTGTCCCGTGGGTGGGGCGTGGGTCGGGCCGGGTACGCCTTGCCTCACGCGCCGCCCTCAAACGACAATTTTTTTTGTTTCTCTATGTTTTGTTCAGTAATGAGGTTTGACTATTGAAGTGGTTTGTCTATTATATAGCTATAGACAAATAACTTACAGGGATCAATGTTCGGTATGTTTTTATTTCTTTTTTTTTTACTAATATGGTCAAGTTATTATTGTGCTTTATGAGTGTGTGCAATCCGAGATGATCAGAAAATATTATCCTTTTATTATGCTAAGTTGAATGACGACCATATGGCTGAGGCTGAGGCGGTCACCGTTAGCCTAAGTGTGCCTACCTAGATATTTGCAACACCGGGTGTGAATGAATATTGTATATTTGTATCTTTTTGAAGCACTCTTACTGTAGTGTGGTTCTTTCAGGCGAGAAAATGCTTGTTGCTACTGTTTATAAAAAAACTGTTACGTCTTAACAATCAGACCGTCGCGTTGTACACTTATTTGTCGATTTAGTTCTACCTACAAAAGCATATTAAAGCCTATTTTCGAAACATCACATTTTTGACACAGATGCCGAACTAATACTTTAATAGTATCTAGTATATTTATCAATACAAATAAATACAATTGTAGTGTCTGTTTTTAATGTGAAAAGAATAGTTTTTGACGTGACAACGTCTTATAATTCGATGGAGCCGGCTGCACGCACGAAAAAACATGACTCATGCGGCGTTACCTCGCTCTGAGGCGTTCTGAGGCGTTAGGCGTTGTCACGTTCA
This sequence comes from Callimorpha dominula, assembly GCA_949752705.1. Lineage (NCBI taxonomy): Eukaryota > Metazoa > Arthropoda > Insecta > Lepidoptera > Erebidae > Callimorpha > Callimorpha dominula. The sequence goes on along the minus strand of OX457010.1, from coordinate 7,455,747 downwards.
ACTATCGTCACTAAACCGACTTTACAGACAACCGATTTTTTTGGCTCAGGCAGTTATTTGCACGATATCAATATAAAAATTTTATCTGTCTGTTTGTTCCGGCTAATCTCCGGAACGGGTTGACCGATTTCCACGGGACTTTCATTGGCAGATAGCTGGTGTTGTAAGGAGTTACTTAGGCTACTTTTATTTCGGAACAGGAATTAGGGTTCCGAGCAAAATATATAAATATATACACGCGAGCGAAGCTGGAACTGCTAGTAGGTACCTAATGTTTGATGACGCAGTACAATAATAAACATTTAAAGGCCGGCAACGCACTTGTGACTCTTGAGTTGCATGTGCCCATGGGCGGCGGTAGTCATTTACCATTAAGTGATTCGTCTGCTCGTTTGCCCCCTATACCATAAAAAAAAACTGTCAGTCGTAGGACTGCACGTCAGAAGTGAAAACATAACTGACACATCTGTCATCTGAGCGTGACGGTCACGCGAGTTCAGTGCTTTTTCCCCATACCAAAAGTGCCAAACGTGCTTAAATAAGTTTTCACTTTAAAAAATGTTGACAAGTAATTGTGAGTTGCCGATCAGAACTGTTCATTTTTGAAGAAAGTGATGCCATCTACTAGTGACATCCATCAATCTGATGTATGTTGGGAATTCTGAATAAAGGTTTTCGCTATTGAGCACTATAAGCGTTATGAATTTTCACCTTAATTACAATTATGTGTTTGTTTATTTTACCATATGAATTGCGCACACAATAAGTATTTTATTGAACTAATTATATTTTTAAAGATTAATTAATAAGGAGCTGACATAACTCAATGTTTAGATTAGTGCCATCTAGTGGATCTATATATGTATTATTAGCGTGACGGTGCGAGTTCAGTGCGTTTTCACTTAAAAAAAGGGAACTTTGTGGCAATAATTAACGCCAAATCATATTATTTACTGACTCAGTATCTGGTCTGGAGATGTGCCACCGTGACTTTTTGCCACTCTTGTTCAGTCATTAAATATGTAGGTACACTCCCATATACACATGCACACTACTCATATTTCTGTATCTTAGTTCAAAAAGTCCCCTTTAGCTTTAATATAAGTTAGGCGCTTCTTGCACCAAGCCACCGATTTACGTACAAAAGTTTAACCAAGCGCGACTCCCTAAAACCTAAATGAAAGGAAAACCTATAGACAAATATATCTACACACACATATTACGACGTGGGTAGTTGTAAATTAACATGTATAATTACACACAGTGCATGGACAACACTTTAACTACGTTTTCATGTTTTATAATCCTGTTTCATGCATTATTGGCGTTGTTGGTGGTTGCTACCCTTTCTATGGTGTGTTCACGTGGTCAGGGTGCGATGGTTTCGTAATTAGTGATCAGGATTTGTGTTGAGAGGGACGAATTCCCTTTGTGGGATAATTTTTAAATACCTACCAGATAGATATGTACCTACCGGCTTCGTACCTAGTCGCCACAATTACAGACAGTTTAGTTTTTGTTAATGACGGTCGTATAAATAACAGGATTGTTTCCCTATGTTCGAAACATCTCAGTTGTGACGTGTGTGAAGTGTGATAAAAATAACTGCTTATTTTGAATGTACCATATTTTAGGGGAATACTCCTATATCCTCCTCCTTATACAATTACTTAGGTAGGTAATTATATTCAATTGCTATGTTATGAAAGTGTATGTTATCGGAAAACCAATGATTAAAAATACTTCCGCATTCCACAAACTTTCTAGATAATTCATTTTACGTTCAAGCTGCTCGCTTGTGGAATGTAGGTATTGTCTATTAGTTGAGTTGTGCTAAACCATTGCTAATATTTAAGGCAATGGTTGTTAAATACTTACTGTAACAATATTCTTTTATTTCTATTTGTCTATTTAAGGGCTCGTACTTTCTATTAACACTTAAGTATTGCCATATTTAAAAGACAAATATTCCACTACAATTCCGCGAATGTGTTACGCTAAAGGGTTGGTAAATGAAGGCACATTTAATTGCTATTTTGTCAGAACGGGGTGGTCGAGGCTTTCATCCTGTTTAGGGACGCACCGTGAAGCGTGAGCCTCTTACAATATGTTTGTTGTACAATTTATGGGTATATAATTGACTCGTATACCTATCTATTAGGGTTTGGGAAAAGTTAGAATTATTTTTTACCTGACTGCGGCTAAGCTCAAAAGGAGGTTTATATGTTTGACCTGTATGTGTGTTCTTTATTCCCTGGTAAATACTAAAAAAAACGCGTAGGTTGTCTTTGGAACACCCGGTTGGAGTTCCTTTCGCTAAATATATATTTAATGGATTTAATAAATTGTATCAAAATATAGTAAATATTGTAAAAACTGGAAATTAAAATTGCGCCATCTGTGAATAAAAATAAAATGGTTCAACTCGCGGTCAGCATTTTTATTTGCGCAACACTTTTTTTTAGCTAGGTAGCCTCAGGTGATGAAAATCTCTGACCACGCAATTTATTCTTTATTTTAGGGAAAGTATAGAAATCATTAGGGCTTAGGTCGGGGCTGTACGGCGGATGGTCTAATAATTCTATGTTTTCTTGCTTTAAAAACTCTTTTGTTCTGTGCGCGGTGTGAGAACTCGCATTGTCGTGATGGAGGATGATGCGGCGGTTGCAGTTCTCTTTACGGAGTTCAGAAACGACCTGTAGCAAACAAATGCTAGCATACCATTATGCATTAATGGCACATGGCCGGTTTTGGACACAAACGTGGCCACCATTTTTTTTGCAACACTCCGTGAACGAACAATTTTTGTTGGCAATTTTTGGTGACTGGTTTTTTGTTTCGGGTTCATACGCGTATATCCAGGATTCGTCACCTGATACGATGTTGTATACAGCATTTGAGGATCCCGCGTGGAATCTTTCGAGAGTTCTGACGCACCAAGTAACGCGAGCCGTTTTTTGCTCTTCACAGAGCGAATGCGGTATCCATCGGGAAAACAACTTTTTTACACCTAATTGTTCATGCAAGATTATTTGTATTTAACTCATGCCAATGTCTAAAGTGGCCTGAATTTCGCGGTATCACATGTCAATCTTCCTCAATCAGCTTACGCACAGCATCAACGTTTTCTTGGGTGACTGCAGTTTTTTGACGACCTAGACGGGGATCATCACTGAGCTTGACACTTCCACGTTGAAATTCAGCAAACCAGCGATAAATTGTGGTTTTGGATGGGGCTTCATCACCAAATGCAGAAATCATCCGGTCAACACACTGTTTTTGCGTTAAACCACTTCGAAATAAATAAATCATAATAAATCATAGCTCTTGAATTTTCTCGAGTCAATTCCGTTTTCTCAACGACTAAACAAGTTTGACAAAACCTTGTGATAAGACCGAGAATCTTTTTTTAAATAAATAAATGGTATTCGATTTTTAAAACCAAGGTGTTTTTAATTAAAAAGATTTTTAATATGACAGAAACAGTGGAAATATTCCATTCCCGATACTTTTAGTGCAGCCTATGTATCATGGTATACTTTCTTGTATTTTTTTAATACGTTTATCGGTCACGTTACGGTATAAGTAATTAACTAAACAGACAAGATTAATAATACAATAATATAATTTAAAATGGCCTACAATAGACCTAGTTAAAGTCTGTATGTATTAACTTTTTCATAGAAAATTTTACCTGTTTAGATAACTGGTCAAAAGTATGCCTCTTAATCTTTACAAGCTGTACATTTTTTAATAACATTTCCAATTAGTTAACAAAAATCTTTGGTTAATCATATGATTATAATTATAATGATTATTGCACTCGTGTGTTTTTTTATGTAAGTACTTAGGTATTTATAGAGTTCATAGTCTATGAAGTTTACTTTCAAAGACGCCGAAATCCAATATTTTTTATAAGACAAACTCGTCTTCAAATTTCAATAATGTTGACGCTTGTTCATTAGCCAATACAGCCTTAAAAGATTAGATATTATATAGGTGTTCCTTTTTAAAGTATAACCTACTTTAAAAAAGAACACCTATATAATATCCCCTTATAAAGGAGTTTTTTAATTAGTTGCCTAAAACGACTTGGTAAAACTCTGAAAAACTAGTTTTACTCGTATATACTTTATTTCTTTCTTTTAAATTAATTATCCCGTTAAATGTAGTTTAGAAAAAGCTCAGTCCTATTTATAATTTCCAACTGACTGAATATGTTGGCTTTGGAAAACAAAAAGTCCTAAAAAATCATGATAACTGGTTTAAAAAATTAGTGCTCTAAAAAGTTCACAGACTGGTTTTCAATTTCAATACAACACCAAAGGTCTTATTCTCGTTCCCACCAAGTTTTCTGACAATATGTCATCCGATATCTCTAAGGAAAATCTGCCTAAAATGTCACAAAAGCGTAAAAAAATCGTAATTTCACATACAATTCTCGTCTACACTACAGTGTTGTGCCATGTTTACTAAATCTTGAATTCAGCTTAGTTAAAGAAATATTTGATGTAGGTTTGTGTAGATGTAGGTATGCCTAGATAAAACCATTTTGTATTTTATAATATATAGTTTGTACATTTTGTTTCCTTGAAACTTAATTTTTTTTTTCGTTTTAACGTTAAGTAGTGGTCCCGCGTAAGAGGTAGGCAGAAGTTTGTTACATCCCAGAAAATTGGCTTTTACCGCTACTGAAAATAACTTGGCCGAACCCCGATTCGAACCCAGAGTCTCACCGGCGTAAATTATATTTGCGATATAACCTCCATCTTACGCCAAGGGGTCAATGAGGCCATATATATTATTTGTTTACCTCTCCTAAGGCTAGTGATTTAAAAAAAGAGATATCACGGTGCGGCGTGTGTTAGATATTTACTTTTAGTCAGCCTATGACCACAACCAGGGCGTTCTCCAAACCGCCCCGGCTTCGTTTTTTCCGACATCTTCAACAATCGTCGTCATATTTCAGCCATTATACATAAAACCTTAATGGATTATACACTTAAACCTTGCTCATGAATAACTCATTTTATTCCCAAAAACTGTATGAAAATTCAATCGGTAGTTATTGAGTTTCTCGCGATCAGGCACACAGAAAGAAAGACTAACGCAGCAGGGGACGATGTTTTAAAATTTTACTGAAAATCCAGGAGTAAGTCGGTCGCTGTTTAATATAAGCTTATGGCCGTTTTATAAGAAGGCTGTAAAACAAGTAATCCGATACGTGAGAAGACGAGTAACACTTTTCGTTACAAGACTGGAAGTTTCATTAAAATGCTTTCTGAAAGTTGAGGACGAATCTCGTTTTTTATCATAACGTACGACATTATGTTCATACATGTTCTTTAATTTTATTTTATATACATATGAGATAAATAACTATAGTTAATATTTATAAAGTACTTATACATTTTACTACACGAAGGTTCACTCGAATTTTTACTGACTGGTGCATGTTGAGTTACCATTACCGCTAGGCAGTGTCCATTTATCACTACATATTATAAAACAAAGTCGGACCACTGAACGGATTTTCATGCGGTTTTCAATAGGAAGGTTTAGGTGTATAATTTGTTAAGATTTTGTGTAAATTGAATGAAAAATGTTGATGTCAGCTATCCGTGCGAAGCCGGGGCAGGTTGTTAGTATCTCGTATTTTTTAAATCATATTTAGATGTAATCTTTAGCTTAAAATCAGCTATAAGTGTTTGTTCAAATTCATCAGGTCATTAAACTTAACTCTTCATACAAAATATCCGATAATCCACTTCATCCGATAACATGTTTCCACAGACGTCCCTTTTCCCAGACACTCATCTAGCATAATCCCTAAATATCAGCAAATCGTATCATAACAGAGCATCTACATTATATACGTACATAGCATGTGAGCTCATATGCGCCGGTGGTATGTCGGCGTGTTCAAAGCTCGGCGGCGTGGCCTCACAACCCTTTGATCTGCCGTACCTACCGCCAACATATAGCTCGTACCTATAAGCCCTTCTATTTTGGTACGTCTTAGGGTTAAAATATCTGTTGAGATGTACGGATCCGTTTCGGTATTTGGATTCATTTGGGTAGATGAAATTATGTTATAGGGTAGCAAAGGAAGGGGATAGAGTTTATGGTGGCTTGAAGTTATAAAGGACGTTCCGTTCTACCGTTTGGTTTGTAAACCAACCATTGTTAACGTTTACGTAAAAGTGTTCAAGGACAGTCTTGATTGTTTTAACTTAGTGATTCAATTTTATTGTATATTCTTATTGTAGTGTGTACGCACTCGAATGTGTGCAATACACTTAGGTAAATTGCACACATCATACATACGTTAGGTTTTAGATTCTAGAACACTTTAAATGAGTTATTAAATACTAGTTTTTACACTCAGACTCGCCTTGTATATGCTCAAATCCATTTATGTTAATGTTATCTATTTCTATGTAAAAACCATGATATTAGCAAACACATGCATGCATATTTGAATAAACATTATGAAAGCGTGTTAAAATAGCCTGAAGTAAAATAGGTCTAAAATATAATATATATAATAGTTGATGTGGTTCTATTTAATCAATATTATTGAATTAAACAGAACCACAATAGATCGAGGGAAACCACGTTAAAATTGACTACTTCACAGGAGCGTGAAACATGTTTATATTATGCAGAACACGATTTTTTTTTTACTTTATGAACCGTTATATCTCAGAAATGGTAATTCTTAGAATAAAAGTGTAAGACAACTTTTATAGATAATTGCATAATCCACAAGTTTTATTCGAAATATTTTATGATAACACTTACCGTTTGGTTGAAAAATGCAAAAAATAAAACGTATTTGCGAACTGTTGTGTAATGTGTGCCACATTAAAAATATTGGTATATATTCGGTTATTCGTTAAACCACGCCCCATTAACAAAAAATAATTATATTATTTACTGTAGAAGTAAAATCTGTTAGTTGGTGTTTGTTTCGGACTCCACGAGAACTCTTGAACAACTATAACAGCATGGGCGTGTCTAAAATTTAAGAGTACTAGTAATTAAACCTTCTTCTAAGAGGCAGCCAAGGTCTGCCGGGCTTCTCGGGGACTTCCTTTCTAGGGTCTACCGAGCCCCTTGCAATAGACTCACTAGTGACGGTACATTGGCGGTAGTGACGGTGACGGATTCCGACATACCACTTCACCAGTAGCCCCGGGGAGGTGATGACCTTTTCACACGGTAAAAAGTAATTAAGCCCTAAAAGTTATGTTATTCCGGAGTATTCAAATATTTTTTTTTTCATTTATCATCTTTTATATCAAACTAAATTATTCATCATTTAGCATGGACATTTTTTATTTTGTTACCTAGTTAAAACGTACACCCATAAAAATCTTTTTAACAAAAAATTAAACCGAAGAAAAATAAATAAACCTAAATTATTATTAAATTATCAGAATTTTATATGTACCTACGTAGAAATGGACATGGCTTTACGTAGGTCGCGCCGACTCAAAATAAGTTCATATAAAATTAGATAGTTCAATACTTAAGGTTTTTTTATTTTTTGCTTTTTAATTCTTTTCGTCGGTTTAATTTTTTGTTAAAAAGATTTTTATTTTATGATTTTTTTTCATCATCAGCTCAGCTACATGACATGATGATTTCTAAACGCAAATACCTGATAAAGTAATGAAAAGTAAACAAAACACTATAATTTTCGAGGGTTCCTCTTAATTTTATCAGGATCCCATCATCAGATCCTGACTTCCTTGACATAGGACCACCCTTGAGGTATACCCTATCTAACAAAAACTAAAAAATAATCAAAATCGGTTCATAAATAACGGAGTGAGGGCTGAACAGACATAAAAAAAAAAAATATTATACGGTCGAATTGAGAACCTCCTTTTTTTCGTCGGTTAAAAACACCATTCTTAAACACACAAACAAAAAGCGTTGCCAAGTCTATAAGAGATATTTTTTCTATTTTTAGAGTCAGCAAAGAGGTAAATATGCAAGCACATAGAAAATGCTGTCGGCAATCCTCGATTTCGCGCTGTTGCCCTCTTAGTGAACAAACAACTCAATATATGTAAATATACTAGTATGTATTCTAAACACTGATGTTATTAGTTTAGGGCGCCTATTTAGAAATATATAAGTATGTTTATCAGCAGTCTGGTTACCATAGTACATAGTTGAACTGATCTGGATGAGTTTTGACACAAAGGTTGATTATAGTCTGGAATAGCACATAGGCTTTATCCCGGCAAAATGTATGGTTCCCGTGGGATAGATTTTACAAAAATTTACACGCGAGCGAAGTCGCGGACAACAGCTAGTAGCGAATATCAGTTTTTTCATTTGTTTGTTAAACTTTCACGCCTTAATAACTTATGATGATCGGATCATGAAAGTTTGCATGCACGTTGTTAGGTTATAGAAAAAACATACGGTACAGACGCATTCATAAAGAAAGTGCGGTGACCTTGAGATTATTGATTTTCAAAAAATTTGTGAGGTATCTTTGGGACATCCGGTTGGAACCAAGTTCTTTTCGCTATATATATATTTAATGGATTGATAAAATTGTGTCAAAACATAGTAAAAATAAAAAAAATCGTCAGTCGTAGGAGTGCACGTCAGAAGTGAAAACACATTTTTTAAAAGATTAATTAATACGGAGCTGACAAATCTAAATTTTTAGATTAGCGCCCTCTAGTGGATCTATATGTATTATTAGCGTGACGGTTCAGTGACTTTTCCCCATAGCAAAAGTGCACAAACGTGCCTAAAGAAGTTTTCACCTGAAAAAAATATCTCGAAATAAAATTTGCGCCTTCTGTGAAAGTTGCCCAAACTAATATATGGATAATTAGTGTACTACCAAGTAGTATTGTTCACCGATGGATGGCGGTCGCACCGCGTGACAGGACCCGTCTTGGGTGGGACTGATCAATGCCTGTCGAAGGTTGCGGAAGAATGCAATGGCGATGGCGAGGATCTTCTACCTCGTTACAAAAAAAAAAGAAAAGATTAGTATCGTGCTGAATTCACAGATGGCGTAAATAAAATAATACAACTCGCGGTGAGCATTTTTTGTTTGGCTAAAGATTTTTCCGTCTAGCCCCCATCCCCCGAGCGTCTGAAGTGTAACGTGCAATAAGGAACTTAGTTCCAAAAAATCATAAGTCATCATTAATGCAAAGGAAGCCGAGTGCAAACTACTATTATAGATGTGAAACTTTGTGCGTGTCTGCGTGTGTTAGTGTATTAGTTACTCTTTGGTGCTAACATGGCAGGGCGGAATTAAATGCAGATTGCAATGGAGATAGCTGGAATTACACAGATTATCATACGGAAACCGAGATTCAAACGAACGACAGGCAAATGGTATGTATAGTTATAGTGATTCCGTGTAAAACTCAATTGATTAATTATCAGTTTTTTTACCCAAATAAATCATTAAACAAATTTCATTACATGTCAAACTTTACAGCCAAAATGGTAGAAGCAATAAGTACTACATTTCATTTTATAAACTATATTTATAAGTAAGATGCCGGCATTATTCTTAGTTACCACTTTACTGATATAAAAAAAACATATTTTTTTCCGTTTTTCAATGACCATTCACCGTTTCATCACGGTGTCCAAATAACGCACAATTGCACCATAACCTCAGGCGACAAGACAATAACTTACGACACCAATAAATACATATTCAACACGACGACGCCATACATCTCACTAATTTACAACTGCGAAACCCCATAATAACCATTTATCCACAGAACCCAACGAATAAATATCTTGCGACATTTTTCTTCGCCTTATCTCAAGAGTCCAGACTGTCGGCCGTTCCTTTCTATCTAACAAGAATTTATATCTTGCTATCTCGTTTCTTCGCCGTTTTATCACGAACCTCCTCCCTTTATTCAGTAAGTACATTTTATTTAGTTTTCGCTCCCTTAATGGATTTATTCAACGGCCAAGTCCTTTGACCTTGTCTGTTCGTCTCTCAGTTCCATGATCTTATTTGTGGGAGAAAAAAGTAGGTGAAGTGTTTTGTATGAGAGTTGTTGAGAGTGTACGCGGGCCTTATAAACGTTTTGAAGTTTGCGAACGAACTTTGGGATACAACGTTGGTGAATATTATTACGTCAGGACAAAACGATTTATACTACTGTGAATGTAGTATTGGCAAACTTGGGACAACATAAAGACGAGACGCAAACAGCCTTGTAATCAAATCTCGGAGAATTTGGCCGAGGTGTTTTGCCGCCATTGAAATCTTTATACTTACTTACATAGTCCAGTCATCATAAATATGCCACTTTCTTTTTAGATATGTATGTACCTCTAGCATGTAAAAGGTATATCTACTTATAGCTAAGTGTCTTTTGGCGCTTAGGTTTGCGTGGTCTTGAGTTAGATTTCTATTTTGGTTCTGTTATTCAGTTTTATTGGTTAGGAAATTCCAGTACCTGTACAAAGTGGAAACATGCCTTATATATAACTAGGTATACGGGTTTTAACGCGATTATGTAATAGGTGTTACATATCTTTGATTTGCCCGACTTTTCATGCAGGTTGCACTGGCCGTTGTCAGCCTGTAACCACGGCCAGTGCAACCTGTCTGCAATATCATGGAACGCCAAAGTTTAAATGTTACTACTTGCCCGGTAGACGGCAATTTGCGGTCTCCTATTAGGTACGTAGCTGGGAACAAAAATCAAGGACTCAAATTGTAAGTGTGTACCTAATTCATCTTAATCTTTTGTTCTAATTGTTTTGTATCTATTATCACACGAAGGTTGTGAGTGCAAAATAAATCTGATTTCATTTTCTTTCCCCATCATACAGATCATTTGCACGGTGTATCATTGTGATTGGTTTGCCCTGTACTTTTTGAATAGGGAACTGGAAAGCTAAATACATTTTTAAACAGTTAAGTTAATAAACAAGCAGAATTTTCTCATTAATGTAAGTGGTTTTCAGGGCCTATTAACAAAGAAAAAAAAAAACAGCGTTATTGAGCTGTAAAATCCTCGGGGACTTAAATAAAATAATAACCTTATCCCATTAAAGAAGAACTGAAAATCTTATATAAAATCTAGCCCTTAGTACCTTTCATCCAGAAAAAAAGTACTGATTGATTGACATTAGCACGAGCGAATCCGTGGGTAAAAGGTTTATCATATTTTTCCTCAAAGATTTTCTTGATAGAAGTAGACCTCTGTGCCGTCCATATTCTTACAAACCTAACCAAACTATCTCGAAAGCGAGATTAATAGTTTTCGAGATAAACTACACCCATAAACAAAATAAACATGGACATTATACCACTACTATGTATCATTGGGTCATTATTACACCACACATTGTCATGAATCAGGACCCCTCGGAGTACTCGGAGGGGAAGTGCAAATAAAATTAGTTATACTGCTCATCACTGATGCTTAACTGCGATTTACTAACAACGAGTTATTGTTTCACAGTGAACATTAATCACTAATCTAATATACTAAACTAACAGAGATAAACATGGCGTCTAATATGAGTGTATAATATGTTAAGGATGGATAAATAAATTTGCTGACTTGACTATTAAAATAAATTATTAATAATAACTTCACACACATCACATACGGCCATCTGATCCCAACTAGGCAGAGCCTGTACTATGGTTACAAGATTGCTGATAAACATACTTTTATATTTCTTAATACATACATATTATAATAGATAAATTACACCCAGACAGCTCATCACACAAATATTTGTCCTGGGTTGGAATTGATCACTTAACCACTAGATCAACAGGCCAGTCAAATTGACCATTGTAATGATAAAAACCAACAAATTTTTAAAACTGATGTACCTACAATTCGTGTAGGTCTTATTCTAGGTAAAGCCAAGAACGCTTCTGTATGTCACCTTCTGTTCAAATTAATGCAAATTAATTAATTAGTCAAATTAATTGAAATGTTGCATTAATAATAATAATAATAATAACTCCACACATCTCACACACGGCCGTCTGATCCCAAACTAGGCAGAGCCTGTACTGTGGTAACCAGACTGCTGATAAACATACTTATATATTTCTAAATACATATATATATTATAGATAAATTACACCCAGACACAGAACAAATTATCGTGCTCATCACACAATGATTTGTCCTGGGTGGGAATCGAACCTACGACCTCTGGCTTAGTAGTCAGGGTCACTAACCACTAGACTAACAGGCCAGTCAAATTTATATGTATATAATTATATGCATTAAATGCATATAATATTAATTATGATTAATTGTTTTTCATGTTATTAGTAAGAGTGTGATGATTTATTAATTGCGAGCTAGAAGTAATTTTTTTTAAGGAAACAAGCAATTTTTTTTTTTGTTAAAGCCAGATTTCGTCCAATGGTCGAATTTCGACCATCGAAACGCGACCACGACGACCACGAAATCTGAAATTCGAAATTCTTGGTACAAAAACAGAAGTTTAGTACAATTTTCAGTTGAAAGGTGCTTCAAAACTTCTATTTAATCTAAAATAAGACCTAAAACCATCAAAATGTTGATTTTTACTTACCTATGTCACAGATTACTAAGTAGTTACTACGTAACCTATGTGAATTATAAGTGATAGGTATATCTGACTACTCTATTGTTGTAATCCCTTAATCGCAATTGATATCGGCCCTGCGACGTGATAGGGGTGTTTAATAGGCCTAATATACGTATACATAGATAAGTGAAACACGTACTATGTATATATGTATATATATTTATCGTTTTAGTGCATAAAACTAACCTCATGTGGAATGGTAATACCGTTGAAACCTACAGTAAGTCGCCTATTTTTATTAACCTGCGAAAAAAACGAGGAGGTTCTCAATTTGATCGTATATTTTGTTGTTATGCATGTTCAGCTCTCACTCTCTTATCTATAAACCGATTTTCATGATTCTTTTTTTATTAGATATATACTTCAAGGGTGACTCCCATGTCAAGAAGGTAAAATTGAGAGAAACCCTCGAAAGTTGTGGGCACGAATAGTGTTTCTGTTTACTTTTCATAACTTAATCAGGTATTTGGGTTTAAGAATCACCACATCATGAAGCTGAGCTGATGATGGAATCTATACCTTTCCTAAACAATTTAAGGTTATATATAAAACAGTGGTTTTAGTGACAGAAACCACTTAATATGCTTTGTAGAAAGACATTTGATAGTGTTTCAAAGTATTTAGTTTTAAATGTATTAAAAGATAGTAGTTGTCAGAGTATTAAAAGGTGACGCGAGCCACTAAAAATCATAAAATAAAAAACTTTTTACCAAAAAATTAAACCGACGAAAATTATTAATTACCTACGTAAAGCCTTCTCCATTTCTACGTACATTAAAAATTTTGGTAATTAAACAGTTTGTTGTTTGGCGCCGACTCAAAATTAGTTTATATAAAATTTGATAGTCTGCTTTTACACATTACGGTAGCTAATCAGGACATCTCTTAATTTATACAGCACTTATCAACGGGGGGTCAGCTTTCAGTCTAACTACGATACGGCCGAACTTCGATATTTTACGTGAAGTGACGGCCATCAGACCTCCACAACCAAAGTACTAGGGGATATCGAAGTTCGTTCGTGTTCGTTTTCGTCGAAGTTCGTGTAGTTAGACCAGATTGTCGAACTTTTTAGGGCTCTAACTACCCGTAACGAATGCCACAGATGTTTGTATGGCACCCAGGACCGACGGTTTAACGTGCTCTCCGAGGCACGGAGGGGTCTCAATGTGTAAGAATGGGCACCCTTCCTAGACTGGCTTGGTGTATCAGCAGGTTAGTTACCATAGTACAGGCTCTGCCTAATTCGGGATCAGACAGCCGTGCGTGAGACGTGTTAAGTTATTATAATGAAATAACCTTTTTTTTTAAATTGTGTGTTTATATTTAAACACACAATTTCAATATTTGATCTGACATTTTTTACATATATAGGCAGTAGGTTATCTTATCTATCTACATTGCTGAGTAATCTCATATAAAATGATATACAATTTCTAATGTAAGAAACCCACAGATAACAAAGGTGTCAACGACGACAAAGCTTTGTTATATCATTTACACCAGGAACTGGAGTGCAGCGCCGCCGGATATACTTTGTTACGAATTAACTGTACTGTGTACACTGAAACGCTTAACCTTGTATATTTATGTTTATTTGTATACTATAATAAATAATATATACCTGTTACATAATAATACACATACCTTCATGTTTAAAAAGGTTTTTTTGTTTTACTTTCCAAGTTTATTTAGTTAATCTAAATTATGTTGCAAATAAAAACGTTGTAGTTTTGTTTTTTTCGAATTCAAATATAGAATGTGTTAATGATTAAAAAACAGTGTGTTAAAATTTCAGGTCAATTGTTTGCAAGGCAGAAAATGTCTTTGTTTACTTGAAAGTTTAGAGGAAAGTTTCAGCCGTCACTATTTGGAAAGATTTTAAAAAGTCTAGTAGTTTTTATACAAAATTGTGCAAATCCTAGTTAATGTTAAGTGAGTGAAAACTTTAATAAACTTAGACTAAGGCATTATGGTCAGTCCCTGATGGTAAGCAGATTTTGCAAAATTGGGTAATTTAATTATTTTAAAATTGGGTAACAAAATAATTTGCTTTATTCACAATTTGCTAAAACAGTTAACATAAAAATCTTTTAACAAAAAATTAAATCGACGAAAAGAACTAAAAAGCAAAAAATAAGTAAACCTGATCAATTACCAAGTAGTAACTGTGTAGTAACTGAGTAACTGATTAATTATCAAAATGTTATATGTAACTACGTAAGTAATTAATCATTTTATTATTTGGCGCCGACTCAAAATAAGTTTATATAAAATTTGATAGTTTATGTAAATAAGCTCAATACTTAAGACTTAAGGTTTATTTATTTTTTGCTTTTTAGTCCTTTTCGTCGGTTTAATTTTTTGTTAAAAAGATTTTTATTTTATTGTTTTTTTCATCATCAGCTCAGCTATATGATGTAATGATTTCTAAACGCAAATACCTGATAAAGTAATGAAAAGTAAACAGAAACACTATTCGTTCCTACAATTTTCGAGGGTTTCTCTCAATTTTATTAGGATCCCATCATCAAATCCTGACTTCCTTGATATGGGACCACCCTGGAGGTATACCCTATCAAACAAAAAAAGAATAATCAAAATCGGTTCATAAATAAAGGAGTGAGGGCTGAACAGACATAAAAAAAAAAATATATAATACGGTCGACTTGAGAACCTTCTTTTTTTTTCGTCGGTTAATTAAAAAGACAGTGAAATTGTTACTTTCTTACTTTGTCGATTCTATGTAACAAACAAAGTCTGCACTTTATAATTTTGGCGAACAAAAAAGAATTATTTATTAATTTATCTGAATACTCAAACTCCATTTGAAAATATACTTATGTACTGACGCTAACATTATTACTAATATAAAGAATAAAAATATTTGTATTTGTTTCAACTATTACCCACTATCCTTATGTAAAAAATAAGTAGAACCTAGACATATATTTAACAACATTATAGTGTTGATTGACCCACACCACATACCCGGTTACCGTGAAAGTGGCGGTAAATCTGAAAGGTGAGCCGCGACGCCTAATTCCGATACTGCTAGGGTTACATTAGAAAAGTACAGGTCCATTCTAAAAGTCACTATTCGCCTAAAATTTAAGTAAAACTGAATGGGTAGTGAGGAATTTCCAATATAAATATGTATTTGATAATTATACCCTTAATTTAATCTTTTTATGCGCTTATTTGAATGATAGGAATAAAAAAGTGATGTGAATGAAATTGATGTCAGGCTTTGTCTGTTTATATGTATACCAGCTGTGCCCGCGACTTCGTCCGCGTGGAATAGTGTATTTATATCGAATCAACAGCCTAAAATATAAGTTTCAAGCTTCTAGCTCTAAGTTTTCATCCCCACCTTTCAACCCCTTACCCTTTTTTCACATTAAAGAGTAGCCTATGTCCTATCTCAGGCTCTAGATTTTTTCAGTAGTTTTGGCGTGAAAAGGCGACAGACACACAGACAGACAGACAGAGTAACTTTCGCATTTATAATATTAGTAAGGATGAATGACTTGACTCATTTCATTAAAGCCTACCACGAAATAGTACTGTTTATGACATTACTTTATATACGTAATTTTAATTATTTTTTATTTGTATTAAGACGACAACAAACACTTGTTGATGCTATCTTGGAGGTGGTTCACTGGTTTCTCGTAAATTTACTTTTCGTTGATAACGTTTGCTAATTTCTGTCAGATAAAAAAAAGGATTTTGTGTCTTAATAAGAGTGCATGATTTGAATTTCACGCCTTTTTTTTTCTTTGGAGGTTGCATCTCTGATATTCGACAGCTGGCATCAACGATTGTTCCGATTATTAATAAAAAATGAGCGCTACACAACTGAACAACGCGTTATCATTGTGAAAACCCATTACAAAAATGCAGTGACTGTGAATGGCATTCGTTACAGGAACATGCTAACGGAGTTCTTGTGGCCTCAATT
Organism: Callimorpha dominula; assembly: GCA_949752705.1. Taxonomy (NCBI): domain Eukaryota; kingdom Metazoa; phylum Arthropoda; class Insecta; order Lepidoptera; family Erebidae; genus Callimorpha; species Callimorpha dominula. The sequence continues at coordinate 7,439,156 of OX457010.1, read as the reverse complement.
GGTTGGTATATTATATATATATATATATTATGCCGATATTTTTTTTAGATGTCGTTACGCTATTTCGCTGAAGACATTGGAAAATCGTTTGTAATTGCTTCTTTGTATCGAAATTAAAAATTCCATAACTCTGAACGGCTGCAGCGATTTGGGTGTACCAGAAAAATTCTCAAAGCCACCTAATTGGATACAGAGTACAGACCACTACAAAGGGGGATGTTTCAGATAAAAATGAAAATTAAATCTTCCACGCGGATGGGCAGAGTAATGTTTTTGACGGTGCCGTAGGCGGGACTGTCCCCCCGAACCCTCGTGTCCCCCCTCTCTCGTCTGTTCTCGCCCCACACAGGGGGAGCCGCAAATCGACTATCAAAATGCTGGTGAAAAAGTTTTGTTGCGTTGTTGGCGGGCTGTGACCGGCCGCCTTATTCGGTGTTTCAGGGATTTTATTTTTTCTGTTAATTTCCAGTTTCCCAAGGTATTTGGCTATGTACGTAACTAGGAGGACTTCATTTGACTGCATTGATTTAATCTGAAACTGCATTTTATAAACTTAGGAGAGAATTTCTCCTTGAGGTATTAATGCATGTATTTCAAACCGTGATCTAGATAGGGTCACTCATTGGGTTAAACCCTTGGTTGAGTTTGTTGGTTACCCGAAACGACCACAGTTTTGTTATGCACGAGAACTCTGTTAGTAGATAAGGTCATATGTGACTTACACCATGTTGCTGAAGGATTTAAGATTTTAGATGTGTGATATAAGTGTGATACAAAGTCCAAAAATACAGTTTTAGGTAAAACTTAGAAGAAATCTATTGGGATTTTATACGTGGATATATATGAATACGCTATAGAGTACGCTACGTACATATGCTACAGCACAATGTATTTAATCTACTACAAGAGAGTAGACAGTTGTGTGTGTGTGACAGACAGTGTGAGAGAGTTCACACTACTTTTTACCAAACAATATTGGCTGTGCATCGACGTCGAATATTTACTCTTTTTTCCCCTCCAACTCAACTAATTTAAGTGGGCAAAAGTTCAATGAAAGAGTTATTTCCAGCAAGTGTTCTTAGACCGAAAACGAACCGCGTACTTCAATTAAAACCGGAGATATTGGGAAAGAAAGCTATGACAACATAAGAAATGTGCAGGAAAAAATTGCTTTTGAGTACAACTTGAGAAGGTTGAAAGTAAGGGAATTTCTAATGCTTGATGTCAAATCTATTACGTAATAGTTTTTTTTATTATATAGATACCATTTTTATAAAAGTAACACGATAGTGAGTGCGTAAAAATACTCGTACTAGGTATTCGAACTAGACAGCGCTATGGTTTCGGACCCTGAACAACTTCTAATATGTCTTATATTCTTATGACAACTGTATTTCTTGTGAAAGATCAAAATAGAAATAGATTATAGTCTTTAAATATTAATATCCACTTACTTTTCTTCATCGCCGTCATATCACCGCCATTACAACTGATCGCTTGAGGTCCAGGAGAGAGGCTGTGCAGCTGGTAAGGGGGCGTCCTGGCATCAATTTGTGCCGGCCAGGGAGCTCTAGGCCAGCCAGGGGAAGATCCTGGCGCGCCAAGAAGTCGAAGACGCTCGTACACTGGGGCCGAGCACTCAGGAGAAGGTTGCTGACTGTTCGCCTTTTCTTTTTGGGCTGCGAGGTTACGGAGTACCCGGTTGATTGAGGAGACCTGTAGGAAAAGAATATTGTGACTTCTTTTAACTAACAAAAAAAAGGAGGACGTTCTCAAGTCAACCCGTATTTTTTGTGTAATACAATAGAAACCCTTCTAAATTTCTATTTGGCTGTCAATGTTTTGGCAACACAGTTCCAACGGCTTACTCGTTTTAAGACTGTTTTGGCTTGTTAAGATAAGATAAGTGAAAACAGTCAACGATATGACTGCCGGAAAAATTAAGCCCGATGAATCTCGGGCAAGAAGCTTTACTCCATAAACTCCGGTAGGCGGTCGCTGCCTAAAACCTAGAGACGTCTCAGGTTATTCTGTGGTCCGGTAGGTTCCAGCGGTCAGCAGCGTAAGAGCTAGGATTAAAAAAAAAAATTAAACATGCATGAATTACATTAATTGTTTTTAACCTTTCGTGACTTTGATACAACGATGACTTAATCGCGATAATATTTTAAAGGTACAATACCTTTTGGGTCCCCAGTCACCAGTCCACTCGTGACCGTGATCGGTGCAATTCGATCGAAGCTTCGAGTAACCAAGAGAATTACACATCTAATATGAATTACATTAATCAAATATTATCTTAAAACAAAATAAAAAACACTAAGGAATTTTGTAAGATGGGTCTCGTGGAATTTCTTAGCATTATAATTATTGTAAACTGATAACTGAAACTGATCCCGGGTGGTAATGTTGCTGAGTGGCCATGTTAATCCTTCAGGACAGAAAAAAACTAGCTACCTAGTCCTAATCTTGTATTACGTATCAAATTATCGTTGATTAAATGTTTTGTCAATTATTTATGGAACATACAGGCACTCAGATCTCAAAATAGAGTAAGGTCTAAAAAATAAAACAATTTTCTCTCATAGTTAAACGCCTAGAATGATCAGCATTCTGTACAAAATGTAACGATTCTATTTGGTAGAACTTTGCTCAAAAACCTTCAACAACACAGTAACAAACCCAATTCGCTAATTAAAGCCAAAAGCCAGAGTAAACAGACGTAATATCCCAAGAGTTAAAAAAACCCGAAGATGCATGACCCAATTATCTAACCTTGATCGAATTCTCGGAAGCCACAGATTAATAAGAAAGGCGGGTTGATAACAAAATAAGGAAAAAAAATCATTGGCTGTATATTTGAGCGCCCATGTCAGATATGATATTTTTGTTTATGGTAAAGTTCATGATGACATGCGATTCGAAATGCGTCAAGGAAATTGAATTTTTATTTTTGTGTTGATTTGATCTAAACTGTTGAGAAGAATTAATATAATGTAACTTAACTTTTCTCTTTTTTTAAATTTCGATTTCCTAGCTACTCTATTCTATTCCTAGAATAGTGAACACTAGCAGCGATACAACACTACTTTAGTAGCATTTGTTTATCTCGATCGAAGATACGTTTAACCAGTAGGGCGGCACTAATTTGAGTAGAAATCTGATGTACCCAAACTCATATCTCCATACTTTTTCCAAAGCGTCCGTTTATATCTGTGGCGATAAATTATATGCCATATATATATATATATGTATAGCCTAGCAGTTCCTGAGGTTTGTGCGTTGAAATATTCAAACACTTCAATTATTATAGACCGTACTTCAATTGTTGCTTATTGCAATTTCGTATGCGACCCAGACCTGCTGGAGCTATTTTGCTTACACTTCCCCAATCAATCCGTGTAAGTGGGAGAGCCATGCTTCGGCATGTATGGACCGGATTGACCGGAGTGCGGCCTCACAGAAAACCGGCAGAGAAGCACTGAATGCAATGCTTTTCGCCGAGTGAGTGAGGTTACGGGCGGCCGTAACCCTTCTCTTCTCCAGATATATAAACTCAAAGTTGATGGAAATAGGAAAAAATCATGAAACTCTTGTGACGTAATTTATGGATGGCCCCTTACGTGATTATAACCGAACTATACTACTATAGTTGGCAAAAGTGGGTGTTTAATAAGGCTTTACCTACCCCTTCGGGGATACAGACGTGAGTGTATGTATGTAATTATGTATGTTAAAGTAAGGCATCATAAGTTTGATTCAAAAAAGATCAGAAAGTTTGATCAGAAAAGATTTAAAAATACTGATACGTAGTAGTCCTTTACGAGTCGTTTACACTTTGATTAGCGCAAGTGTAAAGCAGAGGCATAACATCTCTTTTCTTCTAAAATCGATACCGTGCTAGATTTGTCCATTAACAAAACAAGATAACTATAAACTTACATATCTCACTTATACTGATCAAACTGGGTCTGTCATATTCAAAGTGTATTAAAAGAAATAAAGAAAATATTGAAAACCCTTGCATTGCAAGTTACCCGTCCTATATATAACTATCTAAGAAGCTACCATATTATATGGTGGCTATTTATTTTTAGGCGGGTCGCATGTTTGGCCTTTTCAGTGGAAAAAAAATAACCTATAGCTACAGGATTTTACATTTCAGTTGTGAATAACTGTATCCTTTTTAAATTGTACAGTCATGAAGTCAGCATAATCATTAATAAATAAAACTCCATCATTATTACAGTATTGCGTACATTACTCAGACCAGCGGCGGAATAACACATTTGCCGCCAGTAGGCTATTCAAATTTTGCCGCCCCTACCGGTCGGTCTATCTAATTCGATACGCCAGGACAAGACATAAAAAATAATGTAGGCCCCAAATTTTCCGCCCCTAAAATCTGCCGCTCTAGGCTCCAGCCTACTCAGCCTGCTGATAAATCCACCACTGACTCAGACATGTATAGGTACAATCCAGTTTAAGACCTCTTAACCTTGAAGATAGAGTAGTCAGAGAGATTTTTGGCGGGAAATACTATGTACGTTTTTACTACTGTCACTGTTATAGTGACTTACGTAACGTATAAATCCAACTCAATGTTAAATAAAAAAAAACAATATCCTTATTCAAATCTTGTTGTGTAGCAATTTATTAATTTATTTAATTCGTTGGATGTTTAAAGATTTGAGTGATGACTAGAAAGTAAAAGACTGGTATTACCCTGGCATCACTATATGCACATAACATGCATATTCCATTATATTCGACTGATCGTAGGCTTTGTTGAAGGGTTACTTAAAAACTTCCTCGATCATATTTTTTTTTTACGAAATTTCCGAGGCCACCCAAAGTACCCAAATATAACAAAACCGAATATCGACCAACTGTCACCGCGGCATATGACGACGATGCAGTAACTTAGACGTAGGGCAGGAAGGCGAGTAAGACGATAGATGGTAACATGAGACGCGGCCGCGGTGGTCTGCGCCCCGAAGTGACTGGCATCTGACGGAATGCCCGATGGACCGCGAAAGCGCGCCACGTTTGAAAAACGAACGGTATTTTTTTGTTTATTCTCATTTAAAGTTTTTTCTATGATTTGATTGTTGACATTAATAATTTGATCATAGATTTATTATTTTTTTTTTTTATTTGCATTACAATATAATTATTGTTAAGAAAATATTATCAATTCGAGTCAATTTACTTCCGCATAGGAAGAAAATTTACTCGCAATGGTATAAAAATAAATGCTTAAATGTTAACTTCTGTTCTTAAGACTTCACCTAACAGTCTGATGTTTGAACGTTCTAATTATTCGGTCTCATGCGGGCGGCTGATCGAATGCGATTCCATGGCCGTGAATAAACTATGTATTTAGATTTTTTTATGAACTTTACTTACTTAAAAGTCATTGTTTTCCTAATATACCTACACTATAGCGTACGGATCATATTTTCTTATTACTATGACTCAAATTCACAAAATAACACAGCTATTACAAAGATTAGGTTGATAGAGATTTGTAGTCTATCGCTTATTTTGCTTTAGTAGTAGTTCTTTTGTTAAGTTTACACACGAAGGCGATCGTGGTGGACTATGGTCTAAATAGCAAACTTTGTTTAAAAAACTAAAATTACTTACTTTGCCTTGTATGTAAGTATTGGAATATATTGGAATGTGCAAAATTTGTGAGGTTGAACAAATACTTATTTCCAACAGCAAGACACATTTACCCGAGAAATACGCGTGATCCAGATAGGATTGTTTTATCTAAAGTACCTAAAACTATTTTATACAAAAAGAACTGCTTAGCTATGTGTGGATATATTTATAACTGTATACCAAAAAAACTAAAGCTTTAACATATAAACGCTTTATTAATAAGCTAAGAGAGTGGCTGATTGAGAGAAGCTTTTATTCCGTAACAGAATACTTAACGATATATAATAAATGGCACTAGACATAGACATTAACTTTTTCATAATTTTGAATGCATGTTATTTTATAAAAATGTTTGCATGCCCAATTTAGGCAGAATATTCTGCACCTAGTAAGACACATTTGTACCATCTTTAAGACAATATTCTTGGCAAATAAAGATAATTATTATAGATTATTATATTATTAAACTCTAGTTCTTCTAAAAGTGAGAGACCCAGTAGTGGGACAGTTACTGAACAGGGCTGATGGGAATATTTTGTTAGTCCTTTTTGAACAAATACTATTTCATTGCGTTACAAATTACAAGTCCTAACTACTTCACTATAATGGCATATTAACTGTGGAGTGTAAAAAATATCTTGCCTTCGCAGACTTGTAAACTTTGCAAAAATTTGTTCAATCAGAAAATTATAACAAGACGTATAATTATTAAAAGTCAAACGGTTGACGCCTGTAAAATTGAATAAGAAAATTAAAAAAAAAGTGGAAAGGGTTGAAGTTTTCTTTCAAATGAAATGGAAATTTTTAACAAGCTTTGAAGACAGCATAAAGTTGAGGAATCAATGATTCGAGCCAATTAAATATTCCTTCGTTTATTATTTTGTTTTCTAATTGTTCATAACGATTTCACTTGCCGATCAAATAAAACAATTAATGATGCACTTTTTTATTAAACAAAGGCTCTGTTAAAGTTCGATGTAAATGGTTATATCAAGCGTAAAAAAAAGTTATTTTTAAATATTATATCGCATGTTTCAATACTGCTACGTTTGCGATCACAGTGAAATAATACCACACACAGTTAAAAGTATTACGATCTATCTGACTATTAATTTGATAAATTTAAAAGCTTTTCCATTTTTGCAGTTCAAAAATAATATATCTACCACTCAACATTTTGTAGTGTATAAATTTTAAACGACCCAACGAAGTGTGGCCATGTGTGAAAACCGTCTGCGCACTGTCCATTTATAAAAAAATATACTCCACGCAAAGTAGAAACGTGTAAACAGTCCTTTAATTCGAATTACACACACCGATTGACTCGTTTCCATGATTGTACTCGAGTAATACACCAATTAGTAAATAACCCTTTAGTAAATAATGTTTATACGTGTTTCTGTTGAGTCGAATTAATTTTCTTTATCCATGCACTTAGACAATGTTAAAACGACAATGCGTGCTCATTTCATATGAATTGCTTTAAATGCATTTTTTGTGGTCTGGGTGTACACGGTGAATTAGTTTTATTTATTGGTTTGGTTCCCAATTTCCAGTGCTAAGAATGGTTGAATTGAAATCCAGTAACAAGATTACCTTACCCTGTTTTATAAAGGCTGGGTTAAAGATTATTTTTTATCGTAACGACCTGTGGAAAAGATTTTATATTCCTTGGATTATCTGAAGCTTGTACTGATAAGTTTTAACCAAATGTATACACGTACTAGGATTTTCCTTGCCAACATCGTTTGTTTAAAAAATAGTAAATCAAACTACGACTATTCTGTGAATATCGTAAATAAACTAAATGCTGATGTGCTAGGGGTTAGGTGAGGAATTTGAAGACGTTGTTCCGTTTGGAAATTAAAGAAATTTCTAACTCAATATACTATCGGTATAGGGATGGGACACAGGCGACACAGCAGATTTCTGTTTATATTTTGTTTTAATGTAAAGGTAACCAAAGATACTATTTGCATAGAGTTGTATTTATTTATTTACGCTATATGCATATAAGGTACGTGGGCGGACTTTATTTGCATTTCTATATATGAGTTGGGTCGCTGTAGTGCTTTGCGGGGATATGGTTGGCTACTTACCATAGACACCACTAGTGTAGCAGACAGGTATGGTTACAACACTAACAGCTTACGTGATTTACAGCTCAGCTGTATAAAAATGAATAAAATGTAATCCAAAATTGATAGACAAACTTCAATACAAATACTTGCAGTAAATGAAGTGTTTTGGGTTTTTTAAAGCTCTTGCTAAATATAAGTTAGAAAAAGTATGGATGTCATGTTTTCCATTAAAAAGAAAATCAAACCACCAATCAAAGGCGTCGCTTGGCAGCGGCGATACGACGAACGACGTATTTTGAATACAGAATAAATTACATTAGAACGTTCCGTACCGTGTTGGTACCTATCAAACGGCACGGTAAAAAGTATGAAAGGTGCCCCCTAAATACCGAGTGAGGTGAAGCGCGAAAATTATCTTATATTTGCTCAGACGCCGTGAACGTAGGGCGAGAATACTTTTCAATAAGCTTAGAGAGCGATTTTTTTTTATTTAGCGAAAGACCCATCTTATAAAGCGTGGAGCGTCGTGTAAAACGGAACGCGCAAATAGAGGGCTCCATATTGATCGATTCGATTTGTTCGATTGCTGCTTAAGTTTTTATTAACGGTGATATGATTTCTCATTATTATGATATGATCTGTCGAGTACGATGGCACTAGTATTAAGTTATTTCACTTCTATTAGTTTCCTCGAACTTCCTTGGATGAAATTTTAAATCAATAATAAAAGTAGTGTCCGAAATATTTTAATTTATATAACTTTGTCATTATTATTTAGTGTGTATTATCTACGTAAACTGTTAGAAATACATACATGAAACTAACTGTCTGAGAGATGTAGACATATTTACATTTTATACAAGTTTAAAGTAAACTGAAAATGTCAATAAATACTTAGTAGTATTATAGTATTCGTTTTAACAGATATTGTGAAAGTATATTTGGTGATTATCATTAGATAGCCCCAGTATCTATATGTCTACATCGATTTAAGCTCGTTTACTTCTTTCGCAATTTTAATGTTCAAAAAAATAAAAAGCATTACTCCCGGTATTGTTAAGTACAGAAGGGTCCCCTACAAAAGGCAACCTGCTGTGTCTATTGTGAACCAAAGTCGGCACTTTGCGAGTCAATATTTTGGGTGAGTCAGTGACTCCTTGGTGAACAGTCCGTGCCTTGGCATCGCACCATTTTGCTGAGTAAGCAAACAAATGCGCACCTCTATTCGTTGCATTGATTACGCCCTTTTGTTTTTTGCACTTTTATGCATGGCATAGACATTTTTGAAATTGGAGTAGATATTTGTTTTGCTCTTTCAATATACTTTTTATAAGACTATGGAATTCTTGTTTAAGGTCACAGTAGGTGTTCTACCTCATTTGAGTAAAAGTGTTTTTATTAGATGTGTAGGTTGATGATGTACCTACTTACCTAGTGATGAAATAAGTTATGGATTGCCGTGATTCATTGGCAAGAATGCAAATTCAATGTTTATCCATTTCTTATATTCATTAAAACTTAGCTTTTTCAAGATGGTGGTTTCTCACTTAGTAAGTAGTGTTATTATGATTACCAGTATTTTCATTTAACAACAATAAATTCGTTTGAACATGTTATATTTTTCTACTTTAACTAGGCTAGACTCAGTTGTGCCGTATATCCATTTCTTAATTCCTAAAGCGCTAATAGCGTTAATATTAATAGTTATCATATAACATGTCATCAAATTATATTTAAAATTGATTATGCCTTCATTTTAAGTAGCTTAAATTCCGAATGGGCAATAATAGCCTTTCATACAATTTATTAAATTAAGAAAGTGGATTGTAATGTACAATACGCTCTGAAGTCAGATAAAGATTTACAACGCCCTGTTAAAACCGCGTTACCGCCTCCCATTGCTTATAAAAAAAACTTTCCCGCCCATGTGAGATGACATCTGAAATCAAAACTTTTCTTAATTCGACCAATTCCCACGATTCGAAATTTAAATTTAATTGTCGTACTATTACGCTTAAGAAAAAGGTCAATAACGTAAGGAGTTCATAAATGGCATTGTTTGATTGAGACTTATAGGCAGCTTGTCAATACGCCTGTGCTTTGTGCCGCTCTGGGGGGCGTCTTGTTGGCACTCAATAACGCTCCGTATTAACTTAAGGCGATGTGTTTCGACCTACAATAGTGTATTCGAAATCATTTGAGAGTAAAATGATATGCAGAGATTTATTATTAAGTAGTTCACATAGGTAGGGTGTTTAGTGTGCGCGTATTAGTATTGTTTGCCAATAGATTTTATATTGGCATTATGTCTAAAGGTTTATGGATATGGTTTATGGTCTTATTTTGATGCTTATGCTTCTCCTTACATTTTAATGAAATAGAACATGAGATTTAACTGTGGGCATTCGTATTCATTAATCGTATCGTATTTTTTTTTACCAACTATTGAATAGTGCCTGAGTGACTTTTGTATACTGTTATATATTTAGGGCTGCCATCCTTCCGGGTTTCCCCGGAATTGTTCTAGTTTAGAGAGCGTCCGGGCGGGGTTTTCTAAAACTGCCCGGGGAAAACCCGGACACTCTGTGCCATCGGCATCTTATAATTATTAGATGGACAGGCCGTTTAATTTAATAAAAAATGGAGTCGACGTTTTTTTAAGGTGTCCGGGAAATAATCTCGATTTCACACATGTGTCCGAGATTTCTGAAGAGCTTGTCCGGCGTCGGCAATTTAAGTGATGGCAGGCCTATATATATTGCATATTACAGGAAAGGTTAATAGCATAACTAAATGATTAAGTTAAAACTAAACTGCACAATTCAGAAATCATCGCTTTTTACCAGGTACATGTAAATATGAACAACTAAAAATACGTTATCAAGTGTCCGAAACATCAGACCAACGGTTAGTAATACTCATCGGAGCAGACAAACTCCTTGTTACACTATAGAACCGTAAATAACAAATAAGTGTGATTTTCCCGCCTTTGCCCGCGTGGCGGCAGGACGCGATTTTCCACTAGATGTGTTGCCAGAATAATAAAATCCCGACAAAAATACGTCGGACCGTTCTCGTTGGCGTAAAATTGATTATTGATTTATGTTTATATTATATTTGTCAAGATACGGGTGTTGTCTTGTCACGCGTGGCCGATGTGAAATAATAGGGTGTGACGTGTGACGAAATAATTTTATGGTAATAAAATTGTGATAATCATATACGAGATGATACTGAGTAGTATTTGTTAACACTTGTACGCCTTGACACCTGGGTTATGTTTTATTAGAAATGCCAATTTATATTATATATAATAATATATATATATAATAATATTTATGTTGCGGAATTACCTGCAAAAATAGTTTGAAATAAATTTATTTATTATTAATTTAAGTAAAACAAATGAATCTCTGAAAGATGAGTAACATTTTATTGAAACCTGATTTTTTTTTAAGTACATCTACTTTCCTGGAAATATATACGTGTTTTTCATAAAATCAGCAAAATTTATGAATGGGTTCAGGGTTGGTTTACTTATTTAAAGCCCGCGTTCGCTAGTTACATAATTTAAAATTTAACTTAAAAATATGGTTAAAGTTAAAACAAGAATAACAAAGGTGCCTTCATGCATTAAAAATGTATAAAATATAGTAAAATAATGAAGAGAAAACACATTGGGGTCAATATAATTAAAAACCATCATCTTTGTGAATCAACCGAACGGCAAAAGTCAATTGTGTTTACTTTGCGAACCGGTCTGAGTCGATAATAATGATTTTAATGACAATAATAGTCGGTATTATTATTATTAAAATAATATAATAGTGTATTATTGCATCGGCACGGGGATGAACGCTCCACTGACTCAGAATGACAACTTTACAACGGTTTTTATTTTGGACACAGTTATAGATTTTTTGTTTTGTTGGAGTTTCTTTTGTGGAGTACGAAATAAATAATAGGAGCTCATTCATTTTACTTTTTATTTCTAATTTTAAGAGTGGTGACATTTGTAACTAATTTAATATACTTCTAATTAAATACGTTAAGGATTTCATGACCGTTTTAGGTTTAAACCGACTGCTTCACATAATTTTGTGGGTCGTTGTTGATGATCCTCATGCACAAGAGTCGCAGTAGTGGGTGGGGTGAGTCCTCATATTTATTTCAAGAGGATTGCTATATGTTTTATAATGTACCGTAATGGTCAAGGCATCGGACTAGCGATCAAGTGGTGGCGGGTTCGAACACCATTTAGTACGTAGACGTAGCGCAAACCCACTCTACACACAAGCTGGAGGAGTTAAGAAGAATATTACTGACGTGCGTAATTTTTATCTTTGGCGTGTGGTTAAAATCACAACTACGGTTGCCGTACTTTAAAACTTCGTCACTTCGGCGTTATCCAATACACCTTTACCGTACCTATTTAGCCCCTTTCCACAGTAGAGATATAAAACAAATTGCATGACCAAGTTATCAAATCAAGACCCTTATCAACAGCCTAATGATAGTAGACTGGTTCAAATATCATAAGAATTTTCATACACGTACTCGTTCATACTCATGATATGATGATGATGATTATGTATTATGTTAGGACAAAAGAAAATTAATAATATCTGAATAGGCGATAACCAAAGAGACATCGAAGAAACTACGCTATACTCAGTACCAACAACTCTATCACTCGGTTTATTATATTTATTTATAGTTTAAGAAAAACACTTTTATAAATATTTTTCCAACCATACAAAAACGCAATATAATATTACTGCAATAAAACTAAACGCCAACACCGCAAACCCCATTGTAATCCGAAACTATACAAACTTTAATTACATACAACCGACACTGATCGTATCATAGATTATATAAAAAAAACTTCATTACTATTCAAGAGACATATCTCGATGATGTGATGATTACATTAATAACCCCGTACGACATGAGGACATCGTTTAGTGGCACAAAGGCGACTGTGGACGATGCGCATAAAATTATAATAAATAGTTAAATGCGTCGAGGGATCTGGACACCCCTATGCAACTGGAATACCACACGTTTGGTGAGGCGGGTACATGTCCTGTTTGTTGGCTCAATGATTAAGTTCCAAGTCTTTGTAGTTTGCAACTTTTGGGTTCATTTTGATAGATAGTGGATTTATTAGTTCTCATTATCAAATATGTATAGTATCAAAATTGATGATTTTTATTAGTTTCAGTGTTTTTATTGAATGACTAGAGCTGATGTTACCGATGTACGTAAATACACGTCACTTGGTGATCAGAGGTCCCCACCTCTTAACACTGATAACGTTACGATTTCGTGTTTTTTTTTCCATTGTTCATCGATGCCCCCTTTGCTTCGCGGGCACAGTTTAACATACACGAATTTCGACGAAAAAAGAATCTTCAGTAATTTTGATATGGTTATGGTAAATTAGAGATGGCGAGAGATGTAATGCTAATAATTTTGAATTTGATGATAACTATCACTGTCAATATCAAGATAATCAAATTTTCTAGTTGAATAAAAACTGAGGAAGTGATTAGGCGATTTCCGATATCCTACATAAATATGAATGTATGGTAACTTACCACTATGTATTACCACATTCGTAAATCGCTAAGGTGACAACACATTGACACGTCATTTAGAGACATACAGACAGAAACAGGGGCTATTAGAATGGGTCTACATGGGGTACTACTACATAATAAGTCATAACTGATGGCTCCCATACTAGGGTGATCACTATGAATTTTGATTTACATCGCATCCCATTATTGTCGGTTGGGTGACGATTCTGCGCTGTTGACATTTTTTCTATGTCTACCGGGGGAAGGACATTAACATCTGTGTAATTCTAAAGTTAGTGTTGTTAAAATTGTGTGAAATCGAGTTGATTTATTAGAGATTATAATGGCGCTTTAGGCTTAAATTTGTATGAGTATATTTCGATGATCTAGATGCAAACTAATTCGTGTTTTATTTTAGATAATTATTTAGTTGCAGTGTTAATTGTTGGCTTAAAAGTATCTTTTGAGATTGTAAGAGACATAGATGTCAAAACTGTAATGGATTTTCAATTCCTTCAAGTCTTTTACAAGATCTTCGGAGGCTGACAATGAAGTTTACTGTCAAGTCAAATGAATTTCTACTTAGAACGGTAGATTTTGTGAGCTCACACCTAGCTTACTATGACAATAATTTTTTTGGTGTTCGTTTTATTGATTATATTATGAAAATCCTTAACAATTAGAATCGCTGTAAAAGAATAAACGTGAAAATTGCAGCGATTTTAATTCTTAAGATTTTTCGTAATTAAAAAATATATAAAACTCTTATTATTTGTTAAAATCGATTTAGAATCATAACCTAAAAAAACTTAATAAACTCTATTTTCTTTGCAAAATATTAACCACTAAGTTTAAAAATTAAATATTTCTTAGGTACTGAACTATATAATATAAAGACATCACCTTAAATCTTTAGATTATATTGCAATGATCTCGTTTCGATTTCCGCACCTTATATGTAGTCAGTACTAACTCTAATACAATCAGATGAAAGCCGTACCAGTGTAAAAATTGCTATTTTTCTCCTGTATTTCAATTCTTCATCTTATCACTGTTCACTCACTGTAAATTTGAATTTGATAAACTAGTACTAGTAGTAACTATAACTACTAACGCCTACTATTAAAAAAAAAAAAAAAAAATTGAAGTAAAAATCGAAGGTGCTTCGAATGTTGAGAATTTAACATTCGAATTTAGGCGCATGTTGTGGTACCATATAAAATATTTATATTTCTACTAGCGGCCCGCTCCGGCTTCGCACGGGTATAAAATATATAGCCTACGTCATTCACTGAAACAATGATTAAAATCGATCCAGTAGTTATGTAGTTATTTACGACATCACATTAGAAACCTCAAAAATAACAGTATTTCTCCATTATTTAATGGATGTTAATATACATATAAACCTTCCTCTTCAATCACTCTATCTATTAAAAAAAACCGCATCAAAATCCGTTGCGTAGTTTTAAAGATTTAAGCATACATAGGGATATAGGGACAGGACAGGACTTTATTTTATACTATGTGGTGATGATCTACGCACCAGCTTACTAAACGCGAACAGTACACAATAGAATTGAAACACTATCACAGATTGGCTAATGAATGGGATGCATTGCAATCGCGGGCCCAGAATGGCTACCCAATAAGTACCCCGCAATCATGCTTGCTAAATGCCCACGAATGTGCCCAATCGGCGCCAATGGCCAATTTTGAACGCTTTGTGGTTACTAAAACAGCTTTTCGTGGTTATGATAGGTTTGACCAAAGGTTTTAATTGGTAAGGAAGTTGCGCGGTTAGGATATTATTCGATTCGTATTGGATATTGTGTGGTAAGTTCAGTGTGACACAAGTACCTACCTGTTCTAACGTAATCTTGAATTAGAATATTTTGTTTAAATGTGGAATTTATTATACTTATGTTTTAGTTTAAGATGTAAATATATTTTTAAATATTATTAATTTAAAAATAATATGAATATGTTTGCTGTTTAAAGGTATGTAATTAGGTATTGAGTCGTTTACTTAAAGTAATATTAAAATACGTGGTCACAGTTTACCCCAGGTCAATTCTATACGTTTATTAACGTATAGAATGGACCTGGGGTAAACTGTTTCTTGTTATCTTGATATAATTGAATTACACGACGATAATTAGATATAAAATAACCTTCAGATTAAAATTTTCATAATCCTCAATCACCGATCTGACGTTTTATCAATCATAATTATAAAACCTACAATTTTAACAATAAAACGGACGTTTTAAATGGCACCAATTTATAAAATTTAATATTCATACATCTAACATGTAGTGGGATTAAAATGAAAAGTGCGTAAAACTCAGAACATATGCGTCGACATAACCGACTCACCCCGCGCGAGCTCACCCCACCGTGAACAAATAAGATTTTAGCTAAACGAATACACTTGTTCCTCTCCTGTTTGATAAACAAATAGAGCTCATTTGATAACGGAGGTTTTATTTTAAGTAACAATAAAACTTAAATTGAATATTAGGCTGTTTGATAAATATCATTGCCTCTATGCACTGTGCATTTACCTACTAAGAAAAATAAATTTTCTTGTTTTTTCTTGTCTCTTATTTGAGAGCGCTTGCCATTATTTTAATTTGATTAAACGTTTAAAGAAAAAAGAAGATTAAGTATATCTCAAACTAAGTTAAATGTCATTTTACCTATTTCAAAATAGTTTGACTGCGTTCTTGCATTGCATCTCAATCCTACTTATATTATAAACGTGAAAGTTTGTGAGGATGTATGGATGTGTAGATGTATGGATGTGTGGATGTATGGATGTGTGGATGTATGGATGTGTGGATGTATGGATGTTTGTTACTCTTTCACGCAAAAACCCGACTAAACTACTGAACCGATTGCGATGAAACTTGGTATGTAGATAGCTGGAGACCTGGAATAACATATAGGCTACTTTTTATCCCGATATTTGGGATCGGGACTTACGCGGGTGAAGCCGCGATGCGCTGCTAGTAATTAATAAATGATTGAGATTTTATTGAAATACCTATATTGCAATACAACACATAAGTGCAATCAGCGGAATTATTAAATGTGTTCTTAAAACAATTTTTATCCTAAATAGATTTTATAGTTAGGATAACAATCGGCATTTAATTATTTGAATACTCTCAAAAGGAAAACATAAATAAAAATAGTAAGATGACATTTTACATGAGACAAAAATTAGACATGCTTTTCATCTCACCTTTATTTTGAGTTTATAAAATTTTTAAGTATAACAGGTTAATTGTCAACACATTGATTAAAAAACAAAAAGTTCCTTGCTAGGGGCTATAGGGACACAGATAGTGATATTCATTTATAATTATTATTACTTACGTTAGAATATATTAATTTATTTAAAACTAATTTGTAACATTGAATAATAACCTTCTTTGTTGAGTTATCAAGCTCTAAAACATCACAGGGTGAAGTTGTGCGACAAGTGAAAACAAATTAAATTCCGTTAAGACGCTAATGTCGGTTATCAAAGAAAGCCTAAACATCTGATTATGAATGGCGCGTTCGTTTGATGTGCAGCCGACCGAGAGCGCTCTAAGAATGCCTTGTGGAGACCTACCACTTACTGTCTTAAACTTACAATTAGGATTTTATGTAAATCCATATACTTTGATAAGATATAATGGTTGTGTAAAACGTCAGTTAGTTGATGTGCTTTTGTGTGAATTGTTGTGTTTATGACAGTTAGCTTAGAAGAAGTTGTAGTTCCATCTATTTTGAATTACACTAATGCAGCGTTCCAATAAACAAGAAACGATTCGTTTTTCTTACGGACGGTAAAATTTCGTTGAATTTGAACGAAAAATTTACCGTCCGTAAGCAAAAGGAATCGTTTTTTGTTTATTGGAAGGCGGCATAAGACGGTTGTGTGTAACATTGAAAAGAGTACGTTTCTAATAATAATTCCAGATCATTTACGTATTTTTTTTACCAATTCTTTGATAAAAATATTTTTCTCATTATAGAAAATATAAATGCTTTGTACAGAGTGTTACAGAAACGTGTGGTCAAATTTTAGGAGAGTTATGTGTAGCTGACAAATATTTGATTAAGCTTGAAAAAAAAAACGATATTGAAAAGAAAAAAAAAAATTTTCTATGGAAAATGCTTTTCCTAGTATAAGTGCACATTTTTAAACAACATACATACTTATTATTTTGCTTTTTTTTATGCAGTCATTTTCAGAAAAATCTGTACATTCCATCAACATCCTTGGTATTAAATACTCATAGTTTCCTTCATGTCAGTCGGTCAATTTTCAAGTTCAACTGGTCATTTTCAAATTAAATTTTCTGTATTACAAATCACGAATTTGCCTAAAATTGCAAGCGCTTTACATTATTTACGGAATTTAAGACGACTTTAAAATATGGCCAAATCTTTCTGTAACAGACCGTATATGCTATAAATAAAGACGAATGAGAACTTATCATTAGGTTAAGGTAGCCTACAGAAGTAGCGTTGGAGTAAATTTTGTTTTCCTGCAAGTTTAAAAAAATGTTTAGCGTCCCTGGAACTACTTCTTACTATTTACGTATAGGAGAACGTATGACGTCGCTTCATGTACTCAGGCATCAAATGACCCGCAGTTTAGGCGCCACATCATGCAGACGTTACTGCAACCATGTCCTTCCCGTATTAGACTATACAGTCATTCTAAAGCTTGTCACAAGGATGCTGTTTGTATCATCTATTTAAGATGAAAAAGCCTGAATGTAACGGTCATCTTTATCGTTACTCTTCATAAATAATTTTAACTTTACACCATTACGGTGCAGTGAACTATCCGCCTTTGTATAGAGAGAAGACGTTTTAATGTGTATAATTTCATATTAAGTGTCATCACTAGAGATCGGATAATAAATATTATAAAATTAATATTATAAATTAGTAGAATTTACTAGTCTGTTGGCCTAGTGGTTAGTGATCCTCACAACAGAGGTCATCGATTCGATTCCCACCTAGGGCAATTAATTTGTGATGAGCATGATCATTTGTTTCGTGTCTGAGTGTGATTTATGTATACCTAATATGTATGTATTTAGAAATATATAAGTATGTTTATCAGCAGTCTGGTTACCATAGTACAGGCTCTGTATAGTTTGGGATCTGACGGCAGTGTGTGAAGTGTCTCAAGTTATTATTGTCATAATTAAAAAAAAAAGGTTCGTCCGTGTTTTAGCATCCATCTAATACAAGCTCCAGATCCCAGAATATTATGTACATTATTATTATTAAGTTAAACTATTTACTTAATATTCATATTGGTTTACGCATTTGTCTATTTCTTCCACCCTCCCACAACACGACCGGTTTAATTGAACAAAATGCCCCAATATGTCGGAACAAGTTGTTGTAACGGTATCTTATCTAATATCTCTAGATGGTATCGCTGTTTAATATTGTTACAGATCGAGGGAGCCTGAGTACCGATAGCAGGTAAGGTAAGTTTAATTAACAAAATTTTAATAAATTTACAACTAAAGTTTACAACCAGAAGTATAAGATCATAGGCAAAAAGGCTTGCGATAGTAGCCTTGAAAAATTTATGGAATTTTTTTATTAATTTATGTTATGACGTATATAAAACTACACAATATAAGCTTGATAGCAGATGGGGAAAGAAGAAATTAGATTCGTATTTATCTAACTAAGAAAAGAAACAAAAAGATGTTATTGGCTATTTGGAGTAATAAAATTTGAAATATTTTGGATATTTGTTTTTAAATTTTCGCGACTTTGATACATATTAGATGTGTAACTCGGGACTTAATCGCGATAATATTTAAAAGGTACAATACCTCTTGGTTACCCGATGTTTCGATCGAATTGCACGATCGGTGCACATCTAATTTTGGATGTTAGGGTAGCTTATTTGTGAACATAGAATACTAGCTTCTCGGCTACACGTTGCTGCTGCTAAGTAATTTGCAATAAAAAATATTGTGACTATAAATTGAGATTAAAACTATCCTTTCTCTCAAGTTGGAATAAATTTCACACAGTGTGCAAAATATCCTTAAAATGGGTTCATTAGTTTAGGAGTTCATCGCGGACAAACAACGATACACGAAATTTTTATACATAAAGATTAAATTTGCGATTTTTGTCTGTTGATTACCCGGAGCATCGTCTAACGTCACATTTCCCGTTACTGAGAATTGCATTCTTTATCTTAAGCACTAAATTAAAATGTATTTATTAATTTACTAATTTTTCTTAGAAGTGGCCTGTAATGCTGTCTGTACCATAGGATTATTTGGGGATCGTTGTGATTTGGACCAACTGGGCCTCAGCGCAGCGGTGGGATGTTTAGCTAATGTACAGCCTGTTACGAGTACTTATGAATGTACATAACAATAAATATACGTTGTATGTTTTTTGTTAAGACTTTAGTTTGTATAAAACTGTTATTTTATACCATGGTATTTATCAGTAAAAGTAACTAATTAAATTATATATGATTAACCAAAAAAAGATTAGTATCTCTATAGATCTGTCTGTACCACATGCTCTTATGATTGTAGTGAGTTACAATATGATTGGGAGGTTGAGAAAAGTTTCTTGTAGATTATAATTCTACCTATTGCGTTGCGAAAACGGCGTTTTTATCTAGTTTTTGATTTTTATAGGTGTTATTTCCTAATGTATATGAATAAATTATTTCTTTAAAATTTTATCACAGTTTATTTTTTTTTTATTAAAAAAACGTAAGTAATTAGGTACAAAAAGAGAAGAGAATGTTGCGTGAAAACTTTTCATCGATAAGATACATTTGTAATACGAGTATGTTATTTTAGACGTTAAAATATATTCAAGTTTTAATACATTTATATGCCCAAGGGATATGCACTATAGTTTATAGCATTTAGAAGCTATAGTTATATATAATAGACAAACGAAAACGGAACAAATAATTCCACTTAGGTCCTATTGACAATATCACTACGTATTATAAAACAAAGTCCCTCGCCGCGTCTGTCTGTCTGTCTGTTCGCGATAAACTGAAAATCTACAGAACGGATTTTCATGCGGTTTAACTAACAGATAGAGTGGTTAATGAGGAAGGTTTAGGTGTATAATTTCTACTCTTGCGTAAAGCCGGGGCGGGTTGCTAGTATTATATAAAAGAACAGTTTAAGTTAATATTAATTATATTTATATTAATGTTTTATTAACTCAAATATATGTTCACTCGCACTAAGATGGCGCTAAACAGATTTAAGCTCTTTACTCACATGATCAGATATTATTTATGTTATTGGTATTCATTCATCCTTTTACGCCCATTACATAAAACAGCACTAAATGCAGTATCATCAAAAATGTAATAAAGCACTTGATAACACTTTCGCAATAATAATAAGAGCAGGATAATATAAAAATTGCATATTCGGGCTTAACGTGCACGTGGCGCGCGAGGCGAGGCCGACGCGACGTAACGCCGATGCTTATCTCGCTTCGCTTGTCACCCTATTCGCCCGGCCCGCTCGTACTAGACCGTGGCCCGTCAATGTTTTTATTTTTTTGACTGTACTTCCAGATAGGTATGTGAAAATTTTTGAATTTAGAATGTTTTATTTAAAAGTTTCGTTTTTTAATGCAAATAAAGCGTATGTTTTGTTCATTTTATGCCAAGAAGTTGAGATTTTATATGTTTACATTCGACGGCCATTTTTGTTTGTTGTTTAAAAGACTTTTTATATTTTATTTATATATAAATAGATAAAACAAAACTGTTCAGTACCCTTTTCCTCTGGCTGTCAACCGATATTTTTATTGTTAGTTGCTAGCTATTTATTTTATTATTCAAATCAATAAAAAAATGGAAACAGTTCTTTTTCCTTTTCTACGACGGTGTTTTATTGTTATCAATAATATTTAATGTATTTCTGTCCAATGTCGATCAGTGGGCGACCAGTAGTAAACTAAACATGAGAACGGATAAATCATTAATATTAATCAACTAGCAACCCGCCCCGGCTTCCTACGGGATCAAATTATACACCTAAACTTTCCTCATGCATAACTCTGTCTATTAGTGAAAACCACATGAAAATACGTTCGGTAATTTTTCAGTTTATCGCGAACAGACAGACAGACGCGGCGGGGGACTTTGTTTTATAATATGTAGTGATGTAGTGATAATACAGATGATACAGATGACCTTAAGGCATATTATTTCCTTAGAAGTAGGTAAGATTCTAGTCGTCTTCTGCCAGCATATGAGACATGTGCTTGGCGTTTCTTAACCTGTGGCTCCAGGGTTTTAGCCAAAACATCCACATGTTTCGGGTGATGTTAAATAAATAGCCGATACCTATATAAACACTCATAACCATGGTGTTATGAGTGTTTATAGGCCACGCACCCCTTTAAAACTCTATCCCCATCTCCATGCACTTGCTCTGCTCTGCTCAGTGAAAGACAACGATATATCCTGTAAATTGCATGTAGTTACAGCATCGACAGTCGTTTGACACATTCCAATTTGGAGTGCCTTACAAACCTTACATGAAATACTAATCAAATATATAAAATAAATAATTAGCTTAGAAAGTAATTATTTAGTTTTTTTATTTTCTATGGCCTAGTAATCTGTGTGACTGGGTTTTCTATTAATGATAATATCCATAGTTTTAAGTTACCTTTGTAAAAGAGGAAATAAATCATTTTATTATTAAAGTAATGTGTTTTAGAGTACTGGCCTGTTGGGTGTGCGTTAAACGACATTTGTCGCTGATTATACCTTCTCCCGACCTATAAAGCATGGCCTTGTTTTTATATGCTTGCAGTGATTAAGCAGTAGAGGTGTTGTTTGTCTTTATGTCGGTTAGTAGCAATATCATCCTTGAGAAGAAACCTGCTGTGAAACTAGACAGTAAGTTACACTAATTATAATTTTAATAAAAAAAAAAAAAAAAAATTAATAGATTCTGCTATTCAACTACAGCCGAAGTTTCGTCTTAATCAGATCTCAGGACAATATCAAGTGTGCCGCAAGGCAGCGTTCTTGGGTCTAAATTATTACATATTTATATTAACGATCTTCTAACCGCAACTAGGTACATATCATATTTTGTGAGGATGGAATGGATGTTTGTTACTATTTCAGGCAAAAACAGCTGAACGTATCCGGATAAAATTGGGCATAGAGATAGATTATAGTCTGAAATAGCACATAGATCTTTTTATCAAGAAAAAATGTACGGTTCATGTGGGATAGAATTCAACAAAATTTCCACGCGATCGAATTCGCGGGTAACAGCTAGTCTATTATAAATCTAGATAAAACTGCAATACTGTAATTTGGTCTAAGATTCAATACTAACAATAACTTAAATATTCACTACAGAAACACTACCATTAATGAAACAAATGAGACAACATTTTTGGGATTACACATTCTAAATAATTTGAAATGCAATACACAAATTGAAAACGTTTGCAGTAAGCTAAGCCAGCACTCTTATGCTTTATATATTCTATTGAAAAGAGCAAGCAAAACAGTCTTACTTACAGCCTATCAACGACTAGTAGCTTCAACACTAAGCTATGGTATCATTTTTGTGGCAATGTTACAGGTAAGCAAATCGTGTTTCTAGCACAAAAGCGCTGTTTTAGAGCAATGTACAATATTCAAAGCATAGAGCTTACCATGCCGTCTTTGTCAGACGGAACATGTATAAATTTTCTCAAGTCAGACAACTAACATCAAGTAAAATATAGGTTACTAAGTATATAAAATTAACAGGCAGTCTATCAATGTTTAAAAAGACACTGTTTTTTTTTTTTAACTAACTATACCCGGCATGCGTTTATTAATTTTATATAGATTGTTTGGGCCAGAAACCCTCTCGAGTGTTCTCAGAAGACCCTGCCAAAGTTTCATCACAATCTGATCAACGGTTTAGAAAAGCATAGAGGACAAACAAATATACATTGATTTTTATTTATATATATAGAAAAACCTATTACTCAGTAGAATATTTCTTGACATTTAAAATGGAATATTAGTTATTAATAATTGTTTTTTTCTCTTGAAATAATAACAATTTTTCTGAACAAAATAATATAGTTATAGAATTGTAAATGACATCCTACATTTATTTCCGAGGTTAATTACGTAATAATGATCTATTTCAATTTATCTTTACATAATTTAAATTTGTTTTAAAATTTGGACGCCATTTGATTAGTGGTAGGACAATAGAAATTCATATTTTAACTAAAAATTTAACACCTTGTTGGAACCTGTGTTGTCAGTGTGAATTGAAGAAGTCACAGGAAAAAAAAACTGTGTTTTAAGAGTGTAGACAACGCTAAATTGGGTGTATGTGTAGGTGTGGTCCAAATATTTAATAAGCACTTAATATCAGCACACACGTGTTGCTCGGGGTGCGGCAGGGGGTGTATTGACTACCGCTCGTAATTAACTTGTTAAGGGTTGGCTTTAAGGGATAGTATTAATATCGTGGACTTGTCTTGTATTTGGCAAGGCTAGGTTGGAATGTGTTAAGCTGTATTCGTGGAAAATTAGACGCAAAATATTTAATATTGCGGCTAGTTATAATGCAATATGTGCTTAAAGATTCTTTTGTAAGGTTACATTTGCAAACAAGTAGGATAGTAAGCGGTCTATAAAACTTACAACGCCAATATCATCACTTCTGCGTTACGAACAATCTCACCATTTTTGGGAGACCTACTCACCAGAAGCAAACAGCATTATCATAGTAGTGTTGGTCAACGTTGGTCATCATGTTCCAAAACCCCAGTCTAACTAAAGCGTGACCTAAACCAACTTCTCATCGGATTTTTCTCATGTGAGCTTAACGTCTTGCAAGTCTTGCAACACACTGTAACCTTATCTATTGTTTTATTTATTCATAAATTACCTTTACTAATGTTATATAAAGAGGTAAGTTTCGAAGTTTGGATTATTTTACTAACCGGAAGCTACATTTCTATTTTAGGCTATTTTAATTACATTTTACTAAATTACACCCGTGCGAAACCGGAAAATTTTACATAAAAGTAATACACTCTTTATTTCAATCAATAACCCATACAATTATAAATGAAGGTGTAATTAAATTATTTAATGTATACACTTTTCATGTTTTGTCTTTTAAGTATTGCTATTTCATCTCGTTGTATAAAGATCAAAATTATACTTTCAATTACAGAAAAACTATAAAATATTCACCCTAAAGGCATAATTGCAAGTGACAATATTATTAGTTACATATAACAAACAGACAGACAACCACTATCTGTATTTATTTACTCTTCCGATTACACACTCAACATCAATGTAAGCCTTAAATCCTTTGAATTGTGGTATTAATTTCCCTCCAACACTTCTTATTTTTAAATAACTTTTATGAAAATATAAACAGACGACAATAGACTTTGAAATCTACATATAACAACTATTTTCGCTTTTCACTCGGTATAAGTTTACAAAATCGAAAGATACAAAGAAAATTGGATCATGTTCCAAAGACTAATGGTTGATTTTTTTATATCTTCTGCTCTGTAGGGTAGTTCGTACTATCATCGGCCACATGCACATCACGTGCGAGGCACGCGCCATCTCCGATAATCTTCTTTGCCGAACTCCTTTGTTACAATTTGTTGTGCCGATATATCCCCGACCCCTGTGAGATCCAAATCTCAGATATGATCCGTAATGATATTTTAAATCAGTGTTTTGAACGAGCTATTTATTGGGTTCGTTATAGCGTGGAAATGAATCGTTTTATGAATTTACCGTGACTATACATTAGGGATATTTAAAACAAAATTAGTTTGAATCCAGACTTAACTAACTGTGATAAAAATTTAAACGTTAAATAAGAAAAGAAGACCTTTTATTACTTAGACTTTCCGTAACCACGTATAACGTAAGTAATCAAACGGAACGGAATGAATTGAGAATGTCTGGACAAGCTGTAACCCTGATCGGCATTGGAAAGGGACAGTAACCCTTTGGGTCTGCGACTAGATGAACTAGTGGCGGTAAGGTCGGCTATCATCTAGTCACAGGACCCGAGAGAGGCAGATGTGTTTCTTCTATAATTCATTTTATTACGGTATTATTATTTAGACGGTCTGTTGGTCTAGTAGTTAGTGATCCTGACTGCTGAGCTTGTGGATTCGATTACCACCCAGGACAAATAATTGTGTGAAGAGCACGATCATTTGTTTTGTGTCAGGGTGTAATTTATGTATAATATGTATGTATTCAACATATATAAGGCTCTGCCTAGTTTGGGATGAGACGGCCGTGCGTGAAGTGTCTCAAGTTATTATTATTCTCTATATTAATCTTAAAACATAAAAATTACAGTTTAAAATATATGTACATACAAAAATATATATTTTAAAATTTAAAATCTCTTGCCTGTCAATCCATTAGCAGGTCTGACAATCGCAACAAATACTGCCGAATCGACATCTCGTGAGACAATTCCAAATATTTGATTTGTTTATCTATTTAAACTTTCACAAGATTCTCGTCATGAGGAACAGCAGTATCGACAATTATTGCAGTACGTTCTAATCGGTCTATCAGCGCTATATCAGGTTTATTTGCAACAATAGTCTGTCAGTGATGATAGATCGTTTTAAAAACAATGTAGTACGACCATTCTTATTAATATATTCGATATTTCGATTATTCGGTATTCTTGTTAACCCCTACAACTAAACCTAATGCTTGTTTTAGGACTGGTTTCACCTCGATAGTGTATTGGATCACTTAATCTTAAGTCCATCACCTTGGCTTTTACACTTCGGCCGCATGGGCAAATTGTATTCTGGTAGTACCCGTTTTATATTTCCCTTGAGATATGCTTATAATTCAGCTTGTCAGTTAAAATATAAGTCTATTTAATTTAACTCCATATTAAAAAAAAAGCTCTAATTCCTAATGAATTAGACTTTTCTGACGATTATTTGCTTGGACTGCTCAGGCAGCTACAGGTCTTCTCAAAATTCTATCCACATTTGATAATATCAAAGAGAAATTTCAGAATCGAAGTAACGTTATTATATCTATATGATATATATATAGGTCAATGAAATTCAAAACCTAATGTTTTGTAGTTGATTCTTAAAGTAATATTAATAAATTGAACAGACGTGTACAATTGAACCATTAATTATGTCATTGATTTCAACAGCGGTAATATCTATGAAATGTGGCTCATTCAACCAAAAGTCGATATTAACAGCAAAAAATCACAATGCCCTCGTCACTGGTAAAAGTTAAAGTGACAAGAAAATATCGCGATACAATGAAATAAAGTTGTCATCCCCAGTTAAGGGCCGGGGAGCGTGCTAAATGCATTAATTTGGCCTGGATTTAGTGGTCCGGAAGTGATTTGCTACGGGAACGCATGTTCAAACGCGATATGACCCTGTGACGACAATTGACCCTCTCACCACATATATTGTGTTATTAAATAAAATTGGACTTTAATGTCTTAAGAATAAATTGCGATTTCAAATCTTTTTTTTTTCAAGTTGCAGTTTTTGAATAGTTATTAAGGTTTGGTTACATTTTTGCCAGGGGTCGTTAGTGTGAGGACTTGGCGACAGTTACGAAGCTTTTGTTTGAATAAGCTCTTATAATACGAGCATATTTTTTTACTCGATTGCAATGGCATTAAAAGAGGGTTATTGTTTGCGTAGTATATGTTCCTATATTCTCTCACACAGCCTTGTGAAACAATGTCGACTTAGGCTGTTCTTTGATTCTTGTTGTATGAATTTTTTAAGTACTGACATCATTTCATAATTAAATATCGTGTTATTTTTCTTACCTTATATTATACATTGCTCAATGCAAATACTAATAAAAATAAAATGCGTGACGTGTCTTTGGAAATTACGTCATCTTTAAAAGTGGCTCGAACTAATATAAGGATAACTAGATCCCGTGAAAATATCGGGATAAAAATGTCGTAATCCAGATCTCCAGCTATCTACATACAAAGTTTCATCACAATCCGTTCAGTACTTTTTGCGTGAAAGAGTAACAAACATCCATACATCCATACATCCACAACTTTCACGTTAATAATATTAGTAGGATTAATACACAAACAACATCATATTACAGTAGTATCGCGCAGAATCCATACATGGCGTAACAATAAAATAAACCAACACGCGATCAGCATTTTCCGTTGCGCTAACACTCTTATCCGACTAGGCCCGATCCGCCGAGCGTCTGAAGTGTAACGTCCGATAAGGATCTTCGTTCCATAACAAACTATTAAATTGATAGACGGGTTCGATTCGACTTCGTCTAAAGACGGGATCTCAACAGCTCTCAGCTGATTGTTTTAATTTTTTTTATGGTATGGGGGCAAAAGAGCAGACGGTCACCTGATGGCTAAAGACTACCCGCCACCCATGGACACCTGCAATTCAAGAGTCGAAAGTGCGTTGCCGGTCTTTAAGGTGGGAGTAGAGGAAGAGGGAAAGAGAGGGGAGGGAAGGGTTAGGGTCTCCGGTAACCTCACTCACTCGGCGAAAACTTCACTGC
The DNA here is from genome assembly GCA_949752705.1 of Callimorpha dominula. Taxonomy (NCBI): domain Eukaryota; kingdom Metazoa; phylum Arthropoda; class Insecta; order Lepidoptera; family Erebidae; genus Callimorpha; species Callimorpha dominula. Next base: position 7,411,194 of record OX457010.1, on the reverse strand, counting down.
CGGTTTTCTGTGAGGCCGTGGTATCACTCCGGTCGAGCCGGCCCATACGTGCCGAAGCCTGGCTCTCCCACGATAATTTTTCGAATATAAAATTATTATTTTATATGAACATAGCAGGTTAATGCTTTTCACACTTATAGTATGTAAAATGTATTATTAAAATGCATGTTCTATCCAATAAATTAAACTGCAATTCACTAAGTAATTTTGTTCGACTATCGATCGGTTTGAAGACACTGAAGGTTAAATATATACCAGAATATTAATAAACCGTTCGTTACAGTTAATAAATACGTCACATATCAACATGTACCGTACACTTTTGATGTTAATATATTCAACGTTTAAGCACCTCTTATATATTCCACGTAAACCCAATACATATAAGTCAGTGCTCGATAAGAACAAACACATCAAAAGCCGTCACCAACGCCGCCGACATTATGCCTATCTACCTGTCTGTACGCACCCTTAAAGGGGCCCTCTGATAACTTAAAGACTTTATCCCGTGTACTGGAATTTTTACGGCAACAAAAGCCTTCATATTTTCTTTATTCATGTCGTGTCAAAATCGTTCGTCTTCCCCCTTTTAGACGGTAGAAAAAAGAGATATACCGTTAACTCTTTCTATCTCATTAAAATCTTGTATTTCTATCTCACAATTTTCCCTTCTGTTTCGGTTTTTATGTTTTTCTCGATATTCCTCGGCGAGAGTACTTAATGTGCTTTCATTTTTTCTTAAAAACCGTCACCAACAGGATGATTGCGCGAATATCTTAATTAATTTATGTTAAGTATTCGAGAGGGTGACATTCAGTAATAAAGGGTGTTTGAAGAATGTACTGTTTTGGTCGTAAAGTTACAGTGTAATTTTTGTGATTTTCGCGCTGCTATTGCTGTACTTATCTTTGAAGCTCTGCTGACTTTTATAGCACATTTATGTTTTTGTAGCTTTTTTACAACTATTAAAGAGTTTAGTAAATAGCTGATTAACATTCATGACTGTATTAAGCATTTAATGTTCTCTTGAAACTGTTTTTGTTCGTTCACATATTTAGTTTATTGTATTCAGTTAATATATCTTTTCTCTAAACTGGTTATAATAAAATATAGGTACTGGGTATCTAAAACATAATAATTCGCACTGTAGGAATACACAACTGTATGATGAAAAATATATTTGTTTTACGAAGCTTTTCAGGTAGGCTCCTTTGACCGTAAATACCTTGCCGGAGTAGCAAGTGTTTGTATACGATTCTGTAGTAGTCAGTCATTTGTTTTTGAATAATATTCTAAATAATATTTTTTTTTATAAGTTGCCATATATTTAAACATAAAGTACAATGTGTTTAGTACTAAACACTCTTCACTTTACAAAATATCAGCTAGTAAATACAAAATCGTCTCCTATTTTGTTTTGTTTACTTAATTGTACAGAAAAGGAAATACACTACACTTTTCTATATATCTATTAACTTTATACTTTCTCAAACCAACGAGGTTACCTACTAAACGCGTCTCTAAGGTCGTGTAGGTGAATTTGTATAAAATATAAAAAGAAAACCTTTCAGTTGTAGCGTCGAAGTACTGCACGTCAGAAGTGAAAACACATACTCCCATATATATACATATACACATCTATATGTCATCATGACAATATATGTCATCTGAGCGTGACGGTTACGCGAGTTCAGTGCTTTTACCCCATACCAAAACACTATGTTATTATTACTAGCGTATAATATCTCTATGTACCAAAAGTGTCCAACGTGCCAAAAGAAGTTTTCACTTCAAAAAAATTCAGACTTTTTTTGTTAATTAAAAAAAAAACAACAGTTTTAGAGAACAACCTATATAAAAGAAGACGTATCGACGCTTAAAGGATGTCTCAGTAGGGAGCGAGTCCGTATTCAAAAAAGGAAAAAATGAAGAAAAAAAGTTATAACGTCATATTGTTTTGCCGCCAAGTGGTGGTACGAGAGAGGGGCGGTGCAAAGGGGAGCCCTGTATAGTGCCACGGAAAGATAAGGCGTTATAGCATCCTGTACGTAGTATAGTTAAGGATATGCTTTCCCCATTGTATTTTACGACGGGCCCTTTCGTATTTTTCATACTTTTCAAAGGCGTTTCGGTAAAGTGCAACTGTCTGATCTCGATATTTCGTCTGATATGAATATGTACGTAGCATTAGCAAGGATATCTGTATCGCCCTGTCCTTTTGCTTGCGTAGAATAGAATAGAATAGAATATTCTTTATTGTACACCAAATAAACTTACAATAGATCCTAAATTTAATTTAAATGCTAGGTACAATGGGCGGTCTTATCGCTAAAAGCGATCTCTACTAGACAACCTTTGGATGGATTTAGTGTCAGGAGTGACGGTGTTCTATATATAACAATACATATACTTACACACATATGCAAACATACATATATATATATATACATAAATATAAATAAACATACACATATATACACAATACATGTACATAAATACAGAAGTAACATATCTTGCGTATTCAGAAACGTGGAGCAATAGCCCTTCATAATAGATGTTTAGTGTTTACATAAGCGTGTAAATATCACCGCCGCGAATAACTTACAAAAACGTCTTTCTTTGGATATTTATCACAATGCAAAAGTCAGTTCATCATAAAAATGCGAGATTGAGGATTTACAGTCAATAGTTCGATTTTGAACTACGCAGTGTAACGCAACACGCGTATTGTGCGGTTCGGTGAATAACGTTCAGCGCACGGCGCCGTCGAAGCAGCTGATTGCATAAATGTTTTACATTGCAGTTTTTGGCACAATGGGGTATTCACTGATTTTTTGTCGCTAAATTGTTCTGTTTACTCATTGTGATATCACTTTTAAGCAATAAAGGAAAAGAAAAATTATGAATTTTCCGTCAGAAATTTCCAATGATTTTTCACTCAGAATGATGGTCTGAATACACTATTTCAGGTTTCGGTACGGTGTCACTTGCACCCTGTATATTCTTTAGGTGTATATTTCTTTCATATTTAGGTGTATATTTCTAACTTTTTAATGGTATAGTGGTCAATCGAGCAAACGGGTCCCCTGTTTATAAGTGACCGCTGCCAATGGACACCTGCAATTAAGAGTCACAAGTGCGTGGCCAGCCTTTGAGGTTGTAGTACGCTCTTTTCTTGAAGGTCGTATCGATTCGGAAAAACGCAGGCGACAATTTGTTCCACACATTGGTTGTGCGGGGCAAAAGTTTCTGGAGAACCGCACAGTGACTTCTAAGCAAACATAGAAATAGGGCGCCCTAAATTTGAATAATTATTTTTGTATTGGATAGAGTATTCATTTAAGAAGGTTAGAGGCTATGTAACATCACGCTATGTTCTTTAGGAGCGGAGCTGTGACCATGAACGCCGGTGAAACTGCGTGGAACGACAAGTTTTTTAACCGACGAAAAAGTTTCGGACGGAGGAAGTTTTATGTTAACACGTATATTCGTTTTTTAAATACATATAGCTTTGCAAGTTGAAATGTTAATATTTATGTTATAACGACCTATATGCACACATAATATGTGGGTTCGATTTCCACTTAAAAAAAATATTATCAGTTTAAAAAAAGGATCTAAGAATCTTTGTCCTTGTTCTACAATCTATAGTAAGTATGCTATGCTTAGCTAGGATTAAGGTGTTCCCGGAGGCTTCCTTTTTAGGGTATCCCGGGTCCCTTGCAATAGACCCACTTGTGACGGAACACCGTGTCGTTTTAGTCGGTTCGATTCCGACATACCACTTCACCGTTAGCTCCGGTGAGGTGATGACCGATGGGATTTCCACGAAAAAAAAGAAAAACGAACTCCCTTTCAATATGGAATTTACTAAGACTGCATGCTGGATAAACCAATATTTTTTTTGTAATTTAAGCCTTTAACAGCAGTAGCATCGACATTATGAGTATCTTCACAACATTCTACTCTAAGAAAACTTCTGAATATTTGAAATAACTGTTTAAAACGACGTAATTCACACGTCATTGAAATTAAAGTTTCATTTATGAAGTTATTAAAATGGGGGCGCGTGGCTAAGTGGTAACCAAGTAGGTTGCACATTGCAAGGTTATATATATAGAAATATTAGCAAGGTCAGTCTTAGGATGGGTGACCATTCTTAACACATTGAGACCCCTCCGTGCCTCGGAGAGCACGTTAAGTCGTCGGTCCCGGTTGCCATATGAACATCTGAGGCATTCGTTATGGGTAGCTAGAGCTTTAAAAAAGCCCGACAACCTGGTCAAAATACAGAACTTCAATATCGCCTAATACTTGGGTTGTGGAGGTCTGATGGCAGTCGCTTCACGTAAAATATCAAAGTTCGGCCGTATCGTACTCAGACTGAACCCCAACTTATTTGGGAAAAGGCTCAGAGGATAATGAAGAAATTGAGTACTCACACTAGGTATATTATCTGATGTGCAGACTCCTTCACTCAGCAGACGGTCCCTGATCTCCCACGCGAAGATTGAGGGGCACTCGCGCTTGTACTGCGCTATTTTGCTGACCACTTCCGCCGTGGCTACCCTCGGCTTCGAACCACCGATCGCTCGAGGCCTGATGGAGCCGGTTTCGTAGTACCTGTGGTGGAAACATAAATAATTTTTTTTTTATTTAGTAGTAAAGAATGAAAATGATACATCGAGATTTTACGGTTCGAAACAACCACAAGTTTCAAAAGTTCGCAGCTCATCCTACTAATCCCACTTCCCACTAAAATTATAAATGTGAAAGTTTGGATGGATGAATGGATGTTTGTTACTCTTTCACGCATAAACTATTGAACCGATTGCGATAAAACTTGGTATGCAAGATAGCTGGAGACCTGGATTAACATATAGGCTACTCTTTATCCCGATATTCCCACGCCACCGGGACTTACGCGGGTAAAACCGCGGGGCGCTGCTAATATGAAATATAACTATGAGCAGTGGTTATTCTATGCACTTTTATATTTTACATACATACATACATATTAGCTAGCCTTATTCCCCCCCAGTGTTTTGGAAATTAAATACAAAATAGTAGTACTGGTTAATAATTTCCTGTTTGTATGTCCCCAGGTCAGGATCCAATTCAAGCTGAAATAGGCTGGTTCCCTTACTTATGCTGGACCGTTTGAATTTCTAAGTTATTTTTGGCTCCGTTTTTAATAAAAGGACACATTCCTTTAAGTTAGGGATTTTAAATCGTAGAATTTTTTTTATTTTGGAATTTTTCATTCCGATACTAAGAAAATCCATAAAAACTAACTTCAAAAATTTTTTAAGTAATTTTTTATGGATTTTCTCAATAACTGAGTGAATAATTCCAAAATAAAAATATACTTTAATATTGGTACCAAGTTGACTGCCTGCATGGCGCAATGGTTAAAATGATCGCCTTGCCACTAGGCCGCACCGAATGTTGTGGGTTCTATACTTACACGACCAAAAATTTGTGTGATCCACAATTAGTTGTCCTGAGTCTGGGTGTTCTTTGTGTCCGTTGTTTAAATATGTTGTAAAGTCCCCCGCGGCATATTCCTAGTGCAGGAGTTGTAGTTTAAAAAGAAATTCTGAATTCTGGACTCGTGCAAATTTGTATTCTGATTTATAAAAGATTATGTTTATGTTATGATGAGTATGTTTAGGTTGGGAGTATAGTGCTGTTTGTAATAAACTAGCAAACCGCCCCGGCTTCGCACGGGTAGCAGAGACATCTTCAACAATCATCAACATATTTTGTGCACAGAGACAGATTATAGTTCGGAATAGCACATAGACTAATTATCCCAGAAAAATGATAGTCCCCGTGGGATAGATTTCACAATTCCCACGCGAACGAAGTCGCGGGAAACAGCTATTATGAAAGCGAAGTGAGTTTGTTTGTTTGTTGTGCTATACGTCGTCAGGAGTACAGAAAAATACAAAGGGTTATTTGCATTAAGAAAAAAAAGTAGGTACTATTCTCGATGGATAGGCAGTAGGCTCGTAGGCAAAATTTTTTTTTTAAGTGAAACTTCTTTAGAATTCAATGAAACTAAAACTCACACAAAAAAGAGACAAACAAGACTAACATTCATAAATAGGATTTAGGCTGCGAGAAAATGAGATAGAATACAAATATCAGTGTTTCCTATAATCTTTGTGTATAATCTTTGCGCCTGCGTACTATGAAGCCTTCAGAAAATGCGTCAATGTCAACGTGGTGTCATTTTTGTGCATTTGCGTATTAAAATTCAGTGGTTTATAATTTATGTTAATTATTTAACACATCTGTATTAATTTGACCAAGTTATTGTACTAAGTGTATTGTACCAAGTAATAAATTATCTAAAATTAAATTTATTAACATTAGTCAATTATTTGTGTTGATTTCACTTTTTATTTTTCATTTTTTCGTAGGCTACTTTTCTGAAGTTTCACTTCTGCCGTGTGTGAATTGCACACACACACTTTTACTTTTTTTGCCATAAATATGTTACTTATCAAGATACTTCCAGCGTTCCCGGAAAGTTTTATCAAATCTACAAACTAAACAAAGACAGAAGAGTTTCTTGTTTAAATATAAACTGTCAGTGGCAGGGGTATCACTCCATATGCTAAGGGGTGGGCAGCGCCGGCTCTCGGTATCAAATTGCCACCTCAAACGGTGTCAGGTTCGACGCCAGGCATGTTCACTTTTTGTTTCCTTACCTACCAGCTGTCGTCGCAAGTTTTATTTAGTGGGTAATTATGTTTTTTATCGATTAGATCAACCTTAAAAAAGGTGTTTAGTTGGATCTTATTATTGTATACATTGTAAAGGTCAATAGTGCGTCATAAAGGAAAATAACTACTGTTGAAATGTGGGAGAACATTAGTCGAATTAAGTGAGAAGAATTGTGCTATTTATACTATGTATTTTATACTAATATTATAAAGAGATAAAGTTTGTGAGTTTGGATGTTCGGGGTAATCCCGGTACTACTGATCCGATTTTGCAAATTCTTTTAAATTTCTTTGTTGGATAGCCCATTTTTAGATGAAGGCAACAGATTATATAATATATAGCTACGACCAATAGGAGCAGAGCATCAATTTCTTTTAGTAGTATAATGGGAGAGTGGGGAAAAGCGGGAAGACGGGAGAGCTGATATTAGAGGGGAAGAGAGGGGGAGAGGGGAAGGACTGGAATAGGGGAGAGGGAAGGGTTAGGGCCTCCGGTAACCTGACTCACGCGGCGAAAAGCAATGCAACCATTGTTTCACTGCCGGTTTTCTGTGAGGTCGTGGTAACGAGCGGAGTCGAGCAGGCCCATACGTGTCGAAGCATGGCTTTCCCACGTACAAAATGTAAAAAATGTTCGAAAAACGGCGAAAATTTACAAACGCAGACGAAGTTGCGCGGGTCAGCTAGTAATATAATAAAACGCTGAGATTTTTTGTTTGTTTAAACGGGCTAATCTCTGAAACTATCAGTCGGATTTCAATAATTATTTTTATATTAAATAGAGTATTTTTTTAAGAAGGTTATAGGCTATTTAACATCACGCTACGACCATTAGGAGTGGAGCAGTGACCATAAACGCAGGTGAAACTGTAGGGAACACTTAATAATAATAATAATAATAATAAGCCTCTTATCCTGAACTGCTTTCTTCTTTCTTTGTATTGTGGTTGCCTCTTGGCAAAGGCCTCCTCTAACAATTTCCATTGTACTCTGTCTCTAGCAACCCTTCTCCATTTTGGGCCTGCCGTCAGTTTTAGATCATCTTCCCATCTCTTGCTTTGTCCTCCTCTGTTCCTTCTCCCATCTCTAGGGTACCAGTCTGTTATGATGTTGCTCCACTTTTCTTGTGTACCGCGCAGCATATGCCCAGTCCATCGCCACTTCAAACTATCTATTCTAGTAAGTACGTCTGTGACTTTTGTCTTACTTCTTATGACGGTGTTTCGTATCTTATCTTGTTTCTTAATACCTATCATACTTCGTTCCATAGCTCTTTGGCATTGTTCCAGCATGTTTCTGTGATGTTTCGTAAGAGCCCAGGTTTCACACCCATATGTAATATATGGGAGAACGCAGGTATTGAAGACCTTCCTTTTGATACCTACACTAAGATCTGTGGATTTCATGATCTCTTTCAGTGACCAATATCTTTTCCATCCGTTAGCTATTCGTCTTTTGATTTCTTTTGTAGTTGTGTCTATATGTGAGATGATTTGTCCTAAATAGACATATTCATCTACATATTCAATAGGTTGGTTGTTAATTTTTATTTCATATTTGTTTGAATTCGTTAATAGCTTCGTTTTGTATATATTGATAAATAAGCCCACTTTCTCACTCTCTTTATTTAGATCTTGTATCATTTCTTCTAGGATCCCTGGTTGTTCTTCAAACAAAACAATATCGTCAGCGAGTCTAAGATGGTTTAATTTTTTGACCATCTATATTTAGTCCATGTTGGTCCCAGACTAGCTTTCGAAATATGTTTTCCAGCACCGACGAGAACAGCTTTGGGGATATCGGGTCGCCCTGTCTAACGCCTCTTTTTACTTGGAATGTCTCACCCAAGGTTTCCAGTTGTACTCTTGCCTTACTGTTGGAGTAAATGCTTTTAATGGTGTTTATGTACACTGTCGGGATTCCCTGGTTTCGTAAGCTTCCCCATATAGCTGTGTGGCTAATGCTGTCAAATGCCTTAGAATAATCAATAAAAGCCATATATAGCGATTTATTGTACTCATTGTATTTTTCCATAATTTGCTTGACTGTGTGAATGTGATCTATCGTGGAGAAGTTTTTCCTAAAGCCAGCTTGTTTCTTGGTTTGTTTTCATCAAGTGTGTTGCTTATTCGGTTTAAAATAATTTTGGAGAAAATTTTATATATGTTAGACATCATACTTATTGGTCTGTAGTTCCCTATGTCGTCTTTTTGTCCTTTCTTATGTATGAGAATGATGTGGGATGTCTCCCATTGTTCTGGAATCTGTCCCGATCTCAGGATGCCGTTGAAGATTTTAGTTAAAATGGGGACCAGTTCTTCTACGGTTCCTCTCAGTAGCTCGTTCGTGAATTTATCTGGACCTGGTGCTTTGTCTAACTTTTGGCTTAGTATGGCTTTCCTAGTTTCACTGGGTAATATGTCAGGTTCTGGGTTCACTAAGAGCGGATTATAAATCAGGGTTTCTCGACTTACATGTGTAGTGGTGTCTTGGCTGGAATATAGATTGCGGTAAAATTTTGTAGCTATTCTATTTATGTTCTTTCGGTCTGTTACGTTTTTTTGGTTGTTTTTCAATTTCGGGATCAATTGGTTTGATTCTCGGAGTTCTTTTAGGGCTTTTCTAGTTCCTCCTGTCCTCGCTATATGTTTTTCTAGGGTTTGCAACCTTTTGACTTTCCTGTCCCTTTTGATGCCTTCTTTGATTTTTTTGCTTAAGTTAGTTATTTTTTGGATGTTCTGTTTCCTTATTTTGCAGTCAAGTAATCTTTTTCTATCTTTTATAAGTTGTAGTGTTGAATTACTTAAATTGTATTTATGTTGTGTCCTTTTTTGGTCTCTTTGACATGTAATTTTGTTTTGTAGTTTGTTGTAGCTTGTTTTTACATCTATTGCATCGGTTTCTAATATTTCTCTGCTGAGTATTGACAAGGAATTCTCCATTGTTTGGTTGGGTTCTGTGCTACATGTCAGGAGTGTGTCATGTATAGCAAACTTTCTGGATCCTTTGGGTGGTATAGTCTTGAGTGACGCCCTTACCATGCGGTGGTCGGTATTAAAGTTTAATTTTGATATAACTGCTGTATTTGTAAATAGATTTGGGTGACTGCTTATAATATAATCTATTTCGTTTCTATGATTCCCGCCTGGAGAGATCCAGGGCCACTTCGTTGTTTTTGTTTTTCTTAAAAATACTATTTAGGAGGGTTAGATTGTGTTCTAATAAGAATTCAACCAGTCTTTGCCCATTTTTGCTTCTTTTGCCGTAGCCAAAGTTTCCCAACACATATTCTTCTTTACATTGTTTTATTCCCACTTGCGCATTAAAATCTCCCATTAGTATAATTATGTTTTTTGAGTAATGACTTATAATAGCTTGGGATAGGTCACTGTAAAAAGATTCATGTTTAAGTTCATTTGCTTGCTCCGTAGGAGCATAGGCTTGGATAATTGTCCATGTTTTTTTGAAGCTAGGTAATTTGATGTTGAGGATGGTGGTCAGGCGTGTAAATAGCCCGACCAGGGTGTGATTGCTCAACAGTTAGCGTACGAGGTGTAGGGAAGTAAACCACTTCTATCGATCAAAACAATCATGCCAGCACTGACCTGCAACACCGACCAAGTCCCGATCCTCCAGAAGGCAGCGAGCAGCGGCGAGGTTTCTACGGTCTCTTGAAAGGTATTGACCGGCCGGTCACGATCGCAGACTGGAGCACTCCACATACACCTTGTAAAGGTTACAAGCGAGTCCAAACACTACACGGCTATAGGACTAACGGAAAATCAGCTTCTTTTCACGAGAAATATAACTGATGTCCGTGGCGGAACAAAATTTTTATATTAAAGCGTCTTCTTAGCGAAAAGCGATGAGAGCAGGGTATGTCCGTTTTTTCTTGCACCAATCAGGTGCAGCGCGTTTACATTATTTGAAGACTGCTAACGCCATCTCTTGAGATCGTCGAGTACATTGGCAATATTACAGCAGTACCAGCACTAATTGCATTCGACAAACAGAATGTGGTTTACATAAAGACTATGAAATTAATAATATAACGAAATATATTATGGTGCGATTATGTATGCATTTTATAAATATATTGGCGCTCCACCATGCACCCCGCCTTGGAACATCACAAGATGTTTCAAAACACGCGAATTTTCTAACTGACTGAGAGTAACACATGCATTATGCGATTAAATAATAAATATGATAAATATAGCGGCCTAAACTAAAAAATAAGGTTGAAACTAAGTTGAATTTATTGTGTAGGAATAGGATATAATTTAGTTACAGCGCGTTTGTAAATTCCAGTTTGCGTTTTAACTATCGCCACGCGTACAACGTTATCAGAGCCTCTGAACACGTCCGTAATTACTCCTAACGGCCAATGCAACGGTGGAGAATTCTCCTGCTCAAGAAGAACAACAGTTCCGATTTCTACCGGTTTGTCGGGAGTAGCCCATTTTTGCCTAACTTGCAACGTGTGCAAATACTCTAAGTGCCATTTCTTCCAAAAGGATTGGACCATACTATCTAACAACTTTTTACGTTCTAACAGACTCAATCGTTGATCTGACAAATCAGCAGCGGGTAAATATTGCAACGGAGTAGACATCAAAAAATGCGCGGGAGTTAACACCTCAGGATAAGGGTCTGACGATAATACGCTCAATGGACGAGAGTTAAGAATACACTCTATCTGAGTAAGAACAGTTTGCAGTTCTTCGTATGTAAGTAACTGACTTCCTATTACTCTATATAAATGCGTTTTCATGCTCTTTATATTCCCTTCCCACATCCCACCAAAATTTGGTGATCTTGGGGGAATCATCTTCCACTCTATGCGTCGAGAGAGCAACTCATTCGACAGCGCGTTTTTGAAGCTAGAGTTCAATAAAAAACTATACAGCTCATTTAAATGTGCCTTCGCACCGATGAAAGTAGATCCATTATCGGAATAGAGACATGAAACTGGTCCCCGACGGGAAATAAAGCGTTTAAAGGCGGCTAGAAAGTTTTCAGTAGTTAAATCACTGGTCACTTCAATATGTAGACTACGTGTGACCATGCAAACAAAAAGAACGATGTACGCCTTTTGCGCATGTTGACCTCTGCGGCGAGAAAGGATTGTCCTTATCGGACCAGCGTAATCTACACCAGTGTGACAAAATGCCTTGGCCTCTGAAACACGGTAATCAGGAAGATCAGCCATTATAGGCGTTGGATGCGTTGGGTTGCATTTAAAGCAAGTGTTGCACTTTCGCAACTTAGACCTGATAACAGTCCTGGCATCCAAGATCCAGTAGCGTTGTCGTATAATAGACATAAGAAGTCCAGGTCCGGTGTGACAATTGACAACATGAAAATGCTGTATTATTAAGTCAACGACATGATCGCGTTTAGGGAGAAGAACCGGATGTTTAGCTTCGAAAGGAAGCATTGATCCAGAAAGTCTTCCTCCAATGCGTAAAATCCCTTGTTTGTCTAAGAAGACGAAGAGGCTTTGCAGCTTTTTTGAAGGTAATTTATCAGCCTTGATCAATTTGATATCTTCACAGAAGTGCACAGATTGAACGGCGAGAATTAACGCATTCTCAGCACTTGTCAACCCTGCTATAGAACGAGGTTCGACCTTAACTTTAGGTCTTGCGAATTTTAATACATATGCGGTGATACGTAGCAACTTTTCCCAAGAAGAAACACGTTGTGCTAACGTACACAGCAACGGCGGCTCTGTGTGAGTAATGGCAGCCAACACATTTGCCTTGAGTTCAGGCAAGACAGAGCAATTATTAAGCGAGAATGGCTTAATCGGCCACTTCTCAGATGAGTTGCGAATCCACGGAGGACCTTTCCACCACAAATCGTGGGTCAAAAGTTGCGATGGAAGCATACCACGCGAAAGACAATCACTTGGATTACTAGCTCCGGCAATATGATAAAAATGTTTAGAGTCCAAGTTTTCTTGGCACTGAGCGACGCGATTACCGACGAAAACTGACCAACGATGTGGTGAAGAATGAACCCATGATAAAGCAATAGTGGAATCAGAAAATGCGTATATCCCGGCAATGGTCATACGTGTTGCATATGTGTCTCGCACAGTTTTTATTAATTTTGACATAAGTAAAATAGCGCATAATTCTAAGCGAGCGAGCGTAGTGATTTTTGTCGGCGAAACCTTTGATTTAGCGCAAAGAATGCGAGTTTGAATGCCAGACGGGTAGGTACAATGGGCATAAATGACACATCCCAGACCATTCATGCTAGCATCACAAAAAGCAACAAGACGTAATTCACAACCAACTTCGACGCCTACATGACGTGGAATCCTTAAAGTGTCAAGCATTTGAAGTTCTTGCGCAAGAGCGGAAAAACGGGTGCGTATGTGCTCCGGTGCAGGATCGTCCCAATCACACTTGCTGAGCCACAGTTCCTTAATTAACAACTTGGCATAGAGAATCACAGGCGCGACCAATCCGAGCACGTCAAATAGTCGTGCAACCATCGAGAGTATGTTTCTCTTGGTGCACCTTTCATTAATTGCGGCGCATGTGAAATGAAAATTATCTTCACATGGTTCCCATGAGAGACCTAAGACCTTAGAGACATTATTGTCAACATCAAAATCAAGCGACTTGCGGTGCGTGTCGGGAAGCGAGTCAAGTAGCACTGGTGAATTGCTAGACCACTTCACTAAGTCAAAGTCACCCGATTTGAAAAACTTAATCAAGTTGTGAGCTAATTGCGTGGCAGTATCCTCATTTGCAATAGAAAGAACCAAATCGTCCATATACAGACAGGTCTCTGCCACTTTCGCGGCATCAGGATAGAGCGGACTCATGTCAGTAGCCAGCTGTCGCACAGTGCGCATAGCTATGTAAGGGCTTGACTTGAGACCGAAAGGTTGCCTATTAAAGGCATAAGTTCGAATTTTTTCTGATTCGTTGAATCTAAATAAAATGCGTAGGTATTTATGTTGGTCTACTGGTACACCAATCCGTAAATAATATTGTTTTATATCAGCGTTCATTGCAATAGGAAATAATCTAAAACCTAACAATAATAAAAACAGATCGGCCTGTAAATTGGGTCCAATATGTAATATATCGTTAAGCGAAAGTCCTGTATGCGTTTTAGCACTCGCGTCCAATACGATGCGTGGCATCGGTTTATCAGGTCGGACTACTGCGCGTGATGCGGTATATAATAACCATCAGAGGACAGCTCAGATTCTTTAACAGGACTGAGGTAATTGTTATCAATATAATCCTGAATAACCTTGTTATAATTTTCGCGCACTATCGGTGCCTGACGGAGCTTACGCTCGAGTGAAACGAAACGGCGATAAGCGGTAGCGTGCGAATTACCTAATTCCGAAGGGTCCCTACAGAACGGTAATGCAACTGTATAACGACCTACGTCGTCACGGGTCACGGTAGCCGTGAAAATATTTTCGCAATCTGTCTCCTCTGGTGACAACAAGCGTTTCATGGGTACTTCTTCAAGTTCCCAGAACTTTTGCACTATATCATTAAGCGCTAACGCAGAAAAAGACGCGGCAGTAGGTAAAATATGTTTACGCGGGTAATCTCCCATAAGTACGTAACCAAATGTTGTAGATAAAGCACACGGTGCGCGCGGCCCACACTCGACCATATTTCCTAAGTATATAAATGGGAATAGCTGGGCACCTAACAATAAATCAATCTTGCCCGGAATATTCCAGCTTAAGTCAGCGAGCGGAAGGTTACGAAAATCTAGGTCGCGATCACAATCGATAAATTTCGAAGGCAATTGATCCGTAATGCATTCTACAACAAGCGCATGTATAGTGTATTTCTGATCCGGATAAATACGGGATTCAATGTCTAAATGAACATAACCGATTATCGGACTTGAAGCGGAACCAACACCTTTAACATAGGAATTATTCAACGGTATTATCGGTAAATTTAATAAACTAGAACAAGCAGATGTTATTAGATTATTCTGCGAGCCATTATCTATCAAACACCTAACTACAGATTTGATACCAGCGCTACCCTTAGAGCGCGCGTATACCTGAGCGGTTGACAAAAGTATATCACCCTTATGACAAGAAGTGTAAGACTGTGTATGTGTAACTGGTTCTGTAGCAAGCGGGGGCGCTCGAATGCATGACGAAGTCGTGTGAGCGCGATGAGAAGGCGCGGGCGAAGTAACGGTCGCTCGATGAGCGGGCGGCGGCGAGTACGCGACGGCGGTATTTACCATAGCCGCATGCGATTGCGAATTATTACTATCAAAATGCAATAACCTATGGTGTCTTTTATTACAGAAACAGACTGACGTACTCTTACAATCCGGAAGTTTATGTAAAGTGCTTAAACAATTAACGCAACCGTACTTCGATTTAATAAACTCATATCTAGCCCTTGCGTCTCGCATATTTTTAAACTGAGCGCAATCATATAAATGTCGATGGTTACCACTACACAAACAACAATTCGCGGTAACTGCTGCGGGCGCCGAATATGTGAGAGTATTTGCATTATTAGCGGACTCACTGGCGACAAAAGATTTGGAGGTGTGATGAACGCGCCGGTCGCGTGAGGGCGACGTAACAACAGCAGCGGGTTTCGTATATGACGAATTTCGCGGGTTTGAGCGCTCCAAAATCTTAGCCTGATCTTGTATAAAAGCGATAAGCTGTTGCGTCGTAGGCACTTCCACATCCCGAATCGAAAGTTCAAAGGCTTGGATGGTTTGAGGATCCATCCTTCTCAAAGCGCATTGAAGAAAAATAAAATCAGTTAGATCTGTTATGCCTAATTCTTTTAGAGCTGATATCGAAGCGGAGAATCTACTAACAAAGGTATCAAGAGCGTTCGCAGTGTGCGAGCAAGTTTTTAAGTCCAGTATATTATTGAGATAATATGTACCTAATGAGCGTTTGTCGTGGTATTTCTTAACCAAACTATCCCACAGTATTTTATATGTTTCACCTGACGGAATAATACCGGAAGTGAATTTTAGTGCGTCGTGGGTGAGTTTAGAAATTAGATACTGTACACGTTGCGAGTCAGAAAGCTGTTGATTCAAATGAATATTAGCTTTAAAAGACTGATAAAAGGTATTCCAGTTTTCAGGGCGTCCGTCAAAACTCGGAATTACTAAAGGTTCTAATTTCACTACGGACTTGATCGAGCTACTGGTCTCGAGTGAACGCACCTTAGAAGTGGTTAATATTTTATTTCTAACGCGTTTAACTCTCGAGTATAAATCATCAAATGAATCGAGGCAAGAATACTCGGGATTGACCGTAATCTTTGATAACAAATTTATATTATTTATTTTATCAACAATGGACTCAAATTTATCGCGTAACTCATCTATCATCTCCGTTTCAGCCAGAAAATTCTCGTTAGCTCGCGTTGATGAATCGAAAGAAATTATACCTTTCGACGATGTGTACATACGATTAATACGTTGAAATAATAATTCTTTCTTTTGATTCAACATAACCAACATGACTTCGCGGCTTGATTCGCTTTCCGTCATGTTTATAAAATAATATCACAATACAACTACAAAGTGATAGGTATATCTACCTAGTTAGTGTAAAAACACAAATTAAATTTAAATCTTAAAATGACTTAGCGTAAAGTACAGTGGTGGAGCGGTAAATAAGTGGGTAGGTATGAATAAGTTCAACTAAATTGAGTATAATGGATATTATTACCAATTAATACGTAATTCACCAAATCTAACAATTAATTATATTTAAATACGAGTCTACCAATAATTACGTAGTTCTCGTGCGTTTTAAACACAGAATTTACCAATTTTACGTAAATCTGTGAGCGAGGAAAAATGGCGGCAAGAATTCACTAGAATTACGTGAATCTTTTTTATGATATGAATAGAAAAGTAAATTCACCAATATTTACGTGAATCACTGGCCTATCCGTACTCGTAAGGACCAAATTATATGGTCAGGCGTGTAAATAGCCCGACCAGGGTGTGATTGCTCAACAGTTAGCGTACGAGGTGTAGGGAAGTAAACCACTTCTATCGATCAAAACAATCATGCCAGCACTGACCTGCAACACCGACCAAGTCCCGATCCTCCAGAAGGCAGCGAGCAGCGGCGAGGTTTCTACGGTCTCTTGAAAGGTATTGACCGGCCGGTCACGATCGCAGACTGGAGCACTCCACATACACCTTGTAAAGGTTACAAGCGAGTCCAAACACTACACGGCTATAGGACTAACGGAGAATCAGCTTCTTTTCCCGAGAAATATAACTGATGTCCGTGGCGGAACAAAATTTTTATATTAAAGCGTCTTCTTAGCGAAAAGCGATGAGAGCAGGGTATGTCCGTTTTTTCTTGCACCAATCAGGTGCAGCGCGTTTACATTATTTGAAGACTGCTAACGCCATCTCTTGAGATCGTCGAGTACATTGGCAATATTACAGCAGTACCAGCACTAATTGCATTCGACAAACAGAATGTGGTTTACATAAAGACTATGAAATTAATAATATAACGAAATATATTATGGTGCGATTATGTATGCATTTTATAAATATATTGGCGCTCCACCAGATGGCAGTTCGGTCATTAATTCCAATGAATTCTATTATTTGTTCTTTTAGGTGCTTTTTAACTATGAATCCGACCCTTCCTTGTCCTTCGATGTCTCCGTTGTTGAATAATATGAAGCCCTGGTGCTCTTCAATACATTCTCCTGTTCTCCTCATTTCACTAATTCCTAAAATATCCCATTTTAGGTCCTTCAATGCTTCTTCAAGTTCTGATAAAGATTGTGGTGTTCGTAAAGTTCTGGTATTTAGAGTTGCTATGTATAACTTGTTCTTATTTCTTTTGTTTTTTATTCTTGTTAGAGGGTGATGGTCTAAGTCTTCCGCGGGGACCAGCCGTGGGGGAAGACATTTTGTTGATGAACACTTAGTCAAAGACAAATTTTGAAAACGTCTTACATTAATAAGTAATAATATCAGGTGTTGAGTTGAATATTCCTATGCAACTTTGAACCCGTATTCAACCTATCCTATCCACTTAGCATTACCCATACATGTTAGTAGAAAAATATTGAATGAAGCCATGTATTTACGAAGAGACTAGCATAGGAGACCCATGCTTCGGCACGTATGGACTGGCTCGACCGGAGTGATACCTCCGCCTCACAGAAACCGTGGCAGTGAAAAAATGCTTGCATTGCTTTTGGCCGAGTGAGTCTCGCCCCTCTTCACCCTTCCCCTACTCCCACCTTAAAGGCCGGCAATGCACTTGTGACTCCTAAATTGTAGGTGTCCATGGGCGGCGGTAGTCATTTACCATCAGGTAACCCGTCTGCTCGTTTGCCCTCTATACCATAAATATATATATATACCCACCAAAATCATTTTTCCAAAAGATTGAGGTACCTACACCGTAATATATTTGCAAATTTCTGTAAAAGTTATTTGTTACATTAACACAGATGTGTTAAATAAATAACATAAATTAATTAACCAATGAATTTTAATACGCAATTGCACAAAAAGGACACCACATTGACATTGACGCATTTTCTGAAGGCTTCATTACTATGAAGCCAGACGCAGGCGCAAAGACAAAGGTTACAGGAAATACTGTATACTTGTAATCTATCTTCTATCTCATTCTCTCGCAGGCTAAATTCTATTGAGGAATATGTTTATCTCTTTTCAATGATTATAGGAAACACTGTATACTTGTATTCTATCTTATTCCCTCACAGGCTAAATCCAAATTTATGAATTTTTGTCTTGTGTGTCTCTTTTTAGTGTGAGTTTTCGTTTCATCGAATTTCAAATCACAAAGATTCTAAAGAAGTTTCACTTCAAAAAAAAGTGTTCGTCTCAGGAAGCCCGACAGAAGTGATAACTTAAACGCCAGACAGACTGGCGCCGTAACGCATTACGTAACGAAGCCGGTTACCCTCCCAGAAGAAGTTATCACTTCAAAAAGTATAAGAAAGAAAAGTATTTTTAAGACGAGCGAACCCGCTGGCAAAAGCTATTACAAAATAATCCCAGAAACGAATAATACATTGTTAATTAAAACTCAATTGACACCGTAACCGCAGAGTCAGCAACCAAAAAACTAGTCCGACATATAGATAAACTAAACTTCTCACATTACACGCTTGTCAGTGTCAAGATGACAGCCTGTCGCCTTCGTGACACTGTGGTTGACCAGTGTTAGTTGGACTACAGCCTTATATAAGCACTTGTATAAGATATGTATAAGATACCCTGCACGCGGTACTTATACCATGATATTTATACATTACCAGCCTTTGCCAGCGGCTTCTTCAAGTTATTTTTCCATCCCTATGTGCTTCTCTGTTTCCAAGACAACGTTTATGCAAAATTTCATGACGATCGCATGGTAGTCGTACCATGCGCATGAAATACGAACAAACAAACATTGATTTTGTGTGTATGTAACTTTTGGTTTTAAAAGTCATCGGCAGGATTCAGAATTCGGAAATACAGGATTTAAGTTCATATTCAGTGTAAATCTCAAAATCCTAATATTATAAACGTGAAAGTTTGTGAGGAGGTATGCTTTCACGCAGGAACTACTGAACCGATTGCGAATTAAAAAGATGTACGCCGGTAAAACCGCGGGGCGCAGCAGCAGACACATCTCACATTCGGGCGTCTGGTCCAAAACTAGGCAGAGCCTGTAACCATGGGAACCAGACTGCTGATAAATATACTTATATATTTTTAAATACATACATATTATAGATAAGTTACACCCAGCCACAAAAGAAATAATCGTGCTCATCACACAATTATTTGTCTTAGGTGGGATTCGAACCCACGACCTCTGGCTCAACAGTCAGGGTCACTAACCACTAGACCAACCAACTAAAACATCCAATAACAGCCGCTCCTCACAGTTTTACCTTTATTTAAGGTCACTACTCCGCTCCTTAAGGCCGTAGCGTGATGTTATCTAACGTATAACCTTCCTCAATAATTCGGCTGTCGAATGCAAAAAGAAGTTTTTAAATCCATTAGTTTAAACAAAAAGACAAACTCTTCCGCTTTATGAAATTACTTTTTTAGATGACTAGCAGCTGACCCGCGCAACTTTTTCTGCGTTTGTATATTTTATCCCGTTTTTGCAACATTTTTAATGCGTTCAATAACAAAGGCGTAAAAATACATCAACGCCTTTAAAATATTAGCTACGATTAGGAATCGTTTTTGAGTTCCTGATAATTGCAGAGCAATATTCAGCCTTATCAATTGGTAGGGTAGCATTCCAATTATAGTTCCCCCTTGAGTCTATTGATAAACTGAACCTTCAATATGAAGTCGACATTTCTTCAATAGTTTCTACAGTTCTTTCTAAACCGGTCGTCTGCGGTCACGTTGGAGCTATGATCCTGCGGTCGCGACTAGTTACACGCAGTATACTTTACCACATCACTCGCATTCCAACCGTTTGCTCGCCTGACCGCACGATCACGCGGTCACTACGCTGACTACTTTTGTTTGAAACGGTAGGTTGTTTTGGTAGTTTCAGTGTTAAGTTTAGATGTGATTAGGCCATGGAACAATTGTTGTGTTTTATAGTTACTTTAGTTTCATTTTGATATGTTTCCTTCGCTTGATATTATATATATTATTGTAACATTATATACAGATAATGTGAAAGTCATTCCATTGCCCTTATCGCTAAAAACATTCTTGTAACCACGTCTTGGATTAACACGTCATATGATATGGAAGAAAGACAATGTTGCATGAAAACACTACACGGACAAACCCGAAAGTAGAAACTAAAATAATATAGTAGGGATGGAAGTCGTATGGTTTTGGTTCAGGGATTCTGTCCTACTCATAAAATACAGCATCATGGTCCATAACAGTTGATTGCAATCGCATATCGTTAAAATAGTTTTTGGCAGTAGTAGAATGTATTTTGAGTTCCGGATGTGCCTTTTAACAACCTCTGCGACGAGTAGATCCCCTTAGAAAATTGGTGCTGTTGCTGACGCAAGCTGTATTCGCCTGTAGAGTTTCTCCAACTAAGAGATCTGAGGGGGTTGGTGTAACTTCACTGAGTACGAGTTTGAGGGTGTTTATGCAGATTTTATCAGCTGTCGCATCGACTGTTAATGAGTGTTCTCCCGTAAGGGTTTTCCTTCAGTAATTTTTTTTTTCGATATAAAGACAACTCTCGCATAAGGAATTACTGATGTGTCGCGGTTGATTTTACCAACATACAAACAACGGACACAAATAACACCCAGACTCAGGTGGGAATCGAACCCACGACCTATGGCACAGCAGTCAGGATTACTAACCACTAGGTAGGATAGTTATATAACTTACAATACACCTAATCGCTTTAACTGACCTTCTGACCAGAACCAAGTGTATACAGACCTGCCGAGTATCTTGGAGACGCATCCATTGGAGACCTGCAGGATCCGGCTAATGTCGCAGGGCCTTGCGCCGGAGTGCGCCAGCTCCACGATCTTCTGCCGCGTGGAATCCGGCAGCGGCCTGCCTCCTACAAACACCCCGCCGAGCTGGTTAACACCGCTGTGACCTGCCGCACCATAGCACTGCTTACTCCAATTAATCACGCGTTTATAAGAGCACGTGATGGCGGCGACTATGGCGTCTAGCCGGTGGTGACGGTAATTTTGACATTTGAATGTGCGTTCGATTATCTCTTTTAACGATATCTAATTATCGAGCAACAGCTACGGTTGCATGTCCTTATTTTCTAATGAAGCTCTATATGATTGCCTTACGTTAAGGGCTTTTTAAAAGTAAGTTAAGATTTCGGTTATCTTAAGGTTTGATATGATTCATAAAACCCCATTTTTGAAATCTGTAGATATCAAATGGAGATGGGAGAAATTGGACTTTTGCTGTTGGTAGTATGACTATCATCTAGAGCTGATGTCATCTTATTATTATTTCATGCGATCTAAGAAAGGGAAGTCAGAATGAAACCTAAGTATATCGATTTTAATAAAATTAATCATCATTTGCTTTACTTGTGGAGGAAAACATGGTAAGGTTTTTTTAAATGGGCAGCAACAAATGTATTATTGTAAATTTTGCTTCCATTCTTTTGTAATATGAAAAAAATTTAATGGACGGACCAACAAATAAACTTACTAATTCCCTCAAGAAACAAATACCTGTTTTATAATATAAAAGTTTTTCACACAGGTCACAGATCGCAGACCATGTTGTAGGGAATACAACATATGCGTAAGTCATTTACTAAATGAACTACTATGATATTAAGACGTCTTAATCTGTAATTTTTGCTTTGGTCAAAGTCTGCTGATACCTAGGTCGTTCCTCTTTTCAATTGACAGTGCATTCTAAAAATATTTAATATTAAATCTTACTTAACTATTATAAATGCGAAACTTTGAATGGATGGATGTTTGCTACTCAAGAATGGATCTGGATTTGGCACAGATATAGATTATCTGGTCTGGAATAGCACATAGGCTACTTTTTATCCCGGAAAAATATACGGTTCCCGTGCGATAGACTTGAATTTCCACGCGAACAAAGTTGCGGGCAACACGTTGTAAAAATTAAATATTATAGGTACATTTTTGCTTTACAAATATTTACACAACATAGATATCATGTAAATTATTTTATTTTCTTCTAGTTAAAATTTTTATTGGGATGGTTTTTTCTCTAAAGTTTTTTATTGCTGTGAACACAAATATTATATACAGATTGTGAGAGCAGTTAGTAAAAAAAATGTTAATATATCTTCATTATAAAAACATGTACTAACGTAAATATTTTGGATAAATACTTCTCGAAGGAACAGTTTCAATGAAAAAAAGAACGACCTATTTATCATAACCTTTTTGGTAGATATCTAACCAAAACCTAAGTAGCGCTTAAAAGTCTATAATAAAAACAATGGTAAGTAGTCACCATTACCTTTACCTTTGTGTGCCAAGTCGTCCATCCGGTCCAAGAGGTTGGCATCAGGCGGCCAGGGGCTGATGGGCGCGAGTTGCTGCGCAGGCAGCATCGTGTAAACCCCGTATTCTTCTATGTTGACGACCTGTTGATAAATAAGATTTCGAGAATGGTCTATGGTGACATTTTAATTGAAATCACCGGTCAAAATAGATTGGTTTTTATTATTGAATTTTTTTCTGAAAATATAGTATTTATATTTATTATGAATTTAGTACCAACTACCTAGAGTACCTAGTGCAATGGTATGGATTACTTTACATGATATCCGGAATTATTAGGTATTTAAAAAAAAGGCCTAAACAGATCGCTGTATACGAGACAAATACTAAAATTAAACTATACAATTCAATTTCCTTATTTGCGAGAATGGGTAGGTACAAAGGTATGACAATTATTCAAAGTTTCTCCATCTTCCACTTATTACAGTCAATAATATGTCATGTGTTGTGCAATCAACAATTTCTTCCCCTAAAATTCAATAAGATCAATTTTTCAATACAAATTTAATTAAAAATGATTACATAGATAATGTGGTCAGAATTGATCCACAGTCAACATTAAATAATTAAATTTCCTGCTTAAACAATGTAAACTAATTACGCCACTAGAAAATAAATTTGAATTTTAATTGAATATTCTTATCATCTAAATATTCTTTGACAGTGAAGTACGCCTTGTGGATTAATATTTTTTAGTTTTTGCTTAAATAAATCAATTTTTTCTGTTATTCAGCTCAATCAGTAACTTACTAAGGATTCTTGATACCTTACAATAAACACTTTCATTTAAATGGGCGGTTTTATATGGTATTGTTTTTATTTAATGCTTATGCGAGCGACCGTTCAGCGTTTTAAACAGTTGGGCGTTCTTTTTTACGAAAATACTCCTTTCCAGTATGTATATAGGTTTATATGCTCGGCAGGGTAAGCCACTGTAAGGCCTTGAAATGTCTCTTACAGATGCCTGTTTTTTTAAGCCTTTATATTACTCGTATGCATTGCCTTTGAGCTTCAAAGACAGTCTCCCAGTCAGTAGAATTTCCCATGAATATTGCGGCATATCGAAGTGATGATTCATCATAAGCTTAGTATGCAGATAGACGTGTCGTAATGGCAAGTTTTAAATAATGACTTTAGGAACATTTATATGTGGTTTTCAATTGCAGCGTACATGCAAATCAAAAAATATTTTATTTAGTATTTATTTATTACAAACACATCGCACACAATCCTTACAATTACATTTTACACTTACTGTTGCCACTGTACGAGTAGTTGCCACCTTAACTTCTTTTATCTGTGTATTCTATTTTAAAATGATTAGTTCAGTGTCTGATGCGATTCCTAAATACCATTACTTTTATTTCTGCTTATTGTCTGTTAGTTGATTATTTTATATACTGAGGTCAGTTTTATAACTCATTTAAAAACCAACTTGTCTTCTATAATGATCTTTATGTTTCGTAATAATACAAAAACACGGTTTTTTTGTCAATATTTTTTTTAACTATTTACGTTTTATTTAATCACTAGCAACTCGCCCCGGCTTCGCACAGGTAGCAGAGACATTTTTAACAATCAAACAAATATTTTTAAATCAATTTATACAAAATCTTAGCAAATTATACACCTGAACCTTCCTCATGAATCACTTTGTCTATTAGTGAAAACCGCATGAAAATCCGTTCAGTAGTTTTTCAGTTTATCGCGAGCACACAGACAGACACGGCGGGGGACACAGGGAAAGTCCCCCGCGACACAGGAGTAATTTCTCATTTTCTTGTCATTTTTTTCTTTGACTGGCCTGTTGGTCTAGTGGTTAACGATCCTGACTGCTAAGCCAGAAGTCGTGGGTTCGATTCCCACCCATGTTCTGTGGTTGGCTGTAATATTTCTATAATATATATGTATTTAGAAATATATGAGTATGTTTATCAGCAGTCTGGTTACCAAAGTACAGGCTCTGCCTAGTTTGGGATCAGCCAGCCGTGTGTGAGATGTGTCAAGTAAAAAAAAGCAGATACTAGTGATTTGAATAAATAATTCTTATTTTGAAAAGAAAAAACCAGGCTACAGTTGAAAGGAAAACTCAGATATGCGTTAAGCTTGCCTAAATACAAACCATTTTCTTTCTGTATATGTTATTTTTGTGCACAATAAAAAATAAAGTATTATTGACAGTTCATTCATATTCTAATGATTAAGGATATTTTAGAAATCTATAAATAGAACCAGTAAGCAGAAGGCATAGGAATCTAACAACAAAAATATCAAAACGAGATGGCCCTCACATAATGCTATAGATATTAACAAACGTCGATTTAGTTGTTAAAGGTCCACTGGATAATATTATTCATAATAAGACTGAAAGCTTTTCAAAAGCAAATGTGTATATATGTATATAATACTCTTTATTACTAATAACACTTTATTGTGTTATCAGTACATATTCTAAAACAATGTCCCCCGCCGCGTCTGTCTGTTCGCGATACACTAACAAACTATTGAACGGATTTTCATGCAGTTTTCACTAATAGATAGAGTGATTTATGAAGAAGGTTTAGGTGTATAATTTGATAAGATTTTATGTAATTTGTTTGAAATATGTTGATGATTGTTGAAGACGTCTCTGCTACCGGTGCGTAGCCGGGGCGGGTTGCTAGTGAATGTATAAGATTCAGATTAAATTCTTTTTTTTTACTAAGATAGGTATGTAATCGACTTCAAAGGAGGAGGTTCTCAATTCGACATTTTTTTTTTGTTTTTTTTTTTGTGTGTGTTACGCGATATCGTCGCCCGTTGTGAACCGGTTTCAATAATTCTTTATTAAATTGAATTGGCCGTTCTCAAGCTTGGTCCCATTTACATTTGAAAAAAAAATATTCCACCTCTTAATATATATATTAGCAGCATATACTAGCAGCGCCTCGCGGTTTCACCCGCGTAAGTCCCGATCCCGTGGGAGTGTCGGGATAAAAAGCAGCCTATGCTAACGCATAGGCTGCTTTTTATCCCGACGATCCAGGTCTCCAGCTATCTCACATACCAAGTTTCATCGTAATCGGTCCAGTAGATTTTGTGTGAAAACATTACAAACATACACACCAATCTTTCCTCTTCAATATTAGTTTAGATAAATATTTAAAAGTTAGTATAAATAAATGTATTTACTAATTAATTTCATGATATCGTGAGGCAATTCATTAAACTCACACTCCACACTAATACAGTTTGATGGAATGATTTTTTACTATTGATAGATTACCAACAAGTAAACTAAATGTCTCCTAAGTGACTGGGATATATCACTTGAGTCAAGGGTTATATTTTTTATCTACTTTAAATGGTAGTAACAGAACGACTATTGGTCGAAATCATTATTGTAAATCCAAAATCTTTGATTAAAATATCATACTCCGCATAGATGTTTAAATTTAAATTTCAAACGTCATTAAAACAAATTTGACAACATAAAGGAATGCATTCCGAATATTAGAATTAAAATCTTTAAATGTAAGATTGGATTCTTTGCAAAAATGTGATAAGAGGTTCGTAACCCACATTCATATTCGCACTATCCTAACATGAACACACTTCTGGCACACATAATTTAGCCTAGTTTAAGGGCTAGACCTATTATCTTGTCTGTGGCTAGACGATAATATTAATTAGTACTTATATGTGACCACTCATTGGAGTTAAAAGTATAAATTCCATTATCTAGACTGGAACTGTCTAGCTAGACATCATATTCTGGACAGATGATTTTTCACAGGCGCTGTTCTAGCATGTCCGCGTTCAAACCTTTATAACGAAGAGATGTACGGCACCAATGTCGGATTTTTGTTTTATGGTTAGGTATTACTTGTCTCGGGAATAGTACTTTTTTATAAAAGTTATCTTATGTCATTTTCGACTTTATTACTTGCTTATAGTTGGTAGGCCAACGCGGCCTACACCACAGAATACATTAGTACGAGGCCCTACACGCATAGCATAGCTGGCAGAAGTCGCGTAGAACTAACACGTAATGGGAGGAGTATTCTAATATTTAAAACACTAACGTTAGATTGACAATTGTGATTTTTTTGTTTGAATTTCAGAACAAAGTTTTAAATCTTTGGGTTTTACTTCTCCTTGTATCTAACTTTATTACTAAAAAGCGATAGTATCAAAACTATTTGTTAGCAATACAAATAATTGCTTTATGTGAGTACCAAACCCACAACATTTGACGCACTAGGATTTGGCGAGGTAACCAGGTGTTTAAACCATAATGCCATCAGAACAATGATAACATAAATTTTATGTTTAAAAACGGTTTTATGTCTTATTAGTAACTATTCAACCGAAAACTAATTACGTTTCATAAGAAATCTCTTTTAATACGTTTGATAATATGCAAAGATTATAATACTATTGCAATGAATGTATTATGTGTTTATTTACTGTTGAAAATATTAGTAAATGTGAAGATCTGTGTCGGAGAAGAAAACTTCGATACGTATTCAGGAGGGTTGAAGTTGATTGAATTGATACCAGATATTTATAACGTGTATTTGGAGACAGTAAAACAAGGTAAGATTATGCCTTTTTAGTAAAAAATAAAATAAACTGCAATGCCTACATTTATATATATGAAAATGAATCCCTATTTCCCTTGGTCACGGCATCACGCGTGAATGGCTGGACTGATTTCGCCAATTAATTTTTTGTGTTTGTAATTGCCAGGAGAAGGTTTTTTATGAAAGAAAAAAATATGAAAGTTAAGCGGTTAAATTAGAAAATTTAAGTAAACTTAATGAGGGACTAACGCGAGTGAAACCACGGGGTGCAACTAGTGACACTATAGATTTTGATTATGTAGCTATGTGATTCTTTATGAGCAACAACTAATGAGGTTATAAGCTATTTTTAAAATAAGAATTAGTCCTCAAAAGGAAAAATATCGAATATATAACATATATTTTATAATCATATGTTTAGCAATTTTAACAAACTATATTTAAACCGTGTTGCACATAAAATGCACATACTAGACATATAAATATTAATCGTAACAAAAATGTGATAATTATACAGGTTATCACATATATCATACATATAATGAATACATATGTATTTGTATTGGAATAAGACTCCTTTACGTAGTAACCTCTTGACTCCATCATCAGACTGACATCAGAATCGGTTGGACTCATCAAAACGAATCATATGAACCCAAACTCAAGGGGTTTACTAATAGCCATTGTGGAGTTAAACTATGCATCTCCTGGCTCCATGATTAGGTGAGCTCTAAAATGCCAAATTACAGTATTGCCAAATTACATAAACATAGGTACAAAGTTTAATTTCGATACTATAATTAGAAGTAAGTTGAAATTGACTCACAAGATTTATATATATTTAGTTACAACTGGAGCTAATATAAAAACGTGTTAAAAAGGTGTGTTTTGCCAGCAACAAGATAACTAGATAATTTTGATCAGGTTGACATCAATACTTTAATCTTGGCCAACTTGCGCAGGATCATTCCAGCATAGCACGGTCCATTAATAATCAATTTCGCTTCAAGTCCACGCTACCACTGTTAGAAATGACATATTTCTAAACAGTTGTTATTAGGAATAACTTTACGTTCGACTTATTTAATACTTTCTAGATATATTCAAACTTCTACAGGTTCCTTACTGGTCCTGGGTTCGATTCCAGTCACACAACTCGTTATTCAATTTTCCTGTTAGGCAATTTTCATTAGCTGCATGGACAATGCAAACATGCTTGGCACCTGGCAAGGCCCTTTATGTAGGATTAAGAAGTAGAAGTGTTGTTACATATTCAAAATTTCAATTTTTTTTAAATTATTTGTAATGTTTTTGGTTGTATGCTGTGTTTCTATCGAATAAAATAATTTTCTTTCTTTCTTCTATCAAAAAAGTATTTGTTCGGGACTGTTGAAAGCACCTATCCATGTTATGAAATTTATGTGAATGCTTTTGGCAACAGTTGTGTTGCACCGGATTTTAGAAAAATAATTTACTAATGTATTATTAGTGAAATTTTAGAACAAGTGGTTCACATTGTTTTTCACCACAGTTTAAAGAACTATATCATATATAAATACATAGATTACTAATGTATTATTAGCGAAGTAAATTACAATACTGATAAAAATATCTCTTGTAATGTAAAGTACCTGGATGACCGAGCTTTGCTTAGATAGATGTAATGCATGCCCTAATTATTGATCTACCTTGTGTTGTAGGTATTACCACACATAATATAATAGTTACTTCGTGTATTACCAACAGACACAGAGAAGTGTGTAAACCTACATATGTAGCCATATTCGTATTTCATTTCATCTGTAATGTAATGACCTAATGACATTTGTAACTGTGGCGAAATGTGAGAATCTCATGCAATATATCTGATAAATTATATAAATTTTAAGGGCAAAAATATTTTATCACAATTATATCCTACCATATACATTACACTGAACGCTTACTTTAAAATTATATATGTTTGTATTATCTTCCTCTCTTCCAAACAAAGTGTGCTGCGCCCGACAGGGTCCATAATTGTTACTCCATAAACTGTTATCACCTATGTATATACATTATGGAAGCAATAAACTATTGAGTATTGAAACTATTGAGTATTGAGTATTAAGTATCTAATAAGAGGGATTTTGCGTCTTAAGAATACAATCGGTAGAACTTTGACCCCTGCGTCTGTCTATTGCATTGTAGCTTCAAAACCAATAAAACTCAATGCAATGGTTCTTGGCTGTTTCATGTGCCATTTTATTCATTAAAGTCATACCTGTGTCCAGCATGTACTTACAAAGTTCAGCATTCGAAACACCTAATTCTCTTAAGGATGGTTACTAGTGGTTCAGTGAACAGTATTCCTCGGGAACGGTAGGGTGTATATTTAGAGTGGTTAATACTAAATTTTCGACTTCCTCCCTACTCCCATCCCTTTTACAGGACTTTGTTTAGGTTTGCGTGTTTTATTGTCACTGGAGATCGCCTGGTGGTGGT
Source organism: Callimorpha dominula (assembly GCA_949752705.1). NCBI lineage: Eukaryota > Metazoa > Arthropoda > Insecta > Lepidoptera > Erebidae > Callimorpha > Callimorpha dominula. The sequence continues at coordinate 7,381,383 of OX457010.1, read as the reverse complement.
CAAATTTCGACCATAAATTACAAGGTAATATTGTTAAACTTTGAATGTGTTGTTTTATGTAATTGACCCGTATATACTGGACAGTCTGGACACGTGTAGATTTTTGTAGCCGTTTTAACAGAATTTTTAAATTATTGTTTATAAATTTTAGCTTTCTGCACTTCTTCGACATATGATCTCTAGAACTTCAAATATCACATTCGTCCGTTCGCGACATTTGCTTTACAAAGGTGTACAAAGTATTCTCTTTAGCAAAAATGATATGTTTTTTAAGACCAGTCCTCTAATCAATAGGTTTTTCGTTACAACGCGACATCTATAACAGGAATATTCGTACAGGAATGGCAACAGAGATGCTTCGCTGATTTCTATAGTAAAATTATTTCTGTTTTCTAAGCAAAAAACAAAATTCTGGTTTACCCAGAATCGATTAACTTCTTAAAGGCTTTCTTTTCTTCATCATTAAAACACATTTTCGATCCAACTGGTCAATTGGGTTTGAGTTCCGTTCTGTTAGAATTTGACCAAATATTTAAGATCATTTATCCGTTTATGAGCGTTATTTCACCAACCAATAAAGTTGTACCTACCGTGTTTTATTGAGCATATATTATTTAACCGGAATATCATGACGACTGGCCTGTTGGTCTAGTGGTTAGTGACCCTGACTGTTGAGAGAGAGCTCGTGGTTTCGATTCCCACCCAGGACAAATAATTGTGTGATGAGCATGATCATTTGTTCTGTGGCTGGGTGTAATTTATCTATAATATGTATGTAGTTAGAAATATATAAGTATGTTTATCAGTAGTCTGGTTACCATAGTACAGACTCTGCCTAGTTTGGTCAGACGGTCGTGTGTGAGATGTGTCAAGTTATTATTTATGTATTATCGTTATTAATGCGAATGTGGATTTGTTTTATTACGCTTTCACTCCTTAACTACTAAACCTATAATCATGAAATTTCGTATAGACGCTATCAGGGGTACAAAAAAGTCATAGGGTACTTTCATCCAGAAAAAAAAACTTCAGGACAGACAGAAAAAATATAATTACGCGAGCAAAGCCGCAGGGAAAGCTAGGTGTTTACATTAGAGCATCAGAAACACACGTCATAGAAAAAAGTATAGACGTATTGAAAAGTTTTTGCATAGGATTTACATCTAATCGAACGTTACAATCCTACTAATATTATAAACGTGAAAGTTTGTGAGCATGTATGGATGTGAGGATGTTTGTTACTCTTTCACGCAAAAATTACTGAACCGATTGCAATAAAACTTGGTATGTAGATAGCTGGCGACCTGGATTAACATATAGGCTACTTTTACCCCGATATTACCATAGCATCGGGACTTACGCTGGTGAAACCGCGGGGCACAACTGGTTAGTCTATAAATTCACATGTATTGAGAACGATTTGGTAATATGAAAAACTAGTTAACGCGGATTTCATCAAGCGCAGTTTTCGAGTGTCTTTTTTTTACAGATTTCGCTTGAAATCATTTAGGTAATATTTCTTTAATAATGAAACAAATACGGATGCCTAATCAGCCATAGTTTGAGACTACCATTATCGCGTTCAGCTTGTCATTATCAACCTTCGTCTCCGGGAGTTTCTTTCGCAAAGTCAAAGTTTTTCTATTAAAAGCGTTGGAACCAGTGGACGGTTTTTCACATGCTAAGCTCGTCAACGTTTGAAATACATGATTTTTAGACCGACTTTAAAACAAGAGGTTCTGTATTCGATCTGTATGTATGTACGCTTGTAGGACCGCGATTTTCTTACAAAGTAATGGACCAATTTTCATGATTATGTCACTAACGTATTCTAAATTAGTGCAGGAAGTTTTTAGTTTAAATAATACATAATCACGACGGCACAGATTAATAAATAACACGAACTTTTATAGACTATTGTTATCAATACAGCGATATACCACGCAAAATAAAAGTACTATAGAAATACAATAATTGTTGATTGTTTAAAAAAAGACTATATTTGAATTTGAAATTCGAATCCTAGTTTAATAAAGTAACCTGTTTAACATTACGACAATTTCATAGACTAGCCAACCCTTTTTTATTATCCCTCATCACAGTAGCTGAAGAACCTAAGTTACTTCCTTGAGGTTATAGTTGCTATTTAATAAAATATTCCTGAGGCTAAGTCCTAAATGCCGCCGCTAAACTTATGCTTACCGTATAAGCGTGGGCGTATCTAGGCAGGGATTAGTTTGAACATTGTTTTCCTCAATCTGTGGATTTTATAAAGAGTGCATAAATATTTATTTTTTAAGTTTGTGGGGCATCATTTATCATTAATAGTATAAGCGGTTTTAAATGTTGACAAGTTCTATGATCAAATGTACTAAAATTTAAAGCGGAAAGAAGTGAGCTATGAGTTAGTTATTTACACTGGTCCCCACTACGGTGTATTACTTTACAATGTTTAGGTAAATAGCATCGTGTAGTATCAAAAGTCATAACGCTTAATGGATAAAGTATCCACCACTCTTTAGAAAGGGTTGCCTCGTATTCCCGGCTACAACAAAAATAATTTATCTTGGATGGGATGGGATTTTTAAGTTAAGGCAATTTTTTTATGAATAACTTGGAAAAGGCGTATGTCTTCCATCTAACCTGTGGGAAAGTGCCGATGAAGACGAAGATGGTACACGCCTATCCAAGAGAAACCTTTTCACTCTACTCCTGAACGTTCCAGAACTAAATTTGTTTCTAAAAATAGACACAGGCCGTTCAGAATCTATTAAGGTTGGTAACAAAACTGGGATTTGAGTTGGACAAGTACCTAGTCTTACCACGTACACTTGTGGCAAATAGAGGTCTGATTGTAATCATTTCACATACAAAACAAAGCAACTTTTGGTTAAGTCAATATCAGACCACATTCATTTAAAATTTCAAACTTAAACACATTTCTAAGTATTTATTTATTCAAAAAGTCTAAATGAAAATCTAAGGCATGCTGATCTAGACCCTATTCGACATAGGTACCATCGGCCAAATATATCGTCTTCCACCCTAAGGTTGAAGATCATTTGACATCATAAAACAACAAGACTACAATAATATTCTGACAGTTATCTAATTGTTAGAGATAGGTTCAACCTTATCGCTATTGTACACAGAAACCTTTGGCAAAACTGGTAGACAATTTTCTATGTCCACCGTACATGTGAGCAGTAGTCTTAAATAGTCACTACTCCTATTCAATAGGTACACGCGCAGATATCAAAAATACCTATACTTCTATCGGAGTGTCACTAATTGTTTCTCATTCTCAATATCTTACAGATTGCAGTAATTAAAAAGAAATTTCTCGGACCAGTTGAATTGGGATTTTGGTTGCAGTACTTTATGTTCAAAGGATGATCTGGTGGTCAATACTAGTCCAGTTCCTTTTGTATTTTTAACCTAGCTGCCATAAGTTATAGTTATAGATACAGAAACTTTCTTCAGTGACAAAATTAATATAGAATTTCGGATATTTGATGTTTTTTGTATTGTTTTAGATAAAAATGAAGTAACAAGAAGACTACTGAATGATAACAATCGGTATATACTCCACATTAATAAGCTGAGAGAAGTTAATGGAATCAAAACCCACAATGTACTTGTAACCCAAATTTTAAAAAAAGAGGATCATCTAATATACATTAACAACCCAGTAGAGTCTCAGATACCATATGCTTTCTTAACTGAAGAGCAATTCAAAAAACATCTAATTAATGAAATTAAAAAACAGCAGATAGAATTAGAAAACCAAAAAATAAAGAAATACTTAAACCTTTTTAAAATCAAACCGAAGAAGAACGAAAATCATATAAAACCTTTCGTTTGGAGATTACATAAAACACCAACTGAGTCAAATTTAATTGATGCATCGGAAGGAAGCGTAATCGATAATGATGATGATCTAGAAGACTTACCATCAACAAGCATCGCTGGCGAGGAAACAACCACAGACAACTCTAGAGATCTATTTATTGCAATGTTAAATGGTGAAACTATACCGACAGTGGAATCATTCACAAATGAGACTACTACATTTAATTTTCGAAGCATTTCAGGAGATCCGGCCAAGTCTTTAGATAATATTTTCAATAAAAATGCTACTACAAGCAATCAATCTACATCTATAAAAAATGAAGCTGAACCTACCCTTCGTAGCATTTTAGAGGATCCTGTTAACCATACAGATTCACAGAATTTCAATGAAAATATTACTACCGGTCAGCAAGAAGAATTAAATACAACTGTAGGTGACATTGCAAACACTATGGTTAATTACGGCAACACTTCTTCTACAGATAATAATAGTACGACAGATATAATTATTGTAACAGATACTAGTGCAAGTCCTTTTGTGACAGAAACATCGGAAGTAACGACAACGACTACCACTAAATCGACCCCTAAAACCAGAGGAGTAAGGTTTTAAGTATTTTTTTAGGTTAGTGGACTCTGACATCCCGGCAAGAGCCAGTTCTCTCTAAATCATCCGTATAAGCAATATTCCTGCCCTTCCATTACCTTCCCTACCTACTTTCCCCTTTCCCATACTCCCAATGTTCCCATCTTCAGTTCCCAAAGTGCCCGGTTGATGACAATAGACTTGACCAAGCTGACTGACTGACTGGACAAAATTATAGCTGGCAAGTGTCTGTGTTTAATGCGCTTCCGTCCTCCCGTGCATTTCGGGGATTTTTAGTTTATATAATAAAAGCAACGGGGGTAACACATTACTAGTATTCTTGTTAACCCCTCTAGCTAAGCTAGGTGCTCGTGTTAGGAGTGACTCCTCGTCGGTAGTGCACTGGGTGACGTTCGAACCTGTAACCACTTGATCGCAAGTCCGACGCCTTCTCTACGGCGCTACCGCCGCTTCATTATTAATTGATTATTATGTTTTTGCTTAACGTTAAATGAGGATAATTTAAAAAGAATTTTGTCTCTTCTAGAAAATGTACTTTTAATTCATGTCGAGTATATTTTTTATTTGATAATTCAAGATGTCATTTATATTTATCCGTTTCTACTTGAGTGTCGTGTTTTGTCCACAAAAGAGCTATAATAAGCCACTAAGGCAGCCAACAAGCACAGACTTTTATTTAAAATGTTTATCTACTTATAATTTAATAATTAATATCTACTATTTTCTTCGTGTTTCAGAGACCTTTCGTTTTTATGGGAGAAGGATTCCAGAAAGAATAATAGTGTGTCTATTTGTCATATTGTTGTCATAAATTACTTACTTTAAATGTAAGAAACATCGATAGCTAGGTATAAGATTAAGGTACGTTTAGATTTTCTTGTAATGTGTAATTATTTTATTGTTTTAGGAGTTTCGAAATTAATAACGATTATATCACAACCGTGGATTTCATTAATGTCCGTGTAACGTTTTTGTTAATATATTATATCATATATTTTTATAAACCCATATTTTTGTAAATCTGAGGTACTTATATATTTATATGATTAATAATGTATTTGTATCTTACCTTAACTTACTTCTACAAAAAAATCCAAGTTATTGCAATAGCAATAACTAAAACAATCTTCAACTGGCCGCTTCTAACATCACTAATTTATTTTTTATAAAGTTTCCAATATAAGATTGGCTGTATACAATGATACTTTTGCACGTTCGCGTGTCTGTCAACACACTATAATATTTCCCGCCGAACGAAACGTCAAACTGTCAAACGCGGGGACATTGCGCCTCTACTCGTGAAAGGCGCCAATTTACTGATTACAAAATCTCACGTGGACCTCCACTGCTTGGCTATACCTTTATAACTATGAAGGGCCATTGAAACGACTATCGCTATAAGCCCACATCAAAAAGAGACAGCAATACAAGCGAGTGTCAACACCCATTGTAAGCCGCTTACCGCTATTAGGACTGCTCATTTGTGAGAGAGAGACGTATAGATTTGTATTGTGTAGGTTTAATACGCGCCCCGCCCATTTCCTCATTTAACCCCCCCTAGTGGAGGGATGAACTTGGGCAGTTTTAAATTATCTATTATAATAAAATTATTTCGCAAAATAAGGGGTTGGTTATGTTAATGATGTGTTTAATTTATGTCGATTTCTTTATCTGTGAATGGTGACAGTTATAATTCGCGTATTACGCGACGGTTGGCTTGAGTCAATCATATTAAAACGCTTGTTGTCGTATATTTTTATTAAATAGGTCGTGATTTGTTCTTTAGCTTTAAATGGGTATTGAAAATCTGACTGACTGACTAACAGATAACAGACATTTCTTAATTAGTGTATGTCCTTATAACTACATACAAAAACCGTTTTTATATTAACTAAACCAAAAGATTTTTATTGATTGGCGTAACTAAGAATGCATTGCAGATTCTGTTTGGTAATTTTACCAATATTTAGGGAAAATTTAATTTTGATATGATTTATGATAATTTATTTTGTTACTTCCACTTATACTACACACTATCTACTACACTTTATAGGCTTATTATTGTCAATACTGAAACGGAGGAAAAATATGTGCTAAAATCTTACTAGGATGGCGTAATTGCCGGTTTTTTTAGTTTTATTTTTAAACTTTTATTTTATAACTCACATTATAGAAACCCTTTAATAAATAGCCGTTCTCCCTCCTGCAACCTTCAAAAAGGTTTCGCGTATATTTCCTGTCTCTTTTCATCATACACTCGTCATTTATGGTACAACTGTGAGTAAAAATGCAACTCAAAAAATAGTCTAGGCTTAATTGATAAAGCTCATTTTTGCTTGTATAGTTTAGTGTAAGCTTCTGTCAACATTTGCGGTCGGCTTTCGGTTTATCTCCCCCGCACAAAATTATTAGTCACACAAACATTATCTTTGACCAATGGCACGTAACCACAGGCCATTTTCAGCCAATCGATGAGCTTAAAATGTTCGTTTTCGCGCGCTTCTCAATTTGAATGTTGTTTTGTACGATTTTTTAAATAGAACCGTTACCTTTGTAGCTTTACAAAAAGAGTTGTGTTTTAACGCTACATTTATTGTTTGTAAAATTTATTATTTTTGGATGCCGTAATTACCTATCTCGTTTTGCTTCATCATTGTGTTTCTCTGTAGAACAATGTGGGATAAGAAAGTGCATCTTTTTTAATGAAATGGTTCAGATATTATATCAATAGGTACAATATATTTACTTTAATATATTTACTTATTTTTTGTAGGTAGACATTACATTTAAATGAAAAGGTATTAGAAAATTTATAAAGTTAGGTCTACTATTCTTTATCTCAATCTTAGGGATTGAATTACCTAAAATACATAATAATTAATTAGTAAAATAAAGCCGAGGGAATTTTTTATCCATAATATACACATTTTGTTCCTGAGTTTAGGCTGTACGTTTTCAGTTAGTCACAATGGCGTAACGTGCCTTTGCCCTCCAAGGCACGCTACGCCTCCTAACTAAATTCGATAACAGGGCCCCTACCCTGTATCGAAATTAGTTAGTAGGGCCCAAATAGAGGGTAAAGGTTTCTCACAAAACAAACAAAAATGCTTGCATTAAATTAAAATAAATATTTATTTTTATCTGTTTTTGCCCGGGAAGCATGAGATTAAGTGACATTGTTTATAACATTTTACTAATTTTTGCTTACACACGTTAGGGGCCTCTGAAGCCCGGGGGCCCCGTATCATTGTAGCTACGCCCCTGGTCAGTCATTTACCTACTGTTTCTTAAACCAAAGACTTAAATCTAACATAGTTACGTACCTAACTTACCTACGTCCACGGAAAGTAAAAGTAAATTTTCCCCCGCGATCGGCTGTTTGCTGTATCTCAATATTTATAGAAAGCCGTTGCTACGTAACAGACCTTCAACTTATATAGGTAGGTATGTCTTTTATACAAGAAAGTTGCCCAAGAAGCACACAGCCTGTCTGATAGTATGGGATACCGGTGCGGTGTATCTACTGTACTGCAGGGAAATATAAATTGGTACATTTTTGATAATGTCATTTGGCACCTTACCGTACTTTTTATGTCGTGTGACAAACGCCACGGATCATCACCTCACCGGCGCTAATAGTGAAGTGGTATGTCGGACTCGAACCGACTAAAACCACACGGTGTTCCGTCACAAGTGGGTCTATTGCAAGGGACTCGGGTATACCCTAGGAAGGAAGTTAATGAGTCAACCCTACCAAATAAACGCAACGTTTCGTAATGGTCGGGTAACGAATAGCTAAATGACGCGGTAATGCCGGGACTTGATGGATGCTTAAACAAATAAGAAAGAACATTTATACTACATAAATGTTCACAATTTCGGTTAAAAATAGGGCATTTTTTCGGCCTTGATAATATACTTTATATAATTTACTAACTTTAATAGATAATAAATTTAAAATATCTGTAACAATTAACTGAATTTTGTCGGCCGAGACTACGGGGTCTTGATGCAAATGTAGGTATAGCATTTAAACATTTTATGCAATCAGCTAGTCGCTAGGCGCCGAACGTTGAAGTTCATTCACCGTACCTCACAAACATAATACTTACGGTTGTTAAGCTTACATTGCGTAGCGTCAAATGAAAGTAATGACTATAAATTCTTAATCTCGAATTTTTATGATGAACTGACTTTAGCTTAGCGCCTAAGGGTTTCAAATATAAGTTAAAAAAATCTTACAGAAAAATTATTGCACCATGGAAACTCGAATTAGTATAAAACCTTATGTAAATTAGGTGATTAGTACGATCAATGGTGTGGCTGCTTTCTGTTTAAGAGGCGGCCAAGGTCCGCCGGGGTCCTCGAGGGATGTCGTTCCTAGTTCCTAAAGTATATCCGAGTCCCTTGCAATAGCCTCGCTTGTGATGGAACCCTGTATGGTTTTAGGCGGTTCGATTTCGATATACCAATACACCATTATCCCCGGTGAGGTGATGATAGGGGTTTCCACATGATACAAAAAAAGATGATTAGTAAGATAGGATATGAGAAATTTTACCTTCTTGTTGAGGTAAGTACTTTTTAAAAATAAAAATATCTCCAATATCAGCACTTCACGCCAAAACTACCCATGATTTCATCTATTTATTGTCGATTTGTCCATCCAAAGGTTGCCTGGAAGAAATTGCTTTCAGTGATAAGGCCTTTGTACATATTCACCTGATGTATTTCATGCAAAAACATTTTTGTTGGTGTACAATAAAGTTTATTTCTATTCTATTCTACTTGGGATTTTGTTATACTACTAATTTGGCTAAGAAGTACACAGCCTCCTTAACGATAAGCTTTTGCCGATGCCTATAAACTCGCAGCAAATAGTGGTGGTCCCGGGACGTTGTCAACTCTTAAAGTTCTTGCAACCCTTATCACCAGTAGACAAAACTGAACTACTAAAGCACTTAACCGCGTCTTCTCTATGTAGATTCAAGGTCTTTGAGGAATAACAAAATATTATAAAAGTAAAGAATTTTTTAATTTGAATTTTTTTATGAAGATAAAATAAGGATGGTCGTTTGTATACGATATCGTAGGCATAGACGTACTGAGCAGGCAGCTGCCTCCCCTCCCCCCTTTGGTTTTAGCAAGCTTAGGTACCTGCTAAGGTAATTTTGAGTCAATTTTTTTATTTTTAGTCTATAGCTACTTCGACTATTTCTGGTCTTTTGAAGCGCAATCTTGCTTTATCGTTCACCGCTCAGACTTTCAAGAAACCTCAAGATCTACTGAGCAGTGATTGTGTGTATTGCCTGCGGTTGCATTATGTGCAACCCTAGGTTGATGCTTCGGTACCGCATTAGTGGGCCACAAGAGCATGGAATGCGTTGTAATTTTTTCTAAAACTAACTAAGCTACATAGAAGTTTAATACGCCATGTAGTACCTACATTCTGCGTGTGATATAGGCATGGACACATGCACAGAATTTAAAGAACACTTTTGTTCAAGTCACCTATAAAACAAAATTTTTAACAAAGTTTAGGACCTCTGATGCCACAATAGATACGCCGATACACACGTCAAACTTATAACACTCCTCCTTTTTGCGTTGGGGTTAAAAAATTCCTATAGCACTCAGTGGTAATGCAGCTTCCTAATATCGAAAAAAAACCATAATTGGATCAGTAGTTTCAGTGATTATCCCCTACATCCAAACTTACAAACTTTACCTCTATATAATATCAGTCAAGATATTTGTTTTGTCTGTCACAGCTGATTAAGTGTCAAGTGTCCGAAATGTTAAGATTGTTTTCATCTAAGTGGATGACTGAAGTCCTCTTTGCTGCTCAATTTGGCGTGATATCCGCAATAAGGCAAGTAATGCTCGCTTAGTGTGGAAACGGATTCTTTAAATAAAAAAAAAAGGTTTTTTCTTTATTAAAACTTATCTCGACGGCGAATATAAGAAATCCGACCCTTTAAAAACCTACACACTCCTTTCTTGAAACTTTTTTGTTTTCATTGTAATTTATTTGCAACAATGATGATTATAAAATTAATCATAATTTAAGTTTAAAGAGAATCATGTTTTTAGTTTGTTTAGGTTTTATTTAGTAACTGATTAACCTAAATAAATAGTAAGTATTAGTTTTAAAAAAGAAATTCTTCAGAAAAACAGCGCATCTAAATTTCATGTGTTATGCACACAATCAGTAAATTCATCTAAATCGAAAATAAAATTTGTTATATTATAAGCAAAACCCTACTACATCTTTTATTGAAAAAATAATTTTACGATATTCTGACGAATACCTTTCGAAAACATCACTCACAAAATTGTTTATTCCAACAGTTTTCACAGCACTATGACATCTCTATACAGGTAATGTAGGAAATCATTTCATCTGGATCCACTTATGAATATAATAAAAGCGAGTAGAAACGGAAAAGTCCACATTGAATATTTTATTTACAAAAAACGTTTCTTTAAGGTGTGAGTCTGTCTCCATACAATGTGGAATGGATGGTCATTGCAGCGTGTGCGCAATTGCGTGCGAACACTGATCGGGCACCAATCTTCAACTGAACTTGCTTCATTAGTAACGCTAAATATGTTTGTAATGCACAAAAAAAAGGATAAAATGGTTTGATTTCTTCCCAGAGATTTACTAAGTATTCGTAATACGTACCAATAATATGAAATTATACCGATATTATGAAAAGAGCTGCTATATTTGTATTATATTTGTAATACTTGAAGGTATATACAGCTATATCACAAACTTAAAATAAAGTTTACTACTTCTTAAGCGCTGGTTGAAGGCCCCTATTACGAGAATGGGACCAAAATTATGATTAGCCAAAGGTGGGTGTTGAAAACGACTCTGCCCACTCCTTTAGAGATATAGGCGTGAGTGTATGTACCTACTGGAACCTATGGTTTGGTATTTTTTTTTATTAACGTATTAAGTACTATTTCGCACCAAAAATCCGCCATTAGTTTTTTTTTTTCAAACATATCTACGGACACTTGAGTTTTTAAGACGAAAATAAGTTAACTGTCGAAATCCATCGAGCCGTTTGGTAGATACGTAGTAATAACGAAATTTACAAACCTACAAGATACGCGCGAAATATATAACCCTTTCTTGGCAGTCGCGTAATATGGAAACTTGTTAAAAAAAATCTTACAAACATGTCACAGTTAGTTAAAAGTATTTGTGATTTAAATGGATTTAGTTACATAATACTTTTACAATGTAATATGTTTTTCTTACAGCCATATTTTAAGTTGCTTATGAGCTTAGCTATTGAGGACCCGCCAAAACTATTTGGCAACAAACTCACAAGTATTATGCATGCAGCCTACAACGATATCCAATAGCCTAGGGCTGTCCCAACATTCGTACTCAATCGATATCAGTTTGCGTTTCAAAAACAGTTACACAATTATAACAAAGTGTACACACTCTGGCATTAGCATCCCTTGTTACCATTTAACCGTTTATAATGCAGTTACATTCATAGTGGTTACACTACAATCGCTCTCATCATTAGTGTTGTGAAACCGATAATCTTTTGCATGTGTTCTTCACGCTTGCTAAATTTTGCGGGGTTGACAGTGTGGAACACGTGCAGTTAGCGTAGAGATTAGTTGGGTTTTGATAAGTGAATAAGTGGTTAGCTGTATTTAAATTTTTTCTTTTATATTTAAGTAGTTGTTTTGGTTTCAATATTCTTTGCGCGATACAGGATCGATCTATTTATTGTCTGTAGTTTACGCTAATGTATAAGTACGATACGGTTTTTGCTATAAGTGTATTTTGTCTTAGAATCCCTAAAGCAGTGGTTCCCAATTAGTTTTTCCTCCGTACCACTTCAAAAAAGACCTGAAAATCGCGTACCCCTTATTTAATAAAAAATCTGTTTGTTTTTAATATTTCTTCTCCATCTTAAAATTAGGAGCTTTTATGTTACCTGTTTATAGAATTTTCCCTGTGGCCCACTGTATAAAAATGTTTAAAATCAAAGGTGACGGAAGGCATCCCTGTCTGACTCCCTGCACACTGATCAATTAACAACATATTTTGACAATTGCTGTTTGGCAATTTTTTTTACTGATTTTCTTAGTCAAGATTGCTCCGCGTACCCCTTGATGCAACCTCGCGTACCCCTGGGGGTACGCGTACCACTAATTGGGAAACACTGCCCTAAAGGTTTGACCTAGGATTAGGAAGCTATAAAATTTACAATAAATGCAAATTGAAGATTTATCATGAAATGAAATGAAACGTAAAATTATATGTAAAAGTAGTAGTAAAAAGGTCTAGGTTTCAGTTTGCCAAACTCAAGGCATTTATTGGTAGCCATTGAAGAATTCCACCATCTACCTCTCGCCCCAGTCAGCATATTAAAGTACCACATTATTGTAATGTCATCCTGCGAAATTACTTCTTCTTAGTTTCTCATATCAACTGTATACATATTAGGCAAACCTGCAATCGAAAAATATTATAATTAGAAGTAGGTTAGAATTGACAACGGGATTTGCGAAGCCTTTATTGTCTTGTTATCTTCTTCTCTAGTTGTACCAAAGGTGCGTTAGACATGCTTTGAGACGATCTATTCATATCATATGATATGACGAGCAAAAACGGTGAGACTGGACATGCTCCTGTCTTTTAGAATCTTTTGAAGCGGTGGAAATCACTGGATACTGACATCAACCCGGTCAACCCTTAACCCGGACCACAGAAAGGAACGGTGGCTCTTTGGACCTACGAGAAAGCATACCTCTGATAATAATACCTAAATGACCTGGTAGAATCTTGGAGGGCAATCATGTCATCACGCCCTTGTTGATGTGGAACTCGCAGGTTTTCACAAGATATAAAGAGATTAAAATGTTCTCGATCGAAAGGGTTAATAACATTAAAGAAAGCTCTTATAGTATGTAGGGATAGCAGCAGCAAGCGGGGTGGTGCCTACCTTTTTATCCATACAAAATAAGGAGAATAAGATGACTTTCAAGATTTATTTACATAGGGAACTAGATACAAGTAAAGTTGTCATATAACAATCTACAAAAATAGATTTAAAGAATCCCAATAGTTTTTAAATTACATTGTGACCCGTAGGATGTGAAGCCGGTGGTAGTAAACCGTCGATGTATTATGTGAAAAGATCCCTTACAATACAACATATTGTGTTCTAACTACACATTATGATAATGAATGGATTTTATAATGATGTGGTTAAAAACAATGGCGGTTTCCACATAGAATCTATTAGAAGCGAGGCGGTGGCTCGTGGGCCGCACTTCCTACATATTCTGCAATTATTATGCAAATACCGATGAACAACAGTTTGCAATGAATTTTTATTCAATATTTTAAATACATTTATTTATATGCACTTTTATTCATAACCTTGCTAACGTAGAAGTAGAAGAAATAAAACATTGTCTTGTTGGTAGTTACTGTAGGTATGTACCCACTCTTGATTAAATGCTATGCTAGGTTATATAATAAAAGTATGTAGAAAAAATAAGTTGTAGAATTATGTATTACAAATAAAAATATTTAATTAACATGTTCTCTTTTTAGGGTTCCGTTCATCAAAATTAAAAAGGAACCCTTATACGATCACTTTGTTGTCCGTCTGTCTGTCTGTCAAGACACTTCTTCTCAGGAACCCGTATACGCATCAAATTGAAACTAATGCCAAATACATAAGTTTGAAGTCCCTTGAAGCTGTAAAAAAACCAAGCTTCTAAGTCAAGGCAATCAAAAGATACGGCCATTAAGCTTTAGATTTTAATAAATTTGAACATTTCGCAGGTAAATGAAAAAGCTATAGGATACTTGCTATTAACCTGGAATCATAAAATTTGATAAGAAGCAAGGTCTGACACAGAGCACACGTAACGGAAAAAATCCGAAAGCCGTAATATTGGTCGTATTAGCTATTACTAAATTCAATCTGTGACAACCACGTGGATTGTAAAATGTCCAAGGATATTAGGTCAGAATTTTGGTTAGGACACCTTTATTTACTCCTACCATGTTCGCTCCATTATCGTACCCTTGATCTCGACAATGGTTCATGTCCAAGTTAAACTTTTGTACAACGAAAGAGGTCAATGAGTCCTGCTCCTCATTCTCACTTACTGACTAATAAGCAACAAAAAAACTCTCTACTTCTTCTTCATTAGTGTCAACATAACGAAATGTTAGTAATGGCGGATTACTGATATTGACTTTACAATAGACATCAGCCTGACAGGCGACCATCAGCCTTCCCACGAGCCTGCCCCTGTCGTCAGTGCTTAAATGATCGTCGGTTAATAACGATTGTACTAACGAATCGGTGACCGGTGGTAGTGTTTCGGTTGATTGCCCGGTGTTGTAGCATCGCTCGCACCGCCAAAGTGCCGCCACTTAGTACATTTGTCTACTTGTCAATTGAAAAAAAAACCTTCTAATAGCAAATTGCCTCTCGATTTGCGCTAATGGGAGCAATTCTATTGTATTTCCGCAGAGCAAGAAAGTTTCAATGTTGTGGAGGAGAACTAATCGTCTAAAAGCGCGCTTTGAACACACTCACTTATTGTACTGCACCTATACTCTGTGTATTCTTCTATTTTCTTTTTGATAATTGCTTGAAAACGTAAGAGCCTTTTACTTGATGTCCTGTGCCCTCAAATAGAAAGATATACCATTAAATGGGGGCCGGTCTACATATTCAGTAGACACTGATGTTGGTAGGTTTTTTAATGTAAATAGAGTACACAGATAACCCAAAAGCCTCACCTATAATGTAATAGACTAATTGACCGGCGCAACTTCATCTGCGTTTGTAAATTTTCCCCGTTTTTGCAACATTTTTCAAAGATGCTCAGTTTCTATTGGTCGTAGCGTGATGTATAATAGCCTTCCTCGATAAATGGGCTATCCGACACTAAAAAACCTTTTTCAATTCGAACCAGTAGTTCCAGAGATTAGGGCGTTCAACCAAACAAACAAACCCTTCAGCTTTATAATATAAGTATAGATTTATGGACATAGACTCGTAAGTCAAAGGTATATTCATAGTGTCATAGTGTATATTATTATCTTCGCGTATCTTATTGTACTTATATCTTCGCGAGTAGCGCCCTCTAAATTGTAAATTGTTACCGACTTTTCGACATTGTGGTGATTATGAAGTGAAGTGCGCCTAGGACTATGTTACTAAGGACTAATTGGCTAAGGAATGATTAATCGGCCAAGCGAAACGAATGTCTAGAAGGTAATTTACTAGTGGAACCCGCCTTTTAGCTAAAATGCTTTAATATTTAATAAATAATTAAAACAAGGGCGCTGTTTTCTTTCACAAATCTATTTAGGTTTTGTGCTGAAGTTGCAAGGGCTTGCCGAGTAGCCCATGAATGAGAATGAAAACAGAGGTTTACTGATTGGGCTGCCATCTGTATCTACTATTAGAATAAGGGTATCTCTCACCCCTCAACAGATGGCGTTAGTAACTACGCGGTGTAGTTTTTTATTGTATTTATTTTTTACCAGTGTTTGTTTCTATAGTAAATCTAATGTATAAGCATTCAGATATATACTAATACAATTATAAATAAAAATATACGTCATATATTAGAAAACTTTCAATTGTATGCTAGCTGTTTAAAATAAGTTTATTATTAGGGTTATTTAAAAGTTATTTTCGTTTTCAAAAACCTATTTGGGTTTTTTATTTTTTTTAGTTTTATACTACAATCATCATTATTACGCAATCAAAGTGTCTTATAAAACAAGTTTAGAAACACACAATCAGAAAAAAGCCATAATGTTGAAAATTAAAATTTTTCAATAAAGTAAAAAAAAAAATTGCACCATATTTTATAAACAATATAAAAAGTGTTTCTTTTCCCAAATTAAAAGTACAAATTTTCTAATTTGTCTACAAATAAGAAAGTCTATACACTTTTTTTTATGGTATAGGGGGCAAACGAGCAGACGAGTCAATTGATAGTAAATGACTACCGCCGCCCATGGGCACCTGTAACTCAAGAGTCACAAGTGCGTTGCCGCCCTTTAAGGTAGGAATAGGGGAAGAGGGGGAGAGGGGGAAGAGCAGGAAGACGGAAGAGGGTGATTAGAGGGGGGACATGGGAAGGACGGGAATAGGGGACAGGGAAGGGTTAGGATCCCCGGTAACCTCACAAGCATTGATTGACTGCCAGTTTTTGGTTTCTCCCACGTAAAGTGGGTGTGGTTTGTGTATCATATTGTATCCTTTTAATAATTACAAGGAAAGTTTTACAGTATACAAAAGTATGGTTGGACAGTCCTTGGAGTCTCTTGCCTGTTCTTCTTCACAGGATCTACGTATTGGAACAGACACCTAGCTTCACGACTGACTACTAGTCTACTACTCCTGACAATTCAAAAATACCCATAATGGGTTGTTTAATTGAAGAAATGATTTGGATTTTGGTTCATTATGTAACTTTAAGAATCTAATTTTAAGCATCTAATTGGCTATGGCATTTCATAGACCAGTTTGTAATCATATAAAAGGGCAGTAACGCCGTATTAAAAATACATTCTACATTCTGAAATTTTTTAGTCAGAGTATTATTTATATCATGCCTATTCAGCGTTAAAGGTTTAATCGTGGAAACCGAAAAAAAACTAGTTTTAATAAAATATCCGTATTTATGGGATAAAGCTAAAGTAACAAATCGGGTATGCAGTTACCAGTGCCATCTAGTAACTTTTTATTTTACCCCTCACTAGATTTCCTTAGCAGCGACGCTGTGTAGTAAGAAGTCTACGTTTGAAAGATCTATTCACCACTTTGGGTAGATGTCGTTATACAATCACCTGTATTACTCATCAAGTCGAGTGATTCCACAGTGTACTGGTTCTACAGTGATTCTGCTACCCTCAAGAAGATGGCGTTGAAACAGAATTTATATGTAATATGTTCAACTAATTCTTGAAGTTTAATAAATACCTTCGTTCGTACAAAAGTTTGGAAATTTTATTCTCTCAATTTGTTATAACACAAAATTGTATTGGAATTCAATACTTACGTTACTAATCTTTTGGAGTTACGTTATACTTTTCAGCTTAAAACGAAACTATACCTACCTATAAATGTATTTGTTCTATAAAATAAATTCTTTATAATTAGAAAAATATATTTCAATGATCACTAAAAATATTTCTGTGATTAACTGAAAATTGTTTCGAGTCTGGGTGAATTATATAAACCGTAGTGATATTGGGTTTAGATATTTATTCTCATTAAGAATTATAATACAATTCACTTAACATGAGAACATAATTATTACTAATACACAATAATATTACTTGAGAGCATAGATACATATTGGCGGTAGCAAAATAATAATGCTGTAACTGCTACCCACACTGTCACAACTTCGAGCGTAGACGGACATCGCACTACAAAGATGTAAGGATGTAGTGCGCTTAACTAGAAGCGACATTTTAATTTTTGTATAATAATTTTCGTATATGATGCTGCTAATAGTTTAGTAATTAAAAACAATGTTTGTGAATGTGTTTGACTTTATCCAAATTCTTATTACTTATAATTAGTGTAAACTTCTTTAGGCAAGTTGGGCACTTTTGGTATGCGCGATATTGAATGTTGATGAACGTGAAGTCCCAACGACATAGGAACAATTCCGTAGCGCTCAAAATCATCATCATCATCATGATCTGCCCGACAACGTCCTCTATTAGATTAAGTCCTCTCTCTTTCAGTGCTTAAATCATCTTATAAAGTTAGAATGATCTGAGTCTAACAAATAAAAATAAATAAACAGAAAACACATTTAATTAGAATTGCGAAGAATTTCCAGTTGAGCGCCATCTATCTAAGGCTCTTCAAATAAATTCTATATGATTTGAAGAGTATGAGATACACGAGTAGGAGGACGTTACGGACGTTTTATCCGTAATGTTTCGTAAAGTCTCTTAGGATGGCGCTGTTTCCAGAATGGTGAAAAAAGGGGTTCACATGGGGATTATTTTTGAAGTGAAAATTTCTTTAGGGCACGTTTGTGCACTTTTGCTTTAGGGAAAAAGCACTGAATTCGTTACCGTCACGCTAATAATACATATATAGATCCACTAGAGGGCACTTATCTGAACATTGAGTTTTGTCAGCTTCTTATTATATATATGTATGTGTACATGTACCTATTTTCACTTCTGATGTGCAGTCCTACGACTGACAGTTTTTGAAGTGATAACTTCTAATGGGAGGGTAAACCTCTTCGTTACGTAAAGCGTTACGGCGCCAGTCTGTCTGGCGTTTAACTTATCAATTCTGTCGGGCGTCCCGAGACGCACACGTTTTGAAGTGATAGCTTCTTATGGGAGGGTAAACCACTTCGTTACGTAACGCGTTACGGCGCCAGTCTGACTTACTTTCTCTCAAGCATAAAGTTATCACTTCTGTCGGGGGTCCCGAGATGCACACGTTTTTTTTATATTTTATATATATTTTATAGGTATCAAGATTAATAAACATGGAAACAGAATAAAAGTAGCGTGATAGCCGGAATCATAAAGTTTAAAATAAATAGTCTTGCGCGTTCCAAGGCATAGTTCACAGGCACACAGCCGATTATTTGCCACTTTTGTTACAAAAAAAAGTAATTATTTTTGTTATTTAGGCATGTGTTTATTATAAATAGAACTATACTTAGGTAACACCTACGTATATAACCACTATATTATCCTGCAATACACAAATAAAGACCGAATGGGAATGTAATAAAATGGTGTCTACATAGATATTATTTCAGAATTCAATTAGAAGTAACATCAGCCCCTCATTTTGTTTGTCTTTTGTTGATATACCAACTACATGGTTTTGTTTGCTTTAATTTACAACCTTCAATAAAAAACTCAATTTTATAACACAAAATTGGTATTTCTTGGGCGAAACGTGACAACACGTGTGACGGCAAGACAAGGCAAGGCTGCTTCACACAATCGCCAAATCATTGTGTTAAAGTTCAATGTCTGTCTGTCTTATAATTTCCTATCTTTTGCTTGTATTTGAAATTCAGTTGCTTAACAATAATTTTACATATTGTTCTACCATTTAAATTCTTTACTTTTGTTTAGTTTATCCTAAGTTAAAAAAACGAACAAACCCACTATTATGGTACATACTTAAACATTCACTGTACTATGGAAAATGCTCCCCCCTCCTGAAATTAGGATATCTACCAACCGTGACACGTTAAAAGCTAAGGTTCGTGAAGTTTACAGGATTCAGTTAGCAGAAATATCCTCACAATCTTAGATCGATAAACTCTTTTTTGTACAAAACATACAAAATGAAACAAACCTATACTACAACAACTAATAAACAATACATAATAACATATTCTTACAAAGGCCTTATCGCGCTTTGCGATCTCTTCCAGGCAACCATTGGATGGAACGAGAGTTAGTATGGCAAGAGCAGTTGCAGTAAAATGGAACACTTACTAAAATCACTGAAATGCATGTCTCTAGCGTGCAGTTTCAATAAGAATTAAAAAAAAACTATCTGTTTACAAGTTACGACCGTTTGAATTTCCAGGTATTTTTGCCTCCGTTTTTCATAAAGGCAGGTGGAACATGTAAAGTAAAAGGTTTTAAATCGTGCATATATTTTTGTTTTGAAACTATTCACTGAACTTGGAAAATTTTGAAGTTAGTTTTTATGGATTTTCTTAGTAACCGAATAAAAATACAAAAAATGCACATATATAAATGCACGGGCATCATGAGCCTAACCACTCAACAACTCAGATAATACTCCTTTCTTATTATTTTTTAAATTGGGTAATTTTTGGCAAGCCGGGGCACTGAAAAACATTTTTATCCATGTGCAATCCAACGATGAAACGTATATAAAAAAATTTAAACTCGCTCAAGTGTGTTAAATTGGTCCTCGGTGAGGATAGCTGGCATCTGCCTAATCAGGAACTGGAAGAAGAAGGGATTCTGTAAAGAGCAATTTTGGTCGTAACCAATAGTAAAACATTTTCCTACAACTTACCTCTTGTCTCCAATCTTATAACCATAGGTATATTTATTTATTTATTTGTAGATATATTTATCTGTATGAATGTAATGTATGTATATTTATGTTTAACTTTTTTTAGAAATTTCGTTCTAATACACATGCCATGTCCCTCACTGAATCACCCAATGACCCATAGTTTCATTTGGTAGACCGCCTCGTGCAATGTAAAATGCAGGAAGTGTTTAAAAAAATAAATAAAAACAATACCTAGGTATGTATTGAAAAACTCTCACACAAGGAATACAAGGTGCCAGTTTGACGGCAGCCAAGTCAATGAAGATAGGTAATTTGTTCTCAGCACGATACAAATTAATTTAAACTTCACTGATATCAGACGTTATTAAACTAAATTTAGAAGCAATAAAGATTCATTTGCATGTAAAGTAATACTAATATATACCTTCAGAACATAATTATGTAGGTTTGGCGGTTAGATGAGTCAATATAGAGTAATAATTAAATGACTTCCAAGATGTGTTAAACTAGTAAGTTGCAAATGAAGCTAATTAAAATGTGGTAAAATACAATTGATTTAAATATGCCACTTGAAATTTTCTTTTGCTATTTTATTGTTGCTTGGAACTGGACTTTTAATTTAAAAATGTTAGGTGGCCCTTCGGGTCTGACCTATTCAATAATTACAATTTGTTCACATGTGATGTAAATATCGGTATATCGTTGTCGTAAACCACTGTTGGAACTACCCACTAAATCATGTCGGGATGTTTTAACTTTACAAACCTTCCTCTTTAAATATCTTTAATAGGGATGTTGACACTAATCACAAATTTATATTGCATTTTAACTAAATGATTCATTGTGATATATAAAAACCTAAAACAACGTTTTTTTCATTAAAAAGACTGTTAAAAATATATTATAGATGATTAAAAAAGGCTGAAATAGTAACCATGACCATGTGACTGAAAACACCAATCAGATTCTATTACGTAATTATCCGAGAGACTGACAGTTGATACTTGATAGACAGCCAGCTGTCAGCAGCTGTCAGTTGGTATCGTAATAATATTAACATAGAAAACGTCACTCATTGCGTTTGCGTGCAATTATCTCCAATAGCTGGTGCTTGTTGTTGACAACGACGCTGCCTCTCTTCCAGCAAGTGTTAGCCACTTTCTCCTTATTTGTTTATTTTTTGGGACATTTTTGAAAAGTTGTGTGCTGATTGTTGTGCTTTTGCACTTGGACACTGCACAGCATTTGTAATACTTTATGTCCATTTCTCTCAGGTAAAGCACTTAAATTTGGTATATTCGTAAAGGTAACCGCGAGCACAACCACCAAGAACACTTATTACTGTGACGGGCTGACAGTTGAATAATGTTTTTCGGATAATGACGTAATCAAACTGAAGTGAGTGTTTCGGCGGGAAAATTTAAAAGTAACTTTATTTTTTCAAATTTCTCTGATAAATTTTAGTGTTTTTTAACAGAATATTATTTATTGCGTTCATTATGGGTCTAGGTATAAAATAAAACCAGTTTTGAAAATATGTCAACATCCCTATTGGGGATACAGACGTGAGTACTGTATGTATGTATGTTTATATCAATAGTACGGAGTCACGGATCACGATACCAGTGTTTAAATCATTAACCATCTCTAAAAGAAAAATTCTGACAAAATCATATGATTCTGATCACGAATCTTCAATGTTTTAAACGGGACCTATAATTAAATTGAATTTTAACGTAACATTATTAGCCCTAGGCAAATACTTCAGAGATGTGATGTGAATTTTGATCTTCTTAAAATCTGGCTGCTTTGTTGATTCAATGCATTAAACAGAAAGATGGGAGGAGAGTGTCGTAATGAAATTCCTAATTTTTTATTGTCTATTATTGCTTTCGGCCCATGAATCGCAAAGTTTACAGTTACGGCTTTATATATGTCCAAATAATAATATTATAATAACATCCTATTTTTTATCGTAAGCTGGTGTTCCTGTCCTGGTCTTCCATTTATCAAAGGGCATGGCTATTGACTCGGAAACGACGCCGCCGATGAGCTGGCAAGGAAGGCACTTACAACGTCAGCGGCAGGCCCAACTATACTGCTGCCACTTCCCTTCAACTAATTTCGCTTATGGGTAAGGCAACGGCCTAGTGAAGCGCACAACGGTCGCTGGGCCGCCATACCTAGCTGCAGGCAGTCTAAGCTGGTGTCGACGAAGGTTTTTGACCCTGTTTGACTGCTCAGTCTTAACCAACTTAACATCAGAATAGTTGTAGAAACCATTACGGGACATTAGGCTCTGAATCGGCATCTATGCACCATTAATACGACAGACAGCCTTCTATGCAGAGAATGTCTCAACGCAGAGGAAACGTTCGCCCACGTTATCCTGGAGTACGAGGGAGTGGCCACAGAACGGGCAAATATTCTTGCAGATGCGAGGTCGCTCCTAGCAGTCTGTGAACGCCCCAGGAGGCTTCTGTGCTTCTGGAAGGAGCTAGGGTGACTCAACTTGCTAGCCTTATCTGCACCCTTAATGGACCAGTGAAATCAGTGCGATAACTTTTATTGTGCGTGCAGGATCAGTAGTTAGAATGGTTTTCTCCAGTTTACACACACGTCTATATTTTGGAATAATATATCTGTGATTTTATATGAACTAGTTATTAAAACAAAAAATAGCTTTCATTTTAATTTTTGTCTGTTGTAATTGTGAAAACAGGAAAACATTTCAATGTATTACTTGATCGTTAGGGGAAGTATTCCTGGAAACGATTAAATTCTATGTGCTATAATCTGATTGACTGGCCTGTTGGTCTAGTGGTTAGTGACTCCGACTGCTAAGCCAGAGGTCGTGGGTTCGATTCCCACCCAGGACAAATAATTGTGTGATGAGCACGATAATTTGTTCTGTGTCTGGGTGTAATTTATCTATAATATGTATGTATTTAGAAATATATAAGTATGTTTATCAGCAGTCCGGTTACCATAGTACACACACACACACAACAGGCTCTGCCTAGTTTGGGATCAGACGGCCGTGTGTGAAATGTGTGGAGTTATTATTATTCTCTTTATTTACTTAATATACATATAAATTAAATTTTTAAATACATTCACTATAAAAAAATAAAAACAAATATATTTAAAAATATAAAAAATAGTGTCCCACCGGTATCGGGTACAGGGACCAAGCTACCGGTGGTTAGGGTTCCAGAGATAGAAACCTCCTCACAATGCGTGCCGTATCAAGGAGGACTGCCTTCTGCATCAGGCTCTTAATCCAGCTGCCTAACGTGAGCCTCTAAAGGTGTTGGTCGAGGCTCTTAGCAATTAACCCATGGGCCGAAATGACTATCGGCACAATGATTGCTGAATCCACATCCCACATGTCGACAATCTCGTGAGCTAGGTCCAAATATTTTATTTCTTTATCTTTTTCGGCTTTTAAGAGATTGTCGTCATGGGGAATGGTGATGTCAATAATCATTGCTCGGCGCTCTAATCGGTCTATCACCACTATATCAGGCTTATTGGCAACAATAGTCCTGTCAGTGATGATAGATCGATCCCAGTACAATGTTGCACGACCATTTTCGAGAACTGGGTCGGGCACATAGTACGGTACCTGTAGTACGGTAACTCGACAGCCACAATATATTTAACAGCAAGTTGCTGATGGACTATCCTGGCCACTTGGTTATGTCTGTGCAAGTACTCGCCGTTGGCAAGACGAGAACAACCAGAAATGATATGCCTGAGGGTTTCTCCGGGACGATGACACGCCCGACAAATGTCAATTGTGCCGTCCTTCAGGATATATCTCCGATAGTTATTCGTCATAACAACTTCATCTGTAATTGCACAGACAAAACCTTCAGTTTCTCCGAAGAGGTCACCGAACCGTAGCCAGGATACTGATGCTAATAAATCTATATCGGGCCCATTTAAGGCCCGATAAAAACGTCCATGCAACGCCTTGCTCTTCCATATCTCCCTGCGGTCTGTAATAGTAAGTACTGCTGGTTTGCGCCAGTTCTCTTTTCCTAGAGCAAGCGGAGTGAGTCCGTTGTCAACTGCCACCACATCCCGATACACATCCAGGTCAACGGAGAGGAAGTAATCTCTAAGGTTGCATACCTCGCGGTTATGGAGGGTCTTGGCATTTAAAAAACCACGACCCCACATTTCCGCGGGATATACAATCTCATGACCGATGAACGTGGATGGTGCATTCGGTACGCGGTAAGCAGTGTACGAACGCTTCTATCCAGGGCATCTAGTTCAGTCTGAGTCCATCTAAGTATGCCAAAGGAGTAGGTTAGGACTGGTATGACCCAATCATTATAGGCCCGCACCTTAATACCACCTGACAAAAGACTTTTCAATACTTTTTTCAGGCGGCCAAAGAAACGTTACTTGAACGATTGCTTCATAGTCAATTCATTTACACCTAACGCCTGTGTCATACCTAGATACTTGTAAGTTTCGTTGGCGGAAAGACATCTAAGGTGTGTGGAATCTGAGAGTTCCATCCTCCTCAGATTCCAGAATCCTGCCTCTTTTTACATGCATGCAAATTGTTGCAGGCAAACAGTTTCAAATCATTCATGAAAAGGAGATGGGATATAACCTGACCTTCTTTCCGTAAACGATAGCCTAGCCCTGAACTCTCCAGTAAAGTGCTGAGAGGATTCAAAGCTAACCAAAACCACAAGGGACTCAAACTGTCACCCTGAAATATACCCCGCCTGATCTTAATATACTCGCCGTAACCCTGAGACCGCCGACATCCTGGATAGTAGAGTACCGTTCTCCATTGCCGCATACATGCCTTCAAGAAAGTGCATAGAGTTGTATCTACCTTGTACAACTCCATCACTCTCAAGAGCCACGTATGCGGCACAGAGTCATAGGCTTTTTTGTAATCTATCCAACATGTCGCCAAATCCTTTCGATTACGACGAACTTGTTGGTTAATGGTCGTGTCAATAATAAGGAGCTCTTTAGTGCCACGGGCCCCACTCTTACATCCATTCTGAGAGTAAGGCATAATAGTATTATTAGTTATATGAGATGTTATCTTCACTCTCAGAATAGACGTAAGTAATTTATAAAGTGTGGGTAAACACGTTATAGGTCTATAATTTTTGGGATCTGTGGCACTACCAGACTTAAAGAGTAGGTGAGTTACGCCTGTGGTCATAAAAGTCGGAAGCGAACCTGATTCTAAGCATGATTGCAGTTGAGATGCCAATCGTACATGTGAGCTACGGAGCCATTTTAACCAAAAGTCGTGCAGTCCGTCCGGTCCCGCTGATTTCCAGTTTGGCAGCGAACGAACTGCATAAGCTATATCAGTGTTCGATATTGTTATTGGCTCCATGGTATCAATCGACTCACACGAACGTTCGACATCTCGCATCCAATCACCCTCTGTGTGAGTGACAGGCATCGCCCAGATGTCACGCCAAAAGGTATTCGTAATTTCAGCATCTGGGAAATGTGTGTCACTCACTAAATCAGGCTGCTCCCACCTTCTATAAACCCACCTCTCATCCCTTTGGAATGAACGATTCTGAGTATATCGGTCCACTCGTTTTTTGTACCTTCGTATACGGTTTGCCCATGCATAAACTTTCTGTTTCAGAAAATCAATGCGCTCTGTGACCCGCGCTGCATAATTACAGGAACTGATATCAGTTCCCGAAAAAGCCCGGTTCACAAAACGCATTACTCTCGGGCGTGTGTTACCCGATCTGAAACAGATAAGCTTGCCAATGAGTGCCCTCGCCTCAGCGATATGACGTTCAATCCTGCACTGCCACGCCGGAGCAGCAAGCTTTGACCGAGTAGCGGTATCATTTTCTGGAAATTTAACACCAGCTACTCGACATGCTGCAACAGCCGCACAGTACAGAATTGAGTGTGTATCACTGAGATCTGTGCTTTCTTCTAAATAAATACCTAATATAGAATCAAGGGCACACACTAGCGCTTTATTTCGTTTATGCATTGGCAAACGCGGTAAACGAGGTCAGTTGTCATAACTCATGGTCCGATATTCTTGAATAGCACCTTCCAAAATGTTCCTTATTTGTTCATTGTACTGAGTACTTACAGATGAAGTACCACTGTCCTCTCCACCCTCAGCTGGGTAAGGTCGTAGCAACCCAGAAATTGATTGTGACACTGTTTGTTTGTGACACTGGGGAGAAGTAACAATGCTATTCTGCAAGTCCAAGCGTAGCCTATCAAGCACGGAGTTATCCAACAAATGACATCGTTGAATAGCCCGTACTTGATCCGATAGCCTTTGTGCCGTAACGTTAACAGCTGGTTCAAGTTCCTGAAACAGAGACAACATACGATTACGCAGTGAGGTTAGTTCCTCCCTCTGTAACCACAAAATATGCTCGCATGACGTTCTCGTTTATCGAGGATGTCCATTTCATGCGATGCACATTACCACCGGTAGCGGGGGCCCTATTCGAAGCCGGTGGGCCTCGGGGTCCCAAGCAGGTCGGTGGCCGGCCTCTCCCCTGCCGTCGTACAGGTGTTGGCGACGTCGGCGGAGAGAAAAACTCGTCACTCGATGTTGAGCTCGACACATCCACAGCGGCCGGTATGCTTGATGCCGTTTCCGGGGGCCGGGCGGCGGAGCTGAGCGACGAGTCCGGGGATGTTAAGGGTGCAATCCTTGCTCTGGATCTTGTTAACATCAGCAGTCATATTCTTCTTCTTTTAATTCAATGACTCCATCGTTTATCGATGATTTCAATTATATTAGACATGACGTTATAAACGTCATGTCGTACTCATATATTTTTTCATATGAATATTTATTTTTGGTATTAATTTTTATAAATACTATTGAAAATATATATAATTGGATTTGTAAATACAGAAAAATAAAAATATGGGATAAGAGGTGAAAATTTTACGACTGCCATATTATAGTGTTGCCAGTTATTATTATTATTATTATCTATTTGCACTGGTCTTGGTGTTTCGTTCTATGTTTTTCGCGTACAAAATAAAACGTGTTGCATAACCCATATACTTTTAAGATAGGTATTTTAATCGATTGAGAAATATCAAGGTAGTCTATATCATTCTCTTTTTTTACTAACTAATATGCATCTAAAACAAAATTGTAATTTTGTTATTTACTTTAGACCAGGGAACACCAACTTTATTTGGGGTCCGTTTTATAAATTATATGAACGTCGCAGTTCGTTTCTACTTTTTTCAGTTTTCAGAATCAGTAATAAAGTTTAATTTTATTCTTTCATACATTTTTGAAGTGAAACTTCTTTATCGACGTATGGGAGAAATTTTTGTAGCAATCGTCACGTTTTTCGGTTACGAGCCATGTTGCTTTTTTTATCAAAGTTTAGTATAGTGACGTAAAGAATATAATGTAATATATTATAATAATAACAACAATATATTAGTTTTGAAGTTTGGTTTGAAATAAGAATAACAATATATTAATTTGAAAGTGATAAAATAAAAAGACTTATTCAAATTTAAGTGAATTTACAAGAAAAGTGATAGTGATTATATATTTCGTTTTATAATTTCTTAAGGCTTAAGCCTTATCTACCCCATTTTCGTGAAGTTGCAAATAGTAGAAAAATGATATGTCGTAAAGAAGTTTCAATTCTTACCTGGGTACTCTGGTACACACACACACATTTTTTTTTTTTTATGAATGGTATACTACCTTACCCACTTACCCTATGTCCTTTGACATACCCCTGGTACTCTTGGCAAAGGGTATGCAAAATTTCATGATGATCGGAAGAACGGCAGCGGCAGCGCATAAAATACGAAAAAACCCGTGGCAGTCGTAGGACTGCACGTCAGAAGTGAAAACACATATAAACACACATCTGTATGTCATCATGACAATATTTGTCAACTGAACGTGACGGTCACGCGAGTTCAGTACCTTTTCCCCATACCTAAAAGTGCCCGACGTGCCCAAAGAAGTTTTCACTTCAAAAAGTGATGCCATCTACTAGTGACATCATCATAAGTACATACAGATTCCTGTATCCCTGCATATTTCGTGTATTTAGGTCACAAGTTTATGAAAGTTCAATTCCACAGACAAATTAGTATATTGTTTTCACTTTTATTGGAGTAATTATATTTTTAAAGATTAATTAATCTGACAAAACTCAATGTTTAGATTAGCGCCCTCTAGTGGATCGATCACGAGTTCAGTGCTTTTTCTCCATAGCAAAAGTGTACAAACATGCCTAAAGAAGTTTTCACTTCAAAAATAAGTCTATACTCGTACCTGTGCGAGCAAGTACTAACTTCATCTAAGGGAAATAATTGAATCACGTCACTAACTTATATTGGATATTTTAATTTAAAAAACTATATTTAACATTTCAATTTAGACGATTTTTTATAATTTGGTGGCGACATGTAGAGTAAGGGTAGTATGAATTATTTATAGTGACGCTTAGCGCGACCGCACAAATTGAGACTGAGTGCCGGATGTTGCACGTGATCATATTAACCTCAGATACATAGCGCAAACGAAGACTCTTGATACTTTTGCAGTGAGATACATGATTGAGGTGTGGCGTGTCAAGCAACTCCACTGCAATGTCAAGGGTCGTGGATTCTATGTATGTAGCTTAGTGCAAATATTGTATGCATGAATATGACTGGATGTGTATGTATTTTATAATTATGTATTTGATAGTTTCCCCGGAAGGAAAACCATTCTTAGCACGTTAGAAGAGGCGTGTTGTAAAGTGGTGATGATACATGTAGTCAGTATGCTGTCATGGATGCTTCTATGATTATAATAAGGTAATTCATATTGTATTGATATCGTATTGTTATATAAGGAATTGCTGTCCCGGATTTCACACCCAGCTGCGGTCAATCTTAAATTATTTTATTTTTTCTTTTGCTTAAGATTATTATTTGAAAAAAAAAGCTTCATTTTGAAATACGAGTCCCATACAATTTACGTACCAGGAGAAAGCGCAAGGTGACTCTATGTATGTTTATCTGTGTTTTATAACTCATTCATAACCTATACTTTAATATTTTCTAGAGGTTGAAGATACGCATGTCTTATTAAGATGATATAAAAGTTAAAAAAAAACAGTTTTTTTTTAAATACATATTATAGGTACATACAAATCTTGAAAAAGCTCTTTCTCTCTGACTGTCTTTCTGCCTTCTATAGTATGGAGGTGCTGTCATAGTCAGGTGGATCCGTTTTTGTATAACTCCTTATACAAAATGTGGGGGAGGAAACAAGATACCTTGGCCCTTTCTGTATAAGATTGGCTTACGCAAATATGATCATATCTTCTAATTTCGTACTCAAGTGGCTTCCGATTCGTCTTCGCCGGAATACTCATATCCTCTCTTTACTGTATAATATCTTGTTTAACCCTACTACCCCTGTCTATTTAAGAAAACTTTCAGTCGTAGGACTGCACGTCAGAAGTGAAAACACATTTTTTAAAGATTAATTAATAAAGAGCTGACAGAACTCAATGTTTAGATCAGCGCCCTCTAGTGGATCTATATACGTATTATTAGCATGACGGTAACCAGTTCAGTGCTTTTTCCCCATAGTAAAAGTGCACAAATGTGCTTAAAGAAGTTTTCACTTCGAAAAACGTTTCGCATTTATGCACGACACACAGGATAGATATTTAAGATCATCGGAAATTCCAACTCATACAACAAAATTTTCTGGTAAATCATTTACAGTGCAAGCAGCACGCTTCTGAAATGCATTACCAGAAGCTATCACAAGCACAAACTGTTTTTCAGAAACTCGTCAAGGGTCATTACCTATCTTCGTAAGAACCATATATTATAATTATATGTATGTGAAGTGTATGTATATATGTGCGTATCTATATTTCTTTATGTATAAATATTATTTAGATAATAATAAAACTTATAGTAGACTTAAATAGACTGTTATTTACAAATTGTATATTTTTCTTATTATTTTTAGTAGTTGTGCACTGCGAGTTACCTACTTCCAGTGTAGTATATATAGTCCATCGTAAGGTTGTCTGTAAGAGATCACAGACCGCCCATTATTCTGTTACTTAATATTAACGTTCTAGATTGTATAATACATTTTTGGTGTGCAATAAAGAGTATCTATCTATCTATCTCTTCAACTAACAGATTGAGGTTTACAAAGTTGTTGATGAAAGATGTTCTACACGCTATTAAACTAAATATGTATTTAGCTGAATATTAATAATTTGACATAGATTCTCATTGTAATATTATCTACGTCGTTCCTGACCTATATCATATTCAATGGCAGTTAGTAACCCACTTAACGATATTGGATTTCAGCTATTAATTTATTATTACATATATTGACTGAGAATTTGCGTCTCGCATCACATCAAGAATCTCGCATTATTAGCATCGATGTACCTAATACTCGTTTTGTGGGTTTCGTTATAAAAAATAAATGTATTCATCGGATATATTCACATACGTTTCTTCAGTACTTCAGTAAATATAAGGAATATTTACGCATTGCGTATAGTTACAGAATACTTTCATACACAAAACTCAGACAAACAAACAAAACTTATTACTACATATCGACTTACGTCGTACAGTATTACATACCAAGTTTGGGTACTTTGTATTTTAAAAACACTCGAGTGTACCTAAATATATTTTTATCCATTATTGCATGCGAGAAGAAATCAGTATAATAATATCTAATTGTAAAGTAGTCGTGACGAATTTGATGGGCATTTTAATATGTATGTTATTTCATTTTCAAGTCATGTCAAAAAAGAGACATCTATATGTTATCGTAATATGTATCTCTTTTTCTCTCTCTCTTCTTTTTTGAAACGAAGGCGTAATGTTATTATTCTCTTTACAGTCGTTTTCATAAAATTTCAAAAGGAGAAGCTATGTGATTAAATGGTTTTTATTGAACTCATCAATAGCTGCTAAACAAAAAAAATTAAGAAAATCTTGTCTTACCTATTAATATATTTAGATTTGAAAACTATAGCACTTCACCAGTAGTCTTGGTGAGATGATGACCCATGGGGGTTTCAACTCGATAAAAAAGGGGTGAAAGAAAAGTATTCTTCACTTCAACATATACAATCAGACTATGACAGTCGTGATTAAGTATCAAGATTACAGAATCGTTCTATACACACTTGACACACATTTTGTTTATCACAGTTTTGAATAAAAAATAAAGATTCATTACTAATGCTTTACGTAAGTACAGTCATTTCGTTTCTTCGCATCGTGATATACGGCGTCTGCTTACGTCATGGCGCCACTTCAAAATTTAGCGACTGAAAACTTAACCAATTATATCTCTCCTATTTAATTATTAACCTATATTATTGTATTTTGTAAATATGAGCACAAGCAAGTTTGACAGACAAGCACTATAATTAAACTATCAATATCAAGCGGCCCAATAGTTTTTTTTTATGATATAGGGCCGCAAAGGAGTAGACGGGTCACCTGATGGTAAATGACTACCGCCGCCCATGGGCACCTGCAACTCAAGAGTCACAAGTACGTTGCCAGCGTAGGCGAAAGGGGAGAGAGGGATAGAGGAGGGGAGAGGGGAGAGAGAGAAGGGTTAGGGCGTCCGGTAACCTCACTCACTCGGCGAAAAGCAATGCAAGCATTACTTCACTGCTGGTTTTCTGTGAGGCCGTGGTATTACTCCGGTTGAGCCGGCCCATACGTGCCGAAGCATGGCTCTCCCACGTTCACGTTAAAATAGTATACCTAAAGTAACCAGTTTGAGAGCATTTATAACGCGATGCAGGTTTAGTAGTTCGAAGATTTCCATAGATGGCAGTACCTAAATTCTTTGTAGATGGTTTCCAGTGGTTAGTTAGCCATATCCACCCAGGACAAATAATTTTGTAATCACGATCATTTGTTCTGTGGCTGGGTGTAGTTATCGATATGGGTATTTAGCAATATACATATAAGTATGTTTATCAGCGGTCTGGTTACCATAGTACAGGCTCTGTCTAGTTTGGGATCAGACGGCCTTGTGTGAGGTGTCTCAAGCTATTATTATTATTTCACTAAAAACAGACTTGATTGACGTTAATAGACTTAATTTTAGAGCATTAATAGTAAACTAAAATATGAAATGGCAAACTCTGAGCTACAAGTTCACTGTTTATACAGTCTGACTTTAATTTTTAATTTACTTTTTAATTTCTTAATGTGAACATAATTCTTTTTAGTCCGTGAGCAAGATAAATGCTTGTGTTAAGAATAGATTCCCGTCGATAGAAAGACGGGGTTAAAACTGCACCGCCTTGACTTCCTTCTGTAATACGAGACCTTATCACCACGCTGTTTGCTAACGGCTTTCAGGGCTGTCTTTAATCTCTTTATAAACGATTCGAGTACTTTCCGTACCAGAATCTTTTATGAAAATTAATGCCATTGTTTTTATAAAATCGTAAAAAATGTTTTCCCGGAACACGTAGAATGATTGACTGTAAAAGTAAAAACACAATGGTTTGAGTTTACTTTATCTTTTTTAAGAACTCGTCGGGTTGTATAATATGTAGGTACATTTAATTTAAGGGATGGATGGTATTAATCTATTAGGTATACTATTTCTTAATAGAGGTAGAAATTATTAATAGCGATTATGAAGGAATGAATTATAATGCACGGACGGCGCAATGGTTTAAGTGGTCACCTCGCCACTACGCCGCGCCGAGTGTTGATGGTTCAAATCCCACACGGGACAAAAATTTGTGTGATGCGATCACTATAGTAAAGGTAACTTAAATAAAAAATCAATAAAATCGTTTTAAAATCTTCAAAGATATTGTGCAATACACAAAACAAATACAGTCGATATACTAACTTTTAATCTTTTGCGTTCCATGATATAATTTTATTATGTATTTCCACGGAAATTAACGCGATCACGAAAAGGTATTACATACCTCTAAACTGCCTGACGTTTCGACCTGGTTGCACTGGCCGTGGTCACAGGCTGTGACCTAATAAGTACCTATTTGTAAAACAAGATGGAGGTATGATGATAATCTGCAAATTCTCACTCATTACAAATGCGTATTATGCTATTTCTGTAAATCTGTCCGTCAGGTAAAAAGAGCACGTAGTATGTCCGCGCAGGGCTAATACCTAAACAAATATTGGACTGTTGTGACGTCAGCGTTCACAAATTCAAGTTCAATTTCTTTATTTAATAAAACTGCTTAACAATTATTTGGAAACGTACTTACTTTTAAAATAAATAATTTAAAATTATATTATAATAAGATTACTAAACTGCAATTTATTTTAATGTGACATTACGAATTATTATCCCGTATATTATTATTTAACCATTTTATTTTAAAACGATGTTTATTTGAATTCAACTATTAATGGTTTATTTTATATAATGGCAACATTTCACTTATAATGGAAATGGTCATTGATTCAAGTTTTAGTCCTTGTAAGATTTAATTTCAAACTCCAAGTTCTATAGAAGAGATTCAGGGTCAAAAAGTCACATTAAAATCAATATTTTTTTTAACATTTGAAATAATGACGCGAACGTCTAAAAGTGAAACCATGAATGGGCATTCTCTTTTCGTAATTCGTCCAACACGGATTCAAACCCAGGCCGGCAAGATCATAAACAAACATAATCTACGTATCACATAATTATAATAGGTAATCTATTCAATTTCTGTTACTAACCCTACGAAGCTTAAACAGGGTTGATATCAACCGGTGCAGTTGGGTCAAATGGGTCAAATACAACCTATTCTAGGAGAGTTTTAAATTAAATAGTTTCACAAAACTAACTTAGATATGAATAAAGTAGTTGTTAAAACGACGGGGGCGTTAGCCACGGGGCGAACGTAAATGAATTATCTTTAAACACAGCGGACGTGATTCCGCTACCATCAAAGACAGAGATTCTAAAAGTTTCGCATGATATTAAAATCGGAATTACGAACCGACGACGCCACGACGCGTCGGACGGCCTATGAAAGTTCTTATTCTAATTTACTATTTGTGCCCCTGGATTTAACTAACAATTCTAGGTGAAAATGTAAAGATTTCGATAAAACCTTAATGTTTGAAAAAACATAAGTGTTCAAACTAATACGTATTAGTTTTAGCAATCATATTTTTACCAGACAGGCTAGAAAGGTCCAGGTCGCTTAAAAAGGATCAATTTATTAAATCTTGTTTACTATACTATACTATATATACTAAACAAATAAATGTATTTGTTTATTTTTTTCTGCTGAGCCAGAGAATGTGGGTTCGGTTCCCCCCCAGGACAAATAATTGTGTGATGAGCACGATCATTTGATCTGTGTCTGGGTGTAATTTATCTATAATATGTATGTATTTAGAAATATAAAAGTATGTTTATCAGCAGTCTGGTTACCATAGTACAGGCTCTACATAGTTAGGGATCAGACGGCCGTATGAGATGTGTGGAGTTATTATTATTGTTATTTGAGAACAAAAAAATGATTTTTAATGAGACCATTTTTATATTATTAATAAATAATGGTAAGACTGAAATATATATATATATATATATCTATACTACTATTTACATGCATGCGTCATAGAATTCCCTCAGCATTGTCACCTACTTGTCACGTTCCCAAAAGGCTGGAAACATTGGCACGTTAAATGGCTAATTCTCTTTGTAAGAAAAAGGCACTTGGACCCCATCAATTAAATTGAAATTGAATTAATATAATATAATATCCAGGGACATATTCAACATAGCTATCTAAACCCAAACTAAGCGAGCTTGTACTATAAGTTCTAGAACACGGATAAACATACATATTTTCTTTTTGTAAATACATACATATTACAAATAATGGTTTTCAAATTGTGATTTATTGGTAATTAATAGAATTAATATATAATATTTATTTATTTAATTTATTATGTTATACACTTACCGCTTGTCTTCTTGAGGTGGGCGTTAATGGCTGCAACATAGTTATACGACTATAGCAGCCATTATCAACCATATTTTTACTGTGCATTTTGTTATCTTTAGTTCCAAACTAAACTTATTATATAATATTATTATTATTATTGTATTATTATTGATTTAATTATAATGACACGTACATTTTACATTTAAAAGTCTAGTTTCTGAGATATACAACGAAACGAAACGAACGAATTTAAAAAGGTAAAAAGAAAGTTGAAAATAAGGGCGAACACTAGTATTTTATAAAAGGGAAATCCCAGTTTATTTTATTTCTTATTCGTGTATCTAGACCTGAGCTGAATTGTGTAATTCGTATAAAACTTTGAGTACCTTTGTCTGCTCCGGTGTCGGGGGCTATATAAACTGATGCTACAGATCACCGAGTACCATTCGGCGAGCAACAGGTGGACGAGGTAAGTGAAGACTTCTTACACACTATCACTATTTTAATACACTATCAGATCAGTTGGTTTAAAGTAAAATAAAAAATAATGTAGAAAAACATATCCTTTTTTTTTGATAATGGCAATGTACCTAAGTGATTTTTAATAATATTGAAAAGAATACTCTAAAGAAATGTATTCTGTCCAACAAGAATATTACAAAAGCTTTTAACATTTTTGAAATTGCATATAAAAAAAAAACTATTATTATGATAGATTTTGTTTTACAATAAAATTCATTGAGGTAATTCAATTACATTAGTTGATTTACATAAAGAAAAGCTCTAACCATAGTGCTTTGAAAATCGTTCAATTTCTACTGACGCCATTTTCTTCTCTCCAGGATCTAGTTCAGCTATTATTTGAGAGCATAATATTGTTGTTTGAAAGATGTAGAGCTTTCGTTAGAGCGCATATAAAATTATGTGGATGAAAAAACATTTTATTTTTCTTGTACCTCTATAAATACACTTATCACAAAATATAAAAAAAAAAACATTATTAGGTATTACAAAATATTAAAAAACATTAATCGTGCATATTAACTTTGTTTTTAAGGGTAATGAACAGACATATTTAAATAACATTTAGTTTTTTTAAGACAGTTTACAATGTTCCAGGATACAAGTTATATATCTCTATCTATAGATAAGTATCTGAAGAGGAAGCCCAGCGTCACTTACTAGATTCTTGCTCATTTAAATTTTTCGCGCAAAAAATTCAAGCTAAATTACAGTGTAGCAACTAATAGTTATAATTTTTATAGTAAAAATGAATACGACAACTGGGTCCAACCCTACCTATATTTAATATCAGCAGAAAGAGGTTTTCAATTAGAGTAAAATAAAGCATTAATTGTGAATTATTGTGTGAGACATTTTGTGCAAGTGAATTAATTCGAAACTATTAATTTGTATCTCCGTGCCTCGGACAGCACGTTAAGCCGTCAGTCCCGGTTGCCATACGAACCTCTGTGGCATTCGTTTCGAGTAGTTGCAGCTCTAAAGCGCCTGACAACCTGATCTAACTACAGAACTTCGAATTCGCCTAGTACTTGGGTTGAGGAGGTCTGATGGCAGTCGCTTCACGTAAAACATCAAAATTCGGCTGTAGTTAGACTGAAAGCCTTTTTTTTTGTGCGTGTGGAAACCCCCTCGAGCCGTCACCCCACCGGGGTCTTCGGTGGGCCGGTGTGTCGGAATCGAACCGACTAAAACCACACGGTATGCCGTACTGCGCCTTAAATAGGAGGGATCCGGGGACAGCTTTTATTAAGACATCCGGACCCATCAGACTGAAAGCCTACTCCAACTTAGTTGTGAAAAGGCGCGGAGGATGATGACTATCAATTTGTATTTTGGTACCAGTTTTGAGAGGTCGTAGCAAAAACGCATTTTATTGTTAGTAGCAAAACGATGTTTTGCGTATAATCCAAAACCATATTTCTTATTTCTTTTATGAATTCGGTTCTTGCTGATAGCAATATACTAATTCCATCCTCCGGTCTCTTTAAAACCATGTCCTTTGTGGTAACAAGCAGTCTTGTAGTAGGTAGTTAGGTACTAATATATTTTTACGATTAATAAAGATATTTTTTTTTTTTGTTTATGGTACACTCATGCTTTTAGGTAGATGTGTTTTATAAAAAAGCTTTAGGTAAATTTAGGACACCCGGCTGGAACAAAGTTCTTTTCGCCATAAAAATATGCTTTAGGTATATTTGGGACGCCGGACTGGATTTTTTTATTTCATATTAATCTATATTACTTAGGTATATGCAAACGCTTCTTGTAGCTGGGACGGAGCATCCATGCCCGATGTCATCTAAGTCTCATAAATTTCAAACATTTTGCAAGTAATTGGACTTAAAAATTTGGACTTGGACTTGGAAATTTCACTAGATCCGAACATCACAAAGTTAGAAAATAATAAAGAATGCGTTGTCAAGGTTACAGACATTTGATTGATAAAGCTTAAAATTGCTTCGGAATTTAAACAATGTAATAACCATAAACTTAATATTAAGTTTAATAACGAAATTAAACGGTAATAACGAAAAGAGAAGCTAAGTTGAATAATGAAATCTGATTATAAGCGTTGTCTCTTTAATCAAGACAAAAATATCTCAAAATATATGAGTAATTTTAAAACTATGAATAATATAAGTACATAAATTATACTTACAATTAATAAATATTTGATAAAGTCGTCAAATGCAGGCAAATGTGAAACATCGAAATAATTTTGTACAGATACTATGCATAAAAGGATAGTTTATGAAATATTATATTTTTTTAAGAAAAAAAAAAAGATTGTTTATTAAATAAACATTTATATTAATTTAATACAAAAAACGCCACACCGTATTACATGTTACATAGTATCACATAGTTTCGACGCATACCGTGGCATACGCGTCGCCAGGCCAACAGCCGGTCTGACCCTCCGCATTAGATGTTTCACATCCAAAATATCTCACAAAACAACAAACATAATTCTGAAAAGAACTTACATACATACACACAACACCCCTTTCTCCCTTCGGGGTGGGCAGAGACACCAACCCACCACTTGCTTCTATCCTTTCATAACTCACGAACTTCCTTTACTGTCATAAAACTTTTCATTCGGTTGAAATAACTTGGAATAAAACCCAAAAAAGATCACACATTTTCTTAGAATCGACATGTTCAAAATTTTCGTTCAAAACGAATAGT
This sequence comes from Callimorpha dominula, assembly GCA_949752705.1. Lineage (NCBI taxonomy): Eukaryota > Metazoa > Arthropoda > Insecta > Lepidoptera > Erebidae > Callimorpha > Callimorpha dominula. Next base: position 7,342,642 of record OX457010.1, on the reverse strand, counting down.
ACTGGAACTTTCTACCTTTTGGATGCCATTTCATTTAACTGAAAAATAAAGCATAAGCATTTGAGCATACCTGTTAAAGGTATGCTCAAATGATACCATTCTGATACAAACTTTCGTTTCGTAGAGGACAAATTTATAAATTTAAAGTATACGTAGACCAACCTATCAGTCTTCAATAAAAGCGATCGAATTCTCTAACTTAGTGATCGGGCCTTTCCTTCCACCACCAGGACATCATGGTGATTTTTATGAAGATTTCTTCCGAAGCCCGAAGAACTATGTTTATCTAATCCACACTAAATCAAGAAACAAAAGAAACTCCCCGTCCCCATGGGTTAATATTTTATTAAGTTCCTGTTTACTCACGGCCTAGAAGAGTTACGAACTGTACTTTAATAGTCCATTGAATAAGTAAGGGCAGTAAAGGTTACGAATTGGTCGTTTGGAAATCTGTACCAAACCGCATACACTACCTCTAAACGTATCCAAAGACAGCGACCTGTGCTTTCGTCTTTTCTTAAGGGTTGCCTTTCTCGCAACCGTAAAGGGCCACCTTTCCTGCTCGTTGGCGGTCAGGTTTACACCACACAGCTGGAGGTTTATTAGAGCGTGCCTTGCAAATTAATCCAGAAACTATGAACTCTTTGCTCTCATAAGAGGGAGAAGTGGAGATACGAAGTCGACCAAATCGTGAGCAACTCCCGCCTCTGCATAATATTAACTGGAAGATCATAATAAGGATAATCAGATTAAATCAAAATATCCTTTTTTAATAATTTGTATATAACCACTAGCGCTTGATCGCGATTTCGTTCACGTTAATTACATACTTTTCAATTAAATACTTAGACAATTTGTACACCTGTTTACTGCCCTATACAGAAGTCCATTGCATCTGTCCATCTAAAGGTTGTCTGTAAGAGATCGCAGCTAGCGATAAGACCGCCGTTTGTACCATTATTTGTTTATATTTTAATGTTGTAAATTGTTTTATAGTGTACAATAAAGAATATTGTATTGTATTGTTAAAGTTGATTTTCACGTCGTTTCGAGCACGGTACCTTTTTCTAAATGAAAAGTACCCTATATCCTTTACTATACATCTGACAAGGTGTATGTAAAATTTCATGGTGATCAGTTGAGTAGTTAAGGCTTGAAAGCGTAACCAACTAACACACATTCGCATTTATAATATTAGTTTTTTAAAAAAGATAACTCCACATTAGGAATATTCCTGTGTCGCGGGGGGCTTCACAAACATTTAAACAACGGACACAAATAACAGCCAGACTCGGTACAACTATTTGCAGATCACACAATTTTGTCACCCATGTGGAATTTGAACACTCGGCGCGGCCTAGTGCGAAGTGACCATTTAAACCATTGCACCATCCATGCAGTCGATGCAGTTAGGATGCTTGTGTATCCCCGCAGGGGTAAACTAAAGTGTATTATGTGTATAACCACATTCCACCGTTAGTTTTTTACCATTTACCGGGCACGTTTCCAGACTCCGTTCTACTACTGATGTTGTCCTAACAGAAAAACGTACCTCCCAAACCCACAATGGGTCTCGTGATTGCACGCTATCATAGGCATCAATTTACGTTATGGGACCAAGAAGGTAAACTCAAGATGTTAGTGAAGCCTATGTGATCAGTAAAGGGAGAACTACATTAAGCCGACGCACACGTCTGAGACGTCTTACACGTGTAAGGTTGGTGTGCGTCAGCCTAATGTAGCTCTCGCTTAATACAGTCCTTTGGTTGAGATGATGATGATGGAGCTGTACTGGTTCCCCATCCAGTAACATATCCACTAACAGAACCACTTCTAACACATGAATTTAGCTCAGCTATAGACTTTGACAAGAATACTAGTAATACACAATAGGCTCGAAATTAGTGTGAAAAAAAGAGTGAGTGCTTGAGTGCATGCAACGACTGTGATAACAACTTAAAAAATTTAAACTCTCTATATCAGCAAAAAAATCAAATGTTCTTTTCTTAAAAGAAATATTTTGTGTATTAAATGTACCTGTAAATTTCAAATATTAATTTATGTGTTTTAACTTATGACTGAATAAGATAAAAAATACTAAGATTATAGCTGTAATATTACAAATAAATTAAGTAAATGAAATCATTAAAAACTAACTTGAAGTCTATTAAAGTAATTAATTTGCGCCAACGCACTTTGTACACAATGAAACAGCCCTTTTCTTTGTTAAACAATGTTGCTAGATATTAAAATCGTATTTCAAGAAGGCTTTCAGATGTTGATGCCTTAAGACCTTTTAATTCGTGGATATAGTCTTTTGAAGTTGTGTATTATTATGTATTTATTTTCTATAGACGTTACATAATATTTTTTATGGACTTGTACCCAGCCCCCTTAAGGCTATAGTGCGTTAGCTGCAGTAAACCAAGATAAGTCTATAAGAACGAAGGTTTTACATATTAATACCAATGTATTTTTTTTTTTTGGTAAAAGCAAAACTGTTTATTAGTTCATTACCTTTTCAATTGGGAAGCTTTGATAAACCTCTTTGTATCAACATGCAAGAAAAAAAGGAATTAGAATTCAACGTGAACAGAAACCTTGATAAATAAATTCATAGTATCATTTTTAAACTATTTTGTACTTTATACAAACGTAATTAAGTCAAAGTTCAGGTTTACAAAATAACTATCGTAAGTACCTACTGTTGGGTTTCGTGAATTTCAACACCCGATATAAATAAATACGTACGATGTTCCCAGAGTCTTTTAAAAAACATTAATTTTACTGAACAAAATTCATTTGAAACGTAAAATAAGAATCCTATTGTGATAAACGCCCTAAAATGTTTCGTGGAAGAAACAAGCTCGAACACAAGTTAGTTAACAATTAAGAACAGGACACTAGAAGCTTACTGTATCACGCAGGTTGTTTGTTGAGTTGTCCCCAGTCGCTGCATAAAGATAAAACTTCCATGTGCGCTCGCTTTTCCGACCTCCCGAGTAAAAGTAGACTTTCAAGTACCTAGTAGGGACCCTGTAGGGGATGTAGACTTTTTCCTGTAGCCGCAAACGAGTAAGATCGCGGTCATTCATAGGCGATGTAATTTGAGCGTTATTAATGAGTCACAAGACTTAAATTCTACACTGAGCATTAGTTGCGTTGTCTTTTCGATTCCTATCACCAAAACGTGATATATATTCGAATAAGAAATCAATTATTATTAATTTTTTTTTAATTGTATAAAAGTCCTAAGAGCAATATAAGAGTCATCGATTTGAGCTGTTAAACATTCGGCATTCCCTTTTCTACCAACATTTACTGAATATGTTAGAAACCTAAACCTAAAAGGTACAGTTGTTGTATTGACAATATGACTAATAGTGATATTTGTAAGGATAGCTTTTAGTTTAGTAATATAATTGATACTAATTTCGGTAGTGTTCAAACTCTGCCCTATTTTTCTCATTTATAGTTTTATTTTCATATATTTTTTAAAAGACAAAGCCCGCACACGGAATAATTCCCGTGTCGCGGGAAAGTTACAAATAACGGACACAAAGAAAACCAAACGCGGGACAACAGCTTGTGGATCTCACAATTTTTTGTCCCGTGTTTGAATCGATCCCACAACACTTAGCGCGGCAGAGTGGCGTACACTTTAATCATTGCTCCGTCCGTGCAGTCTAGTGTGTTATTCCTTGGGGGTTAGAAAATCGCTTCAAAGTCCTTCTTAGCTTAATGACGTAAAAGCTAGGATGTTACACACATATTATATGATTAGAAGTATTACGTAAGTAAATACATTATTCATAAATGAAATGGATGCGTGGGTCTTTTATTGTTTTAATGGTACTGTGGATCGTTAGATTTTTTATACGCCATGTGAAGCAGTGGGCAGGGTGTATCTATATAAATATATGTCAATAGGACATGATAATCATTGTCTATGGTCGTTTATACCCACCTCTTTCTTCTTTTGATCTATTACAGACAATATTTGCTAGTAAAATTCTTTTACATTAAATTGACAGTCCAAGGCTGTTAGCTCTCTTTAAATTCAATGCCCCAGCCAGGATCACATCACTATGCCCACCTTTAAAAGGGACAGTTTTAGGTGCCAATTTTCCTTACGCCAGATTGTCTAGAGCTGTAAATGATTTAAGGAATTTGATTAACCTACATTTTGATTCCGTCACAAAATTAGGAAATTTTATTAAAATTTTTAATTAATTAAATTTTATATAAAATTAGTTGTAAGTTTCTCCTCTAAGATAATAGCATAATATTAACTTGACATTAACTTAAATGTGAATAAATAGTTTATCAGATGCTTAAATTCGTTTCAAAGGATATTAAAATCTATACCACAGAATAGCATTCAAACAACTTACAGGGTAATTTAAGTTACCAACATTACGTGGGCACATTACGTCGAAATGTTAGTAACAAGAGGTAAAAGTTACATACCTACAAAGATCAAAGATAAATCTCATGATGAATGTTTAATAGGTTAGATTAAGATAGCGGATAATCCGTATCGCTCTTTACTTCTTGTTAATACCATGTTCCTCGGATTAAAGGTTTCAGTAAATAATCTTCGGCAAACAAATACCTTGAAAAGCAATTTTGCACGTCTATTATTTACTTTGGGACGTTATTATACAGTGCTATTTAGAGCCAAACTAGGTATCTATAGCTTTTACTATGAATTCGAGAACATGGATCAACATACTTAGATACTTTTTAATTATACCAAAGTTTTTGTAGTAGCAACCAAAATATCGTTAGGCGGCATAGGCTGGCACAACAAGCCAGCCATATCTGAACGCATAATGAATCGTTTTTGAGTCTATATGCGGTAACAGAGCCCTTAGCCCTTAACCCTTAACCAATACCAATGTCTTTAAGTGATTCAGATATTAAGAAACTGCGTCTTGGGCAATCGCACCTGAAAGTGGAAATTACCAGAATTGCTTTTTTTTAAACGTACAGACAATTATGTATACATATATGTATATTCCATTCATATAAGGATTATTTAATTGTCTATAAAACCAAATTTATTTCACTAAGCTAGCATATTAGACCCCGACCTGACCCCGATTCATTGCTCTTGAGTATAGTGACAACAGAGCATACGATTAAAGCGAGAGCTACATTAGACCGATGCACACGTCTGAGACGTCTGCGAGAGCTACATTAGGCCGACGCGCAAGTCTTACACGTGTAAGGTTGGGATGCACATAAAATCGACGCAACGACTTTTTCATCTGTGTTATCATCAGTTACTTAAAAATGTATGAATCGGACAGTGAATTTGAAAAATTCTTGAATGACACGCGTTGTGTTGATTATGTGCACACCAACCTTACACGTGTAAGACGTCTCAGACGTGTGCGTCGGCCTAATGTAGCTCTCGCTTCATACTCCACCGCTGCGTCACATAGGTTGTCAAATTACGAAGTGTTTAACTCTATAATTAAATATACATTTTAATTTTGTCCTGTAGGAAAGATGCAGTCTACGATGAGGATCGTTATCTCACTGTTTCTCTTTTCATCAGTGGTCGCCAGCGCCTACTGTAAGTACCTTTTGAATATCTCTGAATTATAACGAACTTTTGCATCTGTCTGTCTGTTTGTCCTCAGAGCACAAGTTGTAACGTACCCCATTTTGACACACTTTAAGGTACAAAATGGCTGTGAAATCAGACAGACATTATTGACAGGTTTAATAATTACATTAATGATTTCATATTTACATACGCCGGCCATGAAGAGGGTTAAAATTAATATTAATCGACATTTACGATCTATTCCATTCGAATATCATTGGTATTTCTTTGTAGTCATATTTATTTTGTATTCCAAACCAAACGGATACCACTTTTAAAACGAATACGTAAACAAATTAATAAGAATTAGGTACAGTCAGTGAAAAAAAATCTGAATCAAAATATAAAAATATTGAGCATGCAATATCCATACCGTGATGGAAAAAATATACAATTTTTTTTTTTAATAAGTAAGAATTTCATTCAGATATAAAATACAGGCACTACACATTCAATAAACTATTAGTATAATCATTTAGCAATAAGCTTCAAGCTGATAAAGTGCAATGTATTAAAAGAACATAAGTATTTTCTGCTAACAGTACCAAAAGTCATGTCTTGGTATTGGTCTGAAATAAATGGTTTAGTTAATTACTAAGTTCAAAAAAAAAGATATCCGTAAAAGATTAAAAATGGATGTAAAATAACAGTGGCATATTCACATACCCATTTTGCTCATCCCTCCGCATCACATGTCCATTCCACGATAACCCATTGCTCCTCAGCTTTTCATCCACAAGTGATACTTTCAGGCTAACTCTAATATATTAATTTCTCACCTTGTCCATCCTTGTAGTTGTCACACCATACATCCATCTAAACATTCTCATTTCAGCTACGTGCAGGGGTCTCTCATCCGTTACCCTTGTGGGCTCAGTTTCAGATCCGTACCAGACGGCCGGTCTGATGATAGTCTAGTATTAAAATATGGTATTTATTCGAATGGTATAGATCATATTTACGGGTTGCTAAGCACTAATCACCTAATTTATGAAAGATCAGTGTCGGTATAAACCAGTATAAACTATACCAAGGCTCTTGATAACATATCAGCACTTCGACAGCTTTTACCTTATATCGTATCAAGTTACTTAGTTAAACTGTAAAATTTACAAATACACGATTATATAAAATGTAATACTATTATTTTGAGTTACTTAAAATGTTGTTTTAAATTTTAATTGTGGGTACTTATGATTTTCAGTTAAATGTTGTTTTCCGTACCCTTTCAATTCGCTTTTTTTAAATAAGATTTACACGTGTTTTACAATTTCCGGATAAAGGACGTTACTTTTCCAATACAGTTACACCTGGTTTCTGTGATCTGGTATCTCAAAGCCATGTCTGAGCAGTGAACTGTAAGTAAAAGTGCGCTACAAAACACCAGTCATGATTGAGGTAGCACTAGGCACTTAAAATAATAATAAAATATACCTGTTTTGTGTTTCGGAATCGTTTTAATAACTGTAAAACTGCGTATACTGATTCCATAGATTTAAGAACGCATAGTAGGCGTATATTTTCCCTTCCTTTCCAAACAGTTTAAAATAACCTTACGTGAAAATTTTAAAAAAAGTAAAAAAATAAGTAGTTTTTAATGAAATAATAATTAAATATCAAAGCAAGTTGGTGTACCCATCTGATATCGTTCTCATTGTTTATAATTTCTCTCAAATGATTCAGTCAAGTGTTCTTCAGTTGGGTCTTCTAACTTAGAGAAAAGGTGGCCTATGATTCTACGCTAAGATCGTATTCTGTATAAACCATCTCAGGTGGAAGTAATAGACGGTTATAAGAGAACCTGTATTTGTGATCTCTGAGGGAACTATCATTGGTAATATTATATAAATTCTATCATTTATATAGGTGTGTACTCAGCTAACGTGAGCGTCTAAATAAATGTTATTTTAAAGTATTGACGTTATTGACTGGCCTGTTGGTCTAGTTGATAGTGACCCTGATTGCTGAGCCAAAGGTCGTGGGTTTCATTCCCACCCAGGACAAATAATTGTGTGATGAGCATGATAATTTTTTCTATGTCTTAATACCCATAATATGTATGTATTTAGAAATGTATAAGTATGTTTAACAGCAGTTTGGTTACCATAGTACAGGCTCTGCCTAGTTGGCATTATTTTTTTTTTTTATTTACTTAACAGAAAATATTCTAGAATTTTTTTTACTGGTTTTCTAAAAAAGAAATCTGATTTCTTTAGTAATTGTACGTAAACCATACATTTTTGCAAAGATTACGATGACTTTTGTCTTAAGTTTTACTTGTCGTAGTTAAGACGATGTGAAGGTATCATTAATAATTCAATTAAGTTTAACGTCCCTTCTTCCTTTGTACTCGTCAAGTAGTACGTTTATACACGTCAATAAATCACTACCGAGAAGTATAAGTGTTATATGAAAGCAAGGCTTTATAAAAATCTTACAATTTAATCTAATTAATTTAATGGGGTACATGCGATGTTTTGACTTTTATTTGAAATAATTCCATGTACAATAGACTACAAGTTAAAAAAAAGAACTTAATTTATTGCCAAAACCGCGGTTTTAAACTGACTTGCAGTTACGATGACGTCACTAGTGTCTGTAACTGGTCGTGAATATTTTGTTCGTCGTTTTGTTGGCTTGCATTATCTTACTTATTATAAGTTTCGACTTTCGAGATATTTATTTTTATAAGTAAGTAGTTACGGCACTGTAAACTATTTAAAATGGACCATCCTGATCGTTTATCAACATGAGTAGTCATAGCAATGCCATCCATAATGTTCTGAAAAAAAGAAACATGTTTTGTGCCAATGTGTCCATCGACTTCCACAAACGGTTAAACTTGTGATCCTGTGATGCCTTCAGAAATAATTTAAGATGTCTAGTCTATGCTATAATACAAGCTACACACACACATATATATGTGTGTGTAGCTTATATATATATATATATATGTGTGTGTGTATTAAAGTAAGTTTGTATTGTACCTCTTTTGGACATTTCATACATGATTTTTTGTGATAAGTATTTTGAACTAAGGTAGAGCCTTACTAGTTACCTCAACGCAAAATATAACGGTGAATTACTTTAATGTTTGGTTGTGGAAAAAATTATGTTAGTATAATTTGTAATAGAGATAATATTTCAAGAAATGATTGTCGAGAATCCAACTATCCAATCAAGATTTGTCCAAAAAGGGACTATTTATGAGTATTGTTGATCTCGAAGTAGCGAAGAATACTCGCTTCATATACTCTGTTTCACAATCCTCATTAGTTTCCCTTGTTGAGCTGAAATAACTGCTAGTAAGTAAAAATACTCTAGAAGATGCTGAATAAAAACAAAGTTTAAACTCCGATTTATACCGTTTATACCGTTTGGTCTCTTTAGCTTTCTACACTTAAAAACTCTGCACTTTTGACATAAAATGTCAAAACAATGTTGACACTAACTTTTGGCAGATTACTGGAGGCAGCTTTGATGATCCCACCTTCCCTTGTAACTGGAAAATGCAATTAATTCAGACTGCAATTAATTAACATTTTCCAAGACAACTGGTAGACAATGACTGACATACCAATACAGTAACAGTCCTTTTATCTTCTAGAATGATTGTTGCGAAAGGACCCGTCCGTCCAAAGAAGAGGCAATCATCTTTTTCCCTTGACTTCTACCCTTCTTCACTTTTGTCGGCAAATCTTCGAATGGAAACATCTATTACGCAGATTGTATTTTGAATTCGGGTTTGTAATAATATATCCATCTTTCATCACCTGTGACGATGTCATATACAGCATTCCAGTCACCTCTGTCATACTTTTCAAGAATTGAGCGGCACCAATCCAAACGACAGCGTTTTTGATCTTCCGTTTAATTATGAGGTATCCATCTAATACAAAGCTTTCTGAAGCCTAAATGTTCATGTTAGACTTATTGTACTTGCTTCTGTTATCATTAGCCGCTCAGCACTCACGTTTTCTTCAGTAGTCGCCGCAGAAGGACATCCTTCTTGAGAATCATCAGTGAGTTTGCTTCGACCACGTTTAAACTCATTAAACCAGTTGTTAACAGTGGCACGAGATGGGGCTTCGTAATGAAATGCCAATCGAAGTCTATCGTAACATTGTTATTGAGTAAGATCGCAACGAAATTCGTAATAAATCATTGAGCGAAAATTTTCTCTAGTCAAATCCATTTCGATGCACGACAGACACTTTTTAAATTGCCGCCAATTTGTAAAAACCAACGACATATGAAATCATTAAACATCTACAGATTAACAAAGAATTCCTAATTCAAAATTTAAATAATTTTTTCATGGGCTGCTTTTCTTACTGGACTTCAACTTTCAGTGTGACCCCCTATTGTAACATTTTTATTTTAATGCAATTGTAGCCAATTGTGGTGAGTGACTAATGAGTCTCGAAGTAGAAATCTTACGACGTACTTTCAATTTAAAGTAACAGAGATCACCTAATTATAACAATTCCATTTTAGTAACTACTGTTAAGTACTATTGTCTTCGTGTCCGGGTTTTTGTTATCATGAAAGTTGTAAACAAAAGTGGCCACACTTATCTATAAAGTCTACTGAAAAATCTAAAATATAATGGAATTTATCTCTCATATGTGTTAGTGAATAACCTAAACAATCATCGTTTTCCTGCTCTTTTCATTGGGTTCGTCGCAATGTATAACATTGCGAAGGGTTTTAACTGGTTTCTTTTAAAGCCGGCCGCCTGTCTGACGCCAACCCAACTGGGAATGTAGTCGTTGTAAGACGGGAAAGAAGGAAGAAGGGAAAATATAAGGAACAATAGGTAGGGAGAGGGACCTAGGGTAAGAGATATCACAAGTCTCGGATGAGGAACGGGAACGAGGCTGCAGTAGCTTGCAGAGGCCGGGGTCGCGTACCCGAAAGTCTTGTATTTCCTGTAACTGGATAGGCCACTATAAGGACACCAGCTGGCTATATTCTGCAACCTATATCAGTAAAGATATGTTTTAATTTTGTTTAGTAATGAACATTTATTATACTAAGTAACAAATTTAAATTATATAGTAATAATAAGTGTTGTATTTTGGGTGAGAAGGGCTTGAACTCCTTAGGGACAAATAGGGTCAGCCAAAGAGTGACATTTCTGAAACAAACAAAATTTTGTATAATTTACTAAACCGTCACTTGAACTTTTAATTTAAAAACTCACACATTATAGTTGAATATTCAGCTCTAAGCTATCTGGGACCCGTTATAATTAGAACATTTTACAACAGGTATAAGGGCGATATGAGAAACTTTTTACAAACATGCACAGAAATTTCTTATTTAATATATATTACTATAAAACTATACTATTAGAGGGGCTCGTGGCTAAGTGGTAACCAAGTTGGTTACCACATTACAAAGTTAAGTAATACTAGCCAGAGGGGGAGAGGGCAGGGTTAGGGCCTCCGGTAACCTCACTCACTCGGCGAAATACAATGCAAGCATTGTTTCACTGCCGGTTTTGTGTGAGGCCGTGGTATCACTCCGGTCGAACCGGCCCATACGTGCCGAAGCATGACCCTCCCACTTTTCGGGTTCTTCTTACCTTCTTTCTTCGGACAATCACCTATTTGATCAGGGTATACTCTGACCCCTTATATAATGTTACTTACAAAATAGATGAGAACAAAAGTACTGTTATAGTTTCCGTAGAGAACTGTAAACAAAAGACTAATAATATAATAATTAAGTATATACAAATAACATAATTAAGTTATGCCCTGAAGTTATAACCGCATAGTTAATTAAGTTAATTATACGATGTTATAAACTTTATTCATATGAATTTGCTGTTCGCTAATTTGATTGTCAAAATATTAACTACGAAAATACCAGCATTCTGGGCTACATAACATCTTTACTACTTGAATAATTAATTAACATAAGACATGTGTAGCTTGTTATAGGTAACCTAAAAATTGTACATAGTAAAAATACATCAGGGTGTTCTTGTTGGCTCTTTTCGAGATATAGATAATACAAAATTTGAAATCAGTAATTTGTGATCTTCTGTGGCAACATACCTAATGTTACATATCAAATCTAAACAGCTGTAGCTACGTTGTAATAGTTTCAGTGTGATTACGCATTGAAAGTTTCAGTCTCAATGGTATGTATACCACTTCTTAAAGCAACCGGTAGTCCGCGGCCTACCAGGCAGGCTCACCTGACCTTCTGCCAGAAGGTCATACCTCGATACGGTTTAAGCTCGGGGAAATTGGCACAAAATTTGCGTTGACTAAACAAAAATATTAAACAATGAATGAGTCTCTATGTAAAAGAGCTTTTAATTAAAAAAGTAGGGTTTTATAAGCCACTTAAAACTTACAAACAATTACTAACTATATATGTTTGCATATTTTGTTGAGAAATATAATTACGCTATTGTAGTTATGATATGTATGAAACTAGAAACCCGTCCCGGCTTCGCACGAGTAGCAGAGACATCTTCAACAATCATCAACATATTTCAATACACACAAAATCTTAACAAATTATACACGGAAACCTTCCTCATGAATTACTCTGTCTATTAGTGAAAACCGCATGACAATCCGTTCAGTAGTTTTTCAGTTAATCGCGAACAGACAGACACACAGACGCGGCGGGGGACTTTGTTTTATAATATGTAGTGATGATACTCATGCGTATTTCATTAAAAAACCTTACAATTTTTTTTGTAAAATAATGTTTTTTTTTCCTATTATTTTGGGGAAGGATAAACCACCAAGAAAAAAATTGCCAAGGGTTATCGTTTGCCAAAGCCCTAGCAATGGTTTTCTTGACAAAGGTGTCACACTTGCGATCGAATGGTTGCGGGTTAAAACTCCACCCAGTATAGTACTGACGTGGACCTGCTTCTTGCGTGTGGCTTAATTCAGTGGTTAACAAGAATACTAGGTCACTATGTTACATTAATATTAATTTGGTAAATAACATATTAATTTAGAAAAATAATAAAATATATATAGAGTGTAACAAACAGGTGTGGTCAAATTTTAATAGGAAGTTTCACTTCTGCCGTGTGTGAATTGCACACACACACACCTTTTTCTTTTCTGTTTTTTTTTGTTGTTACTGTTGTATTAGGTACTACTGTTACTGTCAATTCAGAAAAAAAGCTGTGCTCAGTTTTTTTTTTATGTAAGTACTTTAATAAAATCTCCTTCACGGAGAATCTCGACACATTTTAAGAACTTTTACAACAGAAGCTACGATTGAATCACTTGGCGATCGTCCCTAATGTTTGATTAAGATGTATAGCGGCCGTGGCTTTATATAGACAAACTATTTGTCAGGCAATTTGCTTGCTTCACACGAAAATTTCTGTTTTAGTTTATCAACGTTTTTTCGCTATTTTTGGGGTGTGTGTTTCATCGCAATCGGTTGAGTAGTTTTGGCGTGAAAGAGTAAGAAACATCGTATTTAAAAAGCCATACATCATACATCCGTACATCCTCACAAACTTTCACGTTTATAATATTAATAGGATGAATCTCAACAAATATTTAAATAAATAATTTAATTATGGCCACGTATTAAATGTACCAACGTAACAACTTTATTTAATAAAAAAAATATGTGATTTAAAAAAAAATCTTACTTACATATATACTGCTTTCTGAGACCACAAATATTCTCTAACGTTTTATCACCGTTCTCTAAAAAAAAAGAACATCTTAGCTCAACATACTACAAATATACGTATAAAATTATTCTTGTTACTCACATTTTCTCTAGAGTATTGCAAGCTTTAACAATATAGTAACCAAGTCCCAAGCCCGTTAAGTGGTAACTTTGAGAACTTAATTTCATCAAGTTAAAGTCTAAGTACATACTAGATCTATGCGGTGTAGTGGGCGCTTCCGATGGGTTGTGAAGCTAACAAAGTTTAGTATGTTAAGTTGTTAACATCCGTTTATTAAATAGGTAGCAAAATAACGGTTTGTAAAGTGCTAAAAGAATCATATCACTTGGTTGATAATGAAAGCTTGTTTTTATTCGACTTAAAAAAGGGAGGTTCTCAATTTGACTGTTTTTTTTGTGTATGTTACGCAATGTCTTATCCATTTGTTTTTTTTATGTTATAGGGGGCAAACGAACAGACGGGTCACGTGATGGTAAGTGACTACCGCCGCCCATGGGCACTTGCAACTCAAGAGTCACAAGTGCGTTGCCGGCCTTTAAGGTCGGAGTAGGGGAAGGTGGGAAGAGAGGGAAGAGGGGGAGAGGAGGGAAGAGGGGGCAAGGGAAGGGTGAGGTAACCTCACTCACTCGGCGAAAAGCAATTTAATCATTGCTTCACTGCCGGCTTTTTGTGAGGCCGTGGTATCACTCCGGTCGAGTCGGCCCATACGTGCCGAAGTATGGCTCTCCCACTATTAACTAATTTAAATAATTCATTTTAAAATTGATTCAGTTGTACTCAATGTTCCATTTAAATATGACGAATAAGGTCGAAGAATATAATATATAATTTATAATGACTTACGTGCTTTAAAGTCGGTGATACTTTTTTAAAGTTAATTATTGGTTACCAATTAAATAAATCTCATAACTTTTAGGGAACACGTCATGCAACATGACAGATTCTTTTGATTTCTGTGAGAAACAGTCTCACAACTACTGATATAAACTATGAAAATCACTAACTAACAGTAACTGCCAAGTTGTTCGTACCTCTATTCGCATTCAAGTGAATAGTTCTCCACTTATTCCTATCCTTTTATAATCCGACTATTCGTTAATATTAAATTTCGTTAATATCAATCGACCAATAGTATTGCGTTACCGGTATAACCAGTCAAAATAATGTCTATCAACTTATTTTTATTAAATAGTGAACTGTGTTGTCATCTATTATAGTTTGTCCCTATTTTTAATAAAATAAATAAGAGTTTTTGATGTGGCGACAACAGTAATCGAAAAACCTCAAAATTTTAATGTCTTTTTACGAAACTACCTAAGGTGGGTAATGGTTGTCAATCGTATGTATATACATACATATGTGAGTATGTCTAATCTTTGGTACGCTCCACAGCCTAAGCAGTCTCACGGCTTTTTAAATATGAGGCGTCATTAGATTTGCCTGTATTGTTTGCATGTGGTGTTGTGAGAGTGACATAGGGTATATCATATATTTTGCTTTTTAGTTAGCATTTATGAAGCATTTGATTTATTTCCGTATATTTTAATAATTTCTTATTAAAGAAATTTTCTTTGTCTTTATTCCAAACTAGCAGCGCCTCGCGGTTTTACCCGCGTAAATCCCGATCCCGTGAGAATATTGTGATAAAAAACTAGCCTATACGTTAATCCAGGTCTCCAGCTATCTATATACCAAGTTTCATCGCAATCGGTTCAGTGGTTTTTGCGTGAAAGAGTAACAAACATCCATCCATCCATCCATCCATCCAAACTTTCACATTTACAATATTAGTGGGAAGTGAGATTACATATGGTAACTCAATATGCTTAGCCTCCTTATACTTCAAAGAAATGATAATAAGTAATTAAAACATAAATGATAAAGAAAATGTAGGGAAGCGGAACCGCTAATATTTCAAATAAAAGGCAGACTCACTATTGAAAATAAAAGAGGGGCGTAAAAAGCAAAAAGCATTGTAGCTGGCAACGATCAAGTGAAGTTTCTACATAATTATGGCAACAGTAACTCATTTAAATTTTAGCTTCATGATTTTCACGCTTATTGTTGCATTTTTTATTACTATACATAGGTATATACATTATTATTTATTTGTGTGATTGATAGATATTATTTCCAAGTCTGGGTGTAAAGAACGTCAATTTTATGTTTGTAACGTCCTTACATGTAGAAATAATTAATTATTAAAGAGATATCTTCTTAAAATGTTTTATGAGTATGACGATGAGTAAGTGTCTATTTATTAGCTTTATTCAATATCACTTCATTTTCCAAGAGTTTAATTTACCCTTTTATAGTGGGACAAGGATGTTTTTTATCGTGGAAGACATTTACAGTATAGGCCATAAATGTTACCAGTTTGTAAAATCTTCTTAGTTGCAGGAAACTCGTTAACAATTTATTTATACACTTTCGATTTGACTTTTGGAGAGCCCCAAATATGAATGCTTTTCTTAATTTCACAGAAATTATTTTCCTCTTTCTTAGGTTATTATATATTTTTAGGTTATTATATATTATTTATTATTATATATATATTTGGAGTACATCTATAATATATGTTCTGCCGAGATGTAATAGTTGATACCACAGAATTGGTGGATCTGGCAACCTGAAGCAAGAATTAACGATAGGGCACATAATTTATTTTTGGATTCGGAATTGGAAATCGAATTTCTATTTTTCTTTCTGCGGCCTTATGATAAATGTGTATTGGTTTTTATTACGAATTAATATAGTTCTTGTCTTCGGTAAATTTTTACTCTTTGGTAAACTGCATTAAAATATGTTTGTAAGTTCAGTTACATTATTTTTGCTTGTACTTATCATGTTTCACCTAAAATATGCACTATACTCACTGATACATTTACTTTGTCCACAGATAGTAACGTCAAATTACGTCGGGACGGAGTGCTCAATCTCTATCCATTTCCGCGAGTGGGACGCGCTTCTAGAAACACCTGGCAACTGCCAATCAATGACTTGTACTCAGGTATTGACCTCTTGAGCTATATAGGGTCAACACATAAAAATGCGAATCTTGCATTGCGACGTTACATTGCAGAAAGTTGCGATGTGACGTCGCATTACAAGATTACCCTACGACCATTCAAGCTACCGAAACCACAGATAAGATAATAGTAAGTAACTATTTACTTTTACTGGTTTACTGGTTTCGGTTATCCGAATTGAAAATTGGTATCAAACTGTTAGAAACTGTAGTCTATATGTTCTTATATGTATATATATCTATTATATCTAATTATTAAACTGTACTGTATTGCTATATAGTAGGTACGTTAGTTCAGTACGTGCTACAAAAAAACACAGTTCTGTATGGTACTACAGTATGATCTACAAAAACGGTACAAGACCACCTTTCCTAATCCTCTGATATCTTTAAAACAATGTAGCTTACAATCACCATCATCCCTAATTTCACATCCTGGGATCCAACGCCCTAAAACCCCCACCCCACCCTCTTATAGGTCTAAAATGAGGTCTGACACATTTTCTTCTTTAGAATACGAGCCAGCAGTAAAGCGTCAACTGTATGCGTTCCCTCGCGTCGGTCGCAGCGAATTGGGTCTGGTGCGGGGCGAGTCTCCGCATGAGTTCGCGCCGATGCCGGTCCGTCGTACCGAGAACCCCGGCATGTGGTTCGGACCCCGACTAGGCAGATCCTTCAAGAGTGATGACGATGGTAAGCGGTTTTAATTAAGAATAATATGAAAATACTAAAACTTTATCATTCAAACCAACTAAGGTTTGAATTCATACCAGAGAGGTTGATTACCAGACATAATACAGTGTATAAATGGGACTGATGTTACCCATATTGGATACATTCTGCAATTTTAAATTCTTAATAGTCTTTTGTTTGTTTTTGTATATGCTGGCAGTTATAGATTAATTTAAAAACATGACCCCATAAAATGGAACCTCTTGGGTTAAAATGTAAAAATAGATGATCTAAAAAAATATTTCAAACCTCGATCTTCGAATGTCAAACCTAGTCTATCAATATCATATTTTTGTAGATTAAGTTTTGTGTTTTCAAATTAGTAACGTAATGTAAATGCACTCTGTTGTTCTGCGGGCTCAACTTATATGTTTTTTCCTCAGACATCGCTCTGCAGAATGAGACGAGTGAACACAGCGACCCCGAACAGACAGATCCCGTCCCATCCGTTGAACGAGAGAAGAGGCAAGCCAACTAAAGTTTAGTTCATCTGAGTAACTATATGTATAGTCTACACGACTCTTGAAAAATCTAATAGGCACCCAAGACCCACAACATATTGTGTACTTAGAAAACTTTTTAAAATGGATAATTAACACACCCTTCTAATTGACCCTAATTAATTGAGATCATATTATTAGAAGAATTCTAAAGCTTCACTTCCAAGATCTATTAAACACTGCATTTTTAAATTTTTTAGTCTTTCAGATGAGAATTTGTCTAAGTCCACAGTGTGCTGGCTCCATTTCATAGATTAAGCGCCGTATTACGTGTAGACACGACATACTGTAGTTACAACCTAAAAAGCTTAAACCTGAAACTCTTTGTAGGTTTAAATAATCAATTTTTAATTAGATGTTTATATGTAAATGGAAAGACACCGTCAACATTAATATAAGTAGGTACTTATAAGTATAAGAAAATAATTTAAAGTGTTTATTAAAAATAAATATTTATTGTCAATCTTATTTCTAAGGCTGGGCGGATTTCATTATTCTGTTATAAATATATAAATTCGTGGAATATTATTGGCAATATATTATTAATTGTTTCTATATATAATGTTCTAATTTAATGAAATAAAGATCATTCTAATATTTTATGTTTCATTGTTGTCTTTCAATATTCTATTCGGTTTTTGGTGTATAATAAGGAACGTGTGCCAAACCTTACATGCTGAAAATAAAATTATTTAGCTTGTTAAGGGATCCAAAATAATTTAAAACTTTCAATCTTTCTCTCTTAAATTGCTGATCCAAGATTCTGTAGCGTCACCGATACGAGACTTAGCCTACGAGTTATTCCCCTGGGCAGTGGTATCATTCATAGATTACAATACACTATTAGTAAGTTAGTAACGTTCGATATTTTCATTTTCGCTCTTTTCGCACTTATTGCCTCGGGCATCTTTTTATGGTATAGGGGGCAAACGAGCAAACACGAGTGCATTGCCTCCCACCTTAAAGGGTGGCAATGCACTCGTGTTTGCTCGTAGGGGGAGAGAGGGTAATAGGGGAGAGGGAAGGGTTAGGGCCTCCGATAACCTCAAGGCGAAAAGCAATACAAACGTTGCTTCACTGTCGAGCCAACCCATACGTGCCGAAGCATGGCTCTTCCGCGAACGAATAGTAATAAGTAAAATGCCATAAAATATAGAGTAACGTAAATCACATCTGCAATTATCTTCTTTGGTCACAAAAAGCCAGCGTCGGTTTATTTGCTTACTCAATTGCCAGAGACCAAGGCAGCAGTATTTTAGTACATTTCATTTCATTTTCTTTAATATTATATTATTTAAAGCAATGAGATAATAGAGGATTATCTTCCCACGGGCACTCGGCGCAAATTGAAAAATATACATGAAGCATTTCATTTTACGCCTGCCAAGGATTACAATATGAACGATATAAATAGTAATTTATATTATTAGTAGTTCATATTTTAATCTATTGGACAATGAGTAAGACTGGTAACTTTAGGAACTCGATAATCTGAACTAATGAGTCCATTTCGGACAGACTGTCGGTTATTAGATTTAACTGCCAAATTTTCTTCTTAAGAACTTCAATTCACTAAAGATATTAGAGAGTTGTACTCACGTGTGTATTTCGGGGTTGTCCCGGGGGTTGCAAAGTGGTTCAGGCACCACTTTGCACACTTTCTTTTTTTACAATTAGAATAAAATTAGATGTGAATGTTTATAGATAGTAGTAGAAAGATAAATGTAAATGTAAATGAAGAATTAAAGGTCCAATGAACTATAGCGGTACTTTTAGATGACATTTTTGTATTTAAGAGAATGTGCTAAATTCTATGGTTCTAAAAGCGTTGGTTAACTTTTCTGTATGTGAGTTTTGGACTTTGAGTAAGGCTGGTAAGTTAATGCATTTTTATGCAACGGTACACTTTTATACATAACGGGTGTAAGAAACAGCCTGCCGAATCTTGAAATAAATCTATTATTTCAAGATTCAGCAGGCCCTTTCTTACACCCGTTATGTATAAAAGTGTACCGTTGCATAAAAATGCTAATCATCATTCTGGAAAATCATTGGATTATTTTTATTTTAAATGGCGGCCAAAAACTGCAATGTAATCAATTAAACAACATTTATGCAATCAGCTGCCTCGACGGCGCCGAACGTTTAAGGTCAGTCACAGTCACAAAATTATACAAAATCAAACTAATGACTGTAAATCTTGAATCTCGCATTTTATGATGAACTGACTTTTGCATTGTGATAAGTATTTTTGCCAACCATTAGATGCGACGTTTTTTTTTTTTTTTTTTGTGCGTGTGGAAACCCCCTCGGGCCGTCACCCCACCGGGGTTACCATAAGTTTGTGAGGTATTATCCACCTACGTTTACCCTTATTTGAGATACCTAATACATAAGAACTAAGTATATGGGAATAATAAACTAAACGGAAAGTTAAAAGACTATTCTGCGATTACTAAATTATCTAGATAGCTTAAACGCCTAGACACGCACGATATTACCTCCACTTCGTACTGAATGGAGCATCAGAGGTAGAATATACATCTCACTACATATTATAAAACAAAGTCCCCCCACCGCGTCTGTCTGTCTGAACACGATAAGGTTTAGGTGTATAATTCATTAAAATGTTGTATAAAACTGCTTAAATATGATAATGATTGTTGAAGATGTCGGAAAAAATCAATATGTGCTCTGCTATACGTGTATAGCCGGGGCAGGCTGCTTTTTTTTTTTTTTTTTTTTTATGGTATATAGTTGGCAAATGAGCAGACGGGTGACCTGATGGTAAGTGACTACCGCCGCCCATGGGCACCTGCAACTCGAGTCAGAAGTGCGTTGCCAGTCTTTAGGGTGGGAGTAGAGGAAGGGGGGAAGAGGGAGTGTGCGGGGAAGGGTAAGAGCCTCCGGTAGCCTCACTCACTCACTGCAGATTTTTTTGTGCAATCGTTTGTTTGTTTAAATCTCGCTAATCTCTGGAAGGAAGTATCAGTCAGATTTGAATAATTCTTTGTGTATTGGGTAGAGCATTCATTGAGGAAGGTTATAGACAGTGTAACATTACGCTGCAACCCTTAGGAGTCGAGCAGTGACCATAAAAGCAAGTGAACGGCCAGCTATAGAAATAAACGTGCCTCTTCAGCCATCCAATCGTCGTTTATAACTAGGCCAACAACAGGAACAAACTTAAATTAATATTACAGTAGTATTAACCTAAAGTAATTGTAGACAACGAAGCTCACCTCAAACGCGTGAATATTTAAAGGCTTCCTAACGTCGCGTCATAATCTACACAGACCATTTGTTTATTTGTGCTTGAATTGGCGCCATCCGACCAGGACACCGGGATAGGTTACAAGTAAGTGTTGTTCTGATGAATTGAGTCAAAAATATTCAAAATGTTTCATTGGGAAAGAAAATTATGTATAACATCAGAAATGCGCAGGTGACATCTTATCGTTACATCTAAAGTTTCAAATGATTTTTATGTTTTTACCCGACTGCGGCGATTCCCAAAAGAAGGTTATTGTTTATGTGTTTGACCTGTAATTTAAGTCCGCTTCTTTGTTCTTGAACTGATTTGAACAAATATCATATATTACATCGTCGTTAGATTCGCCTTCATGGCGCAAGTGTCACTGGATACATCATCACTAAATATTATAAAATAAAGCCCCCGCCGCGTCTGTCTGTCTGTTCGCGATAAATTCAAACACTACTGAACGGATTTTCATACGGTTTTCCCCAATAGATAGAGCGATTCATGAGGAAGGTTTAGGTGTATAATTTGTTAAGGTTTTGTGTAAATTGGTTGAAATATGATGATGATTGTTGAAGATGTCTCTGATGACGGGGCGGGTTGCTAGTTAAAATATAAAAAAGTTAATTTTGGGCGCCATTTTATGGGATACATTTTATTTTTCGTAACCAACCGCATGGTCTATTAAAAATTTAAGGTTTTAAAAGATGATTACGTAAATATAAGTAACGAATACGTTTTTTTTTTTTATTTATTTATTTATATATTTTTTTTATTTTTTTTTATTTTTTTTTTATTTTTTTATTATTTTTTTTAATTTAGTTTTTTGAATTTTATTGAATTTTATTTTACACTTACATATATTATTTTATTTTATTTTTTACGTATATTATTTGATATATTTAGTTCAAATCAGTTACGTA
Source organism: Callimorpha dominula (assembly GCA_949752705.1). Classification (NCBI taxonomy): domain Eukaryota; kingdom Metazoa; phylum Arthropoda; class Insecta; order Lepidoptera; family Erebidae; genus Callimorpha; species Callimorpha dominula. The sequence continues at coordinate 7,320,890 of OX457010.1, read as the reverse complement.
CGGAACTTCGTTGCCACTTGTCAACCAGGATAATAAACGAAGGAACATGTTAGTATATGTTTAATCTCATTAATAAAATAAGTATGGCCTGTTGGTCTAGTGGTTAGTGTTCCTGACTGCTAAGCCAGAGGTCGTGGGTTCGATTCCCACACAGGACAAATAATTGTGTGATGGGCATGATCATTTGTTTGGTGTCTGGGTGTAATTTATCTATAATATGTATGTATTTATAGAAATATATAAGTATGTTTATCAGCAGTCTGGTTACCATAGTACAGGCTCTGCCTAGTTTGGGATCAGACGCTCGTGTGTGAGATGTGTGATGTAAATTTACTTTAGGTGTAAATAAACTGTTTATTGACTGCCTATATTATTGAGACAATGGTAAGTATTGCCTCAATAAACAGTCTTAAAGTTGATGAGCTACAATAATTGTGTATTAGACTTTATTAGAGGATAGGGCATCATTCTTTTCGTTTTCATTGTATTTCACAATGGCCACCAGTGGCACAGAAATTCAGATTTCGTAGACAGACTACAATTCTTAACGGCACGATTACAATATCATTGGACCACTAACTTTGAGTGAAACTATGTGCCATACACACCAGCTACTTATATCAATAAAAAATAACTATAAGTATGTACAATAAACCAATCATTTAACATATGTAAAGTAAATTGACATATTATAATCTTTATTGCATTCAAAATGTTTTCTTTTTACCACTGTAGAGAAATGGGGTTACATGTACCGGCATTCAGCATCGAGGGAAGATCATTGTCATAGAAAGTGTAGGTCATCTCATTTACCTACTGTTGAGGTTTAAACAAAACTGTCAGCCGAAGGACTGCACTTCAGAAGTAAAAACATAACTTACATACACATACATAACGCGAGCTCAGTGCTCAGTTCCCCGTACCAAAAGTGCCCAACTTGCCTTAAGAAGTTTTCACTTCAAAAATATTACTTCGATGCTGTGCCTATACCCTCCAAACGCTCTTAAAGTTATGGTAACTCATAGGAAATTATGTGAGTCAGGATCAAACCCAAGTCCCATCAGCTCAGTTGGCAAAGCATCTCAAGGGTATCGAGACTGGATGAAGTTCCTATTCCATTATTAACCTTTTCAAATTCAGATTATAATAAAAACTACGGTAAACTCTTTAAAATTTTATTTGCAATATAGCTCATTAGAAATTCATGCGACATTTTTCTCATCACAATGATAGTCGATAGGAATGTAAATTGATAGAATTTTGTTACGAGTAAAGCGTTTTCAGTAATGTGCATTATTGTGCCATTTCCTTTTATACCAGCATGACATGACTGAGTATGTATTATAATCCATTCAAAGATTTATTTGTAGGTAATAGCAGCTGGGAGGTCTTATCGTTGGCTGCGGCCTGTCTCTGTATTACCGAAACACTAAACAGTTTATTGTACCCAATGTTTAGTGTGAAATAAAGTCTGTCTATCTGTGTTTCTATCTAACGAACACATAGAACGCGCATGCACACCCTTTAATAAAGAAACATATACTAATATAATAAAGCTGAAGAGTGTTTTTGTTTGTTACTTTAAACGCGCTAATCTCTGGGACTATCAGTTAGATTTAATACAATCTGACAATCTGAAAACAATTGTGAATCGCTGGTTATATTTTCAACATTCATAAATATCTTTTGAAGACTATATTATTACTAAGGGTTACGTAGTAACTATTCAGTAATCTGTGTTTAGGGTACGTATCCACTAGGCAACAATTGACGCGTAACACGTAACGTTGAACATCATGTTGCTGCACAGCGGCCAGCTGTTGCACAACAATGACGCGCGTCTTGTTGTTTGTTTCCGTGCAACGTGCAGTTGAGCACCATATGTTGTCAAGTGGAAACGTACTCGCAACAAAATCGATAGTCTGTTCTAATGTACGCGTACTTAAACTTATTCAAGTGTTTTTTTTTTATCGAAAACAATACAAACATCGCCGTTGAAATCAACACTATAAAAGTTGCGCGTTGATGTTCAACATATGAGCAACATGTTGTGCAACATGTAGTGTTGTTATTGCCTAGTGTGGATACGGGGCTTAAATATTACCACGTTTACTGCAATCTATCGCTCTATACTATGCTAAGTAAAGTTCAAACACAGATCGTGTGCGGTGCCCACCGCTGGGGCTTTTGCGCCCTGCGGATGCGGATCATCCGCGGTCATAACCCACAGCTGTGACGTATTTTCGTACTGTAAACGCCATTGTTTTCTGTTTTAACTGTTCTGATAATTATTTTAGTTTATATTTAATAAGTACATATTAGGGGCTGCGTTGGAATATAAACCAATTTAAGAGATTTTAAAGTCTAAAATATTTTTATATTATATTTTTTTTTAAAGCTTTGATGTTTTTCTCAGCAAGGTCTTATATGGTAAGGATAAAAATGTTATATTATAAGATACTACGTTGTAATGAACGAGTGATTAAGAAGTGGAACTAAAATATAACAGTATAAACTGTTGGACCCGTAGCATAAGTTGGTAAGCAAAGTCTAAGATTCGATTATCGGGTCGGACAAATTGTTACCGCGTGAGGATATATAAAAAAATAAAGAAGGTATTAAGATTGTCCAAAAAGGTAGCAGTGTAATGAGTCGTTGTGTACAGCCACAGTGCTAAAATTAACGTAATTCAGTCTTCTGGTATCAACCAACCTCACTAATGCGGTACCGTAATGGCTAAGGCGTCGGACTTGTTATCAAGTGGTTGCGAGATCGAACCCCACCCAGTACACTATGTACACTATCAAAAGTTTTCGTACTTCCAAATGGTCGTGAAGAATCCCATGAACAGTTGGTGCACTTAACTTGACGGTTTCCTCGATTTGTCGATGATAATAATAATAATAATATATCTCTTTATTGTACAACAAAATCATTTGAAAGAATAGGTGCACAACAATGATGGGCGGCTTATCCAATTCGCGGCCTTATCACACTGAGGCAAACTTTTAGGCACCCATGGGATAGAGAACAATTGGGAGTCATTTAAATAAATGATGATTAGTGACATTCAAGTATTACGGCACTATAGAGGGTATTTATAAAAAAAAAACCGTTGATATTCAATATCACAAGACATTTAATAAGATAAGTAACCAGTTAAGTCTAAAAACAGTGTTGTTGTAGCAATAAACTTAAGACAAAATGCATTGTTTGAGTAATCGAGTTACGACTAGTATGTGTTGACTATATCTAGAAAATTCTGGAAATTGAAAATAAGTTCAATTAGGATAATTTATTAATAAAGCTTAACATACAAATATAATGACAAGTAAATTGAAACGTTAATGCGTAATGGGTACTGTTGAGATTCACTTGACACAAGGTTTACTGACTTCTGTAACTAGAGAGTTATCGTGAGAGAGTGAAGAGAAGCTTTGCTAGTATCTACGGCAATCATCAGCAATGCCACGTACTAACATACAAAATCGATTCTTACGCCCTATGGATACTCGCCCAGTCTAGTTATTCAAAGCAGCAGCGCGACAAGCTTTGTAAGTGATTTAAATCATGTTTGCTCTTTGTGAACCTTTTGTGTAAAGGTGTACACTAAAAATTCGTCATGCGTAATGACATCCTTTCAGACCGGTCCTGCCTGGTTGCAGTATCGTGGTAAAAAACTAGAGAACACATACCATTTAAAAATCACAAATACTTCTGTAGTACACGTTATTAATAACACTTTTAAAAGCGATGTAGCAGTATTACATTTAAGAGTGGTAACACTGTTAAATTGGAGTGAATCACTGCGAGGGAATGGGGTCACAAAAGTTAACCAAACAAATACAGTGAAACAGTTATAGCTATGGACAAGACTTTTGCAGAGGTGGGTATGATGGAGATGGCACTGTTGCAGTAATCAGTGAAGCATTGACATGCGGTCTCCAGATGGTCGTGCGTGTTGGCGCGGTAGCATGGTTTCTCATTTTGGACCCACCCGCAGCCACGGGTCACGCGAACTTGGGCCTCTCGGTGTGGCAGGAAAACTGGAAATAAATTTTAGTCTATCAAAAAACCTCTATTTCTTTTATCGTCAGTGCTAAAGGAAGTTTACTGCTCCTGGTGTTGAATATCTATATTAATAATTTTGTCAAGGGGTACGGTAGACTCGATTGAAACCTTACCTGAATAATAAAACATAAAAAAATAATGATTTCGAGTCGACAACATATATCCGCAAACGGCAGTCGCCATATTGGCCACACGGATGCCATCTTGACTTCGTTAAGGCCCATTCACACGTATATCTACCTACATTTTGTAAAAGATTGTGTATTATGATTTATGAGTCACATTTCCCCCGAGCGAAGCCGGGTTTTCATCTAGTCTTTTCTTATTTTTAGCACAGCTGGTCTTGATAAATGCATCCAACTATCACAATATAAGAGATTCCCAAGGTAGAGTGTATACAACCAACTCGCCATTATTTTAGAAATATATTTTAAAAATTGAAAATACAAATGTACCATCGCCCAAATATATATCGTCTACCACTTTACGGTTGAAGATCGTTTTCGACTACCACCCTAAGGTTGAAGATCATTTGACATCATAAAACATCAAGGTTGATTTTCCCGTGCAATAATATTCTAACAGTTCATTGTTAGAGGTTGGTTCAACCCTATCGCTATTATGATTACACAGAAACTTTTGACAAAACTGGTAGACCATTTTCATTGTCCTCTGTACCTACTGGCAGGCATCTCTCACTGCAGGCTCTGGCAGTCTTTGATACTACAAATTAGGGATGTTGCCAATATTCACGTCTGCATCCGCAACTGCGGAGCTTCCGCATCTGCATCCGCATCCGCTATCGACGCGGATATTCATGCGGTGCAGATGTACAACAAGTCGTGACAGGATAGAAAATAGGCGGAGCCGGTGAAGTCCACGAACGTTATGCACGCGTGTGACAAGATTCGACGCGTCCTTTAAAATCTTAGATACAATTTATCCCCAAAACAGGGCCCTAAGTCTGTTTTTTCAATGTGCTACAATGGTCCCACAATGACTTGATTTTGGCAGTTGTGTTATTATCAAACTTTCAAAATCAAGTAATTGTGAGACCATTGTGACACAATTGAAATACCAGACTTAGGGCCCAGGTTTCTGTGGGATCGTGAGCGTGAGCGGAGTGACGGGCAGATGCTAGTTTTTTATAAAATATCCTAAGATCCGAATCCGCGTCCGCATCCGCGGATGTGAAAAAATATGCATCCGCAACATCCCTGCTACAAATATTTACATAAATTTTGTTTTCCATAAATATTGTCTTGTCTAAAAGAGGCCCTAAGCGAGATTCTGCTTCTATTCACAATATCGTTTAGACGCAAAAATAAAATATACTGAAATTAACGGACTATTTAAATTAAACGTCTAGTTATATTCTGCAAATTGTAAAGGTTAAATAAACACATTTTTTTTGTCTACAACACACAACAAACAGGTTCGAAAGATGAACAGGAAAATATTTTAAGGGATAAAAAACCGTATAAGCTATTTTTTACTTTAATACCTTTAGTTTAAAGTATAAAATAGCTACAACCTAGAATTGCTCTTTCTTACATTGGCTTACAGAGTTCTGAGGTACTCACCAGTCTGTATAATCTTCCTACAGAAGAAGTTATAGTTCTCAACATTGAGAACACGGGTGTCTTCACATCTGATGATGGGGATGACGAGCGCGCGAGTCTCTGGGTCGTACTGCGAAGGATCCAGACAGGCACTGTTGTTAGCACTGGTGCAATAAAAGCATTGGATAGCAAAAGCTGAAACAATAAACTTTGATATTATTGGAAGTGCTAGGTACTGTCAGCATAACTTACATATATAAGTACATATGCACACACACGCATCTGTATATATATCTGAGCGTGACGGTCACGCAACTTCACTACTATTTCCAAATACCAAAAGTGACCAACGTGCCTAAAGGAGTTTTCACTTCAATAATATAATGTATTGGAACATATTGCAGCAGCGCAACACAGCGCAGCGCAGAGCAGTGCACCGCAGCGCAGCACTTTCTAGACCCAAGCTAAACATAGCTGTTACAATGGGTTCTAAAACCACGATAAACATACTTAGGTTAATTTTTTAATACATTTACAATTATAATTATATACATTCATAATTATACATAAAAACACCAAAACTGTAATATACACATATTCATACAAATAAATATTTGCACAAGGCGGAAATTGAACCCCGAGCTTTGTCGTAGCTGTCGAATGTCACCGCCGGACCACAGATAACAACGATAATAACTTGAGAAACCGTCAACCGTACACGGCCGTCTGATCCCAAACCAGCCTTAGCCTGTAGTCTCAGTCCTGTTTTCCTATCCGAGACTTGGGGTATCCCTTACCCTAGCCTCCTCGCCCTATCCGTTTTCCTTACCCCAATTTACCTCCTTCCTTTGTCCTTTCCTTCCTTAGTTATATGAAAACTACTACATTTCCAAGGAGGGTTGGTGTCAGGCAGGTGGCTGGTCTTAAAAGATACAAGGCAAAACCCTTCGCAATGTTGAAAAAAAAAACCTGTCAGTCGTAGGACTGACCCCATACCAAAAGTGCCCAACGTGCCTAAAGAAGTTTTCACACACATAGGAATATATGTATCTGAGCATGACAGTAACTCGAGTTCAGTGCTTTTTCCCAATATCAAACGTACCCAACATGGCTAAGAAATTTTCACTTCAAAAAATTATTACTTATTTAAAAATAAAACTGTGAGTTCAGTGTCAGTGAAGTGAAAACATAACTGACACATCTGTCATCTGAATTCTGAGCGGGTCGGTCACGCGAGTCCAGTGCATTTTTCCCGTACCAAAAGTATCCACCGTGCCTAAAGAAGTTTTTAGTTCAAAAACTGGATTACCTACACATTGCACCGACCCCAAATAAAATTGGGTAAAATTGGGCAGGAATATGATGGGTGATGGTGGTACAAAAATGTATCTAAGCATGTTTATCCGTGTTCTGGAACCTTCAAAACACGCTGTGATTAGTTTGGGTTTATAAAACGCTCTGTAGTATTTATTTACTACAAGTAGTAAACTCGACTAAGATCAGGTGACTTTAATGTCAATATGACATTTAGAAAGCGACACCTTATGAGTATGACAATAGTTGTTATGTTCTCTCAATCCATATTTTTAAATTTCATTGTTCAACCCCATTGTTCATTTTGCTCCTGATTTTCTGTCTCAGAACATTAATTTATTAGATAATTAAATAGCTGTCGTGTATCCAGGACACTGTCAGTGAGGTAAGCTCTTGACAAACTGTTACGTCTATAATATCAGTAGGGTTCGATGTTCCACAAATTCTAAAGTAACAATAGGCACATTATACCAATTATAATCCTTCATAAGACTTTAAACTACAGTAAAATGACAAAAGTGCACATATTTAAAAAAATATTTGCTTAATAAAACGGCAATTTTAATGAGAAACCCTTAGATTAATATACCATACACGATTTCCTACAAAAATCACGTCAAATACTGATGCATGCAGTAAACAACTATCTATATTAATAATTCGGTCAAGGGGTACGGTAGACTCGATTAAAACCTTACCTGAATAATAAAACATAAAAAAATAATGATTTCCGGTCGACAACGTATATCCGCAAAATTCGGATTGTCGAGTATTTTGTTAAATTCTAATGGTGCAAATGGCAGTCGCCATATTGGCCACTCGGATGTCATCTTGAGTTCGTTAAGGCCGATTCACACGTATATCTACCTATATTTTGTAAAAGATTGTGTATTATATTATTATCGTTAGTCACATTTCACCCCAGCGAAGCCGGGTTTTCATCTAGTTGTAATAATAAACCAGAACATACAATGAATGGTTCTGTGAATATAATTATGTTGTAATAGTTTGATACAAAAACTGCAATGAATAGCGTCTGAAGTTTATTACTTACCACAACGGAGCGTATTAAACTCGTGGTACGTATTCCACAAATTCAAAAGGACAGGTACGCAGCAACGTATAAACAAACCTAACTTTTTAAATTATCATTTATTACACTGCCATTATAATATTTAGAAAATAAAGCTATGATAAAAATATTACTCTTATCGAAAGTACTTCATGCCTTCTTCGCATTTCTAAAGCACAGTTTTATCCTTTTTCTGCTACACCTAAAACGTCACACAACTAGCGCGGGTGCGAAGCGTCTCATAGCTCAACTGTGCTTACAATAGGGAATATGCATGTTGTTTAAATTTACTTGATTAATTTTCCCTTGAATCTTTATTGTCCACATATTATGCCTAAACAACTATTTTCTTATTTAGTTCGTCTTTAATTACTAAAAATATTAATTAAAATATGCAAAATAAGGCAGCGAAATTCAACTTTGCAAAACGCTTCACTATTGGTCGAAACAAAACATGACGTCAAATTCCCCGTCCTATCATTTATCGGCGCCTATATTCGTAGTGTTACGGAGAAAGATAGGTGTTTCTGTGGTTTTTGCCCTTAGCTAGTGCAATTTAAGCATTCTAGTGATATTAGAAATTATCTAGGACGATGACTGAATGTAGTTTTGTCAAAGAACAATCGGACAATCTACCGAAAATAGATGCATTCATGATGACTACATTTTGCATCAAATCCAGATTTTACGTCTGCTGAGGTCAAAGGAGTGAAATCCGCAAGGTAATTATTATATTACTTGTTATATTATAATCTAAAAGATAGGTAAGATATGTATAGTTAGTTATATTCATGAAGTTTTAATGGACTTTTGTTACCTAGTTTAAGTAGACAAGCAAGTTGCCTTCTGCTTGATATTTAAAACCAACATAAACGGCCTACTGCTGACTAATTCACACTATTCTAGCAATTAAATTGTAATATGCTTACATTAAAGTGATCTTCACAACAATATAAACACGATATTGAAGATACTTTATCTCTTCTCATTAATTTACACCTTTGTTTTTGTATTTTACATTATTATTTTGTACAGGAAAAAATACTGTATTGGGTGTACTTCTTATAGTGTTTCTACACTTAGGGACAAGGCAATACTTATAAAATGTTTTTTAAACTTTATCCATCGTCTATTAATTACAATACATAGTAATTACAACTGAAAATCGGTATAAAATTATTGTAACACTTCAAGTAAGTATACTAAGTTTATGAAACAAACACTGAGCGTGATATCTGACGTCATCCAAGGCCCGCGAAATATGGCGGCGTTCAAACAGATCAAATTTTATCGATGTTTTCAATGTTATTTTAAAAATTAATTTGAACATTGCCAAGGTTATTTATATTTTTTATTAGAGTAGAATGATGGAACAAGTCAATAAAAGATAAAAAAAAAATACATGCATATTCCCTATTGCATTTAAGCACGGTTTATTTGGTGCCATTTTTTGAGCGCCGATGAAACACTTATGGTATATTTCATCGAAGGATACACCTATTAAGTTGTGTACGCCATAAACGTAATATACATACATATTTCTGATGCAATACCATGTAACATTAATTATTAAAAATGTATTATATGTATGTTACACTACCTACCTTATATTGCAGTGCAAATTACAAAAATTTTTTTGACTTACATTGGCACACTGACGATAACAATATTGTTATTGGGAATAGTACTTTGTACACCATCCTGCCGCTATCTGAAAAAAAAAAACATATAATGAGATGTAACCAGACTTGTAGTAAGAAATTTTTACCTACATTGATTAATATTACATCAACCAATGTGACCATTCTCTTTGGTAAATAGGTTCAAATCAATCAAAATCATTTATTTTAAACCAATTATAGGCATTTCTGAATTGTTGTTTGAGTAGGAATCAGTCAGAATCCGCCGGTCGTGAAACTAGTTGCCTTTTCCAATACGTAGATACTTTAAGGAAAAACAGGCAAGAAACTCAAAAGACCCCGTTTACAACATGTTTTTTTCACAATTTTCCTACATTGCATATAGTTGAACATTAAATACGAGGCCATAGAACAACAAAAATTGTAGGGAGCTAAATGATCTGACATACATGCCACTATCAGCAGGACTTATACATAGCCGACGAGCATGACATACTCAGAACTATCAAGCAATATGGAAAATTAACATCGTTCTGAGAGTGAACTCGGCGCATTTACCCCGCATTTTTACATTTCCACAAAGCATTTCGCATTACGCATTTTCACAAAGTTAGATAATGAAAGCTTCACAACCCACATTTCTTCTAACAAAGCCAAAGCTATAAGACTCCACCTAGCCTTTTAACCCAATAATGTAAATTTTTCCTCGGAAGTTACCTAGCATTTCTTATAATGTGTTCACTAAGTATTCAGTTATAATAGATTATTTTTCTCAAACCCATAAATTTATCGTATTTTCAATTTACAGAGTTTTTTATTGTAATTCTTACGGATAATTTCGTCTGTGTTAATAAAATCCTACTAATGTTATAAACGTGAAAGTTTGTGAGGATGTATGGATGTTTGTTACTCTTTCACACAAAAACTACTGAACTGATTGCGATGAAACTTGGTATGTAGATAGCTGGAAACCTGGATTAATAGACAGACTATTTTTATCCCGATATTCCTACGGGATCGTGACTTACGCGGGCGGTTTAGTTAGCCGTTCATGCCGCAAATTTCCGCAAATTTTCGACACTCGCAAGGGAATCAAAACCTACAGGGTACTTTCCGTAAACTTAGAATCTTGAAATTTGGTACAAAGCAAGACGTTGCTTATATATATAGTACATATAGCTATATTATATATATAGCACATATAAAGGAAAAATTGCGAATACCGTAAATTTTTAGTTACATCATATTTACAAAAATATTTTACGGAACCCTCGGTGCGCGAGTCCGACTCGCACTTGGCCAGTTTTTCTGACATTCCTTGCCTCAGAGGTAGTGAGTAAGTAGTAACTGCCCGTAAGTATTTCCACACAGACAGAAGTTATTTATTGTACCTAAGTAGCTATTATTATTTATATATTAAAACAATAATAAATCTATAGTTTCATCAAACGCCATTGTAATATCTTACCTAAAGTCAACCTCAATATTAATAAATAAACACTAAATCTATTCACTTATTTTAGATGACTAAATTTTAGGCTCAAATTCGACTTCACTCCGATTGTCACTGATAATAACTGAACTGTATGTCGGTTCGATAGTACCTACTATACACAAACATTCAAATGTGTCAGTCAGTGCACATAGAAGTCTTATTGTAGTATAGCGCGAACGACTAGTTTTGATCCTTAACAGTTAAAGTAGAAGATAGTAAAAAAGAAGATAGTAAATAGAAGATAGTAAAAAAAGTTGGCGGATGGGTAAAAAAGTACGTTTATTTTTCAGGGTAGAGGAAATATTTTTTATGCTCATCCGTCTATGGATCTGTGAGAAGTAATTTTAAGTGCGTGTAAGGTTGCGGTTCAACTAGATGACTATGCAAGGTAGCTAAGCTACGAAACTATGTGTCCCGTTCCACTAGACCTAAGTTGCGACTGGCGTAATTGTACGAGTAAGATGTGCTAGAAGATGCGCGATGCGACGAAGACGCGACGAGATCTTCATTACAAATTCCGAGATATAAAAGATTTGTTTTTGTTCTACCGATGACAAGACTGCACTCGTACGAGTACCTATGCACACTCACTAAATAGTCTCCTCTGCCAGCTGTTCTCCTTACTTTATAAAGCTAGCTACAACACTCGCGAGTCTTGAGCTTAAATCCTTAGTATACACATCTTTAGCATGCCTCCATAGCCTTCATCTTTAGCACACATCCGTCGCGTAACTTTAATTAGTATGGAAAAACGTTGAAACCTGTTCCACTAGAAGTACCTACGGTAAGTTAAGCTTTGAAAACCGAGCATTCCTATTACAGCATTTTATTCTATCTCTAGTGCAACCGCAGCCTAATACTATTGGGTGGGTAGACTCATCATGGAGGATTAACTGTAGAGGTGATACGGCAGTCTTTCCTACCGGATGGCGCAGCGAGGATACGACACTTCACATCCTACCGGAGTGGTGGCTAGCCATTGGTGGGGGTAGCTTCTAGCTGGAAACAATGGTTATGGCCCTAAACCGATGAGAGAGCATGGAATTCTGTCACCTCATTCTGCGAGGAAGTGATGTATGGCAAAGAGGTGGCGCAAAGGGAACGGGAGAGAATCGCTTCTCTCTCGTCCCGCAGAAGACGCAAAAAGCGCGGAGAGTTCAAAGTGATCTCTTAACTGAGGGTGATGGGTAGGGTGCCCCGTTGCCCTTACAGAAGCAGGTCCCAAACGGTGGTGAGACGTGTTCCGCGCGCGTCTCTCTCAATTGGAGGGAGCAAGGCCCCTGCACAAAACGGTGGGGTCACCTGTTGTTGAACAGGTGGCCAAATCTGCCGGGGTTCGCAGGAATTTCTTATCTAGGGTAGACCTGAGGCTTCGGCCAATAGGACCCCGTGATGGATTGGTTTGAGTCAGTTCGAGTCCAACAAACCACCTTATCGTTGGTACCGGTGAAGTGCTGACCCATGGGGTAGCCGGACACAAAAAGGTACTATTAAGTGTCAAATTTAATTAGTTACAAAGAATTCAACATAATCTACATTAATTTGTTCGAGACTTGGCGTCCGTTGAATGAGTTTATATCTGTATGTTAACCTTTGACAAATGTTATCTTAATATAATATTTGTTCATGTTTAATCTAATTGTTACATCGTTCATTAGCGTTCGTTTTGTAAACAACATCGTCATTTTTATGTGGTTAAAAAAATACAAAAATATGTACCTATTGATAAAAATAAGAAAAAGTGTACACGTATGTGTGGTAGTGTAGTACTTTGATAGCGTTTCACGAGCTTTTTCTTCGACACTTAGCTTTTTTGTACATTTTACGTATTTTTAAATATTTTAATATATTACAGCAGAATTTCGACCTCCAGGCGACTAGTGTTGTCATAATCGCCCAGAACCGTTACCGAGAGAAATGATGACGCGACAGTTACGTAGCCAGATCTCTTTCAAATTCTGGCATTTTTGTTAACTCGGCCGCTTAAAGGACAGCGATCCCTCAAAAAGCGCGGGCCGATAGCATGATGATGATGGGATACCCAATATCAGTGATTTTGTTCCTTTATTTTAGAGCTGTCTTTAAAAAAAAAAAATATTTTTATGTCTTAAAGAACGAAATGAAGATTAAATAGGAAACAAGTTTACTGGCCGCTTGATGATAACCGGTAATAGGGAATATGCATGTGACTCCGAATTATCCTAAATATTTTTATTTGTAGTCTTTACTGCTATAGAAATATACCAATACTTATATTTTTGTACAATACCAGTTATGATTATGAAATATGTAAAATATTTTATTATATTATATTTTAAATATTTATTTGGAAAGAAACGAAGGTTTTGTAACTTTTATTTACATAAATCAATAAATAATCAAACACATCGTGGTCTTTCATGTTACACAAAAAAACTGAATGTAATGACATATGACACAAAAAAAATACACACTATGTTGGTAAAGTGTTCCAAATATTTTTAATATTCTGTTGTTTGCTTATAAATAGAGCATTATTAGTAATACAGTATTAGAAGTTAAGGTTTTATAAGATCAGTAATTTATGAGCTTTAGTAGATAAAGCAGTAGTTTATGTCAATGTACCCTTAATAGTGTAGTTTGTGGTACAACAAAATGGATTTCTTACTTTTTCATTTTGATTGTTACTTTTAATAATGTTTCATTTGACTACAGGTTTTAATAAAATTAAAAACTCAATACTGTTTTATTGTTGGCAATTTAATTGCAATTAAAGTAAGTGTATAATAAATAAATATGTTTAACCGATTCACAAGCAAAATGTGGCTAAATGTTACTGTTGTGAATAAAAAATGTGGCTGAATGTTACTGTTGTGAATACTGGAGATATACTGCAGGTTACGATGCTAAATTATGATAACACTTTTGTACTTGTTTTTTTCTACTATCCACACAGTTATTGAGAAAATTCATGAAAACTTAATTAAAAAAAAATTGAGGTTAGATTTTATGAATTTTAATTTAATTTAATTAATCCAAATAGATCAACTTCATGGTTGTAATTGAACTCAATTGAATGAAAATAACTAATTTCATGTAATGATGAAACTTAATGAATTCCATCTGATGATATTAATCAATGTAATGTAAGTATGTTGAACCTGTTGAATTCCATATATTCAAATTTGTTACTGTAATTTAATATATGGAATATAATTAATTTAATTTATTTAATGTTATTTAATGAATTTAATTCATCATTTACGAATAATATCTGATTCCTATTATGTTTGACTATTAATGCATGTTGTGGTCTTCTGAAATTAAGGATACACCAGATCAATGTTTTGTTATCATGAATATGATGTGATGTTCTTGTTGAAGATCCATATAATAAATAAATAAAATAACGTTATAAAAAATTCAAAAAAAAAAAAAATGTCCACTTATTTTTATGAAAAATTGAGGCAACATATCTGGAAATTCAAACGGTCATAACTCGTAAACATTTAGTTACTTTTTCATGGTGTTATAATAATATAGTGTACTAGCCGTTCCCCCAGATTATCGTCACTGCTCCACTCCTAATGGTCGTAGCGTGACGTTACCTAACCTAAACTATTCCTTATTATTCTGGCTACCATATATAAAAGATTTTTTAGAATCCGACTGGTAGTTCCGGAGCTTAGCGCGGTTAAACAAACAAACAAAAAACTCTTCAGCTTTTTTATATATAGATTACGCAGTACAGTATCACAGTATTTAGTTTCATGCTATCCGTAAGTTTCATATGACGAATAAATTATATCAAGACCTTTCGAGCAAATATAAAAAAGTGTAGTACAATCCTTCTACAGTGAAACATGATCCTGAAATTGTGAGGTTTCAGGACTAATGTACGTGCAGTGCATGTATCTATAGACATCGAATATACTAATTCTTGATACTTTAAAAATAGTTTCTATAACTATCTACTATTTGTTATTTTATATTGGCTGTGGGCCTGTGGTGTTAGAGCGAAAGCCGAATTTATTCCCAATTTATTCGGAAAAAGGCGCGGCGGAGAATGAAATAAACTAAGTATTATAAACTCGACCACCAGGCGATCTCTAGGAACTATTACGATTCTTATTTTATTAACAAGTACCTACTCATTCAATTTAATTTTTAACCAAGTTCAAAAAATCTAGGTTCTAAATTATTTGTAACAGGTTTGATCCTAGCACGGGTGCGGTTCCCCGGCGTGGTGGCGACTGGTTGCCAATAAGTATTACCCAAATGATATGGTAGTAAGTATAGATCTTAATGAAATAAAGACTATTTTTATTATTAATACAAAAATGGCGGCGCGTCGCCACATCGCATTACATTGTCATGTTACATTTACTATCAAATAGCGTAGTGACGCATGCCGGGGCCATCAACACGCCAACAGCCGGTCTGACCCTCCACATTATTTAATGTGGAAGGTCAGACCGGCTGTTTAATCATTTGTGAAACATTTGTTTCACATCAAAAAAACCTTAAGAGTTGCCAAAAAGCTTATAAATTTTTCAAGTGACGATGATGCCGAGCTATATTAACTTAATGTTAAAAGTTCTAAACTTATCAAACTCCTCAACTTAGGTCCTAGCTTCGTTAAGAGCCCGAAATCTTAATTCGCAATTTCTAAGGTTTACTAAATTTAATTACCTCAGCTTGTGAAAAAAAACATTTTACCTGTCAAAAGATAAAACTGGAATTCACTACACGCCGCTAAGGGCACTTTTTTTATTTCATCAATCATAGATAATGGCTTGGCTTCGCACGACTTGTGCTTTTCCCATGAAGTTGTATTCTGTTTAAACCTTTATAATAAAACTGATGACGACAACGCCATATCGCTCGGCAACTTACTAAAAATGTTTAATTTTGTAGTTTTTAATAGTAAAATTAGATTACTTAACAATATTAAGGAAATAAAATGTTACATAATACAGAAAAGTTATATTCGTTACTATTTTCACGTTTGTTATAATTTTTAAGTTAACAATCCAACTTTGATTATATACCTGTCATATAATCAAAGCAATCCAAGCTCTTATGACGTCACAGATTGTCATTTTGCACAAGTTTCTAACGAAACTAAAGAGAAACTCATTTGACTTGAGTACACTACCGTTTATTATATCAAACTGTACTCCTCATTGACATAAATGTATGCAAAAATGTTACTGTGACCTCAGAGAAATAATTCTGTGACTATCCATAGAGACTTTAACAAATTTTTTTTTCCAAGAAGTTCCAAAAGGTTACGATCGTTTAGGTAAAAGTATTAGGTACAAGAAGTTGCGATGCCGTTAAATGCCAATAATCAAATAAAATTCGGTATTTAATTTACTTTTCTTTGAAGTCCAAACTTCTTTTTACGACAGATTAATTAAAAAGGGTCGGTTAAAACCAGTCTTGTTATAAATTCTTGTCGGGTATCTCTTCACTTCTGATTCAGTTAGGTACGACTAAAGTTTTGACTTTATGTTTCAACGGTTTTATGTGTTGGTAATCCTAGTATTTAGAAACAAGCAAAGTACGAAAAATTTAACACTTTTTTTTTAGAAGTACCTACATGTACTTCGGGAAACTTTACAAAAAACGCTCCAAGACGGTGTGTCAGTCTAGAGATTCGAAGCAATGTTGACATTCCAAAATTCTAAGTGAAAGAGAACATCACTGCCGCTGCGGCTCTTGTTGTGTAGTTAAGTCGGTGCGGGCTGGTCTGCGTCGGTCCGTAATATCACGCACCGTGGAAAGCCACCTTTAAATAAAAATACGAAAAAAGAAAAAAAAATTCTGGCTAGAATTTTTATCTACCAATTCCTTTTTTTTATGATATGGGGCAAAAGGAGCAGACGGGTCACCTGATGGTAATTAACTACCGCCGCCCATGGGCACCTGCAACTCAAGAGTCACAAGTGCGTTGCCGGCCTTAAAAGTGGGAGTAGGGGAAGAGCAGGAGAGGGGGGGGCAGAGTTAGGGCCCATTCAATTATGTATCATTTAATAGGTAAATGACTTATGTATTTCAATTTAATATATAGATACTCATACTTATTGTATGGGGATAGCCGTGGTCGCATGCCACCTTGGATTAGGCACTTACTTAAGTACAATGTGGCAAGGATAATATCACATTCAAATTATGTAATCGATTGTTTAACCTAAAACTGGTGGTAGCGTTTTGACGAAGGAGGGCATAGAAGATTTCTATTCAAATGGAACCCGTCTCACTGGACCTGTTAAATTTTTTACAAAAGTTTACTAGTCACTACGCTCAGTCATACGCCCTTCTTTGTAGTTATTGCCATCGGTAGCTCTGCCGACACAGTATAAGAACCACCAAGAGTACCATTAAACCGGATGCATGAGTCTACCTTTACTGAGTGAACCGTGGTTTGATGCCTGTCTGGGTTAAGTATAGTTTTGATACATACTATAATAGATATCATTAATACTAGTTTGCCACTTCAGCTATAAACAAAAAAAAAATATAAATGTAACTCAAATAAACGTACAAAAATACACACAACCAATCATTTTAATAAATACGAAAAATAATATGTAAAGATACCAATAGAGATTACCAATAGAAAAAACACATTGGCAAAAAACTTTTCATTTCGCCCTGAGCAAGTCATTTCAAATTTTTATAACAACCAAAGAAAACATTGGCAGTTATTTTTTCACGGGCTATTTGAATAATTTATACGTTTCGATATTCCGTTTCCGAGCAATAGAAGTACGAATGTTGAACCTTTCCTGGTCTATATTGTAAAACTTCGTGGACACTAGAATGAAATTTTGTATATAAACCTCATGTGAAATATAAAATATACACATAGTACTAAATTTTTTATCTTCTACTTTTTTTTAAAGACAACTCCCGCATTAGGAATATTCCTGTGTCGCGGGGGGCTTCACAAACATTCAAACAAAATTCAATTAAAAAAAAACTATTTGTGGATTTCACAAGTTTTTATCCCGTGTGTGATTGAACCCACAACACGCGGCGCGGCGTAGTCACAAGATGACAACTTAAACCATTGCGCCGCCGCCGTCCGTGCAGTCAAACATACATTTTCTACTAAATGGACTATATTTTTAAGGCCTTAATTTTTTTTTAAAGGCATTATATGGTTTTAGCACTTTTAACTGCTTTCAAACCAAACAACAATTAAAATGCAAATTATAACATGTATAATCAAAACAGTTTAATCTATAAATATTTTAGAATTATTTCCTTTTATATGTGTGTGTATCGCAATAATACAAAACGAGAATCTGTAAACTTTGAATTACAAAGACAAGAGTCTGGTGCCCGTTGTAAGTAGTTTTATATGTCTTGTTTTATTTTATAGACCTATTACATATTATTTTTGTGCTTGTGGAAACCCCTTTTGGCCGTCACTCCACCTGGGATTTCGGTGGGGCGGTGTGTCGGGATCGAACCGACTAAAACCACACGGTGTGCCATACTGCGCCTAAAGTAGTGGAAATCCGGGAACAGCTATTATTAAGACATCCGGAAGACCTATTACCCATAGACCCATTTGGTTGTGGGATATGTGGGACCACATACCTATTACATTTATTAAATGTATAAATTACATTTGCATCAACCAATCTTCCTTATCTTCCAGAATAAGTTGAACTATCATTGTATATACTTTCTGTTCTTCATCTGTTTTGATAGATATCCTCTTAAAATCGTTTAGAAATCGCTGCAGTCATGAACGTTTAAAAGTTTTAAATTTTTAGACATGTGATAATTTTTGAAGTAGGTAAGTTTTTATGGATTTTCTCAATAACAGATGTTTCTCAATGTTCGATTTAAAATCTTTAACTTTACACATTCTACTTGATTTAAGTAACTGTTTCATTGTCAGACGCACCATATATACCACGACGCCAGTTATAGCTGTGGCTAACTGTGATCTTCTATAATGTAAGCACTTTACATTACTGTAGTCTGTTTTGTGAAGGCATGCCATTCTAACAAATCTGCCTTTGTCTTCATATTCTGATTGGCTTTAAAATTTAAAAACTTATATAACACAATATACACTTATATCACTTCTTGTATTAACACATCGAATATTTAACTATAGCCAATACATTTAGGTGTTAATTGAACAGTATGTTGAATGTCACTAATTCTGTTAAGTGCCGTAACTGTAGAATGTTAATGGTCTACCATTCTATACTGGCTTTTCCCCCTGCTTTTTTTATGTCGTTATGTTTAAAACCTTTTTCTTACCATTCTAGCACCTATATGCAGGAAGTATTTTACTCCGGTCAACGTGAGAAAACTATTTGATTAAATGGAAAGAAAACTTAATCTTAGACTTTGAAAGTCCCTATTTACAACCAACCCTTTATACATCATTTCACTTTCACTCACGGGAATGAGTTTACATAGATCGCGTGTGTCGTGCGCAAGTAAACGATATACTTTAATGATAAAATGATGTTGAAATTAAGAAATATGTGTAAGTTATTCATCGTCGTCACTTAATAAATCAAATAAATTTTAAGTATCGTTATAGAAGGGGGAGCCCACGATGCTAAATGTGTATTTACTCCAGCGTCGATGGGACCTATTGGATTTGAGATTAGATGGTAGAAAGAAAAAGAGTTCAGGCGATGTATCCGTTTCCTTGGTGGGGGGAGCTTCTACAGGCTATCAAAGATGTAAAAAAAAATAGTAAAATGGACTTACTCTAGCGTGTCAGATATTAATAGGGTAGATACCCCACATGTCTCTGATGATAGGGGTAGGTTAATCTGCCCATTTGCATGGTGGGGGTGGCCATATGGAAGGGCAGAAAATGGAAAAAAAAATTTATTCGAGCGCGTCAGATATTAAAAGGATATGTTAAGTACACCCGAAAAAAACCCCCATCCAATAATTTGACGATTCGGAAGTGACGCAAGCTCGCAACGGCTTTTTGGAAATGCAAAAAAATATCGCCTTTTTGACCAACTTGAGCGCTTTAGATTTTCATACAGATGGTTCAGCTTAATGTCCTAGACAAGCTGACCAATAATCTGACGATTATTTGGAGAGATTCTCTTAATCTGACGTTTTGAAAAAAAAATACATGTATTTATATCATTAAATGTGTCAAATGTGCGCGGAAAATAGCATGCAAATACAAATCCACTTAACTATTTACATACAAATATAAAAGCGAAAAGATACTCACTCACTCACTCACTCATCTACTGGCTAATCACGAAATCTGTAAAACTACTTTACCTATGAAAATGAAACTTGGCAGGGAGGTAGTTTACGAGTAAGAGAAGTCAGCTAAGGAATGATTCTAAGCTAAAAACAATTTTGTTTATTAAGAATACCATTTAAATTCCAAATTTCTTGAAAAACATATTCCAAAGTGGATTGTTTAGATAAATCAACATATTAAGCGTATAAAATCGCGGGCAAAAAAAAAAATAGTCGTATAGTAGCAGGTACAAGTTGTTTTTATTACGTGTGTGAAAGAATGTATACCGCTTGTTTTACAGAACTGATCTGTGTTTTTATGAAGGTAAAGTAGGTTTTCATAAATAAGCCACAGGCAGGATGTTTATTTCTTTATATTTCTGCCCTAGTGAATCACAACTACCTGAGTTATATAAATTGCTCAGATAGTCTTCTTCTGCAGCACGAATATAGGTTTATGCGTCATTATACTATAAAAATAACTAAAATAGACTAATCGGACTGTTTCAATATCAGTCAGTTCACGAATTTTTCTAACTGCGTATGCTGCTGAGCTGAGTCTATTCGATAATATTTATTTATTTTAATTAATAAGAACTAGTTTCAATTCGTCTTATTTAACCATTATAATGTTTTCCACCTGTTTAACGTTGGGAGTAGTGAATTGGATACATTTATTCTTTTCTCCATTAGAAAGTTGTTAACGTTAAACCAACGAACCACTATCGAAATAGCATCATTTAAAAGTTTGTACTCATACGGTTTAGTTTAAATAAGAGTAAGTTATGATGAAGATGAGGTAATGAAATAATCGAGATCGGTTTGCACGCAAGCTCTCCAGCAACTTTCAAAAAGAACATAAACAAATGGACAGAGTATAGTGTGGGGATTGTATGAGAGAGTGAGAGAGATAGAGAGAATGGAAAAGGGAAAAAGAGGCGTGGAGTGGGAAATACATGCTTCACTGCAGCTGTATGTACTAAACTTTCTTTACGATTTTTGTAACTTCGGCTTGTGGAAATGGGCAAATTATATGTTTTCTGTTATCCTTGAATTATTTCCTTCAAAATAAAAAAATAATCGTCGATTTTTTTAGCAAGTTTGTAACCTTCCCACTGCCTTGCGTCACGCTCAAATCGTCAGATTATCAAAATGTACACTTGTTAGCATGTAATTAACCCACCGTATCTTAATCTGACGCGCTCGACAATGTCAAATGATCGAATTTTTTTGCAAGTTTGTAACCTTCCCACTGCCTTGCGTCAGGCTCAAATCGTCAGATTATCAAAATGTACACTTGTCAGCATGTAATTAACCCACCGTATCTTAATCTGACGCGCTCGACAATGTCAAATGATCGAATTTTTTGCAAGTTTGTAACCTTCCCACTGCCTTGCGTCAGGCTCAAATCGTCAGATTATCAAAATGTACACTTGTCAGCATGTAATTAACCCACCGTATCTTAATCTGACGCGCTCGACAATGTTAAATGATCGAATTTTTTTTTGCAAGTTTGTAACCTTCCCACTGCCTTGCGTCAGGCTCAAATCGTCAGATTATCAAAATCTACACTTGTCAGCATGTAATTAACCCTCCTTATAATAATCTGCCGCGCAGGAGTAAATCCAAAAAATCCCTTAATGGCCTCCCCTACTATTAAGTATACGTGGGAGAGCCATGCTTCGGCACGTATGGGCCGGCTCGACTCCGCTCGATACCACGGCCTCACAGAAAACCGGCAGTGAAACAATGCTTGCATTGCTTTTCGCCGCGTGAGTGAGCCTTCACTCTCCCCTATTCCCGTCCATCCCGTCTCCCCCTCTAATCCCCCTCTCCCGTCTTCCCGCTCTCACCCCCTCTTTCCCTAAAGCCCACCCCCTTTCCTTAAAGGGCGGCAACGCACTTGTGAGTCTTGAGTTATAGGTGCCCATGGGCGGCGGTGGACATTTACCATCAGGTGACCCGTCTGATCGTTTGCCCCCTATGCCACAAAAAAAAAAAACGTGCTAATCTGACGCATCACAGTCACATTGAAGTCGAAGGTTGAACGTAGCTCAAAAACACTGATGTTGCAGTTCAATGGGTTTTGTTGCAAAGCTAAGTAAGTTATCATTATCACATCACCCAAGGTACATCCACTGCTAAACATAGGCGTCTCCTAAAGACTTGGAACACAAAAAAAAACAAGATACAAGCAGTCTGTTTTATCATTGCTAAAAGAAACTATTACCCTCTTGAGCTTCCAAGAAATAGTGTTCTAAAAATTGTACCTATTCAAAAAACCAAAGACACATTAACATAATGTGGCGCTGTATTTATTACATTTGAGTTATTACTATTTACTTTAAGAATATTATTTTAATGTCAAAGTTTTATCTTTCATGCTTTAAAAATACATTTGTGGAGACAAATTCAATACCGAAAATATATATGAAAAGTTTTTATAGACTCGTTACTTACATTTGTATATAAATTGTGTAAAAAAAAAGTAATCATATGCATTAAAAAAAAAAATATGTTTAATACTTAAAATCATTATTCTCGTAGTACAATATAATAAAAAAAAACGCATAATTTCAAAACAAACTTCCCAACACACGTACAGACAAAGGTCTCGCTTTACTAGTCGGTATCGAAAGCACTTTATTTAATACAATTACGACCTTTACTGTCGGATAGGTGCACTTTTAAGTTTATTTTTCCGATGCACTCCATGGTTACTTTCTGACCCAGTGATCTTGAGACAATATCGGCGAAAGAACGCCAATATTTTATTTTTCTTCGTCTCCTATACTTACCAATAGTAGTGGAGTATATTAACAGTCCAAGTACCTTTAGTATAGTAAACGTCTTTAAAAATGTTTGAATACCACAAAAATAAAATTAATGAAAGAAATAGTATACCTAACAATTTATCAGTCGAAGAAAACTTATCAAATAATCTTTACTTTCGTGATTTTTACTTAAAAGATTTCAAATACATAAGTCCAAATGTAGTCAATTTGAACAAGCCCAAAATTATAAACAAAGATGTCGAGAAACCAGTGGTTAATGAAACACGAAAGCAACCGAAGTCTATGGTAGAGCTGTGGGCTGTGGAACTTATGAAAGGGCTGAAGCAGTTCTTCTATCAAGGATCTTTGCACGGAGTCAAGTTAGTTTTTATTTTCACCTTAGAGTAAGAAACAAATATGTTTTTTTTGTATTGTATAACCTCCTGCTCTCACTACTGTCATTATATACTTTAATTGTTAAGAGCCCACAGAATTATTAACTAGTAAGATATTCTTTTAATCTTCCCAGGTACATTTTCGAACCAACCTTCAGCCAAAAAGAAAAATGTACATGGATTGTAATAATGATAATCAGCATTATCGTTTGCGCAGTAATTATGATCCAGTTGTTCAGCAAGTGGACTTCCACACCTTTCGTGAATGTCATAGATTCAGTTCCAACACCAATATGGGCCGTACCATTTCCTACAGTAGTTATTTGCCCCCACTTGCACGTAAAGATGTCCTATGCTAATGTATCGGAATTAAAAGGGTAAGTCTATATTTCTCGGGAATCTTTAGGACTGATTTACTTTTAATTCTGAACTTTTGTATCCGATAAACCATAAAATAAACATAAAGGATCTAATGCGATGGCTTGGGTATCTACCTACCTTTGAAGTGCCTGACGTTTCGATCACTCTGGACGTGGTCAAAGGCTGGCGGGAACAACGAAACTAGCCTTACCTACAGATGGACTTGCTTAATAGAAATAAAAAATATATATATATATTAGTAAATTCGATACCAATCATAACACATTTTCTTAGTGAAAACAGTAACATTTACAAACAATTTACTCAACTTATCTTCAAATAGTACAAATGGAAATCTCCGTGCGTTCAGGTTAATCTGAAAGGAAGTGATTTTCTAGACGGAAGCGGCAAAGTCCTTTTTTTTTCTTGGGGGTAGACGTTACTGCTTCCAATCAATGTTCTGTAGTGGTTGCCATTTTGGACCGTGGAGAAATGGCGTGTGGCGGACAGTGCCTTGGACAGTTGGACATGATCCGAGACAAATGTCAGTTGACTTCAAACTGTAACCCCGATGTCCAATAGACATCGTGTGGTTTTAGTTCGAGTTCAACATTATTTTGTTTGTCGTGCTTTGTGCGGGCAAACCAGAGTAATCTTCAAAATGAACTAAACTGACGAGAAAATGGTCTTTTTAAGGTTCCGTACCTCGAAAGGAAAGAACGAAACCCGACGGACGACGGACTAACGGACGGATAAAAAAGTGATCCTATAAGATCACTTTGTTATCCGTCCGTCCGTCCGTCCGTCCGTCTGTCTGCTGTCAAGACCCTTTTTCTTAAGAATGCGTGGAGATATCAAGCTGGAATTTATATCAAATACTCAGGTCTACTGTCCCTTAGAGTGTGAAAAATCAAACTTCTAAGCTAACGCAATCAAAAGATACAGCCGTTTATGCCGCATATTTCCGCAAATTTTCGACACTCGCAAGGGAATCAAAACCTACAGGGTACTTCCCGTGAACTCAGAATCTTGAAATTTGTTACGAAGCAACGTCTTATAGCACAGATAAAGGAGAAATTGCGAA
Organism: Callimorpha dominula; assembly: GCA_949752705.1. Classification (NCBI taxonomy): domain Eukaryota; kingdom Metazoa; phylum Arthropoda; class Insecta; order Lepidoptera; family Erebidae; genus Callimorpha; species Callimorpha dominula. The sequence goes on along the minus strand of OX457010.1, from coordinate 7,295,886 downwards.
AAACGTAAATTTTTAGTTACATCATATAATAAAAATATTTTACGGAACCCTCGGTGCGTGAGACCGGTTTTTTTTTTTTTAATTTTATGAGCTATTTCGTAGGAAAAAGTTACTGAATAATAAAACTAATCTGAATTCGCGAAATTCTGAAGCTAATTAAAGAACTAAGAGTAAGTAAGTGCAAATATTTAAGATTTAAGGTCATAAAAATCTTTAAAGTGTAGTTTGTGTGTTTCAGTTTACAAGAATTCTTTGCATCAATGGTCTGTCCTCGGATGACCAATGATAAGAAGTTTATTGACAAGAGACTTGACCATTTTCAGATTAATATGTTCAAGGATTTTATAATGCAGGTAAGATATCTTTGTACTAACAATTGCGTAATAGAATAACCTAGTGCTGTATTTAGGCTAAGGGTAAAAAATAGGTGCCAAACTAACTATGCTTGACCTGTCCACTGCTTGCCTTTACTGCTTAAGATAAAGTATACTCTACTCTACAATACGCTTGCTCTACGATAGAGAGTTTGGAGAAAAAAATAGTTTATCCTTTTAAAAAAATTGAGAATTTTTTGAGATGTTATACAAGGAGTCTAATGTAAATTTCCAAGTTTTTGACACTTTGTATACAAGTCTCTGTCTTCCAATATCTAGTTTAGCTTACATTTCTAACAGTTCCACAATAAATTTTGACCTAAATAACTTATTTTTGGAGTATCCACTTATAAATAAATTCCTGAAAATTTAAGATTCCCTTTATTGCTAAATAGTTCATGTTAGGCATCTGATTAAGAACAATGTTATATCAGATATGTTTAAACATCAGTTTTATCATTTTTATTTATAGCTAAAAAACAGTATCGAATTGAACAAACCAGAAATTACGCCTTCCAATTACGAAACCGACACATGAATTTACCTTATTTACGTGCTTGATTTAAATATATTTCCAATTGAGAATCTACTAAAATGTTGAGCAGGGTTCTCCAACGTGTGGTGACATCATTAAAGCGTGCAACTGGCCAGCGAAGCATTCGGCCTACTGGGAGATAGACAAGTGCTGCGAGTTGTTCCAACCAATCTTCACAAACTACGGCCTGTGCTACGCCTTCAATAGTTTACCTTTAAACGCCATGTAAGTGACGTAACATCACTATCTACCACGACGCTGTACTCTCTTAGGAGATGGTATACCTACTATGAGCAATGTTCAAGAATGGATGGTCTACATTACTTAGCACTGACCATAACACAAGTTTTCTGGTACTACCAAAAGTGTAGGTAATACGCTAATTAAGTATTTGCAGCGACAACTGAGATACACGTTCTTTATTATAGCTGATATTGTATTATTATATGTCAGGGGAGAGATTAATAAGGACGATGTCAGAAATAACATACATTTAAGATCTCGTCGTGCTGAAATAAATTATTTCTCTTTCTATCCTTTTTCTTTCATTGGTGGACCTTCTTATATAACCAAAAAGACAACGAGAAAAGACTAGTCTTATTTTCCTTTCTACAGGACAAATGACACCCTAGCTTGGCAGAAATCTTTCAACGACAACGCGAATCCGGCAGCCTTAGAATGGGACCTTGACACCGGCTACCCAAAGGTGTTTCCCCCCGACCTGACGATGAAACCGTTCAGGGTTATGGCGTCCGGAGAGTCTAATGGACTAGGTGTGGAGCTGTTCTTGAATGACAGCGAACATCAGCTTGATTGTGAAGGGAACAGCTTGGGGTTTACTGTGAGTATCTGATGTTTTTGCCGGCGTACAATATGAGTCAAACTTTGAAATCAATAGCAAATTAAAATAAAATATATAAATATAAACCAAAATAAAAATCCTCAAAATGACAAGTACTTATTGACCCCTAATACTCAGCCATACCAATCCATCATGTCTTCGTCACATAACGTTGGCTTCCCATTGTTGTGATATCAATGAGTTGGATGTTTAAAATATTCTACGACATTGAAACTGATGGACTGCTTACCCTACCTTATTCATCGTTCTACTATTTTTTTTATTTTAAGTGCCCAGTGCTATCTCGAGCATTAGTGGTCTTTTGTAGAGCACTCTTGATTTAAAGTTCATTGCTCAGACTTATGACTTCGATAAACCACCAGATCCTATCAGCAGTGATTGTTTGTATTTCAATTTTATGTGCAAACCTAGGTTAATACATTAGTGGGCCACAAAAGCATAGAATATGCATTGCAGTTTCTTCTGCCTCTCGACAGAATCTTCAAATTGTGTTCTCGCCCTACTTTAGGATATTGGGAAGTTGTATATATACTAATCGGCGCGAGAACTCTCATAACGCAATGCAGGATTAGTAGGTTGTAGATTATGTTGGAGTATGTTTCTTTTTGCTGTATGTGGAAGTCGCCACATCACTCCCCTCCAAGACCGGAGGTCGATATCTTGATGAGTCAGCTGTCTATGCTCTATTAAGGAGCGTGCTAAGGCCAGTAGTGAATAGTTCCGGTGAGTCGGAACTGAGTGCCGCAAGTTCCAGTGAGTCGGAACTGTATTTCGCTAGTTCCAGTGAGTCGGAACTAAATGCCGCTAGTCCCAGTGAGTCGGGGCTGAAGTCCGCTGGTCCCAGTGAGTCGGGGCCGAGTGCGATGCTGTTGTGCTGCGTGCGGTGCTGCGGTGAAGTCCCCAGTGAGTCGGAGCTGGCTGTTGCGTAGACGGGAGAGAGATGCTCTTCTTACGTGGACCGTAGGTGCAGTGTGCTGTGCTCACGCTGATGAGGCCGTAGGGGTAACCAGGCTGGAGCAGACGCTGCAGGCGTGTGGTATCCCTGTTGAGACCGAGGATGCTGGCTGGCTGAGACTTGATTACCGCTCATTGCTGTAGGAGTGTATACGATGGTGGCGATGATGATGCTGCTGGTTTGCTTCATGAAGGCTGCTTCCAATCACGTCGGGGTCACTACTGTGGCGGAACGGGTGTCATGTCCCTCCAACACAAAGGGAGGATCCTCCGACCAGGCGAGGTGATCAAGCCTGGCGGGCCGCGGCCCAACGGTTGATGTTGGGAAGTTGTATATATACTAATCGGCGCGAGAACTTTCATAGCGCGATGCAGGATTAGTAGGTTATAGATGATGTTACCTAACTCGCCACAGGTTGAAGATATGTTTGTTGAGTTTGCAGTGTCCGATGAGGGTTCTCGTTATTGCACAGGTTTTGTATCTTTTGCGTTTCAGAAGTTCTTTTGATACTTAGTTATCATAGCCCTTTATTAAGGCTTTCGAGTGTCTTAGACCAGTCATGGTCTTCCATCTCTTAATTGCCATTGATGTATATTAGGCGTTTATGATTGAATAAGCTTGCTGTTTGGTGATACCGCAGAATGGTTCCGGGCATGCTGTCGGCTGTCTACACCAGCTCTGGCAAGTTCTTCCTTCTACTATAATGTTGTTATTAAACTTTTGCGACCTTTATACATATTCGATGTGTAACTCAGGAGTTAATCGGGACTTACGGGACTTAATCGGAACATAGGTCTAACCACCCGTGACCACGATCGGTGCAATTCGATCGAAACGTCGGGTAACCTAAATAGGTATGTATGATTAGTTCCCGAGTTACACGTGCAATTATCTTTCTACATTCGTAGTTTTTCAACTCTTGTACACTCATAAATTAGACTCACGTCCTATGTCAACTGACCGAAACTAAGGACTCTGCACTACACAGTACACAGCGATCCTAAAATACGATCACAGGTTTCTGTAACATGTATAAAAAGGGCATTTTGTCTACAGGTCCTGATTAGCTCTCCCACCGACCACGTCTACACGAGCACTGTGCTACGGCTACCCATGGATCGAATGACGACCATCGAAGTTACACCTCTCACCTACAAAACTGACTTCTCCCTCCGCTCCCTCTCAGCCTATAAGAGACAATGCTTCTTTCAAAACGAGAAGAAACTTCAATACTACACGTTTTATACCGATAGTAATTGTAAACATGATATGCTGGTGAGAGAGGCAAGAAATATGTGTAACTGTGTGCTTTTCAATTGGCCAAGTAAATAAGAACTTATATTTTTAACCCCCGATACAATTTTTTTTTTTAAAGAGTACTAGTAGCGTGGGTCACAAGAATACTAGTAATGACTAGTTTTCTTGTTAAGCTGGAGGCTGGCGGGGGAGAAAGCCGGAGGGGTCCAGCTAATTCAAGTGCTTGTGTTAGGAGTGGGTTCACGTCGGTAGTGCACTAGATGGGGTTCGAACCCTCAACCACTGGATCATAAGTCCGACGCCTTAGCCATTACGCTACCGCCGTTTATTATTTAAGTGCGTTTTTTTTGTTTGAAAGGTGACTTGATCGAGAGTGTTCTTAGATATAATTCAAGAAAATCTGTTCAGCCGTTTGAAGATCATCAGCTCTTTTGTAATCGTTGAAGGGATTTTCGAGGATGTTTTAAATTTATGATTATTAAAGGATCATTTCGAATTTTTATCCAATATAGCAGTTCCCGCGCGGCTTCGCTCGCGTGTACATATTTATATATTGAGCCCTAATTCATTTTCCAAAAAAAATTGCTTAAATTACTCCTTATAACACCAGCTATCTGCCAGTTACAGTCCCGTGGAAATCGGTCCACACGTTCCGGAGAGACAGAGGTATCGTGCAAATAACTATATGAGCTTAAAAAAAAAAATATTTTGACATTACAAACAGACATATCAATTTTATTTATTTGTATTGATGATAAATTACGAATCTACTGACTATTTATCGGTGGCTTTGAGGAGAAAATGTAATGAGAAAATGAGAAAATGTAATGGGAGAATATTATAGACAAATATAATAGGGTTTAGAGTTTACTGCATTTTGCAAGACAGAAAGTTATTAAAGCAATTTTAAACATAAACTTTAAAGAGTAAATTATTTTATTACAGAAAAATTTCTCTGGGAGCCGCTTTGTTCTACGAAGGACGACTACAATTGTATTAATAAAGTTGAAGGTATGTAATGTGGGAGAGCCATGCTTCGGCACGTAAGGGCCGGCACGACCGGTGCGATACCACGGCCTCACAGAAAACCGGCAGTGAAGCAACGTTGTAATGCTTTTCACCGAGTGAGTGAGGTTACCGGAGGCCCTAACCCTTACCTCTCCTCCTCCTCACCTCTTCCTCACCTTAGGCGGCGGTAGTCATTTACCAGGTGACCCGTCTGCTCGTTTGCCCATATACCATAAAAAAAGTACGCCTCTCAGAAAACTGTATTAAAATTTTTGTTATTTTTATATCAATCCGTGTTAGTATTAGGTACACTGTAAAAGAATAAGACACAGGGAGCCGTTGCAAAAACAGATTTGCTGTTGATCTCTTGACGACTCTGCAACTCAACAGAAGGCACAGACACTCCCGAATCCAGGTAATTTGGCAAAAGAAAGAATGAAGAAACTTAATACCAAAACCATCTGTCAGCAGGAATTACGCTTCATCAAATTTTTACAAAAAGATTCCTTATGAAACTTATTCGAAGTGGGTAAAAATACTCGTAGTTAAAACAAAAATATAGGTAAATATGGAAATTCAAACAGAAACCTTCGTATCTGTTACGTATAAAGATTAGCTTCATTATCGGAACATTCTTAAAATAGTATTTTTGTAATCTTTTTATTTTTCTCAGCGCTTTTTTTTAAGTTATCCATGGGGACAATAATGGGGTGTGGTAATAATACCTCATGACTTTCAAATACCTACATTGTTTGTCGTTCAAACCATACCGATTACATCAGTTTTTCTTAAGATGGTCCGAAAATCGGTCTTCGAAAATTGACTTAGTAATTAAGAGGTTGGTAACTACCCAAGATATTTTATAATTTTTACAGCAAAAGTAGAAGAACAGCTGATATATGCGTACTATGCGGAGAGTGAGGACGAGAGAGGCACACAACACGAGTCCAGGTCTTGCCACCCGTCCTGCAACGACATTATTTACGCCTCACAAGTCTTCTATTCTGATCTGACTAAAGACTTGGAAAACAGTTCACATAAATGGGGGAAGTTGAGACCGTGAGTAATAATCATAAGTCGGTATTAAGCTTTATTTCAATTGAAAAAAATTATTTTCACGAGACTTAATGAAAAATTAAATGTGTATTATTATGCACTAGCAGCGCCCCGCGGTTTCACCCGCGTAAATCACGATCCCGTGGGAATATCGGGATACGAAGTAATATGTTAATCCAGGTCTCCAGCTATCTACATACCAAGTTTCATAGCAATCGGTTCAGTCGTTTTGGCGTGAAAGAGTAACAAACATCCATACATCCATACATCCACACATCCATACATCCACACATCCATACATCTATACATCCTCACAAACTTTCACGTTTATAATATTAGTAGGATGTATAATAATATACATATATAATTATGTTTATGTATACACATAGGTAATACATGAACATAAACATTTATGTTTATATGTTTCTTTCTCTCTAGAGAAATATTAGCGTCATAATTTCCAAAGTGGTTAATTTCAATACAAACTTTACATTACATAGGGTATCTAGATACTATCCAAAAATATAATCACACCGTTTTGTAAAACTGTGTATATTCGCATTATTTCGTACAGCAGACGTCGACATAAGAGATACTGAAATTTGAATTACAATTTTTTTTTTGCTTATTTACAATATTTTTCGTTTACTTGTACTTTTTGTTTCAGTGGCGAAGTAACTCAGATCAACGTACATTTTTATGACGACATGTTTCTTGGCCAACATCGACACGCACAATACGACGATTTCTATTTTGTTGGTAAGTTCTGAAAGTTACTGTTACAAGGCGGGATTCGATATACACATTTTACAGTACAGAACAGTAACAGTAATTCCCACTAATATTCATTTGTACTATTCGCTATTCTTGGCACTTGTTAACTCGTAGTATCGCTTAACTAGAACTGAATGTCCATACCGCAAGGCAACTTCCTTACATAGTTCGAAAAACATCTCATACAAAATTTGGAAGATTTCCTGAAACATCTCGTGCTATCTAAATTGACCGCTTTTCTTGTTATTTATAAGATATAATAACCAAAGAAAAAGAAGCCGTCAGCCGTAGTAATTTGACACATATTAGATTGCGCATAGTCTAGATTATAATATTTAGTTGCAAGAGCCACTATTTATTAGTCTTTGCGAAGAGAACTTTAAGGTTGCAAGTACAATAACAAATATGATTTGTTGCAGGTGCCATTGGAGGTCTTTTAAGCCTGTTCCTTGGCTTCAGCATCATCAGTGTAGCAGAATTGATCTACTTCGTCTTGTTAAGACCTGCTTACTTAGTCCTTCAGGAGATGCGAAATCATTAAAATCTTCACAGTTACTGCTTCTCAAAGTATTATGTTTGTCTATTTCACTTATAACTGTTATGTTTTTGGAAATAAAGACTTAAAGTGTGCGAGGCATGTTCTTATTGATAATGAAGGAGGGAAACCCATCGCTCATCCTCGGTGAGTCAATCCCAACGATGACAATAAAAAAAAAAACTCAAGGTAAAGACAGGAAAAAACCCTAACTCCCTCAACAGAAAGTTTTCTGACCAGATGTTGTATGTATTCTACAAACCCTTAATATGCAATCTTCCGTTTTCACAAACTGCTGAACTGCTTCTTAGACTGGCCTGTTGGTCTAGTGGTTAGTGATACTGATTGCTGAGAAAGAGCTCATGAGTTCGATTCTCACCCAAGACTAATAATTGTCTGATTAGCATGATCATTTGTTCTGTGTCTGGGGTCTAATCTAATATATAAAATTCTCGTGTCGCGGTGTTTGTAATTAAACTCCTCCGAAACGGCTTGAACGATTCTCATGAAATTTTGTGTGCATATTTGGTAGGTCTGAGAATCGGCCAACATTTATTTTTCATCCCCCTTAATGTTAAGGGTAGTCCACCCCTAATTTTTTTTTTAATTTTTAGATAAAATCTTCTTTTTTTACAATACAACATTAGAAAATACATACAACCCTGAATTTTCAACCCTCTACGATCAACCCCTGTTTTTTAATAGCGATATTAGTATTTTTACTTTCATTGGTACAATTTTTTTAAAGTATTTAACCCAGTGAAAATAGAAAGTGCGATTGTTATAATCGGTTGTAATAATCGATGGCGTCAAGTCGATGTCAAGCTTTTTTTTTTAATGGAATATAGACGGGTCACCTGATGGTAAGTGACTATCGCCGCCCATGGGCACCTGCAACTCGGGAGTCACAAGTGCCTTGCCGGCCTTTAAGGTGGGAGTAGGAGAGGAGGGGAGATGGAGAGATAGGGGGGAAGATAGAGAGAGGGAAGGGTTAGGGCCACCGGTAACCTCACTCGCTTGGCGAAGTACAATGAAGCATTGCTTCACTGCCGGTTTTCTGTGAGGCCACGATATCACTCCTTTCGAGCGGACCCATACGTGCCGAAGCTGGCATCCCACTGTTAAACTTTAAATATGTCAATCAATGAAGTACTTTGAATTAAGAAAATGAATGGTTGGTGTTTTGTTATTTTTATAGGCCGTCAATAGACCACAGCGCTCCATTTTTCTTTCAGTCATAGACCCCATCCCCACAATAAGTTAGTTATTTTTATTTGACTACCAAAATATTCATTAGAAATAATTTATCATCATAGAAATAATTAATATGGCAAAACAACGTGTGCCGGGTCAGCTAGTTTATCTATAATATGTATGTATTTAAAAATATATAAGTATGTTTATCAGCAGTCTGGTTACCAATGTACAGGCTCTGCCTAGTTTGGGATCAGACGGCCGTGTGTGAGATGTGTGAAGTGTGACGTTATTATTTTTGGCCGGAAATGAGCCTAATTCAATTACTAGACCCAACATAAAACGAATAAAGTCAGACTTCGTAAAAATTTGCTACCCTAAAACGATGAAGTAATACATACATATAATCACGCCTGTATCCCTAAATGGGTAGACAAAGACGTATTTAACACCCACATTTTGCCAATTATAAATTCCACTCATGTAATAAGGGCAAGCCTTTACCCCCAACTGGCCACTTTGAGAATTGAAGATGGGAAAATTGGGAGTATGGTAAGCAAGAACGGAAGGCAATGAGAGGTAAAGGATATTGCTTATACCAGGGGTCGGCAACCTGCGGCTCGCGAGCCACATGCGGCTCTTTGGATGTGAAGTTGTGACTCTTTAGTTCCATACTATCTCTCAGCCATTTGTATTCGCTTTTTAATTACATTTTGATTCACATTTTTATCTAAAAAAAAAGGTCATCCAATTCTTTTTACGGCGAACAAAACTTTGATTATTCATATTTTTTTCCGCAACAACTCTAAGTATGGGGTGTCAAAATATTTTGTACATGAGGACTAAAAAAAAAGGTCATCAAATTCTTTTTGCGGCGAACAACCACCACCTAAATTGTGGCTCTTTAAAAACTTTGAAATTTTGTAAATTGTAATTTTGACTTTTGCGACTCAAAAGGTTGCCGACCCCTGGCTTATACGGATGGATTGGGAAGTGTGAGCAAGTTCGTGAAGGTCATGGTTGCATATCTGTACTCGAACTGGTTATCGCTATATAACTCCGAGAGGATGAAGTTATGACATGAAACATCCACTGCAATATGCAGTGGCGTAACATTAGGGTGGCAGAGCGGGCAAAATGCCACGGGCCCCGGCTCAAGGTAGCCCCGGGCACCAAAGAACACAGGAGGCATTAATTACAAAATGTATTAATGAATTAGCCACGGGCCTCAGATGGTATAGTTACGCCACTAACAATATGATAGATACGTAATTGCAAGCGGATTAAATTTATTGGGGATTGTATTATTTTTTATATCCTTTTCGTATTAAAACTACTAGCTTCTGCCGTGGCTTCGCTCACGTAATAGTTATTTTTCTCTCTCTTGAAATGTATTGTTTCCTGGATGAAAGGTACCTACCCTACTACACTATGTTTTGTGTACCTACCCCTGAAACCATGTATGCAACATTTCATGATGAGTAGTTAAGATATGAAAGTGTATCAAACGAACAAACAAACTAATTTTCGCATTTATAATATTAGTTAGGATTAACCGAACTAACATTATAATTGCGATTCTGTTTTAGTGTCAACTAGCAATCCGCCCCGGCTTCGCACGGGTAGCAGAGACATCTTCAACAATCGTCAACATATTTCAACCAATTTATACAAAACCTTGACAAATTATACACCTAGAGAATCGCTCCATCTATTGTTGAAAACCGCTTGAAAATCCGTTCCGTGTTCGAATTTATCGCGAACAGACAGACGCGGCGGGGGACTTTGTTTTATAATATGTGATAATAAGTGATATTGTTGTCATACTGTAAGCTTTCTGTAAAATAGATAAATTATTTTTATTCCTCGTCTTCTATCCACACTATCTGTAAATCTCACCAACAGTTGTCACCGTAGACAGTTCATTTTATTTTATTATTTGACGACTTTAAAATAACACGAACGTGTTGTCTATAAGATAAAATAAACAGTAGTTAAAATGATGAACTCACAAGTTTAGTCAGTAAATAACTATCATTTGAGTATTTATTCACTTAGCATCTCTTTTCATACAGCAATCTATGAATCAACAATTAAAAAGTCATAAATTTACTGTGACGTGTTGAGATGTCATGCTTTACAAATTGTCATAAAATATCTACAAAAGTTTTTGAATAAAAAGTTTAACAAAATTGTGGCAATGGTTGAGAAAGACATTAACGAAGATTACCTTGGCTGTCCTTGTAAGATGGTGACCGATCTGAAGAATTTGAACAACAAACTCAATGCTGAAGTGGTGGAGCAAGTGAATGATACACAGGAGCTGGTGATGCTCAATAACTTCGCTAGAGATTGCAATGAGTACATCTTTAAGAAATGCCTTCAGGAAAGGTAAAGTGTGAATAGCTCATTACAAGAAGGTGACACTTCTGTAGTTTATTTTTTACTTTGTTTTGTTCCATAGTTTAAAATTTTAAACTTGAATTCCTGTGAAGGAAATGATTTCTCGTAACGGGCGTTGCAATATTCACAGTAAAATGTAACAATTTTTTTGTTCATGTATGAAAATTCCAGCATTCTTGTACATAAGCGATATGTTAGCAGAATTGTTTTCAAGGTTAAAAAGATATTGTGATACAGGAACGTCTAGTCCAAGAAATTAAACAAGCCAGAACGAAGGGATGGCACTCTCCGGTCCAGAAGTTTTCCCTATACAAATGCCGTTGTTCTTAAGTTTCTGCGTAAAGGAAACACAACCTAGTTAACACATTCTTCATCATCATCATCATTTCAGCCATAGGACGTCCACTGTTGGACATAGGCCCCCCTTAATGACCTCCAAGAAGACCGGTTCGAAGCGCCCTGCATCCACCGACGTCCTGCGATCTTGACCAGGTCGTCTGTCCACCGCGATAGTGGACGTCCTACGCTGCGCTTTCCGGTCCGTGGTCTCCATTCCAGAACCTTTTGGGCCCATCGACCATCCGTTCTACATGCTATGTGCCCCGCCCATTGCCACTTCAATTTGCTGACCCGTTCGGCTATGTCGGTGACCTTCGTTCGTCTGCGTATCTCCTCATTTCTGATTCGATCGCGCAGAGAAACACCAAGCATAGCCCTTTCCATAGCTCGTTGAGCGACTCTGAGCTTGCTTATTAAGCCCATAGTGATTCATTTTAATGTAATAGTGACGTAATAATTTAGACGTGATCAAATCATTAGGGGAGTCCTCCAATGATCTGATCACGCCTAAATTAAACCTGCCCCCCCCCCTGGCTTTAGCAAGCATACGTAGTACTAAAGTAGTTTTGAGGTCAAATTTTTTGATGTGCCCCTTGGACCAATAAAAGCAAAGTTTGCCCCCCCTGGGATAAAAGCTGGATACGCCCGAAATAGCCCAGTCGGCCCAGTTTTTCATTCCACTATTAGAAAGTATGGAACCCATCTTACCTCTTTTTATTTCGATAACTCTTGCTACCAATTTAGAATGTCAACCATTTCATCATGGCGTTGGGTATTGGAGGACTTAAGTAAACGGCTCAAGGATGGAATTGACGCACTCCAGTATGAGCACCACGCGTTGACCGTGGTTATTGATAGGATCGTGGAGGAGCTGAAGGGTCACTGCAAGCCTGGAGCCTTAACGCCAATGTGCGATGACGTGGAACAAGCTATAGTGCAGGTAACCTAACTTATATCATAGAAAGTTTGCGAGGATATATGGATGTTTATTACTATTTCACGGAAAAAATGGCTGAACTGATAAATGCAAATATGAGTTTGTATGTTTTACGCTTTCACACCTTATTACTTAACAGATCAGCGTAAACTTTTACGTACACGTTTTCGGGGGTACCTACAGAAAAGGACATAGAATATCTTTCATCCATTCCATCATCTTAATTGATTAACTAAATCTACATTAAAGCAAGCAAAGCCGCGGGCAAAGGCTCATCTACATCTTACTTTTTTTTTTTAAGAAACTACGTTTTTTCTCTCCATAAGAACCTTCCCTGTGCCATTACGAAAATATGAAAAAAGAAATTAGCCGAATTGGCCGAGCCTTTCTCGAGTTTTGCGCTTAGCAACACATTTGTCGTTTCAATTTTTATTATATAGAAGATTGTTCAAACCTCACTTTTATCAGCAGTGATAAGTTTAACCTTTGGGGTCTGACGGCATTACTTCTAATTCTACTAGCATAATGCTAAGATAAACATTTATTTTAACATTTCTTTACAATCTTCAATTGGATTTAAACAACGACTGGCGATGTAATTGTTACTTTAAACACGTTGATACAGGTCCTACATATGCAACAAAAACTAAGAAACCTTCTATATTGAATGGCATTAAATTTATTGGCTTTGTGTCATTCAGACTTACATTTCCCCTTAAACAAAAGTAGTAACTCGCGTACATGTCTCCTTTCGTAAATAATACAACTTGTTTTTAGGAATGTAATTTTCTTACAAAACAGAAGAAGAAATTTGAAAATCTGACTACATTACTAAGTGACCAGATAAATTCGTTGGATAAAACTAGAAAAGATATCGAGAACGACATTGTACAGAAAGAACAAGCGCTAAGTGTAGAAGAGAGTTGTGCTAACATTAGTCTTGATGCACTGCCCTCATCTGACACTCGGAAAATGTCCAAAAAAAAGTGAGTCAAGCCTTACTATAAAAAAAAGGCAACTTATTTGTGGTGATTCGCAATATTTACTCTTTTAAAAAGACGGCTTTTGTAGTGATCCGTTACTTTAGCTATAAGTAAATTAGTCATTAACATGCAATAATTAAATAGGAGGTGATGACTAGGAGATGCTAGTTTTATAAATAAACAGTAAACATTTATATACTTTTGTTTTATGGTCTTCTTGCATTAAATTTATCATTAAATTTGGATTTTTTAACGGATTTATTAGAGATACATACCAGAATCTGTTTATTTATACGTGAAGAAATTTGGTTGTACACATTATTAAGCTAATTTGGTACACTTAGAAATTTTAAATTTAGAATAACTATGGTTTGAATGTATTTTTTTTTAATAATATGTGCTATCAAATTATAAAATATTTAAAAATGGGTACATAAAGCTATAGGGATCCAGTATACATTTGACCTGTCATGCTACAAAAGTCTATACAATAACAGTAGAAGTTATACTGGGCAAGAAATAAAACAAGACATTCAAAAGTTTGAAACGGTCGAAATTCGACCGCATGGCGATCTCTAGTATGGAGCAATGTGTCAAAACATTGCCCAAATCGGTAGGACTATATTATGTTTTATTAAATACAAAGGGCCTATTTCTTTACATAAATGTTAAGTTATAAAATAATAATACGATTTTTATCACAATAAAGACAATTAATAGAGATTGTATTAATTTAGAAAAATAGTACCAACCTATTTACCTATAAAAACGTTTTACAACAAAACTCGTAAGACACTTACTGTAATAACCTAAGTATTTACTATATGTATATACATACTAACTAATATTATAAAGCTGAAGAGTTTGTTTGTTTGTTTGCTTGCTTGAACGCGCCAATCTCAGGAGCTACTGGTTCGAATTTGAAAATTCTTTTAGTCTTGGATAGCCCATTTATCGAGGAAGGCTATGGGCTATATAACATTACGCTACGAGCAATAGGAGCTGAGTATCAATAAAAAATGTTGCAAAACGGGGAAAATTTACAAACGCAGACGAAGTTGCGCGGGTCAGTTATAAGTACTATATATACCTTTTAATTAGGTGACCCTTAGGCGTTCTACTTAAAGCATAGGGATCATGACGAGTAATTTCTTGCCTCATACAAAGTGCATCCGCTAGAAGGCTAATTGACAAGCATAGCAACCTCTCTTCGATATTCATTCAATTACAGTAAAGCAAGCTCGATAACATTGGCGCGCAAATAAATATATACTCATAAACATTTTATATCTACTGTAATGTTAACATGCAATAAATGCCTAAAGCACAAGTTAAAATCATGGTATGTATGTACATATCGGTTAAAAATTCATCTTAGTAAAACATACTTCAATGTCATCTAACGAAGACACACCGAACTACGGAGTAACTACTAACCCTGCATCGCGCTATGAAAGTGCTCGCGTCGTTTAGTATATATACAACTTCCCAACATCAACCCTGGGGCCCCTCTTCGGAGTGACGTCCGGCGGACCAGCCTCGAGGCCGACGACCCAACCCTAGTGACCGGCTCAACCGTGGTGAGCTGCGGTGAACACCACTATAAGGAGCCCGGCACTCCCATTAGTTTCCCCACCCCCCATTTTAAGAGGTGAGAAGATTACCATACGTTACCGTTGAGCCGCGTTCCGCCAGGCATATTCACCTAGCCTATTCGGAGGATCCTCCCTTTGTGTTTGAGGGACATAACACAACACTCGTTCCTCCACACAAATATACCCTTATACAACTTTCACAAGTATTAGCTTAGATAAAGGGAAAACCACAATACCTACTAGTAATGTGAGGACACCCATTTTACTAGTATCAATTTAAAAAAAAATCTTCATTTAATTTTAACTGACTGAAATAAAGTAGCAACATCTTACGTTCGTCGTGACAGTCAGAAAGGATATGCATATCTTACTTCTTGCACTTGTTTGAGTGTTTTCTAGTTATTGCATAGTTTATTATTGCAATAAATACATTGTGTTATTTAATATCGAGAATCACTGATGTTTTGTGACCCAAAACCCATACAATTAATATAAACCATAAAATAACTCTCAAATTACGATAAATACTATTATAACGATATTTATCTTCGCAGAAAATCGCCTGTTGATATTTGGGAACAACGTTGCATTTCTTTGAAGCGAGCTGGTCTTCAAGCGTTATCCAGCGCCATAGTCACGAGGCAACAGGTTAAGTACCTTTGTAGGTGTGTCTAAAATGGACACTATTCAGGAAGCACATTATGATATTTTTTTTGAATGACTAAATACCAAGCTTTATTTCTTTTAAAATACTTGTTCTCGTACTAATATACTCTATAAACTACAATAGGCGTTTTCTGGCTCTCAGGTACGAGGAGCAAGAGTTCATCTGTCTATAACAGCACAATCTTACACCGCAAGAGTAGATTCAGTTCTTCGAAGACGTTTGCATGTAAACAAACTCAAATTGCAAGATCTTTATTGGCAAAGAGATGAGGTAAGGTCTGGCACAATAATATTCATCAGCTAGATACTTGTAGGCTAGGCTTGGGACATAAATAACACAAAATCCCTTGGAAAGTGGTAAGAGAGGAAGTTGGTTTGTAAACTTAATCGAAATTTACAAAACTACGATACACAGAAGAGCCATCAAGAAACACCCTCAAAAAATTCGGACATTAGCGTTTTTCTTTTTTGTGTTTGGTTTTAGTTGTAAGCCGTGTGGCTATATACAACTTTACGCGGGCTTGACGGTGAGCATAGTGCTCCCAACCGTATTTTACTTTTACGGCAACAGCCTAAGGGCACCCCTGAAGAGGTTAGGGACGTCCTAACCCCCGAGCAATACCCTAGTGTTGCTCAAGACGAACAGCTAGATAGTGCCGGCGTTTCCTATGACTAACCTTGAGAAGAAACGCCAAAACAAACTCAAGGATCAAAGTCTACCTATGACTTATCTGTGGGGGTGCGATCGTCTGTTTCTGCCCCTCCGTCGGGGGCAGAAACGGCGACCGCGGTGTGGTGAGTGTTGTGCGTGTATTGTGTTAGCGTTGATATAGCCTTCCTCGATAAATGGGCTATCCAACACTAAAATAATTTTTTAATTCGAATCAGTAGTTCCTGAGATTAGCGCGTTCAACGAAATAACAGCTTACCTCCTGGCAGAATAATCACACCCTTAGGTAGGTATGTACAAAATCATCTTTACCAATGTCGGTATGTTTCGTAGGCAGCACGAGACCACAGTGCTCTGGGAGAAGAATTAACAGCAACAGAACAGAATCTATTGGCGACTATGGAACAAGAACGCGTGATTCTGGCCAGGATAGCGGATCGCAACTTGCGCCCCACGACAGAACTTACCACTGACGAAGTAGAGAGGAACTTGAAGGAAGAACTTGGTAGACTGAGGAACTTTATCAAAGTGTTAAGGAAAAATCATAGAAGTATTACGTATGTTACTTACTTGCTTGCTAATTATGCTAGATATGGCTTAATGGTTTATTTTAAAAGATGAAATTACATTGGTCTATTGACACTAACAATAGATATTTTCGTTATTTTACGTGGAACGTGAAATTTGGAATCCTTTAAATTTATATAGGTACCTATAAAAGCGCAGAAAGCTAAAATTATTACCTACTATCAGTTTCCGTTCGGCTTCGCTCGAATGTACATATTTATACCAAATTAACTCTAATATATTTTCCGCGGAACCCAAATTTTTTTCCAATATAAAAGTAGCCTTAGTTACTCCTTATAACACCAGCTATCTGCCAGTGAAAGTCCTGTGGAAATCGGTCCACCCGTTCCGGAGATTAGTCGGAACAAACAGACATACATACAGACAAAAAATTTAAAAACTGATTTTTAGGCATAGATATCGTGCAAAGAACTGTATGAGCTAAAAAATATTTATTATTCTGACATTTCAAACGGACACTACAATTTTATTTATTTATATTGATGTATTAATGTAAAAACGGCTACATCAACCAATATAATTAAAAGTATGTTGCCCTGCCACGGTACGGAAAATATTTACCTACATTGACAGTCTGCTCAAATTCAAATTCAAACTCAATCCTATCTTTATTTCATAAAATTGACCATCAACTATTCGAAATCGTCGATTTAATAAATAATTATTATAATTAAAAATTATAGATCAACACACAGAGTTACCGCAACAATAGTTTGCTTCGTCAAAAGTCAAATTATTAAAGAAAAAAGAAATGGATAACATTAATTAATATCACATCTGCCTGTTTCGATCTATAACCGCCCCTTTCCAAATGGTTCAGCCTTGTGAGAAGAAATCGGGCAAACAAACTCACGGTCCAGGAGAAGACTATACTTGAAATGAAAAGCTTGATTCATGTCAGAGATGTTGCGGATATTCGCATCCCGCATCGATTTATGCATCTGCAACATCCATAATTCATGTCACTAATCATCATTCATCATCATGTTTTTTTTTAATTATTCCATAACTATTGTAATTTCATAAAATATGACATCTCTATTTTTTTATATTGTAATAATAATAGTGTACTTAATTAATATGTTATTATTTTATTTCATTCTCATTGATATTGTTTTTATATTTTTTTTAATTAATTGCGTATTAAACATTTGCACAACTGAAAAGTTGAATACCCATGTTATTGCAAATAAAGACTTCATTCATTCGGGTGTGTTACCTGACTTAGAAAAGTGTAACACCGAATACCATGTCCCCGTAAGTTTACCTAAAACGAAACACTTAACGCCGTAGCCATGCGATCTCGAATAACCAAATCTCTAATTCACCAATTCGAATCACTTAACAACAAATACGCGCTACTACGAAAAACTTATCGCCGAAGCCACGCGACATCGCTCAACCAAACCTCTAACGACACA
Source organism: Callimorpha dominula (assembly GCA_949752705.1). Taxonomy (NCBI): domain Eukaryota; kingdom Metazoa; phylum Arthropoda; class Insecta; order Lepidoptera; family Erebidae; genus Callimorpha; species Callimorpha dominula. Next base: position 7,277,734 of record OX457010.1, on the reverse strand, counting down.
CCCCATTCATTCATTCGTTCAAATAGGTTAAAATTTGTTGTCAAAAAGTTGTAGAAATGTTATCCAATAAAAATATGCTTCTATCCTACAGAACTTTGCAAAATCATCTAACAGACTGTATGACCCGCATAGACTGTTGTGTCGAAGATATCTTGCGAGTCGTAAAGATAGACGAGGAGAGGACTAGGCACAGGCTGGGGGAAGAACCAACAGGTACTTCAAACCCTTCATCCTCACCCAGAAGACAAGGTGAACCCTTGCAAGTAATTACAGAGGAAGATGAAGACGATTATCCTTTTACTTATTAAACATTTAGAAAACATTCTTCAATATTTATTAAGTACAGTGTACGGGGTGAATTTTAAGTCATGAAGTTCTGCTAGTAGTGATGTGAATTTTTTCCACGTTGGTGTAGCGTAGAATGAAATACAATTGCATAATGTAAGAACATGGATTTTAATCAGCAGTTTTCAAGTAATGAAAATTGCCATAAAACTAATTAGGATTAAACTTAAAATAACCGGACAAGTGCGAGACTGACTCACTCGCGCATTGATAGTTCCGTACCATCCTGTATGTAGATAGTTCCGTACCATCCTGTATGTAGATAGTTCGTCCACCTTTTGAATCGATTCTCGAAAATTTTAGCTCGTTTTTCCGAGTATTTCTGCCCACAAAATAAGTCCCCGAAACGTATAACAACTGTTGAAAAACAAACTTAACTTTGCTGTTCTAAAAATACTTGCTCACGATACCTATACTCGTACATTAGTCAGTTCAACGTGATAATTTCACGCGTTGCTGAGAAAAAGGGTTTTGACTCTTGACAGACAGACAGACGGACTACGATGATCCTCTTTTATTTTTCGTCGTGTCGCGGCAGGCCCAAAAAGAGATGGCGGGATGAACTGGATGCTTATTGGGAAGATTGGCAACAAAAAGCTCTAAATCGTGAGGAATAGAAGGAGGGTAGAGAGGCCTTTGCCCTGCAGTGGGACGACCATGGCTAATAATAATAAATAAATAAATAACAACCCGCTTTTTAAGCCTCAGTTTTTTTATACATTCAGTCCTCGTAACGAAATTAAATTTAACTTTCAAGTTTTTTCTATATACCTACTCGTATGTACTTGCTCTGAAATTTTGTTTCGCCGGTTGCATTTAAGGCGGACACAAACTTTATTACACTAATTTTTAATGCATAGTTAATTTTGGACGGATGGGAAATCATTTTTCGGCGTAACAGCATTATTATGCAGTACTTTTGAGAAAATGCATGATTTAAAATTCACCTTGTAATTCTAATCTAAACTAAAATGATTAATCTTGAATACAATTTATTTAAGTTTAGGATATACATACATGCAGCACATTATCGAAACTTATTCAACAATTATAGAGCAACTACTAATCCAGATAACGGAGAAGTTTAATAAAAAGTAACTTAACACACGCTTATTTTGTAGAATATCTAGAAGTATTTAGTACTTTAAAATATCTGTATTTGTAATTTACATGTTAATTATCAAAGCTAATATTATTTGATACTTTTATGAAACGTTTAATTTTTTAACACCGATATTTGTTTTGCGGATATTTATGTAAAAGAAAACCAAATTATGATTATAAAATTTGATAATAAAGATTAAAAATTAGTGTTTTCATTAACTATATTTTAATTATCACATGATTTAACTTCACAAATATATGCATAATTCGGATCGTAATCGGACTTATTCTTTTTTTAATTGCTATTGATCCGTGAAGCACTTTCGTGTTAGTTTTCTATGCAATGGTGTTCTAGATAAGTAATGTATATAGGTATATAACCAAGACGCAAGACGAAGCGACGTTGTGAGAGTGTAGTTGCATGGCCCCTTCTCAAATTGTCTCCTGACGGCGGTGCTGCGTTCTTTGTAGATTTTTAAACTAGGACGCGAATTGCGAGGTACCTAACTGAATAAATTGAGAGTATAGACGGCTAGCACTCTTGCAACCTACGCAGCTTCGAATCTTGCGAGGGCCTCTACATGGACTACGATGCACACTCGCGAGTGTGGAGCCCTGGTAAGACCGATGAATGTAGTCGGTTTGCTTGTTTTATAAGTTGTACAAGGTTTTAAATTTATTTATTTTTTAAATTGAAAAATTACAAAAGATCCTAATTTCAAAGGGTAGATTACGAACATTATGAAGAACGAAATATTTTCGAAATTAGTACCTACCTACGTACCTATAAATAAAAAAGCTAACATTTGAGTCAGAAAATTACTGTACACACTTGTACTCTTAGTAGAAAAAAAATTGTCTGACTTGCTGATTACACGTCCTTGAGTGTATCCAGATATTATTATGTTAATATTGTAATTTGACTAATTTTATGAATTAATAAATTTATATTATATTATTATCAAATTCGATATAAGTATTTCAGTATTATTAGCTTGTGCTATATCTGGAATAAATCTACCTCTAGATTGGTCCATAACCTTTATAAAATGTTCACAAATAGGTAGGTCCACAACTGTATTACAAATACATACGGGGGTCATACTAAAGGTTTTTAGAAAATAAAAAACGGAATGATATGTATACCTAGAAGCCTGTTAATATGTATTTTTATTGCTTTTCGAAGTAGTCTCCGTTCCTTTCTAAGCACCGTCGCATGCCATGGAACCATTGACTGAAGCAGTAAGCCAACTCGTCTTTAGGGATCTCTCCCACGCCTTTTTTCAAACGCAGCCACGGCATCGTCTGGGTTCATAAAACAAATTCTTTTATTTTTGGAAATAAATAATAGTCACAAGGTGCCAGGTCGGGACTGAAAGGAGGATGACTTACTAGCTTCACACCTTCGGTAGACGAATGTTCAATAGTCCGTCTGGCGGAGTGAGCTGGCGTTGTTGTGGTGGAGGAGGATCCTGCTTCTTGGCCACTACCGTCTAACATTTTCCAAGACAACTGGTTGACAATGACTGACATACCAATCTACAGTAACAGTCCTTTTATCTTCTAGAATTATTGTTGCGAAATGACCCGTCCGTCCAAAGAATGAGGCAATCATCTTTTTCCCATGACTTCTGCCCTTCTTTACTTACTGCTTTATTGTAAACAGTGGCACGAGATGGGGCTTCGTAATGAAATGCGAATCGAAGTCTATAGTAACATTGTTGTTGAGTAAGAACGCAACGAAAGTCGTAATAAATCATTGAGCGAAAATTTTCTCAAGTCAAATCCATTTCGATCAGTGGCGGATTTACACATTTGCCGCCTGTAGGCTAGTTAAATTTTGCCGCCCCTACCTCCTCTTCGATTACAACTTTTTTTTTTGTCAATGATTTGTGCACTAACTACTGGTGTAATTAGTACACAAATAATTTTTTCCATAATTAGTATGATTGTGAACTAAGAGATCGATGTCTCAGTTTCTGGATTTTTTTTACAACCTAAATTTTTAACTAATATTAATTGTTTTTTTTATGGTACCTTTATTTCTGGACTAATAAAAAAGCTCGAATCATATACTACTGTTAAGATGAGGTAAGGTGTGCCTTAATACTACTTACACATGTATATCAATAAACCTTCAATCGATTAGCCTATAGCAGTCCACTGCTCTCCTAACGTGCGCCAAAGCACCCAGTTCTCCGTCTTTCGCATACAATCAATCATCGTCAGTCCATCTGGCTGGGGGGCGTCCTACCTTCCTTTTACAGGTTCACGGTCTCAACTCTAGGACCCGTTCACCTAACGACCATGCCAGGCCACGTCAGTGCTTTAACAACATTTTTTTACACCAATCAACAAAAACGGACTCGCGTTTTTGTTCTGAGGTGAGTTCAGGAGAAATCCAGCGGCAACAAAGTTTTCTAACTTTTAAATGTTGATGTAAGATTTTTTTATTTAGCTCATACCAATGCCTTCGAATCTCCTCATAGGTGAATACGCCCGTTTTCTTCAATTAGTTGCCTGACAGTAGCCACATTTTTCTCAGTGATCGTAGTTGAGGGCCGACCTTCACGAATTTCATCATGGAGAGAAACACGGCCATGATCAAATTCTGTGTAGAAACGTCTTACGGTGCTCAAATGACGTGCTTTCCTCCGACGAGAGAGAGACGAGCAGTGCAGTCTTGTGGAGTCAATGAACTTTAAAAATCATAAAAAATCATGGCCCTAAAATCTTTCAATTCCATTTTTGCTACAGACGACGAACTTCAACTTGTGATAAAAAACAATTGACACGCAATTTCCCAAGGGTGTTGGTGAATAGTTTGGAGATAAAATTCCCTTGTCTAACTCCACGCTGCAAGTTTATCTGATTTGTCCTCTGGTCTTGGAGCTGTACGGTCATCGTGTTGGTGTCATTTTAGCTTTTCAGCACCTCGATAAATCGCCAGTCGACACGTCGTCTTTGCAAAGTATCCAAAACTGCCCAGGTCTCGATGGAGTCGAAGGCTTTCTCGTCATCCAAAGCCGTACACAGCCGCTAAAAATACTTCTCGGTCTTTTGCACAATCTGGAGAACAGTATGGTACGGTTCACGGTGCCGCAACACCTAGGTGTTAAACCTTGTTAGAGGACGGAACTAAACTCTTCAGCCGGTCATAATCGATTAGTCAGGGCGGCAGCACGGGACCGTTTCTTTCCGGGCAGGTTCTTTCCGGGCACGGCTGCTTCGAGAAGTACCCGCACTCAGTCGCTAGGAGAGAATTGAGTCCCTCCTGTCACCACTGCGACTGCAGTGAGGACGCGGCTCAGCACACGCTGGCGGTCTGCTCCGCCTGGGCGACGCAGCGTCGGGCCCTCACTGTAGTCATCGGAAGCGATCTCTAGATACCGACCGTCATACGCTTCATGGCCGGTAGCGACAAGAATTTTACCGCTGTCGCGACCTTCTGTGAGGACGTCATCTCGCAGAAGGAGGCGGCGAAACGGGTCCGGGAGGACGATCTCCATTCGAACCTAATTCGCCGCCGGTGAACCGGGTGGCGGAGGCGCGCATACTACCGCCTCATGTCTCCCTGAGGGTGGCCGCGGGTAGACGGGACTAGTTTTCCCCTTCACCCGCTGTAGTGGAGGTGGCGTCCGCGTCGCCCAATTGAGAGGTTTTAAGGTTTTTACCCAGAGGTGGTGCCCGCCCTTTTACGGGCAAGCGCTAGGAGGGTCCGGATGTCTTAATTAAAGCTGTTCTCGGATCCCTCCTATTTAAGGTGCAGTACGGCACTCGTGGTTTTAGTCGGTTCGATTCCGACACACCGCCCCACCGAAAGCCCTGGTGGGGTAACGGCCCGAGGGGATTCCACACGAACATAAAAAAAAGGACGGAACTAAACTACTACCTATTATTATTATTGTTTTTAGTCTCTAGTGCTACTTCAACTATTTTTGGTCTAGTTTGGGTTACTTTTACTGCTCAGAATTATGGTTTCGAGAAACCTCCAGATCATATCACGGATGCATAATGTGCAACCCTAGGTTACTACTTCGGTACCGCATTAGTGGGCCACAAAAGCATAAAATATGCATTGCAGTTTTTTCTGCCTCTCGACAGAATCTGCATATTGTGTTCTCGCCACATTTAGATTGTAACATAATATGTTTGTTCAGTTTGCAGGGCCCGGTGACGATTGAGAAGGAGCTCAGGTTTTGTATCTCTTGAGCTCTAGATGTTCTTTTGATACTTTGTTATCATAGCCATTTATTAAGGCTTTCGAGTGTTTTAGACCAGTCGTGGTCTTCCATCTCTTAATTGCCATTGATATGTATTGGGCGTTTATGATTGAATAAGCTCGCCGCAGAATGGTTCTGATCCATGCTGTTGGTTGTCTGCACGCACCAGCTCTGGCGAGTTCATCGGCTTTTTCATTGCTACCTAACTTAGACTCTCTAGCTCTTTCAAGAGTTGCATCTGGCCTACCTTTAGAGCCCATTAGTAATTCCGTCATCCCTAGGAGATCCGTTTTTTAGCTGCTCGAGAGCCATCTCTATCTTGCTGTGGACAATTTTAGGTATGTCCTCCCTCTAATGGCGCGTTAATGGGGCTCTGTGATCATCATCACTGGGTCTCGTTAGTTCTATTATCCGTGATGCGTACAGCTATAAAACTTCTCGATCTCACCGAGAACCTGGCATTTTGAATTGACTGCCGTTCTCAGTTTCGAGTTTCGTCAGATGGGGAGGCCAAGTGCTGAACGAACACTTAACCCCATGTTCCATTCAATTGCATTCTCTATTGTGTGAATGTTGAAGCTTGGGAGATCGCGTCATAACAGTTTTTAGGCTCTCCTGTCTGACCAGACGGCTGAGTGGCTGACAGCTCGCGCATTTTACTCATAAGTTCAAGAGTCTTGGGAGAGAGTTTGGACGGTTGCTGTTTGCGTTTCCCGAGGAACAGCTTTCGAGACATAAACATAATGAAATATTTTTTATTGCGTTTAAAAATTTATATTTAATTATCTGGTAACAATCCGCCTGATGATGGCGATGAAATTAAATTAGATTAAATTATGAAGTTCTTGGCTTAAGGTGATTTTTAGATAACTTTTCAATTGTGTTTTAAGTTAGAAAATCTTCTCTCATCCGAACTGTGTTGGCCAGACACTAGTGAAGGGTCGTGTCACTCGTTCCCGCCCGCACAATTTTCCAAGTCGCGTTTGGTTAAACGCGACTACGAAAATTGTAGAAACATTTATATAGGTGCTGAAACATTTTACATGTTGAATTGTTTGTGTACCTATTGACATTTAGGTAGTTAGGTATATATGTAAATATGAATCTTTTGAATTTTTGTACGACAAAAAAAATGTTATCCCAAATACGCCGCCCTAGGCTTCAGCCTACTCAGCCTATTGGTTAATCCGCCACTGATTTCGATGCACGACAGACACTTTTTAAATTGCCGCTAATTTGTAAAAACAAATGACATATAAAATTATTAAACATAGCAGATTCACAAAGAGTTCCTAATTTGAAATTTAAATAATTGTTTCATCGGGTGCTTTTCTTATTGGTCAATCTAAAAACTTTCAGTGTGTCCCACGTACATAATATATAGCCCAATACCTATCTAGCAAAAACCCGTCTCATGGAAATCGATTACTAGTAGGTAGGTATCCACTATCCACCTACATATAAACACTGAACAGTGTTCATTGTCACTGATATGTAGCCGGCAAATGCGGATATTTGTATTATAAGCGGGCGGTATCAATACGCTCTCGCCGCCAAAAACATATAAGTACTAACTACTCCTTGCACTCCGATTAAATATTCAGTAGCATACAAATAAATTGAACTAGTGTAGTTCCCTTTGCGGACGGGGGTAACATATATAGGTACCTACATACATTATACCTAGGTACATTTGTTTTTGAACAGTTCAGGCGAGGTTATTACTATGGTTTTCAAGGCGCTGCTGAACCTAAATAAAGCCGCAACTACAATGTCTGCGCCGTTTCCTGACAACAATAATGAGTGATAGAGAACGGATAACGATATATGATTAGGATGGCCACGCCGACTTTGTATTCCCTCCTGGATGAAGCAGTCATGTCCTGTAAGAGCTTACCTTAAGACGCCTCTCCAGCCAATTGCCCGCACTTAAAACGTGGTGAGACATAGCACCACGTTTTAAGTTGGGACTCGGTATCGAGACACGAGTTATAGGCACCGATCCATCGTCTCTTGAGTTTCTGATGCAATAAGGTAAGAGCCCTTGATTCTGTCCTTCGAAACCGTTTAGACAGATGATCATGACAGTTGGCACTTATATTTGTTTTATGAAAAGTTTTATTCGGGATATAATTCTACAAGTACATAAAACGCAGGTTCAGCCACGGGCCGAAGCTAGAAATAAAAATAATAACTCTTCTAAGTTCTTTCTAATCTACACACACAGGATGCGCACAGCTGGTAAACGCAACCGTTCTCAAATGCCAGACTTACTACAAAATATATCAAAAAACAGCTGTTAGGTATAAAAACCTCTAGGGGCTCGGCTCGTGGCTAAATGTTCTTATGACAACCGGGGTTGCCATACGAACATCTGTGGCATTCGTTACGTGCAGTTAGTGCAAAAATAAAAGTCCGACAACCTGATCAACTACAGAACTTCGATATCGCCTAGTACTTGGGTTGTGGAGGTCTGATGGCAGTCGCTTCACGTAAAATATCAACGTTCGACAGTTTCGTAGTTAGACTGAAAGGCGACCCCAACTTGGTTGGGAAAAAGCTCAGAGGGGAAAAAAACGCGACGTTGCCAGCTCTTAGTCCATACATGCTTCTAACATTTCTGAACAAGTGGGGTATGGTAGATCCTAAGACCTTGTTTAACAGAAACACTGATATTATTTTTAACAGACTTCAAAATAAGAAGGTTTTATGTTCCGCTGTATGTATTTGTTTTTATGTATGTTCACCAATATTTCCGTAATTTATGAACTGATTCCAAAAATTATTATTTTGTTTGAAGCCAAGGGTATGCTCCCAAGGTATGTCTATCTACCAAGTACCTCTCTACCTCTGTTTGAAGTTGATGCCAAGCATTGGACTTTAACCAGACCAGTAGGTACCTAGTGCCTTTATAATGTTACCTCTTATATTAAAAGGTCATGTATTGTAATATTTTCAATTAACTTTGTAATCAATTATTTTTTACTTCTCAGTGTACTTTGTTAGTGGTTTATGAAGTAGGTTTAATTTTTTTTTAAGTGTTTATTACCTTAATAGGCTAACATTCTTTCCTTTTTATCTTTTAGTTTTAACATTATATTTAACTAGCAACCCGCCCCAGCTTCACACGGGTAGGGCATTTATAGATTTTTTCCAATATCTTCAACAATAATCATATTACAAAACCTTAATGAATTATACCTCTTCCTCATGAATTACTCCACCTATTGGTAAAAACCGTATGAAAATCCGTTAAGTAGTTTGAGTTTATCACATTCACACAAGCAGAAGGACAGACAGATGATGCAGTGCAGGGACTTTGTTTTATAATCTTTGGTGATTATTTTATTACAGTATACTGAAGTATAGTACTAAGTAAGTATATGAAAATTACCATTTATACATTTTTGTAGACTAGTGACTTTAAATAGTTACTTTGAGATGTCAAATTATAGACTGGACAGATTAGAGATTAGTAAGTTTAAATACGAACAAACATTTGAAATACTATGGTCTCTCAGTGTTAACAGTTGCATTTTTTTTTTAATACTAACGTGTTTGATCACAATCAGATAAATGGCACGGTAATGCATAAGTTACAATCAGATACATATAGATGTCAGCAAGACCTTTGCAAGAAGAGCTATGTTTTAAATTAAGTAGAGATTACAGTAATTAATATTTATTAGTTTCCACAGAATATATGACTGATAATATGACTAAATTTGGGGTCCATTATGTAGCAAATAAGTTACACCTGCTATTAACATCAAAGTTTATAAGAGTTTGAATCAAATTTCGCTCCTTACAACACACAATTCTTGTCAATGACTTTTCTCTAAAATTCCATATTTAAACAAATAAGGGCAGTAAGTACATAATATTTAATACTAGTTTTGAATTTAATGAGTATTTATTATTATTTATTTATAGGTTTCATAATTGATTGGGTAAATATTTTTTATTACATCTATTTAATTAGATAGACATTCAGAATTCACATTTCTTTAACTTTAAATATATCTTTTGACATTCAAATATCAGATCTTACACCACAGTTATCAATTTTAATCCCAAAATTTCAAAACTGTGACTTCATCAAAACAAAATATCCACTAAAAGGTCTATTACACAATATAATTAATAATGTCTTACAATAGCTGAGAAATTATTGAGATCTTATTTATTGCATAGTGCAATATACCCTTAAATAAAGAATGACATCAATGAAACACTTGCATCAACATCAATAAATTAAAGCAAGAATATCATAAAATAAAATTTAACATATTTCTGAATAATCTGAATTTTGGTAAAAAATGATCAACACTTGTATATTTCAATAAAAGGTTTCAATGTCTTAGACCTCCTGAACATAACTGAACTTGAAGAAACTGATTAGCCACAACGATAACTGCGGGACTCCATATCCTATAATCCAAATTGATTTAAATGAGCTTCACTATGAACATGGCTTCGGATAGCTGGAGTTGTGCAGACAAATTCCACATAGCATTTACTGCAATAAGCGTTAGCCTCATGTTCATTTGCTAAATAAGAATCTATAGATATTTCCTGATCTTCAATCAAGTCTTCGATCTCAGTAAACCATTCTGTATGGCGCTCATCATCATCAATATGACTGAGTATGTTACGGATTGTGTTGTCCAAGTACACATCACAAACTTTACACCATACAACTTCATCATTATCTACTGAGAATATACCGTTAGAGGGCTTAAGGCGCTCTGTGATGTTTGTCCGGTGATCAATGTGGTTCACGTGCTCTTCAATACATTGCAGTGAGCAATCAATGTTGCTGTTGCACACGTCACAAAAAGCACAGTCTTTTTCGCTTGACAGATAATCGTCTACAGTAATAAACTCACCGTCTATAAGATCCTCCATCGCGGCCATCCAGTTAGCATGGTCCTCGCCGTCGATATGCTTTAAAACAGATTCTTCATGAGGCAAACTTCGTTTACAAGGCTTACAGTGCAAGGCATCATCGATGAAAGCAATGCCATTTTCGTTCATCAGTTCGATGTTTTCTTTGTGTCTTGCTCCATTTATGTGCTGTTCAATGCATTTGCTCGCCTTCGGAATGAATACACCGCAAAATATGCAACGGACTCGGGTCTTCGAACTAGCGACAACCCCGTATAATAAACCTGTTTTCATTGTTACCTAGCAATTACTATGTTATATTGTTATTTATACTTGATTTGCACGTTTAAACAACGGACTCTAATTAAAAAATGTGTAACTTGAAATTTCGCGAAATTTTTTTAGTTGACTTTTGTTTGACAGACAAGTGATATTTTTTGAAGTTTTTTTTTTCGCTGTGAAAATCAATGTTTCGATGAGGGATCCAGAAACTTTGTATTTTCGAATTGGCAACTCTAATGTAACCTCAGAAAAAATGATACCTACTGCAGGTGTCGCCTGATCAGGAAAATAAATAACCTCCTCATGCTGCGGAAAACTAAATGGAACTAATTTATTTTAATGGTAAGAGCAACTTTAAAACATAATTAAAAGTCATCATTGTTTATTCTTGATTGCTGTCGAAGTGTAAGCATGATCTCTCTTTGAGTTTGTGAGACTTGTGTATTAAAATTCCAAAAAAGTATGCAAAGTAGTATTCATGAGAGAAAAGTGGTTAGCAACGTATTTAAGCATTTGTCGGAAAGAAAGTCCAAGGGATAAAACTATGTTTCTCTAAATAACAGTACAGATTTAGTTGTCAACATGACTTGTGGATATATCATATAATATTAACAATGAAAATTGCCTATTGGCTTCAACATAATTGTATACCCAACACAAACGATTTGGAGCATAGGTTCCCAACGGGGGCATTACCACCCCTTAGTGGGCGCTGGAGCTTTTCGTAGGGGCGGTAACGGGTCCAAAACAAATGTGACAAAAGGGAGTGGGGGTTATAACAGTCAAAAGAGTGGTCGTGGCGTACCGGCCTAATTAGAAATTTAATAGAATAAAATACTTTGAAAATACATATTTTTTCGTGAAAAAACATTTCATCTATCCGTCTAAGATACCGATCTCATTCTTATGGTGCGAATATACAAAAATATTAAAAAAAGTGCAATGATAGTGTAATGAATGATTAGTAGATATAAAATATATAGAAATATTTATTTATTTATTTATTTATTATTTATTAATGCTTCATGCACAGACTGTACAAAGGCGGACTTAATGCCTTAGGCATTCTCTGCCAGTCAACCTTGGGGTGATGCAGAAATAAAAGTGGTAGGTGCAAAAGACATGATAAAGAGAGAAAACAGAGAAAGAGAGAGAGAGAGAGAGAGAGAGAGAGAGAGAGAGAGAGAGAGAGAGAGATGTTATTCCAAATAATTATAATGTAATTTTGATAGATAAATCAAACCATGAACTAAATATACACGTTAAATACATAAATAAAATACATAGGTGCAAAGTTTGCTATGTGTCATTGATAGATAATATACTACATAATATATACATATCATAAACATACATATATACACACATGTGTGTGTTATGTACTAGCGCTGTGTCAATTCCGCCAACTCATTGTGGAGCAGATCCCGTACTCTCCTCTTAAATGTAAAGCGGTTTGTGGACATCCTGATTTCGAGTGGGAGTGCATTCCAGAGAAGAACTGCTTGGACATAGAACGAAGAGTTCACGAAATCGGAGTTATTCATTTAGTTGAGTTGATTCAAGTGAAACTTTCTAATTTTGTTAATATACTTATTTGAATTCATAAAATTATTCTACATGATTATATACCGTGCGTCAGGAGATCGCACGTAGTCGGACGGCCGAATGTAATGAATTTAATATTATTCTACAAATTTGTCAGTTAAATCAGGTTTATTTTTATTAATGTTCATATTCAATGTATAATACCATATTCGATGATTGTATTTGATTTATGTTTTAATGGGTATTAGTAAGTTAATCGATTCAAAATGCCATTACTTTGTAGTCTATGAAGAACGAACAGATTGATGAATACATTTCGTTCAGTCTGTAACGAAATGCACATAGTCGGTGATTTCTAAAAGTAAGGGCATTCTGATCGGGCATCTCGACCGAGACAGACGTTTAATATTATCTGTGTGTTAATAGCTGTGTAATTTGCTAAATGATTGTGTGAGGATATAAGCAAGAGTGATTACAATAATATAATCATTGTTACGATGCAAGCAGTTTTATTATACACCTGAATCTGAATTGTGAGTTCATGACAATAGCACGCAGACGTTGGCTCCCGGCCTATACGACAGAGGTACTTTCTGACGTAGCAGCGGTTGGTCAGCACCTGCGTCAGCTGGTAGAAGATGCTGCTGTGCTGCATCTCTAGCCTAGCTTCCATGATGGGTCTTGCCGCGTATACTGCGCTCGGTCTCAAAAATACAGCCATTATTAAGATAGAGCAAACTCAGAAGTTGTATATGAACTCTCTTGAAGTTATTTTATAACTGAATCTATAGCTTTATTTGATATAACGATCAATTAATATAACAAACGATTGATATAATTTTAAAATAACTAATTTTTATAAGCATAACGTCCACTGAATATAAAATCGTTTGATAAACCACTCAAAAGACGTAAAACTTATTTAGTCTAATATGATAAAAACTAGTCTAGCCTAGTTAAAAACAAAGCAAAATTGCATAAAAATTCATTATAAGGTTAGTCTAATCATAGATAAGTTGTAGTCTGTAGGTAGCTTAACAAATAACATTGTTAGTTTTCACTTTGTGACCATCATCTTGCTGAGTTAAATATTCATTTATTTCTTTAAAAATGGATTCTAATAACAATAATTTTTTTTATAATAAGAAATTTAAAATTTTACTTCAATTTGGTTTGGTTTAGATTGTTAAAAAAAATAAGCACCTGCTGTTATAGGAAAGCTTCTTCTATTCAAACGAAATACAGGAAGAGGTGAATACAGCAACTTTCCGACATTATCGGTAAAATAGTGGAATTTACGGAGAGAGACCAAAATTCAGGTGGAGCGCCAACCTGGGAGCAGAGGCCTCCGTCTTTCAGGCTGAGCTCTCTGCATTAAACATGTGCGTGGAGATCAACCTTGAAAGAAAAGTAAAAAATCAATACATCTACATCAACTCAGACAGCCAAGCGGCGCTATTGCCACTAGACAATTTTGAGACTAGCTCAAAGCTAATACAAAATTGCAAGGAAAACCTGAACACATTGGGGCAATCAAACAAAATTACATTAAGATGGGTACCAGGCCATTCAGGTATCGATGGCAACGAAAAAGCCGATGAACTCGCCAGAGCTGGTGCAGACAACCGACAGCATGGTCCAGAACCATTCTGCGGCATCAGCAAACAGCGAGCATATTCTATCAAAAACGCCAAATATACATCATTGGCTATTAAGAGATGAAAGACCACGACTGGTCTAAGACACTCGAAAGGCATAATAAAGGGCTATGATAATAAAGTATCTAAAGAACTTCTGGAGCTCAAAAGATACAAAACCTGTGCAGTAACAAGAGTCCTCACCGGACACTGCAAACTGAACAAACATGTTCAAATTAGGTGAGAACACAATTTTCAGATTCTGTCAAGAAACAGAAGAGACTGCAATACTGCACTAATGCGGCACCGAAGTATTCACTTAGGGTTGCACATCATGCAACCGCAGGAAATACAAACAATCACTGCTGATAGGATCTGGAGGTTTCTCGAAGCCATAAGTCTGAGCAGTGAACTGTAAACCAGAAGTACGCTACAAAAGACCAGAAATGGTCGAGGTAGCAAAAGACACTCAAATCAATAAAAAAAAAATAGAAATATTTATTTACTTACTTCCAACACCTGGAAGCGTCCAGGTGTTGGAAGTAAGTAAATGAAAGGAAGAGCGCTTCATACTGATTTTACAGAGCGATAGCAAGTCGGATCTTAGACCCTTTCGCAAAAGCAGATACAGTAGAATCATTAAATTTAGAAGACCTCGTAGAACTCACAACTCATAAAGAATAGGGAATATGCATGTATTTTTTTTTATCTTTTATTAACTTGTTCCATCATCCTACCCTAATAAAAAATATAAATAACCTCAGCAATGCTCAAATTAATTTTTAAAATAACATTGAAAACATCAATAAAATTTGATCTGTTTGAACGCCGCCATATTTCGCGGGCCTTGGATGACGTCACGTTCCACGCTTAGAGTTTGTTTCATAAACTTCCTTGAAGTGGTACAGTAATTTTATACCGATTTCCAGTTGTAATTACTATTTATTGTAATTAATAGCTTTTATTGTAATTAATTTCCATGGCCCTCGGAAGGCGCCACCCTCGGGGTCCCACATTATAGTAGGGAGTCCGCATCGGCATCGAGCGTACGATGAAGTACCTGGAACTCATCCTCGATAGCCGATGGGATTTCGGACCACACTTTCGGCAGCTGGCCCCTCGACTAATGGGCGCCGCTGGGGCACTCTCACGGCTCCTGCCCAATTCGGGGGGGCCCAACGCATCTTGCCGAAAGTTGTATAAGGGGATCGTACGGTCAATGGCGCTTTACGGGGAGCCAGTATGGGCCGACGCTCTGAGGGCCCGTAATATTGCGATTCTGCGAAAGCCGCAACGCGCAATGGCCGTCAGGGTGCTAAGGGGGTGCCGTACGATCTCCTTTGAGGCGGCTAGCCTATTTGCCAGATCCACGCCCTTTGATTTGGACGCAGTACTCCTTGCGTTGCAGTACCGGTGGCTCAAGGATGCGCTAGATCTGGACGACCAACCAGTGCCTCGCGAAGTAGAGGCACACCGGGACGAGCTCCACCAGATCCTGGTCGTGGAGTGGGAGCAAAGACTTGCGCGACCCAGTGCGGGGCACGCCGCTATAGCGGCGGTAAGACCTGTCCTACGAGAGTGGCTGGAGAGAGAGCACGGGGCCCTCACCTTCCGGATGACGCAGGTGCTTTCCCGACACGGTTGCTTCGGCAAGTACCTGTGTCGGATCGGCCGGGAGCCGACGTCACGGTGCCACCATTGTGGTAACTGCCCAGACGACACGGCGTTGCACACATTGTCGGAATGCCCAGCCTGGGCTAACCAGCGCCGTGATCTCGTCGTGGCAGTCGGTGCAGCGGGTAGTCTCTCGCTCCCAACCGTAGTTCTGGCCATGGTTCGGAGCGAGAGCGCATGGAACGCTGTCGCTTCCTTCTGTGAGGAGGTGCTGTCCGCAAAGGAGGCGGCGGAACGGGAGAGAGAGCGGAGTACGACTCTCTCTGCCCGCAGCAGACGCACCGGGCGCCGGAGGGTGCTTAACGACCTCCAGCCACCTTAGGAAGTGGCCTGCGGGAGGCGAACTTTTTGGGGAAGTCGTTGTCCGTACAGATACAGGCCCGAGAGGCAGCACGCAGTGTTCCGCGCGCGCTCTCAGAGGAGTGCGGCCGATGGGTGATGGTCGCACCGGAAGACGGGACCCGTCTAGGGTGAGACGGGTCAATGCCTGTCGGGGGTTGCGGAAGAATGCAATAGAGATTCTCGCTCCCCTGCTCCACCTCGTCAACAAAAAAAAAAAAAAAAGGTATTGCCTTGTTCCTAAGTGTAAAAACACTATAAGAAGTACACCCAATACAGTATTTTTTCCTGTACTGTGTAAATAATAATGTAAACGTATACGAAAACAATGGTGTACATTAATTAGAAGAGATGAAGTATCTTCAATATCGTGTTTATATTGTTGTGAAGATCACTTTAATGTAAGCATATTACAATTTAATTGGTAGTATGGTGTGAATTAGTCAGCAGTTATTTATGTTTGTTTTAAATATCAAGCAGAAGGCAACTTGCTTGTCTACTTAAACTAGGTAACAAAAGTCCAATAAAACTTCATGAATATAACTAACTATACATATCTTACCTATCCCACAGAATACATAATAGTACCAATACCTATCCTTTAGATTATAATATAACAAGTATTATAATAATTACCTTGCGGCTTTCACTCCTTTAACCTCAGCGGACGTAAAATCTGGATTTGATGCAAAATATATAGTCATCATGAATGCACCTATTTTCGGTAGATTGTCCGATTGTGCTTTGACAAAACTACATTCAGTCATTGTCCTAGATGATTTCTAATATCACTAGAATGCTTAAATTGCACTAGCTAAGAGCAAAAACCACAGGAACACCTATCTTTCCCCGTAACAATACGAATATAGGTGCCGATAAATGACAGAACGTGTAATGTCACGTCATGTTTTGTTTCGACCAATGGTGAAGCGTTTTGCAAAGCTGAAAATTCGCGCCCTTATTTTGCATATTTCAATTAATATTTTTTGCAATCAAACACGAACTAAATAAGAAAATAATTGTTTAGGCATAATATGTGGACAATAAAGATTCAAGGGAAAATTAATCAAGTAAATTTAAACAACATGCATATTCCCTATTAAAAGTAAAATTCAGAAATAGAGTAAATTATGACGAAGATGAGGTAATTAAACAATCGAGATCGGTTTGCACGCAAGCTCTCCAGCAACTTTCAAAAAGAACATAAACAAATGGACAGAGTATAGTGTGGGGATGGTATGAGAGAGTGAGAGATAGAGAGAATGTAAAAGGGAAAGAGAGGCGTGGAGTGGGAAATACATGCTTCACTGCAGTTGTATGTACTAAACTTTCTTTACGATTATTGTAACTTCGGCTTGTGGAAATAGGCCAATTATATGTTTTCTGTTATCCTTGAATTATTTCCTTCAAAATAAAAAAAACATTTGACGATTTTTTTTTGCAAGTTTGTAACCTTCCCACTGCCTTGCGTCACGCTCAAATCGTCAGATTATCAAAATGTACACTTGTCAGCATGTAATTAACCCACCGTATCTTAATCTGACGCGCTCGACAATGTCAAATGATCGAATTTTTTTTGCAAGTTTGTAACCTTCCCACTGCCTTGCGTCACGCTCAAATCGTCAGATTATCAAAATGTAAACTTGTCAGCATGTAATTAACTCCCTTATAATAATCTGCAGCGCAGGAGTAAATCCAAAAAATCCCTTAATGGCCTCCCCCACTATAATACCTGAATCACGGTAATCGGTAATATGAATGAAATAGGAAGTATTCAATAAAAATACATGTTATGTTTTTTGATTAGCAGATTTAATAAAAAAACCATCCTTATTATAAGACTGAAAAATATTTGCGCCTCGACTGAGACGTACGAAAAGCTTTATTGTTAAATTTAATAGTATAAAAAATCCATTGCCTTATTAAGTAAGTACTTGTACTTATTTCAATCAAATACACAAATTACAAGCTTACTGCTTACAAAAGCATCACATCGTTAGTTTGTCTGGTTGCGTACCGAGTGTATACCGAACTTGAGACGCGTAGTTATGACGCGCTTACCGACCGTTTGTATGAACTAGTATGAAGATAGAATACTGTCCATCAATACAAACAATAATTTTACTAAGCTCATACAGTTATTTGCACGTATCCTATGCCTAAAAATCAGTTTTTTAAATGTTTGTCTGTCTGTCTGTTTGTTCAGTCTAATCTCCGGAACGGGTGGACCGATTTCCACTGGACTTTCAGTGGCAGATACCTGGTGTTATAAGGAGTAACCCAGGCAACTTTTATTTTGGAAAAAGAATTAGGGTTTCGAGCAAAATATATAAATATGTACACGCGATCGCAGCCCCGCGGGAACTACTAGTAGTTATTATTACTTATATTACCGGGCCCAATGGTCAAATCCAAAGATAATTAGTACGACAGTTTTCATAATGTCAACAAATATGACATTTGTTGACATTAGTGACACATGATTTTCCCCGATTAGCCCAAATTGTCCTATAGAAAACAATAGATCTGTTCTAAGTATTCGATTTGTGTACAAACAGGAATATCAAAATGGCTCAAGACTCCGATACTGAAGCTGATATCCTAGAAAATGTGACAGATGTTATGAACGAACTATTGGTAAAATCAAAGCCATGGACTGCTTTTTATTTTACAAATAAACTTTCCATATTTGCTTTCAGATTTACAGAATGCTATAGGTACCAACCAATAAATAAATTGATTTTATTTTTTTTTACAGAAAGAGCTTCAGGAGATGTATGAATTCAGAGATTTATTTTTCGAAAGCCATCCTATAGAGATGGCTACAGAAAAGAATCAAAGAGTTGAAGAGAAAAAAAACGTATTGGTTGAGAAGTTTGAAGCAATTGATGGTAAGAATGCCATAAATGTTCACATTAAAATTCTAAACTAATACTTTTCAGTAACATGACAGTCAAAATATAAGATATTGATATATTATCTAAGTTGTAAGAACAATATAGGCCAAGATATGGACTGGGGAATAGAAATAGTATTAGTAACAGTGCTAAGGGGCACATTGGGAGAGGTCTAGCACTGGACTGCAATAGATTAATGTAGACGTTTGATGATGATGATTGATGAACAGAAATAGTACAAAATTCACATGTTGTTCTTTTGCCTTGTACTATAATGGATTTAAGCAGTTACTGTTATCTATCAACCCCTTTTTTAATATTCTAATGCTGATAAGTCATCACTACGTATTATAAAACAAAATCCCCCGCCGCATCTGTCTATCTGTTGGCAATGAACTGAACTACTGAACGGATTTTCATGTTTTCACCAATAGGCAGAGTGATTAATGAGGAAAGTGTAAGTGCATAATTTGTTAACCTTTTTTGGAAATTGGTTGAAATATGATGATGATTGTTGAAGATGTCCTTACTACCCGTGCGAAGCCGGGGCGGGTTGCTAGTGCAATGTAAAGTTAAGGTTGTACCTAGAGCTGGGCATTTTCATATTACTCATCATCTTCGTATGTTCCAAAATTTACTTGGCAGCATAATTTTTTTTCTTCTATTTTACTCATTGTCATTTCATTACTTACCTTTTTAGCCAAATGAGAATATGTCACGCAGTCCATAAATCTTGTGTTTGGTTGTCCTTTACTCTTATATCCATCAACTTCCATACACACAGACAGATAGACAGACAGACATATATTAATACATAAAAAAAAAAAAAAAAACAAACTGAATTCATTATTTATGTTACAGATACGCATATCCCTTTCGCCCTTCGTGCCAAGTTCCTATACATGAAGGGACGAGCTTATAACATTAGCCCCACATATGATGCAAGGGCAACACAATGTCTCAGCAAGGCTGTGAAATTAAATCCTCATTTAGTGGATGCCTGGAATGAACTCGGAGAGTGCTATTGGAAGAACATGAATGTAAAAGAAGCTAAGGCTAGTTTTGAAGGTGCATTGAAGCATGTAAGTAAAATTAAACAGTTTTCTTTTTCTACCTCAGGGGTCATCAAATGGCAGACGGCAGATGGCGGTTACAATATATTACAGATATCAAATCAAATCAAATCAAAATCATTTATTTACATTAAACCATTATGGGTATTTTTTAATTGTCAGGAGTAGTAGTCAGTCAGACTAAGACAGTCGTGAAGTAAGTTGCCTGTTCCAATTCGTAGATCCAGTGGAGAAGAACAGGCAAGAAACTCCAAGGACACTCTTTTTCAACTTGTTTTTTACAAATCTCTGGTTACATTGCTTATATACGCAAGTTAAATGTGAGGACAATGTAACATATTGTTCTAAACTATAAACAATCGCGCAAACTACTTCTATATGAAAGTAATAGTAGTTCGGAAATGACCAGCCCTCGTCCACTTCAATCATATGATATCAATTGATATCAAAGGGAGCCGAATATATAGGTACTTAATCTTCTTTGATTAAATTTCTATTATAAATTAACTTGTATCAATTAAGTACATAAACACAAAAATATGAAAGGTTCTTGTCATGAGCTTTGGATAAAATATGTGTATGGTACAACTGTCTGCCCCACCAACTTTACACTCTCAATGTATAACTTCAGACACACAATGCAAGAAATCTCATTTTTGCAAAAGCTTTGGTACTTTTGTTTATTTACTTATGTACACTTCCTGCAGGTACATTGCATGCCGTAGGTATTTTCTAGAGTCAACCTTTTATTATTTAATAAAATAATATTCAGGTTTTTTCTTTATTGATTTCTTCATTGGTACTTATAACATACCTACTACATATTTAAATGTATTATTTGTATGTTAACAAAGTAAATACATGTTATGATGTAAAACCTGGAGAAGGGAAAAGATAGCTTAGAACTCATCTGTAAAATAATCATACATTCAAAACACCCCCAACTCGAAAATCCTTTATTTGAACAGCTGCACAGATTTTCTTGAATTATATCTAATAACACTCGATCAAGTCACCTTTCAAACAAAAAAATGCACTTAAATCGGTCCATTCGTTTGGGAGCTATGATGCCACAGACAGACACACAGATACACAGACACGTCCAACTTAAAACAACCCTTTTTTTTCGTTGGGGTTAGAAAGTAGAAATGGACTATAATGTTCATGTCGTTAAAAAAAACCGGACAAGTGCGAGTCTGACTCGCGCACCGAGGGTACCGTAAGCAAACAAACTTGTATACGTCCATCTCGGGAATCAATTCTCAAAGATTAAGTACTTCCGATTGATCTAGAATTGTCAATTTTGGTTAAAAGCAAGGTCTTACAGCAAAAAAAAAAAAATTCCGAAAAATTTAAAAAGTTGAAAATTCAGGTAAATTTTGGTACTTACAAGTTTTCTCGAAAATCTAAATTTGCCCATATCTTTTTATCGTGTTGACTCAGGACCTTGGTTTTTATACACTCAATAGTGCATATATGACAGACAGATGCGACAGGGGACTTTGTTTTATAATATGTAGTGAGACTGTCTGACTTATCAGAAAATATACTAGAATAATAAAAAAAAGTTTTGATAGATATTTCTGTTAATGATGAAATATATAAATTTATATTGTTATTGATACACCCAAATATTTACCTCTACCGCCACGCTAGATGCGTCGACGTTAAGCACTATAAATTATTCAGTTCCGAATGTGTTGTCTTATCTCCAGGAGCGCAACCGTCTCACCCTGCGTTGTCTCTCAATAATCCTCCGTCAGGTGAATGGCGATAGAAAAAGGACAGAGGCCTCTCCCGCCATCTTGAAAAGTGTAGAACTAGCCAAAGAGGCAGTGGCTCAGGATATCAAGGATGGACTTTCCTGGTCTGTCCTGGGTAACGCGTATTTGTGTCAGTTTTTCACGGTTTCCCAGGATCCGTCAACCTTGAAGTTATGCATGAGTGCGTATAAACAAGCCTCTTTGGATCCAATAGCTAAAGGACAGCCTGATCTGTATTATAATGAAGGCATTGTAAGTTGTTTTTTATTATTCATGATTGGTTTAAATAAATCTGTTAGATTAGTGAAAACAGTGTCCAGAAGTCGAGAGTAGGTATATAAGTATGTATAGGATAGCCAAAATGTTAAAATACAATGGTGAGCTGGAAGAGATGCACATTGTATAATTATCTTTTAAAAATAAGTATCACCGACTTCAATGTGCTTTTTAGTGGAAAGTAGACATATTTTGTTTAAATATAATATGGGTAGGCCAACTAAACGCACTGCTCCAATGAGACAGCAAGTTTTGGAGTTAGCGAAAATATCATCAATATATAAAAATTTTAAATATGTTTGTTTTTCAAAAACCGCTCGACTGATTTCGATAAAATTTAAATGAGACCACCTGGGAATAAAAAAAGAATTTTCCAAATTGGTTCAGGCGTCTTCGAGTAATCGGTGAACATACATAAAAAAAAAAAATTCCGACGAATTGAGAACCTCCTCATTTTTTTAAGTCGGTTAATTAAAAATAAACTACTAATTAACAATAATGTAGTAGGTATTCCCGGGCCGTATTTGTACTATTATGTTGTGTTGTTGATTTCAGTCACAGAAAGTAGAAAGTACCAAAAAAAAAAAATTATACCTACCTATGTTTTTACTCAAAATTGTTTCTTGTTTCCTTTTTTTTACTTAATTCTGTTATATACATAAAAAAAAATTGTTTCCAAAAAAACACGTTAGGGTATTTATCAACTGTGTAAAAATATCTATATCTAATATCATTTTTGTTTAATGTTTGCTCTTTTTTTTCTGAAAGAAGAACAGCAACTAAACATGTTAAATAATGGTATTTATTTTTACTTCCTAAGATTTGTTGTTATTCTTCCACCTCAACAAATACTCTGACGACGGTTTTCAGGCTTTAAAATATTCTGAGCAGTACTCTGCAGCTCTAGAGAAGTTCTCGTACGCGTGTCGGCTGGACCCCCCCTGGGCCCCCCCGCGCCAGGAGAGCGCGCGTCTGCTCGCCTTCACGCAGGCCGCGCACTCGCTCGTGCGCACGCGGGGGAAACTGAAGGCTAAGAGACTGGCTGCGATGGTCCAGGTGAGATAGCAACGAGAGAAGACTAAAGATCCTTCCAGAAGAACACTAGCTCACAACTTACGCAATCAGTTCAGTGATTGCTATGAAAACTTTAGATATATAACAATAAACAAAACAATAAAAAAAATTATTACATGCGCTCTGCGAGGTTATATTTTCAAATAGGTAGGTACCTAATTACTCCCAATTAAAAATATTCAGCATATTATTCCATAATATCTTAATTAATATTTTTTTTATGGTATAGGGGGCAAACGAGCAGATGGGTCACCTGATGGTAAATGACTACCGCCGCCCATGGGCACCTGTAACTCAAAGAGTCACAAGTGCGTTGCCGCCCTTTAAGGTGGGAGTAGGAGAAGAGGGGAAGGGGGGAAGAGGGGAGAAGGGAAGGACGGGAATAGGGGGGAGGGAAGGGTTAAATAACACATTTTCAATAACAAATTAATACCTACCTACAAATTTATATATCTGTCATTGTCAATTCTAACATAGAAAACGAAACCATTCTTCTAATTCGTCTACTTAGCGCTATTTACCATTAAATTAGCAAACAAGCACACTACCACCTTGATATTAAGCAGTTACATGTGCCTACCGCCCTATTTTTAAACCCTATTCAGCAGCAGAAACACAATACTTTTTACCCTAGTCCTGTCCAATTCCACGTGTTCAATACTCATTCTACGGTTCAAAACGCCTACTGACAAAACTAAAAACCTCCCTACACACAAAAACACACACGCATGCACTTTTGACTCACATACATACACGTCACTAAAAGCTCAGATAGTATCTGAGCTTTTAGCGGCGAGTGGGTTTCTCGAGACTGCTGCAACTGCCACTTCGCCTACTACTAACACGTTAAAGAAGGCCTTAGAGGTAAATATTTGTACCTTAAAATGAATCTTCCCACAGTCAATAGATAAAAAAATGCTGGGCATGTACAGCGAGGGAAGCTTACATAGCTTTGGTCGTCGCCGCGAGGTGGCGCTAGAGTTGGTCCGGATTGACGCTCTCCAAGAGGGGATCAATGAAGCCAAAGTTATCCTCGGCAGAGTCGTCGGCTCCATACATAATGACAACGCTGTTCCTTTGTAAGTGTATGACGTATTTCCAGTGGCGTAGCTAGGTAACCAAAGGCCTCGGGGCAAAAAATAAACTAGGGACCCAACTAAACTATTTAAAATCGTTTGTTCCGTACTCGTCGTGTTCCGAATACGACATACTCCAGATTTGTCGTAATCCAGATTCGTCGTACTGATTATTCAAGTTATCCAGTACGCAATTTAATATAAATAGTGGTTTAGTCACAACTCTAGTACAAACCTGAAAATTTCTAGTTCTAAAAAATCTGGTTTATTTATATTCCGAATGTGGGAGAAATTTTCACTAGTTCAATTTATAGTTTGTAAGTCAGAGTCCGAGGGGCCGGGGCACTGCCTCGTCTAGCCTCCGGTAGCTACGCCACTGCGTATTTCTTTACAGACTAGTTAGTTACTTGAATGAGTTCTGTAATCAAATCCAAAAAAGTCGTTCTCCGTCAAATGCCCTAAAAAACAACCTAAATCTTTGACGTCTTCTGCGCAGAGAAGAAATTAACTGAACATTTATTCCATTACTAGCAGTTCCCGACACACTTTGATCATCAACCATGATCGGTTAGGATCTCGGCACGCTTAGCGCCAAGCTGCGCCTGTTCTTGCCTCAATAATCACATCCTGAGCGACCGAGCATTTGCGAAGAGTGGTAACCTCATGACTTGAATGGACCAGCCATCCTCATAGCTACAGTTAACGTACCGTGTTTACAAATCCAAAGTTATCTTCGACCCGTTATTGACTGATGTTTACACAATTTTACATTCTTCCAGCACATTTGCTATTGTCGATGGAAGCATGGAGTGTGTGTTGGTGACGGTGTACAACTGGGCGGATGGACGGGGCGTTATCATTGGTGATTGTGTGGCATTACCTGAGCCCCAGTTAACTTTACATAAACACGATTCGGCTCTTGCGGTGAGTATTACATTTTTTTTTTAATTCAAATATCGAAACGGATTTCCTTATGTGCATGTTACACTTCAGACGCTCGGTGGATATCGGGTATCGGCTAACCGGAAAAAGTCTTAGCGCAACGATAAATGCTGACCGCGAGTGGATTTATTTTATTTACACCATTTGTGGATTCTGCGCGATACTACTATACACCTACCATCCTAATATTTATTTGCAATATATATTAAGTATCTCGAAACAGCACTTATATACAATTATTTTATACTTCCATAGGCTTCTTAAATATATTGTACACTGCACCTCTTCTTTTCACCTGTGTTTTCTCTATCCATCCAATGGTTGGCTGGAAGAGATCGCAAATTGCGATAAGGTCGCCAATTGTACATAACATTAGCTAGTAATTAGATATAAGTAAAATATTGTAACCTATTTGTTTGTGTACAATAAAGAGCACATCTATCTATCTACTGTAATTTGATGTTGGTTATATACTAATTATCCATATTTTTCGGGTAACTTTCACAGATGGCGCAATTTTAATTTCGAGTCTTTACAATATTTATTTAATCCATTAAATATATAGCAGAACTAACTCGCGAGTTTTTTTAAATTGACATTAGTAAGAAGAGAAAGCAATTTGAGGAAAGAGATGGCTGATATGGATGTATTGTGGAGTGTGACAGGTCGCTGCCGGAAAGTACGAGCTCTCTAACAGTCAAGTTTTAGAACGCGATTAAATATACTTAGATACATTTTTATAGAGAAATAATTAATGTATAATTCGAACACCTATATCTAAAGGCGACACTAGAAATTTACTAACACGGGCTCAACTCAAAATAATAAAAGAAATACATATACCTTATATTACAAATAACTACAAAAATCCAATTCTCAGTCCGCAAATTTCAGTAATTAATTTTTCGCCTTTTCTGAAAAAAGTACTACAATACAATGATTAAAGTACAATTTTCAATGTATAATATGTCATTACAGAAATACGAGTTCAAATCAATTCGCGTCAACAACCCAATGCTGCTGCTGGTGAATGGCAAGCGCGTGGGGCTCAACCAGTTCGCGAGCACGCGCGTCACCAGCACCTACGAGATACACTGAGGGCGGCTCGTGCGCTGGGACTCTCTGAGGAACTCGCGCCACTAACTATTGGGGAGGGGGGAGGTTGCTGTGTATGTACACAGATAAACCTAAAATGTGGCCTTTTAGGTACTTGTTTCACCACTTCTGGCATCAGCTGATCATGTCTTTGTTATTTTTTCCTCTGGGTGTAGCAATGATCATTTTATTTATTGCCATTAGTTTCATTATGGTACATTTTAAGGACAAACAGTTTTCATAATGTCGTTTAGAACTAACAGAGAACAAATAAAAATAAAATCAAATAAAATTGATTTTAAAAATATATATCAGAATCTGATTAAAATGAAATACCTGAAATTGGAAAAAGAAATTGTATGAGGACTTTATCTCTGTAATCGTCTGGCTGGGCGAAAGGTGTATATTTGAAATACTGCCTTTTACTAATCTACGGTGTACTGGGAATGTTATTATATAAGATGTGTGCCGCCACGCTTTCCGAACTCGCACCCATAATGTAACATTCCCATGCTTTCTATATTCTTTACTGTTACTTCTTAATACTAGAACAGTTAATTTTTTAACCGATTCCAAACAGGATTTAGAAGTCGTTAAAGTTGATGTGGCGAAATTTACATACAACAAAATATAATTCAGCGTCA
This sequence comes from Callimorpha dominula, assembly GCA_949752705.1. NCBI lineage: Eukaryota > Metazoa > Arthropoda > Insecta > Lepidoptera > Erebidae > Callimorpha > Callimorpha dominula. The sequence goes on along the minus strand of OX457010.1, from coordinate 7,250,858 downwards.
TCTAGCGAAACCGACCCGAACTGCGCAGTAACTACTGATCGCGCAATGAAAGTTGTCACGCTAATTGTAACTTTCGAACATTGATCGTGGCCCCGACGTAATTTGAAGACAATCTTCACAATATTGTGGAGGATTGCTATGTGAATGTGGCATGTTTCTCTAACACAAATGGACCTATCCAACGACCAGGCTAGATGTCTGTCTCCCTGTCGAGCAGACCGCGGTCTAACGATGATGCTTAAGTATATTTTGCTGTACGTAGATTTCGTCTCACTATTACCTGCAACAGCATCCACAGTGCTGTACATTTTTGTGGTGTTAACATCAGCATTTACATTTCACAATGCCTGACCTAATAATAAGCCATTAGCGGATGTACCAGGTGAGCTGTTTTTACCTTACTCACCAAGATACTTAGTGTGGATGCACCATAAAAGCTTTTGTTAATCGCAACATCCACAATGCTCGTGACTATGTGCCCCTTGCGAGTTTCAAAACTAGTAATGTAAACTAGGAATTTTGTGTGAGTTCTTTGTCTAGTTATAAGGTGTTGATGGTGTTTTCATAAATACATAAACAGTATTCTATAGATGTGTAACAATAAAATTGACCTGTATTTTACTCATTCATCAGAAACTTAAACAGATTTCATAACATTTCCATATGAATAACAATAATAATAACTCCACACATCTAGATTATTGCTTTCTCCGTTTCTCTACGTATGTCTACTTGTATAATCAGCTTTTTGTTATAGTAAAATCAATTGTGAAGAACTTATTATTAGTCTAATCAAGAGAGTAGGTGAAAAAATCCTTGAAAAAAAAAAAAAAAAATTGTATGGTCAGGTTTTTTGCCTTTCTATCTTATCGGAGTGATAGAGCATGATCTAGGGTTTGGCTTTTGATCGTCTTGAACATAATTTAGAACAGGGATGTTATGAATATTAAATTTCGGATTCGGATATGGGTTCGGATATTATAGATCGGAATTGTTATAGAAAAATACATACTAAATAGTGATGTGACTTTATTTCTGAGTTATCATTTGCTACTATAAAAAAACAATTAGCCTTTATAAGTGATTATAATAACTGCTTATTTTGTTTATACAAAATCGCATTATTTTCTTTTTTTATATCTAAACTACTAAAAAATGTCTAATATATGTCCTACTATTTTAGCCACATAAACATAACAAAATTCGATAGTTTCGATCACGGAACTTCAAGACATCCCTGATTTTAAGAGGGAAGATTCTATTATGATCTCTATTATTAGATTAGTACAGAACTATACTTAATTAAAAAACCTGTGTAAATCCGAATAGGCGTCTTGAATGTATGGTGTGGCCCGCGTGGATTTAATGTTGTTAGACTATACTTAAAAATGATTAATGACTGACCATTGATACGAATTTGTAAATAATTAAATCACTAAATGTGTCTTTATTAGAAAATAACAAAATATAATATGTATATAATCTATTTTAATACATATTTCAAAATTTAAATTTAGAATTTTGTGTGTTTTGAATGAGTTTTTACACTATTGGATGTTTTTCGAATAGTTTGCTGACATTTTAGAGCATATACTTTGTGTATAACTGGGAACACTGTTTGTTGGTATCTTATTATCTCATAATAAGTAATAATTATATGAATATAATTAATATTAATAAATGTCTATTCGAATTATTAAATGTGTCTAAAGTAATATTAGCTTTTTAACCGACTTCAAGATCAGGGGGTTCTCAATTTGACTGCATTTTATAGAACTGCTCTTTTCAGTTCAGGGTGTAATATTGTGAAATATGTGACGTCACACCAGGGAGGGAGGGGTGTCCCAATGTGACCACCTGTGACAAGGACGGGGGTCCAAAAATCATGAAATTCGTGTGACGTAATTTATGAATGGCCCCTAATGATATATTAAATATTTATCATAGCTAAATTATGTACTAATAAACGAAAACCTTGGCTTATGTTATGGATTGAAGATTGAGTAGGTACCATTATCTCAGCTGGTGTTCCTGACCTATTGGCCTCTCCAGTCACAGGAAATACAGGTCATTCAGGTACGCCACCCCGGCCTCTGCGAGCTACTGCAATCAGTCCGATTTCCCCATCCGAGACTTGCGGCATCCCTTACCCTAGGTTCCTCTCCCTACGCATTTTTCCTTAAACAATTTTACCTTTTTCTTTCTTAAAACGACTACATTCCCAAGGCGGTCGGCCATAAAAAAAAACAGCCAAAACCCTTCGCAATGGTACTCATAGTACCGACCCTAATGAAAATTGGGAAAAGAGCAGGAACGTGATAATTAACATATTATATTTAGCAGTCAACCTAAACCAGGTTGACTGCTAAAAGCATGTGAATATATTATTTGGTAATGCAGCTTTGTTTTTATTAGTTATAGCTTCTTTTATTAAAACTTTCGTCAGCAAGAGACAGGTTTTAACCCACTTTAAAGAAGACCAGGCTCTAATATATAATAATATAACGTCGTACACAACACCAAATACAGATGTTTCTATGATTATGATGAAATAAAACAAAGAAAACTACAGTACATAAGAAAAAGCGACTTTAGTTAATCATACGAATATACTTCATGAATATCAATCAGGACTGAAAAACTCGTGATGATTCTAAATCTGTCTTCCCATTTGACGGGACTCATAGCCATCTATATGTAGTTAATTTTATTATAGGTATATCACAGCAGTGGCTGCTTTAAAACCATAGACATATAAGAATAAATCGAAAGGAGGCGTGATATGCGATAGATATATATAAAAAGAGATGCCATATGTGGGCCCTTCTATTTTTAGCCCCAACTGCGCTTTAACGAACGGTTAGAGTACGGTAAAAACACGCCCTAGAGGATAGAGGGACCACATATAGCAAACATTCTCTTTTTATCGAGCCTTCCTATTAGTTATTACTACCGCGGTCTATTATTAAATTTTTATGTTTAAACAAGACCTGCTGTCTACTGCCATCATTATGGTTTTCAACTACCATGTGTTAACCGAAGTACCTACATAAAAATGTGTTCGATAATGACCACGAGAGACGCTGACGGTTCAAAACATGAATTAATATTTCAGTACTATCAGTAATAACAATTAAGTTATGATAATAATGTTAGCATTAATTCAATGATACAATATAATAAACTAACTACTTACCCCTCCACGCGTTACTGTTGCTAGGTAATTTACAAAAAAAAAAACCATTTTAAAAAACTATCCTGTCTCTCAAGTTGGACCAAACAGTGGTACTATAGAGAACGAGATTTCTCACTAGTACCCCTGGTGGTACAATTTAGTGGTACTTGTGGAAACAATGCAAACTGCACAAATTGTGCAAAATTTCACAATTTCGCATAGTTCCATAAAATAAATGATTAAAATAGACCAAATAACTTTTATTTTAATAAAAATCCCTTTATTTACAAATACTACTACTATTTTATGGTTAATATTTACAATGTAAAGGCTACCAATACCTTGATTTAACCAATTTTTTGTACTTGAGCTTAAGTGAATCACGTAGGTAGACCACGTGTTATAAACAATGTGGGATGTGTTCTAAATGTCATTCGATTCTGCGACTTGTGGTTGCTAGTCCGGTAGTATTTAATCAACTAATTAGCCAATTTTACTACACACTCATCACTTGCACTTTTATATATTATTTGAATAAAATTAAAATTGAGAATGAGAATACTGATCTAGTGAATTTTTAGTTAAGACAGCTAATTCATGAACTATCTAATCTATTTACGTAACCCTTGAAACTACCCCCTGAATCTATACATATAGGAACTCTTTGAATCTATGTACTCCTTAAACTTCACAGTTGGCATTCTATTATATATAAAATATAAATTCAACAAACGCGATGACTACTCACATGATTCACACTTTGGATTCTATTCATCCATGAATATTTTCACCCCTCAATTATATTCACCAATTCAATTCTAATAACTGCTTGAACTCAGAACCCGTTAAATTTTGCATTGCATTTTATGGTTTTAAATTTTCTTTAAGGCACCTATGGTTTAAAAACTCGACGTAATAAGTCTAAGCGTTGTTCTCCCACAGTTGTAAATCATTTTCGACAATCTCAGCGTACTTCTCCGCCTTGTGCCTATCTTTGAACAACGGTCGGAGAGTCTTTAGGCCAATACCCATTAAAGCACCATTGTCCATCAGCTCATTTAGTTTGTTCAGTAGATCAGGGTTGTAGTATAATCGAAGAAGACTGGGTCTTGAATATAAGTACTGTATATCCCGAAGATTTTTGCGGGCCCAGGCTTCTGTAGTTTTATTCCCACTGCCTATCTGTAGAAATGTAAGTGAACTTTAATATGTAGGTATTTAAATTACTTGACCATTTGGTCCTTTCTTGAGTTTCTTGCTTATACTCAGTTAGTGAAGGTCACAATCCAAAATAACTAACTTCCACTGCACTGACACTCGTATCTACAATCGCAAGTTATCGGCTGACCTTAGGCGTTTTATTGGTGCATCATGGATGCTACTAGAGATGGGAGAAGTCAATGTGTAATCAAAGTAACGAATAAGAATATTCCGGCGAAACTTTTAACCCCTTGTTTTTTACGGAAGTCAAAACATGACCACATTTGCTTAAGTCAAATTTAAATCTTCTATAAAAGTTAGTCACTCAAGTTTATAAAGTTGTGCTTCAGTGACTCAAGTTCATCAAGTTGTGCTTCAGTGAGCTAACTAACGTCGGCGTAACTAAGAATCGGAGGAAGACGTTATAGAAGCACAATCTAAGTGGCAATTGGAAGAAAGTTGCGCAACTTTTGCAAGGATCCTGCTTTAGTTCTTATCGGTAATAAAATGTCATTAAAGTTGATTGAAACAACAATTTTTTTTTTGTAGAATTGTCATAATGGTCCCAATTCTGTTACTTCACTCGCTAAATTGAAATTCACTAAACTTTCTTCATACAAGATGTAAACTTTGTACACTTCAAAACAAGGTCTTATTTCAAATTGAAACAAGTAGGTAACATATGTCGCTATCGAAATAAGCAATTTATTTGTTGACTAAAGTCTGATACGCTTAAATAAACTTTAATACCACGTAGCGAGAGCCGCTATCCGTTGAACGCCATCTCTTTTACTCTGTTTTTTTTGTAAGCGTCTTTGTAGGTGTCGATTAAAATAACGTCGTCTTAGTTCGTTTTGAACAAGTTTTTATACGGAAATTATACAGCATTTGAATAAATGGACTCTCTCGCCGCGTTCAAATAAAGTTGAGTATACGTTGACAGGTTTTAGTGAAATTTAGTGGCGCTGAGAAATAGATGCCAGTAACAAATAGACCTTATTACGAAGAATACAAGGTTGATTTCATATGAAGAAATTAAGTCAGGTTTTAGTTTAGTTGAGTGTACAATAGAATCAGCACCATTGTCTGATTAGTTAGGCAATTCCAAAAAATATATATTAAGTCTATAGTCAATATTTCTTACTCCACTTGTATCCCGTTGACATATATGAGTAGATACACAAAACACATATGTCAGCTTAAGCTCGTATGTATAGATACTTATTACCTTCACAGCGTTAATTTGAAAAACTATTAGATTATTTTCCATTAAGGAGCTACAGAAATTACCTTAAAAGTTCCTTAACAGGCTATTAAGGCATTATAACTTACTCTAATATCACCAACTTGCTTGAGGTAGTACGATGAGAAGTAGAATCTAAGGTTATCAGACTTAGAGCGGCCGTGGTTGCGTAACCTGATGTATGCACGCAGCATGTTGTATCCCGTGCGTTTGTATTTGAATATCTAGTAACAAAGATGCGTGTGTTTAATGAACAATGTTGTGGTAAAAGTAACTTTCATCTTATCTGTGGTCATGGGCGTACCGAAGGGTTGGCAGGGGAGGGCAGCGGCCCCCGCCCCCTCTGGCTTTAGCAAGCTTACGTAGTAGATACTAAGGTCATTTTGATTCTATTTTTTTATTTACTCCCCCCTGGACCGACAAAATGAAATTTGCCCTCCCCCCCCCCCTGTAATGACAAAAACAAATTTTGCCCCCTGGGCTAAAAACTGGGCACGCCCATGTCTGTGGTGGTAGGAAGACAGATGCTTTGTTTACAAATATTTTATTAATATCTCTGTTTCTAAAGGTCTCTTGCAAAAAATTGTGACAGACCACGCACACTGAATGGATCCGTTATAGGAAAGAGTGTTTAGCAAATGTTTTAAAAGTTTGTACTACCTACCAAATCAATTTTGTTAAAAATTTACCGTTTCATACAGAAATACTTAGAGCGATTTTAAGACATAATTTTAAAAGTAAATTCACCTATCCAATGAAACCCTCGGTTCTTGCGTAGAATTGTATTCCCCTACCTAATCTTTTCCGTATTGTTAGTATCAGCATAGACAATACATAATATATATATGTAAGATACCGATATACATATGTAGTACCAGTATCAGGTATCAGATCAAAATAAAAAAAAATGTCATTTAACAAAAAAACAAATCAGATTTTAGCGTCATGTTCAACCACGTTACAATGTATATCTTGTAATGCAATGGTTTAATAATTAATGTTGACGAGTATTTTGTAGTAGTATGCATGAAAATAGTTAGGGAACAAAATACTCGTCAAGTTCACATTAAACCGTGGCGGTGGTGTGTAATGATAGATAATAGAAAACTTTGATTCTAGAAGGTCTAGAAGAGGAGAAATGAATTTTTGATGTTCTGTCAGTAAGACCCGCAAACTTTATGATTTTCAGACGTTAAAGTTGGAGTTTTGAAATTTGGCATATGGCGTAGCAAGTAGGCCCTTTCGGCGTTTACAACATTACATTTAAATAGGTTTATCCGATCCTGAGTTAGAGGTACTGTGAAAGAGGCTCGTAATGGTTCGTGTAAATTTAGCACTGGAGTGCTTTTGGGTTTGAATACTTGCCTGCCCACACTGTAAATACGGTCAAACATCTACACAAGTCAAACTTTTAAGGATTATTTATTTTGCTATTACGTAAACCTAAAAAACAGTTGAAATTATAATCACGCGACATACCTGGTAAATAAAGTTTCCCGTTACATATGATTCAATGTAATGTGTGCCATAGCTCTTCATGAACTTCCTCACTTCTGCTGTGTCACTCACATTCAGCTTATCAATGGCCCTCTTGACGTAATCCTTTGGCTCAACCGTACTGATATTGTCAAGTATCACAGTTTTTTGCTTTTTACTCAGCTTGACCAGAACGAAACAGCAGTTGTCAGGTTTTGAGTCATTTTCCAAGCCCATTGTACGCATAATATCATCATTGATCCAGTCGCCCATGAAGGCTTTCCATGGTTTGTCTGTTCTGTAAAGTGTTTTGCTGAACATTATGACCCCACATTTCACAACAGTAGAGGAGTCCTAGTGTGGATTGACAGACCTCACAAACCATCAAGAACATTGTGGAAAACTTCCAAGTATAGTCTTGACAATGTATCTACATATTCACTGTTAAAGCAATTGATATTTAATTTCTACCTACATATAAATTTCGAAAAGGTAGCTATACATTGAGTAACGTGAGCACAAATTAATCATTAAAAATCCTCATTCTTGCATGGTTATGATGAACTGACTTTTCCATCATGATATCGTCAGAAAGACGTTTACTTATATAAGTTACACGCTATATAACATTTATTTGTTTGGTAAGTATGTTACCAATGCAATAATACAGAAATTGATCCCAATTATATAGATCTGTTCATTTAGTACCTAGTCCTCTATTCAATGACCATGTGTAAGAAATAGTTTTTCTTTTAAATGGTTACGCACTAATCCTATAACGTTGAATCAACGTCCCCAAACTAGAAAGACTGCTGCTTAATCAGGTTTTAGACGTAGTTTAGATGATGTTACCACAAACTGACCACCTGATTTATAAATGAGAATCATCAAAATTAATTCAGAAACGGCGGAGATTTCGCAATAAAAAAAACCGCAGAATCTTTTATTTTGAAGTCCTTTGGAGTTCTAATGGTTAAAATACCGATAAACATAAACCAATTATGAAAAACTTACCCCTCTATCAAAAAATTCCTAAAGTACACATCAAGTAGATCATCAAAAGTCTCACAGAGCAATACGTCGATATCAGTGATCCTCTCGCTGCTGGTTACCTTGCTGGTAACATTAACGAACACTCTGATGTTCTTCTCGTTGAAAGGGACTATTTCCTCTTTGCTGTCGTAACCGTCATAGTCAGCTGAAACCACCTGTGTCACTTGAGACAGGTCGCCGTAACTGGAAATGTTTGATTGTATATATAGGTTAATGATTTGTATGTAACGTGCGATAAAGGTAATTATAGAAATCAGTTATTTTTGTAATACTACTGTTTATATCAACGTGTTGAACTTCATATCATTTTGTTCGAGTTCTTTGCTCATGTCACCTTTAAATTGAAACCTAGATTCTTTGGCCATACGTTTTTAATAATATCTTTAATTTGAATTCGTGATTTTGTTCTGTCACCTCATATGTCAAGTGCTAACAGGGCAGGTTTAGCTAACCATTGCATTTAATTGACTAAGTCTCTATAAATCGGTATCTTACATATATCTGTGGCAAGATACCTATGTAAATGTTGAAAGCGGTGAAATTGCTCTTAAAATGTTCACTTCAATTACTTAATCAGCACAGTACCTACGCAACCTCACCCATTTAAAGTGAACCGTTTGGAGAAAAATGCGACGGTACCTACTCAAAAGCAGAAATGTTGCGGATACTCGCAATCGCGGAACTTCCGCATCGTTTTGGACATCTGCATCCGCAATTCCGCATCCTGCTAGTGCAGTGCTAAGTGCTGCAGTGTGCTAAAAGTTCTTGATAACGATGACCACTTGCTACCAAGCAGTCTGTATTGCTATTAGCAATAGATTCATGATACAATACATGAAGAAAAAAGTGAAATTTATGGGGTCTCAGAAAATTTTCTTCCGTAACACTAAGTAATAAGAAGTTGTTTTACTATTACACTATATTTATATAATACTAGCCGTCCCCGCAGTTTCACCTGCGTTTATGGTCACTGCTCCGCTCCTATTGGTCGTAGCGTGATGATATACTTATAGCCTATAGCCTTCCTCGATAAATGGATTCTCTAACACTGAAAGAATTTTTCAAATCGGACCAGTAGTTCCTGAGATTAGCGGTTCAAGCAAACAAACAAACAAACTCTTCAGCTTTATATTACCTGGGCGACCTAGCTTTGCTTGCCCCTTTTTTGTAGTATCGTGTTTTTGTTTCAGGAAAGACAAGAGCAAAACCATATGTAAGTACAAAATTTTATACACATCGCTAAAGCAGTCAGTAAGATACGCAAAATATACCTACAATAATTGCTCGTTTAAAGTTATTACATATACCTAATTATGTATATTTATGACGTCTTTTGAGGGAATTATTGTAGTACGTGCGTCCGAGTCATAGATCCGTCGCCGATAGCGCGTGTCAAGAATTGAACCGTATCTTGCGAGTTAATTTGAATGAAGCTGTATAATTTCATTCAACACAACTAATTTTGTTATATACACGGACACGAATATGACCTGTGTAAACACAATTATTATTGTGTTTATTCTTAAATCACTGCTTACGAATAAAAAAGGAAGTAAAGAACAGCTTATTTTCTCTAGAAACCTATGTTGCCAATGTACGGGTTTGCAACCGGTGTGAAAGAAAGAAGTGGTGATTTTAGAGTACCTACTACTTGAACCTTATATCTTCCTAAATGAAAACGCAGACTGACAGACAACCATACTGGGTCCAGTAGCATACCATTTAAGCGAATAGGAGTTAATTGCCTAATCTGTAATGTCTATTCCATTTCAAGATCCCTGAGCTGCCAGAAATTTTAAGAATAAAGGTAGGAGAGGGCCATTCCAAATGTCAGTTTTTGACTGCTTAGGTAATATGTACCTACATATATTTGCTTTGTACCTACATCGAACTGAAATATAGTATCCTTATATTTCTGCAATAGTAATAGATTATGCAGCCCCAAAATGAAGCAAGTACCTTATAATATGGTTGAAAACCTGGTCTGTCATCTTACTCTAAAGTGTGTTTAAAGTAATTACAATAGGGTTTCATTATATTTACTATCTCACTTTCTCAAGTAACGTTTGCGAAAGATCGTGAGATTCGGACCACTCGGGAAAGTTTATTCGTAAGGAAATTCTTAGTAGCAGCACGGAAATTGCAAACGTGGCCCGTACCCATAATAGGCATAGAGACTATTACGTGTAAACTGAAATATAGATCTCGTCGATCAATGTCTCAATCCTCCAAGAACTCGCTAGTCTCACTATCAAACAGCATCTTTCTTGAATCGTCCACTGTCGTATGCTCACATTATTTTGACATATCACACGTCGAGAAAATGCATCTGTGAAACCACTTGTAGTGCAGGGAAAAGTTGAAGTAACAAGAGCGCGCAGCAAGTCACCAATGTGTTGGACCGGCCAAGTCAAAACTACACGCAATGGTCCACTCCACGAATGTACAAGAAGATCTACAGTACTGGAGGTATGACGACGGATTGTTGTGAAGCTTGCGACCACCCCTGATGTGACATCCACGACCATTCTGCCAAGAGTGTGACGACGAAGAAGAAGAAGAAAATATAGATAGCAAAGTGTGCGTGTGTACACCTCTGGCTACCCCTTCAGATACCACAACATCATTATTACGATTTATATATAAAATTAATATTACAATTTCAACTACATTTCTACAGCTGTGATCCCTGTTTACGCGAAGATCAGCATGACAATTGGGAATTAAATAATTTCATAATTTAATCCAAACAAAGGTAGGAATAATATAATGAATATCTTTAAAATAAAGGAGTATTATTGTATTTATGTTACTATAAGTTACAGTTTCTTTAAAACTTACTTCGCAAACACGTCAATGGCGTTTCCAATCGCCAAATTGTATCCTAAATCATCTTCCTCACTATCACAAAGGACCGAACAGAACAATACAACAAAACACAAAACAAACATTTTAAAACACATTATAAACTAATATACCGCGTGGTAGCGGCTAATAAACTGAGATTTTTTCACATTTTGCTAACAAAACGACAAAGTAAACATCGTTTGAACTTGACCTAAGAGATTAGTTACTTATCAGCGCATACTCCGCCTCGCGAGTACGCCTGTGTCTGTCGCAACGTCGTCACACACCTATGCAAGCATTTCCTGTTTGATTACTTTTCCCGTCACTACATATTTTCCGCGATGACTTGAATGTTCCTATAGAAAAATCACACGAACACTGAATTGAATCGGCTAAGTTACACTATATAAGTTTAATACAAATTCGGTACGTTTTAATGTATTCGTAATTGCGCGTATTTGAATATAAGACGTTTATTAGATGGCAATTTATAAATAGTTTTCCATTGTAGAGGAAATACGACTTAGCCTGTCACTGAATCACGCGGCTTACTCATCATAAGGTACATACTTCGGAGACAAAGGGTTAGCACAGTTGCAGTGGCCTTGCCTTTGTGAATCGTCTTTTGTCACATTGGCGATCATAAGCAAACAACGCCAATATCCATTTCAACCTGGATCCTGAGTAACATGTACCCTGGGTGCACGTGGACGAACAAAAGGATTGTGAACAAATTTTCGTATTAGCTTTCGGAAAGAAAAACGAAAAAGTAAAGTTACTTTTAAAATTTCTAGATTAAACACGCGCATCTGCCAAAGGAGTTTGATGACGTTACTTGCAGATAAACTGACAGGGCTCTGTAATAAGTATTTATGTACGTAGGTAATATTATGATACCAACTGACAGCTGACAGCTTGTTCATCGGTTAATGACGTAATAGATCTGATTGGTGTTTGCAGTCACGTCATATCAGTAACTATTTCAGCCTTTATTTCATAAATTTCTTTTCCAGTTTTATAGTTTTAAAACATCACAATAAAACCAGCAGGGGGGGGGGGGGGGGTAACAGCCTGGAACGGAGGCTGTTACTTGGATTTCGGATATAAGGATGTAAATGTTGTAATTGTTGTAAAGGTTTTACAAGTTAACCCAATACATACGTCACGTTTGGACTAGTATATGACACATATACATACATCACACAGCAGTCGGAAGCAGCAACGTGTTTCTTTAGGTATTTTTTTTATGGGATAGTGGGCAAACGAGCAGACGGTCACCCAATAGAAAGCGCCCATCGCTGCCTATGGGCACCTGCAGCTCAAGAGTCACAAGTGCGTTGCCGGCCTTTAAGGTGGGAGTAGAGGAAGAGGGGGTAAGGGTTAGGGCGTCCAGTAACCTTAGTAACTCTGCGAAACACAACACAAGCATCACTGCCGGTTTTCTGTGAGGCCGTGGTAGCTCTGGTCGAGCCGGCACATACGTGCTTCGGCACGTAAGTGCATGGCTCCACCACGAAGACCAAAGGCACTAAGGTTTTCTAGCCAAGCACTCCAATAGCATCTCTATTGATTTCATTGTGCTTAATGCTATTATATAATTGGCCAACAGTCATTCTTAAAATCAAAAATAATTATCAAGCATCGTTAAATTTAAGTGGACATTCTGTAGCAATAATGGTGTCACGTTCATACTTTAGACTCTTCACTGGCAACACATCTTGCACTAAAGTTACAAATAAAAAAATAGTCCAGTAGGTCACGGATATTTGATAAAGGGTTTATAATTAATACTAACCTACATAGTTAGCTTAATTACTTCCATTTTTAATATGAACAAGTATATTATTTCATTAAAAAAGTATTATATTAAAAGAGTAAAGCGTTTGATTTTGTAAAACACGAATTACTTCTACATAAGTGTGATATGTATGGCATACGTGGTCCGGCACACGACTGGCTAAAAAGTTATCTCAGTGATAGAACCCAATACGTAGAAGTCACCAACTTTAATTAAAAAAATGAAGAAGTGATTTTTAAATCGAACGCTCGGTATAATAAGGTAGGTGTGCCTCAAGGGACTATACTCGGCCCGCTTCTTTTTCTTCTGTATATCAATGATTTGCCTACTATAACAGGTTATGAAACTATCTTATACGCAGATGATATTTCTGTACTGATACCTGAAAAATCTGAATCAGATTACAATAATGTGCTTAATGAAACTGTTGGTAAAGTAATCCATTGGTTAACTCATAATAATTTAAGTATAAATATTGCAAAAACTAAATGTATACAATTTCTTAACAAAGGAGGTAAAAGCTTGAGTTAAATTTAAATCATAATGGTGAAACTTTATTTGAAACTAATGAAATTTCTTTTCTTGGTATAACGTTGGATCATACATGTAATTGGAAAACACATATAGACAATATTTGCAATAAAATTAACAGGTTTGTTTATGCTTTATGGAGACTAACAAGAATTGCTAACAAACAAACAGCACTGGAGGCCTATCATACATTTGTGGTATCTAAACTCAGATATGGCATAGTGCTTTGGGGCAACTCTGTAAATAGAAATAGAGCATTTATTGCTCAAAAGCAATGTGTTAGAGCGATTTGCAACGTAGCACCCTGGATAACCTGTAAGCCTCTGTTCCGTAAACTTTCATTGTTAACTCTACCGTGTACCTTTATATATATGAAACATGTATTTTCGTTATAAATAATATTAACTTATTTAATTTGAAGAAAGATATGTACAAATTCAATACACGATATCCAAATAATCTTGTGCTTCCCCCAATAAAAACTGAAATATGTAGTCGAAATAGTGATACAATGTCAGTGCGCATCTACAATCACCTACCCCAAGATGCTAGACAACTACCTATTAATAAATTTAAGCGACAACTGTTTAGATGGCTTGTTGACAGATGTTTCTACTCTGTTAATGAATATTTAAATTACAAATACAAATAAAATGTTTGGTCTGTTTATTAGCACTAATATAATAATTAGTAATATAAGTTACCTATTTGTACGCCATGAATTGAAGATGGCAAATGTGTTGGATGTATTTTTGTAGTATATTTACCAACTTTGTATTACCACATTTTAGCAAATAAACGAATTTGAATTTGAATTACAAATTTCCTTTTTTTTATTTTTGGTTCAGAAGACTACACTATCTCCGCTCACTCGCAGAAGGATACCTGTATTACCTGTGAAGTCTTCCTCCAATACCTGTATCAAATCATGTATCAAATGTAATCCAGTACCAGTAATATCTTAAAAGTAAAGATATATTAGCCGCTAGTTATATTGCTGATGTCAGTGGCTGGTATACCATAATTTGTCAGATATTAGCGTAAATGACGAACGCGCCAAGACTGCGCTAGGTACCGCTATTCGTGTGATTCCTTCAAGACTTACATACATGTATGTATGTAAGTCTTGAAGGAATCACACGAATTCAAAGTTACTCCGTATTGTGTTACTTTTTTTAGCACGCAGAACTAGTTTTATATATTCAACATTTATTCGTTTCCAAACATTGAATTTCTTTTAAAAAAGAATCTGCATTAACCACTGTAGGATTTAAAAAGTTGTTTGTACCACAATATTGGAGATTTAAGTCCGTATCCAAGTTGGATATAGATTTAAACGTCCAATCAAACAGTGTTTTAAGCACACACAAAAGCAGCTCCGCTTTCGACAGGGTTGTGTTGGGTACCTAGCGGGTTCAAAAATGTATTACGGACTAATGTAAATTTTGGTAAAATCTATCCCATACCTAGATTTTTCTGGAATCAATCTATTCCAGACTATAATGTATCACTGTGCCAAATCCATCCAGATCCGTTAGGCCGTTGTTGCATGCAAGAGTTACAAACATCCATATTTCCATGCATTACATAATATATATACATTTATAATATTAGTAAGATTATGTCTTCATAATCAATGAGAAACAAATTCCGCACGTTTAACTAAACTAAGATTAGGCTTGGAGTCTTTTTTTATCACTACATATTATAAAATAAAGTCCCCCTCCGCGTCTGTCTGTCTGAAAAACTACTGAACGGATTTTCATGCGGTTTTCACCTACAGATAGAGCGATTCATGGGGAAGGTTTAGTTATATAATTTGTTAAGATTTTGTGTAAATTGATTGCAATATGTTGATTATTGTTGAAGATGCCTCTGCTACCCGTGCGAAGCCGGGGCGGCTAACTAGTGTTTAATACATGTCTAACGTTGGACGGTGAATTGTTATTAACACAGTAGAGGTCATATGGTTGTTGCAAGTTGCGTCATGAGTTCTGGAAATAGGATACATATTTTCAGAAGATTGTTGTTGGCAGTTATTATGGGCAGATTCAACGAATACAGCGATAGAGATTCTGATTCTATAACGTAATAACCCTCTCAGACAAAAGCGAAGTGTTATGCGGACCCTCTGTACTCTACATGAACCGGATTATGTAAAGAGATTCCAGGTGTCCAATATGGGATAGGCTACTTGTACTTCAGAAACTAGCTTAAGAATGCAGATTTTTCCTGAATTAACAATTAATATAATATTGAAAGCTTACAAAACTACCTATAACTTATTCCTATCGTGTTGTTGCGCATTCAAAAATAAACTTTATTTAGATAAGACGACAGTTACTATTTATGTATTTCAATATCTTGTTGAAGTAACCCATCTATTGTACTATTAATTAATATAATGTATATGTAAGTGCTTAAAACATTGGCGTAAAGTACTGTGGTTGTTTAAAACGTGCCTATTAGAGCCGTGGCGTTGCGCATTGCTTATTCACGCTAACGAAGCCGATAACCTCGATTCACCTCAAGTGTGAATTAAACCTTATCTATGTGGAAACACTGGGAATTCGACAGCTGACAGGCGAATTGTGGGTGTTTATTTTATAAATAATTAAGATAATAATTGTACTTTTATAAAAGGAAAAACCGACTTCAATGTCCCTAAATGATGTCACTACAAAATTAACTTAGTACCACCCTGAAAGTCCTTTTGTAACTGCACGCTAGACTTGTGCAGTTTCAGTGATTTGAGCGAGTGTCGCTTTGTTAGATACACGCTGTATATACAGTTTTATATATCTATAACATCCTAATAAAAAGAGTGTGACGCCCGACACTCACTTCACTCCTTGAAAGAGGGCCCCCGTCAGGTCCGAAACAAGTTGGCTGTCTGTCTGTCTGTTCGCGATAAACTGAAAAACTGCTGAAAGGATATTCATGCGGTTTTCACTAATACACAGAGTTGATTCCTGAGAAAGGTTTCGGTGTATTGGATAAGATTTAGTGTATATTGACTGAAATATGTTGATAATTGTTGAAGATGTCTCTGCTACCCGTACGAAGCCGGGGCGTGTTGCTTCAATAAATTTAACAACAGCCAGGGGACTGCAGCCAACCAGGTATGGTCAGAGGATCCTTGCTTTGTGTTGTAGGAACACTATATCCGTTCCTCCACAGTTGTGCGTTTTTGGGGATCGGCATTGTCAGACCGTGCATTAGATATAGAAACTAAACTTTTCTTGATCGACGTCAATGAGTTTAACACATTTCTATTACTCCAATGTTTTTTTTTTAATTCCAGCTAACGAAACACGAACGTGTAATCTTTTGTAATATATCTAGATTGAATTATCGTCAAAAGCAGTAAATATGGCAAATAAAATTATGTTAATTCATCGCCTAATATTCAGTATATTGTAACGCATTTCTAGTGATTTAACGACTGTTCCTTTTATGTTATTTCGTGACTATAGCTGTCAAGAACGTAACGGGGACGTAACGAACGGTGATTAATAAACTTGCGATAAAAGTGGTCTCGTCTAATAATGAATTCTAACATCTATAACAATCTAAAACTTTTGGATACAAAATTGATTTAACTGAGATGATTGAAAAAAAAAACACTACTACTAACTACGTGCGTATATTTTTTATCGTTGGACGACCGACTCAAGAGAAGCCATGACCGTTTTACATGTCAATTCAAGTCTTTGTTGCATTCCAAACTATTTCCTACTTAACGTATAATAATATAGTCTCAATTTTAGACCGACAGGGCATGATCTTCATATATATTTCTTCTCTGCGTGTGTATGTTAATGAACTCCTCATAAACGGATGGAAATATTTTAATGATTTTTTTGTGTCTTCAGATGGATTCGAGATTGGTTTAGATTTACAAATGGACCTGGTAGATGGCGCTGCAATATGGTTACCGGAGGGTTACAGGAATAATATTTTTTACGTCCCGACAGGACAACGTCTGTCGGGTCCGCTAGTGTTTTAAAATTTAAATGCAAAGCAGAAATCTCAAGCAGCACAAGCTTGTATTAGGCATCAATTAGGTTTATTTTGCTTTATTTATCTTAACTAATCTTACTTATATTATATTGATATATGTGAGGATGGATGGATGGATATTTATATTATTTCACGCAAAAACGCCTGAACGGATCTGGATGAAATTTGACACAGAGATAGATTATAGCCTGGAATAGCACATAGGCTACTATTTATCCCGAAAAAATGTACGGTTCCCGTAGGATAAATTTAAGCAAAACTTCCAAGAAAATTTTGAACGTAGTCGCAAACAACACTGCCGTCTTTACGAAAAGTGCAATACCTCGAGTTTCGGCCCGAATTGAGTTAAGTACATATTCGGAATCAGCAGAACGAGATCTATATATTCTCTGTAGACAGTTTTTACGTATCTGTGACGGAGCCGGTTTTAATACTAAGCATAACTGCAAGATGGAGATACAAACACAATAAAATCTTTAAACACGTTTTTCTCGAAATCAGCTTTAACCTAGTTATTGCACTTTTAGTAAGAACGGCAGTAACAGCTAGTATTATAAATCGGGTATTTCACGTGAAGCGGGCCACGAAAAAAAACTCCTTTACGTACTTTACTGTACGACCTTTACGTACTCAAATTGATTTATCTTCTTAACCCATTTATATCCCACTCTGCAATTTTTATAATAACATTTGTATATTTTAAGCTTTATTTTGCAATAATAAAAATAAAAATAAAAATGGTCGAAGTTACGAAAATATTTATTTGAAATATCAATTTCCGGTTTAAGACAAGAATAAAAATTCAAATTTAGAATAATATTTAAAAATCCAAAAGTACTGTATTATTTCTATATAAAACATTAAAATTATGATTTTATTATAAATAATTTTAATACGAAAAACGTACACTAAAAAAACCCTTCCGCCAATCGGGTCAATTCTTTAGAATCCCATAATTTGAGAACCAAACCTTAATTAAAAAAAAATAATATGTGTACATGTTCACAACCCCTAGCATGCAAACAAACCCCAAATATGAACCAATTTCGGAACCTCACTTTTTTTCCGTGGCCCGCTTCACGTGAAATGCCCCATGCGACAGTGAGTTCGTTTGTTTGTTACGCATTTACACCTTAACTGTTCCCGTTGTCCCCATTGCCCTGTCCCCGTTAATGGGGACAACGAAACGGAGGTATTTATTTTTCCCGTTGTCCCCATTATCCTGAACTACCATAGGGGACAACGAGAAGTCGCCAATTTTATTCCCGTTGTCCCCATTACCCGTATTAATGTATTTTTTTTTACCATATAATAAACAAAAAATAAGCGGGCTTATTGCGTGCAGGGCAATGGGGACAACGGGAACAATTTTAAATTATTTTATTCAAATCCCGTTGTCCCCATTAATGGAGACAGCGGTAATACACCTTCAGAAAAAAAGTAAAATTATTAGCGAGGGATATAAAAATAACTTTTAGAAGGTACAAAATCTACATGAATACGAGCGAAGCCGTTAACAAACGATAGTATAATATATGTATAGCAACTGACTAATCACAGTTATCACCAGGTCTTTGCTCTCTGACAAGTTTTGCTTATATTACTCTTAGACAAACAGTTATTTGAACAACACTACTGTATCTACCTTGTTGATACATACATGATAGCGAACGTCAATGACCCACTTTGTATGACACAGATTTGGGTCCAACGAGATTTATACGGACATTGGTATACAATACATGGTTAGATTTTGGAAGTGAAAACTTCTTTAGCGGCTTTGTGCACTTTTTGATGGGTAAAAAATGTTAAACTCGCGTGAGGACACGTGACCCTGATGTCCGTCCCCATCGAAAATTCGTACGACGGAGCCGAGTTTTTTATATTTACATGTACAGCGTCAGAGAGACGGAGAGGGAGAGAGGGAGGGAGGGAGGGAGGGACAGGGACAGGGACAGGGGCAGGGGCAGAGGCAGACGCAGGGACAGGGACAGGGACAGGGATATATATATAGATCCATCCATCCATAATAATACATAATATATGTCGTTTCGTTTAAGTTTTCACTTCTGTCGACAGTCCCATGACTGCCTATGTTTTTTTTAAATATTCACACAGTGCTATTTAACGCCCAGACTAAGCAGAGCTTGGAGCTATGGGTTTCGAAACACGGGTAACTTATACACTTTTATTTTGTAAATACATAAGTACCTACGGACATAGAAAGACCATGAATAGTCATATGTATAAATAAACTAGCAACCGGGGCGTCTTCGCCAGGGGTAGCAGAGACATCTTCAACAATCATCAACATATTTCAATCAATTTACACAAAATCTTAACAAATTATACACTTAAACCTTCCTCATGAATCATACAGTTCAGTAGTTTTTCAGTTTATCGCGAACAGACAGGCTAGACTTTGTTTTATAATATGTAGTGATAAATAAATTTAATTAAGAATTTCTTCCATAATAATGTTAGTACAAATCCAGACTAAAAAACTAGTGTTGGTAATATTCTGCCTAATTTAAATAAAGCGAGGTGAGACTTTTCGACACCTTGGGGTATGTGTATGTTTTCTGCATGCATCTGTATTCATCGCCCTAAGATCGGAGAGTCTCACCTGACAGCTAATGTTCGTATAATTGTGCTCAAGCTGTCCACATTAGCGTTGGCAAATATAACATATAATTGTGTAATATTTGCACGGAGTGGGAACAGAACCAGTGGGCCTCGACGTGGCAGTCCAACGCTACTACCGCTGCACTACAGAGCTCGTCAAATGTAGGTTTGCGAGTACTTTTAGATCAGAAGTTTTGTACTTGCGGAAATTCCGATTCCGGGTTATGGTACAATTATTAAAAAATATATATGGTTGATATTTTGTCACTTGCAGCCAATTTATAGTTACCGTTAAAAAATTAAATTAAATAAGTAGTTTTTTTTTAATCAACTAAATATCTGAAAATCTTTAGGTACACTTAATATAATTTATGAATATTTGTAATAATAATAATATTTTTTAGAAATAATAATGTATTGAATTATTTTTAGTTTATAATTGTAAATTATTTCTAGTTGTGAAATAACATAAACACCGTTATCAGTCACAAATTAACTTTATTTTTATCAAAATAATAATATTTACACCACCTAAGTTTTAATTATAATTTTTCTACTTACACCAAACTAAATGCACATCGAGTTAGATCCCGCGCCTTGATGCAAACCAAACGAAATCACTAATATTGCACATAAAAAAATTATTATTGATATTTTAATTAGTCACACTTATTTTATCTATGGACAGAACAACATTATTGTCTATGCTTATTTTTTATTAGTTCTGTTGCAGGCTATAACTTATAATACACAAGCTAAATATTTGTACGTATATTGTATAGGTAGGTATTAATATATTTGAAGTGACAATACATATTTTTAATTGCTATTCGTAAAGATCACATCTAAAGAAGTACTCAAGTAGTCATCTAATTTATATGAAAGTAAAAATAAAAATGTCTAATTCAAACATTGACTTAAAACATTAATAATAATAATAACTTCACACATCTCACACACGGCCGTCTGATTCCAAACTAGGCAGAGCCCGTACTATGGTAACCAGACTGCTGATAAACATACTTATATATTTCTAAATACATACATATTATAGATAAATTACACCCAGACACAGAATAAATGATCATATGCTCATCACACAATTATTTGTCCTGGGTGGGGATCGAACCCACGACCTGTGGCTCAGCAGTCAGGGTCACTAACCACTAAGCCAACAGGCCAGTCAATGTCTTTAAATATTCCAGGATAATATTTAGTTTCTGTAAACAATTCAATACCTGATATAAATAATCGTTTAGTACCTATATTGTTGTTTTTTTTCAATCTGGGAATATTAATGGAAGATTTAATTTGAGTAATGAGTCTCAGGAGACTCCCTGTGATTGCAATGAGGGTGATGGTGACAGATCTACATGTTTATTAGCACTTTTTGGTGCATAGAGAGATAAATTTATGTTATTCACAATATTTTAAATATATTTTACTTTTCATAACCTGCAATAGAGCACAATTTTTTTATTCTCTCTCAACTTGGCACACACTTGATTTTTAAGATATTTTGAATTGTAAGAAATAACTCAAAGTGTAATGTGAGTAATACCAAGAGGTCATAATTACGAAGATTGTCTATGCCAGTAGTGGATAGTAATAGGCTGTAATTATTTCGACTTAATCACTGTAATATTTACAAGGCAGTTATTTTTTATGGGATAGGTGGCAAACCAGGGACGGGTCACCTGATGGTAAGTGACTACCGCCGCCCATGAGCATCTGCAACTCAAGAGTTACAAGTGCGTTGCCGACCTTTAAGGTGGGAGTAGGGGAAGGGAGGGAAAATGGATGAGGGGGAGATGAGGGGTTAGAAGGGATAAGGAAGGTTTAAGGCACTCACTCGGAAGCGTTGCTATGAGGCTGGTATTCTGTGATGCCGTGGTATCACTCCGGTCGAGCCGGCCCATACGTGCCGAAGCATGGCCCTCCCACTTAAAGTCAGTGGAAGTCCTAGATATTAGAACTAGAATCTCATTTTGCATTTATTCAAACAATGATTGACGGCACTTGTGTGAAAGTGCCGTGATATGATGCCGTGTACAACTGAAGAAGAGGCCAGTTCCAACATAAAGATTTTGTATGTATTTGCAATTTATAAACGATGAATATATTTTTCGAAATAAATTTTAATTAATGGTGTCGACTCCATGGGTTTCGCAAATCAGTGAGTAGCATACCTTATAATTATTATCGCAATCAAGTCTTCACTCGGGTCCAATTCAAGTTAAAATCTTACAAGTACAAAATAACATTTTTATCAATAATAGTTTTGATGAGCTATAAAAAATATGTAAGATTATAAGGCACATTTAAAAATATTTGTACAAAAATATATTGTATTCTGATGCAAATCCATTACATAGTACTTATCATTTTACTGTTTAAAATGTGTACATATTACTGTTTTGATCATGTATACAATTATTGTCGTTTATCACTTACTATACATGCAATAATGCTTTTCATGCTAGTGTACTTAAAAACTATATTTCTTTATATTTGAAATTCATAATAAAATAAATATTTTTGTTGTTTAGTAAATTTACTTTAAGTTTTGGGGACATTTTTCTGAAGTTTATAGCATGCTTTTCGATAGTTACTTATGGCATAAATAAAGTTATATATAATGAAATATTAAATATGAAAGTACAACCGATAAATACTGTATGTGACCCAATAGGACATTACATCACAGCAGTTGCAGGATTTTCTTGCAATTGGTATTTCCTAAAAATATATGTTTTAGTTTATTATGTAATCAATTGTAAATTTACAAATACAATATTTAAAGAATATTCCCACGGGTTCAAATATAAAACAATATTTACAAAAAACTTTTTTTTTTTACATTATCAAAGGATTTCCCTGAATGCGGTTACGCTTTTAGAAATTGTGAGATTACATATGTAGATAGAAACTTTTTATAACGTTTTCAAACTTTATGAACTAAACTCAATGGACTGAAATGGTCCTGTTGAATGCCTATTACATTAATCAATGAAAAACACACGACATCCATTAGTCTCTTATACATAAAATTTAAATAAACAAATAATGAATTCCTTTAACTTTTCTATCGAATAGCTAAACTATTGATGATACTTCAGGAACTGCCTAATAAACTGCATTGTTTAATAACATTTACAGCATTGCCCGTGTCGTTAATTGTCTCCGTATTCGCTGGTCAATGACCGCACTAAATCAAGTTTATGGAGCAAATTATAAAGAGGGGCATTAATGCCCTTTGTATAATCTAGTCTAAGACGCATGTAAAAACTAAAGTAAAAAGACGCGTTAGTCTGACAAAAATAGAACTGTTTCGTGCATATTATTTGATGAATAAAATATAATCTTCTGAGGTAACAATATTTTTGTCACATTTAGGTTGGGTTCAACAGAGACGCCTATGGTCCATTGCTTTTAGGTGTGGAGTATCGACTTGGTAGGTTTTTTATGTGATGTAAGTCCTATATAACTAAGGGGGATCACAAGGGGTATAAGTATAACCTCTAGTGTATGAGTTAGTTAGTCTTTCAGAAAACAGTACGTTTTCTGAAGGAATATAAATCTCCACCAATGTTCTTTATGTCCACTATACCTAACTAGATTCCGTCAACATAGTAACAGATAGAACAACAATAACAACTTAAACTTAACTGCGATAAAGATATGGGTAAAATTATGAGTACGCTTAATGATAAATTTACGAATTTCTATTTTTAACCGACGAAAAAAAAAGGAAATTGTATGTCTGTTCAGCCCTCACTCCGTTATTTATGAACCGATTTTGATTATTCTTTTTGTTAGATAGGGTATACCTCAAGGGTGGCCCCATGTCAAGGAGGTCAGGATCTGATGATGGGATCCTGAAAAAAATGAGAGAAACCCTCGAAAATTGTAGGAACGAATAGTGTTTCTGTTTACTTTTTATTACTTTATTAGGTATTGCGTTTAAAAATCATCATCATTTCCATAAACTATCTAATTTTATATAAACTTATTTTGAGTCGGCGCCAAATAAAATTTTGATAATTAATCAGTTTGTTGTTTGGCGCCGACTCAAAATAAGTTTATATAAAATTAGATAGCTTATGTAAATAAGCTCAATACTTAAGACTTAAGGTTTATTTATTTTTTGCTTTTTAGTTCTTTTCGTCGGTTTAATTTTTTGTTAAAAAGATTTTGTTATCAACCACCGTGATTATAACAACCGGGCAAAGCTGTAAATAAATTTACAAATAATAATAGAACTTTCAATTACATTACAAAATATCTACTTACACTAAGAATTATCTAAATTAAATGTCACATATTACTCTCCCAAAGTTTTAAATAATTGTCTATGACTTCCTCAAACCATTTCTTTTTCTTTACATCTTTGAAAGCAGGCGATAATGTTTTTAATTCTAATTGTAATAAGGCTTCATTTCCTAATAATGTGTCTAGGCTTCTCAGTAGTGTTGGTTCTCCGTGTAGCTTTAACAGACTGGGGTATGAGAATATGTAGTAGTGGACTCGAAGGCGTTTTGTTGCCCAATTCTCAACTGTTTTGTTTCCACTTGCTACCTGTAATATAAAGTAAATATATACATATATATTTCGCGAATCTCACGTATAGTTTCTATAATGACTGTTTTACTGGAAATTCATATTTTAATTAAGCATAGTTATCGAGTTATTGCCTAAAAAGTGTATTGAAAAGTTAATGTAATGAAAAAAGTGATAATTAAATTTAAAATAGGTATTAGTAATAAATATAATGCATATTTTTGTTAAGCTTCCATAGCAAATGGGTTGTTATTTACTAAGACAGGTTTGTAGATCAGTTCAGAAATATTTAAAGGTGTAAAGTAGATAACAGGGATTTGAAGATTTTTGCATGGCCCCCCGGCCATGGATGGAAGTTATGAAAAAGAGTGGCGTATACCTAAAAGTTGTAAGCAAATCTAGCACATGTGCAATGCATAGATATTGAGAAATGGTTAACATAAGTCCTCTAAGCTCTAACAAATGTAGTAAGTACCAAGTTTCTAATGCCAATTTCGTTTTTAACGTTTCTTCAGAAATTAGTTAATTTTAAAGCGAAGTTCAGGTTCTCTTTTTTGACAAATAACCGAGAAAGTTTAAAAAAAAAATACGTGTATTTAAGTTTGACTTTTTTTAACATATCTAAGTAATTAGTACTTTTTGAGCTCTTCTCGATCTTATTAACATATTTTCGTTTCAAATTAATTACTTAAAACACTATACTTTTGTTCAATAATATTTACCTTGATCTGGCCAACGTGTTTAGCTTGCCACGGCGAGAAGTATTCCTGTAATTCCTTAGCGCTAATATCAGCTACTCCTTTAACTTTCAACCTCTCTTTGATCATAGAGTATGCTGTTCTAGAGAACACAAATACCTGGAGTGAGAGCATAGACAACACATGTTTTTATTTTATTTTTATAATTTTTATTTTGGCAGTGTACTCCAGGTTTTGTAAGGATTGGACTGTACGAAACTTCTTTTCAATATAAAATATTTGTTGATTTATTATTAGGCATTTTCTCTCTTTTTTTAGTAATTTTTGGGTCTCTAAACATGGTTAACTTCAGGTAGTTGTTTCATTCCTTTTTTTTTGAATTTTTTCACTGAGGTGACATTTTTTAGTAATACTTTTACTAATTTTTTTTTTACTAAGAAAGATAATAATATATCTCTTTATTGTAGCAGCATAATAATTTGAGTAACTGTTATTGACTGTTAGATATTCTATTATATTAGCCACAAATTTTAAAATATAGTCGTTGTTGCTCAAATTTAGGATAGTTTCTCATTTTAAAAATGGAAGGTGCACCTGTTGCAACGCGGAATTCGGTTCCTAGTAACCGGAAACAAACAAGGTAAACCCTACTCTATGATACCTTAAAAATACTCTTAATATTGCCAGTAGACTGAACTATTTAAAGGATTTTTGACGAATTATGCGGTCAAGTTGCTTATACTCATAAGTACAAGTGTTGTATAACAGAAAATAATAAAAAGTAAATAATATCCGCCGTGTTTATTTCAAGACTAAAAAGTGAAACGTGTTTTTTGGTATGTAAGATTTACATCTTAACGAGTTATTTAAAATGATAAGGTATATACGTTCCTATTGTTAAATAATTGACTCAGTAATCACTCAAATAGAAAATAAGAGCTTTGCTATATGTGTTAGTTGAGAATTGGTATACCTTAATAGACACTATATCTACCCAATACGCTAGAAGCCAAGCTACGTCTTGTATACTAGAGTATGCAGTTTAAAAAAAAAAAAAAAACTGTCTGTTTACAAGTTATGAGCGTTTGATTTCCAGGTATGTTTACCTCCGTTTTTCATAAAAGTAGGAGGAAATGTGTAAAGTTAAAGATTTTAAATCATGCATATATATTTATTTTTGGATTTTTTTATTCCGTTACTAAGAAAATCCAAAAAAAACTAACTTCGACATTTTTTTAAGTTAGTTTTACGGCATTTCTCAATAACTGAGTGAATAGTTCTAAAATAAAAAAAATAAATACGATTTAAAATCTTTAACTTTACACGTTTCACCTGCTTTTATGAGAAAGGGGGGTAAAATACCTGAAAATTCAAAATGTTATAACTTGTAAACGGATAGGTTTCTTTTTCAAAATTCTTATTGTAACTGCATGCTAGAGTCGTGCCCTTTCGTAATTTAAGTAAGTGTTCTATTTTTAAATACACCCTGTATAACGTTACAAAATCCCATATTAAAGAAATTTCATGGTTAGCCTACACTATAATATTTTTAATTTTATGATAATTTTCAATAAAATGAAAAAAAAGGATAAATGATCATGAAATGATGAAAGATAAGAATGAAAGAGAGATAATGCCCAGAGAGTAAATATGGGTTGACATAAACAATGTTCATGCGCAAGCGCAGCCAAGCAACCAAACGTGTAATTAATTATGAGTAATGTTTGAGGGTTGAATGATAAGAAGTTTTTGTCAACAGAAGACTACTCGCGTAGCTTCATTTTGCATAACAACATCCATGATAGCATAGCGATAGTAATAATGGATGGTATCATGCAATTATAAGCCTGATTCTACTTGTTTATAAAATTTTGTATAAATATCTATCTTTAAGTTTATCTTTATAGGCGTATTTCTTGAATAAACGTGATTTTGGGTGACCGAGCTCGTTAAAGTAATAAAAATAAGTAGAAAAAAAAAAAATATAATTTTATAGTAGAATCAGGTTGTCAGTGACACACAGTCCAAACCTTGACAGTGCCAACGTGTTCGGCGAACAGTGGCGAGAAGAAGTTGTTCATCTCAGCTATCGGTATGTCAGATATACCGCGGGATTTAACACGCTCTTTGATCCTGGAGTACACGCCACGGGAAAACACAAATACCTGAAATACATAGGGAAATATTATCATTTAATTATCTTTCAATATATTATAATAAAGTATCGATTTGATTATAAATTAATTACTAAATCTATTCTGTTGTGAGAAACTGACAACACAGATTTGTTACGTCACTATAATTTGAATCGTTCTCTTTGTTACGAGCTCTGACACTAATTAGACCCTTAAAGAAGTAGAAATGCGTGACTTTATTGTCACATACTTTCATAAGGCCAGTGGATGTTAAAAGTGAACATTATATCTTAATGGTATTTTATGAGTTGACGCCTGTTATATAGGGCGTTACAAAAAGGTGTGGTCAAATTTTAGGAGCATTATGTGTAGTTGATTTAGCTTCATAACAAAATGGATTCTGAAAAAAAAAATCTGATGTTTCTTTTTTAGTGTAGGAAGGTGCACATTTCTAAACAACATAATGAATTTTCGTGTCAATTTTAACGATTTCGTTATCAACAACCTGGGTGTTAAATACTCACTAGTTTTATTCATATCAGCCCTCTCTCATATCCTACTAATATTATAAACGTGAAAGTTTGTGAGGATGTATGGATGTTTGTTACTCTTTCACGCCAAAACTGCTGAACCGATTGCGATGAAACTTGGTATGTAGATAGCTGGAAACCTGGATTAACATATAGGCTACTTTTTATCCCGACATTCCCACGGGATCGGGACTTACGCGGGTGAAACCGCGGGGCGCTGCTAGTAAGATATAAATATGAGCTGTATCGATCAATTTTCAAGTTAAATTTGTCAGTTTCAAAACTAGATATCTGTATAACGTAATATGACTAGAAATGCAGGTTTCATACAAATAGTGCCACCACATATCGTACCTGATAAAGAGAGTTGCCAGTAATATAAGAAGCTATATAATGTGAGCCATATTTTCTGATGAAGTCAGCAATAGAAGCTGTGTCTCCAATGTTGGAATCCTGGATTGCCTCGGTAACCACTTCTTCAACGTCTATGTTGCCGGGCAGGTCATTTAGTTTCCCTGTCTCGCGGAACCTGCCACGTATAAAGAAAACGTTTTTTTAGCTAGTACAATATAAAAGATTAGTTCCATTAAGTGGTCTTAAACTTAAAGTGTGGCGATATCAAACAGGGTAAGGGAAAAATCAGCGCTATCAAGATAGGGCAAGGACTTTAAAGGAGTGACAGTTATTAAACTTTCGCGACGTTGATATATATAAGATGTGTAATTCGGGACTTAATCACGATAATATTATAGGATTATAGGATAATAACCAAGACGTATTGTACCTTTTAAATATTATCGCAATTAAGTCCCGAATTACACATTTAAAGAATTGATTCTGCATCGCACTGTGAAAGTTATTTTTAGGTGTAGTGGTAGGATGCTTTCTTTGTGCTGGAGACCTGGAGTGAGGGATATTATAGCTCGTTCTCCAGTACTTCTAGTAAACCATTTTTTAGACTATTTGCAATGACAGGTTGACTCGAAGTTTGAATCCACCATTACCTTATTGTATAACGATCCTTTCTCATAGATGAGATATCTGGATTACAGGAAATTGACACGGACTGCGGAGGAGCAATAGGAGCTTGCGGGAGATAGGGCTCGGATGATTTCGACACCGGCTACAAGCCAGTTCCATTTCGTAATAATATTCAGCTAGCTTTCTCAATTCGATAAAAATATTTTACATCCTTGAGAGTGTTAGGATGCATTACCACCAGAGCTGTCTGAGGCCATAATCCACTCCCATTGGTGGATTTGTTTCTCAAACACCGCTTATCCCCATCCCAGAGAAGTCTTAAACTCTATACGCTTTGCGAAACTTTCCAAACTCCCTTCTACTAGGCCAAATTACTAAGTTAATAAGTAGGTATCATTTTTACCTGGAGACCCTAACGAGCACGTAGCAGTGATCACCGTTGATGAAGGAGGAGTTGATGCCGAGATTGCGAGCCATGATGTCTGTGGGCCAACCGGCTGTGAACGCGCGCCATGGCCGCTCCAATCTGTACCAGAGGTGGTCAAAATCACCGATGGAATAAACACATTAAAATTATAATTAGGTTTGAATCATTTCAATCTATTACATCAGCAGATATATCCCATTGTTTAGCATAAGACTCCTGTCAATATGAATGAAGTGAGGCCATGATTTACTTACACTACAACTGCAGTGATAACAAACGCGAAGGAGTGATATCCTTGTGTGTCTGGACATCTGGATTTTTAGAAAACGGAGGCCGTATAAAGACATACCATCGCAGCACCGACGATCCACTCATTTTAGGCTTATGGCACCGTGTAGTTTTTAGTAAGTTCAACTCCGACAGACAGCCTCATCGATATTATGAGGATGGGGGATCCCCACATAGGGGATTTCCAAATGTTTAAAAAGAAAATGTCTACTTTCCTTATACTAAACAGTGTTGGACAATTTTCAAAATGATCGAGAACATTAGTGATAAATCTCAGGCAATGCAGTTCGGCACACGTCGTTTTCATTTACCGGTTAAATCAAACGATAATTAATTTTTAAGTTTCAAATAAAGTTTGAAAAGTCAAATTAGCACAACCGGGGATTGAACTGCACAGATGGTTAACGTAAGAAATGGTCGCCTCGCCACTACACCGCGCGCGCAGAGTGTTGTGGGTTCGATTCCCACCCAGGACAAAAATTTGTGTGGTCCACAAATGAATGTCTCGAGTCTCTGTGTCCGTTGTTTGTATGTTTGTAAAATCCCCCGCGACACAGGAATCATACCTAGAGCGGAAAATAAACGAAAAAAAAATACTCGAATAGGCTTTAAGAATATCTGAACTCTATTCTGTAATGGGCACTGGTCTTTCGGTTGCATATCCTTGTGATACTAGTCATTTTAAGACTATAATCTTAATTTCTTTCATTGCTTGTATACATTACCTTTCAAAACTAAAATCCCTGAAGTATGCCTGCAGCAGTTGCTTCAGGTTATCGCAGAACTCCATGTGGAAGTCTCCGTCGAACAGAGTCTTGGCGTGGCGAGGCGTTGGCGCGATGGCGTACCGCTCCACATCGCGGAACACGGAGACTGTGGGCTCTCTAAACACCCATCCTTCTGTGTCGTTGCGCGGCACAACTCGCATGCAGATGCTGAGGTAGCCATATCTGAAATGTATACCACCTTATTTTTTTATTTCAAGTCACATAGGTTTGAATTATCCAGGAATGCCGAAAAAACGCAGTAAGCTAACCTAATCGTGTCGAAGTTTAAAAAAAGAGATTTTGCATCGAATTCTCCCTTGTGATAAGAAGGGCATTCTGTATAACAATGGAAAACGTGCGCTGTACTTGTTGGTCACAGGTTGGAAGGCAACCAAATCGACGAAGCTGTTAATGAGTGTATGGTGGTACTGTGCCGGTAGCCCGGTATTACGTCGTCGGTCGGATACACAGGCTGCACTAAAAGTATCGGGAATGGAATATTTCCACTGTTTCTGTCATATTAAAATCTTTTTAATTGAAAACTCCTTGGTTTTAAAAATAGAATACCATTTATTTATTTAAAAAAAGATTCTCGGACTTATCACAAGGGTTTGTTAAACTTGTTTAGTCGTTGAGAAAATGGAATTGACTCGAGAAAATTCAAGAGCGATGATTTATTATGACTTTTGAAGTGGATTAACGCAAAAAAAGTGTGTTGATCGGATGATTTCTGCATTTGGTGATGAAGCCCCATCCAAAACCACAATTTATCGCTGGTTTGCTGAATTTCAACGTGGACGTGTCAAGCTCAGTGATGATCCCCGTCAAGGTCGTCCAAAAACTGCAGTCACCCAAGAAAACGTTGATGCTGTGCGTAAGCTGATTGAGGAAGATCGACATGTAACATACCGCGAAATTCAGGCAACTTAAGACATTGGCATGAGTCAAATACAAAGAATCTTGCATGACTAATTAGGTGTAGAAAAGTTGTTTTCCCGATGGATACCGCATTTGCTCTGTGAAGAGCAAAAAGCGGCTCGCGTTACTTGGTGCGTCAGAACTCTCGAAAGATTCCACGCAGGATCCTCAAATACTGTATACAACATCGTATAAGGTGACGAATCCTGGATATACGCGTACGAACCCGAAACAAAAAACCAGTCACGAGTTTGGGTGTTCGAAAATGAGTTAAAGCCAACAAAAATTGTTCGTTCACGGAGTGTTGCAAAAAAAATGGTGGCCACGTTTGTCTCCAAAACCGGCCATGTTGCGACACATTTCTCTTGAGGGACAAAGAACGGTTAATGCAGAATGGTATGCTAGCATTTGTTTGTCAAAGGTCGTTTCTAAACTCCGTAAAGAGAACTGCAACCGCCGCATCATCCTCCATCACGACAATGCGAGTTCTCACACCGCGCACAGAACAAAAGAGTTTTTAAAGCAAGAAAACATAGAATTATTAGACCATCCGCCGTACAGCCCCGACCTAAGCCCTAATGATTTCTATACTTTCCCTAAAATAAAGAATAAATTGCGTGGTCAGAGATTTTCATCACCTGAAGAAGCTGTGGACGCCTACAAAACGGCCATTTTGGAGACCCCAACTTCCGAATGAAATGGTTGCTTCAATGATTGGTTCCATCGTATGGAAACATATGTCAAATTTCGCGGAGAACACTTCGAAAAGCAATAAATACATTTTTAAATAGTAATGTTGTGTCACTTCCTTGATTCCCGAAATTGAAGTTGCGGCGCGACTCAAGCAGCTGCACTCTCGGCGCGTAATTAAGCTTCTGGTGCACGTACTTGGCAATCTCCTCGGCCTCAGTGGTGTAGTGTAGGCGAAAGATGTATACCAGGGTGTTTAGCGCAGCAGCACGCACCTTTACGTTAGGATCCACAGGGGCTTTTCCACAGCAGTTCTTAGTGCTTCGCGATCTGTGCTTCCTCCTTTGTACAGTCACGAAACCTTCTTCATCAGCCCGAATCTTTGTCTTTATAGGCAGGGGCTTAGCAGGTAGAGCAGCATAAAGTAGTAGGTAGTATAAAAGGTATCCGGGGGTTTCGACAGGGAACACAATTGTATATATTTGTGTATAAAGGTGTTTACCTCATAAATATGTTGATCGCCTTGCCGACTCCAAGCTCCGAGTCAAGTGTGGTGGCGGCGCCGCACAATGCTCCCACCAGCAGCAGCACTGTGAGAGTCCGCACCATCACACACGCCCTGAGGACCTGGAAAAATATATAAATTTTGTTTAAGTGTGTGTGTGTGTGGCCATTTACTACTATATTGTATATCAAGTTTGACAAATACATCTGACCTGTTCTTCCTAAAATATGACATTCGTAAATTATCAAATAAATAAATTACGCAAATAAAAGCACTAAAATAGAACGCAAAAAGTGTGTTAAAACAGGTACCAATTTTCAAACAAATATGATAGTAAAACATTTTGTTCCATCGTAAGTTCAATTAATTATATTTAAAAAAAAACAGCATCTCTGGCAATTCAGCAAAACGCAACGAAAATTCTCAATAACTCAACTATAATATTATGTTGTAATCACAATACATAAACTGCGTCATACGTTTGCCTAATCAAACACTGTTTATTTACTGTTATTTAATACAAATATTGTATTAGAACAAATATAAGAAAGCACGCATTCGCACACGTGCGTCGCGTCGCCGTCTCGTCGTGTCCAGTAGATTCTTGCTCGTGCTCTGCGGTTCTGGCGGACCGCACCATTTTGTTTAGACTGTTCACTGGCGGGGTGACAATCATTAATTGTGTAATAATAATTTAATATTTCAAAATTCGAAGTACTTTAATAACCGATTCGATTACTGACTTCTTCCCTAACGACCGATTTTAACATTGTATCTTAGAATAATAACGCATTGTATCTAGAAGATTAAAGAACCAAGACCAACATGTAACGTTTATTGTGATTTAATGTGTTAAAAGTGTAGGATACCTATCACATTATTAAGTCTTACACTATCTCCATACTTCAGGCAGAGGCCTGAGGTAAGTATGGAAATAGTGTAAGACTCCTCTCCTGTCCAGAGAAGTGGGGGTAGGTAATTAACTGGCAATAGTCTACAGTTCTAGACGCTGGCGAAGTGTGGCTTCGGAAACCGTTTGTTGAGCTTTTCTTCGAGGACACGAGGTTTCATCGCGATTTGGTGTGTGGTAATGTTTGTTTATTACGCACATGAACTTCAAAATTCCCTCTAAATTTTAGCGCGACCGTGGTTTGCTGTCGTGAGAAGCCAATAGTTAGACACCTCTCGATCATTAACATAATGAAATGGTATTTGTGTTCTAGATTCATGGCAGTTAGTATAATAGAACAATGTGAGATTCGGAAGTAGGTACCTACAACCTACCTATCTATCTGGGCCAGGAGACGGGATACGAACAATATAATTGAAAATTCCTGGGTTTGTTTTGTTATTTAAGAACTGTTGTTAAAAATATAATAAGACGCATTGTTATAAGAATTTAATATGTTCCTCTGAATCCTTATAAATTAGTAAATTTTCTTGTTACCTACACATAGACACCCTTTTACAAGTCTTCTTTGAAAAAAAAATTAAATTATACTACGTACCTATATCGGTTAATACCTATAGATATAAAAATAATTTTATTACACTCCAAATGACTATACATATGAAACAATCAATAAAATAACATATTAGTATGAAAATAATAAATATCTACTTGATTTTATACTAGTTAATATTATGTATGCTATAAACACAAGCAAAATTTTCTTACTAAAAGAATTTGTCAGAAGTGGGATTCGAACCCACGCCCTCAGAGAGGACCAGAACAACTCAGACCTGTTTAACAGGCAAGGTAAACCTTGAGTCTGGCGCCTTAGACCGCTCGGCCATCCTGACAGTTGATTCATAATGCGAAATAAGCGTTCACGTTCACAGTCGAAAAGATTCGTAACATTTGCAACAGATGGCGCTGTTATATATTTCTGTACATTTCTTCCTGAATCGACACGAGCAATACGATAAATATTGAGGTGTGATTTTATTGGCATCACTTAGTAAAATAAATCTTGACATTTGGGTCGATTCTGAGGTCATCGTTGCGATAAAAGAGCAACTTAATATGCATTTATACTACTGCATTAGTATAAACAAAGATGGCGTTTTGTGCCTGAAATATCATGTTTGTAAATGGAATTTTAAAAGTTTCCCACCTTAGTGGCAAGTTCTATGGTTGCAAATTTTTTATAGGCACAAATTATGGCAAGCGGTCAAAGTACCCCATTAACTAATCCAACACGAAGGGTTTTGCAACAGACCTTGGAAAATTATTTACTTCACAGGAAGTACATTCATTGTTGTCTATGCTCTTTTCGTTTTAAATAAGGAATTCGACAAAATTATACGACATAATAGATAAGAAAGAATTGACTTTAATTGAATTGACACATTTATGCCACAGACTAAAAAAATATTAAACCTATGATTGGTTTTTTACGAAATGATAAAAAAACCATAGCCCTTGATAAAAATAGACCAATAACTCAATTCTATTGTGACCACGGACATTGGTGGGCAACGTCTCGTGACGTGACATTGTATTTGTTACCTAATTATTATTCGATAGGAATTTGGAGCTATTGGTAAATAGATGTTTATGTAATATTCGACCGGTAATAGATATGTAAATTAGTAAATAGTGGTAAATATATATTGTGATAAGCGTTTATATAAACATTTTAAATAATTTGTTTATAGGGTAATTTGGATCGACTCGACTTGTTAAATAGGAGCTCCGGGCGTTGCGGCGATAGGTCAACGACACCAGTGATGTCAAAAAAGGAAACGTTCGTTCCTCAAAAGGAAAAAAAGGAACCCTTATAGCATCACTTTGTTGTCCGTCTGTCTGTCTGTCACGACTTTTTCTCAGGAAAGTAACATCAAATACTTCTGTCTGCGATCCCTTGAAGCTGTAAAATAATTAGGTTGACTCACGGGTGGCGCAATGGTTGAAGTAGTAGCCTCGCCACTACGCGGATTCGATTCCCACACGGGACAAAAATTTGTTTGGCCACAAATAGTAGTCCCGAGTGAAGAAGTTCTTTATGTCCATTGTTTCAATGTTTGTAAGGTTCCTACGACACAGGAATCTAATCTAATTCTTCTTATTGAAGAAGAAGAAGAAGGCCAGTAGAAAATGAAGGGATGAAGAATACCGCTTATTGGAACGAAGTTCCTTATCACGCGTTGCGAAAGGGGGGGGCTAGACGGAAAAAATTAAGACCAAAAGTTGTAACGACACTTTTTGCTATAGTTGTAAGCCGTGCAGCGTGCGCGTGTTTCTCTGTCTGTCTCTCTCTCTGTCTCTCATAGGAAGCAAGCCAGTTATTTTAGTTTCGTCTTGGAACTTCATTCCATCCGGGTGTCCCTTGACACCTGTCAAGTTTTATATTTTGTCATGGGTTAGACGCCAATGAAGTCGGTTATGTACTTTTTATAAAAGATAATTATTCAATGAATACTTTTTTAAAAAGGAGTGTTGCCGCGTCTGTAAGTCTGTCTGTGGCATCGTAGTGGACCGATGTAAGTGCCCTTTTTTTTTGTTTGAGAAAGAGTTCAAGAAAATCTGTTCAGCCGTTCGAAGATCATCAGCTCGTTTCTAATCGTGGAAGGGATTTTCGAGTCGGGGGTATTTTAAATTTAAAATATATAGTTGTCAATGAATCTAGTACTCCGTTGTGAGTTTTCGGATGCTCCGGTTTTAATGTTGTAAGTGGTAGCAGCAAGTAATTCATGTACTAAATTCAACTTATTACTTGAGGAAACAGACTCTGAATAATTGCAGGCTGTATTGAACGATATTTAAACACGCCTGTTGGTGTATAGTTGGACCAGAGGTCGTGGGTTTAATTCGGGACCAAAAATCTAGTTGGCTTAATGTAGTTGTGTACCTATTGGGGTTATGGCGCAACCCAATATGCTTAGTTAACAATAGGGATGGAATGATGCAAATGATTCAAAACGTCAATAATAGTATCATATAATTTTATATTTTTTATTAATTATAAATCTAGTTAGGAATTTAGGATATCTAGGTAAAATAAGCCTATTTTGAAATTTAGGAACACGTTGTCAGGCATACATAAAAGGTCATACTTTCATCTAGGAAAAAGTACTATTTCCGAGAAAAAATAAATATTACGCGTGCGAAAGCTTGTCACTACATTTTATAAAACAAAGTCATTTTATAAAACAAAGTATACGACTGGCCTGTTGGTCTAGTGGTTAGTGACCCTGACTGAGCTAAGCCAGAGGTCGTGGGTTCAATTCCCACCCAGGACAAATAATTGTGTGATGAGCACGATAATTTGTTCTGTGTCTGGGTGTAATTTATCTATAATATGTATGTATTTAGAAATATATAAGTATGTTTATCAGGAGTCTGGTTACCATAGTACAGGCTCTGCCTAGTTTGAAATCAGACGGCCGTGTCTGAGATGTGTGGTTTTTATTATAAAAAAAAAGTCCCCCGCCGCGTCTGTCTGTCTGTCTATTCGCGATAAACTGAAAAACTACTGAACGGATTTTCATGCGATTTCCACTAGGTTTAGGTGTATAATTTGTACCCGTGTCTGCAAAAACCAGTCAATGATACAACAATCACAGTAAAATTGATAATAGTTGATACAGATCAGATTACTAAATCGGGGTACGTGAATGGTCTATTGATTCCGGCACCAATTTGTGGTAATGAGGCGTAGAGTTGTTGTTCAATCAGAGACCTTGCGCTATTTACCCGATTTGTTACCTAAGGTGTATAGTTTGAAAGCGGTTTTAGGAAAAAATCAAAGTTATCTTTAAATATTTTCCTTACATAACACCGTACCTAAAACCCCGCCTCTTATGCCTTGGTATTACCAGTTTTCATAGGCACCTGGTAAATGTTGACTGCTTCGAGTGTGCTTGTTTGACGCCTTAGTAAGTATTAAAATCTTTAAACATATTAAAATACAAGTTTTGTAGAGTAACAACCACAGGACATACGTGAGAGCAAAGGTACTGCTTATTTCCTAGGAAATTACTTTCAGCAAACCGTACACGTGAGACCGTGCAGTTTAAAAGAAATGTTTCTTCTCTACTTAACGATCTAACCTTTTAGTTAAATCGTGAATAGGATAACTGATAGATATAAATATACATTATTATCACTACATATTATAAAACAAAGTCCCCCGCCGCGTCTGTCTGTCTGTCTGATCGCGATAAACTAAAAGATACATAAATCTATGCATGTACTGAAAATGTCATATAAAAGCGAACTGTCTTTTTTATTTATTTATTTTTTTATTTGGATCGCCAACAAATGATACACATTTCTTACATCTAGATAATAATTAACAGACATGCCTTGTGCTCACTTACAGGCAACCACATCTAACACAAATAAAACTAAAAAGAAATAGAAACATAATCTAAAAATATAAATTTAAACCTAGCCCAGTATGGTATCGTAATTACTGAAGCAGTGATTCTTTTCTTAAATGCAAACAAATCATCACCAAAGATATCCAAATCTCCCAGTCGCTGAATACTATTATATGATTTGGCCATTCTTGCCGAGAACTCTTTTGATTCAGATAAACAATGCACGTCTTTGGTATGTTAAACTTTAAATACCATTCTATTCCGCAATATTCACCAAAACTATAAGTACTAGCTGAGCCCCGCGGTTTCACCCGCGAAGTCCCGGTACCGTGGGAATATCGGGACATATCCTATGTGTTAGTCAAGGTCTCCAGCTATTAAAATACCAAATTTCATTGCAATCCGTTCAGTAATTTTTGCGTGAAAGAGTAACAAACACCCATACATCCTCACAAACTTTCACGTTTATAATATTAGTAGGATAACATTATCTCTGATTTCCTTAGTATTTATTATTAAACAATCAAAAGTGACCTGAAAAAGTTAGCAGGGATGGACTGGATGCAGAAGACGGAGGAACGAGTGCTGTGGCGCGCACTGGGAGAGGCCTACGTCCAGCAGTGGACTGTCAGGCGCCCATTACACGGTAGGTTTTGCCGTCAGTTTCGCCACAATCAAAACGGTGATTGACGAATAACCTATCGTCTAATGCAGTGATTGACGGTTGCATGATGAGATTTTAATGTCGATATTATTTCATCAATCACCAACGAACATCCGTCAATCATGACTTTTGGATGATTGACGTTTGCATGAGAGTCTAATGGACGCCATAGCCTGATTGATTGAATCAAAAGTGAAATATAAGTTACTAGCTGACCCGCGCAACTCCGTCTGCGTCATAAGAGAGAGAATTTTCCCCGTTTTTGGAACATTTTTCATTGATGCTCCGCTCCTATTGGTCATAGCGTGATGTTATATAGCTCATAGCCTTCCTTGATAAATGGGCTATCTAATACTGAAAGATTTTTTTTGAATCGGACCTGTAGTTCCTGAGATTAGCGAGTTGAAGCAAACAACTTTTCAGCTTATTAGTATAGAAGTATAGATAGATGAGACTGGAGCTTTCAATGCGATATTATTACTTATCTGCCAACTCAGTTTTTTCATTTTTTATTTTAAAACACACGTTTTAAAGAAGTTTGAGGTCATTTACTGGTTTGTTTTATAGATAAATTATGGTAATTTTTCCGAGAACCAACCGCGACACTTGTTTGTGATTTCTTACACACACGTTTAATAAATAGACTGCACATTTTGTGACTGTGACGGACATAAAACCGGAGAGACTTGCTTCTACATATGTAGATTAATGTCTGTGGATTCTATCTTTTTTATCTATTTACTATTGTATAATTAACTACCAACCCGTCCCAGCTTCGCACGGGTAGCAGAGACATCTTCAACAATCATCATCATATTTCAACCAATTTACACAAAACCTTAAGAAATTATATAACTAAACCTTCTCCATGAATCGCTCTATCTGTAGGTGAAAATCCGTTCAGTAGTTTTTGAGTTTATCGCGAACAGACAGACAGACGCGGCGTGGGACTTTGTTTGTAGTGAAAATAATAATTTATCAATAATTGTACTAGAAATTAAACTTAAACACCAAATTTCCTCCATGAGGGTATTGAAGATATTAATACCGTCAAATCAAATCAATCAAATCAAAACTATTTATTTCAATTGAACCAATAATAGGTATTTTTGAATTGTCAGGAGTAGGAGTCAGTCAAACTAAGTCAGTCGTGAAGCTAGTTGCCTGTTCCAATACGTAGATCCTATGGAGAAGAACAGGCAAGAAACTCCAAGGACACTCTTTTTCAAAATGTTTTTTAAAAATTTCTGGTTACATTGCTTATAAGCTTCTAAAATATAAATAGACGCGCTAATTACTAGATACTATACATATTTAAGTAATAGCAGTCCGGAGATGACCAGCCCCGACCAACGGCACCCGTTCACGAGCATGACGCACACGCCAGCCATCGTACAGATCAACCATATTGAAGGGAACCGAACGACCCGACATCTACGCCACCATCGGCAGGACTTCTAGGCGAGCATGACATACTCAGAACTGCCAAGCAACATAGGAAATTTAACTAAATAAGTGACTACACAGTTCTCACACGAACAATTCAACATTTTCTTAATTAGGCTTAAAAAATCATAATAATAAATAACTAAAAAATTTTATACCTTCAATGTCAACACAGTATACCTATAGATAATATCAATGTTGTGTAAATTAACAATGTCACAAATAATAATGAAAATATCCATAAAAAGATACATGTCAAATAAATAATAAAATTCAAAAGTGAATGTTCATAAAAAGCAGAATCTAAAGACCACTATAACTACCTACTCATGTACAGTGCTGTGGAGCTGGACCAGCATTTTGCCAAGCAAGGTTATCAGCCATATAATCATCAAGTTTATAATATGCTTGTTTACATAGTGTGCGTTTTATACAAGTTTTAAATTTTTTCTCACTTAGTTCAAGAATATTAGGAGGTATTTTATTATAGAACTTAACACAGTACCCCATAAAAGACTTTTGCACTTTTGTTAATCTAAATTTAGGTTGAACTAATATATTTCCATCTCTAGTAATATAATTATGTCTTTCACACCGTTTTGTAAAGAGATGCAAATTCTTTCTGACATACATGATGTTTTCATAAATATACTGACTAGGCACCGTCAGGATGTTAATTCATTCAATCAATCAGTCAATCATTAAGATATTAGGACATCTTATAATCAGGGCTGCCAGATGGTATAATTGGGTCATTATTGATGTTATAGCGTATGTTTATGAGGCAGAAAAGAAAAAAAGGTCATCAAATTCTTCGTAGTTTGACGAACAACATTTTAATTACAATTTATTCACATTTTTATCTGCAACAACTCATAAAAAGTAGTGCAGGGGGCGAAAAAAGAAGCTCACCAATTTTTACCGGTTATCGCATCGTCTTCATATTTGGACATTTGGACACCCTGCACACCCCCCGTTGTTGCGCCCCTGCTGTACATACCAACTGATGTACATGTTGTCAAATTTATAACACTGATTTTGTAGGTATAAATAGTTCATGGTTTTGTATAAATTCTGAGACTCGGCGGTATAAAATAAGTTGTCCTTACAGCCCTGCTTATAATTTAATATTTGGTTGTAACTGAAGTTAGGTAACAGTCGATACGGAAAATAAAACTGATAGTCATCCAAAACTGAATTATAAATATTATTATGTTCCGTATTCTATATTATACATAATTAACAAGACCATACATTCAAAATCAATTTTTTTAACACGTCCGACAATTGGAAAAAAATCCACAAATGAAGGTTATAATAACTTTAACTGATTGACAGTTACGAGTACTGTCCGTTTTTATCATAGCGTGACAAAACACATTTAACCGTTGTGCTTGAGGAATATTAACATAGCTACTTGCAACTATTGATAGTACTCATTATCTTTTCACGATGAGAGTTTGTTGTGATTTCAATTATGTATGTAGTCGGAATATTAAAGGTCAATAGAATCTAAGTATACTAATATTATAAAGCTGAAGTATTTGTTTGTTTGGTTGAACGTGGATCTCAGGAAGTACTCGTTCGAATTGAAAAATTATTTTAGTGTTGGATAGCCCATTTATCGAGGAAGGCTATAGGCTATATAACGGCACGCTACAACCGATACGAGCGGAGCATCAATGAAAAATGTTGCAAAAACGGGGAAAATTTACAACCGCGGACGAGGTTGCGCGGGTCAGCTAGTATATATAGAAATAAATTGGAGGGTTGAAAATGACATATGATTTTACTTAGACGCTTACGTAAAATCATACGTCAATTTATAAATTTTCCC
This sequence comes from Callimorpha dominula, assembly GCA_949752705.1. Lineage (NCBI taxonomy): Eukaryota > Metazoa > Arthropoda > Insecta > Lepidoptera > Erebidae > Callimorpha > Callimorpha dominula. The sequence continues at coordinate 7,209,113 of OX457010.1, read as the reverse complement.
CGCTTTTGCAACATTTTTTATTAATTCGCCGCTCCTATTGGTCGTAGCGTGATGTTATATAGTTATCTAATAGAACTTACACTGCTATCCTTTTTTAATGCCAATTAGGTGTCAAACAAACGTACGGTCCAAACTACGTATAGAAACTGTTTGTAAGTTTCATTCAACTCCTTTTTTATTTTGATACAAAATGTTGTTTTAAGCAACAGATAAGGCTTAAAAAAAGAAGCCTAAAGCGGGAGAAGGTGGGTCTAGAAAAAGGCCAGGAAACGTCATCAGAGATTGTTTAAAACACCTAAATGCACACCACACTTAGAATAAAGACTTATTTACACTACACAAATCAATCAGTCAGCATAATTTAAAGATATATTTAGAATCCAAATGCAGCAAATTCGCTACTTTTTGACAACAACATTGTTATATAACTTTCAACAGAATGCTAATAGTATTCAGAAGAGGTAATCAAAATCGATTGTCCGCTATAGTGAAATCGAGTTTTTATCGAAAGAGAATCGCCCGAAACCTGTGTGACCAGTCCATTAGACGGCCTTGCCCCATAGTTGGCCCGTATGAATTAGTGTCAATGAGAATTGAATTAAAAGTGCTATCGAGACGCTCAGTAAAGTTATTTAGTGTTTATGACCATACTGATATAATTTGTAGTACTTCTTTCACACACCGCGGTACTACAGTTACCTACTCTCTGAATCGGGTATTTCGTGGTCTGTTCCCAGTTGCATCGAACTAAAATAATTTAAATCAATAAAAAAATTTATAAAAAATAATATTTGCAATAAGCCCACACCTTCCACCTACAGTTCAAATTAAAAAAGAAAATAACGGATCACGACTCAAAAATCAATTCAATGATTTTAAAAGACCTTAATTTATTTACGAACGACTAAAAAGTTTTTTATGAATTACAGTTAAACACTCTCGATCAAGTCACCTTTCAAACAAATAAAATTATATCAAAATCAGTCCATCCGATTAGGAGCTATGATTCTAAGATGCCACAGTTAAACACAGAGATACACATGTTCAACTTACAACACCGTTCAGTTAAAAATGGGTTCGATGCAAGTTACAACAAATGACGTGGATCGTTGCGAATATTATTATTATTATTTGAAGTGCCTAATGCTATCTCGACCATTTCTGGTCTTTTGTAGCGCACTCTTGCTTTAAAGTTCACTGCTCAGACTTATGGCTTCGAGAAACCTCCAGATCCTATCAGCAGTGATTGTTTGTATTTCCTGCGGTTGCATGATGTGCAACCCTAGGTTAATACTTCAGTGCCGCATTCGTGGGCCACAAAAGCATAAAATATGCGGTTCAGTTTCTTCTGCCTCTCGACAGAATCTGCATATTGTGTTCTCGCCCAAATTTAGGTTGAACATATGTTTGTTCAGTTTGCAGTGTGCGGTGAGGATTCTTGTTCCTGCACAGGTTTTGTATCTATATATGTATTTGTGAGCTCGTTGCGAGTAACTGTTCTAAGTACATTGGTGATTCTTCGTTATTTTCACTTCCGGGTCTTTGTTCGCAACACAAAAATCTTTATAAATTTAATTAATCTCTTAAAATAAACTGAAATCCAAGTTTTTAACACGCGCTTGATTTAAATAATATATTTAGTAGGTATTTTAGAAAAATTACAAAATATGAATTACATATCTGCAGGAGAACAATGACGCAGAAAAACTAAGGATTAATAAAAAGAACGAATATTCAGCCACATATTCAAGTTCTAATATATAAATAAGTTATCTTATTTAACTTAATAATGTAGGTGTGACGCCTTCCACATACAGTAAAAACATACTGAAACATGTGAAAGGCGCCACAGTAGGTAATTTAATACTATAAAATTTGCACAGCAGCGCCAGGGACGCATGCAGTTTTCTTTTTGAAGTGAAAACTTCTTTAGGCACGCTTGTGCACTTTTGCTATGGGGAAAAGCACTGAACTCGTTACCGTCACAATAATACATATATAGATCCACTAGAAGGCGCTAATCTAAACATTGAGTTTTGTCAGCTCTTTATTAATTAATCTTTAAAAAAGGTGTTTTCACTTCTGACGTGCAGTCCTAAGACTGACAGTTTTTCAAATACATTGATTTGATTGACATCACTGATAAATGTGTACGGCAAAGTTTCGCTCTACAAAGAATGTATGCAAAAGTCAAAGACATTTTAAAATTAGATAGGTAGAGTAAACACTATCTTTTTGAGTTGAGAGGACATTTTATCTAAAGATGTGTGTGGAAACCCCCTCGGGCCGTCACCCCACCGGGGTTTTCGGTGGGGCGGTGTGTCGTACTACGCCTTAAGTAGGAGGGATCCGAGAACGACACACTCTATCACCAGTATGACATTAGAAGTTTGCGGTTAATGACATTGAGCAGTCATGATGTCTTTGTCTCTTGTCAGCTGGCGTATCGAACCAGGCCTCAACGCAAAATTCTGTACCAGTGTCCCAAAAGACTGTGTAATACCTTTATTCAAGAAGGGTTGTACAACTGAACCAAGTAACTTTAGGCCAATTTCAATGTTACCATCTATTAGTAAAATTTTTGAAAAAGTTATTTTGCAACAACTAGAAGGCCATTTTAATCTAAATAATCTATTTCACAAAGAACAATATGGCTTTACAAAGGGTCGTTCAACAATTGATGCTGGTGCAACTCTTTTGAGACATATATTTAATGCATGGGAGAATTCGTAAGATGCGATAGGTGTATTTTGCGATCTCTCAAAAGCTTTTGACTGTGTAGAACATAACACACTTTTTCTTAAACTTAAACATTATGGTGTTAATGGTATTGCTTTGGAACTAATTGTTTCCTACTTGAAAGATAGAATTCAACATGTAGATGTCAATGGTCCGAGGTCTTCTGGATTACCTGTTACTATGGGCGTTCCTCAGGGCTCTATACTAGGTCCTCTACTTTTTCGCATATATATAAACGATTTACCTTATTATTTAAAAAATCTCTGTGATATAGTTCTATTTGCTGATGATACGCCATTTATTTTTAAAGTCGATCGTAAGAAACCAGTTTTTGACGATGTGAATAGGGCACTAAATGATGTATTGTATTGGTTTTCAATTAACAATCTCCTACTAAATTCAAATAAAACAAAGTGTGTGAGATTTACTATGCCAAATGTGAAACAGCTAGGTACTAATTTGACTCTAAATAATGAAATGTTAAGTATTGTAGACTCAACAGTATTCTTAGGAATTACATTAGATAGTAAACTACAATGGGTAGCCCAGATAGACAGCCTTGCAGGTAGGCTTAGTTCGCCAGCTCACTGATACGGACACAGCTAGGCTAGTTTATTTTAGCTACTTTCACAGCGTCATGTCCTATGGTATACTACTTTGGGGCAAGGGCGGCTGATGTTGAAACGATTTTTATTCTCCAAAAACGAGCCATTCGCTCCATATACAATTTAGGTTCTAGAGTCTCTCTTCGAGAGTTGTTTAAGGATATAGGTATTTTAACTGTTGCATCACAGTATATTTTTGCAAATATTATGTTTGTTAGGCACAACATTAATGACTATAAGAAAAATAGTGATATACACAATATTAATACAAGAAACAAGTCTAAACTCGTTGGTACCTATCATCGCTTGCATAAAGTACACAACTCGTTCGAAGGTCTTGGTATACGGTTTTATAACAAAAATTCCTATACATGTTAGCGACCTTTCTGTAGATAAATTCAAGCAAACTGTAAAAAATCACCTTATTAGGAAATCCTACTCTACGATCAACGATTATCTAAACGACAAACAGTCTTGGGCTTAAGGTGTCATTAGGTATATACACACAAACTTCTTTGTCTTATAATTAAGCTAAATTATTAACAAACCATTGTCAGTTGAAAGTAATGCGTGACGTTTATTATGGTAATTTGACTAGTAGTGATTTTTATCAGTGTCTCGACTATGGTTCGTCGTGCTCACTAAAATGTCATTGCTTGCGGCGTCGCCATGGGGCGGGTCATTTCTTTCCCTCTGATATGGCGAAGGAGATGATGGCTGGTCCATGCGTCATACTCGTGAACGGGTGCTGCTTGGGGTGACTGGTCGGCCTAGTCAGCGATGCTTTAGCCTATACTATTATTTTGGTTCGATCAACTGCAACTCTAGCCTCTTAATCCAGTCACGAATTATTTTTAACAGTAGATTTTGTAATTGAATGAAGGTAGATATGTACCTTGAATGATTTCTATGTTTAGTAAGTTCAAACCTTCAACTGAGTGATTTTTATTTTTTAGTACGTTAGCTTTTGGAGCATTTCAATAAAATTAAATTCAGGTGGCATCAGCTTGCATCCTGTTTACCTTTCGTGTAACACTAACACTATTGTACCTGAAGATCTGACTTTTAAAAAGAGTGGCCATGAGTTTCTTTGCCAGTATTCTTCTCATAAGGCTCAACGCATTTTGGAAACTGGAAGTTATAGATCGACACAAGCAGGCAGTAGATTTTGGTGTTTTAACCTAATTTACCTCGACAATCCAGCACATGCTGTCTCGTCTGTTTGCGCCGATCTATGATTTTAACTCTAGCTTCAATTTAACGTTCATAAATGTCACTTAGTGTCTCAATTGAATAAATGATTTTGAATTTGAATTTGTACAGCGACCTCTTTTAAAAGAAAATTAAAGCTTATACACCCCTCTCTGTATATCTCCAGTTTATCTGTGGCTATTTGGCTAATAACAATACGATAAAGTATACACACCACGTATTATTAGGCTCTTCAAATTACTGAAATAGCTATCAAGATTATAATGTATTAATTAACCTATATTCTGCATCTCAAGAACACTCGAATTGAACAGCACTTGAGATGTTGCAATGAGATGATCATCTTCAAATTGCAATAATATAACATTGATGGAGTTGAATGTAATTAGTTCTGTAGATTGGTGATTGTCTATATTAACCTAGAGATGAAGGCTGCTGTGTGAGACCACGCGTCTTACTTTCGTGGACGTTAGCAGGAGCTGTGTTGTAGAATAAGACTATTACCACAGATAAGATAATAGTTACTTCGTAACAGATACATCACTCTCAGACAAAACTCAAAATACCTACGTTATTATTATAACGTAGGTATTTTGAGAAAAAATTTAAATAATAATACCTGGCGTTAGCTGCGACCAGAAATATATCTTATTTACTACAACTACATTCAAACAATTTTTTTCTTGTTGAACAGATAACTTGTACCTATAATTATATGATAATTATTTTCACGTCAAAACAGCGCCAAAAAACATAGGTGGCAGTATACTGGACTGTGTTTCGTATTAAACAGTAACCAGTAAAGCTAATTATAAAGGAACGGCTTCGCAGTATACTAAATTGACGTCAGTTCTTATAGTGCTCGCAGTGCATATCGGAACACACACTTGATAATAAAATTTATGGGTGTTGAGTTTTATATAATGATTAATAAAATTATTTTCCCTATGAAATTTATATCTTTAATTTTTATAGGAATTTAAAATATCCTTAAACCTTCAATAGTAACATAAAATGTTGATGCTGTAGACATATACATCACTATCACTACATCACTACATTTTACACCGCCGCGTTTGTCTCTCTATGTGTTCACGATAAACTCAAAAACTACTCAACGGATTTTCATGCGGTTTTCATCAATAGATAGAGCTATTTATGAGGAAGGTTTAGGTATGTAATTTGTTAAGGTTTTGTGTAAATTGGTTAAAATATGATTATGATTGTTGAAGATGTCTCTGCTACCCGTGCGAAGTTGGGGCGGGTTGCTAGTAATGGCTGTTGCGTAGACTAAAGAAAGATACTCTTATAATTTAATACTTTTGTATTACATATAATGTTACACAAAAGTATTAAATAACAAATAACTACCTACTCAAATAAAAACTCTCAATAAGTTTTACATTTCAGTAGCTCTTATTATTATTTTCACTATATTTCTAACTATATTACATATTGTGTGAGAGAAGCAGCCGTCAGTTCGCCTTGCCTACTATACAAGTTACAGTCCACACCTACTAAGTTCGTCACCTTTCGTAGAAATTATGGGTTTATTATTGACGGTTTAATAGACTACATTTATTACAACATCACTATGGCCAATCACTCAAAACCTGATTTAGTACAACATTGTATGAAATATATATATATATATATATATATATATATAAAGGTAACATTTATTTTTTTGTTGAGAAAATAACTATTATTTATCATTAGTAAAGCCAAGCGGCAATGGCGAGTAAAGAATAAACACCTAAAGTATTTTTATATTATCTTGACAAAAAAGTAATAGCTAAAATAATTTTTGCAACTTATTCTTAAAGGATTTTACAGATGACTAACATCTAGCAATAACGCAATTTAACATAATAAATACATTTAGCAATAACAAAACATCTCCACTTCATAAAAAGTTCGATTTGACATTTTGTTTTTATTTACGGAGAAGACCGGTCTGCCGTGCGGGCGTGCTCTCAGCTACGCGTTGTCGCCCCTACTGACACCGGACTGACCTGACTGATTTTTCCCGTGGACGGTAAGCTAAATTGGTAGGTATATAAAACGCGACCTCGATCGAGTGATGTAGCCCTGCTATTACTAATTTAAGTTGCTCTTAAGGTACCATGGTTCTAGAGAAAAAAAAATTAATAGGACCGTTCTGTCTCTCCGTCTTCCACAGCTACCGGACGAATCCTAAACTAATTGTTAAGACTAATTTTGAAGACGAGAAGATTAGGGAAAGGAGTTTTGTAAATAAAATGACATTTACACAAAGGCTTGTTATAAAATACCGACAGTCAAAATTGTATTGTTGTACTATAGTAAATTATCTTTCTTATTACCGAAACTATTGCTTTTTGATTAGACAAGAAAGTCACACACTTTTTAATTAGATGAGCGCTCCCCCTTCTGCTCCAATTTGAGCAGAAATCTGCCGTTTCCTAGTTAAATCAGGGATCCCAAAATCTAAAAAAAGCTTTACTAATAGTGTTACAAATAAGCGTAACGAAACATCCTTATTAACTTATCTAACTCGCGCTCTACTGTGTGATGGTACCTCGATGAGCCTAAACCGAGTAAAGCAGCTATTCGTCAAATCTACTGAGTATTCACTGAAACCAGCTCCCCTCTGGTTAGGGGAGGTCTAACGCCCCGCCTTATTCCGCGTTAGACTGTAAGACTCGACCCTGGCTGGACATCTTTCCACTGGCATTCGATATTTTGATATAATCCGACTAGTCCTACTAATATTATAAACGTGAAAGTTTGTGAGGATGTATGGATGTATGGTTGTTTGTTACTCTTTCACGCAAAAACTACGGAATGGATTATGACGATGTTATGTATATTGGCCAAAATATAACGATAAGTGTTAAGTAAGTCGGAAAAAAATCTGTCATCTGCGAGTTATTCTGGCGTGCGGTGGGAAAACTGTAAGAGTTACACGAATATAATGTACGGTGGGATTGTTTCTCCTAATAGTTCTACAAAAAAGTCCGCGACAGTATATATCTATCTTTTATGTGTAAGCCATTATTTCCAAGATTTTTTATTTCCAATTCACATTTAGCAGTGACAAATTGATTTTTATCAAAATAAATATCTTTTATCGCTACTGATATTCAAAGTAGATGAACTTTGTCTTTTGAAGTACGTAATTTGGTAAAATATTTTAAAAGTTACGACCATAATATAAAACTGCGGGCGAGGGGGCGGGGGGAACATCGCTTGCCGCCGACGCGGGCCGGCGGCGGGCAGACGCGTGAGGGCAGACGTTGTTGACGGTTGTGTCCGTAATGGGAATTTTTAAGACACTAGCGATTTGCTAAAAGGCTCTGTATACATTCATTTCTATTATATACTAGCAACCCGCCAATGCTTCGCACGGGTACAAATTATACACCTAAACCTTAATCATGAATCACTCTATATATTAGTGAAAACCGCATGAAAATCCGTTCAGTAGTTTTTAAGTTTATCGCGAACAGACGCGGCAGGGTAATTTGTTTTGTATAATATGTAGTAAAGATATTGAATGTAAAAAAATTTGAAAGTTTGTGAGGATGTATCGATGTTTGTTACTCTTTCGCGCAAAAACTCCTGAATCGATTGCGATGATACTTCGTATGTAGATAGCTGGAGACCTGGATTAACCCATAGGCTAATTTTTATCCCGATATTCCCTTGGGATCTGAGTTACGCGGGTGAAACCGCGGGGAACAGCTAGTTTAAAATAAGGGGTTTATCTTAGGACCTATGCAATCCCACTATCCCACTATAATTATAAATGTGAAAGTTTGGATGGATGGATGTTTGTTACTCTTTCACGCCAAAACTACTGAACCGATTGCGATGAAACTTCGTACATAGATAGCTACAGACCTGGATTAACATATAGGCTTTTTATCCCGATATTCTTTCTTTTCTTTTTTTTTTTAAAAAGACAACTCCCGCATTTGGAATTACTTCGTGTCGCGGGGGACTTTACAAACGTGAGTGTTCTCGTGTTTTACCACTCTTCTGAAGCAGATTTAATAGATAGTGAGAATTCTTCATGGGGGCCCAATTCAAACGTGAAAGTTTCTTTCGCTGTAGTCGTCACGTGCATAATTGCTACAAGTTGCATCATTATAATTCAAACTGGCAGTAATAGGATGCGTTGCATGATTCATTATATAGCGCAAACATTTGGGGTGGTATCATTTATTAGTGAAAATATTTGCGTAAATGAAATTTTATAAACAAAGAACGGACACAAAGAACACCCAGATTCGGATGGGAATCGAATCCACGACCTATGGCATAGCAGTCAGGGTCACTAACCACTAGGCCAACAGGCCAGTCAAATTATAAATATTCTCACGGGATAGGGACTGACGCGGGTGAAACCGCGGGGCGCTGCTACTCAATAATAAAAAACCGCGATAAGAGGAGATCCAAAAGTTAATTAGTATGATCGTATATTTAAACCCTTTGGCATTGATTTAGTTTTCACGCATATACCATCTTAATCATTTTACCAAATAACCACACCTCGCTAACGACTCACTCGAAACTTGGACTTCAACAGCAGACGAGAACAACCTGCCAATGATCAGGATATCGCTGCCTCCGTTAAACCTCGACTACCATAACCCGGGATTATGGTACCCGATGGTTAGTCTTCGACAGCACACGACAGTTGGGCTGATGATCACCAAGGCCCCGTTGCCCTCTGTTCAAGATCGAGTGCTATAACCAGGAGACTTACAGGGTAATAATATTCATTCATCCCGTCCAAAAGCACCTTAACCAATACCAAAAGTAATGATATTAAATTAATACCTTGAAACCGATATGTACACGGGAGATAAATTTGATTACCTGACGGATACTGCGTTACTCAGTGTAGGACATAAATACATATGAAATATAAACGTCTATTAACAATAAAACATTAAAGACTCACCGAACTTCCCCAACGTTCTATGTCAAAACTTACGTGCACCGGCCGTCTTTCCTTAACCCTGTCAACCCGCTGCCTCTGATGCTACAACTATCCCGCTTCACGTCCTGAACCCGACTGCCCTGACATCTCCGTTCCTAAGCTCCACTGTCCCCATGACTCCACCAACATCTGTTTCCTCAAACCGAAATATTCTATCGAAATATTCTAAAGCGACCCTTTTTTATTACACAACCTATTCATTTATCTTAATGACTGACCCTTGCAGCTTGTTCTGTTCAATTCTAAGACACTCATACTTAAGCAATAAAACATACGTTTTATTAGAGTTTGGCCTTTTTTCTATGTCTCTAAGTGTTGGCTAAGTAATGACCCAAGTAACTCATCTGCGAACTCAATACTTAAAAATATACCACGTTGACATCCAACAATAGCGCGTATCGTTGCAAAATAATGTGTGGACGTAAATACTATCACAACAGTTTACTGCTTAACTCTAATCTATTAAATGGTGGAAGTGAAGTGCAGAATGACATTGACGAACGAATACTTCCATACTGTACAAGAACAACTTATACCCGGTTCTTATAATCAAGAAACGATTCGTTAATTTTCGTTGACGAAAATTTTACCGTCCGTAAGCAAAACGAATCGTTTCTTGATTTTAGGAACACGCTTTTAGGCATCTTGGAATATACCTGTATCGTAATTCGTAAGAGGCTTTGCAACTTGTATTATTGTAAGAAATAAAAACACAAAGTACCCTTCAGTAATATTGTCATACCTTTAAACCACAAGTATTCGTTCCGTCTAGTTCGTTGTTGGGCACTCTGAATTAGGTCTATGAAGTCACCTTTTATGCTCGCAAATATCGATCACTCGATCTGTGTAACATGCGCGTCCAAGCATTGTTTGCTCCTTGTTTACGTAAGTTTTTTTACAAGTTCCCTGTATATTGTATTTTATGTATCTTAGAATAAAAACAGCTTAAAAATGTGTACTTGCGATTGAATGTGTTGAGTGAAATGATTCAATATCTTTGTATACGCCTAGGATAAGATTATTATTTGTTTGTATGTGCTTTAACTTTCTCATGTAAGTGAATTGTTCAAACTCTTATGAGAAATAAAGATATCTCAAACCTCAAATATGTTCAAAAGTGGGACAATGTATCGAAATAATATACTAATGTTTCATAGCGACATCTAGTATAATGTATGCAAGATTGTTCTTATGCCTGTTCTGTGGATAAAAAATATTTTTTTTAGTCTGTGGTAAGTACTTGTAGTTTTAATAGGTTATGGGCCCAGTCCCGCTTTTAAAATATAAAAGTTATAGTTTTACCGTGTGAAATGGCTGGAAGTTATATTATAAATGTTCCAAACTCAAGGGTCTCAAGGAGATCAGCAAGTTCAATTGTACAGTGTGCTGTGAAGGAAAACAAATTAGATTACCATTTCCACATAGTAATCACAGGAGTGAGCATGTCATTGAGAAGATACATGCAGATATGTGTGGACCAATGGAGACCAAATCAATTGGTTCATCCAAGTATTTTTTACTTTTCGTGGATGAATACAGCCGGATATCATTTGTCTACTTTTTGCGGAACAAAAGTGAAGTCTACTCCTATTTTAAAGAGTTTAAAGTCATGGTTGAAAAATAGATGAATTGCAGTATAAAAGGATTACGAACAGATAATGGCACAGAATTTTGTTCGAATGAAATGAGCAATTATTTGAAACAATGTGGCATAATTCACCCACCAGAACCAACCCCTATACACCGGAACAGAATGGGATGTGTGAAAGATTCAATCGCACAATTGTGGAACGAACCAGATGCTTGCTCTATGATGCCAAGTTCCAGAAGAAGTTTTGGGCTGAAGCAGTTCACACAGCAGTGTATTTAAAAAATAGAACAATAGCCTCAGGGTTGAACCAAAAAACTCCCTATTAACTTTGGACTGGCTGTAAACCAAATGTTAGTTATATAAGAGTGTTCGAAGCACAGTTATGGCCCACATTCCTAAGGTTTAAATGGGATAGAAAAGCCGAGAAGCATTATCTAGTTGGATATGATGACAATGTGAAGGGGTACCGGATGTATAACATAAAAACCAATAAGGTAATAACAAGCTGGGATGTCACTATCATTGAGCAGGACCATTCAGAAATTATGCAAGCTGTGGTTCATGAAAACAACAATTTATCACCTGAGAGTGTTGACCAGCTAAGAGATGATGGCTCAGACTCTGAACTATCAACTAGTACAGTGAAGATTAACAATAATGACAGTACCTATATAGAAGAAGAATCCTACTCAAATAATAGTTCTGTAGATGAATTTTTTGACAGTGTACCAAGTAAGGGAGTTCAAAAATTTACAGAATGTACTATCAGATAAGGAAGTAAGAGAAAGAAAAAACTTGACAGGTTTGGTTACAGCGATGTGTGTGTTGGGACAGATATAGATCCATGTGGAGACTAGTTGATAACATATGAAGAGGCTTTAAATGGGCAAGAATCAAAGGAATGGTGTATAGCTAAGTAGGAGGAATTGAAATCATTTGAAGAAAATGAAGCTTGGGTAGTGGTGAACAGGCCAAAGCAAGCTACAGTGGTTAAGTGTAAGTGGGTGTTCAAGAAAAAAGTGGATAGTGATGATAACATAAGATATCGTGCTCGTCTAGTTGCCAAAGATTTTACACAGAAAGCAGGAATTGACTATACAGAAACATTTTCTCCAGTGGTCCGTCTTTCAACAATAAGACTATTGTTTGCATTAAGTGTTAAATATAACCTAGATATAACTCACCTTCATGTAACCACAGCATTTTTAAATGGGCATTTAAATGAAGATGTGTACATGTGCTTACCTGAGAATTTTGAATGTCATGATAGGGAGAACAAAGTGTTAAAACTTAAGAGGGCAATCTATGGATTGAAACAATCAGCTAGGGCATGGTATAAGCGTGTAGATGATTGTTTACAATCTTTGGGATATAAGAAGTCAGTGTATGAACCTTGTTTATTTATAAAACAAAATATTAGACAATGCTTGGGTATGAGGGTAAGAAGGAAAAAAGGTGAGATCTTTGTTGATCATTTATTGAATAAGTTTAAAATGAAAAATTGTAAACCAGTCAGTACACCGATGGAGGTAAATTTAAAACTTAAAAAGGGAGATACTTGTTGTACTCAGTAACCTTACCAGCAATTAATTGGTAGTTTGCTTTATTTATCAATGTTAACTCGACCTGATATATTTTATTCTGTTTGTTACTTATGTCAATTTAATAATAATCATAATTAATCACATTGGAACCATGTAAAACGCATTTTAAAGTACTTACAAAAACAAAACATTTCGGTTTAAAATATGTCAAAGATGATTTAGATTTAACAGGCTATGCCGATTGTGATTGGGCATCAGATTGTGTAGACCGTAAGTCTTATACAGGATTTATGTTTAAAATGTCTGGTAGTGTCATCTCATTTGAATGCAAAAAACAATTAACAATAGCGTTATCTAGTATAGAAGCCGAAAATATAGCTATGTGTGAAGCAAGTAAAGAAGCCATTTATTTAAGAAACCTGTTATTAGAATTGAAATGCAGAGATGAGTCACCTATCCTGTTAAATAATGACAACCAAAGCGCACAATTGTTAACTAAACATAGTGTATTCTACAAAAGAAGCAAGCATATTGATGTTAGATTTCATTTTGTTAGAATAACTGTAGAAAATAATTATATTACAATAGAATACTTAAACACAAATGATATGCCTGCGGATATATTGACAAAAAGTTTATGTTGTCAAAAACATTATCATTTTGTAAAACAGTTAGGTGTTACTGTTTTAAATTGAAATTTGTTTACTTTACTGTATCTCTAATAAGTAGTTGTTTTTTTTATGTGAATTATTTTGATAAGATAATATATTAATGTTTAATAGCGACATCTAGTATAATGTATGCAAGATTGTTCTTATGCCTGTTCTGTGGATAAAAAATATTTTTTTTAGTCTGTGGCAAGTACTTGTAGTTGTGCTAGTCAATCAATGCTGCGACATAATAGTGGCCAGAAGAGGGTAATGTTTTGCTAGAGACCATCAGCGAAGTTAGAGCATGTGGTGCTTTGGTTGCCAGTGTCAAAGTCCTATCGAAGATTCTGGATTAATTCGTCCCAAGAAAGGCGTACCTCAATCTCATTTAAAGTGACGAGTTAATGGACTATTTAAAAAGAGCTTTTCTAAATGAAAAGCTCGGGATATTTTATAGAAGACCTGCTGAACAAAATACGATTATCTTTTTCCTAGAATACGAGCATGTTGTTATACTAAGTCCAAGATAAGTAATTAACCGTGAACAACGATAAGCAACGTTAAAGTTTAGCGTTCCAGGCGCGCGTCGGGAGTATTTATAGCCCTGGAAATGACAACAAACGGTACGACTCCTGCGCATCGAATACGGACAGCAGAAATGTTTATCTTACTGTCGCAGATAATATCGCTGATAATTTGATATTTATATTTACTGATTAAAATCTATTTTCAAGATTTTTAGGTTTCAAATATTCCAGGACAAAACAGAAGAAAGAATCACCTGCTCTTTCTAAATGAGATCTTTAGTAAGACTGGCCTGTTGGTCTAGTGATTACTGACCCTGACTGCTAAGCCAGAGGTCGTGGGTTCGATTCCCACCCAGGACGAATAATTGTGTGATGAGCATGATCATTTGTTCTGTGTCCCAGACACAGAACAAATGATCATGCTCTGTATTATATCTATAATATGTATATATTTAGAAATATATAAGTATGTTTATCAGCAGTCTTGTTACCATAGTACAGGCTCTGCCTAGTTTGGGATCAGACGGCCGAGTGTGAGGTGTGTGAAGCTATTATTATTTATTATTATATTATTTATAACCAGTTCTCATTCTGAATTTATACACTCGTTTTACAAACTTTTAAATTGCACCGTTTGTATGTCCTTACTTACCTCTTTACGGTCAAAGGTTTATAATCAGTTTTTAAAACATTTACTGCCATCTGGCATCCTATTAAGCTGAAAACATACAACACCTTATTGTGGTGCCAATACGGAACGTAAAGATAGCAACTTGCCAACTACAATATGTAATCTCGTCAAAATTTGTCTTATAAATGAATATTTTTTTTATATCATTAAAATAAAACTAAGCAGGAAAGAAAAAGAAAAAAGAATGGTTAACGAACAATTGAAAGAGCACAAAAATGTAAAAAATAGACTTCCCCCCGCCAACTTGAAGGTAATTTTTGATTTTATTAAAAAAACAAACAAGAATGCACAAAAAAAAATTTGATCGAACAATGAAGAACAGCTAACGAACAGTTGAATAGCAAAAAAGATTGTAAACAAATTACTTCCCTCCGCCAACTTAAGACAGTTGGCGGTTCCCGTCTTTGTAGAACTATGTATGTATAACATCCAGAGCTTGGTCCCTGTACCACCACCATAATCAAACTCTGTTTTGGATAAATGACGTGTTAGAAATATGACGAAAGATTTTTTCGGCATATAACTTTTAAGGTTTTTTGGGGGTGTATAATATTGGATTACATTACACTAATTATTGTTTGCATGGAAATGAATGAATGACTATTTTCTATGTTAAAAAAGAAACTTTTTGTAGATCTCATTTCTACAATTCCCTCCAAAAGCCGTTCTACGAACTTGACACCACTTATTTCGCTAAATTAGCAGAGAAAACTCTCAAGTAGGCAGAATTGTCTGTCACGCATCAATAAAATTGAAATCATCACAAACACGTAATTGTTTACTATACAATATTTACTGGTTTCTATAACAAGATTCATTGTTTATGTCGTAAATATCGTATCAGATACTACGTTTATACAAATATTTATAAGTGAACACATGGTTTTAATTACTAATGGAGATATATACCTTTGTCAATCTAACTATATACTTACTAATAAAACCATAAACATTTTAGATATTGGCTATGTCTCAATTCACTCATCCATAAACATTCATAGATAAATAGATTTTAATACCACTTTGTATGAAATGTTCTCAGTTCTGTGTTGCTTAACATGACATGTGTTAAGATAGCTAAAGAAAACTTAAATTCAGAGGTTTCAAAATTTTCCCAACTCGAGAACACGTTAAACTTAGTATACTAAGTTTATGAGAACAACAAAACAAACCCAACATTAAATGGTAACAAGCAAACAACCCTATTGAAGTGATAACTTCTAACGGAAGTGTAAACCGCTCCAGTCTGTCTGGCGTCAAGTTATTAATTCTGTCGAGCGTCCCGAGACTGACGATGCAGAACTAAAATGGCGAAATCTAAATATTATTGGCACAAAGGAACTCCGCTTTACATTGAATACGGAAGGGTGTTTGAATAAACTCCCTGAAACGAATAAATTACATATCTCAATTAAATCAAATTTTTATTTTTTTTATAAAAAAGAATACTAGTAACGTAGGTCACACATTACTAGTATTATTGGTATTTATGCTTATTATGAATTATAACTTAATAAATAAAGTTGTTCTATCGATTAAATTATGAGTTGTTATTGGGCAGTTACCACCTTGTTGATAGTAATAAAGGAAACCGCAATCAAACTACTTTTGTTTACGTACTGGCCAGCTGTTGTTGGTAACGAAATAGGTTTTCACGTTTATTGTTTTTTCACCATCGCAGTTAATCAGATTTGTAATAAAAAAAAATACCGCATTGAAATGAATCAATCAATCCGTTTTGGAGTTATATGATGAAACAGGCAGCACATGAACATCGGGACATTTTTGCTACTGGCGGTTAAAAAATCAACAATCAGAGAAAAAATAATTAATTTGGTTATTAGTAGATACGTTGTATTTCTAAACCAAACTTATGGATCAGGAAGTGTAGCCAGAACCAGTTGATAAGGCGAATAAGGCTTTAAACTAAGCTATTGCCTAAGCGTAACACTGCCATTTCAATGGCATAACAGATTGCATTTACTTTGTAGTTATTTCATTTAGCAACTGATTGAAATTTGAATTAAAGCGTTCCGCAAAATTAGCTATGGACAGATCTTGAGGAATAACATGACAATTTGCCTAGTGGCAACATCATACATATAATAATAATTAACTTTTTAAAAAGTATCACGGACTTTAAATAATTCATTCATCATCGCACCGAGGATTTCGTAAGCAAACAAAATTGTATGTAAATAGTACGTCCATCTCGGGAATCAATGCTGGAAGATTTTTGCCCGTCTTTGCCGAAAAAAAAACTTCACTTTGCAGTTCTAGAAATACTCTCTCAAATATCGATTTACGACAAAGTCAACATTCCAACTGCAAAATAAAAGTTTGTAATCACAATATTTTGTGGTATAACAACAAATAAACGGCACGAATTCGCTTCGATCGAATCGCACCGATCGTGGTCACGGATGGACTGGTGAGAGTAGGCTCAGCGACGCCACCGCTGCACCGTGACATGCGAGTTTAAGTAACTACCCGCACTTGGTCTATTTTTATTTTCGTTCGCACTCATTTAATATGTATAGTCGCGAAGGTTTAAAAACAATTAGTATTACTATTCGTTCTAAATATCGTTTTATTTGCCGATCTTACTTTAAGTTCAGGCACCGGATTTCACGCGTTAGCAGTTAAATCCTAACTGGATCCCATGTAAATAAACGTACCTTTGAGCAAAGCACATTATAACAAAGCATTAAACGCTTGTAAATATAACATTTATATGTGATAAATTAGTGGTTTAGACTGCATTGAAACAGATGATTAGTTTTGTATATTTTCAATTATAAATTATGTGAGAGAGCCATGTTTCGGCATGGATGGACCGGCTCGACCGGAGTGATACCACGGTCTCACAGAAAACCGGCAGTAAAGCAATGCTTGGGAGGCCCTAACCCTTCCCTCTCCCCCTCTTCTCCCATCTCCCCACTCTGCCCCTCATCTTTCCCTTCCCCTATTCCCAACTTAAAGGCCGGCAACGCATTTGTGACTCTCGAGTTGCAGGCGCCCATGGGCAGCTGTAGTTACTTACCATCAGGTGCTGGTGCAGGTCTGCTCGTTTGCCCCATATCGCATAAAAAATATGGCAAAAAAAATATGCTTTTAAAATGAAACATATCCTTCTAAAGGGCCCATATTACTTTAGATTTAATTAAAATTCTAGAGTAATATGTTTGAAATTATATCTGTGATTCGTCCCATTGCTGCATTGGGACGAACTACAGAATTAGTCTTGGATTCGTATCGAGCCGTGTATAACGTTTCTCAATCCCACTATATATAATATTATATATGTGAAAGTTTGGATGGATGGACGGATGGATGTTTGTTACTCTTTCACGCCAAAACTACTGAACCGATTGCGATGAAACTTATGTATGTAGATAATTGGAGACCTGAATTAACATATACTTTTTATTCCAATATTCCCACGGGATCGGGACTTACGCGGGTGAAACCGCGGGGCGCTGCTAGTATTAGTATAAATAACGTAAAGTATAGTACCTTAATATATAACTTAACATAATTAGGATAAGGCATATTTCTGCCTGAATTTCATCCTCTCAAATTGAAAGTACCTCACAATGCAGAAAAAGCGTAATGTCATTTAGTGCCGTAGTACCCAAAATGTGCCTCAGATGTCTAAGTTCCAAATTATCTAGGTAGAACGTCAAACATGACATATTTTGTATAGTAAAATCAGGTGAAGGCTTTCTTTCAACGCAATCTGAGTTCACCTAACCATATGCGGATTACAGATGGCTGTTTAACAAGTTATGTGCTTATTGCTGCTAAATACGGCTCTAGTGTAAGCACCGAGTAACATTTCTATCGAACACAGGTGTTTAATTAGTCACCTTACTAAATCAATAATTGATTGTTTCAGCATAGCGTAGTAAGCGTAGTAGCGTAGAAATAAAGTGTGGGTTTATGGTTTTATACACCATTTACCATTAACAAATTATAATAATGACATTGAAAACGTAATTAAAATTGGGTAGTTTCCTATGACTTAATAGTTTGACGGAAAATAATTACATAATGTTGTCTTCGTTTTTATTATTTAACGGATCTCAACACTGGTATAGTTTGTTTTGATTAAAACTTAAATTATTTGTTACTAGCTGACCCGCGCGACTTCGTCCGTGTTTGTAAATTTTTCCAACACGAAAAAAAAAATTCAATTCGAACCAGTAGTTCCTGATATTAGCGCGTTTAACCAAACAAACAAACTTTATAGCATTATAATATTAGTATAGATTTTGATAGGCAGGGATTTGATGAAATGAAATAAGATTTTATTTGGTTCTTTAGTTTATGGGATTTTTTTCACATTTTCTCATCTAAGTATATAAATAAAATACAAATACTTAAATAAAATTGAAATGTGTGTTTGTAATGTATGATATGATAACAGTATTTTAATCTCCAAAACGGTTGGACCGATTTCCACGGGATTTTCACAGGCAGATAACTGGTGTTATTAGAAGTAACTAAGGCTACTTTTATTTTGGAAAAATAATTATATGTAGTATGCGTAAAATATATAAATATGTACACGAAGCGAAGCCTCTTGGTAAATAATAAAAAAATAGGTTTGCCAACAGCTGAGATATCGCGTAAAAACAAAAAAAAATGCCATTTTAAGAACCTCCTTTCTTTTGAAAATATATAAACCTAGCTTTTGGCCGCGGCTTCGCTCGTGTTAATATAGATTTGTAAATCAATTTAGGTATATCTCTGGAAAAGTACTTTTTTTCTGGATATTATCCAGAAACCCTTGGTCCTTTTCTGTACCCCTGAGAACGTGTTTAACCAACAAACAAACATTTGCATTTATGAAATTAGTTAGGTTGAATGATTTTCGCACTATGGGAGTGCAAACACCTTAAGCAATCGAAAAGGATCACCTGCACCACAGATAAGATAATAGTTATGCCTGCACGCACACACCACACACGGTCTGTTCGGGCCAGCTATCTAGCAGTGTAGCTTTACTTTGTAAAGTATTTTATATTTTAGTCAGTTTAAAACAAACTAAGCACTAAACTAAAACAAACATAACCCTAAAAATTTTTTTTTCTACAAATCATTAAATCATTTTATCATGCATGCAAATTATAGTTTCTTTACAATCAAAAAATATTTTCTACTTTTTATTATTAAAACGTGTTTTTTAGTTTTTTTACACTATCATTTATTTTCTTATTTTTTAGACTTGTATTGCCATCGGTCCTTGATAAGTGTGCAAAATTTTCAAGTTAATCAAACTTTTCGAAGTTGGTAAAAACAACGTTGAATGATTGTGTTACATAGATAGATAGATAGATACCAGGTCAACGCCGCGCGCCGTCTATGTCGGTTGCCGGTTGTTCAGCAGCCAGCAGGGTAAACATTAAATTTGAATAGTTTCTGATCAGTCCCCGTGTACTACTTCATTCGTTCAGCATGTAACTTCAACATTACGATTGCCTCACACGCGTTTGAACAATTTTCACGATCATGTTTAAGACTGAGTCTGATGTTTTCGCGTTGGGTTTAGTGACGCTGTAGATTTAAGTACTAACTCCAACCAGAGTATATTAGCACTTATAGTACACCTCGCCTAGGAACAGCTGATACAAATAGTCTACGCGGTCCATCCGTGCACAAAGGTAATCATCCGTGAAGTCATCACTGCCGTCAGTCATTGGTCCACACAAATCAGTCATTTAGATACACTGCGGATTTTCTTGTGACAACCTGTAAACGTTTTAAGTATAGCATGACATAATTCGAGTGAGTGAGTGAGTTAATCGATCATTGGACACGTGGTGGAATCATAAGTCTTTGTTTAACGGAAAATGTTAACATTGTTCCAACAACACCGGTCTAGAATCAACAATACTGAAATGGTTAAACAATATCGCAGCTCATGTAATCACTAGATTACGTGGGTATAGGTACAACTCTACGTTCATAGCAACCACTGTATTAAGGCTAGAGCAAATACGTAGTTAATGAAATGTTTTTATTAGTAAGTATGTGTACGAGGACGACACTGGCGAGTGCGGCGCAAGACACCGACGTGGTTGGTCGCTTTACCCCGTGATGAAGGGGTCGCGTCGGTAAACTAGTCTGGCAACACCGAAATGTCCACGTGATTAACCGTATATTTATATTAAATATGAATACCACTCCTCACAAAAGTTCTTATTCTAATGAAATTATTTTCTTCAAAAGTTTGTTTCTTTATGATTAAACACTTTATTAGTACTTATAACAATATGTTCACTCATATCATGGAAGATAGACAAATAAGGACTCTCAGATCAACGCAGTTAATTACAAATTAGGTAGACAAATATGAAATCGATTAGCTTTATTAAAAACAAAAGCATCGCATCATTAGCTTGTGTTATCAATAGTTTGTGTGTGTTGTCGCAAAGATGCTCGACTGACAACCACGGTCTGAAAAGCCCAACCCAGGCCCAGACTGCAAAGATTTCCTTCCACTAGACCGACCTTTCTATCGTCCTAGTAAAAATGTCAAAAAGTGTTGAATGAAGGCAGCGCAAGACTGGTCTTTGTTTTAAGCCTTTTGCAGAGGCCCTTGTGGAAATCCTTTTGCTCAAATAATAATGATGATCAACTTTACCACAGTTGTTTCCAACAATGGAAATGTTCCTCCTTAATGTTCATTGCACTTATTAAGGTGTGTTCAAGTTCTTCACAATATAGATAATACCGCTTACAAATGTTCCTCCTTAATGTTCATTGCACTTATTAAGGTGTGTTCAAGTTCTTCACAATATAGATAATACCGCTTACAAATGTTCCTCCTTAATGTTCATTGCACTTATTAAGGTGTGTTCAAGTTCTTCACAATATAGATAATACCGCTTACAAATGTTCCTCCTTAATGTTCATTGCACTTATTAAGGTGTGTTCAAGTTCTTCACAATATAGATAATACCGCTTACAAATGGATTGAATGCAATTTGGAGTCTCGATGGGTGAGTCATGCGCGTGCGCCGGTTTCCCCTTAAACGCTCAACGGGTCAATGTGTTTATTAAATCGTGAACATCTCGTGTTTTGGGATTGTTGAGCACTTTTGCTTAAAAATTAAGTGATTCGTTGTTTCCGAGGCATAAGATGACGTTTAAGTGTGCGATCGTGAGGACTTGGTTTGACTCCTGGGTGTGGCAATTTGCTTTTATTAGATTTTTTTTGTAAATAATTTCTTGGTACCAGCAAGAAGTCTGAAAGCGAGCTCTATTGATCATGCTATAGATTCGCCCCTAGTAGATAGCAAAATGAGGGTAAGTATACACTTCTGTCTACCCCCTTCAGAAACGTACTGATGTTACAAAACTAATTTTTGGTTAGTGGCTCGAGCAATGTAATTGATGACTGATTATGCGATTCTGATTAAATAAGTTTGTATTGGGAAATTCTTAGTGAAGGTTCAGAATCAGAAGACTTGATTATATTTTAAATGAAACCAAATAAGACCCTATTGGCTTTAGTGTCTTCAAGTGTGGTAAAAGTTATGTTCTTTTGTTATTGCACAGATAAAACCACGGGAGCCTTAAATATGTTACCTATTATTTGTATGGCAATACTTCGGGTTAACCAAGTCCTTGACCTCATAAACAACATAATTATCATTATATTAATACATGAAGAGGATTTTTTGTACCCCTTTTTAAGAAAATTTCGCGAACGTAGTAACGTGATTTTTGGAATATTTACACTTAACATATAGAAGTGCAGAAAGCTTGAATTTTTAAACAATATAATATGTCTTACAACTATAAAAATTACGTGAAAACGGCTTAATGAAATTACACGCGTCCAGTATATGTGATTACCTATCATGGTAAGTAAGTCTATACAATGACAGCTCATGTTATACTGGCCAATGAAAAAACCATGGTCGAAATTCGACCACCACGCGATATCTAGTAGCATTAATTTTGTCAAAATGTTCACAATACCTTCAAAGAAAGATATCGAATAAATACTATCATAATTGCGACTTCCGCCTTACACAAGGCAAACAGTTAGTTATTGTATAACTCTTGATAATTTGACAGATGTTCTTTGATCGCTTATATTCGCTTTCTGTGGAAAACAGATAAGAAAATATAGGACAGACCACTGACTGTTATTCAGGAAACTAATTTTATATATAATATCATATACATACATATACACTAACTTCCTGTCTTTCAAATCAGGTTAGTAGAAAATGAGGCTAGCGCGTTCGAACGACAAGTAAACTCTAACTAAGCTTTATAATACAGGGTAGATAGATAATTAAAAGTTTTAACATACATTCATCATAATCTCTACTTATTTCTTTCATACTTTTGTCCATTCGCATAGACTCGCCATTTATTTTTGAATACTGACTACCGCTCAGAGAACAAAGTTTCCGATCCCAGACTGAAAATCGCAGTGGGATGTCCTCCTACTCGCTGGGCAGAAGACTTGGACGAAGTAATATGGCGTCGTTCAAAAAAGAACATTTAAAAACTAACCATTCCTTTCTTCCTCCTTTCAAAAAAACTACTAGTAGAAAGTCTCGTAAACTACTGGTTTACCATTTACCAAGAGCAGAGACCTGGTTGCTCCAATCAGCCTATAGTAGGTGGTCAGAGTGGATACTTACGAGACCCCAAAATATGGATTACAAGAACTCAATCAGTCAAACATATTCTCACGGAATTGTAATTCAATGTGATGCCGGATTCACGCCTTTTAAAAAAAATATTCATGGTAATCAGACATATAACAAGTGGGTCGTTCACTCCTCATACATGCCTTAAAAGGGCTGCAATGATGATGGACATCTTCCTAAAGAGAACACAGAATGATATAATAAACAACTGAATAATTTATATTACTGAGTAACATAGAATTCGTTTGCGTTTGTTGCTCACTGTTAGCCATATTCCATGAATTGATTTTATAGATTTGTTTAATGCGTAAGATTATAATAATGTATTCTCATTCTATAAGACTTACATAATATGTATAGTATAACATGCGAATGAATAATGATGGAATTACCTATTTATACGATCAGATTAATATTTTCATGTGTGTGATATATATTTTATTAATATCAGCGGCCGGTGGTTTCAACCGCGTAAGTCCCGATCCTGTGGGAATGTCGGGATAAAAAGTAGCCTATATGTTAATCCAGGTCTCCAGCTATCTACATACCGGTGAAACTTGGTATGTAGATAGCTTGAGACCTGGATTATCGCATAGGATTTTATCCCGACATTCCCACGGGATCGGGACTTACGCGGGTGAAACCGCGAGCCGCTGCTAGTTTATTATAAACCCCTGTCACGTAAAAATAATATGACGCAGAATAGTGACTTATTATCAATAAATACTAAAGTAAGGTATGTTGCAAAACATTGAGACAATAGTTTAGCATTCAGTAGTGAAATTTACATGAAAACCTCGTTACTACATGTAGTTGTCAACTCGTCCTCACTTTCCCTTACTCATAAATAATCAACACTGAATGATGTCATGAATTAACTAACCGAATTGTGTCACAAACATCGGTTATCTCGCCTTGACGTAATTATCACGTCGTTGTCTTCCTTAGTTAGGAAATTGTATAGCTAGTTTTGAATGTGTCTCGAAGCTTAAACGCACTAAAGATGTTTTATGCTTATCCGATTCTGGTCCTAAAGCGGACCCTAGACGATCATGCGGCATGATATGCGTTACGCACGCATGACCGTTTAATTGTATTGATTGATGCGAATGACATGCAAACTACGTGCATGATGTGCTGGCGGTTGATTGAGAATTCCTTTTATTGTTATATCGACAAAGACAATTGCTTACAAGTGCAGAAGACCTCTGCGCTGTACTATCTATATCGACTAAATAAAATGATAACAGCAAGCGAATTTAGTGAATTATCATACTGCAAGATAGACTTTCAATAGGTCCTTCATGTAGCATGATGATTCAGCATGTCATGCCGCCTGATCGTCTAGGATCCGCTTAAGTAATGAATAGGAGCACGCAAGAGCCTCTTCAGCGCGAAGTGCCCATATAGCACGTTTAACAACTTCATAATGCAATGCTCTGGAATTCAATTGAACTACAATGGGAGTATGGACTGGATCGGAATTGGTTCTTAGGTCAAACCGAACAAGAAATATATAAATCAAAACTTGACGTGACCTTAAACTTAAAGAACTTCACATGTTAGCTAGCTTAGTTACAAGAGACCAGACACTAAGTCGTTGCTGCCATAGAATATGCATTTTGTTTCGGACGCAACAAATTTCAACACTTTAGATAGAACCATGATATATCTTACCAGCCGAGGGTTAAGGCAGCATTGTAGTTGTTGATAATTGTATTTTTTGAGCATATTATATAAATGTTTATAAAACGCATTGGCATTGAGGCGATATTATCCTACTAATATTATAAACGTGAAAGTTTGTGAGTATGGATGTTTGTTACTCTTTCACGCCATAACCACTGAACCGATTGCGATCACACTTCTTATGTAGATAACTGGAGATCTGGATTAACACATAGGCTACTTTTTATCCCGTTATTCCCACGGGATCGGGACTTATGCGGGTGAAACCACGGGGCGCTGCTAGTACATTTATAATAATTTATAATGATTATGAGTTGTGTGCCCGTATAAAGACTTGGACGCCGAGGAAGGATAAACATTCCCATTCAGTGTAGCAATACTCCACGTCTTCCAGGAAAGTTACCACTTGATTGCGTGTTTTATATTTTTATTGAACTTAGTGATTTTATATAGGTACCTAGGCTTACGCGATTTTTATGAATGAGTTTTGACATACGCATTGCCTACTGATGTATATGTTAAATCGCTACGTTCACTAGTAAAACCAAAGTCAATTCAGCAAAATGTATCGTCATATGCCATTTCAAAAGATGGCACTCGTAAAGCCAATGTCAGCTTTTGAAATCGAAGTTTCCATAACAACTTGAATGTGTTACTGCTAATGCTTACTTAACAAGGTGTTATGTGTTTGGTGTTATGACGAAAGGTCTAAATATTATTAAGCTTTTAAAGGTAAAAAAAAATCCGATTTGTTTACATTTTATTCGTCACAAACTTAAACGATGTACGTGTATGTTGTGACGCAATTTAGTTCTTCAATAAGTAGACAGTAAGTATCCAAAACCTCATCAAATTTATTCATCCTACTAATATTATAAACGTGAAAGTTATTGAGGATCTATGGATGTATGGATGTTTATTACTCTTTCACGCAAAAACTACTGAATTGATTACGATGAAACTTGATAAGTAGATAGCTGGAGACCTTCATTAACACATAGGCTACTTTTTATCCCGATATTCTGACGGCACTGCGACTTACGCAGGTGAAACCACGGGGCGCAGCTAGTTCATTTATATACGTGAATACAATTATTTTATGTATACCCAAATAACTGGATATTCATATTCAATTGTATATATGAGCATACCTTTACGCGTTCTAGCTAGCTAGAGGATTTCACCAAATAACGAAAAATATATCTAAAAATAAAAATATATCTAGGTAAGTACTAATTGCAAAGTGAAATCAAGCTCTTTCAGCAAGCGACATTATAATAAGCTTTGCCACGAGCAATCCATTATGTACCTTATTTATGGTACGCAAGGTCTTCTTTTACTTCGATCGATCCGAGCCCTATATGCTTTTTTTTACCAACTACTTAGTAATCTGTGGCCTAACTGAGGTTGTCTCTTTGTATCTGCTCCGTGGGTTGTCTAATTAACTGAAAATCAACACTACATTTTACTAATTAAGTAAGAGACGTTTAGAATTTTGTTGTATAAATGAACTAATTACTTAAGTTTTTTTAGAAACTTATAAAGGATAGGCTGACCTATGAGAAAGTTATATCTACATTTAATACGGCTAAAATAAAAGGTTGACCTTCAACAAGAATAGACACAGGCCTGAATCCTAATATTATAAACGTGAAAGTTTGTCAGGATGTATGGATGTATGAATGTACGGATTTTTGGATGTATGGGTGTTTGTTACTCTTTCACGCCAAAACTACTGAGCCGATTGCGATGAAACTTGGTATGTAGGTAGCTGGAGACCTTCATTAACACATAGGCGACTTTTTATCCCGATATTCTCACGGGATCGGCACTTACGCGGGTGAAACCGCGGGGCGCTGCTAGTATACCATAATAGTATGCATGCAACTGGTCCATCCATACATAGGTTCATAAAAAGTAATATAATACCGATGGAATTTATCCCAATCATAACAGAAAACTAAATTACAAACAGGTATCTCTAGGCTAGGGACAGTATCGTGTGACGAATAGCTATTATCTATTTTGTGCTAATAGGCCACAACTTAGCATAACTGCTACAAGTGTTTGCACTACTGATTTGCAGGTGGAACCTCGGTGACGAAGAATTTTAAAATTGCAAAACAAGAAGGACTGGAAAAGCCATCCAATTAAAAATAGTCATCATATGTATAAGTATTAGGTAGTTTTTATGTCGAAGTTAGTATCTGATAGGTTTAAAGTTACAAACAAACAAAGTAACATAGTTTAAAATAATAGTTAATAATAGTTATAATAAATAGTAGTAATCCTACTAATATTATACACGTGAAAGTTTTTGAGGCTGTATGGATGTTTGTGACTATTTCACGCAAAAACTACAGAAACGATTGCAATTAAACTTGGTATGTACCTAGTTAGCTGGAGATCTGGATTAACATATAGGCTTAATTTGCAATAAAAAATATTACTGTAACTACTATTTCTAAAGTTGGACCCAACTGCAATATTTCATTAAAATCGGTTCATTAGTTTAGGAGTTCATCGCGAACAAACAACATGTCACGAATTTTATATATTAAAAGATTGGTGCCAGGATTTAATTTCGATTTCAAGCTATCTTTCATCGCACTAATTATAGGCGGTTCATACTATCTGCATGACTGCTTGCACGTGCATTCGACTACAACTTCAAGTGATGCAGTTTTGATTCCCGCTCATTATAGATATACATATGCATTACTGTGTCTATTTACTGACACATTCTAAGCACATTGACACCATAAAATTCCGAAGATACAATTACGTTGATGCGTGACACACTATCGTACCAAAAAGAACATAAAAAAAAACCTATATCCTTCTATGCGATAAACTAAATTTCACACAGACCAAAATCGCTGCTATTTATCTCGGAAATAGCAATATTTGTATCTTTAAAGGCCGTCTAGCCTTTTATGTATAAATCCTAAAACAACGTACTCCCAGCTCGACTAAATCTCAAAGTGACTAACACTTTGGTAGTTATTGTTTCTTATCGAATGCCCTGTCCCGGTCTAGTTTTTGTTACAGAAATGTTTAGGTAGACTTGCACAAATTTGAACTAAAGCGGTGATTGTTTTTAGCCGAAGATGTATGTTGCATCCATACATACAAATATCCGTACATCCATACATCCTCACAAACTTTCACGTTTATAATATTAGTAGGATTCAGGCCTGTGTACACGTAGACCGGTCACCTGTGTTGTACACTGTGTTTGACAGACACTGTGCCAACACAATATAAGCTTTCTCCACAAAACATTTTTTATATCAACCTATTTCCTTATCAGCTGTCCCTATTCCCATGGGAAACGAATTTTGTGTAATGTTTATAAAACTTGTAGATAACCAACCAAGTAAGGGAAACGCAGTCAAAACATCGGTTCATATGTTTTGAGTTAGTTTTGACATTTGATGCGCTTACAATGTTATGCTAAATGATCGTTTCCTTGTCTAAACACCACTAGGCGAACACACATTCTGTAACTAAGTTTTGTGGAGATTGTGGAGAACAATATTGAGACACACTTACACTTTTGAATAGTTTGTTGAATTGTTCTGACACTGGTTTATATAAGGGACTAGCTGCGCCCCGCCGTGGGAATATCGGGATAAAAAGTATCCTATGTGTTAATCCAGGTGTCCAGCTGTCTACATACCAAGTTTCATCGCAATCAGTTCAGTAGTTTTTGCATGAAAGAGCAACAAACATCCATTATACATCCTCACAAACTATCACGTTTATAATATTAGTAGGATTGACATGTGTGTGTGTGTAAGATTTTATGACGATAATAGAATATTCAGAATTATTTAGATTCTTTCGATTTCTTTGTGCACTTCTCGTGATTTCTGTAACATTCTGGTTACTAGAAAGTCTAGCTCAATATTGCATTTATGCATGGTGGGGGGGCCTATGTCAAATGCTGCCACTACTATATATCAGAATCAACAGCACGTAAAACTTAATAGGTGTTGTCTGTGGTAGAAAAGATGGGGTACGGATAGAAGGGGTACTGCCCTACGGTAAACGTAGAAGGTTTATTAGAAGAATTGAAGAATTATTATATTTACTAACTTTTGCCAAAAGAAGAAGCTTTTGCTTTGATGAAATAACCTTATGTCCGTATCTGTACCCATGACAACGTGTTTGTAAAATTTCACGATTATCGGTTAAGTAGTTAAGGCGTGAAAGCTTAACAAACAAACAAACTTACTTTCGCATTTATAATATTAGTGTGGTATAGAATTAGATCGGTAACAAAACATAAAATAAGAGATATTGTAGAGAATTTTGTTCGTGGGAGAGCCACGCTTCGGCACGTAAGTGCAAAAAACTGCTCGACCAGAGTGATAACTCTGGTCGAGCCCGTGAGGCAGTGGTATCCCACGGCCTCACAGAAACCCGGCAGTGGAGCATTATAAGCAGTGTTTTTCACCGAGTGAGTGAGGTTACCGGAGGCCCTAATTCTTCCCTCTACCCCTCTACCACCCTCTCCTCTCTCTCTTCCCCTCTGCCTCTACTTGTGACTCTTAAGTTGCAGGTGCCCATGGGCAGCGGTAGTCATTTACCATCAGGTGACCTATCTGCTCGTTTGCCCTCTATCCCAAAAATCCCAAAAAATAATATAGGTATTTGTACGTCACTAACGCACAAATGACGTCGCTGTGGAGCATTGAACAGGTACCGGCTACTGCTTCCTAAATCAATCATACGTCATCCGATCTTCGCGATATGACTTCGGGTACAGAATATATATATGTTTGCAAAACAACGATTTTATGTCCCTCTCTTTTTATTAGGTATTATGTTCGTATAATAATTTGAGAACCACCGATGCTAATCATTATTCTTTGTTCATAGATTTTCCCACTGGGGTTAATGTACTAAAACACCAAACAGTAAGTACTTATCAAAATCGTCACGATTCTTGAGCATAACTTATTAATGTCGTTTAATTATTTTCCTTTAGTCTCTCTGCTTAAAATATCATATTACCCAATCATTAAGTGTGCTATATGCCGAAAAGTGCACTTGAAGAACAGAAAATAGGCACATTATTTATTTGGGTTTTTTAATCTGTTTCTTTCAATTCTTTTTTAACAGATGCAGATCTATTTTTTATCAGTTGCCTACATTTTTAGTTTAAATGTAGAAATGAATGTGAACAAAAAGGACTACAAATTATTGAAAACAGCGTGGTGTAAACCAATGAAACAACGCGTTTAGACAACGGGTACATAGACGACTTAACATTGGCCAGGGTTGCAGACAGCAGCCTATCACATAGGAGGATTTACAAGAATGAATAGAAAACCAGCATAAATTAAAAATGTTAAATACCCCAACTGAGAAATCCTTTCAACGATTAGAAAAAGAGCTAGTCTTCGAATTATAGCTAAAACACTCTCAATCAAGTCTCCTTTCAATGAAAAAAATTAAATTAATATCGGTCCAGCCGTTTAGAAGTTATGATGCCACAGACACACAGATAAACTTATAACACCTTTTTATTAACACCCCATCCATTTAGCGTCGGGGGTTTAAAAATAACCCACTTCAACAACACAACAAACATTTAGGTAGGTAGTCATAATTGACAAATAGCTACAATGAACATTGTAAGTGTTGGCCTAAACATGGCCTATAACACATTTCTGTAAACTGATTCTCAGAGGTACACCATAACAGATACCGAAACAAGCTCCTGTAGAGCCATGCGGGGTCATCGCCCGGAACAATGAGCCTCATCGTCGATATCCTGTCCCTTGACGGCATCGCATTATTATTCCTATCCAGTTCTCCACTCACACCGATATGACTAGCTTGGGTATAAGGAAACTAGTATTTCGTGATGTTAAATAATTTTAAAGTAATTTATGGGTTTACCCGAATGCGCATCGGGATACAGGTAATATGTACGTTAGGGGCTGTGCATTAATCACGTGATGTTTTTTTTTATCAACTTTTTACCCATGGTGATACGTGGTGAGATTTTAGACTAATCCCACCCTCCCTCGTGTATTTTTCTATTGCCAAATATATTTTTTTTTAGAATATTATCGTTAAATAATAATATTAGCGCGTTTTACGAAACGAAAACGAAAATAAATACACGTGATAACTCACTACATCCCCCTTCCCCCTTGTGAATTTTCGTGATTTTTTCCGCCACCCTTTCACGTGATTAATGGACAATCCCTTATGTCAAAGTCACAGAGCACAACTTCGCGAACAGCGCCCTCGTAACAGAAAGCCAGAACTAAATTCAAGTACATAATTATAATTGTTTATATTTACTGTACCCTATACGTTACATTTTATTTGCATTTTGAGATGAGATAAAAGAAAGGCCGTATCAATTCACCCTCATTAAACCAGTTATTAATAAAATACATCGATTTTTCTCAGCTAGCATTATTATCTAGTAATTTCACAAGCGAAATAATATTCAAAAGTATTTTAGCTAAAGCACATCGCCTTTTAGCCAATAGAGACACAACGCCATTTATAGAGGCGTGTGAGAAATAATATATAATAATAGGTAATAGATTTATTAAATATAAATAAAATATTTTTATATTTTGTTTGGAAGTTACTTGTCAGGGTAAACAGGACGGAAGGCAGGATAAGATATATCATTCGTCTCAACTATATGTGTAGGTTAGAATAATATTAAGGAGCGGTCGATAAAAAAAAAAAAACAATTCAAAACTAAAACCGGGCTACGTAAAAATCGCGCTCTGAAAAGTATAAAACAACAAACAACAACAATATTCTTGTGTGACATTCTTATCTACAAACTATTCAATATATAAGTACTAGATGAAAACCCGGCTTCACTCGGTTGAAATGTAACTCATAATCATAATACACAATCTTTTACAAAATGTAGATAGATATAAGTACGTGTGAATCGACCTAAACGAACTCAAGATGGTATCCGAGTCGCCAATATGGCGACTGCCATTTGCACCATTAGAATTTAACAAAATACTCGATAATCTGAATTTTTCTGAATGTGCGTGTATGTATGTGTTGTCGACTCGAAATCATTATTTTTTTGTTTTATTATTCAGGTAAGGTTTCAATCGAGTCTACCCTACCCCTTGACCGAATTATTAATATAGATCATTTAATAAGTAGACAACTTACATAATTATACATTTTAATTTAAATACGTTGACATGGTGATTTTTATAGGATAGCCTTGTTCGTATGCCACTTTACAATAAGGGTTTGTTTACACAACAATACATTTTATAGTATTACAATACACAATACATTAGTATATTTGACTGGCCTGTTGTTCTAGTGGTTACTGATCCTAACTGCTAAGCCAGAGGTCGTGAGTTCGATTCCCACCCAGGACAAATAGTTGTGTGATGAACATGATTATTAGTTCTGTGTCTGGGTATAATTTATCTATAATATATGTATGTATTTAGAAATATATAAGTATGTTTATCAGCAGTCTGGTTACCATAATACGGGCTCTGCCTAGTTTGGGATCAGAAGGCCGTGTGTGAGATGTGTCCAGTTATTATTATTTATATTATTATATAAATAAATATATCAGTAGTAAGCGATCCTCCTTTTGGTTTCGCAGTAGTCAGGCAAACAAGTCTATTGAGTCATTTATCATCATTAAATAGGTACTTATTTATTATTTCGAAATGAAACTAAAACGTCCATAAAAACCTAAACGGATGGATTTAGCTGACGCAGGAACATAAAACACGTAATTAAATACGATAAATAATTATTAATTGCAGTCGGAGTATTTTACATTTGCTAGAAGAGGCGGTAAGTAAAAAATTGAAACCGAACAGATAGATCAGAAGTTTTAATTCCGAGCTGAGCTGTCTCACCGAAGTAATTATTATCTTATCTGTGGTCTCACTTACGAGTACACTGCTTCGAATGGGACAATTAAATCCCGGTGGAGGAATATTAGGCTTCGAAGATTGTTTTAAACTACCTTATTTCTTTTTTTTTAACGCTTTTAATAGCTATGTAAACTAACCTTGAAAGTAAATTTTACCTTATTCGTCATTGTCCTATCGAAATGAAATGTTGTATGTATATCGGGATGACAATACTTTAATTTGGCATCTTGGAGCTGATCTGATAATGGAGCCAGGAGTTGAATTGTGGAACTCTTCAGTGGCAGTAAACCCCTCTAGTTTGGGCTTATAACAACAGATTGGGCTTAGTAACGGTAGTCTAATGATGAACCTAGGAGGTAGATAGTCGAACTCTTTTGACTTTTTAATTTTATTCCCTTTTAAAACGTGTTTTTTTTTGCAAACTATAAGTCATTAATCGTCGACAAAGCGCTGTAGCAAATTGCGCAAGCTGCCTCTTGGCCTTCGCAGTAGCATAGAGAAGCTTAATTTAAGTCATAAATATTCTATTATATTTTTTGTGATTTAATTGCAGGATACGGATAAATTATTAGGTATTATCATGTTTTGTTATTATGGTCATACAACATGCGATATAATAATAAAAGAACACCACTACATATTGAAGATGACTGGACTATTGTTATTTTCTTTTTTAATTTCATCGACCTTTCAATATAAACCTTGTACGTCTTCTCCGTCTTGATTGATGTTGTAACTTGTGCATCTTGCATGCATGCTGCATTGACAAGGTTGTCAGTACAGTGACCATGACTTGAGGTAAAAAATATTAAAAATTCGGCCGTGATGTGCCGTGAAAATAAAAACCTTTTTTACAAGGATATAAATGGATATGTGTAGTCTGGTAGAATGGACCCAGAAAAATAAATGGAAAAATAAATTAAAGCCATTTATTACATATACAGGGTGCGAAAAAGTTAAGTAGAGTTTTATTTGTTATAGTTTAGGCACGTTGAAGTAGTTGTTTGTGCCTTTTCTAAAGATACTTATGAGAACAAACAAAGGCATGGTAGGGATACCTCCTGTAAAATATTAATTAAGGAATATCTGTGACCAATTCTGCATTACCAACCGTAAAAACAACCTGTCCAATCACAGTTTTCTACAGTTCTGTAGATTTGACGGGTATGATAACCGTGAGATGAAACACGTTTATTATACTATTGTAATAAACCAGTAGGATTGCAGAATCCGTACCTAGATACCTTTTTAAAATATCGGATCTCAAGTTACCTCGTACAGAACACGTTCACAGTTCACTGCAGTTCTGTCGTAACTGATCGTGAGACAAGTATTTTTCATACTCTCGTAATTATCTACTATCGCATTAAATTAATAGTTAAAAATGAAAGTTTCAACACAATGCATCTGTTGTGTCGATGTATATTTACTATAAATTAGTATCATTAATAGCTCTAGCAGAGCTAAAGCTAACCATTATTAGGATTTATTGTGCCAAACAGCAAATAAACTAAATACTGTCAATTATTGTATGGACTATCCGCCTGGACAATAAATGCATGGTCATACTATAGATATGAATACGAGCACAAAAATGATGATCATTCATCTTAAGTTTATCTCATTTTTTATATTTCGTCATTCATTTATGTTATGTAGAATCAATTATTTATTCGACACAAGAATTATGTTGTAAAGAAAATATTATTACATATTTATGTACTGTAGGAATTGCTTTATATATACAATGTGGGTAATAGGTGTGTGTATATAGCTTATGATGCACATATTTTGCATGTGCAATAAGGGTTGGGGTACGTGTCTACGTTTTTTTTTATCTGATTTTGAAACTTTTTTAACACATCATAATGTTACAACTACTAGTGGGTTTGGAAATTATTTGGAATGATTCCAGAGTTGCGGGGGACTTTACGAACATTCAAACAACGGACACAAAGAACATCCAGAGTCGGGTAGTTAACCTAGATAGTTTGTAGATCACACAATTTTTTGTCCCGTGTGGGATTTGAACCCAACACACGCCGGCGATCACTTACACCATTGCGCCACACGTACTCTCGAAAATCGGTAGTGAAGGCGTGAAAAGCATAACAAACAAACGTTCTCATTTGTAATATTAGTTAGAATTATTACGTTGTCTAGGTTTGCAGTGCTCACATTGTACGCAGGATTTAAATTTAAGATCTGTTGTAAGTTAATTTGGTGTACAATAAAGAATATTCTATTCTATTCTATTCTACTCACCTTCGGCTTATCAATCCCAACGATTTCAAAACAAAAAAACGTTGGAGTATATTGTTTGTTACGAGCACTTTGTCAGCATTGTCAGGCACCTTCGGATCATCAGCTTGTCTCCTGAAAAAGAAAAAAATATATTCTTACATCGGTTTTCCCCAACAACCTCAATTCAAGGGATACTTGTTCATATGCTTAATTTTAATAATTATTATTATTTCAACTGCAGGGCACCCCACCACCACGCACCGCATGCTGGAGAGCTTTGAACGATCTCTGGCCTCCATGAACGCTGGCCAGAGGGCGAGGGGTTGGGGGAGGAACACCCCGTGCCAAACTTCAGTGCATAAGCCTGCGTGGGAAATGGTTACAGATATTTGAAAATACTTGTAAATCTAATCTACCGTATTCAAATAGGTACTCAATACTTAAAAAATAGCATACATTACATATTAACTCAGATTACGCTACGCCTCACGATTTTAATTTCGAATTATTGTTTAGCTTATAGCTCATTATTGTTTCTCTACAGTAAAATTTATATAATACCGTTTCATTTAAAAAAAAAAATTACCTACTTATTTTATTTTTAAGTTTCTTATTTAGTTACTTAATATATGGATTTTTTGATTGTGTACTTACTGTATTCGACTAGTCAAGCCCTTTCATTTGATATCCATATTCCAGGGGTTATAAAAAAATATGTAATCCCAAACTTTGTGGTGGCGGCCATCTTGGAAATTAAAGTTATGCTGAATACACATAATTATATAGTCATCAAAACTAAAGATGTGTACCAAATTCCAGATCAATTGGTCAACAGGAAGGGGGTAGAATTTAAATTGTTAAATTTGACCCAAAAAACCAATAGGTGAAACTAAATAAACGCGTTTAAAAAGAAAGGTTCTCCTAATCAAATGTGACTGGGACTAAATCATTTATTACAACCTTGTAATGTAAAACATCTGAACATCATGTTAGCTTCGATGTGTATATTTTTAGTAACATATATATATTATTGTCTGCCCGTGGCAACTAAAATACAAGAATAATTCGAAGAATAACTGTCTAGTTTCCTCAACAAACCGCATCAGCACACTTGTAATTACATACGAATTTAATTACAAAGTTTTTATATTAGAGATTAGTTCCAGTGCTCCGTGATTACCACGGCGTGTTCGTTCAAACGAGCGTAGAGAAGCGATGTAATTTAACTTTTATATAATATCGTACGAAGGTTAGGTAATATTTGTGTCAAGATTGATGCGTGTGTGATGTACTTTTCCCTAATATTGAAGGTTGCACGGTCACGCTCACAGAACTGTCTCAGGTTCTATGATTCATTGTCCAGCGGCTATACATATAATACCTAGCTTAGAATCGTTGAAGGTTTATAAATTTATAATCGATAATTGATTTACTAATGAAACGATGAATGATGAAAAAGGATACTGAGAAAAAAAAAATACATATGTGAATTGATAACGGAAACTGACACAGAACTTATGGAATCGAGGAATTGTTAACCACTTTATTGGATGAAACATTGTCAAAGGCTACACAAACAAAAAGTGCAAAGAAAGAACTTGACTTTGTTTAAATGAAGAAATGAAATTTGTTTATTTCAGCGACATGCTAAGACATACATATACATACACTTGATATGACAACTATACACTGCAATACATTATACAATATGCAAGTATGCATGCCCAGCATAACCCGCCGAAAAGGGTCACCACCTCAGCATTTGCTAGACGTGAACCATTTACTTGCCTAGATGTATTAAAACTTTACTTAAAATATCACAACTGCAATTGTAAGTAGTAAGAACTAAACTTTGTAAACTTTGTAGCCAGTACATCATTAGTAAATAATCAGAATCACCAGAAATATAACAAACCGTCTAATACAAACCGAACTGAAGCCCTGCACAATACATCAGGATCAACAATAATGCCCCAAAATAACCCCTTCACAACGTAGTGAGGAACTGGGAACCCTTTGATCCCATAAGAACAGCGTAATGAAGCAAATGTGATTATTTGTAAGGAGACCTATTACTACTTATTAGACATTGTTAGCCCTAATCTATATTTGATTTTTTTAAATCAGAAATGAGAAATACCAATTTCATAAAACATCCGCATAGCATAAAAGTCCAAGTGTCGCATGAAAACTACTGAACAAGTTATCATCATTCATTATTATCTTCATTTAAGTAAAAACAAAAAAATATGATTGGCTTGTTGCTAAAACAGTAGACTCCCAACTCCTAGTTTTAAAGGAGAAACAACGAGTAGGTAATTTAGCATTTAATTTTGTTGT
This sequence comes from Callimorpha dominula, assembly GCA_949752705.1. NCBI lineage: Eukaryota > Metazoa > Arthropoda > Insecta > Lepidoptera > Erebidae > Callimorpha > Callimorpha dominula. Next base: position 7,171,700 of record OX457010.1, on the reverse strand, counting down.
AAACAAATAAATTGCCAGCCACAACAAGTAATCGGTTAAAAGGTCGGTAAATCCAGGGTTTTACTGCCTTAAAATATTAAAATCGATAAGGTCCCATAGTCTTCATTTTATAAAATTGACTATACCCGTTAAATTGGTAGCTAGCAATCTGCAGTTCTGCAGTTCGTACGAGCCCTCTGAGATGACCACTACACCGTGCATCGGCGACGCGGTAAGTGGTAACTGTCTATTACAGAAAATGCTATTATTACTACTTACGAGCATGCATGAAGATTCAATTAGTTTAATTATAGTTAGTTTCAATTAGAACCGAAACTAAATATTTCGCGGTCTAATCGCGTCACTAATTGAGTGATGGTGGTTGGTTGTACAGTCAATGAGTAAATAGCTATAGCCTAACCATTCGCTTCTAAGGTTACCCTTGGAAGCAAATGTCTATAACATAATAACAGTGCTTTACTTTCGGTAATGATAAAATCTAAAATTGTCCTCTATCAATATAATCTTTTCATACTAAAATCCCGAGCATATTATTAGTGAACAAAGATGACCTTTTGCGCGTGAGTGTAAACTATCGGCGCGTGCTCAAACCGAAACGTCACGTGTTCTAAGTGTTTTTGACATTTGTATTTGAATGCCCGCGCCAACCTGATGGTGGCATTTGATTTTATGAGAATTCCGTAAGTTTTAGAAATTCATGTTTTGTTGTTATTATTTTACTGAAGAAGTCTATTATGTTTTGATTAACATAAATTACTCTACACCTGCTTTTCTTGCGTGCCTAACAAGTTTTATATATATATGCACTTATATGCAAATTATGAAAGTTTACCTGTTTTTTTTACAAGATCTGGTAGTCTAGAGTTAAATGTAGAGAAGTACCAAATTTTATAAGTAGCCATGTCATTTAATTATTTTACAGAAAACAATATTAATCCTGTAAGTAAGTATCGGATTATTCCTAGCTACTAAAAATATAATTCCATAATCAATACAATCAATACAAATAAATAAAATTGAAGTGTCAGTTTGTAATGTCAAAATAATAGTTTTTTTTTTAAGCTCATACAGTTATTTGCACATTACCTATGCCTAAAAATCAGTTTTTTTTATTTTTGTCTGTCTGTCTGTTTGTTAAGGTTAATCTCCGGAACGGGTGGACTTATTTCCACGGGACTTTCACTGGCAGATAGCTGGTGTTATAAGGAGTAACTTAGGCTACTTTTATTTTAGGAAAAGAATTAGGGTTCGATAGCGAAGCGAAGCCACGCGGGAACTGCTAGTACACACTAAGTATTTTATTTATATCCGCATCAAGATACGCTAGTAATAATAACTCAGTGTTCGAAAATGCAAAATTTCTTAAGTCAGCCTCTATGTATACATATTTTGCTTAAAAAAAAACAAATAAAAAACTTAATTATGGTTATAATACAGAACATTAGTTTAATATATTCAGTACAGCATTATTCAAACACTTCAAATAGATATACGACCAAACTTAACGGGCGTTAAAGGTTATTGATAGTCAGACTCAGACCAATCAAAATTCCACCATCGCATAGAACTATTAATTGAAATAATTAAATACAATTACCATGTTTCAATACACATACAATAACCATGGTTGGTGCTACGACGGAACTCGCATTTGAAAATAAAGAGCAATTTCTATGATCAATCATAACAGCCATATCAACAAAAAATAATGGCTGGAAAACAAACCAATGTGTGATTTGTTTTAAAGAAATACGACTATTATAGCTGGAACATGAAGATCTAGCAAGAGGATTTCAAAATTTAAAATCAATTTCTAACATTGTAACTAACATTAGGTGGGAGAGCCATGCTTCGGCACGTATGGGCCGGCTCGACTCCGCTCGATACCACGGCCTCATAGGAAACCAGCAGTGAAACAATGCTTGTTGAGTGAGGTTACCGGAGGCCCTAACCCTTCCCTCGCCCCCTCTCCTCCCCTCGAATCCCCTCTCCCGTCTTCCCGCACTTCCCCTCTTCCCCTATTCCCACCTTAAAGGGCGGCACCGCACTACTTGTAACTCTTGAGTTACAGGTGCTCATGGGCGGCGGTAGTCATTTAACATCAGGTGACCCGTCTGCTCGGTTGCCCCATATAATATAAAAAAAAAAATTGTATTTAAAAATACAGATCGGCTATAGATTTTTGTATGTGATTCTTCCGTCGATTTTCCGCAAGGCAATCCAGCTTCGTCTGCAAATATTGTTTGCAAGTATTGTTTGTCACCTTGAAGTTAGGACTTAATATGTTCAACAAACACTGCTAAAGGAAGTCTTGTTATGTTTTAATGTCACGTCTCTGCGTTCGTATGTGATTCAAGGTCAGTTTCCATAATAGGATTCTCGTCTAAATTATTATTTTATTTGTAAAATAATGACGTCTTTAACTAAAAATAACGTTTCAAACCATTAAGATTGCAAAAAAGATACAGACTTATAGCGCTTTTAACACCAATAATATCACTGAAAAAATACGCTATAATAGAAAACCTAATAAAATAGTAAGAAAGAGTGTTGCAATCCATCTCCTGGCTGCATCATATTACCAATGTTACTAAGCCCAATCTGTTGGACTCGTCAAAATAAATCACATGAAAAAAAAAAAAAACATGAGCCAAATTCGAGAGGTTTACTAGTAGCCACTGAAGACCACCACTATCCATGATCAGATCAGCTCCGAGATGCCAAATTATAGTATCAATTGTCATCGTTGTACATTTATATATATATATACACAGTTTCATTTCGAAACGTCAATTAAAAGTAAATTAAAATTAGCTTCCAAGATTTGTTGACATGTTTAGTTAGTTAAGACTTACAAGTGATGCTAATTAAAGTAAAAACCGGCCAAGTGCGAGTCGGAAGCACGAAGGGTTTCCGTACCATTATCTATACAACATTAGACACTATAATATTCTGTGAATATTTCAAGCGTCTACCTGTTGCCGTTATTAATATCGAGCAAAAAACGGCAAAAAGATCACGTTAGTTGTATGGGAGCCCCACTTAAATATTAATTATATTCTGTTTTTAGTGTTTGTTGATATAGCGGCAACAGAAATACATCATTTGAGATGTGATGAAATTTCAACTGTCTAGATATCAAGGTTCATGAGATACAGCCTGGTGACAGACAGACGGACAGTGGAGTCTCAGTAATAATATAATAAAAGGGGCCCCCTTTTTAACCTTTGGGTACGGAACCCTAAAAATTAACCTGATTATATTTAGAAATATGTTAAAAATATATTACTTTACGATATTGCATGTCGCTCCATTTTTTTATAAAAATCGGTCGTCTGTAAAGTCGGTTTACTGACGATAGTTGAACGTGACAACGTCATAGGAACGCCTCAGAGCGAGGTAACGCCGTATGAGTCATGTTTTTACTTGCGTGCAGCCGGCTCCATCGAATTATAAGACGTTGTCACGTCAAAAAATATTATTACTTTGTTTGTTTACGATGCTTTAGTGAGTATGCAAAGATTTTCGACAAAAAGTTGCAATGCATGCCTTGGGAAACCTAAAACTTCAAGTGGAAACATTCAATGTGTCTTGCCGTTGTATGAAGATAAGTTACTAATCTTTGTTTACCGTTCTTTTAGTGCCCATGAAATAATTTTAAAGTACGCTTAAGATTTCGATCATAAAGCATGTTACTTATTATATTTATAGCAAGTAGTATCTTTGTACCAAGTCTATTGCCCTGTTGTCTGTGACCATCGCACAATTCCGACATCGGCATTTTGAAACGCACTCAAAGTATTTAAACTTGTGTGACAGAGTGCATTGTAAAACAATAGATAGTTGATATTAACCTTGTGCGTTACATTTTTTTAATATAAAACAAAGAGATTTGGTTTTTAAAGAACTTGTATCTAGTCCAACGAATGAGTTATCTAAATATTGTTTACGAAAGCTTATTAATACTAGTGACCCGGCCCGGCTTGGCAGGGGCACAATTATCGTCATATTTCAACAAACAAACACAAAACAAAATAAAACTATACGTATAAACCTTGCTCTTGAATCAGTCTATCTATTTATGAAAACTGCATTAAAATCCGATGCGTAGTTTAAAAGATCTAAGCTTACCACCCCGGCTTCGCACGGGTAGCAGAGACATCTTCAACAATCATCAACATATTTCAATCAATTTATACAAAACCTTAACAAATTATATACCTAAACCTTCCTCATGAATCGCTCTATCTATTGGTGAAAACCGCATGAAAATCCGTTCAGTAATTTTTGAGTTTATCGCGAACAGACAGACAGACGCGGCGGTGGACTTTGTTTTACAATATGTAGTGATAATAGAGATTACAAGTAACCACGATCTAAGTGAGTATGGGGTTTATACAACTGGTTATTGGAGGAGGTTAAAGAAGCACATAGATAGTATTTATTGAAATGAACTGATAATTTAGGTCGCTTGAGTAGCTTCGTTTGACATTTGGAACTGCGAGTCTTGGTGGTAAAAGTAACTGCCTACTATAAAATGGGGGTGTGTGGCTGTTTCTTACTTAGTTATATCAAAAACATGCATCTGCCTCACAATAATTTAGCAAGTCTTGTATGTATTTGTATTATCTAAACTAAAATTATAAAGAGGAAACATTTGTGTGTATGTTTGTAATGTTTTCACACAAAAACAACTGGACCGATTGCGATGAAACTTGGTATGTAGAGCTGGAGACCTGGATTAACGCATAGGCTACTTATTATTCCGACATTCCCACGAGATCGGGACTTACGCGGGTGAAACCGCGAAGCGCTGCTAGTAATTTAGTAAAAGTGAGTGAATTTAGTATAATTGCTTTTCAATTGTCAAAATGTTTAGACTTTGGAACTCAAGTAGGCCAAAATCGGCACTATCACCTTAGCGATATGAATAAAAATAATACCTCAATAACCTACAATGAGTAGTTCAAATACCAGGTATGTTGCACAGATGATAGAACAAAAATGTCTCTAAACAATGGTTTGCTCTGAATTCTCACAATTGTTCCGCGCACTTTGCGCCCGCGCAGGTGTGTGTACTTCTGATAATTCATTACTTTGCAATTTATAATAAACTAGTTGTGCCCACGACTTCGTCCGCGTGGAATAGTGCCTTTGGGTAGAATTTTTAAATATTTTGGCTAATTGACGATACTTTCATACAACTTTTCATCCCCACCTTTCAATCCCTTACACATCTTTTTCGCATTAAAAAGTAGCCTATGTCTTTTTTCAGGCTCTAGACTCTGTGTACCAAATTTCATTTAAATCGGTTCAGTAGTTTTGGTGTAAAAGGGCGACAGAGTTACTTTCGCATTTATAATATTAGTAAGGATGTTGTACTTTATCACATGCATTTATCAAGCTTTTGGAAAATAGAACGTAACGGAACATTTCATTCAAATTGGAGCCACATGACATGAGAAAATATAGTACGCAATAATGTGCAAACTAGCCCAAAAGAAACAACTCGGCATTCGATATTCAAAAATCATTTTGCTTATCCTTGGCTCGCGTAAGCTATATACCCAAATCCGTACAGTTGGTAATTATCAACAGTTTATTTTGGAAGTATGTTGTGTGACCTTTGGGAGGTCAAGAAAGCCTGTTGACCTGCAGTAGTAACCTGCTTGAACCAAGTTCAAATTGTGTTAACTGAATGCTCTTGAACACATAAGTGTTTCAATAACACTTATGTGTTCTACGAAGCACTTTCATCGTATCGTTGTTTATTTTAATAGCAGAAGACCGACTAGCTGTACGACATCTAGCCGTAAATATGGTTCAACCGCAGAAGATCCATTGGCCTGATCCATAATGGATCTAGTGACGATTATTTTTCTCATTAAGTCTATTTATGAAAAAAAATATAATTATCTTGAAGGTACGACTTTTGTCATCATCGTATCAGTAAGAAAATAACGGAACCTATATGTGTAACTTAGTTGTCAAGCAGCATGACCTTTAAAGCCTGACTTTTCGACCACGTTTGTGACGGGTAGTGCAACCCGGTCGAAACGTCAGGCAGTTCAAAGGTATGTAATACCTTTAGTAACCATAATTCTAGAGCAATCGTTTATTCTGTTTTATTTTCAGTTTTACACGAGGAATAAGCAGGGGTATCATTGCGTGAGTCGGAGTTGGAGCAACTAAAACTGTTGGGTAATGCCTCACCTTCAAAATTATTTATTAATAACATTATGTACATGCATATACAAATGAATGTATAATTCGTCTGCCTTATTAGAAATAGTTATAAATTTCATAATTTGAAACGGAACTAAACATGAGCACAGATAATATAATACTACATGAGGTTAAATATTTTAGTTACATAAGGCCTCTATGGCCGCTCCGTAAACTTTGGAGTTCGGCTTAAATAAAAAAAAGTACCACCCAAATAACAAGAAAAGATAACTGCCCTTTATTAGGACTAAGTTATTTGACAGTGGCTGCGAGTCTTCGAAAAGTGGAGACAATAGACAACAATATTTGTTTTATAGCCTTTGCTTTAATACCACTAACTTGAGAAAAAAACAATACGGCCTGCCTGACGCTAAGGGGTACCGGGGACTATTAAAACACCGTTGTAACTTGTGCGTATATCCCATAGACAAGGGGTCATCAAATCCGGACCGTGGTCTGGATCCGCACCGCCGACCTGTTTTGAGCGGACCTTAAGTAAACAGTACAATATAATATATGTATAACAGACAATCTCCTTTGATTCAGTTACTATTATAGATTAACTACGGCAGTTTCTTGTTAGAGACTTGGATACAATTTGTTTAATAAACAAAACAAAATTAACCTTGAAACTTCTTACTATGTTAGGGTCAACCTTATTTTTGAAGCAGCATTTTCCAAGATGAATTTAATTTAAAAATAAATTTCGATGTCTCCACTTATTAATCAACATCTGCAGGATTTAATGACAATGGTTCCGATTCTATTGTACACTCGACTAAACTAAAACCTGACTTAATTTCTTCATATGAAATCAACCTAGTGTTCTTCGTAATAAGGTCTATTTGTTACTAGCATCTATTTCTCAGCGCCGCTAAATTTCACTAAAACCTGTCAACGTATACTCAACTTTATTTCCACGCAGCGAGAGTCTCCATTTATTCAAACGCTGTACAATTGCCGTATAAAAACTTGTTCAAAACGAACAAGGATGACGTGTTTTTATCTACACCTACGAAGACGCTTACTAAAAACACAGAGCAAAAGAGATGGCATTCAACGGATAACGGCTCTCGCTACGTGGTATTAAAGTTTATTTAAGCGTATCAGACTTTAGTCGACAAATGAATTGCTTATTTCGATAGCGACATATGTTACCTACTTGTTTCAATTTGAAATAAGACGTTGTTTTGAAGTGTACAAGGTTTACATCTTATATGAAGAAAATTTAGTGAATTTGAATTTAGCGAGTGAAGTAACAGAATTGGGACCAATAGCTTGAACAAACTTCACTTCAAACTTCACTCAGATAGTTTGCCTCAAGGCAAAAATTTAATTTTTCACATTAATATAAAAAAAAACCTTGTTACTTTTGTTCACTACATTTGTTTATTATTTATAAAATACTATTCAGGTGTTTTTTCGTTAGAGTTCTTATAAGTGTACTAGATATTACTTATATTAGGTGCATTATTTAAATTTAACTGTGTAAAATGAAAAACAAACAGCTCAATATCGAGTGCGAACTAGATCAGTATTATAACACCTATGTACGTAAGTGATAAGAGCAAATTGGAAGCATTTATGTAACAAGTTGTGCCAGCGTCAAAAATGGCGATTTGTACGAATGCCCTCGGCAACATTGAGCAACCTCATCCACGGAGCGGAGCAGAACGTGATAGTGAAAGGACTTGAAATCGATCGTTCGGGGCTGGTATAAGGCAGTGATACCAGCGAAAATTATAACGTACTTTTTTTTAATGACTTGCGCATTGGTTTTATACCATAAATAATGCAAATATATTCTTTACACACTTAATAAAATAAATTTAAATAAAATCTAATTAAATTCAAATTTAAGATTCGTTGTTATTTTTATATGGTGTACAATAAAGGATATTCTATTCTAGTCTATTCTAATAAATCAAATAAGAAAAAGGATAACAGTGCCCCTCTTGCAGTTGGGACCTCTTTTCTTGGTAAACTTAATTTATTATTATTTTAATATTATTACAAAAAAATTTAATTTTCCATCCCGGCTACTCCGATTTGAAGCAGTAAATACCACTGGCTACTAAAATGGTCAAAGTAAAAAATCATAGTCAAAGTTCGCAAATATGATTTTGCATTTTTCAGCCAAGCGGTAAGTTTAATAATAAAATAGATCGGAAAGAAAATTGTAAATCATGTAATTATCTATTGAAATTGTCCTAACACTTTTTTCCTAAGAATTACCTATACTGAGATGTACCGATTCAAAAAGTTGTAAAAGTCGTGTTCTCCCTAATAGGCACACGTGAATATCTATTTTGACCTTACCATACCACGTACATATAATTAAATAGATATGATCCGCCGATGTCCTACTAATCAATGAAGCTTGAGACAAAGAAATAAAAGGTATTCAATAGGGCACTGCATACTCTTGAGCATCGTCAAAAATTCGCCTGTTTTCTATAGGATTCACTTTGGTGAGTGTACGAAGGCTCTCGTTGACCCTCACCATTCCTTTATCGAACGACTAGACGCAGACAGAGTATCCACCTTTTCATTTTCGAAACACCTAAAAGTCGAACGAAACATTTTGACAGCTCCTTTTTAGTTCGAGTTGCCAAAGTCTAGAATAAACTGCCTGCGTCTATTTTACCAGACAATTATAATCCTGGAACGTTCAAGAGTAGAGTGAATAGGTGTCTCTTGAATAGGCGTATACCGTCTTCGTTTAAATCATCACTTTCCATCAGGTGAGTATGAAGACAAACGTCTATTCCATTATACAATAAAAAAACCTCATATCGATTTATTTACGTTATTATAGAGAACAAAAAATTGCAATATAAATAAAGTGCGGGTAGATCTTTACATTTTGTCCTGTTTTTTATTGACCCAAACTGTTTTTGATTTTAGTATGCGGAAATATTTATTTCGACCTCGACGACTCCAGTTTAATGTTCCATCAAAACATATGTACAATAAATTATAAAGTAACAACACTACTGTAAGTAGTCGTAACAAGTATTAATAATAGCATAATTATATTTATCTGCAGATCGTGCCTAAAGTGAAAATTATTATGCCACTTGATTTCGCAACTTCTAGAGCAGAGACAAAAATATCATAGTCACGATCAAATAAACTATGCAAAATGATACTCTCATTACCCAGTTTGAGGACCGGTATCCCAGGTATGAATTTGCAATAGCTGATGTACTGGAAATAAAGCTTTTATTGGGTTCTATTTTGTAAAAACAATTTATTTCTATTCTGAAAATGTATAACAGACGCCATTAAGCAGCAATACTAGAATTGTGTTAGGTAATTTTGGTTCTGGGGAGTTTTCAAATCCTCATACGGAACCAGATAGGGTAAAAAAAAGGCCTACCTGTACCGTTGGTGTAGCGGTGTGCTAATGGATTAGCTGGGCTGATCTTGGTTGTCAAAAGTACTACGCTAGCAGTAACGATAAACATTGATCTTCTTTAGGGCGGAGGCGCTTCTCAAGTCATACGGATACGGTGACTCGTCAGCCCGTTTGCCCCCTATACCATAAAAACATCTGCTATACACACTACAACTAAGAATGGGTACCATAGATATTTTAGTTAGGAGAAAGTAACCGAGACAGCCCTAAATTTTAGTGCCAGAGAGGGTCAATATATGCGTAATATCGAATTAATGGTGGCTACTTAAGTCTAGGAGTGTTAGAACTCCGATTACAGCATAAAGTTCACTTTAGTTTTTAAGTTACAACTCAAATTTAATCCAGTTAACTTTTATCAAGTGTTTTATGAACAAATATCATATTTTATTTATTTAGCTTGGCTGATTTCTACACATCTCTTTCAATTTGATCCCCCCCCAGTGTGAGGCAACACGTAGTGTAATGCGGAGCCGTGGGTAAACAGTAAGTTATCTATGGTAGATTAAAACTGTGTCAGTTTTTATTAAGATTACCCGTTTGACATTGCATATAAACAATGAAGGCGTATGAGAAAATGCGATACTTGTTTGACGAATAAAGTAATAGTATGTCTCTTTTTAAGACATGTAAACGGAATCCTGTCCTCTTTCCTACCATACTAAAGTTTCTTCTCTGGGGTGAAGTTGTACCTAGATTATTAAAAGGGCACATCAAAATTTTGCAGAAATCCGATAGGGCTGATTCGATAATATTATATGACATGCTATAATTTCTGTGCTAATGAATATCGTTGCTAGAACTCCATGGTTAGGAAGAAAGCAACATCTTAACAAACATATTTTGTTTAGTGTCTGGTTTTTGAACTTTGTTATTTGGTAGTTTGTGTGATCGTCTTCTTTATGTTCCTAAACGATTCGAACGAACGTTTGTTGACAATGAAACTGTAGTGAATTGTTGTGCGCGCGTCTGTGAAGGTTAAGGCCCTAATAAAAAATAAACAACAAAAATTCAGTTATTTGCAATGTATGTCGTCATTACCTAGTTATTCTATTAATATATGTATGTATGCGTAACTTTAAGCTATACGGCATAGATCTGTCAATGATAAAATGTCTTAGAAATGAATTATGTACTTGTAGAAACATTTTTATTTTATTCAATAACAAATAAACACATGGCCTACATGATGGTAAGCAGTTACCAACACCTTTAAACACTCACGAAATAAATTTAGTAACACTTTTGGATATCCTACACTGTCCCGTCCCCCTCCCTGCACAGACTTCTGAAGACTCCTAAAATTGCAGTTCGCTTGTAGTGTTCACATCCCGAGGTTTTCTGTAGTGAAAAGGTCGTTCCTTTCTTTCCTTTTGAGGAACGGAACCCTAAAAAAAAATATTGTACTTGGAATAGAAATATCTAGTTTACGTCTGTTCTATTGATAGACGTAACTCCGGTTTTCTGACACTTACCTACATCTAATTGAACCTTGATTTTATTTTATTTACTTACGCGGACTCGACTGACGTTGCCCTGACAATATACTTAACAAATACTGCGAGACACTACAATCTTAAAAAGAATTGACTTTCATCTAAAAATACAAAATACAATTTTATTGTGACTCCAAACAATCCAGAGCCCCACTCAAAAAAGTACACAGAAGAATTCAATACTTAAAAATAATTGGAATTTTTCTTCCTTATACTATAACATAGGTACATAGATTAAATAAATAAATAAAATATGTTTATTTATACATCAAACATCACAATGTACAATCTCTATCTCTACAAAGTATAAAACAAAGTCGCTTCCCGCCGTCTTTTCGCTTAAATCTTTTAAACTACGCAACGGATTTAAATGCGGTTTTTATCAATAGATAGAGTGATTCAAGACGGAGGTTTTTACATATAGTTTTATATTGTTTTGTGTTAATTCGTTGAAATATAACGATAATTGTTCACCACATTAGTAGGTATCTACATTGTACCTGTACAAAGACGGGGCGGGTTGCTAGTGATTAATAAATATTGGTACAAAAGATAGATATACATACATAAGTATGTATAATAAGAAATTTCTAATATTGTAACAGTCCAGCGATACCGTAGAGCTGTGTTTGGTCGTTTGTACTTAGAATTTGATAAGGTATGGTAAATTACCTATTGATATTAGATTAAGTCATACATGTGAACATTACTAGGTACATTAACAAACAGGTTTACAGTATGAATGTTCACAAAGCAAGAAGAATAAAGCAATAAAGTCATGGTCAAAGATTACAATATTTTTATTTAGAAATTGTGTCAGCAGTAAGGTGCCGCAACACTTGCCATAAATGGAAGAACGCAGTACTATAACAATATTTATTTCGGAAAGTATTAATTAATTCAAGTGACAATATCGGTACATTAGGTTCCGATATTATCAGTGATTGTTACGTCTATACTAGACTACCGGTTTAATAGAAGAACGAAACGTGGAAAACCATCAAATTCACATATACCTGCCATATGCAATATGCATACCTAGTCCTACCAATTTGACCTGCTTTTGGTCTGCGCAGTTGAGCGCCGTACGTCCTGGGAGTCGCAACAGATCCTGATTTCACACTAAAGGGGGGGAGTGAATACTTAATCGGTTTACATGGATAATAAGAGATCCAAAAACCTCCAAAAAAACTGGGACATGTAGGGAAACCGAAAGGTACCAAAACTGCTTCCCTGGAAGGAAAACCGTCCAGGGATGTCATTGGTGACATCTGAGTTTTAAAAAAAAAATTGAGGGATAGAAATCGTAGCCATCCACCCGGTCACGCAAAATAGGCGTACAGCAGATGTCGAATTGAAGAAGACAGTGAAAATATAATAATTACCTATTATATCACACCATAGGAGCGAGGAAGTAACAATAAACGCGGTTGATATTGCGGAAAACGACTATTAATAATCACATAATACTAATATATAAATAACTAGCTGTGCCCCGCGGTTTCACCCGCGTACCTCAGATGCCATGGGAATATCGGGATAAAAAGTAGCCTATGTGTTAATCCAGGTCGCCAGCTATCTACATACGAAGTATCATCGCAATCGGTTCAGTAGTTTTTGCGTGAAAGAGTAACAAACATCCAAACCTCCTCACAAACTTTCAATTTTTTTTCACATTCAATATCTTAGTACATATTATAAAATATAAAACAAAGTCCCTCGCTGCGTTTGTCTGTCTATCTGTTTGATTGCGATAAACTAAAAAAATACTCAACGGATTTTCATGCGGTTTTCACTAATAGACAGAGTGATTAGGAAGGTTTAGGTATATAATTTGTACCCGTGCGAAGCCGGGGCAGGTTGCTAGTATTATATGAATGTATGTATACAGAGCCTTCTAACAAATCGCTAGTGTCTTGAAAATTCCCATTACGGACACAACCGTCAACGTCTGCCCTCACGCGTCTGCCTGCCCGCGTTCGCGATGAGCGATGCCCCCCCCCCCCCCTCCACCGCACCGCACAATTTTATATTAATTTTATATCGTCTTAACTTTTAAAATATTTGACCAAATTACGTACTTTAAAAGGCAAAGTTTATCTACTTTGAATATCAGAAGCGATAAAAGTATTTATTTTGATAAAAATCAATTTGTTACTGCTAAATGTGAATTGGAAATAAAAAATCAAATTTTATTGTATTTATGGTTCACTATTTTGGTAATAATGGCTTACACATAAAAGATAGATATATACTGTCGCAGACTTTTTTGTAGAACTTTTTAGGAGAAACAATCCCACCGTACATTTTATTCGTGTAACTCTTACAGTGTTCCCAAAGCACGCCAGAATAGCTCGCAGATGTCAGATTTTTTTCCGACTTACTTAACACTTATCGTTATATTTTGGCCAATATACACAACATCTTCATAAATTATAGCCTATGGGTTATTCTGATATATAAGCTATATTATTGTAAAGTTTCATTAAAATCCATACAGTACTTTTTGCGTGAAAGAGTAACAAACATCCATACATCCATACATCCTCACAAACTTTCACGTTTATAATATTAGTAGGATATATAATACACACCTTAATAATCATTATACGATTTCTTATATTATGATCACTTTTCTAAGTATAGTATCTCTAGAAGGTTGATGTCTTAGTTGAAAGCGAAAGTTAAAATACCAATTATTTTTACTGCTAAGAAATGACAAACAAAGTAATATTGTTTTTTATAATGAAGATAATTAATTAATATACACGAACTGCAGGCAGCAGTTCGTGTTGAGTAGCGGTCAATTATATTTTTTGGTCATGGTCTTTTAGAGACGAGTGTATATTACTTGATTAAACCATCAACACAACCTATTTTGAGGTTTAAGAGATTGTTTCAACACGCAAGTATCAAGATTTATTACTGTGTAATGCTATTATCTTACTAATATTATAAAGGGGATAGTTTGTGAGGATGCATGGATGGCTGTTACGCGCATAACGGATCTGGATGAAATTTTGCAGAGAGATAGATTACAGTCTGGAATAGCACATAGGCTACTTTGATCCCGGAACAATGAACGGGTCCCGTTGAATAGATTTCACCAAAACTTATACGTGAACGTAGTCACGGGCTGCAGCTAGTAAGCTATATACGAAACAGTCCATATAACTTAACATTAAGCAATCTGGCAAACCATACGAGTATTGAGGTGATTTTTGAACGAGGACATGGCCTGACTGATATAATTCTAAGGAATATATATACCATTTATATGTAGAAGTAAGTTGGGTACTTTTTATTACATGTAAATTCTTTGCGACAAGAATTCTGAAACCGGGCGTGGGTCGTGATTAAGAACATCCTTTTAAAGCCTTGATCCGTTGGACCGGTTTTAAATCGAATATTGTAAATGGAAGACGAGTCGAGATGACCTTTTAACATATTTGACGAGACCTTTTTATTAATAATTCGTAAAATAAAATAATAATAATATTGCCGGTTGTTTGTCCGGCGTTCGTTGTTAATGTCTATTAATACTTATAAAACTATTTAAAATTAAAGATGTAAGATTTTTTTCATGCGGTTTTCAGTAATAGGCAGAGTGATTTGTGAAGAAGGTTTAGGTGTATAATTTGTTAAGATTTTGTGTAAATTGATTGAAATATGTTGATGAATGTTGAAGATGTCTCTGCTACCCGTGCGAAGTCGGGACGATTTGCTAGTTTACAATAAAAAAGCTTCTATAGGAAATTATATCGAATTTTTTTTCAAACCTGATTCTAGGTGTGCAGCACACGAAGAAACGCCGTATCTGTATACATAACATACGTCAAGGCTGTACTGTATGTAGCCCTTTAATATCGTAGTACATTTTTCTACTGGGGCAAAATGCTTTTCTGACATTCGACCCATGTTTGTGCTACAGAAGTAAGCAACTTATAATTTAAGTTTCTGAAACGCTGATCACAGCATCTAAAAAGCAGGAACGCAAAAATTAACTAATCGTATGTCAAACCTCTTGTCAAGTAAAGTTTTGAAAGCATGATTAGGCACTTTGATTTGCAGTTAACAGAGATTATTCCAGTAATATAAATGTGAAAGTTTGGATGGATGGATGTTTGTTACTCTTTCGAGCCAAAACTACTGAACCGATTGCGATAATAAAACTTGGTATGCTATAGCTGGAGACCTGGATTAACACATAGGCTACTTTTTATCCCGATATTCCCGGTGAAACCGCGGGGCGCTGCTAGTGTCATATTATGTAAAATTTTACTGCAAAATCTTATGTCAAATGCCATTCGAATGTTCAATGAAATTTATTAGGTATAGATTAGAAGTTTTTAGCGCTGTTAGTCAAACAATATTTTGAACAGCCTTTCAGAAGAAGGTGTAAGAAATGAATGACTTTTAATACAAATTTCTAGAGTTAGCGGCGGATGGAGTCGGTACCTTCTGTCATAAATAACAATATCAGGTCATCACATGTTCTTCACATGACCTTAAGAGGATGTTAGGAAGGTAGTATATATCTATGTTTTATTATAAGGAAATTGATAATGACCTTAGATGGTCTGTTGTTATGAGATACGGAAGGTTACAGAAATACAAGGTCAAAAACAAAGGAACGATGGGTGGATCCATTACCGAATAATTAGTTACGCAATTACTTTTCTGATTGAGCTCTGAGGGTTCCTAATTATGTTTTGGAGAAACAATATTAGACTCGAGGATGATTATCAAACTTGTTCTGTTGTTTCAGACTCTTGCTGTCGAGACCGACTTTTGACTGAATATAGACTCTTGCCTGTGTGAGCGAAGGGGTAGGCGGAGCCGTGAACGCCTTAATTCCCGTCAACATAATTATATAACTCAAGAATATGGGTATCAAATGGAAAAAGAAAATATTTTTAAATCCGACTGGCAGTTCCAGATATATATATATATTATTGTATAGGGGGCAATCGAGCAGACGGGTAAATGGCTACCGACCGCGCCGCCCACGGGCTCCTGCAACACAAGGGTTACAAGTGCGTTGCCGCCTTACCGGCCTTTAAGGTAAGAGTAGGTAAGGGAAAGGTGGAAGAGGGGTGAGAGAGGGTGAGGAGGGAAGGGGGGACGGGTTATGACCTCCGGCAACCTCATTAACTCGGCGAAAAGAAAAGCAATGAAATCATTGCTTCAATTGCTTCACTGCCGGTTTTCTCTGAGGCCGTGGTATCACTCCGGTCGAGCCGGCCCATACGTGCCGAAGCATGGCTCTCCCACCACGAACCAATAAGCAAACTTTTAAACTTTATTGTATTCGTATGTACAAGTTTCCTTCCATTTCCCACCTCCGTTTATTAGTTACAGTTTTTCAACTGAAAGATTTCCCCAAAATTATGAAACGCATTCTCAGTATGGTAAGTTTTCAGGCTAAACGTCGGTGGACTTGGAACTGACGTGATATTATTATGTAAACAATTGAATACCAACGGCCCCTTAACGTGAGTAAATTTCCTAGACTTGGTCAGGTGATGTGAAGTAATTACGTCCACAAGTTTATTGGTACTTATCACAATGCAGAAGTCTATGAACTATCATAAAAATGCGAAGATATGTTTTATACGAAAATATGATTACCTAAAAAACATACGTTGGCGAATTTTAAAATTAATGTTATTTTCATTCGTCATCTCGTTTAATTCTTGGGTTTGTTGAGTTTTAATAGAAACTAAAGATAAAGGGGTTTAGGAAGAAAAGTGCTAAATCAACTAAAATATTAAAGATTTTTTGAAATTCGTCAACTCGTTTCAATGAGCCGATTTTGTTTTGGGACGAGATAACAAATGACCCGTTTAATTATATCTATGGATTTTTATAAAAATTACTAAAAAGAGTTTTTACTTCCGACATAATGCAAAATTTCCGTTATTTTACACAATACGTTTTAAAGTTTCTTTAACATGTCTTTACATGGGTAGTTAAGGAAAACTTTTATGGACAATTATATAACGACTAGCTGTGCATACCATCGGTTTTAGTAATTTAAAAGAAATCACCGAGTGGTGATTTATAATACATTAGTATAGATGATATTTTAGTAATATGACGATTGCCAAGAAGAGACGAACCCTTTAAACGTCACCTGCCCATTACCCTAGCAGACGCAGTTCTGAAACGGCGGTGCGACGTGTTCCACGCGAAAGTGGGGCAATGCTCGCCGCACCTCCGCACGCAGTGGTGTGGCTGCTTACTGTTTAAGAAGCGGCTAAGGGCAGCCGGGGTTCTCGAGGACTTCCTTCCTTCTTAGAGTATAGCCGACTCCCTTGCAAATAGAGTCCCTAGTGGCGGAACACCGTGTGACATGCTAAATAACATGCTGTAGAGGGCAAAGTTTATTTTCATACAATTATTTTGATGATGAAGTAACTTTCGTTCAGAAGGATAAATATGCCATGCCTTATAATAATGCTCACAAAATACCTTATTGTGGTTTATGTGTATAAGAGATAGGTATATGGTATCCAGGACTTTTTTTAAATGTACTACGGACCAACATTTTTATAGAATATTGTATTAATGTATCACTAGTTATTACGCCAGCGCACGTAGTTCTTAAACGCTTTTTCTTAAGACTTACTGATAAAAATCAATATTTAAGGTTAACTGAGAGGTGTAGATAATGTTAAATAGCCTATACTATTCCTCATAATTCTAGCTAACATTAAAACAAACAAAACAAACTCTTCAGCTTTACTATAATTATTAGTACAGATATTTAAATTTAATATATATTTGGGAATATCAATCATTATATTCTTATGTAGATTTAAAAGCAATTAACTATACCCTTTTTGACATACTCGTGACGTTGCCTCGTGACCGATAAATGATATTAATAACTAATTACACGGAAAACCAGCGGCTCAAATGATGAAGTACTTATTATCATCAATAATTTGATGCTTATTGGAATTACAACTTACCTAATGACTACTATTAATTATGTAATATATATACAGAGTTATTATTGAAAGGTATGCTTTGCAAACGTGACGAAATGGAACTCATTTCATTGTAAACTCACGAACAATACTGACCCCAAATCACGTATCAATTATGAAATAATAAAATACATAATCATTACATTTTGTATGCGTTTCTGACAGTGTGAAGGGCATCTATAGTATTTTTAAGACTCATTATAACAATTTATTAGAAGTTGGGTGTAATCGGTTTTCTATTCCGTTTTGCCGCATCGTCTTGATATTTTGCAATTCTTCTAAACCTCGGGCAACATTTTGCACAACTTCAACATCAGTTAAAACCTTAAACCAAGACAATGACTAATTTTGGTAACTAATTATTGACGATAACTTTACTAATTTCTTCGCCGAAGCCATGTCATAAGTCAATTTAAAAAAAAATGTCAACGCGTGTATGGCTTATGTTAGTGTCGAATAATGCCAATATAACTAAGTTCTCTAACTTTATCATTTAAAACCCTATGATTTCAAGTCTGCTCAATCTTTTTTTTTATTTCACGTCGTTGGTAAACAAGCATACGGCCCGCCTGATGGTAAGCGGTTACCGTACTCTATGGACGCTTGCAATTCCAGAGGACTCGCATGCACGTTGCAGACTCTTTAAAACCTATACACTCCTTTCTTGAAAAACCCCATACTGTACTTCTTTGGGAAAACCTCGGCGGGGAACTCATTCTACAGCCGGAGCGTTCGCGGGAGGAAATTCCTCTGTCACCGTACCGTGCGCGACCATTTAGGTTCCAAGGTGGGTCCGAACATCCTACACGACTAATTTCACATTAAAATAAAATTATTATAAAATCTTGTGCCATCGCCATCATAGACCTAAAAATAAAAAATTATGAAATTAAATAAATTTAGTATAAATATTAAAACATAAAATATGTTGTCATAATTCCAAATTTATATATTTCTTCTTAATATAATTTGAATACATTCAATGCTATTCAAAGTAGTAAATCTTATCTCCGGGGTCACCAGTGTCACCAGTAGCTTTAAGTTTTGTCAGACTTCTTAAGAGTGCGATAGCCGACCTTAGGTACTTTTATTACGAAATTTATATTTTACTTTATTTATTTATTATTATTTTTTAATTATAATAGTATTGTAATAAAACTCATAAATTTTACTCATATATTTAAAATAAGGGGTTTATCTAAGGACCTATGCAATCCCACTATCCCACTAATATTATAAATGTGAAAGTTTGGATGGATGGATGGATGGATGTTTGTTACTTTTTCACGCCAAAACTACTGAACCGATTGGGATGCAACTTGGTATATAGATAGCTACAGACCTGGATTAACATATAGGCTTTTATCCCGATATTCGTTCTTTCTTTTTTCTTTTTTTTTTTTTTAAAAAGACAACTCCCGCATTAGGAATTACTCCTGTATCGCGGGGGACTTTACAAACATACAAAGAACGGACACAAAGAACACCCAGACTCGGATGGGAATCGAACCCACGACCTATGGCATAGCAGTCAGGGTCACTAACCACTAGGCCAACAGGCCAGTCAAATTATAAATATTCTCACGGGATAGGGACTGACGCGGGTGAAACCCCGGGGCGCTGCTAGTCTGAAATATATTCTTTATTTTTTATGATTTATTAGATATTATTGCCAGTCTTTGTTTGAACAGTTCACATAAAAATAATTCTAAATCTAAAGAAAATATAATTGACAAATAGTATCACATCAAAATAAAATTATTTAAACAGTTAATATTTTGATTAAAATTACCATATTAGGCTATTATTTTGCAAGTTTTTATTTTTTTTACGTAGAGCTGAAGTAAGAAGAATTAGTACCTATACAACTATAAGTTACACTTATGACTGCTATTCTGCTTCGGAATGCTTTCAAAGACTAGAGGAATCACATTTAACTTATACATAGAAGTAATCAGTTTACAAAGTTTTATGATGAAAACTTATATGTAGTAGCTAGCTAGCACATTCCCATTCTACACCGTCAACTTACTCATATCTAAATTTATAAATAACTAATAATAGCAATTTGTAATAAAAAAAATAGGTAGTGTGACTATAAATTGAGATAAAACTATCCTATTTCTCAAGGTTGCCCAAACAGCACAGTGTGCACTATTTCATTAAAATCAGTTTGGACAAATGCGTCACAACATTTTTATATATAAAGATATAAATAAATTCTTCTCAATGTTGGAAGTTTATTTAAACTAAAATCCTAGGTTTAATAGCCTATTCATCCTAGGATTGGCGTCAAGCTAATCTAGCTATGTGGAAACACATTCACTTAATGTCAACCCATTAAGTAACTGAGATTATGTTTCGCCTGTCTCGGTTGTATATATGATCGTGCAAATTTACTCGTACCAATACCTTTGATGGATGAAAATTAGACCTTTACGTGGATTAATTGGAGTAATTGACATATGAAAGAGTTTAAGACTTTTAAATAGTATTTTACTCTATGAATGTTATGATTAAAAACATAACTTGAAGATAGTTTTGGCAATTGAATACCAGAAATTGTTAGTTGCAGTTCATATATTAAAAAATGAACTATAATTTCAGTTTCAATTCAGTCGTCAGTTTTTTTATCTGTTCTATAAATATGGGGAACGGAAGCCGCCATGACGTTACGTCAGTAAAAAAAACGTGTGTAGGCAGAAGTGAAACTTCAGAAAAGTAGCCTACGAGAGAATGAGAAATAAAATATAAAAACAACACAAATAATTTACTAATGTAAATTAATTTACTTTTAGATAATTTGTATAAAAGTTATTGGTGAAATTAACACAGATATGTTAAATAATTAACATAAATTAATTAACCAACGAATTTTAATACGCAAATGCACAAAAATGAAACTAGGTTGACATTCACGCATTTTCTGAAGGCCAAAGAGTATACAAACACTACGTCTGAAGGCCTCGTAGTACGCAGGCTCAAAGACAAAGATTATAGGAAACACTGACACTTGTATTCTATCTCTTTCTTTCGCAAGCTAAATCCTACTCATGAATATGTTTGTCTCTTTTTACAGTCGCTTTTTCGTTTCATCGATTTTCAAATCACAACTATTCTAAAGAAGTTTCACTTCAATAGGTAAAATGTAAATTTTGCTATAATTTTTTTTAATATTTTGCGTAAATAAATATAACAACGGACAACGATTTTTATAAAAATTACAATTTTTTGTACAAATCTACCCAGAATAAGCACTGTCATGATAGCATTTTTTGCAATTAATCCCGATTTTTCTTTTGCAAAATTACGGAATGTTTAAACATCAATGTAGGATGTATTGTTATATGTCCATCACTAACATAATGATAGTAACTCATTTTAAAATTGCAATAATTTACGCTTTACTACCGACATGCGACATGATGTCATTGTCATGACGACGAGCAATATGACGTTTATGAGTGGCATAAAATTGAAATGCATTTTTATGCCACTTATCGATTGAATAAATACCTAAAAAGTTTTGTGGTTGTTTATTGCCGCCGCAGGGTCAAATTAAAACACTTTTCAAATAGGGGTGTAACACCCTATTTTTAACTTTTGTTTAATTGAATAGATGAGTAAGGCCCCTAGGGCGTTTCTTATTTTCTTCTTATCTTTTATTTATAGGTTGTTTGTAATATTACAGACTCTAATCGTTTTTTTTTAAACTTGTTCGACATTTAAATATTTTTTTTAAGATCTATCCCTTGCAATCGATTTGTCTCAACCTGAACTGAATTGCGTTTATTTTAGTCAGATTTAAATCAATTCGATTGATCGAATGACGATTGAAGCAACGTGCAACGTTATTTTTACTAAATATAGACTTTGAAGTAAATAAATGAAAATACTAATTAAGAGGATCTGCTTTAAGTCAACTCAGAGTTTAGAACCGATTGGATTATTAACATATCCTTAGATTCACTATCTCACTTATTCTTTTTAAAATCGTATTAAATTTTCGTCATTTATATGATACTTCTTGTACTAGGTACATAGGACTTTATGTCATTGGCCTTCTCTACCAGTCAACTATAGGGTATTGGGATTGTAAATAAACTCCAGGAAATTTGTTATTAAAATAAAACTCCTACTATATTTTTATATAAACAACATTTAGATATATATTTATTATTTGTGTCGTAATAAGAAACGCAGAACTTGAGAAAATATAAAACATTTCGATTACGCTTACATGCCCGGTGTGTCAAAGTGCCTTGACAAATGTTATGTCCAATGTTTCGTCAATATTGGCAAACCAAGGCGCGACTGTGAATACAAATGCTCAAGACACTTATACTTATCTATGTAAGACCTGCTACATAAGGTGAGCAATGGGGAATGATGAGTAACTAAAAAAGGACAGCCGATGCCACAATCCAATATCTTATTATCTACCGTGTATTTGCAGGTTGAAACTGTAAAATGTTTCCTACATTCCGCCGGAGTAAAATGAGACCAGGGGTGCAATATACTCGTAAGTACTTAGTATATTGACAAAGTAATCGTATCTAATATAATAAACATACATACATAATATATATATTTTCAATTATATTGCTATTTATAATGGTGCATTATTAATAAGAATTCAATTAAAAATAATAAGATACTAGCAAACCGCCCCGGCTTCGTACGGATAGTAGAGACATTTTCAACAATCATCATCATATTTCAACCAATTTACACAAAACTTTAACAAATTATACACCTAAACCTTCCTCATGAATCACTCTGTCTATTGGTAAAAAAAAATCTGTTCAGTAGTTTTTCAGTTTATGGCGAACAGGCAGACAGACAGACGCGGCGGGGTACTTTGTTTTATAATATGTAGTGATAGATAGATAGATAGAACATTATTTAATGTATACCACAGTTGGACAGAAATTAAACATAAAACTCAGTAACAGTTTATGCTAATGGGCAAGTACAATGGGGAGTTGGGGGAAAAATTTATAATATATGATGTGATTATATCTCAATCCCACTATTATAAATGTGAAAGTTTGGATGGATGGATGGATGGGTGTTTGTTACTCTTTCGCGCAAAAACCACTGAACCGATTGCGAAGAAATTTGGTATGTAGATAATAACGCATAGGCTACTTTTTATCCCGATATTCCCACGGGATCTTTTTGATCTTTTCCACGGAACTTACGCGGGTGAAACCGTAAGGCGCTGCTAATAATATGGTTAACAAATATTTTATTTTTATTAATCTTAATTTATCTTTTCTTTGAATAATTATATTATAGAAAATATTTACTAAAATTAATGTATTAATATTATTTTTACTTTATAAATATGCTGCTGTAGCGCACGTCAGGGTCCAAAATTGAGACTATTCTGCTTTTAAGTTTTTTTACACCTATGTTAACATTTTGGAATGCATAAAGAATTGTATTAAATTAATATAAATGAGGGAAAGCCGGGACGAATCCTATTTATTCTGTCGACAAAAAAAATACGTCTGTGAGTGGGATCGTCAGAGCTAAATAATTCGGTTGGTAACGCACAAATTACCTATTTATTTGTATTGCAAGTTTCGACATGTATCTATCATATGTAAGTGCTTACCTTCAGTCCATGCGCTTGCTTGTTTGCCAAATCTATACTAATATAATAAAGCTAAAGATTGTTTTTATTTATTTTTTTGTTTGTTTGTTGTTAAACGCGCAATCTCTGGAACTATAAGTCAAATTTAAAAAATCTTTCTGTATAGACTATTTATTAAGTAAGGCTATGTAACATCAAGCTACGACCCTCAGAAGCGGAGTAGTGACCAAATATTTAGGTGAAACTGCGGAAAAAGCTAGTTGTAAGTAAATATATAAAAGGGTCTATAAATTTGACTTTCCCACATTTCACTATCCATATTTGTGATTCCTCATGAATCAGCGTTTCCTATCCTTTAAATATATTTTTGATTCCTTATACATACATAATTTATATAAGTTACAGGACCAAGAATATTGGCATAATTATGACGATTCCGATCTGCTCTATACGGTAATCTATACTAATATATAAAGCTGAAGAGTTTGTTTGTTTGCTTGACCGCGCTAATCTGAGGAACTACTGGTCCAATTTGAAAAAATCTTTCAGTTTCAGATAGCCCATTTATCGAGGAAGGCTATATAACATCTCGCTAAGACCAATAGAAGCGGTGCAGTGACTATATGCGCAGGTGAAACTGTGGGGACGGCTAGTGCATACTTAAGAAACGGGACTTACATAGCAGTCATGTGTTTTATAAGGCTTTACATAATTTATAGCTATTGTTTTTACATGTGTAGTATGTATTACTAGATATGACGTGAGTTTCATGGAACCGTGACGAGGTTTATTTTTCTTGTGTTCTCCGAGGCGTATTATGGTGTTAAATGTAATGTTATTTATTAATTAATTACCCAAGCCACTGGTTAACTGCATAGTGAAGTATTCTTTAACCAAATGGCACTATAGATATACCATGAATTAGGCTTTGACTGGCAAAAATAAAAAGTACAATAATGATGTGGGTTCCGTTCCGATCAGTTCCCTTTGTGAGCCAAAACATTCAGATCCATACAGGATGGCAGGTCTAATGATCGTATGTCTGTACGTGTGTGTGAATGGACGTCTCATATGTTTAACCTTTTAGTTTTACAGGAAACCTACGAACGCAAACTGCTCCTTTTACCCGTAGTGACTTCATCCACCCTGTATTGATCGATTGCTGTAGGTACAGTCCGGTCTCGCTGGCTTTGTAGCAGGTAGCAGATTTGTAAGTACTTGAAATTGGCGCAGACTGCTATTGCTATTCCATCCAACGAAATGATTTCAAGATTGGAGAGACCGCCGAAATCGCAAAGCATGTAGGTAGGTATTAAGTTTTGGTTCTGCTGATTTTCAAGTCAACATTCTACCATCATCAATACTCAATACAAATAAATAAAATTGAATTGTCTGTTTGTAATGTCAAAATAATAGTTTATTTTTAAGCTCATACAGTTATTTGAATGATACTTATGCCTAAAACGCAGTTTTTAAAATTTTTGTCTGTCTGTTTGTTTTGGGTAATCTCCGGCACGACTGGACTGATTTCCACGGGACTTTCACTGGCAGAAAGGTAATGGTGTTATAAGGAGTAACTTGGGCTATTTTTATTTTGTAAAAAGAATTAGGGTTCCGTACAGAGATATGTACACGCAAGTGAAGCCGCGCGGGAACTGCTAGTTCAAACATAAACATGATCATGGTTAATAAAAAAAAAATAACTAAGATCAATAGATTATAAATAATACGGGTAAATATTCTGTAACATTTTTCATGTACTAGAACATTTTCTAATAAATTCGTTAGATCATGGCATTATTTCACATCGAATATAGTATTATTTTCTCTATATATACGGTTAGTTATACACCAGTTTAATTTGTTACGTCTTTGAAATAATAAGATACGTGATCGAGCGATCAAAATTGCACAGTGATCTAACTATACGGAAGTATTGGACCAAAACGTGACACACGCAAGTGTGTTTAATAATTTTAAATAAATTAACGGAAGTACGGTGTTAAAAGAATTTCTTAGGTATCAAAGCGTGGTATGGTGTGGTAGGAATTTGCAAATAAAATATTAAACTAAAGCAGTCGTCCTTGGAGTAGCGCCTACACACTTTCGTTATCATTCTGGTGTGATGAAAGTGTAAGTCTGTACAGTCGTTCTGTTGTTTTGGTTTAAGTTAAATGCCAATTTTTGTAATTGAATCTGAATTTAGTTTGAAATTATTTATTTATTTTTATTTTTAACTTCACTCTTGTCATGTCCATGGGATCGTTTCTGTAACCGTTCAGCGTAACGAGAACAGACTGATGTGATTCTACAGAAATAAACCTTTCTATTTATTTACTTTAGTACAACTGAAAGAAAGAAAGAAACAAATTTATCTTGACTTCATCCACATATGAGATTTACAACAGAGTTGTAATGAAATTAAGTTTATAAATTTACAATTGCTGTCCTTAATAACAAAACATGCAATAACTTAAATTTAGGCCAAATCTCAAAAGTTTAAAATAATTTACATTAACGTTTAATATTATTTTACATTAGACAAGGACAATATTGTTAAGCAACTATTATCCTAAATCCCACACCCTTTAAGGTCTAGTTACAGTCTCTTGGTAATAAGACTTACGTCGGATCTCGGACTTCAGATCAATATTGACTAGTCTGCAGGATTTTTAAACTTTTCGACTCTTCTAATTTGGACGTTAATAAATTCGTTGCGTGTTCTAATACATTTTCTTGACTTTAGGCATTTTTCTAAGACATTTGATGATTGTCATTAATATTGCTATAGACTTTCAAAAGCAATGCAACGCAAAGCAGCCAATACACCCAACTTTAGGTAGATTTTATTAAATTTTTTAATCATAAAGTATCATATTTTTTATTCGTCTTTCGAAATTAAAAAAAAATAAAACGTAAAAATCAATGCGCTTGAAGCCTCCAAATTAGAATTTGTAGATATCAGATTACATTCTTTATTAATATTAAAGAGCAGTTCATATTTGTGTATAGATCCTACAATCTCTTCAATAATAAGGCCAATGGCGCCGAAAGAAAATTTGAAAAGTGTTAATTACAAGTCAAAATATGAGCAAATATGTTATTAGTGCATGGGATGTCTCATCTGTCTATAGTAGTTGTGTACTACAAACAAGCCGCTGGTATGCGCAGGCGCATCACATTGCATTAAACTTGACACAATGATACGTAATGCGTGTTATACCAAGGACAGTGCCTTTCACTGCTGCTAATGACATACAGATGGTCGAACGCATTGTTTATATTTAAATACAAATATGTATGGTAGATCACGAAAGGACAGATATCCGAATTAGTACTAGAATTTAGCTTTGATCAGATTCAACATAGCACTAGCTATGTATTATAATTTTATGATATATAATAAACTCGCCAGCGCCGTAATCTGCGAGCACTGACTTCTCTGTTTTGCTTTTCTCAACTCTCCATCTTCACCACCTTCCTATCTAGCTCCCTACTTCCGCTTCTTGTCCTCTAATCATGATAGAAATCTTCGTTCAGAAAATAATATGCTTCTTTTACTCCACAACTCCGACTTCATAAACTCGTCTTTCTACGTTCAATCAGTTCTCCTCTGGAATGCACTGCCTCTGGAAATCAGGATGGTCACGAACCGTCTTATTTTTAAAAAGAAAGTTCGTGATCTTCTTTACAATGAGATGACTGAATGAGTTGGACGCTAGTTACTCGACTCTGTATTTCGGTATTCATAGTGTATGATTATAATGTATGCATTTATATGGATATGTGTATATATGATCTGAATATATATTATTATTTTATTATATTTATGATGTAAGTAATATTGTGTACTCCTGTTTATGTACTGTGTGTAACTTGTTTTGATTTAATAGATTATTATTGATAATTTCTAATGTGATTTCAGTGCACATATCTTATAAGATTTCTCCACCACCGCAAGGTTGACTGGTAGAGAATGCCATCGGTATTAAGTCCGCCTTTGTACATATTTATGATATACTGCTGTACATACTTCATGTGCCATTTGTTCCTGAAATAAATACGGGCCACCTACCATAATTACTAGGTGCTACAACCCCCTGTACTACAACATTAAGACTTTGACTATGGTGTTGAGGGGGCTCCCGAATACCGTATCTGAAACATAATGAATGACAACTCTTTTTGAAAAAACTGATCACAGATGCATGTAAATCTTACTAGGTTAAAAAAATTGATACAGATCCGGATTTTCGGTTAAATCAGTTTTTGGATGATAATACTTAACAAGCCATGCCATATTCAATATTGTTTGTTAAAATCTTAACGAACTAGAGAAGTTCTACCACCCTTCTAAAAATCGCGGTTGTAGAACACTACTGGCGTAGTATAGTCTCTCTTGCAGTGAGTAGCGTTGTCAGAGCTCAATGGCAAGAGAATAGGGTTCTCAACGTTCGAAATGTCCTTAGGCACTGGTAACCAACTGCCATTAGGCGGGCCGTGTGCTTCTTTGTAACCTTGGATTAATGAAAGTTGTAAGTATAGTTACATTAATTTATTTCAGCTATGTTATTTAGAAACCGGGATAGCTGGCGCTTCTTGGGGGAAGCCTTCGTCCAGCAGTGGGCAGCGATAGGCGGATGATGATGATGGTGGTGACGTTATTTAAGCCCTGTTTAACTTTAACGCCTATAAGAGCCTCTGGGTGCTATTCTGTCAACAACATATTGGGTAGAACGAAATCAGTTGAAAAGTGGAAAGTGATTCTGCCTGAAACTTTATAGTCACCAGTGAAGATGTGTATTTACCTTTTCTTCTTCACTTACGTAACTTACACAAGGTGTATCTGAGAATGGACCACTTACTTAAACCACTGATAACTCTTGCAGGCAGTTACAAAAAAAAAGAGAAAAAAAGTGTGTGTGCAATTCACACACGGCAGAAGTTAAACTTCAGAAAAGTAGCCCTATGAGAGATTGAGAAATAAAATATAAAAACAACACAAATAATTTACTAATGTTAATAAATTTAATTTTAGATTATTTATATAAAAGTTTTTAGTCAAATTAACACAGAATATGTTAAATAGTTAACATAAATTAATTAACCAACGAATTTTAATACGCAAATGCACAAAAATGACACCACGTTGACATTGACACAGTAAGCAGGCGCAAAGACAAAGATTATAGGAAACACTAATACTTGTATTCTATGTCATTCTCTCGCAGGGTAAATCCTATTTATGTTTGTCTCTTTTTACTGTCGTTTTTTCGTTTCATCCAATTTCAAATCACAACGATTCTAAAGAAGTTTCACTTCAAAAACTTGTCTATAATATAAACTATGTAAAGTTAAAGATTTTAAATAGTACATATTTTTTTATTTTTGAATTTTTCATTCCGTTATTATGAAATCTATAAAAACTAACTTCAAAAACTTTTTAAGTCAGTTTTGAGGAGGTTGTGGGTTCGATGCTTACATGAGGGATCGAACCCACAACCTTTGACACCTTGGCAGTGACATCTTAAACATGCACATCAGATTTAGTATTCTTAGCATTTAAGCTATTATCCATGGATCTAATTCTAATTTAACAAAGTATATACTTACATATAAATTAATATTAATGTACTTTTGTACTATAACAAACGAAGTAACTATTATCTTATCTGTGGTGCCAGTGTCTACCCGAACCGAACACTGTCCAGTTACATGTAAGTACCTAAGTATAATGTTTGCATATTAACATGCAAGGAATATATATATATACATATATATATTTTTTTAATTATTAGATTAAATGTGTTTTTTACAATTTAATATTTAGTATTTGGGATTCGTTTACATGAGTGGTACGAATCGAGACTCGAACATAACCACACCCATAGTACTGTATTGGTTACATATAATTAACTACTGTATTGGTTTGTTGTTTTATCAATTCATGGTCGCTCTATTGTTCACGTGACCGTACGAACAGCTATCTAAGATAATACCTTTTACTATTATAAAAATCCTATCCAATATTATCAATGCAAATGTGAGTTTATTAGTTAGTTATGTTTTCAGGCTAAACTACTCACCCGATTATCATGAAGTTTTGTATAGATACACGTTCTCAGGCATATATGTAGAAAAGGACATCGGTCATCGGTTTCATCCGGTAAAAAGTAAAAGTGCTGTAAAAGTAGTGTAAGTATGATAAATGCCTCGTTCCAATAAACAAAAAACGATTCGTTTTGCTTACGGTCGGTAAAATTTTCGTTGAAAATTCAACGAAATTTTACCGTCCATAAGCAAAACGGATCGTTTTTTGTTTATGGCATAAGTCATTATTCATTCAGATATGTATGTTTAGGTTACGAAGCATGTTTTTTTTTACGATATACGGGCAAACGAGCAGACGGATCACCTGATGGTAAATGACTACCGCCGCCCATGGGCTCCTGCAACTCAAAAGTCACAAGTGCGTTGCCGACCTTTAAGGTAGGAGTAGGGGAGAGGTGGAAGAGGGGGAGAGAGGAAGAGGGAAGGGTTAGGACCTCCGTTAGCCTCACTCACTCGGCGAAAAGCAATTAAATCATTGCTTCACTACCGGTTTTCTGTGAGGCCGTGGTATCACTCCGGTCGAGCCGGCCCATACTTGCGGAAGCATGGCTCTCCCACGAAATGTGTAAGTAGGTATTATTCATATATTTGTTACAATGTCATTTTGGACGTAATTATATCTATGAACCATAACAGCGGGTGAACCATAACGAAAAACCAGTGCACACCTGTTAAAATGTATTTAAAAGTTTTTTATTAAGCTTAATTGCTACCAGATAGAATTAAACTATGGGTAATCTGTTCATCCGGAGTCTTGGAATTAAAATAACTCAACGCTTGTAAGTCAGAAACTGTTTAAAAATAGAACGACATCCAAAATAGTACCGTCACCCCACTGTTTATTGACATGCTTATAAGGGTCAAAATGGAACTCCACCGTTCTGGCAGCGGTAGAATGTTAGTTTAAGCACAGGCTTAGGTTTTGACTTCCTAGAGAATAGAGATATTGGTGAAAATGCCTATAAGATCGAAAACGCCAACACTACAACAGTATGGTACTCTTAGTAATCTCTAGTATGGGGCTTAAATTTGATAAAAATCTTTTTAACAAAGAATTAAACCGACGAAAAGAACTAAAAAGCAAAAAATAAATAAACCTGAAGTCTTAAGTATTGAGCTTATTTACATAAACTATCAAATTTTATATAAACTAATTTTGAGTCGGCGCCAAACAACAAACTGATTATCAAAATTTTATATGTACCTACGTAGAAATGGACATGGCTCTACGTAGGTAATTAATCATTTTTTATTTTATGATTTTTTCATCATTAGCTCAGGTACATGATGTAATGATTTCTAAACGCAAATACCTGATAAAGTAATGAAAAGTAAACAGAAACACTATTCGTTCCTACAATTTTCGAGGATTTCTCTCAATTTTATCAGAATTCCATCATTAGATCCTGACATCCTTGGTATGGGACCACCCTTGAGGTATGCTCTATCTAACAAAAAAAGGAATAATCAAAATCGGTTCATAAATAACAGAGTGAGGGCTGAACATACATATAAAAAAAATATATATTTATACGGTTGAATTGAGAACCTCCTTTTTTTTCGTCGGTTAAAAAAAGAATTATCATATGTTTATTTTTTTATTGGTCAGAGGACTTTCCGGCAGCAGCCAGTTCGAGTTATGCGTCCCTGACCTGCTCAAGCTTTTGCTTTCACTCCCCAATCCCTTCGTAAACCCTTACCTTCCATTGACTTCCCATCTTACCTACCATTGCCTTTCAATATACGCTCAATTTTCCCATTTAATTCCCAAAGTGCCCGGTTGGCGGCATTATGCTTACCCCATGGTACGTAGGTGGGAATAAATTATAGTCGCAAATCTCTGCCTACCTCTTCGGGGATATAGGCGTGGATCTATATATTTATGAATAACATTCTTACAAATTGACAATGCATCTGATATACCCCGGTAAAAGTCCACTGACCACAGTGACGTTTTAAAATGAAGTAGACCATATGCCAGTATGAAACAAGTAATGAAATGGGCCAGGAGATTGGCTGTTTTTCCATCAGAGCAAAATATTTTGCAAAGAACAAAGTATTTTATAAAGTATATAGGAAGCTAGCTATACTTTCTAATCTCAAAACCTGCCATCCCCATCGAATAAAAAAATAATAGTTTACTAATACTTTACAATATGACATGATATACCTAGATATCCTGTGTGGAAAAAGTAATTACAAATTTTAATTTACCTACGAATCATAACTTGTTCTACTCTCAGTGCTAAAACTATTAAGTCAGTTCAGCCATATCTTCATACATCCGCAAATCGCAAACGCGCAAATATAATTGGTTTACATAGTACATGACACCTGCGCCAAAAAATCAAATTCCTTGCCAAAAGGACAATTTCGTTATCATCAAATAATAGGATGTGGTCCTTTGGCACAATCATCGTCCTTATGCGAAAGGTCAAGTCGTGTAACACATTTTTCTTGACGATGACAAAATTAAAGCCGTGTATGTCACAAGTTATTGGATTTTTTCGGTATTTGTTTAACTTTTTATAACTTAAGCTCTGCAGACAGTCCAAACTGGTACTGACGGAGGTTTCACCAAGTCTAACTTGCAGACTGCTCAATCTGAACTGACTCGACATCAGAATAGTTGTAGGAGCCATTACGGGCCATTTTACCCAGAACCGGCACCTATTCACCATCAATGCAACAGATAGCCCTCTAAGCAAACGATGTTTCAATGGCTCAACACGCTGAAGAAACAGCCGTCCACGTTATCCTGGAGTGCGTGGAAGTGGCCACACAACGGGCAATTATCGAGGTGTGAGGTCGCTACTAGAAGCCTGTGCAGGCTTCTGTGGTTCTGGAAGGTGATAGGCTGGTTCGATTAGCTAGCCTATCTGAACGCATAATGGACGGTCTCAATGCGGAAACAGAGCCCTATACCAATACAGGAATGAGTGTTTTAACGATATAAATTGCTCTTACATGAAATTCGTCATCTAAAATAATTAACTATACGCCTACCTTTTATAATTTGTTTAATTTAAAAGATCAATGTAAATTAATGTCATTTTTATTTTGTTATGTGTTCTAACTAGGTATAAATGATTTGTATTTGTGAGATACATACGAAATGTCCTTTTAGCAGATGACAACCCTAAATTAAAGTTAAATTAATCCACACTACGTGCGTGATGTTAATTTATTACGCTGTAATCATTACAAAAATGATATTTTTTTTATAGTCGTACAAAAGGATTAAACAGATACCTACTTCTTGTGGCGCTAATGTTTGCTCATAAGAATAAAATTATTACTTGCATTGCATTGTAACTAGTTTTTTTGTGTAGCCGTGTTCGTTAGATTACAATTACTGTGTGTTAGCAAATCGAGTTTAGTTGCATTACAAGTTTAGTATGTTCTAACTTTAAAAGGTAACCTCTAAAGTGTTCCATGATGTTCACAGTTCAGTATGGATTTAGGTAGCTATCGTTGGGATTCACAAACCAAAAATGATTGAATGGATTTTCTGCTCTTTGTAATTTTATTATGGAAGTTCTACACACTGTACAATCTCTTTACTCAGTAAAATATAAATTTCACTCAAACACGTTACGGTAGCAATATCTCATTCCATATGTTCATTTATAACATTATTTGATTTAGATACAACAAAGCGTTTCACCAGCCACATGAGCTCATGGCACAAGTGTCATCGAAGATGTTATCGTGTTTCCAAGGTCATATCATGAGAGTTATCTATAATCGATTGGATAGTGTAGTGTTGCAATTCAGGGGTTTTCTCCTAAATTGTAGGAGTACATAAATAATGCTGGGATTTTTGCAAGGGTAAAAATGTTTTAGGTTGGTTTTTGGATACGGAAAAATTTTAAGGCCATAAACCGTTATTGACATTTTTAGACGGGGGCAAATATAATAAGATGTACATAAGTACATGCAAAATAAATATTACCAACATTTGGTGTTTATCTTGTTAAAGGTTTTTGGAGGTTATAAAAATCATTCTAATTAAAATTAAGAGAAAATAAAACACAGATATAATTGGACGAAACCTTATCCAAAGAATCAGAGACTTCTATAAAGCAGCTTAAAACAAAGAATTGGTACTTAAATATGAATTTGCGATTTACGAAAGTAAGAAAAAACAACTTTTATTCTAGACAAACAAGTTACATTAAACTTGACTACTCTGTAATATCGACTTCAAGGCGTACTTATTTATGCCGGACACAATTGGTACACAAACAAGTTTATTTACATTCAGTTATATAACGAACCTAATTAAATACAAATTTAAGATACCTTACCTTAACTACTTGCAACAAATCACATTGAAAATTTACATAGAATTGTAGACAACAATCTTTTTTTAAACAACCAACCAAAAAAGGTGAATGAGCAAGTCAAACGCCTTTTAAAATTCAAACGCATGTTTAAAATTCACGTCATATACCTCTCCCACATGCTAAGTTGTCTTGTCTGTCAAAACTCCCCACAGATTGTAAAACACTTCAAACACTAAACACATAATAGGGCTTTTAATATGCAGACTACTGGGAAACGACTAAATTCACGCAACTTTAATTAAATTAACTCAGTTTCGTTGCGTTATGCCCGTGTCATTTTGCACGACTTTGATTTAAAATATTTGTTTTTG
Source organism: Callimorpha dominula (assembly GCA_949752705.1). Classification (NCBI taxonomy): domain Eukaryota; kingdom Metazoa; phylum Arthropoda; class Insecta; order Lepidoptera; family Erebidae; genus Callimorpha; species Callimorpha dominula. Next base: position 7,137,193 of record OX457010.1, on the reverse strand, counting down.
AATGCGTAACATAAGATATTAGATTTGAAACCGTCCGGCTGTTTAGTCTTAACAATATTTGACCATATGTTTTAATTACTTCTGCCTTCAAAAACACTTGCCTTGCGTTCATTGGATGCACTTTCGAGAATGTATAGAATTCTACTTCTTCAACCTGACGTATGCGCTTATGTATAGCATAATACCGTTGGGCCCGCAGATTATACAGCTAGTTTTTAACTTTCTGGAGTATTTGCCCGACGATAGGAGTGCCACTGCCAGGTACGATCTGGGTCTATTTCAACTGACAAGCGCTTTCTTATAATTAGGCAGTTTTCTTCATAGAAATCGCTGAACAAACAGAGAATAATCTTCTATGTGAGCTTCTTGTTCCTTGTTTATTTGTTTGTTCAACACGCAATGCTTTAATAATAATACGCACATTGTTAAATAACTTTTCTAGTGTAATATACTTAGGTATCATCTCATTATAGGCACGTTAGCAATTAATTATTTATTTATATTTGCTTAATCCTTAGAGGCCATAACAAGAGTTATTTATTTAGTAAACAAGAATATTTGTTCAGCGAATACTGTTAATAAAAAGGATACAAAGGTTGATTTGTTGTGATAAAAACTGATTAGGTATTTTTAATAAGTAATTAAAAATTGTTATTAAATATTTATAATAATAAGAAAGAAGTGATTTATTTGTAGGTGATGACCCGTGGGGGTTTCCACGCGATAAGAAAACCAAAAATGGGTGCGTGTACTTATGTACGCGCGTGAGAAGTTATCCTTCTTTTTCATCATATAAATAATATTAATCAAAATATTCAATTTAAATCACTACTGAATATAATTTATTAGCACATATATGATTCGCACTTGTATGAAACTATAACAAGTGTTGTGAATGTAGAAACTAGAAACATGTGGATAAATATTATAAATACAAAAACAGTGATCAGAGGCGACGAGCGTGCCAACATGCGCGTCTAATAGAGGTTCTATTTCTATTTTGTTGTGAGGTTGGTAGCTTTTTTCGAGACATAAACTTCACTCTCATTAATCAGCGATTTAGCAGGCAACTTCAACCTGTTACTTTTGTGAAAATCAAAATTTCACTCTCATAATTTTTTTATAACGCGCCTAAAGAAGAATATAACTTCAAAAAAGAAAAAAAACAGAATAAAATTTAACTCAGTTATTTTCAGTTTCTCGTATTGAGACACATTTGCTAATAAATCTATTTATTGTTACTAATTATTGAGCTCTTAATACATTATAATGAACCTCTTTAATATAAATGTGCATTAAGAGGGGGGATTAGAAGTTCTTTATATACAATTAGGTACGCACGCAGGTTTCTCGTCAGTGGTTATTAGTAGAGTTTAAAATTCAGTAATTAGGCCAAAAATAGTCTTAAAAGATGTATGCGTAAGAATTATCTCGTCTTTATTATATTTACATGGGTCTATATATGAATTTCATTCTTTTCATTTCTTATGGTCAAGTGCTGTTTATATCTGGCATTCAGAAAGCCGTAAATACATCAAGATGGAAATTGTAGTCCAACCTCAGCCATTAACGGAGCATCATTAAAGTTCATAAGATATTTGTACAAAGCAATTTAAGCAATGGTCAGCTTTATTAAGGTCATGTAACTTCTAAGTTATTAAACTGCAATTTATACAATGCCAATGAACATTTAACTAAAGTATAATTTGATGCTGTCAATTTCACAATCCAAAATTAGTATAAGTAAGAGTCTACGGAGACAGACCTTCGATAGTTCCTGTAATGCCAACACACGCCGTTAGCATACAAGCATACGACGTTATGTACGATGGTAAGCAGTTACTACAACGAAAAGTTTATTTTTCTTTCTATTCTGACCAGCTTTCAAAAAAACACACGGCTCATGTGTATAAATACAAATTTGCAAACCAGCGATCTTACTTACGCGTTCACATTCGCATTCGCCCCCTCCCCCCCTTTCTACTGAGTTCCAGCAACTCTTCTTACCAGCGGATGCATGCGTCTTCCTACTTCATTTAATATTAAGACTGATCAGTAGCATAAAAAAGGAGCATGATCAGCATCAGCTCTGACTAACGCCTAATAAAGGTTATCCCCCACTTCAAACGATGAATGGTCTGTCAAGAGCACAATAAAAACAGCAATCAATCATTTCTGATTGTATTTCTGTCCAACGACAGACCAATTGACCCAATATGGCCTCCTCTCCTAAATTGGCCCTTCCGTTAGTCTGAACCATGGCTGTTGATCTTTTAACCCACATTGGCGCAAGTAATAGAATGTTTATGAGCTTGAACTGTAATAAGGGTATACGTGTGATCTGAATTTAATGAGCTAGATGACTATCTTGCGGGATAATGGATAATATAATTGACATGCGGGCGATCGTTGATGGAATATCAATTATGTTTGCTCTGGAAATAAATAAATGATGAGAATTAAGAAAAAAGTACTTGCCTTATGTCGTAGTAGTAGTACAGTAGTAAACTGTAGAAATTAATGAACAATGGATTCTGCTTGACGGCTTGCGAAGTACCTCCACTCTTCAGAAGATAATTAACGAGCACTACTAATTTAATTCTTCTGGTTGCAGGATCACTAGAGCTTCAGGGGCGTAATAAAGCATAAATGACACTACTAATCAGTCTGGTTGTGTAGGTACTTCCTTGTCAACAATAGTGTACAAAAAGAATATAACCATCACCTATTGAACCTATTGAACGAAGGCTTCTTACGAAGTCTTCCATAAAGAGAGATCTTGCGCCGCCTCCATCCGAAGATCAGCAGTGGGGCTACATTCCGCTAGTATCTATATAGACCCAGATGGCACTTATTTTCAAGGTAATATGCAATTAAGTTCATAGCTGCAGGAGTCGCTATTTATTTGTCTATAACGAGTGAAGCTTCTGTACATAATTTACTCCGTGGTGGGGTAAAAGCCACGAACAGACAAGAAAATAAAAGTATCTTTTTGAAACAGAGAATCAATAAAATTAAACAAAGAAGAGATATACCGTTCTAAAGATAAGTGGATGTTTCTTAAGTCAATGATTTGTTTTGTAAATATTTCACGATTATTTCAATCGTGACGGTATTTGTGAATAAAATGTCGTGGGTCGGGGACACGATCCCTTTCTGTTTAACTTTAGTACCTATGCTACTCTATCCCAAAATTGTCTAGAATTTAAATTAAATTGACATTGAATATTAGCAGGTAAAGCAGACTCATAATTTGCCGACGTTCTAGGAGCTATATTCTTAGTGGTTGTATAAAAACAAGGATAAGATTAACTATCACCAAAAAAGCGTGATAGATTACTTAATTAGAAAATTTATATAGGTATATATTTAATAATATATAAGTATGTTTATCACTAGTCTGGTTATCATATATAGTACAGGCTCTGCCTAGTTTGAATCAGACTGCTGTGTTGGCCGTGTCACGGTAATTACCGTGGCCATGTGTGAGATGTGTCAAATTACTACTAGACCAAAGATTACTGAGTAGTAAGTTGTTTTCTTTGTTCAAAATTAAGTAGAACGCCCAGGCAATTAGTAAAATTAAATGGTAAGCACATCATTAATATAAAATATTAAAAATATGTATTGTACAATAGCTAACACCCGCTTAGCTTACATATCTCCGTGAATCTCCCGACTGCTTAACTAATCCTCAATAAATAAAATACCGTATCGTATTGTATCTTACAATAGGTTGTAAATTCTAAATCCATTAGACTTTTTCAACGAGAAGACTTTACAAACATAATATTTTTACATTTGTGTTATTAATAGAATATAATTTAATTACATGTCAATTTCTATGAAACTTATGAACCAATTCTTTATTTACTATAATATATTTTGACTAATGAAACATACGTCATAGGAAACTCCGAAAAGCTAAAAAAACATATCCTCTTATTGTTCTGTGTTTCCTGGGATGTGTCAAACTGGAAAATGATTTTAATTGTTAAAAGTTTAGAATTTTAGGTACATTATTTCAATCTTAATACTTTTACAAGTTATGCATTCCCTCACATTTTTTTATTTTACATTACATTATTTTAATTAGCCTTTAGGTGAATACCCATATAAAGAAAAATATGCAAAGTTTTATTACCAAGCACATAATTATGAACTTCAAACTTTTTATTGTGGATGTTTACATTGTGTTTAGGTCAGCTATGATTATGATTGAATTTACATTTTACTACTATATTTATTATTAAAATTAGAATATTTATACTCTAACAAAATATTAAAATTAACTAAAATTATTATTCTAAGTATTACCAATAGGTACAATGTCAAGTATCATTTAAAAAGAAAGTTCCAAAATATATATTGAAAAAGTCATGAACTCATGACAGTAGAGTATAATATGAATTAATAATATGGCATTTAAAAACATTTACTCGGTATTACATGGGTATTTATTATAATAGTTATATTTATTTCATATTATTTTTATTATTATCAGCACCTTTTACAACTTACCTTTACTATAAAAAAAAACGTGGTAATGAATCCGAATGGAAGAGAGCGTCAGTAGGTCAGTACTCGTATTGTACTCGTAATATATTATCTCTCGGACTCATAGTGAGCAGAATGTGTCCCGTAATGACCTAAACAAGCGTAATTCACTATTATCATCTAGATACGTCATCTCCTGACCTATAGTACTAAGACAATTATTTCAGAAACTAGTCCATTCACTTTACAATACAATTCAAAACCCTTTTTAATAATAGACCCTAAGATACATTTTGCTGTGAGACAAGTTTGACGTTGAACCAGATTGTTATGCAACTACCGCCGATGTTTGGTAGTGAGCACTTTTTGATGTGAATTTTATTCAAATAAATTTTATCATTGATTGGTTGAATCGACTGAATGTTTTAATAAAATATTCTTCGATTAAATTACAAATTAGGTACCTTTTGCATACGGATTTCACAAGAATAAAATATATTTTTTTAAACCTAAGGTTCACAACATGGGGTCTAGATTTATGAATATAAAAACATATACTTAAGTATATTTATAAACTTATAGTTATGAGTTAGTTACTTATAGGTATAAATAGTTAAATAGATTTATAAGGTTCCGTACCTACGTCCGAATGGAAAAACGGACTCCTGTAATCACGTAAATATGTGAATTTTAAATATGGTCACGTTTGGGAGCCAAATTAGAAAATAGAAAAAAAATGCGAGCCGTACCGTGTGACATATTAAATGAATGAGCTTTTTGTTAGGATCACAATTTTATTTTTATAATTTTAAGATTAATAGTGTTAAAAATGTTTTAAGAAAATAGATGAAAATTGACCCTCTCCCTTTATCTCCCAAACAACTAAGCCTAAAAGTATGAAAAAATATAGGAAATAATTCTTTACTTACTTTACATACGCTCAAGCCTGTATCCCCGCTATGCTATTAGGATGGATAATTACTACCTACTCACGTAAGACGTCGACGGCAATAGGCTTGCTCCCTACCTAGCTTATTGCCGTTATATTTAAAAGGAACGGTAGGTAAGAAGGGGAGGCAATAGTCGGTAAGCAACAGCTCGAGGGTCCGAACTGGCAACAGCCGGGAAGTTAGAGCTCTCTAACAAATAATCTAGTCTTTCTAATTTATTTACCTACCCTTGGTTCGGGATTGTCCATTAATCACGTGAAGCTCGAAAGCGGGGAAGGGGGTTTGGAAAAAAAATCACGAAATATCACAATGTAGTGAGATATCACGTGTATTTATTTTTTCGTTGATTATATCTGTATTTTAAAGATAAAATTTTGAAAGTTTTAAATGTATTTTGAACAAAAAAAATACATGTGATTTTGGCTAATTTAGTCTAAAACCTTACCACGTATCAACAGGGTGGAGTGGGGGTTAAAGAGTTGCTAAAACATCACGTGATTAATGAGCGACCCCTTAGGATAATCAAATTTATTTATATGTATAAAACTGTGTAACTTGCTAGCTAAGGTTTGGTTATTAACACTTTCAAGTTCAACCAGTTATTTTTAAGAATTTAAGGTTGAATAAAATGAAAATATAGCGAATACATTCATCGTAAACAATATAAATACTTAAATAACCGGTATTTTAACCGATTTCAAGAAAGTATATACTTGTCCTTTATCTATTTCTTACGATATTTTTACGCATTGTAACTCATCTTCAATGTGGTTTCCAAAAGGGTTCCCATAAAAATTTAACCAAAACTTTACCCAAAGATTGCAAAACTGTTAATGTAACTTCAAGTTTCATGATTTAAGCGACAATAATTCGTAACATAACAAGAATAAGATACAAAACTGTGTAAGGGCAGACCCTTATACAGTTTTGTATATTTATTGGTATTTAAGAAAACCTAAAACTTCACCTGATATGTGTGGACTCTAGCTCACTTAGATCGAACGAAAACGTGTCCATACCCATGTGAGTGAGTTCACTTACACCGCACTAGCTGCTCATAGAAAATCGTTGTAATGTACATGTTCTAACGATTCAAGAATTTGAATGAAAGCGCGGTCGCATTTGATGTAGGCAGTTTAACCTTTTTGCTTTTAAGTGGCCTAAGGCACATGCCTTTTAGCTTCAAGTGCTGCCTTTTGTGGTCTTTAGAGACCTACAGACGTCATTTGTAAAAGAAATCTTTCACGTGATACATATTACCAATACATACGGTGATCTACATTTGAAGTCCGGCTCAGCTTCAATATTTACATAACAGTGCATCTAACTGCATACATATTGCTTAACGGCTGAAATTAGTTAGCAATATTTTACAAAATATCATCCTATCGCTTTAAAACAACAAGAAGACATGTTGTTACTGCCGTGGAAGATGGGTAGACCCTAGGTAGTATGTTTAGGCACCCTTGCACCATGCCCTCGTCCAAGCAAGGGTGGTTGTATTATTACTATTTATCACTACTGTTCAAGCGATGTTAATTGTTGTTTATTGTCTTACGAGCCTGTTGGTCAAGTGGTTAGTGATCTTGACTTCTGAACCAGAGGTCGTGGGTTTGTTTCCTACCCAGGACCAATAATTGTTGATGAACTCGATCATTTGTTCTGTGTCTGGGTGAAAATTATCTATAATTTTATGTGTGTATGAATCTATACTAATGTTATAAACAGGTAAAGTTTGTAAATCTCAGGAACTACTGGTTCGAATTAAACAATTCTCTTAGTGCTGGATAGCCCATTTATCAAGGAATGCTGTAGGCTATATTACATCACGCTACGACCAATCGGAGCGGAGCATCAATGAAAAATGTTGCAAAAACGGGGAAAATTTACAAACGCAGACGAAGTTGCGCGGGTCAGCTAGTTTAGTAATATATAATTATAATTATCAGCTGTCTGGCTACCATAGTAAAGGCTTTGCCTAGTTTGGGATCAGACAGCCGTGTGTAAGGTGTCTCAAGTTATTATTATTTGATTGCATTACTATAGTAAGTCTTTGCCCGAATACGACGGAGCCCAATATTAAAGTTACATGTTTTGACATAATTATGTGCATCCTACATCTATTCTTGTGATAACCGATGACGCAAATGCCATTAATCGAATTTGTGCACATTGTAATGTTAGATAAGACAATAAAATAATAAATATTCATCGTCGAAACGTAACGTAATTGTAAACGTAAATTGGAATCCGTAAGTAATAAATTATATTAAATATAATGATTCTTGGTCGAGAGCAGTCAAGCATGTACCCGGTTCTTTATTAATTCCGTTTTTATTTTAATCATTGGCACTGGCTATAGTGCAAGGTCGATTGACCTTAAGATTGACTACCTGTGGAGGGAGGAGGAGGAGGGAAATAAAATTACGGTTACGGTTACATGGAAAGAACATTTTCCCCTTTTCTGCCAGAAAACATATAAACGGGGCAATTCCCGCATGTCTTCAGCGGGATGTAGAAACAGGATATCACAGCTCTCGTGGGACAATTGGTGTGGACAAGAAGATGTGGTAAATTTTACCGACAAAAAACAGATAAGGTTCTCAAGTCGACCCGTATATTTTGTTTTTTTTGTTTCTGTATGACCACGCTTAACTTTTTACAGGGTAGTCCTATTTCGATAATTCTTTTTTATTCGATAGAAAGTTGGTCCCATATAAATTTGGAAAAATAAAACCCTAGAGTAGAAAAAAGGGATGATTTTTTATTCACCAACTGAATTTTTATCTGTGAATTTATTCTGAAAACTGAAAAGCTGAAAAAAAACCAGTTCAGTTGGTTAATTTTTTTGTTAAAAAGTTTTATTTTTTATTTGTTGTGTAGAAACCCCCACAGGTCATAACCTCAACGGGGCTAACGGTGAAGTGGAATATCGTCAACGAACTGATTATATTGAGAGAATTGAGAATGTTACTGGACAATGTTTCAATCACAGACCAGTGTATTCTACACAGAAGAAGAAAAAATTTCAGACCTTTGCAGACCTTGACCGAATATAACGGTAGGCAGTCTAGTCACTGGAGTGTTGAATGGAGTATTCTCCCGCCACAGATTTACAGATTTTCCAACAATTAGGTAGGTACTTAATGAAATTCTGATTCATACATAATTAGCACTTATTAAAATAAACTTCTCATGTGCCATTTTTATAAACCTTCCAATTTTTCTCACTTCAAACATAAGTCATTTTTTTAGTATAACTTTTTACTGAAATGAATAGGTGCCTGGTTAGATAGCTACAACACAACAATATACAACCTTTATTGTGTATTAAAATATCAATAGCCATCGAAATATTCAACCACTACGGTTATTTGTCGTTAGTTTTTAAGAAAACATTGCAAAATTTAGTAGTAGAATGACAAATTTTGCAACTGAGGTGAACCAACGGAGCAAGATCTGGCGGCAATGGACGAAGCACGTTCACGGTCACATTGCTACTTTACTGTTTTTTGTTAAATTGTGAAATCTTGAACAGCTGTGAGGCTTTTTCTATTGTTTAGACAAGTGTTTTTATGGTGTTCATTCATTCATACTCTATATTTTTAAACATGAAATATAAAAAAATTATTTTCCCATTAAAATAATAGTAAAGCTATCGTTTTTAACATTTTTGTTTTTCTTTGCCATATAAATAAGTAATTATTTAAACAATTACTTATTTACCGACATTTACGGATATTTATGTTAAATGTAAGTCTAAAATTTGTCAATACTTATTCAGTTTCAATATAACAATCTGTTAAAAAGCTTAATTTCGCTAGAGAAACACAATCAATTGTGTACAAAACAATGTAAAGTCTATTGGCGCGTTTTTTTAAACAAGACTCTAATAAGAGGAAAACAGAACCAATCACAATGCGACATAAAATTTAAATAAAACATCAACTTACCAGTTTTCAAATCCCATGAAATTCAAAAGTGACAATTTCCTAGTACCATGTAGGGTAATGATAACATCCTCTCAAAAACTACAACACTGAATATTATTCACAAACAATAGTTCACTTCAATAATACCGCGAATTCACTATAATACTGACTTTATTAAAAACACAGATGTACAACAACAAAACTAATACTTCTATTAACTTTTGTAGTTATTGTCATTGAAAATCTAAGTTATTTTGTTCGTTGTTAAACGCCGGAACGCGTAGCGATATTTTTAGAGCAAGTGGATACCACTCCTTCGGCAATCTGTGACTGACTAGCCGGACTAGCGGTTAGCGGTGTAGACGCTTACCGCTTCGGCTTGAATCTTGAATGCAAAGTTGGAGTAGTAGTTCGCTAGGCAGTGCATGTTAGAGACATATTGATATTTTTAACAAAAATAGTCCGGCTTTAAAACATACATACGCATTTTGTGGCTTTTTCGGTTAGATTATTTAGAAAATATGGAAAAGGTTAAATACGTTAACTTTCGAAAAAGCGCAATCTAGTATTCTTTGGAGTAAACTTATACTTGTCAGGTGCTGACATCTAGTTATTTAAACGGTAAATCTTACCCTTGTTGATTTCATGTCACTGACATAATGACTTGTTATTAGATTAATAAGGTAGATGGCTGAATATTAAGCAATTTAGTTTCAATTTCTAAAATAAAAAAAAAACATTATTTCAAAATCTTTATCTTTAAAACATGATTTCCAGCATGACAAGCTTTTGTTTCGGTTTATTTGCAATGTGATAGGTACTAAAACCTATTTGAAACCTTATTTAGTGTTTTTAGACCATTCTCCGCGCATTTTCCGAACTAAGATGGGGTCGGCTTTCAGTCCAACCACGTTACTGCCGTCAGACCTCCACAACTCAAGTACTAGGTGATATCGAAGTTCTATAGTTAGACCAGGTTGCCGGGCTTTTTAGGGCTCCAACTACGGCTTAACGTGCTCTCCGAGTCACGGAGAGGTCTCAATGTGTTAAGAATGGTCACCCTCACCCATCCTAAGCCTGACCGGGCTAGAATTACTTAACCTCGTAATGTGTCAACCTACTCGGTTACCACTTAGCCACGATCCCCTTTAGTGGTTTTAGCAACAAGAATAAATAAGTAAATCTTGGTAAGTATACTCAATTCTTCCCCTATCACAGGAATATAGCATTTTTAACAGTTTTGATTGAAATGAGCTTTTCATGTATTTGCTGACAGCGCCGCCACGCAACTAAAAAACGGTGGAGAACTAAGATTGAAATAATACGGGTAGAATCAATTTCATAAAGCGTATTTATAAGGAAAAGACGGAAAACTAGGGCTTGATACCGTTTCATATTTTATTCAATGTATGATGCCGTTTGCCCAGTAACTTTTTTTTTTGCATATAGGTCTCTAAGGTTCAAGACTTTGTTCATAGATGGCACTTAAAGCAATTAAAGTTTTCGCTACAAACTATTTTAGAAAAAATATCATTATTTCCATTTAAGATTAGATCTGATTTAACAAAACAATAATTCAAAATTAGATTGCAATGGCCAATAATATCTAAGACACAAGGCGTATTTCAATCTGTTGCAGGTTAAGAAGACTAACACGTTGATAATGCTAACAGTCTTATAAAGAAAAGATGAAAACACTGTCCTGTCAGCATTTCACGTAACGTTACTTTAAGTAGTTACTACCAGAGCGTGGGGTTAGCTGTTAGCTTTATTGCGTAGGATTAACATCCTAACATTCCTAACATCCTGTTGATTGATGTCGATGTTACCCCTTTTGTGGTACGCGTCGTACCTAATAGTTTTGCTTGGTAAAAAAAAAATCGTCTCCAGAAGGAGACGATTTTGAGACTGAAGTATAGTACTTAGAAAAGTACTATACTTCAATCAATTATTCAATCAACATATCATATACCACTGCTGGACATAGGCCTCTCCCAATGTGCGCCACAGCACCCGGTCCTCCGCCTTCCGCATCCAGTCTATCCCTGCTACCTTCTTCACGTCGTTGGTCCATCTGGCTAGGGGGCGTCCTACTTTCCGTTTACCGATTTGCGGTCTCCACTCTAGGACTCGTATGCTCCAACAGACTAAATTATTGTAATTTTTTTTAAAACAAGCTTTTATACAAACTTAGTTTAAAAAACTACACCCAAGTCAAATCAATCGAGCCCGAACTCGATTGGTTTATCTTGTTTAGTTAAGAAGTTCCTATGGCCGTCTTCCGGCTCCATCATCAGAACATCTCCATATTATTGTATTGTCACCGAAGATACATATGTACACCAAATTTGATCCCAATCGGACATCGGGAAGTGGTTTTAATTTAGCTTCCAACATTCGTGCCGAACACACATAGAAACATTTCGATTTAAATAAAAGCTTGGAATAAGCATAACTTTATCTGATGTCAAACGCATTCCCACTGGTGGTTCTATACGCCTTAAGCCAATCAGTCAAGAAAATGGAGAACCTTTTTTTTTTTTGTACGTGAGGAAACCCCCTCGCGCCGTCACCCCCCCCACCCCGCCCCGGTTTTCGGTGGGGCGGTGTGTCGGTATCGAATCGACTAAAACCACATGGTGTGCCGTACTGCGCCTAAATTAGGAGGGATCCGGATAGAAAATGGAGAACCTGACCCGACGAATCCGAGAGAAAGTTTAACTATTTTTGAAGCACATTTGCTCTTCAAAAACTCTAGTCTCTTTCTTAGTTATTTTTTTAAAGTTCTTCCACAGAATACGTAACCTGAACTCGTGTGACCGTCACGCTCAGATGCATAGGTATATACTGATGTGTGTGAAAACTTCTTTAGGCACGTTGGGAACTTTTGTCATGGGGAAAAACACTGAACTGGCGTGACCGTCAGACATACAGATGTGTGTGCATGATTTCACTTCTGAATTGCAGTCCTAATACTGACAGCATTTTTTGCTTCTTTTCTTATAAACGATCTTAAGTTTGGAAGTAAAATCCAAAAAAAAATAATTTTCTTTGTTTTGTTTTGTGACTAAGTTTGAGCTGGAGCTTTTGAAGACATAGAATACAGAAAGGTTGGATACCAAAATTGTGTAGGTATTTATCTTTGACATTCCTTACATATTAATATTAATGCCAACTGGTGTTCCTGTCCTACTGGCCTCGCCAGTCATAAGAAATACAGGAAATTCGGGTAAGCGACCCCAGCCTCTTCGAGCTACTGCAGTTTTAGTCCCGTTCCCCATCTGAAACTTGCGATATCCCTTACCAGGTTCCTCTCATTTTTTCTTGTACAAAGGAGATTGCCCATTTCAGTATGAAAATCAGTTTCACACTTTTCTATGCTGCGTCAAATATGTATAAACTGCATTATTAAGCCTGCACTGAGTATTATCTGAAATATAAACGTATATTGTAACATAACTTGGGGTTATTGAGAAATGAAATACCAATATTAGGTTAAAAAATAACAACGATAAGTCCGATAACAAAATCTTGTGACACTGACGTAAGAGTTTTTTTTAATAATGTTTGTGGCATCATCTCAGAGCAATCATGGCATCATGATTTTACGTGGGAGAGCCATGCTTTGGTACGTATGGGCCGGGACCGGCTCGACTCCGCTCGATACCACGGCCTTACAGAAAACCGGCAGTGAAACAATGCATTGCTTTTCGCCGCGTGGAGGTTCTTGGAGGCTAGTTCCTCCCTATCCCCTATTCCCGTCCTTCCCCTCTTCCCCTCTCCTCCCCTCTAATCCCCCTTTTCCCTCTTCCCTTATTCCCACCTTAAAGGGCAGCAACGCACTTGTGATCAAGAGTCACAAGTGCGTTACAAGTGCCCATGGGCGGCGGTAGTCATTTACCATCAGGTGACCCGTCTGCTCGTTTGCCCCCTATACCATAAAAATATTTTTTTTTAAAGGGATACCATGTATAAATTAAGGCAAAACTAACACTGAAGTATACATTCACTATATAAACTACGACTACATACACGAAATAATAAGATTACTAAACTGCAATATATTTTAATGTGACATTACGAATTATTATCACGTTATATTATTATTTAACCATTTTATTTTAAAACGATGTTTATTTGAATTCAACCATTAATGGTTTATTTTATATAATGGCAACATTTCACTTATAATGGAAATGGTCATTGATTCAAGTTTTAGTCCTTGTAAGATTTAATTTCAAACCCCAAGTTCTAAAGAAGAGATTGAGGGTCGAAAAGTCATTTTAAAATATTTTTTTTAAACATTTGAAATAATGACGCGAACGTAAGTAAAACCATGAATGGGCATTCTCTTTTACCTTTTTCCCATCTTAAAATGACTACATTCCCAAGGAGGGTTGGCATCAAGCATGCGGCTGGCCATAAAAGATTGCCTTTGCAATGTTACACATTGCGCCGACCCTAATGAAAATTGGAAAATGGAAATATTAACCATTTGGTGGACTTTAAAGTTCAGTAGCCCTTGTAGTAAAAATGTTCGGTTGTAACATCTACTTTGACCACTGGAAGTGGAAGGACTACGAAGACTACTTTGTTATGAGGCTCATACCATTCACAGGTAAAAGATCATAGTCTATTACCACCTTTGTCTTAATTATTGCAGTTACCTGTCATTATGTATTTTTATAGTCTAAAGACGTTGTTGCTGTAACAGTGTGTGCTTTATGCACTCACTTAGGTGCAATAAATAGCTGGTTTTTAGCAGACACGCAATGCTTGCATAGAGTTTGGGGCTTTAGGCATACAAAATATTGTTGAAATTCACCTCTTCAATACTGATACATCATCATATTTCGTATAGATTATTAAAAAGGAGCCCAAAACACCAAATAAAAAACGAGATGATGCTTCCTAAAACCCATTTATTAATATATTAATCTCTCAATATCCATTGACAAGCCGAGTCGGTAAATAAGACGAAAACTTATAGTTATTGATTAACAGATTAAATTATTATAACCTTAAATTATACCTAAACCACTTCTTCCCTTATTACTTAGGGGCGAACCGCTTCCTGTAGCAGGCGAGCCTCCAATTATTCTAAAATCTGGACGATCACCATCCTCAATTTCTCCAGATTTATTAATGGGGTTACCTACTGTAGCATTAACTTGAACTTCTGATGCTGTGGTTTCATAATTTTTTCTCCGTGGCGAACTACCGAGATTCTTTCCTACCAAATTCTCTATAAACATTTGAAGCAATGTTTTTAGAACACCCTTTAACAAAGGTGTAGAAAACCTCCTCGTAGATCCTATGGATTTATCATTTTCAGCCACAGGTTGATTTTGAGTACCATCTAAATTGTACCAGTTTGAGATTTTAATTCCAGATGTTTCGGGGTCAAGAACAGAAGGTATAGATTTTATAATGGCGTCCCCCCATCCACTGCCCCATGTAGACTGTTCGCGAGGATTAGACTGTGGACTGTGGGGTCCGTTGTTATATCCCCACCCAGAGTTTGACAACGAGTTCCAAGAGCTACTGTCAACTGCCTCCTTGTTATCTGGACCAACATCAAAGTAGTTGCTATTGAATCCCGGATAACGTTCCTGTGTTGAGGTAGGGCCATCGGCACTATTAATTGGACTTACAAATAAATTTGGATTGTTTCTGTCAGATTTGAAATGAGATTCTGATTTACGGTTTGATCTGGCGATTAAATGAGGGCTACGGCTATCAGGTTTGTTGTCTGCTGAATAATGGTCAAAAAAGGAATTTGAGGTAGGGCCCACGTGACTATTAACTGCATTCTCATTTATATTTGTAGGGTTGCTGTTAGATTTCAATTGAGATGCTGAATTACCACCCCATGGAAAACCTAGATGAGGAAAAATATTGAGAACTGAATGTTTTTTCCGGGTAGAACCTATAGCAACATTCCAGTTATTATTGATTGAACTGCCCATCGAAATGGGTATAGCGGATGGAGAAACAGTTAACTCATGATTATTGCCTGAACTTGGGTAAGCGCCCAGATTGTTTTTAATCGGACTGGTCACTACGTTAGGAATTTGACCGTTGGGGTTTTGATAATATAACTTTAAATTAGTATCCTTGAAACGCCTATTCGCGTCATAAGGTTCAAATGGTTCATCGTAAGCGTAAGAAAGTGGAGTCTGTATTTTTGGAGATTTTGTTAGTTCCGGTAGCTTTACTGGTGTATGGGTCTGAACACCAGCATCAACTGGTATTTTTAGAAAACTTCTAAAATTAGACCCGGGGCCGTTGAGACTTGAATCCCTGTAGGCATACTTTATGCCAGGACTATTAACTTGTAGTGTTCTAGATGGAAGATCGTGTGTAGCCTTTCCTGGGCTAGAAACGTACGTTGTTCCTAAGGGTATGACACCTAGAATTTTGAAGGGATAAATAAGTATGATTAATATTCCTTCTAAGTATGGCAAAGCTTCTGGAAACTTTAATGGCGAGTTTAAATCTAATGCTTGGAACTTAACGGGGCTACCTATCAGAATTGGACGTAGTTCCAAATTGTTTAGATCTATTGGTGTACCATTGTCATCCATCATCATCCCCGTAGCACCTATATGTATATGGTTGTCGAACAACGTTTTTTGCACCAGTGGTCTGAGAGCATCTGTGTCGATTGCCTTTACGCTTTCAGATAATTTTGGATCCTGGAATTTGGTATCCATTTGTTCTTTAAACCACACGTCGAATGTTAAAAATCTTTTAGGCAAATTTTCTTTATAATTTATACTCTCATATCTATTACTGTTAACTGGAAGTTGATCTACCATGACTGGTTTGACCGGTTGTATAGTAGGTTTATTTTGATAAGGATTTGAGGGGATAATGTATTTTTCTTCTCTAGGATCCCAAGTATACTTCCTAGCATCAGTGTCAGCGACCACAGAGGAGTGTGCTGGACTATCGTCGAAATTGAATGGTTGAATATGCTGATTTCCGATATTAGTATCTAAAGGACTTGCCTGTGGTTGAAGGTTGGGGAGATTGAAGTTCTGCTTCTGGCTCGGTTTCCTTTGTGAATGGACTGGTTGTTGGTGGCTAGGATACCAATATAAATGGGATAGCTGTGATGGGACCGTGTACTCCTGATGAGGAAGGTACATATTTTGATCATTTCTTGTAGGAAATTCTGTGAAACTCCAATTTGGTATAGCTTTATCTGCTTTATTGTCTATTAGCCCAATATTTAATCCTATGGGCTCTCCTTGAGTATTAAAAAGGTGCTGAGGTGGTGTACTAATAGGATTATTGTTAAAGAGCGAAGCAATAGTGTCTGTAGTAACTGGTTTTAGTAAATCACCTGGTCTATATGGTATGTTAGGTATAAGTGTTTGTTTTTCTGGACTTGGTTTAAAGACATGAACCTCATTGGTGTTCACATTTCTGTATAGGTACACAACAAGGCGTTCTAGACCATTGTTTTGAGGGTTTGATAATTCGGGAATCAGGGATTGTCCTCCCGGGAAACAAACACAATCTTGGACATCACTATTGACTTTCGTCGTGTAAATCCTTCGAGATGGAATTTCTTCGTAGCAACTGTAAAATATTAAAACAGTGATTAATTATCATTATCTTTTATTTACAAGCTATAAATGTCATACCTCATACAATATCGAAATGCTAATAAATCTCCGTTGTGAGGCTTATGGGTATTCTAATAATATATATCGCTTACAGTTAACTCATCCATGCTACTTTGTACAGTGCATGCAAACTGTAAATTTTGCGTTTTGCGGCTATCTATCTGCTGATTATAAGCAGTTATGAATGGGGGAGTTTTAGGGGATTACAACAAATCTATCCCAATTTTTAGAGAGAGAAATTATGTTAAGGCACTTAAATCATGCGTTCATTCTCATGCACCCAGGGTAGGCCTTTAGCATGTATAATAATAATAACTTGAGACACCTCACACACGGTCGTCTGATCCCAAACTAGGCAAAGCCTGTACTATGGTAACCAGACTGCTGATAAACATTCTTATATATTTCCAAATAAATACATATTATAGTATTATTATACCCAGTACTAGTACTATTATGTATTCTGTGCCCAGACACAAAACAATTGATCGTGCTCTTTGTCTTGACCACGATCTCAGCAGTCAGGATCACTAACCACTATAACAACAGGCCTGTCATATTTAGGTAAATCTACAACATATGCAATGGTTTTATTTACTACTATTTAAATAAATCTACTTACGTGGCTTCTATAAATATGTTAGAAAACAGTAGTAACGAAATCTGCAACAAAATTTACGTTTAATTTTTAACCGTCGACAAAACGGAGGAGGTCTGAAGTCATCCCCAATATTGGTTATTTTTTGTCAAAAAACGTTGGGTGCGTGATATCAAATTTTACTTATATTTTTAGGGTTCCGTTCCTAAAAAGGAAAAAAGGAACCCTTACAGGATCACTATCTGTCTATCTCTCTGTCTGTCAAGACCCATTCTTTCAGAAGCCCGTAGACGCATCAAGTTAAAATTAATACCAAATACTTAAAGCTGTAAATCAAGCTTCTAAGTCAACGCAATCAAAGGATATGGTCACTTTAGCCTTAAATTTAACTAAATTTGAACATTTCGCGAGTAAATCAAAACCTATAAGGTACTTCCGATTGACCTGAATCTCGACCTTGAATCATGAAATTTTGTAAAAGTGAAGGAAAAAATCTGAAAGTTGTTAATTTATTATTATGTCACATAAAAAATTGGTTTTGTGATTACAAACTTATATTTTGCGGTTGGACAGTTGACTTTGTCGTACATCGCAACCGCAAAGTTAAGTTTGTCTTTCGGAAAAGACGGACAGAAATCTTCTAGAATTGATTCCCGAGATGGACGTACTATCTACATACACGTTTGTTTGCTTACGGAACCCTCGGTGCTCGGTTTTTTAAATCTAAATGAATAAATAAACTATCTAAACTTATATTTTAAAGAGGAAACATTTGTGTTTTTGTATGTATGTTTGTAATGTTTTCACACAAAAACTACTGAACCGATTGCGATGAAACTTGGTATGTAGATAGCTGGAGACCTGGATCAATCCAAAGGCTACTTTTTATCCCGACATTCCCACGGGATCGGGACTTACGCGGGTGAAACCACGAGGCGTAGTTAGATTTATTTTAAAAGTATTGTAAAACGCACATCTTTAACTTGGTGATAATTATGTTCAAAGATTCCGTTACATAGATAGATACAGCTGAAGCTAATATAATCCTGTTTAAAAATAGTAAGTAGGTACTTACCGTTGATAAATACATCTTGATGAGGGATGGGGCACTAAGCTTAGTTAGGAGTCAAACGTTTTTCCCCATCTTACTTCATATTGAGAAAATTGATTAAGAACTCTTTTTATATACGAAGTAATAATTAGTGCAGAAATTAAATAATTTGACACATTCTTACAATTTAGCGAGACAAATGCTTTTATCGTTGAAATGTAACAAAAACAGCAATTTATGTGAATTCGACACCATTAAGCTAATTTAATTATTGAACATCGCAGAATTTGCTCTAATTTACCAAAATATTTTGAAAAGAAATTATTTCCTTTAATTTAAGTGGGTTTTTCCATTTTTTTACACTTGCATTTTTATTCAGTTCAAACTAACACACATCAACTATCGAGTTTCACTGGAAACTAGTTAGTAAATTTTAATAACTGTTTTGCTATTTTAAATCTTCAATTTTCAATTTTAAATCTTTCATTTTTTTTTTAAATAATGCAAGCAACTTGGGTCACACATTACTAGTATTCTTATTAACCAGTCCAGCTAAGCTAAATGCTTGTGTTAGGAGTGGGTTCACGACGGTAGAGCACTGGGTGGGGTTATAACCCGCAACCTCTTGATCGCAAGTCCGACGCCTTAGCCATTACGCTATGGTAGAGTAGAACATAACGTTTGTTCTTCTTGCAACTAAACCGCTGATATTTGAGACCTCAACATAAATAGTTGATAGAGCTCTATGTGCTATTTACAAAATAATAGCTTTTAAATGCGTGAAAGTTTTTGTACATCCCTCAGAAAGTTTTGATTCTGGATGAGAGGTACCTTTGTCCTTTTCTGTACACTTAACAACGTTAAGTGTCAAATAAAATACTCCAAGAGACCACTTTAATGCAATTGAACAAAATTGTAATCATATTCTGTTAATTGGTTTTTCCCTCAACACTATATAGGTAAGTTGGCAGTTAACCAGGTAAGCACTCAAAGAGTCAAAAAGTGAATCATCAAATTGAATTGGTTGTCAAACAGTTATGGAGAATCAGGAAACACAACGAACACACCTACAATTTCCAACTGGGCATATCATTGAAAAAAAGATTGCAAATAGTAAAATTTCAGGCGCTTAAACTGCCGATTGTTAGGAAAGAATAATAACAACTTGAGACACCTCACACACGGCCATCTGATCCCAAACTAGGCCGAACCTGTACTTAGAAACCAGGCTGCTGATAAACCAACATACTTATATGATACTAAAAACATACATATCACTACATATTAGAAAACAAAGTCCCCCGCCGCGTCTGTCTGTCTGTCTGTGCGCGATAAACTGAAAAACTACTGAATGGATTCTCATGCGGTTTTCAATAATAAACAGAGTGATTCATGAGGAAGGTTTAGGTGTATAACTTGTAACTGTGCGAAGCCGGGGCGGGTTGTTAGTTATAGATAAATAACACCCAGACACATTTATTTGTCCTGGGTGAGAATCGAACTCACGACCTCTGGCTCAGCAATCAGTTCATCAACCTCAAACAACAACAAACAAACTCTCTATTCAGCTTTGTTAAAAACGTTGTGTAGATTAGGCAAAGACCACAATCACTACATTACTACATATTATAAAACATAGGTAGTCTGTTCGCAAAAAACTACTGAACGGATTTTCATGCGATTTTCACTAATAGATAGAGCGATTTATGAGGAAGGTTTAGGTGTATAATTTGTTAAACTTTTGTGTTAATCGGCTGAAATATGATGATAATTGTTTAAGATGGCTCTGCTACTCGTGCGAAGCCGGGGTGGGTTGCTAGTAGTATATATAATACTAGCGGACCCGACAGACGTTGTCCTGCCGGAACGTAAAAAATTTCATTGAAATCGGTCCAGCCGTTTAGGAGTTCAGTGATATACACACGCACAGAAGAAATATATTATATATAAAGATAGCGGACCCGACAGACGTCCTGCCGAAACGTAAAAAATATTATTCCTGTAACCCTATCGCAACGCCATCTATCAATTGTAAATCTAAACCATTCTGGAATCCACCTGAAGCCACACAAAAACATTTTATTAAAACCGATTTTTTTTTTCGAAAACACAAAACGCTACCTGGTGTCCAGATAACTAAAACTAATATAATATTATATTGCATACCTATAAATATAAACACAATTGTACAATACATACCTATAGCATGCATTTGCATTTATGTAATGTGTATATATATCCGTTTATCGTTATTAGGTATACTGTGTTATTGTTATAATCTGTTTATTGTTTTACTGGTTCTAACTTGAGAATTTTATACCTTGGCTAATAAATGTATGTTTATTACTAATCTCCAGTTTCTATATTCAAGGAAAACTTATTTGTAAAAAGAAAAATGCGTGAGAATCCGGCAATCAGCCATTTGCATTAGAAGTGTTGCCAATGCAATATTTATAAGTTCCAATTATCTAAAAAATAAACTTTACTATTATTATAATATTTTAAATAACAACATTATTGCATGTTCGGAAACAATTTAACTTTGTATTTTAAACGGTTTTTGATATTTAATATGCAGTATTTTACTACATATCTTTTAATTACATATGCGGATTTTAAATCGTGTCCCCTCATTAAAATCATACATTTAAACATTGTAACACAGTCATTTTAGTTCGTATATCTACCCTTGCGATGGAACTGTACTCAATAAAAAAATTAGTTGCCATAGTATGAGATTAGGTTTCTAAAGGTGCTTTTAAAAGGCAATATTTTTACAGCAATGTGGCTACAATATTGTCAACTGCATAATATCATACTCTGCATTAAAAATGTTTTTGGTATGGCCGTCCAGTTGCCATATACTGCAGTAAAAATATTGCCCGTTTCATCACACCTGCACTGAACACTGCTGGGCTTCTGTTTGCACAGTAAAGCCTTTACATCAGTGACACTATACCGTCTGAGGAACGTGGCCAATTCATCGGATGGGGTTCACTATTGGTGCCTCGTGTGCTTACGGCCTTTAGGTCGAGGCCGAGGGCCCCCTAGGGCCATGGGCCCGTGGCATTTTGCCCCCTTTGCCACCTTATTGTTACGCTACTGCTTTACATAGACATTTTTGAAAGGCCTCATATATTAGGTATGTCATACTGGCACATAGAAAAAAAATTAAAACCGAGTTTCAATTACGAAATTTCAAGAACTCGCTTTCATTTTGACAACGGATTGTCACCAAATTGCTTGTCAAACTAAAAAGCAAAAAAATGAATTTATTTTCTGTTTTTCCTAAATCCAGCGTAAAGCATTCCCTAAAATGTTTTGATAGCATTGTGAAGGTCAAATTTTCAGCCAAAAGATGTTATACTAATCCAGCAGGAACACCAGGTGAGGGTGCCGGCAAGGGGGGAGGAGCAGGCGGGTCAATTAGGGAAGCTGGAGGTGGACTAGGTCGATTAGGTACTGCGCAAGAAGAAGCTTACTTCCACTCGAAGCAGAAAGAAGAACTGAATAAGCTTAAAAAGATGTTGAAGGAAAACCCCGAGTTAATGCTGAAAAAGAAAGATAAATAAGTGTTTTATATTCTTAATAATTCCAAATGATCATGTCAAGTAATTGGTATAATTTCTTGAATGATTAAATTCAAGCAAAGAATATAAAAAATTTAATATTTTTGTGTCTTACTATTGCCAAAGGGAAGACAATTGCCCGGTTTCTACCTGTCCTTTTCCCACGAATCTGTTATTAAGTACATACTTCCAAAATAAAGCTTGACTTGAAGTCCTCTACTCTCTGATATACTATTTTAATGACCAATCAAGAGATATTTTAAAGAGAACTGACATTAATTTGCGTTGTATATTTACAATCTGTTATGGGAACACTTACACTTACACGGAACACCTAAAAAGATTGCAAATTTTAGGTTCCGTGTTCTGTGCTCTTTAGATTTGTATGGTGAACATAATAGAAGAACCTTACTTCTTTTAGAATACCTGGTTTAAAACATTATCAAATGTAAATCTTCAGTTACATAAATTGTTTTGATGCAATGGCTTAAATGGGCGCATTGCCAGGTGCCTCTGCGTTGAGTATTGTTAGTTTGATTCTTAGCCATTGTATCCACTGCATAGATCTACGGGGTATGTAATATATGCCATAATAACAGATAGATTAATATCACTTGAAATAACGTTCAGATCAACCAAAATTCTGTAATGAATAAGTAAATATCAGGAAACAACTGTTATAACCTCATATAAACCATTTGCAAATGGGACGTTCTGCGCCTAAATCATTTTGAATATTATAGTCACTGAATACACTAAATGAATATTAGTTCAAATGTGCAATTATAGAATATGTTCATTAAACCGATAAAATTAGGCAAAATGAAATTATATCCAAAAATCATTATATCATGTGATCGTTATATTAAGGAAAAGTATATTAAATGAAATTAGGTCATATGATCATTAGAACTTTTGTTATTATTTCAAACGTTACACACCCAGATCTACGAATGTTCCAGTAAGACGCAAAATCCAGATATCTGCTTGTAGCTAATTTTCTACAAAAGCGAAAACATTTTTGGCTAGCAGGGGGCAGGTAATCAAGATTAAAAAATATTTCTTAAAGGGGAAAGATTGGAATACGATGGCCTGTTGGCCTAGTGGTTAGTGACCCTGACTGCTACTTTGATTTCCACCCGAGTCTGGGTGTTCTTTGTGTCCGTTGTTTGTATGTTTGTAAAATCGGGGTCCTTCCTAATGCGGGAGTTATATAAAAAAAAGTGTACTCTTATCTTTTTCTCCGCATACTCCTTCACAGTGAAAGGTCTACCGTCTTTGCTTGGTTCTGGAAGCAGAGACGCGGGAAGGGCGGCCTGTCAACCAATACAAAACAACCCTGTCGCGTAATAGTCCATGATATCACCCAATATTAAGGAAGTTAATATCTGGATCAAAAAGACTGAAAGTAATTAATTCATTATAGATTTGAATCCGAAATTCTTCAAACCAGACCATCATCATGAAACCACGACCACTATGTCACGAGTCAAGACCTATGTCATTAGTGAGGCCTCTATCTAAAACCCATATACATAATTATTTTCTATATTCCTTCCACCTGCTCCTAACGATTGGAGTCCCGGATTGGACGATGGTCTTCTCGCCCTTCCTCGTTCTTGGTAGAATTAGCGATATCCAAACGCTGGAGCGATTTATTTAAAAATGAAGTAGAATTTGTCTCTACACCTTTTTAAATTTCGAATTAAATTACCTTTTCTAAACATACTTTTAGCATTGTTAGGATCAATCTTCTCTCGCTCACACCCTTGCTATACACGTAAGCAAATAAGAGATGGAAATATAGTATTAGTTGTCATTTAATCCGAGGTCGGCTTATTTATGGTTCTGAGCTTAAGCGGTGAGAATATAAAATACCTAGTGACAGTCTAGACTCTTTTTTTCATTGGAGTCCAAAATTATTTTCAAATTTCACTGCAGTTCCCTATTAGGGGGAACGCAGTAATAGCAGTGGTCTCCCCAAAACAATTAAATGTAAAATTAAAACCCTACATCCAAAATGTATTTGGCTGCGACAAGGAGCCTCGTGAGCAAGGAAGCCAAGCAGATGAAGCCTTGGAATCTGCAGCTGCAATACACCGGTGCCAGTGAACCTCGGCTCTCAACTATAAGGTACATTTTGGAGGCTCCAGTCTCAAGGTCTTACAAACACATTGCGAAGTCCTACAAGGTATCTCCTACGAATATTGGTTCCTTACGATCGCTTCCGAAACCATTGTTGTATTCTCCGATAACAGCAAGTGCAGATACAGCTTCAAGCGTGCCCTGCATAAATGAAGAGATTGAATGCTCACCTTATTCTGTAGCTTCGGAATGTCTTGGACCTGTTATAGATAGTCGCCATTGGTTCGCAGAGGAAACAAAAGAAGATGACATAACACAAAAGGTGAGGGACATTTTAAAAGAAAATAAACGAAAGCCTGACTTAAACTTTGATGTATATAGTTTGGAGACTTTGAGGAAAAGGATTAAAAGCGAAAATCTGAAAGATCCTACTGTACCTCCAGGTTGGCAAAAGAAGAAATAAAATTAATGCTTTTCCTTTTTTTTGACGCTTGTTTTTTTGTAATTAAATATTCAAATTTTATTAATTATTTTATCATTCTAATCAATTACATTTTCAGAGTTCCGTACCTCAAAAGGAAAAAAGGAACTCTTATAGGAGCACTTCGTTGTCTGTGTCTGTCTGTCTGTCCATCTGTCTTATCTGAGGACCTCGAGACTTCTGTAGGTGTGGAAAGCCTCTCGCTAGAGACCATGGTGCAAACTATGGTAGTCAGCGAGAGAGCGTGGGACTCCACCGCTTCATTTTGCGAGGAGGTAACGTACGCCAAAGAAGCGGCGGCAAGGGAACGGGAGAGGACTAACACTCTCCCGTCTTGCAGAGGACGCACCAAGCGCCGTAGAGCACCTGATAACCGACACCTTATCACGACTGTGACTGAAATCTGTTGGGGGTCCAGGGAGATCCTTCCTACGTTATTTTTTCGCTCGTTAGCTTTTTGTAGAATCGTATTTTTGAAGTGATAACTTCTTATGGGAGGTTAAACCGCTTCGTTACGTAGCGTGTTACGACGCCAGTCTGTCTGGCTTTTAAGTTATAACTTCGGGCTTCCCGAGGCGCACACGTTTTTTTTACCGAAAATACAACTATGCAGTTGAACTCAAAATGCAAAACTATCTGTATACAAAATTTCATGTAAATCGTTGGAGCCGTTTCCGAGATTCAGATTGTCACTACATATTATAAAACAAAGTCCCCCGGCGCGTCTGTCGCGATAAACTGAAAAACTCCTGAACGGATTTTCATGCGGTGTTCACTAATAGACAGATTGATTCATGAGGAAGGTTTAGGTCTACAATTTGCACCCATGCGAAGCCGGGGCGGGTTGATACTATATACATATATACAAGAATTGCTCGTTTAAAGGTACTAGATTTCAGACATTGATCCACATATGTGTCAGTAACAATGATCTTATAACTGTCAGTTCTACATTACAAACAAAACCAAATCACAAAATGAATCGTGAAACTGCGCTAGCAAGCAGCCGCATCCATCTTTGTAGGGTTGGATGGTCCCACCTCTCGGACAATAAATACTCTCAGGATGCCATTGGTGCTGCCTAGCAGTCGAATGGACATTGAGGCGCTCCACTTTCTTATGATCGCTTAAAGGTCATCGCAATGTACCTCTACCAACATATTTCAGGCGCTACAACAGAATCCTGAAAGCATTTTTGTATTTGTGTTGTTTGCGTTGCATTGTTGTGCATAGTTAGTCCACAGGCTGCACGTGTAGGACTAAAAAATATTTTTTGCGATTACAAACTTATGTTTGCGCTTGAAAAATATCGATGTATGAAGGAGTATTTTTTAGAATGGCAAAGTTTGTCTTTCAATCCGACTTGTGACAAGTTTGTACGGAACTCTCGGTGCGCAAGTCAGACTAGCACTTGTCTAGACAAGTGCTAGTACAGTAGTAGACAAAAAACACTAGTGTTTTTATGGTTATGGTTCAGGTAACGTGTTTCCCTCAAGTGAAAATATGTGTATTGCAGTAAATATTTTAATTGTTAACTTTAATTATTACTTTTAATTTATGTTGCATGTACGAAAGTAGAAACAAAAACAAAGAAACAGCTTATGCTGTCGGATCAAAATATGACATAATAGTATAAGACCTACTTGTACACAGCATGCAATAAAATCATCTTTATCATTATCTAAATTATTACCTATTTCAACGAAGACCGATCTCATCCCCCATATTACGAATATGGGGGACCATATAACAGTAGGCAAATTGTGGGTATTTAATTAGCCTCTACCCATTTGGGGGAAACAGGCCTGTGTGTGTGTATGTATGTAGAATTTAGTAATTGTGGGTTCAATTCCCATTATAAATGTTGTCTATTAATACAAATAAATAAAATTGAAATGTCTGTTCTTAGTGTCAGTGTTTGAAAAGTGTATCTACGAGGAATAATTCATCTCCGGAACGGGTTTACCGATTTCCACGGGACTTTCACTGGCAAATAGCTGGTGTTATAAGGAATAATTTAGGCTACTTTTATTTTTGAAAAAGAATTAGGGTTTCGCGGAAAATATATAAATATGTACACGCAAGCGAAGCCGCGCGGGAACTGCTGGTTTCCAAATAAAAATTACAATGTTATTTTAGCCGCTATCTCTTATGAGTCATGAGTTGACCACCTTTATCTGTATTATCAAGAAACTAACAATTTTAGATCCGCGAACAGGTTACAACTATACAATAAGTTGATTAAAATGTTCATTAAGAATAATTCCGAGATCGCATTCCTCACAGTGGTTGTCGGTTGAGCTGATGCTCCTGACAGCTACCAACGAGGCTTCACCACTGGTGCTGTGTTAACGATGTACTGACCACAAAAGTGTTAAAAGTAGTAGTTTATTTCTCACCACAAACATGATAAAAGTGTTGTGAAAATGTATTGTATTTAATTTTTTATGATTCGGGCAAAACGTGCAGACGCCCATTGGCACCTGCAACTCAAGAGTCACAGGTGCGTAGTCGGCCTGTAAGGTGGTAGTAGGGGAAAGGGGGAAGAGCGAAAGTGGAAAGGGTAAGGGCCTCCTGTAACCTTACTCACTCGGCGAAACACGACGAAGTATTGCTTCACTGGCGGTTTTCTGTGAGTCTGTAGTGTTACTCCGGTCGATCCGGCTCATACGCGTAGCTTAGAAACACGGCTCTCCCACAGTAAAATATAATAATAGCGTAATATATATCCTTATATATAAATATATCCTTAAATGTTTATACATGTGTGTGAGTGTGTGGTGGTTGTGGAGATTTGTAATAGTTGACCCTGTCATCTGGGTCTCTACTCTCTATTAGGTGGAGGCCTGTATCTCAGAAGACAGTGTTCTGCTATGAGTGTTAGATTCATATACTATGTGGGAATGGAAGATTGAATGCAGTGGTAACTAAACGTGGGCGGAAAGAATGAAAGGTAGTATAAAGGTGAGAGCGAGAAAGGAGGATGATTGGCTAGTGGTGACAGGAAACGGTACGGAAGGGGAAGTTGGAGGGGTGTTAAAGAGAAGACGTAGGTAGCAGTAGGACGCTCCGCTAAAATTAAAATAAAATATAAGATTTGTCAAGTATTTGTGGCTTTTCTAAATCTCTTACCCGATCTCACATACTATATATTCAATAGTTGGCTATTGGATGAATGTAACTCAATAATTAAATTTTTTTATTTATAATATAACTTGTGAAGGTCTGATGGCAGTCGTAAAATATCAAAGTTCGGCCGTATCGTAGTTAGATTGAAAGCCGACCCCAACTTAGTTGGGAAAAGGTGCGGAGGATGATAATATAACTTGAGCTTTTACAAAATTTGTATAGTAAAATTGGCGTGTATGAATACCCCTTAAGTTAATTTTTACTAAGTATATTAAAAATAGTTTTTATACTTTTGTTTTTCATTTAGTGATTACATCTTGTTCCTATTAACGAAAAGAAAACCTTTACTGGCAGTAATTTATTCATCCTTGAAACATCAGGAATCCAAAAAAGGTGTTATCCCACTATCCCACTAATATTATAAATGTGAAAGTTTGGATGGATGGATGGATGTTTGTTACTCTTTCACGCGAAAACCACCTGAACCGATTGCGATGAAACTTGGTATGTAGATAGCTTTAGACCTGGATTAACGCATAGGCTACTTTTTATAACGATATTCCGTCGGGATCGAGAATTCCGCAGGTGAAACCGCGAGGCGCTGCTAGTACCTTATAAATATTATCGCGATTAAGTCCTGCGTTACAGTCGCACAGTAATGAAAGTCTTGCAAGATTAAAAATAATTAATTTATTTAAATTGTTTGAATATTGTGCTTATACATCGTGAAGAAAGAAAAATGTCAAACATTTCAAAGTTGAAAAAAAACCAGATTTTTTAAAAGGGTTGCAGCCTTTATTAAGAAGCAACTGATTTTATTAAATTTAAAAAATATTGCTTTTCAAATGAGAAATGTTTATGTTGACGGTATTTGCGCTTGCGCACGACACGGGAGCTTGACGAGCGCAGCGGGGGCCAATCTCTGTTTGTGGATCATCTCACTGTCTCACAATACATGCACATATTGCTCTTACTTGATAACATAACACCACCATTTTATTATGTGTATATTTTAGTAAGAGGAGGTATGCCTTACACATTCTTGTAGTCTATTTTTAATACTTTAAAGGTAGATGGACGGTATATTTCTCTTATATGATAACCACGCGACAGCGCAGCGGTAACATGGACCACAACTTATCAGGTTCGAGGTAGCAATTGTTGCCTACCTACGTTGCCGCAAATCAGTCATTATCATTAGGCAAAACAATAAACCCGGAACCCTCTCTTTAGTTGATTAAAATGTTCATTAAGAATAATTCCGAGATCGCATACCTCACAGTGGTTGTCTGTTGAGCTGATGCTCCTGACAGCTACCAACGAGGCTTAACCACTGGTGCTGTGTTAACCATGTACTGACCACAAAAGTGTTAAAAGTAGTAGTTTATTTCTCACCACAAACATGATAAAAGTGTTGTGAATATGTATTGTATTAAATTTTTTATGATTCTGGCAAAACGTGCAGACGCCCATGGGCACCTGCAACTCAAGAGTCACAGGTGCGTAGTCGGCCTGTAAGGTGATTAGATAACAATTAGATGTCCCCGCAGTTTCACCTGCGTTTATGATCACTGCTCCGCTCCTATTAGTCGTAGCATGATGTTATATAGCCTTCCTCAATAAATGGGCTATTCAACACTAAAATATTTTTTCAATTCTAACCAGTGGTTCCTGAGATTAGCGTGTTCAAGCAAACAAACACTTCAGCTTTATAATATTAGTATAGATTTTCTTTTTTTATTAACAAGCTATAGAAGAGCTTGGGTTTTATCAATTCAAAAATGTTAAAACTTCGATGGCGACCACTAAAAAAATCATAAATAAGTGACCCAATGTTTTCACCACACTTCCACCGAAGAATTCCTTGGAATTGAAATTTTGGTTTTTATTATTTGTACTAATGAATAGCAGTAGCCCTTGTTGTAAAAAAAATACATGAGCTCCCCTTGACTGTACAATCTGTACATTGATCTCGACTGATTTGTTTATTATGAAAAACAAATCAGTCCAAGAGATGAGTGTACTACCTAGAAGCCGGTACACGAAGTTTGTCTTTATTAACTTTATTCAGGTAAATTATGTATTTTACATTGGAATAAAGATATTGCTTTTAGACTGTTAAGCCACACTGTCATCACTCTAGGTCACCACTAGGTGCTGTTCCGTAGTCTATCTGGTCAGTCTTCTTCATCCTTTCTTCTACATTAATTCCCCTGTTGAGAGACTTATCTTATGCCAAACTTATATAGTAATGATCTCATTGGTTTTCCTCTCTTCTTGTATCCTTTGGTGAAACTCTTAATTTTCGATACTATACCTTTAGCTGCGAATCTATAGGCGGGCTTTTTAGACACCGCCGAAACACTCATAAAGAGTTGTACTTTACTGTTGCTAAAAATGAGGACACTATGTTTCAGTAATATTGAAAATTCGCTTCCTGAGGACACACTTATTTGAAAACTGTTACACAAATTTGACAACAGGTATCTAAAATTCAAATTCATAATCTTCAATCGGGATCTTAGATTGAAACCCAAAACTTCTTGCAGTTCAATGGTCGCCCCATTAGGATATCAAAGGTTACTGTATTTATTTTGAATGTACCGCAAATCAAAAGCTGCGATATTGAAAAGAGAGCGATCATCGTCTGCGCGCGCGCATCAAACGTACCGCCATCTTTGATTCCCCGCTTTGTGCGCTACCGAGTAGTTTAAGAACAGGGTTGTCTCATTAGAGAAAATAAAGTTTAGGTGAACATTTCAAACTAGTGAAGAATGTTTGTATAGTGTGACACGAATAAATATTATACGAAACGGTCGTCACGTGTTATTATACTTAAAATAAAGTTGGAATTTATTTTGCTAAGTGAGCGAGCGAACTGAGCGAAGTGAGTGTCATCAAAGATCACTTTAGTTAGAACTCTTTACAACTCCACGTGTGATGCTCGGCTTATGGTATATAACCCTTGTATTATGCTTGTAGTATATGTACTTATTACGTAAATTAGGTACCCATTCAAATACGTCTCCTAAGGCGAATTTGTTGTCGTAGTAAATTTGTACCAGTTTACTTGTTGGTAAAGTATTATATTATTGCAGGTACAAGGTAAATAAAACACGCGACCCCGGCCTCTGCGAGCTACTGCAGTCTCAGTCCCGTTCCCCATCCGAGACTTACGATATCCCTTACCCTAGGTTCCTCTCCCTACTCATTTTTCTTTCTACAAATTTACCTTCTTTCTTCTTTGCTGCCTTAAAACGACTACATTCCCAAGAAGAAACCACCCAAAATCCTTTGCAATGTTATACATTGTGCCGACCCTAATGAAAATTGGGAAAAGGTCAGGAAGACAACAATAATAATAACTTTACACGTCTCACACACGGCCGTCTGATCCCAAACTAGGCGGAGCCTGTACTATGGTAACCAGACTGGTAATAAACACATTTATATATTACAAAAACATACATATTATAGATAAACAAAACAATGAAACATGTTTACATTGGTTAATATTTAATGCAAAAATATTTATGACTCAAAAAAGAATATATAGATACTTACATAAATACTATACAAATTTTATACAATATTATAGTTAATGTTATACAAATATTATACTTTCGAGGGGACATTCGAGACCCTGGCAATAAGACACGGTTTTCACCGTGTATGTTTTGTCGGTACGAGTCACACATACCACCTCACCGCGTGAGGTGATTACCCGTGAGGGATTCCACGCGTCAAAAACATAATATTCCATAATACATTAAAGGCACTAAGCCTTATACATAACTAAATATTATCTACTTTGAATCTTAAAGTCACTATTCGACAACCCTAGTTTCGGTTACTATACAGCATTCATTACAAGATTTTCAATTAATAATTAAGCTTATATTACAGTGATACTTTCTACTCGTGCGCATCAAAGAAATTCTTCAAAAACTGCCGATCCTTTGTTGATTCAAAATCAATTTTGTTCTGAACCATGTTGTTACTTTAAGTATTTT
The DNA here is from genome assembly GCA_949752705.1 of Callimorpha dominula. Classification (NCBI taxonomy): domain Eukaryota; kingdom Metazoa; phylum Arthropoda; class Insecta; order Lepidoptera; family Erebidae; genus Callimorpha; species Callimorpha dominula. Next base: position 7,105,251 of record OX457010.1, on the reverse strand, counting down.
AGATTCTGTTCAATTAGATACAGCCTTATTGATTAACCATAGGTATTGCAATTTTGTAAGGCATCGTAAATTTATATTAATAATGACAGCAGGTTTAATGAATAAGTCAATAACTTATACATTAATAACGCTCTAACGGTTTATGAATAAAAACAGGAGTAACGCAGATCGATAATAAAAAATAACATAACTTTGAAACGGTGTTATTATTTATATTCTCATTAACGTCTGTAACTTATCAAAATGATTTCACAAGTAGTGCAGCAGAATATTACTTCTCTTTGTTTAAGTACTCTTTCCTAAATGTAGAATGATAAGAGCCAGTTCTTGTCTTGACCAGTATAATTTGAACAGTCATTGGATAGACTTTTGTAGCATGACAGGGCAAAATATATACTGGACCCCATATAGCTTCATGTAGCTGTTTTTGTACAATTTTTAACTTTAAAATTTTAGCATTTGATTCTCTTGATTTGAAAACAAATTTGATATCCCTGTCTGTGCGCGTTTGCAAATGAAATGCTTACAAAGAATTCTTCTCACGTTACGATATAAAAAGATAAGTCATTTATTTCAGGGTGCAGGCAAATAGATAAATAAACCTTCCCCTTAGTATATATAGTTTTATAACATTTTGTATTAGTACATATAACATAAAACTATGTAAGTGACACTTTACGTGCACTTTGAGCGTTCTATTGGTACTTATCCGCGGAAGCGACGGAATAGGTACCACTTCTTGCGGCCAAAATGCCCTGTCTCTCTGTGTGCCTTGATTGTACACAAAACAGACCTTAAAATTTGTGGCCCTGATTCAAAAACTGTTATCCTTTCTAATGTAACATTGAGACGATGTAGTACAGATTTATTCTCAAGAATAGTGGCGGTTACATTGTGGCGGTGTGTCTGGGTTCCACAATGCGATTGCAGATAGGAGACCGGGATTATCCCACAAAGTGCCGAAACCTCCCAGGTCGTGTGTAACACAAAATTTACATTGCCCTTTTTAAACGTATCTTATAATATTTTAGATTTGTGTTTTTGCAAATCTTTAGGTCATCATGTTCGTAACATTTAGTTGTATTACAATTTGCTTCTATTAGATATTTTAGTTAAATATTGTTGAAAAAGTAGATTTAAATACTATGATTTCTTCTGTTTATTGTGGGTCCATACAAAGGATGCGTGTAAAAATTATTCTTAGCGATCCGGTCGCCCTTTATATGTTATATCCTTTTAATTAATACATTTCTTGTAATCAATTTTTCATTGGTATCAATAAAGTTTATTTCTATTCTATTTTTCTGTGACTATTTTCGTCATGACATCAGGCACTGTTACCACATTTTTTTTTTCAGCGTGATACAGTATTTACAATAAGGACAGTCGGGTGTGTCGCTGTCAACAGTACAAGGAGTTCTTCAACCGTATGAGGAAGCCAGCTCTAACCTACGCAGAACAGATAGGGCCAGGACCAGGGCCAGCACGAGAAGTGCTGGCACTTAGTCAACACAATGCTTCGAAGTCACTCAATCTTACAGAAACTAAACTTACAAATCAGTTCCTACGGCTTGGAGGAAGTAACCCAAGTGCAGGATGATATGGAATGTAAGACGACGACTTGCTGAAGCTAATTTAACACATTTAGAGCGGCAAATAGCCTTAAATTTGAGCGTGAGACTTGTATTCGGGTCTAAGATATACCCGGAACCACTTAAATTTCATATCACAAACACCTTAACGGTGTTGAAGATTTGTCAAGAGTTATGTTTTCAGACGAATTAAAATTTATGCTCTGAAAATACTCTGCGTTTTTTATTGTCTATTAAAACTATTTATTTCACTAAACTAGCATTCTCAGTTGCCGAGATTTTCAGGTATCTTTATATGAACCGAATTGTACCTGCATATGCCCGGGATTCCTTGCTCTCGAGTGTATAATATCATGTTTAGACAATTCCCCTGTCAGGCAGCTCACATTCGAGCTGAAGCGCTCCTAGCGATAAAAATATATAGATAAATCCAATGGCAACACTTACAATATGTGTGAATTGTGATTTTAAGCATCAGTAACCGCTTCTTCAACAACAAACACATTGTAGCTTACATGTCCGTATTCACTGATTCTGAATCGATTACCAGCTAATGTCCAACTGCTCTTCGGAAGTGACCAGGTGGGCATACAATGGTTTCGGAGATTTTCTGGAGTGATGCCTCTTAATAACAAATGAAGGTTGTGCGAAAAGAAGTGTTTTGAAATGAGGATTTTATCAAAAACATGTTTTCAGATAACACGAAAATTGGTGAGAGCAAATTAAAAAAGGTAAGTTTGTAGTGTAGCGTAGACTCAATATGCTTTTTAGTCGTAAGTTTTGTGTAAAGCACAAACCGTCTTACAACAAAACGAGAAAGTACTAATTAACTAATTCTAGCTAAAAATCACGACAATTATGGTTGAAACATAGTAATTTTGTTTTTGTTTATTTGCAATACGTTAAGCTTTGTTAGTTTGGGTGATCTTCTTCTTCAAATTTAGGAGCTACGCTCTTGTCGGTGGAGCAATCGCCACTTCTCTCGGCGTAATACTTAACGTTCTTAGGGAGGTCGGCTACGGCTGTTCTTTGCAGCGGTGCAATAGCAGAGCGGCCGCGATACAGTGGCGATACTACGGTACGTCGCTGGTAGTGCTCCTTCGCTCACATCCACAACACCTGTATCGTTACAATCGCGATGTTGTCGCGTTTCAGTAATGATACAGGCGCGTGTTAAAGCTATAGCATCGTAACTTCTATACCTACTGCAATCTATGTTGCAAGTTAGAAAAAAAGTCGCGCGTTTGTATTGATACAGTCGCGCATTTGTAGCGATAATCAATACAGCCGCACGTATGCATCGATGCTGTCGCGCGTCGCAAAGACCAAAATTAGCAATGCAGACGCGCGTTATCGAAACACGGTTTAGAAACCTCCACGGGTACCACCGCACCGAGTTAACTGAATCTATCAGGAAGATTGTAAATATTATTCCGTGTTGTTAAAATATAATTTTAGTTATTGTTGTACATTAGAATTTTTTTGTTAAGTAAGTACTTTGTTTTAAATTATAACATACCTCATAAATTATTATAATATCTGAGTTATTCAATGAAGTCTCACGTATATTGTGTGACATTCTAAAATTCACTTCCATTTTATAATTATTACAAGTACGCCGCAGTTCCAGTACAATGAAACTAATACGCCTTCTAAATTCAAACGCACCAATGGTCACTTATAATTCGGCGCCGAGTTTTTTTTTACAACGCGGTAAAGCAAAGGCATCTTTGGTCCGGCAGCCTAGTGAGCTCTTACCGAGGATTTAAATACAATTGTTGCGTGTAATGGATATGCACTAGAGCATAAATAGGTTTGTTTGTTTGTTACGCCGACACCCTGAGGACATTGTTGTTTGAAAATAAAAGTGACCGCTAAATGTTGTACTGTATAGTTATATATAGGATTTTTGTAAGCCATAGCGGAGTGGCTATTAACTAACTTATGCGCGGTGGAACGTAATCCTACTGAAGAAGCGGCACACCTTTCTTATGGATGATCACCGTCATTGTGGTATTTGATTGTGGCATAATTCGAGATGGTACTTCGCCTTTTACACTTGGTTGACTTGGTCAGGAAGTCTAGTTTTAAATTTATATATAAGCTGGAAATCATAGTCGAACTGCATTAGAAGTTTGAAATAGTGTTTTATTTTAATAATGTATTTATTTCTTGCTCCTTGCAGTTTGCTACCCGGCATTAAACTAAAATAGACATATAGTATTGGTTATATTATATCTAGGCCAGGTGTAAAAACACCATTTTAAAAGCCCTTTCGTAAAACTATTTACTTTGTGGCCATTCTCCCGTTTCACCTGCGTTTATGGTCACTGCTCCATTCCTAAGGATCGTAGCGTGATGTTACATAGCCTTACGGAACACTTCGTGCGCGAGTCCGACTTGCACTTGACCAAACTTGTTATCAGCGGATTCATATATTCTCAAATTATTTACGATACGTAAGATGCTTTAGGTGATTAACTATTATTTTCATCGATTACTATTGCAATTGATGTATTCAAAATACATTCACACGGTTTAATATCTATTAATAAGAGATAAAAAACTCAAATATCTTTCGTTGAGACGTATCATGGAAGCTTCTATCATACGCACCAGCGACTTTTGACATGCTTGAGATCTAAGACGAACTTAACATCACAATCAATCAACTGCAACATAGTCCGTATTGCAGGGAAAGAAGGTTACATTTGCATTGGCTAACGATAATGTGGGAGGTGAAATCCAGGCCTCGGGGTCAACGATGCTGGATGACTTTGGCAGGTTGAACTGAATGCTAGAGCTACTGTATGTGAATATTGTTGCACATTTTTGAGTTAGTCTTATATAGTCTTGAACAAGGTAAATGCTTATAGCATGCTGCAATACGGTACTCGACTGTCAAAATAGCGTTTTGTGACGTCACAAGTTGCCATCATCAAATCATTTTGTTTGGTTTGACAAGTAATTAAAAATAAAAATAAATCTAAAAACATTTACGAATCAAATTTGTCAAAGGTTTTCTATTAGGTACACTTAATTTAGCAGCAGTTCCAACTTCCTGGCTGCTTGTTAATAACTTTCAATTATTTTCTACACAAATCTACTAGGCGGGAAGTACGCTTGTTTACCACAAGCGCACTTCCCGCCTGATAGAAAGCGGTCACCCGAGTTAATCAATAGACGTTTTGATATAGACCTCTCATTTCACATTAAATATTTCACTACGGTAACAACATGTTTTTATTACAAATAAATTGTACGGGTACTTTCTTCATGCCCATTACTACAGTTATGCTAAACATATGAACGGAGCGTGTTAGGGGTCACCGTGCGTCGATACGTCACTTCGGAGGCTGTATCGACACCTTGTGATTGACAGCCGGCCGTAGGAAACCACTACTGGATTGAACGGATATAATGTGCTGGAAATGATCGGATGTTTCATATTTTAATATATTTTAAGATTACTGTTAGTTAAGGCAGAGGTACGAATACTCAGTGACGTATGTAGGTTTCTTGCAAAATTAAAAAATAAAACCTTTTTTTTCGAAGTTCGAAATTGGCCGTATCTCGGTTACGTAGTGTCTTAAAAACTTAAAATATATATTTTAGAAATTCGAAGCCTAGTTTAAATTCATCTATCTATGTGACTTTCAATATAATTCAGTGTTAGTTTGGTTAGTTTAGATTCACACTAAAGATTCGATACCGTTGGTTCCATTGCTGTAGATATAAGGAAAGTAATATAAATTGGGCTTTAATAAATGAAGTAATTAAGAAAGTTTATTAGAGTAAACTGTTTTGCTCGCTGTATGTGCTATTTGTGTAAAAACCTGACACTGCAACTCCTAATGGCCGCCCAAAATTGCTATCAAGCGTAGGTATTCAAGATGAACATGTACTTCTATTTGTAATCGTGTATTAGATGAGAGATAAGTATATGAAAATTAAATTATCCTAACAATTTAATGAATAATGAAGGGATAAATGTATATTGTATAAATTGGGACCGAAAGTTTTAAACTCTTATGTGATAGTATAAATAAAGCTCAATAATTTTTAATTGGTGTTTTTTTTTGTGTCTTGTTGTCAATGTTAAAACGCAAAGTCCGTAAATAAAGACTTAACTATTTATAAATAAATGGAAAACGTTAAATTAGTTCCGAATGAATTAAAATAATATGCAACTTCTATTCTGCTACCAAAATGCTCATCTATCCTTTATTTCAAACTTATGTTTTTTGACAGTATTGTGACATACTATGTTCACAAATAATATTACCCGTACAGACAACAATATTATAATAAATATACACATAAACAAGATATTACACTGACGTTACAGTAATAATTACAAAACACAATAACAAGTAAATTTTTATTTAAGCAAAAAAAAAATATTAAAAACTAAATCTACATATTATTTCTTTTCCGTAGCACTTTATCAGTGTGCGCGAGCTCTGTCTGATCACAAAATAACATAACCATCAGGCCCCTGCGGTTCGGTAGCAGAGGTCAAATTGTAATTTAATTAATCCTACGTGCACGATAAATCTTTTATGATTACCAATTTCAATAAATAGTATTTCAATATTGTAATACATATTATAACGGGAATAACCGCGATTAAGAATGGAGCATTTTATTCAATAGGTGATTTATTCTAGCTTAATCCGTCCAGAAATTTATACTATTATCTTAAGTGCCAATGTTTAAGTATTTAAACGGATATACAACACAAGACATATACTTTTGAAGTGATAACTTCTTATGGGAGGGTAAACCGCTTCGTTACGTAACGCGTTACGACGCCAGTCTGTCTGGCGTTTAAAGTTATCACTTCTGTCGGGCGTTCTGAGACGCACACGTTTTTTTTATTACAAAATTTTATCTGTGAGATAAATGTGAATGTATCTAATTCAGTTAAGTTTTGATAGATGCTCGGTCATTTGCAAGTTTGAAACTGATGAAACAAGATATTTACTGTGTCTTAGCTACCTTAAAACTAGGTAGATCTCCTAGCATAACACGGTCGTGTGGTACAGAAGTAACTAACTTTAAAAGTTAAAAACACAACTGTTCTCTCAAAAACCGAATTACGTGCCATACAGACGCCATATCGCTTTCCTTTTTTTTTCCTGGGTCTCGAGGTTGCGTTGCACAAATCCGAGGCCGTTTGTTTTCACGGGCTTCGGAAGACGCCACCTCCGGGGTCCCATATCATGGTGGGAGGTGTCCGCATCGGCATCGAGCGTTCGATGAAGTACCTGGGACTCGTCCTCGATAGCCGATGGGATTTTGGGCCACACTTTCGGCAGATAGCCCCCAGACTGTTGGGCACCGCCGGGGCTCTCTCGCGGCTCCGAAAGCTGTATACGGGGATCGTACGGTCTATGGCGCTCTACGGGGCACCAGTGTGGGCGGGCACTCTGACGGTCCAGAATATCGCGATTCTGCGAAGGCCGCAACGCGCGATGGCCGTCAGAGTGATACGGGGGTACCGTACGATCTCCTTTGAGGCGGCCAGCCTATTTGCCGGATCCGCGCCCTGGGACTTAGACGCTGTGCTCCTTGCGTTACAGTATCGGTGGCGCAAGGATTCGCTAGATCGGGGCGACCTTCCAATGCCTCGAGAAATAGAGGCACACCGGGGTGAGCTCCGCCAGATTTTGGTGGCGGAGTGGGAGGAGCGACTTGCGCGACCCAGTGCAGGGCACGCCGCTGTAGCGGCGGTAAGACCCGTCCTACGAGAGTGGCTGGAGAGAGGGCATGGAGCCCTTACTTTCCGGATGACGCAGGTACTTTCCGGACACGGTTGCTTCGGCAAGTACCTGTGTCGGATCGGCCGGGAACCGACGTCACGGTGCCATCATTGTGGTGACTGCCCCGACGACACGGCGCTTCACACACTGGCGGAATGCTCAACCTGGGCTAAACAGCGTCATAATCTCGTCGCGGCAGTCGGTTCTGCAGGAAGTCTCTCGCTGCCGGCCGTGGTTCTGTCCATGGTCCGGAGCGAGAGTGCATGGAACGCTGTCGCCGCCTTCTGCGAGGAGGTGATGTCCGCAAAGGAGGCGGCCGAACGGGAGAGAGAGCGAAGCACAACTCTCTCTGCCCGCAGTAGACGCACCGGGCGCCGGAGGGCATTCAATGATCTCCGGCCACCGTAGGAATCGGCCTGCGGGCGACGAACTTTTGGGGAAGTCGTCGTCCGAACAGATACAGGCCCGAGAGGCAGAGCGCAGTGTTCCGCGCGCGCTTTTCAGAGGAGTGTGACCGATGGGTGACGGTCGCACCGGGTGACGGGACCCGTCTTGGGTGAGACGGGTCAATGCCTGTCGGGGGTTGCGGAAGAATGCAATGGCGATTCTCGCTCCCCCGATCATGGGCAAGCAGTGGAACACCGGGGTGGTTTTTAGTCGGTAAGAGTCCGACAGACCCCTTCGCCCCCCCCCCTCCACCCCCAAGGGCGGAGGACATCCATAAGGATCTTCCACCTCGACATCAATAAAAAAAAAAAAATGCAGACTACAAGAAACTAGTCGGGCATCCCCGAAATATACACGTGAGTAAAACCGTATATCTTAACTAATATGAATACCACTCACGAAAGTATTTATTCGAATATTTTTATAATTAAGAAATTCGTCTGTTGAATAATAACATTTAATTAGCAACAAATCAAGTAATTTACGTTTAAACAAATTTAAATTGAGGTCTTTAAAGCAGTTGGGTAATTAATTATAAATTTTAATGGACATACAGTACGAATTTCGGGCATACATTTTAGTGCTAATGCTTAGCAAAAGAAAACAATAATGGTGGCTTCTTCAGGTAAACTTAGCCAGTTGGTCTGGTGATGGCGGGAAGCTTAGCTTTTTACCACATGACCGGGTTAGAAAAGGCAGTATGCACGTGTTTTTCGAGAGGAGAAGAGGGTTTGCTTTTTTTTAGAAAATGGAATAGGCATTTCTCTTCCAACTCACCTGATAGAAAGTGACGATAAAGACGAAAATGGTACACGCCTATCCAAGAGAAACCTATTCACTCTACACTTGAACGTTCCAGGATTACAATTGACTGGAAAAATAGAGGCAGGCAGCTCATTCCACACTTTGGAGACTCGAGTCAAAAAGGAACTGTCAAAGCGTTTAGTTCGACTTTTTGGTGTTCGACAACCAAAGGATGGAATCTCTGTCTGCACCTAGTAGTCCGAGACAGAAGTGGTGAGGGTTCAATTAATTTGAAGAGAGTTTTCGCAAACTCACCAAAGTGAATCCTATAGAAAACCGCTAAGCAGGCGACTTTATCACGATGCTCAAGGCTATGTAGTTCCCTATTCGTGAGCACATCGTCATTTATGAGCCTACGGGCTCTTCGGTCAATAGAGTCAGAGCTTTCCTCCAAGTGGACGGCGTCACTAATAATGGTGGATCTGCCAGAAGTTGGCTGCGGTTAGATTCGGACATAATAGCTTCGTTGTGTCTTCTCCATTGGCGACGGAGGTTTCCACAAAAAAGGCGCAGAGCTTACATATCTTTTCTAGATTAAGGGATGTAGACAGCAATTCATATTTTTGCTTCATAGTTTTCTAAGGCGCCTTCTAAAAAACATAACTGTTAGAAATACTTAAAAACTAAGAAAGCAAAAGAAAAAAAATTAAATTAAATTCGAAATATTCCGAGAACACTCTTTATATTTTGTTAAACAACTAAGCGATTTATAAACAACAAACAACTTACTTATGATACCCGAAAACGGATTATCATAATGGCATTTCTTTGTTAGAATATTTGTGTCAAAATAGCAAAGTTATTGATGTAAGAGAATTTCATCTTTAGGGCCTGAAAATAAAGTACAAAACAGACATGCGATAACTTTTACGGAACATTTTTAAGAGTAGTTGAATACGAAAATTAACTTTTGCCCAATAAATTTTGACAAAGATAGGGTAATATACCGAGGTTCGGACGCTACCGAACCTACTGGGCGGTCTGTGGCAAAAAATATTGTGATTTCATACTGACAGTAACCCACAGACATACGAAAAAAAAAAAATTGTTTGATGAAAATAAAATATTTCGAGATTTTTGATATTTAAGTTTCAGATCTGGACTAACTTTTTAAATGGTATTTTGACAATTTGAATATACATTGACATGGATCTTGATGATGGATGGATTCCACATACCGTTTAGTTTTGTGAGCTGGAGATGTATTTAATTATGCGCAAAACGACAGTTAAAAGTAAACTGGAAATAGACATAACTAGAGTACTGAGAAAAATGAGCTTCGAGTCGGGAACTCGAGCCCCGACACAAAGCTACTGTATCTTCAAAGCTCGAACTCTAAGGGCACGCGAGCCTTAAAGGCTTGAGCCTTAAGGGTTCGTGCTTTAAATGCTCAAAAGCCCTTAAGAGAAGACTCAAGTCGAAGCTCGAGCTCTGTTTACTTAGTAATCTAGCGACTCGTCTACCGTTGCGCGCCGTATAAGGTTGAACTACACCGTATCGGGTTCCTTAAAGAAGTTTCATACAAAGTTCAGGGCCTTCTTAATGTGCGCCCTACGTTTTACAATCTGATCAAATTTCGTTATGCTGTAAAATAAATGAATTAAAATGGAAATGATATCAGGCTTACTAACCACACGATAATTTCTATTACAATTTTGCACCTACTCAATTGTAGAAATAATGAGCTTGAAAGGCAGAATGGATGAATTTTGCATAGGTAGACAGCTCGAGTGGCGACTAGAGCAATGAATATAGGGCTCGAGGCTAAAGCTCGAGCCATGCACATAAGCCTTCTTCTTCAAATGAAACTCAAGCCTTCAATGAGTTTAAGACTCGGGAAGCTGGAGCCTTTTAACTACACTAGGCAGGGATCGATTCGGGCATCACGCAGCATTTAAGGATCTCGTATGTTTCAGGCAAGAAAATAAATACGTAACTTAACTTCCTCACTCTTAAATTCTTAGGGAACTAGAATGTTGCCGAACGTTGAAATAAATTGAAATATTCTGTGTCGTTATAACTATGGATAGTTTCACGTGCTTTACAGAGCCGCCTCACTTACAATAACAGGTATGTTATTTTCATTTTGTTGCTGCTCGACTATTTCTTGAATTTGAGCATAAGCCCTCTTGTGAAATATGTGTATTTCAATAAGAAGGTATATCCATCAATTATCAATAAATATAATAATTTTATAACAAACTTCTTTCACTTTCATAGAGATTCCCAGACCGCTCATGTTACTTTCGTAGGGGATAAATTCTACTGGAGGGGGTGAGGCTCCCTGCCCTCCACAGCGCCGCTTGCTGATCAAGAGATCCTCGAGCAAAAATTACTACTACATAACATCCTACTTAATCCTTATATAGTGGGGCAAAGATCACCTTGATTGATATGCGAAGCATTGTTCTTGGCACTATGGCTAGCGTTAATAATGACAACTTAACCGACGTCAGACGATCGATTGGGTAAATAGGTCGTGCACGGTCGGATGGCGTCGTATGCGCCCGCGCTCGTTCTGACAACGTCTTTATTGGACGGAGGATCTTAAACTTGACTGATAGTACGTTATATTTTATTACTTCTAAGTAAATATTTGGGGTGTCTCGTGTATCTAGTGTATTCGAATTAATTTTTTCTTTTAAATGACCTTCTTTGATGTCAGAGTTTGTCACCAGTCTTCTGAAAAGGAAAAGAAGAAAAGCATGCAGTGCGTGCATACATCATGATCTAGAAAATTTCCTCATATGCACTACAAGCATCATGCTGTAAAAAAATTGTGTGTGCAAGTCAGTAATGGTCAGTGCATTTGCATTTGACCAGGAACTCGAAATCTTTATTTGACAATGGTGTATGGAATATGTTTTAGAGAAGACAGTTTGTCTGTGTGTCAACCCATCTGTGCTGCATAATTCTTGTTAATTAATCATAGCTATGTAAGTTAATTGTATAAGTAAGGACTAAAGTAGATTACAGACTGGTAATTTCACTGACTATGAAAACTGTTTAACTTGGTTTCCAATTTCTCTACTTATAGAGAAATTGGAAACCAAGTTAAACAGTTAAAGAGTATTTGTTTGTTTGCTTGAACGCGCTAATCTTAGGAACTACTGGTCCGAATAGAAAAATTCTTTCAGTGTTGGATAGCCCATTTATCGAGGCTACAGGCTATAAAACATCACGCTCCAATCAATAGGAGCGGAGCATCAATGGAAAATGTTGCAAAAAACGGGGAAAATTTATAAACTCAGACGAAGTTGCGCGGGTCAGCTAGTGTACAATATAAGGTAAGGTTTTCAAAAACATACTATAAAAGTATGTAAACGTAGTATAACTATTTTGCTTCACACTTTCGGTACACACGGACATTCACTGTAGCCACAAATCCTCAAAAGGCAAACTTGTAGCTATGTTTGGTCTAGAGTCCTAAGATGGCTATAATGAACCAAATGGTGACATATCAACACCCTGCGGCCAAAATGTAATAGAGAACAAAATCCCTTACTTGGCTTGTTCGGCCAGCCCCTGATGATATGCAGTAGAAAGCTTTTTAAGGCTTTTTACGTTTGCTCAAACACGATTAAAACATGACACCGACAAAGTGTTGTCAAGTGTGCTGTCACTGTCACTTTAATATGACTTTCAGTGACACAATGAGTAAACTCGTTGTGACGACTTACAAATTATTGAGTACTTTTGTTTAGGCACCTACTACATTTTTTACTTTGACTTAGCATGCCGTGTTATGCACTTACTTCACTAACCACTTTACTTTTTTTACAATACCTCAAAATTTAAAAATAGAAAGTCTTACTGGAGATGTGATAGAACAAAACTGGGCATTTGGGTCGAATGAATCGATTAATATTCGATTTTAGAGTCGCCGCTGGTCCGGCACCTCGGCTTGGAACTTTTCGATCCATCATGTCGTTACGTCGCGGGATGGGTGCTCAAAGTTTGCAGTGACGGATATTTAATTTGTGAGGGTTGATTTTCTTACAAAATTCATCTGAAAGGTAAATTATACTTACTCAGGTATTTACATCTGGCTCCATTTACTCAGTAGCTTTCGATCTCTTCTGAATTAGAGATGATATTTTTTAAATTCTTTATGAAAAGTAGTACTAGGTATATTTATGTTCACCAGGTTTTAGTCTACATATTTATTAATTTTGATCGACCGGTTGAGAAGTCAGTCGTGAAAAGGTAACAAACGGACAAACACGGAATTACCCTACAGAAGACTGGTTTATCAGTACTATAAGCGGAGTTTTATGAGTTTAACTACAGTGTTCGCTATACACGAGCTCCGTTAGTTAGGATTATAATGGTCCCAAGGTGAATCATTTCAAAGTAGCTTTTACAATTTCTGCATGATACTAAGAACTATGAAACTTTCAATAGAACTAACTAACTCAGCTATCTTTTCACTATCACCCGGTACAAAAAATTGCGAAATTTCAAAAAATTTAAATGTTGTAATTCAAGGTAACAACTTTGGCTTACGATCAATGTAACCAGACCTTACGGTAGTGCTAATGTTTATAGTCACTAGTCCACGCTTGTCATCAGGCAGCTTATGTATAAATCCAGCAATAAGTCCATCACTCATTTTGGGTACAAAAGAAGGGCAATAGCCAATAACCTTGAGATTATTTGACAGTGGAGGTACAAATCCAACACTCGGTTTTAATAATTCTTCCACTTTCTTGGTAAACCTTTATTGCAATCTTTACAGTAAAGATATATTCACGGTAGAGGTAAGTGCACTAAAGTATTGCACTGTTGATAGTTTGAAAACAGTTTTTGTTTTTTTTTTTTAGATGACCTTATATTATATTTTATATTAACACACCAAGTAAAGAAAAAGTGCCTTTCAGGAGTACCCTTTACTCATCTCTCAAACCCATAGGCGTCAATCATTACAAAAAATCATGATTGACGGATGTTCGTTGGTGATTGATAAAATAATATCAACATCAAAATCTCATCATGCAACCGTCAATCACTGAATTAGACGATAGGTTATTCGTCAATCATCGTTTTGTGGCAAAACTGACAGCAATACCTACCGTGTAATGGGCGCCATACGGGTAAAGACTATGCAGTCTTTCTTGATCGACAAATACAAAAGTATCAATATGATAAGTCAGGAGTCTTGAAGTCTTAAAGTCTTTGAAAAAATATTCCTGCATTTTGATTCTGCAATAAAGTGCAGAAAAATGTAACGTACGAGTCAATAGGCGCTATTTGTTTCTCAGAAAGTAATAATAGTAAATACTGTAACTACACTTATACTGGAAACCATAAAAATAGGACAATGACATGATTAACAAAAAAAAAAGATTTAAGTACAAATAACATGAAACTTTGAAAGCCACTGTGTTAGTGGGCGGTCTCGCGACAGAGTCGTCACGACTAATTATCGATACATGCCGATTATTCCAATTAATTTGGCCTCGCACACATACACACTCACACACCTACAAAGACGTCGACCACACAGTAATTCAGTTGCCGGTTGCCGAAGTTCACGGAAAACACGATTTTTTTTTAAAAATTGACAGTTCGGAGTAGATGATTATGAAAGATTATAAACAACATACCAGAATACATTCCTAGTTCATTGATAGACGAATCACGAGATAGGTGAATTAAGAATATTCCGAATATTCCAGTTACACTTCAGGGCAAAGGCATAACTCAAGTTTCCCTTTTGAGTTTGTATCTTAATTTTTTTATTAATTTATTAGGTAGCTACGTTATTTTTTTCTACAGCGCATGTGGCATATGGCAAAGGTATGCAGCCGAGGTTTAGTTCAGTTTGGAAGCTTATATACATATTAAAAGAGCCAGATAATAAGGAGACATCCTCAGTTTCAAATTAAGGGTCAAATTACTGTTAATAATATACTTACATACAAAAGATTATGAATGTAGACAGACGCGTGTGAGATAGGATGATACGACTCCTACGCTCTGAAACTGACCGTATTTGTCACAAAATATTTTATCCTGATAGATTGTACCTGGATTATCATTTCGCTATTGTAGATCCACGTAAGCTAGTATATTATAATAAGATGTAACAATAACATTTCACCAAACATCATAAGGAAAAGGCTACGAGACATTTTTTGGGTTATCTTTACCAACCATCTTTCACTTTTTGTCGTTACAATCGTAACCAAAAAATATTCTATACCCATATAAAAATATGCAATAACTGAAAGTAAACCTTATATTAATGTCTTTAAAATGTCTATCCCGCCGGCTCGTTCTATTCGAATGTTCGATTTTTAAATTTGTCGAAATGGTGATCGGTCGACATTTTGACAATTCGGTGCCCTAAGAAAGTGTCAGGTGTATTTGAAGACCACCGGGTGATGCTCGCGCCAAACAGATTGAGGACCTGATAGCAATAGTTTAAATTACAATTAGTGAGAAAATATTTTGAACATGCTGTTATATATTTTTAGGGACCCAATTAACATGTCACTATAAATGTGCAACGAACTCATCCAAGTGTTACTCGTATGTGTTTAATTAGTATAATACATAATATTGATGACGAAGGAAGTTCAGTGCAACTATCATTGTTGAATGCGATTTGACACGTTTTTTCACATGTTGGGGTACTTAACAACTAGATAGACAGGTACGACATTTGTTGTGATACTAAAAAAAAAACTTATATCTAGTTGCAATGTCAAAACGGTTACTTACGTTATCTTTAAAGTACGAAAGGATAATTAGAATGTCATTTCAGAAGGTGGAGCTATTACGCTTTCTGTCACTTAATAAAGAGCCGAAAGAGGGAGAGAGATATATAGAATATAGTCGTCCACGCGATGTTTTTTGGGTCCACGGACTTCAATATCATAAAAAATTTTATAATTACAAGGGGATTTGAAGAAATACTCGTAGAACTGCGATTGTCTGAGGTGGAAGACGAATCCCCCGTGGAAAATAGGGGTCAAAACACAATACCCTATCGTGGTCAACCTGTTACGTTGACGAGAATAGTTTAATATACATATAAGATGTATTAGAACTTTCTGAAGTGAAAACTTTAGGCACGTTTGTGCACTTTTGCTATGGGGAAAAAGCAATAAACTCGTTACCGTCACGCTAATAATACACGTATAGATCCACTAGAGGGCGCTAATCTAAACATTCAGTTTTGTCAGCTCCTTATTAATTAATCTTTAAAAAATGTGTTTTCACTTCTGACGTGCAGTCCTAAGACTGACAGTTTTTTATTTGTTTAAAAACATTTTTGGCCGTAAGGCTTTTGTATTTTTTTATATTCACGGACATTCCGCAAACAAGTTATCATAAACCTTTGGTGAAGTGTTACAATGATCAATGATCTTAAATAACAAAATAATTTCCGTACCAATATCTCCTACATAATAAAAACTCCGTCTAACAAAGAAGCAAAGATGCCGCCGCGTAAAGCCGGTATAAAAAAAATAATCCGCCCCAAGTATCAAATAATAAACTTGGTAGCAAGTGAATTTTGGGGATCGGGTTGCGTTCCTTAGCGCGGTAAAAAAAGAGAACTTATTTTTTAAAGGCCCGTTCAGTTGTTCGAAATTCAAACATGACGTGTATGTCAGCGGCCCGGCCGAGAGGTCTGACGTTTTTACTTTCATCTAAAAAGTGATTTTTCTTTTTTTATTGTAAGGTGTTTCGATACAATAATTTATCACGAATAAACATGTTTTTGAATACAATTAAAATTGTTTATTTCAATAATGACATATAAAAGAACCTTTTACCTTTTTAGGTTCTCTAAAATCTATAGAAAAAATACACATTTATATTTTTAATTTTTTTATTTGCTTTTTAGAATATCAATATTTTCATAAACAATATTTCTTGGTGACGCAATGTAATTATTGGTTTAACAGGAATCATAAAATGCTTCCACTTAATTATGCATTCATCGCGTCCGATGCACGAAACGAAATACCCCACAACAGGTTATCGAGATAACAGACGATTAAAAATTATATCCAACATTTTCAAAATTCATACAACTGATATACAACCGTAACCCAGTAGTATTAACAATTAAAATGCCGCGTTACAGGACGTTAGATTAAGATGGAGATTAAGAAACAAAAATAAAAGGCGGGCTGTTTGAATATGGAACGTCTCGTCAAGGGAAACGTCAAATTGTGACAGTTTCCGCGCGGGCGAGCGACGGCTCGGTGCGGTCTGTGCGATGTTCTTCTCGACCCACAGCAAGAACGTTGCTCCCGCCTTCTTAGAAGTAACTTGTATCATCAGTACGTTTGTTGGCGAATTAAATGTTGTTTATACATTTAATTGAAGACAATTACATGAGTTTCTCAGTATTTGGGTTCGAATTTGCAGTAATTTAATAATTTTTGTTCATTCATTGTCTTTAAACGTCTCTCTTTAACATCGGTACATTAACCACAGATTTGGCTTTTGATGTAAAAGAGACGAAGATTTTTCTTTTGTTATTAACACTCATAATTATAATGTTATGCTGTTGTCACATTGTAAGTATATTTAAATAAAATAGTCATACAACACCTTACAGATCTTGGTTACCGTTTCCGGCCACCCTGTCTAATTGGAGGAGAGTGAACCCTGCTGCAGTCTTGAGGAGTGGCGGCTTCAGTGATCCGGTAATCGGGTGACCGTCTTCCCTTACAACCACCACCACTTAGCTCACTTCAAAAACATACACACATACATACTATATACTCACGCTTGACCACAACCTCATTTTACCGATTATAATTAAGTCCCACTTAATCAATTGGCGCAAGCCTTTTGCCGATGTCGTCAACCGGGAACTTTGGGAATGAAATAGAAATATTGGGAGTATATTGAAAGGGAAAGGTATGCAAGATGGGCAAGAAGGAGAAGAAGCAAGAAGTTCTTTTTGAGTTTACTACCCCTTTTATTGTTACTATGGGTGAAAAAGCTCATTTTCAATAGGAGCAAACTGAAACAATTGGTGTTCCGCTACTTCGGGGATCGAGAATTCTTTCGCAACACGTAAGGAGGATTTACCTCCACCCTCTGTAACCTCTTTGTTCTATTAATATTGTCTTTACATTGAGCCGTATTCCACAAGTGTGGTGTGGTGAGTAGGCCTTGATAAAGACTCCTGTCTTGCTAGCCTACTTGCTAGCTAGCTTTACTTGCCTAGCACTAGTTTTCATACAGATCCACGCGACAAATGAATGTCAATATATGTTCGAAAACCCACTTCAAATATGTCAGCAAAATACTACCATACCTTCTCATAATACTCGTCAAAGACCCATTTACCCGTGAATAATTATTTTGATAACATAATTCGTGTTTTCCGCCGTTTTGGTGCGTTGTCCCTGCGATTGGTGATCGTGGTCCTCGCGTCTAATCGAGCGTTCGACCGATCGTAATCGATAATAATCGTTCTTATAACACGTCGATTGTTGTAGAATTTACCTTATGTCATTATAGAGTATGCAACTGTTATAGTAGTTTATTAGTGCACGAAATATGGGGGATTTGGATGAAGAAATTTAAGAAATATGCACTTTTAAGTAGACATTTTCATTTCCACTTGCGACAGCTAAAAATCATACCTCACCAAGACTTGCGGCATTTTCTTCGCACAGTTTTTATGCAGAAAGGACAAGTAGGTAAGTAATGATATGTGCACTCAAATTTAAGGCTTTTCCTGGTGTTCACAGACTGTAAGACACAATTTTTTAGTGATCTGTTCCTTAAAAGAAAAATAAGAACCTTCATAGGATCACTTTGTTGTCCGTCTGTCTGTCTGCTCTTGCCCTTGTGTTAAGTTTCAATTCTTTTTTGGTGTAGGTAATTGATGAAAATATGACTGAAAATAATCTAAATAATAAAATAAAATGAAACTGAAACCTGAATCATCATCCTCCGCGCCTTTTCCCAGCTAAGTTGGGGTCGTCTTTCAGTCTAACTACGATACGGCCAAACTTTGATATTTTACGTGAAGCGACTTCCATCAGATCTCCACAACCCAAGTACTAGGCGATATCGAAGTTCCGTAGTTAGACCAGCTTGTCCGACTTTTTAGGGCTCCAACTACCCGTGACGAATGCCACAGTTGTTAGCACCCGGGACTGACGGTGTAACGTGCTCTCCGAGGCACGGAGGGGTGTCAATGTGATAAGAATGGTCACCCATCCCAGACTGAGCTGGCTACATTAATTAACTTTGTAATGTGCTAACCTACTCGGTTACCACGATTAGACGAGCACCTCGAGACTAAAACCTAAATGCAGGGCGAATAAAGATCCGAATTCCAAAGTTCATTTGAATCATTATTGTCAATATCAGGATCAAGGATTATTGTGAATGAAAATGTTTTTGTACTTCCTCATGTCTCAAGATTAACCCATTACCTTATATCTAAACAATAGCTGTTATATAACATTATGGTGCAGACAGCGACATACATGCATATGCTCACGCCTTTGTTCCCAAAAGGGTAGGTAGAGGGTATTAAACACCCATATTATGCCCACTATACACTCAGTAGGCGGCAAGCCTATTACCGCCAACCGGGAACTTTGGGAATTAAAGATGGGAGAACTGGGAGAATATTCAAAGGGAAAGGTAGACAAGAAGGGAAGGCCATGGAAGGTAAAGGATATTGCTTATCCTGATGGATTGGGGGGTGTAAGTAAGCTCGAGAAGGTCATGGTCGCGACTATTGCCGGGAAATCCAAGCAACACGAGCAAACGAGTGTTTATATAGTTGTCTGTATACATATACTAGCAGTTCCAGCGCGGCTTCGCTACATATTTATAGATTTTGTGCGGAACCCTAATTATTTTTCCATAATAAAAGAAGCCTTAGTTACTCCTCATAAAACCAGCTATCTGCCAGTGAAAGTCTCCTGGAAATCGGTAAACCCGTTCCAGAGATTAGCCGGAACGAACAGACAGACAGATAGACAGACAGACAAACATTTTTAAAACTGATTTCTAGGTGTAGTAGGTATCGTGCAAAAAACTTATGCAAGAGCTTAGAAAAAATATTATGTTGACAACACAAACAGACACTTCAATTTTATTTACTAGACTAGAAGAAGATGAAAACCCGGCTTCACTCCACTTGGGTGAAAAGTGACTCACATAATACACAATCTTTTACAAAATGTAGGCAGATATACGTGTAAATCGGCCCTAACGAACTCAAGATATACATGTGTATCGGCCTTAACGAACTCAAGATGGCATCCGAAAGGCCAATATGGCGACTGCCATTTGCACCAGTAGAATTTACCAAAATACTTGACAACCCGAATTTTGCGGATACATGGTGTCGACTCGAAATCATTATTTTTTTATGTTTTATTATTCAGGTAAAGTTTCAATCGAGTCTACCGTACCCCTTGACCGAATTATTAATATACAAATATAGATTTGTATTGATGATGATACAGACGCCTATTTTTCCAAAATGTCAACCATTCCTGGGACCGATAGTCATTGAAAACTCAACGCTCTCTCGCTAAGAATAAGCAATTTAATAAAAATATTTAATCATACTTAGACCTTTATCTTTTCTTAAAAATAAAACAAACAGCTGTTGCACTTCCCTGTTTATTATAAGTTATCAGGAAGACATTCCATCAAAAGGGTTGCTACATAAAGTACAATTTACTATATAATCTGTTCGGTGAGTTGTCTGAAACAGCCCGCCTTCCCACACCGGCTCTACTGTTTAAATTGAAAATATGGAATAACTTTGTAAACATCTTAGACGTTTACCGCGACCGAACAAAGTTGATACTGACATGAACTAATTCGTTTTAAAAATGAAAAAAAAACGGGTTGCACTCCGGGAGTGCCGGCAGAAGTAAAAACTTGAACATTAACGTTGTGCATTTTTGAATATTTTGGAATGGTTAGGGAATAATTTCGCACGAATTGCTATAATTATCAGTATTAAAGTACTATCATTTTTGTGGTTAAATACAATATTCACATTAAAAATTTAACACTTCAGAACTATTACAATTATTTTAATTTTTCCCCATAGAAAAAGTGCACAAACGTGCCTAAAGAAGTTTTCACTTCAAAAAAGCGTAAGGTATCCTTCGGACACCCGGTTAGATACATACAATTAATGGATTGAATAAATTGTACCAAAATAAATACTTATACTAAATATTGTAAAAAGTCTAAAATTATAATTACGTCATCTGTGAAATTTGCCTTAACTAATATATGGATAATTAGTATATATCAAACTACAGTAGTATCGTGCAGAATCCACAGATGGCGTAAAAATATTTTTTTAAATATATGAAACTCGAACATATTTTCGATCAGGGTCGAGTGTCCTAACACGGGTTCAACATTTTTTACCCATCCAAAAAAGTGCACAACGCCGCTAAAGAAGTTTTCACTTCAAAAATACTTGCGAATGTGTCAGTAATTACATATTTATAACATTCACAAGATATGGGATATGAATACTATAACTATTTCAATGACAGCTTTAAAGTGTCAGCAGAAGATTAGCAAATGTTTTTGTTAGTTTTATGCACACTTTCCAGTACTATTTTGTAAATCGATTATAATGAATAGAACTTATAATATTTACAACAACGTAATGAATATATTTGTTGTAGTAAATTAAAAGTTTTTACCACATCAATAAAACAAAGTAATAATTTTCCCTAAATAACAGGCGCATTTGGCTCGAAAAACCTCGTCACGATATATCTATCCTAGGCAGTCTAACCGGTAACGTCTTTCTTGGTGAAGTCGTTGCTGGCCTTATAACCTTGTCACCCTGACTGCCTACAGATAAGTAAAGTGGCTCCTCTCCGCTGCAAAAAAGTAAACCTTAGTAATAAATATGCTACCCGTCATCCGATCTGCGGTTCAGAACTCGCTCTCCTTCAAGCGAGGTCCAAAGAAATAGGGTTAAGGACGTATCACGTTATCCTTTCTCTCCTGGCGAAATCTGATGTCAGACACAATCTGTGGTTTTAGTCAATTCAATTGATGGCCATAATCACTTTGTTTTGGATGAACTTGGATAAGAAGGTAATTAAGGTTTTTAATGCTTACTATTTAGGAACATAGAATATCTATTTTTTAGATATTTTTTTTTGTTCATGTTTTTTATCAATAATTGTTTTATTCTTAGTAGTTTTACTATCTTGTTATTTTTTGTAGTAACTGGAGTGTTAGTTTAGTATATCGTGTACTTTATTACTTTATTTTTAGATAACAGTAATTTCTATTTATCTTTCTTTTAAAAGCTTAATTTTAAAATGTTTTGCTTTTTTCAAACAAATCAAGAAACTATCAAGATGTATCCATCTTAAGATTTCAACAGGAGCCCGATGCGGTGATGCGTGCTAACGAAATTACGCGGCCTGGTTAAGTGAACTATGAAAATAGGATTTCTTTAGCATTCCACCCCTCCACCTTCCCTACCCTGTACCAGGTGGTTAGAAGGGATTATAAGATTATCAGCCATTGGTACCGGGTCTCCTGTAATTATATACATAGAAAAGTGATTAATTTCATAAATACCTTGTAGTCGTTATAAACAAAAAATGGAAGGCTGTCATTTAAAAGAACCTCACGTTAGCATAATAACATTTTGGTTCTCTCCTCTAGCCGTAGAATAAAGAGAATGATATTGAGACTTTAAAAGGTTCGATCTTAAATAATTCAAACTCAAAATATTGTCGCGTTAATTCCCGTTTAAATACATAATTATATCATGGAAGTTAGTATAAGATTAAGAAGTATCTAAATGGTAATCTATACTTGTAATAAATCTGTAGCGGGATGAATTCTGTACATTGAATATATTTAAAGTAAAACGACTGAGGGGTATTAAGATATCGATACTGATGCCGAATATGCAATTTAAACAATTTTTGTCTGTCTGTCTGTTTGTATGTTCACGATAAACTCAGAAGTTACTGAAGGGATATGCTTGAAACTTAGTATGATAATAGTTTGAGTGCCTGCGCAGGTTATAGGGTACTTTATACCCGGGTTAAACTTTGGCTCCCACAGGAAAATCAATGAAAGCTGTAATAACATTGTAACGTTAGTAGAATGTATATACTTATTTCGAACTAAATGTCAGCGAGCGTTTAGCGTATCTGGTATAGAATATGAATTCTACTAGGTTGGGTGCCGGATCGAATCCTTTTTTGCCCTCTTTTATTTTTTTGCACTTTTTTTTAATATATAAACTAACTTCACTTTTTTAAATTAGGTATCATTTTAACCGACGAAAAAAAGGAGGTTCTCAAGTCGACCATTTATATACATATTTCTTTTTTTTTTATGTATGTTCAGCTCTCTCCGTTATGTATGAACCGATTTTTTTGTTAGATAGGGAATATACCTCAAGGGTGGTCCCATGTCAAGTAAGTCAGGACCTGATGATAGAATTCTGATAAAATTGAGAGAAACCCTCGAAAATTGTAGAAACGGAGAGTGTTTCTGTTTACTTTTGATTACTTTATCGGGAATTTGCGTTTAGAAATCATCACATCATGTAGCCGAGCTGATGATGAAAAAAAAATCATAAATAATAATCTATAATAATAATTTTAACAAAAAATTTAACTGAAGAAAAATACTAAAAGCAAAAAATAAATAAACCTTTTAAATAAGCTTAATACTTAAGCTATTTTGCCTCTCGCAGCCATTAAATTCATAAATATGTTTCAGGGCATTAATAATAATAACAACTTCACACACCTCATACACGGCCGTCTGATCCTAATCTAGGCAGAGCCTGTACTATGGTAATCAGACTGCTAATAAATATACTATAAGTATTTCTAAATACATATATATTATACATTTCTAAATACATACATATTATAAATAAATTACACCCAGGCAGAGAACAATTCGTCCTGGGTGGAAATCGAACCCACGACCTCTGGCTCAGCAGTCAGGGTCTCTAGACTAGAGTCACTAGAGTCCAGTAAATATTCATATATTTATAAATAGAGTTATAGAAAAAGAAGATCCAAACTTTTAAACTTTTGCGTTCCATGATAACATAATTATGTTGACGGGAATTCACGCGATCACGTATTTAAAAAGTATTACAGTATCTACAGGCCTGTGATCACGGCCACCACCACGGCAAAGCAAAGGTATGTCATACCTTTTAAATACGTGATCGCGTTGATTCCCGTCAACATGACTATATTAGAATAGAATAGAATTTTTATTTAAAGCATCTATGACTTAGTTGTTAGTTTAACTTAACACTTTGTTAGTATTGCAGTATTTTACTATATTAAATGCATGGCAACACTATCCCCAAAAAAATTACATCTAAGCTGAAATATTGACATGTAACCGGTGAAGTTTTTTTTACACTTTCAGACCATTTATTTTGCGTTCGATTACAGTAGTGTGAAATCTTATTTTACACCGTGACTAAACAAAGCTCAGAAGCAAACATTTATCTGTTAGGAATACCGAGGGAGCCCATAGTTTCTAGGAAGCGCCACTGACTGACTGACTACAGCAAGAGTCTCCCAATTGGTCGGACGAATCGAAATGTTAGGTCGTCACAGTTGTTTTATGACGATTTTCTGCGAGGAGAACATCTCGCGCAAGGAGGAGGTGACGGTGTGGATTCGGTAGAAAAACTTCCAGGTGGAACCTTTTCACTCGCGCTCTCATGCGTACGCTAAGAGTGGCCGTGGGTGTATGAGACGAGTTTTATGTTCTTCACCCGAAGCAGGGTCTCCCGTGAAGAGAGTGTCTGGACATCGCCCAGTTGCCGTCCGCTAGCCAGCGCTGGGTGGATCATTGGAGGCAAAACGTCGCCGTACCGACGATCAACTCATAAACGGTGCTGTGTGAAAGGGTTTAGCTGGTTTAAACCTGATATACGTCCTCACCAATAGCCCGGTGCTGGAGCTGCACACCACACGAAAAACAAATGAGTAATGTTACCACGGCCAAATCATGTCGAAACCAAAACCACCTTTTTTGTACGCTCCAGGTTGTTTCACCGCCAATACAGTATAAAAAATCCTGCCTGGAGATAGAGGTACGATGCAATAAGCGACAAATTGCTGTTTTCCGAAAAAAACGCGAACGAAGTCGCGGGCACAGCTAGTATAAAATATTATTGTCCGTGCCATAGACATATTATGGAGGATATAAAAAAATTACAAATTAATAACTACTACTGTTTATCTACGTCGCTTTCGTAAGTCAGATAACTTACTTAAACACATGTCAAATACATTGCAGATTACATAAACGCATCAATGATACAGGTAATTCTCGATATTGTACGATATTAAAAATATTTCTAAAAGTGAAAAAAAAAATCAAAGGCTACGCTTTTTGATAGACACATAAAAATCCAAAAAAAAAACTTGTTTACAAACCAAACACTTGTTTGTTCGTCAAACAATAGCACACAGATTAACAAAATCGACCACTTTTGTTGCGCAAGCACACGTAATCTTTGTAAAGACGCACCGCCTGTTAAAATGTTGCCGACACAAAGAAAAGCCGACATAACAGCAACTCTGTTATTGATATTTCTGCCCCCCTCCCCCTATACCTACGTCGAATGTCTACTTCCTGGCAGTTCACTTAGTAGAGCCACATGCGTGAGTCCAATGTGACGTGCGCTCTCGTGAAAGTTTATGTCGTTGCTTACGACCACTTACGACGCCGTCGTCGCGAGAATTACTGAACGATAAAAATCTATTTATGATTTGAGTTTAACTAGGTGTTAATAGCTAGCCATACCTACCTGAAAATGTCTGAACTGCTTTTTATAACTTTAAATCGTCTATTTCAATTACCAATAGTAGAACGCACATATATTATTATGCATTGTGCCGCTTTGTCGCTGTCGAATCCCGTCTGAAATAGAAGTACGAACTACAATTTTTGTTACCAATCACAAAATAAAGTAAAATAAGCCAAACGCCATCTATTGGGATGTAGCTTAATTCCAAGGGACCGCAAATTTACCTAGTTTTACTCTCTCACCCTCCGGCTTAAAGCAACAGAGAGGGAACTGCCTGTGGTGTTATCGCTTCCTAAATTTATACAGATGCCGCTGGCTGTAGTAAAAGAGACAGTTCCGCAAAATTATAACCTTAGGAAGTGTTAGCATTGTGGTATATCTAAATTAATTATTCCTTAAAAGAAACGATTTCTACAAAGAATTTTCGGATTGACAGTTCAAAAAGTAAAAGTCCATTTTGGAATAACTTTTAACTTAAGATAGCCCGTTAATTAAGGATGGCTATGAGCTATGTTACATCGCGCTAACATCTACTAGAGTGGACTGGTAACCATAAAGTCAAAGCTAAATATCAACACGCTACGCTTCATGGTCTAGGAGTAGTCACGTTTAACTTCAATCAAAACTTAACGCAGGAGATTAAATTCTGAAACAGCAATTCTAGTGTCTCAATCGTTTACAGGTACATACGATAATAATTCATTTAAGCTGATCACCATCAGCTCAGAGGTGTAGCATACACTCATCTTAAAATACTTGCAAAAAAGAAAGGATTTACTTTGTCTTCATCTAACGGCTCCCTGTCATGAGTATGGCACTTTCAAAGACTAGACTCATGCTGCTCATTACATACGACTTTTTTTTTGGTTTAGGGGGCAAACGAGCATACAGGTCACCTGATGGTAAATGACTATCGCCGCCGGGCCACTGCAACTGAAGAGTCACAAGTGCGTGGCCAGCCGAAGGGAAGGGTTAGGGCCTCCGGTAACCTCACTCACGCGGCGAAAACCAATGCAATCATTGCTTCACTGCCGGTTTTCTGTGAGGCCGTGGTATCACTCCGGTCGAGGCGGTCCATACGTGCCGAAGCATGGCTCTCCCACTGTATGGTATTAGTAAATACCGTATGGTATACAAAAACGAAATATGGCCACAAAGAAATACCAAAGGTATTGGTTACAATCTGGTATTTTAATGGAATGGATCGAAAATAATCACATTTTATTTATCTAACACAGTGTTCTATATTTTATTCGGATCCAATGAAACGGTGTCCGATCATTAAGCAGCAATTATAACAAAGGGGACAAATAAAAATAAACCGGCCCTGGGCGATAAATAGCTGTCCCCTCCTTGGCTTACCGCGGGGACAACCCCACGGTCTACTAGTGACGGGACATTGACGATACGCAATGAGAATTTGTCGAAAATTTTAGTGTGCTATGCAACAATGAGTTAATTTCTAAAGAGGCAGTAATTATTTTTTTTATAAATTTGATTAACCGCAAATGTAACAATTTATTAACTCTTAATTTGAAATTTTCACAATTTATTAAATTCAGAAACAAGACTCAGCAGATTTTTGAGTGTAATTTCTGCGAATCCCTTTGCCTTTCTTTATTCTTACTTTTCTACCGCTATCCGTACAACATTCTTGACAATAATATATGGACGCTGATAAGCAATACAGTGTCAAGCCACACATGTGTCAACACATACTTTATTTAGAGAAAATGGCGTTTTAAGATGTCATACCAATTCCTAATCAAATTGTTTGAAAAAATATCTATTCACCTTTTAGGTAGATTTTTAGATGTTTTTCAAACAAATTGATTAGGAATTGGTATGACATCTTAAAACGCCATTTTCTCTAAATAAAGTATGTGTGGCTTGACACTGTATTGCTTATCAGCGTCCATATATACTTAATAATAAATACTCACCTTCATGTTCCTGAAGGCCCCCTTTTTGATAAGAATTCACAATTAACAGAATTTACAGTAAAGGGGTTTGTTACAGCCTGTATTTGATATCTGTTGCTTGACATTATTAGTTTACACTTATTACAGATTCCGCAATGCTAGGGATGCTGCGGATAAAAATAATGACTTATTAACTTGTAACACTGGCAATATAACTCGTACGAATAACTTGCGTTTAGCAGACATGGTGTTAATTATGGTTAACTATTGTTAAGTTTGCATAATTTCTACAAAACATGAGAGAATGTCTCTAAGATTTTTATATATTAGATTACGTGAGAGTCTCATGTAATCTAATATATAAAAATCTCGTGTCACGGTGTTTGTGATCGAACTCCTCTGAAACGGCTCGACTGATTTTAATGATTTTTTTTGTATATTTGGTAGGTAATTTTCTCCCTCATTTCCCTCTCCCTCCCCCCATTTAAAAAAAAGGCATTGTAGCGCATATCGGGTGAAGCTAGTAATATATATTATTCATTATTGCGATACCTAACCATACTTTTAAGCCACCTTGTTTGGTTACTGTTTGTTATTTTACTTAAATTTATTTACCGTGATAATTTTGTTTCAGGGTTTCATCATTGTGCTGTCTTTAGCCACAGCTATTTGAGGTCTTCTTACATAGACTTCGTCTGTACATGGCACATTCAGTGAAATTCCCAAAAACTAACAAAAAGTGTTCTATGGAGTATTTCTATTAGCCTTTCAAAAACTCTCCACCACTACTTATACAAAGTTTCATGCATCTAAACCATATCTCAAAACACATTTTTCAATCCGCCTCAGCCACTTCCTTAACAGCCTGCTTAAACGCAGCTAGCGCATTTGATGGCGATAAAAACTGTACCTACCCTTTTTAATAGATATTTTTATTTAAGGGAATTAAAACAAGTCACATGGTGTCAAATCAGGATTGTAAGAAAGATGAAACAGAAGTTCGACAGGTATGCAGTCCAAGAAGTCTCTTTTAAGCACCCTGGGCGCGGGCGAATTGTCATGGTAAAACACAAGCCTGCGGAGTCCTGTATTTGGTCGGTTGCTACTTAATGTAGTGAACACTTCTGGCAAGCATTTGGTAGTATACCAATCGGCATTAATGCTTGATCTCGTAAAAGTATTGACACCAAATACCCTGTCATAGTAAAAAATCTAGCAACCGAAATCTTCTTTGCGCTTCTCGATCGCTTCACTTTGGTAGGCGTTAACTCATCTTGAAACAGCCAAACTAATCTATCATATCAATACAATATTCCACGCAGGCCCGGTTCTGAGCGTCAGTGAGGTTTTGTACAAACGCCAAACGCCTCACGCGAAGGTACTCATGTAAAATCTTTTGAACCCTTTCTATATGAATCTCTTCATACTTGTTATGCCTGTTCTTTTCAATCAACTTGTTTTAACTGCTGACACGTTTTCTGCCGTTAAAGCTGTCAAAGGCGACCACATCTTTCATCATCAGACAAAGTTAGCCGACTTCGCTCAAATTCACTGAACCATCGGTACATAGTTGTCTTAGAAGGAATTTTTCACTGAGACGCAATAATTACTTTTAGTTCTTAAAAAAATGTGGAGGGTGTTTTGAATTTAGAACGTTTGTATTTTTTCTCGTACTTAAGTGTGTTCCATTCATAAAAAACTCTGCCTTCATTTCATTTCCTTTCCTTCTAGTCTATAAGCAATCTATCTTTTATTTTTGATATTTTCCTCGTTTCTAAAACTGTTTTTATTAATACTTACAAACATTATCAACACATTATTTTCATCTTATCTACGTCTCTCAGTTGTAATGCCTACATACTCACAATTATCTAAGATCAAGCAAATGAGCTTAAGTTTCAAATTCCCGTGCACGATGGTGTATTTTCATCGACTGCATCCCTTCACTATTCGCGCGCGGGTCGATTTTGATCCCCGATACAATTACACTCTGTGTGTAGACTCGTTACTGCACAATCTTCTCAACACTCCTCTCCTATTCTTATAGTACGCACGCAAAAATAAACCCTCCTTCTCTATATTATAGTAGATTTCACAATAACAGATCCATCCCCCAAACTTTCACCTCTTTCAATAGGAGTTTAAACCTAAATACCTTGCGTAGGAAAGCTTTCACTTTTCAGGAATTATTTGAGACGTAACCGATTAGTTTTGAACTGAATCTTCTTAGTTATAAGGAAGGTTTTCATAAAGCAGCGTTCAGTTTTTCCGAAGGCGGTAGGCTTAAAACTCTCGAAACCAATTCTGGAGGGTTTAAAGCTTCCAAACAATGGATGGAACAATTCGATATTTAGCCGATTATAAACGTTCGCTGTAATGCTCTTAGCAAGGTGTGATTTTTGTTACGATCCCATACAATTCCCGCTTTAATATTATTGAAGTAATAATTCTTCTCTATATGTAAGGTATTTATAAAATTATATTTGTAAATTTTTAAGATTTTGTAAGATAATAATAATTTGATGATGCTAAATGTTCCCTTATGTTGTGTGTAATGGCTTCTGGCGTAGCTTTTATTCGTGAGCTTTTATCAATAGACAAAATACCTCCTCAGAACCATATCCGTAAATGACCTGAATAAATTGTCCTCGATAGGGATCGAACCAATTACGTTCGAGACAGTAAAAACACATTTACTTTTTTTGTAAGAGTCTTGTATTGGATCAGAAATCACATGTCACTCAGAGGAATATGCTGCGTTAGAGGAGACAAAAGGAGAAAGAATCGATTTAGATGCCGTGTTGTAAAGTAATAGAGACACAGGAAAAGCTCTGAGAAAACCGTATATGCTGGTCCGGGCAAGAAATAAGATGAGATGATATGAGTTAGAGGAAGCTAAACATAGACAAGAAAAGAAGAGACTGTGGATACAAAAATGACATGTAGACTGCATCAATACGAAATATATATTAATAAGAAAAACATGACGATAGATCGAGAGAAGATATATTTAGGGTTCCGTACCCAAGGGTGCCATCGGTACCTTATTACTAAGCCTCCGTTTGTTGATCAGTTGAAATTTTTGCAAAGCATGTATTTTTATGCAACAAATAAAAAAAATTAAGGTGGCACACAAGAAACGTGATTTTTTTGACGGCCGTCCTTCTGTCTGTCAGTTGGCTGTCCTGTACCGTAATAGGTTGACAGTTAAAATTTTCACAGTGTGTGTATTTCTATTGCCCCTATAACCACAAATAGTAAAAGTTTTTTTTCGGCGTTCGGGCTGTATCTTATGTACCCATAATATGTAGAAAGTTGAAAATTTTCACAGAATCTTTATTTCTATTATACATACCACTGTACCAAAAAAATATAAAAATAAAATACAAAGGTAAGGGAGACCACCATACAAGAAAGTATTTAAAAAGTAGATACATACCTAGTCTTAAATCTTGTACGATGGTACGGAACCCTTCGTGCGCTAGTCCCACTTGCACTTGCCCGGATTTTTACATTTTCTTTAGTTTTTACTCAAGAAGTCAGAAAGGAACAGAGATAACGACTTGTGTATAAAGATTTACAATTTTATAATGTTTCTAAACAAATAAAAAATTACGTAGATTGAGGGTTTGTACTGTTGAAAATGGACAGTTTTAAGTAGGTATTTGGTATGTGGTATTTACAATACTTTGTAACAATTTGAAAAGTACTCTTAATATGCAGTTTAATCTATAAGTACATTATATTTATTTAGGGAAACAAAAAAACGGATAATATCTGTAAGTACCAATCCGTTTTAGTCTCCTTGTCAAGACCCCGATTCTCAGGAATAATATAATTATAGCTATAACATCTTCACACATCCCATACACGGCCGTCTGATACCAAACTAGGCAGAGCCTGTACTATGGTAACCAGACTGCTGATAAACATACTTATATATTTCTAAATACATATATTATATATAAATTACACCCAGACACAGAACAAATGATCATGCTCATCACACAATTATTTGTCCTGGGTGGGAATCGAACCCACGACCTCTGGCTGAACAGTCAGGGTCACTAACCACTAGACAGCGACAGCCCAGGGAGTGGGTGGAGGAGGTATCCAGTTGATATTAATATCAAATATTAAAGTCGGCGGTTGCTTGGAGCCGTAAAAAAAATCATACCTAGAAACTTCTAAGTTTATAAAAATCGGACATATAATAAATTCATACCGTAATAAGGTACTTACCGTTGACCTAGAATAATGAATCAAAGTAAGAAGGTATTACAGCATAATGAATTTAAAATATTGAAATCTTAAGTTTGTACATACTTTAGACTTAATTTGCTTTAAGAGAATTTTCGTTACTTACATTACAATCTATGGGAGAAACATTATTTCTACTGAAATGCTAATCTTATTTGTAATTTTATGAAATTCGGTGAGTTACTTAGACTCACGATTCGGTGAGTTACTTAGACTCACGATTCGGTGAGTTACTTAGACTCACGATTCGGTGAGTTACTTAGACTCACGATTTCCGGGATGGATTAACTAACAACTATCCATATAATTACATTTGTACAGAAACCTACGGAAAACTAAAACATTAGCTTTTTTTTTAATATTAATACTAGAAATATTTTTCTTGTTTATGTGAGTACAATGTACAACAAATTCTTAAATGTCACTTGAACTAATGGAGATAAGAAAAAATGTGCACAAGACCTTACTCAACTCTCTGACATCTGATGCTATTCTCTGCTCTCTTACTAATTTAAAAGAAATACATTTCAGTACGGTTTGTTTTAAAAGAGTAAGTAGGTGCATTTCCACATATTCATAACGATGACTATATGATTAAACCGCATTTTAAATAAGTAATACTCAAGTCTGTAATAATTAAGGGTGCGCTGCGCGTACGCAACGGTAGATGTGCTTCGAGCCGTGTGACGCGGTAATTGTGTGCGCTCACCCCTGCACACTAAGTATCTACAGATAATATTGTAAAACAGTGATTGTAAATTTTAATATTTTTTTTAAAGTTAAATTAATAAGCTGCTTAAGTGTTTGTAAGACAATATTTTAGCTTTGAATCATTTAGAAGAATAACGAAAAGTTTATAACTCCGACTTTATGATTAAATTAAAACCATAGTGTAAGATTTTTTTTACAGACTAAGTACGGACATTCCACGCATTTACAACACCTTCAATATTCTCTGAATGTAATCATAGTGTCGCATAACTACTCATAAACGAGGCAGCTTTTGAGAGAGCACATCTACCGGAATTCACTGCCCTGATTATGGGACTGCGACTTTACGGGAGCTGCGACATGTGTCTCCGATCTCATCTTCCGAGATAAGTCTTGATCTTGATACGATAACAGATTCAAGAAGAGTATTGTTCAGTTGTACAAGATCGTGTTGCAGTCTGGCAGTCATGGTAGATTGGGTCAGTCGAACAAGATTGTGTTAAGAATGACATTAACACTTTTTGTTAAAGGCATAAAGAAGTCTAGAAATTAGTCCAGATGTATCAGACTTTCATAACTAAGGTGACAAACAAATATATCTACAGCCTACTTGAAAAAGTAAAAAAAGATTTCCACTATACAATTCCTGGCTCCGGGCCACCGTGAGCAAGCCGAATTGGTTGGACAAGTCATATCATATGAGCCCAAACTCTTTTGTTAATTTTTTTAACATGTTTTGGGTAATGGCTGTAAACTCGTTCTCTCGCTGTAAGATTAGGTACAGGTTGGAGGTTCTTTATCTTTGGGAATGTCATTTTGTTATTTTTTTTGCTATTGCAATTCTTTAAGAATTGTAGCCCAAATAATAATAACTTTTTTCTGGTATGTGATTTCATCTTATTACAATTTCTACTTATGAAAGGAGAAGATAATTTTGATAACGGGGACCACACCTACCAAAGGCCCGTTTTAATTATATGATATTATGTAAATATTAAAAAAAAATTTAGCTATGGTCTCCTTTTTTAAATCGTACTTTAACATGCTATAGAAGCTATAACGGCGTAAGTCAACCAATTTGGTTTTCGGTACCACTAAAGTTTTAGAGTATAACATGATATCTATGCATAGCGTTACTATTAAATTTTGAAAACTTTAACAACTTGGCAATTTTTGACTTTCTTTGATTTACCTACCTAATTTTTTCATACGATTTCCGATATGGAGAAAAACTAAAGATCAATTAAGACCAACATAATAATCAGTAGACATGAAACCAAGTCGCATTTGACCTCTAGTTTTCAGAAAGTATATACTATTATTCTCCTTAATATACGGATATTATTACTATACAGTTTGTTTGCAACACCAAACCTAACATCGATTTCATAAAACACTATTTCTATAAAAAATATATTTTAAAACGTCTAGGTATTAAAAAAAACTCAAATCTAATGCGAATAATCTCTTGGGAAAGCTAATGTTTTCATATGATACTGATGTGTCTACGAAAACCATAGATTTACGGATGACTTATTTTTTTTTTTTGTATTTATCATAACTAGTAAGTACGTAAAATCCACGGTGTCTTTACCACTCATAATTTAAAAAAAATGTTAATATATTATTTTTTTAAACAGGTAGCATTTGGTTACGTCAATTTAAAGATTTTATTTTTATTGCATTTAATGTTGGTTGATAAAACGGTATCCACCATTTATATTGAGACAAAAAATATATTCATAATATTGTACACGGTCACAAATAGCTTTTCAAACGCGGTGCGTCGGGAAAATGCCGACGGGAGGATGCCGTCGGCCGCCGACTTCTCCCCTCCACCAATCGCAGACCTGAGCCCGCCCCACGATCAGCGAAATAAACCTATGCGGAAAAACGACGTGCCAGAGAAGGACAGAAGATGTGCGTGTGTTTATACCGCGGCGGGGGAAATATGATGCATCGTGTTGTTTTAGTATCGGTTACTGTTCGATTTATTTGTATGTATCGTTTTTTGCAAAAGGTAAGGAGTGGATTAACGTGAAATTATTTATTCAATATATAACATACTGTCCACGGAGATTCAACGAACATAAAAGCTATATATTAAATGCTCTAGGAATTGCAACAGTAAAATTCTCTATTAGAATTTACATAAAAATGTATATTCAGGATTTGAATTATTTTACAGGAGCTTTAAACTGACGAAAAACGTTGCTTACATCAACTTTACAACTACGTATTATGTTTGTGTGAGTGAACAGACATTCTCTCTGTGTGAGATTTGTGTTTCCACAGAAGGGGAAAGCGCGCCATACGCACATTTAAGTAGAACATCACATTTTGAAAATGGAATGCCCTTTTAACTTTTCCAATGTAGATAGTGTATTTTTTTTATAAAAAATATTTACCAAAGAGTTTTTAGAAAAGTTCTGATGATTTGAAAGGGTTTGTGTTAAAATACTTTTGTTTATGATTCTTAGTTGAGTATTCTTCGTACCTTTATCAGAAACTGCAAATATGTAGGTACTATGTTCCAAATATGACTGAATTTAAGAGTTTGAATGAGTAGGTACACTAATAAGTAGTGCGTACTTTAAAAGCTCAGTGTTAACATCTGTTACGAATATTATTTACCTATTATATATATATAAGTTAGATAGATACGTTCCGCTGAGTGTTTTATATTTAAGTAGGCAATAAGTAGGTAATGTCAATGAAGAATCGGCGAGGAGGAGGAAGGTTTTGGTATCACTGGAATTCGGAGCAGTGGACATAGCAGAAAGCTCCATCTCCGCCCGTAGCTTTTTCGAGCTGCAAAGAAGACCTGTAGAAGGAGCTCCTCAATCTAACCTGATGGGATCACCAGAAAAGGTGGTCAGGGTCTGTTAGGGTTGGGAGATTTATCGTTCCATTGCGAGTGTACCGCCTCTCCCGGTCTAATAGGTCTGATATGGTAGACACTGTACCGTTTTAGTCAGTCCTACATATTTGATTGAGTCCACGTGGGGTACCCAGATGGTTCCCTCCAAAAAAAGGTAACAGCACGACGTCATTAACCTTGCCACTGTTCTTATGAATAAGTAACTCATTCAAATTTCGAATTAAGAAAAGTCAATTTAAAATGCATGTGCAATGATTCGTTCAAAATTTAAAAAGAGAAGGATATAAAGAAAAAACCGTTAAATATTTTACACTAATGTATATTCATAGATTGTTTGACGATTCAAATTATGATCCCCTTCATTATGGGAAATGCTGGGTGATTATAAATTCAGAGACTTATTTATCCATTGGGGTACATATCATTAGCAGACTACTAAGTACTATTGTTTTGGGTTATATATTGTTGGAAAATTAGGGACGATTTTATACCTAAAGTATATAAACAGAACTACATAAGAAGCCTTACATAATGAGAACATCACAAGACTCTATGATCTCTGACTCTCTGTTTAAGCCACTGCGACTTGAACCTGAATACGTTTTGAAAATACGATCAGACTGCTAAGGATCTTAGTACCCGATCAACAACAACTACTTAGATGCAAAATATGCTTCGGCACGTATGGGCCGGCTCGACTCCGCTCGATACCACGGCCTCACAGAAAACCGGCAGTGAAGCAATGCTTACATTGCTTACCGGAGACATGAGGTTACCGGAGGCCCTAACCCTTCCCTCACCCCTATACTCGTCCTTCCCCTCTCCCCCTCTTCCCCTACTCCCACCTTAAAGGGCGGTAACGCACTTGTGACTCTTGAGTTACAGGTACCAATGGGCAGCGGTAGTCATTTAACATCAGGTGGCCCGTCTGCTCGTTTGCCCCTATACCATAAAAAAAAAGGAAGGGATCACAAACTAATAAATAACGAATATACCTTAGAATATTTAATTAGCTAGAAATATTTTTCTTTTACTCAGTAAACTGACTTACTCAGGCTCACGTGATCATAATGGTAAAATTGATAAGTGTATGTGTACTTTCACAAAAAAAGACAGCAAAGAAGCTATAGGAATTTCTCTGTTGTCAGAATTGTATTGGGTAAATTCAAGAACCTACTATATTCTAACGTAATTGGGAGGAAAGTGTAAATAAACAATAAAAATATTTTTAACCATTAACCATCCAAGAGAGAGCTTGTTGACATTCCTAATGTAAACGGCACATTTTAAGAAAATCTAAAGATATTGGATCGTCAACAATCATCAACATATTTCAATCAATTTACACAAAATCTTCACAAATTACATACCTAAGCTTTCCTCGTGAATCGCTCTGTCAATTAGTGAAAACCGCATGAAAATCCGTTCAGTAGTTTTTCAGTTTATCGCGAATAGACAGACATTTAACAATTTAACATGTTTAATCTGAATGTTAATATGACGACGATAATCGAAGATGTCGGAAAAATTATGCCGACTGGAAGCTTTATTGGCGTGTGCCGCGTAAACCAATAGAGTTACCTATATGAAAACAACAAAAATTTTACTGGCCTGTTGGTCTAGTGGTTACTGACCCTGACTGCTAAGCCAGAGTTCGTGGGTTCGATTCCCACCCAGGACAAATAATTATGTGATGAGCACAATAATTTGTTCTGTGTCTGGGTGTAATTTATCTATAATATGTATGTATTTAGAAATATATAAGTATTTTTATCAGCAGTCTGGTTACCATAGTACAGGCTCTGCCTAGTTTGGGATCAGAAGGCCGTGTGTGAGATGTGCGGAGTTATTGTTAATGTATTACGGAGTTATTTGTCTTAAAACTATCTATTAACTATGGCAGGGAAAAAATGTACGCATATACTTGCTCTGCATCCGTGAGAAGTCGGGATGGGTAGCTAGTATGTAATAATCTAAGCAATGACCCTTCCCCTCCACTGCCTTCAATATATACTTACCTACCTTTCCCTATCCTTAATTACATTCCTCAATCAATAATTTCCTACCTACTCCCAATTTTGCCATGTATATCTACTTGCCCGTATTGCGTTACAGGGACCCAATTATACTATGTCAAAATAAGAGTGTTTAATTCAGAGTGTGTATGTGCAAAACGAACACACTTACGAAAATTCAAAGTCTAGAATACATTTCATAAAACACATTTTTTTGAAACAAAAATTCTTTAATATTTAAATTTGGTCTTGTCAAAATCGATACATAGGTATTAAAACACAATAATCAATTTCTCATCCTGCCGCGAAACGACCATAAGTAAAGAACCGCAAAAAAAACTCCCCGTGGTTTGCGGAAGACACCACACGTCAAATTGACTGCATCTCCGTCTAATCTGTAACCTATCGCTGAAAAGGATTCTTGAGGTTTTTTAATACGTTATTGGGTGCAAGGTGAAAGCAATGGCGTTTTTGGATTACCTTAAAAAAGTTTTCGTACTAAAGTCTGGGAAGTACCTTTAGCACATATTATTTCTTTAATAACCTAAATTTAAATATGATTTTCACGGCAGTGGAGGTAAATACACAGTAAAGACAAAGTTTCATACAAAATAAAATAATATTTTTTTCCTAAATTATTTATTTTTCTTATCCGTTGATAGCTTGGAATATTCTTGTAATGTGTCCTTTACGTTTGAAGACTTTTAGATAATACTGCGCCGGTCTAAATTCATTAAGAGTATCTACACACATACTCTAGTTAAACTTTACACACACTTACTGAGCCGACTTCCCACAGGTCCCGGCCACCATTTCTGAAAAGTCCGTCCCCTTGGAGGTGCAAGAATTCGTCTTTACCACCGCGTTGAGGACCATCATGGATATTTAAAAAGGATTTAATCCCCGCAGTCCCAAAGCGTCACTATTTTTGTCCATTGATGACCAGAGTTATTAATGGATACGTTAGTTTATGAAAATAAATGTTTTATATTAAAACGTAACTTCAACTCCGCTATATCCTGTTGCTAGTACCCAACATCTTATCTATCGGCATGCACAAAGCATTTGTTACTTAAAGCCGTGCACGGGATGTTGTGAGTCGCCACTGATGCGTGTAAGGTGTAGCAGCTGTGTCGGCCGCGCTTCAACGGCTTACACACTACGCCTTGCAGTATTACACACAATGTGTACGCTGATTTATGATTTTTTGCCAATCGCAAGCAGTGTTATATAGTATCAGGTCTATTAGGGGCTGTAAACAAGGCACGGGGTGATATATTTTGAACCATGGACCTGTATTTGTACACTTTACACATTTGCGTCTTAACACGAATATGTAAAGTGTGTATACCTATATGCACACTTCATACATACTACATACATAGTACACTTACACTTAAACCAGTGAATACCCAAAAATTAAATATGTTTTACTCGTAACTTCTCAACTTAATTGTGGTCTTAATTGGCAAAAGTGTTGTGTAATTGCATTCAGATCTCAGTTTCGATTTATATAAATATGATGTTTAATACATATAAATATATTGTGTACACTACTACGGTATACATTGTTTATCACAAAGTACATTTCTAACTAAAAAATAGTAATTATAACTAATAACAAGTTATGTTTATCAGAAAAGTGGTACGGAAAATCCTCTTTCTAACAAAGTTTTGAGAGAATATGTAAATTCGCCGGACTGCTTCAGTCCGATGAGTGCTAAAGTCCATTGAATGCAATCAGTATAGATTCTACAACATACATAGGTTGGGATTCAGGATAGAAGATGAAAACACTTCAGTTATTTATGTTATACAAAATAAAACTATTGGAAACCTTTCACCTTTGTTGGTTTTACATTAAATCTGTCGTTATATGAGCACAATAGCTCAATTGCACAGCTCACAAACGCAATGTTACAAAACGCGCCCAAGAACAATCCCTTACAAATGCGAAACTACAAAATAAGTGTACCGATGCGTAAATTAAGGATCCGACGCCATTCACATAAGGTATTAAGTGCAAATAAAAAAATGTAAAGAAAATGTTTTAGCCCCGCGTATCTAGATGTCCCGCTGCGGTATCCCACATTGTTCTTAGACAAACAATTTCTTTATACTTATAAAAGCTCTATTATTTATTTTTTAGTAAATCGGCCGCGATTTCTTTTGTCCGTATAATGTTAATGCTTGAATTAATTTAAGTCGAACAATTTTAAATTAAGCACTCAACCGAAGCATTATAAATAAACTCGAAAAATCGAAAATAAACACGCTTAAGTTGCGAAAAACATGCATCTTTGACCGTGACTTTGGGAAAAAAAAATGACGGCTCAATCAGTAACCAGCCGTGTCGAATACCGTGACATGGTATCGCGAAATCTCACAATAAGTATGAGCAGGCGTGAAATTAGGCCGATATAAATGAGGGCTAAGTTATTCTTGTGTTGATCGGCGTGTCGATGGCCGCGTGTCTACCATTGTTGGCGCGGGCGGCGGCGCGGCGTACGAAACCGTTTTGTTGATTTTGTGAGTTGTCGCCTTTCGTTTGATGACTGCTGAGCGTTGTCAATTAATTGCGTTACGTGTTACGCAAGAGAAGTTTGTTTTTGAAGATTGTAGTAAGTTGTTTTAAGTGTTTTAAACCCACGAATGAAAACACTTAGATTGAATAACATCATAGATGTAAATGTTATACGCTTTTTAAACAGTCGAACCTCTGTTATAAGCGACGGAAAATGGTTACCCACATTAATAAAAAACTTATTCTCTTCTTCAAAGAGATTACCAACAGTTTTTTTTGCTGCATTTTTATGACTCGTTTGATGGTACATAAGCGGTTACCAGTGCTTATAAACACTGATATGTATGTAGCTATTGGATACTACTAACACGGTCTTCGCGTTGGTGAAGATCTTTGAAGGCTTCGATTCGAGTAGAAATCTGCTGTGCCTCTTTGCAGGGATAAAATTAAATAAAAGGCTGTTGCCTATTCCAGGTTGTGTATGAGTGCGTTCATATGCATATGATAATATTCTAGGACATATAACACAGTGCTATCTAGGTCCAAACTAAGCATAGCCATCATAGTTGCACTGAGTGGAAATCGAACCTGCACCCCGACGTGAAAGTCGAATGCTCAACCACTGCGCCACAGGGGACGTCTATATCGCCTTATAATTCCCTCATTTAGACAACATGCGACATTATACGAACGTATGCAGCATGTCACAGAAAGTTGTGTCAATGGAGCGTTATGTGTGAATGAAAAAATAAAAAAAAAGAATTAAAAAAAAAGGTTTTTTAATTAATTTCCTCTAATCGCATAACCTAGCAGAATCATTGCAACAGTAATACTTTAGATATTCGTTTATATATCTATTTAAGTAAGCAAGTATGTTCGTATATTGTATGGTAGTACTCCCAAATTTCCGGAGTAAAATACAACAGTAAAAAGTTCCAAAAAAACTTTTATATAAAGTGAAAACCGTTTATCTAGTTTTGTTCTTCCACAACCTTCTCCCGTGAAGCTTTACTATTTTCGACTCTAAGTACTCTAGACCTCAATAAAGATGTGTTGCGGTGGATGCTGTGGAGGTTGTTGTGGCGCATGCTGTTGCCCATATATATAACCATCTACAACTGTTGCACCAAGATCTGTTAATGTCAAATTTGCTCTGGCCGCAGGCTGGCCGTCTTTGGCAAGCTGTAAGCTTTAAGTGTTTGAAGATGAGCTACCGGCCTTGGTTTTCTATGTGGTCCTATTTCGTGCCGTTTTGTGGATACTACCATATTTATATGTGTATGTATGTAGATAGATAACTATTTATTGTTCAAAAAAGATAAAACAAAAAACAAAAAACGCTTGAAAAAACAATTGAAAAAAAAACTTTGTGCAATTGGCATCCGTGTCGCGATTTGCGAACTCTTCCAGGCAACCAGATAGATGAAAAAAAAAAAAATGAGGATGAAATGAGGAGTTACCGTGTACTATTAATAGAACCCTCATGTACCTATATATACATTTATATTTTACTAGCTGACCCGACAGACGTTGTCCTGTCTTAACTATGAATATCGACTGACAGTTATGTCAAAAGCGCTAAGGTTACATTAGAAAAGTTAATATTGTCGTTCAGTTTTCTTAAGTTTTCTAATTTTCCGCGCAACTTTCTTAATTTTTTCTTTCATAAAAACCTTCTCATAACAATAACAAACACAAAAAAAAGAATTAGCGAAATCGGTCCAGCCGTTCACGCGTGATGTCGTGACCAAGAGAAATATACATACTTATGTTCAAATTTATTGCACCCTATCACTCATTTCTGCATCTTATGGTGGTGAACTGGTAGAAGATGCCTATGACATTAAGTCCTCCAAGTGTACAATTTCTCGTGTCCTTTTTTAGGGTTCCGTACCCAAAGGGTAAAACGGGACCTTATTACTAAGACTACGCTATCCGTCCGTCTGTCTGTCACCAGGCTGTATCTCATGTTCCGTAATAGGTAGACAATTGAAAAACTCACAGACTGTTTATATCTGTTGCCGCTATAACAACAAATAACAAAAATAAATTAAAGTGGGCTTCCCTACTAAAGACGGTTTTTTTTTTGGCTTATAGTATTAAATGTTGTACGATGGTGCGGAACCCTTCATGCGCGAGTCCGACTCGCACTTGGCCGGTTTTTTTTCTTCTTATACCCTTAATATTGAACCTAGTTTTATTATTTCCTACTTCTGCTGACGCGGCAAAGTTTTTATATTCGACATAATAGTGGTTTGAATGTCGGTGATGGCAGGACGGCAGTTAAGAGTTTTATCACAACTTTACGACCATGACGCTTCGGTTATAGAGGGGGTAAGCTGCTTACAAGGTTATTCACTTGTCTCTGAACAAAGGCAATACGCGCTTCACTCGCGTAATGTAGATTTTCTCAAACAATTCAGGTATTTCTCGTACAGTTTTTTTAGTTTTCAGTACCCTTGACGACGGATATCAGAATATTGTGATGATCGGTTGATTAGTTAAGGAGTGAAAATAGTAACCGACAGCCCGACCGGAGTGATACCACGGCCTCACATAAAACTGGCAGTAAAGCAATGCTTGTATTACTTTTCGCCAAGTGAGTGAGGTTACCCGAGGCCCTAACCCTTCCCTTTCCCCCTCTTCCCCCTCTCCCCTACTCCTACCTTAAAGGCCGGCAACGCACTTGTGACTCTTGAGTTGCAGGTGCCCATGGGCGGCGGTAGTCATTTACCATCAGGTGACCCTATACCATAAAAATAAAAAACCAATCACATTCACATTAGATATGATGTACTATTGTGTGATTTACTATTATTATGGAGAAAAACCGGTACCGCGGTTCCCTCTTGGTAACATTTCATCACCTTACTAGGTGATGAAATGCTATTAGAACTTAATCAAAAGTGAAAGCTATTAGGTTTTTTATACGACTGGCCAAAAAAAGAAGTGTATATGTTTCAGGGTATATTTTCGTGGTAGGTATGTGACTTTCTTTATTCCGCCATATCTCAATAGGGCGGGCAGTTCACGGGTTTTTTGGCAGGGCAGATCTGTATTTTTTTGAATTAGTAACTTGTTTAAACAATCAAACAAGCAGACAGGCCGCCTGATGGTAAGCGGTAATCGGTGCCTACACTAACATAACACTCCTAACGCTAGCTATTTCACTCGCACATTGCAAACCATGTCCATTCATGTTGAACGTCTGGAGGTCTGTTTACTAGCAACCTTCTATGCGTAGAAGAACTCCCGAGTCAGACAACAATATACAGTGCCCTTCCTCTGGCACCAATCTAAATGTTTATAAAATTTGAAAAATAAAATTTCATATATGTACCTATATGCAAAGAAATAACTCCAGTAGGACACATATTATTACAACCAATATCCCAATTGTCACATCTAATGAATATATCAATAATATATCAATAATAATTGTTGTTGTTGTTTATGAATAATTAAGTTTTAAATTTCCGGATAAATAAGAAGCACTAAAAAACAAAACTGCATCCATTTCCATTCCCATTACTTTCAGTAATGAATTGTCACATAAACACATATCTGCACTTAATTTGTAATATTTTCTTGCACCTATACAACAAAACAATAACAAACGCAAAAGCTAAGATCGGCGTTTTACAGCATGCTCGAAGCGACTGCCGCGTGACGCGCTTGTGGGCGTTCGATAAGTACAGGGTGCGGTAGACAGTGTGCGTGCGAGCGCGAGTGTGTGCGGCACCCACCCCAGGGTGAGCGCGAACATAGTCGGCAATACTCGTCCCCTCTAGGCTCCGCCCCCAGCGATGCTCACACGGCTGACTTGGAATCAGATGGCTTGGCCAGTCGCAAGCGAGCCGTGACATCGTGAACGGTTCGCAGCCTCCGAACGTGCTCTCACTCAATACTTAGGGTATTCGATGATTACGCGCTACACTGACCATCGGGTGCGTTTAGAAACTTGTCAAATTAAAGAATTCCGGTTTACGGGATCACGCGTCGTCGCATCTCTATCTCGGACTGTGTAGTTTTTTTTTAGTTTTTGTGATTTATAGTGTTGCGGACTTTTGAGTGAGTTCTCTGATGCTACTGTGGCCCTGATTTGATATTTAGGTAGGTGACCATTTGTTTTTAATGATAGGCCAATATGCTGCTGTTGATTATTCTTCGAATTGATCATCATCCAAAAAGTAACTACTGTTAGTTTTATGTCACTAGCGTGTACTAGTTTTACCGTTGCGTACAGTTTACGTTATTAACAAATGTTTCAGCTGTACTTTTAGTATTACTAAACGACTATTTCTGAATAATAAATGTTGCTGTTACATTGCCTGCTCTATATACCTTCGATGGCGTTCTAATCACTTTAAAAAATAGCCCTACATGAAAATATTCGATGTCTATTTTCGAACACAAAATTTATTCTTAGAATTATTTTGAGTAACTTTTATTTAACAATTTGAATCTTAAGGTATTTGTAGTTGGGCAAATATAACTTTTACCATACTAAAATATGCCAAAAAATAGACTATGTATAATTTATAATAAAACTCTCACAATATTTCTGACTAACATTTACAAGACACTACACCAGTAAAGTTCGTATTATGCTCATCATTCTTAATATTGAAAAAAAACCGAAAGTAACTATTAAAATTATCTCTTTAAATAGAGAGCAACACTGACATAAAATGAAAAAAAAAAAGATTTTTTAAAGAAGCTACCTGTATGTCAGTATCCACTGTATGAAAAGAATGCCCATATCTGTAATTCGATATTTTTGTTTGGCCGCTATCGCACCGAAGTTTTTCTAATGTAATCGAATCATTAGATTTACTTTCCATTGTTGGGTATAATTTGTAATAGTAAACATTTGCGCTTATA
Organism: Callimorpha dominula; assembly: GCA_949752705.1. Classification (NCBI taxonomy): domain Eukaryota; kingdom Metazoa; phylum Arthropoda; class Insecta; order Lepidoptera; family Erebidae; genus Callimorpha; species Callimorpha dominula. The sequence goes on along the minus strand of OX457010.1, from coordinate 7,060,642 downwards.
TTTTTTTATGTTACATGATACTTTTGGTTTTGAGTTTTGTAATGAGAAACAAAAGTAGAACGTTTGTAATGCTCTGTACAATTGACGTTTTGTACAAATTTCGTAAATTTAATGTATAATTAATAGAATCACTAAAATTTATGATAGACTTTTTCAAATCAATTTTTAAAACTAAATGTTTAACAAAAAAATATAAAAGTTACATTAAAATGATTATCATCCTAAGTTAACATTCTCATCCGTAGAGTACACACATTTAAAGTCGAAGGATCTTTGAAGTTGCCGAATATAGTACAATATCCATTGTAGTAAAAGCGCGTAATATTGTTAAATGCAGAACTTGGCTGGTATTGTGCCTGCAATAATTTTTGCGGTAACCGATACTTGAGGCACAAAAGGTGACAGTGATGTGGGACCGGCTAATTTCGATAAAGATGTTCTCTGTATTGTATATATTATAAACGATCGTTTTTGAATAAAAATTTAGAAAGATATGAAAAGACAAATGCTTGTGACATGTGCTGTTATTACTACTAATACTTAAGTATTAGAATTTTTGAGGCAATAGGTACTTATTACGAATATATTTTTGATATAATTACTTTAAAATTCAACACGCATTTTAGAAGTATACAATGGTGTTATCTAAAATAATAATCTTAAGTATAGGAATTAACATATATAACAGCTACAATATTATTAAAATTAAGTATAAAATTTATGGTAAGTTTCTAAGAAAAAATTATTATAAATATTGACAGATCCTTTTAAGTATTAAGTTTGATTAAACTAAAAAAAACATCGTAAAATTTTTCAATAAAAAAATATATTTTAGCAAAAAAAGGTACACAGCTAACCGATAAAGTAAAAATCAATAAATCGAAATTGTAAGTCAAGTCGAGCGTGCCGACAAAGTACGTACACCAAGAGTGGCACTATTCAAATGCTACATTAACTATTATTTATACTTGAAAAGCCATCGCATCGAGTGTTGACATCCCTATTATGTAACAACTCCCAGGGGTGCCTTGCGAACACTTTGACATTTTTTTTTCTCGGTATTAATGACATATTTTTGACAAAGAGAGACATAACCATTGATAGTTTAGCAAAGAATTCTCACATGCTGTCATTACACGGTGCTAAATGCAATTTGCTGCCGGTTCAAGTTCTTTGACGTTTTACTTAATACATATAAGGACTTTTTACCAGAGCTACGCTGTAAAAATGAGACTATTTTAATATAAAAAAAACTTTACAAACTTATGAACCAACTACTTGGTACACTTGACTAGAAATCTAAGTTCTTCTTGACAAAAAAGCTTACAAAAGTTATCTAACTTTTTTGAATAAAAAATCGTAAGACAAGCTTCGAATTGTACATTTAAGTGTGATAAAGACCTGCGTAAAAGAGCTGACCGTATTAAACCTAAATCGAAGTATTTTAATTATCTTTTAAATATATCCGACTCCTCGTGTTACGATGCCTAATTTTTATTATCCAGAAAAATAAAATATAATCTGTGATGAGTTCAAAATAACACCTCCTGGGTCTCAATAGCCTCACCCTTTCTTGATGAGGCTTAATAAGGATTAAGATAGTGCCTTTTTAAAAGTAAAAAGCTTTTGATGTATCTGCTTATACCTTTTTTATTGTTTTATACCGGCATTGTTCGTTTGTTCATCGATGGCATATAAAAATGATTGATTAATAAAATGATTATTAAATGTGTTCGCTTTTGCAGAGTAAAGGATTAAATTGATTTTGTTTATTTTGTGTGAATTCTGCTTTTGAATATAATATTAAATGTAGTTAATTTACTAACTTTTAAGCTTTCGCGTTTCATGATATACTTAATTATGTATTTATACGGGAATTAACGAGATCACAAAATAGATGTGACATACCTCTGATTTGCCTGACATTTCGACCAGGTTGCACTGGCCGTGTAGTTAATTTATCGTATCTCTCCACTGAAGCAGAAAGATAAAATTATAAAAAATGTAGGTGCTATAAATGCAAAAATTATGTAAGAACGCCTTAACAAAGCTATACGGGTCCAGTTTACATTTTGACCTGTCATGGCACAAAAATCTGTACAATGACAGCTCAAGTTACACTGGTCAATAAAATAAAACAAGACATTAAAAATAGTCGAAATTCCACCGCTAGGTGATTACTAAGAAATATCAAAAGTCCAAAATATCTAAAATGTATTTGACTTCTACATATAAACTTTATGTAGTCCAAATTTCGCGTTTCTGTCTGTGCGCGTTTGCTTACAACGTACAAAAAATTATCCTTGCGTATATAAATTAAATGAAAATTTTAACTGGCTATGCTAAGAGATTTATTTAAGTATAGCAAATAAAGTATACGTAAAAAATGAAAAAGTTATGTCTATGTCCCACTCCTAAATCTTTCTACGGACTTATCACCTCAGAAAAGTGCCATTTGACTGTGTTTTAATACTATCTTCGTTAATTTGTGTCGTCATTAAGTAATATATCTTTATACCTATATAAAAATCATGTCACGTTTTTTATTATCTATGAATTTCTATATTAATAAACCGATTTTAATGTAATTTTGCACAATGTGTGCAGTTTAGTCCAACTTGAGAGATAGGATAGTTTGATTGTTTTTTATTGCGAATTACCTAGGCAGGCATGGCCGGATAGCTATTTTTATCGTTGATAAAACAAAGAACACCAATATTTATACTGGTCAACGACTACTTGCTTAAAGACAAACTGTGTAAAGCCAGAAACATATATATGAAAAGAGAATAATATATTAAATAACCCGGTCCCGCAGCAGGCCCGCAGACGTAGATTTCGTGTTTTTTTTAATTTTTATCTCCAAAAATATAAGTGGCATTAAAAAGAATAAAAGTTAAGGATGGAATTATTTAGGGTTCAAATAAAAAAAACGTTTGTGTTTACTATGGGCATGCTATTAAAGTTAAAAGGTCCACGGTCCAACGGTTTCCATAGGAAAAAAGTTATGCTGAAAAAACTAATTTTTGAAAATCTGCCCCCCGATGGGGGAGACTGGGCGGCAGATTTTCAAATATTAGTTTTTTTGGGGCAATATCCCCCATTCACGAACTTAACCTTAATTTTTGCCCTGTTGATTTGCGACCTCTATCGTGCCGGTAAAATTTCTTCGAAATCTACCTAAATGAAGTCCCGACACTGAAGTAGCAAAAAGTTGTACAAAATTTCAATATAACGCAATACCCCGCTATCAGGAAAATTCTCTATAAGTATGGAATTTATATTGTTTAAAAACACTTATAAAACATTCATTTAATGCACTTTACAGATGTTTTAAATAAAATATGTTGAAGCGTATCTTCGACAACGAAACATTTATTTAAAACATGTGTTGGAAACATTTTGTAGCAATCAATTAATTATCTGTACAGTTCGATAGGTTTTATTTTATACGTGGTTATTTAGCAATCGTAAGGTTTGCTAAATGATTTTTTTTTAAATCCTCATCAGATAATACTTTACGGTATTTGCCTAAATTTCTTGAAATAATTGTGATTCTGTGTATCTAAAAACAGCCAATTTACTTAAATAACTGATAGAGCATAACTTTAGCATGTAGAAGTATTTGTGTCTGATAAAATGTATGTAGTATATGTTTATTTATCTAACATTATTGATATTATTTGTATGTAAAATATGAATATAATTATAATATATATAATAATATAGATATTTATAGAATAATATAGATAAATAGATATTTAAATGTTCGTATTGTAATTGGGGCCTGCGAGAATATCAGCGTTGCAGAGCGATCTGTAACAATAGCTGACGCAGGTACCCTATTTGATCTTCGATACCACCCTAGGTGTTAAGACGTATGTTTATTTTTATGTAGAAGATACAAATAAAATATTTTTCTTTCTTTCTTTCTTTCTTTCAGTTGCAAAAATAAAATATTTTTTAAAAAAGCTATAAAAAACATGCTCGATTTAAACCAAATTACTTTACACATTCCACAAATTCAAACTAAAAAATAATAGTTTAAAAAAAAAAAACACGCTTTTTTAGTTTTCTTCTAATCGAATATTGCATTACAATATTGCATCGGTATTTGACAGGTGTGCAAAATTTTAATGAAATCTGGCCGTTTAAAGTGGGTCATAATCGCGCCCTAAGGAGTCGGATACAAACAAACATACAAACATACAAGTGAAGCTAATATAAAGCGTGTAAAAAAATCCTTATTGTAACTGCATGTGCTAAAGTCATGCCCTTTCAGTGGTTTAAGTAAGTGTTCCTTTGACAGATACATCCTCTATAAAGTACATTCATCTAAACGTAAAATAAAATAAATTCTAGAAAATAAACGGTAGACATTATAGATTTGTTATTAAGTCTACTAACTATTTGTTACAATCTATGTACGGAGGCAGAATAGCAAAATAAAAGTGATTTAAAAGTTATAAGCCTTCCGAACTCATTTCAAAGATACCAAGATCAAATCAATTTAAACATCATTTCAGCGTTCATCAACACAACACAATTTTGCTGTAAATCCTACAAGGTGTGTCCTGATGTAGTAATTACAACTATTCCACTGCTCCAATAATTTAATTTTAAATTTATTTAATCTGACATTTACTTCGACTATCCAATTCTTAAAAGTTATGCTGTTCGAGTTCTTGATCTCTGACAATTCGTTTGTTGTTTGAGGAATAAATGAATTAATATAAAAAATATGAAATAAATCTTCTGTACAAAAATAAATAAATAAACCTTAAGAACAATACCTAAACTTTAAAAAAATAACAAAAAAACGGAGTTATGCTAACAATAGTTAATTCTTTACTGTTTTCAGACTTGTTATAAATAAGTTATATTTGGCATAATGTTCAAGATATTGTAAGTGCTGTTAAAGAAAACAATTTATCATTAGAAGTGTTAGGCTTAAAAATCGATAAAGTAAAATTTCTAAATTTGTCATTTTTAAAAGCGGGTACTTTAAAACAAATTTAAAAATCTACTAAAATATATACTATATATAAAATATACTAAAATTGACTGAATGCTTTAACTGAATTTTATAGACATCGCTTTGAACTCTAATGTGAATCAGATGTATTCGTCCTTAAACCAATTAAAGGCCGATAAGTAACAGAAAGCACAATAACAATACAAAATTGACATACGTAACATACATAAAACGTAAAACTAAAAAACTTATCTAAACAAAGTCTTCTTATAAATTTCCTGCAATCCACAACTTACGACGTCTTTATGGAATGTAACGTTATTTACAAGAACAGTAAAAGTGTAAAGTACGCGTGCGCGTATTCAAATTTTCAAATACCAATTCGAACGAGCTGTTAATATTTAACTGAGATAAATTAAAAACTAATTTCAACTTACTAATATACGAGTAATATGTACGTACGTAGTAATTGAGTCTATTTATATGTTTTGCTACCGAATATCGCCTAAAGGTGCCGTCACTCAGTGCTAGTGTCAGAATAGAAATAAATTACAATCTCAGTGCAACAGCCCGCCCGATGTACACAATGTACAGCCAGCAAAGGAGGTATACCGATTTGTTACATTGATTTAAAACTGACATGTACAGATAGCAATACAATTTGAAATTAGAATTTATGTTTAATTTTAAAATTTGAAAATAAATTTCATAGTGACGTTTACTACTTCACTGTTTCAGTGATTCAAAAAGTACTTTGGGTCATAAAAAAAAAGAACGAAGTCTTACACTTTGTTATCTCCATATTGAAGTCCTATTTTGAAATTAAGTTTTTAAAACTGCTTTAAAATAAATATGGTCACCTCTCCACAGTAAAGGATTTTTTCTTCCTCCTCTTTTAAAATAATAAAATTTCCAGTAGCATCACGGACTAATTGAAAAGACTGAAAACTGCTGAAAAGTGTGCAATAGCATATATAAATAATATTATAAACTGGCTGACCCGCGCAGCTTCGTCTGCGTTTGTAAATTTTCCCCGTTTAAGGAACATTTTTCAATGATGCTCCGCTTCTATTGGTCGTAGCGTGATGTTATATAGCTTATAGACTTCCTCGATAAATGGACTATCCACCAACACTAAAATAATTTTTCAGTTCAAACTAGTAGTTCTTGAGATTAGCGCGTTCGACCAAACAAACAAACTCTTCAGCTTTATAATACTAGTATAGATAGAAAATATGTAATAGAACTTTAAGTCTTATTTTAACGATAATTGTAACCAGGAAACCATACAACTGATTTAAGCACTTGTGATCAATGTAAAGTGTATTGTTTGTCTTTTTTGTCAGAAACAATAACATTAAATGCCTAATAAAGAGACGACGTTACGAAAAGAGTTAGAGTGAGTAGTAGTAGTGTTGATTGAAAAGCAATCTCCATAAAGCGCATCGTCTATCGCAACTCTAACTCGCTTTATAGCCAATAACCGCTTATTATCAGACGGGCGCGGTTGTATATTTGCAACTGAGTAATAAAAAAATTATCACATTTTCTACAAATATATTTCCAAGACACTGGACATCAAATTGTAAAAACAGAAAACACCAACTTCTATTTTGTGTTTGTAAAATAAAAAAGGCTCTATTAAAATAACCTAAAATGTCTAAACACATTTATTTTGCTGTCGCTACCATTTGATTCAACAACAGTACGCAGCAATAGGTTACACGTATCGTCGGCACGATAAATCAATCGTCCCATTGTGCGCCCAGCACAAGGCATCCTCACCTACACGCTTCTCAGAAAAGTAAAAAAAAAACATTAAAAAAATACAAAAATATAATACTGACGTAACTATTTTGGATGTTTTGAAAACTAATTTTGTAATGAAGTTGTGTGCCATTATGATCATTTAAAAAAAAAGTATTTTGACGCTAGATGTTCGCTGGTAACCGCAAGCTTGTCAATGAATTGGAATATAGAAGAAGGATTCATGTCGAATGTTGTTGTGTGTTTGACAAGTCTCTAGGAAATGATCACATTAGGGATCTCCCTCAACTGATAGACTGATCAGTCTCTTGAGAAAAGCAAATACTATATTACACATGATCTATATCTATATAAATCCTCATGTATAGCTACTAATTGAACTTCAAGAAGAAATTAATGACTAATGTGCTCTGTGATGTGATAAACATGGTTGCTTACTAAAATTTAAACAAAACACATTTGCAAAACATATCAGAATGTACGCCTAAGAAAATTCACGTTATAAGTCACATCTTGTTGAGAAATCAATAATAATAACACATCGCACCGACAGCCATCTGATCCCAAATTAGGCAGAGCCTGTTCTATGGTAACCAGTATGCGGATTCACATACTTATATATTTATAAATGTATATTATAGATAAATTACACCCAGCCACAGAACAAACGATCGTGCTGATCACATAATATAACACAATTATTTATCCTGGGTGGAAATTGAACCCACGACTTCTTGCGCAGCAGTCAGGATCACTAACCACAAGACCAACAGGCCAGTCAAAAGTGTTTTGAATAAGTCAACTTTGAGGGTTCTTGATTTTTGTCAGTGAAATTTAACCCATCTTACCTACTGATGTGCTTTTGGTACTACAGTCTATCGAACTGTCTGTTTTATGATACTTACGGATATTCATTATCCAGCTGTAGCTATAGGCATAGAATAGATAAAATACATGAGTAAATGTAGCAAAATTTACACTTACATTCATAAAATAAATGTACACTTGCATACTAAATCACAAAAATAGTATAGTACCATCCACATTCTTAAATAAAAGTAAACAAAGCAAAATTCCAGAACATATTACGAAGCAACAACAAACAAAAAAAAAGAAAAACACGATGGCACTCCTAAACTCAAAGAACGCATTAAGCATTGCGTTGGTTTACAGTAAAAACCACATCACTGTTAATTATGTATACAGAGACCTTTATTTAAAACGTAGTGAAAAGGAAGAGGCTTGGCTTTGACGTCGCAACTTAAAGCAAGTGCACTCGTCGAAATCGTATATGTTTTGTATGTGATATTTTGTGATAGGCACGTGCATTTGTGAGAGCTCGCTTTGATGACTTCCCTTTTTTTTATGAACGCATTGGTACTTACTGAAAGGAAAATCATTTTAATACTTTGTCTAGGATAAAATTATCTTTAATTTAATTATTACGATAAAAAATTTACTATTTTACGACAAACACGCCATGTTGTAACAATGTTCTGCAAAAAAGAAACAAATGTTCTGTTTGTAGGCAAAAACAACATTGATCTAAGTCTTACGTAAAAACTTTTGTAAACCTTTTTCATATTCTAGTACATGTTTTGATAAATCTGTTCTGTTCTCTTGTCTTTGCTTATGGCTTTAGAATTATTTTTCTACACAGTGAGTAATTACCATATACCATTATAAATGATTAAGCTCTTACTACATAAAAATCAATGAATTACAACTTATTTATATACTAAAGCAAGTTAAATTAAGGTTTTAAGATGTTGAAAGTTGCTTCCTTTTTTAAATAAAAAATAATATTTTTGTTGTTTTGTAAATTTGTAACCTTCTTTGTTATCTGTGCTTATTTGTTATAATTTTTCAGATACGGAACTATAAAAAAGTTTAACCTATAAACCTCATTAGTTTTTAGATACGGATTATAGAAGTTGACTTTTATACAGATTTAATCGTTATTCTTAATTTAAAGAAAGGAATAGGATCAGAGGATGCATTTGAGCAAAGAGTGAGGTATTAGCGACACCTGCTCTCAAGTAACGACACTGAATCAAAGCGAACTAATGAGGTGTGCGGACACAGACATGCGATCCTTCGAGGAAAAGAGAGAAACACTAAGCGCAATGTGGAATGTTGTCGACGATTAAATGTATCTACCTTATGTTTATTAGAAAGTTTAAACGGCTCATATGATCAAATCTTTTTCACAATTTTTGTTTTTATTTTATTGTGCAAATAACAAATAAATTTTAAAGTTGTTTTATAGAACTTATTGGGTTGAAATTTCGAACACACTGTTGGTCAAGAAACGCCAACTCGTGCTCATGTTCATTGCACATGTGGTAGTTAATTCTCGTTGATGCCAGAACCCCAAGCACTCACACTGACTGACAGAGTTGGGCCCACCCGGTAGTGGTAGTGGTAATAAACTATATGAAAACTATTTTACTAGATAAAATACATCCAACAAGCAGAATTACCGGGTTATTAATTATCCGGGCCCACCGCACCGCAGGTACTGCAGAGGTAGATTTCGTGTTTTTTAATTTTTTCTGAAAATCTGCCCCCAGTCCCCCCCCCCCCCTTCATTAGCAATCGGTGCATAATTGCGACCTCTATCGTGCGTGCCGGTAAAATTGAGGTACATACATATATATATAAACTTTTTAACTGGCAGTTTTGGGGTCTAGGGACTAGACCCTCCTGTGAAGAAATTTTTGGAAAACTCGACAACTGGTACAATACCAATAGGTAGACTTTTCTTCGAAATCTACCTAACTATTACTAAAACGAGCCATGTGACAATGACTTAGACAGTCAGTTAAAAACTAAGATGTTACGATCCTGGTAACTATATTCGTCGTTGCCTGCAGTTTCACTTGTGGTTATTGTTCATGCTTCGCTTCTAAGAGTCATAGCGTGAAGTTATTTGTGTGGAATTTGGGTATAAATAGGACCTTGGAGAAGGACGAAGACGGAAGAAAATAAAACTTGGGTGGAGGCTGACATAGGATGAAAATTTGTATGGGAGAGTTTCTACGCAGACAGTCGCCAGCATCAGCTAGTTATGTATAAATGTGAATGTAAATTTGTTTGTTTGTTAGGCGTTCAATAATTAACTACTCAACGGCTCATCATGAAATTTTGTGTACACGTTGACAGGAATAAAGAAAAGGACATGGGGTACTTATTTCTCCAAAATATATATATAAATATACTAGCGGACCTGAGAGACATTGTCCTGCCGGGACGTAAAAAATATTTTTGTAACCCCATCGCAACGCCATCTACCGGGTCCAATTGTAATTCTAAACCATTCTCGAATCCACACAAAAAATTTCATTCAAATCGGTCCAGCCGTTTAGGAGGAGTTCAGTGACATACACACGTACAGAAGAAATATATATATTAAGATATATATACACATATATATTAGTTAATAAGTGGAAGAAGATACATACATATTTAAGTCACATCATCAAAAACCAAAAGCTTAAAATGTTATAATCCTAATTACGCTAAAAGTAAACTGATAGTACAGTCAGAATAGCAGTGAAGTTATCGACATGCCAACATTATCTCGGGGAGCTGAGCTAGAATTTAAAATCGTAGCCGACGACTTTATTCCCGTTTAAAGTGCTTTGCATGCAGCCTTCGTAGCAGCCTTTGACGCACTCAGACAAGCCACTTACAACGAAAACTGTGTTTTTTTAACATTCCCAACGTTTAAATACCTTTTTCTCAACAGAAAAGTCTGAAAAGTTGCAAATGAGATTCAATTCAGCCAGTGTTATAGATTTATGTAAACATAGACAATAAAGTTATTGTAAATATTTTAAGAATAGAACTTTATTTGAAAATAGAAAACTTTTCTCGTAAGCAACTTTTACTATTAAAAAACACTGGTATAATATAATTTTCGCTACAAATTCTAATGAACCCAAAACTTTAGAATTTAGGGCTGCCTTTTCACCAGGATCGTGAGTTATGCGACAAGAGAGGTTTAAATAGGATTGGCAAAAGACGATTACCACCACTGTAGAGATAGGTTTTGACAACCATAATCGCTCACCAATAGGTCAGCTGTAACCCTATTTGCTGACTTACCTGTATAATTGGCTTGCTAGAAATGTTTCCTTTCCAATTTTAAATAAATTTCTGATTCAAGTTTCCTCAATCTTAATCAACAAAAACGTCTCGTCAGCTATTTTATTTTTAAATCAATCTGAAATCCTTCGATATAGACAGTTAACTCTCTAATTACACTAATTAGAAACAGTTTCCTCGGTCACTAGTAACTGGATATGCTCTCAGTGTGGTTCAGGCCTCAGATAAAAGATAATATGAATTCAAAGACGCCGACGATCGGTCGTCTGATAACGATTTTGATCGTGATGTATCATATTTGTGATGTATGTGTGTGATGTACGTCGGTGTGTGGAGTAAGATTTATCACCGGGTAAGTATTTGCAGAGGTATTAAAAAAAATATGGTTTCGTGCTTACGTTAAATATTAGCAGAGCGCTCAAAGTGTATTCGTATATTTAGAACTAGCTGACCCGCGCAACACCGTCTGCGTTTGTAAATTTACAAAATTGTTGCAACATTTTTCATTGATGCTCCGCTCCTATTGGTCGTAACGCGCTGTTATATAGCCTATAGTCTTCCTCGATAAATAGGCTATCTAACAATGAAAGAATTTGTCAATTCGAACCAGTAGTTCCTGAGATTCGTGGGAGAGCCATGCTTCGGCACTTATGATCTTGCTCGACCGGAGTGATACCACGGCCTTACAGAAAACCGGCAGTGAAACAATGATTACACTGCTTTTCGCCGAGTGAGTGAAGTTACCGGAGGCCCTAAGCCTTCCCTCTCCCCCTCTTCCCCCCTTCCCCTACTCCCACCTTAAAGGCTGGCAGCGCACTTATGGCTCTTGAGTTGCAGGTGCCACTGGGCGGCGGCAGTCACTTACCATCAGGTGACCCGTCTGCTCGTTTACCTCCTATAACATAAAAAAAAGGTTAGCGCGTTCAACCAAACAAACAAACACTTCAACTTTATAACATTAGTATAGATTCGATACTATCGCAACTTAATTCACATTCACACCCTTCCTCTAGGGTACTGGCATTTAATACCACAGGAGAAAAAAGACAACTCCCGCAATGGAAAAATATTCTTGTACATATTAAGGAAATAAAATAAACTCTGATCACTCAAGTAATTGTACCGCGTGGGTATCAACCCCACAACTTTCTACACCGTTTCAGTTGCCGAAGCAGTTTAACCCCTAGGAAGGGAAAGGCGATATGTACCATGAACTGAGTAAACTTTACGCTAGTACCTATACTAAGTTTATGGGCAAAACAATGTTTTTTACGCGGAGAAACATTTTTGAGGTCAGATTCAGAACCTAGATAAATAGAAACTCACTGACACAAGTTTGTACTGTTTGTTTATTTATGCCAACGTTGTATATGATAATATGTGATTGAGATTTGAAATCGATTCTTCGATTTCGATCCGATTTAATCGAATATCGTATCGATTATGATAAACTATAGCAAACGTAGTAGGTATATATGACTAGCCTGTTGGTCTAGTGGTTAGTGACCCTGACTGCTTTGCCAGAGGTCGTGGGTTCGATTCCAACCCAGAACAAATAATTGTGTGATGAGCATGATCATTTGTTCTGTGTCTGGGTGTAATTTATCTATAATATGTATGTATTAAGAAATATATAAGTATGTTTATCAGCAGTCTGGTTACCATAGTACAAGGTTTGCCTAGTTTGGGATCAGACGGCCGTGTGTGCGATGTGTGGAGTTATTATTATTATATATGACCTGTAAGTTTACTTCTATCTACTGAACTATTTCGAAACCTTAAAAAAAAAGAAAATACAAATAAAAAATTAAAAAAAAAGTAATTTCAACATCCGTCTTTTTTGTCAGTCTTGCTGAGTCTAACTTTTCTTAGAATTTCGTTTAAGAAACATATTAATACTATTTATACGGTTGAATGCAAATGGTCCTTAACATTTTTGTTTTGTAGAAAAATATCTGCGTATTTGACATTTACCTATTTTATTTCATAAAAAGTAAGTATAAAAAAAATATCCCAAGAGAATACTTGAACATCTTCATAAGCAAATCCACTATTCGTATTATAACTGGCAGGTACAAATATTGGGACATATTTGATCTTTTCAAGCTCCGATCGAATGATTTCACTTTGATATATTTTCCCCTGCGAAGTGAGGGCACAATGGGCCAAAGGAGGCTAGGGGTCCCTTAAATTGAACACTCACTTTGAGCCTAGTCAAAGCGAGGGTCTAAAGTGGCAGGAGTTATATAGCGTCACGTGTATCGACGTGTGTTTGGACACTAATGGCAAGAGCAAGACCTTCTTCAAGTACCTACTAAAATATAGAAATACAGACTTGTGATTTTCGAGTTAAAAAACTACATAAACACGATATACAAACGATATGCAAAAAAACTTAAAATAACTCGGTTTAATGGCACATCGAACTAAAAAGAAGAATATATTTTTTTATTGCAAAAATGGGTTCTTACTTTATTTTTATAATAATTCTATTTTTAAATATTTAATAAAAAAATTAAAATACTAATTTTGAAGTATTTGTAATTAATGGAACACGTTATTTTACAATCAGAAAAAAGTTTCTATTTTGTAGTTCGGTTTGCAATTAAACCGTGTTATTTTAGTTTTTTTGTATGATCGGTTTATTATTATTACGTACTTTTTATTTTTACTTTTTTTATAATTTTATTCTATTGTAATATTAGTATTATTGGTCTAAAGCCAAAAGGTGGTTCTTTGTTTGCCTCTATCATAGCAGTTTTAATACTTTAACTGATGATGATGATTTATTTCAAAAATAGTCCCAGAATTCCCATGAGATTCTCCCTCCCCTAAAGTGAAAGTAAGAAATATATTTATAATAGAAGACACAAGACATCTCTAAATAAATACTCGTAATAATACAATGTTAAACTAATAAATCATAAACTACGAAGCCAATTTTTTTAATCAATCAATGCGTCATTAAAACATGTACGAACAAATCGGTTCGCAATCTTTGAATGCGTATCACGCTTATATAAGGCATAGTCTCCACATGAGTTAATCGCACCAACATCTCAGTCAAACAATAAAAAAAAAATAACGTACGGAGCCGACTACCGTTCGGCAACGCGATGGGTGGCACGATCACAGCATCTAACTTCATTACTCCCATCGATCATTATCGGCACTCACGACCCGCTCCGACTATTTGTACTATGCAACAATAGATGGCGCTTTCCAACTAACACACAATTCAGCAGCATCATCTACCAATTAGTATCTACGCGCTCTTTCATTCACTCGACAATATCGAGACGTTAAAAAGAGACGGCGAAGCCTTCAAAGGAGCGTAATGGCGAGCCTTGATTGTAATTGATGATGCGATTGTCTAATGTTGTATTGGGGTCAATAAATTTCTTTAAACGTGAATTTCTTTGTTCGCAGGTCACGAAGTTATGGCGGTATAGGTGCGCTTGCGCATATCGAATAATTTTGGGTTAATTTGAAAGAATAAAGTGTAGAGTTTTTGCGGTTTAGTTACAAGGGGTCGCGGGGTGTGGGGGGTTAAGTTTGCGGGGTGGCTCTTCACGGGGGTTGGGGGCGGCCGGCTCCGGCGCCCGCACACGCCGCCACCACGCTGGTCGGCGGGCTGGTCGCGCCGCCGCGGGAACCAACCACGGCGGCAGAGGCTTTTTGGAAAATGCCGCATAAGGGTAAGTTGAGCTCTACCATATTATAATTACATCAATATTCTTCCACTTTCCACCTTCGAATAACACCAGCAACCAGCACTTTTTCAAGCCTCTGGATTTGAGTAAAACAATTGGTATAGAAGTCTTGATCATGCGTCGAAAATTGTTAAACACACCGCAATGGCAGTGACAATTATAATATGGGAAATAGCAATGGCAATGACAAGAGGCAAAGAGGCAAATGGCAAGTCGGTTGGGGTCAACCTCGAAAATCCTACACGGACCAAATTGCTGATGTCCTGAAAAAAGGATAGATCCCAAGCAAATAAAGCCGGCAAATGGTTACTTCTAATCTCTTCAGTTCTCTCTGCCTACCCTATGTATGGTCCCAATATCCTAATCCTAACTAATATTTGGTTACTGACAGGCCTGTTGGTCTAGTGGTTAATGACCCTGATTGCTGAGCCAGAGGTCGTATTTTCGATTTCCACCCAGGACAAATAATTGGGTGATGAGCATGATCATTTGTTCTGTATCTGGGTGTAATTTATCTATAACATGTATGTATTTAGAAATATATAAGTATGTTTATCAGCAGTCTGGTTACCATAGTACAGGCTCTGCCTAGTTTGAGATCAGTAGTTGTTACTAGGTGCGCCCCGCGGTTTCACCCGCGTAGGTCCCGGTGCCGTAAAAAGCAGCCTATGTGTTAATTCAGGTCTCCAGCTATCTAGATACATACCAAGTTTCATCGCAATCGTTTCAGTAGTTTTTGCGTGAAAGATTAACAAACATCTATACATCCAGACATCCATACCTCCTCACAAACTTTCACGTCACGTCATTTTGAACACATGATGGCAAGCGGTCATCGACGCCTAACAGTCACACTACCACTGGTGTCACTTAAAAACTTCTTGTTTTGTTCAAGACTTTAAAAACTAAAACAACACGCTTTGTAAGTAAACCGTACTTAAAAGTAGAAAATCCTACTAATAATAATTTTAACGAAAGTTTGTGAGAATTTATGGATGTTTGTTACTCTTTCACGCAAAAACCACTGAACCGATTGCGATGAAACTTGGTACGCTGGAGACCTGTCTTACATACGCTAGTTAACATATAGGCTACTAGCTATGCCCGCGACTTCGTCCGCGTGGAATAGTGTCTTTGGGTAGAATTTTTAATTATTTAGGCTAATTGACAATATTTCCATACAACTTTTCATCCCCACCTTTCAACCCTTTACACCCCTTTTTTCGCATTAAAAAGTAGCTCATGTCCTTTCCCAGACTCTAGACTATCTGTGTACCAAATTTCATTTAAATCGGTTCATTAGTTTTGGCGTGAAAAGGCGACAGACAGACAGACAGAGTTACTTTCGCATTTATAATATTAATAAGGGTTTATCCCGATATTCAAACGGTGTATGTGACTTACGCGGGTGATAAAACCGTAAATAAAGTCCACTGATTCGTTATAGTAAAAAAATGTCTAATAAGTTTAAAATAAGAATTAAGTTATTTACAAAATAATTTAATTAATTATATTGTAATAAAACGGGGGGTGAACGAAGAAGGCAAGCACGAATAACAGTTACAAACAAAACTAAAGCTCACAGCAGCATATCATAATAACACGAAATACTGTCAAGTTTAACAATGAGTCGCCTTTAAGTTGCGACAAGTTGGTGTTAAGTATCAATAAGTACTAACAAGTAACAAGCTAGCACTTGTTTACAATGTTACAACTATTCAAGTTTACAACGTAAGAGCTAAGTTACCGGCTTGCTAACTAACTGCCTTTGGATTTGGTTTTGAGACGAGTTACTTATGGTTCTCGAACGAAGCTCGAATGATGTTGAAAGACTTAGGAGAAACTATACTTTATGGTCGAAGAAATATGAATATTAAATTTGATAGAACAACTTATTTCAAATTATGTACGTTTTTAGGAAGGGATATAAAATTTAGGATTGAAGTAAATAACTCAACTATTTGGTTTATAATTGTGTTTGTAAAATCTATATCACTTTCAGGACATACTCATTACTTTGGTTTCAAATACAATAGATTTAAATAAAAAAAAAACTGTTTTTAAGAAAAGCGTTGCTATTACTCGCTTTTAACCTAAACTCGTGAGACAGAACACTTTTTTCTAATGTGTATTGGTAATAATGTCAATGACGTGGAAATAACAGTTTGTATCAAAAGTTAGGTACGTTATTATTTTTAACTTAATTACTTTAATAATTGAATACTACAGGGTTCGTTTGGAATAAGAACGAATAATATACTTAAAAGAATTAGTATTATTTTAGAGAGAAATGTAATAGAAATTATAATTTTAGATAAAATTTTGTCAGATAATTTAAGGACTGTAGCGAAGTGATGTGGGAAACAATAAATAAATATAAATAAGCATAATATATAAGCAAAGATTAGCATATTCAAAACGTAACACTGAAATACATTATACAAGCTTTTGCCCACGTCTTCGCTCGCCTTAATTTAGATTTTTTCAAACAAATCACTATCCTTTGGACACAGTACTTTTTCAGGATGATAGGTACCCTCAGGTATGTCCTTTGCTAAGTTTGATTTTTGAGTAGTTAAGGCGTGAAAGCGTAACAAACAAACAAGCTCAAATTCTCATTTATAATCTTAGTAAGAAAGTAAAGATAGTTAGGATTCAAATTGAAGTCAATCACAATCAAGTCACCTGAATCAATCTCACCTTTCTAGAACACATAGTAGTTCCCACAAAAGCTACTATAAGTTCAAGTAACCAAGCAACCGATGCACTTAGACGGACTGCAACTTTTGCCGGTGTAGACTTAAGCAAGTGCAGGTCAAGTGCCAATCAATTGTTTAGTGTGCGAGTAGGTACTTCATCACGTGAATGATTTTGATGACGGCTTCACAGAAAACAGGTAGTGAAAAATTGCTTTTCGCCGAGTGAGTGAGGCTACCGGAGACCTTAACAACTCCCTCCCCCTCTCTCCTGCCAGCTCTCCCCCCTCTCCCTCTCTTCCACCTTTCCCCTACTCCTACCATAAAGGCCGGCAACGCACTTGTGACTCTTGAGTTGCAGGTGCTCATGGGCGGTGGTAGTCATTCTCTCATCAGTCATCAGGTGACCCGTATGCTCGTTTGCCCCCTATACAACAAAAAAAAATCAGAATGAGTTAAAAGGGATAGCTTTAACATTACTTTAATTGGCCTTGAATCCTACTAATATTATAAACGTGAAAGTTTGTGAAGATGTATGGTATATATGTATGGATGTTTGTTACCCTTTCACACAAAAACTACTGAACCGATTGCGATGAATTTTGGAATTTTGGTATGTAGATAACTGGAGACCTGGATTAATATATAGGCTACTCTTAATCCCGATATTTCCATAGGATCGGGACTTACACGGGTGAAACCGCAAGACGCTGCTAGTGTAATACACTACCTAAGGTTAACGTCACATGAAAACAAAATATGTTTTTCATCTTGAAGCTTGTATAAAATAAAAATATAAGATTGTAAAGAGATTTTTGCCCGCGCTCACTGTCGATGTCCTGGGCGGGCTTATTGCTATAGATTTTTTTTCCAAAATAAACGTTGCCTAAGTTACTTTATAACACAAGCTATCTGCCAGTGAAAGCCCCGTGGAAATCGGTCGTCCCGTTCCCGAGATTATCCGGCACAAACAGACAGACAGACAGACAAAAATTTAAAAGTGGTTTTTATGAAATTCGGATGTCTCTGCAATCCGTGCGAAGTCGGGACGGGTTGTGATTACAAACATATATTTTGCGGTTGGAAAGATGACTTTGTCGTACATCGATGTTTAGGAATATTTTAAGAACCACAAGTAAAATTTGTCTTTCGGAAAAGACGGGCAAAAATCTTCGAGAATTGATACCCGACATGGACGTACTATCTACATAGAAGTTTGTTTGCTTACGGAACCCTCCGTGCGCGAGTCAGACTCGCACTTGTCCGGTATTTTCTATGTGCTGGTCGTAGCATCTGACTTTCTGTCTCACCTTATGTTCTGTTATCATAAAGAGTATTATTATTGACAATTGGAAAACAATGCTTATCTTGAGTTTTTATTGCAAGGTTATTTTCCTTTAATTAGGAAAACATGTAGGTCATACACCTCTGCCTACTCACTGACATATAACTTAAAATGTGGTTAGACAAATTCAGCTGTCATTATTTGAATCTGGAATTACTCTAATTCGATATTTAAATTTGTTTGCACAAGTGGCCAACTGTTCCTACATAACTTGAAGATATTCCACTTAATCCTGTGCATTTACATAGTCTGCGACCTCCAAGGTAATGGCGGCCGAGTTCGCAAGTTTGCAACTCGTTAAAGTGAACTGACCTTTTGACAAATACGCTTTTGCTGTTTGTTCAGCCTACTTGTTGTGTTATGAATGGCTATGTTGGCCGACTTGTAAAGAAGTTTAAATAAAGACACGATGAAGAAATATTTTTAGTGAGGTTTTGTATCTATATTTCTGTATTTTATGGGCGTTAGCTAATGGCTTTAGACTTACTAATATCTGACCTAATACAACAATATGTTTTTTGGTTTCAATATTGGAGGTCTTAACAAGAATACTGATAATATGTAATCCTTGTTATGAAGATTTAAAAAGTACCATACGGACAGACGCCCATGATTATACTACATTGATCAAATTAATGAAAAAACTACATAACTCTACAACTCAATTACCTGTGGAAAAAATATAAGTTAAATACTAGAACAAATTGGTTTTGCACGAATTTGAACAATAAATCGCGAATTGAACCTCACAATACTCCTAAATCCATTAAAACCGGTGACTTGGCTTAAAGCATAACAGAAATATAATTATGTTCCGCCATAGCCAAGCCAAGCAAACGGAGCATGCGACAATTGTGTCACATTAAGCGCCAGATAAAGACAAATAGACCGGAAAAACAGTTGTTGGAGAGGGATAAATAGACTTTTCTTTGTTGCCGCACTGTAGGAATTTTAATGATTGAGTAGATACCTCGCTTCGGGCTGACTGTGTCCGATAGAACGCTTTGAATATTCAAATTTTGAATTTAGAATAGCTAGAATGTTTCCTGGTCGCATTATACCTCTCTTTAGACGAATGATGAGCTCATGAAATTATTAATTGTCAAATAAAACCTTTGAATAAATAAATGATTAAGTAAATAAAAAAAAATGTTCTAATTAATGACCATGTATTTATATTGTTTTCAATAATATTTTATTAGTCTTATTTATCTTAAATAAGACTAATAAATTATGTTTTATTTTCACCAAAAATGCGTCTTGCCTCATCAACATGGCCTCGTTATATTTGTTCGAATTCCTTGAAGTATGCAAACACTTCCGAATAACAAACAACTTTGATGTAAATTGAGCAGAAACTAGTTATAACGGCGTACTTTTATAGTCTCTATGAGCGACTAAAGTTATCTGGTGAGCTTATTTACCTGAATGTGGACAGTTTAACAAGGATAGGTACGGTGGAAAAGGGGGCTCGTGGCTAAGTGGTAACTAAGTAGGTTAGCACATCACAAAGTTAAGTAATGCTAGCCAGGTCAGCCTAGGATGGGTGACCATTATTAACACATTGAGACCCCTCCGTGCCTCGGAGAGCACGTTAAACCGTCGGTCCCGGGTGCCATACAAACATCTGTGGCATTCGTTAGGGGTAGTTGGAGCCCTAAAAAGTAGTACTAGGCTAGTACTTGGGTTGTGGAGGTCTGATGGTAGTTGCTTCACGTAAAATATCAAAGCTCGGTCGTATCGTAGTTAGACTGTAAGCCAACCCCAACTTAATTGGGAAAAGGCGCGGAGGATGATGAGGTACGGAGGAAAAATGATTTTTCTTTTCAATCAAAGTAAACTGAACTCACCTATTTATGAGCGACTCATATCTATACTAAAATATGACCACGCCTGTCTGTTACACGTTATATATTATAACTAAGGCCCACAAAATTCTAGTGTACTTAGTCTTTTTTTAATATTTGAATAACGACGGTATAAAATAGAAATGTTATATCATTTTAAAAAGAATAAGATAAAACCACGAAGTAGACACTTATTCCATAAAATAGTTTTAAATCTTGTACTTAACTGTTTCTCAATGACAATTTAAGAGAGGCCTTTGTTCAAGCCTTTTGTAAAAAGAAATTAAAACTTTTGGTTATTTAGTTTGGTGTTGAAAAATATTTAATCGTCTCATTGTGTTGACAATAAGTTTGCGTATTAAGTTAAAAAGGTTTTTGAACTCTGAAAAAAAAAGCAACGGTTTCCATAGACAAACTGTACCTACAGGATACATTCGTCTGTTTGTAGTAAAAGATAATTAAGACACCAATATTGCAAAGCTGCTTAGTTTTAATATAAAAACAACATCTTAAAAATATCCCACTAATATTATAAACGTGAAAGTTTGTGAGGATGTATGGATGTGTGGATGTATGCATGTGTGGATGTATGGATGTATGGATGTTTGTTACTCTTTCACGCCAAAACTACTAAACCGATTGCGATGAATCTTGGTATGTAGATAACTGGAGACCTGGATTAACATATATGCTACTTTTCATCACGATATTTCCACGGGATCGGGACTTACGTGGGTGAACCCACGGGGCGCTGCTAGTTAAAGATAAATCCGAGAAAATACTAACGTTTGAAAACAACCTTAAAAGTTTAATGCGACAAAACAAAACTTTCTTCCAAAATTATAAGTATCTAGTGCCCCCGCCAAGTCCGACAAAAAAAAAACGTATTATAAGTGTAGGTAAGAATATGCTTAATTATTTAAAAAACGTATTATAAGTGTAGGTAAGAATATGCTTAATTATTTAAAAAACGTATTATAAGTGTAGGTAAGAATATGCTTAATTATTAAAAAAACGTATTATAAGTGTAGGTAAGAATATGCTTAATTATTTAAAAAACGTATTATAAGTGTAGGTAAGAATATGCTTAATTATTTAAAAAACGTATTATAAGTGTAGGTAAGAATATGCTTAATTATTTAAAAGTACTATTTATATTAGTTTTAACTTAAATATATACACTATTCTGTCAACCGGACTAACAACCAAACTACTGCCTGTACTATTATGTATTCTGTGCTACTGCTAGTAGATCATACTATCTCGTCTCAAAGGCTTGTATCCGTATGGACCTAACAAAGGCGGTTCGCACCAAATAATAAAACATGACTTTTTTATCTTAAAAAGTGTAATTTTCCTCTTTCCACAGATTTCGTCAATATTTTGTAAATACATATGCGATTGCTAACGTGATCATTGACAGCTGTTTTGTTACTTAGTCCACACACACAGATAAAGATAGTAAGCTTTGTCAAAATGAATTGTCAATAAAGTTGAAATGCGCCTTCTATTGCGTTCATTTTGTCAGATTTTATATTAAGATTTATTATTCTCAAATCTCAATAAAACAAAAAAACTGTTAAAACTGTTTCGTCGTTTGTCAATGGAGGTTTTTTGCAAAACGTGCAGTAAATGGGCGTGGTTGACGATAACGCCATAAATTACGTCATGGCGAAACAAACTGAACCCATACGAGTTCATAGGGTGTGTTAGCTTTTTATTATATAAAAGTGTCAGAAAATATTACATCTGTACAAATGAAATGTTTTATCATAAGTTTTGACAACTTTGCTTTATTACTGCTAAATTCTCATTATTAATAGATGTGAAGTTAGTCTCCAAATATAGACGTAAGTACCTAATAAATAAAATAATACGAAAGCTTGGTGCAAAAGGAAATTTACTCCACAAGTGACTTAATGATAATTAGTAATTAATCCACTCGGTCTGCATTTGTCACTTGTATGCTTTTTAATTCAAATACCAATTAACAATACATAAAAAATAAAACGTTCCAGTTCCAAATAATATTAATTTAAACAGGTTTAACTCTAAGCTGATACTCTATGGTAGTGAACGCCATCGGTTCCAAATTCAAATCGTTTTCGGCGCATCCAAAATGGCGTTTAGTGTACAATTAAATCTCCCCCATAGATTTAAGCAATTCAGAAACAGATACAAAATAATAATAAGAAGGGTACTTAAGTGGGGGATGGCCACCAGGTGTGCACTCGACAGGGTTGCAACCCTTATATACCCTCTATATACCGTTTGATTAATGTTTAATATGACGTTTTTATCTATTTAAATGGCAGATTATGGCAACTTTAGTAAATAGGATGAGGGGTAGTATTACGATGTTGACAAATTTTCAAATATTATGAATTGGAATGATACGTTAATGGATGTTACAATTTGTGAAACGTAGTTATATCTGCTTAACTAGGTACCCCATTATAACAAATTTCACAGCCACAAAACTCTATGATTTTTTCTTTGTCATATCGTCATAGAAGATAACATAAAAATCAAAGACAACAAGCGTTTGTTTAATCTACCTATATTAGTTTTTTTTTTTTTCTTTTTTAATCTAAAGTTGTGGGAATTCACAGGTTGTAGGTATTCACACCACCTTTTGAACACATTATTATTCTTAATTAACCAACCTATCCTCTCAAATTGCACACCACATCCGCCAAACGCCAAGCTTTACCCGCAAAACTACATACCCAAACTTATGTATGTTCGAAAACTAAAAAAAAATAACAACAACTATAAATGAAATTTATAGCGTCGCCCATAAAAACGGGGATTAAAAATAAATCGCTCGAATAAATTGCACCTCTGAAATTAAAACACTCCCTCACACGACACGCGTACTTGCGTCGACAGTGGGTGTGACACTGGGCTCTAATGTAAGAGGGAGCGGGCGGGATTTAACACATTAAAACTAATTTAAAGAGGTGACCACTATATATGCAGATTTGAATAATATTATACAATTTAAAATGATCTTATAAAAGTTATCTAACCGATTTTCAGATCCAATACAATGACATGGAAAAATGACAAACATGATTAGACCAGCAAGATTATCTTTGCAAAGATACAATTTGATAAATCGAGTAGACAAAATGAATGTAAAAATATCATTTACGGACTTAATGCCATTAAGCTTGACAGATAAAAAAAAATCATACAGTATCTCTATCGGAAGTCTAACTAGCACAGCCTGGCACAATGCATATTTTTTTTTAATAGGTTAAGAGTGTGTTAACATTTTTTTTCTTCTTCTAGTACCACTATCATTGAAAATGGAGTTCAAATATAGAAATTTATCATCAAATCGCTAACGCTTATGAATTACACAGCTAAATAGGGTGTAGGGAGGTACGATTGTCCATTGTTCTTTTAACAGCCGTTCGCTTGTTAGCGGGACGGAGTAACGCGTCGCGTCGCCAGCAAGGTGACGCCAAGAGCGATTAACAACGGCGACGCGACAACATACCACTTCGTATGTACCACACTACAAGCAAATTGGCAAACGCTTATTAATTTGTAGAACGGATTAATAGAAGTGTAGGGGTAAAAATATGAAGTAAAATACCCCTCAAACATGGGGAGGAGGCGAATATTTTGTATGCGTCAGGCTGATCAACGAATCGTGCTTATGATGAGTAGTCAGCATTGATATTCAGATCTCAAGTCACCGTCAAATCCAACTTTGTAAGTCTCTCAAGCGGTAAAACTTGTACTGCTGGTACTTGTAAACTGGTACGATTGTTCGCTGTCGAGATACCTATTCTTGAAAACGCGTGGACATATAAAGTTAAAATTCAGGTTTTTTAGATCCGTCTGCGCTCTCAAGGAAAATATATATTCGTGACATTCAAACAACGTCACCCAAATACCTGTTTTTTTGTTTTAACATAATAGTAATCCTACTAATATTATAAATGTGAAAGTTTGGATGGATGGTTGTTTGTTACTCTTTCACGCCAAAACAACTGAACGGATTGCTATAAAACTAGGAATGTAGATAGCTGGAGACCTGAATTAACATATAGGCTATTTTTGATCCTAATATTCCCACGGGATCCGGACTAACGCGGGTGAAACCGCTGGGTGCTGTTAGTATAATATAAATTAATAATTTGACATATCTCACACACGGTCGTCTGATCCCAAATTAGGCAGTGCCTGTAATATGGTGACCAGACTGCTGATAAACATACTTATATATTACTTAATACATACATATTATAAATAAATTACACCCAGACACAGAACACATGATCTAGCTCATCACACAATCATTTGTCCTGGGTGTGAATCGAACAGGCCAACAGGCCTGTCAAATGAGCCTGAGTACGTTTTGATTTGAAGTCATCGATGTGTAAAAAAAATCAATGGTTCCCTTATTTATATTAAATTTGACCAATATCGCTAATAGTCTCTAACTCTGAATACCAGTAAGCCACAATACGAAAATCGTAAAACCCAAAGAAAAAAAAACAAAAGACCAATCTTCGCATTCGATGCACGAACTAAGAAAATTATACTAACCACAAAAAAGTCGGTTCAAAACAATGAACTTACCCCCTACCCTTTGGAAGGCCTTAATCAAGGGCTGGCCCAAATTCGCCCACAAATTGCATCCAATTGTTCACTTTTTACCGCGTGTTTGCGAGGGTTGAAAGTATTGTCTAGCGATCTCACCAACTAATGCACGAGTATTGAAGACCAGTGGACTGTAAACTATGCCTACACATAATTGTGATAAAGGATAATTTTGCGTGCGATTACACAAATCTTATTTAAGTGCACATGACAGTACTGTCTCGTCTATTTTTCTTAGAAGAAGAGAGAAGAGGTAGAATCGGTTTAAAATATAAGTATGTGATTTTTTTTTGTGTATTTAATGTAATCTAAAGAGAGTTTCATCTTGTTTAAATAAACGTAATAATATACAAAATAATAATTATATAAATTTATTGCGAATTTGAAAATGTCCCAGCACCATTTCTTTCCTCTAATACATTAAATGGTTCCATATACTTACTTAAAAAAATGGCTATAAATAAAAAATACCTGGCTTAAAGTAGTAACAAGTATACGGATGATAATTTGATAATGAAACAAAATGTATGGATAATATGTTGCAATAAAGCATTATGCAAGTTAATTACAGAACCAAGTTGTCAAAAAAGTACACGTATGCCTAGCCGTTAACAGTGCTCATAAACACTCCCAAAACCAGCAGACCAGCAGAGCCGGATGTAGTTTTGACGACCTCACTCACAATCTGAAACACATTAAAATGCTTATATCTACCTACCACAGTCGGTCTCCCTACGGTGCCTTAACTCTTACAAAACTTTCAGAAACATATACACTTTTTATCACGATATTCAAAACTTAAAATAGTCAATTAAATACGAAGGTTGTAGCTTCACAAAACCTTTTCTATGACTGCGAATATAACCACTTATAGCCTGACAAATATAATCTGGTCGGATAAAGCAAAAATGTATAAAAAACTCAGATCAAAAGAAATATATTAACGGGACAGACAAACAATGAGCTTTAAAATATCATCGTATCTTTGGATTAGATAAAATTTGTGGTTCTCTATCCACACCGCAAAAACCCTTTTCTACAGATACTTTTCGCAAAGCGGATTAATTTTTTAAAACGGGTTAAGTTTTTTACTCTTTTTAAACAAAGTCTATCCGCACTCCATAGTTTGAGTAGCTACCTTTTGATAATATCTAGGAGGTAATTTCTAAGGATGGTTTTATACAACTGGGATGCCACTCGACAGAAATTGAGGAAGCTACACAGTTTGAAGAGGTGCAGATGTGAATTCTATTATTTGTATTTGAGTTTAAAAGGTTTTGTTGTCGTTCATTGTGTTCGAATATCATTTTTGCAAACGGATTTTACCATAGATACATACAAGGTCGAAATCCTTTACGATTATGTTTATCCTAGTTTTAAGATATTAAGTTTATAAAATCACTTCCGTTCTGATTTCTTTACTCACTTTAGGCACCGTTTGCCGCTAAAGACTGAAAACATCACACATTACCGCAAATCCATGCTAATTATAATAATAATAATAACTTAACACATCTCACACACTGCGTCTGATCCCAATTATAGAAAAAACAGCCAGACAAAGAACAAATGATCATGCTCATCATGGGTGGGAATCGAACCCACGACCTCTGGCTCAGCAATCAGGATCAGTAAACACTAGAACAACAAGCCAGTCAAATTATTTTCTATGAAGCAAGTATATTCTATAGCACGATTACTAAAAAAATTATTAAATGGTCAGCGATGAGCGGGTGCGTGGCCCGGGTGCAACACCCGTGGTCTCACCCGTGCATCGCATTAGCAGCATTAGCTTATGCTAAGGTGACCGCTTTCTATCGCAAGGGCCGTATCCATGTTTACCACTACTAGTCGTTCATTCCTCGTAGGAGGTCATAATTATATTCTGTGATTATCATCAATCACCTTAATAGGGGGTGATCGTTGGCAGTATTGATCTTGCATTTTCTTTGTAACCGTTTTAGGTGGATTAATCATTTTATTGTGAAGTCGACAAATTGGTCACTTAAGTATAACCTTTTCCTAAGTTGGTGCCCTCACTGAAGAATATGAGAGTGACTTTAAACCTCAATTATTTGTTAATACACCAAAACAATCCTTCCATTTTATAAAACTGTAAAAATTGAATTAAATATTGACATTATAATTTTAGCTAACAGCGGTTTATTTTCCAGATGAGCTGATGCATTCCGCGGCGATGGGTGGTGGGGCCCTATTCGGGTGTTCCTCAGCTGGCCACAGCGGCATCAACCAGCTGGGCGGTGTGTACGTGAATGGCAGGCCGCTGCCAGACTCCACGAGGCAGAAGATTGTGGAGCTGGCTCACTCTGGTGCGAGGCCTTGTGACATCAGCCGGATCTTGCAGGTCTCCAACGGATGCGTCTCCAAGATACTAGGCAGGTCTGTTGGTTTTAGTACTTATGTTAAATTATGCCTGTTCAGCAAAGATAAACGTTTTTCATCTTTCATGTAATTTATTTAATATAATTAAAATCAGTGATTCATTGAATATAAAGTACATAATGGAAATGTTGTAGGTCTTACGACTGTATGGTATATACAGACGCTACTCAATTATAAGATGATTTTAAGTTCTGTTGCTTTATTTTAAACTAAGGTGATGGTGATAGCGAGACGCTAACCGACTAAATGAGATGTCTTAATATTAAACACTGTTTGAGCGTTTGGGCGTAAAAACATTTGACGGTTTAAATTAATCCCACTGTAATTTTATACTTTCGAGTCGTCATCGATATGTTTATGGTAAGATAACAGTGACCAAATCTATTAGCATTGCCTTGGATATGATCACAAAAGTGTTTAAGTACGTTTATCCGGGTACTGATTTAGAATGACCAGAATATTTAGATTAATATAGTTACTATCGTTATTTTATTATTTGCCGAGTCAACTGAGGTGTGATACGTTAAATAACTATAGTGCCTTCTTTTAGACATGAACTCACACCTTTCTTCCTTCAGAGTATGCAAGAAAACGGCTCTCCATTTGTCTCAACATACATATACTTACGCCTCATTCCCGTCCGGGCTTGGCAGAGATGATGGAGCGCCATTTTCCACGATTACTGCTTCTAAGCACTCGCAAGACCAGTAGTGTCAATGTATTTGTCACATATTACCAAACCTATCACCCTGTCCCACTCAGATAAGTCAAATTCAAATAAACATATTTAAATTATGATTTAATTTAAAAAAAAATCCATCACCGGCCTAAAATACGCCATGATAATCACTCTTCGCCACCGCTTTTATTAGCCTTTCATATAAATTTCAAGGCCTGTGAAATTCCGCCCCGAGAGAGATAATTATATTCACACAAAGACGATCATCTATCATAAACTCTGACGCTACTGAATTACCTACTTACAACCTATCAAATTCCATTTTTCATTTAGAAAACTTAGAGTGCGACCACACTTGGCAATTTTACATTATGTAATACATTTTAACGCATTTGTTCAATACAACACGTCGTTTGATTGAATGACTTTGATTTTCATCGTTAAGTTTGCACAAAATATGCGGTACTATAACAGGTTATCTTGATAATGTGAATTTATCAAGATAACCTTGATAAATTGACATATTGTACCGCATATTTTCAAATCAAACGTGTAATGTTTCGAAAGAAAAAAGAGGGAAGAAACGAACCATCTGTCCGTTAAGAGGTTATCTTAAATTTTGTAGGTAAATAAAATGACAAAAGGGAGAATAATTTCAAAACAGAATGAACGTGGAATTTGTATATACGAGGGAAATGGGGTATTTAAGTTTTTCACTAATATAGCAGCATCCTTAATGGCATAAATACTTATCAAATATTGCTGTCAAATTGAGACTTGAAGCCTATTTTTGGCATATTTTTTTCAAAAAACAAGCACCCATAACAATGAAAACGAATACTATTACACGAATAAATGGATTATTTAACACAAAACCTATTGTGAAGTGCACAAAATTATGTCTAAGCAAGATGGGGTCAAATCTTGCGCCACGCGTTCACAAATTGACGGAATTCCCATAATACCGCCCAAGGAACCGCACAATGGGCTCAACAATAAGTCCTGGACAAAATTAAGAAATATTTCAATGACTTAATCAATACAATAGTTTAAGTATGCATTCCCATACAGCATTGTTTTTGTTGAATGCTTGACGTGTCAGCAGGGCGCTAGGTGGGAATCGACATCGGGTGTCGACTTTGGTGTACTATGGGGTGCCGCTCTAATTTCGTCGGCAGTTTTATTGTTTGATTGCGATTTTATCTGGAGATCGAGGAGGATTCCAGCCCTCTATCGGAGCGCTTTTTGAAATGCCCTCAGTAAATTATGAGTATTAATTGTAAAGGAATTGCTGCAAGTAGAAGCGATTGTTATTTTAATTTTAAACGTCATATTGTAAAGAGGAAAACGGAGGGTTATGTCAGTAGATACCTACTGACAGACCTAAATAAAAAAATTAAAAAAATAGATATAAGATTCACCTAACAGCAAACTTTATTATTCTTATAGTAGAATTCTGACGATCTTGCACATTGAAGCACTAATCTAGAGTGCAGTAGAAACCTGCAATTACCTACTTCCTTGAAAAATGTGAAAACCAATATGACAATTTTTAGCCAAAATAACCCACAGCCAGATTAACCAGATTTGTTAACCAGATTGTCACTCTCTCTAGGAGGTAGATTTTAAAGTCTGCTGTCGTCATTAGATACCATGGCAACCCTGACGTAAATCGCTTCACCCATAACCACGATTATGAAAAACCTATAACAATACATTCTATTGACACATCAATGAGAACAAAATCACCAAAGTCAACCGAACAACATAAAAGTAAAGACGTCAATCAAAGAGCTAGACTCATTTTAATATAGGGTGTGCCTTACAGGGTTGTCCCACGACCGCCCCTAAATAAAAATCAAAATACAATATTATTTTATAGTAATTGGCACCCCTACCGGGAGGCCTGCTTGACGCCACTTCAAGAGATCTTATAGGAAAAATAAATTTAGCTCAGCGGACCCCACAACATTGCCCTCTAGGCGCATGCTATTATTTTGTAATGTTTAACGAGCAGTTAAGATATTGGGGAAACAAGTTGTTGTTTTCATAGAAAAATAAGAGTATAACAGATTTATTCTTTGTATATAAGTATTCAAATTCGCTTTAATAATGATTGCTTTAATTTATTGATAACTAGCTGTTGTCCGCGACTTCATTCGCGTGGATATTCAATTTTATCCCACAGGAAGCGTACATTTTTCTCGGATAAAAAGTAGCCTATGTCCTTCCCCAGGATATAATCTATCTCTTTGCAAAATTTTATTACGATCTATTCAGCCGTTTAGTCGTGAGAGGGTAACAAACAAACAAACAGAGTTAGTTTCGCATTTATAAAATTAGTATGGGTTTAACATCTATACATTGCAGTAGATACTGCAATGTATAGATGTTGCAAGCACACTGGAGTTATCATTTTTATAAGATGATAAACAAACTCACTGGTCGTGTGACAGTAAGCCTTTACCCTTGTCTATGATTGGTGCCATTAGTGTTGCCAGCTTTCCTTCTTACAGGAGTCTCGTCTGTAAAATCATGGTTATCTATGTAATCAACAGAATGTCAATCACGAGTATCGTTCCGAAAAATAAAACTAGCATTCGTTAGTATCGTCTTTAATCGTGACGAGAATGACGGCTGCAAGTGCCAGTGTTGTTCCCACACACCCCTGGACATTCTTATCGTGCCAATTACTGTAGGAAAGGGGTACAAAAGTGTTCCTTACGTCACAGAAGGGCCAGCAGGACTCCTAATTAGAGGGAATTCCCGCTGTTAGCCGCTTTGTGAAGATGTTTAATGTTACGCTAAAGTTCGATTCGTTGACTTTTCACGAGGATATTAAAATAGTTTTAGATTGATTAAAATCTGTGTTTTGTTAGTTTCATTCAAAAACATTTGCAAAGCCTTAAAAACTTAATATGAATTCCTATTATTCGAAGGGTTATGCCAAGAGATCGGAGTATACTATGTTGATGATAAAATAGTTAAAAACTAACCGATTTTATCATTAACATAGTAGGTATACTGTCTATAACTGGTCAAATGGTTGGAACTTGGACAACTCAAAGTTTTATTATTTCTACCATACAAAAGATGCCCCTAAAACCATGATACATAAAACTGTGTACTTACATCGATGTTAGTACTTACTCATACCGAAGAATAAACTAAGATAGATAGATAACTCTTTAATAATAATATTAATAACTCCACACATCTCACACGCGGCCGTCTGATCCCAAACTAGGCGGAGCCTGTACTATGGTAACCAGACTGCTGATAAACATACTTTTATATTTCTAAACACATACATATTATAGATAAATTACACCCAGACACAGAAAAAATGATCATGTTCATCACACAATTATTTGTCCTGGGTGGGAAATGTGGTAATCGAACCCACGACCTCTAGCTTAGCAGTCAGGGTCACTAACCACTAGACCAACAGGTCAGTGTTTATTTGTACACTATTTTTACAATGGAATTATCATACATTTACATAATTATATCAATCATAATATAATTCACAATAGGTGGCCTTATTACTAGATGAAATCCCTTTCATGCAACCTTAGGATGGATCAAAATGATTCGGAGAGACAGTGGCAGTTGATGGTGTATTTACAAAAAAGAACACATAAACACAACATACGTCATTATACGCCCATTACATTTTCTTAAACAAGCCTAGTATTTATAAAAGCAAGTTTTAACCATTTGGTGTTTGAAGGCGGTGCGATAGGACCTGTTGAGTTCAAAACTTGTCCATTTCTAACCTGGCTGTACCTTAATTTTAATGAAAACAAATTTTTCTAACATTTATTCTAAATAATAGCAGTTTTTTTACTTGGCAACATTATGACTGAACTATCTGATGAAGCTACCACGATAATGCTGCCGTATTTTAACAAAATAACGTATTTACAAATCGATACGAAATACATTGCTTTTTATAACATGTTGTCAATAGGGCGTATAACTTGGTTACGTTAAACAACCACTTCAAAAACAATCTCGTTTAAGTGCCCAATTGTATGTGCCCCCGGATACTTTATCTACATCTAATCTTCGACCCCCTGACGTCACTTTTAGTTGGTATAGTTCAGAACAGTTACATATCCACTGAACTGTGTGATGGTGGGGTTGGCGAATTTAATGTAGCTCAGCAATGTAGCTTGTTAAGAAAAAAAAAAACAGTTATTGAGCTGATTAACACAGACTAAACAAAATTACTCCTTTTCTTACAAACTATCAGAAATCCGATTATTCAATTGATTCCATCTACAATACCCATTTTTAGGATCTTATTATTACTAGGCAGAAGATGTGATGTTGCCGTGAGCAGAAATGATCAACTCTCAATTTTTATATTTATTTAATTTTTGTATTCTACCTTTTTCAGTTCTACATTTTTATGGTCTTGTTTTATTTTTATTGTTTCTTGTTAAAATTTAAGTGTTTGTGTGTGTAATTGTGTACCACAATGTGCCAAAAATGATTATTTTTCTTTCTTCTTTTCTTTCTTTCTTTACTTTCAAATCAGATGGCAAGGTAGCACCAGTTACGAGAGGATTACAAAGTCCTGGTTCATACACTTCCATGATACAGCTTGACATGTTTTAGGGATTAATAAAGCACGTATTCTATAAAACTGTTTATATTCATGGAATATCAAATTAGAAGGATTGATATAATTTTAACGCTTGAACGTGAACCAAAAATACATTGAAAAAAACTCATTTGTTATATGCACGCTTTTAATTTCATCATAACCATAACCAAAACCGTTCTCTTCAAGGAAACAATATATTAATCCCAGATGTAGAAACGACTAAAAGTATATCCAACAGCGGTTTGCCGTTCATCAAAACAGCGTAACTGCGTGTAATTCGTAGATTACTACAAAGTAGTTATATGAGCAAGCAATGTAGTCGGAACAATGAATTAACGTCGGTTGAACGGCGCGGTGGCTACAATGAGGCCGAGCGACTGATTTCGATCAATTTATTATTGTTTGATGCAATAATTGCTAGGTTCAGAGACAATTTGTTTGCCATTCTGTTGTTTGTGGTGGTAATATAGTTGCTTGAGTAATGCGGTTGCCGGGGAAAGCAATTATTTCCTATTAACTAGAATTTCGTTAAGTCGAACAAGTTCGGTAAAGAAGTGGCCCGTCTGGTAAATTACTACATATAATTTTAGCAAAGATATCAGAATAAAAATCTTCGTATCTACTCAGTTTTGTAGATTAGGGTAACCGCTTACCATCAGGCCATCATTAGGGTTGTTTGTTACTTCAGAGCCGTAAAAAAAGATTAGTTTTTTGGAAAATTAATTCAGTACTTAAAATTGGCCTTTTTTATAATTATTCCCAAAAAGGACAACACGTCATTAAAGTTCATTGAACCTGAGGTTCTCAATTAAAAAGCAGTAGAAAGGGAGCTTCCCTTACGCCCTTTTCGGGGCGCCGCAGGCGAAAGCGATTACGTCCCTGGCTCTATTAAGTACGTAAATGTTTATCGACAATACCTAAACAAACTTTATCGACAGATGACATTCTCGATAAGGGACCGACATGTTTGTTATTGCTCTATAATTACTTGTAACGGTTTTCTTCGATTCGCCATTCGAATATTGAGTAGTTACTTCCATTTTGTGCACATCATTTTAGTTGTGAATTGACCTAAAAAAAAAAATATTTTTACTATTTTTATTAGTTCAATTTACAACTAAAATGATGTAATAGTCATTTTACATATTTTTAATATGATCGTACAAGAAACTTTACATGTTCGTGTATTGGGTATAATTTTACTACTCAACCTCTGAGCTCGTCGTAATGAAATGTCTTAACTTGGAGAAGGGCTTGAGATTTTTTTACCTTTCATTAAGAATATTAAAAACATATAACAAAATTATTTCGCGATGTTTCGCAATAGACCCCAAAGGTAAACACCGACAATGATTTAAGAGGATATCTTCTGAAAATAAGAGGCAATTTCCTAATGTAGCAATATTCTAACCGAAGCCACATTTTATATTAAACCAGGTTGATTGTTGTCCTAAATATCGACACATGTCGGTCCAACAATACATACACGTACATCCTGCACGATCCAACATCTTTACATCCCTCTAAACCACTTACAACCTTATTCTTTACAGTAAAGGTGTATATTCCCTTGGTATCATTAAGAGAGTATCAAGAGGAATTTGGCAATGCTTTGTATAGGTGCTCCAAGTTAAGGGGAAAGGAGATTATGTCTGTAATTGTATTTTAATAGTACTTTAGTTAGGGAAGTTTTGATAGACAATTGTAAGTTCAATTGTGTCAGATGTATGTTTCTTAGTATTATACAGGCTGTTACAGAAAGATATGGTCATATGTTAGGGTGTATTAGTAGACCCCGTGAATAACGTAAACAGCTAACAATTTTTATTTTGAAACTGAAAAAAATTACTTCAAACTGGACCGAAAGCTAATATTTCGTATGAGATAGGGGTGACATGAATGAAAATGAAGGTATTTAATACCAACAATGTTTATGGAATGTCCAGATTTTTCTGAAAATGTGTTTAAAAAATAAAAAAAAAAACAACACCATTGAAATTGACATGAATGTTCAGAATGTGTTATTTAGAATTGTGCACCTACACTAAGAAACGCATGTTCTGAACGATCGATGAATCGATGAAAAAAATGTGAATAGTAAAATTTTGCGATCGGAGGGCAGCGTAACGCTTTAACCTTTATGTTATATATATATGTCTACAAATGATGAGAGAGAGACATAGAGAGAGCGAGGGGGAGAGAGAGAGAGCCTCCAGTAAATTGTAAACTGCTGCCGTCACCAGCATTTTCTTTTCCATTTAAAAAAAAAACTTTTTTTTAAATCCGTTTAAGCTAAATCAACTATTTGTATAACGCTCCTAAATTTTGAAAACACCTTTCTGTAACATCACAGTATGTTACAGAAAGGTGTTTTTAAATTTTAGATAGATAAGAAATTTGGAAATTCCCGCGCGATCAAATATAATGTCGTCTTTCTATCCAGAAAAGGTAGGTATGTGTGTCACATATCATAATTATGGAATAGATATAATTAGAGTTGAGTTTCGAATTGCCCTATTCCAAACTCTACAAATGCAACTAAGTATCTATATGTATGTAGGCGAAAAAACTCGTGTAAACCAATGTGGCCCAATCCGGTAATCGAACCCAGGACTATATTGCACATTACGTCACCGGGGATGTCCTTTAGTGACTATATGTTTTGGATGTCCAAAACGTATAGTCAAATACATTATTTAGAGATCTTATTTATTTTACTAAATAAATTCATTTTCTTTCTTTGTTATTGAGAACTAAATAATAGGACTCTACAGTATGTAATACACGTATCTAAATTAAGTAGAAAAGTAAAAAAAATTATATAATCTTAATCATTACAATCGGTTCGAGAAATTAATGGCGTGACAAAATTATAAAGGTTTAGATATTTTTATATAAATACATGATGGATAAACAAAAACAGGCTTCAAATGTTATACTAACAACTTACCACTACCAACATTCTAAAAATACCTAAATACACATTGAAAATTGAGCAAAAAACTAAGCTCATTTATCTTCTTCATCTTCCAAACTAAATTCAGCTTTGCACGCAGATATTACGAGACGGGGTCGATTAAGCCCCGCGCCATCGGAGGTTCAAAGCCACGAGTCGCCACGACCCCAGTAGTCTCGAAGATCGCGGACTACAAGCGGGAGTGCCCTTCGATCTTCGCGTGGGAGATCAGGGACCGTCTGTTGAGTGAAAACGTGTGCAATAACGACAATATACCTAGTGTGAGTATCTGTGTCACTCTTCTTTCTTGCTTGCTTTCATATTTGTTTTAGCATTGCTTTGTTTTTTATTTAAACGTGTACTATCTAATTAAGGAAAATGCCGAAATAAAAAAAATATTATTACTTCTTAATTATGTTCAAATACTCGTAAGTACGCTAATTCTGTCACTGTAGTTCAATTCCTGACACGTTAACAATGACAAGTCCTATAACGACACTAAAGAATTCCAGACAAGCCGCACCGCAAGCAAGATCGACCTGGACGTTCGTTTGTCTTTAGAGGCTGTCTTCTACGATGAGTACTAAAGACAAGAGTCTTGCAAATAGACTTTCCCATAATTGTATTATTTAAAAAATAACTTTATAAACACTCTGGACAAATTATTCACACTGTTCCTACAGTATAAACTATGTATCATATCCAACGACCAACCGTCCAAATGTCAATCAAATATCTACTGAATCTAAACCAGTCAAAATATTATCGAAAATACGATACATCTAATTAAAACTCACAAAACATATGCTGCCTGCCTATTGTGCACAACATCGAAATAATCTGGACAAAATTCGGTGACAATAACTTCGAGTAATCCAATTTTGCAATTTTACATTTTAGGAGCATATGTTTTGGACAGCGCGGGTCTATTGTCCGAAATCTTTTCAAGATGGACCGCTCTGAGGACCATAGTTCTCTATATTCTATTCTGCTATTGATAATGGCTTATAAAATTTTCGTTCGGGATGTTTGATGGTATTTTATTAGGTCTTTGTATGGGACATAACCTTGTCCATTGTGCAACGGAGTTCATAAATTTTTCTATTCGATGTTATTAGGAGCCTGTCAACTTTTATGTCAATAACAAATTGAATAGCGGATTGTGCTGTGATAATATTAAGTGCTCAAAGGACAATTGACACAGAATAATTTTCTTATGAACTACAAAACAGCGTCCACAATGTAAGTACAGCTTTATTGACTTCAAACTTCACTAATACAATGTTTCAATTATCAGCGTATCGCTGATAATTGAAACATTGTATTAGTGTAATAATAATAGTGTAATAATAACTGTATAGTTAGCCAATCAAATTAGAGAAAACCCAGGCATAAAGATTAAAAAAAAAAAAACTGAAAAAAAAAACCATTGTTAACATTTTAATCCAAGAGATTTTTGAAGGAAAGTGCGTCACGTGTACTAAAACTTTCTGCTATTTTTGATAATAAAGTAGTAATTTTGCAGGAATCACAATAAACATTTTTCTCGAAAAAAAAAATCTGATTGGGTTGATTAGATAGCATTGTGGCTGCATGGAACTCGATATACTTATACTTATATTTTAATCATCTCTTATGTCATGATCAACTTTGTTTGCAACACTTATCATCTCCTATGAGATTAATTAGGCCAATTCGAACTAGGTATGGTCGATACCCAGTACAAGTTGAACATTACGGAGAACGAAAAGTGATTTCCTTACAATGTTTGATTTGATTTATAACATCAAAATAAACTTTTAAAAGTGACAGCTATGCACTCTACTGGTTGATGCCAATCCCAATGGTTGAAATATTGTTACTATCTTCGCCTTCTGTGTGATTGAAAAATCTCCGTTTTTGGCAACTGCTATCTATTACAGAAACATCTCACTTTGCAAATATTTACAACTTTGTATCATCCAACATATGTGCAATATAATATCAAACACGTACTCGTACATTTTTCACAGAATCAGGCCATGAAGATATAATGCAAAAAGAACTACAACTATGCACACAGAGTCGCAATTACAGCAACATCACCAAATACTTGTAGAGTAATGAGAGCCGCCAACATTCTATCCCGCAATTAATGAGAAGACTAAAAAACCTCTGAAAATAATAAAACTGCGAAAAATATCACGTACAAGATATAAAATAAAGCTATCGGTGAAGTGACACGGTCCGTAATCGAACCTGACGGATCCAACATCTGCTTGGTCAATCATGGGAAAAAAATTAAAAAGTGGAAAATATGTATTTTTAGGGATCAGTGCTTGCGGCACGTGAATTAATCAGTTAGTTATCTACGCAATATACTCACAAAAACTTCTATATTACAGCACGTAGCGTGTTAGCAGTGACATATTTTGAGCAGTTTTAAATGGCGTTATTTACATATTGACTACATCAACACGGTCTTTTCTGATTATGACAGATGTTACCTAATGATTTTAAATTTGAAACTTGTAATTCCTCAAACCTCAAACCTTTCTAATGTTTTAAATACATTTCATTATGATTGGACCATCTGCCTCATTTCTGTTTAGTTCAATTTACATTGAACCAAAATTTAATAATGTCACAATTTCGAAATATCATGTTTTTGTCCCGATCCGTGGCACAAAGTAAACACTGGGTGACATATTGAATAGACACAAAAAAAACTGTTTGTATTATGAGTGTTGAGAATGCGAAACATTGGTTTTGTAGATATGTTACATTACACTACAACTAGGAGGTTGTTGATTTTTGCACAACCGAGCACAACCGATGATTAAAAATAATGTTATACCTTTGACAAAATTCTTAAGGTCGTCAACACAATGGTAATATTATCTATCCAGTATTCTGATTTGGCGCTGTCCTTGAAATAATTACCTACAGCCGCTTGGTATATAAACAAGATAAAGGGCTATCCGCCAACAGTATTTTAATTTCATCTACATATTTAAGTTTTTTTCTAGTTACGTGATTGTAAATATTTTAATATATTTTTTATTTAAAAAAATTAAACTTGTTGTGAATGAAATAGGAAGTGTTCAATAAAAATACATTATGTGTTTTTGATTAGTAGATTTAATAAAAAAAACACCCCTATTTTAAGACTGAAAAATATTTGCGCCTCGACTGAGGCGTACGAAAAGCTTTATTGTTAAATATAATAGTATAAAAAATACATTGTCATATTAAGTAAGTACTTGTACTTATTTCAATCAAATACACAAATCGCAAGCTTACGGCTTACAAAAGCATCACACCGTTCGTTCGTCAATGCGGCGCATTCAACTTGAGATGCGTACCGTTTGTATGAAGATAGAATACTGTATAGATAATATTACCGTGTCAACGCAATAATCAAAAATCAAATCAAATAATTTCATTTTTCTTTTTTCCACTCTCACACAGAAAAGTAACTACAGAATCAGATCTTAATATAGGTGTTGCACTGTTCAGAAGATGGATCTGTGTAACAGATTACCAGCCTCTCCAGAATCAAATCAACAATGAGTTTTCGATTTCCCTTTAGCCATAGGCATTTAGGGCATCATACTCTCTTGTGTACTATCTGATCCTAGATACCTGGGATACCCATTAAGCACTAGCTTAATGGGTATCCCAGGTGAATAGGATCAGACTAGACTTGAGTTTAACGGGTCCCATACTATATGAGACCCGTTAAACTAGGGCATAGTTTAATGAGGCCCATACTAGCTACATAGTACCATATTATTATGCAGATTATATTGTCATCCGAATTAAATATATATAAGATACTGCTTCCATCTGATCAAAGATGGATGTACTGACAAAGTCATGAATGGAAAGGTCAAGAAGTAGGTTGAAATTTAATTGCATAGTTTAACGTATGTAAAATATAAATGATTACGAATAATATATTATAGTTATTTTATATATTTATACGCTCACGCCTGTATATGCACGAAAGGTAAGTTGAGATGTATTTGCACACCGAAATTTGGCTAACTATATTTTTAGTTCGACACAATAGTATCTAAGTAAACCTTTTGCCGTCTTTCGAGCACGTTTAAAAATACCTAATTACATTTTGCTCGATCCAGGAATGGAAACCATGAACTCACAATTGTATGTTTACATAAGCGACGACTCATACCAAGAAGACAACTATATTCTCTTAAAATATTTAGTTAAAATGCCTTGATATCATATCTCACTATATGTACTTATAACAAACTAGTCATTTACTCATTATTCCGAAAAACAAATTAAATCTAGTAACATCTTTATACCAACCGAATTAGATGAGGCCAAGAAATTAAGCCTCGAGTCTTACATGAAACATGCCTACCACATAGAGCCATACTTATAACTTATCATAAAAATACCCTACATTATCCACCCCACCTAACAAGAGGACACAAAATCGAAATACTGAAAGCCCCTAGAAGATTCGGCGCCAAAGGGGCTATTTTTATGACTGTCGTACCTACGCACTCGGCCCACTGGGCAAATAGGTGAAAGGGATAGGGTGATGAGCCCACACGTGTGTTAGAGCGGGATAGACGTATGTTGGTGGGTTCCGTAGCCTAGTCATAACGGTCGAATGGGCGTGATGTTTCTTACCAACTAAAAGCGGACAAAAATACGTGGAACAATCGATGACGGGCTAGCTGCAGAACAGTGTAAGTGGAAAAGTGTCGCGACAGCTTATGCGCTGTCAGAGAAGCGCTATGAATATTCTTAGTGAACTTGAATATGCAAATGATTTATATTGGATTTCTCTTAAGTTTTGTTGTTCATCTTAAGTGTCTTAAGAAGTTCTTTAGACGGTTTCTTACACTAGTACTTTATAAACCTTGCTTGTCACAGGGTTTAATTTTAAATATTGTATAATGCAGAGAGCAACTTCTATGCAAATTAAGGACTGTTCGAGTAAATTCTTTTATATTACTCACACGTTTTATAAGTCAAGTAAACAGGTTTAACACTACAAAATAAATGAGTCGAATAGTAACAAACTCATACCATCGCATTTTCAATATAATAATTTTTTCATAAGAGGTTCTACACGCTTACGCCTGTTTTCTCCTAGAACGCGTATACAATAATTCCACGTTTACGCGTGAATGCACAGAATATTCGATATCTCTTTCACACTTGTGGTTATGCTTTAAGGATCTGCATTGAGTTATATCGCCGCCCTTGTCTGGCAGATTAACGTCAACTGTTTATGATGGTAGGAATTGACGGTTTTAAATCCGGATATATTTTATAGTACATATATGGACGATGTAGGGGAATGAAGGAAGAAGCATAGCAAAATAAATTGTTTGTGGGTCTATACGTACAGAAATATATATACTTAACACAAAAACTGATTTAAAATGATGCATCATGATTTGAAGTGCAGTCCCTTAAAACTTAAAAGTGGTCTCTTTAGTCCTTGTACCATAGCAAAAGTGAGTACCTACACTGAAAAGGAACAGTACCTAGAAGTATCCCAGAGTTATTAATCACAACCACGAATAAATATTAGTCCAGCCTCACATAGGCATTTTGCCTAAACACTCCAAAACTGCTTAAGAAAAAAATAAACTTAGTACTTTACGTGCAGAACAATTTCTTAGAAATCGAATTTGAAAATAGAAAACAATGTAGGCAACCGCAGAACGTGAACGAAACGCGGCAAACATCGCCAATCAACAGTTGCCCAAGGACCGTTAAATACGATTTGGAGACATCTAATTTAAATTTAGAATTCATGAGTTCGATCGAGCGAGACGCGACGCGAGCTGCCTGATTCTGTTTTGTATCGAAACTAGAACGTTTTTAAATCGCTGGTATTATCGTATTTTAGGAAAACAATTTCATAAGATACATACATAGGAATTTAACCCTTTACAAATATGATGAATGTAATCATTATAAACTGTACAAACTAACTCACTATTTAAAGAGACTTTCTAACTATGTAAACCAGCTATCTCAATAACCTTTTTACTTTGTTTACATTTTAAATTACCCAGCGTACACAGAAAACTATTCAATCGTTAAACATCGTTAATTTTGTAAAAGAGTAAATATTTCCATCACAGTTTCTCCGAAAGCATGTAGATATTAAAAACATTCTCTTTTAAATTTAATACCCAAAGTTCGTTGCCAGAATTAGTACGGAGATACTTGACACCGCCAAAACGCTACTGTAGAGCATTTCGTTGGCTTCATATATTATGTAGCGTGTATACAACGATCTCGTTTTAGTAACACGCAATACTCCTGTAATTGGAGACACTTCTACTTTCGGTAAAATAATGCAAGGGCGACATATACGATACGATATTGACGTAAGTATACGATTTTCTCGTGTTGTTTTGGTTTCTATTAAGAAAAAAATTCCAAATATAAACCTACATATTTTTTTAAATTAAATGTTTTATATCAATTAGGTGGCAAACAAGCATGTACTACAACCGACTGAAAATTATCACCCTGACCGATCGCAGCACCGTGATGTCACGTACACATTGGCAATTATAGTAGGACTCAAGAGTCATTGAAAAAAACATAGTTTGAGCATTCGCAGGAGCTTTCTGGTTTTAAGATCTCGACTGGCTTGTTGGCCTAGTGGTTAGTGACCTTGACTGCTATCCTACAGGTCGTGGGTTCGATTCCCACCTGAGTCTGGGTGTTCTTTGTGTCCTATGTTTGTAAAGTCCCCGCGACACAGGAGTAATTCCTAATGCGGGAGTTGTCTTTAAAAAAAAATTGTAATAAATGACACAACGTTAAAAAACAAAAAAAAAACAAACAAGATAATAATTATAGTTTAGTACAAGTAATGGCACGTTTTAAAGGCGATTCGAATGAAAAAGTAGAAATGTTTATCATCACACCATCGTCACTTGTTGACTTGTCAAACTAATCATATGAGCCCAAACTCGAAGGGTTTAACTATTAGTCACTGCAGAGTTCCACTATCCACCATTAGATCAACTCCAAGATGCCTAATTATTATTATTTATTTTTTCATTTAAAACTTCCACGAGGCGGACTTAATGCCACAAATGCCACATGGCATTATCTACCAGTCAACGTTTGGATGGTTCAGTGAGGGACATGGCAGGTGTATAAGAATGAAATTTCTTGAAGAAAGTTATAATTTACACACAAATACAATTAAAAATACAATTGATGATACATAATACAAAAATACATAAATACTTACAGATAAATATTATTATTCAAATAAAATGATTGTGTTGTCATCCAAACTACATATACTTACGAAAAGACAATTGGACCGATTTAAGCAAAAATGATCCAATCCACAAGGTCTTTGATATGTTAAAATATACCTTATTCGCAGTGCATAAGTCACAGAAACTCAAAATTTTCAGGTTGTGGATTGGATCATTTTTGATAAAATCAGTCCAATTAGAAGTAGTTCCAAGACAGTTCCAAGATTATTTTACATAGTTTATTATAAGTGAAAAACGTGTTAAAAAAAGTAAGATAACAGAAGTGCAGATAGCTAAAAATTTGGTATATGTAAGATAGAAGAAGTACAGAAAGCTAAAAATTTGGTATATGTAAGATAGAAGAAGTACAGAAAGCTAAAAGTTTGGAATATGTAAGATAGAAGAAGTACAGAAAGCTAAAAATTTGGAATATGTAAGATAGGAGAATCGCAGAAAGCTAAAACTTTGGAATATGTAAGATAGAAGAAGTACAGAAAGTTAAAAATTTGGAATAGGAGTTTATGTAGGATAGAAGAAAATATGATAAGATAGCTTAAATTTTTAAACAATATGTGTTACAAATTAAAAAGAAACCAAAATTAAATTATGGTCGGAATTTGACCACCAAACGATCTTAAGTTTATATAAATACTAGGCTACCCGGCCAAGCGTTGCTGTGGCTAGGTAATTTGCAATAAATAAAATATCCTATCTTTCAAGTTGGACCAAAACTGTGTATGTACAGTGTGCAATGTGTGCACAAATCGTGCAAAATTTCATTAAAACCGGTACATTTATATATATACAAACTAGCAATGCGCCGCGGCTTCGCACGGGTAGTAGAGACATCTTCAACAATCATCGTCATATTTCAACCAATTTACACAAAACGTTAAGAAATTATACACCTAAACCTTCCTCATGAATCACTCTGTCTATTGGTGAAAACCGCATGAAAAACCGTTCAGTAGTTTTCAGTTTATCGCGAACAGACAGGCAGATGCAGAGGGAAACTTTGTTTAATAGAAGCTGGCAATTATCTAACATTGCATTTCTTTCAAAAGCTGGCAATTAGCTAACATTGCAATGCCTATCAGTTTGCACAAGTAAAAAAAAATAGAAAGAAATATATATATTTTTTAACACTTACAGAAACAGTACCAATCAATAAAGAAACATTAATTTGTCAATTACAATACGGTATTTAAAAGTTCCTCCCCATCCCTCAGCCCTCCGTCACACACTGTTACTCACACTTACATGGAATGTGACGATGTGACATATTTGCTGCTGTACGTTCCCAGAGGGACACTCTCTTGTTTGATTAATGACTGTTGAGGACTTTATTATTGTTTATTTTAGCTATTGAGATCTGTTTTACAACAT
This sequence comes from Callimorpha dominula, assembly GCA_949752705.1. Lineage (NCBI taxonomy): Eukaryota > Metazoa > Arthropoda > Insecta > Lepidoptera > Erebidae > Callimorpha > Callimorpha dominula. The sequence continues at coordinate 7,016,268 of OX457010.1, read as the reverse complement.
TAAAGTTAAAATCCGTCATAATTTAGCACATTTTTTACGTAATTAAGTTGACCTGCCTCATGTTAAGCACTTACGTTAGATATCTTAGGGATGCCTGGTAATCCTACTGTATATATATGTATGTTCACGCTCTATTTCCATCCAAAGTAGGCAGGATGATAGAGCACCATAAAATAATATGGAGTAGGTGGAAGCTGTAAGTCAGGTTCGTGGTTTTCACGCACCTTTCATACACGCTAACCGGTATACGGTCGGTACGGTCTTTTTCAGTATACTGTCGATATGGGCAGTATTCGTCTTCTGAGCCCATCTGCACTGAGTCCCTCACTCATAAGAGTCTCCTCAGAGTATAAAAGCATTATGCTAGTAGTACAATTAGAGAACTGTATCTGCTATGCCCTACCTTGTTTAGTAGACGATTGTGATGCTCGTGGCTTTTAGCCATGTTCGCGGAGGCGCAGGTCGATGGGTTCACCGCTATAATGCGGAAACGTTGCGCTTCCATGCTCACGCGTTTGCGCTCCTCCTCCAACAGCATCCTGAAGGTTTTTTCAGATAGGTGGGACTCCCCCCTTATCCACAGGTGGATCTCAAATCATACACAATGTAAATAATTTGTTAAATAATTTTATTCAATACTAACACTAGTTTAAGACACACTGTTACTAACATAATATGGATTTAGTCCGAAATAAATAAATAATTTGAATTTGAATTTGAATTTACTGTAAAATCCATGTACCGCTTACATCGCAAAAGTCTTACACTAAAAATAACTATTTGGAGAAACCGATACACCACGTGCTTCGACATGATGTAACAACGAAACATCCTACACTCTTAAATTACCGTCACCATTAACATTATTTAAACGTGAAAATCATATAAACTATTCCGTACGATATGCATTTCAAGTTTTCAAATACAGGCCATTACAAATATAAATGAAAACTGCTCATGCAAAACAAACTTGATTAATTTAATCCTTTTGGATCAATTGAGCCGTTAATCACTAACCGACTTCAAAAAAAGGAGGTTTTATGTTCGGCTGAATGTATTTTTTTTATGTATGTTCATTTTCCTGTGTTAGTAATTTATTATATACACATAATAAACAGTTATAGATTGAATAGAGGTGACATGTAAAGAAAGGTAGTGTGATGCTCTGTCTCTACTTGTACTTTAAAAGTAGAAAAAAAATATATATTTCCTTACGACAAAAATGTGATACACAAAAATTTGATAATGACCATAATTAACACCAGAATGACATGATAAAGCGGTTAGATATTACACAATTAATAGTAAATTATACAAGTAAATAAGAAATACATAATATATTAACTATGAAATTAGTATACATCACAGCCCCAACATTCTGGTAAACTATCCGTCACGGATCTTGGCCACAAATATTACTTTATGTGCCCATTTTTCTCTAAACCTATTACATATTTATGATTGTTAAAATTGTCAATTAAAATGGTGAAAAATTGTACTGTTCCCTAAAAAATTAAATTGGGTAATAGTATAAAAAGATATTTGTGTCATCATTTGTAAAGACATATATCCAGTTTAGTTAACAGGGTGTATTTGAAAATGGAACACTTATGCCGCGTTCCAATAAACAAAAAACGATTCGTTTTGCTTACGGACGGTAAAGTTTCGGTGAATTTTCAACGAAAAATTTACCGTTCGTAAGCAAAACGAACCGTATTCTGTTTATTGGAACGCGGCATAAGTGTTCCATTTTCAAATACACCCTGTTAACTAAACTCACTATGAAATATGAAACGCGGCATTAAACGACTGAAAGGGCTCTAGCATGCAGTTACAATAAGAATTTAAAAAAAAACCATCCGTTTACAAGTTAAGACTGTTTGAATTTCCATGTATTTTTGCCTTCGTTCTTATTAAAAGTAAAGTTAAAGATTTTAAAGTGTACATATTTTTTTATTTTGGATTTTTTCATTCCTTTACTAAGAAAATCCATAAGCTAACTGCGATATTTTTTTAAGATAGTCTTTATGGATTTTCTCAAAAACTGAGTGAATAGTTCCAAAATAAAAAATACGTACCTGAGTACCTTTTACTCAAAATCTTTAACTTTACACGTTCCACCTGCTTTTATGAGAAACCGAGGAAAATATACCTGGAAATTCAAACGGTTATGTCTTGTATACGAATTGTTTTTTTTTTTTTTTTAATGTAACTGCATGCTAGATAGACTCATACCCTTTCAGTGATTTAAGTAAGTGTTCTATGTTCAAATACACCCTGTATACCAAGTCTTAAATGTATATTACGCTAGCAGCGCCATGCAGTTTCACCCGCGTAAGTCCCGATCCCGTGGGAATATCGGGATAAAAAGTAGCCTATATGTTAATCCAGATCTTCAGCTACATCTACATACCAAGTTTCATCGCAATCGATTCAGTAGTTTTGGCGTGAAAGAGTAACAAACATCCATTCATCCATACTCACAAAATTTCACGTTTATAATATTAATAGGATATAATTATGTTGTATAGTTAGAAAGAAATTAAGTAGTACCCACTTTTAAAACAAAAAAAATATCATATTTTGCAGTACAAGGAAGGCCCACTTCAATCTAAATCACAAATAACAACTTAACATCCATAATGAACTGAGACACTACGCCCCAATCTGTGCGCCCTAAGAGAATTGCAAAAAACACCCTCCAACCGCACCCCTCAACCGCTTTTCACCGGGGAATCGAAGCTGGGTCTCCGCGGGTTAACCGTGTACGTTAAAATGTTTATAGATAATACTAATAGTAATTCTAGGGGATGAAGACCCTTCTTGTATGGGTATTTGTATTCATTCCTATGGGTTATTGTACAGATACCTTTGGCCTATGTTTGGTAGTGAATGGACACGGAAAAGTGGATAGATTAATGGGAGTGGGCTTTCCATTGAAAGAGAATGTTTCTTTGTATATCTTTTAGGGCAACATCGTTCTGGTGATTAAGTACTTATGCTCGTATTACTGGAAGCTTTAATTTTCTGCTAAAACAAGATTAAAGGGACTGACTTTCTTTTTTGGATTTATTTTGGTATCTAATTCAATTTTTAAATTACCTTTTTGTGATTTGTGTACATCGATAAATATTCTCGATACTGTCAATGTCAAAGTGACATATGAAGATGTCACTAATCCAGACACACAGTAGTGAGAACAACTGACAATCTGTTTTCAAAAAAAAAACAATCGAATATTAAATTACAGTGAAAAGATCATGTCACTTACCAATTAATAATTCAATTTAATTTACAAATTAAAAGTCTTATATCGGGCACTTTTGTCCTAAGGTGCATTTGAAAAATAATACTTACCAAAATACAGACATCAGAATGTAATACCTGAAGTGGCCACGCAATAAACTTAAAGAGTGGAGACCGAAAACCTATAAACGTAAGTTATACCGTACAGCCAGACGATCCAAGAACTTAAAAGGAACTGGAATTGACAGGATGCGGAAGGCAGAGGACCGGCGAATTGTCCTCACTGATTCACAATTATTTCTTCAAAAAGGTTCCTTTTTAATTACGAGCCCAATAGTTAAAAACTGTACACCACGTTCTCTTGCCTGTACTTATCATATAACACCATCAACAAACATCTTCGGATCAGATCCTAAAGGAACCGTTCCGTCAATTTCGTAAGTATCAGTGATCGATCATGACGCTCAACAAATTCGATTACCCGCGTAAATTTCGATTTTCTAAGATTTTTTTACGCGCACGGACCACCAACGCCGGGGGATCTTAGTGCTATCGCTCGCTGGATGATCTATCACCATGTCCGTGGTTACGGTAATGAGATGCGCTGGCGCAAACTATAAGGGTTGCCAAGTTTTTTTTTAGTGAGATAAATTAATTAGCTTATTTTTATATTAATTAATGAGAAATAATAATACATTTGCTTTATTCTACGATATTTTATTAGTCAGTATAAAATATGAAATTAATATTTTTATTAAATGATTACAAAAGTAAAAATAAACTAATAGATACATAAAGTCCAAATTATGTTGTACCTATCTTTTTATATATGAAAATTTCGTGTCATGTTGTTTGTCTGCGATGAACTCCTAAACCGTAGTTTCTGTCCATCTTATGCAAACTCATCTCACTTTACAGAGATCGCAGTAGACAAACTATTTTCTGACTATAACATCCCAAGTGATAAAGCCGATGTCCACTTATATGAAAGGATATGACAGTTCAAACGATGAACGATTCACACGTGAATTAAAATAAATTCTACATTTAAATGTTGGCGGCCCTGCTCGTGACACCTGTCAACTGTCATAGTGACGCGAGATCGCCCGCGTTCAGAAACGATCGCTAGACGCTATCGTTTGTCGCGAAACTCGATATAATTTGTTCAGTTTTAATTAGATGTTACGTGTTAGATGTTTATCTCAATAATTACGGTTTACACTTGCTGTTTTTTTTCGTTTGAACCGACATTTGTGGCCTATCTAATATGCAGTGTGGTAGGTAGGTTCCTACATTTATTAATGTGCTTTGCACCTACAGTAAATTCGAATGACTGTCACGGTTAATGTAGTTCAAAATAAAACCTTGAACTTCAATCATGACCGCTAGCAGGGTCTGTGTTTGAGGTCTGATTTATCAAAATGGATTTATATTATTTAATCTTATTTTACTTAGCTATTAACTGTAATTTGATCCAAATTAAGTTTGCATGGTTACCGGTTGTATTAAATTGTAGGAAATATTTAACGCTATAGCCTATCTTAATATAGGAGCTTATCCCACAGAAAAAAATGCAGACAGTAATTGTTTATGAAATTAGCACGTTTAAATATAAAAACTCTTTAGCTTCTTATTATTAATTTATATGCATTTCCTATTTACACATAATATAAAAACATTTACATTCTCTTTTCCTGTTTGGATTACAAAGGAATAATAAATAAATCCAAAATATTGCAAAAACGATATGTACGTAGTTTGAGCGAGGTGTTGTCGCACTGCGCATGCGTTCTCTCGCCTGTCACAGACTTGAACGCTGCGCTGTCAAGTATCGAGTTACGACCATGTACGGTAGTGCCGGCTTAAGGGCCTTGGACGTATTAAAACTTTCAAGTATTTGTAGATAATAAATTATTTAATTTATAATAAGTTTCACGATCGAAGTAGTCTGGAAATTTATGTGTTTGATCAATGATCGAGGACATATATTATTTTTTTAAATATATCTGAAGAAAGGGTACAGTAGAGTCTAGTCAGTAGGGTCGCTACACCGCAGAATATAGAGATTTAAAAATATATCTGATACATTTCGAGATGTAAAATTAAAATAAAACTATACGATATTATAATAGCCAAAATAAAATTACTACTGCATTCCAAATTCGAATCGAAAATTTGGTAAATATAAATTCCCGCACATATTTGTGGTAATTTACGTGTTTCTTTGCTATATAACTAGTATAATACTTTTGACTTATCATAATATTAATAATTAAGTATACAATCGTCAAAATTCTATCTGTAGCCTAATTAAATGGGTTTGGTAACAATACGAACACAAAATTTAAAATCATTGTACCATTACTGAAATCTATCTACATTTTTTTTTAAAGTTTGTTATAAACCCCTGCATACACGGTCGGTACACATCGCCGCGCGCCTAAAACTGCCGAATGTTTTAGACCCTTCATACACATCGCTGGACACTAATTCGACTTACTCAATTCAAAAAGGATGTAAGTCGGTAACATATTATAATATGTAAAAAAAAATGCAAATTTGTATTAGATATTTAGTTAGATGTATGTTTGTTAGCTTTGTTTCTGACTAACTCCTACTAGCCTAGGACATTATATGTCCTATATCTATCTGTGGTGTTTACATGTATGCGCACCTCGGGAAATAGCGTATTTAAAGTACGTATTTAAAAGTTTTAAGGGGCGTTGTAGACTATTTAATAACAAACTAAACCATTACAAATGTAATGGTACATAAAAAACTTTATACATATAACAGAATAACTCCTACAAAGTGTTTCGACAAAATCTTTATGAGATCTAAATAAGTTATTAATTTCTAGCTGCTTTTATAATAAGATTCCCTTTCTGGAAAGCACGTGCAATCCTGTGGACATGTTCTATGAAGTAGACATAGCTGAGCCTAACTTTTACCAATTATAGATATCCTCGTTAAACAAAACACCATCAAACAAGATAAGAAGCTATAAAGGTCCTTTTCAACTGTTAACACTTGGCTACTAAATATAAAAATGCAAATTTCAGACAAAATCTATTAAAAACACAATTTAAACCAATTAATAAAACATGCAACAATGGATACATAGTTTAAAACTACAACAGCTGCGTTCACTGTAGCGTTATAATGTTGGATGCCCGATTAGCCCTATACCACAAATAATGACAACTGAACAAATACCAACATTAAAAAACTAACCCAGAGGACACGTGCTTCTTTTTTTAAATTTTTGTTAAAAAAATAAAGTTCGTCGATAGCTGCAAAACTGTGTCATTCCCGTAGTTCATGAATGATTGATGCTCGAGGCACTTCGAATTTAGATTTGTTAAACTTGGAACATTGTTCGATTTACGGTTTAAACTGAATGTATTATATGATTTTTTGTTTTTATTTAGATTACCTATATCCTATACGTATTTAAAAAATTTAGTTAAAAGGACAATCTAAAAAAGTTTTTAAAAGATTACTATTTAATAAATAATTATTTAAATAGGAACAAAAGAAGCCGAAATTGTACATTGCGGTTTTCTTTGTTTTATATTTATTGAAACTTTGGAAAGCATTTCCTAAAACTTGTTTGAGAAAATGCGCAACCAAAGCTACAAAATATTTTTTAAGTGACTGTTTAGGTAAGCTACAAATTTTCTCTTTTCTAATTACCAATTAAAAATTTAAAATATTGCAGACCCCTCCTATGTCATCTCCTGGCCTCTTAAATATTCGCGTTGATAAAAAACTAGGTAAAAAATCCTTTTACAATTCTAATAGGAACGTGTAGGCTCTTTAATCTTCTCATGTACCCATCTGATTGGCTGCTCGCCTGTCACGAACAGAATTCGCGTTTAAATGCACCGCTGCTATTGGTTAGTCCGTTGTACCCCAGCACTCGAAATTCAAAATGTTTTCGTTATAATGGAACAATTTTTTGCTTATTGGTGCATTTGAATGTAATAATTGGTTTTCAATCCGATTTAGTGGTGGTTTGTACAAAAACAATTTCTAATTTGACCTTTAATCAGAAACTGGTTTATTTGTTTCTTACGATTGGAACTGCCAAATCAAATTTGACGTGTTTGAAAATGGATATTCATCAAATTAATACGGCTATTCTTGTAGGGAAAAAATAACCATTCTTTATTAGTTGAATGGGTTTGATTCTGAATCTAAACTGTCTTATAAGAAATCGTGTGTCTAAGTTTTGATACGATACCTACGTATAAACTACAACCAACTTCAGAATAGTGAGTTTTATTTAAAGTTCATTAACCTGTCGAAAGTTTATATTGTAATTAATGACTACCTTATTGCTTCAACATTATTAAGCTCTAAATAAAGCTCATTTCACATTTCGCGACTAAACACAACCCAAATAACAGAGGTCAGACATTAACGACAGAATATTAATAGTCAGTCTAATCTCAAATCCAACGACTTTAACGATAACTTTGTATTTAATAGCATTCAAAATTTAAATCAAAAGTTGACGCATCCAACAAACTTGTTAACCTTAACCATGACCTTTTTGTCCGATAAAGTTAATTCCATGTGCAAACCTCATTTTATCCTAAACTCTATTTTATATTCCATTTTTTTATTCCTTAAAAATAAATCGTTCCATTTTTGAAATGAAGTTCGAAATTATCAATGTAACAATGGCGGGATCATAAGCAATACTACAGATAGCTGTATTTTATCGCTTGCCGGCGTAGCGTATATAGACGCATTATCTTCCATTAGCGGTACAAGGGATTAAATCAAACGTGTTTATAGCCTCGCGTACCGAATTAACCTTTGCGTATACATTCAGTCGTAAGTCGAAGTTAAAATTGCATAGCTAAAAATCGTCGTCTATGGATGATATGAGACTTAAAAATAAGTAAATCTTTATGTGTCCAGGCGTAAGGCGCAGTCGCAGTAATGTTGACGTACTAATTGTACGTCAATATTTCTATTCTAATTCCGCATCCAATATTTCTACGCTTTGTCTCTATGATGTCAGCGTGTTATGTATGATAATTGTCAGTACTACTTTTTACTTCACTGGTCTAAATATAAAGTTGAAAGTAAATGCTTTTAGAACCTGTAATATTCATATTGACTGCTTTGGTTGCCATGGCATAAATTTGTGCTTATATTTGCTCGCGATCGTTAGGTTCTGGGTCCAATTCCCGAGTCAGACCAATTATATTAATGGATTATTTATATTAGTAGTGAAATTAGAGGAAGGTAATAAATGACCATATACCTACCTAGTCACGCGGAGCCAAAAATATACCTGCCAAAATCATGGTGAAGGACACATCTGAGTACGAATTTGAAGATTTACAGGGGGATATACACATAGACAAGAAACCTGTATTTCAAATTGAACTCTTTTTTAATACGCCGCCACTCACGCTCTGATCTTACTTAAAAAACATCTAATTAAAATCAAATTACGACTAACAATATTTAAAACAAAAAGAAATAATAAACACAAATTCAGTTGCACTGGAAGAATGCCGGGAACAAAGTTATTCATCTCCCATTCCAAAATTTCGATCACAAACAAAATACCTACGAAACTCTGGATACAATGTAATCGTTTGAGGGACGCCGATTTCCCGGCCGGGGAAAAATACATTTCTCTCGTTGCCATTGGCAACAAGAAAACAGATATTAGAACCCAGGACGCCCCACCATCTATAACTATAAGTACTAGTACACTCCGAAATGGGCATATATAGAATTTTATACTTGTGTGAGTTAGGTTTTTACGCATGCGTAGTTTTCGTTGAAAGTAGATAGATATTGAGGTTTTTAGGGCCTGCGGGGTTGGGGTGCGGTAAGGGGTGGAGGGATGCCCTAATCTGTGTCCCTTTGAGGCGCCCGATTGGAATTTAGTAATCATATTAGATTTTAAATTACACGTGTTTGTAAGTTAAAAGGGTGGGGTGAGTTCGCAATTTATTTCCTATTAAATAGTTGTTTGCGACTTGTGGGGATGTGGCCTTGCAAATGATGTGTTCGATGAATATAGCTGCTATTATATACGTTTAAGGATCTATTACATTCGAATACCAGATTCTAATACCATTGGTATTACCTTTCAACCCCCGGCGCAAAAAGAGGGGTGTTATAAGTTTGACGTGTCTATGTGTCTGTCTGTTTCATCGTAGCTCCCAAAAGAATGGACCGATTTAAGCGCAATTTTTTGTTTGAAAGGTGACTTGATCGAGAGTGTTCTAAGGTATATCTAATTGAAGATAATCTGTTCAGCCGTTCGAAGATCATCAGCTCTTTCCTAATCGTTGAAGAGATTTTCGAGTCTGGGGTATTTTAAAATTACATTTATTGGTCATATTTATTTTGTATTTCAAACTGATACCACTTTTTAAAACTAATACCAAAACAAGAATTAGGTACAGTCAGTAAACATTATTTTGGGGAACAAATATAAGTAAAAAAAATTGGCAATCAACCATTATCTAGTATAATCAAGTTGAAGTATTCTTATTTTCCTGATATTATAAAAGTGAAAGTTTATGAGGGTGAACAGATGGATGTTTGTAATACTTTCACGCAAAAACGGCTGAACGGATATATATTAAATTTGACACAGAGATGGATTATAGTTTGGAATATCAAATAGAGTCCTTTTATCCCGGAAAACTGTATGGTTAGATTGGAGTGTGTAGGATAAATTTCACCAAAGTTTCCACGCAAACGAAGTCTCGAGCAACTGCTAGTTTGTAATAAAGTATCAACATACTTACTATGCTACAAAAATATGTGTGATCTACAAATAATGATCATGATTCTGTGTGTTCTTTGTGTGAATATCTCTACTGGGGGAATCGTTTTAAAGAAACCTAGCCCAATAAATGGTTAACATTCACACCATTCTTAACATTGTATACCTTTTTCTCCAGTATCTAACGGTATCGGTTATATGTACGTATAATCCATAGTCGCATTTTACCACCCTAAAGATATAAAAAATCTAAAACTCTATCTCACTCTTATTCCTCCTCCCCACCAGGTTTCTTCAATCAACCGAGTACTGAGAAACTTAGCGTCACAGAAAGAGCAAGCGGCTTCAGCGCAGAACGACAGCGTGTACGAGAAACTAAGGATGTTCAACGGCCAGGCCGCTACTGGATGGTGGTACCCTGGTCTACCTACTGCACCAGCGGCTCCGGCGATACCTGCACCCTTACCACCACAGCTAAATAGGACTCCCAATGCTGAAGAGCATAAAAGAGGTAAGAATATATCACGACTATCAAAGTTCTTTGGACTGGACATTGGTATTCAAATAGGATAAGTAGTCATATTTGTTTTGAATTTTAAACAGACACGACTTTTTAAACCTAATACTAGAACGAGTTTATAGGAATTAGGTACAGTCAGTAAAAATGATTTTGATGGTCTTTATATTTGTAATAAATTATTTTTATTTTTATTTATTGATATTCTTAGATTTGTTTTTGGTCACAGTATAGTCAGTACATGTTCAATGTTTGTTATATTTGGGATTCAGATAATTTCGAAATATAATAAAGACCACCCAAATTATTTAACTGACTGTACCTTTTCAATGTAAACTTGTTTTGTTATTAATTTTAAATAGTGATATCTATTTGGAATATAAAATAAATATGTCTACAAAGAAATACCAATAAGAATGGAAATAGATCGTTAATTCACCGGTCTAATGAGTCGAAGCGTGATATTACCTTTCTCACTAAACCGGCAACCCGAGTTCCAGAGATAAGCATAGCCTAGTTTCCTAAAGCTAACTATTAAGCTTTAAAACATTTGTATAAATTTGAGCACCTAGTTCCGAACGCAATACCCCGTAAATGGACAAAATACAACCACTTCTAAATGTGTCTGCAACCCTTATCTCTACACATATCTATCTATCGTCAGTTCGACATATGTATTCTATCGTGTGTGTGACGTCAGTGGTAGATGTTCTTTTCCTATTTCGCTTTGACGCCGTGTCGCGACTCGTGGAGTCTTACCTTTGAGAAAGATCGCCAGGGTTGTCACTCGTATGATCTGATTTATATTTTATCCATCAAAAAATTATTATTCAGTTACTAATGTTACATCAATAAATTTGTACTGAGAGTGCTGTCGTTACTTGGAAGACTTAGATATCTTCGTGGCGTGGTTTCAGGCTCTATAAAAGGTACAAATACATCTTAATTTAATTACAGGCTGATCGACCATCAATTTATCGTCCATATTTGCTGTTACAATTTCCTTCTTGTAATGTTGTAATTGGTATTTGTTCGGATTGCAATAATCCGATTAAGGAGACAAAAAAAATGGCCGTGGAGTGAAGTATGTTCTTATTGCATGATCTTATCATTGGCTGAGCCTACGAAAATTGGCCCTAAATTTAAACGTAACGTAAAGAAAAGCTGTTAGAAGAAGATTGTATGTAATAATAGTAACTTGAGACATCTCACACACAGCCGTCTGATCCCAAACTAGGCAGAGCCTGTGCTATGGTAACCAGACTGCTGATAAACATACTTATATATTTCTTAATACATACACACTGTAGATAAATTACACCCAGACACAACAAAGGATCGGGTTCATCACGTTTTTATTTGTCCTGGGTGGGAATCGAATCCCCGGCCCATCAGTCCCGTCACATAATATATAATATAATATTTGTGTACAATTTACAACCAAACTAAGCCCAAGATAAGATTAGTGCATAGTTCACAAAATATTTTTTTAGAATACTGTCAACTTTATTATAGTTTAGTTAGTTTCACCCGCGTTAGTCCCAATCCCGTGGGAATATAGGGATAAAAATTAGCCTATATGTTAATCCAGGTCTCCAGCTATCTACATACTAAGTTGTGTCGCAATCGGTTTAGTAGTTTTGGCGTGAAAGAGTAACAAACATCCATCCATCCATCCATTCCTCAAAACTTTCACATTTATAATATTAGTGGGATGATGCAGTATCTAATGGTTTTAATAAAAAAAATAGGGGTTCATAAAGTACGAAAACCTTACATAACTATATGCACTAACAGGATATTCAGTACTAGAACTTGTTCTAGTGAAATAATTTAACAATAAACATAAATATAAAGCACAGCAGTACATACCTTTACTAGCAGCCCGCCCCGGCTTCGCACGGATACAAATTATACACCTAAACCTTCCTCATGAATCACTCTGTCTTTTAGTGAAAACCGCATGAAAATCCGTTCAGTAGTTTTTCAGTTTATCGCGAACAGACAGACAGACAGACAGACGCGGCAGGGGACTTTGTTTTATAATATGTAGCAATGAAAGAGTAGCCAGCAAAATGTAGCGTCCAGTTGTGGATTTACGATATTTCATGTTGTTTTCTATTTTTTTTGTGAACCTGCAACTTTGTCTCCGTGAACCTTTTTTTAAACGCTCTACTGCAACTTCTATGATTGTTTCTTAAACTCCAACTTATCCATACTTTATAAAATAACAGCGTACTTAAACCACGCTTACGCTATCAAGCAAGTTTCATTTGAAAATGGTATTTGTGTCACGCGTTGAGCTTGCTACTAATTACACAAGCATATAACTTACTTGGAGAGGTTAAGTCAATATTAATAATAATATACATACGATATCAATAATAATGGAAAATCCACCTCATGTAATGTCTTTTTAAACTGCAAGAGCTTAAAAAAATTATAACCAAGTTATATTTTTTTAATATTTAATCTTCAATGTTTAAACAATAATCCTACTAATATTATAAACGTGAAAGTTTGTGAGTATAGATGTATGGATGTTTGTTACTCTTTCACGCCAAAACTACTGAACCGATTGCGATGAAACTTGGTATGTAGATAGCTGGAGACCTGGATTAACATATAGGCTATTTTTATCTCAATATTCGCACGGGATCGGGACTGACGCGGGTGAAACCGCGGGGTGCAGCTAGTCTAGTCTAGACATAAAGGTCGCTTACTCGTTTGATTGTTTGGTTAGTCATGTTTGAATAATTATTTCTTGTTTGTATTTTTTTTTTTGGATATGGTATGCATTGAGGAAGGTTATAGGTTAGGTAACATCACGCTACGACCCTTCGGAGCGGAGCAGTGACTATAAATGCAGGTGAAACGGCTGGTAACCTTATAATTGAGTGACGTTATCTATTGACCGTAAATAGCTTTTGTTATTTCTTTTTCTTTTTTCATTGTTCGATGAACGCGTCTGTTGCTGACCTCTTAGACTATTTACTCTGGACTAATTATTTTATTCTCACTATGAGGTAAAGAAAACCCATTCCTCGATACAAACAACCTTAAATATCTTAACCTTTTTTTTAACTTCTTTATTTCTGAAAAAAAGTCTGTTATCAAAAGATCTAAATGTAGATTTCAATGTTTCAAATCAATCGATACAAATACAATCGATTCAAAATGACATAATTCACATAAAATAACAAACAGAGCTGAAATATTGAATACCTTTAACAAATCAGTTAGTCTAGTCACAATTAATTTTGTTAGCAGTACAATTTTTCGAATTTTACACATTTTTGTAGTGTTTGACGTAATAAGTCAGTCATTATGCGTTACCTTATTATTAAATAAGTCAGTCATTATGCGTTACCTTATTATTAAATAAGTCAGGTATTATGCGTTATCTTATTATTAAATAAGTCAGTCATTATGCGTTACCTTGTTATTAAATCGGAAAATAAAAACCTTTAAAATTTCAACTACTAAAGTAACAACCGGCATAATTTGATATTTTTAATCTAAAGATTGAAAATTTAGAATATGATTTGTGGATAGGCCAATAATAATTGACAGAGAGTTTATTCATTACTACATATTATAAAACAACGCCGCGTCAATCTGCGTCTGTTCGCGATGAACTGAAAAACTACTGAACGGATTTTCATGCAGTTTTCACTAATAGACAGAGTGATTCATGAGGAAGCTTTACGTGTATAATTTGTACCCGTGCAGAGCCGGGGTGAGTTGCTAGTGCCATACAAAAAACAAAAACGTTAACAATCTTCAAACTGGTTACATAAAAATCTTAACGGATCCGCCTTCCAATACTCTCAAACTCGTACTCAAAACTACGTAAGTTTAACAGCAGGTACAAAACAAGAATTCCATATTCCACAGTTGAGAAATACGTTAGTAACCCTGTGTTCCCCCATACCTTTCAAGGGTAGGGGGAAGGGGGGCAGCGTTGTTACCGAGTTTCTTCCCAAACACCTCGCCACTCCGCTGTGGCGGCCCGACAGATTATATGCCTGCTTTTGTGTTTTATTCCAACTTGTAGATATATGTATATATATACTGTTTGTGTATACATGTATACTGTGACGATGTATTAATCTCGTTTGCAGGTATGTTGCAATTGTAAAACTTAGGGGGTTATACAGATTGTTACTTCAGGTGAGTTTCAGTAGTCTAGTTAGCTTCTAACACCTAATGTGAATTGGGGAAATGGCTCTTATTCAACCTTGTGAAGCGATTCTTACCGTTGAGGTCTAGAACATCTTAAGAAAACTGTGTAAGTAATGTAAACGTATTTGTTCCCTTAAGACCTTGTTTATATTGCAATAATTGCAGGACTCAAATAACCGCTAACATTTAGCCAGACGCATGCTCATAGCAGCCCGACCTAGTGTCATAAAAAGACAAATATGGTTTCAGAATTGTTTTAAAGGTAATTCTGAAATCCTATTTTTGACCATATATCATGACCCAAAACTTTGCCTAGATAAATGCAGATCTCAACAATAAAAACAGTATTCAAATTCGTTTAGTAGTTCTAAGATTAAATCAAACAGACGGAAATACTCACAGAGACTTCCTTTCATACTATTTAAGGAAGTAAAGGTTATGGTTTTATGTACACACATTATAATAGTAACAACTTCACACACCTCACACTCGGCCGTCTGATCCCAAACTAGGCAGAGCCTGTACTATGGTAACCAGACTGCTGATAAACATACTTATATTTTTCTAAATACATACATGTATATTATAGATAAATGACACCCAGACACAGAAAAAAATATCATATGCTCATCACACAATTATTTGTCCTGGGTGGGAATGGAACCACTAGACTAGACATCACTAACCACTAGACCAAGAGGCCAGTCAAAAATTGGCAAGTTACATTGCTGCTCCAGTCGTATTGTCTATGATTTTAAGTCCTTAGCTGTTTGCTTATAAACTATCGACACAACCATCACACACTTCATCTACAGCTAAATCAGTTCTTCTACTACAATCGAAAATTAACTAAATCAAAAAACCAATCATAAATGACAAAACACTCTCAATAATCAACAATCCCAAACTACCCTATTCCCTTATAAAACTACCCACAAACCGTGTTCACTCATCTCACGTGACGCTAATAAACCCGCTCAAGTGTGAGGTCTCCTTTCAAAAATGACCTCAAGAGCACAGGTCACATGTGCAGATTAACCCCTTGACTCCACACGCCTTCAAGTGAAGAAACCCCGGATATATCGCAGGTGAATAACATAAGGTTAGGTTACAAGTGTATATATTGTGTGTGTAAAAAGGAATACTTTATGTGTGTTAAACAAATACAAGATGTTTAATCTATGATTATGATGATGATGATTAATTTGATTATGATGATGATTAAAATTATTTGAAAAGCGACAACGTTGCGTAATCGATTCAAAAATTATTCGATCAAATCAAACACAATTTCAAAGTTATACCACAGGATACATAATAGCACAGTTAATGCATAATTATTTAAACTTGACTTAAATGTCTGCAAATAACTTGAATTTAGAAGTGTCTTACTTCGAAAATCGTTTCAAGCGAAAATCTACATATATACAGGTGTAAGTGACACCGTATCGAATCCTGAAATAGTGTATTCAGACCATCATTTTAAGTGATATCACAATGAGTAAACAGAACATTTTACCGAAAAAAAAATCAGTAAATACCACATGCGGCCAAAAACTGCAATGTATAACATTTATGCAATCAGCTGCTTCGACGACGCCGTGCGCTGCTGGTCATTCACCGTACGGCACAGTACGCGTGGTGAGTTACATTGCGTAGTTCAAGATTACACTATTGACTGTAAATCCTTAATCTTGCATTTTTATGATAAACTGACTTTTGCATTGTGATAAGTATCCAAAGAAAGACGTTTTTTTAGGTTATTCGCGACGGTGCCACTTACACGCAATATATAAGTATTATCTGTCTATATAAATCAAAATCAATATTTGTATGTTCTTCTTCTATGCGTTCCGAAACCATTGATCAGATTGTGATGAAACTTTGGCAGGGTGTTCTTCGGTCGCCCGCGAGTGTTCCTGGACCAAAATTCAGTCAATCATCTTTATGAAATAAAAGAAAAAATGGGCAGTTACTGTTATTTTTTTTTTAGATTTTAGTGTATTTACTTTATTGTCGAAATCAATTATGACAACAAAAAGAAAATCCTAGGTTAGAGCTTTGCAACGTCTGTCAATACAAATAAATAAAATTGAAGTGTCTGTTTGTAATGTCAAAATAATAGATTATTTTAAGTTATACAATTATTAAAACAGTTTTTAAAATTTTTGTCTGTCTGTCAGTCTCCGAAAGGATGGACCGTTTACACGGGACTTTTTCTGGCAGATAGCTAACTTAGACTACTTTTATTTTGGAAAAAGAATTAGGGTTCCGCGCAAAATATATAAATATGTATACACGCAAACGAAGCCGCGCGGGAACTGCTAGTCACTCATAAAACAGGTTAGAATTAAATTCGAACGTCAACAAAATCATTTGGAGTTAGAAGCGGTTTATTTTAAACATTAAAGGTCAGATTTGAATTTCGAATTCAGCAAGTTGGAAGCGATGCATTTTAAACAGATGAGATGTCAAGGTCACATTTAAACTTCGAATGTCACCAAATCACTTTAAGAAAAATAAAAGCAAGTAGGTAATCTATTTTGAATCTGTACACTGAGACTGTCTGACAGCGGATTAATACTAGTACCTAGTGCTTCAACAGTGGACGTAGACTTTGAACTCTGATACTTTCTATCTTTAGAATCAAATGAACGCTTTTGCGGTTAATTCAATCGCACGAATGTCTACATTACTTGGCAATAAAATGGTAAGTATTTATTTTATGGCAACAATTCCACCGTTCGGATGGTAAACGCTGTCTTTCGAAGTTTTGCTAGATGCTCCTTGCCAGTAGAAAAACTATTTCACCCTTGTAGTACTTGTAACCGTGGTCATCTGCAGAGTGTAGGTACTACTCCATTCAGCATCTACCTCCGTTATCCAGTAATCTCGTATAATGATGCTCTCTTAAACTTCTCTCTCAGTGTTTCTTCACCGACGTCTAAAATAATATATTTTCTTATTGAAGTACTGTTATCTCCTCAGTTTTTATCTAAACGTTTCTACATACTTTTCACGTGTTGCCATTGTTTAGAAGCAGCACGTGACACGAATGATTGCTGAGTAAACCTGAGGTCCGTTTCCCTCTGAGTGCAGTGTTGTATAAAGTACCTACATTGTTGTTTTTAAACCGCAACGAGATCTTTCTTCGCGCTCAAGATTTCCTTCGCGTTATGAATTAAAATATACAGCAAAATTGTTATGTGGTGTTTGTGTGTATATAATAGTGCCTCGGTGTTAGGTTGTGGGTTCGATTCCCAGGTCTCGTGGCATTGGACTGTAGCATTAGATTGGAAAGGTTTTAAGGTAGATTCCATCTAGCTAGGTCTCATCACCGGGAAAACACTTTGACTTCAATTCCTGAGACTTTCTGTGAGACTTTATTTCAGGAGGACTCGGTTAGCCAGATACTTATTTAGCCAGACAAATTCGGAATTGTTTAAAGCTAATTCTGAAACCTCCTTAAATTACTATTAAAGAGGTATTTCCATCTCTAAACTATGCTTCCGTCACAATCTAAATTTAAACAGAAAAAAACAATGGCTGGACCACAATAAATTACGCTTGACTAATTAAATAGTTTTTTTCTGGTGTATGAAGACAATGGATATAAAATATATATGTCAAGTTTTATAGTAAAAACATACCTAGGTACTGTACCTACCTTCCTTAAACGCGCAAACAGTGCTGTCGTGTTAACTCATTTTCGGTGTAAATTTAATGTAAAAGTTAGGAAAAGAAAACTAACGTTCAATTACACATAGATTCTTTAAAATTAAATAATTTTATTTTTTGTAAATTCACAGACAGTAAAGCCCTAGAAAACTTTTGTTATAAAGGATTTTTAGTAACACGCTATTCCTGATGCCCTGCCTGCCATGCCTACCGAGATCGAAAACTTAACATGGCAATGAGGTATTTTACCTAGATTTGTGAAAAGAATAAAAAGTCCAATGTTTTCACCAGCGATCACGTTATGTCCCAATAAAAACCTTTATTACACCTTCTGGGAGTATCTTGAAACTAACACATGTCAAACACGATTTAAAATTTGGAAGTAATGAAACGCCGCGTTTTAACGACATCGATAAAATAACACGTAAAGGTCCGACACCAAATCCTGCAGATGTATAATAAATGTACAGAGTGTATAAAATGGCGAATGCTTTTTGCACATCAAATATGACGAGGTTGTATATTTGTGGAGGCGGGCAGCGAGCTTAATTAACTTCAGTTACGGCATTCAGTTTACAAATTTGATTCTCGAAAAGCGCCCCGTTGTGCCTAGGTAGCTATTATAAAATGCCTGACAATTGTGACTAAAATAATGGTAACTTTTAAGTCTTATGTATCTCTAAAGCTGATGTTTCACTGTAAAACCGACCGTCAGTCGCCTTAAACAGTAAATTTTCTGTAAATTGCTTAACAAGAATAAACTTAGATATTTAAGTTTGGAATGCTCAGGTTTTCTAGATTTTTGAAGTGAAAACTTCTTTAGGCATGTTTGTGCACTTTTGCTATGGGGAAAAAGCACTGAACTCGTAACCGTCACACATACATATATAGATCCACTAGAAGGCGCTAATTTAAACATTGAGTTTTGTCAGCTCCTTATTAATTAATCTTTAAAAATATAATTCGTTTAATAAAAGTGAAAACAATATACTAATTTGTCTGTGGAAGTGTTATCTTTACTTCCATAAACTTGTGATTAGTTCACACGTAGTGACAAAATTAACGACACGAAATTTCCAGCGATACCGGAATCTGTATGTACTTATGATGATGTCACTAGTAGATGGCATCACTTTTTGAAATGAAAACTTCTTTAGGCACGTTGGGCACTTTTGCTATGGGAAAAAGCACTGAACTCGCGTGACCGTCACGCTCAGATGATATATATTGTCATGATGATATCTGGATGTGTATGTGTATATGTATATATATGTGTGTGTATGCGTTTTCACTCCTAACGTGCAGTCCATATGAAATATTCTTCCTTTGCAATCAATAGTTACCGTGTGAAATATTTATATTTTTTTATATTTTTATAAAAAAAGACAACTCCCGCATTAGGAATAATCCTGTGTCGCGGGGGGCTTCACAAACATTCAAACAACGGACACAAAGAACACCCAGACTCGGGACTACTATTTGTGGATCACACAAATTTTTGTCCCGTGTAGGATTCGAACCCACAACACTCGGCGCGGCGTAGTGGCGAGGTGACCACTTAAACCATTGCGCCATCCGTGCAGTCAAAATCAATTATAAATCAATTATACCTCTTTAAGGCACCGGACCTTTTAATTCTGATAACTTTATAATATAGGAAATGATACATTACCTACTGATACAACAAGCAAAGAGCACATCTAGAATATAAGTTCACTTTTAACAACATTTCTTTTATGAGCGTTGGATTCTTTAACAAATTTATTGCAATACAAACCCCTCTTTGTAACCAGACTTTTATTGTTAAAAGTTCTTTAAAAAAAATCTGAGCAATAGCTTATCATACAGGCTTGTGACGTCACATGAACATTACAATCACAAGTTAAATTGACATGAACCAACATAAAATAAAAGGCAATACTCTCGGTAGTCTCCAACTACATTTAGGTATCTACATATACATTTGATGTGTATAATATGTAAAACACCGCTCGTCCATTGGCCATACGAATGTTATACATGTGTATAAACTTACGTAGATGTATATACGACGGGGCTTTTTATTGCCCACGGGCGGCTGGACCGGCACAAATATATTTTTTTACCAAAATTACGTACGCTTTTATTATAGGGTATACAAAGTTTCGTTTATATTTTAGCTAAAGTTTCAGTTATAGGCATATATTAATAAAATGTACATTGCTCATTATTACAATCATTGCAAGTAAGAATAATTTATGTTTATGTTATTTATTTATTTACCACATACAACTATCATCACAGGTTAAAGTAAAATATGGTATTATACAAAAAAAAAAACGTGTGCGTCTCTGGACGCCCGACAGAAGTGAGACAGACTGACGCCGTAACGCGTTACGTAACGAAGCGGTTTACCCTCCCATAAGAAGTTATCACTTCAAAAAGAAAATAGTCTTCGTTTTCATATAGCTTAAGAAAACTAACAAAATAGATCAATATAATAATCGGAAAAATTTCAAAGAAAAATCGCCCGAAGGCACCTAACCATGGCGATGTTTTATATTGATGCTTGCCATCCCAATAGTAATTAGATTTTAAGTAATTTTGTTTTGAAAGAAAAACTGCTCTTTACACTGATTCAGGTTTTTATACAACTAAGGTGACATACAAGTACACGGCTTGCTTGATGGGAAACTGTTACTGATGCTTATAAATATACTCAACCCCGGTGATGTCACTAACGCATTGCCAACGTTATCCGAGGGGGACTCAACCCACCAGAAGAAATCCAGGTAGTGCTGGTCAGGTATTACGGTTGAAGGTCCTAAGTCCTACCTCCTCCTTAAATATAAAACAAACCCCACTGTATCGTAGTTCCCTAAAAAATCATTTTCTCGTATTGCAACACCCGCGGAATAATTTTAATATTCGACGCAGTGTTCGACTCACGGATCGATTGTCTCGCCCAATGTTTTGGAAGCACACAAAACAGAAAAAAAAAATGTTCCATGTGTTTTGGTACAAAAAACTCTCGCGGTGTTTGATTGACGCCCTTCGAAATAGTAACTAGTGTGAAGTGAACACTGGTAAATTTCATATATGCAAAACTAAAATAAGCTTATTGATAGTTTTACACGCTTTATATTGGCATAACCTGTAACTTTGTTTTGTCATGTCAGGGGGGAAGGGCTAAATTTGATTTCTTCGATCCATGCCCCCCCAGGTCAATATATCATTCATGATCATAGGCAATTAGCGGAACACCGGGGTAGTTTTTAGTCGGTAAGAGTCCGACAAACCCCTTCGCCTCCGCAAGGGCGGAGGACATCCATAAGGATCTTCCGCCCCGTCAGCAAAAAAAGAAAAAAGGTAAATATGTCATATACAACAAAATCCCAACTCAATTTGTGATTTTAATGTTTATTTGACGGTCTTTGCTCTAGGTAGCATTATGAACCTAATTATTGCAATTTATTTAAGCATTTAAAACAATTAAATAAATAGATAAAGATCCCCTTTTCCACAACTAAAAGTAGGATAAAATAAATGACACTAATTATTCTGACAAATTATTAAACATTCGATGTTAATGATTTTAAATCAAAATCTTTTAATTTACATACGTATTAGAAGGACTCAGACTCAGAAATAGTAAAATGAAAGGCAACGAAACCATATTTTTTTTACTATAAAACAAAATCAACCTGTCAATAGACAATGTATTGTTACGAACCAAACAAAACACCACAATATTTGTCCAATAGAGGCACAAATAATTGGCCAAAATGCGCGTGTACCCGCGACATAAACGAGCACACACAGAATTAACTGTGGCGCGGAGTCAAACACAAAGCCCACAACTATTTACTGATAGAAACCTAATATGCTTGGCAATCTTTGAACATTATTTGATATCAATTTATAGTAAATTAATCTAGCGAGGGACGATGATGACGATGGCTAAAGTTAGGAATGGCGATTCATATTTGATCACGATTAGCACAGAATATAGTTAACTAAAAAGATTATACCGAGTAACAGAAGACTTTAGGTGACAACCACTAATAAGAAAATGTTCATTAGGAAACTGTACGCTTTTAAAAAGGAGTTTTCTTTTATTTATTTTGGAGAATAGTATAATATTATGCTGTATAGAAGTGAATAAACATTAAAACCAACAGCGTTTTTAAAGGGACAGTACGTGAACAACGAAAATACCCTAAAAATGTATAATAAGAAACATACATCTACTCGTATATCTATTTAAATAAAAATGAATCCCTATTTCCCTTGGTCACGGCATTACGCGCGAACGGCTGGACCGATTTCGCTAATTCTTTTTTTTTGTGTTTGTTATTGTCAGGAGAAGGTTCTTATGAAAGAAAAAATTAAGAATTTAATTAGAAAATTCAAGAAAACTTAACGACCATATTAACTTTTCCAATGTAACCTTAGCGCTTTTGACATAACTGTCAGTAGTTTGACAGTTGTCGCGATTGACAGAATGCGCGCTGCAAAACCGGTTTTAATGGAATTTTCACAATGTGTGCAGATTGAGCTACCTTGGGAGATAGGATAGTTTTTTTTTCATTTTTTTTATTACTAAATGACCTAGCCACAGCAAGGCGACCAGTAGCTAGTATCTATATATAAATTATACTCACAAATTACAGACAGTATAATTTAATATGAGAGAAAAAGATTAAGAACAAACAGAAATAAGGTTTATTCACATGCAGCAAAATCTTAGTTTGGTCTAGTTTTTAAATATAAGGACATACACAAGAGGTGATATAATAAACTTATAACTTATTAAGTCAGCCTCAGTTTGGTACCGTGACTACTGATCCTCCATCGCGCAGTTAAAATTATACAACATCCCAATAGAGAGTGTTGAGCTGCGGTCTGCCAGGCTTGACATAGCCTAGTCGTAGGATCCTCCCCTTTTGTAGGCGGGACACCACACCATATCCCTTACAGTTAATTTTAGTTAACAAGTGACTTCTCTGATTCTCTTGTCTACTAAAATAATCGCTCAAATTGTACCCATTATGATTACAGGTAGATCTTCGCTTTCAGCAATTAGGTATTACATAATCTTCTGAATAATATATTGCCATGGATCCTTAATACATATACATTTCAAATGCTTTCGACATCTTTGTTCAACGTTTTATGCGGAGTTCATGTTTATCGATGAATATTTCAAAATAAAGCACAGAAACCTTTATATAAATAGCTAATGCTGAACAAAACATCACTACGTAATATAAAACAAAGTCGCCCGCCGCGTATGTTTGTCTCTCTGTTCGCGATAAATTCAAAAACTACTATTTTCATGCGGTTTTCACCAATAGATAGAGCGATTCACGAGGAAGGTTTAGGTATATATTATGTTAAGATTTTGTGTAAATTGGTTGAAATATGATGATTATTATTGGAGATGTCTCTGCTACCCGTGCGAAACCGGGGCGGGTTGCTAGTTTGACAATAAAACGAAATGTACACAACAGATATAGTTAGCTATGATAGTTCACAAATATTTGTTTGGCCAGAACCGGTGACGCGACTCGCGGCAGCGCGGCCTCTGCCAAATCATTCCATTTATACATGTTTTACGCACGGTTTTCCTGCCATTCCATTTACTCCGATAAAATTTTTAACTGCGGATTTTAGCTAACAGCTTTTCCTCAATTTATAAACGTTGTGAATCAATATCTACGTACTTTCATCAGGAAGTCATCTAGGCTGCAATGGCTGTACTAAATGACATGGCAAGTGAACTGGGGCATCCCAAATTCTTCAAACTCAATTCAGAAATAGAATTATTAAGCATTAAACACAAGGCTAGGCTAACAAAGGCAAGGATCTGAGATAGGGATTTTGCCTACACAAGCTCGCAAGCTGTCTAAATTTATCAGTCAGAAGTTACCGACTGGGAAGTAATTATATATGATTCTACCGTAATGAGGAAAGAGAATAATGTATATGTCTACTCTACCAAATATTTAAAGTAAAATAAACTTTTATATCAGTTGTACAATACGACAATGCTACACAAACGATCCTACTTTCACAGCAAAATAAAATGTAAGTAGTCTTCATGTTCTTGCAGAGTGAAGCACCAAATATATACATCTGCGATAGTCCATACACACTTGTATAAGACACTTGGACACGAAGAATATAGACGTCACCGGAGGCCCGTTTAACTGTACAACAAATTTAATACCAATCAAAACATTATAAAGAAACCAGGTGTCCCCACCAAGCAGGAATAAAACAGAAACTAATAATATACCCCAATAGCTTTCACTACAGTACTTGGCGCGCAAACCTTTTAATTCGAAACAATGGTTTTTACCGAGTAATGGTTTCGAATCAAGTGCATATGTAATTGACTCCACAATAAGAGTGCTATTGGCACACGTGGCACCCAGCTTTACAATTAGGTACAATTTTAATACCGTTTAAAATATTTAGTAAATGGTTGCCATTGATGTTTAGAAGTTGAAGAGGTGAGGTTTTGTTTGATGGTTTTGATATTGTTTTATGAGGTTATAGTGATCGAATTATATCCAATGGTTTTTTCGACTGGCCTGTTGGTCTAGTGGTTAGTGACCCTGACTGCTGAGCCAGAGGTCGTGGGTTCGATTCCCACCTGAGTTCGGGTGTTCTTTGTGTCCGTTGTTTGTATGTTTGTAAAGTCCCCCGCGACACAGGAGTAATTCCTAATGCGGGAGTTGTCTTTTTTAAGAAATAAAAAAAAAAATGGTTGTGGAAATATTCCTACCAGCTTTCCTTCTGGGATTTATAAATAAAATTTTATGAGGTAAATTTGTGAACAGTGTGTGGCAAAATGTTGGAACAAACTATCAGAGAAATCGTGGCAGATACTGAAATTTGGCAGCATAGACTGCATGGAGTTTTGTAAATAGTTCCGTCACTGGCTGTTGTGAGTTCGATACCCCTACTTCGGACAACTATTTTTGTATTTCATTCAAAACATCTTCATAAACAATACTGCGAACTTTTACACTTGCAGTCTTTTGAAGTAACATAATACATAACGTGAGCATCATATCTTTGTTCCCGAAGGGTGAGCAGAAAGATAAGACCCACTTTTCTCCATATATGCTGGGTTCCATGTTATTCTTAAGTTAGTATAGCTAACTTTTAACTTTCGAGTTCCATAATAATATAATTATATTGACGGGAATTAAAGCGATCACGTATTAAAGGTATTACATGCCTTTGTCAGTTTCGCGTGGCGTTTCAACCAGGTTGCACTGGCCGTGGTCACAGTAGTCAGCCTACTATTTGTTTGCTGAAAAACCAATTACTACTAGTAATTGGTCTGTACTGATGGATGACTTCGAATTGGTATCAATTCGAAGTCATCCATCAGTACAGACGTACGTACACACTACGCCATTGATTATTATGATATCCGTGAAAACTTTTAATTGGCCTTCACCTTGGTATTTAATATATTATTTATTGTACGAATTTTAGCTGTAAGTTTTCCTAACAATGTAAAATAAAATAAAATAAAATAAAATAAAATAACATAATATACGCTTAAAATTAATCTATCGAAAAATATGAACAACAGGAATGGACCCAAAGAAAACATGCGACATTCCAAAACACAAAATCTTCTTTTACTCCTGTATCCCCAGAGAAAATTACACAAATAGCCCCACTTGTACTAACAATAATAAAAACAGCGCGTTATCAGCCCTCAGTAAGTAATTCAGATGGGCCTGTCGGGGACATTTAGAGAACAGTTGATTATATCCATTGCCAATATATCTTGACCCCACCCCTCCCTTCAAATTAAGATAATGTATTAGATGCCCGATACAACTGATACAGCATAAGGTCGCACTTAATTGGTTCTGATCACTGTGGCGTGAATATAAAAGTATTGTAGATAAATTTGGTGGCGATTTATTCAGATTAATGTTTAGTGACGGGTGGAATAGCTACAAGTGCTTATACCAAATATGTTTTCGTGGGTTATGGCATAATGTCTCCGAGTCTGGAAAGATTCGGGTACACACATAGTCCGCTACAAGTATCTAAGACTTATAATAAGCCTTAAAAATATTTAATAAGGGACTCAAGCTTTGTAGTGAATGACACGATTATACCTACATGACACATGTAAGCGAATATGATGCATCATACACGAATTAACAATGTAGTAAGCACCAAAACACATGTCTTAATAATATTATACATGCAAAAGGGTGTTTATCAGTTTGTTCTTCTTTCACGCAACAGCGGAGTAGCGGATCAACGTGATTCCTTGCGTAGGGACAGTTGCTGGATAGGAAGGAGAGTGACATGGGCTAATTTGTATCCCTGCAAAGGGTGTAGCTACTGGGGGATAACTGAAAGGCTCCTTAGAACTACCAACGGACAAAAGCCAGATAATATGTCAATATATATATATGAAATTAATTTAAAAGAATTATTTGGATTTGTACACATTAAAAGTAGACATGAGTAAATCGGACATGCAAGTCGAACAATGTAGGCAATTATCATTACTTAATTTACACTGAGTACTCAACGCAATTAGGACCTATTTATTGTCTTAAATTTAAATTTTACATTAGATATACTGGATAATTTCGAAAACAGATAATATGCGAGAAAATATTCTTCTATTGTTTTACTTCTAGCATCTGTTGTATAGTGCTAAAAAATCAAGTAAACCAAGTGACCGGAATAGGTGATAGGTGTTCGTATTGAACGTCATAATTGCTATATGTGTTTTTAAGACGTGGCTTGTGACATAACACTCCGCTCCGGATTAAACGAACTTGAAAATAAAAGCCCAACACAACCACATTAGTCTACATTACCCGCTTGTAACTGTATTTCTTAAATTTAATTATACGAGTATAAATTACGGTATACGAAACTTCTAGAGATAAATAATTTATGTAAGTAAAGGTGAGATGCTTAAGAAATGTATCGAATTTAAGCATAGCGCTGATTCGCGGGAGCGTGGCAAATTAGGTGGATCGCGCCTTGTCCAGCCGCAGAGAGCTTGTTCTTTGAATAAGTGTCCCAAGTTATAGGTTGAAGCGATTTGTAACTACTCTTTACTTCGGTATCGGCGATTTTTATAAACTACTAGCGTTGAAACGCGGTTTCAAGTTCAACGTACTGTTTTGACATTTAATAAAGAGAAAGTTATTTGACTTGAGTCAAATACAGCGATGTTACCATGATACAATAGTACTGGCGATTGAAAAGAGTGGCTATATTTTTTATAACTCAAAACTTTTCTTACTATTTTATCTTTTGTATGGCCAGGCTTATAAAGACGTAAATATTAGGATGCATTTTTGACCATAATAAGTTACTTTGAGACCTAAACGAATAAATATTTTGATATCTGAACATTGAGCGCGATACCGAATACCAACATTAAGAATAACTTTGTCACATCATCTTCCGAGCCTTTTCCCAACTAAGTAGGGGTCGGCTTTCAGTCAAACTACGATACGGCCGAACTTTGATATTTTACGTGAAGCGACTGCCATCAGACCTCCACAACCCAAGCACTAGGCGATATCGAAATTCTGTAGTTAGACCAGGTTGTTGAACTTTTTGGAGCTCCAACTACCCGTAACGAATGCCACAGATGTTTGTATGGCACCCGGGACCAACGGTTTAACGTGCTCTCCGAGGCACGTAGAGAGGTCTCAATGTGTTTGAATGGTCACCCATCCTAGACTGACCTGGCTAGTTTTACTGATCTTTGTAATGTGCTAACCTACTCGGTTACCACTAAGCCACGAGCCCCTCTAACAATACAATACAATACAATTACAATAACAATAACTTTTTAACCTGTTTCTATAATATGTTCTATGGAGTGAGGTAAGCAACCCGCTGTCGCTCATGGCGCGTCACGCGGCGCGGTTGAGTGACAGTATCGATCTCACATAATCGCTCGCCAGCAATCGGCCCCCACCTACGACCGTCGTGTTTCGCCCCGATAACTCCAATTCCGCTTTATCTCCCGCCGACTTTCTTCACTCCCCTTTGTACTTATTTTCTCCAATTTTTTTCCACCGCCCCCACTTTTATTTCGTTCCTTTTCTTATTTTCTTACTACTATTATTTTCTCTTATGTATTTTTCGTGTTTCATCCCGCCCTTCGAGCCTTCGAGGCTAGAGGAAGTTTTTTCTTCGATCATTTGTACGTCGTTATTGGTGGAATTGTGGTTAAGTGCCGCCGTCGACTGAATTGATTTTTTTAATGAATTCCTTCCTTTATGTTCGGACCGGTAATAAATAATGAAAATGGTGATTGTTGGGTTGGAAGTAATGTTTGTGTGTAACAGAAACATTTTTAGCACGTCTTTGTATAAAATTGGGATAACGGTACAATTATACTTATTGTTTAAATTGTTGTTTCTTTTTCAGAAACTTAATCTTACAACGAATTTTTAGTATCAAAATGGTAATAAATGTCGGTGACTTCGGACGCGAAATAAGCTATCACCATCGTCTTCCAATCTTAGGACGTGTACCTACAGCCACATTAATAAGGCTTAAATGTATACTGGGACTTTTAGTACCGAACTTCTTTATAATTGAAATTTACAAAATAAACACACTATAGAAACAATATACAAAAAAAATTGTTAGTAATTTTTTTTACTAGGTGGTCATAGTAAAATTTACCAGTGTTTCACAACTTTTTATCTGCAATAGACAAAACTTTAGAATACAATTCAAAACAATAAACAAACAGTCTCCTCACACTTTCTATTAACCGAGTTCTCGAAAACTATATTCAAATCAGTAACGAAATAGACGGTACTATATATTTAGCTATCACTTTTCACCGTCACCGTTCAAATTTTGGTTGCTACCCCATCCTTCAAATTTTTTTCTCGATGTCACCACAGTAAAACATGTCGTCACCCATTTGTAAACTCGATCTCATTAGAGGTGTCAATGACGCTAAGGGCACATACACACATACAAACATCCTGTAGTGCGACGATCAATCAAAATTGTCAACCGATTGGAAAGTCCGCCACGTTTCGCCGAGCGAATGTCGCTGTCGTCCATCAATCATGTCAAGCGTTTAGTGTATGTGTTACGGTTTTGTCGTTTTTGGAACACCTTTTATATGATCGGACTGATCAATTTTGGGTTAAATTATGAGTTTTCTTGTTCACATAGATTAAAGTTATATATGTAAGTATATGGAGTGCAGAACGCAATATGTGTTGTTTGAATAATGACCCAAACATTTAACTAACATCATGTAGAGTAATTTGACATGCATAAATACTTTAAAAAAAATTTAAATATTGTAATTTTTGTAACACTCAATAACAAAATTCTCAGGAAAGCGATAGCCCACCCAACGTTAACGTAAATGTAAGGACTCTGTGGTGTCTTCTTTTTTTGTAGGTTTTTAACCGACGAAATAAAAGAAAGTTTTAACCGACGAAAAAAAAGGAGGTTCTCAATTCGACCGTATACATATATATATATTTTTTTTTAATGTATGTTCAGCCCTCTCTTCGTTATTTATGAACCGATTTTGATTATTCTTTTTTTGTTAGTCAAGGGCCAAATAATAAAATGATGAATTACCTACGTAGGCGTAGAGCCTTTTCATTTCTACGTAGGTACATATAAAATTTACATAATTAATCAGTTTGTTGTTTGGATCGTTTGGTCGCCGATTCAAAATTACTTTATATAAAATTTGATAGTTTATGTACATAGCTCAATACGAACGACTTAAAAGGTTTATTTATTTTTAGCATTTTAGTTCTATTCGTCCTTTGAATTTTTTGTTAAAATTTTTTTAACTTCTTGCTTTGATGAGAATGCGTCTGATGAAATTCGCTGCGAAATCGAACACAGCTTAACTGCCCCTGGGACTCGACCGGTGACACGTTCGATGTTTTCGCGGGTCACTGGTATTCATTTGTCTTCAGGAGTCTGGATGACGCCTATCTGAAAACTCTGTTTTTATTTTATTTAGTTCCACCTTTTCTAACCAATTCGAAGTCGCCCAATGCTATCCATTACACAAATTAGCAACGAACCCACATAAACGCATCATCGGAAAAAATGTGACAGATTGCCTAACAGACCTCCTTTTCAACGAAATCAGTAACCCGTGCGCACATTACCGGAGAACCGAACCCCGGACTCAAGTGCTCCGACCATAAAGCAAATTAATCAATTAGCCGGAGGCATGTCGACAACATTACGAGTTACGTTTAATTTCGCTATCACCCTTACTTAAAGGGTCGTAAACAACTGGTGTAGCTTGAGCTTTGACGTAGAATAAAAGGTTGAGAAGTAAGGGTCACGATGACTGGATGCGATGTAATTTTTTGAG
The DNA here is from genome assembly GCA_949752705.1 of Callimorpha dominula. Lineage (NCBI taxonomy): Eukaryota > Metazoa > Arthropoda > Insecta > Lepidoptera > Erebidae > Callimorpha > Callimorpha dominula. The sequence goes on along the minus strand of OX457010.1, from coordinate 6,985,494 downwards.
GGTTGTGCAATACTGCTGACGCATTTGGTTGATAGTCATTGAGGACGTTTTGTTGGAGAACTTTTGTTGATAGTTTATGATGAAGAGCCTTTGTCAGTTAAACATTTTGTTCATTACTGTCGTGTCTGAATTGAGTCATTAAATTTAATTCATTGTTAGAAAATGTTGATTGTTAGTGGTCTTTTTGAAATTTCATATATTTTTGCATGTATCAGTTTTATTTTGATATTTTAATCCCACTAGTCCCACTAGTATTATAAATGTGGATGGATGGATGGATGTTTATTACTCTTTCACGCCAAAACTACTGAACCGATTGTGATGAAACTTGGTATGTAGATAGCTGGAGACCTGGATTAACAAATAGGCTACTTTTTATCGCCATATTCAAATAGGATCAGGACTTACGCGGGGGTAATCGCGGGGCGCTGCTAGTACTCTATAATTGCTCAACTGATGAGACTTATTTTTAGAGAATCGGATTTGCGATGTTACCAGTCCTGAGCTTACTATTAAAGACAATCCTAGTAACGTGAGTCATCTTTCAGCAGATCCACTGCAATCGGAAGCGGGGTCGGACGGGAACAGCGAGCACGCTTCATCAGGAGACGAAGACTCACAGATGAGACTGCGACTTAAGAGGAAGCTACAGAGGAACAGGACCTCCTTCACCAACGACCAGATAGATAGCCTTGAGAAAGGTGAGTTTTAAGTATATAATAACTAGGCCGTCTGATCCCACACTAGGCAGAGCCTATACTATGGTAACCAGAATACATTAGGTATATAAATTACACCCAGACACAGAACAAATGATCGTCTCAGGTCACTACATTTATAAAAGCCAAATGTACACTACTGGAATAAGGAATATTAGGTACAGTAACAATAAGAGAATGTTCTCATTGTTGTTTATATTAGGTATAATCAATAATCTAGTCAGGCACACTGAGAATCCTCTCATAAACAGATTTGCGCACGCACCACACAAACACACATACATACATTCTACACATCTATCTATTTTTTTTTTTTATGGTATAGGGGGCAAACGAACAGACGGATCACCTGATGGTAAATGACTACCGCCGCCCATGGGCACCTGTAACTGAAGAGTCACAAGTGCGTTGCCGCCCTTCAAGGGGGGAGTAGGAGAAGAGGGGGAGGGGGGGGGTTGAGGGTTAGGGCCTCCGGTAACCTCACTCACGCGGCGAAATGCAATGCAAGCATTGCTTCACTACCGGTTTTCTATGAGGCCGTGGTATCATGGCATAGCATGGCTCTCCCACGTTTATCATCAGACATAACTAATATTAATCGACGGCCCACTCGAACACTCCTTCTACCCAATGTAACCCAAACACAAAACTGGAAGAGCATTGGTACCAGAGTTCAACACAGCACTGTATTGACTGGATTATGACTTCTCTACTGCGTTCTGTTGTATGTACTATTTTGAAATAAACGATTTTTAATATTATTGTACCCTAGAAAAAAAAACAAAATAAAATCACAGCTACAAAGTATAAATCATATTTGACATCAAGATCCCTGCCGCCAATAACTCCCCAGAGCCTTCATAAACCTATTTCCCAATGTCCTTTTCATCTTATTTATTGTTTGCGTTCACGACACGGTTATTAGTAAGTAAATAAATATTGTCCCTCCATGTTTGTCCAGCTCTCGTCCCGTGGCACAAAGCCCAATTATTGGGCTCACTGTTAATCTTACTTGTTTGTTTGTTTGTTTGCTCCATATAGGTTTATTGATTGTTAGCTTCACAATTTTTTTTTTTTTAATATTTTGATTGACGACAAGTTTGGATGACTGTTGAAGTTGTTTATTTTTCTTTTATTTAATATATCTTTTCTCTACACACACAGAGAAAAGATATGTTAAATGAGTTTATAGATGAATATTGATTTTTTTCATCGGTTGGATATCGAAACCATAAAGCTGGCGATTGACCTGGCCCGACCGCTTCTCCCACTGCCAAGAAACTCCAGTCTATCGATTAAACGATCTCTTATTAGCAGCAACACGTATCTGACTGAACTGACCAATGACTGCCAATTTTACAAGAAACTCAATATTGACCAGAAGTAGAAAGAAGAAGACATTTTCTAGAATCTTCTGTGCTTAAACTCACTGAAATAACCAAAGTAAAGGGATGCTAAAAGCCAGGCTTAGTCTGTGAAATAAACACTATACAGAACAAAATATATATAGGTACAGTACATAATATATGCAAAAAATAGATTCTATTATGTCTTATTTTCTAACTTTAACTCAGTCCAGTAGCGTTTATTATTAATTATTTTAAGTGTCTAATGCTACCTCGACCATTTCTGGTCTTTTATGGTGCACTCCAGCTTTATAGTTCACTGCCCAAGCTTATGGCTGCGAGAAACCTCCAGATCCTATCCTATAGTTAATACTTCGGTGCCGCATTAGTGGGCCACAAAAGCATAGCATTGCAGTTTCTTCTGCCTCTCGACAGAATCTGCATATTGTGTTCTCGCCCAACTTTAGGTTGAATATATGTTTGCTGAGTTTGCAGTGTTCGGTGAGGATACTTGTTACTGCACAGGTTTTGTACCTTTTGAGCTCCAGAAGTTCTTTTGATACTGTGTTATCATCAAACAGTAGCGTTACCTCACGTCTTTAGGTTTATATTGGTTTAAGATATTTGTCACTTATGCTTTCTACATTTTGTGCCCATCTTCTATTTTGACTTTAGCAAATGTAACTTTATTGTTCTTAAAACCGTATGTATATTTGTGTACAAATTAAAAAATAAACATTTGCGTTGTAGATATCCTCACCATAATCCAATTATTTGATGCAGAGTTCGAGCGGACGCACTATCCGGACGTGTTCGCGCGGGAGCGGCTGGCTGAAAAGATCGGATTGCCTGAGGCACGTATCCAGGTAAAATAAACTCCATTTTACACCGGTAAGGTGGGCTGTATCAATACGATATTTGTATTTCAATAACTAACTAACCTATCGGACTTTATCACTGAAGGTGGGTACTATTTAAATTGTGTTCTAAAAATAAAACCCACTATAGACGAAGTAGGTTGGAAACTAGATCACGTTGTGAGAAACAATAACTTTATGTTAAAAAATATGGCAATGGCCACAATCTGTCTACACTATGAGTGTGGCACATCAGTATCCTCCTAAATTGTAACTACAGACAAAATTGTAGCTGCAAATAAAATTGATCTCGTAATGTGATCCTGCAGTGGAGGAATATCTGCATATTATCTTATCACGGAATAAGCAAGAATCTACACTATCGCTACTAGTGGCCGCTTATTGTCCAAATTCCAAACCCTCGGCTAAATATTCAATTCCAACTTATCAAATTAAATAATTTTTTGATAAATAACGTTCCGTCTTTTCCATATGAATCCCACGTCTCACCAAATTATGTTAGATCCCGTGGAATATGTGCTAGCATATTAGAATATTCCTAGCATTTCCAAACTACGGGAGTGCAACTGCATATTTCTAAACTAAAAACTTCAAAATAATCAAAACCTGAACTTCAACATTGCATATATAGTAACAACAGAGACAAAATAAATACCTCGGCCTCACAGAAAACCAGCAGTGAAGCAATGCTTGCATTGCTTTTCGTGAGGTTACCGGAGGCCCTAACCCTTTCCTCTCCCCTATTTCCGTCCTTCCCCTCTCCCCCCTCTCCCCTCTTCCCACTTTTCCCCCCTCTCCCTTTTCTTCCACCTTAATGGGCGGCAACGCACTTGTGAGTCTTGAGTTACAGGTGCCCATGGGCGGCGGTAGTCATTTAACATCAGGTGACTGGTCTGCTTGTTTGCCTCCTATACCATAAAAAAAAATTGCTGTGAAATTAATAGGTAACCCAACAAACATTATCGGTTCTTCACTATTATGAAAGGATTTTAAACCTCTACAGGGCCAATTAAAATAACTGTTAAAAAGAAATTCTTTTTATAAATTTAAATAAAGCTCAACTAAAATCTGAGTGAAGCGTTATTGGAGATTCGTTCATAAGGGTGTGTTTACACCGTCTGTTTGCGTAGGCACATTATGTAGATGCGTCTTCGGTAAACACGTTAAAAAAACAAGGGTGGAGGTATATTACAACTGTGTAGGTAGGCACTTATGTAATAAGTAAATATTGTGAGAAAACTACCCGCAATATGTTGGACATTGTTTTTATTGTTCAAATTTTTTAACGGTTCTATGTTTGTTCTTTCCCGGTTGGATGTTTATTTACCATTAATGTTGAGTAATTAATATGCTACGTGGGTGTATGGAAATGTGGTTTATGGTTGAGATTTATTAACATGTATGCCTTTGCCTTTAACCGGGTTATCGAATGGCGTATAGCTGTTAAAACCGCATGTTAAATTTATACATATTACAGAATAACAGACTTTAAAAAATTTGGAGAACAAACTGCTGACAAACAAACAGTTTAGAAATCATATGTTCTTGAATATTTTTATATAAAACTACCCTCACGATTATATTCCGAAGGGGTAGGCAGAGGTGTATTAAATACCTACATTATGACAACTTAAAGATAAGAAAATATTAGTTTTTGTAAAGACAACTCCTGCATTAGGAATATTCCTGTTCCGGGGGGCTTCACAAACATTCAAACAACGGACAAAAAGAACACCCAGACTTGGAACAATTATTTGTGGATCACACAAATTTTTGTCCCGTGTGTAATTGAACCCACAACACTCGGGCGTAGTGGCGATGTTACCTTCAACCATTGCGCCATCCGTGCAGTCAATTGTAAGTAAATTGAAAGGGAAAGGCATTAAGAAGAGAAATTAATGGATTGAAAGGATTCTTGCGAAAGGAATACGGATGGATTGAGAAGTGTAAACAATAGCCCAAACAGGTCAACAGGGCAAACTGGCTGTTCCCTCTAACATCAAATAAATACATCATAGGTACTTATTTACTTATACTATAAAAACCAAACAGCATAACATTGTTCCTTTAAAATGTCCCTTAGGCCGTTATAGGGGTAAACAGCTTCTATTCTACTTTACTAAACGCAGTTAGTGTTGCCAACAGTTTAAAAAGTCATTTATCAAAGTGGAAAAGTTGGCGCGACTTTTATAATGGCCTAATGTGATTTTGACTGCAAACCTTTTAAGTTTTTAAGCAATTTACACATTTATCTCCCATAAATCGAATTAAAGTTAAGTGCACCTTTTTATATTTCTACAATAAGTGCTTCTTTTGTTTAACATAGGATTAATCGCAGCAAGAACTGCAGGTTTGCAGAGAATAAACATGAGGACGAAATAAGTTACCACATGAAACAGCGCAATACTTTGATGGCATAATCTATATTTATAAAAAATAATCCCTATTTCCCGTGGTCACGGCATCACGCGTGAACGGCTGGACCGATTTCGCTAATTCTTTTTTTTTTGTGTTTGTTATTATCAGGAGAAGGTTCTTATGAAAGAAAAAATTAAGAAAGTTGAGCAGAAAATTAGAAAATTTAAGTAAACTGAACGACCATATTAATTTTTCCAATGGAACCACAGCGCTTTTGACATAACTGTCAGTCATTTGACAGTTGACGCGATTGTTCAATATTCATAGTTAAGACACAATGTCTGTCTCTTTATAATTAAAATTCAAGGCAAAGAGATTATTCCTGGCAGCTGGCAGCAACAAAAATGCCCATTTTAGCAGAAGGTCAATTTCTTTCTGTAGTAATAAAATTATGAAATTGGTTTCTTTCTGTCACGCTAAAGACCACTCATTAAAAAGAAATATAGCAAACTAAACTAATTTTGCCAAAAACGAATACATATAAATAACACCACAAAATACGAAAGTATAACATGAAAGAAGACAGAAGAACTCGAAACTTGAATATGACAAGAAAAGTAGGAAAGTTCTAAAAAGTTTTCTTGTACGCTTTGTGCGCGAGAAAAAAAGAAAAAAAGCAAGATGGCGGCGGAGAACATTGTTTTCAGCGGGAGTCGGGGCTAAGCTGTTACATTAACCTCTCGTCGTGCCTTAGTTAACATTCGTAGAACGTGGTGCAACGTCACACGGTCAACAAGTATGCCAGGGTTGAATGTTTGATCTTAGGGATCTTTGCGATCTTGTCGAGGGGATTCGAAGATTTAAATTAAAAGTCTATGCTTATCTAGTTCTATTTTTAAATAGTGTTTACAATTAAAAACAATTTCTTTTTAATCGTTGTTAGTAATCGTAATCCCAACTAATATGTATTACATATTGACCAAATCTACGTTAACGATGACAAAACCGCGACCGAAAGTTAGAAGATATATTGACGTTTTAAATGCGAATACATGAATTGTGAAACTAAGACCACATTCCTTTCATAGAATGATAATAATTTTATATTTTAAATGAATCACAACCCTGTACGTAAATTTATTGTCGTACACTTTACAAGCGTTATAGAACCTTAATTTGTGAGCTTAAAGTTCAATTTGGGTTAAATATGAAACGAGTTAGGCTTTCAAGGAATAGCGTGAACATAATTTGGTATTCGGTGGGACCCCACGTGTTGCGGGGCCGAAGGTTGTGACTAAACCGTGAACTTACGGACCCCATATTGTAGGTTTTTTTAAAAGGATGAATAATAAAATATTTTGGCAAGTTTGGAATAAAATTAAATGTGGCAATTTTTTGTACAATGAAGTTAAAAAGACGATTTTCCAAATCCAACTACGTGAAAACTTTATTGAGGTTTTTCGTGATCATTCAAAGAGTATTAAACTAAACACTCACACCCGGTTTCTGAAAGGCTGATCACAATATTGTTAAACTAACAGAGCTGTCAAGTTAACAGTGGTATCAAATGAATTCGAGTTTCTGAAACGTTGATCAAAGAAAAATTTACTAACAACATTCGAATGTCAATTGACATTCGATTTTGCTGTAAAATTTGACAGCTCTGTTAACTGATCCGATGGTCACATCAAAGTGCCTAATCAAGTCATGCTTTCAGCAATTCAATATATACTTGACAAGAGGTTTGATATAGGATTAGTTAATTTTTGCGTTGATCATCCTTTCCGAAACCGGGTGTAAATCTGTCGCCAAAACATTCTTCTATTTAATGCTTCGGAACTATTTGCTGTGATATTTTTTGAAGTGAAAACTTCTTTAGGCACGTTTGTGCACTTTTGCTATGGGGAAAAGCACTGAACTCGTGACCGTCACGCTAATAATACATATAGATCCACTAGAGGATGCTAATCTAAACATTGTGTTCTAATGTGTGTCCTGCTAATGTGACGTTTTAAGTTCGGTCGTTTCGTTTAAGTTTTCACTTCTGTCGGCAGTCCCATGACTGCCTATTTTTTTAATTGTTATATGCTTAAAAAAAGCTGTCAAATAATTAAACAAAAACTTTATAATTTAATCATCAAATAAATAAGAGAACTAAAGTGTATTGTGAAATGGCCATTAATTGCAGGTACATTAAAATATTACATATGTACGCATTACAATTAACTTTTACAATTGAACAAAATTAAATTACAATACAATTAATTTATCAAACATGAAGTAAAATGCTAATTAATAAAAAAAACATTGACAAAAAAATTCTTACTTCATAATTTTTATGCAAATAAAACACATTTGAGACTTATCCCAAGTATTTTTCACGTGTCCTTAGTCACAATAGTCGGCTGCTGAGGTATCGATCCCGGGGCCTACAGGAAGCGGGGGTGCGTTTCCGGCCAGGGCAGGGGCGGTGTTTTGAAAAATTGGCACCCGTACCAAACATTTTTACTATTAAAATAAGCCAAAATGTATTCTAAGTGGTAAAGAATAAGGTCCAATTAGGATTAAAGCAGACAAGTTTCAAGTAAAAGTAGATATTTGAAAGTGTATTATCTTCTTTTAGAAAAATTGTGTTTATATTAACGTATTACTAGGTTAAATTAAAAATAACTGTAATTGCCATGAAATATATACATATTTACATGAGTTAATCGTGTACCTAATCCTGATTACGACTTAACTATTTCGAAATAATTCATTGAAAATAGTTACAGCTAATTATTATGCGAAAATGTACACAACATTATTGCGATTGCAAAATTCTGCCGTAAAACGAGAAGTTCACAATAAAACACACGGGCACACTAAATATCTACAGGGCACTAATTAGCTAACTTTGTAATGAGATATAACATAACTTTATTGTAGATGCAATTAAAACATCAGCAAATAATGAATGAATTAAAATGTAGATATAAAATTTATTAATATAAACGCAATTTACAAGCGAAAACAATTAAGTACTTGCCCGCAACTGGCTGGTTGTATAACAAAATTATGGGAAATCCCATTTAGTAAGGAACCCTCGGTAACTTTATTTCAACCCAACTATGAGGGTACGACTACAATTTGTAAAAGGCCGCGGGAAATAGCTGAGAGGCGGGAAAAAGGCCTGTCATCGCTGTCATGGACGAATATCTATAGACGATGGCGCGGGAAAAAAATGAGACGCGTCACTATATTTTAGCGTGACATAAGGCAATGGTCACAAGTCTGTACGGATATAAAAAAGATGAAGATTTAAAACAAAATAAAAATAATTAAAAAAAAAACTTATAAACTAATTTGTTTTCATGAACATGTTTAAAGTTTAAACCTTTTTTTAAACTTGATGGATCTAAATAGGGTTTGAGGACTGTTCATAGATTAATGTTATTATTCGTAAGTAGGTATATGAATAATATTAAATATACCGTGATGATTAGATTATGTATGTATTTATAATTCGGGTATCTCGGAAACGGCTCTAACGATTTTGATGAAATTTTGTATACAGATAGTTTTGCATTTTAAGTTTAACTGCATAGTTGTATTTCATGTAAATACAACTAAATTACGATTTTACAAAGTATGTATATAAAAACTTAATTATTAAGTTTTTATATACATACTTCCAATTTGTATATTTCGGAAAACCGGTGACATTATTTACCTTGAAGATAATTATGTTAGAATCAACCTTACCACTATTGCCATAAACTATCAAATTCACTAAATGACAGTAACTGCAATGTTGTTTGTACCGCAATGCGGACTCAAGTGATCGTCATCAACTTATAATGCATGCTTAGCCTTTTTATCGCCCCACTATTGTCAGGCCGACCAATGACGTAACGCTACCGGTATAACTAGTCATAATTATGTCTATTAACTAATTTAGACAACAGACAATTAAGTTAGAATAGGAGAGTTTAAGGAAAAACTGTATATAAGAGGTCCACTGATGAGCATACATTTGTCCTAAAGACTTCTATAAAGCCTTTATCTAAGAGCACCTTGACACTTTGACCATGCTCATTTATTCAAGGGTCTAAATTCATTTAATTCTAAACATTTTAAACGTTATTGAAGTTGGATTTATTCTTTGCAACATATAGCTTTATTAAAACATGTGACTTGTGCGTAACAATGCCGTGTGTGCACTCAGCTTATTCCAACCCCTGCGTGTATTCGCGAGGGCCCCAATAAAATATTGTCGGCAACATTCTGGCGATTCTATCGCAGGCCCGAGCAATAATATTATGACATATTGCTTCTACAGCCAACCTTTTGAAGGGTTTTTCCTTCGAACAAAATACTACACTTATACCAACTAAGGTTTAGCTAAGTATACCTATACATATTGGTATTGGTTAGACCAGAGAGTTCCCTATATTCAGTTTGGTTACATTCTCAAAAATATAACCAAAAGTTTACTGTTGAAAAGTTTTTTTATAATAAATTACATGCATTTTCAAACGCTTTATATTAGGTTGACTTGTACCTATCTATCTAGCGGATCAATTCGTTATCTATGTAACAGAATCTTTCACATTTTCACCGACTTCAAGAAGATTAACTTGAAAATTTGCACACGTAAAAAGGATCGATGACAATGCAAGACTAAAGTATTTCAAAATGCAAAATTAAAAAAAAAACGCTGTAATGAAACCGAAATAAAAATAAGAACGAGATTCTAGAACACGGATAAACATACATTTTTACAAAGACAATACTGCTTTTACTTATACATATTACTTATGCCAAACATAGTACATATAATACATATAAACACCCGGACCAAAGCAAATATACATATTCATCTATACAAATATATATGCACTGAGCGGCAATCGAAACCGCGGGGCCCAGCGTTCTTTAAATACCTTGATGAGAAAAATACGGATTATAATTATTTGAGCAATTTATTTCACATGTACAACAAGCCACTTGTAATAGCTATCGGAAAGGGGAAGCAAGCCACATTTTACATAACAATTGTCGAACAAAATAACAATGTTGCCTTATCAGAAAAACTTCACAAAAATAAAAATTATATCTTCAAAAATTAACTAACCATACTACTGTTTTTGTGTTACTGTGCAGATTTTAAATAGATACACAGTTTGAATTGTATACGTAATATATCAAAGCTAATGGTATCTAAAAGAAATAGAATCCTAGTTATGTTGTAAGTAAAAATATTTAAAAGTGGTGAAATATTGCTTCTAAAATTAGTTTTACTAAGAAACTGGCACACCGGTTAGTTCCGTAGGTAGTTTTCAACTACATAAGTGTTATGCACAATAGTGGCAAGTCCGCCCGCCTTCACAAAGCGCGGGAAGGCTTCGGGCGCCATATTGTCGTCGCCATGGCTGCCGGCGGAAGTGACGCGCACGTGAGGGTTGCTTCCGGGGACGCATTCCGTTTCACGCAGTTCAATGTCACAATATAGTGGTCATGCTCCGTTTGCGTTAATTGTTTAGAACTCCGGCTGCATTCGGAAAACTTTAACGGGATGATATATAATGTGAATCTTAAATGGTCAAAAGGACTTTGCCTTGTAATTAATTAATATCACTAAAGTATTAAAACGTGGGAATTGACAGAGTATGCATTTTTTTCTGAATGATTCTTTAATATTTATCCTAAATAATTTGAATCTTATAATACCTTAATAGGTATACATTATAGGTACCTATTATTCCTTAATCTATCTGTAATCAAAAAACATCTGAACATCTACAATTTTTATTACTATAAGAACCACATAAACAAAAAATCTTGTTTAGTATTCTCTGTAGGAAAAACTCTTATTAAAAGCTATTTACTGACCTATATTCTATCTAAAAACAAACAAAATCATAGTAACTTAAGCAAAGCTGATTAACACCCAACTTTGTTAATAAACTGCTAATAACGTGGTTCATTCAGGTAACAATTATTCTCCAATACTAACCTTAACATTCTCCAACAGGTCTGGTTCTCCAACCGTCGAGCGAAATGGCGGCGCGAGGAGAAGCTCCGGAGTCAGCGGCGCGACGCTCCGGCCGCGTCCCCGCCCGCGCCCCCCACCCCTCGACTACCCCTCAACGGAGGCTTCAACTCTATGTATAGCCCCATCCCGCAACCTATCGCGACTATGGGCGATTCTTATAGGTGAGTTAAAATATTTCTTTTTTTGGAAAATTTCTCAATAGAAGCTGTTGTTCTCTAGGTACTTAAAGACTCCTACTTAGCTTAAGTTAAGTTATCAGATCTAGACTAAGAGACGTCTTAAGCAACCTGTTTCAAGTCCTCAATAAATTGGGACCTACTAATTTCTGTTTGATTCAAAATCTTAAGTTAGACGTTTTAATTCCAATCAGGCGAAACTAAACTTAATTAAAAATTGACCATATTAACTATACAATACTCAAATGATTTAAGAAACTGTGAGTTGACACTTATGTACTCGTGCAAGTAAGAAATGTCATTAGATATACAAAGAAAATATGATTGAGGTGATTCTTGAGGTTTCACTACTCAAGCCGGTTTGACAAATTTGAAAATATAATGACACTCTATTTCTTTGATAAATATGTAGAATCAACCGAAGTTGAAAAAAATAAAAGCAGAATCACACTTTCAAACGCATTATTTATATAATCCATAGATATTTCTAGAATATTTGGAGTACATTGGAGTAGCCTTACAATATCTCTGTCTGTGTGTGTCTGTGTCTCGAGACTTAACAACATCTTATAATTAGCTATATAGATAAGATAAGATAAGACAGCTTAGAGAGAGTAGCTTATTCGACCGTCCACCACTTAAGTCTAGCTGAAAAAAATGTCTTTCTAATGACACATAACTTGACATAACACACTCACAAATAGTAATAATAATATGTATTAATTATGTATTTATTAGTCATCTGGTGTGAATTCTTAAAGGGAAAAATAGCGGTTTATGATTAAAAAAAAGGGCATTTTTAATTATTTGAAGCAAAACGCTGTTGGGCACCAACATAGTCCGTTGAGCTTAGATAGTCCAAATTCGTCGTTAACGGAGCTCTATCAATGACCAAAGATAAATGTCTGTCAATGATCACGCTTAGCAGCAGCGGCGGAATTACACATTTGCCGCCAGTAGGCTATTAAAATTTTGCCGCCCCTACCGGTCGGTCTATCTAATTTGATTCCCCAGGACAAGACATAAAAAATAATGTAGGCCCCAAATTTGCAGCTCCTAAAATCTGCCGCCCTAAGCTTCAGCCTACTCAGCCTGCTGGTAAATCCGCCACTGCTTAGCAGAGACTAGATTTCATCGGTTCTTTGTAAGAATTGACTCGGTATAAAACAAAAATATTGAAACTAAAAGTATTTTATATTTAAGGATAAGTATATACAGAAGACTTCTTAGTTGCCATATCGTAGAATATACATATTTTCACATGTCTCTAAATAAAACGGTGATAACAGACGTTCATCTTACACGTAAGCCGTAAAAGCTTAAAGCAGGCATACAGTTTTTAGTCTCAACACGCTTCTTATTTGCAATAGGTGCACTTTCCTTCGGTTCATGAGTTAGTATCCATACACAACGACACATAAACGTAATTAAAAATGAAAATAAATAAATTCCGAATAAAATTCTTTTATAACTCGCACGGTATCGCCATCTATCATCGAGCAGCGCCACTAATTAAATTGAGCGCGAAGTCGAGCGGCAAAGTTCGCGCCTTCTTGCGTTTCTACCACGACGCCTAATGTCGGCTTTTCCACTTCGGTTATTTTTTAATAGTGAGAATACGTAATAACCATTTTAGTGCCAAGAATTGTAGACTGTAATTTATAAGCTTTATAATCTGTAAAGGTTTTCGTCTCGTTGTTTTTGTATAAAATAATTATTTCATTTATTTCTTGCCTTGTATTTTATTATTAAAGAATTATTTTCGTGTTTTCATTTAAATTGTTAATAAAATTTTAAGACTGTCTTCGAATCGTCCCGAAACTTAAACCCAAAGGACATTTAATTTTATTTTTGTTGAAATATTTTGGTTCTGGGTACAATACTAATTTCTGTTGATTATTTCGAGTGACATAATATTTAGCCAACAACTTAAGCATTATTATAATAATAACACTAATATCTTTAAATAATAATAATTCAATAATTGGTTTGATGTTTGTTTGTTGTGAACTTGTGACATACAAGACTAAGTTGGTGCCGTGGCGTTTTGGATAGTACTTTTTATTTTAGTTAAATCATAGACAACGGTTAATGTAATCATAAACATGCAACTCTATGATTACACAGATATACAATCACCTCCTTAGTTCAGATATTTAGTTTGAATTTATTTTCCACCATGATATTGACAATGCACTTTCCGACAGTTCGATGTCGGGTGGGCTGACATCGTCGTGCCTCCAGCAGCGGGACGGCGGGTACCCGTACATGTTTGGCGACGTGCTCGGCAGCGGTGGTTACTCAAGAGCACCAGCCGCACACCAACAACATGCAGCATATTCACAGCCTCAAGCAGCCCCTAGTACTGGTGAGTTTATAACACTTTTAATGTCACGTTTTTAAGGAAGTTGGGGCACAGCAATTTTTGGACTATGTAGTGTGACTAGAAGTGTAGAAGGTCATGGTAAACCAGCAGTAATAGCATAGTGTTGTATAGCTATTGATGAGTAGAGTAACTAGAACTATTTGAAAGGGAAATAGGAATATACCTTTAGCAACGTTAGAGTGACACCACTAATGTTGATATGTGTAAAGACACATAAACAATATATACATATCACGTCATATTATGTAACAAAAGTGTGTCAGCTCCGATGCACGACTGGAGTTTACAATGTTACGGTGACATATATAACATATATAGACGCTGTGCAGTATATATATTATACAATCATACTTACGTGAATCTCTCACTCTCCCTCTATATGAAAATTATTTTTTAAGTAATAAACTCCAAAAAATTAATAAGAATCTGTCCTAACAATACATAACTTAGGTACGTCTTTTCCCTGGACCTGTCATTTACTTACCATTCCAAATCTAATTAAATTAAGACAGACCAGAAACATACTAAAAACAAAACACCTCGAACAAAACATTCTCAGTTACAAACATATAACGAAAAAATAAAATCAAGGAATGCTACAACAGCGACGCAATTGAAACACGAGGCTTTGGAAAATATTTACCAACTTTGTAATAAAATGTAAAAAAAAATGCTGAGTCAAGAGCAAGGGGCGTCTGGCCCACAAGACCGACATGATGGGGGAAACAAAAACAGAAAAAATAGGTATTCATGCTCCGATTGGATTTGTCGTTGTCTTTGCCTTACAAATAGCTTTTGAGTTGATTCTGCTAATAGTAGGAGATAGTAGAAATGCGGGAATATGCAGTAACCTTATGAAATTTTTATTTAACATACCAAAGTTAAATATATAAACGAATACTAAGCGCCAGGAACGATGTTTATTATTCAGAAAAAGAATAAACAGCAAGGCGCTGGCATTGCCATTGTTTTAAAAAGCCGTAACTTTTCCATTTGATATTATATATCACGCGGCGGACATTTTTAGCCGTAGGTGGCGGAAAGCGGTATGAATTATTGTTGTTTGGGGCGTTTCGCGGCATTGTTCGTCTGCCGAGTTTTCAACGCAAACCGCGAACAAAAGAGTTTTTCACAATTCAAAATGCACGCTCTCGTTTCATTTACTCTTTTGCGCTCTTTCGACGGGTGCATTTCCAGCTTCGTGCGGTATTAAATAATACGGATTTGTTCTACTTTTCGCTTTTTGGATTCGGTCCTTTTACGAATTTCGCAGAGTATGGAGTATTTTTCCTTTTCAGTCTCAGATTATTTTTGATCAAAATACATATTTTATTTCTTTGTTTATTTTATTCCCATATTTCATAAATTTTATTAAGATATATGCAATATAAAAGAATCTATTTTAACCTTGTTACTACCAAAAATAAAATAAAAGATCATAGACAAACCATTGACTAAACGAGTCTCGGGAGGATTGTTTAGAGGCGATAATAACGAGTAATGAATGTAAACGGTGGTACCCCTTCACGCTGGCGGAACGGAAAACTCTTATCGGCTTGCCACACGCGCGCTGTGCGATCGGGGTAATAACGGATATATAAAATCTATACGTTTAGCATATTCTCATGGTTTCTTTTGTGTGAGTAATAAGGAGGACATTAAGCAGTCTTATTTTATTACAAACATATTACACACATACAACATTAAAATATATTACAGTCAAATAAAAAATCTTACAAGAAGAAACAGTCTAAGGGTATCGACATTTATACTCTAAGAATAAATAAGATTTTATCTAAGATAAATTTAAATCAAAAGTTTTCTAAAATTTATAAACCTTAACTTTAATGTCGACTTGTTAGCCATCCGATCGATACCACAAATCATTGCATGAAGCTAAACACCATCACACAGTATATAAAGGTATGCGTCAGTTACAAACACGGATGGCTTTATGACTGAACCATATTGGCTCGACGTGACATAATCGAAGTGGGGAGCCTACGGTGCATAGATAACGTGATTGTGTGTAATAAACGGAATGCAATCGGAATCCTATTAGACATATGGCCCGCCCGATATTGATACATAACGGTAATAGGTTTCACGTTTGATTGTGTTAACATGTGCTGCTGATACGTTTAGTTATCGCATGTTGAAACTACTTGAAACTATTAACTGAAAATTTCAAATACGTGTAGGATTAGGACTGGGATATAGGTTTAAATTTTTTAATAGGGGCCAACCATAAATTACGTCACACGGGAAGGGGAAACATGTGATGGGGCGGAGTTAGGTCATAAGCTTCGTTACGTCACTTGTTAAAATCAAAAGTATTAAAACACAAAACATTAACCACCAACGAAAAATAAAAAAATAAAAAGTATCTTTATTACGAGAGGAGTTTTGTCTACACGTTACACAAGATGTTGTTTTGATTAAACAGGCTTCAAAGGGATATGTTACTTTAGGAAATATGACTCCGAAGATAAATTCGCTACACTGTTACCACAGCTATCTCTGGATCTCCGAGAGTCATTCACAGCCACAAACGTGACCACCTGTGACAAGGGTCGAAAAATCATGAAATTCATGTGACGTAATTCATGGTTGGTCCCTTTGTGTTACTAAACACATTATTAGTTTTATTTCATTAATGAAATTAAATTTCGTATTGAGATTCTGAGACCAGTTTAGCAGAACTACTGAACTGAACGTTTGTTCAACCTTAAAACTTTACGAGTTGAGTATTGTTTTGAATTCAATTCAATCTGAAGAAGCAGTCAGATTTTTTTTTATATTTTCATGTTACATTTAAGTAAAGAAATAAGTTAATTAGTGTCAGTTAAAAATTAAATTACTAGACTAGTACAGTAGACAACACTCTCAGAATGAACTGTTTTATAAAATGTCTTTCATGTTTATTTTTTTTTAAATTGTCGCCCTTTGTTCCATAGGTGTAATATCGGCGGGCGTAAGCGTGCCTGTGCAAATACCATCGCAGGGGCCGGACCTCGCATCGAACTACTGGGGGAGGCTTCAGTGATCTCAGCTATTCGGGTTCCCGCATCGACTGTTGTCGATGCCTGAGAACCCGACCAACATACCGGAGTCGCCATCTAGAGGCGAAATTGCGCACAACTACGCCGACTCCCATTTGTCTATGAACGCTATCAACATGACTGCCGGCCATGATGCCAATGTTTTAGCGGCAGATTTACAAGAACAAAACAATGCAGTATCGTAAGTGTTTACATAAGACTGTATCCAGTGTTCGTTTAATTGGTCAATATGTTCAAAGTCCGACATTGTTTTTCATGTTAGTGAGATTTATGTTCTAAATGGTGCAAGTTATTTTAATTTTGTACAATAGTATTCGGATTAATCGTTAATATTAAGAGGCAACTGATGATGTTCAAACTTAGAGTAAGTGAGCGACCGTACACAAGGACGTATGCTGCGCACTGCCGAATTGTTCTTTAAAATATTGTTTACACAGACATTATTTTATGTATATTAACACACGTAAACTACACTTACTTTACGATAGAGCATGTTTCATTGAGTACGGTCAGTAAAAATAGTAAGCTAGTAAAACAATAGCACGCAACTGTAAATATATAAAAGCGCCATCTATTGTCGAGTAGAGAAAGTTTCTTTAATGGTTGCCAGAATGACTTCGGCGGGAGAATAAAATTTAAATTGTTTGTGCCAATGTTTGTAATAATCGAGTGTTATGCGCCCTTTGCGAGCACAACCCTTTTTATTTCTTTGATGTATGCAGTAGGGGTGCGAAATATTAATGCTATAGAGAAAAAACGCATTCATTATCGCGTTTGTTTCTCTCCCCTATCGTCAGCAACAAATTGTAATACAACTTAATAATGTTTGTTACTATTGTGATGACTCTTGTATAATATTGTTACTAAATAGATGTTGTACGTAACGTGTCAACTCCGTTCATTGCTAGCACACCTCGAAACGAATTAATTTATTATTTATTGATTGTAAAAATTAAGGTGAATTTTGCTGTGATTAAAATACTTATAGTATTAGTAAATTATGTTAACACAAATATGTTTCGAACTATTCATAAAAACATTATCCGTCTTTATGGTTAAGGTACACTTTTCAACAACAGCCTGTACTTATTGTTAATTTCACATCAAAAGGTCACTTTCACATTTATTTTCTTATTTATTCTACATTTTCGCGGGAAAATGTTCCGAAACCTTTATTTTTCACATGTTCCATCTGGTACATTTGCCTTCGAATCCGTAGAAATAAGTTAAATCATAATCTTATTTAAAATATGCCATTTCTGTGTCAACGAATGGCGGATGTATTTTTTTTAAATAATAAGATTTTTTACACATTTTTAATTTAAATCAGTAACATCTCTTATTGATTTCGTAATCTCCCAAAACGACGAGAGCTTACTGAGACTTCGGCTCATATGAACATTGTAAAAGCAACTGGAAGATATTGTTAAGTGCTACTCAATTATAAGAAGTCATTAAGTTTCGTACTGCTATTGTCACTGTAAGCTAAAATTGTATCAAAAGAAGATTTAACGATATTTATCATTGAGTAGCGTTTGAGTATTCGTAATTAACTGAAACAGAGATGGATATATTTGTACCATAGTCACAGTAAAATATGTTTTATTGAATGAGTAAAGCTTTTGGAGAGTGCGGTCGTAAAGAGAGGCTCACATATTTCTGTAATTTTTTTTTTCATATTGGTGCTGGCAAACAGCACAAATTATTATTTAATCTATCAGTTGATAAATATGTATATTAATAATATATATTTTCATTAAGAAATGCAATATGGAAGAGGTATAGACGTTACAGTAATGTATGTAATTTAGTTTGATATTAAATGTAAAATAAATTATTACTCGATATAAGTGCATATAGATTGAGGAAATTACAGTGAAATTTATTAATAAATATTGCATTAACCATTTCTATTGTTTTATTCACTTTATTAATATTTTAAAATTAATTTTAATATTTTCTTTTTCGAAATTTATTCTTAAAGTGTGTATAATAAACATAACAAAGATATAGATAATACAGATATCAAATGTTATTAATAAAATAGCGGGAAAATAATTCTTATTGCGTAACTGCAGTGTTGCCACCCTAAAAATTATACGACAAAATTATTCTGTTAAGTATATTTGGGCGGTATATATTAATTTTGTGTCGGTTAACTTTGTTGCACCCTAATGCAAGGGGCCCACAACAATGGCATGGGATTTAACGTGTTGTATTGAAGGTATTATAGTGATCTAAGCGTGAGGATAGTGTAATAATAAATTATTTTGAATTGCCTGCTCATCGGTACACAAGAGTAATAATTAACTATTCAAATATTAAGGAAACTAGTGTATTATAATATATTTCTAAAGGGTTTTTCCCGCGCATATAACATTAAAGTGACGCAAATAGTTTACATGCTCGACAGTAACATTTATTTATTTATTATGTTGTTACATACACACGCTCACGCCTGTGCGATTCCCAAAGAGGTAGGCAGAGGCGTATTAAACACATTTTTCCAACATTGCCACATTTTGCCAACATTTGCCACATTTTGCCAACTATAATTTGGTCCCCACTCACGTTATAGGGGTCAAACCTCAACCGGACACTGGGAAATAAAGATAATTAAACTAGGAAAATATTAAAAGGGAAAAGTCGTAAGAAGGGTTTATACGGATGGAGTCCTACACCTGCAAATCGAACTGGTTTAAAATACATGTTTGATCCCAAATTAATAAACAATTGTCTCTTTTGTATAAAATTTAAAAAAATCACATGGCTAAAAGCTTGCCTGCAATCATGATAAATAGGTCCGTAGATACAAACAATAGTGTGCTATCAAAACCACGCATTCAGAAGCGCCCTACGCAGTAAGCAAATGCGCAGATTATCAACGCTTTTAATTGGTTTACATGTTGTCTCGTCCCCCTATCTATCGAATGCGTTTGATTTGAATGGCTAATCTTGTATAACGGTATTTTGGGGGGTAATGTTGGAGCCAGATTTAAACATTTGTCTGATGATCTTATTTCATTCATAGTAGATTTCAAATAGAAAAATTTACACGACAGGAATGTGTCTCATAATAACAAAAAACTTATTAACACTCCTTTTGAAGAATTTATACCATGTTTGACTATATAAAGTTAAAACGCATATTCACATTAACTTTAAAATGAAGTTCTCTTTCAATGTTCAACGCATTTTTTAAACTAGTATGAAAACTGACATCTCTAGGTTTTATCTAATTTGAATAAGAGACCTTTACATCTAAAGAACTTACAATTAGTTATTACTAGAGATCGGATAATCGGATGCATATTTACCTAAAGTTATTTTTTGGATAGCAAATTATGGAAGCGGCTTCTAAGTATATTTTTATTTACGAATGCAGTTGTATTGTCGCGTCGCTACTTGCGCACAAGCAAGTATAATTTGCCGTCTCACTCGCACTTACAAAATGCTTACATTTCCTGGAGTTTAATAGGCCCGATTTGACACTTGTTACAACGTAATAAGGTTGTTTTTGCTTCGTCAAAAATCACTGACAATAAAAGTAGGGAAAAGCAACCATTATACGTTGTAACAGAGCAAGTGTCATTTGTGTCAAACTGGGGTTTATTACATCTCACGGAGTATAGGTACACTTAAATTTGAATTTTCTGGAATCGCGGGATTCTTTCGATAAAAAAGTGCTTTCCATAATAGCCAACATCTGAACTTTAGGTAAATATGCATCCGAATATCCGATCTCTAGTTATTACATAAACAAATATGTAAACTAAACAATTATTACAAGAGTAAACAGAATTTTAGCTTTGTTTTCCTCAATCAGTAGAACGCAAGCTGAAAGGAGACAAGTGTAGAGGCAAAGAAGCAGTGTTGCCAGGAAAACCCTTTAGAATACCAGATACTACAGGACAGAGTATTATACTCTCTTCTGTTCTTTGAATAAATGATTTTCAAAAAAAACATCCAATTAACTGATACAAAGTATGTCCAGATTTAGAACTAGGTACATATCTGTAAATCCTAAATACAGCTGACCCACGGGATCGAACCTAAACTGCTTAACCACTGCACCTACAATAAATTTGTGTATTTCGCATAAGTACGTTTAAGTAGCGTTCAGAATATTGGGCGTAATAGTGCTTCAAACAGAATTGTTTTTTTCACAATCAAACAAATAATTTAATTATTTATGCAACTTATATTTATTAATTAATTTGATGAAATATTACATTCATTACAATAAAGTCACATTCAGTCTTACAAGCTTTGATATGATTGCGTAATAAAATAATATTTTGATCGACACAGTCAAAAATAACAAACAAACAACAAAACTATTAGGAAACCAATAGAAGTATATACATGCGGTAAAGGACGGCGTACCGAAAACTGAAATAGTAGGTTCAGATCACCATTCCCAATTCAAAATCTTTAAAAAAAAAAAAATTTTTTTGCTTATAATTTTATTTTTTTGGATTAAAATGGTAGCATAACAATATGGATGTCTCTCATATGCCGCGTTCCAATAATCAAGAAACAATTCGTTTTGCTTACGGACGGTAAAATTTCTTTGAATTTACAACGAAAATATTACCGTTCGTAAGCAAAACCAATCGTTTCTTGAATATTGGAATGCGGCATTAGTGTCTACTGTTCCGTATGTATCTTAAAAGGACTCTCACAAGGTGTATATGCCCCTGTTTAGGAACCCTAAAAAATTGTAAATTTTAACAAAAACAATCGAGCGCTGCTTGTTAATACTGTAGGATTTGACAACAAATTATTGTTTTAGCGCTGCAGCGCTTTTTAGTTTTAATTCAAATAAAAACGGAACATGTATTTTGTTCTGAGTGGCTTCTCTACTACATAATATCTCGATGCACCTACACAAATAATTTTAGAATTTTATTTATTTTTTATCAGATTGGTTCAAGTATTAACCGTCTATATTTGTGTGTACAACGATCCTTAAATATGACCCCACTTTTCTGTAACACGTAAATAATCTGTTTTCAACTAAATAACACGAGATGTTTACAACCCGATTTAACTAATTAAACTTGTTTTTTATTTGTGACTGTGTCGGTCAAGGTTAAAACTTATGACTACACATTATCTACACGATAAACACGGGTTATTTTACATAATAAAGTAATGGGAGTAACAACCGTATACAATATTTGACCCACGATATGCTGTGTATTTAGACATAACGAGACGATCAACGACTCTAAAAAGAAGACATGTTTTTAATCTTAATTAAAATATTACGAACTATCACATACGGGCAAAATTATATGCCGAGATCAACCGAAAAGGGTTTCGAACTAAGTTTAAACTACAACAATTTAACTAAACTTGAGTCTGGGGGAAGTACCTACTCTTTAAGCAACGAAAATGACAATGTAGCTTCCCCCTTTACTCTCCTTACATTTGGGGTATGACTTTAAAAAAAACGAGACCTTGAGGCCAATTACCCCTTGGTATGTACAGTCAGCAAGGTTAACTATATACATTCAAATTATCTATAGCACTAAAACTATTAATAAAAGTGTTTAAGGATTTTTTGACTGCTCAAAGAACAAAGTGAAATAAACCCAAGGAACAACCCTTGGATTTAGTTAATATATGATATGTAATATATGGCAGATTTTAATGTTGCTATAGTCTGTACTTAGAATGTGTTACGCGGCTTTCGTTATTGACTGTAAATACTGCATTTTTATTTTGCATAATATCACTCGAGGTTATACAGAATATCTCGAAAAATGTCTGTCTGATTCGATCTCTCTGACACTCAATACAAGTCATCTCTGAATATTGACCGAATTCATAAAGATAGTTAGGTATTCTTTGGGGACATAATGACTAATATTTATATAAATATTTCTCTAGACTACGTGAATGTGCCATTTTATTATGGGTAGGTATATATATATAATAATGGTCATTTTCGTAAGACACACGGTCGTAAAAGTTTCTTATCGTTTTGTCTGACGATGTTTATTTATTAATATCAAAGTAAATAGTTTTGCCAAAGATTATATGTAAGTATAGAAAAGAAATCGTTAGCTTTTGTGAAATATAAATAAAGGCTGGGACAGACAGACGTCGAAACGGAAGCGAAATAGAATATAAATATTTTTTATTCTTATTCTTAGTGCACCAAATGGTATGCCTCTAAGACCATCTGGTTGATAAAAAGTAGGTAGTCACGTAAGAGGTATATACTTAGATAAAATAAAAAAGTAAAAATAACCATAAAATTATTTGACCCTATTTTTTAATATACCTACCTTATCCGCCAGCATATCACGGATATGCTGGCGAGTTTTAGTTGTAAACATTTACACGCAATCCTTGTTTCCGAGTCCTGGCTGAAACCATGTCTCCCCTCCTCTTTATACTCCCTACCTGGGTTCGAGCTCATAAGAAATGATCGTGCGACTGGTGGTGGGGGTGGTGTAGCTATATATCTCCGGACTAATATTCCTCATAACATTGTTGACATGTCGCCACAACCCCCGCCAGCAAATGCGGGTGAACATCTCTTTATAGAAGTCGAACTCAATCATACTAAAATCCTACTCGGTGTATACTATAGTCCTTCCCTGCGCATCAACTTCTTCCCATCCTTTGAAAACCTACTGGAGAACCTAATTCCATCCTATGAACATACAATTATCATGGGCGACTTCAATACTTGTCTTTTAAAAAATGACTTCCGATCTTCCTCTCTTATCTCTATACTTCAATCTACTAACCTTTGGTCTCTCCAACTCAATGCTACTCATCATTTTCCAAATTCCATTCCATCTCTTCTTGACCTTATCCTAGTTTCTTCCAGAGGCCACGTCGCCAAGTACGGTCAGTACTCAGCCGACGCGTTCTCCCATCATGACCTCCTATTCCTGTCCTACAAAGTCCGTCCTCCTAAACCTAAACCTAAAATACTTATGCAGCGCAATTTTGGTGGCATGGACGTGAATGATTTGCGTGATGATGTCAACAGCATCGACTGGTCACCTTTGTTAGCTACAGATTCAGTTGATAACAAAGTTGATTTTTTTACTACCTGTATCCTGAATCTGTACGACAAGCACGCTCCAGTAAGACCTGTTAAGCTAAAGCACGCACCTTCACCATGGCTAACAAGCGAGATAAAGGCACTCTTGTCCAGGAAATCTGCAGCTAAATATAAACTTAAGATAAGGCCTAGCGACAGTAACAAAGAAAAATATATATCGATACGAAATCGCTGCAATAAGGTGTGTAGAGATGCACAACGCCAACATATTCACAACTCTGTTCAAAACGGAGATCCAGCCAAAGTCTGGAAATTTCTTAAGACACTTGGAGTTGGAAAATCACGGCATAATGTCACCCCAAAAACTTTAAATATTGATTTACTTAATCAACACTTCACTGCCCTGTCCAATTTTGATGGGACTATTAAGGCAATTACGCTGAACAATCTTTCTTACATTCCAACGCCTAGTTATGATCCTTTTATTTTTAATCAATTCTCGGATTGTGATGTTAAGAAGAGCATTTTAGGGATCGCATCTAATGCAGTTGGTAGTGACTATGTCAGCCGTAACATGATCCTTCCTATCCTTGACGAAATTCTTCCTATCGTTACCCATATCCTTAACCATTCATTATCCAGCGGAGTTTTTCCATCTACTTGGAAAGATGCCCAAGTCACACCCATACCAAAAAAACCAAACCCTGTATCCCACTCTGACTATCGTCCGATTTCCATACTGCCTTTCCTTTCTAAAGTCCTTGAGCGCCTCGTCCACAACCAACTTAGTTCATTCTTGACCAAAAATTGCCTTTTTAACTCCCACCAATCTGGTTTTCGTCCCGGTCATAGTACTGTTACAGCCCTGGTGAATGTTACGGATGACATAAGAACCGGAATGGAAAATGGAAATCTTACTGTTTTTGCTCTCCTCGATTTTTCCAATGCTTTTAACACAGTAGATTTCGACATTCTGCTTGGCATACTAAGCTCTCTTAACATATCTCCAACGGCAATTGATTGGCTTCGTAGTTACCTGTGCGGTCGCCGTCAGCGCATATGCATCGATAACACTAATTCATCTTGGTGCAACATATCTGCCGGCGTACCCCAGGGCGGCGTTCTATCTCCTCTTCTTTTCGCAATTTTTATAAATTCAATCTCACATCAACTTCTTTCTCACTACCACCTTTATGCAGACGACCTTCAGATATACTCTCAAGCACCTTTAGAAAAACTGTCTGAAGCAGTTGACAATATTAATACTGATCTGGTTCGAATCCGTGATTGGAGTGTGTCACATGGGCTTACCGTAAATCCAACCAAGACCCAAGTTATTATTGTTGGCAGCTCTAGGAAGATTTCAAGGGTTACCTGGACCCAACTTCCGCAGGTTATTTTTGATGGTATCCCGATTCCAATCAGTCAAAAAGTAAAAAACTTAGGGATCTTTATTGACCACGAGTTATCTTGGGGCCCACAATTGCAGGAAGTAAGCCGCAAAATGTTTTCATCTGCGGGATCATTGAGACGGCTACGCAACTTTCTTCCTACTGTCACCAAAATTGCACTTGCAAACACGCTACTACTCCCAATACTTGATTACGCAGATGTCAGCTATCCAGATCTCACCGAGGCCCAATTAGACAAACTCGAGCGACTCCAAAATCTTTGTATAAGATTTATATTTGGTTTACGCAAGTATGATCACGTCTCAGAATTTCGTCAAAAGCTTGAGTGGTTACCCATACGCCTTCGCCGGAATGCTCATATCCTTTCTTTATTATATAATATATTGTTTAACCCTTCCACACCTTCCTATCTTAAGGGACGCTTTGAGTTTCTTCATGACACACATTCGAGATTCTTAAGATCATCGGAAAACTTAGAGCTAAAAATGCCTTTGCACTCCACATCGTTCTTCGACAAATCTTTCACCGTTGTTGCTGCAAGGTTGTGGAATGCATTACCTATAGCAATAAGAAAGGCTCAAACTGTAAACGCCTTCAAAACAATGGTGAAAAGTCACTACCTAACCTTATAGCTCCATCAAGAGGTATTCTGAATGCATGTGACACTTGATGGTTATCATGTTTATTTGCAGAATATTGGTATGTATTTTCTCAGCATTTAATTTTATTATTCATGTTATTGCTTCGGTATATATGAAAATATATGTAAATATAGATATATATATATATTTGTATATTTGTATATTTATATATGTATATTGTATGCTTATGTATAAGACTAGGTATATGTGTATGTATATATGTAGTACACCGACAACTACTACTTAATTCTGCCACTAAATCCATCCTAAGGTTGTCTGGTAGAGATCGCTCTTAGCGATAAGACCGCCCATTGTACATAACATTAATATTAAGATCAATCATTGTAGTTTAATGTATTATGGTGTACAATAAAGAATATTCTATTCTATTCTATTCTATTCTACCCTATAGTCGGCGTTGAGTTATACATAGGTTTGTTTAAATAAGGTATTTTGTTAAAGTTGGATGCATACTAAATCACTGAAAAGTGTACATAAGGGAGTTGGGATGTTGTATAGTGATTTGGTATTAATCTATATATATATATATATATATATATATATATAACTTTTAATATAATGTCCCTAAAATTAAATTATTAATAATACAGAGCCTCTTCAAATAAAATAATTATGTCACATGTATTTCACGACGCCATAATAATAATTAAGGTTTGAAGTTAAATCGATTGCGATTTATTAACAAAAACAATTTTAAGTACACTTCACTATTAAACGCTTTTTTTCACGTAATAACGTCATAAATTTTTGATTCGATGAACGCCGGCTGCACGCACGAAAAAGCATGACTCTTTGTCACGTTCCGCCTGAGCTGAGCGTGCAAGCGAGAGCGCGGAACAAGCCATAGAGAGGCACGATCGGCCAAAACGTTCGGATTGTGACGATTAGATTTTCTTATGACGTTATCACGTAAAATTGTCGTCCGTAAACCGACTTTACAGACAACCAATTTTTTTTTTAAATAATACTTATCTACTAATATACAAATTTTAACAATTTTAAGTTAAATATATAGCAAAGTCACATTTATTACAAACGCTACTCATTTATAAGATACCCACCCACAAATCTGTCGCCATAATTCACCTTAAAATGACAGTAACACCGCAAAGTTTACGACGTCTGTCATTGAGGCATTAGCATATAAAAAAAAAACTTACTTTTATATGTAAACCCTTGCGACTAGTTTAATTATTTGTGCAATTACATTTAATTATTTGTGTTAGTCAGCAGTGGACTTCGCTCAGTATTTGTCCTGGGCAATATTGTTGATCCTGACTGCTGATCCCGGGGGGTGACACCTTGAGGGTATAACCTGGAATGTAAGAACAGCGAGTTTACTCCTCATTCGATTCGAATCATCATTTCAGTCATAAGACATCCACTGACTCCCTCTATGACTTCCAAGTAGCCCGATTGTAATGGAATGGTACAAGGCACAGGAAGTGATCGATCTGATATACGAGTAGATGTAATCGATAAAATTTCAAATTAAAATCACGATCCATCTAACGTGCATATAATTCGCGAAATTTCAAAAACAATTATTAACCTACATCAAATGTTACGTTAGAATGCTAATAAGTATCATCGCTTCGCATCCAATTACACGAATTCTTGCAAAGATCTTGCACCGCTCGTTAAATACTAAGTTCGATTTTTTTTAACTCGAATCGATTTTTTACCTTGAATCATCCATCTCTCAATCGCTATTAGCAATCAAATACTCTTTCGAAACATCTTGGATATAAGACACTTCCAAATAAATATTAAATAGAGTATCATAATTTTTATTTTTAAAAGTACGTCATTTTTTTTAATGGTATACGGGGCAAACGAGCAGACGGGTAACCTGATGGTAAATGACTACCACCACCCATGGGCACCTGCAACTCAAGAGTCACAAGCGCTGCCGGCCTTTACGTTGGGCGTAGGGGAAGGGTGGAAGAGGGGGCGCGGAGGGGGAGAGAAGGGTTAGAGCCTCCGGTAACCTCACACACTCGGCGAAAAGCAATGCATTGCTTCACTGCCTGTTTTCTGTGAGGCCGTGGTATCAATACGGTCGAGCCGGCCCATACGTGCCGAAGCATGACTCTCCTACGATTAAACCTTAAACCCAACCTGAAATAAATAACCAGGCTAGCGACCCGGCCACGCGTTGCCACAATATGTTTTAATTGCAAATAATTAATTTGCAATTAAAAAATATTGTGACTTTAAATTGAGATAAAACTATCCTATCACTGCACAGTGTGCAAAATTTCATTAAAATCGGTTCATTACCTAGATTAGGAGTACATAGCAGTAGGAAGTAGTAGAGTTAAGAAGAACATCGAGCCATAAGTCATAGGAGCGGAGCCAGCAATAGATGAAGGTAGACTTAGGTAAGGAAATACTTATAATCCAAAGTTGATATATTTAAGTTGATAGAGGTAACTATCATACTCACCGCCTAGTATAGTCCGTCACGGAACCATACATGGTCGATTCAGGCACAGCCAAACGCGTGCTCCTCGGTGGAGGGGGGAATGGCGGCCTACCTCTATTGTGCCAGTGTTGGAAAACAAACCCCAAGGACGCCACAAAAATCCACAATAGGGTTACAAGTATTTCTATAAAGAAAGGACAAAATTGTGTAAACTCTTGACGATTTTGGAATTATTCGCCTTTAATAAAGGAGGCTAAGGTTGTAAGGTCGTTTTCATTTTTATTAATGTACATCTACATGCTAACATCTAATCGCATGCTTATCTTAATGCTTATCAAATACAAGTCAAGATCAAAATAAAAGCATGTCATGAGGATGTAGTTGTAACTGCAGCAGTAGTAAAAACAAGATAGCTATCGTGACAGTAGTGTCTTGCTTGCTGTCAGTGATATCATACAAATGAAAAAAAGAACGGTGTGATACCTGCACAAATGATTTAAAAAAGAAACATGCCTCTGTTTTTTTTAGAATATTATTTATTTTAATTTTAGAATAATTTAACTTTTGTATTCTAAGGAGATCTGTACACCAGCTATTTATAAAATTCGGTACTTTTCTATAGATTATATTTTTTTTTGTTCAAAAAAGACAACTCCCGCACTAGGAATTATTCCTGTGTCACGGGGGACTTTACTAACATACAAAAAACGGACACAAAGAACACCCAGACTCAGGTGGGAATCGAACCCACGACCTGTAGCCAACAAGCCTGTCGCCAACAAGCCAGTCGAATGACCTAATATAATATAATAAAAAAATATATTTATAATATATTGTATTATCAATATTCACATATTACAAGTAGGTACACACATTATAATAGGTAAATAAACTATGAGGATAAACCAACTATCCCATTTGCCGTAATTATATAAATAGCTATCAGTACTGTTATGCACGCGTTTAATGTTACGAAACTTTTTCCTATTACAAAATATCATACCTAATACACATCGCGGAAAACAAACATATTATAATACATGTAATTTCACGACTCAAATGGAAAATTATGTACACACATACAGATGAAGCATAAATTTTATAAATAAAATTATAACTAAAATATTATATTTGCTTTGTTTTGCATTAGATCTCTGCTCGTCTTGTAGCCGTTAGTAGGGAAATATCTCGACTTTACATGCCGAACAAGGAAGTTAAAATTTTATATCTACGAACTCGTCGGGTCCTGGTCCTAAGTGATGTCTGTTAGTCCACCTCAAGCCAGAATGCTGTATAGCAGCGGTCATCAAATGACCGACCACAGTCCCGATTCGGACCGGCGATCTATTTTGCGCGGACGTCAGATAAACCTACCTACATTATCGTCCATAATGTATTTGAAAAAGGAACACTTACTTAAATTACTGAAAGGGCACGACTCTAGCATACAGTTACAATAAGAATTTTTGAAAAAAACTATCCGTTTACAAGTTGTGGCCGTTTGAATTTCCATGTATTTTTGGGTCTGTTTTTTCATAAATGTTAAAGATTTTAAATCGCACATATTTTTTATTTTGCAATTTTTCATTCCGTTACTAAGATAATCCATAAAAACTAACTTAGATTTTTTTTAAAGTTAGTTTTTAAGGCTCAATAACTGAGTGAATAGTTCCAAAATAAAAAAAATAGGTAAGTACTATTTAAAATCTTTAACTTTACATGTTCCAACTGCTTTTATGAGAAACCGAGATAAAAAGACCTGGAAATTCAAACAGTCATATTCAATTCTTTGATTGAGATTCTAATATAAAATTAACTTAAACGTACGGAGACATCGCGATTTTTTTTAAACATTAAAAATTACTTACCCCTCGCCATCATCGGTGGCGCTAGAACCACCTCATGGAAGTTTTCTACAAGTGCTCTTCGCACAGTGTTCACTATGATATACTTCAGATTAGAGCCCAAATAATAATCAAAGGCGTACACGGTGCAGAAACCACCCAGAAACGCACAGCACAGGATACTCGCCGTGTGTGCCACAAACGCCATGGCCGTGGCACACAATACCATTATCAATATGAACACCGTCCAGAAATTAAAATCATTTTGCAAATAAAATATAGTGGCTAAAAAAGGAAAGATGTAGTTTAATGATAAATAAACAATACAATAAAATTAAAATCTTATTTTTTAGAATACGCGACTTCTGAACTTGAGAATTACCAATATCTAATCAGATACACAGTACACCCAGAATTAAGTCATGAATCGTGATTCACATAAATACAAATCCCATGTATGTATTGCATCTATTTTCCAGTGAATTTGTTATAAATCTAAATTTTGGTTACTAAATAATTAATTCTACCTAAACGTGTTCTCCGTAAAATGGCTTGTATGAGGTAAAAGGCTTACCATAATTAAGACCGGGCCGTCACACCGGGCTGTAGGCAATCTAAACTGGTGCTGACGGAGGTCTCACCACGTTTAACTTGCAGACTGCTCAGTCTTAACCGACTCGACATCAGAATAGTTGTAGGGACTATTACGGGCCACTTAGCCCTAAACCGGCACCTATTCACCATCGGTGCGACAGACAGTCCTCTATGCAGAGGATGTCTCGACGCGGAGGAAACGGCCGCCCACGTTATCCTGGAGTGCGAGGGAGTGGCCACGCAACGGGCAAACATCCTCGCAGGTGCGAGATCGCTCCTAGAAGCCTGCGAACGCCCCAGGAGGCTTCTGTGCTTCTGGAAGGAGCTAGGCTGGCTCAACTAGTCAGCTTATCTGAACGCATAATGGACCATCTATGAGTCTAAATGCGGAAACAGAGCCCTTCACCAATACCATAATTAAGA
This sequence comes from Callimorpha dominula, assembly GCA_949752705.1. Lineage (NCBI taxonomy): Eukaryota > Metazoa > Arthropoda > Insecta > Lepidoptera > Erebidae > Callimorpha > Callimorpha dominula. The sequence continues at coordinate 6,954,139 of OX457010.1, read as the reverse complement.
AATTTGGGCCTGGATAAGGAGGGTACTCATCAGTCGTGGTAGTAAGACCTGATACTCTCTGAGCACGACCTTCGGGAAAGACCTGTATCGCATACGCCTGCAGCAAAGTCTGCGTGCCATCACTGTTGCAAGGATACCACACTCCACACAATAGTGGAGTGCCCAGTGAGATGTCAATAGTGCCTCAATTATTTGACGCCTATTGGTGCGTGAAATCTCTCGCTGGAGATCCTGGCTATGTGTATGGTCTGGAATGAAAGGACTCGGTCGCCTCTGCGAGGAGATAGTGCCTTGCTAAAGGGGTGGTGGCACTGAAGATACAACTATCACGGAACACCGTGTGGTTTTAGTCTGTTCGACTCGAATATACAACTTCACTATTAGCCTCGTTAAGGTGATGAAATGATGGGGTTTCTAAACGTCAAATAACGGTTAGGAGTGGGAGGAAATAATGTAAATAAAATGCTTTTACGTATTAAGCAAGTATTGGCCTTAAGTTGTAAATATTTATGCACTATTGTGTGAAAAGCAGACAAGTCTCTCTAGAGGAAAATACACCAAAAACAGACAATTAATATCAAAATCGGGGGAATACTAAGTAACTAGAACAGAGATAATCGCAGTTAAAGAGGGGCGTGTGTTAAGCCTACTTTTGCGATAACAATTCATATTCTTCCTCGGACTTACATAACTGAGGATCGAGATTACATACTACTTACATAGTGTAATAAAATAATATTTTTACCTGGCAATCTATAGTAGAAAATAGCAGCGCATATAAATCCAGCGTTCAATGCTGGCAATAATACAGCAATAACTGGTATTCCATAAAGCCACCAGAATAATAACCATATCGCTCCAAATAATATTCCAGATAAAACGGATGCTGCTACTAGAGCTAAAAACGATTTCAATTTTGTGGTTTTCCCTGTTCTTCAAATTGTTAACAGTTATAAATTAGGCGGTTATTGTAAGAGATTGGTCATAGGAGATGTCTGGTCCAATCAGACAAGTTTGACTAGGGAAGCACTACCAGAAAGCCAGAGACCAAACAACCTATTGTTGACTAAGCAACCTAATATTGCGGTGACGTTATTTTGTATATTGCATCTATAATTAGTTTTTAGTTCAAAAAAATACTATTTCAAGCAATTTTGAAGATATTTCGTCTTCCCCCCTTCCCCTACTCCCACCTTAAAGGCCGGCAACGCACTTGTGACTCTTGAGTTGCAGGTGTCCATGGGCGGCGGTGGTCACTTACCATCAGGTGACCCGTCAGCTCGTTTGCCCCCTATCCCATAACAAATATATCATCATCCTCCGCGCCTTTTCCCAACTAAGTTGGGGTCGGCTTTCAGTATTTTACGTGAAGCGACTGCCATCAGACCTCCACAACCCAAGTACTAGGCGATATCGAAGTTCTGTAGTAAGACCGGTTGTCGGACTTTTTAGGGCTCCCAACTACCCGTAACGAATACCACAGATGTTCGTATGGCACCCGGGACCGACGATTTAACGTGCTCTCCGAGGCACGGAGGGGTCTCAATGTGTTAAGGATGGTCACCCATCCTAGACTGACCTGGCTAGCATTACTTAACTTTGTAATGTGCTAACCTTCTCGGTTATCACTTAGCCACGAGCCCCTCCCATAACAAATATATATATATATATATATATATATATATATATATATGTCTTCGACTTTGGCTTTAATAAATACGAAATGGGTGGACTGTGTAGAGTGCTCTTTGCCTGAATCTTCTGCAGGGTGATAGTTCCCCAGTTAATTGGACCTGAAACCTGGATGATAACACAAAACACACAGATACATCAACACCACAGGAGAATACAGAGATACATCGTCATCAATCATCACTTTGTTATTTAATTAACAAAAAAAATAGAAGGCTTTGTAATTTATTACAACTTACAATCTCAATTACATGTAAGAAAAATATATTAAATAAAGTTTTATAAAAATATTAGGCTACAGTTTCCAATAACTTCCAAGACCGTGTTAACAAAAATAAAACTCACCTGGAGTACCAATATTTGTATCTATTAAATTAACCAAAATATAGGTTATTATGAAGCCGCTGAAAAATCCGGATAAAAACATCGCAGTTTTAAAGAACCGGTGGCCCAAGAAACTCATGAACAATCCAACAAACAACAAAACAATACAAAGCACTGCAGAAACAGAATCATCTGAAAAGAGAAACTTAATTGTTAAAGTCACAAAATGTTGCTTCACTCCAATAGTAAACAGTCTATCATTAAATCTTTTTATACTTTCAAGAGTTATTTTCTAAGCAAAATGGTGTTGCCAAATTCATACATTAGCCACTTAATTTGTATTTATAAATATACAAAAAAAAAGATATGATATTAGACATTCAATGAGCTCCAACGCCCTTGTATGGATAGACCAACTCGCACTTGACTGTTTAATCTAAACCTAATTAATACGTGAAAAAAATATTTGTACCTTTTGGAGCAAATTTCACGCATATAGGCATCTCCAGTTATACTGGTCAATTAAATAAAATAAAATATACAGAACTTAATAAATTATGGTCGGAATTTCACCACCAGGTGATTTCTACTTATATTTATTTGCAAGGCAAGCTTACCGGGAAACATACAACCATTTTCATTGACCTCTGGACAGCCATAGCTATGTCCCGGGACATAGACAGAGTACAAACTTTCGTTGGCATCTCTTCGTGCTACAGCAACAAATACTACAGAAACACCACGGTAAGCACTCAACGTGCGTCGCGCCAACCAATTTGTTTGAGGAATCTGTGAAATGTATTACGTGTCAATCTCATTTTCAGTGAGGATTTTCCTATTGGATTTCCTATCTAAGGGTCTGGGTCTGGGTCACAACAAAACGCGACGCGGCGCGCACTTTTTAGAATAGTAATACTTGGCGGCTTCGCGTTGCGTCTCGCGCCCCGAGACGCAACGTGAAACCGCGCCGCGTGTTGCATCTTTTCACCGCGTGGAGCCTCTTTAAGAATTGTCACGTCGCGTTTTTCGGTGAGAATTGGCCCTAACTTTAAATATATTTAGTTACAAATGTTCAATCTGTTTGTTTCTCTTTGGAAACTTAGGCCCTTCGAGACTGACAGAAGCTAGCCTCGGTAAAAGAATACTAAGATCGCCTGGTAGAGCTGGTAAGAATCCTGTAGTCTGTAATGGTAATAATATTAAATACTTACTTCCATTCCATTCTTCTGAATATTTTTTAGAGTCATCATTTTTTTTATGCCAGTAAAGTACACATCGGCATTAAAGTTCATCTCAGATTGATACATCATGTAAAAAGTAGTTTCAACTCTGTTCACAATGTTACAATCTATATCAATTGACGAAGGTGCAGCATCTACAGTAATAAAGGCCGACATTGTCCTAGTTTTGAGGAATGGACATATCTGGGGAGTCCATTCTATATTACATCCACCTGGGATCGGATCTGGAAATGTTAAGCTAAGATAAAACAAGTTTTATCCCACTAATATTATAAATGTGAAAGTTTGGATAAATGGAGCGATGGATGGATGTTTATTACACTTTCACGCAAAAACCACTGAACCGATTGCGATGAAACTTGGTGTGTAGATAGCTGGAGACCTATAGGCTTTTATCCTGATATTCCCACGGGATCGAGACTTACGCGGGTGAAACCGCGGGGCGCTGCTAGTTATGTATACGTACGGGAATTAACGCGATCACGTAATAGGTAACACATACCTTAGAATTGCCTAACGTTTCGACCAGGATGCACTGGCCGCTATCTATGCTTCGGCACGTATGGGTCGGCTCGTCCGGAGTGATGCAACGGCCTCACAGAAAACCGGCAGTAGTAAAGCAATGCTTTCGTTGTATTTCGCCGAGTGAGTGAGGTTACCGGAGGCCCATAGCCTTCAATCCCCCCCTTCTCCCCCACAAAACATACCTATTATGTGATCGCCTTAATTCCCGTACGTACCTATACATATAATTATATATCATGGAATGCGAAAATTAAAAAAAGTACTCTTGAACCGACGACTTAAAGGCAAGGCAGTTTTTTGGAAACTTTTTATATTGATTTTATTTCATTAAACGGATTATAACTCGGTCAAAAAGTACTAAGAAAGGGCACTGAAATGTGAAAATAATCGCTTTCAAACATAATTAAAAAGACTACAATATGTGACACTGTGAAGATACACACAGCCGAAAGTAGAACCTTCTGCTTTTTTAAGTCGGTTAATAACAACAACATTCATCACTTTAAACGTCAATGTTGCCTAATTTCAAGAAAAATGAAGAAAAAATACTACATCTATCCTTAATTTCTGAGGGATTCTCTCGTTTTCTTTCAGATAACATCCAAGATTTTTTAAATCGGTCTATAGGTGACGGAAATATCGGTGAAAATACATAAAAAATACATACAGCCGACCATAAGTCTGTTAAAAAAGAAAAACAATCAAATAAGTGAGGGTAATAACTGGATTATCATTAATGCCTTTGGAATTTTAGAAGATTAAATTACCCTGCTACTCTATTCGCCATATAGATACAGGCCGGAATGCATAAGTGACAAGTTCTAGACTAAATTCTACAGGATCAAAAACCCTTTATCGGTTAGGGTGAAGAAGACTGAAGACGGAAATTATTCACATCATCGGAACTGCAGATCAAGCGCTAATGGCAATGTCACAAGACTTAACAAACATAGAGACCTGAGAGACGACACCAGTAGCGTATTGAACATATAGACCAGACAACAAGATGTACTTGCGTAGTGCGTTTGTCGAAAAGCCGCCCTCAATATACAACGGAAGTGGAATATCTTCTGGTTTTTTTACTGTGGTTCCAGCTAATACTTTTAGGCTGTGAGGACCAAAAACATCAGCAGGAGCGGTGGCGAACAAGATAGAATCCGAATTCAAAGTCGTGCGTTCGCTTTTAAAAGAAGACGTTTTCTGCAGATTTAAAATGCAAAAAATCTAATAATTCACTTCGAAACAGACGCACATCTAATATAAATAAAAACACCAATGGTACCGAAATCTAGACCTCGAACCATATCGCCCCCAATGGTTAATTTTGTATCGCTCTGGGCTACCATATCGCCCGCTCTTATGTGGTTCTGTTTCTCTTCTGAAAATAAAACAGGCGGCGTCACTTTGTCTTGCAGAAAACACCGCAAGGTTCCTTAGCCAAGTACACCGCAAATGCTACACCAATGCTAGACCGTGTCTGGATTATAACGGTAGAAGGATTTTAGGCTGATGTTTTACCTACAGTGCATGTGTATGTATAAAACTAAATACTGAACCTGTGATAACCAAGTTTGCAAAAATGCATTAATGGCAGGATTGGAAGATTCAACTATGCTGCTGCCGCTTCCCTTCGACCAATTTCGCTCATGGGTAAGACAACGGACTCATGAAGCGCACAACGGTAGCTAGGCCCGCATACCTGGCTGCAGGCAGTCTAAACTGGTGCTGAGATCTCACGACGTTTTCAGACTGCTCAGTCTTAACAGACTCAACATCAGGACAGTTGTAGGAACCATTACGGGCCACCTGGCCCTAAACAGACACCTATTCACCATTAATGCGACAGACAGTCCTCTATGCAGAGGATGTCTCAAAGCGGAGGAAACGGCCTCCCACGCTATCCTGTAGTGCGAGGGAGTGACCACACAACGGGCAAGTATCCTCGCGGGTTCGAGGTCACTCCTAGAAGCCTGCGAACAACCCAGGAGGCTTCTGTGCTTCTGCGAGGAGTTAGGCTGGCTCAACTAGTCAGCTTAATCTAAATGCATAATGGACCGCCTATGAGTCTAAATGCAGAAATGGAGCCCAATACCAATATCAATACCTTAATGGTACCTGGTTATCAGTGCCTAAGAACATTTGCAACACCGACCATCTGCACATAGCTAAGACTCTATGTAAGAGGGAGTAGGGCTTTCATGGAGGTCTGATGTTAATGGTCACCAGCAGATATGCAACTCTATGCTAATAGTGCTGGTTAATTGCTATATCCTGTAGGGATTCAGAACAGAAATTTGCCTTAAGAGTCGTAGGATTGGTTGTTCTGAATATTGAAGTGCCATTTTTTTTATTTTGTAGTGTAGTTGTAGTTAAGTGTGTTGTAACTAACTTAAGTGTAGCACCATACAACTCTTCCTTATAAATTTTACCTTGCTGGAAATCACTGAACACAAATTGAAAAAAAGCAATATACTTTCCAAGAGACATCTGTTCTCACTCAGATCTTTGACTCCCAAGGAAGGCCCTATAACTCCAGCCTGTTTCCCAATCACATAACTAATTTTATAAATTATGTTTTATGCCAAAGTTATTAAAAGTCAAGGGTTAGAATTTCCCAACACTGAAATATTTTAAAATCAATTGAGTTTTGCAACAAAGAGATTTGCAAAAATACAATTAGAGATTGTTTCTACAATCTTGCTGATCAGCCTTCTCTAACTTCATCATTATCTCATATTAGATAGGCAAACAACTAAATTGACCTGAACTTAAAAAATTATAAATAAAAATTATGAAATCGTTTCCATTTATAATGATTTGGCTAAAAAGTTTATATTTTTATTTCATTAAGAAAAACTTTTTAATCTTTTAAAAATTATACATACCTCGCCACATGTACCCATGGATTGAGATATACATACGCACAGAAACATTTTCATTAGGGTTCTGAATAAATAAATTTTCTGGTGTAGGTGTTTCATCCTCTATGTTTTTTAATACACTTATCAAACCCACATTTGTACCCTTCACTGTAGAATTCTTGAGGTTGAACAGTGTGATATTCTCAAATTGAGTGTGAACTTGAAACACTATGAAGTACAAGCGAGTATCAATATCAGAGAAGTTTACTTGAATAGTGGAAGAATAGTTTAACTGTATAAAGTTACTGTAGATTTCTCTGTCGTCATATGTTATTGTTTTATTTAAAGGTATTCTTATAGTAGTATTTACATCTGCAAAAAAGATAAAAGGCTTTAGATAGGATATTAAAAAGATTTTTATAAAATCTATTTTTAAAAATATTTTGTTAAGGTTCCAGGGTTCTGCGGGTTTTAAGGTATCCCGGGTCCCTTGCAATAGACCCACTTATGACGGAACACCATGTGGTTTTAGTCAGTTCGATTCCGACAAACCACTTCACCGTTAGCTCCCGTGAGATGATGAGCCGTGGGGGTTTCCACAGGAAAAAAAAAGGGTTCTACGGGTCTGGGTCAAAGACCAGACCAGATTACAGATTAGTTTGACACTGTATAGTTTAAGTATGGTAGGTGGTAGGTATCAAACAGTAAAGACAACATTTAATCTTAAACATTGGTCTAAGAATACAGTTCAGTAAAATCCTTTTTCAAAGTGATGTTTGCATTTTTTGTAATATATTTTTTCTTATTTTTGTATAACTATTACCTACAATATTTACCATAATAGTAAAAATATTTACAACACTGATTATACTTATACAAATTCTTATTATATAAAAGGCCATAAGTTGCATAAATATTGAATTAAAATAATTACTAGCATTAAAGTCTAACATTAAAATATTATGATATATTTACCTTGCGAGACCACAGAAACAACAAAAGAAAATAGATAAATTAAAACAAAAATAGATTTATCACTCTTTGCAAGGAGCATCTTCAATTATGTAAATGACTCATTCGCTATTCATTTACCAAATCACTTTGTTTTTTATAGAGCACAGTTCGGAGTGTCAATAATTAGGAACAGCCGAACAGCTGATCATTTGACACTGACGCACGACGACGCACTTCACAAACAATGATTTTGTACCTACTGTTAGTTCGTATTTATATATATGATTTGAACTTGGGGATATCAAATATGAAAAAAATTATAATTTAGTTATTATAATCACGTATGTTAAACACTATTTTCCCAAACTTTATTCTGCGTTATCCTCATAGTTGTAACAACACAAGTGTACACCACGTACGTACGTAGTACGTAGTACAATATATAGTTATCTGTGGTGTACACAGATAACTATATATTGTACTACGTAAGTGCAAGTGTAATGGTACGTTTACACGCACGCCGTGCAGCCTGGCAAGCAGCATGGCACGCAGCTCGGCGCGCAGCCTGCCACGCAAGCTTTTCACACCAGGGCTGCCAGTAAAGACAACTTATTTTATACCGCTAAGACTCGGAAATTATACAAAATCATGAACTATTATACAAAATCAGTGTTGTACAACTATAGAACGTCACTCTTTGGAGATTTTAGTAAAAGGTGTTTTAACTTTAACGTATAAGGATTTGACAGTTTATCACAGACATGATTTGTTTTAAGTATCTCTATGTGTATGTACGTACTTTTTACGCTATAACATCAGCAATGACATTGTATCCAATTATGCAATGCAATCTACTATACAAACAGGATACAAAAGATAACCGATATTATACCAATTTTGTATCCAATTTACAATCTGGCAGCCCTGTTTCACACACTTGCAGGCATGGTCCGTAGGGTATTAGTGTTCTGTGGACATGGTAGTCAGTGCAAACATGAGAGACGATGTAGACGTAGACCCGTGGGAGCTACTGCTTTGGGCTTGATCTATTTTTATTGAAAAAAAAAAACAGCCCGACATAATTATGCATGCGAAATTTCACATAAAACTATTACGTTTTACAATTAAAAAATCATTTATTTTTTAGCCAAAACTTTAAAATTGATGTTTTTATTTGACATGCATTATAACTATTACATCGAAGGGTGTTTTTACATGATTCGTTTCTTATTTTAGTGGGATCTCTTTTAATGACTTTACTATCCTCGCTAACTTTTGAATAGAATTTTTTATTATTTCTAAGAAACATGAACATAAATAACCATGATAAGCATTATGGGCGGCTTCTTCATTAGCTGAGTTTCGTAACTGTTTTAAGGCATACATAAATCTACTTTATTTACTGCACATCATCGATATGCTATTAGTTACAATTCTCTAGTCATCAATCAATACTAACTTTAATCCTAAGTATTGGCACTAGTTTGTTTCATATTTTTTGGGCCTGATAAACAATATTAATTTTTACTAAAAGAATAGTTCAGAAACATATTTCTGAAGTCTTTTTTTGATTTCGATTCATGCATGATAAAGGTTCAGACCATTCCGATATATTTGGTGTCGTCAAAAATTAGTTTCGATCGTTGCGTCGTCCGTACGCCACGACGATGCAAACTATACTAATGCGCCCGAGCGCGTGTGTGTGAACAGGCACACAAGTACAAGTACATTTACCCTTTGATGTGTGTCAAAAAACCGACAGTCGTCCCGATCAGCAGCAAGCGCAAGCACATTCACGCAAGCATGCACAAACAGCCTGTTCACATGCGTGTGCAAGTGCATGTGCTCGTTGAATTTCGGTTTGAACGCGAACGTGTAAACCCACCATAACAAAAACAGAGACAATTGATTAAAGAAGAAAAGAAAATATGCCCTTTTTGCATATTATTAAATAATTTCTAGTTATACAAATAGCTTCCAAATAAAAACCTAAGGACAAACAATATATTTGTCTCTTTTTTCACTCGTGATAATTTACGTGTATAGTAAAAAGAGTTAAAAATATGATGATGATGAGAAGATTAAGTAACTTTCTTCCCATTGAAACTAAAATTGCACTGGTTCAATCTCTCCTATTACCGATCCTCGATTACGCCGATGCCAGCTATCTTGATCTCACTGAGGACCAACTTAATAAACTTGAGCGTCTACAAAACGGGCTGTCTTAAGTTGGCGGGGAAAAGTCGTTTTTTACACTTTTTTTTGCTCTTTCAACTGTTCGTTAACTGTTCGTAACTGTTCGATCTTAGTTTTAATAAAAAAAAAAAAAAATTCCCTCAAGTTGGCGGGAAGAAGTCGGTTTCTTACATTTTTTTTTTGCTATTTCAATTGTTCGTTAACTGTTCGTCATTGTTCGATCAAAATTTTTATTTGTTCGATCTTAGTTTTTTTTAATAAAATAAAAAATTACCCTCATGTTGGCGGGAAGAAGTCGGTTTTTTACACTTTTTTTTTGCTATTTCGATTGTTCGTTAACTGCTCGTCATTGTTCGATCAAATTTTTTATTTGTTCGATCTAAGTTTTTTTTTTTAAATAAAATAAAGAATTACCCTTAAGTTGGCGGGGAGAAGTCGTTTTTTTTATTTTGTTTTTGCTATTTCAACTGTTCGTTAACCGTTCCTCATTGTTTAATAAATTTTTTTTTTGTTCGATCTTAGTTTTTTTTAACAAAATAAAAAATTACCCTCAGGTTGGCGGGGAAAAGTCATTTTCAATTTTTTTTTTTGCTATTTAAACTGTTCGTCATTGTTCGATCAAATAAAATTCTACCTAACCTAAACCTAGCCATTTCTTTTCAATTGACCTATCCTACTAATGTCAAATCGTCTGTAACTTAATACTAAAGTCCCCTCTCTGATGTCGCCCGCTCTCGCGTGATGCGTATAATCCATTTTAGATATTAAAGTTTTAGGCGTGCGACTGAATTACTAAGTGAGCGACAGAAATGGCTAGGTTTAGGTTAGGTTAGAACTGTGACCATAACGCACGAGCCGAGCGAAGCGAGCGTGCCGCGGCAGCGGCCGGCGAGTGCCAGAACCGAATTTTATTTGATCGATCAATGACGAACAATTGATGTTTCAATTGTTCGTCGTTCGATTGCAAAAAAAAAATGTAAAAACTGACTTCTTTTTTCCAACTTGAGGGTAATTTTTATTTTATTTAAAAAAAAAAACTAAGATCGAACAAATAACAATTTTGATTGAACAATGACGAACAGTTAACGATCAATTGAAATAGCAAAAAAAAATGTAAAAAACCGACTTCTCCCCGCCAACTTGAGGGTAATTTTTTATTTTATTTTTTTAAAACAAAACTAAGATCGAACAAATAAAAATTTTGATCGAACAATGACGGACAGTTAACGAATAAATTGAAATAGCAAAAAAAAATTTTAAAACCGACTTCTCCCCGCCAACTTGAGGGTAATTTTTTATTTTATTTTTTTTAAAAAAAATCTACGATCGAACAAATAAAAATAATGATCGAACAATGACGAACAGTTAACGAACAGTTGAAATAGCAAAAAAAAAAGGTTAAAAACGACTTCTCCCCCCAACTTAAGAAAGCAATTTTTTTTTTTTATTTATAAAAATAAACTAAGATTCTGAAGTTGCCGAAGTTCTTGAAAGCTTCCTGGTGCTCTGGATATGTTTTTAATGTCTTGTATGGTTTATATTTTCCTTTTCTGAATAACGCAGGATTAAAATCACAACCTGTGATGACATGAAATCCAGGTAAGCCCTGAAAAATTAACTGTCCTAACTCTGTATGTATTTTGGTTAGGTCCGCATATCTTTAATTATTGCCAGTACCCGTAAGCATCCGAACATGCATGGTATCTATCTTTGTATCTGCTTCCTCATGTGCTGGGCATGACAACTCTTCATCAAAGATTGAGACTACTTTATTTGAATTATCAACAGTGAAAGAATGACATTTCTGAAATTGATATATATGGTTTTGTTGACAATAAATGGCACCACTTCATCAATAGCCAAATTTGAAATAAAAATAATTAACCAGAGTTTCTTTAAAATTTAAATTTTTTAACACTTTCGCGAAATCACTTGATCGAATTTGTTCAAGGCCAAGGTATAGAGTACTCGAATTGAGCGGATGCTAACCGTTGGGAATGCTCGTAATCGATGGAGTAAAGAAGGTATTGATCAAAGATCACATGAATTCTCGATGCTTGAAATTGAGTAACCATTTGCAACATTTTTTTTTTTATATTTTCAAATGTTTTTGGAACATTTTTCATTGTATGCAATAGGAAGAAACCGTCAATTATTATAACATCTATATGATGTGGTTACCTCGCGCCCGCACCTACAGCGGACTTTCAATGTGTCTGGCAAGAGGTAAAAACCATTCAAACTGTCCGTCTATTGAGGTACCATTTTTTATAGGTCCCCAAGTAACATATATAAAATTTAGCTTTTATACTATAACGAAAGTATAATTATATTTTTTTTAAGTTTAGGGGTGTCTGGCAGGGGGTAGCAACTGTCATAAATGTCCGGCAATGGATGACGAGATTTCTAAAGTTATCCCGAAGAAAATATATAAAAATTGAGCTTTATACTTTAACGAATTTAAGGTACTATTTGATACACCTTTACTACCTGCCCAAGTAACCACAACCCAAACTCTATAGTCGCTGGTCGTTCTTCCCTGTATAGGGGACATGCACAGAAAAACTTTCAGCTTTTATAAAATAACGAAGGTCTGGCCGTCGTGGGCTCTTGCTCTATCACACTTGTCCATCTTAAGGTTGTCTGGAAGAAACCGCAACTAGCGATAAGACCGCCGATTGTACCATTATTCAATGTTTTTCATTTATGTTGTAACTTTTCTATGGTGTACAATAAAGAAAATTGTATTGTATTGTATTGTAGTCGGTAAATAAAATATACGATGATTAGAGTCGAAGCGACTATGAAAGAAATGGTTTCATACAATGGTTGTCGTTTTAAAACGCAATCTACACGACACAATTTTACTACCTTATCAGATTTGTGATTACATTGAATTACAAATAGATTTCGCATCACACGTAACAACTCAATCGCCAATTTTCATTTGAATTTATTTTCTGCGCTAGACGGGCGCTTGTATCTTCTAAATATAACCTAATATAACTGAACTAACTATAAAATCTAATATAACTGAACTGAAAAAACGCCTTAATAACGCGTATAATACACATATCCTTTTAAAAAATCATAACATATTAGCCCAGTGTGCCACCTGTAGGCAGACTAAATGATAACATTGTCCGATTAGCATACACATGCATCAATTTGATGTAACACGATCAAGTCTGGTGGTCCTGACCACCCAATGACCTTGAAATAGACGACGAAAATCTAGTCAAGTGTACTTAAGTTAGTTCCGTGTAGACGCCGTTTAAGGATTTGATTTGCAAGGCTCACATGGAAGTCAGTAAGAACACTATATCACTCGCTCATGGATGCGTTTTATATACCTACCGGTTAGCGTTCCGCCGGATTCACCAGTGGCCGATAGAGGCATTACACTCTTACCTTAGCGTTCGCACGCAAGGTATTTATATTAAAAAGGAAATGCCGAAATAATATGATTATTGTTGCAGTGGACAGGCGTAAGAGCCAGAGAACCAATGAAATGTATATTATGATGTTATTTTTAATCTGTTAAATCCTTTTCAAATGGTCCATATAAATGATTTTAGTTACTACTTATTTTATTAATATAATTGAAAAATGGTTTAAGTATTTATTTATTATATTATTCTTTACTTACCATTACCACGGTGCTATAAAAATGCTTATCTACTAAATAAATAAATATTGCTTACATAGTTATAATAACAAATTGAGCTTAAGTAAAAGATACCGCGTTATCATAAAAAAATATAAAATTATATTTCTAGACACTTAGACATTTTCCTTTCTGGGCGGTACTTTACACTTACTTACTTACTTTTTTGGTCACGCTATGAATATTAGCTTTTTACAACGTTTATTCACCATATCAGACATACATAGCCGTATCTGTAATTGTGTTGACAAATCTGTGATAAGGAACACACCGTAGTTAAATTTTGATACTGCACAAATAACTTTTGAAAGACTTCAGAATATTTTCAATACTTATTAAAATTGAAAATTTAAGGGAAATACAGTTATTTATAATTTTATTTAACACTCACATATTTGATATCAAATAAATAAATATTTTCATTATTTCTAGTCTGTTCTTTATAATAATCATCGTTGTACAGCCCTAGAGCTTCGACTACTGTGCACACACGACGCGGCGTGTTCCATCTCATTCTCTCGCCGGCTAAGTCTATATTTAGCATCCGAGAGAATGAGATAGAATTCAAGTATACAGTGTTTCCTATAATCTTTGAAACGAGACAAACATATCATAAATAGGACTTAGCCTTCGAGAGCTCGTTCTCTTGCAGACCCTAGACCTATTATTTTCAATTTGTTCTTAACGCTAGATGTCTAGACAGACTCAAACTTTGTAAGTGCCATTTAGGCGAGTAGTGGTATTCATAGGAAAGAACCATTTCAGTTGTTAGTTGACCAGTAACAATACCACACCCAATAGACTACATAAGTCGGTTATCATAGAACTCACCAACTTCTTAGCAAGCTCCACGACTCTAATCAGTCCGCCACCGCAGTCAGACGTTTGGGAACGCCAATGAAGTACTCAAAACTGCCAGACTGTTGTGAAAACTAAACTTTCATAAAACATAACTACTACAAAAATATTATATGCCTGCTGTATGTATTAAGCAACCCACCTACTCTTTATCAAAGGTAATATTTCGTATTTAAAAAATAAATAAATGATTGTTATTTCTCCTCATAAATAAGAACTTAAAAAATAATAGTACAAAATAAATAATTTAAGGAAATTTATTACCCAAGCATTTCCGATTGAAGCTCCAAAAGAGCCAAACCAACCACTTCAGACCGTCTGAGGATTAAAATATATTTTATTAAATCGGTTTTTACAAAATATTAAAGATTAAACATTGTTAATTCGAAGTGCATATAAATTATGATGAATAGGGAATATGCATGTTGTTTAAATTTACTTGATTAATTTTCCCTTGAATCTTTATTGTCCAGATATTATGCCTAAACAATTATTTTCTTATTTTTTGTTTGGTTCGTGTTTAATTGCAAAAAATATTAATTAAAATATGCAAAATAAGGGCGCGAAATTCAACTTTGCAAAACGCTTCACCATTGGTCGAAACAAAACATGACGTGACATTCCACGTTCTGTCATTTATCGGCGCCTATATTCATAGTGTTACGGAGAAAGATAGGTGTTTCCTGGTGTTCCTGTGGTTTTTACTCTTAGATAGTGCAATTTAAGCATTCTAGTGATATTAGAAATCATCTAGGACAATGACTGAATGTAGTTTTGTCAAAGCACAATCGGACAATCTACCGAAAATAGGTGCATTCATAATGACTATATATTTTGCATCAAATCCAGATTTTAAGTCCGCTGAGGTTAAAGGAGTGAAAGCCGCAAGGTAATTATTATAATACTAGTTATATTCATGAAGTTTTATTGGACTTTTGTTACCTAGTTTAAGTAGACAAGCAAGTTGCCTTCTGCTTGATATATAAAACAAACATAAATTACTGCTGACTAATTCACACTATACTAGCAATTAAATTGTGATATGCTTACATTAAAGTGATCTTCACAACAATATAAACACGATATTGAAGATACTTCATCTCTTCTCATTAATGTACACCATTGTTTTCGTATTTTACATTATTATATTGTACAGGAAAAAATAAATACTGTATTGGGTATACTTCTTATAGTGTTTTTACACTTAGGGACAAGGCAATACCATTAAAATGGTTTTTAAACTTTATCCATCGTCTATTAATTACAATAAATTAATTACAACTGGAAATCGGTATAAAATTACTGTAACACTTCAAGTAAGTTTATGAAACAAACACTAAGCGTGGAACGTGACGTCATCCAAGGCCTGCGAAATATGGCGGCGTTCAAACAGATCAAATTTTAAAGATATTTTATATTTTTTATTAGGGTAGAATGATGGAACAAGTCAATAAAAGATAAAAAAAAAATCATGCATATTCTGTATTGTGTCGACTTTTCTGTCCTACAAGTCCTTTCCTTACAAATATTGGTTCCAAAACAAAAGTTCTTTGATTTAATTCATTCATTTCACATCTCATATTTATTAAACCTTATTTTATTTAAATGTTCAGCTAGACTTGTACACTGTCTTTAAAAGGTCTTGTTAAAAGTGATAATTAAATTCATTCCAAAAATTTAGTTATATTTATTTTGTTCTAGTGTGACAACCCTTGTGTTTTTGTATCTTATCTATCTTTCGCTATCCGATATATATACACTTCAAAACATAGTTTTCTGCGAGATCAGAGAAGTGAAACTTCTGTGCGTAGTACTATATGTATTTACTCTGTGACTCAATCACTCAACCTAAATTTACTTTAGAAATATATTGCTCCAATGTTTATTATGTTAAAAGTTTTGTCTACAAATTTGAGAAAACGGTCCTAACCCATATTTATAGTTACAAAGCAGTCACATAAAAATGTAATAGGCCACAATATACTGCAATATTATTCTTCTTTTAATCATAACAAGGAACATTGAAGGCATAATATTTTTCCTTCCAGTTCTACTAACTAATCAGTAAGCGCCTCTAGGTCTTTCCCGATCGATTCCTTCGCCGGCCGCTAGAGCGCACTCACGTCAAAATTCACAAATATGGCGGCGCGATCAATGAAGTTGTAATGTGTAGTGAGTGAAGTCTAGTGTAAAAATTGAAATGATTGATTTGGTGTTATTTTTTGTGTGTGGCTTTTATTATTAATGGGCCATGGGAAGAGGCCAGGAGTTATTGGACGCCGCCCGTGAGGGTCACAGCCGTACAGTCGAGAAATTACTTGCTCAAATAAATAAAAGGAGTGGTCCATTTACAAGGTAGGTCCTATACCATGTTTAATTAAATTTAGCTTAAAATAATGAATTTAGTTTAGGTTTAAAAACTGTAATGTTTCTTCGTAGTCATATTGTTAGGTATTCTAGGTTTGGGGTTGTTGAAAAATGTTATCTTTCTATCAACAATGGTGTATTGTTATCACGTATGTTTTTTATAATGTTTACGTGCCTATCGTTGTTTCTTGACAAGCGACTACTTCTCTGAGAAGTACTTATAGTTATTTTCCTTATAATGTTTTACAGCTCATAAAGTTGAATCTTTAGTTGTAGAATAATTACAATTACCTATTTATTAAAAAATGATTTTTGCAGTTATAGGTGTATTGTATATTCGCAACTTTTATTAATGTCCATATTCAGTTATTAATAATTCAAAAACCGATATATTATACAAATATATACAGATTATAAGCTTAGAGTAAGCAGGTACTAAGTGATAAAAAAAAACAACATTTGTTAATAAACAAACAATAGAATTCTAGGAGTAATATTAATCTAAGGTACTAGTAATCTTATTGTTGATTTTATGAGTTATGTCTTAGTTTTCCTACTTGTCTACTATCTATAGCATTTTCCTCATGTTCAGGGTAAATATTGTTGTTTCATATTCAACTTTTACTGTACAATTTTATTCTGGAATAAAATTCTACATTTTGCTTGCAATTTTTATTTCACAAGCCAGAAAAAACCTAGTGATATAAAAATCTGACTGTGGTGTTATTTTGACATTTGAATTTCTGTATTTTACATATAAAACGATAACAGCTGTATGTATTTTAGCATAGTCAAACTATTTTAGTTAAAATATTATGTAAAAAAAAGTTATTCTGTTAAGAAATAATAATCTTTTATTGAATTATGCATTTATCTTGAGTATTTAATTTGTTTTGTTTAATTTCTCTTGTTTTAAATACACTGTATAAAAGTTTTTGCAAAGGTTTTCTAGTGGATTATGAGGTAGGCGCTACTATTTTTTGAAATGTAGTGGGTTTGATTTTTTAATTTGATAGGCAGCTCCTTGTATAATTTATAAATAATTCCACAGATTTTTTTTATTGCTTGATTTAAGGGGCCATATTCACAAAATTCTACTTATCTTTTTTATAAAAGGAAAATATAACAAACTATGCTATTAAATATGTCCCCTAATGCATATTGTTTATAAACATAAATACACTGCTTACAAACACCTGGTTTTAAGCCACTGCAGGTGCTCATAAGCACAAACTATGGTTGTGTCACTTGGGTATTGATAATTCCCTGCCCATCAATCCATGATGATAAAAAGAAACCAATGACGTTTAATTGGTTAGTTGCTTGTTTCAAATAAATTATTTCAGTCTTTATGAAATTAAGATTTATATAAGAATTTGAAATATTTGATTTGTTATTATTTTGTATATATAAAACAAAGAAAATGATTTGACGATGGCTGACTATGATGTAAAATTTAACAAACTGTTTTGACATTCAATAACGAGAAACTGATTGAAAGTCAACTACCATATTGTGCAGAACTACTCTGGCCTGCCGACTGTGACAACCTACACTAATTTTTTTTTGTCTAAAAATGACATATTCAGTAACAGCCATGAGTACTTTTGTGTGGTAGAAGTACTAAACCAATTGGGGTAGACATCTGTTGTTCCTTACAACCTTAACTTATCTGCACAGCGGTTTTCTCATTTTTATCAGTGATGTGACTTTTATTCAGTAATGATATTGTGTTTATTCAGATAACATAGGTCTATATACAATTTTTACAAGTTTACTTATAACTAGCAGCGCCCCGCGATTTCACCCGCGTAAGTCCCGATCCCGTCAGAATATCGGTATAAAAAGTAGCCTATGTGTTAATCCAGGTCTCCAGCTATCTACATACCAAGTTTTATCGCAATCGGTTCAGTAGTTTTGGCGTGAAAGAGTAACAAACATCCATAAATACATACATCCTCACAAACTTTCATGTTTATAATATTAGTAAAATAACACAGACTATGTTGTTTGGTCTGTCCTGCAGTTTCTTTTTCTTACATGATATGATATATGCTACTGTTTTCTGGATTTGAATTGAATTTCTCAAAGGTATAACAGTTTTCTTTTCGTCTTTTTTAATATCTTGCGATCGGCTTCAGAAGCCCTTAACAGATTTTTTGTGGGAGTTTTATTGACAGGAGATTCATTTTCATCCAGTGAGGAAACTCTCTTATTAAAATAGGATTTGTCAATGAACAAAGTCCCATATGAGTTGCCTTTTGAGCCTTCTTTCATTTACTGGTTCACATAACACTGTAGCTTGTTAGTGTGAGCTTTTAAACAGTCTTTATATACTCTTGCTCTGTATTCGACTTCCTCCTTGACTGTTTTCATTTTCTTGTACTCATGCAATTTACTGGTTCTGATAAATAGAGGTGCATTAGTCGTAAGTTTAGTGCTTTATTTTGGAACTGTTGTCTTCACATTAGAGTTTTTTGCTGATCCCCATAAGTCAATGCCAATCCAGGTTGGCTTGATTATAGTTTTATAGATGAGTATCTTATTTTCCATGATGACTAGCCAGTTTAGGTTTTTGGGTATTTGGTTTAGGTACAACAGAATGAATGAAAAAAAGGAATTCTTTAGAATAGTGTCTATTCTGTGGAGGCCCTTACATATCAATATCTTGAGCCTCAAAGGCTTATACCACTTGTCATTTATTTACTGTATGATTCTCTGTTATAAAGAGCATTCTGATGAGAAGCATCTGTTTGTGGATCACATAAATACATACTCCTTCTTACCAGTAGGAAATTAACATGTTTAACTATCCACATATTATAGGGAAGTGTGAATTTGCCAATGTCTTCCTCTGCACCGAGGATGTGTAAGTTGACTAATACCTTCGTCTGTCGACAGTTGCTTATGAATTTGAGATGTGATCAGAAACTCTGTTTCAGAGAACCCTATACCCATGTCAACCGTGGGGTTGACACCAGCAGAAATACATTACTATGTTAGTGGTATTTGACCGCAATACCTGCGGTCAAACTGGTTTTGCTTGGATGACGACCCGCCTGGAGTCCATAGCATTGAGACTGAATTATGCATATTAAACATACATACATATACTCACGTTTGTATCCCCGAAGGGTTAGACAAAAGCTAGTAAACACCCACATTTTGCCAACCATAATTTGATCCCACTCACTATATAATATATAGGGGCAAGTCTATTGCTGCTGACTTTGGGAATTAAATATGGGAAAATTGGGAGTATATTGTAAGGGAAAGGTAGGCAAGAAGGCAGGTTGGCAGTGGAAGGAATATTTTTTTTTTTAAAAGACAACTCCCGCATGAAGAATTACTCCTGTGTCGCGGGGGACTTTACAAACAACGGACCCAAAGAACACCCAGACATCATATCGAACAGAACATTGAACCCATGACCTCTGGCTCAGCAGTCAGGGTCACTAACCACTAGACCAACAGGCCAGATATACGGATGGTTTGGGGAGTGTAAGCAAAAGCTGAAGCTGGTTCGGGTCGCATTCCTGTAACTCCTGTAACTGACTGTGCCGGAAAGTCCGAGCACTTTAACTTACATAAAGTATTACCACATCTACTCATTTTATAATTTTATTTACATAAAGTAAATGATTAATCTATTCTATATCTATCTATATTCTATCTATATATATAAAAATGAATACCTATTTCCCTTGGTCACGGCATCTCGCATGAACGGCGATTTCGCTAATTCTTTTTTTTTTTGTGTTTGTTATTGTCACAAGAAGGTTCTTATGAAAGAAAAAATTAAGAAAGTTTCGCGAAAAATTAGAAAATTTCAGAAAACTTAACGAGGGACTTAACGTGGGTGAAACCGCGGGGCGCAGCTAGTATTTTAATAAAAACTTAAAACATTATTATCTTGCATCTAAATCAAGTTTATAACTTAATGCTTACAAATTTTTGAGAGATCTCTGAACAGCGAGGTCATCAAACTAGTTTGGGTCCAGTGCCTATGCGCAAGGTTATTGTGCAGTATCGTTATGGGTTTTGCCTTCTCAAATTTTAAATTTTTAACAGGAAAAATTTAGATGCCATTTATTAAGATGAGTTTGGCTTCCAGTGTGTGACAAGTTACAAGAAGAAGAACGTACCTATATATTAAAGACTGCTACCCGCGCCAAGCCGGGTTTAGCAACCCGCCCCGGCTTCGCACTAGTAGCAGAGTCATCTTCAACAATCATCAACATATTGCAATCAATTTACACAAAATGTTAACAAATTATACACCTCAACCTTCCTCATGAATCACTCTGTCTATTAGTGAAAACCGCATAAAAATCCGTTCAGTAGTATTTCAGTTTATCGCGAACAGACAGACAGACAGACGCGGCGGGGGATTTTGTTTTATAATATGTAGTGAATATGTAGTAAAACCGTATATCTTCTAATATATAAAAATTTGCTAGGGTTACAAAAAACGACATAGGGTATCTATTATTCAGATAAGTAATGTTCCCGAGGGATGGAAATATTACTTTTAAATTACGCTAAAGCACAAAAGCTAGTCTTTAATAAATAAAAATACTACTTACGAAATTTTTCTTCTATTAGGGACGTGTCAAAGCCCCTGCTTTTAAAATACAGAAATACCTAATAAGTAATAACTTATAAAAAACCTTTTGTTTAGGCTATATTCCTTTTTTATTAAATTTTTTATGGTTTCATTGACTTATATGTAAGTATAAGCATAAAATATGATTATGCAATAAGTTTACTTAAAAATACTTGTGTTCAAGATCCGTGATCCGTGACAAGGTTTTTAAGTATTGTTTTTTTACGTATAACTACGTGTTCTTAATACGTATTTCAATGTTTTTCTATAAAATGTGATACATTTAGTTTAGGAAATTATGTTTTTAATACTTTAATAGTTAAAGAGAGGCTACATCATATAGATTGACAGAATCATGTCGGCATTCATGTCGTTGACCGACGTCATGGTTCGGTAACTGTTTTACTTTGATTCTGCCTCTAATTATCTACTCAGAACACCCGTGACAAATTCTTAAATGACAGTTTCCCGTGTTCCCTTTTTGGAGAAGTCAACAGTCTTCTAGCAGCAGTATCGGTCCTACTTTTTTTTCTTTCGCGGAATCGATGGATAATATTACAAAATTTGTTTAATTTCTTGGAAGTCTCCAATGATAGCTACTTTACCACATACCGTTTATTTGTCGATTCAATTATATTTACGAGTGATGTTACACGTTTTTATCAAGCACACATTGAAACAAACGCCTATTCAATTACACAATAATTTAAAAAAATTACAAAAAATACTGTTACAATAAACAGAGCTCAGCCGTTTCCGAGATTAGAATGTGCATGTACATAACAAATTTAGCAGACATTTTAACTATATGTGCTGAAAGTTTTTGGTTATTTTACAAAGTAAGCGGTTGCCTGGATCTATAAATGTTAAAACCAAAGGTAGTAATTTCCCGTCTCCCTCCTCTAGAAATTATCTTTGCAAATGGCAACGGTCTAAAATTCATCTCTTTTAAAGATACGCTCCTAGAGTGATGTATTGTATAAAGAGTTAATCAAATTATGTACTATATCTATTTAAGGAAGTAGGATAAGCAGAGCTATTAAAGTGAAGTGTTTGGCGGTGGGCCAGACGCCAATCGATGTTGAGGAACGAACGTTGAACTTTCGTCTTACCGTGTCTGTGTACCGCTAAAACCCGATGCACACTATAGCTTATTTATTTTTTGTAAGTTAACAAACTGTTCACTGCATACTCCTTTTTATCCAAAGGGTTAAGCTGAGGTGTTTCATCAGGGTTTTCCCAGTCTATATTAAGTCCAATTAATAAGTGCAGGCCTATTTGTTATTCATAGTTTTTGCGTAGTCGGAATCGGAACAGTTCAGCCATCACTATGAACTTAGTAAGTAAGTGTGCCAAGTGCAATAATTTATATTGCCATAATTGTTTAAGAATTATACTTACTAATATCACGATCAATAATTTTCAATTGAAAGCCTCTGTTTACATCTGTACTCAGTCTTCATAACGAAATCTGAATTACGGAATAATTTAATGGACCACACGTTAGTGTGGATCCGGACGCACTATACACATCGCAACTTTTAACGGATACAATAACAATAAAGTTTACGAAAACTGCATGTTAGTACATGTTGACACTTATATAGAAGTCTGCAATTCCTAGTTTAGTTTACCGTGTTCATTTCGTCGTTAAAAGTGCCGTTGTGTGACCTGAATGTACTTGTTTCGCCTTCAAGGTATTTGCTGAATAAAAATTAAGACATTAACGATACCTAAATTGAAAACACTTCATTGTTCCAAATACAGTTATTTTAATTTGACAGTAGGGTTTTTAGGACAATCTGTTCCGTGTCTGGGTGTAATTTATTTATAATATGTAAGTATTTAGTAATATACTAGCAACCCGCCACGGCTTCGCAAGGGTAGCAGAGCCATCTTCAACGCCATCAACATATTTCAATCAATTTACACAAACTCTTAACAAATTATACACCCAAACCTTCCTCATGAATCACTCTGTCTATTAGTGAAAACTGTATGAAAATCCGTTCGCATGAAAATAGTTGTTTTTCAGTTTATCGCGAACAGACAGACAGACAGACCCGGCGGGGGCTTTGTTTTATACTATGTAGTCAAGTTATTATTATTAGGGAAAGTTGAAGCATGAAGTTGATTGTAGAAGGCAATCCATTCCAATACCTTAGCGTTGTTTTCCTATTGGAAATGAGGTTATATATAGACCCTTTGAATGTTGCCCTAAAACCCGAATACGTCTTTATTTTATAGTTAACTAGATTTTTCCCGCGGCTTCTCTTGCGTTAATGTGGATTTTATCAATACATTTTGGTATCTTTCGGGATCGGTAGTATATAGTAGTCGATAAAAGGTACTCTTATGTCTTTTTTTGTACTACTGAAAAAAATAAAAGTGGGTAGCAAAGCTGGACACATGGTTACCCTTGTAAGGTAGCCAGGGCTACACTGTGCGTTAATTCACTTGCTATTATTGAAGCCATTGCCGTAATAACTTTATTACGCCTCGACAGAATCTTAAAAAGCAACAAAGCAATGAATAAATTATGCATGCCGGGGTCGTTCAGTTCGCCGTGTTGGAATCGATCACGGCTTGACAGCTGTCATGTTTTGCACACATCAATATTTATGTGAATATTGGATGTAGCATCCAAAGTAGGTCTTGGTTTTGACACCAGTTGTCGAGTTTTGGTTGTACTTTACGTGTAAACATTCAGTTTCGTAGTTATCTTTCATGCGTGAAGATTGTTATATTATAAATGTATAAAAATTAAACAGCATGTATTTATACCCTTCTTTTTTTGCAAAGTACGTGGTTGAAGTGTACAGTGGTAGCTTATTTGATAAGATTTATATGAGGCGTTCTTCACGTAAATTTACTAAAACTATTTGTTCAATAACATGGCATAAATCAATAGCAACACGATTTATTCTCAACGAAATAATGCGATGGGTGTCGAGCTATACTGTCTAGTGATTTATTTAAATACTATTATGATGGCAAAGAAACATACGATGCGCCTTAATGTAAGCTGTCATTCGACACAGTGGTACGTGATAAAGTTGTGGGGGTAGCCGCCTGACGATGGCAAAAAGTCACACTTAGATCCTTATCTAATTGTGACTAAAAAATGCGAAATTTCGTAAGGCTATATGGTTACCCCAACAGACTATATGGTCGCCACTTATAACGCTTATGAGTCTGATATCGTCGACAATGCTCAAGACTCGTTTTTATATGCATGTGCACTTTCCAAGCAGTTTTAGAAGTATTTCTAGTTTGAGTTTACAGCTTTTGTTTGCGATGAGTAGTATCCATCAACTTCCACGTTTCTGCTGACAGCGCCCCTAGTGAAAACACTGCCGAACTGTAATAACGTATGCAAAGATCCGATAATACTTATCGTAAGAAAATACACCGTGAAGAGTTAACATAAATACATATACAAACTCCTAATACTTGTGGCAGCCTTGCTTCGCATTATAATGCTGCTGTGCTCTGTTGAGCACACCAATATGCGCATTTTTAACGTAAGCCTTAACCTTATTTTAGGCGATTTAGGTGTTTTACATCACTTGAAATATCTGAAGGACCTTTCCAATAATCTTTCAGATAGTGAAAGGTGTATCAAGATATTGTGGAGCTACAGTTGGTAAATTGGGTTTTCTTAGCGATGAACATATTGGTTTGTTGATGGAGTTGAATTGAACTAAGTCTATTCTTCCCCAATTGATCGTTACGACGTTAGAGTTCTATCAATTTCTTTGTATTTTTTATTATGCATGTATGAATCTTATAGAAAAAGAGCTACCGGTTAGAAAATACATGAGCGTTCCAGGCGGCGAAGTTAAATAGATACTCAGAAACAACATTACGCATAATATTATTTTGCTTATAATAGTTAAAAGAATATTCAGTAATATTTAATCTTCATACAATAATTTAATATATGAGGCAAGAGAGGACTTTAAGGTGCTGGATTTTTGCAACGGTGTTAAAATTTACTAGCAGTTTTTATTTTATATGTATATATTTTATTTTAAATTGTTGAGAATTAAAACATGTTAAAATTTGAGCCTCGTAAAAGCTGAATATCTTTTCTTTACTATTGAAAAAAAAGTTTAGAGGATGATAACGTAGCTGTGTTTCCTGCCAGTCAAATATTTTAAAGTAATTTGTACTAAAACATGAGTTACAAATGTTTGACTTTGTGTAAAACTACATAGTTCTTAGATCGCGTAGGTACTCGTTAAATATAAAAAAAAAAACAAAAAAATATTCGAGAAAGTTGTCTCTTATATTTTATTACTTATTAGCAGTTCCCGCGCGGCTTCGCTCGCGTGTGCATATTTATATATTTTGAGCGGAACCCTATCTTTTCCCAAAATAAAAGTAGCCTAAGTTACTTTTTATAACAGGAGCTATCTGCCAGTGAAAGTCCCGTGGAAATCGGTCCATCCGTGGCGGAGGTTAGCCTGAACAGACAGACAGACAGATAGCAAATAGCTGTATGAGCTTAAAAAAGCTATTATTTTGACATGACAATCAGACACTTTAATTTTATTTATTTGTATCGATGATTATCAATAACGCTCGATACTCGAATACATGATTGTAAATGTGCTCTAATCATGTATTTAGGTATATAAGTATTTGTAGTGAGTGTGCCTTTAAACCACCTTTCACAGCGATGATAGATATTGGCATTATTCGTATATTTGGCTCTTCGCCAGTTTTCTTCGAATCTCAAGGACTGAAATTCAAGTACTGAGCAATTTTTGAAAGGGTAAAAGGTAAGGCCTTCACCCATATTCTTTTTGGTTTTCCACGTAGTTCATCTCCCGGGATTCTGATATTACGTTGATCGTTATCGTTGATGTTATGTGAGAATTCGTACGTAGAATTCCACTCACACTCAAGTAACCGTTAAGTACACAAGTGGTTACTTGAGATGAATGCTGTTGAACAGTTTGTGGTTACCAACTGTGTTTTTTTTTAAATTCCTGGTTGTTTAAACGGTTATAAGCGTCAAACGGTGTATAAACACTAACCACATTAGATAATTACTTGTAGTCAATCAACGACAGATGGGTATATTTTTGCTAACTTACATAAAACTTGTATAAAAGAATATGACCTCTCTCCTTCCCTGTTCCTTGCTCTCTGTTTCCTAAAAGCCTCCAGTGTGGAGTTCTTAAATACCTTTTGTGCCACCCATTAGTGGTACAATAAAATTATAAGTTAGAAACTCATCAAGATGTTGATTACAACTTAGTACATGTATGACAAGGTGACTGCAAAGCATTATGGTTACGTTATTCTATACATATAAGGCTATGATTGACTTAGCAGGTTTGTACCTATGTTTTAATGCTATCGCGCACCTAAGTTTGCAGTTCAAATAACATGTCTATTCAATAGCGATTGTTTTGTCGCACCCTCTCGCCCTCGCACCTTCCTTCACTCACTGACGACATCATGCAATGTTTTGTATAGAAGAATAAAAAAGAAACGTATATACCCTTCAAGCCCCTTGAATGGAAAGGTCTTATCATTAACATTAATGGCGAATACACCACTCCCTTTGGTTAGGTTATGGCGAAATCGATGGAAGATCTCGGCACGATCCTCGGTGACCTCAATCTAGTCCCTCAAAAGGTGGACCCTAAAATAAACATGGCTAAGACCAGTCGCCTTGATGACATATGGCACCTAAGCGTGGTCTCTCACTACGGCTTTGATGAACAAGTTCAGAGTTTGCTCAACGAGCTATAGAGATAGCTATGCTTTAGGTGTTTCTCTGCGGAATTGAATCAGACATTAAGAGATACGCTGACGAACGAAGATTACCGACATAGCCCAACGGATCAGCAAGTTAAATTGGCAGTAGGCAGGGCACATAGTTCGCAGAACGGACGGCCGATGGGGCTGAAAGTTTCTGGAGTGAAGACCACGGACCGAAAAGCGCGGCGTAGGACGTCCACCAACAAGATGGACAGATGACCTTATAAAGATCGCCGGTCGACAGTGGATGCAGGTTGCTTCCAACCGGTCTTCTTGGAAATCATTGATTGAGGCCTATCCGGTCTTCTACGACGGTCTTCCTATAGCTGAAATGATGATGACCTCCTTTAAATTCACATGTTAAATTACTCGAAAATTTCATTTTAGTTAATCGATAGTTCTTCCCTTCTCATATTCGCCTGTTACCAAAAAAAATATTATTTTTCGGGCCTATAATTAAGCGGCGTGGTAAAACTAAATTAAATCGTTAGTTTATCTATAAGTAAAGACTCGCATTAAAAATGTAAAAAACAAATAGATTGTAAGCTAGGTGTTACATTGTCAAAGAGAAGTTAAATCATCGTTATAGCATCGTAATAAGTTATGCTGCTAAAATTCCTCTGGAAGCGGGATATTGAATGCAGAAATATTTTTATTTGTATGTAGAGTAGACACCTCGATTTTGAGAATCTGTTAAGAATGATTGTATGTATTTCAGAAGCCATGAGCTATAAAACTCTTTATTCATGAGTTCGATTTTAATAGACGACTAACATTTTTGGAAGTTTAAAAGAAGTTTAATACCTATATGTATTTTCTCTTACATTCATATAGTTTAATAAGCTACTGAGTTGAGTTTGTACACCTGCAAACTGCCTGCACTAATTCATCGCATTTGTCCATCTTAAGGTTGTCGGGAAGAAATCGCAACTAGCCATAAGACCGCTGATTGTACCAGAATTTAAAGTTTCTTTTTTGTTGTAATTTTTTTGAGGTGTACATTAAAGAATATTTTATTGTATTGTTTTGTATAGCGTTTTTTATCTGCGCGTACTTTTTCGTGGTTTCGTTACGGCTTCATAAAGTACTAGCAGCGCCACCCGGTTTTACTTGCTTGAGTCCCGATGCCGTGGGAATATCGGGATAAAAAGCCTAGCCTATATGTTAATCCAGGTCTCCAGCTATCTACATACCAAATTTCATCGCAATCGGTTCAGTAGTTTTGGCGTGAAAGAGTAACAAACATCCATACATACATACATTCATACATCCTCACAATCTTTCACGTTTATAATATTAGTAGGATATAATATACCGTTTGTTATCAGGGTTTTATTTTGATAGTATGTGGATATCTGCCGTTTGGTTTGATAAATTTTATCACTATTCGTTTTTCCTTGATACTTACCAATATTATGTAAATTCTTAAAATTTGCTTTTTATTAAAAATTGTCATCACTATGGTCGAAGAAAGAGGCGCTTACTACGTTTAAAAGTTAAAGATTCACATTAAAGTTCATTTCTGTAAATACGAGAAAAAAGCATATAAGCGTACAGGCCCGGGTTACTTAACCCACCGGTGCCTATTATAGTATTTGCAAATACCCCGGTGCCTCTCGTGGCTTGCCCACTCTCGCCCAGCTTTGGGATCCCCTTTCCCACAAGAGCTAACTAATGATATACGTGTCAGCCGTGTCATCAGCGCAAAAAAATGATTCGGGCACGCATTGATAAATCTATGTACTTGATCGAAACAAAACAAAACTGCTGTCGCTAGCACCCGGTCTATTTATTTTCGGGATAAAAAAATATTACAAGACAACAAACTGATTAATTATCAAAATTTTATATGTACGTAGTAATAGAGAAGGAAGAATAATTTATCTACGTAAAGTAGATAAATTATTCATTTTATTATTCGGAACTCAAACTAGTTTATATAAATTTGATAGTTTCTGTAAATAAGCTTAATACGACTTAAAAGGTTTATTTATTAATACATATGTGTAACACAAGGTACCATACAAACTAAAAAAAGATGTTAGGAATCTTGTTCATACGTACCGATTCAACGCTTGTTTTGTAAACTACATTGAATATCTGGGCCAAACAATTGTAAATGAATGCCGTTCTGAGAAAAACCTAAGCTATATCAGAGAATAACCTTGGTATTCAATCAGAGTCAACTAAGAGAAATGGGGCTACATACAAGTTGGTACATTATTCGTGCGTAGGCAATATAGGCGTATGAGTAAACGTATTCGATTACATACGACGGTCATAGCCTCAAAGTAAACGGTACAACGGTATTAGGAAAAAATATCAATCTATTTGGAAGGTTTGCACACTCCGTGATACCATTGAGAATTTCCTTTTAAAAAAAAAATGGACAAGTGCGAGTCTGACTCACACACCGAGGGTTCCGTAAACAAACTATACGTCCGATAGTACGTCCATCTCGAGATCGTCTTTACCGATAGACAAAATTAACTTTGCAGTTCCAAAAATACTCTCATATACATACATTACAAAATCAACTTTCCAAGCGCAAAATACAATTACAATTTGGATCTAATATTTGTTCAAGACTTTGTGGGTTTAATGAGAAACCGGCTTCGAGCTGTTATAGACACTAATTGTTTTTACACTAAACATTAATATGACATTTGTATCGTTACTATTATTATAGTTTCATTAAAAGATATGTGTTTTTCCTTCTTTTAAATTAATGTTATAGCTATGGTTCATCATTTTATAAATGCGAAAGAATTAAACGAAATTCTATCTTTTGATTATTTTTAACAAAAAGCATTATTTAAACATTAGGATATTTCTATCTGCCCTCATCGAGTAGATTAAAAAAAAATTATGTAAACTATTGTTGAAATGATATGATAGATAAATGATTTCAATAAGTGGTGACGATTTGAACCAGGAACACAAAGCAGCGATGACGTATCATATCACATAAATAACTAGCAACCCGCCACGGTTTCGCACTGGTAGCAGAGACATCTTCAACAATCATCAACATATTTCAACCAATTAACACAAAATCTTAACAAATTATACACCTAAACCTTCCTCATGAATCACTCTATCTATTAGTGAAAACCGCATGAAAATCCGTTGAGTAATTTTTCAGTTTATCGCGAACAGACTGACAGACAGACGCGGCGGGGGACTTTGTTTTATAATATGTAGTGATAAAGACAGCTTTAGAAACTGTCAGAATATTATTGCACCGGAAAATCAACCTTGTTGTTTTATGATGTCAAATGATATTTGACCGTTGGGTGGTAGACGATATATTTGACCGTACCTATGCAAACCAACAACATGTTGCATCTCACTCTTATCGTCCTAAGCCCCTCTTTTTACACGCTTTACATTAGCCTGACCCGTATCTATATAACTGTGTAACGGAATCTTTCAACGTAGTTTTAACCAACTTGAAGACGTTTGATTAACTTTAAAATTCGCACACGTAATAAGGACCGAAGACAATACAAGACTAAAAAATAAGAAAATAAACAAGCTTTAATAGTAAACCGAATTGCAACATTTGATGTAAAGCACCCTACGCTTTTTACAATCAAAACTTATTTTCTACTTTTTAGGTTTTTAAACTAAAATTTGTTTTATATCTAGGTCCTCCTAGAGCACCCACAGCATTTTTTTTTTGTGCGTGTGGAAACCCCAGCGGGGTTTTCGGTGGGGCGGTGTGTCGGAATCGAACCGACTAAAACCACACGGTGTGCCGTACTGCGCCTTAAATAGGAGGGAACAAGCTTTTATTATAACACTTAGGGTCTGTATATTACCTGGCCTTATAATACATACGTGTCTCAGAATTTTCTATTCCTTAATATTTCTACTGAATTCAGATTTCTATTCGATTACGAGTATTGTTTAATCAGACGCTAATGTATTCAACATTAGCCGAAGGAAGCTCTGGAGACAATTAGACGATACAAATTAAAGAAAAACCCTAAGTTCCATTTCCCTCTTTTATAGGGAAAACCAATTCCATTAAAGGAATTAGGCAAAGTCTCCACTATTTGTATTAAATAGAGTGACCTGAGGAACAATAGACGGAGGCAACGATGGCGTACGGTTGCGTGCGACCGGTAATTTAGAACCTAGCCTACATATTCTATTACGCTTCAACAAAGCTTCAAGGCACAGTTTAATCAGATAATGGACTTATCACATCGACCCAATTTCATTTCGTTACCATAAATCTTCTCAGGTTCTAAATTGTTGCGAATGTCTTTTAAAGCTTGTAACACTATTATAGTCTTTTATCCTGGCATTTTCATCTCTATATGAACCCAGATAAAATACTATTTCCTTTGAAAATATTACAGTTTATTTCTTTAAAATGATTGTTTCAAATTTTAAGGACCAGCTGTTTTTAATAGTTAAGTATGTACTAAACCACGCATTGTTTCGAGGAAGCTATTTCCATTATTTTGGGTTTGAAGTCAACTCACTCAACTGCTCTATTTATTGTAAAACTGTTTTTAAGACTCTTTGTGTTATTTAAGATTGAATAAGTGCAACATAACGTAAATATTTATTCCTAGAGATCAGCAGGAGTACTTAGTATAGCCATGCACTCATGGGAATACTGCATTCCAGTGGCGATCGTTGCACGTTTATAAAGATAAAATTTAAATATATTTTATTGATTGCATATATAATTCTGAGTAAGTATAATTGGATAAGCACTTGTATTCGTTTTTACTCTATAAATGAAAAAAAAGATTTTTGAGTCTAGACACGAATTCATATTCATATTACACACCTAATACAATTACAACACTTAATATACATAACTCTTTTTCGCAAAATTTTGTGAAAACAAAGTGTTAGTAAACATAAAAACTCAGGTTATAATTTATTTTCAAAATAAGATAATTTAATTCAACTTCCCTCCACATTTTATTACGAACTAAATGTAATTATCGTGTCTCACTGAAAATAGATCTATCTCGAGAACATTTGCGATACTATTTACGATTTCAAATATACCCTAAAACTGGAAGAATCATTTGATAGACTTCAAGTTGCATTTGTAGACGAAGGCCCTTCTAAGGCAACTGTGTACTGATATTTCTGCGAGTTTAAGCGAGGTCGGCAAACTTTCGCCATGCAGAAAGGATGTGGTCGCCACGGAAAAAAGATTTTGATCGCCAGTTTTTTCACTATAACAGGATATCGGATGTCAATACCTTAACGGGATCAAAGTAGCTATAATGCCGTTTGGTGCGACCAAATGCTTGCCAGAAGTGTTTACTTCTGTTAGCAGCAAGCAACGGAATACGGGCTGGTGCGAAAATGCAAAAACGAAATTATAATAAACAAAAACAACGTCATACAACACAGATCAAGGTTCTATGATCTGAGTCATACAAATATTCCAACCATATTGAAATAATAAAAACTTGTCGTAACGTGTCTAATTTAGATTTCATCCGTCTCCGAAGTTATCCGAAACTTTTATATCAGTTTCGGTTACGGTTTCGGATAGATTTTTAGTTCGGATAGCTGATAGATTCTGTTATACTCCATACCATCCCTGATTAGTGATTAACCGTGTTCTAGGTATGGTTGGGGTACTTCCTCAGTCAGGTTAATGTACTGTACACTCCTTCAACATTTTATTTTATTATGAATTTGAAAGTCTGTTTGTTTGTCGTCGAAACAGCTGTAATTGTGATTTATGGTCGAATACTAACTCTACTCAAATAAGATGTCGTCGGGTCTCTTTTTTCACTACTAATTGATTGATGTTACAGTATTTGGTTGTTAGTGGGGTCATAAGTTCAATTCTCTGAATATAATACGCTTATAGGCATATATAAATTATATTCCTCTTGACAACCGATAGCTCTGAGGTCTATAATAAAAACGATTACGAATACCCATAAAACATTCTAATAGGTTTAGTTTCACTTTCGTCGAGCCTAAATGAATACATAAATGCTAATCGTTTATTGTATTATTTTAAATCTGGTTTTGCTAAATGACAAATATTGCGCATGTTACACTGATTCTGGTATGGGTTTCTCACAACTTGTGGGTTTCCCCGACGGAATTTGTGGAGTTACTTATAATAGTTACTTAACGCACTAACAAGTTTTACGTTTATCCTATGATTTGTAATGGGTTTTAGTAAGTATTTAAATCTCTGACCTATAAACTAGTCACTCTGGATAAGTTAATGTTAAATTTTCCACTGTATTGACCATCGAAAACAATTAGGTTCAGTAAAAATATCGAGTAACTTATTTAGTTTGTGATTCAGTGACTTGACAAAATGCGTTTATGTTCGGAGCCCGCTTGCTCCTTATAACACGCTTAACCATTTGACCTGTTACAATAATTTCACAAACTCTGAATTGTGTTATAATATTTTTGCATTATAAAACATTGAACTACGAATAACATTGGCTTTGGTCTGTTGAATATACACGTAACTGGGGGGCGGGTGAACGCTATCAAGGAAACACATCGAGATCCTTTAGTTTAAGATACGATTTTTATTGTTCAATTTATTATATAATTGTTTATTAAGACCTTTAACCGTTTGTGTAAAGCTGTATTTAAAATGGTACTAATATAGGATTGAAGAACTTAGGACTGTGTAACTAACATAGTGTTTTCCTTGTTTTTTTCTCACAGCCTGAGGGATGGGCAAAATCACTTCCACCTTTAAATATTACTCAAGGCGTACTATTTGACTGGAATATAATACCCTCATATTTTCCTCTTTTTCACCCACTTCAGAAAAGAAGGTTCTTATATCTGTATAAGAAACAGAAAAGTAAAGTATGTCCAATTTTAATACGCTATTTAAAGTTTATACTCCGTCTACAGTATATATTTTATTTCTACTCGTAGTGGATACCGCACTGTAGTCGTATGCCTTTATTTCTCAACAATTCAGGTATATCTCTCGTGCAACCATGCCATGTGGAGCCTACATCCCATGGTTGCCTGTCAGATATTGATTTGTGCGATAAGTCCGCCAGTTATGTGTATAACTCAACTTTGAATTTAAGCTGTCTGTATATTTATCAATTATGAATGAATGTTAGTTCGAATGTTCGTTTTAATTAATATGTAGTCCCCTAAAACGTATATGCAGTATATATACCTATCGTCGCTAATTTAAATAGGTATAATTAATTACCATATTATATTGAGTAATTTTTACCTTATGGACTCAATGTTAAATTGACGGTATCAAATATTTTAGTTGGATTCAAACTCTCGTCATAAACAGTCTTAAATATATATACATTGTGTTATTAAATATTGCCAATTAAATGTTTTGATTTTTCGTATTTCATCAAGTAATAACTATACGCAAATCTCTTGATCTAATTAGACGGTTTTCTAAGACCGGATAACGGTTCTTTAAGAACAAAAATACCGCAATAAAAAGTTCTAAGTGAAGCGACCCGTTCTTGGGACCTATGATTCATTCACTGGTCTCACTGTTAGTCACTTGGTGTATTTCAACCCGTACGCTCTTGTAAATATTTTAAATCAATATTTAACATGAGATCGGATGTAAAACGCGCGTGAGTTTGAAAGGTGTTTACGGCTGTGTTTGTGGCTTAGTGTTGGATTAAAATATCGAATATGATTCCAAAAGTGAATGTGAACTTCGATTTTAAAGCCCTTCGGAAGTTAGTGACGAGGTAGTTTTTAATATTTATTTAGACAATGTGTATTCTTTGTACCTAATCTAACAATTTAAAATGTTTATGTCTGTCGTTTGCATATAGTTACGTATATTTCTGTGGGATAATAGTATATAAGTATTTTTAGGGTTCCGTTTCTCAAAAGGAAAAATAACCGGACAAGTGCGAGTCTGATTCACGCACCGAGGGTTCCGTAAGCAAACAAACTTGTATTAAGATAGTACGTCCATCTTGGGAATCAATTCTCGAAGAATTTTGCCAGTCTTTTTCGAAAGACAAACTTAACTTTGCGGTTGCGATGTATGACAAAGTCATCAATCCAACCTCAAAATATAGTAAGTGAGTAAGTTTGTAATCACAATTTTTACGGGTTTATTTTTTTACCTTTTGAGGAACCATAGAAAGGATTATAGGATCACTTTGTTTTGTTGTCCGTCTGTCTGTCAAGACACATCACGTTGAAATTAATACCATATACATACGTCTTGAAGCTGTAAATCAAGCTTCTAAGTCAACGCAATCGAAAGATTCTGCCACTTAAGCCTCGATTTCATCAAATTTCAATTTGTAGGTAAATCAAAACCTATAGGGTACTTCCCATTGACCTAGAATCATGAAATTTTACAGCACAAGTAAAGGAAACAATCCGAAAGTCGGTAATTTGTTGTTATATCTGTCTGTCTGTCTGTCAAGACCCTTTTCCCCTGGAATCCGAAAAGGTATCAAGTTAAAATTAACATCAAATATTTATGTCAGTGGTAGCTTGAAGCTGTAAAAAAGTGTCTAAGTCAAAGTAATCAAAAGATATAGCCATTGAGCCTTAGATTTTAACAAATTTGAACATTTCGCAGATAAATCAAAACCTATAGGGTACTTCCTATTGACCTAGAATCATGGAATTTGGTAAGAAGCAATGTCTGACAGCACAAGTGAAGGAAAAAATCCGAAAGTCTTTAATTTGTTGTTATATCACATAAAAAAAAGTTTTTATGATTACAAACTTATATTTTGCGGTTGGACAGTTGACTTTGTCGTACTTCATTGATTCCCGATATGACGTATACAAGTTTGTTTGAACCCTCGGTTCGCGAGTCAGACTCGCACTTTTTTGTGTTTTTTTTTGTACTTCTTCTGAATCGAGTTATCGTGAAAATGCTTGGGAGCCTTAGATTGCCAAGTTAGGTGCTATAGTGCCCAGAGTTAACCATGTTAGGAAGAGCGCTGAAAAGACACCATGGCCCTGAACGACAGTAGCTTTGTTCAGGTTTCAAGTAACTTTCGGACAACCTAATTTGATTATAAATGGGTCATGATTTATCGTAATAATGTTAATAAAGTTGTTATTGGTTAACATGTCCTTCTCATTATATAAGAATATCCATATCCGTTAGCGTGATAATATAGGTTTGCTAGTTAGGTAGTTTGACTAAGAGCTGCTATTTACGGATATTTGAGTTCATTTTTCCGCTTCACGATATTATATATACCATAAACAAGTCCATGGTTTAATTATGAGGAAAATCATGTATGATATTCTCTACTTAGCTCATAATAATATTCGCTTAGCCAATTTCAAACCTAATAACAACTAACATTAAATGAATAACTTTAAATCAAAAATTCATTTCGGTTTGTATTCCGGGTTATCAAAGTATTTTAGACAAAAACAAGATGAATTATGCAATCAATATCCCTGGATCTTAGATTACATTCTTTATTTGTATTGAGTATTGAGCATTTTTTTTTTAAAACAGTGCTGGCATTCGGAAATCCATCTTTTGCAACAATTCTCTTACCTATATGTATATTTCCAGCATTAGTAGTAAGCACTACTACTACTATTTTTATCTTAAATTAGCAGGACGTTGTCCTGTCCAAAACGTTATTTGAAATCAATCTACAATTTCAACAATAGATATTTTATACGCTTAAAAAAGCAACAATATAACTTTCCCTAAAACAAAATATCTTCTATAACCCGATTGCAGCAGCCTACTGGGGAAAAATTTACATTCCAAACCCCCCCCTTAAACATACACATAAAGATTCGTCTAACAATGTATGTCAATGTCAAAATAAGAATCCTAGAACCCGGTTGCAGCGCCACTTACTGGATCCAATCGTGAATTTAAACATCCTCTGACCCACTTAAACACACAAACGTGCTATTGCAGAACTCTCAAGGTACGCCGCATTTCACGTAGCTAATAAAATGTTATTGACGTTATAAACGTCAATGTATCATAGGGGTTTTTTCTTATAAAAATAACAATCAAAATTTCCAAAGCTTCCGTTGTTTTTTAAAAAAATAAATAAACAAACTTGTGAAAAAAATAAAAAAAGTGCAAAAAATAAGAACACAAGAAAAAAGAATTAGCCAAATAGGTGCAGCCGTTCTGAAGTGATGCGCTTACATACATTCGGCAATTGATTTTTTATTGATATAGATTTGAAAACTGTAAACTATTGCTTTCTACTTTTGATTTGAAATTCGAATTTGTTTTTTTTTCTGTGTTGGCACACGGCCAGCCTGATAGTCGTGTTATCCAGTATTTACACACTCGCAATATCAGTGTTGTCACTTGTATTGCTAACACTACCCCTCCACACCAAGATAAACAAACAACGTCACCACTGCAATAATCTATGTATATCTACATCATGCAATTTCATAACACTAGACAGTGTGGAGGCCATAACAGTCATTGTTTATATTGATCCAAAATGGTTTAGTAGACTATTGTTAACTATGAAGCAGGTGCCATAGTTGTTTTGCGGTTGACTGACATATAATTGTATCTATACTCTATCCGTTCTCCGCAGTTTCAGTTTATGATCACTATTCCCGTCCTAAGGTTCGTAGCGTGATGATACGTAGCCTATTACCTCCCTCAAAGAATACTTTAGCAAATAAAAAAGAATCAATCAAGTCTCACTGATAGTTCCAGAGATTAGCGCGCTTAAACATAATTCGTTCAGGTAATGCATTCCACAGGCGAGCTGCATGGAACGTAAAAGATTTATGAAGGAAATAACTTTTTTTCAAATAACAATTTGGCAACGTCTCATTCATTCTTTATCTAGTTATACTTTTAAAATAAAAATTACTCAGTGTAAAAAAACTCATCGCAAGTTTACACCAAGTAAACAAACCAGCATAGAAATATATCACTTTGGCGCGCCTTTCGCGAAACTTATCAATCGATAATGTGTACCTATTTACCGAATACTATCACTGTTTTGCATTTCCTTGCTCCACTTCGCGTATCTTATCGCATACTATCTAATCTTCAGGCGTATATTGAAACAAATTACAATTCGTGCAATTAGTAATCGGTCTTGTCTGCTAGGAACAAGTCCTCTCTTACCCACTGACGATTAAATAGATGTATGTGTAATGACTGTTTTATTGTATTACGATTTGTTGTGTTGACAACGAGTCTCAATCAGAATGGCTTAGTATAGTAAACATGGGTGGCAGTGACAAAACTGTGAAATGCTGTAGTTACAAGAATAATCTTGATTTGCATTTCAGCGATTTGAGATACAGTTTTCACAGGAGTTGGATAAAGACAAAGAAATTTGGAAATCAGGTGTTCGGTACTGATAGGTGAGTTTTATGTCAACAAGTTTTTTTTTACAACCAACTTATATCTGTTTACGATTCATGTGAATTTTCTAATTTTTAATTCAAAAATCGGATTTCGGTGGTATTTTATTTAATCTATTATCGAGATTGTATACTGTATACATACGAGTATATGTAATACTAACTTTTATAGGTATCGCAAATGTAACCTACATTTGCGATACCTATAAAAGTTCAGAAATAATGTAAAAATTAGTTAAAGGGACCCAGGTGAAAGAAAGGATTCTTTATGTTCATTTTCCTGGAAGGACCTTAAGTTTAATGTCTGGTGAATGTTAGGAAACAATGTTCAGGGTTGATAGGTATTTTATAATTAAGATACATATCTATTTGTGATTTATTCTCTTGGAGTAGTGTTTCATTCTCCATCCTGAGATATAGGCAGGCCCTCGGAAATAGATTCGTCCGTATCAGAACATTCTATCGGTTGGTGGATCCGTCGGTTGACTTTTAAAAGTTTCAGCAATGCATTTTTTTTCTACAACTAAATTGACACTGGCTCACGGTCCGCTTGATGATCAGCAATCATCAGTGAATATTAACCCTCGAAACAGTGGTGTTACTAGTTGATTTTTATCTCATATAGTGGTCCAATGATCATACTCATAATCAGTAAAACTCTAATAATGCTGTTTAATTCCGGCTTTCTTTAACGTGGAAATACTAGACATGGCGTCTTCAATTCTATTATTATCGTAAGTAAAAAGGGTGGAATTACTTCCCCCGTTGAATAGCAGCGAATTAAACGTCATTTCCGTTGCTCCCACTTTTACATATATGTACCTATCTCATCATCAACCTTATATCACTTCAGCAAACTGAACATTCTTCAATAACTACAATCATATAAATGTCGGAATGAGGACGTTACCAATACTCAATATTTACACTTGAAACGCACTCTGAAAACAGTAACAAAACCTAATATTATATTATACATTTATGTTATAAATTATCGCAATGATTCATTCATTATCGTCGCTCAAATGTCAACTCCACGACACTTTTCATATACCGTTATATATCTGGTATGTTACAATTGTTCAACCATACTTGTTATTAAACGGTTGAATGTATTCGTTTAGAGAAAGTTCATTTTGTCACTTTTTATACCTATAAATAATGTAATAAATATTCTCTGTATTCCTTTGTTACAATTATAATACTTGATCGTTAACTAGACATAGTACTACAACTATGCGCCTCCCACAATAAAATGGCGTAGTGACACACTAATCTGAACGGGCCGACATTAAATTTTGCTTCAATGGTGAAAAAAACGTTGTTTGGTTATATATACTTGAGAAATAATCGTATGTTTGTATGTATGAAGTTCCGTTGTTGAGAGAACGGGTGTCCCCCTTTTTCCTTAATCTTCCTCTAAGTAGAAATAATAGCACTGGAGGTAAACTAACCCTCAAGACAATTGATATAATGTTGGACATAACCTGTAATTTCAGATGTGACTACATTGTCGTGCTGCTTTTCAGGTTCAATAAATTGAATATAAAATAGATCTTTTGGTTTTCTTGCTGTTATGAAACAAATTCTTAATGTTTGTATGCATGGTTTCCTATTCGTCATTAAATTCTGATTTTTGCAACTAGTTTCATATTATTTTTTGAATACTTACACCAGAAATTATTATACATAGGTATGTATAGAGGTAGTGATTGATTTAACGTTAATTCATGAATTGTCACATAAAAACACAAATAAATAAAAAAGAAATATTTATTGAGGTTTTGAACATTAATCCTGAAATGACTTTGTTGCTAGGTGTTTATTATATTTGCCTCTCGCTAGAAACCATGGTTATGGCCATGGTCCGGTGCGAGAGAGCATGGGATCCCGCTGCCTCGTTCTGTGAGGAAGTGATGTATGCCAAAGAGGCGGCGGAAAGGGAACGGGAGAGAACTACCTCTCTCTCGTCCCGCAGAAGACGCACCAGGCGCCGGAGAGTACAAAATGGTCTCCGGCCTCCATGAGCGCTGGCCTGAGGGTGATGGGCTGGGTTACCATCGCCCTAGCAGAAGCAGGCCCGAGACGGCGGCGCGACGTGTTCCACGCGCACCTCCAAGTCTGCCGGGGCTCACAGGGATTTCCTTTCTAGGGTACACCTGAGTCCCCGGCATTAGGACCCGTGACGGAACACTGTGTAGTTTTAGTCAGTTCGAGTCCGACATACCACCTTGCCGTTGACCCCGGTGAGGTGATGACCCGTGAGGGTTTCCACACGAAAAAAAAAAAAAAAGGTGTTTATTATATTATATTAATTATTACATACCGTATAGAAGCGGCGGTAGCGTAATGGCTAAGGCGTCGGACTTGCGATCAAGTGGTTGCGGGTTCGAACCCCACCCAGTGCACTACCGGCGTGAACCCACTCCTAACACAAGCATTTAGCTTAGCTGGAGGGGTTAACAAGGATACTAGTAATGTGTGACCCACGTTACTAGTATTCTTTATTAAAAATAAAAAAAACACCGTGTGATTTTAATCTATTCGAGCGCACCCAAAACCCTAGTGAGGCCTGACAGCCCGAGGGGGTTTCCACACGCACAAAAAAAAGGTGTGACTTGTGAAAAAAAAAAAGGTTGCCCAACCATAAATTACAATTTGAGATTGTATAGTAACAAATTATATTATATTATACGATGTTGTCTCGTACCCTGATGTTATGTAAATGGAGTTATTGGTAACGGACAAATAATTGTTTTAAAAACTAAAAAACCAGAACGTATTTTAAAATACTTTCTTTTCGTGGCCGCCATATTTATAGATTCATCAGCGTTTTCTTTAGGGACTAATGTGTCACGTGTGGGCTGCTTCAATAAGGCTGACTTTCCTTTTAACCTGTGTAACTTATTCATCATTTCACATTACACATTTCATGCCTGTTTATGGTAAACATTGTAATCTGTTACGATTTATTTTAATTAGTCACTGCTATTGTATCAAAACCACAATAAATACTTATGCATATTAAAATTGTTACAGTACAGTAAAGATATTTATAGTGAAGCTTTAACATGACAAATGATCGTTTCTGAACAAAAAATTGTGCTTATAAAGGTTACTTACACTTTAATAATATGAAATCCTACTAATATTAAAAACGTGAATGTTTGTGAGGATGTATGAATGTATGGATGTTTGTTACTCTTTCACGCCAAAACTACTGAACCGATAGCGATAAAACTTGGTGTGTAGATAGCTGGAGACCTGGATTAACATATAGGCTTTTTATCCCGATATTCTCACGGGATCGGGACTTACGCGGGTGAAACCGCGGGGCGCAGCTAGTACTTTAAAATCTTACTAGCAACCCGCCCCAATTTAATCATTTAATTCTTTATCGGTTTTATGTCTATCATTAACCATTCAAAACCATTTGAATGATCGTTAAATGCCTGATGATTCAGGGAGACTCTACTTCTCCGAAATGTCCGATACCTTAAGGCGGCGGCCATTAACACGTCATTTCCTGCCATCGGCATATCTACACAGAGTGGCAATTTGCATTTATCTCGAATTCTACTCAAATATCGATTATAAGTAGTCGAAAATATGGTTCTCTTTGCTACGTGCTGATTTAATGTGTCTTTTTATTGAAGTAATGGGTTTTTACGTTGACCTTGACATTAATTAAATTACTGTAAGTATATACGACGGTTATGTGGCACTGTTGTTTGTAATACAGTTAAATTACTTTTACCGTAGACATACTAACAACGATTAAAATTATATAAAACACAAACTACGGCTGTGTGTTTATTACTATATATTTCTTGTGCTTCATGCCTTTGGGTCGTGGCGTGTTGTTATGATGAAAGACAATGAATGGACTTTCTTATATAATTTGAAATTCGATTTCTCACTTTTGAGATATTAGCGCGTTCTATCTTTTTAGATTTATTATAAAACTACTACTACTTCTACCGGTTCTACTAGCTACTGCGTACCATAGAATTTGGAGGATCTATTTCTTAAGAAAGAAGAAGCTGATCTACATAAAAACATTGTCTAATTTGTGTCTCTGTGTCTCTTTGTCTTTGTGTGCGTGTGTGTGTTCATTCATGTAGGTTCTCAATAAACATTATAAATAAACCGCGAGCAGCTGCCCGCGGTTTCACCCGCGTAAGTCCTTCGTTAAGTTGCCTTAAATTTTATAATTTTCCGCACAATTTTCTTATTTTTTTCTTTCATAAGAACCTTCTCTAGACAATAACAAACACAAAAAAAAAATTAGCAAAATCAGTTCCGCCGTTCACGCGTGATGTCGTGACCAAGGGAAATGGGATTAATTTTTATATACAGATATAGATAGATTATTATAAATTAAAAATCACCTCTACCCATTTTGCCTTTATGTATATCTGATCTATAAGCGTTTTTTTTTTATTTTTTTTCATAATTGTTAACCAATTTATTCCTTTTTAAACTTGTTTATACTTAAATACACCTTAACGTAAGAAAAATTTTCGACAATAGACTATTTAACTGTAATAATACCTATATAATTGCAGACTAGTTACTCTAGTAACTAGCTCTCACGCAATAAATACATCATAACTGAGCCATATTACGCCAAAATGTACCGTTTTTTGACATTGCGTCTACTATATTTGGCACTAACGGTTGACCCCTAAAATAATAATGTAGTGTGTGTTGGCAATGAATCTAGTGTTTCGGCTTAATAACCTACAACACAGTAATTTAAACTTTTGTTATGTAATTTTACAGATCGTTATTGTGTGTAGACATTAGACAAGTGTTTCTTAGTGCGTGGTTCAATGACCGCTACTTGTAAAAGTCAAGGACGCATGAGCTATCTTTTATATAATCTGAATATAAATTCTCATTAGTGGCAGCGTTTTTCTCCACACTAATCAAAAGACTTCCATTCTAACTTAGTTATTATTTCTCCAATTTGTTTGTTAATGATAAAATCTTATCGCGTAATGTCAGAACACTAAAAATAGTAACAGGTAAATTTGTGTTATTGATGATAACAATATAACACTATGATGGAAAAAAGTTGGGTTGAGAATTATAGGGGTACGCAAATTCATCTAAATTTTTCAAGGCAGTCGTGGCCGAGCGGTTAAGGCGTCTGACTAGAAATCAGATTCCCTCTGGGAGCGTAGGTTCGAATCCTACCGACTGCGAATTGTTTTTGTAATATTTTGTTTTCTTTTTGTTACAGTTTACGGAGAGGAGCAGGCCCAAATGTTCAAGATGACAATGGATATACGCCTCTACATCACGCTTGTCTGAATGGCCACAGGTAACTTTGTGACTATCTAATGTTATTTTTAGAATAGTGAACTTGAATTTTTAAAATACATAACGTACACAACTTAGATGAACTTATAATTATGAAACATGTAATTTTCCAAGATTTTTTTAACATGACTTATCATTGCTTTACACTTAAGTAAATCTATATTTAACATTGTTTTTTTTTTCAAACTTTTTAATTCGGGATAATAAATTAAATAGTTTTCTAAAACTATCTATAGTAATCTGTTGGTATTTTTTAAATATTAATGCGAAGATACTGTTCACATGTTAGTTCTGATAAATTGTACTTGTATTTTGTATATTCCGTTCTAAGATTCGTATCGCGTATCGCATTCTACAGTTGACGTTAAACATTTAATAAAACAGTATTTATGGTTGACAGTAGATAGCTGTTTTTTAATTCCATATGTTGTATTCTTCATATAAATATTTAAGTTATATACAGATAGGTAATAGTTGATTATATAACGTTGAAAGAAAGTAAGGGAGACCGGGGATGGTTGACAAATTTCAGTTTAAACACTTGTTTTATTTCTGCTTTGGTGTATACGAATACATCTAATAGAAATAGAACTATTAAGCTTTAGAAAAAAATTACAAACAGCTCGCAATTAATTATAATGTAGAGTACAAGCTTGATCTCGAAGAATTGAAATCTAAGTCAACCTGCCCCATGCCTGGGGTATGGCGACTTTTCACCAGGGGTAAGTTGACCTATAGAGTAATTAGTAAAAATCAATCGACATATAGGGTAATAGAACAAGAATTAATTGTATTTATATTTTCTTTATTGAAACAAAATTATCAATATTAGATGTGTAAATCGGGACTTAATCGCGGTAATAATTAGAAGGTACGAAGCTAAGCTTAAACAAAGCTAAGAAGAAATACCTTCTTCTTAGCTTTGTTTAATAATAGCAACTCGCCCCGTCT
This sequence comes from Callimorpha dominula, assembly GCA_949752705.1. Classification (NCBI taxonomy): domain Eukaryota; kingdom Metazoa; phylum Arthropoda; class Insecta; order Lepidoptera; family Erebidae; genus Callimorpha; species Callimorpha dominula. The sequence continues at coordinate 6,909,463 of OX457010.1, read as the reverse complement.
TGGCACGGGTAGCCGAGCATATCATATTGATTTTTTTGGACATCTTCAACGATCATCGTCATATTTCAGCTATTTTACACAAAACTTTAATGAATTATACATTTAAATCTTTCTCATGAATCACTCTGTCTATTAGTGAAAATCCATTCTATAGTTATTGAGTTTATCGCGTTCAGGCAGACATAAAGACAGACAGACGCGGCGGCTGGACTTTGTTTTATAATAATAGGTATATGTAGTGATAACTATCAATGTTGTAGCTACAATCTACATAATATTTTAATGCGCTATAAAAACTAATATAGCTTCCGACTTACTGGACTCATTCGTGTTTATTACATCGCATAAACAAGGCGTAATGAAAAACGGTACACATAAGTAAGCAGTTTCTTACCTATTACGTGTAACATTATACATATTATATTCTCAGACTTCTTACACAGAGCTATCTAGACCCAAAGCTGGAACACGGATAAACACTTACGGACGGACTACACGTAGTGTGTCATGTTTATATTTTTTGCGCAAACCTTAATTCTTTTTCCAAAATAAAGTAGCTCAAACTACTCTTTATAATACCAGCTATCTGCCAGTTAAATTCCCGTGGAAATAGGTCTCCCAGTCTCGGAGATTAGCCGGAACGAACAGACAGACAGACAAAAATGTTAAACAGATTTTTTGGTATAAGTACCGTAATCCATCTTTATAATTACACGGTACTTATACCTTATACATTTAGTAAAAAGTTACCCCATCAACAACATAAATGTGAAAATGGGAGCCAAGTTCAATAATGAATATACGGGGTTATCGACTACGCCGACAAAAGAATTGAGATCAAAATGGTTGCCAAGTTCTGTAGATAATCCTGAAGTCAAATCTTCAGGGTTATCTACAGTATTTGGCAATCATTTTGATTTCAATTCTTTTAATTTTATTTATTTGTTTTAATAGAAAGCTGTTACTATGAGATAGATACACTCAGACCGACGCCGATACCTACACATATTTATGCATAAACATATTTGCACTGAGCGGGAATTGAACTCAGGACCCCGAATTTTGCAATCGAATGCTGTTCTTATTTTCAGACATTTTTTTTTTTCTTTTAAAAAGATAACTCCCGCATTAGGAATTACTCCTGTGTCGCGGGGGACTTATCAACATACAAACAACGGACACAAAGAACACCCAGACTCAGATGGGAATCGAACCCACGACCTCTGGCTCAACAGTCAGGGTCACAAACCACTAGACCAACAGGCCAGTTATTTCGTTAACCAAAAGTCAGGTTTTTTATCAAGTGCAACGTCGACGTGTTTTCTATGTATCATAATATTTTCTTTATCTCAAGCATATAATGAATCGCACTCGGATGGTACTTGCTATGATATCCCTTCTATATTATGATATGCGTACCTACATGTAACATAATGGAAGTCTTTAATATAATTCACGTAGTCTAGATATAAATACGAATGAGGCCATCGATAGTCACGTATTCACATTTTATATGAAAACCCACAACGTTACTTTCCTCAACAATAACACTGTTTTGTGACGCAAACATCGGTGGACTTGTGACCGCATACATTCTGCTATAACGGGAAATTGGCACCATAGTCCTGACTAATACATTGTTTTAAAGTAATTGAAAACTAAACGCATGGAGAACTTTCTAGACCTATGCTTGTTGGCTTAAAGGTTAATTTTTGTTCTTAAATTAAATTAAAACCACGTGATTAACTGCGGATTTTTAGTCAGATTGATTATTCTTTTAATATGCAGCATCTAAACATTCTTGTTTTCTTCGTGGATCTTTTTATTTCTTTAAAGGAATGAAGACGAAGAGAAACCTATTCACGCTTCTCTGTTCTTGCTTGGTGCTTTCACCTTGTTACATTTGAGTTAAACCAAAAGCAAACTTATATATAAAAATGTACTGTAATAAAAAAAAACTCATAGCTAAGAAGATATCGAGAGCAGCTAATCCTACTTCCTATTAATATTATAAACGTGAAAGTTTGTGAGGATGTGAGGATCTATGAACGTGTGGATGTTTGTTACTCTTTCACGCCAAAAATACTGAACCGATTGCGACGCAACTTGGTATGTAGATAGCTGGAAATCTGGATTAACACAGGCTACTAATAAACATTTTATTAGTAGAAAAATGGTTCGGTCAAAACATTGGTCGGAGTTCCTACTTCCATATCAGCAGTTGATTATGTGAATTAAAGTGTGATTCACAACTTAACTATCGTAACTCTTGTTTTACACTACCATTTAATGTACATATTATTTTACTTGTAGAAGTACTAAAGAAAACTCGTATTATTATTGTTGTGTGTAACTCTTCAGCTTTATATATTAGTACTAGCACCCGACCCGGCTTCGCACGGATACAAATTATACATCTAAACCTTCCTCATGAATCACTCTGTCTATTAGTGAAAACCGCATGAAAATCCGTTCAGTAGTTTTTCAGTTTATCGACAACAGACAGACGGACAGACGCGGCAGGGGACTTTATATAATATATAGTGGAAGGCATACAGACTCGTTTACCAGTTTATCAACACAATTTATTATACTTATTTGTTATTAGTTTAGAGTATTATCAATAATATATTTTTCAGGGAAATCATTCACACGCTCTTGGAGATGGGCGCGTCCCCATGCACGGTGGACAAAAAAGGGGCAACTCCCTTACACTTGTCCGCGTTCAAGGGCGACGCGGATGCAGTGGGCATGCTCCTTGACCATCGCAACCCTCCCGTCAACGTCGACCAGCTGGTGAGTTCTTAAATACTCTAGAATTACTTTTAATATTATCATTTTCTTAGTAAAGCGCAATTGCATCCTAGAGAGTTAATTAATTGTAAACTCCACATCTAATCCTTAATCTCTCTCCATCCAATGGTTGCTTGGAAGAGATCGCAAAACGCGATAAAGCCGCTAAAGGCACAAGGTTTTTTGTTTAAAGCTTTGATATGAGTTTGTAAGAATATATAGCTATGTATACAAATTGTATTGATTTATGTTTTATGTGTTTATCTAGCAACCCGCCCCGGCTTCGCACGGGTAGTAGACACATCTTCAACAATCAGCATCATATTTCAACCGATTTACACAAAACGTTTACAAATTATACAGTTACACCTTAATCTTCCTTGTGAATCACTCTGTCTATTGGTGAAAAATGAAAATCCGTTAAGTAGTTTTTAAGTTTATCGCGAATAGACAGACAGACGCGGCGGGAGACTTATTTTATAATATGTAGTGATAAAGAGTTTATCTATCTACCCATCTACAAAACGCATACACGTACTTCTTTTATGATATGTGAGTCTTGAGGATATTTCTTTGAAGTCAGAGAGAGGCCTATGTCCAGTAATGGACGTCCAATGCCTGAAATGATGTTGATAATCATGATTCATGAAATTAATTTTGTACAGCACCGTGCCACGGTATCAGGGCACATGTGCTCATCGCATTTGTCTGTTGTTTAGTACTTGTCAAAGTAGCCTGGTTTATTATATGGACCATACACATAGATAGTACTATGTGTAATTTACGATATGAACATGTGGTGTGTGTATTATTTACTTTATTAACTAATTTCTAACTTCTAATTCAAGACTATCACACGTTCAGTAAGGTTCAGGGCTATATAGCAGTGCTGCTAGCCTTAAAACGTAGGTCTAAATAGGGATTTTAGTTGAATTCTGACTAGGAGCTTGCGAATGGCTAAAACCGGTCTGCAAATATTTGCAATTGCTTCGACAACATGTGATAAGTATCGAAGATAAAGTTTACCTGAAATAAAATATGGTACTTTATTTCTATTGAAAGGATATTTACGGTTAGATTGCAATCAAATGCTGTAGTCGCCTGTATTTATAAAATACACATGAATTTATTACATCCTACTAATATTATAAACGTGAAAGTTTGTGAGGATGTATGTATGTATGGATGTATGGATGTATAGATGTATGGATGTATGGATGTGTGGATGGAAAAACGAATAGTGATAAAATTTATCAAACCAAACGGCAGATATCCACATACTATCAAAATAAAACCCTGATAACAAACGGTATATTATATCCTACTAATATTATAAACGTGAAAGATTGTGAGGATGTATGAATGTATGTATGTATGGATGTTTGTTACTCTTTCACGCCAAAACTACAGAACCGATTGCGATGAAACTTGGTATGTACATAGCTGGGGACCTGGATTAACATATAGGCTATATACTTTTTATCCCAATATTCCCACGGGATTGAGACTTACGCGGGTGAAACTGCGGGGCGCTGCTAGTCCTTTATATTTTTAACTATATATATATATATATATATATAGATAGTATATCTATGCAGTCTGCATAGATTACTATATTCTCTGTCCATTAATTTTTCTTTGTCAGTTCGATGAGTAGTCAATTAGTAATGCCCAAAAGTGTAGCCAATTCGATTAAAAATAACAATAGTTTTTATTTAAGAGGAAGTTTTAATCGTCGAATAAAAACTTTCGTGAGTGGTATTCATATTATTTAAATTATACGGTTTTACTCACTAGTCGGGCATCCCCGAAATATACACGTGAGTAAAACCGTATAATTTAAATAAGTTTTAATCGATTTGAAAAAAAAGAAAAATGTTAATTTTTGCCAAAAATATTGAATATGTTTAATAAAATGTATGACCCACGTTTAATATGCAGGAGTCACATTTGTTCTCATCACTACGTATAATAGAACGTGGTTCTTTTTATTGCATATTACAAAAATCATTTAAAAAGAAGAAAAACTACATGTACAGTATCAAAATGTCTACGAACAAAATGAAAATAGATAAATGTATAGGTAATGTATTTATAGATATTTCTTTATAATATTAGTAAACATTTACTTCAATATTCAAAGATGCAGTAAAAGTCTGTCTCTAGGTTAAATATTTCTTGGTTTGCTATCGTGAAAATCCTAAACCTAATGGTTCTAATAATCACTAATTGGTTGGTGTTTATTAGTCGTTAACAAAAAACCTAACCTATTTGTGCAATTTGGCAGATTATTCCTATTTCAAAATTAAGTGATCCTAAAACTGTTGAGTAAATCTTTTTATTTTGTTAAACAATACAAACAGTCAATCTTTGAGAGCTTGTACTATGGGACACGGATAAACATTCTTCATTACTTTTTTTTAAAACATACGTATTTTAATACGTACACAGAAACACCCAAACCGATGCAAATAGACATATTCATGCAAACAAGTATTTGCACTTAACGGGATTCGTAGCCGCAAGCCCCGGCGTTTCAGTCGAATACACCGCCGCGCTACAGAGGTCGTCGAATTGACTGCAATCTTTGTTTCAGACACATGACGGTAACTCGGCGCTCCTCATTGCGGCTCAGTTCGGTTTCACGAACGTTGTTGCAAGCCTGATTGCAAAAGGTGCCGATGTCACTGTCAAGAATGTCAACGGTGACAGCGCGCTCGACTTGGCTGCGCATTACGGAAAGTAAGTTATTGGCCGTTAAGAGCCAGACTCATCTGCAACGAAGGTGGTATTATGCTTAACTCTGGTCACAGAATATGAATGTAGGTGCAGCTCTCATAAATATTCAAAAGATTTTATCTTTTGAGAAAGAGCATCAAAAGATAGAAGTTATGGTATACCTACCTGTTATGAAGTTTTTTTTTTTGTGACGAGAAATTCTTATTAATATTAATTTATTAGTGTAAGAATTATCTCTGAATGATAACATAATTATTGGATTTTGTAAGTTAGGCTTTCAATTTAGCAATGTTTTAATATCAAAAGTTATAGTAAAATGATGAAAACTAAATAATGATCGAGTTAAACAAGTGCTAGGTAATGAAAATAGTTTAATAGTTTATTCATTTGCCTGATAAAGAATACAATTGATATGTAAGTATTATTACTGTTGTCGCCACATCAAAAACTCTTAATTATGTTATTAAAAATAGGGACAAACTATAGTAGATAAGGATAACACAGTTCACTATTTAATAAAAATAAGTTAATAGATATTATTTTGACTGGTTATACCGGTAACGCAATACTATTGGTCGATTGATAAATATTAACAAATAGTGGGATTATAAAAGGAATATGTTTAGAACGATGGACTTGAGTGCGAATAGAGGTACGAACAACTTGGCCGTTACTGTTAGTGATTTTCACAGTTTATATCAGTGGCTGTGAGACTGTCTCTTACATTACTGACATTGAAAAACAAATATTTGTAGTAAAATAAAAAAACATTTCATTAAGAAAATTATGAAATTAAAAATCAAATGTGCAACGTATTGAAGTAAATGTATGTGTGTTGGTGTTGTATGTGTATCTATGTTTTTATGTGTTACGAGATTATAGAATCTATACTTATAGAGAGAAAATAAAGAGTTTGTTAGCTTGAACACGCTAATCTCAGGAACTACTGGTTTGAATTGAAAAAAATTTTTAGTCTTGAATAGCCCATTTATTGAGGAAGGCTATAGGCTATATAATATCATGCTACGACTAATAACAGAGGAGCAGTGATCATAAACGCAGGTGAAACTGCGGGGACAGCTAGTCTTTTATAAAGATTCTGTCTCCTTGATTCTTCAAAAGTGGCTGTTAAATCGTACACCAATTGAGGTAACAGCCACTTTTGAAGAATGATTTGTGCCTTACTAGTTTTTGAGTCTTTAATATGGCAAAATTTGGTTATTCTCTTATGTATATATAGCTAAGCAAACAAACAAAGGAACGCATTTCTTGAAATCTTTGACAATAAAATTTATTTATAGTTGCAATAATAGGTTGGGCTTATATACCGTGCATTAGGTCTTAGGTTCGATTCCTTGTCGGTTATTGGTTTTTCTATTAGAAAAGTCTTAGTAAAAGCAAGGAGTCTAGAAATGTACCCGGCAGATGGCAATATTTCGCCCCCTATTAAGTGGGAGGAAAACAGCAGGCGAATTGTGGGCGTACTTGTATCTTATATGAGTCATGGTTGAGTCTGTACATAGAGTTATCATTTTTCCTCTAGGAACTATGTATTTTCTACGTTTTAAAACGTTTTTTAGTTAAATGTTAAATAGAAGTTTGTTATATGTTTACTTTTGTATGTACAAAACTAACATAAAAGAAACCACTATATGTAAACGGGTACAGGATCATCTTCCAAACTTCATTATGAGGAGATGTTGCTGAGAATTTTGTTTGATTAGGTTTTCTAAAGTTTCGGAATCCAAAGTGGCTTCGAGCCGAGTTTCGCGGTCGTTACTAGATACTAGTTTATATTTTGCTACATACTTTACTAAAGATATTTATAATAAAAGGGTATAAAGGGTTGAAATTTAATACATAGCTTCAAAGACACAGAATATTTTGAAAGTTGAACAGAGTTTCGAGTTTTGAAGTTTTACCGTTTTGTTTTTGATTGGTTGCTTCTTGTTACTTAGTATTTATCTGGGTCATTGCTTTCAATACCAGCAATAATAGGAGTGGTCCTAGTCACGTTGTATTTATTCGATAAATTGTGGTGAAACCTTCGAAGTCCAGAAGTATTTGCAATAATACTTTTCTTGCTGAGCGAATGACAGTGACAAAAAATACTATAACTGTTAACTATAATATTAAGGAAGGATTGTTTCCTTCCTTGAGGTTAACAAGTAATACTAGTCATAACCCACATTACTAGTAAATATGTAGTAAAATGACATATTTTTCAGCTCCACTTAACATTTGTTCTTTGTCGTAGGTATGCGGTGGTGAGGCACCTGCTACACGTCAGACCTCAGCTTGTAGATCAGTACATGAACAGAAATATGGAGTACACTTCGACGCCGTTGCATCGAGCCAGTATGAACGGGCAAAAGTAAGTACAATACTAATAATCTTTATTGGATCGGATTCATTATTAAAATCGTAAATCTTGTAAGTCTATGCATTTACTTTTTGACACATTCGGGAACTTAACATATGCAAGACAGACACAATATAAACTTTTACCTAAACTCAGAAGAACTGCCAAATCGTTTTGCCAAGTCCAGCTGCGGTTCCGTCGGTGGGTTAAGAATCATCTCATCATCATCATCCAACCGACGGAACCGCAGCTGACGTTCACGAGGTTTCATGATACAACTTTCTGAAGCATTTTACTAATTATCGCCTGAGAGGAAATTATTGATTCTATGATTATCAGGGATACAGGTGTGAGTGTATAAATGAATGTATGAACGAATCAAAACAAGTTTTTAGTTAACTGAGAGGTTAAAGTGATTACTATAGTAGTAGTAATACTATTATTGACTGGCCTGTTGGTCTAGTGGTTAGTGACCCTGACTGCTGAGCCAGTGGTCGCGAGTTCGATTCCCACCCAGAACATATAATTGTGTGATAAGCATGATCATTTGTTCTATGTCTGGGTGTAATTTATCTACATGTATGTATTTAGAAATATATAAGTATGTTTATCAGCAGTCTGGTTACAATAGTACAGGCTCTGCCTAGTTTGGGATCAGATGGCCGTGTGTGCGATGTGTGATGTTATTATTATTATGTTTTAAAACTGAGCCGTGAAAATTTATCAGCAAGCTTGAACATGAATATAGTTTGTAGATAGAATGCGAACCGGTTATTTATCACCAGTGATGTAACAGCGACTAAAATCACGGCGTTCTATTAAATGACGACGACGACGCTCGGTAGCTTTTTGTAAAATCGTAATTCCTTTTTTTTGTAAAATATCGTTTTTACAGAAAATACAACTATGCAGTTGAACTTAAAATGCAAAACTGTATCTGTACCTATACTTAATTTCATGAAAATCCTTGGAGCCGTTTCCGAGATTCAGATTATATAGGTATATACATATACACAAGAATTGCTCGTTTAAAGGTATTAGATTTTTGTACCGTAGCTATATGATAGACTATTCTCGGTATGGGGCATTGTAAGATAATTATTAATACGAATTTGTAGGGTTCCTAGTAAATAAAAAAAAATATATATTTATTGAATTGAATTAATTTACATTGCTCTCAATTGATATCAATTATTGTAAGACGTTTGCGTTCATACTTTTATACTACACTAGCATCGCCCCGCGGTTTCACCCGCGTAAATCCCTATTCCGTGGGAATATCCGGATAAAAAGTAGCCTATACGTTAATCCATGTCTCCAGCTTTCTACATACCAAGTTTGGTAAGTAAGTTGGTAAGGTGATATATTTGACTTAAATCATGTTAGATAAAATATAGTTAATCGCCATAGCTACTGTCTCTACCACTTTAGTGATCTTAAGCGTATTATTGATCATAGTATGTAAATTGCAGTCGTGTGTAGTGTATAGACACCAATCGCTTCATATTCATTCGTTCGTTATAACGCACCAGTAGCTCTCCTGTGTTTACATACATGTAGCTCACAATCACGCATCAGAATTGGATGTGGTATATTTTTACGTGTACATAACTTGAAAATAACTCTATGCAATGCACGAATGGTGTATTTCCGGAATCAAATTTATCCCACTAATATTATAAATGTGAAAGTTTGGATGGATGGATGTTTGTTACTCTTTCACGCAAAAACCACTGAACCGATTGCGATGAAACTTGGTATGTAGATAGCTGGAGACCTGGATTAACGCATAGGCTACTTTTATCCCGATATTCCCACCGGATCGGGACTTACGCTAGTGAAACATTGTAATATATTGTAAGAAACTTTTATATTTTCAAAATAAATAGTCTGTGATTTGTAGAATTGTTAATTACTATTTAATCTCTAATTTCTAAGTTGTTTCATCAATATTTAAGAATGATTATCGGAGACTTCCTTAGGGTATACTATACTCGGGTGCTCTGCAAGAGAAAGAGATCCACTTGTGACAGAACACCTAAATAGACTAAGACGAAAATATTGCTCAAACCTGACGTTATTTAAATGAGTGTTTGTCAGTTAAAATTCCTTACGATAGTTAATGAACGTCATACTGATCCTTATACCAGTAATTATTATCTAATTCAATGTATTTTAGTGTGCCAATTTGCCATGTCGAAGGGTTAAATTGACAGACAGCGTGTGGCAGAGGGTTTCGTTTTGTGACTATTGATGTGCCAGTCATTTGCTCATTATACAACCTTTGCACTAAGAATATGCTTTTGTGTGTACCAGAAAACATTTTAATGGAGACTTTTTTAATCAACGCTCTGAGCACCGTGACAAAAACGGTTTTAAAAATGTGAAATGGAACTTAACATTTTAGCATTGTGTTAAAAAAAAACAACTCCCGCATTAGGATTGGAATTACTCCTGTGTCGCGGGGGACTTTACAAACATACAAACAACGGACACAAAGAACACCCAGACTCAGGTGGGAATCGAACCCACGACCTCTGGCTCAGCAGTCAGGGTCACTAACCACTAGACCAAAAGGCCAGTCATTAGTTTTGCGTTTATATTTTTGCACCAGGAACAGGCAAATTGTTATTGGATTTTTTCGTTTTTCGTAAGTTCTTAGTAAAGCAGTACGTTATTTAAATAACATATCTGGTAGATGACCAAACGTATAGCTGACGTAATGCGAGTGTGCAACACACCTCTGCCTATCCCATCGGGGAAGTACAGGCGTGCGTAAATTAAAGGATTTGTAACGAAACCTTCAAATGTTGGCGATCCCTGATTCGTTAGTCACATGAATATGAATGATTCAGTTGGTTTATGAATGTTCAACGTCATGTATTGTGGTGCGATTGTGATCTGAATCAGTAACCATTTATCATTCCTCTAATAACCAGAATATTTTAGAACAATTTACATTTACAAGAAGAAATTGGGCTATGCGTATGCTGAAATAGAAACATGTTTTTTATGGGATAGGGGGCAAATGAGCAGACTCGAGAGTCACAAGTGCGTTGCTTGTCTTTAAGGTGGGAGTAGGGGAAAGGGGAGGGGGGTTAGGGCCTCCGGTAACCTTACTCCGGTCCTCATTGCTTCACGCCGGTTTTACTGTGAGGCCGTGGCATTACTCCGGGCGAACCGGCCCATAAGTGCCGAAGCATGGCTCTGTAGTAACTGGTAGGCGGTTATGTATGATAAGGAAATTTGTACAAAACACCACTACTTAACATCTTGTATTTATCTGCGATAAATCTTTTAGGGATTATTATATTTCGTCATCTCGAAGAAAAAGAGCACAACTGTTGTGTCAAAAATTGTCACATCGTTCATTCTACTCTGCACTGATAGGTTGGTGTTGTAATTTAAAACAAATATTAAAGAAAAATGTTTTTGTTTTAGGGAGGTAGTAATGGCCCTCTTAGACGCCGGTATGGACCCCAACGTGAGAACTGCGAATGGTACCCCCTTACATGAGGCGGCTCGTTACGGGAAAGCTTCAGTGGTCCGAGTTCTTTTAATCAAAGGAGCGGATCTTCACGCCATGGATTCCAAAAAAAAGAATGTGTATGACCTTCTCGCGGAGTACCCTAAAGAGGCCCTAAGGAAAGTTCGGAAAGTTATACATGGTATGTATCTTCAAACCATACAGAATTCACTACTTCTTTGCGTGAACATTTTTTCAACGGCTACCTTTTTTTTATGGTATAGCGGGCAAACGAGCAGACGGGTCACCTGATGGTAAATGACTACTGCCGCCCATGGGCACCTGTATTTTTATTTTATTATTGTTTTCAGTGCCTAGTGCTACCTCGACCATTTCTGGTCTTTTGTAGCGCACTTTAGGTTTACAGTTCACTGCTCAGACTTATGGCTTCGAGAAACCTCCAGATCCTATCAGCAGTGATTGTTTGTATTTCCTGCGGTTGCATGATGTGCAACCCTAGGTAAATACTTCGGTGCCGCATTAGTGGGCCACAAGAGCATTAAAATATGCATTGCAGTCTCTTCTGCCCCTTGACAGAATCTGCAGATTGTGTTCTCACCTAATTTTAGGTTGAACATATGTTTGTTCAGTTTGCAGTGTCCGGTGAGGACTCTTGTTACTGCACAGGTTTTGTATCTTTTGAGCTCCAGAAGTTCTTTAGATACTTTATTATCATAGCCCTTTATTATGCCTTTCGAGTGTCTTAGACCAGTCGTGGTCTTCCATCTCTTAATAGCCAATGATGTATATTTGGCGTTTATGATAGAATACGCTCGCTGTTTGCTGATGCCGCAGAATGGTTCTGGGCCATGCTGTCGGTTGTCTGCACCAGCTCTGGCGAGTTCATCGGCGTTCTCGTTGACATCGATGCCTGAATGGCCTGGTACCCATCTTAATGTAATTTTAATTGTAATCTTAATTTTGTTTGATTGCTCCAGTGTGGTCAGGCTTTTCTTGCAATTTTGTATTAGCTTTGAGCTAGTCTCAAAATTGCCTAGTGCCAATAGCGCCGCTTGGCTGTCTGAGTTGATGTAGATGTGTTGATTTTTTACTTTCCTTTCAAGGTTGATCTCCACGCACATGTTTAATGCAGAGAGCTCAGCCTCAAAGACGGACGCCTCTGTTCCCAGGTTGGCACTCCACCTGAATTTTGGTCTCTCTCCGTAAATTCCACAACCTACATCAAGGCCTTTTTTGGACCCGTCGGTGTACCACTTGTGACTACCATTTTTGTTGGATTGGAGGCCTTCCAGCCATGTATCCCTCTGTGGTATGTCTACTGTGTACCTTCTCACGAAGTCGATCTCTGTTTGCATGTCATCCGCTGGCATGTTCAGAGATTTTATTCCGAAAACCGACTCTTTTAGTGAGTTTAGTGTTCGTGATTGCCACTTTGGTTTCGTCTGTGTACATATCCTATATATGCTTTTGGCAGCTTCTTTTTGCACATAGATGCTGAGCGGAATTAGGCTTAGTAGTGCGTTTAGAGCTTCCCCTGGCGTCGAGGATAGCGCACCAGTGGTTATTAAACAAGCCCTACGTTGTAGGCTGTCTAATTTGTTTGAGGTAGTCGTTTGGCTTACCTTACGGCACCAGACGGCAGCACCATACGTTACGATTGGCCTTGAAATCACCGTATATAGCCAAAGGGCAATCTTGGGCTGAAGTCCTCATCTGGCGCCGGCCATGCGACAGCTCATCCATAAAGCCATTTTTGCTTTATGGACTATATTTGTGATATGAGAGTTCCAAGTTAACTTTTGGTCAAGTGTGACCCCTAGGTACTTGACTTCACTAGAGAAAGAAAGGATTTTGCCGTTGAGTTTTGGATTTGACAAACTTTCCAGCTTCCTTTTCTTTGTGAATGGAATTATCGTAGTTTTGTCTGCGTTAATTGATAATTCGTTATCTCTGCACCAGTTGTTGATGGTGTTGAGTGCTCCTTGTAGTAGTGTTGAGATGGCTCTGACTATGACTACTAGGTCATCTGCGTAGCCCTGTGTGTCATAGTCGAGGTTAGACATTTCTACAAGGAGTTGGTCAACAGCGAGAGTTCAAAGTAGTGGGGATAGGACGCCTCCTTGTAGGCACCCTCGTGTCGTATAAAATTTGTGCGATGTTTCATTTAGTGAAACTGTCGCAATTCTGTTTGAGAGCATGCTTTTCACCCATTTTATGGTGGTGACATCAATGCCCTTTGCAATCATTCCTCTGAGGATTGTTGCTGTGGGTGTATTGTCAAAAGCGCACTCAATGTCGAGAAAAGCACATAGAGCAGTTTGCTTATCCTCCAGAGCCTTCTCCACTTTGTCGATCAGATCTAATAAAGCTGTTTCCTTGGATTTACCCTTTTGGTAAGGGCACCTGTAACTCAAGAGTCACAAGTGCGTTGCCGCCCTTTAAGGTGGGAATAGGGGAAGAGGGGGAAGAGCGGGAAGACGGGAGAGGGGGAGGAGAGAGGAAGGACGGGGATAGGGAAGGGTTAGGGCCTCTGGTAACCTCACTCAAGCGGCGAAAAGCAATGCAAGCATTGTTTCATTGCGGGTTTTCTGTGAGACCCGTGTAATCGAGCGGAGTCGAGCCGGGCCCATACGTTTTTCTGGAATGTTGGAGCAGTTCGTGAAGACAAGAAATTGTACGCTCTAAAAACGAAATATTTAGTTAACATTCGCAATATAAGTCTGTAGCAAAATATGGTATCTTAAATATGCGATTATTTTGGAATATACTGTTGATATTAAACGTGATAAATTAGACTCGGGCGTAATCCAGATAATGACCTTAACATAGTACCTACTTCTGCGCTAACTGCTGATACTCTGCTGATACAAATTGCTTAAAATCTATTACTAACTGGTTTAATAAAAGACCTGGTAAACGTGAGACCATTTCATTTTTTTACCGACTTATATGCTAACATGAACGCGGAAACTGCAAGGAATACTTTTTACTCTGTAAAAACTTACTATTATTTGATAATTCTATCGAATCGATTTGACATACATTTTACACCACAGTTTTTAAATTCGCATAAATTGCATATGTTTTGATGATAAATAGCCTAACATTAAATATATTTTGCCATTTATGATGTGTATAATTAAGTCATTCTTTTAGCTATAGCATAACCGTCCAATAGAAATCTTATAAAGGTTTTCTTTATTAACAGAGTATGTGACCAACGCAGCAAGCTATGACAGTGACAACGAAGATCTTCCACCCTTTCCTGTTTCAGAATACAGTCCCACGCCGTTGTGAGTTGAAACTTAGATCTAAAAAAAATATATATTGCAGTCAACTGCAGAACTTGGATCATGTCATGGGGCTCTTTTGGTTCCCATTTCAATTTAATCCTGTTAAAGAAGCAGTTGAATGAAGAATTTTCTGTGAAAAACTTAGAATAAAGTTTCTTCCTTTGTGTTAAATTTTAACTATACTTGTTAATTTTACTTTTATGTAACATTAGCTAAAAGACGCTACATGAAAAGTAAACAGTTGGATATTTGACGAGGTCATCAGTATCTTTCCTTAAAAAAAAATAACTTTGAATAAAATTTCTTCTTTTCTGACTTGACTTCCTTCACTGTTGAGGTTAAGATGATTGGATTAAATGTTGACCTAGAAAAAAAATCTATGACTTTTATAAATAATTGGGTAGAGTATTTGAAACTTCTTCATTTAACAAGTTCTGATTTTGACTGTACTTTACATTATAAACACATTTCAACTCATTTAGAAATCATTGAGCAATTGCCATTGCGTGATGGGTATCTATTATGTTTGGTGTTAGACGTAAAATTATTTATTTATAAAATAAATTTTCAATGCCGACAGCTTTTCCTAACTTCCATATTCTGATAATGCTTTTTCTATTGATTGTAATGATTGTCTTCTATATGTACTACTTAAATTAAAAACCTGGCTGTTTCAATAAATAATTTTGCGTCTATTACAATGGTGTGTACTGTGTGTGTTTCTATGGGATGGATTTCTTTTTAACATACTAATACGCACGTTTTACTTAATAAAAATCTCTCTTGAAATGCACGAGCCATTCTAGATTTATATATTTTTTTATGTAAAGGATAGGCAGAAATTCAAAGAGCTCGCTAACACTGCCTCAAAACATTCGCTTTTAATTGGAGAGGCTCGTCTCAATTACGACACACGACGTGTCTTCTTTGAACTTTGATTGCTGTCTTGGAATCTCTTTTCGTATTTAAAACGTATGTTTTTTAATTCATTGATTTAAAAGAGTCTTTTGACTTCCTTTGTATCCCAGTTTGCCCTACAAATTTAACTAAGTAAGCTACACAGATTTTAATTAAGAAAATAATAACCTAAATAAAATAATACATTTAAATAATCATCCTTGTAACAGTTCCTCACAAACATTAATAAGTTTGTTAGTATACTGTGGTCATTGTGCATAATTGGTCGATTTATTTAGATACTGGATCAGATGGGCCTAAATATATTACTGAAACTTATCTAAATAACATAGTTACATATATTAGATGGGCGAAGATGGCCGATGCGTTAATAAAAAACTTACCGAAGCTTCAAAAGACAGATTTTTACACAAAAACTTTGAATGCAGGTTGCCTCATTAAAATCTTCCGAGCCTTTGATTTTTCCACAAACGGCCTGGTGAGACGCCTGTCATGAGAAAAAAAATATCTCCCCACCGACGCCCTTTGATGGCGATATAAATAGTCAAGGATGAGCACTTTTAGCTTTAATGAAAATGTGGACGCTAGAAATTTAACCCTATTAAGAATTTAAAAGACAGACCCGTAACTAAAACACCTCTTGAAAATGTCATATTATTGAAATATGTTCATAATTAAAAATTGTTTGCCTTCAATACCTACTCACTTAAATGTTCAAACCGAAACTTCACGAAGTGACTTATTTTAATTTCCAGATGTAATAAACCTAGCCCTAAGCTTCCTGCTAACAGACCGCTTCGCACTAAAGCTTCTTTAACTAACGTAAATGACGACAACGTGACTAATGCTCAATTCCATAGAAAATTGCCACCATCACCTAAAAGTCCTTCAAGATCCCCCGTCAATGATACACTCAACGAAGATTCCAGGCAAAGGTCCAATACCAATACGTTTCAGGACAAAGCTTACAATAATAAACAATTGAAGATTTTAGGAGAATCAATCAAAAATGATGCCCGAAATGCTTTGCTGTATGACCAACAAAATGAAGTTATATATGAATTGGAAAAAAAGATTAACCCTGCAAGTTCTGAAGAAATAAAACAAATAGAATCGACACCCGCAGAAGAAACTGTGTATGAGAATTTAAAAAAGAATATACCCCTAGATACATGCTATGACAGAAAGCGATGCAATACATTAGAACTACTAGACATGGCTGATGCATTCGAATCGGGCTCTATGAAAAGGAAACCTAAACCTCTTCCGAAACCAACGGGTTCTCCAGATGAACTTAAGCTAGATTTTAGCGAGGACGATAATGATGCTATGTATGTCAACGATTGTTTTAAAAAAGTGGAAGAAGGTATTTATGAGAACGTTACTCAGAATATTTGTGATGACGAAAAGGTTAAGAATGCTTGTCCTGATACTTCAGAACCTGATGTAGATACTACGGGTTATTCTCATATGAATGGAGGTTTAAAACGATTTCATCTCCAACGTAGTACTACCATTAATATTTTTGGTCACAGTTGTGATAACATTGAGACTTATGATGATGCCGAATATGTAAAAATGGGAGACAAAATGTTACATGTCAGAAGATTGTCCAATCCTGTTTACTTATCTATGGACAGGTTAAAGACTGACAGTGTACATGTTAGAGGTGATGTTGGATGCCTTTATGAATCTAATGAATTTTTATACATTTACGAAATAAATCCTAAAACTGTGCGAGGTAACGCACATCCCTTTATAAGAAAGAAAGAAAAAGCTTTCCCGATGCCTTGCTATTGTCATGAAGATCCTAAAAAACGAGAAAAAATGTTTCAAAGTACTAAACTTCAGACTAGCAGCAGTCAACTTTTTTATAGTTGTGAAGATATCTATGTTCCTATGAACCGAGAAGATATTTATTCGTCTTTAAATGATTTAAGAATTGAAAATATTCAATTTAAACATAATTTTAAAAATGCTGATCAATATCGGGATGAAGCAGGGGCAAATAGACAAGTTAGTCAAGAGAATATCAACATGTCATATCAATCCAATACTTTAGATTCAAAATCGCGTGCTATGTTTAAGAAAAAAATGACCCAAGCGAAACAACATTTTTAGGCGATCAGTAATAAACATTGTGTTTATTACCAATCCATTATTTGTTAAATATTTCTTTTTTTTCAAATATTCTTATGCTTGTGGTGGTGGTAAATAATTTAATCTGATTAACACCAAATTCTTAGAAGTAAAAATCATTTTATGTTAAGTTAACTTTTTTTTAATTATTATTATTTGTCGCTTTATGTGTTTTACAGGAAAACGTCAGAGACCCAGAAAAATACTAACAAACATGATAGCTTATTATCTCCACCGTCATCTTCTCCTAATAAAAACCATCCTCAAAGTTTTGTCAAAAAGCTTGCTTCGAAATGCTTGGGCCTTAAAGCAAAGTTCAATTCAGCTCCTAATATTTCTAACAGCTCAGCAGCGGAAGTCGATGTTAAATCTAAACAATCAGATAATAAGAATAGCACAAATACGTTGCTAATAGGAAACAGTAAATTCTTTAAAATGCTGTCGAAAAAGGAGGAATCCGGTGAAATAGTATGCAATGACGAATTCGACACTATATCGTTAGATCGACTAGGTACACTAAATAGAGATTCAGTTGTGAACAGGAGCAATAGGAGCTGCCCCGGTTTTAAAACATCACTTCCCAATATTTCTGAAAACAATGAACTTAGCGATTCTCAGGAGTCCATTCCTGAATCTGTTGTGATAACTGAATTAGACTGTGATAAAAGAAACAGTGATATGAATGAAGCTGTTAACTACAATACGATTTTTAACATTTTTGAACCGAGGGAACCCGCTAATAGGAAATCAGTTATCTCTACAGCGTCTACAGAATCACGGCACTTAGTTAATGAATGCTACGAATCTTATGAAGTTTTTAATAGTCAATCAGAATGTGTTACAGCAAAGTCAGTGCCTATACCACAACCTAGACCGACAGCGGTAGCAGCAAAAAATACAAATGACAGCACCATTTATGAAAACATTGTGATAGAAGTTAAAAGTATACCTAAACCAGCGGCACGAATACACATTCCTGTAAAATCAGTTGATGAAGTGCATAAACAAACGTTATACGAAAATATTGCTTTACTTCAAAAGAAGCAACCCGAACCTCATAAAAGAACGCTAGTTCCAATAAACTCGAACTCTAGCAGTCTAAATGAAAACACGTCATCTATAGATAGCCGTTCTTCCACAACGTCATCTGACTCAATGGTCGATGAAACTAATTTGGAGGATATATTATTATCTGAAAAATCTAAATCTTTCAGGCATCGGAAAACAGCTTCTGTTTCTAACACCAAGTTACAAATGTCGAGAACCCAATCGTTTACTTCAGATGCTTCTGATATGACAGAGGCTAGTGCTTTGGAGAATGTTGACTGCAGTGGCGATATAGATGAAACGCCTATGTATTTATCGATGATTGGAACATTACCGAATAAAAAAACAGGCGACATTACAAAAAAGAGAGTCCTTTTTAGACATAAAACATTTACAAATATTGAAGTAAACAGAAACTCGATCAAGGTCAGGGATTTACCAGAATGGAACAATGAGTTTTTAAAAGAAACTTTAGCGCATTATCACATAAGAGGAACAGGACATTGTGTATACAACGCGCCTACAGTTCAAGAGTTTATTTATATTTTTAACAAAGATACTTTGTGTAGTGATGTTCCTCCTTTCACGAAAATGCCTAACACTAGAAGAAATAGCGAGTTTGAAACAGCTATATGTTTTTGTAGGCCTAGACCTCCTAAGTTCCATAGCAGTGCTGAAGACCTTATTGACAAAACTAATCAAGTTGAAGACGGGAAGGTCATTATAGACGTCGACGCGATTAAGAATAAACGTGAAATATTATCATCATCATTTAAATGTTATTGCGTTTCAAATTCTTGTAAATTACATTCTACTAGACGCGATTCACCAATGGACTTTGTAGTTAAATTTTCTGCATTAAAAAAAAGTATTTCTACACCAGATATAACTTTAGACTTGTCCCCTTATTCGACGGCATTCATAACGAATTTACCTAAAAATAAATCCGTCCCTAGCTTAGAAGATCCTTATGCGGTAGTAAGCGTAGAAGATATTATAGCGAGAAACACAAAGCAGTGTAAAAATGCAAAAACACCCGATAGTCCTGTTTATACTCTTATGTCACAAACATCTACAGTTTCATCAACCGCTTCTGCACGTCCTTACTCAGTCAAGGATATTGCAGAAGTGATATCATTAAGCGATCATTCAACATCGACAACCACTACTTTATCTCGTGCTTCTGGTGTGCAATTGCCTATAAGAAAATCGAGCTCCTCGGAATATTCCGGTCATTGGTCTCTACAGTCGTGCAATTCAAACGTCACGATTCAATCTGATACGTCATTCAAGACATGCCTCGAGGAATCTTCAGATGACTCCGACGGCACCTTGCACTCAGACGTGGAAAGTTCAGATGCCGACAGTTCAGACGCTGAGACAGTCAAATCCGATGTGAGTACTGCGAAAAGACCATGGGTTCACAGTGATTCCTTCAGATTTGGAAGTAAATCTAAACCTGGCATTGATGTTATCCTAGAAGAGAGTAAAATTTCTCCCGATGACAAATCTGAGTCGTCGAAATACGAAAGTGGTATTTGTTTAGAGGGGTCTGTAAGTTCCTTGTCTGAGTGCGAGGACGATAGTGGTATTCCGAGGGTCGATGCGGATGTGTCGCTTGGTTGTGCTTCGCTTGAGCGGGTTTCGGGACTGGTCGGGGGTGTTCGCAGCGGGTCGGGACGTCGGCGATGGGACGAGGCGGAGGGCACGAGTGAAGGCGATGCGCTGAGTGTATCCAGTGCTGCATCTAGCTGTGCACCACTGCACCTGTCGCATCATCACCCTTACAGTAAAGTTTCGGTATGTATACTAACAATGTTCAATACTCACTAGCCTCTTGATTCCATAGGGTCTTTTAATGTAATTTTGTCATATAACATTTATTTATTATGTGTATATTTGTAACTTATAATATGATAAAATATAACAAAAGCTAATGAGCTGGATACTGTCCGAATGTGATGATGTGTGTAAAAAATTACTGAAATGGCATAATTGTGCTTGGGATTTTCTTGGAACATAATGTTTAAGGAGTTTTTCAGAGCATATTAAATTATGCTCATGTTGTTTGATGGTCTTGTATAAACAATATGCCTACAAAGCTAGTGGCCCCCGAGGCAGTAACAGATTTTCATGACCAATTCCCTCTCGGGAGAAAACTCGTAAAATACTTTAGAGAGTTGTATCATGAAGCCTCGTGAACGTCAGCTGTAGTTCCGTCGGGGGTTTAGGACCAGCAGCCTCTGCGTACGTAGAAAAAAATATTATTTTTAGTCATTTCCTCCCAGTTGAAAATTTTATCAAATTATAGCTAACCCAATATCTTGAAGAAAAAGAAAAGCTAGCTGATAATAGTGGTCGATTATACGTCAGCTGGTCACATGAACGTGAAAAAAATATATACTTATACGTTCAGTGATTTCAACTCAATTGAAAATTTATCAGATGACAGTTTATATGCTAATGCAAATAAATAAAAATGTCAGCTGGCTGTGTGAGTTTATTATTATTATATTTGTGTTAAAAACCGGCTTCCACAGCAGAATTGTGACTCTTGAGTTGCAGGTGTCCATGGGCGAAGGTAGTCACTTATCATCAGGTGACCCGTCTGCTCGTTTGCCCCCTATAATATAAAAAAAAAAGAATTATTAAATTTCCCTCAATTTCCAGTTTAGGTTTTTTTAATCATAAACTTAACAGACAATACTTATCTCAAAAAATAATTCGTTAGGAAAGATGCCTTAATGGAATTTTTATTGCTTGACTGTCATAAAAAGGCTCCACTAATTGTCTGTGGGAAAAATACTCATCATTAAACACAATTAACTAGGGAATTAGAATTCTGTTACGACATTGCATCGGAACAACAAAGATCCTTTCTATTGTTAAGCGAGGAGTACTTGTTGCCTTAGTGCTTTAGAAATCTAGATAAAAAATTCAAATAATAGGCTTTGTAAGATTCACATTGTAATCTTCCTTATTATTTATTAGTTGAAAACCACTACTTTGCCCAAATAGAAGTCAACCCGTAAGCTAAACTTTTAAAAAGATTGGTCTATTATTTTTGTTAAAAGTAACTTATAATATTGTTTGTTCTATAGTGACATAAACAAGTCATATAATTAATTCGTGTTACGCCTTTGACCTGTTGCACGATGGCTGTTGTCACGCGAAGTCAAGCATTATAAAAAATGAGTAATTGTGGTCACGTTATGAGCTATCACGAGAATCTATAAATAAATAGCGTGGTGTTGAACACAGTTAAATGTGTTTTGAAGTCATTGAATAAGATTTGATTTCAAGTTCGATTTCTTCCTACAAAAGACACTTTATCTGCCAACCCTCCAGCTTGCCTGCTTAATCAAAGATGCGGCCTCAAGGGCGGTATACTTACCTGATTACCTATCTACTAAAACTCATACACTATCGGTGGCAAGCAATCACATGGCCCGTATAATCGATAAGCGTATAGCGGTCCATATAGACAGTTATTTTATACATCATTATCTGCTGTCCAATACCGCTATATATAAAATTAACACAAATAGCTTTTAAATTTAATCAGGGAATCAGTTGACATGAACGTTCGAATTTGATTTTGTGTCAGTGTCTTAGAAAAAAGCATTACATTGACTTTACTGCTTGTGAAATTCTTAATCGTCTGTAATAATAATAATAATATATCTCTTTATTGTACACCAAAATGATTTTGAAGAGTAGAAGCACAGCAATGTTTTGTGGTAGATACAATTGGCGGCCTTATCGCACTGAGGCAATCCTGTATCCTGTATTCTGTCGTTCCAAGAGAGAGAGAATTAAATCGACTCATACTGAACCCATATACCGAAAATAAACGATTTCATCATTATGACGTCTTAGTTTCGAATAAAAATCGAATAAAAAGCACGTGAGAGTAACAGTTGTTATTGTGGCCACATGTTAGTTTCAACGATATTTCATTTTATATAACGTAGGTACGAGTTAAATTCTTGCCATATTTGTGACGTGGATAAATTTGATACATTTTATAATTTACGTAAGTATTATACGTAGGTATATTTAAAGTAATTGTCCTTTCGTATGCAAGGGATCTTGAAAATGATTATGGTATGATATGTCGGAACAGAGTTTAGGTTTTTTTTCTGTGCATCTAGGGAGAAAAGTATGAGTTCAATCTATATATATATAAAAATGAATCCCTATTTCCCTTTGTTACAGCATCACGCGTGAACGGCTGGACCGATTTCGCTTATTCTTTTTTTTTGTGTTTGTTATTGTCAGGAGAAGGTCTTACAAAAGAAAAAATTAAGAAAGTTGCGGGGAGAATTAGAAAATTTAAGAAAACTTAACGAGTGTAATAAAACACAATGATCTAATAGATTAACAAATATTTATTCCAAAACTACCCCTCGACAACAATATTTCACATCCCCAGAAATTATAAGCACACACCATTATCAACTTAAACAATAACTAATTTAAAACATAATTAACTTGCAGAAGTATTAAGTAAGTATTTATTATGATAATATTCTGTGCTCCCGATTATGTTATAGTCAAATAATAAAGTATTTAGTGTTCTGTACTCTCACATTTATTATAATAAAACACAATAAATCTTACAAAGCAATGTATAAACCTTTCTAAAATTACCCTCATCGATAGTATTATGAAGGTACTTACAGGGACGTCCGTACTTGATGCCAGCTCCCAAAAAAGTGACTTGACCGCGTGCACATTTTCCTCGATCTCTCGAGTGTTGCCAGTAAAATGAATTTTAATCGATTTAAGAATATATGTACGAGTAATAAATTGACAAAATTCACGAAACCTAACATTCGACCATCCTGACCTCGTGCATGTCCCTATGCACGTAGGCCATTGGCATCTACAACCTAACATTTGGCCTATCAAGTCACTCTGTACCATCAAATACGAATCATCCAATACAATCACCATTATTAAATTACTACAATGATAAAACATACATAAGTCTAGTCTTTAGCAATGATGATATGTATGTGAGAAATCATTACTAATAGATACAGGCAAGTCACCTTATGAACCTTCCTTTTCACAAAACTGACATCTCATTACAGAATAGGTACATTGTTATAATCAAGGGTTACATAGTTTTAGCTGTGTTGCTCGTGATACATTCCTTCTCACTAACAACACAGCCTTAAGCAATCAAGGTCTGTGAGCCCTTCCTTTCTACAACCCATTATTACCAATAAACACAATCATAATCTTGTGAAGTTTCCTTCTCACAAGACTCAAATTTTACGGGTTAGCCGTGTTCCTCGCGATTCATTCCTTCTCACTAAGAACACAGCTCATTCCTTTTAGTAATGATGGCCTGTTAGCCCTTCATTTCTACAAACCACCATTACCAAGGAACGCAGTCATAATCTTGTGAACCTTCCTTCTCACAAGACTCAAATTACAAAAACATTATAATCAAGGGATACATTGTTCTAGCCGTGTTGCTCGTGATCCATTCCTTCTCACTAACAACACAGCCTCTAGCAATCATGGTCTGTGAGCCCTTCCTTTCTACAAACCATTATTACCAATGAACACAATCATAATCTTGTGAACTTTCCTTCTCACAAGACTCAAATTTTACAGGTTAGCCGTGTTCCTCGCGACTCATTCCTTCTCACCAAGAACACGGCTTATTCCTTTTAGTAATGATGCCCTGTTACCCCTTCATTTCTACAAACCATTATACTATCATTACTAAGGAACACATGAAACCAATCTTGTGAACTTTCATTTTCACAAGACTGGCATGAATATACAACACGATCATAAAACAATAATATTTGAATGTCATCATATACATATATATGTATATCCATTATTACTACTTTTCCTGTTTAAATCAAAATAAGCTAATTATATTTAATTATATATGGACACGTATGAAAAGTTTGCAAATATACATCCTGTTTTAGGTGAATATACCGACACATTAATTTTAGGTATTCCTTTAAAACTCAACTTAGAAATAAATAAGTAGATTCTTCTTAACGATTGTACTTTAATACATACATCAAAATATAAACAAAATATCAACAGTACATACATCAAATAGTTCAAATAATCATATATCTAATCATTATTTATCATTTACGGGGTTTCATTGTCACTAGTAATGCTACCTACTTCGTCACTATCATTATTACATTCGTTTAGATTCAAGGCTGCTACGTGAACCCAAGGTAACATTCGATCGGAAGCCACGGTGGTTTTGCGTTTGTTTTTAGTGCTACTTAGTCCGGGAATAGCAGCAATCCTATAACGATCATTGTCTAGAACTGCAACTACTCGATAAGGCCCAATGTATGACGGAACAAGCTTTTTGCTCTTCCCGTCATTACTGAACGAAGTTCTTGTGATCTTAACTAAATCTCCTTCTTTATAGACACGGGCAGGACGCCGATTTCTATCATAATATAGTTTTTGCTTCTGCTGTTCTTCGTCAATTTTATCTTTAACCGACTTCCGAATATCTACTAAATCAATATTTTTTAGAGTTTCGCGTACTACGTCATTCAATTTAGGGTTAATCTCAGAATTCATTTTAGGTCCAAACATAACCTCCGTTGGTGTCCTTCCCGTGGTCTTATGAGGAGTATTATTTATACCCCATTGGACTCTGCCTACCTTATCATCCCAGACTTTCTCGTCGAAATTCAGATTTTGCGCCGTTAAGCAACTAAGGATTGTACGATTACATCTTTCAACTTGTCCGTTGGCTCGTGGGCTAGCAACCGCGTTGAGTATATGTCGTATGCCTTTATCTGAACAAAAGTGCTTAAATGCGTAAGATGTAAAACTAGTACCGCGGTCACTAACAATACGATCAGGGTTTCTAAATATATAAAAAATATCTTCTAACACTCGTATTGTAGACTGTTTTAGTGTTACGAACTGGCCTTATAAATATGAATTTTGTAAAAGAGTCTACTATAACCAGAAGGTAACTGTTTCCTCTCTTTGAACGCACAAAGGGTCCAAGGTGGTCGATATGCAGAGTGTGGAAAGGCACTTCCACCTTTTCAATTGTATGTAATAAGCCCTCATTAGTACGGTTTCTTTTTGAATACGCGCATTCAAGGCAAGCCTGCACGTATTTTTTTACGAATTTTGACATTTTCGGAAACCAATAAGTCTTTTTCATGCGTTCTAAAGTTTTTTCCACACCCAGATGACCAATTTCATCATGGTTCATGCGGCAGATCTGCCACCTTGCACCCTTTGGAATAACCCAACGCAGGTTAGTCCTATCCGCGTCAAAATATCTGTAAAGCCTATCGTCTTTAATCAGGTAATTATCTTTGATATATTTTAACCCTTCAGCGTCCATATCAGATGTCAATATATCGCGAATTCGAACGAGTTCACTATCTCCTAATTGTAAGGTCTGCATCCAATCGTCCCTACTAATAGTCATCACACTAGGATATTGTTCGATATCAAAATCATTAGTTCCATAATTATCTGGAGGATTCCGTGATAAGGCATCTACGTGCGACATCTTTACACCAGCACGATACTGCACCGAACACTGAAACTCTTGTAAAAGTAACCACCAGCGCGCGATGCGAGGAATTAAGTCACGTTTGGTAAATGTCGAGCGCAGCGCGCTGCAATCGGTTACAATCTTAAAATCCTGCCCCAATAAATAAACCCTAAACTTCTTAAGCGAACACACTACAGCTAGGGTTTCAAGCTCAAACGCGTGAAAATTTTTCTCCTCAGGTGAGGTCTGCCGGCTGTAGTAAGCCACAGGTCTAAAAGTACCTTCACCGTGAGGACGTTGCATTAGTATCCCACCAACGCCAATTTTGCTGGCATCAGTGTGCAATTCTGTTTCAGCATTGGGGTTGTAGATCGTTAATATAGGTCTGTCCACTAACCGATTTTTAAGATCTTGGAACGCAGTTTCCTGTTCATCCGTCCACATCCAGTCCGCATCCTTTTTAAGCAGTCTACAAAGTGGATGAGATAGGGTTGCAAAATTTCTTATAAATTTTCTGAAATAGCCAACTAACCCCAAAAATTGACGAACAGTATGTATATTAGTAGGGCGGGGAAAGTTAAGTTGAGGAGACATTGAACTTTTTTGTCCCCAGGGCGAACGCCAGCGGCGCTTATCTCGTAGCCTAAATAATTAATTTGGTTTTGAAGAAATCTGCACTTTGACAAGTTGAGCGTCAGATTTGCCTGCTCTATCAACTGCATGACCCTTTCAAGCCTCTCCAAACACTCGCCTACCGTTTTTCCGTAAATAAGGACGTCATCAATGTAAGCGGTTGCTTCTGAAAATCTAGCTGATCCCAAGACTTTGTTCATTAACCGTTGAAAAACGGCGGGTGCATTCGCGAGCCCGAACGGCATACGATTAAATTCGTACTGGCCGTCTGGGGTCACAAATGACGTTAAAGATTTTGAAGCTTCCGAGATTGGAACTTGGTAGTATCCTGATGCTAAATCTAAGGTTACGAAATATGCCTGACCTGTAAGCCTAGCTATCTCATCTTCAATAACCGGCATCGGGTACCGCTCTTTTACAGTAACAGAATTTCAAAGTCTGTAGTCGATGCAAAGTCTTTGTTTCCCGTCCTTCTTACGAACTAAGATTATAGGACTCGCGTATTCAGAAACGGACTCTCGGACTATCCCGGCAGCAATCATCTCCCCTACCATTTCTCTCACCTGCTCTCGCTCCTTATGAGACAACCTGTACGGCCTATATACGACGGGTCGGTTACTATTTAGCTCTATCCGCATCTCGGCCATATTTGTACAACCCAAATCTTTTAATGACCCAGCGAAACAATGCTTATATTTGGACAACAAAGCCAGCAGTTGTTGCTTCTCCGATTCCTTAATCGAATCACCTATTTGCACCTGATTTGGATCTACATCAGGGTGTTCGATAACAGTAGAATTATCAGGTGAATAATTTATGCGATTCACTACCTGTACTTTAGCACCCCTTCCTATAATATTTCCCTCATACAGCCGATAGGAACCTGACAACGGGGTGACGTGAATATAAACTATACCCTTCTTAACCTGATATATACTACCAGTGACTATGAGCTCTTGATTTGGCTTTCCTATCACTTTTTCCCTGAGAATAATGTTCCCATCGGTAAAGCTACTAATACGGGCTTTAACATGAGCCGGCCCGTACACATTGACATCTGCAGAGATCATGATATCAACACTCACGTCATCGGTATTATCAAGTTGCGGAAAAAACACCTCATCATATGAATTAAAGAATTTTAGTTCCTTAGCGTTCTTGAACATTAGAACATGAGCCTGCTCTGTAAACGACTGGCCTATTAATAATGGTGTTTCGAGGAACCTATCTTCTACAATATGACATACGACCTCTGCGTTAACGCCATCAACGCTCAGATTAACTTCGATCCCACCAATAGAAGTAATAACATCGTTTCCAAAACCCTTCAATCGTGTAGGAGGATGACTGCGAGTAAGTCCGAGGGAGGATGCCAATGTCTGTTGTATGAGCGAGACCTCGCTACCAAGGTCTATGAATGTCGTAATTGGTATCTTATTCACTTTAACTTCTCTGATAAATTTTGAATTCGATCCTGACGCCATTATACTCATCGTTTTGGAAACACCACTATGTTTATCATTAGTTTCGGGCTTAGATATGCAAGTTTCCACTGTATGACCGAACCTTTGACATCTTGAACACCGAATTAAAGGCTTAGGGCACTTATAAAAGGGATGTCCTTTCTCTCTACAATTAAAACAATATAATTCACCGTGCTGATTACCAAAAGTTCTGACTGGCCTACTGGTTTTGTTGTTTGTAACCGTTATGTCTACAATTGACCTATTTTTGAAATTGTTACGATCAAAATGTTGTGAGACTTCTTTACTACTCATGAGAAAGTTAAGGAGTTGGTCTGGTTGCGAACAGCGTAAGGTATTAGCGCTAGACCTCATAGTTTTGTCGGTAAGCCCGTGAATAATGCAATCCACCGCACGCTTCCCCTCTATGTCACATTGGTTCAACAGCGCTAATTTTTCATAGTAATAGACTTCGAGAGGTTCATTGAATCTACTCTTACGTCTAAGCATGTCCTCCAGGCATTGACCATAATTTTGTTCAAAGGGAAAAGCAACCATTAGTTTTTGTTGCCATTCGGCCCAACTAAATAAAATGGTATTCAAACTTTCGTACCAAAGTTTGGCCAATCCCTGGAGTTTTTGCATTGCAAAATGAATAATCGTCCGTTCCTCCCAGCCGTAGACAGTAGCGCACTCGTTAACCTTCTTTATCCAAACATCAATCCTTTGTGCCTTTGAAGAAGGGTCAAAATCAGGGAGAATATTTTTTTGGTTCATATTACCATTAGAATGTGAAGAAGGGGTCACTGGCAACGGCTGAGGTTGGGGTTTTAAGGAACTCAAGGCGTTTATAATATTAGTAATATCCTTAGATGTAAATTTGGGACTGACTGACCTGTCATTCCGCCTGGCTGCTGATGCAGCTCCCTTGTCGTGCGCCGCACGTTGCGAACGTCGCCTTTCCAGGCTGCGTCCGCGCTGGATACTCCTGTCGCGTGCGGCGTCCACGATGTGGCTAGTACTGCGCTCTCGCCGCAGCACCTCCTCGCGCGCATGAAGCCGTTCACGCTGTCGCTTCACTTCTTGTTCCCTTTCGTAGAGGTCCCGATCTTGCACTCGTCGCCTCTCGGAGCTGCGCAGGCGGCTGCGACTGCGATAACTGCGACTATCATGACGTGTGCGACTGCGACTGCGTCTCGCCGATTTTTGACAAGAAGCAGACAGTCGGTTCGGCGTTTCTAGCCGCCTTCGCGGTGTTGACTCATCATTGCGTGGCATTTTCTGAAACTCGAAAACGTGTATGATGTACCCTTTTCTTTACTTTACATAACAATTTTAGGGTAAGACTTCTAAAATTAAAAATTCTAATATCTCGAAAACGGTGCGTCCTAGCTCAAAAATAATGAAAAAAATCGAACCCCCGTAGACGCCCATGCAGATGCAAAAATAAACAATATATAACTCGAAAGTTGACCCTAAAATAACCTTGACCTCAAATCTCTACACACCTTCGTTTAGCGCTATAGTGGTAGCAAATTTAAATTAATCGTAAATGTTGATGGGCTCATACCACTTCTGAATTGTAATAAAACACAATGATCTAATAGATTAACAAATATTTATTCCAAAACTACCCCTCGACAACAATATTTCACATCCCCAGAAATTATAAGCACACACCATTATCAACTTGAACAATAACTAATTTAAAACATAATTAACTTGCAGAAGTATTAAGTAAGTATTTATTATGATAGTATTCTGTGCTCCCGATTATGTTATAGTCAAATAATAAAGTATTTAGTGTTCTGTACTCTCACATTTATTATAATAAAACACAATAAATCTTACAAAGCAATGTATAAACCTTTCTAAAATTACCCTCATCGATAGTATTATGAAGGTACTTACAGGGACGTCCGTACTTGATGCCAGCTCCCAAAAAAGTGACTTGACCGCGTGCACATTTTCCTCGATCTCTCGAGTGTTGCCAGTAAAATGAATTTTAATCGATTTAAGAATATATGTACGAGTAATAAATTGACAAAATTCACGAAACCTAACACGAGGGACTTACGCTGGTAAAATCGCGGGAGCAGCGCAAAAGCATATTATAAACGTGAAAGTTAGTGAGGAGGTATAGATGTATGGATGTGTGGATGTATGGATGTATGGATGTATGGATGTTTGTTACTCTTTCACGCAAAAACTACTAAACCGATTGTGATAAAACTTGGTATGTAGATAGCTGGAGATCTGGATTAACGCATAGGCTACTTTTTATTCCGATATTTCCACGGCATCGGGACTTGCGCGGGTGAAACCGCGGGGCGCAGCTAGTAGGTTATAAATGCTTGATAAATTAGAATAAAAACTTATAAGAAACCACTAAATCATTGATTTCAGTGAGTGAATGCAAAAACTTGAAATGTACAAAGGGTCGCCTTATCGCTGCAAGTAATTTCTTACAGGCAATATTTGGATTTGGAAAGATCCTTGAATAAAAATAATTGTGATCCCTGTTATTTTATAAAGATAACGCACAGGTCTGTGTTTTGCAATATGAATCGCATCTATATTACCCAACGGCTCTCGTCATTATTCAATTTTGTAATTTAGTCCTGTTGACAAGACCTTCCGTCTAAGCTGCCACTTATCTATATTTAGTCCCACATTTCTACAGCATTGTTCGTAATATCTTGTACATCTTGGCATGCGGTACGCGATGAGACGCGAAGAAATTAGGCGGTCAGTCGCGCCGTCGCGTATCCGACCAGCGCTTGCGTTCGTAGCGAGATCGCGAAATATTGAGTCGATAATCAAAAAGTGATAAACATCGTCATCGAAAACATAAGGGATTAAAATAGTGTGTCTCTTTACTATGTGTGTGCAGTGATTGTTGTGTAGTGGAAATGTTGTGTTTTGGTATGACTTGTGAATGCGTGTGAACAGTACATCGACGTGCGTGATTCCTACGTAAGTTCTAATATATTTTTGCAATAATGGTCAATTTAAGCCCTAGGGCATTGGAATTGTACGAATCTGAATAATATAAACATTTAAAAATATCATATCACTTTTCACCTATACTCATCTTACCGCTACTAGGCGATAGATTGATTAGGAAAATTGTGATAACAGACACAGTTTCTCTTTAACACGTAATTGATGGATGATGTGAACAACATAGTCTATCATAAAATGATGAGAACCATTTAAAACGTAAGACAAATGAATAAAAATGCTTATTGAGAGTGATCACAGTTGACCAAGCTTAGAAGCATAAACCCCTTGTTGAGATTTCCCTCCACCTCACGTGAGATTGACGCTATAGTTGTTCAAGGTAGACCCCCGCCCATTTTGAGGTTACGTAATTAATCGCCACCCCTGACATCGTCTAATATAATAGCTAATATAAATCTGACAAATAGTTCTCTTCGACGCTTCATTTAAACAAATATGTATATTAAACGAGCTCATGATAACAAACTGATGAAGCGAGTTTCATAACATATACATTTTGTAATACATCGTTAACGACGTAGTAAAAACACGTGTCAAGGTTCCCAATCCCAATAACCCAATTTCATTGTTTGAAAATTTATTTCAGAACAAAAATAACTTTACAATTTAAAATTACATTTTAGAAATACATAACGGGAAGTTGATGTACCTAGTTTGTACATTTCGAACGTGTATAATGGAGAAAGCCCTCTCCTAGTATATATATATATCTCAGAAATTCCAGTTGGAGACCATTCGAGACTTCAAGGTTTTAACAATTGTTAAAAAAAAGCTTTGCAAAAACTTTATTTGATGGGGCGTAGGGATAGGGTAGAAGTATTTCTTTATTCAGGAGTCACCAACGTTTGAGAAAGGCCTGTTTGTCAGTAGCCAATCTCGTAACATCAGATAGAAAGAGATAAGCTATGCAGTAATTAGCTATTTTTATACATATGTAATACTATTTATACTCAAAAGTTAACAATATGAACCTGATATCGAGGGGATATATAAACGCTATCACCAAACTACTTAAAATATCGTTTCTCAATGTAATTGGTTCTGGTTTTCTCCCCATCATTAATACGGACCGTTGTGTAGTACGGAAATATCTCGTATTTGGCACACCTCCAGTGCCACAGTTACTGTTTACTCGAAGCTGGTATTGACATTTCACCACGATAAATATGTACAGGTGGTTTTCTTCAAACGATTGAGATAAGCCTGTTCCAAAATGAAGTACCAAATCCGGTTGTAACATTAGACTCCTGTGATCTTGAGTGAATGCAGCCTCCACAAGTAAAGGGTGCATTGTTGCGTCTGTGTTCTGTTCCTCCGCAGTCAGGATGTCATCAACATAACTATTTTGATAGCAATAATTAAAATACCTAGTGATATCACAACGACATATTTTTCTTACTGCTCATGATAATGGTGTTTTGCCATCCTTGTCGTTACTTATTAATATTATAAAGGCGAAAGTTTGTGAGGATGGTTGAATGGATAGCTGGATATTTGTTACACCTTCACGCAAAAACGGACGTTAACGGATCCGGATGAAATTTGGCACAGAGGTAGATTATAGTCTGGAATAGCATATAGGCTATTTTTTATCCCGGAAAAATGTGTGGTCCCGTGGGATAGATTTCACTGAAATTTTGACGACACAGTGAATTTGTTTGTTTGTTTGTTACGCTTTCACGCTTTAACCACTCAACCCATCATCAAGATAATTTACTTCTGATTAAATTATTTTCTAGTTTCAAAACTGTTTTAACTTTATCCTGAGAGTTACTCTTTTATAACACGTGTGTTTGTAGCTCACTGCTATTAAGCCTGCTATATTTACATAGTACTACGAGTGTGGGTTTGATTAGTCCCACAAAATAGCGATCAATTCTAGAAACCTTAAATGATACATGATAACAATTCCACTCTCCAAAAATATAGATAATTATCTAAATTTTTGGAGAGTGGAATTGTTATCATGGCTTTTGAATGATTGTTGTAAACGGTAATGTTTATCGGACGAAAGAGAAGTGTTGAATTACCAAAATTTAACCGAGAACTGACTGGGCCAAAATTATGTCCTATATATTCCTTATTCTTATCCTGTTTATTTATTATTATTTTTTCTTTTAAAGTTTACTTGTTCTTGCAAATAATGGGGAGAATTTCATTACTGCGGTGTGTTGTACTTATAAGAAGCCGACGTATTTAAGTTGCCTAGTTCAATGAAAGCCTTCTAATTTCGCTCTAATTACCAATCCAGCTGTCTAAACATTAACTTGCTTTTCAGATTTAACAATTTAGTTTATTAAACTATATGCTGGTTACATTCAGAGTACCTACATTTATTGGTTGACTGTTGCAACATGTAGACACATATGGCGGCGCATGCACCGTTCTTTATTGTAAACGTTGCGTGTAGACGGATAGACGAAACCATCGTCGTTAATATGTGGGTTACCGGGACTCGCGTAAGCTTTTAGTTGGAATAATAAATAGCGATGTAATGCATAAGTTGGATTTTAATTTAACCGCCCGTTCGAAACTTACATAAATTAAAATGATCTTCGGTCAATATTTGTGCATACATAAGTGCAAGTGATGATTGTAGAAGCATTTATTTAGCATTTGAAAACATAAATACTGTCGATATATTTTTAATGAATTTATCGTCATCGTCGGTACACGAAATAACTTCTCACACAATTTAAATTACATGTCTAGCAAACAGTCGTTTATCCTAATAACTGCTATCAAGAACTTCAATTAGTTCTCATTCTACAGCTATTAAAAAATGACCACACCCGCCATACCCCGGTGGTAATAAAAACAGCAAATTTTGATCTTTTTCAACCATAAGACTATTGAATAAACTCGATTGATTGTTAGCACGTCGAGTACGAATATATGATTTTGAGGTTTCGGTACTCTCAGTCTAATATGTTTGCAAAATGCCTCGCTATACAAAGTGGTCCTTATTCTAGGAGTTGTCCTAAAAATACTTCAGGGATAGATTTTGATTTTTTAGATGTTAATACTTTTTACATTAAAAAGAATAAAAATGTGCACGTTGCATGACGCACGTGAGCGTGGTAGACCATGTCGATATTATAACATGTGGCACGAAACTTTAGTATAAAAGTCATTTAACTATGTTCAGGGCACTAACGTTTCACGATAAAATAATTATTAATTGACTGATACATCATTTTTAGCAAATATGATGATGATATGATGATTTTCAATAAAATAAAGTGCAGTTTGTGTTAGAAATTGGTGAGGGCTAATGTACCGTAAAAAAAAATTCGGAAGTTCTATGGCCCCAATATTTTTTATTTGTATATGTTGGAGTACCTATAAAATAAAAAAAAATTATAACTTCTTTATTGTAAAACCTACGCAAAAAAATCAGTAGGTACTAATCTATGTTTCCTGACTTTATTCTTTTATAGTCATCATTTGATTCCATATAAAACGCTGTGGATATCTTCATTAGTACTTTATGATACTTTCTTGCGCCTGTATACCCTCAAAGGGGTAGACAGATGTTTAGTAAACACTCGCATTTAGTAAACAACTTCTCCAGCTATATTGTTGTTCACACGTAATAGGGAGCTGGTCTATTGTCGTCTATCTGGCATGTGTATAGACTTCGTACTGCTGGTGAAAATTTCTGAACAAACAGCCCAATAACCATTCAAAAAAATAAACAGACAATTTATGACAGTGCTATTCTTAGAAGGGGTGTTTTCAACTTTCATCGATCCATCAAGTGTAACAAGCCCAATCGGTCATGGTCAATGTACAACACAGACAACCCTGCTTCGTGCGACGGCGCCATATTAATTGCTGTCGTACGCATCAGAGTTGCGCTTGCGCAGAATTTATATCCACCCGTCTTTGATGTATTTTGTACGAAGAAATCCTTTATAGGTTTTATTTGGTAGGTGTTTTGGTTTGCTAGCTTGTGTCAATTCTCAGATAATGCACTTTCTGAGAGTGCTGCGCTGATTAACCTGTGTCGCTTTTTCTTTATCTTAGAATAACACAGAAATATAATGTTTAGGTTCCAATCTTAGCTCCTGAGTAGAAAATGCAATCATAACCAAAGAATAACAACCATGTGGTGCTTTAAAATTTTTTTACAGTGTTTGCTGTGTTGTTTGTAGTTTTTGCTGATTTTAATGTTATTGTTTTTTATGGAAGATGCGACCATGTGTATTAAAAGACATTTTAATGTAAATTTCTTGGCAAGCATAAACCTGATCTAAGAAAAGGGAGACCAATCGTTTATCGATATAAAATTGATAACGATGATTTAAAATAAAAATAATCTTAACACTACTGATGTACGCACAACAGTCATGTGAACAGACATAACGGTATTATCATTACGCTAAATCTAAAACTTACATATACATACAGAGATCGTTTAATAATGTCCAATTATAGTCTATGATTAAAAATGTACGTTCTATATAATATGATTCTGATATCTAATTTTCGACGTTTTTTATCGCAAGCAATATGTTTGGGTACATCTATGAAGCTTAAAAATATCTGAGCATTCACGATCCATTTTGGTATGCCTGTTTAAATGGAGAAGGTAAATAGGCCATCGCGAACATACTACGTATTTGTGCGTAAACGCTTATTGACTGTTTATTGGTGCTTGCACCGTTTACTATTACAATTAGCAGCAAATTGTAACCTCGCTACCTGTTATCGGGCCAATGGTTTGATTAGAAATTCAATGAAATTGGAAATTGTTTGCGATTGTGTAATGGATGATTAAGCGAATTGTGTTTGAAAATAGGTCACTCATAGATGTGCTGATAAGGGATTGATGGCGCAAAACAAAGAATTCCAGGCTTTTCGTAATGATTTAGTGTCTTTTGCAACTTCTTAACACGTAGGTACTTCATTTAGCAATTTGACCAGAAAATACTTTACTTCAATAGAACAAGTATAAGTAAATTAAAAAAACATCCCCGACGCAATAAACCCTTCGACGATTAGAAGAGAACTGATGATCTTCGAACGGCTGAACAGATTTTATTGAATAGAACACTCTCGATCAAGTCACCTTTCGAACCAGAAAGAACCTAAATCAGAACCGGTCTATTCATTTAGGAGCTCATGGCACAGACAGGCACATAGATACACAGACAGACAGACACGATAACACCTCTCCTATTTGCGTCGGGGATTAACAATAAAATATTTTTTTTATTTCGCATAAGCTTGATTCATCGTGATCATTATATATGTATATTCATTAAATCTACCAGGTAGCAATTATTAAACTCCCAATAGTATTATTTATCGTTATCTTTTTTTTAATCTGCAATGTCCACGGTTTCCCTAGATTCCATATCCTGTGTAGCCTAATACGGTTTTATGTGGAAAATTGCCCATTCAGTGACCGGCTGCAACCAATTTACCCCTCATCCGCGTCGTACTATTGAATTACTTAGACCAGTTGGGCCACGAAATACGACCCAAAGAATTAAGAGAATAGCGGCTGGTGAATAATTTGTTTTTGATGATAAAGTGGTGACGACATAATGATCGTTTTCGTTTTGAAAATTTCAAAACTCGTATCTTTGTCGATATATATTAATTAAATTTCACCATTTTCCTCCGCAAGTCTCCGCTGATAAAGCAAGTAGGACTTGATCATCAACATATAAGAGGTACTTAACATACAACCCCTGATTGTGTATTGGGACAATCTGCGCCACTGGCCAATAAGTTGCACCTTGGCAAGTCTCCAACAAAAGTTAAATAGACGGTGCAACAGTCCTGTCACCAATCTCTCACCAGCCCTCAATGTTTCAGTCGATACTCTATTATACCCGGCAGATATACCTACTCCTACGCTTTCATAATTGCATTCACTCCAATTTTATAATCACTAGGAAAATCTAACCTTTCTTCGCCACACTCTCGCTTATCCATACTCATATTGTCAATGATAATAAAATCTGTTAAAACCCTATCCATATATAGTTTTGTGTCATTCATAATCATAAATAAATGCAGTACAATGTAGTTTGCGATTGCTGCATTCAATAATTTCTTCAAGTTTTTCATCCTATTTCCCAATGTTTGTGACTTGCACCAACCGCCCATGTTACACTCATCACCATTCAAATTTCCTATTATTCAATTGCGGGCACTTATCTCGGTTCTGCGATGACAAACGAGATGTAACAGAAATAGAATCTGTATCATTGGTCCTCTCAGGATTATCTAATTAGACTTTCAATGTATGTTTTAAACAAGGAAAAGCTATCAATTTTATTCTACAATAATGTGAATTTCGCACTATATTGCCGGTTTCATTTCAATATCGTTCCCTCGTGCAAACAGGGTCGGAATCTGACCAACTAAAGCCACACGGTATTTCTGTAAACACAGAGAATGCTTTACCGCGTTAACTGATCTTTCGAACCTTCAATTGGCAGCAGGTCTTGGCCACTATTTTAGGGTACATCAATGGTATCAATTTTTAGGTGAGCAAACCCAATAACCATCAAGAAATATTTCAAACTGCTTGTTTCTTTGAGCATCACAGAAACCACTCCACGGATTTTAATAGTTTTTTTTTTGTTTTGGAAAACGAGTGATTATACTGATAAAGTAGTATACAACAGTCGTTTTTGTGTTACTACTGTACTGTCTACGGCCAAAACAATTCCAACCGAGAAATTCAGATTATGATTGAAAACGCCAGAAAATATAGCGACAAAAATTGTCTGAATTCATGGGAATCTTGATCTTACAACACCATCCTAGAACTTGAATAGTTAAATACTAAAAAATATGTGTTCTAGACAATATTATACAAATGCTTAGAAATTCTGTTTCAAGTACAATGGCGAAATTCGTAGATTTACCAATAAACGCAGAAGTCGCGTATTAATAAATAACCTACGTATTAATAGTTACATATTCTAAACCATAATATTAACGATTGTTGTATGAACTTATAGCGAATAATAATTACTAATAATACTAATTATAATATTATAATTATATATTATGTATATTTTTTAAGTTAATCTGCTAATGAAATATTTAATTACACTTGTTAAGTATATCATTAAGATACGTGTCCTTTTTTAATACGAACCTATCGTATATTATTTAAGTATTATTAGTATTATGATTTCTCTAGCTCCTCATACCCAACCATAACACTGATCTATATATTACAGCCCACCCCTCCCAAGAAACCTCCACGGAGGAACCTGTCAGTGTCCCCCACCCACGCCAACTCCCCCTCTTCGGGCTACAGCTATGAGCTGAGGCCGCATGCGAGAAGTCAGGACGATTTGGATGACTTACAGGTAACGTAGTTAGGTGTACCTCGTGTGGGTATTGGTTTATGTGAAACGTAAGGTTGAACCTGGTATGAGATATGAAACTCAATTTCGGTGTTAGGGTGCAGTTCTCTTAAAGCAATTGTTGTAGCCACACAGCGGTTTTAAGGTGTGATTCTCTAATAATTAATCAAGTAATGATTAATTATCGGAATGCTTTTTTATAATCAACATAAGTTTCCCAAAACAGCATCGACTTGGTCAATTGCGACACGTAAATTTAGCTAAACTATGAATCGTATTTTTATAGTAGTAAGTAGTAGTAGTGCTTTTATATGTGGGATCTAGTTGTACTGATTTCGAGCTACCATGTACTGATATGTCATTATCATTAGATGAGGACAATTTTGTCAGAAGAAAGGACAAATTTTGTCGTTTTGTTAATACTCGTGTATTATCATTTAGATTTTTGTTATTATTTTGAACATAGAAATTACACTTACAGTAACGATTCACTTTAGTTATGTCAAGTACACATAATAATATATTTATAATAAACATATATGTATATTTTAGATTTCAAAACAGGATGGTTGTAATGTTATTAATAGCAAATAAAATAATTTCAATACATGTATTGTTATTATACTTAATACAATTTACAATTTGTGGTTTTGCTTATCACCATCAATCTATGTGGCCAGCCAGCCAATATGGACAAATTGGTTAGACTATTTGGTTTAAAAAAAAAGTCATGACAGCCAATTGCATTCCAATTTCAATTATACGAATTCGTTATCATTCTGTACATGTTCAGTTCCAGTTGATTTCCGAGCAGCCGCTCTTATTTAGAAAATATATTGTCGAAGATAATGGAATTCGAACCAAATAACATTTTTACACATAATATTTCAAAATAAAAGAACACCTCATTTTTAAATCAGCATTAGCAACTTTAATTACATTCCTCTATTTATCGGTGTCGTTACTGATGCTAGGAAAGCAAGTGTTGCAAGTGTAAATCTTAGATTTTTTCACTTCAGGTGTTAAAATCTTTTTTAAATAATCATAAAGTAATAAAGATTTATATAATTCCAATGCGTTCTGTATTCAATTGCGTATTTTCAAGTATTTAAATAGGCAACGACGAATTTAATTTCATGGAAAACAAACGAATATATAATAATGGAAATGAATGAATGAATAATAGAAAAAAAAAGCAATATTCAAGTTGTATAATTTTTAAGAACTCGATTATCTACAAATGTGTATTTAATCTCTTTGTTCCCAGGGTGCTAAACACTACCTCAAACACGGTCGTTCGGTGGATCAATACGTAGACGGGAAGCTTTCCTACTCCGAGTACGAGGAAAACCATAATTCTCCTCGAGTGGCCCCTATACCAAACCCTCGACCAAGCTTGAAGCAACGCTCACAACCTGTCGCCATAACTGCTATGTACGAAAACGTTGTCATAAAAGAACAAAACCCCAGAAGAAAACTCAGAAGAAACAATTTCGTACCGACCCATGACAACTATGAACAGAGAATGACAGACGGTAGAATAAGAAAGTACTCTCACCAAGAAAAGTCTTCGTTAGAAAGTTTGCTTGACGACCAATCTATGAACAGTCCAAGCGATTGTGAGCGTTACTATGAAGGTCCTAGAGGGGAAATTCCACTGTCACCATCGCATTACGAACAACCGCCTACCCCTGATCATCCGCCACCGTCAGCTAGACAGGCCGAAAACTGTATTCACGAAAGGATCAGGCCCTTGAGCCAGGTTAGTTCTAAATAATGGTGTTATGCTCTACGTATCTATTTTGTTCTTGTATTGAGGTATAGAAATATTTCTTTAATATATTAATACATTCTAAATTTCATAAATATTTGAAATTACAGAAACAAGAAAGTTGTTGTTTGTGTTTGTTTTCCGATGGAAGCTTATTCGTTAAATACCAAAAAGAAACGTGTTTATATTATTTTCTTTTCCATAGTTGCTAACTTGAACAGTCGAAATTGCGACGCAAATTTACAAGGCGTTGGGAAGCATTTTTTTTCGTAATGGAACTTTTTTCTTTGAAATTTGTTTACTACTAATTCACCCATTTGAAGATTGATTGAGTGATATCTATTGTATTGAGTTTCAGTCCTAATATTATTTTTTACTAATATTGTAACTTAATTCTTCGCTGAAAAATTTAAAACTTCGTAATCGACTGTATTTAAACACGTCTCTTAATCTGGTCAATGGCGAATGTGGTCTCCCTAAACCTGATATAATTACATAATTATTTTTATAACTCAATACATCCAATTACGATTGGCACTTGTTACTTTCCTACATGAGCACATCACTGGCTTGCATGGCATGAATTTAGCAATTTCCTTTCAAAACATTTTATAAATCACTTTCATACATTTCAGCTAATTATGGAGGTTGTAGAAGAAATACGAATTAGAAAAATGTCGCAAAGTGACATTAGTAATAGCTAGTAAATAATAAGGGTCAGTGTCACCAATGAGCACAAAATTAAATTTTATTTTCTGTTGAGTTTCAGTGCTGTCTGAATTAGGTTCATAACGTCTACACGTAACTCATTTTAAGAATGACTATTAATTTAAATATCACTGAAATCAGTAAGGTGTAAAGAATATTTTCAGGCATAACTTTATAAAGACTAGATGTTCAAGGAATAAGTACAGTGAGCACTTTGAGTTTGTGTAGAAATATCGCTATTATTCCGGGAATTAGAAGCTATGTAATATATATTATAACTCATAACAGAAAATAATCACAAATGTCACTTTCTGCTCACTACTCGTGACGGTCACTGTAACTTAACCTAATCGTGATTTCCATTTTATACACTTCATAGAATATTAAATTGACCAGTTTCCTTGTTATTAAAACAGGCCCCTACATCTGTTTAGCGCCCTAGTCTGAAAACCTTCCACATATGGTGCTCTAAAGTTATTATTAAAGAGTATATTAGTGTTACCTGTAAATATAATATTTTATTTTTTATTAGTAAGGTGCTATTGCAGTTGTAAGTTATGTAATAAAATCGTTTTGTGAAAAAACTTCTTGTGTAACTGTAGCTCATTTTGAATTAAGAAAATAAAAAAACAGTTTTTATCTTTATTATCTAAAATTAGAATGGCGTTTTGTTTTTGTCACAGGATTGGTCAGTTACGTCATTATTTTCTTAATTCGATTTAAATGTAGAACAGATATTTAGACCATACGTTTGGGCAACTTTCTTATTTATCTTATTGTTGTCTATGTTATTTTTTTTTAATTCAGTTTGTGGTTAATAGAAACTTGTCCAAAATGCTCCATTAATCGGTTTAATTTTTTTTTAATTAGAATCTTAATATTGTTTATTAGAGCACTACCTATTTCTTAGGTGCTACATATATTTGTGTATCATTTTATGCAGTAATGTTGCTATTTGTATGCCTAATAACTATGAATTTATAATGCATTTATTTTTAAAGAATTTTACAAAACGATTTTAATTTTGTATTGAATGTTTCTAAATAAAATGCGAAACTTTAGCATTCTAATAAATATAATAAAAATAAAGCATCGTTAAATTTTTATATACAAAAGTATATAAAAATTTAACGCATTAAAGTAAATTTAAATTGTACGTAATTTTTTTATTTACTAATGTTACAAAAGTAAGTGAACTCTTTTCGAGAACCAGAATTAAAGTATGAGAAATTCATCGAATATACATTCCTCTACTGATTGAATCTACGGGGTAAAAGTCGAAAGAAAAGTGAGACTAGTTCTTTCTATTGCTTTGTTGGTCATTCTAGGGTTATTTATTACACAAATAGGTATAAAAACTTTGCAGATTAATTTAGAAACATTGAATGTAAAAGTTTTATTTTACCTACATGACAGTATGTTGAATATTTAGTTGTAATTCCTTCGTTATCTATCACATAATTACAAAAGAAATTTGGAGTATTATAATTTTACTCTTCTATCAAAAAGACGAATCAGACTGATATTATTATAATCAAAATGTATCGTCTTTACGACGTTGATTGTGAAAGTTTCATTGGTTAAGCTTGGTTAAGCTTTTTTTAGTTTAAGGCTTCGTGTATTATTTTCATTTTATTCGCAATAAAAATTTACTTTATGCCATTATG
The DNA here is from genome assembly GCA_949752705.1 of Callimorpha dominula. Taxonomy (NCBI): domain Eukaryota; kingdom Metazoa; phylum Arthropoda; class Insecta; order Lepidoptera; family Erebidae; genus Callimorpha; species Callimorpha dominula. Next base: position 6,866,548 of record OX457010.1, on the reverse strand, counting down.
TTTTTTTTTGATTATTTGTTTGCTTCGTAAACTAAGCTAATATTATCCTTGGTAGTTGTGTAGTTTGTGTAGTTACCAAACTTTCCTTTTATCACATAAAAGTATTATACATTTTAGTAATTTCTTTACCATTAGTCGTGTCTTGGTATGAGTTAATAAAAGCGCCTGGCCTTTTCTTTAGAGCAATACGTAGGAGACGACGAAAGAAATAGGCGATTTCTTTCCTTACAACATTATATTAAAAACATTAGGCGTTTACTGGGTATATTTGCAATAAATAATGTGAATGATGGAATGAATGAAATAGAGAGAAACAATAATGATTGATAGGGCAGTCAGAAGTGTACTAAATTTTTTTTAAAGTTAAAACAATAAATCATCATATATCTAGCTGTCTATTTTTGACTTGTGACTTGTCTATTGGTGACTTAAATTCATTTAATCTCTTCAATCCATGTAATCAGCTGCTGGTGGACCCTGATCGATGCTGACCATGACCGTCAGTTTGCTTCTTTTTAGTAAAAATACATGCATGCAAATGCAAAAGGCATGACTGACCTGTTGATCTAGTGGTTAGTGATCCTGACTTGAGCCAGAGGTCGTGGGTTCGATTCCCACCCAGGACAAATAATTGTGTGATGAGCATGATCATTTGTTCTGTGTCTGGGTGTTTATCTATAATATGTATGTATTTAGTGATATATAAATATGTTTATCAGCAGTCTGGTTACCATAGTACAGGCTCTGCCTAGTTTCAGATCAGATGGCCGTGTGTAAGGTGTGGCATGTTGTTATTATTATAAGTAGACTTTCCAATATAAAGTAGGACTTTAAATTTCAAACAAAAAACTTATTTATCACTTAAACATCAGACGCATTGGAGTCGGTGTAGACTCTAAATCAATGATCATTTTTTTATGGGACCTCTTTGGATGACGATGTCACTTAACACAAAAATAAATGTAGTCGTAATGTAAATCTCCTCCTTTTTTGAAGTCGGTTTAAACAACTCGGGTATCTGTTTTAAAATCAGGCCTTGTAAATCAGCACCAGATCACATTTTTTGTAGAACGAATTTAAATTATCACGAATTAAAGTTGACCTATTTTATGAATCATGCGTTTGTTTTTACTGAATTAACTGTAAACATAACTGGTTCTTATAAATAATAGGATATGGCACTGAATGATATTATTTGTTATGCACCTGGTGGTAAACATAAAACCGCAGACTATTGTCGCTCTATTTCTGGCACATGTGTTTACGGATTTAATGACTTGTCTCATTTTTTTTATGTAAACATATCAATTTTTTTATCTACATCATATTATTTTAAAAAGTCAGTTTGAATCCTTCAATTTTAAATTTATGGTATTCTATTTAGTACATATACCTATAACACACTTTAAATGCAAACAAAAACTATTATGGGCATTATAGTTTTTTTTTTGTCAGAAATATAGTGAGAAATGAATATATTAGAGGGAGCCTGAAAGTAGCACCAGTGGAGGAAAAGCTGAGGAGCAATAGGTTATCATGTGATGCGGAGGGATGAGCAAAATGTGGTGAAAAGAGTTTTATGTTTGGATGTTGACGGGTACAAGAGAAGAGGACGACCAAAGAAAAGATGGATGGACTGTGTGAGAGAAGATATGGCTAGAAATGGAGTAAGCAGTGAAATGACGAACGATAAAGTAGAATGGAAGAATAAAACATATTGCACTGACCCCAAATAAAATTGGGACAAGGGTAGGCAGATGATGATGATGATGATGATAGTGACATATAAGCTAGCTAGGTTAGTCCAACGGTGAGCGGTGCCTATTAACACTTATAATACTGTAAATCTCACCTGTGGGTTGGCGACCTCATCCTACTCTCTAAGGAACTCTGAAGCTCCCTCTCGCCCATCTGATAAGTAGGGAAGCAGACTAGGACAGGTATGATACCTGAAACAAGACTTAGCGATTCTTGTTTGAGCTACTATGGATCCTAAGTAGAAGACAAGGTATTGTACTCTACTTCCTTTTACTTCTTCTACCTCTTAGTTTTTTAGTAGCTTTCAAAATTACCCTATACCTATGCGTTAAGCCTTAGATCGACTGCCACGTTGGGGGTCGCGGGTTCGATTCCCACCCACTGCAAATATTTGTATACATGAATATGTTATTTTTGCATTGGTCTGGGTGTTTCCATGTATATCTAATATGTATGTACCAGCAACACGCCCCGGCTTCGCAACAAATTATACACCTAAACCTTCTTCATGAATCACTCTGTCTATTAGTGAAAACTGCATGAATATCCGTTCCGTAGTTTTTTAGTATATCGCGAACATACAGACAGACGCGGCGGGGGACTGTTTTATAATATGTAGTGATATACAGGACAGGAAATACGATACATTCCTTTCAAGGGGTTAAGGGTTCGAGCTAATTTAGTACCAGGATATCATATCCTAAACTTAGTTAATTGCTTTGCACTTTTTTTGATATCAATCTGTATAATGGAAACAAAAAGGAATTTTGTTTTGACATTTCGTGTCAAATTTGTCTAATGAAAGCCAAAGCGACCGTCATACGGGTTGTTGTAACACGCTAGGGGAGAGCCGTCAGAAATATTCATAGCAACAGTTACTGACGTAAATGTTGCCTACTTAATATCATCCTTACATACTGAATAGACACAATCTGGCTACGGCCGCATTCTTGCAGTATTGTCTACAGTTAAAAGAATGAAGGCGTTACGATTACGTATACTATCCATTGAAAGACTTAATATACAAACAAAATAATAGACTTGAACCAGCCACTTTAGTAGTATCTACGGATATTTTAGAATTCTTATTAATCAGGTAGCTGAAAACAGAAAAAAGTTTAAGTGATAAAACAAAGAATTGCAATAAAGGTAAGTAACAATGCATGTCTCCTCGGCTGTGAACGACAAGACTTCAATACCCAAAGATAACGATATCGTGCCATTTATTTATTATCGCCTTACTGTCAAATACTGGCTAATGTCTTCGCTTTCTTGGTAATGTATTGGATAATATTTTGATTAGTTTTCTAGTTGATTGAGGTCATCATCTTAATTGTTGCTGACACGACAGCGCCCACGTTGATATCATCGAAATAAATATTGTAGCATAAATCAAATGGTGTATTTTACGATTATGGTAATTTTAATAATAATTGAGACAGATATTGCGTCCATTCTACAAGGAACATAACGAGTATGTATAAGTGTTATCTGTTTAAAAGAATATTTTATCGACTGCTGTTCTTCACATAATGAGTGAAATTATTAATGCGACTGTCTAGAAGCTTTTTATTTTCACTATTTTATTCAATTTATCAGGTTATTTTGAACCAACTCCTGGTATCAAATCTCGCTGCTGAGTTCCCTACATTACTGTAAAGATGTTATATGACAAGGGTTCTCATTCGTCAAAATAACGTCTTTTAATAAATAGCAAATTGTAGATGTTATTATTTTGATTGTCGGAAACCTATAGAATTATTGAAACCATATTGTCGGTTAGTATCGAAAATCGCTATACCTTTTGCAATAACTAAAATCTTGCATTATAGACCACTATGGACATATTATTGGACAATTATAGAAAACAAAACAGTCTGACAATGAGAAAAATCTAGAAATAGGAATCTCTTAAATCTCTTTCTTTCTCAATATGAATTTGAACTGGAATTTGATAAGTTACACTGTAGCCTACTCTATTCACCAGAACAAAATGTTCATAGCTATTTTGAAATGATAAGGCAGTCTCATTTCTTAATTAATTTATAAGTTTTTTGTTAAATACATCTCAATTATATGATCTATTTTTAATTGCATTTATTGCAGTTTCTTGTAACTCTGTTGAATGATCTCATTTTCCTTTAGGAATACAAGAGGAGATCAGTGCTCCGCGATAGTCAGACGGAAACGGAAGTGATTTTACTGCGGGCAGCATCAGCGGCATCAGTTGCAAGTGGCGCCACTGATCGGAGCGGGAACACCGACAACTGCGTAGAAGAGTATGTCTGCGATATGCCTTTTGCCGGTAAGTGTTAATTTATAAGAAAACTAGCCTTACGCGCGCTTCGGCCGCGTTTATCATATCTATTACAGAAATAAAATATCGTCTGTTTGATTTTAAACTTTCACGGCAGTACATACTAGATGTGTTAATCGGGATTTAATATAACAATTACAAAGCACAATACTCGAGACCACGATCGGTGCAATTCGATCGAAACATCGCGTCGGGTAACCAAAAAAGGTATTGTGCCTTGTAATAAAATTGTTATCGCGATTAAGTCCCGATTTACACACCGTCTATGTTACTTTTGGATAAAGTCGCTTTCTAATATGGCAAAAATAATATTAAAATAAGTAGTTTTGGAGTTTATTAACTACAAACAAATCTTTCTTCTTTATAATATTTTAGTATAGATAAAGGGTTTGTGCTTAAAATGTTAATATGAGTTTAATAATGTGGCAAATGCTGATGCGAAATATACCTACACTTAACATAAAGGATTTACAAATGTTGGATGATTTGATTTTGTTACCTACTACCCCTACTACTATTTGATACGTTTTGCACATTTCGCCGTGGTACTCACTAAGGCGGTGGACTTGAACTATTATATACCTTTTTAATGGCAATACATTGTATTTATTAACAGAAGACGCTATAGGCACAAATTATTGAGTAGTTACTACGTAACAGATAAATCACTTCTTAGAAAAATATCGATTTCTTCCTCTTATATATTTTTAATCGAATCGGCAGAACATCACTAATTGACTCCTTATCTTAACTGTTAAACAAGAAATAAAAGAATTTACAGAATATAGTTTCAAATTCGATAAATGAAAGTGCATGGAGTTTTTCCGATTTTTCGTTGTTTACTTTGCAAACAGGGCAGTGGCACGCACCACTACGCTGCCAGACAGTAAACAGCAGCATTGTTCGCCACAGAGTCGACACACAAAAATATTTCACCAATATTTACTCAACTCCAGTTTTGCTTCTCTATTTTTTGTCATTTTGGCTTTTGAAGTGGGAAATTTTCTTTTTCTTTTTTTGGGGTATGAGGATTGAATTTGAATTTAAAAATAATGTTTGATGCGTGAAAAGTTGCAAACATAGTTTTATATTAAGTCATATGTCATATGTTCCGTTTTTTACATATACTTAGTATGTAAGTTAATGTTTTTTTATGATATTACGAAGGACCGTTAAATGTTTTTATGTGCGTGCTTCCAATAACTAGGTAATATGAATTAAAAAAAATTACATTATCCGAACTGATGCAAATTTAAACTACCGACTATGTCAAATTTTAATAAATAAGCTTTGAACAGATAAAAATATCGTTAATATTATAATTATTATAATTATTATTAAAGTTATGACGCCTCAAGTGACGAATCTATTGTTTAATCTAGTGTATATCGTCTTTCATTGTTGGTCTAGTGGTTATTGATTCTGACTGCTGAGCCAGAGGTCGTGACTTTGACTCCGACCCAGGACAAATAATTATGTGATGAGCATGATCATTGTTTTGTGTCTGGGTGTAATTTGTCTATAATATGTATGTATTTAGAAATATTTAAGTATGTTTATCAGCGGTCTTGTTACCATAGTACAGGCTCTGCGTACTTTGTTATCAGACGGCCGTGTAAGGTGACTCAAGCTATTATTATTTGGTCATGACTATAAGTTTAAATTTGAATTTAAACATTTTGATGTTATTTATTGCAAATACACTTATTATTAACTGTATACGAAAATCTTTTTATACTGATTTTAGAAATATTTATCATCAATTCATAAATATGCAGTTAAAACATTTGCTCCCAACTTCAACAACAGTTATAAACACTACGTATTTCATAAATTTATGATCGTCATCAAGACAAGTAAACACGTATATGATAATTGGTCAGTAAAAAGCAATATTTAACCCTAAACTTCTATTTTCATGTTACTGGAAAAACTTTTAGCACATAAAAGTTCTGTTATTTGAACCCAGACCACAGATAAGATAATAGTTACTTCGTAACAGATACATCACTCCCAAGCACTCAAAAAACCTGAACACACTGAGGCAATCAAACAAAATTACATTAAGATGGGTACGATTAAGATGGCAACGAAAAAGCCGATGAACTCGCCAGAGCTGGTGCAGACAACCGACAGCATGGCCCAGAACCATTCTGCGGCATCAGCAAACAGCGAGCGTATTCTATCATAAACGTCAAATATACATCAATGGCTATTAAGAGATGAAAGACCACGACTGGTCTAAGACACTCGAAAGCCATAATAAAGGGTTATGATAATAAAGTATCTAAAGAACTTCTGGAGCTCAAAAGATACAAAACCTGTGCAGTAACAAGAGTCCTCACCGGACACTGCAAACTGAACAAACATATATTATGTTCAACCTAAAATTGGGTGAGAACACAATATGCAGATTTTGTCAAGAAACAGAAGAGACTGCAATGCATATTTTATGCTCTTGTGGCCCACTAATGCGGCACCGAAGTATTCACCTAGGGTTGCACATCATGCAACCGCAGGAAATACAAACAATCACTGCTGATAGAATCTGGAGGTTTCTCGAAGCCATAAGTCTGAGCAGTGAACTGTAAACCAGAAGTGCGCTACAAAAGACCAGAAATGGTCGAGATAGCACCAGGCACTCAAATCAATAATAATAATACATCACTCCCATACAAAACTCAAAATACCTACGTTATATTACCCTACAAAATTTAAATAATAATACCTGGCGTTAGCTGCGACTAGAAATATATCTTATTTACGCTTTTCGAAAGTTGAGAACGCCTTGCCCACCGCGCGACCTTCGTCTGTGCGTGTAGCCGAACTGCCGGACACTAGGGTTGTACAAAGTACACAAATAATGAAATAAATTATTTATTTGGGGTATGTCCCGATATACACTGCGAGCACTGTTCAGTGCTCTTACTGGGGATAATTTCGTTCCGTTATGGACTGACAGTATACTGCCGCAGTATCCTAGGGAAGTATATGACGTCATAAATCGTCGCCATTTTTGTACAGTGAGCACTGGCGTTTTCGAGGAAAGGTGCTCTCAGTGCTTTGATCACGTGATCAACTACAATTTTTTCCAGTTAAAAAATAAACAGTTATTTGTCGAAATATGTTCATCACTCTTACCGTACATAGCCCCATTTAAATAATTCAGTTATAAAGTTCTTATGCATTTGGTTACTTAAAAAACAATATTTTCTTTTAATAAAAAGTAATCTTACTTTTATTATGCGAGTAATTGTCAATTGACAATTGACTTGAATATTAATTTTTTAAATATAACTACATTCAAACAATTCTTTTTCTTGTTGAACAGATAACTTGTACTGTACATATATATGATAATTATTTTCAAGTAAAAACAGCGCCAAAAAACATAGATGACAGTATACTGGACTGTGTTCCGTATTAAACAGTAACCAGTAAAGCTAATTATAAAGGAATGGCTTCACAGTTTACTAAATTGACGTCAGTCCTTATAGTGCTCGCAGTAGATATCGGAACACACACTTGATAACAAAATTTATGGGTGTTGAGTTTTATATAATGATAAATAAAATTATTTCCCCTATGAAATTTATATCTTTAATTTTTATAGGTAATTAAAATATCCTTAAACCTTCGATTTTAACATAAAATGTTGATGCTGTAGACATATACATCACTATCACTATATCACTACATTTTACACCGCCGCGTTTGTGTATCTGTTCACGATAATCTCAAAAACTACTCAACGGATTTTAATGCGGTTTTCATCAATAGATAGAGCTATATATGAGGAAGGTTTAGGTATGTAATTTGTTAAGGTTTTGTGTAAATTGCTTGAAATATGATTATGATTGTTGAAAATGTCTCTGCTACCCGTGCGAAGCTGGGGCGGGTTGCTAGTAATGGCTGTTGCGTAGACTAGAGAAAGTTACTCTTATAAATTTATAATTTAATACTTTTGTTTTACATATTATGTTACACAAAAGTATTAAATGACAAATAACTACCTACTCAAAAAAAAACCTCAATCCGTGGCGCTCTCAATATGTTTTACATTTCAGTAGCTCTTATTATTATTTTCGCTATATTTCTAACTATATTACATATTGCGTGAGAGAAGCAGCCGTCAGTTCGCCTTGCCTACAAGTTACAACAAATGAATACGCTGGCAGTCCACACCTACTAAGTTCGTCACCTTTCGTAGAAATTATGGGTTTATTATTGACGATTTAATAGACTACATTTATTACAACATCACTCTGGCCAATCACTCAAAACCTGATTTAGTACAACATTGTAGAGAATATATATACATAAGTAACATTTATTTTTTGTTGAGAAGATAACTATTATTTATTATTAGTATAGCCACGCGGCAATGGCGAGTAAAGAAGCAAGTATTTTTATATATATTGACAAAAAAGTAATAGCTAAAATCATTGTTGCACCTTATTTTTAAAGGATTTTACAGATCACTAACATCTACCAATAACGCAATTTAACATAATAAATACATTTAGCACTTCATAATAAGTTCGATTTGACATTTTGTTTTTATTTACGGAGAATACCGTTCTGCCGTGCGTGCGTGCTGTCAGCTACGCGTTGTCGCCCCTACTGACACTTTTACCGTGGACGGTAAACTAAATTGGTTGGTATATAAAAGGCGACCTCGAGCAAGTGATGTAGCCCTGCCCAGACTTGAAACTTATTTTTACGATTTTGTCCCCAGCTGTCTTACATAACGTGATTATATATGCGTTGTTGACACTGCGTTTATTCACGTATAGGCAGGTCTTCCATACTTAGCGGTGTAGTACGAAAGTTAAGTATATGCCGGACGACGGCCACACAGCGGCTCACTCAGTAGAGCTCACTGTAAAAAGCTCAGTGATTAGGTACGCATTAGCTCGCCCTATTAGTGCAAACCATATTGAACTTAATTAATTTGCTGCGAGAGCTATTTATTCAAATCTCTTGATAACATAAGTCGACTGTTTTATAAGTGCTATAAGTAAAGAAATGGCTGTCGCGCTAAAAGCTTCGTAGGCTATGAGGAGTCTTCTACAATGTGGTGTCCTGAGTCTGGGTGTTCTTTGTGTCCGTTGTTTGAATGTTTGTAAGCCCCCTGCGACACAGGATTATTCCTAATGCGGGAGTTGTGTTTTTAAAATTTAAAATTTTAAAATTAAATTAATTAATTAATGTATATAATGCAGTTCAGCACAGCACAGTGCAGATATTTTTGCAATATATGAGAAGTACCGTGCATGTTCATACATTACAAAACCGGAACACACTATAAAACTTAGTCGCCATAAACCTAACATAAGTCGACTGTTTTATAAGTGCTAAGGATAAGTAAAGAAATGGCTGTCGCGCTAAAAGCTTCGTAGGCTATGAGGAGTCTTCTACAATGTATATAATGCAGTTCAGCACAGCACAGTGCAGATATTTTTGTAATATATGAGAAGTACCGTGCATGTTCATATATTTCAAAACCGGAACACACTATAAAACTTAGTCGCCATAAACCAGCCGACACAAAATTTAAATTTAAGATGTGAAATAAATTATACATCCACACACTAACATATTTTTGATAGAAGGTGGAGTTGTTTAAGTGGTTATTTAGCTTATTCCGAGCACATTGGTCAAATACAGTCGTAATATTTAGTTTTTAATATTGGTCGTAATATTGACGTAGGATAATAATTACTCCTCTGTCGGTCTCCTCGGGTCTTTAATACGGAGACATAAAGATGCCCATCTTTATGTCTCCGTATTAAAGACCCCGCGAACATGATTATGATTCGCTAGCGCAGAAGCTATAATAAAAATAAAATAGGCAGTCATGGGACTGCCGATAGCAGTGAAAACCTAAATAAAATGACGAACATTAGCAAGTTGGTGACCCGTCTGCTCGTTTGCCCCCTATAATATTAAAAAAAAAACTAATAAGGAGCTGACAAAACTCAATGTTTAGATTAGCGCCCTCAAGTAGATCTATATGTGTATTATTAGCGTGACGGTAACAAGTTCAGTGCTTTTTCCCTATAGCAAAAGTGCACAAACGAAGTTTTCACTTCAAAAATTATATCTTAGGACATATTACGTAGAGTTTTTTTAACCAAAATAAAGACACTGCTACTTTGGGTTCTAGATTTTTTTAAAGGTTCATTTGTACAGTGTGTTTTAAGTGGTGTACAATAAAGAATATTGTATCTTTCTTTCCATCTAAAACACAGATACATAGAAACATCTAGAAGGCGGCAATCGAACCCGTGATCCCTGACGTTGCGGTCGAATGCATACAAATAAATGAAGACACGACCCCATAAACGAAATTATATTCTCTTTCAAATAAATTAATGTTCTTTCCATAGATTAAAAATCTCGGTTATCCAAAACTCAATTTCACGCTTAAATAGGTTAATTTTAATTAAATTTCATACCCATACAGCAACATCGTTATAGTGTCGCTTAAACCAATAATTAGCATCAACTGATTCCCATGCTTGTCTATGCTTGTCTATGCGATAAAGATGTGTCTATGGTCCGCTACTATTGAACATTTTTCATTAGCTTAACTGGTTTGTACGTTATATAAATGATATATGTTTACGGGAATTAATGATATGTAATTGAGTAAATTTTAAAAGTTATCACCTTGAATGAATGTTATTTAATTTACAAATTCAATTTTAATAATAGTTACATCATAAACGGCATTTATTGTAAATTTGCAGACGTAAGTAATTGAAAAATAAAATATAGTTGAAAAACGAAAAGGCATGTCTTTACTAATCAACGAAGTAAAAAAAATTCTAAATAAAAAGTTTTTACTTTTACTATTTTATTGAATTACGTTTTTTAAAACTATTTTAAGTGTACTATGTTTAGGGCTTGGTGTTTCTAAAAGAATGATTTAGAAAATCCCTTAAACACAATTTTTTTGGTATTCAATCTTGAAAATAAAAGAATGCATTTAAAAAATATACCATAAAACACTTGAAAATAAATTTGATAACCTGAATGGTTATCCCAATCGTTTAATTTTATTGGTGTGAAAACCCCCCGGGACTGCCGGTGAAGTGGTATGTCGGCATCGAACCGACTAAAACCACACGATGTTCAGTCACAAGCATTCAACCTAAAGTGTTATGATAATTGTTGTCAATGTTAAAAAACCGTTTAAAAATATAATGTGTCAAAGTTATCACATTAGTTTACACCTTTGAATAATCAAGACTAAAGATAAATACCTAAGGTAATAGTTTTTTTGGGGTTCTGTTCCTCAAAAGAAAAAAATGCAACCCTTATATGATCACAGTTCATCATTGTCTGTACCATTTCAGTAACATTAGGTTGTAAAACATTAATAACATAAATTTTATAATACAGTAAGTAGAACCTCTCTATACATCGAACCTCAATAAGTCGGAACTCTCACAAAAACGTCCACAGTTCGACTTACAAAGGTTCTAGTAAATGAACTGTTGTACCTTAAACTATGTATATATATAAAGAATGCTACTTGTAGATGTCGTTTTATTTTTTTCCTCAAGTCTGTGTTAAACATGAGCGTATCTGTATTGTAAATATTTTTTTCCTCAAGTCTGTGTTAAACATGAGCGTATCTGTATTGTAAATATTTTATTGATTTCATTAAATTTAATCGTGGCTAAGTGGTAACCGAGTAGGTTAACACATTACAATGTTAAGTAATGCTAGCCAGGTCAGTCTAGGATGGGTGACCATTCTTAACACATTGAGACCCCTCCGTGCCTCGGAGAGCACGTTAAACCGTCGGTCCCGGGTGCCATACAAACATCTGTGGCATTCGTTACGGGTAGTTGGAGCCCTAAAAAATCCGACAACCTGGTCTAACTACAGAACTTCGATATCGCCTAGTATTTGGGTTGTGGAGGTCTGATGGCAGTCGCTTCATGTAAAATATCAAAGTTCGGCCGTATCGTAGTTAGATTGAAAGCCGACCCCAACTTAGTTGGGAAAAGGCGCGGAGGATGATGATTATTTAGTTAAATTCATGATGAAAAGGTATCTTCAGCGCTCCAATTCCTTATCCGTGGTTTAGTCATAACATGAAATTGTTAGATTTTTGTAAGCACTACAAACGTCGGTTGACATCTCCAAAAAGGATAGTCATTGTTTTATTTTTTGTTTGTATTTCTGAACAGCAACAACTGCTGCAATAGATTAAACATTAGACCCAGTTACACCAATCGTGTCTGTTAACCCGTCTCTGTCGTCGTCTGCATCTCTAATGCTATGCAAGGTATGTACGCTCTAAATCTGCCTCTATGGACGAAAGCAATTACTTTTAACAGTTTTAACTCACCAATCAATCTCCGTCCGACAGCCGCTAATGGTAATAAACGCCAGTGATAAGTTTCTATGTTGCGTTTGCGCAACTTACTAAGCAACGTGTACTTGCTACTTGTGTATGTTGTAAAATAATTATAATATGTACTTTGAATAACTAACATTGGCTATGCCTATTGATCGAAATGGAATTGATGACGGGTCGGTGTTAATGATAAAAAGTTCTGGGTAAAGAAGATTGTCTGTTCCATTTCAGTAACAATTGGACTTAATACTACAGGGGGACTGATTAAAATATTAGGTTTAAACCATTCCACAACAAAAAATAATAATTTAAAAATTCTACTATTAGGAAAAACCCTTCAACGTTAATAACGACACATTTATATGTCACTTAACTCACTCTAGTACTGTATACTGTATAAAAGTTGTATAACTTCCTCCGAGGAAATTTTTCCTAGGAAACTATTTTGAAATCAACAATAGAAGTATTCTACGGTACCAACGTTCATATAAAAGATTTTGTCGGTGTGTTTCTCTCTCTAGTAAAAAAAAAATGTCTTTTTATAATTAAATTAGAAAATTGAAGAAAACTTAACGACCATATTAACTTTTCTAATGTAACCTTAGCGCTTTTGACATAACTGTCAGACGTTTGACAGTTTCCGAGATTGTTCAATATTCATAGTTAAGACAGGACAACGGCTGTAGGGTCAGCTACTCATTATATAATTATTATTGTATTATCCCAAAAGTCACAGGTATGGTGCGCTAGGTGAATGCACTTACAGGCAATACACCAGAGGTCGTGTGAAACTAATGACAATCACGATTTTGTACAGCGATTGGAGCTCATAACCACAGGGTCTCAGAGCTCTTTTATTATGACTGACCTTTGTAATAACTTTCAATATTCTTGTAACACGAAAGGTGATTGTTATAATTCTCGGCTGGGCCGTCTATTAGTCGAGAAACACACGTAATTTAGAGGTAATCGGTCTTAATATAATGGGGACGGATATGCTGGATGTAGGATTATGTATGTAGTAGATTCGTGTGATTAAGTTAAATTACGGCGAGTGACCGTTCGGTCTGATTTCTTCGAATTTACGAGATAAACATGACGTTATTGGTCTCGGCAGTTAGAATATTAATAAAAGGGGTTTATGGTTGTTCTTGCTAACTTGATATCTTGGGAAGTTTCAACAAATGTTAACTTTACGTGGCCTGGAGATAAATGAAATGTGAATTTTACGTTAATTGGCCTTCTTATTTCGAGAGGAAGTGCATTGCATAGAAGAATTCATTAAATATAGAAGTAGCAATTAATGAAATTAGAGTCACGTGGACAAAATAAGGCAAGAAACAAGGATGTTTAAAACGAATGGGGCAAATCGGCAACCATTGTAGTTGAAAGAGTCATACATCAGATACAAGTAAACATGATATATTTTTATTTGGCGTGACCGCCAGTACTTTCTACTACACAAAGATTGGAGTAATGGTATGTTAATGCTTACAATTATTTACGTTTCGGTTTAATGAGATACACGTGATTAACATTTGGGAATCAAATGGGTTTTAATATGACGCTTCTTAAATTTTCGTTATCATTTGGTCATTACATATGAAATTGTCATTTTGTCGAATTGGCTACTTTTATCTCAAATATCTGGTGTTTGGTTAGGAATAGGAAAAGAAAAAGGAAAGAAAACAAGCCCAAATTGAAATTAATTTCAAATTAATATTCAAATATTTGTTTAATTTTTTTTCGAATTTAGTATTTCATCTGTTTTTGCGTCCCGGAATTTGGACAATTTCTTGCGAGGAAAAATAAACCTAAACTTTGGAACTAATGGTAATCTGTTGGAGCAAGATCCGGGGAGTATGGTGGGTGTCGGAGACATTCCAATCGCAGTTCCTGCTACCGTCTGTTATGCAGTGTGTAGTTTTTGTCCTAAATTTCCGTGCTGAACATAACATGGCCAAAGTGCATAGATAACAATGTTATATAATTTAACTAATTAAATGTATAACTTAATGAAAAAAATCGTTGTAAGTACTTTTTTAATATAAAACGCCAATTTCATATGACAATATGAAATTGGCGTGTAAAGTAAATATGTGTAAAGACCTGATATTTGTAAGTTTAAAAAGTTTGTAATATAAATACTTAATACGAGAAATATTACACTATGCCATCGACCTTTACATAACATAGTAAAAAAGTTATTTTCCGATTTATTTACAGTAATTATGTATTAATTACTGTTTATTTTTATAACTTTATCAATATTGCTGATTTTTTTAACGAGACTTCACATACCCTGTAAAATGTGCTATTTATTTATATTTATGCATAAATTGGACGGTTATTTTTCTATACTTTTGCTGTGCCTTACTGGAGTTTATAAATATAATAAATATAATATACGAATAAATAACTATGTGCGTACTAAATAGTTACATACTTTCAATATCGATGATAGGATGTTGATGCAAAGCGGTGCGATGGTAAAATGGAGATATCATTAAAAAAATACCTGGCTGCTATCCATGAATATATTTAAATAAAAAGGAGTATTATCAAGATCAAAACTCCGCACCAATACATTAGGCCTCTGGTATCTTTACAGTATATTTCTTAACAGGTAAAGCGTATTTTTTTATAAGTAAGCGCCCTCTTATCGGCCTTCAAACAAATCCCAACTACGGTTACTTTATTACCTCCTCTCGTGACGACCTCCATTAGACGCCGTCATTCATTTACTTACCGCATGTAGGTACTAAAATGGAAAAGCGCTTGCGCAGCTTTATCGTGAGATAGCTGTCTTGTGGCGCTACTGAGTTTTATTGCAATTGTTATTTGATTGTTATAAAGTTATAACTTTTGGGCACTTGTTGTGTAGTCACGCATAATTTTATGCGTGACTACGATTTTTTATTTAATGTTGAATTTTAAATAGATAATAATTCTTAATGACGTCAATGACTTTGACTAAAGGCGATTAGATAGCTTACGGGATTTCAACACCATGTTCATAATATCAGCTTAAAACAAAATTGGTTGTCTGTAAAGTCGGTTTAATAACGGACGATAATTTTAAGTGATAACGTCATAAGAAAACCAACACGTCATAAGCCAAACGCTCAGGCCGATCGTGCCTCTCTGTCGCTTGTTCCGCGCTCTCGCTTGCACGCTCGGCTCAGGCGGAACGTTACAATGAGTCATGCTTTTTCGTGCGTGCAGCCGGCGTTCAGCGAATTATAAGACGTTATCAAAAATAGTATATAAATAATATAAATATATAAACTAGTCCGTCTGTTGGTAAAAACCGTATGAAAATCTGTTCGGTAATAATTGAGTTTATCGCGTTTGTTTTAAAATATGAAGTGATTGATGATGACTGATATAATTATTAACAAAAAGCTTTAAAGACCTACCATCCATAGTAAGACGTTGAATATGAGGTTACAGCTACTAGTCTTCGATGTTAAAACTCAGGCCAGACTGAGATAGATACATATTATATGAATTAATAATCCCACTAATATTATAAATGTGAAAGTTTGGATGGATGGATGTTTGCTACTCTTTCACGCCGAAACTACTAAACCGATTGCGATGAAACTTGGTATGTAGATAGCTGTAGACCTGGATTAACATATAGGCTTTTTATCCCGATATTTCCACGGGATCGGGACTTGCGCGGGTGAAACCGTGGGGCTCTGCTAGTGAATACTAAATACAGTTTTATGATTGTCAGTTTCACGTGTAACAGCGTCGAAACACCGTTCAAATAAGGTTTTCTGTAGGGACTAGTTGGACGGTTCCAATTTGAGAAAGATCTAAGTAGAATTTAATCTACGTCAATTATCTCC
This sequence comes from Callimorpha dominula, assembly GCA_949752705.1. Taxonomy (NCBI): domain Eukaryota; kingdom Metazoa; phylum Arthropoda; class Insecta; order Lepidoptera; family Erebidae; genus Callimorpha; species Callimorpha dominula. The sequence goes on along the minus strand of OX457010.1, from coordinate 6,850,239 downwards.
TTAATATCATCGTAATCTAACAAGAACGAAAATTTATCCTTTATGAATAATCAATATCAAAAAAATACATTCAAATGACTGGCCTGTTGGTTTAGTCCTTATTATAGACAAATAATTGTGTGATGAGCATGATCATTTGTTCTGTGTATGTGTGTAATTTTTCTATAATACCCATGTATGTATTTAGTAATATATAAGTATGTTTATCAGCTGCCTGGCTACTGTAGTACAAGCTCCGCCTAGTTTAAGAACGTTGGCTTAGAAGTTTGATTTTTTCACAGCTCCAAGGGACAGTAGACCTGAGTATTTGATATTAATTCCGGCTTGATACCTCAACGCGTTCTCAAAAAAAATGGATCTCGACAGACAGACAGACGGACGGACAAGAAAGTGATCCTATAAGGGTTCCGTTTTTCCTTTCGAGGTACGGAACCCTAAAAACCAAAATTTAAATCGGTAACAATTTACTGAATGATTGAGTGCTTTAATTAATCAATGATTAAAACTATCCGTTTAAAATTACCGTTTGAATTTCCAGGAATTATTACCACCATTTCTTATCAAAGCAGTGGAATGTGTAAAGTTAAAGATTTTAAATCGAACATTTTTTTTTATTTATATACCCTGTATAAAAAGACCATTTACCAATTTTTTTAATTCAATTTTTATGTTTTTACTTCCTATAATTATATAATTTTTTGATTTGTGCTAAGATATACAAACACCTATTCAAGTGCAGCTATGTTGAAATACCGCAACCACAACTTCCTCATACTGCTAATAAAACTTGATTGGTTCGCGTTGAGCACATCAGCTCGTGACCACAAATACCTTTCAACTCATGTTACAACAGCTGCCGATCAGACTGTTTACGTGAAAAACCTTGAGGCCCCGCAAGAACCTACCTACCTGTACCTGCTGTTAGTTGTTATGAAATGTTACTTTAGTAATGCCATCAGTAAGTCTTGGACGGACGCGAAAAATGTAATCTTGGAAATGATTTAAATTTAGAAGTGTAGAAGGAATTAGGTTTAGTTGAAAAGGACCAAATAAATCAAAACATGACATTAGGTATCATGGCAAAGTTAGACAAGTTTCTTGAGCTAGAGGAATGAGCCAGGTATACCGGTTTCTGTATCTGCACTGACAGTTTTGGTGACCGTCAGGATCGTACTTGGATGTACAAATGATCGTACAAATGAAATTTTACCAATAAGATTAAATTTACAGATTATACAAATAAAAAAGAGAACATACTGTTAGTTCGGGTTACATTGTGCTTTTTGGCTCAATCCCACTTATTTGATTTTTAGGGTTCCGTACCTCGAAAGGAAAAAACGGAACCCTTATAGGATCACTTTGTTGTCCGTCCGTCCGCTGTCTGTCTGTCAAGACCCTTTTTCTCGGGAACGCGTGGAGGTATCAACCTGGAATTTATATCAAATACTTAGGTCTACTGTCCCTTGGAGCTGTGAAAAATTATTACATCATATAAAAAATATTTTACGGAACCCACGGTGTGCGAGTCCGACTCGCACTGTTACGGTTATTTTTTCCACAAATAGTTGTCCCCAGTCTGGAGGTTCTTTGTGAATGTTTGTGAAGTGCCTCGCATCACAGGAATCATTCGCAGTAGGGTTGTAGTAAAAAAAAAGAATAAACTAGGGCCAATGTAACCCACATTTACGGTATCGTTTTGTACGTAGCCGGAGGTATAAATAGTTGTAAATATAACTATCTCCAAGCTGGAAATTCGACATATATGTTGCATTTAGGCTGTTGAATAAAAGTGACAAATGTCAAAAATCGACAGGTGAAATATTGACATACTTGTCATTTAAAAATGCGATTAATAAAACTCGACATATGTCAAAAAACTATTCTTCAATAAAATTATTTCTGACAATTGTCGGATTGTCGTGACATTTATGTCGATTTGTTTATCGGGCGTAACTGCAAGGTTTCTATTGTCTTCTATCTGTGTTCAGGTCGACCAATTTTATCAGTTAAATATTCTACGGTTATTTTACATACCTGAAATTTTTCTTTAAAGCAGAAATCTGTAATTAAGAAGGAGAAATTGATTCTGCTTTTAAATGATCGTTACCTCCTCGTTTGTATTTGTTTCAAGTATTCATCATCACTACTCTCACTGCTGGATGTAAGTACATTTTTTGTTATAAACACTTTCTTACACCTTCAAATTCAAAATATGATTTCGCGACAGAGAGTAAGGCTCCTGTCGAAATTGTCGGACAATTCTACAAATATGTCATGACAATTTTCTGTTTCATATCACCTGTCACCTGTCGTTCAAAAAGTTTTATTTAACAGAAAAATTATTGTCGCGACAATAGTTTTATTAAACAGAAAATTTTTCGCATTGTCACTTTATTAAACAGGACCCTGGTTGTACTTTATGGGCCAAATAAGTTAAATTTTTCGAAGGGTACAGTCCAGTCCTGTCAGTCCATTCCCTCATGTCAGTTTTGTCCCTTTTTAGAACGCCTCGACTGCTGTAAGAACTTGAAGATGTTTCTTTTGATGAAGATTTAGGTTCAGAGGTCAATCCTGACTGATGGCTGTTTAAAATTATGCATTGGTATTTCGTGATGGTCATCAGCTTAATACTGCCTTTAGTTAATCTAAAGATTTTCGATTTTAATTATTATGAATATCGAGCTAATGTGGGCGTAAATAAATAAATCACTTATTCATAATCCCATGTTGTTACTGATAGCAGGAGGTAGTTTTCAATAGTAGTCAAGTCTGGACTTGACTACTATTGAAATCATGCCAAATTGAGAAAACAAGACTTTTGTGTACCGACATTATGATGCTTAGAATGGTAACTATAAATTATTGTGAAGTTCAGGATCATTTAAAAACAACATAAATAAAGTAAATGCTTGTGTTTACGGAGAAAAACGCGATTAAAAACGGATTTGATTAGTTTTAACAAGATGTGGTTTTGACCATTTTTAAATAAAAGCGAACTGGATTTGACCAATTTTGTTAGGAAGCTTGACAGCTTTCTGTTCCTGACGGATTTGACTACTTTTGAACAATCCCACTAACAATTTAAAAGGGTCGTCACTGGCTCTAAATAATATTATCAAAGGTAAAAAATTGAGGTTTTTAGATAAATAAAACAGTTGGCATACAATGAAAGGTATTTATTTATTTAAATAAAAATCCAAGCAATCATGTAAAGATATAAAAGCAGATTCTAAGAGTGCAATAAAATTTTTGAACAATTCAAAAATTACATACAATAGCTCGAGTTTCTGAGAATAAAACACCCTTCTGTTTAAACATTAATTAGTCGTTGTTAACAATATGTTACGTCGCAACACTCGGCATTATATTATCTAAAAATAAAATTGTAAGTACAGTAGTTATTTCTACATGACCAGTATCAAATAAAAACTACCCTATATAATATTGCAAACACAAGGTTCTTCAATGTATTCTTCACACGTTGCCTGCTCTATATCGTTATCATCAACATCATTAGACTCAGCATCAGCATTATTTCTGTTACGGTCTATAACAGTTTTGTAATATTTGAGATCCATCCTTTGTATTCATTATTTTCTGAAATATTTTGTCAGTAGCTTATCTACGTCATAATTTTTTTATTTTAGGAGAGTTAGTCATAGGCTCTGGTAGTATGTCTGAAGCATATTTGCCTGGTTCAGTGATAGAACTTCGAGCACCAGTATGCTTAATATCGGTTCTGTGTAAGTCTTAGTTCACACTAATATGACTTTTACCTGATCTCATTAATCGTAGTCGTATGATTGTGGTAGAATGGTTCAAATTTCACTATAACTCCGCAGGGTTCTCCTTTCTTGCTTTTGAAAATGAACCTCTTGCAAGACATTATTTTGAAATGGAATGCGTGGGTTCTTTTGTGGATGTGTTGGCTTGCTGTCTTCCAATCACATACTTAAATGTCCTTTAGATGAAAAGCAGTTGCTTGTTTTTTTATTATATCAACATACTCATTCGGTTGTAAAATGGTATTGATTTTTTAAATAAATTTTTCAGCAACACCAAATACTCGGGGTGTATAAATGAATGTCCTGACACGGAGAAAATAAGTTCCACCTTTTTAGTGACCTCGGTGCATTACTGCTGAACCTTTTGGAAACCATTCCTATCATGGTGGAGTTCTTATTTTGTCGAGAACATCCATCCGCCATTAGCCGGAATACCTTCACACCAGTGAAATCTATATTGTTTTGTAAGCAGTGATACAGTGCATTAGATAGTTCGTCTGACCCTTTTCCATGAATATTTTCGGGCTATACGTAAGAAAATACATTTTCTTTAGTCAGATTTGCGCGGGAATGACCTACGACTATCGTATAGTTATAAATGTACAACTGGCCGGAATAATAAGTACTTTAGTCGGGGACTTGTGGTAATGGTTGTTAATTTCTAAAAACTTTTACCACAGTCAAAAGATAATATTTTTACTTTAGGGTTAGTGTCTGTCAGGAAATTGAAAAATTATATGCATCTTTTTTCTTGAACCTTCAGTTCAATTTGGATTTGGGCCTTTGTTAAATCGTCTATCTCAATTTTTATCTTTCCTTTCAATCCTATGCACGTAGAACACATTGTCATATCACTTCTTGGATGACTAAAGCTTAGGTTAAAATTTGTATTAAATATTCTTCTAAAATATGACTCTGCAATGAGAGAACTGTGTGTTTTATGATTATTCTGAACATTGATGCAATGCTTAATTCTGCTGGCCGATAGGTACCCCGATTATTAGATCGCCAGTAGTGCGATTCAACACCGTTGAATTTCTTTATAAATGGAACAGGCCTCCCTCAATCCAACGTTTTTGACCGACTTTCTATCTCCACCACGTCTTTCAACAGCCTTCTAAGCTTTCTAGGTACCTTACCTACAGAGAATGGCGCACAACCCTAGTCTTAGTAAACATCCAAAATGTTTGAGAAACTACTGAGCTCTTTTTCTGCTTTTCTTTGCTATTATTCAGTCCTGCGGCAGATTTTCTCTTCTTGGCTTGATGGCTATGCACTTCCTCTACACGTTTCTAAATATTTTTTGCTGTTTAATAGGTTTTTTCTGCTAGAAATCCATCTATTGTTACGACACAAACCAAGACACATTAGGCGTGTACACTACGGCTCAAAGTATGGAGAATCCAAAATGGCGGATGGCGTTTGGAGAGACGCGATCGGCTCAAAGGGATCTGACTATGTTTGGAAGTAAGGTGGTCTGGAATAGGCTAATTTTGAATGTAATATTGGTATTTCTTTTTCTTCTTTTGGGGTTTTAGGCTGGATTTGACTAGTTATCATTTTTATGAGCCAATGAAGAATTCTCCCTAGAAAATGTTGTGTTCTTACTTCATAGCCTATGAATTTGGATTTGACCACTTTTGAAAATTACCTCCTGTAGGTACTTCAAGATAAATTGTAGCAACAGAACTAAAAACAAGACATATATAGCGTTGAGTAATATAGTAATGTTACAACATTACTATACATAACTAGTCAGTAGTCAGATAAACATCTTAAAATCTAGTAGCGTTTGAAAATTTTGTCATAAATGACTTTCGATGCTGACTGTACTTACAATGATCTAGACCCAAATTTTGAGGAAGGTACAGTTGGCACAGTTCTATTATTAAGAACTTAAAACAGGTTAGCGCATGAAAGTTGACATTAATCTGCACAAATAAAGTATCACTGTATTGGCGTCACAACATGCTCAAGCGCAGACACGAGTGCCACGCCATCTGTTATCATTTTTTATTATTTTATTTAATTAAACCCTTTCGTATTTAGCAAGACGTTTACGTGCGAAAGAATTTATTGTTATGCCTTTTTTTAACCATTAAATAATTGAAGGTTGGACTTTTATATCTATTTAATTTAATTTATTTGGAGCTAAGTGGGTAAATTGGTCTACAGAGCTATTAAGTTATGGTAATTTATTGTTATTGTTAGTCTTCTAGAGAAATTGCAGACATAAGCGTGTGTAATCGCTGTCGGACTTGTATTTACAAAAAAAAAATATACTTATTGATAATGATGTCTAATAGAGAATGTTCTATTTCTATCTAGGTTTACAACATCTATGGTTACAACTAACTCGTGACTGTTCGTAATTTCTAAATACTGTTACTCAGCTTCTAAACCAGTGTGCGGTTACCACAGTTATTTTGTAAGAGACGTGACCCAGCCCTTTCTGTTGTTGACATATCTTCGAGCGTGGCGTTGTGGTTTGTTTCTCAAACAACTCGCCACTGCGGTCAGCTGGCGATGAGCTCATTTTAAATGCCTTTTGCTCGGAGATTGCTACGTGCAACTTTAAATATCGAATAGAAAACCATTCCCTAGCACAATATTATTTTTAAACATTTGTAAATCTTATTGATAGAAAGAAAAAAGAAGAAAGATAATAAAATAGTCTACAAATCGATATCTTAAATTTTATTTATCTCACTAAGTATTGCTCTCAGTCGGGTCGTATGCTTGTTTGCCACCGTCGTGTAATCATAACAATTTTTATCATTTTTATTTTAAACAAACAAAAAAAAATATAACGTAAAACAAACAGCGTTTTTCACTTTGTGACTCTGGACTATAAATAAGAAGACAACTCCGTCACTATGGATATTCCTTTATCGTTGAGTATTTTACGTAGAAAGGCGCAATTAACGAACACGAAGCACTACACAGATTCTGATATCACGCAGATAGTTATAATAATAATAATTACAGATGAAGTTGTCATGACGAATAACTATCGGAGATATATCCTGAAAGACGGCACAACTGACATTTGTCGGGCGTGTCATCGTCCCGGAGAAACCCTCAGGCATATAATTTCTGGTTGTTCTCGTCTTGCCAACGGCGAGTACTTGCATAGACATAACCAAGTGGCCAGCATAACCAACTGCTCTTAAATATAATCTTGTGGCTGTCGTGTTACCGTACTACAGGTATGTGCCCGACCCAGTTCTCGAAAATGGTCGTGCAACATTGTACTGGGATCGATCTATCATCACTGACAGGACTATTGTTGCCAATAATCCTGATATAGTGGTGATAGACCGATCGCCGAGCAATGACTATTGACACCACCATTCCCCATGACGACAATCTCTTAAAAGCCGAAAAAGATAAAGAAATAAAATATTTGGACCTAGCCCACGAGATTGTCGACATGTGGGATGTGGATTCAGCAATCATTGTGCCGATAGTCATTTCGGCCCATGGGTTAATTGCTAAGAGCCTCGACCAACACCTTCAGAGGCTCACGTTAGGCAGTTGGATTAAGAGCCTGATGCAGAAGGCAGTCCTCCTTGATACGGCACGCATAGTGAGGAGGTTTCTATCTCAGGAACCCTAATCACCGGTAGCTTGGTCCCTGTACCCGATACCGGTGGGACACTATTTTTTATATTTTTAAATATATTTTGTTTTTTTTTTAATTTATAGTGTATTTAAAAATGTAATTTATGTGTATATAAAATAAATGAAGAGAATAATAATAATAATAAATTAGACCACGTTTATCCCGATTGCCTATGCATAAAAGAAATATAGCGCTGGTGTGTGCCCTATTTAGACAATAGCGAAGATCTTAGTGATACACACTCTATTCTCTACTGTGCGGCTGTCGCAGTATGTCGAGTAGCGGAAGTTCATTTTTTCGTAAATACCACTACTGCTCGACCCAAGTCTACTGTGCAAGCTTGGCAGTGAAGAGCGTCGTATGGCTGAGGCTAGGACGCTCATTAGTAAGCTAGTTAACTTTCGATTGGGCAATACTCGGCCAAAGGTTGCGCTTTGTGAAACAGGCATTTTTGGGGACTGAAATCAGTCCTCAACAATACATGTCATGTGTCACAGAGCGCATAGACTTTCTAAAGCAAAAGTTTATGCGTGGGCAAATAGGATACGACGTTACAAAAAACGAATTGATAGGTATAATCAGAATCGTATGTTCCAAAGAAATGAGAGGTGGGTTTACCGAAAATGGGAACAAGCGGATCCATGTGTGAGTGATGGGCACTTACCGGATGAAGATTTTACAAATACATTTTGGTGTAACATCTGGTCGGTGCCTGTCACACATACAGAAGGTGATTGGATGCGAGATGTTAAGCGGTCATGTGAGCGTATACAAAAAATGGAACCTATTGCCATAACCACAGAGGACGTAAGTAGTGCAGTCCGTTCGTTACCAAATTGGAAATCATCTGGACCAGACGGACTGCTCAACTTTTGCCTTAAGTGGTTCCGAAGCTCACATGCTCGTTTGGCATCTCAATTCCAATCAGCTTTAGATTCAGGGTTATTACCCCATTTTATGACCACTGGCATTACCCACTTACTCTACAAATCCGGTAGTGCCATGGATCCCAAAAACTATAGACCTATCACATGTCTACCAACCGTGTATAAGCTTCTAACTTCCATTCTGAGACTCAAAATGACTACACATTTAAATAAAAATTCGATCTTTTCTATTTCTCAGAATGGATGTAGAAGCGGGACCCGTGGCACTAAAGAGCTCCTTATCATGGATATGGCCATTAGCCAACAGGTGCGTCGTAACCGTAAGAATCTGTCGACATGTTGGATAGACTATAAGAAGGCCTATAACTCGGTTCCACATACGTGGCTTTTGAGAGTGCTAGAGTTGTATAAAATTGATACAACCATTTGCACTTTCTTGAAGTCATGTATGAGGCAATGGAGGACGGTACTTCGCTATCCAGGATGTCGACAGATTGCGGGAAGCGATGTACCAATAAAGATTGAGCGGGGCATATTTCAAGGTGATAGTCTGAGTCCCTTGTGGTTCTGCCTGGCTTTGAACCCTCTCAGTACTTTGTTAGAGGGTTCAGGGCTATTCTATAGGTTGCAGAAAGATGATCTAGTTATATCTCACCTTCTATATATGGATGATTTGAAACTACTAGCCCACACTAATTTGCAATTGATAGCGTTACTGAAGGTAACTGAAAACTTTAGTAACTCTATCAGGATGGAATTTGGACAAGCAGTGTGCAGTCATGCATGTAAAGAAAGGTGTGATAGTGGAATCTGAAGGGGTCGAACTTTCCAATTCAACAAAACTTAGATCTCTTTCTGCCACCGAAACCTACAAGTATCTGGGTATATCACAATCATTGGGAATATCTGAACCAACTATGAAACAAGCGCTGCAGGAGCGCTCTTTGGCCGCCTGAAAAAAATGTTAAAAAGTCTTTTATCAGGGGGTTACAAAATGCGTGTCTGCAACGGTTGGGTCATGCCGGTTCTGATGTATTCCTTTTGTATACTTAGATGGACTCAGACAGAACTAGATGCCCTTGAGAGGAGAGTCTGTACACTGCTTACTGCATTCGAATGCACCACCCACGTTCATCGGTAATGAGGTTGTATATCCCACGAAAGTTTGGGGGTCGTGGACTTTTAAACATTAAGACCTTACACAGTCGTAAGATATACAACCTTAGAGAATATTTTCTTCATACTGATGTGGGTGAGCATTGTAATGTGGTTGCAGTGGACAACGGACTCACTCCGTTCGCTCTGGCTAAAGAGAACTGGTGCAAACCTGTAGTTCTTAGTACTAATGAGCGCAGGGAGGTATGGAAGGGCAAAGCACTTCATGGTTGTTTTTATCGAGCCCTAAATGGGCCTGATATAGACCTTAAAGCGTCCACATCTTGACTACGGTTCGGTGATCTCTTCGGAGAAACTGAAGGTTTTGTCTTTGCAATTATGGACGAAGTTGTTATGACAAATAACTATCGGAAATATATCCTGAAAGATGGTACGGTTGACATCTGTCGGGCATGCCACCGTCCCGGTGAATCTATCAGGCATATTATTTCTGGTTGTTCTTGTCTTGCCAATGGTGAATATTTGCACAGACACAACCAAGTGGCCAGGATTGTACATTAACAGCTAGCCCTTAAATACAACTCAGAGGTGCCATATTACAGGTATTTGCCCGACCCAGTTCTTGAAAATGGTCGAGCCACATTGTATTAGGATCGATCTATCATCACTGACAGAACTCGAATAAACCTGATATAGTGGTGATAGATCGATTAGAGCGCCGAGCAATGATCATCGATATCGCTGTTCCTCATGACGAGAATCTCGTGAAAGTTGAAAAAGATAAACAAATCAAATATTTGGATTTGTCTCTCGAGATTGTCGATATGTGGAATGTCGAATTGGCGATCATTGTTCCGATTGTCATATCTGCTTATGGATTAATAGCCAAGAGCCTCGATCAACACCTTAAGAGGCTCGCGTTAGACGGTTGGATCAACTGATGCAGAAGGCAGCTCTTCTCGACACGGCCCTTATAGGGAGGAGGTTCCCGTCTTTGGAGCCCTAACCACCGGTCCCTGTACCCGATGTCGGTGGTCTACTATTTTTTATATTTTTAAATATATATTTTTATGTACATATATAAAAATGTAATTTATATGGCAAAAGATGAATAAAGAGAATAATAATAATACTTTATTGAAGTTGTCCTAAGTTGGCAATGAATCGAAAACATTCGGCACACGGGCAGTTGTTGGACCACTATGCCATATTGTAGTTACTCTCACTCATAAATAAATAATTGTCGCAACTCCAGCGAACTATCACGCGTTGAACTTTCAATTCCCGTTTACTGTCGTAAAACTCTGGTCCAATATAACAGATAAAACATTTTTATGTACCGTCACATGTAGGTTAAGGTTAGCCACCGTGAGAAAACAGATAATAAAAAAAAATTAATACGAAAAGAGTATACGCGGGTCACAGGTTAATCCAGATTAAACCGGTTCAAGACAGAGATAAATAAAACTGGATAGAATAAGTGCTCGTGCAGTTAGTAGCACTTATTCGTGGTTAAAACGTTATTAAATTATCTTTATGTATGAGATGGAAAATAGTTCTCATTTGCACTAATATGTGTGCATGTATCACGTAAAAGTCACGGTGAACATTTACTTTTAATTTTAAATGTTTCAAGATTAATTTCGATTACGATGTCACAATCTTGCGTTTTCTTTAGATTGATCGCGTTTCTTGAGTCGAGGCAAACTGTAGATGAAAACGATGTTTTAACAAACCATCGCTAAGATAGGCACAGAACTGATAATTATATTAAATTCTGTGGGTACAGTCTAAGGCTGCGTTTCGATCAGAGATGTGCGAGGTAGCTGAGCGGTGCGAGGATGCGAAACGAAGCTGTGAAACGATGTGAGCGTTTCCACCAGAGATGTGTTAGGCCGCTGAGCGGTGCAAAGATGCCTAGCGAGCTGTGAAACGGTGCGCAAATGAGCGATGCGAGGATGTGTACAATACACATCGACCTCTATCAAATACCGTCTAGCACACATCCCTCGCACACATCTCTCGTAAACATCTCTTGCACGCATCCGCTGCTTGTTTTGTACACACAAAAACCTCGCTTCGATAAGCCGTTTCCACAGGAGCTGCGCTGAGCGAGGATAGGTAAATGAAGCTATTTTATTGATTCTTGACAAACACTTCCCTCGCTACGCATCCTCGCACATCTCTTGTGGAAACGCAGCCTTATTGTTCCAAATTATAAATAAATCAATTAGCAAGTTATTATTATGCACATGCAATAATTCAAGAGCTTAAAAATTATTAATTATATATAAAACTAGCAGCGCTCCGCGGTTTCACCCGCGTAGGTCCCGATCCCGTGGGAATATTGGGATAAAAAGTTAGCCTATATGTTAATCCAGGTTTCCAGCTATCTACATACCAATTTTCATCGCAATCGGTTCAGTAGTTTTGGCGTGAAAGAGTAACAAACATCCATACATCCATACCTCCTCACAAGTATTCACGTTTATAATATAAGTGGGATTTACTAGCCGTCCCCGCAGTTTCAACTGCGTTTATGGTCACTGCTCTGCTCCTATTACTTGTAGCGTGATGTTATATAGCGTATGGCCTTCGTCGATAAAGGGGCTATCCAACACTAAAACAATTTTTCAATTCGAACCAGTAGTTCCTGAGATTAGGGCGTTCAACCAAACAAACAAACTCTTCAGCTTTATAATGCTGGTATAAATTTTTTGATCCCTCAGGAAGAGTACTTCTTTATGGATTAAAGGTACCCTATGTCCAAACAAACAAACTCACTTTCAAGTTATATCCAGAATCATAATAATATAATATATTACCTACACAGTTCTATCTAGATAAAAACTACGCAAAGCTTGCACGAATAAACGTACTTTTAAATACTATGTAGTATGTATTATAATATAGAAACACCCTGACCAAAGCAAATAAATGTATTCATGAAAACAAATATGTCTTCTGAGTGGGAATCTAACCCACGACCTTTGACACTGTAGCTACATGCACTACATCTGCGCCACATATCTGAGGATAGAATAACACTAGCGAAAGTATACTTAGTTTTATTATGTCGCATGTCGTAGCTATAATTATGTTCCTAGAATAAAGGTCAATGTCGTACGATTCAATAAAATTTTTAATCAATGTTTATAACCTGTTGCAATCTGATCGGTTGAATATTAAATCAGGCGCAAAAAACTTGTAACATACCTTGTACTGGTTTCGGAGTGATATTTTTTAAATTAAGTTCGTTTTTATGGAGATTTCACGCATGGATTAAGAAGATATTTTTAGAGAGATATTGGCCCCGATTCTGTTACTTCACTCGCTAAATTTAAATTCACTAAATTTTCTTCATATAAAAAGTAAACCTTGTACACTTAGAAACAAGGTCTTATTTCAAATTGAAACAAGTAGGTAACATATGTCGCTATCGAAATAAGCAATTTATTTGTCGACTAAAGTCTGATACGCTTAAATAAACTTTAATACCACGTAGCGAGAGCCGCTATCCGTTGAATGCCATCTCTTTTGCTCTGTGTTTTTAGTAAGCGTCTTCGTAGGTGTAGATAAAAAACACGTCTTCCTTGTTCGTTTTGAACAAGTTTTTATACGGCAATTATACAGCGTTTGAATAAATGAAGACTCTCGCTGCATGGAAATAAAGTTGAGTATACGTTGACAGGTTGTAGTGAAATTTAGCGGCGCTGAGAAATAGATGCTAGTAACAAATAGACCTTATTACGAAGAACACTAGGTTGATTTCATATGAAGAAATTAAGTCAGGTTTTAGTTTAGTCGAGTGTACAATAGAATCGGCACCATTGGACCCAATTCTGTTACTTCACTCGCTGAATTAAAATTCACTAAATTTTCTTCATATAAGAAGTAAACCTTGTGCACTTAGAAACAAGGTCTTATTTCAAATTGACACAAGTAGGTAACATATGTCGCTATCGAAATAAGCAATTTATTTGTCGACTAAAGTCTGATACGCTTAAATAAACTTTAACACCACGTAGCGAGAGCCGCTATCCGTTGAATGCCATCTCTTTTGCTCTGTGTTTTTAGTAAGCGTCTTCGTAGGTGTAGATTAAAAACACGTCATCCTTGTTTGTTTTGAACAAGTTTTTATACGGCAATTATACAGCGTTTGAATAAATGGAGACTCTCGCTGCGTGGAAATAAAGTTGAGTATACGTTGACAGGTTTTATTGAAATTTAGAGGCGATGAGAAATAGATGCTAGTAACAAATAGACCTTATTACGAAGAACACTAGGTTGATTTCATATGAAGAAATTAAGTCAGGTTTAAGTTTAGTCGAGTGTACAATAGAATCGGCACCATTATTATGTGATAAGCACGATCATTTGTTCTGTGTCTGGGTGTACTCTATCTATATAATATGTATGTATTTAGTATTATATATATCTGCTTAGTTTGGGATCAGACTGCCATGTGTAAGGTGTCTCAAGTTCTAGTTTACCCTTTTTTAGGGTTCCGTACCCAAAGGGTGAAAACGGGACCCTATTACTAAGACTCCGCTGTCCGTCTGTCACAAGGCTGTATCTTATGATCCGTAATAGGTAGACACTTGAAATTTTCACAGGTGTGTATTTCTGTTGCCGCTATAAAAACAAATAATAAAAATAAATTAAAAATTTAAGGGGGCTCCCCTACTAGAAACGTGTTTTTTTTTGCTCGATCTTAAATTCAATCTTGTACGATGGTGCGGAACCCTTCATGCGATGGGTTCCGCAACCTGTGCAAGTCCGACTCGCACTTAGCCGGTTTTTTATTGTAAGGAGACTATTAGGTTATTTCCAAGTAACTGATATACACTTTGATTAGATCAAGTAATAAGTTAATACTTACATTGCTTATTTTGTAATGATTTGGGTAGCTTTAGCTGGTAGATAGTCAGTACAGAACAAGCAATGTAATTGTTCCGAAAGTGCAACTCACCGTGAAATAAAAGTTTGTATTGTCTGGTTATAAAGATTCCCCTATTACTTAAAATATAATTCTTTACTAAACGAATCCTATGAAATACAACGGTATCCTACTTAATAGCTGTATTGTGTAGGGGGGAAAAGTTTGAGTTGCAGGTTTCAGTGTAACCACAACAATGCAAGGATGTAATCAACTTCAACTACTTGAGACGACAACAGTCGACAATGATGCAAAAAATTTTTTTTTTAAGATTTCCCAAATAAAAAAAACCGTAGGAACTTTACTATGAATCTTTGAATACAATCTATGGTTACTATCTGTCTTTCTTTTGTTTGTCTGTTACGTTTTCATGCTCAAACCACTATACCAAATGTTGATTAATTTATTAATGTTTTCAAAAAAGTTGTGGTTTTTAAAAAGTTGAATGTCAAACTTTTTCATTCACATTATGTAGGTATTTATTTTGATACACTTCAACATCCACCCTTTTCCATTTTTTATCATTAAAAAATATTTTTTCTTCAGTTATCTATCTTTACCCAAATATTTTTCGACATTGGAAAACGATATATCGTAAAATCCAATTAAAAATAATGAACGTATCGACACAGCGATATCGGTCGAACGATAAATACACGTATAATGTCAATATGTCAAAACGTTCGGAAATAAACACTCTCGACATGACCTAGCGCAACGACTCACTGTTGTCGCCTCTGTGGCGCGACAGCTATAGGGTCGCAGCCTTTTGGTTCGAAAAAATAAAACATACTCTCAAACGCATGAATGGAGCTGGCTAAGTCTTTTTATAATTATTTTAGTTAGGGTTGAACGGATGTTTCTAGATTGTTCAACCAAAAAGAATTATTATGATGTATCACGATTTAACTTTTCTTAATTCGTTATGTGTTATATTTGTAAGATTTGTTTGTATTTGATTTATTTTGGGGTCATTTCAATGTTTCGTGTTAAGTATTCACCCAAAACCAAATCAGCTTATTTGATCGAAATGTCAATAGGAGTATAACTAACTATTTTTAACGAGAACACTTTAATAGTTTATACAACTTCAGAGGTAGATAGAGGTAGAAAAAACAAAGAACAATATATATAAGGAGACAAGCTCTGTTTTTACAGTTTTATGCCAGCGTACATAGTCGAATATGATCAGAACTGAAGAATAATAATTAAATTTAGACGGGACAGCGTAAAGGTCACCACAGAAATTTAAAAAATGTAAAGATTTCTTTGCCTGTCCTTTTTGGCCATGTTTCCTTAATTATTCACTAGGAGTCTTCTAAATCGTTGTTAATCGTAATCGTCGTATTCAGTAGATGCTAGGCTAGCTCTTACGTCACTGCGATGTAGGAGATTTTTGTTGGATTTCTTACTGGATTTGTAATTGAATTATTATAGTAAATTATGTCACATAATGCTAGGTATTATGTATGAAATCAGTGTGTTAAGAATTTAACTTCTGTTACAACCCTAATTTAAAACCGAACAAATATAATTTTAGCATCAGTCCTAACATTTTAATTCTGAACTGTATTTCTACAGCAGCTAGACTTAAAATCGTTAATGACTATTTTACCATTGTCTGTTTTTCCATCTGTTAGACTACCTTACCTTACAAGTGTTTTGGTAGACAGTAAATATGAATATTAATGTTACTTTTTTTTAATATTTATTATGCCTATCTAATATTATGCCTTTGGTCCTGTTGTTAATCATTTGACTTTGTTTTGCAACATCACCTATTACAACGATATATTATGTAGGTACCTAATAGGTATCAATTAGATTAGAAACAACGTTAAATGTAAAAAAATTAATATCAGAAGACTATGTAGTCTTTAAGTTCTATTGTTGATGTTAGTTCATTTATTCTTAATTTATTACAGTTTTTATTTAAATCGCACCTACCGAAGCACCTACGAAGACAAGGGCATCTGCACTTATTGTAATTTTACAGGAGAGCCATTTTAAACTATTTTTACATTCAATGTCGCATAATTATGCTAATATGGCTTTGATGTGGTTGTTATTTGTATGAAATAAGTCCTATACTTTAATTCGGTGCTTGTTCTTTACAAGAGTTAAATATCTGTTTTTGATTTTTTGACATTTACCGTCTTGTCTTGTGAAGGTGACATATGTTGATATTAAATTTAATGACATAAGATTAGTATTTTTTTAGCCTTTGTTCGTCTCTAGATTGACAAACCTGGGTTCACAATATTCTACTATCCTAGAATGTCATAACTTAACATGTAATGGCAACAGTGTGCGAGTACTGGGCCCTCATCCCTAAGGACACCGGTTAGAAGATACTTATGCAATAGTATTTTACGATCAAATCAATCAATCGAATCGATTGTCAATCATAAGCCGTATGGAGTCCTTTGATGCTAGATTATTCGTTCACCATACCGGTGATTATTTTAAATATGACAGGATGACATAGTTTATTAAACAGCAGGATGTTTTCTGTGCAAACACAGTTTTTTTTCTTTTAAAAAGACAACTTTTGCATTCGGAATGATTCCTGTGTCGCGTGGGACTTTATTATTGTGCTAGCAGTTTGTCTATTAATATCTCGTATGCATATTATGTAGATATGGCAATTGAAACCTAGCCTCGAAAACCTAGTTCGAATCAAAATCTCAACCGTCATAATTCTTAGTTTGATTTCTGTTCACTTAAAAGAAGAGTCACACAAAGGAGCCTGTTTACTTTACTAACGGGTCGTCACCCAACCCTACGTCACTAAAACTCCTTGTAAATTCGTAAATCTCGATCGTAATAAACCCAAAACAACTTAGTCTAGCCGGCTATCGGCTGTATGACACACCGGCTCGGTGGCGCCCGCGCCGCCCGCAGACGTCACGCCACCGGTGTTTTATTGCTATTAGGAGCTTGCTTCCTACAATTCTTGAAGGCTTGTCCCTTGACCTGTTTATGAATCATTGACTTCATTTATCACTACTTCTGTTAGTGCATGAGCGTGGCGATTGCATACAAGGAAATCCTGTG
This sequence comes from Callimorpha dominula, assembly GCA_949752705.1. Taxonomy (NCBI): domain Eukaryota; kingdom Metazoa; phylum Arthropoda; class Insecta; order Lepidoptera; family Erebidae; genus Callimorpha; species Callimorpha dominula. Next base: position 6,832,830 of record OX457010.1, on the reverse strand, counting down.
TAAATCTGTATGCGTCTAGACCTATGGGACCTACCAAGGGACGCCATAAGCGAACAGGAATTGAACCGTATTCATCAAAGATTAAGTAGTTCAAAGGACACAAGACATTGTGAGTTTGCACGAGCTGTTTATATAAAGCTAGATTGTGAAAGCACTTATAGTGAAGATACAATAAAGAAAGAGAGCTTAGAATGTCAAACTCTTGTAAACAGGCCTTCTTAGCAGTGGGAAACCATCATGAGAATCTTCGAGTTCAAATTAATATTAAATACTTAAGTCTGCAGTCCTTTATATTATAAGAAATAGGATTACGACCTTAAATTTGTAATTAGACAATTTGACCGCGTTGATAATGTGCGTATCAATTTTTCTTCTTAAACAGACAATTCCCACAAAAATGTAATTGCGGCTTGTTTTATGCTAATTACATCTACAATAAATGAAATATGGGAAGTTAATTAAACTTGTGATATCCAGGATGATGCAAATTAATAACATTAATCGCCATATAAATAAGAAAGTACGGCACCCTATGGGCTGGTAAGTCCTACTAAGTCCAGTTTTTTGTTTTTGATCACGCATACTCACAACTTTGTAGACAAGAAACTGGTTAATATTGTCTAGCTCTCTCAATGGATGTCTCATACGGTTTAGGGATATTTTAGAAGTTTTAAAACATTCTTGTGGAAGGAGTTCAAGAGGTGGCAAAACAGCGAAATATTCACCGATGATCACCTCTCTTGGATATTTGGAATAATTTTGCACATAAGAATGATAAGTAATTTGAAAACATCCTTTTGTATTCAAGTTGAATGAATGATGTTAAAGATTTTTAAAAGGATAAAACCAAACAAAAATTATAAGAATCTAACAAAAATCCTAAACAGATATGAGTATTGTTGTTAGAAAAAATAAAACAAATATAAATGAGTAAAAAATTTCAAAAGTGCAGTTGTTATTAGACATTTTTATTATTAACTAGCAGTTCCCACGCAGCTTCGCTCGCGTGTACATATTAATATATTTTGCGCGGAACCCTAATTATTTTTCCAAAATAAAAGTAGCCGAAGTTACCCCTTATAACACCAGCCATCTGCCAGTGAAAGTCCCTTGGAAATAGGTCCACCCGTTCCGGAGATTAGCCGGAACAAACAGAAAGACAGACAGATAGACAGACACACAAACAAAAATAAAAAAATGATTTTTAGGCAAAGGTATTGTGCAAATAAATTTCGCCGCGTGAGTGAGGTTATCGTAGGCATATCTCCGGCCTTCCCCTCCCCCCTCTTCCTCCTCCCCCTCTTCTCCCACCCTAAAAGGCGGCAACGCACTTGTGACTCTTGAGTTACATGTGCCTATGGGCGGCGGTAGTCCTTTACCATCAGGTGACCCGTCTGCTCGTTTGCCCCCTATACCTAAAAAATAAATGTGCAATTTGTTAGGAGTTGTAAAGAAGTGGGTGCGGTCTTAAGAGACACACCGCTCATATTAAAATATATTTTTTTATGTAATGTGAATTTAATCTTGAGTAATATCAATATTCCAGATAAACCTCTTTTACTTGATATCCAATTATACATACACCTTTTTACGAGTGCTTCGAGATAGTCCCGCTAGAGAGAGTGCGAGAGTTCTACAGTACCTACTTATACCAAAAGCTCATATGTACATACTACACAGAAATACGATCTTGCTCATTAAGATACTAGCTATTTCCTTTTTTTTCAATCCATCCGCATCCCAGCGAACTTCCTCTGGGGAGGGGTGGGGGTGTTCCACCTTCTGTTTACCGGATCGCTGTCTCTTCTCTAGGTCCGTTTGCTCGGTCATCGGTCCTTCGACAGACGAGGCGAGTCTTCTGCTACTTCAGCATTCTTATTCCATAATTATTATATTTGTTAACCACGGTAGCAGTTTCTTAATTTTTCTTTTGTCGATAAAGATAGTCCTTCCTTCTTATTCTTCTATTTTGTTCTGTTCTCGGCTTGCCGGTAGACACCAAGGATACCGATCTTGGTCACTCAAACGCGCGTCTGGTGCGCGGCTTCGTGATCTCTTTCCTTCCACCTTGGCTACTTCGACCAACTTGTCTTGCCTAGTTGCTGAGAGTATAGGATATTAAGTATAAATAGTAGTATTTTTATAAAGAAATTAAGCCCTGTTAATTACTTGGCTAGACGTGACGGTTAACGAACAGTTTCCATTTGCATATCAAGTGTTAAATTTGAGACGAAAACTGACCGTTACTCCTGTATAAAACGAGAGACGTGTACTCACCATTTAATCCGAATATGAACCTTAATTGCTTGTATTTATAGGTCCTTTAATTAGAGTTAACAACACATTTGAAATTAACGGCCATCCACAGCTTGCAGTCACCTGCCAATACTTAACATTTTTTATAACTAACTAACCGTTGCCAACTTCGTTCGCGTGGAAGTTTTAGGAACCGTACATTTTTTCAGGATAAAAAGTATCTTATGTGCTATTCCGGACTATAATCTATCTCTGTGTCAAAAAATCTTTCAGATTCGTTCAGCCGTTTTGCGTGAAAGCGTGACAAACTTTCATCCATCCTCAGAAACTTTATAATATTAGTAAAATATTGCGTTATACTATTCAGATAAAACTGAACTTATTACAATGTTCCTATTCCACATGACTTAATACAAGACTCGCTTTCTTTGGCGTTGAGTTTTATTACTAACTTTTACTATTTGTAGAGAAGTAGAAAGGTTTAACGTGCAATAATTTAAATAGCCATCAGTTTTGTTGTTTTATTAACAACGTAAGTACTTACTACAGAATTGCACATGTTTGTTTAAGTCGTGAGGTATATTGATTAATTACGTTTTGTGTTTTAGAATATGTATATTAAAATAATATGTTCCAACACAAATGATTTTGTTATAAAATAAATTACTCATGACTGGTGTATAAGTATTGATTTATATTACACTAGCTGTTGCCCGCAACTTCGTGCGCGTGAAAATTAAAAAATTGTAGGGTAGCACATTTCAAGGTTAAGTAATATTAACCAGTTTAGTCTTAGGATAAGTGACCATTCTTAACACATGTGTTAAGAATGGTCACCCATCCTGCCTGCCGTCGCGTCTGCCATGCAAACATCTGTGGCATTCGTTACGGATAGTTGGATCCCTAAAAAGTCCGTCAACCTGGTCTAACTACAGAACTTCGATATCGCCTAGTACTTGGGTTGTAGAGGTCTGATGGCAGTCGCTTTACGTAAACTTTCGAAGTTCGGCCGTATCGTAGTTAGACTGAAAGCCGACCTCAACTTAGTTGGGAAAAGGTGCGGAAACATATATAATATATATATATAAATATATCTATATAAATACACACACACACACACACATCGGTGTATATCTGAGCGTGACGGTCACGCGAGTTCAGTGCTTTTTCCCCATACTAAAATACCAAAAGTGCCCAATGTGCCTAAAGAAGTTTTCACACACATTGGTATATTAAGTATCTGAGCGTGATGGGCACGCGATTTCAGTGCTTTTCCAAATACCGAAAGTGCCCAATGTGCCTAAAGAAGTTTTCACACACATCGGTATATTATATACTAGCAGCGCCCCGCGGTTTCACCCGCGTAAGTCCCGGTACCGTGCGAATATCGAAATAAAAAGTAGCCTATGTGTTAATCTAGGTCTCCAACTATCTACATACCAAGTTTCATCGCAATCGGATTAGTAGTTTTTGCGTGAAAGAGTAACAAACATCCATACATCCATCCATACATCCATACATCCTCACAAACTTTCACGTTTATAATATTAGTAGGATCTGAGCGTAACGGTCACGCGAGTTCAGTGCTTTTTCCCCATATCAAAAGTGCCCAACGTGCCTAATGAAGTTTTCACTTCAAAAACAAATAAACAAACTCACTTCTGCATTTATAATATTAGTTAGAATTAGCATACAGAAATAACGCTAAATGAACTGGTTGCCTTTTTTTTTTTTTTTCTTGTGGAAACCCCCACGGGTCATCACCTCACCGGGGTGAACGGCAAGGTGGTATGTCGGACTCGAAATCGCGCCGCCGTCTCGGGCCTGCTTCTGCTAGGGCGACGGGTTACCCAACCCATCGCCCTCAGGCCAGCGCTCATGGAGGCCGGAGATCATTTTGTACTCTCCGGCGCCTGGTGCGTCTTCTGCGGGACGAGAGAGAAGTAGTTAAACTGGTTGCCTGATGATTGCTCCTGTACAGTAGCGCAATATGTAAAATATTTACTAGTAAACACACTTTAACTAGTTAGCCTAATACAGCAAAGCTTAAGTAACCTATTTCAAACACTAAAATAGCCAAAAATGGCACTGTCAAACAGTTTTTGGAACAATCTATTATCGTCAGTTGATTTTATGTACCAGCTCGTCCTTTGCGCGGGCGCAGTGCGTTGACACCGGTTCCGTGTTATTGATCCAAATCGATTTGACCCCGGCGATCCACGAAACTGACTCAGCTGACACTTATATAAAATAATTGTATGCCTAGTAAATTATTATGCATTGATTTATTTTTACTGATCGTTTATGGAAGATATTAAAAGTCTTATCTGACATCTGAGGGCTTTGTCTGTGAAGATTAAAAGATGCCTATAACATTAAGACTATTTTTGCGCCGTTCTGCGTCCCATAGAATTTGTTACAGATCTTTTCGTCTAATTGAAATATGCATTTAAGTGAAGCGGTTGTGGACCCAGCCGAATTTACTAGTTGAAAAACTAGTAAATTCGGCTGGGTCCACAACCTCAACGCTCATCTCCTCACTGATTAGTAAAACGCACAATTGTTTATAAATAACTGAACGTATAACATACTACAACATATTTTTTTTTTAAGTACAAAAGTAAGTATATTTTGTTTAATTAAACTTATTTTTTATTTAATTTACTATTTAAAAATAAAGACGAATGAAAAATATATACATAATGAAAGCCTGTATTTCGTCCCATTCGGACGAAACGGTCATGGGACGAACTGCTGAATGTGACAAATTTATGGTTACTGCAATCTAAAATATGGGGTATATTAGGAGTCCGTAACGCAGTTGATCCTGCTGATCCATACTAGACCGGGAGTTGAGCGGTTTTAAATGGCGGAAAGGCGATGCTCTCTATGACTCCACAATTTTCAATATAGTATTAACCTTAGAAAATGATGTTCATTTAATTACTTATGTTATAAAATTCACAATAAATGCTACTATCATGCTTATTTCACCGTTTACCTGCAATAAAGGGGTCACCACACTATAAAAGATTAAAAAGCTATTTATATAATTCTGTACATGGTCATCTTTAATAAAACTCGAAACACACGTGACATTAATTAATTGATTTGTGAATACCAATGACGTTAAAAGATTATAATATATTCATACCATTTCCCAGCATTATGTTTCAAACGGTTTTGTAATCCCATATAAAGATAATATTAAAATGTAATAAAAACATTTATGGGCGAAACCAGTTTCGGTTATACATAATTTTGAAAGTGTTTGTTTGTCACGTAAGGCGTTGCTCACGCCATAGAACCAACCTATCTCACTGGACATTTTTACTTTTGTAGGAATTTAAGTTTCGTACATCAATGGCACAATACCTAAGGGTTAAGGCTTTATTTATTCCGATCGAGGCATATATATATATATATATATATATATATATATATATATATATATATATATATATATATATATATATATATATATAATATCACATCTGGTTTTATACTCTTTCGCGTAGATTAATAAATAGTTAAAAGTTAATGTTCAACATAGACATAAAGAAAATGAAAATTGCACCGGACGTTTAATAACCTAAATAGAATTATCATGTTTCCCTAACAACGATTTTATTAAAGAAATGCATCTATTAGTGAGGATAGTAAATATAGATTGACAAAAAAGTCTATTCCTACCGTGTATGTTATAAGTCTTTCAGCATAAGTTAGCCTTTACTGGTGGAATATGATAATACAGTGGAGTTTTCATTGAATGCGTCTATCTTTAACCTTTAAACGTAGATTTATGCCATTTATAATCTTAAGACACCCGTCATAAGAGACTTATTATAAAGGCCAGAAATTGAGAAACAAATTTGTCGAAAATCAAACAATTCAAACAAATTTAAAACATGGGAAGAAGTAAACTTTAAAATACAGAAAATTTAAGAGTTCGAATACTATTAATAATATATTTCAGGCGTATATTGGAAAAGCATATAAAGAAAAAAGTACTACGATCAAGCAGACGAGTAAAAGTTGGGCCCAATAAATCCAAAGAGATGCCACCAAGGAAAGAAATTGCATCACAGACTGAGACCCGACACTCGTAGTATTAAATTATGGATGGAATCCGTGGGTTGTAAAACCGTATCTAGTTCTTGTTCTAACCTCAATCTGTCATTAGCAACTCACAACTAATGTTCGATAAAAACGACATGCTTTTACAATCGGAGCCCTTGGCCCTACAGTAGTCGTACCTGCCCTGTGTATTTACTAAAAATACATTAGTTTCACGGTGAATAAACACAAACGAACCGAACTAACTTCAAAATTCATCAATGCCAGCTTATGTTAAATAGTTTGGGGCCTTTTAAACTCGTTCAAGTTATACGTGCGCCGGCGCATGGCCGGACAATTCCTCTTGTCAGTTGCTCTCGCGCATCGATCGATGCCGCTTCGTGTGTCGTCGTATTTTATTGAACGTTGTAAATAAATCCCTTTAAGTGATTTAATGTGCTCTGTTAATTACTAGTGTTCTCATCAATAGGGTGTTGTTTAGTTTTTGAGTGTACATCAAGCAATTTGTCATAGGTTTGTTTTATTTATGTTATACAAAATAATGTTTTAAATGAATTATCTTCCTACATAACCGTGATAGTGGTTTGATTCTTATTAATAGTATTGATGTATTGACATTTTTTTTTAAAGAATTCCCCGAGTTTGATGCTCACTGAATCGTGCACAACACAAAAATAAACAGAATTTGAGTCATCATCATATGAATGAAATTACTCACGCTTACAACCATCAACTTTGATATTGTAGAATATAATGTTATTGTATACATTATTATCTTTTATTTGTATTCAGATTAAATGTTTAAATTAATTGGTAGTTATCTTATGAACTTTTTATCATGAGCAACCAAATCAAGTCTGGAAATTGTTGATTGATGTATAATTTTGTTTCGATTGCGTCAATTTAAGATCCTAATATGATTTCTTGAGTTAAGATTTCATTTCAACTTTTATTTAACCAATTTTGTAATTGAAAGACACCTAAAGGAGCTATTATTGAAACTAAAAAGGATGGTCATTAAGGAAATGAAATTCATCAATGACCATGTATAGGATAATGATCACTAGCAGGTCAATTTATGTATAATACCTATAAACGTGTTTAAGATTAAGATCTAATGAAAGAAAAACATCTTACGGTGATGTAATTTTCAAAACTAACATGAAAATAATGATCAAAAACGACCTAGTGTCGAAGTAGATACTACGTAATAATAAATGATCTTGAAATAGGTACATCAAATTAGATAAGTCTTTGCGGAAAAACTTTTTAATTTACTGTTTTATTTGTACATCACTTTATTTACATGTATCCTTGTGTACCCTAAAATAAGGTCGATACATAATGATCTGAGACGACATGTTTGTCCTTAAGTTTAATCTCCACATTTTTTTAAATATATTACCTAACTAAAACTGGTATGTCTCTAATACTAAACAGTATAGCCTAGTTGTAACACTGTATAGGACAAGGTTAATAAAATTTTGGTAGATTTTTCCCCATCGTACATATGTTAATGTAGCTATGTTGTAATATACCTTGACCAATTTCTACCAAATATGATCCAATAAAGCCCAATCAACAAAATTGCTACATTCAAATAATATTATATTTTATTAGTGTAACGGTTTAAAGTAAAAGTTATAACCACCAAGAATTTGCGCCAAGCAATATGTTGATATAGCAAAAGGACGTAGCAACAATGTTTAAGTTTACATATTGTGTAAAGCAAAGCGCAGGATGCAAGCCACGAGTTCAATAATAAACATTTACAGTTAATAATAATATACTTGACACATACACCGTTAGGATGCACTGTATTAGGTTAGCATGACGAAGCAGGCGCATACACTACAAATGAACTCAAAAAGAGAGATTCTAAATTTAAATATTTTAAATTTGACTTAATTCTATTTTTAAAACGTTAACGATTTTTGTGTCAATATTAGAGAGGGAAAAGAAGTATTATATAATCTAGAGTAGGAAAGAGATGGCATTTTTTTTTTTTACTTAAAAGAGTCAGAAGAAGTATAAATGATATTTTGTAAGGCCGATATCCGAGCCTTTACTTGAATTGTGATAAGGTACTGATGTAGTCATTAGGCTCTTTCTGCATAAAATATTTTTTTTTTTAATTTCTGAACCAATAATCATTATCGTAACATATTAATTGGTCTATTGTTAAAATTTCAGCTGCGAAATACTGCTCTATTGATATAATAATTGCATATAAATTAAATAATACAGAAATATTTCAATACAACCAAAATGACGTCCTAAGCAACAACATTACCAGAATCAATTTCCTAAACATGAGACACTATTGGTTTTAATGTTTTTTTAAGCAGCGTTGAACAAACATTAAATCTAAATAAACACACATCGGGCACATGGCAGACCACAAAGGTCGTGTTTATTTGATAATACCATAGATACATACATTGTCTTATCATTTTCTTTCGTGTTAAAATAAAAACAATTATTGTAAAGCAAGAGAAAACAGATCCAATAATAAACAGGCAGTTAAAATAAAAATGGTCGTTCTGAAATTTACGCCGCGTTTTATCGTTCTTAAAACCATCACAAACACGTAAAGAAAGTCGGTGGCTATTGTTAAGTGTCCTGACGAAAAGGTTGACTTAAATAGCTGCACTAAAACTTAGAAATGGTTTTTCTTGGAAGTTTTTAATCGACACGAACTAAAACGGTTCATTATCATTAGAAAAATCATTTTAGTTTCGCTTAAGATGCTAGATTATTATACTTTTGAATTTCTGTTCACTGTCAAAAACCTTGCATGCGTTTAATTTTGAAATTACTACATTGTTTCTTGCAACTACAGGCAAGTTTACATAAAGTGTGTAATTGAGTTAAAATTAGAAATAGTATTAGTGTAATTAAACTTCATATTATCAGACGCCTTTCGATAGTTAGCGTACAACTATGATATGACGTTTCATGGAATGTTTGTGTCCTGTTTCAACCTTTATCGTTAGCGCATCAAGGAAAATAGAAGAATTACTCACGTTAAAACTGAAATTCTTTTTAAATTCAACACCATTTCACTGACTTTTATTGTAGAGAACTTAAGAAGATCAAAACCAAAGTTAAAAGAAATGAACCTTAACTACCTTATTTTTAAGTTGCCGAAACATTAAGGCAGGTAACCCAGGTAGATAGTACCTTAGTTTAGTTCAAAAAAATAAAATCTTTATCATTGTCATGTTAATTCATCTCACTATACTTTTTACCAATCGATATATTACATACTACTACTACGTGTATATATATATATATATATAATCTCGACGTTTTTACCCCGTTGGTGTAAAAGAGTTACAATATTATATATTTATTAAGACGAAAGATATTTTTAACCAGAATTTACATATTTTTACTAATCTTAGGTAATCATTTTTTTTGTTTCGTGGTTGTTCTTAAATAAGCGTATATATATATATATATATATATATATATATATATATAATCTCGACGTTTTTACCCCGTTGGTGTAAAAGAGTTACAATATTATATATTTATTAAGACGAAAGATATTTTTAACCAGAATTTACATATTTTTACTAATCTTAGGTAATCATTTTTTTTGTTTCGTGGTTGTTCCTAAATAAGCGTATAAGCGTTTTCGTTATGTCAAAACGAGCCATCTGGCGATGTTCAAACTTTCTATCCTCCTTGAACGATCCCTTGTTAACTGTTTTTATCGATTTATAACTGTTTCCGGCTCTCAAGAACTTCTACCGGATGGCAGCGATACGTCTCGAGGGGTGTTTGCCTAGCAAAAAAAAAAGATAGATAGAGATATTGATTTTGATTTATGGTAGTATTAAGGTTTTATGAATTGGAAAAAAAATACATTTCGGGAATTGAAAAGTATAAGTTTCACCCGTTTTCAATTTGCCAGATTGCTCATTAGATTGCCAAAAAATTGTCAGATAGGTTCGTAGATATCCTATAGGTAAATAGGGATCCTATAGGAACCATCGTAATGTTATATAGACTATAAGATTCTTTAACAAACAGATATAATTTGATGATTCAAATAAACAAACTCCTCAACTACTCAAATACAGAATTGGCGTAATCAGTACCTACCCGGTATTAGATGGTATTTGACCTTGTTTCCTTCTTTGTTTATTGACCATCACCTTTTCATCGTCGAAACACTAAATCTATTTTGCCAGGTAATTATAATCTTAGAACGTTCAAGAGTAGAGATAATAAGTTTCTCTTGGATAGGCGTGTACCATCTTCGCCTATATCGTCACTTTCCGTCAGGTGAGTTGGAAGCCAAACGCCTATAACATTACCCGATAAAAAAAGTCCCATTGCTAATTATTCAGTATGAGAAGGATGTGCGATAGTCCACCACGTGGCTTACTGTGTATTATATAACAGTTCGCAAACCTTTGAGAGCATTATTGAGATTTGTCAGGAATGCAGTTTTCTTCTCTGTTTTCTTTATAATTTCTATTGCGCACATGAACTTCGAATACTAAGAAGTGCACGGCCTCGGATTGAATTCAAGTCAACAGTAGACTTCTTGGATTTCGATGATTCTTAATAAACACTACAAAAACGAAACACGGTACATGACTGACGTAATCTTCTATAGAATAAGGAATATAAGACGTTTTTATATAGCAGACGATAGCGGCTATGACTGGCAGATGTCAGGGGGTGTAATGTATACTTTCAACTAAGATACTTGATACTTTTGTGAAGTATACAGGTAGTAAACACTTGTTTTTTTTTTCATAATAAGTAAGACAACTTATCAAATTTCAACATTTAAAAGACGAAAGAAAAAAGTACATATTTATGTAGTCCCTTTTAACTTGTTCTTTAATTTGTATGAATTGCAAACAGGTTTCTTAATTGATGACTTAATAACAACAATTGTCGACAAATTGACTTCATGGTGACATTCCAATAATTAATATTTGTTTTGAATTATGTTGTTCTGCATAATATGTAGTAGGTACATATTATGATATACGATAGTTTTGATGAGACCTTAAATATTTTGTATTGCATTGATTTTGAACACTTATCCGAATTTTTAGCAAAAATATTAGGCATCAGGGGAACGAACAGTGCATCAATAAATTTGGAGCACCTACCTAGGATCGTGTAAAAGCATTACTGGAGAAATTAGTTGATTGTTACTAATTTTACTTAATTACTATATTTCATTATTGTGTGAATGAATTCCACCCCAAACACGTTTCATGGGACTCGAGAAAACAATTCATTCATTAGATGTACCTTGAAATCTTATTTATCCAACCTTTAAATTCTTGAGTTTATTATTAATGGACATATGTTAATTGTCTGTTAAAATGTTTGTTATAGTGCTTTGACTTACATTTCTATCATCATTACACTCGCTACGATGAAACTGTAAATTGTAATGTTACTGTAAGCATAAAATGGTTTATTTTACATCAGAATTTATCTAAAATGTAAGCTAACATATTACATTTAACAATTCTAGTAAATGTTATACAATTATACTAACATTAAGTTTCCGATATTTAAAAATCACTATACGAGTAACGTCCGACGGACGGTATTGTCTCTATCAACAGTTTATTTATTGTTCCTTGCAATAAATTATCACAAACTTAGCATCATAATATTATAAGTACATATGACTATGTTTATTTTATAATCATTTGAAGGTACGTCTTTGATTTGATTATATATTTGGACTGAGGTCTTCGGACTCGGGCGAATTTTCAAAAAAGAACCTCATACTATGAGTAAAAGGTCCAACAAAGATCAAACTTTCTCTGCCATATAATGTTTTTACTTTAATTTGACGTCTGAATGCACTCGTTAAAAAAGAATAAAATAAGCTTTAGTTGCCGTCAGTTATTGGCACCAATATCTGTCCAAATATTGGACGCAGGCCTGTTTTCATATTAAACCAGGCCACGAAAAAACACGTTTGAAATCTTGTTTCTTATCCTAAGACAAAAACCAGTAAATAAAATAACGTTGACAGTAAAGTTTCGTCTTTCTGATACACGTAATGACCCAAACATACAGCTACTTGATAAGGCTCAGATAAAAGACCACGTGGCGTGTGGGTGTGGTCGACGACCACAAATTTAATGGATCGGTTTATTAATAATGTTGTAGGAATGTAACAGTTTTTATATGAATATCTGTTAGGTGCGATTGTTTTGTGAGATTTGCTACTCGTAAAGTACCTACTGATATTGTTTCTGAATATCATTATTGACGACTTGTTTTAAATTTAAATGTTTCTTTTAGGTAGATTTTGAACCAAAAATTTCTTCACAGGAGGTCTCTCCTCCAGTGTAGTTATGATCACTAGACCCCATAACAACCGCCAGTTTAAAAGTTTATACTTATACATATTTATGTACCTCAATTTTACCGGCACGATAGAGGTCGCAGTTATGTACCGATTGCTTTCAAACTTCGAAAGAAAAATCATGAGGGTAAAAATGAAGGTTAATTTCGTGAATGGAGGATATTAGGGGGGAGGGTACTAGGGGGCAGATTTAAAAAAAAAATAAAAAAACACGAAATCTATCTCTGCCAGCCTGTTGCGGGCCCGGATTTTTCCTGTTGAATCTTGCCTTTGTATGCCATTTTCAGATGTTAAAAGCGTGCCCTTTTTTTATTGATTTTTACTAAAACGACCATAATTTATTGTTTTTGGTTCACATTCTAGGTTTTTTTCTTCTTCTTAATTCTTTTAAACTGCTGTGAACATAGGTAGTTAATATTTTATATTTACATTTCTGATTCCCCAGCTAAATTCCCATTTTATACATAACATTTGAGACAAATCGTTTTAGATATGTGACGAGAATAATATTAAATTGTTTTGAGTCCCTTTAAAATAGGATTTAACTAAAAAAAAATTTCTATTTACGGGATCTAATAAAAAAATACAATACTGTAAAATAAAAATACTACATTAGGATCAAAACAAGGAATTCAATCAATAAATATCCTTTTTATTGTTGATATTTATAAAAAAACTAGCTTTGCGTCCGTTTTAGTACATCGGTTTACCGGAAAGTTCATGGAAATCCGTTAAGTAATTTTTGCGTGAACAAACATGTATTCATCCATCCTCGCCATAATATTAGTAAGATCTTACCAGGATACGGTGTACTTCCTTGTCAAATTTAACTAAACTTGATCCATAAGTGATGTTATTACACAGTATTAGGTATTCTTTATTATCATATTTATTCGGCTTCAAAAATAGTATTATTTAGTTTCTGCCTATGGAATTTATGATATTAATTAACCTTAATTTGGAAGCTATCTTTGCTATCTTAATTGATAAAGCAGTTGACTACATTTTCTAGTAATTACCTAATCAGTATTAAACGTGGGCAGTCATCTAGATGACCATGTTCCTTATTAAGAGATGTCTATCTGAATTGGCATAGTATCCTACTAATATTATAAACGTGAAAGTTTGTGAGGATGTATGGATGTTTGTTACTCTTTCACGCCAAAACTACTGAACCGATTGCAATGAAACTTGGTATGTAGATAGCTGGAGACCTGGATTAACATATAGGCTACTTTTTATCCCGATATTCTCACGGGATCGGAACTTCCGCGGATGAAACCGCGGGGCGCAGCTAGTTAATTATCATAGCAAGATGGATGCTCTACTTACTGGTACATATCTGGCTTATCTACATTATCGTTGAACTAATGATAACAGCATAGTTTTAAATTACATTTTTAATAGATTACTGTAGATTTATGTTCGTATTGAAACTATACACGTCTGGGGAAGCATTTCAAAATGTACCTTAAGGGTGGACAGCATAAGAGTTGAAATATTATAATATTTTTTTTATTTAATCGTAGAAATAAATTCAGTCTATAAACGGCAGAGACATCGCCTAACGTACGCAGAATTTTCACTTCTGTCGGCAGTCATGGGACTGCCGACAGAAGTGAAAATTCAAACGAAACGACGAACCTAAAACGTCACATTAGCAGGTTGGTGACATTAATTAATAAGGAGCTGGCATGCTGGCTATATTATGTATTATTAGCGCGAGACGGTCACGAGTTCAGTGCTTTTTTCCCATAGCAAAAGTGCACAAAGGTGCCTAAAGAAGTTTTCACTTCAAAAACTATCGTAAGACTGCACGTCAGAAGTGAAAACACACACTCATCTGTCGAGCGTGATGGTCATGCGAGTTCAGTGCACTTTGCACTGAATAGTACAAAGTAGTAGGGCACTTTTGGTACGGGGCAAAACCCCATATCAAAAGTGCTCAACGTACCTAAAGAAGTTTTCACTCCAAAAATATCTCTATAAGATACCTTTTGAGTAAAATACAATACAAAGATTTAAATATATTAGTCGGTGGTCCTATTTCACATGACGATTTCTTCTAGGCAACCATTGTACGGATTGTCAAAAAAATTAATAGGACTACACAATCACATTTGAACCTCCTTATTTTAAGTTGGTTAAAATCAATCAATGTTGTACTCCTCTAGTATTTGATAGAGAAGGTTTTTATATGTTACAACGTGTTAAGCTATATAGCGTTTTGCTGACAGCTTACCAGTTTACAGGATGTTTGCACAACCTACTAGTAGGATTGCAATATGTACTCAAATGATGACGTAACTGTCAATTGCTGCACGTAATTATTTACTATTGCAATTGCAATATAATCTGTGAAGTACCGTTATTAAGATTATGTACGCTGATGTGGATGCAAGGCGTCATAGAAAAATACTTATATGATGCAACGACAAAGTATTAGTATCGATAAATGAAAATGTTCCTAAAAAAAAAAAAACATCCCAACATAGAACCTCCTCCTTTTTTTGAAGTCGGTTAAAAATAAATAAATAATGCTTATACCTAAACAAACAAGATCGACTTACATATATCATAAATTATTTGTTATTTTTTTCTCACAAAAATAAAATTATTATGTGGTAAGGTACGCTAGGCGTGGTCAGGCATTTATTTTAAAGACAGCTCACGAACATGCCAGCGTCGAGGGACTTGACAAACATACAATTATTAAAATAACTATATTAAAGTTTGTCTATGAATATTATACTATAAGTAGGACTATTGAAAGTAAAATTTTGGATCTTATATAATTTTTTTTAATAACCATTTAATTTAACCTTTTGCTTATTTGGAAATAATCTCCGATGTCTCCGTTAATAACTGGTAAATGGTCTGGCCACGTGTAATGATTACACTCTGTATAAAGTAAGTATAAATCATGACTTAATCTCGGTAGAAATGAATACCCAAAGGCGACGCGACGGCGACGTTTCGATCAAATTCCTCCTATGGTGCGGACTTACTTAGGCTCGCGAAATTTTACACGGTTTCGCCAGTCTTGTCTTCTTAACGAAATACTTGTTCCATTATCATTGCCCTATTACTCTTCTCTCTTTTTGCTAAGGAGGGAAGTGGGTTAATGATAATATACATATGTAACTCCTTCAATATACTTATAATTGTTGATCGAAGAGTGTGTGTGTATCAGTGTCTAATTGTTATTGATCCTGTTGGAAAGGAATTACAGCAGTGAGAATATGGTTGGTATTTGTCCCATTTTTCTTTATAATTGTAGTAACGTCTCTGTAACTTCTTACTTCTGAATCAAAACTATGCGACTTGTAATAATTCAAATTACTACCGTGGTTACTGACTTATCTGGTAGTCTACTGAGTCTGATCAGCTCAAAACTGAAACGGTTCTTTCATATAAAGACCACCGTGGAGGACATTGGACTTATACATTTTATATGTAGACTTGGATCTTTGAGTTTGTTTCCGCGTCTCTTCTAGTACACCATCTAGTTTTACCAGAAGTAATTGACGTGTAAAGTCTCATCTATGTATATTCAATCATTTATAGTTCAATCAAATTGCGTCGTTTCTTTCCTAATCAGTCATTGTTGCAATACATTTAACTACGTGCTTCGAATGAGGCTATGTGAGTTTGGTTAGCGAATGTCAGTGTCCCTACCTGGAGGTGAAACTGTTGGAGAGGATATACGCCTGACTTGGTTCGTTCGGTAGGGTTACGGGTGACTTTTTTTATTTTTAGCGGTTGGGTGTTGGAAAAGCCCGGATAATGTTAGTGCATTTTGATGTACAACGTACGACGGTCTAAACTTTTTTTTTAAATAGGTACAGAATTTTGGCTTGCGTTTTAGTGGTTTTTTTATTAACTCGCGTGAGATTACAATATGGAGCTTGATATTTTGCCATATTTGAACTTTAATGATTATGAGCATTGAAATTTAATGCAATGAGATAATAGTAAAGGACTAAGTAAGGTAGTAAACAAAGATCGTTTTCCGCCTTACAGAAGACTGCATGTTTTTTTTTCTGCTGACTCGTTTTATCGCCAAAGCTTAATGGGACAAAGTTAGCAACTCACTAATGACTCCACTGCTGCTGCATTAATAGATTCCAATAACCTCTTACCATTTACCGTGATCTTGTTTGCTAAGTTAGTAGTATATAGAAATGTCACGATATTTCTATTTACGTAATTGCAATATTTAACAACATGTCACTTGCACGTCAATGTGAAACTGACCAACGTCGTCCCTGATCCAATTTACACCGTCATTGGTCACGTTTAGTAGAACACAACTCACATAACAATGACTTACATTTAACCAGTACTCTCATTTTATTGTTATCGTTGATGATTCAACATCAATCTCGTTACTACTATTATAAGGTCTACCAACGCCCCCTCTCCTGAGTCGTGTTCAGAACTGTCATCAGTAGTTGCTGCGTGGTTCAAGGGTCTTGTTTCATTGGCCGTTTGACCTCTGGGATCTACTTCGTCATGATATGATCGATGCAGGTCGCGACCTTCAACGTAATCTGGATCTGTCATGCCATGATGGGATATGTAAAGGATGTGAAATTGCATTCGACATGGTTTGTTGGGTTGTAATTATGACTAATATTGACCTTGATATAGTTTTTGTAAGGTGGTTTACAGAATTCAGGCACGAGAGAGATATATAAAGAAATAGATTATTAGAATATTTTGCTACTTAATAACTTAATATTCGCACACCCGTATGTTTCCGAAGGGGCCTACCCCTTCGGAAGAAGTATGTTATATCATACTAGTATTACGAAAAAAAAAATAGCTAAATAAATTGATGCTACGTTATGTGATGGGAGGCGATCGAATGGCACGAATGACGGCGAATGGATCGCAGGAATTAACGCTAGTTATACGCGTATGCGTAAAATGTAATTATGCGTGTATACGCATAATTATTTTTTTCCATAAAACTTAATCCTGTGTGCAAGTTTAAGTACTCTGTAAAAAAAGAATATGCAAACTATAGGTAACAATAAGATTTGCATAATTCGAATGTCTTGTCACATTGTGGTTTACGTTCACATCTTCATTTCACAAGTGTCACATTCTTTCAAATAACCTAAATAACGACTATTCGGTTTTCTACAACTAATCGTAAATTCAATAAATGCACTTCCCTTTTCTAACATAAAAAATAAATAATAACATATTTTTCTCAAATGAGCGACGTCTGTGAACGCGTCCTTAATGTCTACTGTTACCAAGCAATTGTAGGTAGGTAGCTTTACATACGTTTTTATTTACTTGTAATTATTAACTCTTTTGTACCTATAAGTACCTAGTAGTTTTATACATAGTACTTTTGTTACTCAACGTCACGTCAATACATGGCGTGAAAAAAAAAATTAAAATATATTTACTTTAAACTAAATACAACTTTACTTCACAATGGAACTATAACATTTATCCCTCGTAATGTCTGTCGCTACGAGTATCAAGTTTTTATCCACATAAATTGCTTTATAAGCGCCATTAAATTTTAAATGGCTGTTATTTGTCTCCCTTCGTTAACTATAGCCGAGTATTTACTTTAACCTTCTCTACTTACTCTGTTTTTCTTTCAACATCTTTTTTAACCTTATCCCAGTAATTTTAAGGTTTATTTTCAAGTGTTTAACTTCTCTTCTATTATAATTGTTAATTTCAGCAATATAATCCTCTTGACAATTGCTTGATTACAGCAATTAATCGCAATTGAATGGAATTCTTCAACTTCCTGTTACAATATATGAAAAATGCAGTTTGTTGTTTTATCATCTATTACTGTCTTATTATATGATTGTTAGTACCTATTCTAATTGTTACTATTAATTTGGGTTCTTAAAGAAATCTTTTGTTCTTCCTGAAACATTTTGCTAGTCTGTGCTTCTATCGCTACTCTTTCTTTTTTTTATTTTTATAAAAAAGACAACTCCCGCATTAGGAATTACTCCTGTGTCGCGGGGACTTTACAAACATACAAACGACGGACACAAAGAACACCCAGACTGGGGTGGGAATCAAACCCACGACCTATGGCATAGCAGTCAGGGTCACTAATCACTAGGCTAACAGGCCAGTCAACTCTTTATTGAACATCAAACACAAAAATACAGAAACAGATACATTTTACATAAAATAAACAATTACTTTAAACTTCCAGAAAGAGCCGTAGACAAAAGACCGATTAACTACATACGTTTCCCTGTGATAAACTTTTAAAACGAATGCAATATCGTCAAAATATGCATGCTTCTGCGAATCCACAGGAAGCGCACATTACGATGCTACACCGACTTTCTTACGCGTATTAAATCATTTGCGTTGCTGCTTGCTAAATTTAGAGCCAAATATGTTGTTCAACATCCAACATTACTAACAAAACTGTAAATGTGGATTATTCTTTAAATGTTTTCTGTCTTTGATTGATACAATGTAAAACAGAGGAAATATGCCACATGAAAAACAAACCATTGGTATAATTCCTTAATAGATTTGAAATTATTAATACGTAAGAGTAACCAGCTGATACATGATTTGTTTATATTTTATTACGTGACTTTCTGTTATAAGAACGTACCTGTTAATTGGAATATTACGAAGTACTTGAAACAACAATCATACTGGTGACTCTGACATTGAAAAAGAAAACCTGTGAGAAGGTTTTTGGGACAAAATATTTTTCCTAAATTATCGTAAATTATTTTCCTATCAGAGATAATGTAAAGAATGTAGAATCGGTTATTATGCAAATTGTAGACGTATGTATTCACGGTGATGTCATGACACAACTAGGACGTGTCGGCGTGCGCGGAACGTGCGCTGGCGCACTACTAGGGAAGCGAAGCTCTAATCATTGAACATTTATCAATTAGTACAGGCCCCTGTAGCACAGGTGGACTGTACATTTAGGAACAGCATGAAATAGTATGATGTCATAGAAAATGATGAAGTAGATAATTAATAAATCAGTCTGTTATTGCAAGTGGCCTCGTCTGCACGTGAGGCGGATTTTAAATGACTTTTTTTCCATGGTGTTGGCAAAGTTCCATAATTGTTCTTTGTTTCGGACATCAATAAGTTTCCTAAAAGTGAGATAAGGGATTTGTCTTGAATTGGAGCCGGAAACATTCAACATTCTGGAAACATTTCTATTCTATGCAAGATTGAGGTTAGACGACTTATAACATGATTACATAATTACAAAATTAAAGCACTTTCAAAATCAATGGAATCATTTGCGCCATTTCATTCATCATCATCAACATCATCATTTGCGTCATTTATTCCGTTGGGCTCTGGCGACCTAAGTCACTAGCCAAAACGTAATTTTGCTGGAGAGGTGTTTGACTGCGGTCGTCTATAGGAAGAAGTACGACTGAATCTAACTCCTAGTCTTATTAGTTACTGTTAGTTACGCTTACTCACTATTACTTGCGATTTAATACTTAGGTACTCTAATGATGTCAAAAGCAAAGCAAACGTTGAATGACAAAGTTATTAAATATTTTTAAATCAGTAAACTTGTGCATCCCTTTAAAAAATAAAAGAAAAGGTACATTAAAGCTCGATTTCGTTTTCGTGCCGCAAGATAACACGTAACCTCGTAAGAACCAGTTACAATAAAATTAAAACTCACGATTGGACATTTAGAGGGCGATTATACCGTTAGAGGTCCTCCCAATTAAAAGGATAACGGCCTCCGCAAGCGCATGTTACCGTTGCATTTACAAAATTTATAACCATTACGTTTTGTTTAATTCCTTTAAGTTCGCATTTTATATTGTTAATTCTGCGTTGATCCGTTTAATGCTCTACTGACATGCTTTTTGGTTTATTGATTAGTAATTCAAGGTGAAATGCTGTACGGACTTAATTTAGCTTTGCTTCATTTAGCAAAATACTCCGTTTTCTTGCGACTGAGTTAGCTAATAAGCACACGGCCGTCCTTATAGTATTATCGGTGCATATTGGCAACAACAATGTTGTCTCTTACGCGTTGTCTTCCCTATACAGCTCTTCTCCCAACGGTGCTTCTAACCCTACTCAAGAGTAGATAACAGCATCTACATAATCCTGGTCTTGCGTAGGGTGAAGAATCATCACACGCGGACCAAATTTGAGCAAATCTGAAATCTGCTGAAATCTGAATCTGAAATCTGCCTTAATAAAGTCCGTCTTTACTATAAACACTATTCTTAATTTGTGTCATGATTGGCTATGGATCCTGTCAAATAAAAAACCAAGCTGACAAACATCTTAAAGAATGTGAAGAATGCAGAATTCTCATTCGAACATGCGGATGTCGCGATGTTTTATTTCATTGTTTAAGAAAGTGATTATGTGCGTTGCCTTAAGGGCAAATTTCAACTATGAATAATGTAGGACACATCGTATTTCTACACGAATTGGTGCGTGCCGACTGAGGAGAAAATCTTTGAATGACCTCGGTTGATAAGATCACACTATTGTCTATATGCTGATGAGTTGGGGTGGCCAGACCATTCACAACTCGCTAGGGACTTATTGTTTCAAGTGTTTAACATCACCGGCAACCGTCAGAGGTATTTTTTTTATGGTATGGGGGGCAAACGAGCGGACGGGTCACCTGATGGTAAATGACTATCGCCGCCCATGGGCACCTGTAACTCAAGAGTCACAAGTGCGTTGCCGCCAAGGTGGAAATAGGGAAGAGGGGGAGAGGGGGACCGAGCGGAATACGGGAGAGGGGGATTAGAGGGGAAGGACGGGAATAAGGGAGAGAGAAGTGTTAGGGCCTCTGGTAACCTCACTCACGCGGCGAAAATTCAAGCATTGTTTCACTGCCGGTTTTCTGTGAGGCCGTGGTATCGAGCGGAGTCGAGCCGGCCCATACGTGCCGAAGCATGGCTCTACCACGTTTAAAATGATCTATTGATCTATTTACCCGAAAAAACATTATGACTGAATATGTCTACAGAAAAACCAAAATACCTTAAACCACCAAGATGAACGATGTTCTAAAATATTTGTAACGGTGCGTAAGTGCGTAAGTTCTTTTAAGTGTCTTTTTGAATATAAGTGATGACAAGACGTCTACTTAATGGTGTAATGTTCCAAATATCACTATTTATTTATATTAATGGCAGTTCTTGTACGGTAATCATGATTTTATAGCATGTGAACAATGCAAAATTCAAATTAATTCAAGTAGCTTGTTTACAGTTTTGAAACATTTATGATTATTGTAATATAGGTATCGTTTTGATTTGTTGTTTTCTTTTTTAAACGACATCAAATCGAGCTTTCCTACTTCTTTTTAAAGTCTCTGGCATCAAAAAGAAGCATTTCTCATGAATAAGATAAATCGGATGTAAAATGTTCTTTTAATGATAAGTTACCTACTTGCTACTATTAGTTGTATTCATACGCTTGTAAGAACGATACGACTGTACGCATCGAAGCGGTAGGCAGAGGTGTATTACACACCTAAATGCATTAGCTATATTTTTGGTCCCAGGTCATATGGGATGAGCCAATTGACGTCATTCTGGAAACGTGCCCGTTAGCACGTTTCCAGAGTCCGACTGACAGACGTATAGCTACTGGAACATGGACGTCCATGTACTGGAAGTTTCTGCACAGAAAAACGTTAACGATTTGATTAACCCAGAATCTCGTGTAAACCATGGACGTATACGTCCATGGTGTAAACATAAGTGTCAGTTAATGCAACAAGGCCAATGAAACTAAACCAAGAAAAATGTTGTATAAATACCTAATACTTGTATTTGAAAAAACACTTCAAATTTAGAATAAAATACTAGTATTGTTACAGTTTTTTTTTATGTACTGCTGCATTTTTTTTTACAACAGAGCAAAATCTGTTGTTAAATGATTTATGTCTGTAAATAAGGATCTGTCAGCTTTTATGACAAAAACTGGTTCCATCACATGTCCAATGTGTCATTTTAATGTTCCGAAACCCGCATCCCACGTTTTGTTGACATCCAAGTTTTTTTATGATTCTATATTATGTTTTTGGGATATGGTTGACTTATTCTTATCAGTTTTTAGGATTAGTATGTTTTAATATCAGTTTTTTATCTCCGTAACTGCAAACGCCCCTTCAAATGTGTTACTATTTTGTTCTTGCCGTAAAAGAAAACTAATCGCTATTTTTTCACTTCCCCCATTTACTAAGTATAAAGGAAGTTCAAAAAATATCACTTCCACTCTAAATTTACTTGTAACTTACACCCAGACAATTTTACAAACCATAAGGGAATCATTTCTTAACCAAATTTAGATTGACACGGTCCAGTATAACTTGGAACGTTGTTTTCATTTCTTTCTCCATTTCTGAGGGGTACTCATGATTGGTTGACTAGAACAGTGGCGGGGGATTTAGAAAACTATTTGTCAGTCTGTCAACGGGATAAGCAATATTCGTGCTCCCGCGCAAGATTCAGTGACGTATCGTCAATTCTAAATTTGTAACTTAGTTAACTAGCGTGAGAGAGTCGTCTTATTTGAGAGTGCTGTTTAAGGCACTTTTGTTGTTGAGAGTGTTGTTGTGTGGAGTAACTCAATCAGATATTTATTTCATCGATCATAGATCATATTTCATTACTGTTTTAGTGAGTAAAAATATGTAAAAACTTTTAAACTTTCGCGTTCCATGATATTATCTACGTATTTACGGGAATTCAGAGGTATGTAATACCTTTTCGTGATCGCGTTAATTCCCGTAAATACGTAGATAATATTATATGTAAAAACTTGTCTTGTTTTTTTATCCAAAACTTGGATCAGGTAAAACCATAGAATGTTTATTTTATTAATATGCTAGTTTTAGTATTGAATATTTTTCTAAAACACGTCAGCTTTATTTGTATTCACATTTATAACTGTTAAAACATGTAACTCTTTAAAGACACTGTAGTTCTCGAACAGCCGACAAGAATTATTGTCAATAGAGAAAATTGAAAGTAATGTTTCTATTGGTTTATATAATCTACCACGCTATTACTAAGTAAAAGATGAAACACACACAGTTATTAACTATCTATTAACATCTGAATAAATTGCCCATTCTGTATACAATACATTCAATAAAACGCCCACCCTATCCTTGATTGCCTACGAAGGCTAAGACAAATATGCGCGCCTATAAATCTAATTTAAGGCCGATTCCATTTTGTTTACATAACCATTGCAATGGAAACCATTTTGAATTTTATCTTCTTTTAAAAACGTTGTGGCATCGTGGTGTGCCAGATGCTTTTTCTTTTTTTTATTCAATCTTCAGGAATGACCTTGAACGTGACAAAACGACAGGATTGAAATTTTAAAAACGTCTTTAAATTTAGAACGCGAGTTCCCGCGGCGCTTCACTAACGGCCGGTTTATATTTAGAACGTGTTCTATTCTCGAACAGTGAACTCTCGGCCGATGGCTTCTTATTGTTTTTGCTTGTGATTAGGGGTTTCTCAGACGCCACTAACTCTACAAGGATAATTTTAATGCTAACTAATTCATTTTCTCGTAGACCAAATAAAAAAAAGTGAAGTCGTATGGGGTGGTTGAAAAACATTTGTTGGACAGAATTGACTCCTTTCAAATGAATACGTTTCTGATTTTTCTTAATATGTACGACGAGTTGTTATCGCACTAATGAGACTTTTATAATAAAATTATTTTTTGAATTTTATCCGAGTAGTACATACAGTACTTTGTACTACACCTCTTTAAGGTCTGAAAGCCCTTTGTAGTAAATATTTACGACTTGGGGATAGCTATTACTAATACATAATTAGGTATTACTATTACTAACTTGTGTGACAGAACCCACAAATCTTCCATATTTTCCTACATTATCATGTTCAATATACCGCAAAGTTGTGAGACTTTAAGAACAGGTTGCAAATTTAAAAATAAATAGAATTTCATACTTAGCAACATTTTATATATGCAACGTGCGCTGTTCAATATAAGCTATTTTGTAAGCCGGCAAAAAAATTGTTTTAAATAGAATATTATTCTTTTTTAGGGTAAAAATGTATATAGTCTGAGTCGTTTTTATGATGATGATTGACGGGATGTTTTTTTTTCAATATGTTCCAAGCCACTATTGCGTGTACCTAATAACGTTATTTTATTTTTAATAGTTTTATTTATTTTTCATTTTTTTATTTAAAGGTTGATTCAACGGATTTGAAAAATGAGTGCAAGTGAAATTTGACCAGTGACTATTTTCCTAATGGAATAGTGATTGTTTTGTGAAAAATAAAGTGTTTGAGGCCAAAATTCCGGACTACGTGGCAACTGAGGGCCAAATGGGTATGTTTACTTTTGAAGGTAAAATATAGTAACTTATATTACTTTATATAAAAAAACATAACACGTTTGAGTAAAACATTTTTTAATCTAGTCTTTTTTGTACATAAGTTTTCTGAATAACTTACGGCAAACAATGTCCACAACTCTATAAAAAGAAGAAAAAAACTGAAGAGGTTTTATTATATTTTTAAGATAAGGTCTGGTTCCATTGTGTACAAAATTAAAATCTATACAAAATCGGGAGCATTTCAAAATTCAGAAAGAGCATTCGGGTTGAGATACATCGTGTCCAAAGGTGTAAAATTGTATGGGTATTGTCTGTGTCACTAAAATTCAACGTCAACTTAAAATGAATTTGAAGATTCTCGGATACAGTTCATTTCACAATGGCATAAATACTTGTCCCGTTCAACTTTTTTCAAGAAAGTGAACAAAGGAAATCATGCTTTATAAATATTGAATTAAAATAGAATTTTATGGAACTCATAAACTCTTAAAGATTACCAGCTGGTTTAGGTTTCTTTCACGCCATTGGATTTTACACTTTATGACATATGCAGAAGATTTATTCTCGTTTGTAATTTTAGTTGTAACAGAAGTCCATTGTATCTCATTGTGATCAGAGTACGTGAGGATAATGTTTACTTTTTCCCATAAATTGCTTAAGGAAAGGTGTTTTTATGGTTACACGGCTTTATGGGAACAATAAGATTTTAATCAACCACATAATGCGGGCGCGGTGGTGGCTATCCCCTTAAATTTATGGCGTGTCATGCATGGTACTCTTAGTAATTATATGACAGTCACGAAGCTATAACTTGTGGGTGTGTTACATATAACGTAAATTATAAATAATAGCTTGTGTTTCTGACAGAATACTGTAAATATTAAAAGGAGCCTTTGCCACTGAACACATGTCATAAGATGTATTTTCTCTAGTAGACGATTTTGAACTAAACAACCTTGTTGGTTTCGTGCAACGCAACGCATTTACGTTTAGGTAACATCGTGTGGTCCACGATTCGATTCCCAGGCTTTTGTTTATACTTAGCAGCACGAAGTTTGGAACTGTGAAGGTAATTATTAACCCCCGACGCAAAAACGACGGGGTGTTATAAGTTTGACGTGTCTGTGTGTATGTGTCTGTCTGTGGCATCGTAGCTCCCGAACGGATGAACTGATTATGATTTTGTTTCTTTTTGTTTAATAGGTGAATTAGTCAGGAGTGTTCTTAGATATAATTCAAGAAAACTTGTTCAGCCGTTCGAAAATCATCAGCTCTTGTCTATTGTTGAAGAGATTTTCGAGTCGGGGGTATTTTAAGTTGTAAATTTATGGTTATAGATACAGACAAGGCTGAGGTTCGTATTGCGACGTACATTTCAATAAAATATATTATTACACATTTTTATTTCTTATTATTTTTCATTGTATATGTAATTTAAAAAATAATCTTTAAATAAAAACTAAATTCGCATTAATATGAACTGGTAACATTCCTAGAAGACATGGCGTTGCAGTTTTGTCGCCATGAGTCTCGATGCTGCTTAGTAATCCCACAAATATTATAAATGTGAAAGATTGGATGGATGGATGGATGTTTGTTACTCTTTCACGCAAAAACCATTGAAGCGATTGCGATGAAACTTGGTATGTAGATAGCTAGAGACCTGGATTAACGCATAGGCTTCTTTTTATCCCGATATTCCCACAGGATCGGAACTTACGCGGGAGAAACTGCGAGGCGCTGCTAGTTTAATATAATCGCTGTATTTCCAAAAAACGTGTCCATTTTATCTCTAGATGCAATGGGCTATATAGGTTAGCGCAATCTATCATTTTATCAATCAGTTCAAGGACTGTCTTATCGAACAGAGCTAAGTTATCTCTTGTCAGCGATATCAATCATAGATCGACAATGTAATCGAGATGGCCCCAAAAACCACACTAATTTAGCGTTTCATCAAATTTAAGTTAATCGAAGTAAGGTATACCTAGTCCATAGTAAGTATTATAAACCATGATCGTATGCATCTATGGTCAAGTGAAGAGGAGCAGTTCAAAGAAGCGTGTCTTTACATCTAGGCAATAAACTAGG
The DNA here is from genome assembly GCA_949752705.1 of Callimorpha dominula. Lineage (NCBI taxonomy): Eukaryota > Metazoa > Arthropoda > Insecta > Lepidoptera > Erebidae > Callimorpha > Callimorpha dominula. Next base: position 6,805,669 of record OX457010.1, on the reverse strand, counting down.
CTAGCTAGGCACCAAGAACTTACCGGTGGAAGCTTGAAGGTCATTCTCTAGTGGGCTGGTTAGCAGCGTTCTATGATGCTACTTCCATAGCCGAGAGGCTCTTTGTGTATTCAAGGAGAAAGATCCTAAATATGATTCTTCTAGTTATGACGTCCACATTCTAGGCTTTCGACGGTTAGTGGTCACCGCTGTCCATAAAGACTACTGTCATATTCGAATAAGGCAACCAACCCTATGCCTGCCCCCATGAATACATCGTACTTACCAAGAGAAGTACGATGTGGTATCGCTAGTAATGTTTTTTTTTTTTAAATCTTTTGTAGGGAGGAAGTATTAACTTTAGCGAGTCTCATCAGAACAGATAGAAGATACAGGAAGTAAAGTCTGGAAAGAGACTCGCATACGTAACTGGGGCAAGATTCGCTCGGCTATATTCCGAGACTATTAAACTTGGTGTCGTAACGAACGACTTATCTTTCTAGGTATTATATCGCGGTCAAGCATTCGTCACATATGAGTTGCGTTTAAGTTTCACGGCAATTCCGAATAGTTCCTTCATTTAGGCTTATCTAGACTATAGACTTACTAAAATGAAATACTTGCGCGCACAAATGACGTACAAGACAGCTTTACCATTATCGCTGTAAGTTTGCGTATTATATTTGAAGAGTTTCCTCGATTTATCCATGATCCAATCATCAGAACCTGACCTGGTGACATTGGGATCAACTAAAAAGTATACCCTTTAATAAACTAAAAAAGAATTTCCCAAAATCGGTCCAGCCATCTTCGAGTAATCGAGTACATATATAAAAATAATAAAAGATCAAAATGATCTGAAAACCTCCTCTTTTGTTCGAAGTCGGAAAATAAGCCGATAAGTTGTATGTATGTATACGCGAAATATGTGTACACACATAGATCACCGATCGACCACATTTATGTGACGTAACAGCCTTGGTTTACTATCTGATAAATAGAAAAATAAAACGACATCTTTTTTGTCAAGTTCATAAACACACGTGTATAAACACATGTGTACAAAAAGGTTTAATTACAACTCGCATGACACGACATAGTAATCGTATAAAATTGTGTACAAAAAATATGTGTATGAAAAGGGTAATAAAATCATGATAAACATTATATAAATTTAAAAGTGAGTTTGTTTGTTACGTTTTCACGAAATCAGCGATCATGACGACATTTTGCATACACTATGTTACAAAAGGACATAAGGTATTTACTGTACTTTCTTTTCATGCAGCGGAAAAGTACTGTTCCCCTCGAATGGCTGGTGGCAAAAGCAAGGACTTTATATTTAATATTAACTAGTAGTTCCCGCGCGGCTTCGCTCGCTTGTATATACAAATTTATATATTTTGCGTGGAACCCTAATTCATTTTTCAACATAAAAGTAGCTTCAGTACTCCTTATAACATCAGCTATCTGCCAGTGAAAGTCCCGTGGAAATCGGTCCACCCGTTCCGGATATTAGCCGGAACAGTCAGAGAGACAGACAAAAAACGTGCAAATAACTGTATGAGCTTAAAAAAATATATATTATTTTAACATTACAAACATACACTTCAATTTTATTTATTTGTATTGATATCCTAAATTCATATTCCTAATCACTACATATTATAAAACAAAGTCCCTGCCGCGTCTGTATATCTGTTTGTTCGCGATAAACTGAAAAACTCCTGAACGGATTTTCATGCGGTTTTCACCAATAGACAGAGTGATTCATGAGGAAGGTTTAGGTGTATCGTTTGTCGTTTTGTGTTAATTGGTTGAAATACGATGGTGATTGTTGATGATGTCTCTACTACTCGTGCGAAGTCGGGGCGGGTTACTAGTTATTGTTATAAATGCACTTGTTCTTGCGGTTGATGCACATATAAAACTATTTTTATTTGACTGATATTGTTCAGGCTTAGCAACTTGTTCTTTCTGACTTTGAATGTCTATTTGCACTGCATTCATAATTTTACCAAGGCAATTCACAGTAAAACTACCGAAGTAAATTGCTCTTACGTCATCACTTTGACTGGGGACTGTTGTAGTACACCAATTGCTCTGTATTTTATATCTTACTTAAACTGTAAATTAATGAAAATTGTAATATAATACAAATAGTCTGACATACAAAGTTGATGTAGATTCTTTGTAAACTAACAACTGCCATATTAATGATTACATATTACGAATTCTGCTAATTAACTAAAAAGAAAATTGACTGGCTTGTTGGCCTAGTGGTTAGTGACCCTGACTGCTATGCTACAGGTTAAGGGTTCGATTCCCACCTGAGTCTGAGTGTTCTTTGTGTCCGTTGTTTGTATGTTTGTAAAGTCCCCCGCGTCACAGGAGTAATTCCTAATGCGGGAGATGTCTTTTTAAAATAATAAAAATAAATAATAATATCTATTTTTATATGTTTCATATAAGACTGTCTCTATCTAACTATGTAACGGAATATTTCAACTAAGTTTTCACCTTGAAAATTTCACGTAACAAGGACCGGTGACAACACACGACTAAAGAAAAGAAATAAATTATAATTAAAAAAAAAAAAACAAAAAAAAAACACGCTTAAATAGCGAAACGAACTAAAAGGTAGAAACAATTTTTTGATTGTAAAAAGCGTGAGATGCTATTTACTATATTTTTAAAATAACTCAACTTTTATTATAAGGTATTTCCTGACTTGTTATGTTGTAATAGAAATTAAAAGTCAATCTCACACCACACTCTTAAAGACTCAATGAAGTTAAAGACGAACATGTGGGATTTAAAAATCAACTCAGACTGATTTCTTTATTTATTGTTTTATTATGTTATCAGAGGTCATACATAAATGTCAACTTAGTTGTATACTCAGTTGAAATTCATTTATGACCTCTGCATATTCTCTAATAGCAACTACCCCAAAAATTCCTTTCTTTTCATCACCATTTCTTCCATCCTCTCCATTCACCAGGTGTCCAGTTCAAATCAAATTCAGTCCCCCTGGCTGACCTACCTTTTCAAATATACATATATGTACGAATGCATTGAAGGGTCCATTTAATTGCTAACGGGGTACAATACAAGTAGTCCTAAGCGTAAATATACACCCATAGAACGGTTATCTACAATCGTTCGAGATTTGAATGCATCGGAACCGGATGTTACCTGCGACTTCCGGCCCTTCCTGCCTTCAATGGCGCTCTGTTGGACCCTACAAAGGGCCATTGTTGTCCGTACATTTATTGAAGTTTTTATTGGCTTTTACGAACCGGTAATTAATGTGTTTAAGGGCATTGACTTTCGGTATCGTAAAAATGGGTAATAAACCACAGTTCCGGATAATTTATTTTGTTCAAGTTTGGGGATGGAGAAAAACTGTTGGGATCTTGAACACTGAAGAGTATACGTTACAATTCCTCCTTTTTATAGCTCCGGAAAGCTAAGTATCCGGAATAATATGTGTGTACCTATCTCCTGTATTAAACTTTTCCGATTATTCTGAAATAGATGATTCTCTGCAACGCTTAAATCGAAGCATATTTATATATCAAGCAGATAACCTATATGACCGATAAGCTACGAAATATGCAAGTAAAACGAATTTATCAGCGAAGTCAATTTAGTATATTTGCGATGTTATCATACTATTCTGAACATTCCAATATGTATAAATAGGTGAGGTCTACAGCCCGTAATCTGACGTGGGACCTATTTAAATGTCAAATTACTTATTATTACACTTAAAACGAATGGCAGACGCTTGCAATAAGAGCTGCCGTACCTCTATGGGGAACATACATCAGTTTAGTGATAAAGTCTATGTCCCTAATCTTTTCATCACGCATTAACAACGGAAGTGTACACGCTTTTCACTAAAAACAAAATCATAAATACTTCTACGCATGTCATGGCAAACAAGAAAATTTGAATTACACAATGCTTTGTACAGTCGAAAACAAAAATCCTGGGACATACATAGCTTGTACGAGGGGGATTTTTTTTTCAGGAATACACATATTAACCTCAGACACGCACTAATGCAAGAAGACATCTTCATACATAGAAATATTTACACTGGGTAAAAATCGAACCCGTAGTGCAGCCGTACGCACTATCGCTGCGCCATAGAGTTCGTCAAATTATGTATGATTTTGTGACTAAGACTTCTTAGTTTGAATTAAAGATACAATGGGATTCTCGTACCAGGTGACCCAGAGCACGCACGTTCTCTTCCTACTGGTACCTATACACTCGTAGTTCTTCATTCGATAACGTGACTCCCTATGGAACAACAATATGACAAAAGAACCGCCACCACCAATGTTTAGTGGTTTATGTCGAAGCATGTATAGTATATATTTCTTCTATCCTCAAACTCATCTACTTATTCGTCTATCTTATCCTTAGCTTAATTGTCTACGTTTTAGTTACTTAGTAAATATATTAACCATTATTTAACTAACTTACCCCTAAAATATGTGTACCTTCCATATTTTCTTCTTACTCTGGAAATTTTAAACTGAATGTATTTTGTACTCGAGTATACGCAGTGTGCGCTGGCGCATGTTTGGTGAATACTTAGCGTCGCACGCGTGGTACACAACTTGCATATATCCCATGATTAACACCTGCGCAAGTAGGACATCGTAATGCGTCCACAAGGCTGGTTTTATTAAACCCTGACACAAAGGGTTTGCCTTAAAGGCATTATGAAAATGTACAATAGTGGACAGTGATCTTTACATAGAATTCATAACAGGTAGCTAGGTTTGAGGTACTATAAGGACAGTATTTGTGAACATTCGGTATTTTGAAATTCGAATGGAAGCATTTTCATTTTGAAATTCGAAATTTTGAATATTTTATTATAGTGAAGTCCCTTTTTTGTAGCTGGTCACATTCTAGTTCTTTTTTTTGTAGCTGGCCAAAGAACATACCTAGGGCTGTGTAAGTTTATGTTAGTTTTAAATAAATATTAAATGAATGGGTTTTTGTTTATGATTTGGTCGAGTTTACAGAGGAGTAACTTACATTCCATAAGATATATTGTTTTTAGACATTGAGTTTTTAGAACAAAGTTAGCCAATGTTCGTAAACTATTTTGACATAGCGAAGTTTACTGTTAGTCCAACTTTACAATCGAAGTTTAGAGCTTTGAAATGTCTGCACAAATGGTTACGTGAGCACTAGCCAAACAATGTACTCAGTAGTGACGCTTTAGGGATTCAATACTAACCGCGACTTCCTCATACATGTATATATTTCACTTGTAGTATATGTGATGCAATAACGTCATTAAATTGTGACGTTATTTTATGACAATACCTTCTTGGTAACTAAATTCACATTCACTAAGTCACATTTGTCTGACTAACCCCCCCCCCCTTCCTAGTGTGACGTCACATATTTGCAATTTTACACCCAAAACCGAAAATAGCAGTTCTAAATAATATTTATTTTAAATTACTTATCCAATGATTATTTTTTAAGTAGTAATAATCTTTGGATGAGTAAAGACAATTGTCCCATATTTGGCCCATGTTTCCATAAACCGAAGCAAAGCTATAGTATTAAATTAGTGTAAACTATGAAGTCAAAAAATGTAGATAATAGAACTAACCATGCCTCGCGGTTTCACCTGCGTTTATGGTTATTGCTCCGGTCGCAGGAGTCGCATTGTTGCGTTATACAACCTGTAACTTTCCTCAATAACTTACTAACACAAATTTACAAACGAATTTAGAAAGCAATTTAGGTTAGCGCGTTTGAAACGAACCATCAAGCTCTTCATGTCTATAATATTATTAAAAATGTAACCCCTCTTATTCATTAAATTTTATTTCTTTCATACTTAATCGATTTTTTTTGAACAGTTGTTAGCAGAACCATCCTTATACAAATAATGGCAACATTAAATATTAAAACAATAAAATTAAAAGTGTCGTTTGCAGTAACATTATTACAGTGTTCTATTTCGCTTATATAATTATTCATCCGTAAGAAATGTTACTGTACGAGTAGGCCACATTTGGTATTCTTCTTCAATTTTTAGAAACTAACTAGTCCATTATAAACATACATATACAATTAAGCTTACATATAGAAGGTAGGTGCGAAAATACAGCTACTTCCAATCTATATATTACTAGCAACCCGCCCCGGCTTCGCACGGGAAACAGATATATCTTCAACAATCATCATCATATTTTAACCAATTTACACAAAATGTTAACAAATTATACACCTAAACCTTCCTCGTGAATCACTCTGTCTATTGGTGAAAATCGCATGAAAATTCGTTCAGTAGTTTTTCAGTTTATCGCAAACAGACAAACGCGGCGAGGGACTTTGTTTTATAATATGTAGTGATGTAGGTAATAAGACAATAAATAAATTGTATCTTACCAAAATTTTAAAATAGAAGTATGTATTTACAAAATAAACAATATTATATTCGTAACGAAACACTATAATCGCCCGTTAATACTTTTGATTATAAGTTTATTATAATCTCCACTTGTCTTACTGATTGACAACATCGATAGTCCAGCCACACATACGTCAATATAATTTCACGAAATCGTGAATCAAGTTCTTAGAAAAGTCCAACAACCATGTCTGATGACGTCAAACGTTTGAACGTATGAAGAATAAGTAGTTTGGTCGCGTGCTCTACACAAAACGACGGAACATTGCCTTGCGCACATCAATCATAATATTTTCAGTATTGTTACAGTGACATTGAAATACCTGTACGGACTGCAAATTCCATAAATCTAAAATTATTATTACTATTAACAATATGGAAACTGTTCTGAATTGAATTTTTATTATTCTCCTTTTCCTTAACAAACATAAACTATATTTTGTAATACATTTATGTCAAAAAATTTAAAAATTATAGAACAATACTATCCCACCGGTATAGGGGTACAGAGACTAAGCTACCGGTTCTTACTATGGTTAGGGTTCCAGAGACAGAAACCTTCTCACTATGCGTGCCGTATCGAGGAGGGCTGCCTTCTGGAACTATGACAACGAGAATTGATATGACAGACTGACATTAATCGCTATAATTTTCGATTTAAACGCCTCATCACATTGTATTTCTTTATTTATTTAAAATCTTAGTTACTATTTTATACAACAATACTAAATACAACCTGATTTAGTGTAATCAATACCGTTCTAACAATCGAAATTGGTTGAGACTTGAGCCGCTAACGGGACATTCTAAAACATACCTACATGAAAAAAAAACATGAACGAACATAGAATCTTCTCCTCTTTTGCATTCGATAATTGGGATAAATCAGATAAATCACTACAGTACTAACAATATCAGTATATTAGCACTACTGGTTACCATATGCCGTGTGTGAGGTGTTATGTTATTCCGATTTAGTTCCATCGAAACAGAACCAATCCGTAAGTGGCGGTGGTCCCATAACCTGGTAACTGACAGGCTGCGTCGGACGCTAACACGGTCTTGAAGAATGTATGTATATGAAAAGCACTTTGAAATTACATTTCTGGCTACAGCAGCTTTGTCTATTGTGGTTCCTTTTCAGGGTCTAAAATTAAATCTCTCGTCATTATCATTTCAACATTGTAAAGGTTGTGTTGTTGTTTAATGTTAACAAACTAAAGCAACTGTTGAATCGTCACAAGGTCAGCAGGTCTGGTATGTGCTGGGTCCAGTGCATTGACTGATCCACCGCGTCCATTGTCATTTACGGCACGAGTTGGCTATCTATTCCTCACTTAATAACAAGGTGCCGAAACTTTGTAAAGGTGTTATTACATTGATGCGTTCGACATAAAATAGATTAGATCAAAATATATAATTATTATGTTTATCAAGGACAATAACCTTAATTGCTATATCAATTTAATTTTATTGCTGCTTGTAACATCAATTTACGTTGCTTTTATACTTTGACAACATTCGGTTGTACTACAGTTGTGCTCGATAGCTATTTTGTTTCTAATTTAGGAAGTGCTACACTTATTTTCTATAAGGTCTGCCAATTGACACTAGTTGGTCTTGCTATTGAGCTGCATCTACAACGAAACGATCTACTATTGCACACATTAATCAATTTAGTGTCAAATAATTATTTAAAGGCGTTGACGATACTATCATCTGCCTACCCTTTTACCAATTTTATTTGGGGTTATGGCTGGTTTATTTGCTGACCGGCCGCTTTTCTAATAGATTTACCGTTGACGATAGTTGATCGAAATATACTCGTAATTATACGGTGTTGTGGAAGAATTGCGGCGATTCTAGTTTCCCCGATCATACGCGAACAGCGGAACACTGGGGTGGTTTTTAATCGGTGAGAGTGTTTCGCCTCCCCAAGGGTGGAGGATATCAACGAGGATCTTCCACCCTGTCACCAAAAATAAAAATATGGATATCATGGTCAATGGATAGTTTACTTTAATGATTGACGCCAAATTATAACTCAATGGCTAATTGACCCAAAGAAATCGATATCCAGTCCTTCTTAATTGAGTAACGGAATACAAGGTTTTAGGTACTGCGTCAAATAAATTAAAAAATCCACCACGGTCAAAAGCTAGGAATATATCGTGTCTACTTAATGCGACCCATACCGATATTTCGAAACCCGGTATGCGTGGTATATTGAGCACGGATCCAAATCGTATCCACTATACGGCGCGCAATGCACTGCGATGCTAACTACAGAATTCTCTCTTTGCTTAATGTACTGAATAAATCGTTTCGGATACACATACAACAACAATTCCTGATATAAAAGTTTTTCTTTTACGTCCCAGACGTAATCATTAAAGCTTTATGTTATAATGTAGACACTAGAATTTTCCAATAAATTTCGCATAAAAGGAACTAATCATGATTATAGGAAATGTATTGGTGTTGTATAATATTACAACAAATAAATAAAATACGAAGTGAGCCAGCGGCAAGTTGCAAGCTACACAGGTGCCAGTTCAGTGCAACGGCTGATTAACTGTGTCCATTGATATGGGCGTCACGAATTTGTTTACTTGTTACTTTAGTTAACTTAGTAAGAGTGTCCTCTTATTTAAGAGAATCGCTTCTACGGTTAGTTCTCTTCTAATCAGAAACGTGATTGAACGAAAACATGATGATGGACCGGCGGCTAACATAAGCTCTACTTTATCCTGAAATTATGCTTTTCTTGTCAAACGAGCACAGCCGCTTTTACTACTACGCTGAGCATAATGCAACTTTTTAAGGACATTAGCTGACCCGTTTATACGGTTCCATTCAGTGAGGAGTCACAGATCGTGCGGCTTGACGCATCGTTATGCGTGACAACCTCGGTATAGGTTGGAAGTCAATCGTTCTTCCAAAGCAAAATAAGTTGTCGCGAATAGCGATTACGGCACATAATAGTATGCGCCAAAAAAATATAAATATTTTATGCACACAAATGTTCATGCTAGCTAAATTTTATTACGATGTTGTAAAAGTAGCTATTCATTTAAGTGTCTATAGTGAAAGTCTTTTGCACTGAAGTACTAATTAACTATAGTCTGTTGTAATACATAAGTCTTACAAAGGACGATTTTACTGTTGACTGCAATTTCTTCAACCAAACAATGGAAACCCACAACGATCAAGTCATCGAACTCCCTTTGTCCACCCTTTATGGCCACTATAATATTTATTGCAGGGGCCCTTTGTATCACCTATTAATATCCGACGGGCTGCACTTAAAATATTTATTTTGTTCCAACAAACTTATTCTTATGCTAAATAGTGAACGAGATATTTAATCTTCCGAGAATGACTTGATGACTGTGTAAATAATATTTAATAGGTGTTTTTGTGTAGTCTATTAAGAGGCCGACAGGCTTTTAACCCTTTATTACTTGTGTCTACAATCCTTCTAAAAATATTTCTAAAACTAGATAAGAGTTTTATGCAAATAGAAACGAGGAAACGAAGGATGGAATAGGACAAGGTATCAATAGTGCTGAGATTAAAACTTACATCTATCGTGTCATATCGTATACAAAATTCGTGTCACGTTGTTTGTTCGCGATAAACTCTTGAACTAATGTGTCGATATTAATGAAATATTGCACACTGTGTGCAGTTTGTTCTAACTTGAGAGATACGATACGAATTTATAGTCACAATGTTTTTTATTGCAAATTAGTCACAGCAACGCGTGGGCGGGTTGCTAGTAATATATAAATTAACCCTTCTTACAGCCTAAATTCGGTAACTGCCTTTAAATGTTTCCTCTTCAAGTATGATTTTTTTTTATAATTTGATATGTGATATAATATGACGTCATACTTGAGGTACTTACTACAAAAACCAAAATCATTGAAATATTTTTCCTCCTTTATTATAGTCATTTAAAAATTTTGCTTCAATTTATCACAGACACAGGAAAACTGCTAGTGAAAAGTGACCATTATTTTGCAACGTCATAGTCATGTCGACATTGGCTGTTATCCATCCAGTGTTCATAGCGTTTAATTTTGAACATAATCAAAAATCCAATTGTTTTGATTCATTTTGGACGGACAGGGACTCTAAAAGAATAATATTTATTTAAACATCTAACGTTTTCATTAACTATACTTTTGACACTGGTATAATGTATTTATTTAATCCAAAACAAAACACCACCAACAATTTTTTTAGGTCAGACGAGATAAGCAGACAGAGATAGACTTAATCGCCCATCACAGACACAAAAAAGTCTACATATATTATATTTTTTTTTATCGTGTCGTAACATTCGACCGTTATCAAGGCTGTTCGGGAAATTAAGAGCGGTTATCAAATAACACACAGTTTACCGCGTCTGAGTAAACTGTGACTCATGAGAATCGTCCGTTGTTCGCACGAGCATGACTCAGTCCTAAAATGATGCTTTGATTTTCTGATTGGATTTTCCTCAGTCGTGTTACGAACGTTATATTATGTAATTAAAAGAGTATTTCCAAATGTATTGATAAAACAGGATTTATTTAAAAATTAATGCGAGGTTAAGTTTGCGGTGCTGCCTACGCGGACTTCAATTAGCTCACAATAAAAATAGTATCGTCTATCACTTCAGGAATAGTGTTGATAGTTTTATTTTTCAATGATGAAAAGAAGTTTATACTTAATTATGTGTTTATGCACTTGCACTGGCCGTGGTCAGCCTGTGACCACGGCCAGTGCAAACTGGTCGAAACGTCAGACAATTGAGAAGTATGTAATACTTATTTCGTGATCGCGTTAATTCTCGTATAAATACATAATTAAGTATACCATGAAACGCGAAAGTTTAAAAGTTAGAGTAGTTTATACTCCCTTCGAGTTACCCCTCTACACACAAAAACATGTAATGACACTCACTTCTGACTATTATACATGCCTGTCAGACGGACTGATATATTTCTAAGGATATTAGTATAGATATACAGTTTAAAAAGGTTAGTATAGACTTATGTAGGTGTCTGCTTACCACCAAGAGAGCAGTAGTTGTCTATTGTTTTTTTTTTAAGAAAACAAAATTGGTATTTGAAAAACAAAAAAGAACGTCGTAAATATTAGAACAAAGATAAGTAATATACACTTCTATTGAAGGATATTTTAGTTTTTGTTTTGAATTTTTATGAGCACTCGTCTCTTGTTATATTCAACTAGCAGCGCTACGCGGTTTCACCCGCGTAAGTTCCGATCCCATAGGAATATCGGGATAAAAAGTAGCCTATGCGTTAATCCAGGTCTCCAGCTCACAGCAGCAATCGGTTCAGTGGTTTTTGGGTGAAAGAGTAACAAACATCCATCCATCCATCCATCCAAACTTTTACATTTATAATATTAGTGGCATATGTGATGAGGAGTGAAAAAAAGTGCAAAGTGAGGAAATGAGAGATATACCCAGGAAAAATTTACGTCCTGCATATGATGACATGACATGAAAGAGAGCGCTTACAGAGACAAAGGCTGGCAGAAGTACCTTATTCTATAGAACATTCAGCATCGAAAAATAAAACATAGTTTCAAGAAGCTTGTTAATAATGAAGTAGTCCAGTACCTCGTTATTATAATTACAGACCGGCGCTTGAAGAAAATACGAGCTGTAATCGTAATCTGTAATCTAGCCAGCTATCATTATCCACACTCTCCCCATCTTTAGACTCAACAAGTGATTAGCAGTATTAATCTCCGTCACTCGAAACTGGTCTGAGGTGGGCGTGTGACATTTAAATCGGAAGGCGAAGCCGTTTAATTACAACTAAAGTTTTAAATACCTTTTAGCCTGAGAATTGCTATTTATCTATTTTATGTATGTATTTATATTATGTACATAATATTTACTCCACCGGAACAGGCAGAGACAACATCACTCAATTTCCTCCTGCCCTCGCTTACGTCACGGACTCCAGCTACCGTAATTTTTTTTAGGCTAAATATCGTATAGTCTGGACCGTCTAAAAAAACATGTATTGTTCTCGTCAAAATCATTTGCTACAGGTACGTAGATAAAGCACGAATTTAAATTGTGCACGGGCTCGGCATCTGCGTGTGGGACTTCTCCGTAAATATAACCTACTTCTATAATTGGATTTGATTTCAATCCTTCTTTAGCCTTTTTTCTTGTTCATATATACATTCAAAGGGTGCATTCAACAGATTGTGTACATGTAAAATCCGGCTCTACTCTGTTCTACACTGTACGAAACTAGAGAGTCTGCTTATCAGTGCACACGTTTAGCTTACACTGCTACCACGTAAGCCAATTCCCTGTACCACGCAATTCCAATTTTAAAATTCGCTTGTCGAAATTTGTAACACCAGCAGCTAAATCATATAGATAAGCTCTGAAAAACCACTATTATTTGTATTATCAGGAAAAGATTGTGTTTCATATTGCATTTTCGGAACTGCGTTATCCTTGTTGTACCTACTAGATATATATTTTGATGTAAAACGCCATTTCGTGCAGTTACGTATCATTAGACTTTACGTAGTAACATTAGCTCGCCTTTGAAAGTTCGAAATGATATTCATCTATGTGGTAAGTAGTAAGTAGGCTGTTTTGTCAGCGGAGAAAATTAACTTCTTGCATGTAGTGTGTTGTAGGGTTGGCAATGCCTGATTGACGTGCCTTGTGATGCAAATATTATTAGGTGTTAAAGCTGAAGATAAATATGACGTCATATATTGTGTATATTAAACTCTGTTTTCAGATTTGAGAAATAGGGAACATTTTAAAACGTGTAAACTTTTTAAGACAGAATTAAAAATCAAATTGATTGTAACAATCGCGTTTCAACGTTTTAAAATGATATTTTATTTTGTAGAGACCAAATATCAACTTTATTGGTACTATAATAAGTAATAACTTTAACATACGTTTATACTGAAAGAATAAAAATATTGTAACGTTTAGAGGTACTTGCTGGTATATTTTAGTTTTATTATCTGTATTTCTTTCTGTAGTTTCTGTAGTTCTTTTATTAGTTTGTTGTAGTATTTCCTCTTTAGTTATTTTGTATTATAAATTAAGTTTTCGGTCCGCCAGATGGGAAGCCTATACCATTGTCTATAAACACTTGCAATCACTTAAAGTTATGCTCAACTACGACATGACGTGACGTGATATTAACGGCTTTCGGAGCAAATCTAAAATGTCTGTCTTAGGTTAGACGGCTCGGATTTCTCGTTAACAGCCATTTCGATTTACACTTAAACGGGGATGTCCCCTTCCCTGAAAATTCCTTCGTTTCTTACCTACCTTGCCCTCAATACACTCCTAATTTTCTCATCTTTAATTCCCGAGGTACCGTTTGAATTGAAGTTGACGGCAATAGGCTTGCCTCCAATTACGCTAGTGGAACATATTATAGTTAGTAAAATGTGGGTGCTTAATACCCATCTGCTTACCCCTTCGGGGATAAAGGCTTTTGTGTATTTATGCACGGTGTTTTGCTTGTTATACACTGTCTCTGACTGTACTCAATCATGATTGCTAATAGTATGTGTATAGACAATTTATTATACGCAATTATAGTGCTATTTTTAATAACTCTGATTTAAAACCATCAGTTCAAGGATAATAATGATAAGTGACGTCAGACCTTTGTACAGGACGTAGATGAAGCATGAGTCAGTGGTTACAGTTCAAATTTTGCTATGAGTAGTTGTTTGTTTAAGGTGTTAGATGGGTTACCTAATATTTAGAAGTTATGTATTTAGAGATATCATTCAATGATTGTATATAATTACATTTGTTTAGTTATTTAAAAGTTTAAATAAGTTACCTAAGCCTTTTTATTTATCTGCATTAATCAAATCTTCGAGTATGTAGCTTGCATGAAGTAGAAAAAAATGCTAATTGGAAGGGCTGGATCGAATTCGCTTAATATTTTTAAGTGTCCGTAGTTGCACAAATGACTGAATAGTCACCACGTACGTGGTAGTAGTTCAAAAAAGGTTTCACTAAACGGTGGACAAGTTGGAAGACAATTTTAAAGTAAAAACTTTTTTAGGCACATTGGCCACTTTTGCAATGGGGAAAAGCACTACCATCGTCATGCTCTGATACATATATACAGATGTGTGTGTGTGTGTGCGCATGTGCGTATATGTACCTAAGTTCTGTTTTCACTTCTGAAGTGCAGTTCTATTTTTATTAACGATGTATGTGATTATGTATATTACTCAATCACTCCTTTACCTCTAAATGGGTGTATATTTAATTAGATACACTGGTATATTTGTACTCTGGATAACGCATAGGGAATACGAGACCATGCAGGCGGAGTCGCGGTCGAAAGCCAGTGAAGAATATAACTAGAAAGAGATATAAAGTATACAACACACATCCCGTTTGAAAGAATGTTATCTGCGTCTCAAAATATTTAACCTTGAGTGTACACATGGCGGCAGTCATTCAATAACCGCTGCTTAATCGACTACACGTGTACAAACTGTGTTTTTGTTTGTCTGTCTGTATGTGTTGCTGATGAAAGAGTTGTAGCTGCTTAGTGACTTTTAAACATGTGTAGGTATTATTTGATAGTTAGACTGTTCGATGCATATAAGTTTAATAAATATCTTATTCATTTTTGTTAGCGAGTCATACCGGCTTCTTTTTGTGACCTATAAGCATCTGTTGCCAAACAATATTTTTTTTAAATAACTTCATACATCTGACACACGGCTGTCTGATCCCAAACTAGGCACATTCTGTACTGTGGTAACCAGACTGCTGACAAACATACTTGTATATTTCTAAATACATACATATTATAGATAAATTACACCCAGACATAGAACAAACGATCATACTCATCACACAATTATATATCCTGGGTGAGGATCGAACCCACACTAACCATCTGGCGTATGGTGTACTTGTTTGCCAACCTGGCCAAGATTAGGTAATGCATTTAATAACCCGGTCGTTTTTCTCAAAGATAACTCACACTAGTAATTATTCCTGTGTCGCGACTTTCCAAACATTCAGACAACGTACACAAAGTACCCAGACGTGTCAATGTGGATCCCACAAATTTATGTCCCGTGTGGAAATCGAACCGCTAACACTCGTCGCGGCCTAGTGGCGATTCAACCAACTATTAGTTTCAATCTATTCCCAAACCTAATATTAGCATTAAAAATATATGTTCATGTTTAAAAAGTAACTATTAGGTACTCTATTTATTTCTCAGTATCTATAAATTCATACACAATTATGATTTGTTACAAATCTCTAAAAGCACATAACTAGTACTTAAGTTTACAAGTGCATAAGTTTCAAACAACTTTAGGGCATAAAAACTATCTGGATCCGTTTGTGTAATCAGAGATTTCGTGATAAACATCTTAATGTACTGACCCTGTTTCTGACAACTTTATATCTGATATCCAATTAAGATAACATCTACTAGTATTAAAATTTGGAAATTATGATTCTGATATTTATTCAGAAGAAAGTTTTATTTCATTTAGCTTGTATGTACCTGCCCACTTCCATTAACGTCGTGTGATAATATTACCACACAATTATTCATATAGACTACTTGTATTTCTAGACTGACATGATTATAATGAAATATAATTTGATTACTGCCAGCCAAAGTATTGACTTAATATAATTTAATAAATTGATGAGATATTATGTATTTTTGGTTAGTGACCCTGACTGCTGAGCCAGAGGTTGTGGGTTCGATTCCCACCCAGGACAAATAGTTGTGTGATGAGCATGACCATTTGTTCTATGTCCGGGTGTAATTTATCTATAATATGTATGTATTTAGAAATATATATGAATGTTTATCAGCAGTCTGGTTACCATGTTACAGGCTCTGCCTAGTTTGGGATCATACCGTGTCTGAGATGTGTGAAGTTATTATTACTATTATTATATTATGTAACTATTAGAAATTATTAATTTTTCGTAAACCTAATTGCTTCAATTTTCACTTTACGCTTAACTAAAACTTTTCACCAACGGTGAATCAATCAATTGTTTTGATACTAATACTCTGTGCCATTTTCGGTTAAACTATTGACCAATCGTGAATCAATCAGTTACATCGGTTATATGCGAATCGAGGACTCAATGTGGCGCTCAGAAATATTGTATGGCACCAATTAAATTATAGGTTTTTGCTGTCAGTTTTATCACAGTGGACCCACTGTCTTTTAACGTAATTAATGAATATTTTTTATCATTCATGCTTTTTGTTATCAGTTAGGTATATTTGTAGAACCTTTTTCGCATTACCAATCAAATTACCCATGTATATTTATTTCTTGGTGTTCGTCCTCAACCTTTAAACATATTTTAGGTTAATTAAGGAGTCCGCTTGCACCATGTTAAATATGAAAAAAAAAAATGAGTACTTATATATTTCATTCACTCCAATTTTTTTTTCATCTAACACCCTGGCATCACTTCATTCTTCCTGAATTTGTCGTTGAGAATCCCCGGAGTTGCCAATTCAGTCTGAAGGAGGTTTGAGAAGTACCTAATTAGAGAACATTAACTATAACAATCAAGGATTTAAATAGTTATTCAAATCCTCTTTTTGTACCCAAAACTACACAAAGGTCAAGAGTTTCTTCATGACTATATTTGTTTGGTAACTAAAGTTAGTAGCCAGCTATGAAGCAGCACGCTGACTAAGACAACAGTTTACACTCAACAATGTTATGACGTATTATCTTTCCCTTTCTAAAGTGAACAGAATCGAAGTCTGTACCCCCCATGCACTTATCTAAATATGAGCGATATTATCGTTTCGTAAAAATTATGTTTCACATTACGACATATCAAAATAGTCAAGTGTAACACTCCCATTTTATCAAATGTTAAAAGATAAGAAAGATTCGCACAAACGATTCAGTAGATAACACGCTTTCCTGTCAACTTAAGGTATTCGTGACCTTGGCTTAAAAGGACACTTTTAACTATATTTTGCTTTTTATGTCGAGATATTTTAATTTAATTTTTTTTATTATTTTAAATCAATTAACATTTTACATTAGCATAACCTTAACATAGACATCAAGGCTTTACTTTACACTAATTAGTTTAAAGAAATATGAAGCAAATAAAAGTACTAAGTAGCAAATGCTATCTCAAATCTAGAAAGAATGTCTAATGAGACTGAGCAAAAGCTATCAGGACTGACCTAAAAGTTTTATACAGTTTCATATTACAAAGAATTTTTTTTGTGTGATTACATTATAGCTGAATCATACCTTTCCTGTGACGTGGGTTGTAAGTATTCATTACAGAATTTCTAGCACAGGAGTTGTATTTATCAAAAGAGAAAAATATAAATGTTTAATTTCCGAACACCGGTTCTTATTCTTAACTTATATAATATCCTCAAACAAGGTGTTACAATATGAATCACTACACGCAAGTGATTACTTAGCAGGGTTGATTATTTTCAAACAACGTCAGTTATCAATGGTAGGTACCATGTTTCAATAAGAATGTCCACCAATTGTCTCCGTGAATAAATTGATGCAGATTAATAAAGTGGTCGGCGATAAGTGACGTGTGTTATCAATAATGTTTCACTTGCAAGTCGGCAGTTGAGCCAAGACTGGCACGTTGGACGACCGTCATCGGTGCCATTTTTTAAAAAGAGAACATTCATCATCGATAAATAAGTATATGAATAATTGTGATGAATTTTCGTGAATCGTGGTATATTCTGTGTTCTAATTGTTGGTTGGGGAATTTGGATGTGTGAGCTTTGAAACCACGTGACCGATGAAGAAATGACGACGGGAATATATGGATTGTTTAATGATTGTCGCACTTATGGGAAACTGTGAGTTGATTTATCTTGTAATAAGTTTTAGCCACAACTTCGATTGCGCCAACGTTTAGGGCTACAGAAACATTTTATTTCAATCTTCTATACTTTAATCAATTTGGCGAGACCTGAACTTTAACATTTACTAGATCAAAAACAAAACTCAGTATTGTAAGTTCATTACAGAAATAGTTTTCCACCAGTGATTCATATACTGCTAAAGATGTGAAGTTCGTACAAGTTATACCAATGAAATGAAATATAACACAATGAAAATTCCAAATCTGAATTTATTACTATGTTCGATATGACGTAATTAGTAGTATTTGAAATGTGTTCTGCGCTCACGCATCGGCAATAATGGGCTGGACTTCGCGAACAATACTGTCGGGGTTAGAAGTGGTAGGAATTTTAATAAAGGTAGGCGTAGTACGTTATGACTGTGACGGAGAACTATGTGATTTTTATCGGATTCTGATGATCCGATACGCCCTTGGGGGCAAACATAGCACGCATATCGAGGCAAGGCATTCGAGAAGAACAAATATACCTATAGAGTAAGTTCAATAATACGATTCTATGTTAACTGTTTGAGTCATCTCATCTCGGATTCTTGCACAATATTGTACCTAGAAAAACTTGTAAGAAAGTTGTAACTCTTTTAACTACTTCTCATTGTTAATTTTTTTTTCCATATGACGTAGGACCTACATGATATATACTTAGTATTTAATTTGATAAGGAAACGCGGTAGGTATATAAAGAAAATGAGGAAGATCGTAGTTGTATGGTGTGCTGAATAAGCTCAGTTGCAGAACGTCGACTCTCCAGAATATTCTTTTGCAAAATGCCTCTTCAGCAAAAACATTTTTAGCTCTCTCTCGCCCTCTGTCTCTCTCTCTCGCTAAGAGAGAGAGAGAGAGAAAGAGATATCTCTCTCTCTCTCTCTCTCTTTCTCTTTCTCTCTTTCTCTCTCTTAAATAACATTTACTAGATGTGGTAGTGATACAGAGTACTAGACTAAAACAGTTGTACGATCGAATTTATTTTTCAGTTTTTCAAGTTATTCCATATTTTCATGGCTCATTTGAAAAAAAGGTTTTGTTTTTGGCAATAAAAACCTGTTTCTAACTGTTACATATTTCTGTTGGTATTGTAGTAATTTTATAGTATATTACAATAATAACTACAAAGAGTCGATAGTATTTTTATTCTGTCAAGTTTCCTTAATTATTAGTAGATTTTATTAGTTATTAGATTATATCATATATCAGATCACGTTCCAGAAGGACACACGAGTTGAAATTCATCGTGTTTACATATTGATACAAAAAAAGTCAGGGTGCGGCTGTGTCGTGGACACGGCCGTGTGTTTTACGTAAATACGTTTACGTAACAGGTAATATTTTCTGAGGTAGGTAGAAGTCGTGCTACTACCGTTAGTTTTTTTCGTGATTTCAATGATTTTCAAGGAGGTTTAATAGGGATAGGCTCAACCGCCCCAGCTGCAGATGTACTGCGCCGTCGCGTCGTTGATCCGTTTGGATGCCTTCACTCTGTCTTATGGTGTTTTATGGGATCAATCTTGAGAAGCCTTTTCCAACCATAGAGGATTGCTATAATTTGATTTGCCTTTTTGACAAGGATAGGCCGCATTAGATATATTATTTAGTTTTTTCTATACCGTAAATATTTTCTGTAACCATTTTAAACTTATGTTTTATATACGCAATCGGTTAAAATCTATACTTACCTGTAACAATACTAAAACAGTTTTATTTAAGGAAAAATAAACGCTTATCTACATTTTCCACTTGAGATAATAAGCCTAGACATGTTAAATCACGCATAGACCACATAATCTCTCAGCTTGTTACTAGCTCATCAAATTATCCATAGTTCAGTCTGTACGAAGGGTTACAATAGCCTATTGTTTCCTACAGTATTGTCTGCACTTTACTACCTTTTAGTTCGTGTGCATACTGTGCATAGGCACTTATGTAAATAAGAGACTATATAATAACTTCGTTACAAGGATTGTGAAATTCATTATGACTTTTTTGATTAAGTTACTGGCCACAAAATGTCTTATGATGTTGTTATGTGCTACAGGATTTCAAGCTAGTCCTAGTTAATTTTTGGACTTTAGTTTTTTTAGTTTTCTAAAGTCCGTACACCCGGTTCATGGATTACCTGCATTACCTTAGATGTTAATCGCATTTAACTCAAGGTTTCGAATTTAGCTTACATAGATTGATGATTTGCCGTTGTGCTATGAACAGAGGAAGTCATACAGACTGCGAGGGACCCTCTTGAACAGACGAGGTTGTGGCCCTGGGTTTGATTAGATAATAATATGTAGTAGCAACAACTACAGTATTTATTGAGGCTACTATATTTACGGTAGTTGTACTGGCAACACCAAAAGTGGATAGTAAGTATTTTAACACATTTAAAAAATCTACTTATTATTTGTCTATTTTTAGTCGTCTAATTTATTATTCCTACTTTATAACCTAATAATATATTTAGTTTTATTATAATACGACATATCGTTAGTAAAAAAGGAATTAACAAACTACCTTAGTATACTTATTTAAAAAAAAAAACAAATATTTTAGCGTTTAATTCTTTAAACTCAAAATGTATAATTGACAATCCTACTTCCTACTAATATTATAAACTCTTTCACGCCAAAACTACTGAACCGATTGCGATGAAACTTGGCATGTAGATAGCTTTAAACCTGGATTAACATATATGCTACTTTTTATCCCCATATTCCCACGGGATCGGGACTTACGCGGGTGAAACTGCGGGGCGCTGCTAGTAAGAAATACTTACTCCCTTCCCCAAGTATGGAATTTATTTCTCTTTGAAGTTATGGCCAACTTCATCTGTATCTTGAATACTGGTGGTTTATATGTAAAAATATGTAAAATGTAATGTGGATTTTAATTTTTTTTTTTAATTTTAGAGATTTGTAGGGTACCCTCGGGGACCACCTCACCGTGCACTGGGCGTAGTAGTTATATCAATCACACTGTGTTCTGTCACGGGTAGGGTTTCGAAAACTCGATAGTCACAGGATCGCGGGACACGAGACAGCCCACAGGTACTTCCCGAAGTTGCCGTGCCCAGTAAGAACCTGCGTCAGCCGGTAATAGAGACTGACATGACCCCTGTGTAGCCATTCCTTTATGACGGGCCTTACTGCCAAACGGGCCTTACAGGCAAACGAGCAGACGGGTCACCTGATAGTAAATGACTACCGCTGCCCATGGGTATCTGCAACTCAAGAGTCACAAGTGCGTTGCCGACCTTTAAGGTGGGAGTAGGGTAAGGGTGGAAGAGGGGGAGAGGATGGGGGATTAGGGAAGGGTTACCTCACACACTCGGCGAAAAGCAATGCAAACATTGCTTCGCTGCCAGTTTTTTGTGAGGCAGTTGTATCACTCCGGTAGAGCCGGCCCGTACGTGCGGAAGCATGGCTCTCCCACGATCAATTTTCAAATTTTCTGGACGAAAGTTCTGTACTCCTGACATGTGTGCAAAATTTCATGATAAAGGGTTGAGTAGTTAAAGCCTGAAAGCAAAACAAACAAACAAACAAACCATTATTATTAATTTAGAATATATTTTTTATTAAATCAATAGCGTGATTTAAATTCCAATACGCATAAATGTGGCTTCATTATTTCCAATGTCAAACACCTGTTCAGATAATAATATACTTTATCAAACCACGTACAATTATGTAAACTTTGACCTCTAAATTCGGTTATTATTAAGAATGACGTCTCGATTATAAATTACAGGATTTGTGAGTTTCAATATTTAAATACAACTCGTGTAATCCGGATAATATTATGTATCATAATACCTATATTACACAAGTTTTCGACGATTTATGAAGTTTGCCGACCTGTTCAAAGTCAGCAATATGAACTAGTGTCCAACCCCTTCTGTAAAAGTCCAGTAGCATATTCTTTATGCAGGTCTCATATTAGACTCCGCTAATTTGTATCCGTGAATTACAAAAATTGTATCCGTGGTTAAAAGTAGCTGAGTGTGACAACCTAAATTAGGTCCTGTTCCGTGTAACCTGTTATTGGAACAAGTATCTTACACGTAAAATTTAAAAATAAAAATTTCTGCTCATCCTTATGAGCATAATTAGTCAAATTATTACGTAGTACTTATGAAAGCCAGCAGCTGCATTTACACTTAGCAAGCTATTGGCAACGTAATAACAGCCTACGAGAAAATACCGGCACTAAAAACTCATTGTCACTTTTGTCCAAGTTGCAAGATTTACATGCGGAGGTGTAAAAGTCAAACATGTGTTTCCAGTTACATTTCGTTTACATATTACATATAATTCTAACCAGCAGATAGTAAAGTAACCACAAAACATCTGGCTTGAAGTCGTCCTATCAGAGTCAAGGTCTGCCCGGATCCTCGGAGGCTTGAGTACTAGGGTGACCCGGATACACCGGGTCACTTGCAATAGACCACTTGTGTCGGAACACCGTGTGGTTTTAGTAATTTCGATTCCAACTTACTACGTCACTGTTAGCTCCGGTGAGGTGGCATGACCACGGGTCACACGATAAAAAGGTTTGTACGAGTAGTCGTCCTGGCACTCATCTGGTGCAAGGGCACAATTTAGTGGTCTGGTCAATCAATTAAATAATCGTATCTAATTACTACTTCCTAAATATAATAGTAGACGTGGCGTAACTTTAGTGTATGGATATTTCTACTTTTATATTCTGATAACTCTTCAAATAGCTGCTGAAAGAACAGAAAGAAAGAAAGAAAGAAAGAATATTTTATTTGGTACAGTCAATTTGCTGTTATCGCTACATTCAATTTATCGCTTACTAAGCTTCAATCGCAATCAAGAACTCCTTACGTAACAGCTTCGTTCTTAATTTTCCATCTAAAATAAATCTCTACATACAAAATGTACAAATAATGAGCTTACAATCGTTTTCACGCGTCCGTACTCAGAATAAATTGGCCTGAATTGTTAGGCATGCGCAAGCGCCGGCCATCCGTTAATATCGCGTGTCTGGATTATTTCATATTGTTCGTTAAAAGACTATTTATTTTCTATCGAAAAAGGGACATTTTACATTTTTTTTTTTTTACCAATATTACAATGTATTTATTAAAATTGACTTGAAAAAATACTTATATGTGATTTTTTTTGTAATTTATAAACTTGTACCGACCAACCTTCATTTGGGCCGGTCTATTTCACTGTAAAAATTTTCCCCGGTTTTGGAGCATTTTTTATAGATGCTTTGCTCCTATTGGTTGAAGCGTGATGTTAAATAGCCTATAGCCTTCCTTGTTGAATGGGCTATCCAACACTAAAATAATTTTTCAATTCGCACCAGTGGTTCCTGAGATACATTACAATTATGGCCTTTAAGTCTCGAAAATTTTAATAAAATTACAACATTATAACCATGAACATACGTGATGCACAGACAAACGAAAACAAAATGTTTATAGAAAAAGTGAAAACACGTTTATATTATTATGTATCACATTCGTGCCAAGGCTTCGTAGTTATCAAAACAAACCGGTCTCCAGCGAAGGCTGCACTATTGATATCGGCTACTCTATCTAAACTGTACCTTTACTACATTTTGCCCGGGGTTTTTCTCGCGTTCATCATTTTGTCAATCTATTCAATGATATTTGGAAACAGTACGAATTTCATAATGATCGGTTGAGTAGTTGAGTCGGGAAAGCGTCACAAACAGACAAACAAACTCACATTCGTATTTATAATTTTTTTTCTTCTTTTTTTTAGAAAGACATCTCCCGCATTATATAGCTAAGATATTCCTTATAGAAGCTGATACGGTATTAGTAGGTTAATAGCTATCATCCATTTTTCGATAACGTTATCAGTACACCTCAAGTGAGAATCTATACATATTGTAGAATAAATATAGATTTATCATAATACTCACCTTTGGCTATCAGTTTCAACTGCTGGAGAGATAATACTAACAGGAGAGCTTAAGGGCCAACGAGGGTTAGTAACCTTGGGCAAGAAATTGCCTCTCAGCATACTAGATACACTTGTACGTAATTCTATATAAATAAAATATTAACATCAACATCATAAGTATATTATTCCGATCATATTATGTCTGTGTATGTGTGGTTTCAGATGGATCGATTCTGACACATTGCCCACCGAAAACCCCGGTGAGTCAATGGCCCGTGGGGGTTTCCACACGCACAAAAAAACTCTTTTACTTGCCATAGTACAATGCATAGAACAATAAATCCTTAAATAATTGTCTTCAAAAAGTACAATGGACCTTAACACTTCTATATTACGCCACTTGAACTTTTATTTAACTAGTTTATCATCACCCTTGGGGTTGTAAACTTTTCTATTCAGAATTAGCAAAGAAATTGCTTAATAATCACATAAAAAATACACAGTAGAATTAAAATATCCTCTGGTTTTAAAGTAAGTTAAAAACTAGTTAAAGTTTTATCATGAGCCGGCAAATAAACTTGTTTGCCACACTTAGATGTGCAGAACAAAACTATATTTATTACCCAATGGTGCCGATTCTATTGTACACTCGACTAAACTAAAACCTGACTTAATTTCTTCAAATGAAATCAACCTAGTGTTCTTCGTAATAAGGTCTATTTGTTACTAGCATCTATTTCTTAGCGCCGCTAAATTTCACTAAAACCTGTCAACGTATACTCAACTTTATGTCCACGCAGCGAGAGTCTCCATTTATTCAAACGCTGTATGATTGCCGTATAAAAACTTGTTCAAAACGAACAAGGATGACGTATTTTTAATTTACACCTACGAAGACGCTTACTAAAAACACAGAGCAAAAGAGATGGCATTCAACGGATAACGGCTCTCGCTACGTGGTATTAAAGTTTATTTAGGCGTATCAAACTTTAGTCGACAAATAAATTGCTTATTTCGATAGCGACATATGTTACCTACTTGTTTCAATTTGAAATAAGACCTTGTTGTGAAGTGTACAAGGTTTACATCTTATATAAAGAAAATTTAGTGAATTTTAATTTAGCGAGTTAAGTAACAGAATTGGGACCAATATTCTTGAATGTAAGAATGTCGTATAGCTAATGCATATTTTCGAAAGTTGATGTATGACTGTTATTATCATTAACAAATAATAGCACATTACATCTGTAGAGCATGTGACTACAAAATAGATAATACGAACATATGTTTGCGCACTTTGATCTCATAAATTTTGTACTTGTTGATCACGTCACAACTAAGTGTGATAGAATAGACACGGGACAGTAAGTTCAATTCATACAACGGTAGCGAAAGTAGATTGTACGTGTGTGTACCTGATTGCACTTATGAGGACATGCAAGAGGCGTAACTAAGTACTGTCATTTTGTGTATTGTGCTTCGTACTGACGCGAAAATAATTATACAAGATGCATCCCTTACCATTGTACGGAGATAATTTACTGTTCTGTCTCTATTGTGGTACAGCTAAGTATTCAATATCGTAATACTTTCTATCTTTATTCTCCATAAAATTATTATTTTTGTTATATCACCACGTGGAAGAGATAAGCGGACGTTCGCTAAATTAGACGCAGAAAACATACTTCCTATTTTACAGATCTGTGTAAACCTAGAACGATAACTTAATAAACTGTCAGTATTTTCTCATGATGGGACTGAAAAATAAGGTATATTGGTTGGGATTTACTGCAAGAAACCTGCCTTCAACCTTCAGTATCGTATCTCTTTATAAGTGTTATGATTATCTTCTGTTTTAAATTTAAATTTGATAATTGGCTAATGAAACGGAAAACAGTCACAGTACAGAATATTATCTTACTGGATCGACCTGTTAATGATTGGTGTTATTAATTACTAAGATAATGTAAATACAGCTAATCGAAATTACTGTGAAACGATGCCGTTTTTTCTCATTGATTTTGATAGCTTAAGTTCCAAAAAAGGCAAAGAAAGCCTTGTTTGAATAACCCCATTCTGTAATTTGTGCACTAAGAAAATCTTTAATGAAAGTTAGACTAGCTGTTGCCCGTGACTTCGGCCGAGTGGATATTTTAGTGAAATGTGTCCCACGGAAACCGTACATTTGTTTGGATAAAAAGTAACCCATGTGCTATTACAGACTATAATCTATATCTATGCCAAATTTCGTCCAGATCTGTACAGACGTTTTTTCGTGAATGATCTTTCGCCTTTATCATATTAGTAAGAAGTGAGATTAAGATGGATTTATAGAATAGCGAACTGTTTCTTTGTCCACAGGCCTCTTCAAAGGCTCAACAACAACATTAGACGGGATCGGTCTCCGGCCGATGCCGGCCGAACGACCGAAGACGTTAAGAAAGCTAAAGTCTGTGTATGACGCATCGCCGACAGACGCTCCACCGCCACCGTCTAACCTAAGCAGCAATGGACAGACGGACAGAAATATCAACGGAATGGAGGAAGAGGTCAGGAGGAGAAGTAATACGACAAGTTCTACACAGAGCGGCGAGAAGTCATTGTCAATACTTAGTCCGTTCGATGAGCAGGTAACACTATCAATTCTTACTTTTTTAAATAATACAATAGTAATTTATTAGATAGAAGAAACAATAGAATAAATGCTTAAATATAGAGTATTTCTACTGCGGAAATATTTATACTGTGGACAATATACACTTTAAAGAATGTTAGATTTGTCTGATTTAACTTATAAAATAGGCGTTTTGTTTTTTAAAATACATAATCTTAAAATAAGTATACGGTTACCATAATATAATAATAAACTGAAAATGTATCAAAAATATGATATAGTAATAATACATAATAATAACGTCATCACACATCACACACACGGCCGTCTGATCCCCAAATAGGCGGAGCCTGTATTATGGTAACCAGACTGCTGATAAACATACTTACATATTACTAAATGGTGTCGCCGAAAATTTCCCCACGAAACTGTATGACCCAAATCGGTTTAATTTCTATCTTATTTTACTAATATTTTTTATTATTCTATTTTCCCCTTTATAAGCATCGTTACCCACTTACCATCACGCTATTTGCTTGTTTAAAACTTATTAGTTAAATAAAATAAAGTTAAAAATAAATAAATGTTACATTCACTTCAAATTATCTATCAACAGTTACTTCAATTAGCCATAACAGCGAAACCACACATGTTTCAATAAAACGTTGTAATTTATACAACAATTAACATATTATTTAACGATTACACGTGATTACGTGTTTAATTATATGTCTAACATAAATTTCCAAGTTAATAACAATAACGCAAGAATCAATTAACCTATAGATTAAGTTTTCTTTGCAGGTCATATTAAATTACCTCATTTAAAACAACATTTATTTCGGTATATTTTGTTAGAAAATATTCATATATGTATTTTGTAAAGTCAACATGAGTATATTGAGTATCACGGACGCAACATTGAATAGAAATTAAGATACTTTATCTGTACTACAGTATGGGGTTTTTCTAGAAAGGAGTGTATAGGTTTTGAAAGCGTCGGTAACGCGCATGCGAGTCCTCTGGAATTGCAAGCGTCCATAGGCTACGGTAACCGCTTACCATCAGGCGGTATGCTTGATTGGCGGTCATATTTTTTTGTTTTGTTTGTTTATTTAAACGCGCTAATCTCTGGAACTGTTAGTTGGATTTGAATAATTATTTTTTTGTATTGGATAGGGTATTCATTGAGGAAGGTTATAGGCTATGTAACATCACGCTTCAGCCCTTAGGAGCGGAACAGAAACGCAGGTGAAGCTGCGGGGAACTGCTAGTCAGTTATTAATAAAGTATTTGTTTATTAGGATTGAGAACCGTTTGTTTGAATTATTGCAATTATATTCGACTAGAGACTTAATCTACACTAGGAGACTGTTATACAGCAGTATTAACAGCTGAGTCCAAGTCGGACTGCAATCTGCAACCTGTAAGCGAAACTACTGGTTTCTATTAAAAAGATTCAGAGAAGGTCAGCACCAGAGCGACGCTGACGGCAGAGTGGTAGTGTTGTACGACGATCTGTCTCGCGCAAAGGTATGAGAATTATAAGCCTACAGCCGCTGAATGTGCGGTCTGCAGCCCGCAGGACTGCAGGTAACAATGAGATCGACTGCAACTGCCGCAATGTGGGAGATAGTGATGGAAATTTTTGTCTGTAGACGCAATTTGAGCATTTTATTTAAAAAAAAGTTTCGCACATAAGATACTAGCAACTCGCCACGGCTTCGCACGGGTAGCAGAGACATCTTCAACAATCATTATCATATTTCAACCAATTTACACACACACACGTCACACGCGGCGGGTGACTTTGATTTATAATATGTAGTGATATTACTCCACAGGATCATAGCGTGATGTTATTAACCATCTAAGATTCTTCAATAAACAAGATATCTAACGCAAAAATAATATAATAAAATAATAGCTGTAGGCTGCAGTTTCACTCGTGTTAACTTTTAAACTAATAACATGAAAAATTTGTATATGTTAGTCATCTCGAGGTTAATATGTTCCTTAATGCCGTGATTATAAATAAACACCATAGGCTAAACTTGGAATATTCACAATCATAATTATGACGTCAGTAAAGGTGTAATTAACCCTTTTTTTAAGCAAGAAATTAAAGGGCCTAATGACCGCGACAGATGCACAAAACAATTTGCAATAACAATTGAATTTGTGTAAGAATGGCGCATGTTATAACAAAGGCAGGAAGTTGGGGAATTATCTCTGTAACACCTTTGATTTGTATCATATTAATATACATGAATATTTGTGGAGACAACTGCATGTCATCTGCTTTGACTGCAAAATTTGCCTTAGGTTTGTTCCCTCTATGTTTATTATGGTAGGTATTTTCTGCGAAATTCTACCCCATGAATTAAGTTATAAAACATACTAGCTAAACCTGGTCACGGTATGCTGTGGCTCAGTGAAATTTCAATGTTGCCATGACAGCTGATGTTACATCAACAATTATTATATCAAGGTAATGAAGACAAATTATAAGTCAATCCTACTAATATTATAAACGTGAAAGTTTGTGAGGATGTATGGATGTTTGTTCTTCTTTCACGTAAAAACTACAGAACCGATTGCGTTGAAACTTGGTATGTAGATAGCTCGAAATTGCATTAACACATAGGCTACTTTTTATCCCGATATTCTCACAGGACCGGGACTTACGCGGGGCGCAGCTAGTCTAAAATAAAACGTAGAATTTTCCGTGTAAAGATTTCCAGTCAATTCATCAAACGTATTACGCGATTTGCGGCCACAAATATACGAAAATCGTGAGGAGCCCTGTAAGTAGGCCACAGCCGATTCTTGATTAAATAGGAATCTCCTCAGTAGTCAGCAGTAAGACTATCAGTGTTATGAGGTTTTATAGGCTTGTTTGATACCACGAGCAGAGCAGAAAGGTACCTTCTCTAAACTGCGGTAGGTTACGTCTTTTGTCGGCTATTGTCAGAGGGTTCGGACTTCGCGGCATCAGCTAGTTCGAGTTACAGGTATGCGAACTTGACCTGCTCGTGTTTAAACTCCCCAATCCATCCGTATAACCTTTAAATCTCTTACCTTCGATTGCCTGTCATCTATCTTTTCCTTTCAATATACTCACAATATTCCCATTTTTTAACAGATTTCAAAAAAGGAGGAGGTTCTATGTTCCACTGTATATATATTTTTTTTCCGTTGACGGCAATAGGCTTGACAAAATTATAATAGGCAAATTGTAGGTGTTTAATACCTGTATCCCTTCTGAGTGCATGTATGTATGTATTTTCTGTCTGAGTCTGGGTGTTCTTTGTGTCCGTTGTTTGAATGTTTGTGAAGCCCCCCGCTACACAGGATTAATCCTAATGCGGGAGTTGTCTTTTTTAAATAAGAAATAATATTTTTTTATGAACAGTGGAACTCACTTAAACATTAAATGTCTTTATTTTCACACCATAAAATCTTTCTTCAAAGACTCGTGAGAAGGGTAGGTAGAATTGGCAAAGGAGAGAATAATAAATGGTCTAGAATAGTGGTCTATTGTAGACCATTTATTATTCGACAAGATTTATATTATTTGACCATCGTGGGTAGACTTAGGTGTTTTTCCCTTTGTAAGCTATTTTGTGTTATCTCTTTATAAATAGTGACTAAGATAATTATGGAAATGGATTGCGTTTATGTACGAGTCTAAAAGCCCGTATAACTTAACATCAAAATGTCAATTAACAATGCAAATATGGGTGATAAGGTTTTGTTTCGTCAACGGAACGGCATTCATGATGGTTTGTCATTGCTTCTATGCTTAATAGCGGTTGTCTCGCTACTTTTGTATTCCATTTATAAACATAGGATAGTTAAAACACATGAATAGTGTAGTTCATAAGGTCAAGATATGGCACTTGAGGGCGAAAGATAACATACGACAATATTTAATACTTGGTTCTCAGTTATGAGCCTGTTAGAAAAGAGGTGAGTTATTTTACAGTTAACGAATATTGAAAGGTAAAATACATAAAACATATGACAATCACTTTATTCTTCCTGCATTGATGCAGGAAGAATAAAGTGATTGTCATATGTTTTATGTATTTATTAATTTATCATCTGTGACAAAAGTAGAGAGTTTCACCCGGTATACTTCGTAGTAGTGAGCCGCGCAACTTCGTCTGCGTTTGTAAATTTTCCCCGTTTTTGCAACGTTCTCATTAATGCTCCGCTCCTAGTGGTCGTAGTGTGATGTTATTTAACCTATAGCCTTCCTCGATAAATGGGCTATCCAACACTAAACAAATTTCAAAATCGGATCAGTAGTACCGGAAATTACCCCGAACATCTAAACTCACAAACTTTATTTCTTTACAATATTACTATAGATGTACTTAGAACTTTGATTTTGAAGATTTGAACTTCATATTGTTGTATGATGATATGATGTCTGTTATTTTATATATTTGTGGTATTTTTATTCTAGGAGTATTATTTACGCTTCCTGCAAATACATTGCAAATGATGGACTTAATGCCGTAGACATTTTCTACCTTTGGGTGATGCAGAGACGTGTAAGAAAATCAAACTTCAAAATTTATGTTGTACTTGGCAATAGACGTACATTTGATATTATGTACAAACTAAGATTACTGGATAAATATAAAAAGCGATGTATTTCTGTGGGGATGATTAATTGAGAAGACAGGATATATTCCAATTCGAGTTTAATATTATTTCTTAACAGTATAACCGTCCAGCGCAACAACCAACACGGGCTAGACTCGGTAACCCACTCCTTCATTCTGCAAGCACACCATTCACTCTTCCTTCTAATAATCGTCTCACTCACTACTACATACATTTGTTCGACTAATTTATAATCCTACATTTTGAAGATTACATTAAATCTAGGGCGTATCGAAGGGAAGATAACAAATATTTGTGATATTGAATACATAATAGGTATATACTATTAAATACTGATTTTATTACTACATATTAGGATACTAATTCTGCTCTTACGTTGTCCGGTCTACTATAAGTCTATAACACAAGACGTCGCGTCAGCGCACATGCTACAACATAAAAAAATCCTTAAAAAGTTTGGAAGCGTTTGTTATTATGTGGATATATTGATTGAAATATCCATGTGTTCGCCTTTGTTTATAACTGATACTTTATAAAGGATACACAGACTGCATGTCTGCGCTACGTGACAAAGAGACAAACAAGGTTTTACACTTATATCGTAACGACATGACGACTTGTTCTTTAAACAATAGGTAATTTACTGCTATAGGCTTTTGATAGGCAATTTTCTTCACCGCAACGATACAGGTGTACATCGGACATTAAACCCAGTACCATGCGCGTGTCAATTGACATGCCAACGAATATACCAGCTGCTGGTACTTGCAAATATGCATATTATTCAGATAATTGTAGTTTATTTTTAACCACGTAATTTCGCAAACTTTTCTTTTTTGGAGTCCGAAGTTGATGGTTTTTTTTTATTTTTATAACTAAAAGCGATAAACACATGTCTTTTCTGACGGCAAAAGATCCACTAGGCTTATGTTACACGATATAGGCATGTCCTTCTCATTTCATCATTCTGCTGCAGGCTGGCTACACTAGATGACCTTTGGATCAATGATCTCAATATACACCTGAAATTCTCTATGATACTCTAAGAAGTTTAGTAGGCACAAGGTAATGATTAAACCTTCGTCACATTATGCCGAACGTATTAGGTTTGACTCCAAGTTCTTTGCTTCTTTCTCCATCAAGTCTCTCCTGAAATATTACACCAGAAAACTAATTCAAATATTCTTGATATTCTTGAGTAGTTATCTTCTTGTCTTATTACGTAGTTTTACGAGCACGGTAGCGGGGCGAGTCGAACGCAGCAGTCAGCGTGAAACTAAAATCTTTGCTATCTGCTCTCCTCTCACCGCTCCGTTAATGCAGGCACGCTAAAATACAAAAAAAGATAGCCTGAAATATCATATACCAGCATATCTATCAGTTGGGGGTTAGATAAACAAACATAAAATTTCGAGCGCAACCTTGAGTTCACTTTATCGCCAACCAAAATCCAGGACAGATAGATTCGTTAATCAGTATTTGTTCTATTTACTTGTACTATTGTTATTAATAATTATTATTTGATCAAATCAATAAGCAACGTGCATAGACCAACATTCATTTAGTCTTTTTTTCCGTCTACTGTCTTCTTGGTTAACTGTATAGAAATTTATTGGATGTCTTGGAGCCTTTTAAAATAAATAATTATTATATTAATATGTAACATATATGTGTAATGTGAATCCATTACATTCAAGTATCTGTATTCATGTGTAAGAGTACTTAACTATTTTTATGTTGCTATGATTTAACGGCTCATTATATTACAATTTTGTATAGGGGGAGACAATATTATTATCTGTTACATCTTTTATAACCACAAAAAAAACAGAACAAAAGAGGGACTAATGCGGGCAACCCTCATTCGGTGACACATGTATTATCTACATCTATATAAAGTGTTCTGTTTATCTCCATAACATAAATGTCGTACAGGTAGGCAGATGCAAGCGAACGGCAGGTGTGATGGCAGTTATAGTGAGAAGTGTAGAACCATATTGAATTACTAGCAGTTCCCCGCAACCTCACCCGCGTTTAACGTCACTGCTCCGCTCCTTAAAGTCGTAGCGTGATGTTAAATAGCTGTAATCTTCTTCCAAAATTGCACTATAAAATGCAGAAAGAATGATCCAAATCCAAGTTGTAGTTCCAGAGATTAACACGTTACCAAAAACATAATCTTCAACTTTGTTATATTTGCCAGCGCAGGCTTTGCTAAACTTCCCAATACCTCTCCTAATGAAGTAACTGCAATTGAATCGAAGAATTTAGTTCTGATTTCCTTTATATACCGTTTTTATTATGTTCCAGATTCATCGTATGACGGTTAGTAAAACCATCCACATAATTTTGTCCTATTAAACGTACCAGATTACGTTTTGAATTGTCAATTAGGATAACCTCTATGTCAAGTCAAATTCCTTAAAAATTACTTGAAAACGTCTTCTTTTTTTAACTAATATCTAACTAAATGATCAACACAATGTGACTGCAACTATAGGTTGCTTTGTCGAAAGTAAAACAAATCTATCTATATAAATAAAAAAAATTCGCCAAATGTGTTGCTACGCGCAAAACTCGAGAACGGCTCGACCAATTCGGCAATTTTTTTTTTATATTTTCATTAAGGTACAAGGAAGGTTCTTATGGAGAGAAAAAACGTAAAAATAGTAAAAATAACACTTTTCTTTTCCTATACAAACCACAGAGTAAATAATAATTAAAACACATATCCCCAGCTGTCAAACATTTGACGTCAATCAATAACTTTGGACAGAACGAAGTCTGTCGCGGCAGCTAATATATATATAAAAATGTCGTGTCACGTTGTTCCTAAATTATGCACACTTTGTGCAGTTTAGTCTAACTTGTCACAATATTTTTTTATTGCAAATTACTTAGTCACAGCAACGCGTGGCCGCCTGGGTAACTAGTAACATACAATAATAAATACATGCTTCTCAGTTTCTCGTGTTTAAATGAGCAGATAATAAAATACCCGATGAAACCTGTGAGCAAGTGAGAACAGTTCTATTTTTAATAGAGTCGAGGTAATAAAAAATGTCGGTACAGGTATCCGCAAAATGTAAAACATTCATCAGTCTGAGAACTTTAAGTCATTGTCTAATACTAGTTCAACGTATTCTTAATTATATTTTCCTACAAAAACACACATCGGATGTTAAAAGTAAAACAGTATCTTGGCATGTCCTTGATCGGTTACATCTTTGTTCACTAAAGAATATTATTATGGCAACCGAGGTATTAAATAATAAAGTGGATTATTTTTAAACTTTAACGTCTTGAATGCAAATTTAGAGATTGTCTGGACTGTGTCTATCTTACAGTCCACCACACATCAAGTTCTAATTTATACATCTAGGTAACAAGAATGAATTTTGTGGTAGACTCTCAGATATATGTAGCGTACAGTACAGACGATCTGTCAATTTGCATTCAAGACGCTAAAGTTTGAAAATAATCAACTTTTTTTTTTATTCTCTTTTAAATGCCTTTAATTGATGCATGCAATGCGATGATTTAGCAGTCAAGTTCACGAGTCGGTCTTTGCAACATTTTACTTAAATCATTATTATTTTGTTAACAGGAGGAATGGGCAAAGATTTCCGAGATAATGGCATCTTTTGGAAGCAAGCTCGTCAGGGAGTCAGTGTTCGTGTCTGAACTGGAACAAGAGTTCACATCTAGACTTGGCCTAAGCTGTTCCGAGTCCAGTTTAAGTGCCTCTGTGGCCTCTAGTCTAGGTCTTTGGCTTTCTGGCCTTGGCCTTCATGATTACGAGAGCCTCTTCTTGGAAAGTGGCTTCGACGATATCGATTTTATTGTAAGTATCTACAATTGTTTTTATTATTTTGTTTTAAATTGCGTAAATTGATCATAATCTAATTAATTGCATTTTCTGTTCACATGAAGAAAAAAGTTGTAATCGTGAAGTGTTCAAAAGAAAACAAATATAGAAAATGTACTTTAGATAAAATAAATACTAATCTTTTGATATTCCAGTATTACCTTCAGATACATACTACCTACTGTATCAGATTGTATCCAAAGGGAAAATTCAAAGTCTATTTTATTAAAATAATAACCGCACATTGCCCAGTTCCAACTTATCAAAATGTTCATACCGAATGAAAACATTTCTGCCAGATTATATTAAATAATTGGTATATTTAATAGATTTCGGCTAAAATATTTTATATCAATTACAACACTAAAACAAAATAAAACCCACATGTGCAATTTATTCTAAGCGGCTCTTAAAATGTTTTTAATACAACGTCTCTAATGTTTGTTCAGGTTTTTTTACGTTATATCTTCAAAATAATTTGCGTGATTTGAGAAAAGCTGGAAATAAAACAACCTTGCATTTTATCGTTACTCAGTAAATTACACAGATTAACTTGTAATTTTGTTCCAGAACGGTATACTAGACGAAAACGATCTCCGAGAAATGGGTATAGAAGAAAACGATAGACAAAAATTATTAGAATCAGCTAAACAATTACCTCTTAAAATAACTGAAATAAGCAATAACTATAACAATAACAATATAAGTAAAAACCAAAACGAATCAGTAGAGGAATGGCTAAAGAATATAAACTTAGAACAATATAGTGAAACTTTTAAGAAACATTTGTATGTAGATATGGATAGAGTGAGAAGGATCTGGGAGGTCGAACTGACGGCTGTGCTGGAGATACAGAAGGCTGGACATCGGAAAAGAATACTGGCGTCGGTGTCTGGTGAACATAATGGACCTGCTAATCATATGGAAGATATTAATGTTGATCTCAATACTCTGGTAAGTAATATGTTTTATGATAAAGATACTCTTATCTATTTTCATATTAAATTAATCATTAATTATTCAGGCCACAAAAATTCGCGCCACTCGAACTTCTCTTGACTATATGTTACAGATGTTTTTAGTCACGCTTGGTATCATAATTTCAAAATCATTAGCAAAAAAAAGGGTTCAAAGAAAAAGACACTTACTTGTTCTGAAAATTTTTTACCCTCATACACATGTCCTAATAGGATCTCTTATTGTCTCTCTCTTATTATCTATAATTTAAATTGTTCTTTGGTCTTATTTTTTTCTACAACTTTCTACAACAAGATTGTAACAACTCCAAAGACTACCTTAAGAAGGCTTTTCTCGAATACTATCCATTATTATTTCTTCGGCCAAGCAGAACTGTAAATTGTAGTGCTCCACATATGACTTGCTTCTAATCCATTGTAATTGCTATCACTTACCATCTATTAAGGTTATCAAATCCGGACTGGAATCCTATTTAATCGTTCGAATTAATCATTTGAAGTATTAAATATGACACTGCAGTGTTTGATATGCATTGGTGTGTCGATGTTGACACTGTGCATACTAATGCGGACTTCCCATAGGCCATGGGTTGATCAATGGCTTGAGAAAGCGATTACGAAATTCTATAGTAAGCTGTGCTATAAATGTTACGTGAGTTTTGAAGACGTGTCGTGATAGACTTGTTGAATTTGATTTATTAGATTGAAGTAGGGTAATGACTGCTTTGATTTTAACACGTCAGAACTGTGATGTGCATTAGAACATTTTATTGGCGTGGAAAGTTTTGGAAAGTGGAGTTAGCAGATGTAAAGTGTGGACGAGAAGTTTCTAATAAGACTGGACTACAATGATGGAATTCCATAAGGTTGTTTAAATAATATGATATCAAACAAGTCGTTGTGGTTGATGAATTGATATTGATGATGAATTTGAAACAATTGGTCTTTAGTATGAAATGGTGTTCTCATCATTTAGAAATATATAATTTGGTGCAGTTAAGGTATAGTTAACAATTGCACCTGACGTAGATAAACAAAATACCTTCGCTTAAACTACAGCGAATGTATTTTATTCTATAATATTAAGCTCAGTTCATCCCTGTCCGTGTCGTTCATAGTCAGGGTTAGAGTGTTGTATTTTAATTTCAGTTGATAAACGTATAGAATCAATAATTATTAAAAAGTAAACTATGAACTTCAGAATTTGGCGCTTATCACACAATTGTACGAAGTGAAGAAAATTGACGATCTCACCCAAATGCGAATGAGTGAAACGTGTTCCTAAATAAATAATTAAAGTAAGAATCGAAAATTAACGACGGTTCTTCGGATGAAAGACCCTCAATCCTCACATGGAACTGAATTTGAACCTTAGTAAGAGCGACGTCGGGGTATGATCCTCAAACAATGAACCTCCTACTCTCATGTTCTATGTGCTTAAATTAATATTTTGATTTTGGCGCGCCACAGCCAATACATTTCACAAGGCTCACTTATGATGACCCCTCTCAATTATTATTACGATACAAAGATAATCCAGCAAAGAAGAAGAAAAAGAAGTTAGTAGTTCTCCTAGACACCAAATAATATAATATATATACACATAAGTAAGTAAAATCATATATTTCATTACTCTTAATAATGGTACTTTGAGGAACCAATTGTGTTTGAGAGTTTAATACATATAGACGACGTTATTGTTTATAAGTTCGAAACATTTTTTACGTACCTAATAATCTCGGGGCACAGATTATATTAAATTATATTTTAATAAATTTTATCGGTTTCCCGGAACAAAGCCTTTTACAAATGCAAGTATAAATATGTTATTTTTTATAATACTGTTATAATAAATGTTTATTACTATACATTTTCTACTTTGTGTTTAGTTTTCCAAATAAATGAAATAAGTTAATATTGCTGACCTTGATTAGATTAATAGACCCTTGTCAGATAAAGATTTACGTGAGATGTATCTAATACTTTTACGTGTTCTCGATCGTAAATAAACATTAAATGCGCTAACTTCTTTCAAATTTGGTTTGGAAAGATATTCAATGTAAAAATATTAACATTTTTTAAATAGGTATTGTTATATGTTTCGTTCCTGACCGTGTCTAATGTTTGGAACAAATCTTAAATAGCATGACATAATTATTATGCTCTGCTGGTTGATTTTAAAGTAAGTATTTAAGATTAGATTTCAGATCTCAAAATAAAATCCCCTTCACTCCTACGAAAACTAAGTACTGTTTTCAACTATACTTAAGAAAGTCTTTTCAGAGATTCATTTTTTTTTAAATTGGTGCATCATTATAGGCACGCCATTTGTATCACGACAAATATTATGTGATACATTAAAATCACTGTTTGTTTGTTCGTATTGTATGTGATACCGTACCGTTCATCTGATCATTAAATTTTGCATTCACATTGCAAGGTAAACAGTAAATTACAAAGGGTGTATCCTTTGTAATTAACTGTTCCCAATGGATGAAAAAATTACTCTTACACGAGCGAAGCCGCGGGCAAAAGCTATTTATTTCACACAAAAATATAGAGTCATTTATTAAAACTCAGGCACAATGTTTTGTTGATACATATATCATATATTATTTGGCAGAGGAATATTAAGGCTGACGATGATCGAAGGGTGCGTCACGCGTATGTACAAGTTTATTGGCTTACTAAAGTACGATTCACACCGAACGGGCCGCGCCGGAGCGCGTCGAGTCGCGCCTCGGTAGCCGAGCAAGTGGGTGGAGCCAACCGCCATGCAAAAATGAATTTTAAGTAATAAATATGAACTTGAATTTCTATTACCGTACGCGCTCCGGCGCGGCCCGTTCGGTGTGAATCGTACTTTAATGTCCTTCAGATTGGATATGAGTGATAATTCTTGTTTTCAGCTTAATCCATGACTTCCAGTCTTCCAGTAACAAAATGGTGTACAGGTCACTTCATATTTACGAAGATATTAACTCTGTTTTCAATAAATATACACTGATATCTCCGGATGGTTCAATCACAGCAATAAAGTGAACAATTTGTTCAATCAAAATGCTTGTAAAAAGGATGTCCTTCGGTATAGTGACAATTTTACTGTCACTACAGCAAAGGGTGTTGCTATGATAACGGTAGTTTGAATCAAATCGACGCGGACAGAGCGATTTATTAGTACACAGAATTACAAAGAGGTTTCATGTGGTATGAATAAATTAATAAACATTAAACCAACTTCTAGAATGGGTTTGGTACCGGAATATTCTGCCTGAACTGAAAACTCTTTTTCTGATGCTGTGTATTGTTGCCAGAGTTACATTTCAGGAATATGGTTGTCAAAGTGACACCACATACAATGCGAGTGTTTTTATGCACTGGTGACCCTTTGCCATTTGGCGGGACGTGTTGCAAAAATGCAACGAAATTTACTTGCATACCTAACCACACCTGTGTATATGTAGGTATGTATATTATCTGAAAGCTAAAAATCTGAAAACCCGAATATTGCGTATATTCGGGCTTTCAGATTTTTTATTGAAATAAATCCGTAAGATCAGCAAGGCCGGGTCGTTAATTAAATTTGATTAAAATATATTGTATAATATTCATACCTACATATACACAGCTGCACATTGTAAGATTATAACAATCCTTTTACGTGTGGAAACCCCCTCGGACACCACCTCATCCAGCACTCGGCGAAGTGACCATTAATAGCCGAGTCACTCGAAAAGAAATTATAATATTATAACTATTTATAAATATAAAGAAACATGCTAATAAAATATCCCATCGAAATATAAATATCAAAAATCAAAACCCGCTGCCCGCCGCCGCCATCGCTGAATATAGTATCAAGCTCTCAATAATAATCCTATTAAGTCCAATTGATGCAGCAGGTGTATGGGCACACCTTTAATATGCAACACGAAAAGGTAAAAGGATATCCTGACATAAATTAACTACAACTCAAGGAGTAAATTATTAAAGTTTATGTGTACTAAATGTATACGAGTATGAAGCACTTTTAAAATAGCAGGTGAAGTTTTTACATCAAACATAGAATATGCAATGTAAATGTTTCATCTTCAAATTGTTGATTTTAATATTTAACTTGACAACGTATTTACTTCTTACGGTTCAGAATGCGTAACTTGAACAGATTACCCGACCCCTCTTACTTTGCGGTGTAATGTAAACTTTATACTAATGTTGTATGTTGCTAACGGACGGCTCACTAAGTAAAGCCAAAGGCACACGCTCGGTGTGACCTGCGCCGCTCGTACACTGTAAACAAATTAACGATCACACGAAGCACGTCGCGAGAACTCCGATCGATGTCAATCACGCATGCAACGCCGCTTTTGAGATTATTTGGGGAATATAAAGTCCCACTTCAAGTAAGTGTTGGCGGGAGATCAAAATTGACTTTTATGATCTGGTTAAAAGAGTTATGGTAAGCCATGCGTCACATACTATCATTTGCTAGCCTGCATATTCTGAACTGATGTTACTATTAGCAGTAAGACAGAATTGATATTCTACTAGGTACATAAGTCAACGTTTTTAAAAGTTACGATTGCTACACTGCTCCCCTTTTATAGGCCCAGCATCATGTTATAAAGCCTATAACTACTGGTACTATTATGTATTCTGTGCTATAACAGACTTTTAACAGTAAGTATATGAATTAAAAAAAAAACAAAAGAACAAACAAAAAAATTAAGCCTTCACAGTATAAGTGTAACATTTTCTTCATCCAAAATTAGCACCTTAATCACGTATTCCAATCTTCACTTTTATTAACATTTTCAGGTATATTTAAAACCCATCTTGGCTTCATTAAGATGTTTCCCCCATACGGTGACGAGATTAAAACAGCTAATCCTTGTTAAATTGCTCATCTATCGGTAATTATGTTCACGCACGTGTGTTGAGGGGGTAGCCAGGCAACACCCCACCCCTACAGATGTCATGCTTAGTACCATATTTCGGTAAAAGAGTAAAGACTGGAATGTGTTAAATCGGGTCGCTTACCCTTCTGAAACCTCCGATGATTGTTGATTACTGTCATTTTGAGAACGACGCTATCTGTTTTCACCGTAATTGTGATAGTGCGACAGGATTTGAGCTGTAGCCCTCTCAATTCTCAATTTTTTTATTGTATTCCAAAATGATTACGCAGTTGTTAAAGTTAGGGATGCAGTATCAATTTTAGACCCTATCAAGCATAGAATTGTGAAGTAGGAGAGAGGAGGAAGAACGCCAATTTTTTATGTATTAGGTATGCGTGTTTCATGAAAACTAAAATCTAATACTTTTTAATGATTGCGTTGAAGAAAAATCAGAAGTGACAAAACTTAAATTATTATTTAGCTTTATGTTTGTAATATCTAATAACTTTAAACGAGCGATTCTTATATATATAAAAATATTTATATTTCGTGTATTTGTTTTATGAGCTCTGGACGATTATTACATTATTTGATTCAAAAGATACGTTCGAAATAGTCACTCCAGTCTTACTCATGAAGCATTATTTTATTAAATAACTAGCTGCGCCCCGCGGTTTTACCCGCGTAACTCCCGATACCGTGAGAATATCGAATATAAATAGCCTATGTGTTAATCCAGGTCTTCAGCTGTCTACATACCAAGTTTCATAGTAATCGGTTAGTAGTTTTTGCGTGAAAGAGCAACAAACATCCATAAATCCTCACAAACTTTCACATAATTTCTACTTTCATACATTTTCTAATAAAACGAAATCCCATCGAACAGGCTTACAGTTAAGGGCCCTTTCATATCCACAGCTGTACATATTCACTCTATAAGTAATTGTTTGTATAACCACTGATCAGATTAAAATTTTAGGTTGAAATACCTGTCTAAACGGTGCCAGGCAGTGATTCTATCTGATTAGGCTTGCTTCTGTCCTTGGACACTTGAACAGAGGTTATAAGCTCGTTTACATAACTATCTGGTACATTAGAAATAAACATTTAGGCATTTATTTAACTGCGAAATATACCACACCTGTCGTAATGAGATGTAGTTGTAGATAGAATTTTACAGCGAAAGCTAAAATACAATAAATTTAAATAAATTGAATTAAATTCGACTAGTGTGAATGTCACGTATTGT
Source organism: Callimorpha dominula (assembly GCA_949752705.1). Lineage (NCBI taxonomy): Eukaryota > Metazoa > Arthropoda > Insecta > Lepidoptera > Erebidae > Callimorpha > Callimorpha dominula. Next base: position 6,763,124 of record OX457010.1, on the reverse strand, counting down.
TGTTACCGCTGTTATGTCTCCCAAGTAAAGTTAGGACATATAATTATTTATTTAATAGTCTTTTTCTTTCTTTCTGTCTTTCTTCCTTCTTTGTTTTGATGCCCTATGTCCCTTTCTGTGTAAAACTCCATCGTGATCGGTTGCGTATAAAGCGTAACAAACAAGCGAACTCACATTCGCATTAATAAGCCTGTTGAATTTGGAATGGAACGGTTACCATCAGGTTAATAGGTGTAACAAATGACGCTTCCAAACGAAGAACCAAAGATATCATGTAAGTTTTGCCAATCTGTTTCCTTCCTTAGTCGCAGGCAACAGCTAGACGCGTATAAAAAGGCTCCACGATGTCCGCATCCTTATTCAATATCAAAAACCTCAACCATAGACTTGGGTACAAACAGACGTGCCTATTACACTATATATGCAGTCTTTTTTTTAATTTCACACGTCGGCAAACTCGTATAGGTAATTAGTGCTCAATTCGACGTCTATTCAGTCGCTGTATTCATACTGAGTGCCCCACTCTTGTGTGTACGAGGGAAAACGCGGACGTGTAAAATGCAGCCCAACTATGATTTTTTATTCAAGACTCTCGTTGGTATGTTTTTAATGATGCAAAAAAGTTTGAAGATATATAAATAAGCTTTGGTACCTATTTATACAGTTTTAATGTCGGACAAAATTGTTGTGAAGTCTGTCTATTCTATGAAGAGAACGGAATTACTAAAGTTTTGTACATATTAAATTATCTATACTAGTATTATAAAGCTGAAGAGTTTGTTTGTTTGGTTGAACGCGCTAATCTCAGGAACTACTGGATCGAATTGAAAAATTATTTTAGTGTTGGATAACCCATTTATCGAGGAAGGAACATCACGCTACAAAGAATAGGGGCGGAGCATCACTGAAAAGTTTTGCAAAACGGGGAAAATTTACAAACGCGGACGATGTGGTCAGCTAGTATATTATAATAATAATGTTTTGGCCTGTAGTCTGAGTACACAAACTCGTCAATTGTGTATGAAACGTCATTTAATATTATGCTGACATTGTTACTTTAAGGTGTACGTTTACTTGTGTCCTGTAGCTCCGGCTATAAACCACTCGCCTAACTACAGAGTAGCGTTTTAATACTTTGGCATAAGTGTTTGTCAGCCTCCACAAGTAATATTTTGTTTGTTTTATTATAGTAGTAACTACTACTACTATAATAAAACAAACAAAATATTACTTGTCTCTATTGCAATGACAATGTAAATATCTTGGACTGCAAGGGAAGATCCCTACGCCAGAGTGCGTCTGCTACTTTGCGATCTTATTGATGTGTATAATAAACTGTCATGTACTTACTTTTTTAAAGATTTATGAACCCATTTAACTAAGCTAATTATAGCTACTAACATTGGAAGTGAGTTCACACAAGCAACCTCTTTATACCACGCCCGAAGCCTTACTAAGGCTTCAGAGATTTGTATACCTACATACATTATATAGGCTGAACTGATGAAGAGATCATACAATGTCTATAGATCTGGCTTCGCCTAGAACAGAAGTCTAATCTTTCCATATCAGTAGTAGATCAGAAAGTTTAAAGGTTTAACATGAATCCAAATTATCTATCCATATATATAAAAATGAGTCCTTATTTCCCTTGGTTACGCCATAACTTGAGAACGACTAAGCCGATTTCATTCATATTTTTTTATGTTTTCTAATACGTTGTAAAAACTTCTTACGGAACAAAAAAATAAGAAAATTTAGCAGAAAATTTTAGTTTCGCGCGTTTGACAGTTCGCTTTCAAATGGATACTCATAGCTAAGACAGGATAGCTAGCTGACCCAATAGACGTTGCTGTTGGGTCTGACTGATAACTGAATGTTTGCCGATCCTAATATGTTAATATAACTAAGTTAGCAAGTGTCATAAAAACCAGTAGTCACGCGTTACGCCTACGCCGCAACTTGTCTCCGTCATAATCCTTATCAGTTATTAATATTTATAGAAAAAATATTATGAAAAATATGTTTTAAGGACATATTTGCAGACGTATGCTTAGATTTAATCATTTTTAACTAATAGAAGTCTGTCTTGAAGTAAGAATGTAAGTAAACTCAGTATATCGGAATCTCCGTTAAACGATTTCCGACAAATCCGATAAACGTAAAGATAATTTTAATATGGCCCGGTAGAACTAGAGACTTTCGATTTAAGGTGATGTCGAACAAAATAAGTACCTCAACAACACTAATATAACATCGAAAACTCATAGTTGCTCACCACAACCCTCATTCGAGTTCAGTCTGACGTCACGCTCCTTTCATTCACTCTTTCGAATGATACCATCAAATTAGATGATTCAATTATTTACTTGTGTGCCTTTCATTTAGTACGTTAATTAAAATTTTACGGCTATATGAAGTTTTTTAATTCCCCTATCGTACATTTTGCACCTGTGAAGTGTGAATTCTGTGTGTGAGTGCCACTTTGTTTTGTTCGAAACATTGTCCTTTGTTTTTTTGTCCCTTTTTTGTTTATTTTTTGTTTAATTGGGATCGTTTGCAGGTTTAGGTGTTCAACGATGTTGAAGAGTTTCAATAGTTTTGTTTTTTCGAATATGTAGGCCGTAATGATATTTTTTAAACGTGTCGACTTTGCTGCAGAAATAGATATTGAATAAAGCAATGCAAAGTTCCAACGACGGGCGACGACTGAACTCCCCACGAGGTTGCACGAGTGTGTAGTGACATACTTCGGATTTCGGTCAACTTCGACAAGTACTTCGTCGAAGCAACTTCGCGAGTAGTGTAGAGGGGCTATAAGTTATTGAGTAACTCCTATCGAGGTTTAAGTCGAGGAAAAAGTCGCTCCATATATATATGTGACATTACGATTATCTGTAAAGTTAAAAAATGTTTATTTCCAATCAAAATTTACCTAAACAGTCGTCTCATTCATTTTAAGTCGAATACTGATAAAATTAATTTGTCTCACCTAGAAGAGCAACGTCCAGCATTTAAAAGAAGAAATCAAAGAGAAGTTACAACCTTCAGAGAATCTAAAACCGGTTCCACCCCCTGTAGTCCCTTCGCTAGCGCCTCCTGGAGGGGAAACTTTGAAGCGTAGTAAAAAGAACAGGCCTGCTCCTCAACCACCAAGGCCTTCGGATTTGGAGATCAGAGCACCTTCGGAGCTGCTGGTCGGAGTACCAGGTGCTTTAAAGACCCAGTGGAAGCATCAGCCATTTGTGCTGGTGACGGGGGCTGTGACATATGTAGCTAATGTAAGTAAAATTATCTCTTTTTTATATAATTTTTATAAAGATAAAAGTACAATACTCGATTTTTAAGTTGACCGGTTTGAAGTTAGCGACGAGGGCAGTCGCAATTAACGTATTGTATCAGGCAGGGCAGAAACTCACTCCACCTGGAGGTAATTTAAAATAGTCCGAAAGAGGGCAATGGCTTACACTTATTTAATCCTATACCATCCCAAAGAATCCACATGTGTGTGCCTGTACTTGTTAAACAAGTTTTGCAATAGGCAGGTTAAATCATGGAAGTTCATTTTATGAAATGCTACATACCGATCGTTATCATGTGTTACAATTATGTCAAAAAATAAACCTAAAGTCTTAAGTTGTATTTCTCCTCACCAGTATCTAGGATCTACGGTGGTCAAAGAGCTTCGAGGGACGGAATCAACGAAGAAGTCGATTCAAAAGCTGAAGAAATCAACCAAAGAGCCACGGACTTCTCCCGACATTATACTCTCCATCAGCTACCGAGGTGTCAAGTTCCTAAACACTATTACCAGGGTAAGTGCTATGGGATTCCAAAGTGTAAAGATGGAAGTGAGATAATTATATTAATTGACTTCAAAACGGAAGGATTTTCAATGTGTTTAGCGTTTGTGAACCGATAATAATGTTCTTTTCTTTGGATGGGTTAGACTTCTTATAAATGGTCTTTTAAATTTTTGTTCACTAAGATAAAAATGTTTGTCATTTTAGAATGTAATTCTTAGATACCTATATATTTATGTATTTTTTTATTTTAATTATAGACCTAAGTTGCCTGTCCTAGGTTGTCTGTCACCACAGAATACATGCAGTCACTATGTACGCTGACGTTTTTGCATTAAATCATATTTTTTTTTTTCTTTATGACGTAGTGAAACTTAAAATTACTTTCAATAAGAGATGAGTGTTGTACTAATGTTCACATTGTTTTAGTTTCTGTGATAGACTTGAATGGTGAATAGATGACGATGAAAGGATAAAGTACAAATATTTATAGTTCATAGGGAAATTTTCGTCAAAATATCGTATATTTACTAGGTTTTACTACCAATTATTATAAAAAATATATTCGATATTTTTAAAAAGGAGTTTCTACGCATTTCGCATTCGCTCGAAAGCTCCATTTTAGCTTGTTATTTTTCTAACAATATTGTCACAAAGTTTGTAGTTTGAATCTTTTATTCCGTACAAACTTTAGACTGTTTGTCTTTGAGGGTCAGCCGAGTGTAAGACAGCAAACATCCTTGCTGAGACAAAGGTTACGAAGGGCTGAGTCTACCCTGATTTTTAATTACGGTCCATTCTTCACACTTGATCGGACCGATGACCATCCTTTCTTTGAGTTTCTTAAAAAAAAGGATTGTTTTTTCATCCCGTCCCCTTTTTGTACAATGATTTTTTATGTTAGAACTGTTCACGGTTAGTTAAGTGGGATAATTAGTGTTTTTTTACACAATGTTATGCTTACGAAGCACAGCTGAAATTTAATTTGAAGTTGTTTTTTTTTTTTCGGACTAAAATTGAACGAAACAACAACTGTTTTTTTTTATAGAAATTATGATAAAAGCTTGTATATTTATAAAAATATTTAATCTAATGTATCTATTTATTGTGGCAATTGAATTAGAAGTTACATTGCAATAATCCATTATAAAATTGTAGCTACCAATTTTTGCCGGGTGATGTAGTGTCGACAACCCGCTAATGTTTCCTTTATCGCAAATTGATCTTGGATTGCTCGATTAATTCGAGATCTTGGATTGCTCGATTAATTCGAGATCTTGGATTGCTCGATTAATTCGAGATCTTGGATTGCTCGATTAATTCGAGAATCTATTTTATTGCACTTGAATCAAAACGAATCGAAAATTGCTTTATTTTCACGATTGTCATGGATTTTCTGGTGTTGCTTACTTCTGAGTAAAAGTTATTGATGAGCCTTTACTTCTTAGAAGTGTAAAAAGTTGGTGTGGTCTAAGTTCTCCACGGTTCATCACCTCACCGGGGCTAATGATGAAGTGCTATGTCGTAGTCGAACCTACTAAAACCACGCGGTGTTTCGTCACGTGTGAGTCAATTGAAAGGTCTCAGGTATAACCTAAGAAGGTAGTCCTCCAGGACACCGACAGACCTAAGAACCCCAGCAGAAATCCTCCAAACAAAGAAAAATATTAGTATGTACAGTTCGTTTCACTTTACACAAATAAATAAAACGGTAAATCGTTTCAAATTTATTTGATTGTTGTGTAAACTTTGTTCAGCCTAATTATTTTTATTTTATAACTAGCTGCACCCGGCATGCGTTGCAAGGCCCATTTTTTTTTCTATATCTTTATTTCGCGGCTTGCTTCTAACAAATCTTAATGATATTTTCTTATGATGATTATGATATCTTATCAACTTTCCTCCGAAGGTTCAGGTATAGTTATATGATGCCTACGTTTTGTTCAGCTTTGCTGGTATTCCATTTTCCATCAGCAGGGATGAATTCAAGTTGACCACCCAGATTTACAAAACAGCTTATCAGACAAACCCATAGGTAGTGAAGCTGTTAACATGATATCAAATTCTTCAATCCATGCTGTGTTAAAGTTTCTATACTGCTAAAGGTTCGAATCTCGAATCGATCAGTGAATAAAACCTAGAACTCCAACACGACACAACAAATGTTTTACACATAATAAATAAATTTTCTCTTAGGAGCTGGTGTGTGAGCATGAGATCCGCAACATCCACTGCGCGTGCCAAGACGCTGATGACCTGACGCACTTCGCGTACATCACCAAGGACCACGCCAGCAAAAGCCACTACTGCCACGTATTTAGAGTAGCTACTATGGTGAGATTTATTTTTAAGAATAAAAATACAATAAATCACCAAATCAAACAACTAATATTTTTTAATTAACCGACTTCAAAAAAGGAGTAGGTTCTCAATTCGTCAGAATCTTTTTTTCTATGTATGTTCACCGATTACTCGAAGACGCCTGAACCAATTTAGAAAGATCTTTTTTTGTTTCAAAGGGTGTGTCCCATTTAAATTTTATCGAAATCAGTTGAGCGGTTTCTGAAAAACCAACAAATATCTAAAAATGGTATACATGGATGATATTTTCGTTTGCTCCGAAACCTCGCTGTCTCATTGGAGCAGTAGGTTTAGTTGGCCTACCCATATTATATTTAAACAAACAACAATTTATCTTGATTTAGGCACATTGAAGTCGGTTAATTTTTTTAAACTCGACTGGCCTGTTGGTCTAGTGGTTAGTGACCCTGACTGCTGAGCCAGAGGTCGAAGGTTGGATTCCCACCTGAGTAGGGGTGTTCTTTGTATCCGTTGTTTGTATGTTAGTTAAGTCCCCCGTGACACAGGAGTAATTCCTAATGCTAATAAAAAAATATTAGGTTTCCCTTTTAAATTTTTTTTTCAATTACTTTGAATACCTCTTTTCACGATTTACGTTTGCATTTGTGATTTGATAAAAAATATGTCTTCCAGCGATTTCGTATCATATATTTGTATATAACTTGGGACCCACTGGTCTGATTTACTTATATGTTTTTAGTGTAGGGTGTCTCCATAAAGTAGGCTGTGCCTGTCGATATTATAACTATTAACATAACTTACACAAATTTTCGTCCTTCATACATACATACAGAGTCACGAAGTTCGCCCTTATAAAAGATTCCTTCTTTAAAGTTCAATTATTAGTTACCTTCTTTTGTCGTAGTATTATAGTTACCTTCTTTTGTCACTTACCTATTCAGTTTTGCTAAAAATCTCAACCCAAAATCGTACATTCCAGGACCAAGCGACGGAAGTTATCCTAACTCTAGGCGAGGCTTTCGAAGTGGCCTACCAAATGGCACTACGAGAACAGTCTAACAGGACCAGAGTCACTCAATCGTTAGCCAAGACTCCAACCCACGACCCCATGACAACCACCAATAAAGAGAAACCCAGCGTCAACCATGGCAGATCACATTCCATAACAGAGATCAAGTTAAACGGACACCAGCTGAAGATAGCGCCCTTACCCGCCTCCTTGTCAAACGAAGACTTTCAAGCTGGTACCAGGAACTCAGACGGTTCAAGAAGCCCTCGTACTCCTCTTTTAAAAGCTCCTATAGCGTCAACTGAAGAATTGTGAAAGTAAGAGTACTGTTAACTACATTCATAGTCTTCTAATCAAAACTATGGATTTCTGATAATCGATGTTAATAATCGAAGAAAATTTTGATGATATTGAATGTTAAGTAAATTGGCGATATTCACGGAATTGTCTTCCTGGAAGATGATCTTCCTGTACTAATGGAAAATTTAAAATAAATCTAAATGTCTTATGTGTAAAAATGTTTCGGCAATTAACTAAGATGTTTGGATTTGTGCAAAAACCAAAAAGTAGAATATTTTAAGTGTCTGTTACTCTAGCATGTTTTGTACTAAGCTAACATTTTTGTGGAACCAGAACTAATTGGAAAATTAAAATTGCGATGTTTTGATGATATTACTCGAATTTTTAATCGATATTTTAAATAAGTTTTGGATGTTAGATTTACTTACTTTAATGTCGATGCACATTATTTATGCGGCCTACAAAATTATTCAGTACAGATATACGAATAGGTACCTAAATTTAATTATACCTATTAACAAGATAAGTTTTCATTATGGTGCATAGACAATATAAATTTAAATTTAGAATTGCTTGAAGTTCATGTCTATTTCCTTTTTTTTACACTAGTATTAATGATTTTCACTGTTTTTTCATAGGCAACATAATGTGTATTTGTCTCGAAAATAATGTGCATGGCTGGGACCAGCAGCTCTGATATTACTAAAAATGTTGTTGGTCATTACTATTAAGATGATAATCGACTATTGTAATTCAATTTGGACACTGCTTTTACGTACCATAACCTTATTTATATAAACTATTGTATAAAATAGTTAATGAACAATTTTACTATTGAATAGTAAAATGATAGTTGGCTGTTAAATATTTATAGTAAGTTTTATTAATTGTATATTTTTGTTTCTGTTAGTATTATTACGCGAATAATATAATAATGCAGCTGATTGTTTTAATCTGATGTGATCTGGAGATTTTGTATAAAAAGGAAATAAAAAATCGTTTGAATGAAAATACTATGACTTTTTGAAGAATATAATGAAATTAATAGTTGTGTATTATTTTACGCGTTTGGTAAATTCATATTGGACATTTGGGTAGGCCTACATAATTATATAATCTGGAGTAGCATAGTATTACGTTACCTGTTTTCGGTGTCGTATGCATTGTAATTGTAAATAAATAGATTAAATAGATTAAGTATTTGCGTATGTTATGAACGAGGGTTGTTGATATTGACACAATCTTATGAAAATAATGAAGCGAAATCGCCTAAAATAACATATAGTACATAAAACATATCAAAACGATGTTACATGTTAAAAAAAACACTTTAACTAGACCCCTTGTTTAAAGAAGTTTATGACTTGAGTGTAGCGGTCTATTTAAAATGGTCGGCAGTTTGTAAATTAAAAGTTGAGCTTCCGATGTTAGTTTTGCTTGTAGTTTTATCGAAGTAAAATGCATACAATAATCGTGTCTTAAATGACGAAAAAAAAATGTTTTTTGAAAATAAATTATGTTGTGTTGTCATGTTTTTCTTCAATTATGACAACTGTTTGCTCAAAATAGTCTGTGGCGTGTTGATAATTGTTTTAAAATATTGTTTTTTGAAATATAACTGTCTTATGTTCTATGATGTTACGTGTTCGTCATATTCCAAAGTCTTGACCACATTAAATGTAACTTTGAACTGTTATTCAATACATTTAAAGTTAACAATACTGTTGCAATGTTATAATGAGGTTAAGGAATTGACGATTTTAAGTCTGATTAATTGATTTGAGATTTGTGTAATCCATGTGATAAAAAAGTAAAAAAATATAAACAATATTTTTATTTCTTTCATTTAACACCTGTCTACATTTTTATTTAATATTTATATGTATATGTGTCACGGCTTTTTATGAATGTTACCGTTGAAAGATATATTGTCATATAACTAGATTTTATCTATAAATGTTCGGTTTAATAATGTAGATTATATGGATATTTATATAATAACATATTATAGTAAATCATATAGCGATATAAACTGTGCCAAAATGCGATATTACAGGTATAAGAGCCAATATAAAAAGCCCCCATGTCCCATTACATCGAAATTGCTCATTTGTTAACACCAAATTTTGTATGGTCTTTTCATTTATTTATATTTATTATGATTACATAGCCGTCCTTATTATCATTATACCAGATTCTTTTGAATCACATTTTCAAAATATTAGTTAACGTAGATTTTTCCTGTTAGTTGATTTTTATATGTCACGTAGTTATTGGCCTTTTAATGATTAAATTAAATATATAACATTAAGGTACATTTCATGAGCAATCTACAAATAATCATAATAAAAATCCTTTTAAGAAAAGATAATAAATTTCTTAGCTATTTAATTAATATCATGCTATGTATACCAAAGAAATATATAAAATAAAATATTATGAACTTAGTTAAATGGATCACGACTCAATAATTTATATATTAAATATACGTATTATAAGTAAATGTATCGTTACATTCACGAGAATATATAAATAATCACTGCCGCAAAAACAAAAATATTAAATAAAGAAATAGTGCTTCTACTTTTATAAATTTATATGTTCTTAAATGTACATATGAATTGATTTAATTTCTTTTTCATTTAAACATCACAATTGTTCATTTAATTGTAGATCATTTTAAATGAACTAGAATAAAACGCTTTCTAAAACTACCTACATAATTATGTCTGTGTAATGTTGGAGGTTATTGGTTGTGTAACTATCCTTTATTTATATATTATGTAGAAATATGGAAGTATATTGTAGTGGAGAACATTCGAATACCTACTATTGTAAATACTTACCAATGATGATATTATATTCAAAATTCAATAAACAATGAAACATATTTGGCTTGTTATTTCATCGCTTTTCATTTACTTTTTATGATATAATGTGCAAAATAATCATGTTGTATATTTATTTAAAAAATATTTTATACCTTATTTCGGGGTATTTGCTAATCTATTTATTTCTTTTTGTTAGCAAAAGACTAAACTCTTACATAGGTATTTCACAGCCGAGTGTCGCACCACAGAAGGCCGTAATTAGACAAAACCAATAAGTAAGATTATCAAACCTCCACAAGGGAGAAGATGATAGGGTGGAAATTATCCCTTCTGAGAAATAATAATAATACCTTGAGACACGGCCGTTTGATCGAAAACTAGGCAGAGCCTGTACTACGGTAACCAGACTGCTTATAAAGATTCTTATATATTATAATATTACAAAATTCATTCATATTATCCTACCAATATTATAAACGTGAAAGTTTGTGAGAATGTATGGATGTTTCAGGCCAAAACTACTGAACCGATTGCGATGAATCTTGGTATGTAGATAGCTGGAGACCTGGATTAATATTTAGGCTACTTTATATCCCGATATTCCCACGGGATTGGGACTTCCGCTAGTGAAACCGCGGGGCGCTGCTAGTAGATAAATAATACGGATCGTGCTCATTACACAATTATTTGTCCAAGGTGGGAACTGAACCTATGACCTCTGGTTAAGCAGTCGGGATCACTAATCACCATAGGTTACTTCTGACAGTCATAAATACTATTTGTTGACCTATTATATAACAGAAGAGTAATTACTACGGTTCGAAAAACTGTGTCCCTATTTTGATCCTTAAAATCTTTATGACATCAAGGAAATAGGGTGTGTCAGATTTCTGCTTGAATCAGAGGCCTGAGGGGAATACCTGTAGAGAGGATAATATCGGGAACAGTAGTGACTTGATAGTTTAGAGACTCCGGACAGGTGATGCGCTTGTTTGAATACTTAGCTGTATAAAAAATCCAGATAGCTTTATGAGACTTGCAAGACAAAGTTCATTGTGTTCTGTGTCACCTTAGAGGTTTCCCTTTATTTATTTTATTTTTATTAGAGGCATGTCATCTTCTTGTAATAAAACAGTGATTAGGGATTCCTACAAATTACATATAATCTACTTGTAGGTTCTGAAAGAGGTGTATACAGAATGATCAAAAAATGAGCCTATGTATAGCGTTTCTATTTCGAAATCGAACACCATTTTTTCCCTGACAAACGGAATATCGTTCACATTCCATCAGGATAATTATATTGGATATCGTCAATTGTCCACATGTTAGATGTTTAGACAGTTGGGTGATTAATTTATCTAAATTTAGATTTATCTTATTTAGTTTAGAGCAATTCAGTTAGACTCCGCAAACCAGGGCAACGAAGAGATTGACTCTGAATAATTTTATACCAAAATTCCTTTCTCCCTTCACCGTTGGTCGAAATATACACCTTACATGTGTATGATTTCATTACATCAGGGTGGATCTCAGGTAACTCAATATTTCCCAGTGTCTAGGTGTCATGTCGTCATAAATTCAAGTCCAATACTGGCAATTAGCTTTTTCATAATTTAATATTCCAAGGAAAAACGAAGTAAAGATTGAAAAGAATTCGCATTGTTCTATGTTGCCACCGCTTTTGTCAGTGGTCGGTCAGAAATTGTACGATAAAATCGATGTCTTATAAAAAACTATTAACGGGGTCAACTTAACTACCGGTGTAGTAAGAAACGCCTAGTAGCCTATTATAAGCTTTAAAAAGTGCTCACACGTGTGATAATTATACTGTACATGCGACCTATGTAAATATAACTTGTAACAGCGACAAAAAATTGTGTAATGAGCACAATCATTCGTTCTGTGTCTGGGTGTAATTTATCTATAATATGCTAATATTTAGAAATATATAAGTATGTTTATCAGCAGTTTGGTAACCATGGTACAGGCTCTGCCTAATTTGGGATCAGACGACCGTGTGTGAGATGTGTCAAGTTATTATTATTATTATAATAATTCAAAAGGGTTTTTTTTTTAAATAACCATGATATAAAAAAATTAACATAGCACAGAAGCAACCAGGGCAAGCTTTTGTGATAATAGGTATTCAGATCATGTACATAGAAATATAATAATTATTCTATCTATAGAGTGCCTCTCCAAGTCTAGCTTATCTTTAGAATACAAAGGAAATCAATTTAAAGGTTATTTGGGCAACAATTTTCTGTAGACTGAAAGGGTGTCACTAAGGTAGCTATGAATTGAGCAGGAACTCTTCTGATCATCCTGCACTCCAACTCATATTTTCGCGCAAAGGAAGGACACTAGTTGAGTTTCAGGTTACCTAGATGCATAGTTACATGACAACAATATACTCTATTAAACAACAAGTTATTGAAGCCATCTAAACATAAAAACAAAGTCATAATTCACTCTCACAGAGTAAACAGAAGAGAAAAATCCAATAATAAATTTTCCCGTTAGAATTGGCGATAAAAAATAGCTAATTATATTTGGACCATTAGCTTAGCCGAAAAAAGGTTGAAATTTTAAGCGCCATTTATTAATCTCGGTTGTGAACGGTCGATTAGCAGTGAGGGATGGGCTGGCCTGGCCTGATCGTGCTACGTGGTAACACTTTAGATTGAAGATAAATAGCGATAGGCTATATACGATAGTGCTTCGTCATTATGTACCTAAAGGCTCTGCCAAATGGACCGAACAACTAACCAATCCGGGCTGTAATAAAATTAGCAGTAAGCCTTTTATCTTTTAGTAGTAAGCCTGAAATCAATTCAGATAGTGGGTAGAGACATACTTAAATATAAATAGTTTGAATACAGCTTCAAACGCTGAAATATCCAAATGTGTGTTAGTTTGGTTACATAGTAACACTTAGGAATACTTTCATTTTCGGCCAGATACACAATCCAAGAGTCTACGAGAAAATAATCTGTCGAAAGATTCTGTCACTCTGTTTTACTAATCAATGATTTGAAATATTGTATTTACAAATTAGATTAGCCAGTCATATCCTGCAACTAATAAACTACTCACGAAGGAATGAAATTGGGAAGCACTGCAAGTAAGATGTTTTATTAATCTAGGAGTATTTCCCATCCCTAGGGAACAGTCGTTAGATTCTAGATGAAAGCTTAACCTATGTCCATCTCTGTGTTCGTGGCAACGTGCAATTTCATGATAATCGGATGAACAGTATGGCAGCGGAAAAAATCCCAACAAACAAACTTTGACATTAAAAAATGTATGACTATAATTTTTATCTCTACTGTCGCGGTACGAAACAAAGTTATGGATTTTTTGAAGTGAAACTTCTTTTAGAATCGTTGTGATTTGAAATTCGATGAAAAGAAAAACTCACACTAAAAAGAGTCAAACACATTACAATAGGATCATCTGCGTTAATTTGATCAATAACTTTTATTTAAATTTATTGACTTTATTATATTAGTATATTGTTTGTGTTGATTTTACTTTTTATTTTTCATTCTTTCGTAGGCTACTTTTCTGAAGTTTCACTTTTCTGTGAATTGCACACGGCAGAATTTTTTTATGACAATTATGATAGACATCTATTTGAACACATACTAGATAGAAGAATATTTGCGATTACAATTTAACGTAGTACAGTAGTTAAAAAAGTATCTGACGCATTCTTATTTGGCTGCTCAGTTTTACTACAACAATTCCTTAAACTAGTGCTTTTTAGAAGGAAAGTTAAATGTGGAACTAATTATAGTTTCAATACTATAATAGCACAGAAACTTGGCATTAACAAGAGGTTGGGTAAAGTTTATTATATGTTACATCACTGTTAGTATTATTTATATTTATCGGAAGAAAATCGCAGGTTAAGTAACGGCAGTTTAAAAGAGGACCAAACTCAATGCAGTCCAGACGTACCTTTACAATGGTTAGCACAAGATCTAATGAGCCGAAAGATCGATGGTCACAATCTCACCCCTGCAACTTAATTGAGACTTTTACTAGCTTGTGTTTAAGGCTCTTGAAGGGTTAAAAAAAGGTTTGTAAATCAACTAACACCTAGCACGTTTTTAAAACGTTACCATTTTGCATTCCTAAAGGCTATATTATATATACACTATTTCGATTTTTTCAACCATTTACCATTTTTTACATCTAATAAATAAAAATATTCTACGATAATCGATTAGAATTATTAAATAGCCGTAGATATACGGCTAATGGTGAAAAAGTCTATCGAAATCTCTAAGAATTTCCAAACAGTAGGTATATTTGTTACAAACTATATACATCTAGAAAAAAAGAAGTCTAGAAGAAGAATCCCTAAATTTGTTTAAAATGCAAATATTCAAATAACAAAACAATAGTGCATTTACTCTTGGTGTAAACTCAAACAATACTAGACGTGGCGACTTCCGTCGCGTAAAAGTTTTTTCTGTCTCTCGAACAATATTTTGTTTTTAGAGAAAAGGTATTCTTTTCTGTACCTTGACCAATATGTTAAAAAAAAAACAAACACCACAGCGGAAACAATAAAAACGGTTCTTGACATTCTTTACAAACCAGGAGTAAATTGACATTACCGCGGGGAAGTAGTGATCTGTGAATGTAATTTTTAAAACGAAAATAAAGTATTAAAATGATTACAGACACTTATATATCTTCTTTTTTATATTTTGAAAAGCGTTTCGATTCCGGTCCGCAGGATATTTACATTACAAAATAGTCTTCCATTGATGAATAGGCTTCAAATACCTACATGATTTCTTTTAAAAAAAAGTGCTCACTTCTAGTGTAGTGAGTAGAATATTCTTAAGATGGGTCCGTTTTGTGCAATAAAAATGTTGAGGTACATATTTTTCTAATTATAAACACTAAGTACCTAACATACTTAAGTACAATGGCTTGGTCCCTACCCCGAGTACCGTGATGTAATTGAGCTGTACTTGTGTCAAGTGCACCATTTGTTACACAATATTATACAGATAAAATAAAAAGGTTGTAATTTTAATAATGTTAGGTTAGGTTACGTATGGAATGATTTTATTGTCATACATTTTTATAATTACTTGGGGTTGGCGAAAGTCTATTGTTATTTGTGGGGTGACGGCGCGAGGGGGTTTCCACACCCACAAAAAAAAAGTCTATTCTTATTTATATTTAGAAAATTAATAGATTGGATGCCTGTAATACATTTTCTCATAAATCCTCTTACATATTTTCAGTATCTATTATTTTTCAATTATGAATAGATTACATCTTCTCTGCCTGACTAATACAATAACAAATTATGGAGCTTTTTCCAACCCTAAAATCATTTGTCATATGTTTATGTAATCCACTTAATATTATACATTTATATTTATAGAGATTGCTTGGTGGTTGAAATTTGCCAATAATTCATTAAATTTTGAGCATACGTGGGTCACACTGAAAGTTTTTAGACTAGGCCAGTAAGAACAGCAGCCGATGAAAAATTTATTTAAATTTCGAATTAGGAATTCTTTGGGAACTCTGTAGATGTTTAATAATTTCATATGTCATTTGTTTTTAAAAATTCGTGACAATTTAAAAAGTGTCTGTCGTGCATTGAAATGGATAGATAGATAGAGACAATTTACGCTCAATGATTTATTACGACTTTCGTTGCGGTGTTACGATACACTTCGATTGGCATTTCATTACGAAGCCCCATCTCATGCCACTGTTTACAACTGGTTTAATGAGTTCAAACGTGATCGAAGCAAACTCACTGATGATTCTCGAGAAGAACGACCTTCTACAGCGACTACTGAAGATAACATGAGTGCTGTGCGGCTAATGATATAAGCTGATAGAAGGGTGATATATCAAAAGATTCATAGGCAACAGGCATTAGTATGAGTCAAGTACATAAAGTCTTACAAGAACATTTAGGTGTCAGAAAGTTTTAAACTAGATGAATACCTCATAATTTGACGTAAGATCAAAAATGCCGTCATTTGGATTGGTGCCGCTAAATGCTTGAAAAGTATGACGGAGGTGACTCGAATGCTGTAAATGACATCGTCACAGGCGATGAAAGCTGGATATATTATTACAAAACCGAAACCAAAAGACAATCTGCGCAATGGATGTTTCCATTCGAAGATTTGCCGACAAAAGTAAAGAAGGGCTCGTAGCTAAGTGGTAACCGAGTAGGTTAACACATTACAAAGTTAAGTAATACTAGTCAGGTCAGTCTAGGATGGGTGACCATTCTTAACAAATTGAGACCCCTCCGTGCCTCGGAGAGCACGTTAAACCGTCGGTCCCGGGTGCCATACAAACATCTGTGGCATTCGTTACGGGTAGTTGGAGCCCTAAAAAAGAAGCCCGACAACCTGGTCTAACTACAGAACTTCGATATCGCCTAGTACTTGGGTTGTGGAGGTCTGATGGCAGTCGCTTCACGTAAAATATCAAAGTTTGGCCGTATCGTAGTTAGATTAAAAGCCGACCCCAACTTAGTTGGGAAAAGGCGCGGAGGATGATGAACAAATATCGTTTAAAATGTTAGCTGTGTGTTATTCTTCTACATATAAACTTTTAGTTTTCTAAATTTCATATTATCCCGCGAGCGCCATATGTTTAAAAAGGAATACAAAGAATTCATAAATACAACACATAAATCAACATCAACTGTCATACCGCACTTAAAACCTTTCAATTCACGATTTCACGAAGAAATTTCTAATACGTAGTAAATCGTTGCACCGGTGCCTCGGAAACCCATTTGCGTCGCAATTACGTTGCATCGCAGTATTCTACACGGGTGATCAGACTGATCACACGATCCACCGATCACACGGGGATGAGAAATTTGCCGCCCGACCACCGCGAATTAGTTAGCTTGAAAATTGTCCTCAAATACAGTGATCGGTTTTTAAAATGAGTTTAAGTACGTACGGAATTTCAAGTGATTTTTTCTTGGACTGATTCTTTTTCTTCATACCATTAATGAGCTACTATGACAAAAAGGTTTTTAGCAATTTTTTTGTAAGAAGCACATCTCTCACCTGATAGCAAACGGTAATCGTTGTCGACAAACATTAGTGGTGTCATTTGTGCGTTGCCAACTATGTCAGTGGAGTTCTGGAGTCCGCCAGCAGAAGACAAATAATTAAACCTATTATAGGTGTTTTTGTATCATTAGTAGGAGTCAGTCAGAATAAGTCAGTTGTAAAGCTAGTTGCCTGTGCCAATACGTAGGTCCTATGGAGAAGAACAGGCGGAGACACTCCAAGGACATTCTTTTTCAACATGTTTTGTTACAATTTTTTTTTAAAGGCAACTCCCGCATTAGGAATTACTCCTGTGTCGCGGGGGACTTTACAAACATATAAATAACGGACCCAAAGAACACCCAGACTCAGGTGGGAATCGAACCCACGACCTCTGGCTCAGCAGTCAGGGTCACTAACCACTAGACCAATAGGCCAGTCGTGGTTACATTGCTTATAAGCGCAAAGGAAATGTGAGGACAATGTAACATATTGTACTACGATTAATAGCTTGAGAAAGTCAGGGTCGCAATCCCGGGAATCGAACTGGCTGTTTCGTGAGTCCGCGCCCTCTAACTTTTTTAAAATGAATTAATTGTCCTATAAATAAGTGTAGTCACATAACCAAATTCACATAGGCCAGTTGATGTTCCTGTCCTAGTGGCCATCCTAATCACAGGATGGACATTCGGGTCCGTGACCCCGGCTTCTTCGACCTATTGCAGTCTCAGTCCCGTTTCCCCATCCAAGACTTACGATATCCCTTACTCTAGCTTCCTCGCCCTATCCCTGTTCCATACCCCTTCCGTAAACTGTAGACCGATACGACCTTCAAACCTTCAAGAGCGTACTCCCACCTCTAAGGCCGGCAACGCACTTGTGACTCTTGAATTGCCGGTGTCCATGGGCGAAGGTAGTCACTTACCATCAGGTGACCCGTCTACTCGTTTACTCTCTATAATATAAGAAAAAGTCAGTTTATAATATCGCGGGATTGTTTATAAACTATGGATGTTCACAATCCTATGGTGACCTATCTAAAATTTTCCTAACAGAAAATCCCAATAAAAATGTACCCAACCCGAACGCTAACGCAAATATAAGTGCAAACTTATTTCACGGTTTTAAAAGTGCCAATGAAAGAACAATTTGTTATATATATTTTCTATGAAATAGGAACAATTTCCAACAAAATTTCATACCAGCAAACCGCTCACAAAAAACAAGAGATTCAAAAGCTCCGTTGCCACAAAATACGTACATATGTACATAACTCGCGAGACTAAGTAGGTAATACAATTTTCAAGATATAAAGTCAAAGTGCCACCTTTCGTCTCCCCCACCTACCTCCGGTCTCATTCCACCCCCTTTCAACCCCGACGGTGTCGCAATAAACTTAATTACGTTAATACGACCTCAATACGTGACGCTTATGACTAGGGTGGATATATTTCTTGTATTATATGAAAATATATTAGTACGGAAGTTAGGCATTTGACAAATGACTATGCTTGTAGTTTTATATTAAATAAAAGCCTAATGGTTAACGTGCGATCGAGTGGTTGTGAGTTCAAACCGGATGGGGTTTGAACTCACAACTCGTCCTACCGATTTAAACCCATTTCTAAAGCCATTAGCTTATTTAGGATTTGGTGGAGGGGGTTAACAACGTATCTACGTGTATAATAACAATTTCGAAACAGAATCCAGTTATTTGTTCTTGAAGTCCTTTAAAATATAAAAGACTTTTTTGAACAAATTTGTTATTTTTCTGTTTATGCATTATATTAACCCTTGAGTAGTGTACTGATTTGTAACATGATTATTTTCAGTGTCATTGTAATATTTGTCAATATGTTAGCAAACTTTTTGCTTTCTTTTACAAAGTTTTTTCTTATAGAATGCACTAATCCACCAAACACACTATTTACAATACAATACGAACTTACGTCACAGTAAGTGGATACCAGTGCCTAGAAATAATTGAAAAAACAGTGGTATCAATTTCATCATCAACAAATGGTCTATCTAACGCTAAAACACATTTTTTCCGTACTAGAACTTCGTGCGATTTGCCCTTTCAAACTAATTCTTGGCTGAAAACTCTGTCCCTCGACAACAACCATGATTAGCAGACGAAACACCGTGCTACGTTATTTAGCTGCGATCTACTGCAGAGTGTTAGTATTTTCCCATTCGGGCGATTCCAATTCAAATAGAAATTGATTCTGTCCTACATTCTTCTTCTTTTCTCAATGTTAGAGTATTAGTGGTGCCAAAAATTAATGCACACGTGGGATTTTCGAAAATATTTTCCTTTTGAAATCAACTTCGTCATAATCAACGTTCTTAAAACTTATCACCAGCATACCATCTCCACAATGTACCCCTAATTTTCTCTACCTGTAGCAAAACTTAATTTATTCATCGTAATATCTCTTATGTGGAGTGATATGCCGACAGTAGTGAGTAATTAGGTGCTAATTACGCGACGCAGTGGGCGTACGCAATTAACGTGAGTACCGACGTATCATCACGTACACGCCGACACGAAACGACGTATGATCTTGCGAGCTCTGAGAATTGGTATTCAAATTAGACATAATGAAAAAATATAAAGATTATGTTCAAATCCAGAAGTGGACATTTTAAGAAGTTGTCACAGACCGCCTAATCGAACTGATGGTAACTAATAACCGTACCCTTGGCTCTCACAGCCAAATTGAAGATTTTTGTATGATTTGTCTCGATTTTAGATTGAGAGAGAGATACACTCATGGTTAGTGTTCGTGGTACTATCGAAAGTGGAACAATAAAAATTGAGTGTACACTTTCGATAGTATATCATATCATTCATATCCAGTTGCTACGTCAATGCTCAATGATTCTGTTGAATAAAAAGCTAATAACTCATTTGCGTAATCTTTCTAGAAGTCGATAAGACAAATAAAAAAAAAATAACTAACAAATAAATACATACATATTGAACAAATGACATGATCATCACACAATTATTTGTCCTGGGTGGGAATCGAACCCACGACCTCTGGCTCAGCAGTCACTAACCACAAGACTAACCGTGATGGCAACTTTAATAGGAAGATCTAAGCGAGACCCGATTGAACATTACAAGTATTTCACTCTGCTCTGCATTCAGCAATGTGACGTGTATTTAAAAGTTTTTTGCACTCGTCCTCATATCTTGGAGTAAACCAACAAACGCGAAAGGCCAGAAATAAACAGCTTAAGTACTTCTATCGCAATACGATAAGACAACAAAGGGCAATCTTATTCTCAAGTGATATGCTCACAAGAATATTACGTAGTAATAAAATCTAACTTTAACAATAGAACGTCCCCATATGCGTCCTAACTGTTGACAATAGGACAGATTATATAATATACTATATTACATTGGATGATAGCGTGAAGGTTGTGAATTCGTGACCAATATGCCGTGACAGCCGCACGTCCCTATTTTCTTTCTTTACAACCAAGGAATTGAAGGATATGGAAAGGAATCGATATACGGACTTAAAAACCTTTATTAAGATTATGTTAGTCTTTAAAATCTAATAAATAATCGTTACTTAAATCAATAGGACTAAATTCTAGACAAAATATTGCAAAATTTTTGTATCATCAACTCAGCTAACGGTGTGATAAGATATATAACTGTTTGATGCAAAATGTTAGGGTTCAACAGCATGTACATACAAACATCATAGTTGTATCAAGACACTAATATCTAGATAGATTTCAAACGACGTGCACTCTTACTAGTATTTTGATCTACCTTTTAGCATTTAACGTAAGATTGAAATAAATATCATACCTAATCATGCACATTCCCATACAAGCAACACGTACGCACGTTCCCGCTCCCGCTCACGCAAACATGCTCGCACGCACGGAGTTATGTAAATACGACTTATAATTATCATAATCATCTATGTCATTAACATAATAAATGTAAAAGTTACTCTGTCTGTCACTCTGTTCAGCTTTTATGCCTAAACCACTGAACCAATTATGCTGAATTTTGGTATAGAGATTGACGGTACTTTTAACTTTTGGTTTTTGTACTTGGTATGGGAAAAAGAGGGCATGAATTTTTAATGGGAGATCAATAATTACTCTAGTTTCGTGGTAAAAAAATCATCATAACTTTCTTTTTTTTACTAAAAAAAATCATAATCTACTTTTGGTAAGAAATAAAGAATCTTTTTGCTTAGACAGAGTTGCGGTCACCAGCTAGTACGAGTATATCTACTTCTAAAACATCTATTGCTTATAATACACATAAGGGTTTAACCTTAGAAATTGTGTTATATTTAAGGAAAATTATATCTGTGTATTGGAGTTTTTAAATAGCCTTATCCACAGTGAATACATATTCTTAGATTATTCGGGGTCTGCCGACCCTACTGAATACAAACCGAGCTGATCTCAAATCTTATTGCGGAGATCGGTGGTGCGCTCGCAGACTGAATTTTTACTGCTCGGCATATTCCCCATTCGGCATTTTTGAGGTGTCGTTCATGTTACAGACTATTTTCCTCAATCGAAGTTATTCATAAGTTGCTGCATAATACCTATCGAAAAATAGGTTGTAAGAACTATAAATATCATATCATAATCATAATCATTTGGTATTACCAATCAACCTATTGCACTTAGTTACAGAATAAAACCCTTCACAGTACGTAGTATCTTACACTTGTTTTGCTGCAAAACGAAAGGTTTATTCAAGACAGAACGATTGCACTTACCTACAGTGCCCACTCTAGGACTTGGATCTAAAGACACTACACTTACTTATTTTGCGACCTATGGCACTCTTTAAGACTCCATTCCTCATTACACAAACCACTAAGTGGCCCTGCTCACAAAACAACACGAAAAGACGTCCAGAAGCAATGAAGCTTAACGCTGCTGTAGTAGATACTTAATCAACTATACGAAAAAGTGTTGTTTGAATATCTATAGCATGTATACTTTAAGTATGTATTGTGTCGAATGTCTATCATAGTACCTACGTCATTTGTACCTTATAATTGTGGTGGTAATACTAAAGTATATAACTAGGACGATACCGAATATCTATGTATTAAACGGAAAATGTCGCGTCGTTTTTGGTCTCGCGACCCACAATGTGGCTATTGTGTGAGGATTAAATTATATTTCTAAGCAGGATGTACCTCTACATATGATAGGTATATTCACATATTGTCATTGAGGAAATTGTTTATAAGATCACTGTAGCTGTGAACTTGGAAAAAACAATATAAGATTTGAATGTAAATGGATTTCGCACAGATTTCGAGGTTGGTTGTCGCTCCAAAACAGGCTGTGTTCTCTTTCCTATAAAAAAAAATTTGGCAAGGTCTTTGTGGGAAAAAGCGGTACTTGCAGCAGTGTAGCAGTATAATTGTTTATCTTTTAAAATCTCTTAAAACGAAGTACCAATAATAATTTTCCTTGCATTTGTGACACGCTCGATACAACTAAAATGTACAATATTTAACAGCAATTGCCTACCCTGTATTAAAAAAAAAATGGATTATTAACTACATTTTGAAGAACTACAACTTTAAGGTAAATTTAGATATAAATTCACCAAGTTCCTCGTAATTGTAATACAAATTTGAAGGAGGATGTTAAGAAGAAATGAGGTTCTTACCACGCGTGGACGCTTTATTCTCCGGCTAAGCTCTATACCGTACACCAAGCTCACCTTGTTAGGAGGTACTTATGAGGCCTAAAAACATCGAGTATGACACACCACAAGATCCTTGATTAACATACAAATTAAAACTACTAAATTTACTAATATGATACATGGCACATGGCATTATCTACCAGTAAACCATTCATGCTTAAAAATAAACTTAATAAACACTATTTAATGCAATAATCATGATATTTTGCCTTAAATTACTAATAAAGATTGTTGATACCTAGTTTTCGATACGATTGTGATGCCGTTAAGATTGAGCATACGTGATAGTTACTAGCAATATTAAAAACAATAACCTAGTTACGAAGCGAAGCTATTTTTATATCCCTCGGGAACAGTATTTTTTCTAGATTGAAAGTACTCTATGTCAATTTCTCTACCCTTGAAAACGTGTACGGAAAGTTTCATGACGATCGGTTGATTAGTTAAGGCAATAAAGCGTAACAAACAAACAAACAAACTCACATTCGTATTGAAAATACTAGCTGTTTGGTGAAATCTGGGATGGATTTAAAAAAAAAATGGTCATTTTTCCGGGATAAAAAGTAGCATAGGTCCTATTCTAGACTATAATCTATCTCTGTGCTAAATTTCACCCAGATCCGTTAAGCCGTTTTTCCGTGAAAGAGTAATAAACATCCTTCCTCACAAATTTTCGCATTTACAATATTAGTAAGGATGTGGTCAATATCATTTGCTTTATCGTAACCATTAATTTATTGCAGGTTTACATCGATCGAGTTCCGAAGTTCTATTCAATATTTAACTTACAAAATGGTCGTATGTAGATGTCGAAGTAAATGAAATGGCAAACGTGAGACAGCCGCACGGGGGTCGCGCGGAGACGTGGCGGCCGGAAGTCGGCACGTCTTCAGGTTGCGACTTGATTTCACACTTATCTATATAGAGATGATATAACCATAAAAACTTGTTACACCGTTCGTGATGTCTGTGACATGTTGAGGTACACATGGTTAAAATGAAATCAGCGATTCTACCTCACGGACTCGATGATATTGGTTGTATGATATTTTAACATTAGTTTACTCCTTCAAAGCTAATTCATTTATTTATTATTTGCGCTGTTTAATGTCAGATATAATGTTTGAATATGATAAACGACTTCCTAGCCTGAGTGTAAAAAAACTTAACTAGACTAAGTTATATAGTGATACCAGCAACCCGGGGCGGGTTGCAAGTATCACTATATACTGGGACTATACACTAGGCTTCACACGGGTAGCAGAGATATCTTCAACAATCATCAAAATATTTCAATTAATTTATCTAATTTATTTAATTTATCTTAACAAATTATACACTTAAACCTTCATCAGGAATCACTATGTCTATTGAAAACCGCATAAAAATCGGTTCAGTAGTTTTTCAGTTTATCGCGAATAGACAGGCAGACATACTCGGCGGGGGTATTTGTTTTATAATATGTAGTGATGAGTTGGAAATTAGGGAGGTTGTTGGTTTCACTCATTTGACTTACATACATGGCCAAATTTAAATGCTAGGCCTAGTTTGAAACTTGCTACTATACATTCCCAATATACAGCTAACGCTAGTTTGGGAATCAGGGCTTGCACTTGAATTGTATGCACCTTTTGTTACAATAAAGAATTTTATTATTATTATTATTATTATTAATACCTCTTTGGATACACTGTTAAAATTTATTGTGTTTATTTTATTTTAATCTGAATGTTCTACATACAAACATAAACACACGCCTATCACCCTTCTAGGCAGGTAGAAACAACCGCCCGCCATTTGCTTCTATCCTTAAACCTCCACATCTCTCCCTCTCTACTTCACGAGCTTCCTCTACTGTCATTGAGCTTTTCATACAAACCTGTTGATTTCAGGTACTTCTGACAGTTAGGTAGTTGAATATTCCATGGAAGAAGAAAGTTTAATTTAATGTAAAAAAGAAGACTTTCTGGAATGTTACGATTTTTTAGATATTTAATGGTGGTTATAACAGCTCTATATGATATATATTCGACAAGCGTGATGTCGGCGTATGTCACTCCAGATCAGTTCAGCTGTTCACACGCCGCCGAATATCGCGGTTTTGTGTGTCTACCCTCACGACAGTCGAATCGTGTGATTGTACAACTACAGAGCTACAGACGACTTAAGACTTTAACTATATTTAACACTTCTTCTAAAGGCTTTAGATCTTTTTTGTATGGGTTATTTTAAAGAAGCTTGATTGGTTGGATTATGTTTTATCATGGTACTAGTAGTGATTACTATATATACTGATGATAGTTATATAAAACACTAGCAACCCGCCCCGGCTTCGCGCGGGTAGCAGAGACATCTGCAACAATAATCAACATATTACAATCAATTTACACAAAATCTTAACAAATTATACACATATACCTTCCTCATAAATCACTCTGTCTATTAGTGAATACCACATGAAAATCCGTTCAGTAGTTTTTCAGTTTATCGCGAACAGACAGACAGATGCGGCGGGGGACTTTGTTTTATAATATGTAGTGATGATGTAGACATATCTGTGTTTAATGTAAATTAGAGATGCACTGAACATTCCTTGAGTAATAGTTTTCAGTCTAATTATTGGGTCGATATTATTAAGTTTTTAAGGGATTGAGAAATTTAACTGTCGTGAGGAAGGGTAGGGTTTCCTTGAATCTATAGGTACACGTTTTTTTTTATGGTATAGGGAACAAACGAGCTGACGGGTCACCTGATGAGCACCTGCAACTCAAAAGTAACGAGTGCGTTGCCGGCCTTTAAGGTGGGAGTAGAGGAAGGGGGAAATAAGGGGCGAGGAAGGGAGAGAGGAAGATGGAAGGGTAACGGTAACCTCACTCACTCAGCGAAAAGCAATGCAATTGCTTCACCGCCAGATTTCTGTGAGGCCGTGTTATCACTCCGGTCGAGCCGCCCCTTACATGCCGAAGCGTGGCTCTCCCACCCTCCTACTTTTAGCGTTGATATCCATAAACACAGTAAATCCTAAACCCAGAGGTGGTACTATGTGTAATAATTTATCCGTGTCCAACACGTGTCATTCTCTGCTCATATTGATCTGAAGATTTTTCTTAAACCCTATCTTCCGAAAAGTTATAGCTAAGGCTTTTTTTCACGTCTAGGCCTTGCATGGTTTCTTTATGATGGGATGGTTATCCTTTTGTAAGACAAAGGCAATGGTTAATTAATGGTTTCCAGACGTCCTAAACTGTTATTAACTTTAGCTTTCTGTGGTTACATAAATAAATAAAAAAATCGTACTATTTGTAATAGTTTGTAATTTTTTTATTTATTTATGTAACCACAGAAAGCTAAATATTAATTACAAATAAAACTGTCACAATTTATCCACCATTATAATATAATAATATATTATATATTAAGAAGTCCAAAAGTCTCATTGTTAAGAAAATCTACGCAAGCCTTTAACAAATCTCATAATGCGATCTACTTGTGCGCGGACGCATTGGAGCGTGCAATTCCGACGATTCGCGAAGTCGGCGACGTCGACCGAGAAATACCGAGCATACTCGTAGCGGCGCGGCGTAGACACGTAGCGACGTAGCGATGTAGCTGCGTAGACAGTAGCTTCACTTTGATTTAATGAATTTTGTATTTATTATATTATGTAGTAGTAATGTGAAGTTAGTACTTAATCATAATTTGGGTTAGCTTAATTTGGATTTCAATTTCTACACTGTAATCCTAGAGCCCAGTACAAAATTAATCAAAAATACTTTGACGGTCTGTGATTCAATTAATTACCAATAAATTGCAATTTAGAAGAGTATATACTCTTCATTCATCATTAACATCATTTTATACGAAAAAAGTGGCAAACAAATTATATTCAGCCCACTTGATGGTAAGCCGCCATCGTAGCCAATGAGAGTTCGCAACGCCTTGGATGTTACAAAGGAATCCATCAAACTATTTTATTGGCTTTTTTGTTCTTTAACCTATTTATCAAGAAACGGAATAAATGGATATTGAATATTTCCAGCTTTTCTACTTTAATTCTGAGCTAGAAGACAATTTATATTTTTTTCTGGGTATAGCAATTTGTGAGTCCCTGTTAACGATGGAATCGAACAGCAAACAATTGAGCTATCTAACCGCAAAGACACACGGTGCTCAGATATGAAAATCGGTATAAATCGTATTTTGTTCGCTGTACCGACTTCCTAATTATTAATAGCGCAGTATGCAAAGTTAGTTGTTTTGGGCACCGAGGCATTCGACTCGATTCCCGACTGATTATAAAGTCAGATTGGAGTTTAAGTCCTTGTGTGTTAATGAAATTTCCAAAGTTAATATAAATTGTTGAATTTTAGCATCTTCGAAACGTATAAATTCAACGGAAGCACCATGTTTTAAACATTGGAACAATAACAAAGTATATTACGTAGGAAGCTTTTAGATATGTACCTGCTGATTTAACTGGGAATATAATTTATACTAACGCTATATACCGCTAAAATGATTTTAAGCAGATTTTGTTCTATGCCAGATCCAAATAAATTAATAATTTTAAGAACTGATTTGTGATAATATCAATTTTATTTCTTTCCACGTTTCGTTAGATTATATTATTGTATAGTTGGCGTTGGCGAGGCTGTTGTCATTACGGAACACAATTTTAAATTTCGGGGCTGCGCCTGAATGAAAAACTATTCAGAATTTGAATCCAGGACATCAGCACTCCAGACATTTACATGTTATCGACGGCGACACATCAGTTGATTCCAACATTGACAGTATCAATCAGTTCTCATCATCTCTCTCATCTCTCAATCATCTCAGTATCAGTTATCATCTCAAGGAGCCCAAAAACTCCCGTTTTTCTTCAAATTAGAAACTATCACATGGCCACGCCAGTTACTAATTAACAGTTAGTAATTCTAATTGTGTTATTTCCAAGAAATCATTGTAAGCATTTTAACTGTCCCCATAGAGTTTTACAGATCCAGTAATGCAGTCGGACTGCACTTCCTTTCAAAAACCCTGTAAGAACACGACACGTAGTTTTCAAAGATGCGATCTTCTCTATGGTATTACACTTGCACGGTACATTTCACCAATCAGGAAATTCGTATTTAAGCAAGCATAGACAGAGATGCTACTTCAAAAAGGCGTGTATATCCGTAATTTTCAATTTAAAAAAATTTAACTCCATGGATTTCCTTTCCAATTATCATATCAAACTTGGCACCTGTCATCAAAAAATCTAATCAACATGCCTTGTCAATAACTGTTGATCAGCGGCGGAGACAAAGGGAGCGATACACCGTGAAACATCAGCTCATTCGTTTCTGAAGTCAGTGCCTGTGCGTGATTGACGTTGATTAATGTTCCACTGTCTGTCTGCCGATTAAAAAAACTTTGTGTTTCAGTGCTACTATAGAACATAGGAAGCAATAGAGCCGATTGATAGTTTATACTTATACTTTTTTCTACATTTTGATTTTTGTATGTGTTTATTTAATGTCTGTTTGTTTGTTATTTTCAGATCGTTATCATTTGGCTTTCGTGTGCCAGTATGTTTATCTGTCGGTATGTATATACTCTCCTCTGCGGATTTTTTTAAAAATGTTCGTCGTTGATGTTTTTTTTTAAATTATTTTACTAATAAATTTGCGTTTCAGTGAAGTAATAGAACAAAAGGGTTATTTTGATAGCGCTTACATAGATAGGAAAGAATACACAAAAAAAGGTCTACGGATAGTCTGCGTACATACCTATAAACAATCAAGCAAGCTTAAGTACTTATGTATATTTTGGGATAGTTTATAAGACTATATATTTATTAATAAACACCAAAGAGTGATTAGTGGCTTTAAATATTAATGAATTTTGTACTTAATTACTGTACAAATGTGTTCGTTTGATCATTAATTGAATCAAAGATTTTATAATTTGTAGACTACAAAAACACATTTCTGTGTCTCTACCGCACCCGTGTGCTAACGACATTTGATTTCGGTGACATCTGGCGGAAGTAATGGATTTTTTCAGTTAGCTGAAGGTGAAAATTTAATCTATGATGATAACCGACGACCGAAAAAAGATTTAACGGATATTCTTCGCGGATTTTGGGACAAATTTTTGTGACATATTGATATGGTAATATAATTTCTACCTAAACACAACATGAACATAAAAGACCTGCACCTTTAAATTAATTATTTATAATTAAGTTTTTTTTATAGAAACGAAACCCACTTCAAATTTATAACAGTTAACTGTATCAGGACAGTAGGCCTCCTCTTAGGATAAGGTTTTGAAATTATATAATTATTGCTAGTGCTATGTCTGTGTAAAAGTGTCTGAAAATAACTATTTGCATAATAAATTTATTTATCACTAGCGCCTCGCGGTTTCACCCGCGTAACTGATTCCGTGGGAATATCGGGATAAAAAGAAGCCTATGTGTTAATCCAGGTCTCCAGCTATCTACATACCAAGTTCCATGGGTTCAGTAGTTTTGGCGTGAAAGAGTAACAAACGTCCATACATCCATACTCACAAACTGTCACGTTTATAATATTAGTAGGATTTAATATACTATATTTTCTACCCGTTGAAGACATTCAGGCAAAATTTTAAAAAAGGTTATTGTAAGTTACGCACATTATTTTGATATCTATTTCTAGATGCTTCGGAATGCGGAATAAAAGTTGTGAAGTATTTATTATCACTTTGAAATAGATTATTATCTATACTATCGCATATCGAAATTCGCAAAATGTTCAACACTTAGAATCAGGCTTTGATCCACGACAGCTCCACACCAGGTCAAACTCTAATACTTTTGCACGAAAATTGGTATTAGTAAGCTGTAACTAACAAATAATGTCTTTTTAATAATAACTCTTGAAATAAAATAAATTTTGGCTTTCCTTTATTCACTTAATATGAAGAAGTGGTGGTTAGGTACCTTTAAGTAGTTGATATACCTCATTCTTAATGTGCATGTATCATATTGTAAGTGTTTCTATGTATAAGTAATTGTTGGTGAACCTCAACTAAATAAATAAAATAAAATAAATTACTACTTTCTCTTGACTCCTGAAATATACGAGATAGAAGGAGCGAGAAGCAGATGATGTTTTTCCCGGAGTCAAATATCACATTATATGAAGTAAAACTTATTGTTAACAGCAGGAAACTAAGTTATAGTCCAATTTGTGTACTGTTTAGAAGCACACTCGTCTTTGTATGTGTGTAAGCTATATTAGATGCACAAAGTGCCTATTGCTGTAACACGACAAGTAAAATAGGTACAATTATCTAAGCAGTGATATTTTGAATGTTTTACACAGTTAAATACATATTTCAAGGTAAAAAAAATTGGTACATTGGGATATTTTTTTTCCGGGCGTTTATATAAAATTAAAGCAGTAAAATTTTAATGCCAAATTAAACTATTAAGAGTACTTACCTTTTTTCGCAATTAATTATGATTTACAGTGACAGATAATCTATATACCTATTGATACATCAATTATTCTTACGGCATAAATGATTAAAATTTAAGGCTGCTATTACTTAAAAATAGTAGTTATAACAATATGTTACATTGTCCTCTCATTTAATCTGCGCTTATAAGCAATGTAGGTAAAAACTTAAAAAAAACATGTTGAAAAAGAGTGTACATGGAGTTTTTTTGCCTGTTCTTCTCCAAAGGATCTAGGTATTTGAACAGGCAACCAGCTTGGCGATTTACATATTTTAAATGAATACATTAATTAATTTCCATTCAAATAAATTTGTTTGTTTTTGTTTTAATAAAAGACAACTCCCGCATTAGGAATAATCCTGTGTCGCGGGGGGCTTCACAAACATTCAAACAACGGACACAAAGAACACCCAGACTCGGGACAACTATTTGTGGATCACACAAATTTTTGTCCCGTGTAGGATTCGAACCCACAACACTCAGCGCGGCGTAGTGACGAGGTGACCACTTAAACCATTGCGCCATCCGTGCAGTCAATATAAGTGATTTTGAATTGATTGATTTGATTTGGACATTTTTGAAAACTTTAATATTTATTTTCCAGCACGAGTTTACACTTTTTGTATTATTAGATACATATATCGAGTGACTTCAGAATACAGGTCCCAATCCCAACTCGACAAAGTTCTCTGCTGGTCGGAGGAGGCACTCCATAATGCGCCCTAACTGCTCAAGTATTTGCTAACTGCTCTTTGATGACTTGTTGTGTGCTAAACTTAGACTATGGCTCATACTTCTAATATATTCAGCTATAGAGCTGTTAAGTTGCTGTGTGCGCGTAAATACTAAGACGGAGCTCGGTTAGCTTATTAGGGGGAATTAAAACAATGCTCTTGAGGCTGTAGTGGGTACGACTCTCATGAACATTATATTTTTAAATTAAAATTGTAGCACTTAGTTCTCTTACAATAACGATGAAAAATACTATAACGATTGCATTTTTAAGAGCTTGGCTTTTAGCTTGGAAAATACGAGAATAGGTTAGTAGTATCTTAGTAGCATGAAAAAGTAAGATTCATTCATATGCTGAAAAGTTAAGTCACTCACGTTATTTAATCTACAGCAGTCTGGTCAGACTGTCTATTCAGGCATGTTCTAATTATTAATTTAACAGAGGTTTTCTAATGAGAAGTTCATCCAAAGGTTGCCTGTAAAGGATGGCAGATTGAGAGAGGGCTGCCACTGTGTAACACACTCTCCAGGGAGTCCCTATGACTTTCAATAACTTTCAAAAGTTTTAAATATGGATATTTCGAAATGAATGGCAATTCCGAAATATCCATATTCAAAACTTTATATGTAATTTGTTTCTAATGAACTGATTTGAGAGATTTTATGGTCGTAAGTAATACCTTACAAACACGTAATTAGTCAAAGCAACTTTTTAGATTCTTGGCTAAGGATCCGTAATTAGTAAAAATGAAATTGAGGAGCGTCGGCCGACGCCGCGACGGCAAAATCATCTTGGATTGAATTAAAATGAATGAATGAATAAATTCTTTTTAATTTTTTTAATTACATGGTATCATTAGGCGTTAGAATTCATCTTACCTATTCCGGCGTTAATGTCGTTCATTCCTCTATGGTCAATGATTAGAAAACCTGTTACAAGAAGGTGTTATCAAGGAATAGTTGTGTCAGCCCTACACTTTATTTGTACACCAGTCTAACAGTAAAAGTATCATACATAGATTTGTCATACAGATAATGTACAAAGGGCGGCATCATTTTTAAATATAACTATTTGATACAAATGTTATTATCTTCTATAGTTTTTACATAGAATCGGACATAAAATCGTCACGAAAATTTTATATAAATTATGTTGTGCCCATATTTATATTTGCATTAGTTGGATTCTCTCTTTTTAACCTTGAATTGGAACTAGTTAACTTTATTTGCTTTTTCTACAGAATGTTTTTGAAATTAAGTTCCAATCTACTTTACAGAGGTCACCGATCGATGAGATCGTTAGAGATTACCTTCAAACTAAGTAAAACATTTCCTTACAACGGGTAACGAGGGTCAATGGCCTTTCAAATCAAGCCAAAACCACGAGCACTCGTGCGCAATTGGTGAGAAAGCTTTAAGCTCCAGTGCAAGTTTCAGCTCCAGTGAAAGGGTTTGTACCTACACCTTCATATATAAAGGAGCGTCTGAAAGGTGCCGAAGTCAGTCTGCTTGCATATTTTGTAATGTTTGGTGTTTGATTCAAAGAAAAATCTGTGATTTGATAAACGTTTTTGTGGAATAAATGTTTTGTGTAGTGAGAAACACGATGTCGATATAAAATTGCCGACGGTGGATAACATTCAATAAGATGTTGCAAAATAGTATATTACATAAAGGGTAAAAAGTTGTATTAAACATAGGATATACCTATCACTTAGACACGGAATAGTCCATCGTAAATGATGTCTCCTTAGTCATGTATTTTTACACACGAGTGCGTGACAGTAAAGAAGAATCACATTTTTCAAGAGGTTCTAGGTATGTATGTAGGTTTCTTCATATCCTCGAGGGATGTTTTTCAATCAAGTGTTGCACGGTTATAATTAAACAGTTGGTTTAATTTTAGAAAGCAAAATGGCGGCTTTGAAACACAAAATGGTGTTAACTAGAATAAAGGCTTACGGCTTCAAACCTAACTGAAATGAGCCCACTAATAACACGAACAAAATAGCTTTAGTTGTGGAGATTAACGAGAATACAGATAATATGTGATCCAAATATTAGTAGGTAGTCTGATTTGAAAACAAAGAAAGAACTAATTGGATCCTAAAATGATTACGATTGGTGAAAGAATGTGAACTATTGATGAATAGCGCATTCATTTTTTGATAATCAAAATTTTTTACCATATCACAGATAAGATAATAGTTACTTCATAACTTCATAACCGTGTTCTTCCTTTGATTATAATATATAGGTATTAATAATACGTCACGGGCCTTAAGACGGATTATATTCACCAAAATTGGTACGCAGCTGTCTGTAAAGTTGCGGTATGTGAAAATAAACCTAGAACAAAAAAGTCCTTAATAAAAGGTTTAACACTTACATTCCGTTATATAAAAAAAGAATCCAAACTCTGGTTCCACAGTGTCAAATATTTACACAAGGAAACAAACGTTTAGGCCCCATTTTACTAGTCAACAAGGAAATGTTTTAACTCGTGACGTAAAAACGAGGAGTGTTAAAATCTTAACATTGGCAAGCTTGGCATCATAGCTCCTAAACAGATGTACTGATTTTGATTTAGTTTGTTTTGTTTGAAAGGTGACTTGATTGAGAGTTTTCTTAGCTATAATTCAAGAAAATCGGTTCAGCCGTTCGATGATTATTATGTCTTTTCTATTCGTTGATGGGATTTTTGAGTCGGGGGGTATTATAAATTTATGTTTTGACAAAATAGACTTCACGTGGCATGTAGATATAGTATCTATTATGTATTTCACATTATTATCTACACAATATGTCACACGTACATATATAATGAAAGTATATTTGATCGTTTCAGCAATATTTCATATCCGTGTGACCGTAGTAAAAAACTGAAATGACGTGTCAATATACTATAAAATAGGTGGAAAACAAGCATACGAAAAGTTTGATGGAAAGTAGCGTTGCTAATGGACTTTTGGAGCATATTTTAGGATGAGCTTTGACGACCCTGCAAAAGCGTGCAATTTTTGTAATGTTTTAACTTCAAGATCGAATACATGTATTTGCAAGATTTGCAAAAATTTAAGTAACTGTTTCAAAGACCATTTTCCATAAAATGTCAAACTGTGATATTCATAATACGTGTATAGCCCGACTATTCCGCCATTACATTTACATAATCGTACAATTCTACGTACATACATACATATGGAGACGTAGTACAGAGGTAGACACGGGCTATTCATGCCGGAGTCACGTAGAGTAATGTATATTCTAATATATTTGAACTGCGAACGACTTTTCGTGCCTACCGGCCCGTGCGGTCTGCGGTCGGCTGATAGTGATGACCATGCTGTTATGTATTATACGGTTAATCGATAAATTTATATTATTAATGAAAGATTGTGTTGGTTTTGTATTTACCGGCGATTTTATTATTGTATTGGCAATAGTTAGCAATTTTTTTTTGTGGTCTGCCCACATCAATCAACCACATAATAAATTTCGTTTTGTCCCTGTGGTCTGACAGAGCAAACCAATTGTATGCTGCGCCTCGAGGCTTCCCAATAATTATTTAGTTTATCTGTTAATTACTGTGTTTGGTATTAAGTAGTATCTATGTATTTGTAAAATTAGAACTAGTATTCAAAGGATTACAAAAACATCTCAGACCTGACAAATAATGTTTAACTTTTTACTAACTTTTCTCAGTTTGTAAAAAATAATGATAACTTATTTGGCCTGGCCTGTTGGTGCTTATAATAAATCTGTAGCGGGATGAATTCTGTACATTGGATATATTTAAAAAAATCGACTGAGGGGTATTAAGATATCGATACTGATGCCGAATATGCGATTCAATAAATTTTTGCCTGTCTGTCTTTCAGTCTGTCTGTTTGTATGTTCACGATAAACTCAGAAGTTACTGAAGGGATATGCTTGAAACTTAGTATGATAATAGTTTGAGTGCCTGCGCAGGTTGTACAGTACTTTTTATCCCGGGTTAAACTGTGGTTCCCACATGAAAATCAATGAAAGCTGTAATAACATACAATGTTAGTAGAATGTATATACTTATTTCGAACTAAATAACAGTGAGCGATTAGCTTATCTGGTGTAGAGTACGGATTCTACTAGGTTGGGTGCCGGATCGAATCCCTTTTTGACACTCTGTTTTTGCACTTTTTATTAACATTTAAACTAATTTACTTTTTAAAATTAGGTATCGTTTTTAACCGACGAAAAAAAAGGAGGTTTTCAATTCGACCGTTTCAATACATATTTCTTTTTTTTATGTATGTTCAGCCCTCTCCGTTATTTATGAACCGATTTTGATTATTCTTTTTTGTTAGATAGGGTATACCTTAAGAGTGGTCCCATGTCAAGGAAGTCAGGATCTGATGATGGAATTCTGATAAAATTGAGAGAAACCCTCTAAAATTGTAGAAACGAATAGTGTTTCTGTTTACTTTTCATTACTTTATCAGGTATTTGCGTTTAAAAACCATTACATCATGTAGCCGAGCTGATGATGACAAAAAATAGCTGGTTCTTGACTATGCCAACGAGCTATTTTGCCTCTCGCAGCCATTAAATTCATAAATATGTTTCAGGGCATTAATAATAATAACAACTTCACACACCAATCCTTCCAAACCAACCAATCCACCAAACCACCAATCCAAACCTTCCCGTCAACATAATTATGTTATCATGGAACGCAAAAGTTTAAAAGTTTGGATCTTCTTTTTCTATAACTCTATTTATAAATATATGTATATTTACTGGACTGGCCATCAGGCCAGGGCAGGGTCACTAACCACTAGACCATCAGGTCTAGTGGTTAGTGACCCTGACTGCTGAGCCAGAGGTCGTGGGTTTGACTTTTATTCTCTGTCTGACTGTAATTTATTTATAATATGTATGTATTTAGAAATATATAAGTATGTTTATCAGCAGTCTGGTTACCATAGTACAGGCTCTGCCTAGTTTGGCATCAGACGGCCGTGTGTGAGATGTGTGGAGTTATAATTATTATTATTACTTTAAACCTATTTTTTATTTATTCCGGTTCTTTAAGAAACTTATGCCGGAAACTTATTGTTATATTTACATTTTATCGAAACGAATTTCCATATACATCCCATCTCTACCCGTTTCGTATTTACTCTGCACCTCGGCAGTTCATCTTAATTTTTTATCTCTTTCACCGGAAAAAGGGCAAAAAAGCAGGAAACCGCTCTAGTAATGAGTGTAAAAAAAACTAAACGAAGGATATTCTCCCCGTTTGGTATCGTTTTCTTTTCCCCTTGCTCTACAAAATGACAGATTTATGAATTTTTATATACATAACCTTTTTGTGAGAGTGATTGCATTTCAGGTACATGTTTTGCCTGATGGTGATTTCCCTTAAACAAGAGTTTGTAGACTGATTTTGACTAAAACTATAAAATCTAGATGTTGGAATTTGATGTCGTAACCGAGCAGTAGAGAAAGGTATATTATCTCATCGATATTTTATTTAATACTCTCAATATTTTTATAACTTATTGCCTTACACACGTTTTTCTTCTTATGTAAGTAAATGTTTTTATTTTCAAATTTATCTAATTCAGGGAAAAAGCTATTATTTTGAAATGTGTATTTTCAAAGTAGCGTAAAGCACACCAATTAAATTGTACATGATATTGTGGCCTACTGTAATTTAAACAGTGAACCAAATTACTATTTCTGAACGAAATTTATTGCCATAAACTGTTAGCATCCTTTGTTGATGATTTAAGTAAAGGAAATGACTGGAAACCTATGTATTTTTATGGCCCACTCGGTGTTAAGTCCCACAGGTGTTAAAAGCCTTACTCTCGTACTGAAAGAGCTCTCAAACGAAATCACTAACAGTTAATTGAAAATAAAATAAGATTCTAGGAAGAGACAATAGAAAACTAAAAGAAGTCTAATCTTTATGTTGGGAGATATATTATATCATTGTAATAAAAAAATAAAAAAACTGCCATTCAACATATTATATATCAAATATGAGTAACTTGCAACCCGCCCCGGCTTTGCACGGGTAGCAAAGCATTTATATATTTTTTCTGACATCTTCAACAGTCATCGTCATATTTCAGCCATTTTATACAAAACCGTAATGAATTATACACCTAAACCTTCCTCGTGAATCACTCCGTCTATTAGTGAAAACTGTATGAAAATCCGTTCGGTAGTTATTGAGTCGACATTGATACAGACGCAGCGGGGGAAGATTTAGGTGTATAATTTGTTAAGATTTTACGTAAATTGATTGAAATGTTGATGATTGCTGAAGATGTCTCTGCTACCCGTGCGAAGCCGGGACAGGTTGCTTGTGTTTAAATATTTAAGAAAGTGTTATTAGCTTGTGGTTTTTTAATACTATGGTGACGTACCATTAAATGTATAAAATATTATTACACAACTGACAGACAAACCAACAAAACAATAGCCAATTCTTGCAATCCACGTGTAATTTAATGTTCCCGAGAATATCCCAATATAAGACAATTTGAAGCCCTTAGCACAAATTGGTGTGCCCTTTTAACGGAATCTGTTCTAAATTGGAGGGCACCCGCTGGGGGATGGCAGCCCTTAATTTGATATAAATATAGATACGTACTTGTGGAAAACATATTAAAGGAATTATTCTTGTACCTACGTAGTGTTGGGATGTTTACGTTTTATGTGTTTCTATGTAAGGTACTTATCTATTCTAGTAGATATACTATAGAACACGAAATTTTAGTCCTGCAAAAACTATTATAAAAATGTATAATTTTATAAGTGTTAAGTTGTTCTGTGTCTGGGTGTAATTTATCTATAACATGTATGTATTTAGAAATATATAAGTATGTTTATCAGCAGTCTGGTTACCATAGTACAGGCTCTGCCTAGTTTGGGATCAGAGTTATTATTATTTTATATTTATTTTCTATTGTAATGACTAAACATTCTGCTATAAAAAATAATATTTTTTTAATTATTTTATCATTCACATAATGATGAAGTTCATAAACAAGCTGTATGTTGTGAATTTGCTCAAATGGCGTAAATACAATAATTTAATCGATAACTATGTTTTTGAGCCGTTTGCAGTCGAAACAGTAGGAGTTCGAGCGCTCGTTTCGTTTATAAAGAACTAGCTAAGCGACTGATCGATACTTCTCGTGACCAGAAGGCGGACATTTTTCTCGCACAGAGAATTAGCATTGCCATCCGACGTGGCAACGCTGCCAGCCTTCTGAGACCACTGCCAGTAGGGGACGATGCGGTGAAATTTTATAACGCATGCATGCAAATAGTCCATATATTTATTAAGTATCAATTTTTTTTTCCAAATCAGCAAACTCCTCAAATGAAATCTTACACTTGACTGGACGAGTGGTACTAAATCTCACCAACTGGTACTGATTCGAGTGAATCCACAAGGGTAGTGGTAGTGTGCCCTTGAGACCAGATGTAAAATTGTTTTTATAAATTGAAAATATTCTGTTTTTTATGTCATCAAATCTAAA
This sequence comes from Callimorpha dominula, assembly GCA_949752705.1. NCBI lineage: Eukaryota > Metazoa > Arthropoda > Insecta > Lepidoptera > Erebidae > Callimorpha > Callimorpha dominula. The sequence continues at coordinate 6,724,299 of OX457010.1, read as the reverse complement.
TGATGATGTGATATAAACACCCATCTGTTCGTTTAACCCCTATACCTTATAATATATATAAATAATATATTTAAAACGTAAACCATCGGCACACATGAAATTCAACCAGTAATACTACTTTACTTAAAACATTTCACACAGAAAATAAAGAGACAATAATGTTTCAATAATTTATAAAATACTAAATTAAATTGTAAAACACTAATTATATAATGTACAAAGGTCGCATAACATTGCGACTGAGTTGTTTGAAAATTAATTAAATGATCTAACAGGGCATGACGATTTACGAGCTCGCATACCTGTGCGCGCCACGTCACATATCTAACATATTAAATTATTTAGACTTCGAGTAGAATTTCGGATTGAAACTTGTTTAATTGTTGATGTGTTTCTAACAATAGAAACGGACAAAAAATTAAGTAAAGTTAAAATAATATGTATTCTGTTGTTATCTTGAAAAGAAAAGATTTTCAAACACTCGTTAAAAATATTGCAATAACCGTTTTATTTGATCGTAATTTACAATAAAGCGGCAATCGTAGGAATAAAACTGTTTCTAGAAGGTTTTTGTGGTGTTTGAAGGTTCATCAAGAGCTTCTTAACAAAAAAAATATTAACAAACAGGAGAAAAAGATACCTACTGAATTGTTTTATCGTTATTTACTTATACATATGTACAGAATATATAGATATGTTTAGTAGTAGGTAGTCTAATCACTTCAGCGATTTATATCAGACAACCTTTGGAAGGACATGGCAAAGTCAAAATAAATAATATGGTCGATTATGTTACCGTGAAAAACGAATTTGAACAATCCCTACTATAAAACTGACAAATATTGAATTGGTTTATCAGAAAATTGACAAGAATATGAGACAGATTTTATGCCATTTTGACGAAAATCCGCACAAATGGTTTCTTTTTTCAAATAGACAAAATATAAATGTATAACCAGGTAATATGCCAAACTGATTTACTAGTGTAAATAGTAAAACTTTAGATATTTTTAGTCAAAATAGAATCACGTCTGAAAACGACTTTTAAGCTCCCATCTTTACCAAAATCAATCACACATAAATGTATCACAAGTAATACCTTATGTTAGTTTGCCAATGGTTTCGACGTTCAGCGTGGGGTAGGCAGGCAAATTGTCGGCTGCACTGAACGACAAGACATTTGCCAAACCATGATTTATGGTGTCGTGTTATCGACACGCCGCAGCCCAGCAAACATACCCTTCTCTTAGAAATGGTTGCAGTGTAATGACCGGGTATCGATAGAAAATAAATTTGGGAAGTATATATTTTTATGTAACATTTAAATGAAACGCAAAATTGGCGTTTAAATAGGTTTTAACCTTCTTGATGGTTGACTGGGATATAAATGTAAGTATGTTTATGCTCTATATTTCCTAAAATAGGTCTTTGCTCTAAAAAAGGTTATATTTAACTTAGTACTATTGTTAACCGACGAAAAAAAAAGAAGTATATATATATTTTTTTATATATGTTCAGCCCTCACTCCGTTATTTATGAACCGATTTTGATCATTCTTTTTTTGTTGGATAGGGTATACCTCAAGAGTGGTCCCATGTCAAGGAAGTCAGGATCTGATGATGGGATCCTGATAAAATTGAGAGAAACCCTCGAAAATTGTAGGAACGAATAGTGTTTCTGTTTACTTTTCATTACTTTATCAGGTATTTGTGTTTAGAAATCATCACTTCATGTAGCTGATGATGAAAAAAAATCATGAAATAAAAATCTTTTTAACAAAAAATTATACATCTAAAAAGCAAAAAATAAATAAACTTTAAGTCTTAAGCATTGACCTTATTTACATAAACTATCAAATTTTATATAAACTAATTTTGAGTCGGCGCCAAACAACAAACGGATTAATTATCAAAATTTTATATGTACCTACGTAGGCTCTACGTCGGTAATTAATCATTTTATTATTTGGCGCCGACTCAAAATAAGTTTCTATAAAATTTCATAGTTTATGTAAATAAGCTCAATGCTTAAGACTTAAAGTTTATTTATTTTTTGTATTTTAGTTCTTTTCGTCGGTTTAATTTATTATCAAAAAGATTTTTTCTTTTTACTATTTTTACAACTATGTTAAACACTTTTGGAAGTGGGTCCATGTTAATATAATTATTATAGTTATCGTTTTGATTGCAAGTTCGTTGTCTTAAAATAAACAACACCTTAACTAATATCGTTAGGTACTTACTTTTTTACGCTATCGTTTTAATAAAATCTATGAGACAGCCAGACAATCCAATAGTCTATTATTTATTATTCCATCTCACCATAATCGTGAGACCTATTCTTGTGATTGTATATTATTAAGAATATAAACATACATAAATCAAAAGTTAGTCGGAGAAATTTCTTTCAAATAACAATATATTCTTGAAAAACTAAACGGATAAGTGATGTAACCGCTCGCTCCAAACTATCGACTCGGCATCTCCCCGGACCTAAATCACTCTGCCCACTAGTGCGTGAGCTAAACCCCCTCCCTCACAACGCGCGATTTTTTGTAAGATTTTCCGCGCGACTGCGCGAGCGCCGCTGCGATCTGCGACTGATTAATCACCTATTGATTGGAACCGACGGATACGAGGGTACCGTTCAAATTTCGGCGAATTTGTCACTAACTAGGTTACGAACTTCTTGCGGTTTTTATAGTTTTTCTCAATAAAATAACACAATATAGTGTAGGGACATTTTAGTACCAATGTGTGTTACTCTGTTATACGCCTAGGAGCTATTTATTTAAACTTATTGTGTATAAATTGAAGTGGGGCATTATGGAGTGATATTTAAAATTAGATAATATGTATGGTTGACCATGACCCACGTGATCTTAGTGCACAAAAAATTGAGCAACTGAAGCAACTGAACGAGAAAAATACACAACCCCCGAGCTCTGATGTATCCTGGTGCATAAATTTAGTGACTGTCTTTATTTGTAAGTCTTCAAAATTTGCGTCGAGGCTAATTTTTGTAATTGATAAATTTGTTAAAGACTTCTGTAACCTTTTCAATTATTTAGCAGTGTCTGTGCATAAACGTTTGAGTCAGTTCATTTGAGTATGCTGACTCTTAGCTTTTTTTTGGAGGGAATCATTTTCTGTATTAAAATTATAATAGGGAATTTGCATGTTGTTTAAATTTACTTGATTAATTTTCCCTTAAATCTTTATTGTCCAGATATTATGCCTAAACAATTATTTTCTTATTTAGTTCGTGTTTCATTCGTTCTGTCATTTATCGGCGCCTATATTCGTAGTGTTACGGAGAAAGATAGGTGTTCCTGTGGTTTTTTGCTAGCAAACTCTTAGCTAGTGCAATTTAAGCATTCTAGTGATATTAGAAATCATCTAGGACAATGACTGAATGTAGTTTTGTCAAAGCACAATCGGACAATCTACCGAAAATAGGTGCATTCATGATGACTTTAATTATATTTTGCATCAAATCCAGATTTTCCGCTGAGGTTAAAGGAGTGAAAGCCGCAAGGTAATTATTAAAATACTTGTTATATTATAATCTAAAGGATGGGTAGGATATGTATAGTTAGTTATATTTATGAGGTTTTATTGGACTTTTGTTACCTAGTTTAAATAGACAAACAAGTTGCCTTCTGCTTGATATTAAAAACAAACATAAATTATCTACTACTGACTAATTCACACTATACTAGCAATGAAGTTAAAGTGATCTTCACAACAATATAAACACGATATTGAAGATACTTCACCTCTCCTCATTAATGTACACCATTGTTTTCGTATTTAACATTATTATTTTGTATGGGTAAAAATACTGTATTGTTTGTACTTCTTATAGTGTTTTTACACTTAGGGACAAGGCAATACCTATAAAATGCTTTTTAAACTTTATCCATCGTCTATTAATTACAATAAATAGTAATTACAACTGGAAATCGGTATAAAATTAATGTAACACTTCAAGTAAGTTTATGAAACAAACACTAAGCGTGGAACGTGACGTCATCCAAGGCCCGCGAAATATGGCGGCGTTCAAACAGATCAAATTTTATCGATATTTTCAATGTTATTTTAAAAATTAATTTGAACATTGCCAAGGTTATTTATATATTTTTTTTGGTAGAATGATGGAACAAATCAATAAAAGATAAAAAAAAATACATGCATATTCCCTATTATCAATCTCATTTTGAGATATTTCTAATTCCATTCTAAGACTCAAAATTTCGTTTCTTAGTTCTTCCACTTCATTGTTCAGTAGCGCTCTTGTTATCAGTATCAGTGTTATTTTTATTACATAATGTTAGTATATTACAACTCATTTTATTGGATGCCATTTCAGCTAAACCATATATTTTCAATTTACCTATTGTTTCCTGTCGGCACACATTTGCGTAGCCAAACGAAAATTTCTCCGGATGACTGAGATATTCTAACTGTTGTAACTAAAATTCAATTCAGTTGGAATGCGCTCGTTGACGCGTAAACGCGTCGGCGACACGCGCCGCGTGCATCCGCGTCAAACGCAACACGCCCGTGGGTAGGACGTGTGAGCACGGCATTAGGGGAGCTGCTGGTAAATGCTCATTTTGTTTAATTGAAACGAGATTTTACTAGTCGACATACCATTGCCAAAGTACAGAAAACTATTAAAAACTAGGCGCGCTTGCGTTAATATAGATTTTGTCAATTCATTTATTATCCCTCAGAAAAATGCCTTTTTCTGGATGAAAGGTTGAAGCATAACAAACAAAACTCACATTCGCATATATAATAATTAGTTAGGAAATGATATTTGTTTCTTACAAGACATTAAAATATATAGTAACTATCGCAACAAATGAGTAAAGTTAAGTAAAAAAATATGTGTAAAAAATGCACCGTGTGTAGTTCTGACGACGCGCTATGATTAAATTAATTCGATTACAGTGTACGCAGCTTAACATCGTCACACTGGACACAAGCGTGTTACCTACCTGCTGAGTGAACCACTGGCGTAGTTATACTTTTGATACTACACCGCTTAGTAGGTACGCCAGACCGGGTAATAGTGAATTTTACAACGTAAAATTTATTCAGGTCGTAATTTGTCATTGTCGTAACGGCGGCAACATTAGGGGTGTCAGTTGTACGTTTCAAGAATTGAGGACTCATTTTTTCTAAAGGAATTCTGACAAAACCAGTCATCAGCAGAAAAACACATCACTATTGGTAGCAAGGTCAAGATTTGAAGATCGAATCTTATCTCCCCTTTAAACGCACTGAAACATTGATAGTCTTAGAATGGCTGTATAATACTAAATAGTTGTTGCAAAATACCATAAGAAATTAAATGGTTTTATGTTTAATTACAACATTTGCGTAGCCGATATAGATATACGTACTATTTTAATAATATCTGAAGGCATTGAGAATCCAATAGTTTATAACACATACACTCCCCACTTACGCACATATGTACGAATAAGTAATATAGTTTGTCTGGCGTCTTTTACCGCTCCAACCATGCGTCAACAGACGTCATGCCACACCGCAACCGCCAATTTGACTCGCGCTCTGATCAAAGTTGGAATAGTGTCACAATTTGTACTAAGTCTGACGATATTTGATGAAGGAGGCGTAAGGTTTCACCGTGATCAACTAAACTCCAGTTTATTACTCGTCTCTAAACTGAGATTTGTCACTTTTCACTTATCTAGGAAGAAGTTTGTACATTTACAGACAGATATGTTATGCTCGTTATAAAGAAGGCACCCTTCTTTTGAGGGTATGTAGTTTTATATTTGATGTTTAAAATAATAATACTGCAAATAGGTTTCTTGATGTTAAACAATTTTTGTTCGGAGTTTTCATACGGAAGTGTATAATGTAAAATTAAAAACGTCATCTTATTTTATTAAGACGGACTTTTACACTTCTCCATTAATCTGGATAGAGATTTGGACTGGACTGAAACTTAAAAGGATGCAATTAAATCTTGACATAAATAGAAATTCATTTAGTGATTCTCGGGTTAAAGTCAGCCTTTCACAATTAATGAAGCAGTGTAGAAATCTGTTCAATGTTCTGAAAATTGCAGATTAGATGTTTTTAATTTAATTCTAACTCTTGAGAAATATATTTAACAAACGGTGCGACCCGTCGGTAAACAGGTTTGAAGGCGTTGCGGTAAAACTACGTAGATATTAACACAAACTGAAACTTTAATATAACTCGTGAAGCACACGGAACATCGCTTACGGCCAGTAGAACGTTATATTAACATATCGCACTGCTATTACGAGACTGTATCAACTCAAAATAGGGTAAATTTGAGATAATTCATTTTTCATACGTAAATATCAATTCTCATTTAAATATAAAATAATAATAATAAATTGTAATAAGCCAAATTTTTCAACAAAACCACTAAAAATAATTCATATTTTTTTTGAAATTTGTTAAGACAATAGAGTATTGAGTCAAAAATTGGAAATAACTTGATAACCTGCAATCTCTTAAATAATTCATTAATACAGAAATCCCTTAATTTTATCAATTATCTATATACAGTGTTCACTTTTTATAATCTTTAACAAGAAGCGAGTAATCAGTTTTCTGTCGTTTCTGAAAAAGGCTTCATTTTGAGTTGATACACTCTTGTAATAGCAGTGCTATATGTAATGTACTTTCATAAAGATTATTAGGTACTTAAGATACTCATTTCTTTGGTTATTATAATTCAGTTGTTTACGAACAACATTGATGGCAACAAGCAAATTGGTACGATTTTACAATTCATGGACATTCCTAGAAATGTATTGTTAATACTTTATTAATTAACAATGCAATCAACACATGTAAAGCCATCTTTGCTATTCTATTGTACTTAAACTTAATGAACGTGACGTTCTCGGAGCGGCTTATTTGCTCGCGGGAGTAGCATATTCTAAATAATAATAATAAATTTTTGAAATCAAAAATACATTACTGTTACTTATATAGATTACATAAGAAAAATAACAAAGTAAAATGCTATTTAAACAAATTTGCTTTGTGGCTTTGTGGGGATTCCGATCTTCTCTACACACCTAGCCAGATAATCTGTCGTTACCATTAGTCACGATTATGGTATATACGCCTAAAGTTATCGTGTAATAGACCCATTCAGTTACTTGGCGAGTCGCCGTCATGTCGAAAGTTGGCTGGCAGTTCCGTCTATGTCATGCTCGCCTAGAAGTCCTACTTATGGTGCATATGTGTCGGATCATAAGGCTCCCTTCAATATGATTGACCTGGATAATGGCTCTTGCGTCATGCTCGTGAAGATTGACCAGCCCTAACGGCACATGTCTGTCACAGAGATGTCTGGACCAGTATTACTTAAACTGTAGTAGTGATTTTCGGGACTGTTTAAACGTGAACATTATGTTACACTGTTCTTACATATAATTTTTACGTATAAGCAATTCAACCAGAAAATTGTAAAAAAAAAAATTTATAATAAGATTTTAATAACCACTATGATTGTAATGTCGCGTTTTGTAAATTTGATCGTAATGTCCTTACTGTATTTTAAAAATAAAATTGTTTTCTGAAACATAAATCAGTAAAATTTCTATAAAACATAGCCTCACAAAGACTTTTGTTAAATTGTTTTTAAGTACCACCCAGGACCACTTAACCCAATACTCTATCCTTTTTTATGTACTATTAGCCTATATGTACTCTTATGTTGCAGAATAGACTTCTTAGACCCGACGGTCATACAGCTTCAATTTTTTTACGCAATTTTACCATTTCTGTAAAGAATGGATAAAATAATATTTATAGATATATATGTATGTGTTGAGTTGAGACATTTTTGTCTGTCTGTTTGTTCCGGCTCATCTCCAGAATGGGTGGGCCGATTTCTACGGAACGTTCACTGGCAGATTGCTGGTGTTATAAGAAGTAACTGAGGCCACTTTTATATTGAAAAAAGAATTATGGTTCCACGCAAAAAATATAAATATGTACAGAATGTACACGCGAGCGAAGCCGCGAGGGGCACAGCTAGTCATATCTAAAATCCATATCTAAAATCATAACGATAGCGAAAAAACCACCGTGCAGTTCTTTCCACAATCCGTGTTCGAAATATCAAAATAATCCAAATTATACAATATCATACAGATATAGTTCAAGCGCATTACTGTAGTTCGTGCTGGGTGAATAGTTGGCGAGGGCCCAACCGTTTTCAATCACGTAGCTCTACGCTTCACCGCTGGTATTCACTTGACGTACTGATTCTCTGATCATTATTGTGTTGGATTACTACAATACCTTTAACATATTTTTAAGGATTTTAGTTCTCTATTCCATGTTTACTTGGTTGCTATGAGACTTTTTTTTAATGACTACTTGTACTGTAGGACACCCATTAGTCGTTAGTTAAAATTAATAAGTGACTCACGTTTATTTGTTAACCCCCTAGCTAAGCTTAGCTTGTTAGGTTACCGATAGGTCAGTAGGTATATAATTTACGTATGTTTTCATAGTTCTCTTACGTGGGAGAGTCATGCTTCGGCACGTATGGGCCGACTCCGCTCGATACCACGGCCTTACAGAAAACCGGTAGTGAAACAATGAATGCACTGCTTTTCGCCGTGTGAGTGAGGTTACCGGAGGCCCTAACCCTTCCCTCTCCCCTATTTCCGTCCTTCCCCTCTCCCCTATTCCCGTACTTCCCCTCTCCCCTTCTCCTCCCCTTTAATCCCCCTCTCCCGTCTTCCCGCTCTTCCCCCCTCTCCCCCTCTTCCCTTATTCCCACCTTAAAGAGCGGCAACGCACTTGTAACTCTTGAGTTATCTTCAGTTACAGGTGCCCATGGGCGGCGGTAGTCATTTACCATCAGGTGACCCGTCTGCTCGTTTGCCCCCTTAACTTAAAAAAAAAAAATTGACAATGTATTTGTAATTATTTAAAACATCCTATACACAATTGTCCCTATAGGCTCTTAAAGTATTCTATATACAGAAGAAGATAGGGTTATGATAAAGAGCCAATCTAACATAAAATACTGTATATTTATATAAAACATATAAAATACTGTATATTTATATAAAACATATAAAATACTGGATATTAATCTAATAAATATTGATAATAAAATGCAAACGAATTAGGTAAAAATAACGAGGATTTATGAAATTGTTTTACTAAAGTTTTAAACTTAAAATTATGTAATGTATATGTACCGATTATTATTAAACATTAATTATTTTATTATAATGTTTTGAGTTATGCCGAACGCAGTGTACAACTGTTTGTAAATGACACCTGAATACATGATATACATAACAAACATAAAATCAACTACAACACCAAAGTGAACAACGCAATAAGCCCCGACTGTTTTAAAAATATTTTCATGTTAGAAAAAAATATTTTCAAATATAAACTGGGTAAAATTTTTCCCCGACCCCGTTCAACGCAGGCTGGCGTGAAAATCATGCCCGCTCGGGCCTGCTATACATATCTACCTACGTCACTAGCTATGTGGGTTATTTTTAAAGGGTTCCGACTTTCCAAGCTAACGTGTGGTATATTTACGAGTATATTTTGCAAGTTTGTGTATCCTGGTGTTTAGGGTGGAAAATCTCTTGTTGAAAAATAGCAATTCTATTTATGCGAAGAGGAATATGTTTGTCGTTTTATTTCTTAAATTTGGTGTTTTTTTTTGTCTAAGGTGGCAAGACACGGCCCGCTTCTTTAAATGATTAATATATAATATTGCAAGCCGCTATTTGACGCATAGGACGCTTGCAACACTAGGGATTCTTTTCTTTTTTGCGCAAAATGCCGGGCAGTAGTTGAAGCAACATATAAGTATTAGAAATTAAAAAACAGTTATGAAAAAACACATTTTTAATTTCTTTTTTTAATAGAAAATTCCCTCACTAGAAATGATTTCTGTCTCACTGGGGACTTTACAAACACCGAAATAACGGACACAAAAACACCCAGACTCCGGGCAAGTATTTGTCGATCATACAAATTTTTGTCCCGTGTGGGACTCGAATACTTACCACTCAGCGTGGCGAAGTGGTGAGGCGACCACTTTAAAAATTGCGCCATTCGTGAAGTCAATTAAGATTATTATTATTTGCAGTGCTTGGGCAGTTAGTGAAGGAAGGATTCCTATTTTATTTGTTTTCTGATCGAGTTAAAGCGAGTGTAGTAATATTCAATCTGTTAACTCTTAGAACTGGGAACGGAAAAGCATTACAACTTTGAATGGTCGTGGAGTTTTGAACATCCGACCTACAAAATTATATCTGTGTAACATAAAAAAATTATAACTAAAATTCAAGCCACCAGGATGGTAAAAAAACAGGATTAAAGTTTCAAGTTTCATAATTTTGATACAATAAACTTTGTTGTACTTTTAAAAGACGTTCAAACTATATTTTACAGAATATTTATGTTTGGCGACCAGCTCTTAACCAATGTGTAGGTTTCCCTTATTCCTATTTCTCCTTTTGCGATACTATAAAACAGGTTCTTCGATACCTACTCCACGTATACCACAACTCCAATTCGGCGATAAATGGGTATTTCTGAGCATTTCCATAGTGAACGGCACTCTCCAGTGTATGTGTAGCTATGGCTGTAGATTGCGTACCGACGTGCGCTGGCTGCCGAATGAATCACTGCATGCATCTGTTACCATAGACCAGAGAGTAAGTAGACAAGCTGTCGAAAAGTTGTATAAAGCAACAGTTTAACTAATTAAGTATACTTATTTTTTTTTATTTATTGAAATCTTTCTGCAGTTTACATTGCACGAGGTGGACTTAATGCTACATGGCATTATCTACCAGTCAACCTTTGGGTGATTCAGTGAGGGACATGGCAGGTGTATAAGAATGAAATTTCTTAAAGAAAGCTATAATTTACATACAAATACAATTTATTATATTACATTATCATACGAACACAAACATAGGCATACATACATATATACTTACATATAAATATATATACGATATATAGATACAAAATATACCTATGGTTATGAGGTTATGAAGATATTTCTGCCAACTGTTTCCTGTGAAATACACGGACCTTAGCTTTAAACGTGTCTCGGTAATGAACGAGAGAAGAAGTGTGTGTAGGGCATAGGATTAAAAGATTATTTTTGGAGTGAAGATCACTGTCATGATTGGGACATAGAAGTTGAAGCTGTAAGGTGAGATAAGCGGGGCTGTAGAGTTACTTATTAGAGAATAAAGAGTAGTCGAAGCACGTAGGCTACGACGCGTTATTTAGTTAGCCACTTGCACGTCCACGGATAGTACAGTATCGAGAAAAAAACTACCGGCATCAGAAAATGTTAAGAATATTTATTTGTTGTATGCATGATTTGTATCAACAACTGAACTGCTGTAAAAAATATATTTTATAAGGTTTTTTGATAGACAAATTAGTTATTTTTCACAGTAGTGCAAATGTCGCTTCTATGTAGACCCTCCACTTAGGGTCTACATAGTAGTGACATTTATAAGGTAAGGTATTATTTACTGTTCATTGTGCAGTAGAAGCAGCTATTATATAAGGGTAGAAATGAGCCTCTGCTAAATGTGTTTCTTTGGATTTTCTGATTATCGTAGAGTAACTAATAAATTCATTTTTATGGGTCTAAGGATTGGTTTTCAAGAGTTCTACTCATTCTTTATCTATCAAATAAAATAGTAAAGTTTCGACTGAATGCATCAATGTTCTCCACAAGTGGATATTTGGTCTATCAATTTTTATATGTTTTTCATATACAAATCTTTAAAAAAGACAACCGCTGATGAATATAATTTCAACCTAGCGAATTTAAAAAATAAAACACTAAATTGCGTATTGTTATCTGACTATTTGTGAACAACGTTATTTAGATAATAATCCAGAGCGCTTCTAATAAGTACATGGATAGTACTGGGTGGATATTAATATCATAATATAATGTAAATGATCTGAAACTTGTACAATTCTATGAGACTACAAAGCCTAAAAGCAATCTGTTGACCATAGGACATGTGTTTTGTGGTGGCGTGCGTTTACAAGAGGCCTGCATTGTGCGGGGCAGCCTGGCTTTTGTGCAAGCTTCGTGGTAAACTCTGTAAGTCGGGAATAGATCACGTACCTTCCATATATATTTGTGATATATTTATACTTTCATAATCATTTTTGTGTACTCACGCCTTCGCTACTGCACGTAATCAGAGGTGTTTTAGACACCTATATTTTGCCTGCTGGAGGTTGATTTCATGTATTAAGGCATCCCCTTTTACCATCTCTGGCAAACTGTGCCTAAACCTAAAATGTTTAAAGACGTGCTACTGGCCTCAGTTTTCTATGTGGTCTTTTGCCGTGCGGTTTTGATGGAAGTATATCTACTCGCTATATATATTCAAATAGAGTTTCTAAGAAACTGTTTGAGTTGCGAAAAAATGGCAATCGGTTAGACCTCAGTCTGGCGAGTACAAAGAGGGACATATGATTTTTTAAAATTCAGGTCTTGTAGTTAAATATCTTTTTCATCATACGAAGGAGCAAGTAATGGCCATCATTGAAAAGTGGGGGTTGTTTCTTTAAAATTCTTGCCATCGTTATTTAAAGGTCGTCTTTTTTTTTCCTTTTTTTTTAAAGATTCCTGTGTCTCGGGGGACTTTACAAACATACTAACAACATACACAAAGAACACTCAGACTCGGGTGGGAATCGAAACCACGACCGATGGCGTAACAGTCAGGGTCACTTACGACTAGGCCAACAGGCCAGTTTTCTTTTTTATTGATCTTGGTGAGAGGTACCCTATCTCCTTTGTTGTATCCCTGGTAACGTGCGCACAGAATTTACGGCAGTACATACAATACGATCATAAAAATAGGATTACACATTGAAGTGACTACGAAATAGTTATTTTCGACGAAACATTATACCTATAAGTAGGTGAAATTGGCTTGAAATCAGTGGTCGTGAACTTGACCTGGGTTTAGATATTGTGCTTTTAAACTAGGATTGTAGTAGAAAACGGCACAGATCACAATGCCGCCCTTATTCTCTTCTTTTCTGTACCTAGTGTAGTGAGATGAGCTATAGACTCAAAGGCATTTTTGCAGTATTTAAATTATGCCAATTTAGTGCCCAATATTCAAGGTAAACTACTGTTAAACCATGACGCTTATTGCTTGGTGGTTTGATATGAGTCGTCTTCTACTATTGCTTGCTTGTGTATAATTCCTTAGGATTTTTTATGCAAATCGAAGTTTCCACTATGAAAGCTGTTAAAACATTCATGGTTCATGAGCGTATTATCCCGCAACTAAAACTAAGAACGTTGCGTAAGAACCACGTTGGGATGCATTTTCAAAAAATACTTTTATTTTTGAATGCAAGATAAAACAGTTCAAAGCAAAACCATGAGAAGTCATAGAATTATTAAAATTAAGAATGCTATAGTTTTTGTGCAAAAACATTTTTGTAATAAATCATTCACTATGCAGGTTTCCTTTCCAAGAAAAAAAATTCGTTGCTCTGGAACTTATCTCTATCTCTCCCCCCACTTCACCCTATGTTTGCACCTACCACTCATTGTTTCTACATCGCTCCAAGGTTGCCTGGCAGATAATGCTTTAGGCATTAAGTTCAACTTTGTACAAATGTTAAATTTAAAGTAACCACTGCGATAAAACGGTATTATCAAGCTTGACTTAATATCTATATATATAAAAATGAATCCCTATTTCCCTTGGTCACGGCATCACGCTTTACCGATTTCGCTAATTCTTTGTTTTTGTGTTATTTATGGTCAGCATGAGGTTCTTTTGAAAGATAAAAAAATTAGAAACTTCAAGAAATCTTAACGACCACATTAACTTTTCTAATGTAACGCGCTTAGCGCTTTTGACAGAACTGTCAGTCGTTTGACAATTAGCGTTGTTTTTCAATATTCATAGTTAAGACAGGACGTATGTCGGCTCAGCTAGTTACATATAAAGATTTAAAGAAACCGCTGTTAATTTCCGGTAGCTCAGACAATCGAAGATTAATTTCTATTGTCTTTTTAATTACAATTAAATATGTAGGTGATATTCAGCTGCCATTGTCCTTTCCTACTGGCGTTCTGGTTCTACTTACTAAAACAACACTGTTTGTAGTGCCTATAAAATTAAATAATCTTCTATAGGCTAGAGGCGGAACCCTAACTGGCCAGAGCCTACAAGAAGAAGTAATATTAGTTAAGTTGCTTAGCGTAAGAAACCCTTACACATTACGAACTTTCAAACCGTACTAAGTGAGATTCTACACCGCAATCTTGGTTCCGTCACATAGCCTTCATCCTACTCTTACCCGAATACGTCACAATTCTACCTATCGCCTTTCTTTGCATATTGCCTAATGAAAAAATTCGAATTAAAATATTAAAATTCGACGTGTATAAACTACGTATATATTCAGCAATAACTAACCTCAATATTACTAAATCAAAACGCATACAAAATGCATGAGCCTCTTTAATTGGTCATTCTATAGTTCGGGGCGAGCCAAATTATACATTCTCGCCCGAAGCGGACCGCGTGGACATAACTAGTGTAGCTTGATACAAAGCAAACATTAGCTCAACCATGCATTATTGTCAAGCACAGGAGCAAAATTTACAGTGTAGCCTGCACCTTACTACTGAAACAACAATAACCAAAATCAAACCTAATGTAATACAAGTAAGGTTGAAATTCAGTCGTTTATGCTTTGACATTTATAGTGTTTTCAACACTAGGTAGTTTTGTATATGCATCGAGCTGGCAAGTTGAACACGCATCGATGGCTAGAGGCTGCCATGACAAAGATTGGAAGCAACCGTAGTTGGCTTTATTAATAACAGCATGTTTTCCGGTTGTGTGGATCGTTCACGCCGATGTACTAGGAAAATGGTTGACATATGAATATTGATGGTGAGTGGTTTAGATTCACTCTTGTTAAATTGTTGTTTAGTTCAAACTTGACGTAAAGTTTCAAGGCTTCGGAGGAATAATTAAAACCTGGAGTAGTAGCTATGCATTGAACTAACAATATATACATTTATTTCGATAATACTCAGGAAGTAAATCGAAATGTAATATTAAAACATTTGAACTAACATTTCCAAGTGTTCCAATTGGCCTTATTTGTTGATACGTATTCTACTAAGGTGTCAAAAAAGTTTGTGCGTCTAATAGTAAGCGATTACCGCAGGCTTTTCTCAAAAGTGGCACAGCTTATTTCAATCTATAAGAACTAGAGTCCTTGTAGAGTTTTCTGTGTGTCAGAAATTCAGAATTACGCTGGTGAAGACCACGCTTTCTGTAATTTGGAGATACTTAGGTAAATGTTACCCGCAATCCACACCGTGTGTACTGGTGTGTACATACCAAAATTAAAAGGAGTGACCACGAAAACACCTGGCCTGTTGGTCTAGTGGTTAGTGACCCTGATTGCTGAGCCAGAGGTCGTGGGTTCGATTCCCACCCTAGTCTGGGTGTTCTTTGTGTCCGTTGTTTATATGTTTGTAAAGTCCCCCGCGACACAGGAGTAATTCCTAATGCGGGAGTCGTCTTTAAAAAAAATAAAAAAAATTCTAGCAAAAAATCTACTGAATTGGCATCAGCATCAAAATTATCTACAGGTAAATTAAAGGAAGAAGAATGTTAACACTAATCACAAAATTTATGTTACGTTGTACCTAAATGATTAGTTGTGATATTAAGTTTAAACCTTTAATGAAAATATTGAAATTGATTGAAAAAGGCTAAAATAGGAACTATTATCACGTTACTGTAAACACAAACCACATTGAATACGTCATTAACCGATAAACAAGCTGACAGCATCTGTCAGTCGGTGTCACACTTAAAACTATATTTTATCTAAGGATGTTATTACCCACACAACAACACATCATGTCATTTCTCTTTTTTAATCATGCTTGTACCACACTGGCCAATTGTGTGTTGCCAAGCTTAAAAAAACATTCTCGAGATTTATCAGGTAGGCAGGTTTCTTCACGATGTGTTATTTCATAATTGAAGTACATATAACTTTACCAGCGTACAAGATTAGTCGTTGCCCGCTATTTCACCCGCTTTTATGGTCACTGCTCCTTGGATCGTAGGATGATGTTATGGAGTCTATAACCATCCTCATGAAAAAAGGTTTTTCAATTTTTTTTTGCAATAAAAAAGCAAACTCTTCGACTATATTGTCTAAGTTCAGACAAAGATGAATATAAATAAAAACTTTTTAACAAAAAAATAAACTGATGAAACAAGAAAGGAACTGAAAAGTGAAAAATAAACTAATGTAAATACGATTTAGGTATTTTGAATTTTGAGTAGGTACCAAACGGTGAAAAAAAAACAAAATATACTGGTTGACTTGAGAACCTTCTCGGATTTTTGGTCGGTTAAAAAGACAAGGGTGATCATTGTTTGAACTTAAACTACATATATCATTCGACAGCTTTATATATTAATTACATTGATTTTGGGGAATATATGTCTCATTAAAATTATAGAGCCTTATTACACGAAGTAATGAGGTGTGAATACCAATTATTGGCCTCGTTATTTTCTGTAAACTGTCGTAATTCAGTTTGCTGACAATTAAGTCATATCGTGTATGTTCCTAGAATGCTTATAATTACTTTATGAAATAGCAGTGTAACTTATTCGAGACATAGAAAAAACCAAGTTAAGGGTTTTGCAGATTAGTACAACGTCCACAGTTTTACGGGACTCATAGAAAACGACAACAATCATTGTTAGACAGCCATTACACCATGGATTTTGTCTTGCCTATAACTCATAGATAACATAATATAGTGTAATGGGTTTATACCCATATTACCCATGAAAATCTGGATAAATGGGCGGGGGGACCCATATTTAGGGGAAAATAAGCACATGCTTCAGCAACACTAACCTTATTAACTCTTCCAAAGTTTGGCAACTAATCAAATTGACTGTCGGAATAACTAACCAACAGACTATTGAGAGACGATAATTATTGAGAGGCACCACAACAATCAGATTGGAGTTAGAGGATTGTTATCGATATTTCACCTTTTTCTTGAACTTTATTATTAAAGCTAAAAAAACATATTATATGTGGAAGTAGGTGTAACATTGTGATGCCCAGAAGTTTGTGTGCTTAAATTGGAGCCAATTCCACCCCTAAGGAAACCACATCTGCTGGTTGGCAACTCACAAATGCAATATTTATTGTTGCAAGTATTTAAAGGCAGTGATAACCGCCTAATGATGGCGGCCAGTGTGCTTGAAAGTTAACTTAGTATTAAAAAAATATTAAAAAAATGTAGGCACTATTATAGTTTTAGCATTATTTTAACATTTCCCTACTTATGGTTCATTTAAAAGTCTTCCATTTGCTTCCTGGTCATTATTTCCCATCGGCTGACGATCATACGGAGTCCCTCGGTGTAGGCGATAAGGCGAGCCATTGAGCTAAATAACTTCACTTCACGCCTATTAGGCCTATGTTGATACACCCTTTGCCACGGGTTTTGACTTTTAGATACTTTTTTTAGATACGGATTCTTATTTTGAAAAGTCGTTAATAAGTACCTACATTATAGTTTTATATATAATGATGAGGTTTTTAAGAAAATAATTTTGTGAAATCGTATCAACGAAACGAAATACTGGCGGATATGATTTATATTTAAAAAAAAAGTTGGAATATTTTTCTATTATTACATAAATGGAATGCAAAAAATGCTTGCGGTGTTCCATCAGTTTTGTTTTGATTGATTTTGAATATATCTAATTATTTTATTATTTGAATATTATATAGCTTTATGAAATTATGAGTTAACAGCTAATATAGACTTGATTCTTCTTAGCCCTGAAGGTTCTATAATTTTCTAAGTAACTGTAAACTGTAAACTCCAGTTTTTAATTTGACTCATTTTAAGTTTATAATGGCAAGTTACGCTGTTACACCTAGACGGATAATATTTTTATTTTATTATATGTAAGTGATAGTAAGCCCATTACACTATGCCATTTCTTTATCCTGTAGAAAGAAGGTACATATACTTCAATCGAAACTAATCATAATGCTGTAATTCATTTTTATTCAAATAACAAAAAAAATAACAAACGTTAAAAGCATTTGCTTTTGTTTGTTTTTGTGTTTTGCATACAAAACCTCTTGCTAAAAACTGTCTCAAACAACTTGAGCACTCAATACAGACGCAAACAACGGCCAAAATTCTTGTGTATTACAAAATTATGTATATATTACATATATATACATACATAAATCCAATCAGCGGGTCGTGGAGACCGCCGCCGATGTTTATGCCGTGCCGTGCCGTGCCGTGCTCTACCGTGCCGTATGTTTGTGAGCGTGCCGAGTGCAGCGATGCAACTGACGGTTAGGGTTGTACGTAATATTAGTTCATATCACCTGTGTTTTTAATAGCATACGAATTGTTTTATTTTCGTATTGTTTTAGAAGTCAAACTTATCGTATACGGCAATTACGTAGCCACACAATATTTTTTCTATTAAAACTTTAGACAGTGATTACTTAACTGCTTCAGATTGTACATCTAAAAGTGACACTGCAAGTTATTGCATGGCTATTGCTCCACACACTTATGTCAGCAAAATTAGTTCTCTCTTTTTATAATTTCTTTCATTCATGTGATGTAAATTACATGTCTCAAAAACTCAATATATTGAAATGTATTGTTTCAATTTTATATAGTTGGTCTAGTGGTTGGTGACCCTGACTGCTAAGCCAGGGGTTCGATTTCCACCCAGGACAAATAATTGTGTGTGATATAATTTGTTCTGTGTCTGGGTGTAATTTATCTATAATATGTATGTATTTAGAAAATATATAAGTATGTTTATCAGCAGTCTGGCTATCATAGTACAGGCTCTGCCTAGTTTGGGATCAGACAGCCGTGTGTGAGATGTGTGAAGTTATTATTAAGTTATTGTAATTATTTTCAGCAACTTATTTTTATATTTATTAAAATTTGTTTTTTCATTTTCTGTAAATTTGAACAAAAGTTCAAGTGACAACCCTACCGCGAGCATGCACCGTAGCGAAGTCATTAGCAGTAATGGCTGATCCACTCTCGTCCATATATGAGCCGATGTCTATGTACTGCCACTTAATTCATCTCGTACTTACATACTCGTGTACATGGAACTCAACATGCAATAAAATTGAGACCTGAAGGGCTTCTAACGTGAGGTGGACCCCTGGATTGGTGACCACTCACGGGAAGAAATACCTTAATTATTCTTGTAACCGAGTCACACATTATAAGAATTCTTGTTAATTAACCCTTTCTAACCTCTCATTGTTTATCGCCTATGTTTAAAATGAAAATTGTATCACAACGAGGATTTGGTTTGTTGACTGTCAACTGAAATCAATTTTATTTTTTTAACGTTACAACACGTTACGTTATGTAGAAACTTGTATATCTAAACTAATATTATAAAGAGGAAATATTGTGTGTGTGTTTGTAATATTTTTACACAAAAACTACTGAACCGATTGCAATGAATCTTGGTATTCAGATAGCTGGAACCCTGGATTAAAGTATAGGTTACTTTTTATTCCGACATTCTCACGGGATCGGGACTTACGCGGATGAAACCGCGGAGCGCTGCTAGTATAATAATAACTTGTGATTTGCTTTGCTCTCGTCAAGTCATTTGTTTTTGATATTTGGCTTAAAAATAATAACGAATCTGACACTTAAAGTTTTTACACTTAAACTTATGAGGTCTGTTAAGTAATTTATTTATTACTACCTTTTGCCGGCGGCTTCGCTCGCGTAAAAGTAATTTTTCCATCCCTCCAGATTTTTTTTTTCTGTATAAGAGGTACCCTATCTTCTATGCTGAATCCCTGTCAACGTGTATGCAACATGTCATGATGTTCAGATGAACAAAAAACCCACCCACTGTTTACCCGGCATGATTATATGTATTTTGGAGGAAAATGTCAAGATATAAAAAATCATCGTCACAGCATTTTGATCAACATAACATGCAATACATTTCAAATGCTTTAGTTTAATTAATAGTTCTTCTTAAATGAGAGATTTTTTTTTAGAAAATTTACGTCAACGTTCAATTGACACTTTGGGAGTGTTGATACCTACACGCCGATGAACCGCTTGCCATGAGATGAGCCGTTAGGTTATTTACCAATATAGTTGAATATGAGAAATAATTGCTAATAAGCTTTCTATTGCGGTAGAGAATAATGAACAAACACTGACTACAATTCAGAGAAACTAACATGTGCATTCAAAAAGAGTAGAAAAATAATTTAAATATGCATATTTGATAGTTATATTTCCATAACTTAAATTTCATGTCAATAGACCACTTTGATAGCAATCACTTAACAACAATCAAACAGATTGCATCAATATTAAATATTTATTTCTAACGTTATACAGGATGAAATCGTTCTGTTTTTCCATGCCAATTTAGAATGTTTTTTGGTAAAATTTGTATTTTTTTCAAAATACAAGACTCCTACTTGAAAAATATTACACTTGATGTTAAAGTAGGTACCTACTGTTATAAACAGAAAAGTGTTAAAAACGCATAATTGTACACCGATACATTCTCGTGTATAATAAGTGCGTTATAAGAGGACCAGGTTAAAGTTCCAGGTGGGCTGATGATATCACTGAAGAGTAATGTGAATTAGCGTCGCTATTCCTCCATTCATTAACTGCAGTGACTGATCACAACTCTCTTGGTGATGGTGGAACAGGAGTTGATATACCTACTAAACAACATAGACTTTGAATTCTAAAACTATAGTAGTTAATTGTGTTGTCCGGTCTACGTCAACAAGCGCATAGCTTCTTCTGATTTCCATGAAAGTGACAAGTAGGCTTACAGGTTGTAACTTAACCTTAGAACCCATAACTTCCTAGGCTTATAGACACTTCCTAACCCTAGGTTATCAGTCATGCTGTGCCATTGGTAAAAAAACTTTAATTAATATTGGTTATTAAGGAAAGATAGCTTCTCTAAAACTTTTACTGATCGGAGAAACCCAATACATAATTATTTTGACAGCGATTTTTTTGAGTAAAGTTCAGAAGTTTTAATTTGAAGTCTAGTTACAGATAATGTCATTATGTTAAAGTGTGTTAACGCGATCACGTATTTAATAGGAAGGTATTACATACCTTTGATTTGCCTGACGTTTCGATCACGTTGTACTGGCCGGTTGTTTTAAATACGTGATCGCGTAAATTTCCGTCAACATTATTATATTATCATGGAACGCGAAAGTTTAAAAGTTCGTATAGTTACAGATATATCAGGTAATCCAGCCAGAGTTACCTGGCCACACTAAACGTTACCATCCTGTACATATGTATGTATAATATACGTGTGTACATTGAAAATTGCACCGCCGCCATTACCGGTAATGAGTTCACATTGAACCTGCCACGATGTGACGTTTGGACCGCACAATTATTGTAATTGATTTGGTACCTACACACTGCACTCAGATTATTTAGTGAACAACCTGTTTTGGACTTTATGAAGGACTTAGACGAGTTTTGAGATATTGAAACGTGTTGTGGTGGGTAAAATGGTGAACGTCATTTTCATTAATTAAGTAGGGGTAGTACTACTTTTGGTTATTGTAAAAAGGCACGTGTATTTATACTTAACATAACTTAATATTTACTTGCACTATAGAAGAATTACATACGGAATGTATGACAAATGACACCACTAGTGTGGCCAATTTACAAGGCCTGGTAACTGCTTATCATTAGACACAATGTATCTTTGTTTACCAATGGAGTTTTTGTTGTTGCAAATATCTGACTTTCCTATTTATGGATCCCTCAACCATTTGGAAGCGGGCGGTTATAGATCGAAACAGGCAGATGTGATATTATGTTACCCATTTTTGTTTTCTTTAATCATTTTACATTTGACGAAGCAAACTTTTGTTGCGGTGACTCTGTGTGTGTTGATCTATAATTTTTAATTATAATAATTATTTATTTAATCGACGATTTCGAACGATGGTCAATTTTATGAAATAAAGATTTTTTGAATTTGAATATGACGATTTGCCTAAATACAACGTGTACCATACTTACGTTTACTCCTCAAAATGTATTTCTTAATATTTTCTATTTAGTTTAAAACAGAGGCATAGAAAGATAAGTACTTAAAGAGTATTAGCATAATCCTCACATTTAAAAACTTAACCACCAAAACATACCGACTTGATGGCTCCACAAAACAAGAGGATTTAAGAGGGGCCTGATCTCCATATGGGCCCGACCCTCGGAGGGAAAGTTGGGCAACTCGGCCCATAACCGTATTTCACTCGTGTCATAAAAACTAAGAAACATTTTGCCGCAAAATTATTGTAATAAGATTCTGCGAACCTTTAAAGAGGTGGTTAGATTTTCTTTGCTTATTTTGTGTAATAGAATTTTGTTTTTTGAAAATGAAGATTCTGTCTCACGAAATCGTTCAATAGGTATGTGTTCAAGTATATTATAACTGATAATTAATTGCAATTTCGCCCGCGTTGTATAATATCGTCGTATATTTTTTCTGTTGATGGGATTTATTTATACGGTCTATATATGTCAGAGCAAAAGCTTCGTTCAGTATTTAACAAGAAAAAATAAAAGTAAACTTCGTTATAATATTAGTACAGTCTAGCCGTACAAATACATGTATGACTGCTGCTCAATTTGTTTAAATGGAGAAGAAAGAACCGAGAAAGGTTACTTCTACAATGATTTCACTACATATCATAAAAAGAAGTCCCCCGCTGCGTCTGTCTGTCTGTCTGTTCGCGATAAACTGAAAAACTACTAAACGGATTTTCATGCGGTTTTCACTTAGGTGTATAATTTGTACCCGTGCGAACCGGAGCGGGTAGCTAGTACAATATAAATAAATGTTCAGTACATTTTAAAGTATTCAATAAAGATTTTTTAGAAATTAGAAATTTTGCAGAAACACATATTTCGACGGTCCTACGCACAGAGTGACATGTCAATGGTCGTGGATTACAAGCGACCGTTTTAAAAACTGATCTGACGTCAATAAAAACAAAAAAAAAACTAAAAATTACGATTCATTTTTTATTACTGATATGTAATACTCAATGTAGGTAGTTTGTGATAGTGTTACAGTTTTTATTAATATCCATAGCTTTCAATAAAAATTGCCAGAGTACTGATTCTACGCCATCTTTAGATTGGTGTATAAGAGAAGATTTAACATTCAACTAATTTCAAAAAACTAAATACTTATGTATAATATATGTTTATATGGATGTAGGTAAACCGAAGTTAATTAAGAAAACAAAAAATTGCAATTTTGGACATAATATACGCGTAGGAACCGTCAATTTATAGTTCTTGTTACGCGGGTCACTCATTACTACTATTCGTGGTAACCTCAACTACGAAAATGCTTGTTTTATGAGACGGTTCACGTCGGTAGTGGGTCTCCAATCCGAAGTTCGACACCTGACCATGACACCCTAGCCTGTCTATGACACCTTAGCCTGTCCATGACTTTTTAAATTCTACAGTATCTAAATTGAATATAAATTAATAGCTGTGGTCCGCGACTTCCTTCGCGTGGAATTCCAAGTTTGTCCCACGTGAACCGTATATTTTTTGGGGATTAAAAAGCCTATATATTATTCCAGACTATAATCTATCTCTGAGCCAAATTTCATCCAGATCCGATCAGCCGTTCTGCCGTGGTTGAGTAATAAGATTACCTAAAACTATATTCTTAAAAATAGTATGTGAAAAATCGCGTACATACCATTCAAGTATTAAACCAATAGAAATACCTATATAAAACAAAGATAAATCAAAGCATAATTCCACAAATCCACCTCCCAAGAAGAGTCACTTAACAATAATATTGTACTCATATCTGTATCTCTCATATCGTAATCTGTATCAATAATGTATCGCACCAAAGCACCCTGTCGGAATAGTTGAGAGTTTTCACTTAATCCCTTCCCCTACCTAGATACACAATACATACATGCAAATCACCCGGCTCCCCCGCTTCATGATCGTTATAAAGAATGTTAGACGAATTCCTTTGGAGTATATTTTATAAATGCATATTTGAAGTATGGTGTAGGAGTCATTTTTGGGTGGTTTTCTGATCGTGGGTGTTTACGAATAGTTTATTATTCTTGTGGTGACAGTTTGTCTTTGTCTTCGAACTTACTTACTTTATGATTCTATCTCAGAACTGGAGCCGTCCTACTAAGGTACTTTGTATTATCGACTGGCCTGTTGGTCTAGTGGTTAGCGACCCTGACTGCTGAGCCCGAGGTCGTAGGTACAAGACAAATAATTGTGTGATGAACATAATCATTTGTCCTGTGTCTGGGTGTAATTTATCTATAATATGTGTGTATTTAGAAATATATAAGTATGTGTGTGTATGCAGTTTGGTTACTATAGTACAGGCTCTGCCCAGTTTGGTATCAGACGGCCGTGTGTGAGATGTGTGCAGTTATTATTATATTAAATTAACATATCTAATATTGTTCAACATTGTATTCTTAGTGAGGAGCTCGTCGCCAAAACTTTGTAAGAACGCCATTAGGGCGGGTCATACGCAAAGCAACCCTGCATTTGTCATTTTATTACTTACTAGTTGTTCCCCACTGATTCAACTGCGTATATAATCACTGCTCCGCTCGTTAAAGTAGCGTGATGTTACATAGCTCTATCAAATACAAAAATAATTATTCAAATGTGACTGATAGTTCCTTAGATTAGCGCGTGTAAACAATCAAACAGAACGGTTACCAAACACTCTCGATACGAATTGTGTATATGGTGTTAGAGCTGGTTAAACCCAGCTTTCTATAAGTCGGAGGTGCTTTTTAAAATAAGCACGGATTCATTTTGAGCCTAAGTCAGCTGTGCCTAACCCTAATACTACAATTGAGTAATTTATGGCCGAGAAATAAAACAATCCTTAATCTGTAATCGCTAAACGGAACCCAGAACCTTAGCAGTCATATATCTACATCATAATGTGCCACCTGTAGTAACAATACTGGTTACTTACAAAGAAACAAACAGATATGTTTATTCACGACGCATATAAATTTACCCCACAGTACGTAAATCAATAACCCGTAGACATAAAATCAAGGTAAGTATAATCGAAATGTTATTTTCGCAGAATAGAATCCATATTAAGTTTCCACATATATTCTCGCGTGACATCAATTTGTGCGTCTACCATCCAATCATAAATAACCTTCTCATTTACATAAGAACACTTTGTTAGACCTGATTCTATGTATTCCGACATTGTCGACTTACATAATCTGCCAACTATCTTTAAGAAAATTCGCCGCTGTCCTGCTCTAATTTAGATCACTGTACTCTTCCAACGCACAGGGAAAATCAACGAAGCGCGCCGATGGGCGGAGCTTCAAACGCAACCATGTTACATAGACCTCTTAAAATACGTATTGTTACTCTTTGCAGTTCTTTTTCATGTTGGATTTGAGAGGCAAGGCAGGCCTTAGGTAGGTGGATGGACTATATATCGCCTGAGTGCACATTGGCTGATTCAAGCCACGCCTACTAGGAAAATGCATTTCCAAGATTGCTATGCAGATGGTACTCTATAAGAACGACGAATGTGGGAAGTTTCGCATTCAGATTTGTATTCAAGCCCTACTTTTTAGGGTAATGGCGAATTGTAATGCTGAAGTCTAAAGACAATTGCTCCTAAGATTTTAAGAAGAAAACTTACCAGGCTTAGGTACATTGTTTGCGGCTTCGTTCACCTTCAAAATTTTAATTAGGGACAGCAGAAAGATACCAGACATTTTCAAGTGTAAGATGTATGTTCGTGTAGCTTTGTTACACTTTAATTAAATTCCACAGTTTGTTGGAAATATGCGTAGAACGTACGTAACATGTGCTATTTACAAGTTTAGCTAAAATGTTGGAATCACTTTACTATACAAGGATCTACTGTAGGTAGTTGTTTGAGCCGTAGGTTTAGGTATCATAAAAAAAAATTGGTATTCATAATCTATATATATAAAAGAATCCCTATTTCTCTTGGTCACGGCATCACGCGTGAACGGCAACACCGATTCCGCTAATGCTTTTTTTATTGTGTTTGTTATTGTCAGAAGGTTTTATGAAAGAAAAAATTAAGAAAGTTGCGTGGAAAATTAGAAAATTTAAGAAAACTTAACGACCATATTAACTTTTCTAATGATGATGAAAAACTGTCAGACGTTTGACAGTTGTCGCGGTTTTTCAATAGTCATAGTTAAGATCAATGGTCAGCTAATCTATGATAATATCATACGCCATGGGAAAGGTCAACTGGTATGTGGTAGTACACTAAAAAAGTGCGTGTATATATTAAAATGAATAAGCCGTCTGACCTGCAGCGTACAATATTAATGGCCTTACGTGTCTAACCTACAAGGATATAATTATTATGTCATCAATTTATTATCACTAAACTGCTTAACGTGCACCACCTTGTATTGTTTTTAAAAATAAATTAGGCATTTTCCAATTACCATTAGAAATTAAAACTCGTCTGTTTAATTTTATACTTCAGTCGACTTTAATCTTTTAACATACCTAATTATTGTAACGAGAAATCGCGCAGAGGATGAAATTCGACAGTGATTAATTAAAGAATAAACTCTTGCCATTTTTACAAGCTTTTAACTGGCAATATTTGTATGTAGTATGTATGTGGGTTTGGCACGAATCTTGGAAACTTAATTAGAACGACTTACCGATGTCCGACTGGACATAAATTGGTGTTCATATGTATCTTCGGCGACAATACCGTAATATGGTACGATGCAGATGTATTAAAGATGGAGCCGGAAGACAGCCATAGGAACTTCTTAACTAAACAAAATAAACCAATCGAGGTTCAGCTCCTTTATTTCGTCTTAGTGAGTACTTTGATGCTACATGATAGCCAGGGTATGATGATGGAGTCGGAAGGTGGCCAAAGGAACTTCTGAACTAAACAAGATAACCCAATCAAGTTTGGGCTCTATCGTTTCGGTTTGAGGGGTACCAAATCTACACTAAAATAAAACTTAGTTTGTATAAAAGATTCTTTAAGAAAAAATACAATTAATTCTAATTAATAATCAGCCATTATGTTAATGGCTACTTAACAAAAAAAAAGAAAATCTATTGAGAGACGGAGGAGAACAAACTACTGAACTATTTTGTATTTGCCTACGTACATATACCTACATATAATAAATTAATGACAATTAGGGGTGAGTTTTAACTGCCAGGTGTAACTGCCAGGTGTAACTGCCTGGTTTTAACTGCCAGGTGTAACTGCCAGGTGTAACTGCCAGGTGTAACTGCCTGGTTCTTTTCTCACGGGAACTGATTATTGAGTTGCAAACCTGAAACTAAACGTCAATGTAACTTTTGACATTCTAACTAATTTGACTGATGTTGTCCGACTGTAAATATATTACACTAGCAACCCGCCCCGGGTTTGCACGGGTACAAATTATACACCTAAACCTTCCTCATTAATCACTCTGTATTTAGTTTTTTAGTTTATCGCGAACAGACAGACAGACAGACAGACGCGGCGGGGGACTTTGTTTTGTAATATGTAGTGATCAGACATTGATAACCATTTCCATAACTAAATTCCAAAAATAAACAGTCATGATTGTTCTTAAAACAACTACATTTTCTACCTTACGACCGTAATCCTGACACCTAAGCCCATATTTCACATCTATCATCTGTATATAACTTTAAAAGTATATCTTCGCCAACTAGTTACAATACGAACCATATGTATAGTTTTAGGTGTGTAGCAAGTGAAGTTCATAAGCCGCTGAGCAGATGTGCAAGCACAGTACAATGAGCTGATGCGATTTGAGTCCACACTTCGTTACGCGGCCAGTAAGCCCCTTATGGTTATGTTGAATTACGCTACCCACACTGGTTCGATATTCATATTTTGTGGTATGTTGTGTATTCATTTGTAATGATAAATATTACATATGGTAATCAGCAGTGTAGCCGAAGGTTTGATAATTTCTCTATGTACGTCCCTTTGTTTTAAACTTGGTATCGATAGTATAAATGGTATTGATTCTGTTGGTCTGTGATTTTAGCACGTGTTTGCCTTTGAAAGGTGGACGCAGAGGTGACTATTTGATTACCAGTTACTCCTTATTTGCAGGTACCTATAATTATGCACGGTTACCAATTATACACCTAAACCTTTCTCATGAATCACTCTGTCTATTAGTGAAAACCGCATGAAAATCCGTTCAGTAGTTTTTCAGTTTATCGCGAACAGACAGAGAGACGTGGCGGGGGACTTTATTTTATAATATGTAGTGATAAATAAAAAAATCAAACAATCGCTAGATTGAAGCATTTTTAAAAATCTATTATGTTTCGGTAACAACATAAACAAATGTATTTGTTGTTCAAAAATAACATAGTCTAAGGAATGAAATAAATGAAAAATTTCTTGATATTAAAACAGATAGAGAGATAATATAGTTTTTATTTATTGCGCCCCTAACTAAGAAAATATTATTCATTAGGAAACTACAATACTGACTGCGGAGCCAGAGGTCGTAGGTTAGCTTCCCACCCAGGACAAATAATTGTGTGATGAGCACGATCATTTGTTCTGTATCTGGGTGTAATTTATCTCTAATATGTATGTATTTAGTAATATATAAGTATGTTTATAAGCAGTCTGGTATAGGCTCTGCTTAATTTGGGATCAGATAAGATAAGACGTGTAAAGTTATTAGTAACTGTGGAAGCGTAATACCTAAGGCATTCAAATTGCAATCGACTGGTTGCTGGTAACTGATGCGGGCTTCGTGACTCACATAAGTACACTACTAACGTGAACCCGTTGCTAACAAGCACTACGTGTTTCATCAGCCGAGTGTCTCCAATTCCATGACATCTGCTGTGCCCTATCTGTGACAGAGTGCTACAAAAGACGTCAAACGTACAAAAGACGACAGAGTGCTGTCTTTGGACATGGAAACCACAACATACGACACTATGACAGTAAGGTGACATTGTAAGCCAATGTGCAAATCTAGCGGGTGATACGTGGTACACAATTCTTCGAAAAGGCAAAAGAAATTAAGCAAAGGAAGACTATTACATCATCAACATATATTCAACCTAATCACTCGCACGGAGCCCCGTATGTCCTCATTTAATACGTTAAACACAAATTTTAATAACAATAAGAGGTCGGACTATAGCACAATACTCACCGCCCGGGTTTGTCCGCTCCGATGGTTTTCAATCCCATCGGGCTACGTTTTACCCCTATTCGCTTTCAAACCGAGATGGCGTAGGAAATGAAAAGATTTCTTGGTTATTTTTTTGCTCTTGGTTAAAGATTAGCTTCGGAGTCGGAAAGTCTTCGAAGATAAGAGTTTATGGTTATTATTATATTTTAACTTGCGTTATAGATTCATTTCTGTGGGATGTCTTAGGTATATGTAATATAATATAAAATACATACATAATAATCTGAAAGAACTCATAAAAAGAAAACAATAGATATAATATAATTATTAATAAACTTAAGTCCTTTCTAAGGAATAAAATTATTATAAAATAGTACGTAGTGATAAACCCAATTATTACGCAATATGAAACTATTCATTTATAATTTAGAAGGAAGTCTAGGTGAACATTTTCAAATGTGGAATGTTGATTTTGAGAATCACTAAACAAATTGGTATGCGGTTTTTCATTATTATGATCTGTGTTTATTACGAAAGATGCGGGTATTAAAATTAGCCAAAACGAATAAAAAAGCAATCTATTTATACCCGGGTATTGGGGCCGGTTTTTCCACAGAACTGACAATAAGTAGTTCTCAGGTCTGTGGGTTCTTCAATAATTACGTTACGTAAGTGAACTAGCACAGTTTTGGCTGTAACAGTATTTTTTTCTGTATAAAACGTGTACCAAATTCATGATTATCGGTACAGTAGTTCAGGCGTGAAAGTGTAGCAAGAAAACGAACAATCTTATGTTCGCATTTATTTCAAACTAGCTGCACCCGGAATGCTTTGCAATGCCATTTTTTTATATAGCTTTTTTGTGCCAGGAACCCTCGCGGGCGTCCCCAGAATACCCTACCAAAGATTCATCACAATCTGATCAATGGTTTCGGAACGTATAGAGGACAAACAAACATACATTGATTTTTATATAAATGGACATTAGTAAGGATTAAGATTGTGTGTAAGCACACATCTTGTATTTAAGTTCTTCTTACAAAGCCTTAGTTTTCGATAAGATTTTTAACTAAACAGGCAAGCAAGTGAGTCTCGTCCTAATGGCGTCGTGTAGGTACTTATTGTGTAAACATAGTTTGATTTAACTAGAAAAGTGAATGTTCGTTAAGTTTGCCATATGAATTTAAATTTTAAAATACCCCCGACTCGAAAACCCCTTCAATGATTAGAAAAGAGCTGATGATCTTCGAACGGCTGAACAGATTTTCTTATAAAAAAAAAAATAAAAAAAAAAAAAAAAGATTTTCTTATATCTAAGAACACTCTCGATTAAGTCACCTTTCAAACAAAAACTACAAACTTGGGAGCTACGATGCTACAGTCAGACACACGGATACACCGACATACAGAGACGACAATCTTAAAACACCCCTTTTTTGGCGTCGGGGTTTAAAAATAGCAATCGATTAAGAACGATCTAACGGTAGTTTTATGCTAAAATGGGACTGTAAAATATTTTAAACGGCACGTGTCGCGTCGGAAACGGCCTCCAGTTACAACAGGGGCCTTTTACATGCTTCTATCTGATTATATAATGTAATGTTCATGAGAGTCCACCTGATAACATCATAAATAATTAGGTCTGATTGATAATCAACTGTGGTATAAGTGGAAACGAAATATGTTGTTAAGGTACCATTACCCGTAACTTATAAACACACACAAAACGAGCGGTTTAACTGGGGAGCTCTTCTGAATTTGTGATGAATGCTCTAGAAACACATATTTTTTTTAAATACAACTATTGCATTAGGAATTACTCCTGTGTCGCGGGGGACTTCACAAACATACAAAGAACAGACACAAAGAACACCCAGACTCGGATGGGAATCGAACCCACGACCTATGGCATAGCAGTCAGGGTCACTAACCACTAGGCCAACAGGCCTATTATGGTAAAGTGGTCGAGAATGAACGACTAGATATATCAACCTCGCGGTCACTTCACTTATTCATAGAGGTCCCCAGTCGGGTCCAAAAGTAGGCGGGCATCCTCGAAAGACGTGAGTAAAACCGTTGGTATATCTTTCTTAAAAAAGGTTGGAACGTACTTGCAATTATAAGAGTGACACTAGGGTTAAATAACATGAAATAAATACACAACATCCTCGTAATTACTATAGCAATAATTAGCTTAAACTTTTTAAAAAAGGCTTGATACTGGTCACCATGATAGGAAACTTTAAACCAACCATGGTGCTTCTTGGACCTCTTCTTTTTTTAAGGTAAACAAAACTGATAGGTAATAGAAGTAAAAACGATACCTAAATAAAAAAAAAACTTTGTTAAATAAATATGTAGTAATTAACAATATTACAAACATTACTCTTTCTAATATTGTTAAGGAGTTTAACTAAACTGTCTATCCTTGTCAACGGCGTGTACGTGACCTGTGTGTGTAGGTTGATGCGCAATTATTAAAAAAAAAGCTAAAAAGAGACAGAGGGACCACGTATGACAGCGTTCTCTTTTTATTCATCTATCGCATTTCATATATATATAGTTTTAAGTTCGCGGTCTATAGTTTTAAGTCGAAAGTAATCAATTAATCATATATATACCTAAAATTAAAAAAAGTGCACTACAGACAGTGTTATGCAAAAGTGAAGAATAAAATTCTGAAAGAAAAATACATCTTAGAAAAGTTCCTCACATAAAAAATTTCAAGTTGTAAAATATATTGTTAAAATGGGGTACTTTGGGCCCCTCTTTAACATCAAAATGGCGAAACCATTGTCATTTAAATTTGCCCCGCACATCCCGACATGCTATGGCAAATTTAAATAATAATCATGGTGAATGCTATATGTTCAGTATTTTGGTTTTAATGTAAATGTTTTATGAAACAATTCACGTAAGGGAAAAGCCTTTAGAGAGAATATTTATTTACGTGTATTTGTGTAGACGATAATAGTTTTGATGTTTTTTATTGAATAAAGACTCGTTCTTGATAAATCTCGAAATTCTGTGTTTCTTATACTTTAATTATATTGTACCACTACACGGAGGTAAACTAGCAAAAGGCGGCCTAACTGTAGTTTGTACTGATGCCTATAAGGTCGTGCATTACCAATTGTGTTACTTATGCATTGCCAAGCGTATGTAGCTCATCCCACAAAGCTCTCTAATACCTCCTCTCACCAGCAGCATCAACAGGAATAACCCAGCCGTAGATCTAAGGGGCAGTGGTACTTTCACAGTGGGCTAATTTCAATTCCAATGATAAATTAATTGATTTTGCACGTAGATCTTATCAGACACTTGTACACTTCGAATAGTTCTATAAAACTAGATGGTGTTGGCATTTCCTATAACTTGCCTTGAGAAGAAATGCCGAAACAAACCCAAGGATCCAAGGATACATAAACTCAAACTGTGTTTGTGCCATGTAGGCGTCCAAAGTTGTCTTTATATGTATGAAGGAACCATTGTGTCTGGCCTGTGGTCACTAACCACTAGGCGGTTAGTGACCCTGACTGCTGAGGCAGATGTTGTAGTTCGATTTCCACCTAGGAAAGATAATTGTGTTATGAGCATGATCATTTGTTCTGTGTCTGGGTGTAATTTATCTGTAATAGGTATGTATTTAAAAATATTTAGGTATGTTTATCAGTACTCTGGTTACCATAGCACAGGCCTAGTTTGGGATAGGACAGCTTTGTGTGAGATGTGTCAAGTTACTATAATTCCAGGTTTTAGCTGACCAGTCACGACATGTAGTAGACTAGATAACTTGGTAAGCACGGAACTCAACCACCAACTGATGTCTTCCAGTAGGAAGAAGTAGTAGATCACTTTAATTAAGTGTGGGCACCTAATTAAAGTGACCAGTTAGTTTCGTAGAATCAGGTAGCGTGTGAGAGTTTACACCAAGGCATTGCAACACAAAAATTCCTATAATGCTGTTATGGGACAATTTCCAGTAACAGTGTTTAGTAAATTAAACTCCAAGTGAATACTTTAGAGTTCAATTTAAGTCAAACTGACGCAGTATGTTATGAAAGTACAGTGGATACA
Organism: Callimorpha dominula; assembly: GCA_949752705.1. NCBI lineage: Eukaryota > Metazoa > Arthropoda > Insecta > Lepidoptera > Erebidae > Callimorpha > Callimorpha dominula. Next base: position 6,690,823 of record OX457010.1, on the reverse strand, counting down.
GGATCGAAATTGGCAATGGCAGTGAGTTGAAAGTACCAATTCAAATAAATATATTTGATGGATAAAATATGTGCTAAAAACTTAAAAGTATTTAGATTTTTATCGATAGAACATCCAAATAAAAATCTCTACATCAACATTTAAGCCATAAAAAGTACAGCCACTTAATAAACTACATCATAATCGTTAACGATACAGAATTCAAATGTTTTTATCGCCATATTAATATTTATGGCACTTTAAAACACAATAAAGGACAAAATGCACCCCTTCGTTGAACGCAAGGGCTCAATTCAAAATATGTATTTTGTATCACTATGACTGATATGACACTTTGAAGGCGTTGCGAATTATTATAGTTCATATTAACACAGTTACTTTAACACCTCAAAAAATAACCGCACCTTTATCATAAGTAACTTAGAGTTCAATTTCGATAGATAGTCTCGAGTTTTGGGAGATATATCGTTGTGGTTCATGTGTATTATATCTTATTGTATTTTTAACACTTCGCCCCCGCTGCAATAGGGTGTAACCGGGGGTAGTTTGCACCCTCGTTGATTAGCGTCCTTAATCTATGGGGGATTTTGGATGGTATTATTCTAAATATTGTTCATAAGTAAAATAATTGCGCAACCATTCTCAGAAGCTACCAAATAAGTTAGTCCTTTTGATAGTAAAGTTTTTAATATGCAAACAATAGAATCTTGATTTCTTTCTTTATTTATATGTTACTAGGCTTTGCCAGCGACTTCGCAAGCGTGAATACAGATTTTGTAAATCAATTAGATATCCCTCGAGAACTATCTTTTTTCTGGATAAACCTTTTATCCAGAAAAAAAAAAGATAGCTTTTGAGACAGAAAAAGACCTGTGACCCCTGACAACGTAGACGAGTAATAAACAAGCAAATAAACAAACTTACTTCCGCTTTATAATATTAGTCGGGATAGTTAGGATTACGAGAGTGTAAAGTAGAGATATTGCCCGACTTAGCCTACTCAAGCTTTTTTATTAGGCTTTATAGAGTATTGTGTTATTAATCTAGCTAAATTTTTTATTTGTCTCCGACATAAGCGGCATAAATTCGTGCGACCGATAAAAATATAGTTTTTTCTTTATTAGTTAAGTTTTTTTTACAAAATTTTAAATCACTGATATTTGAATTTTAAGGTACTGTAAAAGTAGGTAATAGTGTAGTATAAATAATAAGTGGGATGTAAATTATGATATTGATACTTATATTACTAACTTTTAGATTTTTTTTTGTAGAAATTGAGCAATTCAAGTGTTATAACAACAAATAATACAATATTTAACGACATTATTGCTTTTTACTACTATTGTTACTTCAAAAAATTTAATTTATTTTCATAAAAAATAATCCCTCCACCTCATAAAAGACTCTGTTATGCCGATGCATTGTAAAAAAAGCATTTACCCATGTATAATGTAATTAATACAAAACCGTTCAGTACTTTCTATACCTTATACAATTAAAATAACATTATAAATATATTAGATTAATTGGCGCCATCGCACATAACGCCATCCAGTTATCCAATAATATTTCGTATGTTTATTTAACATCTTAAACTGTTGGTTAATGAACTGCAGCCATGTTTAAGCTTGTTTCGCAACATGTTCATCACTACAAGCACAAATAATATTGTGTTAGATGTGTTTATGTTGAATTATATCTACAAATAAAGTGCTCGTAATAGTTTAAAGGGATGACAGACTATAAAAAAGGATATTTACCAAACGTAAGTGCACATGTCACCAAACTGACTCGAAATAACTATTAAAAAGTTTATCAATCTCTCCCTAAGAAATAAACTGGTGTTTTAAAGAGGAAAAGTTAGTAATTATGTAGGTAAAAAGAACATTTAACGTAAATTCTAGGAATTATGTTAACATTTTTGATACAAATTTACAAAAATAACACCTGTTTCTATAACCCTATTTTGAGAATGTGTCGGACATAATATATAATGAATTGAATCGGGTTGAAGAAGTGGATTTATTTAATGGTGGATTCTTCCAGTCTATCTATCTATCCATATACTTTAAATAAATATAGTTTTAATCTCTAATCTAATGCTGTAGATACATGTATTTGAGTAGCGTCTTAGTTAATTAAGCGTGGCAAGTATTTGTATTTTGCCACGTGCCTTGTATTTTGCCTTTTTTCATGTTATGTATGCTATATTTGAATCACTGTCTTGACGTAATTTGTACCTTTATCCTAATGTTTCCTGTCATGTAATGGCAGTAATTTGTAAGTGTACCTTTCAGAAATGTATTAATAAAGGAAATATTTTTACCCTCGTTGTTTTCCGCAGTTTTATCTGCGTTTATGGCCACTGCTCCGCTCCTAAGGGTCGCAGCGTGATGTTACATAGCCTGTTACCTTCCTCAATGAATAATCTATCCATTACAAATTGTTTTGAATGTGACTTGCAGTTCCAGATATAAACGAGTTTAAACAAACAAACAGTCAAGCAAAAAGCTTCAGCTTTATTATAAGATTGGCGTAATTTCTGATACATTCGTAAAATACAGTTCAATGTAAAATAAATTGTTCTCTTTTCTACAAGCAAGCATGTAGATACTTGTAGCATTGTTTATTGTACATTTTTAGTGAATATTGTGGTATAATCATCGTCTGCCTACCCTTGGGGTCGTCCATTAATCACGTGATGTATTAAGCAACTCTTTAACCCCCCATCTCTCTCTCTTGTGATAAATGGTGAGGTTATAGACAACCCCCCCCCCCTCCCGAAAGCCAAAATGACGTGTAACTTTTTAGTTCAAATTATATTAAAACAATCAGAATATTATCTTTAAATACAGATATAATCTCACTATAAACCCCCCCTGCCCCTTGTGATATTTCGTGATTTTTGGACGTGATTAATAGACAATCCCCTTGTCCCAATTCTGTTTGGTACAAATTTATGTTGTAGTCTTTCTTACCACTCTGTAATTCATCATTAAACTGCTTAACCCCTTTTTAGCCATATCTTCTTTCACACAGTCTATTCAACTTTTCTTTGGTTGTTCTCTTCTCTTCTACCCGTCAACTTACATACATAAAACTCTCTTCACTACAGTTTGTTCATCCCTCATCACGTGTCAATACCACGGGAGCTTCTCAACTTTTCATCCACTGACGCTACTTACAGGCTGCCCTCTGATGTATTTATTTCTCACCTTCTCCATACTAGTTAAACGAAACATCCATCACATTACACTACAAATGATTTTTGTTTTACTTAAAATTAATGTTATTAACTTAAGTTCACACCAAAGTCAATGGTTTTAATAATATTCTCATCTGCTATGAACAAATTCACAAACCACGACGTAATTATCTGTTAGACGTCTTATTTTGTTTTGTTTTTGAATATTTAAATGGATAAATCAACTCGTTCTGCATAAACGGTGTTTTAATTACTTAAAAAAATACCTATTAAGGTATTTTATAATTAGGTATTGTGTGTTGTGATTGTAAATACATTCTTAACTACCTAAAATCACTATAGAGGGCTTCGTGATAATCACCAATAATACCATTCCGAAGCAAAGTCATTAACCGCAATATTTTCCGAAGCAGTGCTAAATTGCATTCGGATATATCCGCGACATTAGTTCTGCCGGAAGCGGCGGCGGATGCGGCGCCCATCTATTGTGCCGTGACGTAGCTTCCGTCTCTGAGCTGCATGACGTCGCCCCTGTAGAATATAGCCATCTCTACGTATGTATAGGTTTAATATTCCTGAGACTACCTATTATTGTTTATTGGTATTTGTTCGGATAACTATAGAATGCTGTAACTTTATGAATTCTTAGACAATCTTGGGTAGTTTTCCTGAGTCAGTTTTTATGAATTCTGCAGTCCAATTTTTGCCTTGATTCCTGGATCCTGTCTCATCTCATCTAAGCAATTTTTTACAGTATTAGCGTAGTGGTCAAGGCATCAGACTTATAATAAAAACGTTAAGGATTCATACCCGATGCAAGTACCTGCTCAGTTGAAAGGCTTGCCCAGTGTCCATAATGTCCATCTAAATTTAATTACAGTATCATAGACGTGAATAATATAGAAAGTACTAAGATCACAACGTCAAAATAATAATAACTTCACACATCTCACACAGCCGTCTGTGTCCCAAACTAGGCAGAACCTGTACTATGGTAACCAGACTGTTGATAAACATACTTATATATTTGTAAATACATACATATTATAGATAAATTACACCCAGACACAGAACAAATGATCATGCTAATCACACAATTATTGTCCTGGTTGGGAATCGAAACCTCTGGCTTAGCAGTCAAGATCACTAACCACTAGACCAACAGGTCAGTTATCTTATCTTATCATTTTCTCGTTTACCATTATCGCCTACTACTACTTATAATCGAAAGAGTAAAATTTTAATTATTTTGATAAATATAGATACTTTTTGTTCAAATTTACCTTGACTATTTATCAATCTATTGACTACCACATAAATTATAAGGAAATGATTCTAACCATACTTGATTTAAAACTACCATAGAATATCTGTGACTATTCTTCTTGACAATAAGACCATATTCGATACGGCTATCGTAAAACTCGACTCATAATGCGAAATTGTAAAAACCGACAATTTGTTACGCACCGACTGTATTCGTCCTCAGACGAACAAGTGCAACAATAACCTCATTACGAACTATTCTATATACTTTATTTGTAAAGCCATAAGGTTGAGAATAAATTAGAGAATTTCTTGATTTTACACAGTGTATGAATTTAAAAATAATAATACGTCATCGTTCGGTCCCTCTGTCTTTTGGACGCAGCGTTGCGAGAGGCACGTTACGGTCGTATGTTGATTTTGATGGGTAGGTAGCTGGGTGTTGAACAATACGTTATTGAATACGACACGAGAATATAATCGGAGTTAAGGTACAATACGGCCACTCGTGACCACGATCGGCGCAAATCAAACAAAACGTCGGGTAACCAAGAGGTATTGTACCTTTTAAATATTATCGCGATTAAGTCCCGAGTTACACATCTAATACGTATCAAAGTCGCGAAAGTTTAAAAACAACAATACTCTTTGTAAGCATCGGTAATTACCGAAGAAAGGTTAAATAGATGGCTTTAAAGTTTTTTACATATAGGTACCTAAGATACTGTATATGAATGGCAGTTTATTGATAATTATAGAAATCAGACATACCTAATCGTCTCTGAGATGCTATGTTATAATATCTTGAAATCCGAAATCCTAAAACATATCTGCTGTTGAAATTTTAGCTTAGCAAGTTAAGCAAAATTTAATAAAAATGTAGCCAGTATTAAGTGAAATTTTATAGAAATACACGTTAAATACAGTCAAAAACAAATTAATAAAATCGGTTTTACTGTAGCCGCAATATTTTATTATTCCAATTCCAGTTTTTTCTCCCCATTCACATAGAAACAAAAGACGTTGTACAATGGGCATAGACAACAAAACCCAATGGCTACATTCGCGCGTGAATTTAAATCTCGCCCCGGGTGTTAGGACTCGGTGATTTGTGGTTATTTACCTCGGTTGTTAAGTTTCCATTTTCGGTAACAACTCGTGCGGAAGCCGCGACGATTTCGATACGAATTTCGTTTTTAATTTTCCAGAATAGGCACGTGAATGTATTGTGTGTGCCTAAATATATGCATATTACACACGTTGGTGGATCCGAATTTGTGGTATTGTTCGAAATTTAAATTTTTACTTTTTTATTTTTTAGCTTCAGTTGGCACTTTGTTATAATGTCAATTGTGTACATTGCTAACTAGCTTATTATAATAACCATATTCAGAAAAACGAAATACAATTTTATATTTAATTGGTGTCATTTCAAAAAATATTATTTGTGAACATAATCATCCACTTAAAATTAGTGAAAGCTCAAATATAACCTTCGTAATACTATTTTTTAAACATTGATATGATACGAAATCAAAATAAATCAGCGAGTAAGACGTCATTTTTAATCTATACTAAGTTCAAAGTTGTGAAAATTAAGGTTTAATATTACTGTTCAAAGAAGGTACGTCGTAAAATCTGAAATATCTATCTATCAATTTCGCAGACATTTATAAGAAGTACTTTAAAAAAAAAATTACTATACAATTAATGAATACTTATATACTAATAATAAGACCAATTTTCTAAATAATTTGATATTATAAACCCTTCCTATCCTTCCTATAAATCCTTGAATGTTGTATAAATTTCTGCAGTGTAAGTAAAAGTTGGTTTAGTATTACTATCGTCTACTAAATTGTCTATAACACATATTTAGTAACATTAATATTGTATAATGTACTATATTTGCACGCCACAAGTGGCAGAACATGCTGCACCAAGCTATTTATACCAACACCTATGTTTTTTTTTGACTATGTTCTTGGAAATAAAGATTTATTATTAATTTTATTATTATTATTATTATCATTTTTAAACTAATCTGAATAAGAACTAAAAATAATGGTTCTTTTTGGTCGAGATATTTTAAAGTTTTTCCGCTATAAGGGTTAGGTTTTTTTCTTAATTTCTATAATATATGACATCGCCATTAAGGTTTGTATTAGAAGGGTTGAATTTCGAAATTCCTCCTTTTCTAGTCTTTGTAGTACGATTAAATAGATTTATTATTAAACAATGTAAACGTACATTGTGTAGGTACATTTAAAAATATATTAAATACTGTAGAGTTTTTCAACAACAGCTTACATTCATATTCCAAAATTCGATTATCTTAAACCTTATTAATTTTAACCCCTCAAATTTCAAATTCAAATACGTAATCTAATCAAGAAAATCGTGAAATTTGAAGCAAGAAAATCTGTTGAATTTTCCCTCGACGAGGCAAAAACCCTTTTGTCCAAACAAGGCGCGTGGTACGAGCAAATGTCACCAAGTGAAAGGCTGTGACATCCTCATTGAAAATTCAGTTGGTACCCGCACTCAGTTTACGCACTAGGACGAAAAACCGGAGCGACTGTTTTTTAAAGTAGAAGGTCGTCCTAACAAGCTCATTTATCATTTGACATTGACAAGTGTTGTCAACACTTAATTATATAACACTTAATATGATAATAAAAAATCATATAAAATTTAACATGAAAAACATTACTAAAATAATAAACTATTTACTGCATACAAAGAAGTAGGCAACGGAATTTGCAGTTACCATTTATATAGTTGTTAACAATTGGTTGCCTAACTGAAATGATTTCTGACAGGCAACACTAAGGTGGCCCCGTACCAACCTACATAGCTACAAATACATATATAAGGTATACTAAGATGTTTTTATAAGCATAGATGCGTTGCCCGCGTTCTATATTGACAACATAAAAGTAAGCTAATTGTCTTGCTTGCACTGTCTTAGTCACGTGCCCACCAGTGTCACGGCTAGACGTCATTTACAAATATATAATATTTGTCTCTGTCTAACAACCGGTAAGTCGTATGCACTGAAAGAGCTGCATAATATTTACGTATTGCTGTGCAGCTATAATAAAGTATTGCCTCTAATTAGTTCACTCATGTTTCTGTATGGCGTGTCTATAGTTAATATGATATGTCATTGAAGGTATACATATTTATACATGTGTATTTCATAATTTATTTAAAAAGTTTTCATATCTTTATTTTACATTTTAAATACCTGTGTACTCTATTTGACCCAATTACATCGTAAATTTTGTATGTTGCACATTGCATTCTTACATCAGATTTTAAAGTTTTTATCTGAAAAGAAGTGAAAGACATAAAAACGAAAGTATCTTCTTTTATAACGCAGCGGGTTCAGTAGCTAGTGCGTACATAAGTTAAATTTGCATAGCGCGCCCCAAGGAGCCGGTAGACTTTAAATCTAGTAAATTTACTAAATCTATCAGATTCAACGCTGGTCCCAGACAGCATTCGCTGCCAAAGATTAAGCAACTTTAGAGAAGTTCTTTTAGCCTTTTTTCTGTTTTTATTTATTTATTTAAAAAATCCTGCTGTTTACATTGCACGAGGCGTACTTAATGCCACGTCATGCCATTATCTATCAGTCAACCTTTGGGTGATTTAGTGAGTGAGTGATTTCGCGCATTCTATCTTTCTATTCAGGTATCCCTCCCTAGTAGGTACTTTTTAGAGGATGAAACCACTACAAAGCACCCCTATGTTCTTATCGATACACTAACAACGTATATGCAAAATTTCATGATGATCGGCGTGAAAACGTTACAAACAAACTTACTTTTGCATTTATAATATTAGTTAAAATTCATAACTTTTAATCACATCACAAATGTCACATCACAAGAATCATATTATGTGTGTGCCTGTCTAGATTCATACATATTTTAATATTTCCTCAATTCTGGAAAAGAAGATACTTAGAAAGTAACTCCCACTCTGAAAGAAGAGTCATCTTCAAAGATTGAAGAAGTTGGGGATGATGATAACCGATGAACTTTTCGCTTATGCTAAACGTGAGATGACGACAATAATGTTAAATCATATATATATATACTTCTGTGTTAAAATCCGAATCACGGCAGGTATGGAGAACACCTTTTTGTTATAAGTTTTTTTTTGTTAAATAAAATAAAACCCAAAAAGAAATGCAGTTTTAGAATACATTTTGTAATCACATGACTACATCCGATGATATCGCCTAGTACTTGGGTTGTGGAGGTCTGATGGCAGTCGCTTCACGTAAAATATCGTAGTTCGCCCGTGTCGTAGTAAGACTGAAAGCCGACCCCAAGTTAGTTGGGAAAGATCCGTTGACATGCGATGACTACAAGAGACGCTGTCTACAAAAAGTGTTGTCAACGTACCGTTAAAATCACACTTCGATCTCACTAAACTTTTGTTAAATCTCAGTCTTTAAAATCCTTAGCTGTGGGGTTATGAAGTATGGAGTTAAGAATAAGTCTTTTGAATTGTTGAATTGACGAAAGCCACTGTCTTGAACAAAAAATAAAAGTTTCAAGTATAAATTTCGTTACCGCTGCAACAATGTGACTTTAAATGTGATGTTATTTAATATACTTTAAAGTGTGATTTTCACCTAATAAAACTATTTATTTCCAAATTAAAATAAGTGGGCTTATGTTTTATTCCGGTCTCATTTCAATGTGAGTTTCTGATATCATCACTGTTCTATAAAGCTCTCTCTCAACACAAAAAGAAATAATATTATTCGTCCATAGGTACTTAATACGGGTATGTTATTAAGACCTACATTTCCATTTTAATATAAGATTTCTTTCTAAGTAGCTGTGTAATCTGTCGACTCAAAACCCGTGACATTACTTAAGAAAGTTTGACCCAAAATCTTGCATAAGGTAGGTACTTACATCATTTATTCGTCTTAAAACTATTTACAGAGTCTATGCCTTTAAATGTTGTTCTTTGTAATCCTTTCAATGTTGTTACATGAATATTTGCTCTCTGCGGCTGCAGGCAAATTGATTCCTGGATTCGATTTGTGTTTGACGAGACCGCTACAACAATATTGTTCTGTTAAAATATTTCAATTTTGTCGATACACAGCCATACAGTTTTCTGTTCTGATTTCGAGATTATAAGAGAACTAGTTTACCGCTTAACACTTGATTTTTAACTTATCTGTGATTTTACAGGCATATTTATTGATAGCTACTTAAATCGGATCTACTTGATTGATGGCGGAAGGTAAATCTATAGGAGATGGCAACCTAAATAACCTGGTGTGTTGTTACCGCGGTGAGTTGAGTCTCCAAGAGCTCCATAAAGAAGTAGTAGGAGTAAGCGTTTATACTTTTGCATATGTAAATCTTTGGCTATATGTGTAGCTAGCTAGATAAGTGAGAGTAACCATTTACCATCAAGCGACTCGTAACTTCTTTCAAACATGTACAGTTTTGTTTGTATGATGGTTTTCTAATTTTGTCAAAAATTTAAGCATTAGGTAATTTCTAAAATTATGTTTTTAAATGCCGATATTAACAGTTCCTCTGTGACTTTCAACATTATGAAAAGTACTTCAATGCTTTTGCATGTCACGTAGAGAAACAAATTAATTTGTATATTTTTCATACTGAAGTACATCATGAAATTACATTCAATAACCTTCAAAAGTACACAACGAAAGCACCTTTAGTGTCAGTTTCATAAAGTCGAATATCCATTGTTAAAATTGTACGATGTTGCGTTATCTAAAGGAAGGCTTGTACCGTTTGAGTCACGGAGTGTCTCTCATATCAAAAGCTTGTTGTTTTTAAATAACAAAGAAATGTTTGCGACGTGTGTGATTTCTTTTTGAATTTTAATTTTTCATTCGCTTTTATTATTTTGTAACGTCGTCCTTTGAGCTCGAAAGTCGTTATTTTGACATAAATAAATGTATCCCAAATATATCCCGTATTTGATGCTTATGTTTTTTTTTTGTTTAGGACGTTGTTTATATCCTGTTAGTTGCAGCAAATAGAATATAATGTTATTTCTAGTGAATAGAATCGTGGGGGGTAATTGGGTACTCTAGTAAGACTTGATGCCCTCGTCCATTGACGCTTCAGCTCCGCCCAGAACCTGGAAAAGCCGTAAAAATAATTTCAAGTAAGTCTTAGTTCTTAAATGTACTGATGTGCTGTTAATGTTTTTAAATGATTACGACAATGGGCCGACGTCGTCGTTCTAAAGTAAGTGTAGTTTCTGCACCTTGTTTTTTGTGGTTACAATCAAAGTTCATGTAAGTGTTATTGATATCAACGACAAAATTGATAATTAAAAAAAAAATTAAGGTGCGATATCAATATTGTCTTCTAATATGTTTTATTTGATGTTCTATCTAAATTAAAGTCTATTTTTTTGTAAAAGAGCCCTAATTTCGTATTCTTCACCTAACTCTTTTACCGGTCTTACTGTTTCACCTCGTTAAAGACAAGGGCAAATATGCAGAACTGACTGCCAACCTTCATTAGCTGGAACAAGGAGAACTATAAAATGATATTTAAAAACGAAAAAATTTGAATTGACGCCCATATAGTCAATATAAAATTACCAGTGGGAACTATCTGAAGAAGAAAATGATGAATGCATATACATACATAATACTAGATATATTTTCCATCCCTTTCTATGACTGTCATCGAAATAAATCTTCATATAACAATTACAGCCAACAATACGGCAAAAAGCCACCACTTGCCTGAGGGACAATCAGACGACAAACAAGATCAAAATAAAAATCAAATTAACTAGACGCATTTATTGCATAAAGGGCCAGCTACAGGGCTGCCTACCCCCGCACCTTATTGCGTTACTGGGGGTAGGGTAGCTATTAATTATAATCGCCTGTATTTCTGTTTTCTACGTGTATTATACTGTGGACTTATTTGTTAAGAGTTTTTAAACAGGACTGCGATTTGTAAATATTTCTAAGTCTTAATTCTAACTAAATTATAAATGCGAAATTGAATTTGTTTATGTGTTTGTTTGTTACGTTGTCACACCTTAATTAGACAACCGGTCATCGTGGAATTTTGCGAACACGTTTTCAGGAGTGCAGACCCTTAAAAGGACATAGGATACTGTTATCGAGTAAAAAGGACTGAAATCGAGGGATAAAAAGTTTTTACGCGAGTGAAGCCGCGGGAAAAGGTAGTCTTCTATATTGTCTCTTTGTCAGACTTGTCAAATCCTAATGTAATATTATAAACGTGAAAGTTTGTGAGGTTGTATGGATGTATGTTTGTTTGTTACTCTTTCACGCAAAAACTACTGAAGCGATTGCGATGAAACTTGGTATGTAGATAGCTGGAGACCCTGATTAACACATAGGCTACGTTTTATCCCAATATTCCCACAGCACTGGGACTTACGCGGGTGAAACCGCAGGGCGCAGCTAGTTCCAAATAAACATGTCTTTGTAGATAATATAATATTCCAATGGTCGTCAAAAAAGCCTTTAGATAATGAGAGACAAATCTATCTAGATTTTCACTAAAACAATATTTCCCAGTTGAAAATAGTACCTAAATAACGTGTAATTGAGCTTGACAGCATTAATTATTTAATTTCAAGCTGTGATTGTGTAAGCTGAAAATTTAGGCATAATTCAAAGAGATTGCAAGTTCGAAACGAATTTAATACACTACCGACGCGCGCTTATGTGAAGCCACTACTACCAAACAAGCGTTTAGATAAGCAGGAATATTACTACGTTACCTACTAGTTACTACTTATTAACTAAACGAAATTATTTGTTAAGTATTTCTTTCGTTCGACTATAGTTTTTACTTACTACGGCAGTTACTTATTACGGTCTGCCTGATGCTGAGCGGGTTAACTGCGTAATTATTATTTGTTGGTTCTTGTCAATATATACTTAAAATACCATGTTGTAATTTCGGTGATTTCAAACCTATCCCCTTTCCTATTGAGCTCCGGTGGTGCTACTTAACAGAAAAGGGCAGCATTGCGGTAGATATGTACCTAAGTGCTGTTCATCCACGGTTCTTAATCTTCTTTAGATTGAAGGCTTTATTAAGGCGTTGGATCAACCGGGCTGGTCTAGTGTTATTGATACTAACATCTGATACCTAAAAAAATCCTGTAATGTTAGAAGAGTTTTATTGTTCGCCTATTTTTTAATTCGTACTCTACCTTAAACAGAAAACCTTACTCTTGGTGCCTTTAATAGCGGTAATATCACATATTTGTCATAACTGATGAATGAATTGAACGCATAATTATGAGATATCGTCACTTATTTACTACGACGAAAAAAATTACGTGTGTTGTGATACAGCTAACGCCATCTATTAATGTTACATTTGAACTAATGACGGACGATTGATGGTTATGGCTACTATTTAAGTATATAATACCAAAATGGCAGGTGTAAAGTAGCCCAATACCTACTTACCCCAAAGCCAAAATGGCAGTAGGACAACAGGATAAAAAATTCATAAATGAGATATTCAGAATTTTTTACCCTGTTTGTCAGGTCAGAGAGTCAGACAGATATGTATGTATGTACAATTGTACACGAGTGAACTTAAAAAGTTATCCGTGAAGTTCTATCGAACATACAGATCTCTAAAAGCCAACGCCTCAAGCATTTGTGTAATCAGTAATCGAAACAAATCCAAGCCCCCTACGACGGTTCATCATCAAAAAACGTAACGAAGTTTGCGTCGCGAACCACAACGCCAATTGTATTACCGAAAACGCATTGTGCTTCCATTGAAATATAATGAATTTATACAGAAATTTGATGGTTTATGGGCAGTCTATACATAGAGATGATAATACTAGAATAGGCAACATAAATAGTTTAACTAAAACTAGTTGTTACTCAGAAGTCAAACCGACCGTTATTCATTATGTTATTGGTAACGATAAAGCTCCGCCGGAGGTTGGAAAACCGGGCAAGTGCAAGTCGGATGAGTCGCGCGCGAATGTTTCTGTACCATCGTATAACACTTTGGACTTTTTAAATACTTTCGTAAAAGAGCCGAGAGAAACGCTGTGTGAATATGTAAATATCATTTTAATTATTTAGTAGTAATTTGATTATTTTAAGCGTCTTCCTATTACCATAATTAAAATCAAGCAATACGTTTCTTCTAGGGGGCGGGGTTTTGTTTTTTAAATGTATTTTATTACTGTTATTTGTTTTCACAGAGATAGTAATACTCACTTCGTGAAAATTTCTAGTTGGTCTACCTATTACGGTTCAAAAATATACAGCCATGATTAAGAAAACGTAATCAAAAGTTTATTGTATGGGAACTTGTTTAATTTTGAACTTTTTTTTCATTATTTGTTGTTATACCAACTATAGTATTGCCCACTATTTGAGAACGTCATGTGTCTCCTATTACAGTTCATGAGTTACAGCGATATATGTCGAGCAAAAATGCCGTTCAGTTATTAGTTTAATTTTATTATTGTGTTTTAGTGGCAAAATATGTTATAGAAATACTCTTTGCTGTACCTATCTATGCAGCACGGACGCCGATTCACTTTTCTTGTAAGGCCAACCTTTAATATTTTTTATTGTTATGGAAGCAATAGAAATACAGTAAAAATTTTAACTGTCTACTTGTTACTGTATGTGATACAACCCGCTGACAGACAGATAGACGTCGAATGGATTCAATTTTTAATTTAATTTTATTTTATTATTTGCTGTTACAGTGGCAATAGAAATACTCAATGTTATAATTATAACTGTCTATCTATTATGGCAGGTGACAGACAAATGGACAGTGGAGGCTTAGTAATAGGGTTCCTAATGACTTTTAAGTTATGCTAATGTTCTCGCCAGCTAGCGATATGCTGGAGGCATACTATTCTATTTGAGAGTCCACCTTTAGTTGAAGGAATCGAGACACCTCTCATTCTTTTGTCACGGTTTTCTTTTGTTACTTATTACAATTCGGTCCCACTTTGTCCTTTATTTGTTTCATTGATCTTCCATCCATTTAGATCTTCCTTTACTTTTTTCTATTTACATCTGATTTTCCATAGTTAGACACTTATTTGTTCTTGGTGCCCATCCAACTAATATTATAAACGTGAAAGTTTGTGAGGATGTATGGATGTTTGTTACTAGTTCACGCAAAAACTACTGAACCGATTGCGATGCAACTTGGTATGTAGAAAGCTGGAGACCTGAATTAACACATAGACTACTTATATCAAAATATTCCCACGGCACCGGGACTTATGCGGGTCAAACAATAATATCAAAATAATAATACCTCCTTGTCTTCTATGTGTAGTTTTTCAATTTAAAACAAACCAATTCCACATAACATAAAGGCAATATATCTGAATGCGAAAATATTTAATTAAAACGCTAAAACATCCACAAATAGGTAAAAACGAACTTGTAACCTATCAATAGTTCTTCCAGCATCACTACACAGATCCAGTCCACTCCACAGTGGGTGGTGAGGGGAGGCAAAGACAATGTGGAACTAGCTCTGGTAATCAGTTTAGCGAACAATTTGCGTCTCTAGCGATGCGTGGTATATGCCAGCGTAATCTGGCCCTCTCTACCCCACGACCAGGGCCCCTTCCATCTGCATAGTTTTGTTTTTAAAACTGGCTTGTACGATTGATTTTTGCAATACCATTTGCTGTGAAAGGTTTTCTGTGTTGTCGGATTTTAGTTGTGATATTTAAATAGCGATGGATTGTGTATCAAAGAGCAAATTTTCAGTCGGATATGTATGAGACTGTGTAAAAGGAATTTGAGCGCTACTTATGTTAGATAGATAGTACAATATTCTTGGACGTATTACTCATCTCTGTCTAGACAAAAACTAAGTATAGCTTATATACTTTGGGTTCTAGATTATTATTACAAGCTGTTATTATTATAATAACTTGTAATAATAAAAAGGGTGAGTTTACAATTCTCTCTCTCTCCCTCTCCCTCTTTTTCTTTTTCTACATATATTCGTCATTTCTAGACGTTGTACAGTGTATATTACATATATATATATATACTAGCGGACCCGACAGACGTTGTCCTGTTCGAACGTAAAAAATATTATTCCTGGAACCCGATCACAGCGCCATTTACCGGACCCAATTGAAAATCTAAACCATTCTAGAATCCACCTGAAGATACACAAAAAAAATTATTTAAATCGGTCCAGCCGTTTAGAAGGAGTTCAGGAACATACACACGCACAGAAGAAATATGTATATAAAGATAACAAAGGTATATTACACATATATACTTACATGCGTCTTTCTTAAGGAGTTAACTCCAATAAAGCACAAAAAAGCGTTAAAGCGTTACTTTGCCCTTCGATCACAAAACTTTACTCTTCATAGTTTTTTCATACCGGAGTAATTTCATAAGGAGTAAACACCAATTAATAGTAACAGTATTACAGTGTACGGTTAACCGCACATTTAACATTTTTATAACGGCTGACGCTGCGAGCCAATTTACCTAATACGTACATACTCACAGCAACAAGTTTAGTGTTAATTTATCAATCATACAGAGCGGTTTTATTTCGACACTCCTAACTCAGCATACCTACCAATTATTATCATTTCTATCATACATCTGTGTAAGGAATCACTGTACTCTTACAAACAGCTTGACAAATCTTACACACAGCCGTCTGATCCCAAACTAGGCAGAGCCTGTACTATGGTAACCAGACTGCTGATAAACATACTTATATATTCCTAAATACATACATATATATTATAGATAAATTATACCCAGACACAGAACAAATGATCGTGCTAATTACACAATTATTTGTTCTGGGTGGGAATCGAACCCACGACCTCTGGCTCAGCAGTCAGGATCACTAACCACTAGACCAACAGGCCAGTTAGGTATTGCCATACGCAGATACATTTTTTATTGCTACAGATCACTGTAAAATACTTTTTGTACAAAGGCATTTGTAAATACCCACATCACAGATAACATAATACTATACTAGTACTCACGTTAAGAAAAGAGGGTATACCAGTATTTTCTGATTGAGTATTCAGAATTTTAAAAGCATTTTTTTATTTATTACGACCAATTTGAAACATGGCTACTAAGGTTAGGAGTAGCTCAAAGATACAAAAGATACAAAACCTGTGCAGTAACAAGAGTCCTCACCGGACACTGCAAACTGAACAAACAAATGTTCAACCTAAAATTGGGTGAGAACACAATTTGCAGATTTTGTCAAGAAACAGAAGAGACTGCAATGCATATTTTATGCTCTTGTGGCCCACTAATGCGGCACCGAAGTATTCGCCTAGGGTTGCACATCATGCAACCGCAGGAAATATAAACAATCACTGCTGATAGAATCTGGAGGTTTCTCGAAGCCATAAGTCTGAGCAGTGAACTGTAAACCAGAAGTGCGCTACAATAGACCAGAAATGGTTTAGGTAGCACTAGGCACTTAAAACAATAACAATAATAGGAGTAGCTCACTCACATCATTAGTGTACTGAATGGGATGCAAAGCTTCGAACTCACAAACATTTCATTGGAAGTCTGTCTAAATGCCGGCAAATTTTCGATGACGTTACTTAATTACTATAGGTACCTACTACGAAGGAGAATATATTAATCTTTCCCCATAACTGTCAGACACAATAACTAAGCATTGTCATACCTCATTACAGAACAAATCTGGATTGAGACATCAGTGTTGCTCACGCATGCTTGTGACCAATCGCACTGATCCTTAGCACGTGTCGTACACGTGCAGCGCGACTGTAGCGCGACTGTCGGTGACGGCAGATCGTTCGTTATAGAATTATATCACAGTTTTACTGCCTATTTGAGAAATTGTTGTATAATTGTAGCTGTTTTGTGTGAATTGGTTGAACATGGGACTTATGAGAAGGATTTTGAGTTAATGATGTACCAAATGTAGATATTAGATATCAGATAATCTTGCGGGTTTTCATTTATTTTAGATGTAATCATTTTTTTAGTAGGTTCGGTGAGATAAGACACTGAAGATTAGGTAACTGGAGGAGGGAGGGTGGCGCAAAATGTCTGCTCAAAATGCAGCCCTCTGACTGCGGAACCCATAAAACGAAGTACCTCTTTCTTACTGATGACCACTGTTAAAGTTAGTAAGTAGTGCTGTGTTTTTCCCTACAGGAACATGGAGTTACTTGTGCCGCGTATGACTTTATAAAAATACTAGCCGCTCACTAAAGGGTCACCAGCTTTTGTGGTCAGTATACTGAGGCAATCTACGAGGGATAGACGTTATAGAGCCAAGAACATATTCGTCACGGTTGGGTTAGATTATCGTGTTTAACTAAAAAAATAAACTTCAGTTTTAGTATATTAGTCAAGTTGTATCAACAGACGCCAAATTCACTGAAACCGTGCTCCTATTTGTGAAAAATTACTACAATTATAGATGCGAAAATGTCGATGGATGGATGTCAATCCATCACGCCAAAACGGCTGAATGGATCTGGATGAAAGTTTTCACAGATATAAATTATAGTCTGGAATAAAAATGTACGGTTCCCATAGGATAGATTCGAGTAACACTTTTTAAAACTTAGAATTCCATACAGTTTATGGGAATTATTTAGTCAGTAAAAAAGCTTGGGGTGGTGAATTTTCTTAGTAAACGTCAGAACGGTTTCTTACATTTTTGTAGGAAATACCAAGGCATGACGTCACGTCTCAGAGTTGGCAAACCATTGAATATAAATATTAATTTAAATATCATTAAAATTAAAACGTTCAATGGAAACTGAGCGACAATTTTCACAGTATTTTAGGTTTTTTTATTGCCGGAATTTATTTTGAGTATAGGCATCTACGCAATTGGTGAGGCGCCCACTTGTCTGAGTGACTATACCTAACTTGGAAACTGAAATACATTAGTAAGTATACACATATGTCCAGGTACGAGTAGGAACCTTGCTCGGGAATTTAAAACCACATAATCAAAGTCATCAAAACAATTTGATTATTGACCTTTCTTCTTTTCTCTATGGAGGAAACAATACTTACATTCTTTATTGTACACCATAGAAAAGTTACAATATATAAAAGAAATTTCCTAGTTGCGATTTCTTCCAGACAATCTTAAGATGGACAAATGCGATGGATTAGTGCAGGCAGTTTGCAGGTGTACAAACTCAACTCAGTAGCTTATTAAACTATATGAGTATAAGAGGAAGTAGATACATGATAATTATATACAACTTAATTACATATTTTGGGACACTATCTACATCTTTTGGGAAGATTACGTGGATATATTCATCTAAGACAGAGAGGTCCTTAAACTAATTTAAAACGTAGATTAAGAAAACAGTAATGTGTTGTCAGCAAAATCGTTAAAAATAGTTAAAGAAGACATTTAACAACAATAGAAAAAAATCTTTTGTGAGTCGTATTTATATTAAGGAGTGAAGAAGCGTTCGGTGAACTGTGGCGCCTGACACCGACGGCGACACCGCAGGTTTGAGTCTAGTGGGACCTGCAACCTTCAATTAATTTTACAATAAGCTAGCAAATTATATTACACATTTGTTTAATATGATTAATATTCTGATTAATTGGATAAAAAACAAGATATCAACAGTAACAATGATTTTATTATACGTGTGAAATATCAAATAATGTCGGCACGCGGCCTTTAATGGGTTAATATGTGTATTAACGGACAAAGGG
Source organism: Callimorpha dominula (assembly GCA_949752705.1). Lineage (NCBI taxonomy): Eukaryota > Metazoa > Arthropoda > Insecta > Lepidoptera > Erebidae > Callimorpha > Callimorpha dominula. Next base: position 6,671,585 of record OX457010.1, on the reverse strand, counting down.
CATAAAAAACCCTGCGTATGCGACTGGGTGACATTGATATCATAATCAAAATATGAAATAATATTTCTGGGGTCGATTGTACCCTTGAGAGGGATTACTTGACGCCCCACTATTATTTTGTTTGTTTTTAATGATATTTTATGAAATTGATAGTTTATTATGTGATTCTATTAAGGGATTACAAATGTGTTTTTTAAATGTTTACTTTGTAAGTTGAATCGTGACGGCCTATGGGTTAATTGCTAAGAGTCTCAACCAACACCTTCAGAGGCTCACGTTAGGCAGCTGGATTGGTCCCTGTACCTGATACCGGTGGGACACTATTTTTTATATTTTTAAATATATTTGATTTTTTTTATTGTGAATGTATTTAAAAATGAAATTTATATGTATATTAAATAAATAACACTCTTTATTGTACACCGGATATTAAATACAAAAAAAAACTTCAACTAAAGACAGATTTGTACAATTGCCTTATCGCCCAAGGCTGTCTCTTCCAGGCAACCATGGGATCCAGAGAGTACATCGCAGGGAGTTGTGGGGCAGTGTCTGGTGCATAGATGAAATAGGATATAAATAATATGTCATATATATACAAGATACATAAATACAACATGTATAGTAAACGCATACCTTATACCCAAAATACTAGTGGAGTGTGCAGGGTTTTCTCATTTAACGGAAGTAGGTAGGATCGGAAAGAGCAATGATGTGGCTAGTTTGCTTGCCGATATGGGCTTTGACAAGATTTTTGAAAACGGGCAACGCCTGTGCGCGAGATACCTTTCATTCTGAAAGAAAAACTATTTCTGATGGATAGAAAAATTACTTAAATGCGATCAAAGCTCTAAATATTTAGAATTTTAATCAGAGACATCTTGAGAGATCGTTTAGTATTATTTTGGTGTGAAATCAATAATAAATGAGTCCCTTTACAATAAGTGTTGGATTTAGTTAAAGGAAAAGGATGCATAAAAAGTTTGGTTTAAAATAAGAAAAATGAATAATCAGAATTTAGAGTCGGTCAATTGTAACTTCATTAAACCTTCGGATATAAAATTTTGTCGATAAAAATTGCATTAAAGGCTGTGCATGAGTTAAACAGACGGACGAGAGTGATCTTATAAGGGTTAATTTTTTTACCTTTTAATGTACGGAACCCTAAAAACCTGAATATTTTAAAGTAATGCGGTTAGCGTCACCGTCAGCAATGCTAAGATTATTTTTAGACATTCGTGAGAAGTTCAAGCACTTACTTATTTAAAACAATGTTATTATATTGTCAAAACCGCGTTAGCGTTAATAGTAACCTAATATTCTTAGTCACATGTATGTATGTTGTGATGTAATTAAGGAAATTTAAACCCCTTTAAAATTTTATAATAATAACATGAATAGAACTATCACATTCTAAAATAAACAGACAAAATACATTTAGGTACTACTATGAATAATGACGTAACAAAATGATAGTCTGAAATTTATAGCTTGTTAAGTAAACGATTTCTAAATTCATTTAAGTTTTTAGTAGGACTTCTATTCATGTTAATTTAGCAACAAATTCAACCCAATTTAAAACTATGTTCTTCATTTTAATGTTAATAAAAAAATAGAGGGAAATGTACAAAAAACGCTTTTCATTATCGTTTTAATATAAAAAAATCTTTACAATTTTCAAATTAAACCCCTTCCAGTAATGACGATGTCGAATAAATTCATCTCCAATCGAACGTCACAAGCAGACTAAGCATCTCAACTATTCCCAGCCCAACTTTGCACAATACTGTACCAATATTACCCCTTAGTACCCATTGTGCGGGAGTCCACACCAGGCCACTCGGTTCGCACGAAAATATCCCAAATAAAAAACGAACAGCGCCACGTGCCGACGCATTATACGATAACCGTCGGAGGCGGTATTAGAAATTTGGGGTAACCCTTATTTTAATGCTGATTAGAATAAGCTAAATTCAACTCTAAAAACAAGGCATGAGACACAAATTTAAATGACGATGAATGAGTGGAACGTGAAAAAATTTATAATTAATTTTAGACGTAAGTAGAAGAAAATTACGGTTGAATTTCGTTTGAAGAGTCTGAAACATCTTTTTATACAGGGTTATCAGAAGATTTCTCTATTTATTGGTGGGAAAGGCCGCGTGTCAGATCTAACACCAGTTTTAATATTTTAGGTCGCGTGGCCGACACGCGTGGGGCTTTGGTAAAAAACTGGACGAACGTAACTCGCGTTTTATTGACGCATTCTTCTCGTTAAATGTTATTGCGATTCTTTTGTCGGAACGGCGATTTTTTGTCGGATTGTAATCTTTTTGTGGTTGAACGTCGGCCAGTTATGTCATTAGTCGCAAATTCACTGGTTCCGAACAGAGGTTAAATTTTAACTAGTTTCACAGATGAATCAGTTTAAAATCATGATGAAATGCTTATTTAGGATAATAGTTCATTCTATACTAGAAAATATTTCAAAATCGACAATAGCCATACTACTTACTACTAATCGACAATACTTTATTTTTTTATCCATCAAAATCTTACTTTAAAGTAGATACGATAGAGTGAGCAGGGTCGTCAAAGCTCCATGTGAGGAGCAGGTAGGGTTGCCACATTGGTTTTGCGAATGTTTATGCAGCTATCATTTATCTTAGTTGTACCTATACTAACATAGGCACTAATAATCACATTGAGCCGGCCTAATAATAGGCTTTACAATATAAGATTTTAAATAATAGATATATAATCCAAGGGCAATGTCTGATTGTTTACCATTGACATATAAATAAACATACGACCAAGGATAATAGTTTTCGACGCAATTTTTTAAGAAACCCATGTCTATGTTATTTTATTTCAGCTACCTACCCAGGTAGCAACTGAAGAATACAATAAATACAAATACAAGCTGAAGATGCAATAAATTATAATATTTCATACCTACAAAAGTTAATTGTGGACTGAAGTCCTTTACTGAAAGATAAACAAAATGAATGATACGTTTAGCGCCATCTATCGCCTTGAAAATGTAACATAATTTATAAAACATTTTTCGTTTTACTTATTTACACTAGCATTTTCCCGCAGTTTCGCTTGCTTGAAAGTAATTTATTTATCTCTCGGGAATCATACTTTTGTTCCTAATGGAAGGTAGTGAAGGTACGTCTTATATATTAAATATGTGCATACAATCTTGATAATGTCATTAGTAGGTAATAAACTCTTAGTTTTGGTTAATATATGCTAATTATGTTTGAGTCCATTAATGCCGCGTTCCAATATACAAAAAACGATTCGTTTTGCTTACGGACGGTAAAATTTTCGTCAAAAGTCAAGGCAATTTTACCGTCCGTAAGTAAAACGGATCGTTTCTTGTTTATTGGAACGCGGCCTAAATAAAGTGTCCAATATTTACTGATTTTAATTTATTATTTCTATACAAGTAGGAAGTGGGTAAAAAGCTCACAACTAACTTGATAGTGAGTGGTTATAGAGGTGCCACTGATGTGTTGCTAAACCTGTTCCATGGTGACCCTACGTACATACCTACGTTCACGCCTGTATGTATCCCTCTAAGGGTAAGCAGAGGTTTATTATATACCCTCATTTTGCAAATTTTAATTGATTCTTCGAACGATCTCACCAACAAATAAATAGTTGTGGCTAACCGTAGTCTTTTGTACAAATATTTATTGAACCAATATCAATTTTGTCGTTTTTTCACTAGCAAAATTACATTACACACAAATGACGACATAATATTTTTTTCTAAACCCCTAACGCCATCTATTGCCATTTCATCTCACTGTCGGAAGCTTCACCCTCCAAAGGGCCTATTTCCGTCCACGTGCCGATAACAATGCGAGACGGCGATGATATTGGACCGATATAATACACGTCATCGCTATGTCATAATATCCAGGGATTATTTACATTGACGACAGGAAATTGCCTTTTTTAGCTGCAGTAAATTGCGTAAGAATTATTATTGTTAAGGTTTTGTTGTTGGCAACATAAAAATATAGCATTTACTAAGATTTTTATGTCGTGTTTTCTGTAACAGTGATCAGGTAATATCAAACTTGTTTCTTTTCTATTTCCATTTTCTTCAGAGAAATAATGACGCACATTAAAGTGATTGTTGGTATTTTGGAACTATGTACATTTGTTTTTAACTAGCTGACCCGACCACGCGTTGCCTGATACAATTTTTAATTCATTTTCAATCCATAGCAACGAGCACTTTTAGTTTTTCTTACATTTTCAAAATTTTCGGAAAACTTTAAATTTTTTAATTGACTATAAAGAGGAGGAGGACTGAATATTGTTTGTGTGTATGTTAGCGATATCTTCGCCATTTGTGTACCGATTCAATCACTGAATGACTAGCCTGTTTATCTAGTGGTTAGTGACCCTGACTGCCGTGTTAGAGTCCGTGGGTTCGATTTCCACCCAGGACAAAAAATTGTGTGTTGAGCATGATCATTTGTTTTGTGTCTGGCTGTAATTTATCTATATTATGTATGTATGTATGTATTTAGAAATATATAAGTATGTTTATCAGCAGTATTGTTCCCATAGTACAGGTTTGGCCTAGTTTGGGATAAGACGGCCGTGTGTGAGATGTGTGTGAAGTTATTGTTACGTTCGTTCGTTAATTATTCTTTAATTGAAAGAAATATTCCACCTCTAAAGGTGTCAAATTAAGGGATCAAGAATGCAGCCTCTTACAATTTATCATATTTTAGGCGCATTGAAATCGTTACCTTTTTAAAAGTTAAATATTAACCCGCTTTTAATATCTTCCCTTGTAACTAAACAACTAACAATGCAAAGACATCATAGAAGTCAATTTACTGCTACTTCTAATTGTCTTACCCTTTTCCTTTGTGCGTGTGGAAACCTCCTCGGGCCGTCACCTTACCGGGGTTTTCGGTGTGGCGGTGTGTCGGAATCGAACCTACAAAAACCACACGGTGTGCTGTACTGCGCCTTAAGTAGGAGGGATCCGGGAACAGCTTTCATTAAGACATCCGGTCTAATTTTCTTACCCAAGTCAACCTTTGTATGTACCTACATAAATATGTAGTTCGGATGGCAATACTATAATTTTGGAGCTGATCTGATGATGGGGCCACGACGTTGGCAGTGGAACTTGTCAGTGGCAACTAGTAAACCCATAGAGTTTGGGCTCATATGATTCGTTTTGAAGAGTCCAATAGATTGGACTTGGTAACCATGGTCTAATGATCAAGCTAGGAACTCTATTTTTAATACATTTCGCTATTGAAGCGTGTTTTTTAGTTTGACTTTAATTATTTTCTGTTTAAAAACAACATTTAATATATTTGCATAAAGCTAAAAAAAATAAAAATGATTTTCACAAAAATGGTACATTATACTCTTGTCAGTGATTAATTATGTATGTACGAGGGCGGCACTGAAAATTTCGGGAATCAAGGAAGTGACACAACATTACTATTTAAAAATGTATTTATTGCTTTTCGAAGTATTCTCCGCGAAATTTGACACATTTTTCCATACGATGGAACCAATCATTGAAGCAACCATTCCATTCGGAAGTTGGGGTGTCCAAAATGGCCATTTTGTAGGCGTCCACAGCTTCTTCAGGTGATGAAAATCTCTGACCACGCAATTTATTCTTTATTTTAGGGAAAGTATAGAAATCATTAGGGCTTAGGTCGGGGCTGTACGGCGTATGGTCTAACAATTGTATGTTTTCTTGCTTTAAAAACTATATTGTTCTGTGCGCGGTGTGAGAACTCGCATTGTCGTGATGGAGGATGATGCGGCGGTTGCAGTTCTCTTTACGGAGTTCAGAAACGACCTGTGGCAAACAAATGCTAGCATACCATTCTGCATTAACCGTTCTTTGTCCCTCAAGAGAAATAGTCGCAACATGGCCGGTTTCGGAGACAAACGTGGCCACCATTTTTTTTGCAACACTCCGTGAACGAACAATTTTTGTTGGCTTACCTCATTTTCGAACACCCAAACTCTTGACGTGTTTTTTGTTTTGGGTTCGTACGCGTATATCCAGGATTCGTCACCTGATACGATGTTGTATACAGCATTTGAGGATCCTGCGTGGAATCTTTCGAGAGTTCTGACGCACCAAGTGACGCGAGCCGATTTTTGCTCTTCACAGAGCGAATGCGATATCCATCGGGAAAACAACTTTTTTACACCTAATTGTTCATGCAAGATTATTTGTATTTGACTCATGCCAATGTCTAAAGTTGCCTGAATATCACGGTATGTCACATGTCGATCTTCCTCAATCAGCTTACGCACAGCATCAACGTTTTCTTGGGTGACTGCAGTTTTTGGACGACCTTGACGGGGATCATCACTGAGCTTGACGTGCCACGTTGAAATTCAGCAAACCAGCGATAAATTGTGGTTTTGGATGGGGCTTCATCACCAAATGCAGAAATCATCCGGTCAACACACTGTTTTGCGTTAAACCACTTCGAAAGTCATAATAAATCATCGCTCTTGAATTTTGTCGAGTCAATTCCATTTTCTCAACGACTAAACAAGTTTGACAAAACCTTGTGATAAGACCGAGAATCTTTTTTTAAATAAATAAATGGTATTCGATTAAAACCAATGAGTTTTCAATTAAAAGATTTTAATATGACAGAAACAGTGGAAATATTCCATTCCCGATACTTTTAGTGCAGCCTATGTATGCCAAAAATATACCAGAACCACTACCAGTGCAACCCGTCGGAACGTCAGGCAATTCAAATAAAATATTAATTTTAATCCATAATTACCTTAATTATGGATTAAAATCACCCACTTACCTTTTTTTATAATAATTATATATACTCTTTGACAAACGTAAGCAAATTTTTACAAGTAGCACACATGTCTAAAAGACTGACTTGTTTCAACTCTAGGGCCAGTGACCAGTTTATTATTGTATTATTTCAGAATTGGTGCACAGCGTCTACGACTCTAAAATGCTACAAAATGATAAGTATATCATATTCAGAATTTGATTTAGATTGTTTTCATATTAACTAACTAGTAAATAAGAACGCATTTCTATTGAGTAAAAATATATTAAACATAACCTATTTTCACTTAAAACTAAATCAAAACCTTCATTCTTGTTACATGCAAACAAACATAAAAAATAAATAGCCTTTATAAATAATTAAAATAAACTTTGTCACTTTAAATTTATTGAAATACGCAAGTACATTATGTTGAGCTGTAATTTCTAGTTGAATTTGAATCGGAAGGCATGTTTTAACTGTTTCAACTCGTTCAGTCTGAATCGGACAGCGGGATGCTCTCCTGTAAATTCACAAGTTGCATACATTATCTCTAACTTTTTATTTTTTATCCAACGTTGAAAAACATTATTTCATAAAGCTTTTACCTTCAAAAAAAAGTTTTACAGGACATTTAGAGGTACTAATTGCCAAATACTCAAGGTTGACTACAATATTTCTGTCGTTGAGAAGAAGATTTCGTAGGTAGAAGATATTTAGATACGGATTTACAAGATGTGTGTTACTGAAGGCGAAGTAGTGAATTTCTGAGGTAAGTTTCTGGCGAAAGTAACTATTTAAAAAATCTGAGGAGGGTAATGATAGTGCACGACAAAACAATATCTTTTGACAAATTTAAAGTATTCTAAAAATTTACTACTTTTTTTTAGAGAATGTCATTAAAATAGAACGTACCTCAAATTCACCAATAAATATATCAGAATCATCAGAAGGAGGCGCTTGATTAATGTTCTCCACCGCAGTTATTTGAGGACCTGGAAAACATTTCGTAAGTATATATTTATTGATAATAAATGATTCTACGCCTTTGTGAAGAGTAGTACTTAATTATTCATAACTTTTTTTACGTCATCGGCCATCTTTAATAATGATAATACAATAAATCATCACCAATGGACATCACGACACGTCCCGGTGAATCTATCAGGCATATTAATGCTGGTATTTCTCGTCATGCCAATGGTGAATACTTGCACAGACGCAACCAAGTGAGCAGGATTGTATATTAACGACTTGCCTTTAGATATAATCTTGTGCATTCAGAGGTGCCATATTACAGGAATGTGCCCGAGCCAGTTCTCGAAAATGGTCGTGCAACATTGTATTGGGATCGCTCTGTCATCACTGACAGAAATATTGTTGCCAATAAACCTGATATAGTGGTGATAGACCGATTAAAATGTTGCACCGCGCAATGATTGTAGATAGATATCGCTGTTCCTCATGACGAGAACATTGTAAAAGTTGAAAAAGAATTTGTCTCACGAGGTTGTCGATATGTGGAATGCCGATTCCTTGTTGATGAGTTGTCATACTCATGGATTGATAGCCTCTAGAGCCTCGATCAACACCTTAAGCACGTTAGACGGCTGGATCGAGGGACTGACGAAGGCAGTTCTCCTCGACACGGCCCGTATAGTGAGGTTCCTTTTTTTTTGTTGGCGAGGTGGAAGATCCTACATGGATGTCCTCCTGTACTAGACCAACAGGCCTTTCAGGATAAGTTAAATTCAACGTTTAGTATAAATGAACCAGTAGAAACCTGGCTGTTTTCTAGAATATATTCATGATCTTAATTAAGGATTTTTCTTTTATAGTTATTACCGAGTGGCATGCAGTCCATGGGCTCGAAGAGGTCCATCGAGATGAGGTCGAGAGGCGGGGAGGCCGGAGGGGGCGGCAACGTGCACGTCGAGGATATTCTTGGACCTGGTACCAACACCCAACTAAAATTACTAACACTCTAATTTAACATATTTTGTAGATTTAAGACGAATATGTTTATTTGGGCACTTACCATGAAACATTATGATGAATAACTAATTATTACAAGCCATGAAGACTGCAAGTAGTCGAGGGCGGCACAGCTGGCTGTCGAGGATGCTACTCCGGCAGAACAAGCGTTAGAACAAAGTATCACCGGGTATGGCTCATTCAACGAACACCTTTCTGCTATAGGTGCTACGGACAGCCCACTATGCAGAATTGCATGAAAGCAGGGGTACCAGCAACCCATGTACTGTTGGACTGTCAGGGGGTTGCAGAATCTCGACCGAAGTACCTTGCCTCGCCAGGGTCCCTCTCTGAGATCTTCGGTAAAGTAAAGGGGTTACTGGGATTCTTCAGGGAGTTGGCTCGAATAGCCTTTATTCCCACCAACGCAAAATACGTGCTTTCTCGTGGAGAACTAATTATTACGAATAGGTAGGTAAGAGAATGCACACCATGTATTGTTAGAATGTGTGCAGAATATAAAAAAACAAAAATGCTAGTTATTGACGGCAATTGTAAATCAGCACAGTTTCAAATAAAGTCAAGGAGTTTTTTTCTGTCAGGGATTTGTTAAATGCTATCAGTCATTCTTACCAGAACGTAGTCCATCTCCGAAAGTACCACAAGTATCCAGCGGCTGGGATTCTGGACGAAGCAAAGAATTTAATGGGCCGGGGTGGGGTTCCATTCCTCTTGAAGTACAAGGTTCTACGTTCACCTCACCTACTGGAAAATTAACTAATAAATAGTTTTCATGATCATAGGTTAAAAGGGTCATTTTAAATTGTCCTCTAAATATCCACATTTGAAAATAGACCAGAAAGATTTACCATCAGCTGACAAGGCGGTGTGGTAAGCGTGGTGTGGCTCTTCAACAGTCAACTGCAGTCTACCTCCAGGTTGGATCCTGGGGACTACTGTCGCGACTATTGGCACTCTGATCTGGACTGCACCATTGGGCTCTATACTTGGTTCTACTTCTCCTACCTAACGAAGAAAAATAATTAACGTTAAGGCAAATAATAAAAACAGTTTTAGGACGTAAAAAATGCTGTGCAAGCGCTGTCCAGCAGCTTAATGCCAGACATAGCAAGGTTATAAATCTTATAGGTGTTACAAAACGAAGCCAGGGTCCTCTGCTCGTAGACCAGGAGTAGAGTTTACGCTTTTTTTGGTGGAGATAGGTTGGATCAGTAAAAAGTCTACTTTCTACTCTCTGTAAAATGACATTCTCTCCGCTATTGACTAGACATTTAGAGCTTAGCTTTAGCGAGTAGTCGGTAGTCGCTTTAGCAAGATACTAATTAATATGTTAGTAACAAAATATACAATTCTGAGCGCATACAATTCCTAGTTTTTTTTTGTCATTTAATCATTTGTATTTCTAAAACGTAGATCATATTTTCAAGAGTACTGTAAAACTAGTTTTCAGAATAAATTGGTTATTAAAAAGTACCGGAGAGGCAGAATCTTCGGGTTCATTCTTCAGGACTATTTTACCTCCAGCTCTAAAATCTTCAGCCGTTACTGGAACCAACATCTGCATAAGATAAAAATATGTGTCTTATGACTTTTTGGTTAATCTATAGATAAAACAATAGGTAATTGAAAAAATTTCAAGACCTCAAGAAATGAAGGTTCAAAATAACTATTTAATACGCTTGTTTTTGTTGCAGGGCATCATAGTATCGACACCTGTGCTTTTGTTGTCGTGCAAATAATATTTATCTCCAAAGTTTGATAGAGCTACTTTTAAATGTACCGAAAACAAACAAGCTCCTTGGAGTTACGAGTATCTGGCGGATACCGTAAATACTTCACATCCACGGGAGCCGTGGGAAAACCATGCCTCGGCACGTATGGGCCGGCTCGACCGGAGTGATATCAGCAGTGAAGCAATGCTTGCATTGCTTTTCGCCGAGTGATTGAGGTTACCGGAGCCCCATACTCCCCCCTTCCACCTCTTCCACTTTTCCCCTACTCCCACCTGAAAGGCCGGCAACGCACTTGCGACTCTTGAGTTGCAGCGGCGGTAGTCATTTACCATCAGGTGACCCGTCTGCTCGTTTGACCCCTATACCATAAAATAAAAAAAAACATCGGGTATTTTGTGTGGCTGTTTCCAACCCTGCTGGTATAGAAAACTTGCCTTATGGCTTATTAGATAATATTACAAAGGTAGACGAGATTAAATCAGATTTTTTAGTAAACGTCAAAACCGTAGGGTTTTGAACATTTTTGTATGAAATACCTAGGCATAACGTCACGCCTTTCTCTTGTCAAATCTTTCACTTTTAATGGTAATTTGAAGATTATAAAATAAATAAAAAACGTATAAGTAAAATTGGACCACAATTTTTACACTATTTTAAGTTATTTCATTGCCCAACTTGGCAAAATTATTTTGTTTTGAGCATAGACATCAACCCCATTGTACGTGAAAATTGACCCCTGGAGTGTAATTCAGACGTATGATTAAATCAAAATGGCATTAATTACTTGAAAGTCTGGGCTGTTTTCGTCAGAGTATTTCATTAATTAAATGACAAACAGCATACGAACTAACCTGTTTTCCACCAGGCAGCTTCGTATCAACTACTTTTACTAGAACCGGAGCTCCAACATCCGGTTTCAGTAAAGCAAAGGGGGTTTGTCTCATAGCCAAAGCCACCCCCATATGGAACGTCTTGATAGGGTCTACGATGACCCCACTGCTCATAGAAACCCATGGACCGTCGTTCCAGATGTCTCCAGATTCATAATGCTTGGGGACCTCCCAGGGCGCTGGTTTCGGAGCCCAGTTGGATGGTGGACCTTCTACCGATGGTAGGTATGGTCCAACTGATGAAGAAACTTCGCAATGCTCAACTTGAGGTCTGATAATGAAAGTGAGAATAAATGTAGATTATTAAAATGTATTGATTTTACTAGTAAAGTTTGCGTTTTTGACATTACGAAGCTACAATTAATGATTAATTAAGTTGTAATGGTTTATACTGTATTCCAAACTATATACAACAGAATAACTTTCTATCATCATCAGCCTATCGCCGTCCACGGCCTCCCCCAAGGATGATTACATCATTATTATCCTTAAGCGATAATTACATTGAACTACAGTTTTTACTATTTTTACTATTTTCTGATAAGTCCGTTAAATGTATTTAACGGACTTATCAGAAAATAGACTGAAATATGAGAAAGGTCTCCGCATTTTTCAAGCAAATAGCGAGACGAGTTAAATATTATTGTTAAGAAGGAAAAGATCTTTTTTATTTCTACGACTTTTAGCCAACTAATGTTTTTCCATAAATATGTTCTTGAAGCGAAATTATTCAATTACCAAGTTAATATAAGAAAACTCAAATTCAAATAGGATTAATGTATTCAGTCGCCTTCCAACCGGTTCCTGGCATATTCTGGCAAGGCCCAGATTATTATTTGTGCTCCCCGCAAGTCTTCCGCGGCTGGCTCTTAGCTCCAGCTTACGACAGTTGCTACAGTTAACCCAACAACATTTACTGAAATACTAACCTGGTAGAATCAGGTTGAGTTTCAGTAGCTGTTCGTGTTGTTTTCCTGCCCCTGGTCACTGTCGGGCTGGCGTCTTCAGGGTGTGCCTGTCCAACACACTGTTGTTGTAAACATTCTTTAAATGTTAGTATCCACAGTCCATAATATTCAAAAATACACCCTAAAAAAGTAAACCTCAGAAACGCTTTTATGTACAGTCGGATAAAAACCAAAATAAGGACAACGGTTTGCTTACGAAATAGGGACACTGTTAGTATAATATGTGACGGTACATGGCGAAACAAAAATATTAAAAATATCGAAAATGTGCGGATGGATGTAGAACCTTCTACCTCACGGTGTCAATGACGGAGGGCGTACACCACTGAGCCTGTCAGCCTGTGACGACGGCCAGTGCAACCTGGTCGAAACGTCAGGCAATTCAGAGGTATGTAATACCTATTTCGTGATCGCGTTAATTCCCTTATAAATACATAATTAAGAAGAAAGCAGTTGGTGTAAGCCTCCATTATCATCTTCCTTCAGAATTGGTCTATTAAAGACATTCAAAATTTTCCAAATCTGAGTAAGTTTCCGAGATTATTGCGTTCGACCAAAAAAAAACTAACTGCTCAGCTTATCTTATATATCAGAAGCAAAAGAGTTTTGTACAAGACAAGTGGAAAGTATTTAAAGCATTTATTCAATAAATTAGCAAAACCACTAATTTACTGAAAACCACTGAAATTATAAGTAGATACATGTAATCAAGATTTGATATTGTTCCGTTTGTGACTCTCTAGGTGAAATAAAATGTGTCTACAACATACAAACGTCACTTGAAGCTAGAGTACTGATGGCGACATCTTACACACACTCTCTCTTCTCAAGATAAACTCTCAAGATCATGTAATCTATATTACTATTGTCATAGGACTAAATGTCTTATTATCGCTACCAGAGGATTAACCCACAAGGCTAATCCGAAGATTGCTTGAAATTTTCATCAAAATCGGTCCAACCGTTGTGGAGGCCATGAGAATGTACATACACACATTGATTTTTATTTAATTAAATAGATTGCAATCTAGGAAAAGATTGATAATGAAAACAGATTTAAATGCATTGCAGATAGTGAAGTCTGAGGTTTATGAACAGATTAATATCTACTTGGTATTTTTAACAGGAATCTATAAGTATTATAAATAACTAGCAACCCGCCCCGGCTTCGCACGGGTACAATTTATACACCCTCATGAATCACTCTGTCTATTAGTGAAAACCGCTTGAAAATCCGTTCAGTAGTTTTTCAGTTTATCACGAACAGACAAACAGACGCGGCGGGGGACTTTGTTATATAATATGTAGTGATAGGTAAGACAAAACAGTTAAAAACATTTTTTCCTATATTTGTCAATCAATTTTCTTTTTTTTTTATATGCATAAAAATACAATTGAATCAAAAATTTTCTATTTAAATTATGTGAAAACGTCTACAAAAAGTTGTCTACATCTACTGTGACAGTGCAAGTTATACTGGTAAATGAAATAAAAACGAAATGAATTGGTCGAATATCGACCAAGTGGCGACCAGTTCTCTAACATAACAAAGCTTTTGTCACTGACCTTGTTTTTGTGGCAGACCAAGTTGGACTGTTGGTTGAAACCTTTTAAACAAACGTTGCAGCGATACGGGCGCTCGTTCGTGTGGGTGAACAAATGATTTCGAAGATTGCCTGCATTCAAAATAAAGACTTTGTTGTACAAATAATATTTGAGAACTAATTTCAGGTAGTTTAATGATATCCAAACGCGTACTACAATGAATTGGGAAATTGTAACTTAATCATACATGTTGTTAAAGTGTTTCTTCACGATAAGTATTTATGGTAAAACAGTAATTAGTGATGTGCCGTATATTCGTATCCGCATTGACGGATATCTGAGGGAGGAGAAAAGGTCCGTATATCCGTCTCCGTATCCGTTACTTTTTAGCGGATCGTGAACGAACGAACGAAACGAACTTTTGCATTTAAATTTAAATGTATAATGTAATATGTCGTTGGTGTACAATAAAGGTTATAATTATATTCTATCCATAGCTTTAAAAAATACACAAAATGGTTATTATATACAACTAGCAGCGCCCCATGGTTTCACCCGCGTAAGTCCCGATGTCGTAGGAATATCGGGATAAAAAGTTGCCTATGCGTTAATCCAGGTCTCCAACTATCTACAAACCAAGTTTAATTTCAATCGGTTCACTGGTTTTTGCGTGAAAGTGTAATAAACATCCATCCCTCCAGCCATCCATCCATTCAAACTTCCACTTTTATAATATTAGTATAAAGTATAATAAGTATATAATATTAGTGGGATAGGCGACCTTATCGCATCTTACCTACCTATAATACTCCTAATTTTCCCATCTTGTCTAGTCCCATCTAGTGCCTAGTTGACTTCAATAGGCTTGCTTCTACGTGAGTGTGATAAAGATATATTTGAAATAACAAGCATGCTTATTTATAATAACTTCGGTCTGTTAAGCCGGTTTACGGACCATAATTTTACGAGATAACGTCATAAGAAAACCTACACGTCACAAGCCGAACGCTTAGGCCGACCGTGCCTCTTTATCGCTTGTTCCGCGCTCTCGCTTACACGCTCGGCTCAGGCGGAACGTGACAATGAGTCATGCTTTTTCGTGCGTGCAGCCGGCGTTCATCGATTTATAAGACGTTATCACGTCAAAAATGTGGGTAACAGTATTTATGGACATAGATTTTTATAAATACATACATATAAACACTCATATTTGCTAACGCGATCTTTGCACATAAGTCTGTACTAAACTATTGTAGTTGGCTGGTGGAGATATTTGCAGTTGAGGATATCATACAGTAGGAGTGGTGGTAACTGAGGAGAGAGAATAGTTACCTTTCTGATGAAATCCTTTGGGACAGAGATGGCATTTGTAAGGCTTCTCGAAATTGTGCGTCTTGCGATGAGAGATCAGAGTCGACACGCGGTTGAAGGTTTTGTTACACAGCTGCAGAAAACACGGTTGGAGTTAGGAGTAAGTATTCGTAAGTATGTTGTAGAATTATAATAAAACTAGCAACCCGCTCCGGCTTCGCCCGGGTAGCAGAGACATTTTCAACAATCATCATCATATTTCAACCAATTTACACTAAAACCTTAAACTATATACCTAAACCTTCCTCATGAAACGCTCTATCTGTTGGTGAAAAACGCATGAAAATTCGTTCAGTACTGGGATGTGTTGTGTGAGTGTGACAGACAGAGACAGGCGTGGCGGGGGACATGAATACTAAAAATAAAAAAAAAATACGTAAGTAAACTTACTAACTTAAATTGAAATACAGAGTACTTTTAGCCGACGAAAAAAACGGAGCTTCCAAAGTATTTTTTTTTTAAAAGGCAACTCTCGCGTTTTCGAAATTATTCCTGTGTCGCGGGGACTTTACAAACATGAAACAACGGATACAAAGGACACCCAAACTCGGGACGACGATTTGTGGATAGCACAAACTTGTGTCCCATATGGGAATCGAACCCACAACACTCGGCGCGGCGTAGTGGCGAGGCGACCACTGTAGCCATTGCGCCACCCGTGAAGTCAAGTCAACCCATATATTTGTTTTTTTTTAGAAGACCAAATTTGAGAACGAGGACGAAGAGTTAAAGTACTATGGTGACTTAAAAAGCTGTTATCACTGCGGCATTCTAAATTGTTATTTTAGCTGAGACCATTTTGTAAGCTAGTACTAATTACTGATAGTAATACTAATTGTGGCCCTATGTCATGAGAAGATATGGAAAAAGTATCCTGTACCTCACAGCCATACGGCCTTTCAGTAGAATGTATGGCGCGATGCTGGCTCAGGGTAGAGAGTTGCCTGAAGCTCTTCCCGCAGGCCATGCAGTGGAAATTCCTTTCATCCGTGTGAGTGGGAAGGTGGCGCATCAAAGTGTACTGATGCTGGAACTCGCGGCTACCTACAGTATGGTTGTAATAATCTTTTTAACCTACAAGTACAATCGATTTCAGTGTACCTAAATATTACTTTTCTAAGAACTAATCTTACCAATTACCAGTAGAGGAAATCTTAGCTTCGAAAGGTTCCCTTTTAAAAAAGAAAAATATTCTACTGTACATATAAAGAACCTTTTTTTTAATTCTGTGGAAACCGCTACGGGTCATCGGATCATCGGTGGTATGTCGGAATCAAACCGACTCAAACCACACGGCGGCCCGTCACAAGTGGGTCTATTGAGGGTCCCCAGATACAGCCTTAAGACGAATTCTCCGAGAACCCCTGCAAACCTTGGCCACACCATGGGGTACGAAGGCTCTAATTCCCCTCTAAATCAGGAAGTCTCGGGCCTAGGTATGTATAAATACCTACGCAAAAGGATTAAGGCAGTGTTTTATGTATACCATCTTGTTTTAGTAGTAGATACATACATTTGATGGGTTTAAATATAAAGGAATTTTGAAAACAGGACCCTACCTTACTACCAATTTGGAACATTCCAATGTTACCCATTCTACCACCAATGGTAGAAATCATTGGCGGAATGTAAATTGAACATGGTCGGACACTTTGTTAGACCAGTTTTCCGAGTAGGATACATCTCGGCACTCTCACAAACTCACTCTCATTTCTAGGCACACTTGAGGTTAAGAAGCGACGCTTTTAATATAAACAATTTTATGCGGTACTAACATATGCCACACTCCCAGAGTTTAACTACTCGTCCATTTCTCTTCACATACTTCACGTAGTGGAATCTTGAACGGGGGTCTGTTTTGTCCACTTTACAAGCGGCAGGACCGTTACTGCGCTTTTCTGGAAATACAGATGTTAAGATGGATTGATTCCACAGACTGTCGGTCCACGTAATCTTATGAGTAACAACTTTTTAGCCACCCTAACGATTTGAAGGAGAGCAAAACTTTTCCCCTCACTAGAGATCAACACGCAAGAGGCGAGTTTGTTGACTTCTCTATCCGTCAATCGGGCGACAGCTTCATTTTCAAGCCACTGAAGCCGCCCCCTTAGCTAACTTTTAGGAGAGTTTCCTTCCGCGCTGGCCAAGTTCTTGTTCCTTGACCCCCAATCTGGGGGTGAGTCATACAGATGATAAACTCCACCACTACGTAACGATCCAAATATAAATCGTCCTCAACAGTGACCTATTCAGGACACGTAGGCAAACAGAGTGATCCTAAAAACATAAGCGAATTCTTCTGTTAGTCGGGAGCTCCTCAAAATCTCAAAAATTGACATCTAGACGATTCTAGAATACAAACGAACAAGAGGGATTGCCACTTCTATAGCCCTCATTACTACTACGAGGAAATTTTGTGGCTAAGCGCTCGAAAATCCAAATTTACGATGGAAATCTTTACTACCTATCAGCAACCCTCACCACCAACATACACCTTGACTTAGAACAATATTACCTGTGTTTTACATAGTGGTCAAACTACATATTATTGTCTACTACATTAATTATAATAAAACTGATGTCAAGGTTTTAACAAAAGTCATAACCTGGACTATCATTACCTGTGGATGTGGAAGATACCGCGGTTTGATCTCCAAATATTTTTCTGTTGAACGTGAGCCCGCCTCGGCTTGTTGATGGAAACACGGAGCTCGAAGTGTCTGCCTCCTGGAACAAAGGCAACCTTCTTAGGTCTCATTGTAAAACGACATGACTAGAAGCTTTAAAGGTAGGATACGCGGAGAGAACATGCCTCATCCAAAAAACATATTTCAATAGCATATTGCTTGACAGTTTTAGGCAGGTTATAGGGGGGGCAAACTACACATACAAACGCACTCAAAAAACTAGCTAGCATAAGGAAATAGTCCTTTTGCGAGTCAGCGGCGAATGGGCCGTTGATGATCTATCGCAGCAGCATTGACGGTTTATTAAAAGTTCCAATTTGGTACGTTTTTCAACGTAGAATAATAATAGTTTATATATTTACCAGTTAAAGAATATGTATGATTACCTATATACATTATAATGATTTTTGATTTTACAATGTATTCCTAACAACAAGAAACTTAACATGTGGACCCCACACTAGATCAACGTGGTGAGAGTCTCACCTAACCGCGGCGACATTTAGGACCATTTTTCAGTCAGAATAAAAAAAACAAATGGAAAGTACCCTATATAGGTTTTGTATTCTCTGCAAAGTGTTAAAATTGGCTATAAGGCTTAACGGCCTTATCTTTTGATTGCGTTGTTTTTACAGCTACAAGAGACCGCAGTATTTGAGGTTACTTTTTTCCTTTTGAGGTGCGGAACACTAAAAAAGGTGAAATTCGAAGTCATGATACCCGATGCAGTTGCAATTAGCAAACTTACTCAAACCACTAACCATTTAGCAGACACGCACCTTTAGAGTGTGATAATTGGTAGGACCACGTAGTGAATACTAATAATATTTTAGCAGAATGTTACATAGCTGTAAAGCTATAAAACTCGAATGTAGTAAAGCTTACGAGTTAAGTTTATTAGCTTGAATGCGGTAATAAACAGGAACTACTAATCGGATTTGATAGTTCAATATTCTAAGGTTACTTATAGGTTATTTAACATCACGCTATAATCCTCAGGAGCGGAGCAGTCACTATAAAAGTGGGTGATGCTTTGATGAATGGCTAATATTCTGTAAATATTTCAATCGGATGTATCGTTCACACATTTCAGGGCAACAGATATAGAAAACTATTTACTACATAAAGGTACAAGTCCGAGACGGACTGCAGACTGCAGCTGCGACGGCTGAGGCGTTAGTTATTTCGATAACTTCGCACCAGACAGAATGTCGTACATTGAACATAGCGATAGTTTATCAATGGGTCTTTTGTTAGAAGGGGAGGATGATAATAACTTGTTACTAGGTTTTTGCTAAAAAGAAAAGAAAATGAACGAAAAGTCGATTCAAAAAAGGAACTTTTGCTGTAATTATTAAAAACCATATAATAAGCACAGAGAAAAAGTTTACAAAGTAGATAGATAGATAGGTGCTCTTTATTGCACACCAAAAAAGTATTAAACAATCTAGACATGTAATATTAAGTAACACTACAATGGGCGGTCTTATCGCAGTCTGCGATCTCTTACAGACAACCTTATAGTATTGTATGAGTATTGTCATGGATTTTTTCTTAAGAAGGCCTGTAAGCCCTCGCAGTTCGCGAGAGTTACCACTGGTGCTGCGGTTTGTTGTCACTGCGCGTCGCGGTCGCGCAGCTCAGGATAATTTTCATAGAAGTTTATAGAAACCAGGAGTATTCCTTGTAGTTTGCGGTTTGCAGTCCGTCTTGTACCTTAAACATAATTAGACCTATTTGTTACACGTAAAAACTATGAATACCTTCATTTCACTTTTGAGCGCAGCGTCCAGATCATTGCCAAACGTAGTCTGTCCCGTAGTTCCAAACCCTGGCTCGGAGACCAGAGACACAATGCTACCATCTTCTTCGGTCCACGCGAAGCGAGAATGTTGGTGTTCCAAGTTGTCGATGTAAAATCCATCGCGGAATAGGGAACGGGAAACATCGAGCTGAAAGTGTAGAATAAAATTAACTACATCGTTTTGGAAATAGTTAAGATCTTCAGGGCTTCAGTCGAATCTACACTTAAATTGGATAAGTACTAACCTAACCTACCAAACTGTATAAGTACTCGTACGTTCCCGCCCCACTACAGAAATGTAGAGGCCAAAAAAGCTGTTGTGTTTGTGTCTCGTTTTAAATGGCTAGTAGGCACTGCTACCATCTTTCGCTGTCGGTGTTGTTTTCGGTTTATTTAAGAACTTACAGCGTGCTTTTAACCCACCCAGGGGTTGATTGTGTCCGTTTGGAATCGATTAAAACTACAGTGTTCTTCCACGAGTTTATATAGTCAAGATCAAGTACAGAAAGGAATAAACTTGTGTTCTTGGATAAGCTTCGGCTAGTTGATAGAAAAAAAGCGGCCTCCCGTCATGCGAGAGGTAAATCTTCCTCACTTCCGTTTTGAAAATTGAGCCTAGAACCGATACCCTCGCTGTTGGAAACCTGCATAGCCCATCGTAACACCTATTACCTTTAGATGTAGAATCGATTTGTCAAGGGTCAGACAACTTTTCTTATAACTGTTGGTGCTTCTAATCTGTAAGCTGATAATAGCTCTTATGGAGCTTCAATCAATGTGAATAGGTCAGTCTCCTTTGAAATTAAAATGGTACCTACTAAAAGTTTTGTGTAAAATATTTTTCTTAGTTTAAAAGTAATTTAATTACTTGTATGTTAGAAACGTGCAAGGTCTCGAAATTAAAACGAAAATTTATCAAACGACGTCGAAACTGACAAGTTGATAACTTGTAGAAATTACTTATTGCCATTGGACGTTCATCTGTCGAGCGAAAGTCACGTGAAAAAAATATCCTCTCAATCATTCGGACAAGAAATTAGGGGTTTAAATATGTATATTTCAAACGATACACTCCATCACAGATATCCATAGGTAGTTTTTTTGTTAGCAAGTAATAATAGCTCTGTGCTACGTACATCATTTCGGCTCGAGTTCGATAACAACGGCTCGCCATTAAATCCTGAATCCTTTTTGTCATATTTGTCACTTAAACACACTTCCCGAATGCTGCAAGAAAAACAATAGGCTTGAAACAAAAATAAAACAATTCAACATGGTCGCGTTTCATCTTTCCACTTGAAAAAAACGAAGATCGAACCTTATTATCTCATCGCCCGGCTTCATAAAAATTGACTCAGGTATTTCTTTTATTTCCTCGTCAGCAAACATCATTTTTTTTGCAATATTCAACTATTTTTAGACAAAAAACACATCGCGCAAACGTCAAACAGTCTGTTTTTTCACAATGTGATATTTTCAATTTTTGTTTCTATGACGATGCGCGTTCTTAGTTTGAAAATATTTTTTAAATATTTTATTTGTTAGTTGCGAGTGACAATTCTATTATTCCGTGTAGGAATTTGGTAATTGACCTCTTTTGAACTTTAGAGGTCAACGTTTTGTTTATTACAAATTTATTTGTGTAACTTTTTTAAGGTTTAATTAATAACTTTAATATATTAGATATGTCATAATAAATGATATAGGTAGGTATATGAATGTTTTGCAGAGATACCTTTGCTTAATATTTTTTATTGCGTTCTGAATAAAAGTACGAGTGAATAAAATTATTCAGCGTACTCTCTGGAGTGGTTTGTTACAACGTCTAAGTGGTGTGCTCATTTCGTTACTGAGGCCACTCGAATGCTTGAAGAACACTCAGAAACCTACTTAATGTTCGCGAAAAGAAAAAAAATCTTTTGAATAAAGAATAATTCTGAAACGTGAATCAAGAGAGACAAATTTAATATTGATTCTGTAATTATTCGCGCCAATTATTTGATAAAAGGTTAATCGTCGAACATTTTTTATTGTCTTTGCGCTTCTTACATAACTTTTTAATTTTTTACATATCATGCGGACAATTCATTGATTTGTTTTTACTGATATTGTAAGTAGTGAAAAACTACAAATGTGTAGATGTAACGTATAAGATGAAAGCTTTAATAGAAAAGCTATAATTTTTATTCGTGTACAATGGATTTTGAGGCCACGTTTCCAGAGACACCATTATTTAAATGCAAATTGTGAATAAAATCATTATCTAGGGCATTTTTAGTACCGATGTTTTTTTTAACCGCCTTATGTTGTTTTAGTTGTTGCTATGTTAAAGAATTGTTTAATAAATAATACCTTTTTTTCAGATACGTATGTACTCATTTGAATTTAGTAAGTTGTCAAGTTGCAGTTGGGAATTGTTATCAATTTTTAAACGACAAAATGTGTGTTTCTGTACACACAGCACGCCCCGCCTTTTAAATTTCATTTAGATACTCTGTGGTTATGTAGAAATTTTTATAAAATGGTGAGTTTAAAAAAAGGGTACGTTTTGGCGGCTTTGGAATAAAACTGTTTTAATGAGAAACATATTATTAACCTTAATAATAAATATACGCAACAGATTTTAATGCGGTTTTCATCAATAGATAGAGTGATTCAAGAGGAAGGTGTATTACGTAAAGTTTAATATTGTTTTCTGTTAATTTATTGAAATAGGACGATAACTGTTCATCACATTAGTATCTACATTGCTCCCGTGCGGAGCCGGGGCTCGTCGCTAGTATTAAATAAAATATATACTGTGTATAAAATTTAAACAATTTCTGATGATTAAGTACTTAGCTTAGAAGTAGTTGAGAATGCTTCAATTGTGTATCCGCGCATTACCTAATACAGGAAACATAGGTTCATCATGTTCTTTTTAATAGTCTTTGAATAAGGATAACCCCCAGGTCAGATTGAATGAACTCTATGGTATTTCATATAAACTCAGGGCCTACTAGTTTCATTGCAAGACTTGAAGACAAACCTAAAGCTTATATGACGTCAATTATGTAATTAAAATAATTACTTGACACATCTCACATACGGCCGTCTGATCCCAAACTAGGTAGACCATGTACTATGGTAACCAGACTGCTGATAAACATACTTATATTTTTTAAGTACATATGTACATTTATAGATAAACTAGCAGCGCCCCGCGGTTTCACCCGTGTAAGTCCCGATCCCGGGGAAATATCGGGATAAAAAGTAGCCTATATGTTAATCCAGGTCTCCAGCTACCTACATACCAAGTTTCATCGCAATCGGTTCAGTGGTTTTTGCGTGAAAGAGTAACAAACATCCATCCATATATCCTCACGAACTTTCACGTTTATAATATTAGTAGGTTAGGATTATTCCCAAACACAGAACAAATGATCATCCTCATCACACAATTACCTCTTTGTCCTTTGTGGGATACGAACCCACGACCCAGAGCCATGCGCCCATGAGCCAGAGCTCAGTAGTCAAGATCACTAACCATTAGACCAACGCAACGGGCCAATGAACAGATAAAGGTAGAATATAATCAATTTTATTGTAGGTAGGTACACCAAAATAATTATTTTACATGAAATAGTTCATCTAGTTAATGTAGATACAAAGGGCGGTACAGCATTGTCAGCTTGATTTGACACCGTTCTTGGCTGCCTTAGCGGGAGTCGTGGTGGTAACTATTGTCTTAATTATGGTCATGGGTTCGATCCCATTCAGTGTAAATATTTGTTTGTCTTTTTGCATTGGTCTTGGTGTTTCTATGTAGGTACCACAATACCTACATGCTCTGCTAAGTTAATGTCGGTAGGTCGCTATCGAGAGATAGCGCTGTGAAATAGGTATGTTCTACAATATAACTATCACATATAATTTTTGTTATTTCGATAAGCAATATATATATTGAGTGTACATAATGTACCTATGTACCTTTTAAGAGCTAAGGTGTTCACAGTTCGATAGTGACGAAACAGACACGGGATGGAATGTCTTTGATTAGACGCCGTGTGATTTGATTGAAATTCCTTGCGTGCTTCTTACTGCCTGTTCAGATACTTATGTGTCCTATATCTATTTATAACCTATTTACCACCTTTAGCAGAACTCACTGATAATATAAGAGAATAAACTGACTTCAAAACACTAATATGATACCTACTACAGGGTTGTAGGATATTACGGATAAACATACAGACAAATACTCTTTTTCTTGACATGTACTGTTTTGTAGTTTTAATATGTATACTTATAAAAAAACCGGCGTGCTTTACGTCGATTCGATTTGGACCATGGCACCGATCCTTGCTGAGTTTGTGGTCGTTTCCAAGGAAAGCATCCTTTCCTTTGGTCCACTATAATGACTTATGATGACATTGATATTCAAGAAACCGACACCATAAAATTTTTAGGAATAATCTTAGATAAGCAGTTTGACTGGAAGGAACATATAAATATGACATGTAATAAGATAAATAAATTTGTATATGTTCTAAGTAGATTAAGACGAACTTCGTCATTCGAAACGACCATGTTGGCCTACCACAGCTACGTTAGCTCTGTTTTGAGATATGGTTTCGTATTATGGGGTAATTCCACACATCTTAATAGAGCTTTCCTCTCGCAAAAACAGTGTATCAGAGCCATAGCTGGAATTCCTCCTGATTAATCGTGTAAACCCTATTTCAAAAAATTTGGCTTAATTACTTCAACTTCTATGTAAGTATATCTTTGAAATAGGTGTATTTGTAAAAAAAAAACCAGCATTATTCGTCACGGCAAAGGACAACTATCCTCGAAATACGAGAAACCCTGATAGGCTTGTACTTGAGTTTACGCCAAGAACTACAATGTACCAAAAAAATTGCTACGCAATGTGCATACGAGTACAAGTCTTTAATAAATTACCAGAATGTATAAAAAAATCTTCCTGTAAGTACATTCAACAAAAAGCTCACAAATTGGCTGCTAGAAAATACCTTTTATAATATAAATGAAATGTAATAAAATTAAAGAGATAATTAATTGCAATAATATATAATTTAAACGTAGTTATTTATGACATATTAGTACAATTGACATTACATATATTCTTAGGACTATGATAATTTACAGATAAATCTATTAATTATATTATTAGACCATAAATTAAATATTTTGTTACTTGTAAGTGAATCATTGTAATTATTTCACATGCCTTTCAGAGGCTAAATAGCTGGACTGTAAGCCCTTGTAAAACACCTGTATGTACTCTATTTTATGTGAATAAAAATTCATTCATTCACCAAATAGGGACGAACAAACGATGGGATTTATATGACTAACCATAAAATATTAAAAATATAAACAAATATATGAAAAAGTATACAACAAATTACAAGCTGCAAACAAGGTAAAAAACAAGTAAGCTTTCATAGTACCTAAATCTCTAACACGAATATTTTTAACAGAGACATCTATTAATTTCAGCATATACTATTTAAAATGTTGAAATACTTGAAGTAGATAATACACTGAATGTTGTCTCTTATTTGCTAGATGGCGCTATAGGACTGATTATTGCTGGCCTTTATGACGACATCTATTCATTATTTTAAGAACTAAAATAAAATGAATATGTTGGTGGTTTAAGTGCCAAATAGTTTCTTTATAATTTTACGAGATAGCGTTACATAGTAAGGTCCCGCTGATATAATTTATTGCTGAACATTTTCTTTCCCAAAGGAAACTACTACTATTTAAAATGTTGAAACACTTTAAGTAGACAATACACAAAATGTTGTCTCTTGGTTGCTAGATGACGCTATAAGACTAAACATTGCTAGTCTTTATAGTGACATCTGTTTATTATTTTAAGAACTAAAATAAAACGAATATTTTAGCAGTTAAAGCGCACAAATATTTCTCTATAATTTTACGAGATGGGGTTAGAACAAGTTTTGGTTAGATAATATGGTCCCGCTGATATAATTGTTTAACATTTTCTTTTCAAAAGAAAACGCTTTGGAAACCCGAAGTTTCAGTTTTGTGTTGTTGTTCAAATTTTTGTTAAAGCATATTAAGTTTATTGAATATGTAAGTACGTATGAACGATCGTGGTGTTCGATGTACCTCGTTACCTAACTTGATAGTTAATGAGGCGAATCTTTTAAGGTTAGTCTTTGAGTGATATTGGATCAACTATTCGATATGGAAACATTGTGGAGATGATGGTGATGGTGATTACAGTTGTTTTACAATATACACATGTTAAATAAAACACTAAAATGAATAATCATTGTAAGTGTTATAATATTATCTATGTATTAACGGGAATTAACGCGATGCAACCTGGTCGAAACGTCATGCAATTCAGAGGTATGTAATACCTTTTCGTGATCGCGTTAATTCCCGTTAATACATAGATAATATTAGGTATATCATGGAACGCGAAAGTTTAAAAGTTAACATTGTAAGTGTTGTTCTAGTACCTACAATAGTTTTTTTAACCGACATCAAAAAAGAGGAGGTTCTCAGTTCGGTTGTATTTTTTTCTTAATGTTTGTATTTGTATTTTTATCTATAAGAAAATACACATTATAAATACATATTATTATGACCAAAAAATATATATATATTGTAAAGATAATTGACCATTATGTGGCAAAATGGGAAATTTTAAGGAAGCTCATTATTAAAATCAAGCGGTCAAGGTCTGCAGGAGTTCCCGGAGGCTTCCGGCTTAGGGTATACCCAGGTCCCTTGTAACAGACTCACTTGTGACGGAATACCGTGTAGTTTTAGTCGGTTCGATTCCGACATACTACTGCACCCTTAGCTCCAGTGAGGTGATGACTCGTGGGTATATGTCGTTAGATTAGTGTTTACGGCGGTTTAAAATTACATTTTAGGTGCTATGAAAATTTATATGAGATATATGAAAAAATGTTTTTCTCCCAAACCTATAGAAAGAAAGAAAATGAATTTATTTTGTGAAACAAGGCATACAACTTACTTCAATAAAACATCATGTCTAAAAGACTAGTTCTCAACTCAATCTAGAGTGAGGTCATATAAAACATCTGTGGTATGTTGAGTGAGCTGTTGACGTGGCGTGTTGACGTATCATAGACCACGTTTAATAAATAGGTTAAAGTAATTATGCACAATTTTGTGCTTTACTGTCTATCAAACATCATGCCTATAACACAAGCATATATATTAACGAGGGATATACACCTTATCCCATAAACCATATCGAGTGGGATATCAAAATGCAGGGTTTTTAACGGTAATTATAATTATACATAATTATATGCTACTTATATGTTTATTATTTCTAAGGCAGTCGGGTTTTTTGTATCATTTAATAATTTCTTGTTTATTAATAGGTACCACTAAAGCTGGTCAGCCACTAAACCATAAAATAAGAAAATCTGTTTAGAAACCGAGTAAAAAAGTACTAAACTGTTAGTCTTTGCCTTATTATGTATATACTATACAGTATAGGGTGTTACAGGTGTGGTTAAATTTTAGTGTTCTATAGTAGACCCCGTAAATAGTTAATGTAATAAAAATTCGTGATTTTAATACAGAAATGTTATTTTGTAACTGAGAAATCCAACTTGAAAATTGACCGATTATGCTAATATTTCGTAAGAGGAGAGATGGGAGATAAGACACAAATGAAACTATGGGTATTTAATGCCAATAATGTTGATGGCTAGATCAAAGTTTTCGGAAAATGGCTGCAAAACAAAAAAAAAACAAATCATTGAATTTTTTAATTTTTAAAAGACAACTCCCATTAGGAATATTCCTGTGTTGCGGGCAATGACAGTCGTGGGATGCTTCATAAACATTCAAACAACGGACACAAAGAACACCCAGACTCAGGACAACTATTTGTGGATCACACAATTTTTTGCCCCGTGTAGGGTTCGAACCCCACAACACTCGGCGCGGCGTAATGACGAGGTGACCGAGGCGAGTAAAAATTAATATTGTGTTATTTGGAAATGAAATTATCCGAAAAAAAAGTTTAAATTCAATTTTTTTCAAGCTAAATTACGACTACACATAACACTTAAAAAACCACACCTGTCTGTAACAGCCTGGATATATATACAGCAGTTTTATCTACAT
The DNA here is from genome assembly GCA_949752705.1 of Callimorpha dominula. NCBI lineage: Eukaryota > Metazoa > Arthropoda > Insecta > Lepidoptera > Erebidae > Callimorpha > Callimorpha dominula. Next base: position 6,643,608 of record OX457010.1, on the reverse strand, counting down.
TTACGCTTGTATTTCACACTACATCTCATTATAATCCTTCAAAGCGGGTGCTCGATCTTATTCTATTTGACAAGACGTTTACCATCTATAGAACTTGTTCAGATTCCGCACATAGATAACGATATGCATACTCATTTTGTATTATTTGAACCCTGTTACAAAGTACAAGCGGTATTGATAGTTTGCAAATGTCAGATCACTACATATTATGAAACAAAAAGAGGCTGTCTGTCGGTCTGTTCGTGATAAACTCAAAAACTACTCAACTGATTTGCGGTTTTTACAAATTACATGACACCACAGAATATATATGTAGAATTACTAGCAGTAAGCTCTAAAGAGTGTCACTTTTACCTCTTTGCTACACTGTGCAAATTTGCGCACCAGAATATTACATCGGACAGCCAACGCCCTATGTTCTCTTTCTATGTCCAAGTCCATGACCATGGTCGAATAAAAACTTTCGTGAGTGGTATTCATATTAGTTAAGATATACGGTTTTACTCACGGGGGCCCTTTATCAAGGTATGAGGCGTTCAGACTGCCAGTCTGGCACCTGCAACCGGCGCGGCCGTCGGCGGTAAAGGGCCCCCATCGGGTCCGAAACTAGTCGGGCATCCCCGAAATATACACGTGAGTAAAACCGTATTTCTTAACTAAATTGACCATGTTCATTCTGTTTTATCAACCGTCACAGGCATAAGCGTACCCCTCAGCTGCTTCCCTAGCTTTTTTATACTTAAGTACCTAAGTTATGCGCATTACTTTTACTAAATTAACGTTTATGTAACATTTTTGGACCCCCCCAAACCAAAAGCCTGTTACGCCCATGGTCATAGGTCTTTCTTAAGTGTGGTTCACGGCACATAAATAATATATATAGGTATTATATTGTCCAAGATTGTACTCCATTATCCAAGATCGAAAGATGGAATACTTGCGCTGATTCTTGTTTCCCATGCCTCAATTTACAAATCGTTTGACAAATCAGTTACAAAGCTAAGTTGCACAAATGACAGGTGATGACGTCACGGATCAATAATGCCTGTGATTGGTTTGCACGTGACGTTCGGTTACATAAGTACAATTCAGTGCAAAAAATGCAAAAAAAGTATACGCACATTTTTGAAGTGAAAACTTCTTTAGCGGCGTTGTGCACTTTTTGGGATGGGTAAAAAATGTTAAACTCGCGTCAGGACACGTGACCCTGATCGAAAATTTATAAGACGGAGCCGAGTTTCTTATATTTGAAAAAATATAACATTCGAAATTCAAACATTTAGACGTGGGAGCGCCATACTTCGGCACGTATGGGCCGGCTCGACTCCGCTCGATACCACGGGCTCACAGAAAACCGGTAGTGAAGCAATGCTTGCATTGCATTTCGCCGCGTGAGTGAAGTTACCGGAGGCCCTAACCCTTCCCTATCCCCTATTCTCGTCCTTCCTCCCTCTCCCCTCTTCCCCACTCCCTCCTTCTCCTACTCCCACTTTAAGGGCGGCAACGCACTTGTGACTCTTGAGTTACAGGTGCCCATGGGCGGCGGTAGTCATTTACCACCAGGTGACCCGTCTGCTCGTTTGCCCCCTATATCATAAAAAAAATAAAACCGGCCAGGAGCGCAGAACTTCTAGTGTACCCTATGTATACATTTAGATATGTTATTTATTACCTACTTTTTGAAGTGAAAACTTCAATTATCATGTTTGTGTACGATAGCGCAATATATGAATATTGTATTTAACCACATACATTTTTATACTGATATTACTTTTATACTGATAAATAAAGCAAATCGTGCGCAATTATTACTTAACCATTCCAAAATATTTATTTTATTTTTATTTATTTTAAACTTTATGCACATTTTGGTACTTTGGCGGACTTAATACCTGAGGCATTCTCTACCAGTCAACCATTGGGTGATGCAGAGCAAAGAAGAAGTAGGTGCAGTTAAAGATTATTTTATATAATTGTACAGTAAATGGAGTACAAAGTAACATATAATACACAAATATACGCAACTTGCAGCCTTTCAAAAATGTACATCGTTAATTTTCAAGTTTTCACTTCTGCCGGCACTCCCGGAGTGCAACCCGTTGTTTTTTTTTCTTCTATTTTTGATTCAACTAAAAGATGACAAACTTTATCTATTTACGTAAGGAGAATTGTTTGTACGCATTTTTAAGAAAATTCTCTCTCTTTTTAAGAAATTTGAACACCAGGCGATCTATAGTTTAGATTATGACCATATTGGCCATAGCCATTTGCGCCCCTCGAGAGCTATCGCTGCTACCCGTTGTCAGTCTAATGACTTAGACAGGCCACGGTCTGTGCTAGTGTCCGTTCCATCCGAAAGAACACAAAGACACAAAACCCTCCCGCCTACGCTGTCCCAGCCCCTTTGACCTGCCAAAGACCCATCATTTGCGTCCATTAATGGTGATGGTTACGATTTGGTCTCAAATAAGGTATCCCAGCGTAGCATACGCAGTTAGAAAAATTCGTGAACTGACTGATATTGAAACAGCCAGATTAGTTTATTTTAGTTATTTTCATAGTATAATGTCGTATGGTCGTATTCTACTGTGGGGGAATGCCGCCGATATTCAATCTATCTTCATGCTGCAGAAGAGGGCTATTCGAGCAATTTATAACTTAGGCAATCGTGATTCACTGAGGCAGAAATTTAAAGAAATTAACATAATGACGGTAGCGTGCCAATGTATTTATGAAAATCTAATTTACCTTCAAAAATAAAGATCACTTCTGTAAAAAAAGTGATATACACTCTTTTAACACGCGTTATAAACATAAACTTGTTGTACCTGCCTCTAGGCTCCAAAAAATTAACAAGTCGTTTCAAGGTCAATGTGTGCGATATTATAATAAAATCCCAGATAATATTCAAATGTTAAGTATAAACAAGTTTAAGTCTACAGTAAAACGACAGCTATGCCTTAAGGGCGCTTAGACGCTTAGACACTTGGGATGAAATTGTAATAGAAATCTAATGTGAGCTAATATGTTTCTTATTTCCATCTCTCATGTTTTTCTTTTCTTCTTTTAAATTTTTTCCTTAATTTTCAGTTTCCCTATTGTCATATTCTTTTTCTAGTTTATTCACTTTTAATTTTAAAAACATAATAGCACACAACAAAATGATGTGATATTTACTGAATATTGTTGAAACTGTCTGGTTTTTCTTTTTTAAAAGAGTGGCCGTGAGTTTGTTTGCTCGATTTCTTCTCACAAGGCTCAACCATTTGGAAACGGGCGGTTATAGATCGAAACAGGCAGATGTGATATTATGTTATCCATTTTTGTTTTCTTTAATCCTTTTACATTTGACTAAGCAAACTTTTGTTGCGGTGACTCTGTGTGTGTTGATCTATAATTTTTAATTTTAATAATTATTTATTAAATTGACGATTTCGAATAATTGATGGTCATTTTGTGAAATAAATATTTTTTGAATTTGAATTTGAAACGAAAAGGAAATTATTATTCTGTGTACATAAAGTTGTCCGCAAGTGTACATCGAATTATTGTACGGCTATGAGAAAGCGTCACATCCATTATGCGCGGCTGACAATAATTCCGTATCGCACACACGACAAGCTATTTTCTGAATTTGTCTCTACTTGTCATGTTGGATGGTGTTATGCAAGAACTATAGTAAGAAAATACTTATAATTTACAATCATTTTGACGCGACAACTTCTTATAATTCGATGGAGCCGGCTGCACGCACGAAAAACATGACTCATGCGGCGTTACCTCGCTCTGAGGCGTTCCTATGACGTTGTCATGTTCAACTATCGTCAGTAAACCGACTTTTTTTTACTTATCGTATCTATCGGACTACACGCATTTTAAGAACACAACTTATAGTACTTAAATAAAAACTACACCGACCACACCGTGCAATAGGGGGGCCTTACCCCCCCTCTCAGATAAGAGAGGCGGGCGCGGAACCCGTTGCGCCACGTCAGGTAACGGTCAGCCCAAGCCGCTACCCCCAGGCCAGCGCTCATGGAGGACGGAGATCATTCAGCGCTCTCCGGCACCTGGTGCATCTTCTGCGGGATGGGAGAGTGCTTGTCCACTCCCGTTTCCGTTCCGCCGCCTCTATGATGTTGGCCACATCACCTCCTCGCAAAACTAGACGGCGCAATCCCACGCATTTTCACTTCGGACCATGAACAGAACCATGGTCTCTAGCGAGAGGCTACCCACACCAATAGCCGTCACGAGGTCGTATTCTTCAGCTGTGATCGTGGGGCATTTTAATAATTGCTCGGTTCTGGGAAATTGTTGGTTGTTTTACCGTAAGAAATTTATCCGATATTCTCTATCACCATGGTGTTTTTAATAAGATACCAAGATGTCATACAAAAGAACTTTGACCTAAGGATGCGACCTTAATCTCAACTTGATACCTTCATGCCTTCAGAATAAACTGACTCGTTTATATAAACAGATAGATATATATATACAGATAGATAGCAACATTTCATTCTATACGGGTTGCTTTTTACACATTAAGGAATGGAATCCTAAAAAAAATGACATTAAAACGTCTTGTGTTTATATTTCAATCTTTCCCAATTCCTCGCAGACATTCGCAATGAACAATTTGAACCTATAATTCTTGGTTCTCTCTCACAACACATATTGATGGCAATCCAATCTAGTTACGAAAATGATGCGATTATCCTCCCCTACTCTCACAATAGTAAGTTACTGTGAAATGATGATCATCGTGAAATGATACGTGACCGCATCGCGGCGTTGTCTCAAATTGTTTAGAATGACTCTGTAATGTCACATTGTAGGGCTAACTTTAGCTAGTTGGGCTGTGTAGGAATGCTGGAATTATACGACGGCACGGATGGCGCAATGGTTTAAATGGTCACCTTGCCACTACGCCGCGCCGAGTGTTGTGGGTTCAAATACCACACGGGACAAAAAATTGTGTGATCCAGAAACAGTCTTTGTGTCCGTTGTTTAAATATTAGTAGTGCCCTGCAACACAGGAATATTCCTAATGCAGGAGTTGGCATTAAAAACTAAACTTAATAAAAAATAATAATAATAACATTCCACACACGTATAATATTATTTAATTCCCATTTCATCATAACATACCCTAAGAATTATATATCTTTTTTCTGTTCAAGTACAGTAGGTATTGTAAAGGAATCAATATTATTTAGGTATGTACATTTGTGTAGGAGTTGTGTTATGCTAAAATGTTAATTTTTCACTTTTCAGTTACTATCTTCTTCCGAAGGTTTAATTTTTTGTTAAAAAGTTTTTATTTGTCAGTTTTTTTTTTGCAGCTAAAATATAATTATAGTTACTTCTTTAAAAAATTTACTTACCTAACTTACTTGATTAACTCATGTTTAATATAAATACCTACTTTAACTACTCGTTGTCACTTGTTATAAATATTTAAACAACAGACATTCAACAATATTTTATTAGATTTAAAGTTCTCATTGAGATGAATTAATAAGAACAAACACGGAAAAGATGCGGTAAACCGTTGAGGAGTACCCTCGACTGGATTCCGCATCGTCATCATTCATCGCCATTAGAACTACATATGTGTGCTTAGTTTCACCAAAATCGGTTCACAGGTGCAAAGTCAATGGGTGAATAATCATTGGTTCCCTATTTTTCTACCTTTATGGTTCAAATTTTCATATTAAATTTAAATGTAACCAACTTTGAAGTACACCCTATCTAATAAAAAAAGAATTATCAAAATCGGACTACCCTGTAAAAAATGAAAACATATCGCTGGTTTACGCGAATATCGACGTAATTCAAAATTCAGTCGAATTGAACTAAGTATGCCAAACGATCATAAATACAACGCCGATTTCGTGCAAACGTTCGTTAAAAAATTACAAGTTTATTATATATTTGAGAGAAAACACTCTAGTGGAGATCACAAATTCATTGCCATTCTTTAAAATCAATAATTAAAAAACTTAAGTTCCGTCGCTATTCTCGCAAACAAGCGAAATATAGGGGTTGGCTGTGAACCTCCTTCGTTTTTTCGTCGGTTAAAAACAGAGTTCAATGCGTCATTCGGGTGCAGAACGGAAAAGGAAATATGGCTGAGAAGATTTCTGCTCAAATAACCCTATGGAAGAGCAAGATGACCCGACCCTTATTAGGTTGAGCATATAGTGCTGCTTACCTACTACAGTGTTCACCAAGGCACCATGCTGTTTTTAGATCATAAAGCCGCCTAAATTTTGAGACTGGCGAACGTCTCGCCAGGTGTTAGCGTGTCGTACTTAGTGCGACGCTAGGTACATCTATTTATTTATATTAATAATTCGGTCAAGGGGTACAATAGACTCGATTGAAACTTTACCTGAATAATAAAAATAAAACATGCCAAGTTGTCCTCTATTCGCACTCAAGTCAATAGATCTCCACTTATTTCTATCCTTTTATAATCCTACTATTCGTTAATATTAATCAATCAACCAATAGTATTGCGTTACCGGTATAACCAGTCACAATAATGTGTATTAATTTATTTTTATGAAATAGTGAACTGTGTTATCATTTATCATCTATTATAGTTTGGCCCTATTTTTAATAAAATAAATAAGGGTTTTTGATGTGGCGACAACAAACATATATCCGCAAAGTTCGGGTTGTCGAGTATTTTGTTAAATTCTAATGGTGCAAATGGCAGTCGCCATATTGGCCATTCGGATGCCATCTTGAGTTCGTTAAGGCCGATTTACACGTATGTCTTGAGTTCGTTAAGACCGATTCACACGTATATCTACCTACATTTTGTAAAAGATTGTGTATTTTTATGAGTCACATTTCACCCGAGCAAAGCCGGGTTTCATCTAGTATATTATGTGTAATACACAGCTATAGTAGCGAGCCCTGTTCACATAGAAAGTGGGAAAGTTGGCAATGTATTAGGAACAAAAAGTTTCACTTATCAAATACCTCACGTCTTATAGTGAAACAATCATTCAAACCTTAAATAGTTTTCGTGATTGATACAAACATACTTTCTCCTTCACATTACAGCAGATGAAACGTGCATGCATATGAAAGTGCATACTTATAATAAAATTTGTCTGTCCGAGAGTGAAAATAAAAAAAAAAAGTCTATAGTAAGTGCTTTTTGAAACTGATTATGGTTTAATTTCATCAAAAGATAATCAAAATCAGATATATTTTTTTATTTTCATTACTTTACCAATTTTCAGATAATAATTATAAAACAAAGTCCCCCGCCACATCTGTCTGTCTGTTCAAACTGAAAAACTACTAAACGGATTTTCATGCGGTTTTCACTAATAGACCGAATGATTCATGAGGAAGGTTTAGGTGTATAATTTGTACCCGTGCGAAGCCGGGGCGGGTTGCTAGTTTAAACTAAATATGAAATTTTAACTTTGGCACATTTTGCTGCTCCTCTCCTCCAGGTCACAGCGTGATGTTATACCGTTCGTCTATAAACGTTCTATCTAGCAAAACCCTTCATCGCGTTTTTACTTTCAAATCCAATTAGAATCGAAAGCAAATCCGACATAAGAGCTAGTATTACGGCCCACAGTATAGCTATATTTTAAATATACATATTAAGAAGTAGTGAAATATTAATTTTATTTGTTCTAAGACACATAACAACATATGATCTCATGGCACAAGTTATTAAACACCACGTTCTAAGCGCGAGTTTTACAGACAATTTAATATAACAAATTGTGATTCGCGGTTTATGGTACAAGCCGAAAGCGATTTTGAACGATTAAGCAAGTCGGTTTATGTTCTTTACTAGTGGGCTCGACAATATAACGTTTATTGTGTGTGAGTATACGCATTGTGATAAGTCATCTAATCTACCTGTTATTTATAAATGTATCTCTTAGAAATTAAGTAGATCTAGTTTCGCGCTAGGCGTTAAGAAGATTAATATAATACACATGTCCAAAAATCTATAAAATGTATCCGCACATCTACGATAATATTTGACGATCTCAATAATAAGAATAGAATATAAAATACTCAATAACTTTTAGCTTAATGTTTGCAACGCTTAAAAAAAAGCACCTCCTAATTTATTTGAATCAAGTTGAAGGCTCATAGCCATAGTCTGTGCTCAACAAAGACAAGGAAACTATTCTAAAAGGTCTTATTTGAGCCACTGAACCATTCATAAAGTATTTTAGCAATTTTAACTCGCTATCTCTTCTGAATTACGGGTTACAACGAAGTCGGTGCGCAAGCGCAGCTCAGCGGGGCGCGATCACTGACAGTAACAGACACACGGTTAACCTTTAGATTGAGACGTGAACCGAACTATAATAGCGTGCTGTATGTACATGGTGGTCGTACATATCGTGTTGTGTGTGATATCTAAGTTGTGACAATCATGCTCAGCGGCACGTCTATAGCTCTGTAGGTATGACGTTAGACTATAGGGCTTGGTGTCTAATTGAGAGAAATTACCCGAAGGTGGGGCTTACGATTTTGCGGGCAGGTGCTAGGAGTGGTCGGATGTCTTAATTAAAGGTGTTCCCGGTTCACTCCTATTTTAGGCGCAGTACGGCACACCGTGAGGTTCTAGGAGGTTCGATTCCGATATGTCGTCCCACTGAGAAACGAGAAGGGGTGATGGCCCGAGAGGGTTTACACGCACAAAAAAATGTAGGACTTGGTGTACAGAAGACCGAGAGAATTTATAATAATTAATTTAAAAAAAAAGTATCACCTACTTTAATGCGCCTAATAGAGATCCATGAAAATTATAGTAAGCTGTATTCTACATCGATTAATTTACAGGCGGAATATTTTCTTCAAATTTAAATGGGGCCAACCTTGAGTACCACCAATTCAATAAAAAAAAGGATTAATAAAATCGGTCCACATACGGCAAAGATAACGCTTACCATACAAACAAAAAGAAAACAATAGTTTAGAGTTTTAGTTTAGGGTTTTAAAGGCACCGGTAAACGCTTACTATCAACCTCCTGGCTCCATCATTAGACCGTCATTACTAAGCCCAATGTGTTGGACTCGTTAAAACGCATCATATGAGTCCAAGCTTGAGGGGTCTACTAGCAGCCACTAAAGAGTTCTATTATCCACCTCCATCATCAGATCAGCTCCAAGATACCAAATTATAATAACGTCATTCGGACCGAAATTCGACAGTTAGAAGTAGGTTAAAATTGATTTCCAAGTTACAAGTATTACTTGGAGGGGGGCAAACTAGCAGACGGGTCACCTGATGGTAAGTGACTACCGCCGCCCATGGACACTTGCAATTCAAGAGTCACAATTGCGTTGTCGGCCTTTAAGGTGGGAGTAGGAGTAGGGTAGGAGTATCCACACTCACTCGGCGAAACACAATGAAAGCATTGCTTCACGGCTGGTTTTCTGTGTATTTATAATAAACAGACAGCTTATATATATATATATAATGTGGTTCTTTCTGATCGCAAAATGGGTATTGAACACAAAACATGGAGTATAATTAGTTGTAAGAAACGCAAACATCAACAAGACATTCCCTTGAAATCATATAGGATGACGGTTTCTTAAAATTGAAAGTCAATATAAAAAACTACAAACAATTTGAGCTTCGATTATACAAAAAGTTGATCTCGTAAACTCGTTGACCCAAATAATTAGACCGAGCTGACGTATAAATCATCCTTCGAGATATATTTATGAAGAAATGTAGTCGGGTGGCCTTTAAAGGTTGTCGTACAGTTAGTAATCGAAGCTATGCTACGATAATATTGCTATATTTTGTAGTTTTCTTACAAAATAATCAAACTTTAAAACAAACTAGAAATATATAAAATAGTAATAATAACTTCACACATCTCACACACGGCCGTATCATGGCCAAACCCAGACTAGGCAGAGCCTGTACTATGGTAACCAGACTGCTGATAAACATACTTGTATATTTCTAAATACACCCAGACCCAGAACAAATGCTCATGCTCATCACGCAATTATTTGTCCTGGGTGGGAATCGAACCAGCCCGACGTCATGCCTCTGGCTTAGCAGTCAGGATCACTAACCACTAGACTAACAGGCCAGTCATAAGTATAAACTAGAAGTATATCTGTCTGTCATCCGTGTTATAGGCCGAGACTCATACTTTTTCCAGCAATCTTTAGACTAGGTAAACAAAAATTTGTTTTGTACATTACAATTTGAAGTATTTCTAAAAAAAATACCCTGTACATTGAAGACATATGGCGTATCCTTTGGAGCAATCTTAGAGTAAAGCTTCGCTCATATTATGCTGCACGCTTAAGAAGGCAGGTGGTGTTAAATTAAAGCGCAATGTATGAGTAAATTATAAATAAACACGTATTTACGATACGTGGTTACGTCGCTGCTATGCAGGTTGCTCTGTAACCGTGAATGGCTTATTTTTTTAGTTTTGTGAGTCACAACATAAAAAAAATAAGTCATCCAGAAGAATGATTTTATCATAAAAATATCACATTATTTTTAGGATACAATCATGCTTCTGGATTTTTTTGCTTTGCTTTTGGTGTCAGTACAATCATAAAGCATTTTTTAAATAAAAGTGCTAAGCTCTGTTAAAATATGTTTCGACGAGTCGTTCGAACTAGTAGACTAAAAACTGACGGATCACGCGGCCACACGGATATTTCTATTTTTCTATTTCTTCTTTTTAACTTACATAGTAACCAAAAATAGAAATCTCGTTCTTTCTTTACATTACTTCTTAACAGTAAGGTTTGTCATCATTTCACGAACTCTCAAAAAACTGGACCTCAATACAACTGATTATCATCCGCATTAACAAGAATCGTTATGAAGCTTTGTTTGGGTAAGTGTCACTTGGTCTACATAAAAATAATACTACTATAATACTTACCTATTTCATTTATTTTTTTATTTAATTAATTACCTTTTGGGTTATGAAGTTTATTAGCAATTTTGATATGTGATACTTTGTTATATTTTAAAAAGCAGTTGTGTTTTGCGGTACGGATGTACAAATTTTACTAAATTGAGCAAAAGTCAAAGATGACATTGTGATAAAAACGTATCCACTCGTGTATATTTGCGTACCTATAATAAATTATATTTAAGATGCAACCATACATACATAACATAGGTCTATTGTTTTTAAAGTTTTGTGAAGTCTACCAATTAGTTTTGCGTACAGTATGTGACCAAATGATAATATAAAAAAACAAGATATAAATCATTAAGAAAAAAACACACGTGTCATTCGACTACCAACCAAAAAATAAGCATTTCAATAACATAACAGTGATATAGGAAAATTGTTCCCACAAAAAACAATATTAAAAAAATATATTAATTCCATTTACAGCTGAACCCAAAATAAACCCAAGAAAACATAACAAAGGCTTGAAGCGATGCATAAAGTAGTGTACATATTAAAAATGGCCTCGAACTCGAATATTTGTTTTAAAGTCGATAAATAAATATAACGATGCCGATAACAAGTCAAAATTACGAGACCACTGTTGTATGCTCACTCCCTAAATCAAATGTTGCCATGACATAGAAGATTTAGACGTGACTCATTATTTCTATTATCTGGCTTGTTGGTCTTGTGGTTGGTGGGTCGTGGGTTCGATTCTCACCCAGGACTGATCATTGTGTGATGAGCATAATCATTTGTTCTGTGTTTGGGTGTAATTTATCTATGATATGTATGTATTTAGAAATATATAAGTATGTTTATCAGCAGTTTGGTTATCATAGTATAGGCTATGCCTAGTTTGGGTTCAGACGGCCTTGTGTGAGATGTCTTAAGTTATTATTAGGTATTTTTATTTCTGTATTTTAATTAATATTTTATTTTTATTGTATGTCATTTCATTTTCATATCTTTTTGATTGTAGTATGTAACAGAGTGATAACTGAAATCATGACTTCTCGCAGGTTCGAGCTGTTATATCTCAAAAGAAATCGATGCTTGGAGATTAGAAATCAAATATTTAGAAGTAGATACTTACTAAAAATTGATGCAATGATCCACCTTGCAATTGACGATAGTCAGCGTAGATTGAAATAATTGACTGCACGGATGGTGCAATGGTTTAAGTGGTCACCTCGCCACTATGCCGCGCCGAGTGTTGTGGGTTCAAATCCCACACGGGACAAAAATTTGTGTGATCCACAAATAGTTGTCCCGAGTCTGGGTCTTCCTTGTATCTGTTGTTTAAATATTTGTGAAGCCCCCCGCGACACAGGAATATTCCTTATACGGGAGTTGTCTTTAAAACAAATTACATTGACTTTCATTATGATGATAAACCATCAGATTTGGTTATAACCAAGTCCGACGGTTTTATGACCTCTTTCAGTCGCGAAAACCTTTTCCTGACTTATAAGAAGCATATTTGTAGAACAATGAGACAAGATCCAAGGATTTTAACGTGATAAAGATAAAGTTTTTTTATAACTAGTGCTGTACTCTGTGGTACTAAGCTTTATAAGAGCAGATTGACGGTTAATTTGACTGCTTGATCAACTAACGTAGGAATAAGGTCTATAAATAATTCTATAAAGGAGAGCAGGTCCACGTTGCTCACGCAAATTCTATACTGAATTTATTTTGTTTGTTTTTTCTCGACTAGTTCTTCCAAATCCTTACTAATTAATATTATAAATGCGAAAGTAACTCTGTCTGTCTGTCGATCTGTCTGTTTGTCGGCCTTTCACGCCAAAACTACTGAACCGATTTAAATGAAATTTGGATAGTCTAGAGCCTGAAAAAGGACATAGCCTACTTTTTAATATGACAAAAAGGGTGTAAGGTGGGGATGAAAAGTTGAATGGAAGTATCATCAATTAGCCTAAATAATTAAAATTTTTATCCAAAGACACTATTGCACGCGGCCGAAGTCGCGGGCACAATCTCATCATCCCATTTCTTTTTGTTTCTTTAAAATACCTTTACTTATAGACCTGTCTCTTTTCATCTCGAGAACACCACATTATTGCAATTCTCGCAAAATTTCTTGAAATGGTCATGTAATCGAATATGTAAATTTTAACCGCGTCCTTTTGAAAAGAATTCCTCGCATGTTTCAGGCGCAGCCTCACAATAACATTGTACCGGCAGTTACTTTGATAATTTACTGCATTTTCGTATTATGTAGGACAATTGTCTAGTCATAGGACAATGTAGGGCTTTGAAGTGTCATTTAAATTATGGTTATAAATTGCTCACTTCATTGTCATTTTATGATCTTATTTTAAACACGTAATGGTGTTATTATGGCAATGAATTCCCCGTTATAGTGCTAAAGATATTTTAGATGAGTAGCTAGCAACAGTTTGACAGAGCTATTTTAAATACAGTAGGTGGATTTAAATATAGGCACTTCATTTATAAATTTTGATACATCTCTACACGTACACGTTTTTAGATAGAATAAATTTTGATGGAAAACATACAATGTCATGTGAAGTACATATCCATCCATCGCAAGAGGATCCTGGTCTTGCAAGGTCGGGTCTATAAGCGGCCAAAACGTTGAGTGCCTTGCCACCTGCGAAGCATGCTTCTGTAAACCCTGAGACAATGACCTACGCTTTCCGAGGCCTGGTTTATCTCCTGTGTGGTGCATTCTATTTTTGAAAAGATTGAACTACTTTTCGCTGTATATCCATTTTTATTTGTTTGGAATAGATCCACCCCTGCAAGGCCTTCTAAGAAAGTCAAATTTGCAGGGGTCTAAATCTTCTTAACTCTGCATATTAAGCGTTGTATGCAAATAAGATGGTTGTAAGATAACTTACGACACATCGTTGCCTCGCAAATCCTCCTGTGTCAGCTCATCCTTGTTAATTGTATACTTGGCAAATATATTAGCATAACTTACAGTAAGCGCTCTTACCATACTGATTGTTAAGAGAAAGCTCTTGAGAACTAATTGCTTGAATAATTATATTACAACAAGTGCTTAAGAAGGCAGCTGGTTTTTATTATAATATTATGACAAATCTTTCGCCGTTGTTTTAACAACGTTGTGGAATGCACTGACTATCGAAATAAGAAAATCTCAAACAATAAACGCATTGAAAACAATAGTGAAAAGTCATTACTGAAACTTAGAGCTCCATCAGCAGGTATACTGTAACTAACTACCACTGTTGTTATTTTAATGTTTATTTGCTGAATATTGATAATATTAAACTAAGTACTTCTATATATATATATATATATCTCTATATACATATATATGCTTAGTTTAATATTATCTCTAAAAGCGTAAAATCTCTACCAGACAACCTTAGGGTGGATTAAGTGACTGGAGTAAGTGGTAGCTGAAGGTATACTACATATAAATATACCCTTTTGCGTCGGAGGTTAAAAATATGAATTACTAATGGATGGTATTGCTTCCTGTACTTATTGTTTGTAACGTAAGTTTACAATATACATAGTGGGTAAGGTAGATTTAAATAGTCGAATGTGCCACAGTTCTTCAAAGCAAAGGTGTCAGAGGACATTTTAACAGTTGCATTCATGTTTGTTCCCAAGTTAGCACAAACAACTTACTAGTTTCTACAAATGGTTAATCGGTTTGAGTAAACTCAATCACAGTCACAGGCACGATTTTACGCAAACTAAGTAAGACGAAGGCATATCTATTAGATTGTTTTATTAAATTTATTAGTTATCATCTTATAGGACATCATTGCTGCATGCCAGATGACGTTGGTGCTAAACGCGCAACTAATTTTATTCCACCTCATGTTGAGCGGCATCGCGGTAGACATCGGAGGAGAGCATAAAATGATTTCTTTCCAAAAGGTTAATACATGTATGTACTTACGTATGTATATTCAGGCCAGTATCCCTAAAGGGAAACCTATTGCCTATGAATTAAAGATAGGAAAATATGGAGTATATTAAAAGGGAAACATAGGTAAGATGGGAAGGCAATGGAAGGTAATGGATATTCCTTGTACGAGCTGGTCAGGCACGCATACCTGTTACTCCAACTGGCTGTTGCCGACAGTCCTAACCCTCTTACTTCATTTAACTAAGGTTTAAATTTTAATATGAAGTGCAATATATAATACAAGTTACAGAAGATTGAAAAGAAGTTCTGATTTATCTGTTTATATATTCAAACTGCAACGTGTCAGTCTCCTAAACAACGTCTAAATCTAACAGCTTCCATTTCCTCTGACTGTCACTCAACGCATGTTAAACGGAAATTCTTTGATAGAAGCCTGATTGTGGCTTTGAACAGGAAATCGAGTACTGCGCCTCACAATTCTACAATTGAGGTATTTATCGATAAATTTGGGGTAGCACGCAGGGCTAATTTATTGTGTTACAGCTTCTTCAGTGTGAAGATATTTTGATGGGACTGGCTAATTATGAATAAGGGCTTCCATGAACATTTATTTTTTAGGGATCCGTTCCTCAAAAGGCAAAAAAAAACCCTTACAGGATCACTCTGTTGTCCGTATGTCTGTCTGTCTATCAAGACCATTGTTCTCAGGAACCAGTGGAGGCATCAAGTTGAAATTAATTCCAAATACTTCAGCGCTTCCTTGAAGCTGTAAGGATTAATCAAGCTTATAAGTCAACGCAATTAAAAGATACGGCCATTTAAGCTTTAGATTTGACCAAATTTCAACATTTCGCAGATAAATCAAAACCTATAGGGTACTTCCCATTGACCTAGAATCATGAAATTTCGGTATGAAGCAAGGTCTCACAGCACAAGTAAAGAAAAATCTCCAAAGTCGTTAATTTGTTGTTTTATCACATAAAAAAATAGTATTTATGATTACAAATTTATATTTGCGGTTGAAAAGTTGACTTTTTCGTAAATCGCTGTTTGGGAGAGTATTTTTAGAACTTTACAGTTAAGCTTGACTTTCGGAGAAAACGGACAACTTCGAGAATTGATTCCCAAGATGGACGTACTATCTCCATACAAGTTTGTTTGTTTACGGAACCCTCGGGGCGCGAGTCAAACTCGCACTTGTCCGAATTTTTTCCAAATAATATTTGGCTAGTCCGATTCTACATGGTTATTATAGGCTACGGACGCTGGCCACACTAAGTATCTCATACTCTCTTACTAAGCATTAAGGCAATAACGGTACCAGGTTATCTTGTTAGGGTAAAACACATTATTTTATGAACAATATTTCAAATTTTGCTGCTGAAGATAGGTCTTAGCACTTCCGAAATGAAACCATCTTCTTTTTGTGGTATAGGGGGCAAACGAGCAGACGGGTCACCTGATGTTAAATAACTACTGCCGCCCAAGGGCACCTGCAACTCAAGATTCACAAGTGCGTTGCCGGCCTTTAAGGTGGAAGTAGGGGAAGGGGGAGGGGGGGTACACCATGCTTTTATTAGCTTCACATGTTACTAACTATGTAAACAAATCTTGGATCAAATTAAACCTACTTCTAATTATCATATCCAAATGAAACTTTCTATGTATATGTAGTTCGGATGATAATACCATAATTTGGCATTTTAAAGCTGATCTGATGATGGAGGAGGTGGATAGTGGAACTCTTCAGTGGCTACTAGTAAACCCCCGGATTTAGGCTCATATGATTCGTTTTGATGAGTCAAAGAGATTGGGTTTCGTATCAATGGTCTGGTGATGGAGCCAGGAGCTTTTTTACTTTTTTATTTGGTTCCCTATTAAATCCTGTTTTCTAAGTTATTCTAAACTGTATGATTATTCTATTTAAACGGAGGCCCTAACCCCCTCTCCCCCTTTCCTCTCCTCTAATCCCCCTCTGCCTTCTTTCCACTATTCCCCTACTCCACCTTAAATGGCGCCAACGCACTTGTGTCTCTTGAGTTACAGGTGCCCATGGGCGGCGGTAGTCATTTACCATCAGGTGACCCGTCTGCTCATTTGCCCCCTATACCACGAAACAAGAAAGAAATTGTTATTCCAACAGGTTAATCGTTTCCCAATGAGTTAAATGAATTGCAAAAAACAAATCATCATCTCATCATCCAATGTTGCAAAATATCGCTATAACATTATGCAGGTCAAATATTGCAAATTGTTACGCGAACATTCAATTAGATAACCACATGTTTTAGATACAAATTAGTATATCCATACTAATAATTACGAGAATTAGTTGTATATAGGGTTGCCATTAGGTACTTTATACATCAAGAAAATCAAGGAGATCATAATAATATTGATTGCTTTATATGTTACGAGGTATGATAGTGCAGAATGAAGCACTCGGTAGATGGCGTTGTACAGCTTTTCTAAACCGCGGTATGGTTTCTTTAGTGTATTTTATTATTTACATTATAATTATACTGAATGATTTATTTTTATTGTTGAAGTTATATATAATTAGTTCGTCGATAGTCGATAGGACGCTTTTAATATTTCTGAAGTACGTTAGTGAGTTTGTTTGTTTATTTGTTTTTTTATGCTTTCACGCATTAATACTCAACTGATCATCATACAATTTTGTATACTCGTTGCCAGGGACTCATCCAGAAAAAGTAAGGTTCCCTAGGGATAGAAAAATATTTTTTAAACGTGGGAAGCTGCGGACAAAAGCTAATCGTTTATATTTAGATAAGGACTGAATAATGAAAATATGTACTTACAAATTAAAAGCAATTCTAGAATAAACATTTTCCTTAACACATTTTTTTAAACAAATTGGTTAATAGGGTAATACGCACACTGAAATCTATATTGGAATACAAACATTTGACGCCTCGGTAATCACAAAGGTAACTTCTTAATGGGATGGGATGGAGAATCCGTATTGATTAGGTATCGATTGACAACCCTAGCTACCCATGACGATAGATTTATAAGTAAAATCATGGAGTATTTACTAATCAAAGTACCGTTCCATATCCATATTATCATTGCCATCTGACGAAGGCAGCTCCACGCTATCATTGCTGATGAAAGCTAGTATTACGTGTGCATTAATAAGGAATATCAGAAACAACGTCGTTACATCATCGCGATTTAATTTTAGATGTAATCAAGAGTAGGGTAGCCATCTGCAGTAAACTAATCAGGAATAGTTTAATGAATACACAACATCGACATGCCAAGCTTTTCAATACAATCACACGACTACGAAATTAGGACGTCCGACAAAACAATTCTCAAAGTAATCAAAGCTATATATGTTTAGGAATAAAATCATCCGTCCGGCCATGTTCAAACCACAAATAGTCTCGAACATTAGATCTATTACCGTGGAGGCAGTATACAGGTGAGCTGGCGCTGACTGCCATAATAGTAGCAATTAAGTGACATGAACCTCAGAGGCCATCTACTCAACTACCCACGTTATATAACCTAATCCATAAATCAATATTTCCGATTACTTAGGAAATCATGGATTTCCTACAACCGTAGGAACAATAACTATAATAAGTTTTTACCATACACATTAGCCCAGGGGCCGGATAAATCAGCAGCGACTGGTTGCCAATGGAATAACGGACCGGCTGAGGTGCTGCGTTCCAACGAGTCAGTGGACTTGATTGAATATTTAAAATTAGTTTTTGAAGTAAATTCATGAGTTTATAAATAAACATGTGAAAAATAGTTAGATGCTAATGATTACATGTAATAGATAAGTTTCAGTATGTGCCTATGGGTTAAGCCACATGCAAAAATTTATTAATTTTGCCCAGATCGTCCGATCATGTAGTGTCCTGTGTTGTCGGTCCGTTGTAATTTTTTTTAAATTATATGCTGTTTGATGATGGCGGTGGAAGACTGCGTGTTTATTAGTCCAATACATGTACATATGTATGTACATGTGTACAATTATGATTTTTTTGAGTTGAGTTCGAATTATACATTTTAAATTTGTTTTGTGGTATCGTGTAAAAAGTATATGTATGTATGTTGCTAAGATTTTAGTGGTTAAATAGTTTTGTTCTATGAACAAGAATTGTTGTGTCTAATAGTTATTTTACGATCTATGCGTATACTCTAGCATTTTAGAAATGCGAAAATTTGTGAGTGCTTATATGTTACTTCTTGACGCTGAAAGGGCTGGACGTAATTGGATAAAATATTGCATACAGCACTATTGTATAGGCACACAGTACAAGACAAGTAGTGAAAAGCCAGTATCATATCATTATCAGTTAAAGTATCCACTGTGAGGCATTTTAGTAATACAATTCCAGCTCCGATGTTAAATTTGTAGTTGTATTTTTAGATCAACTATGCGTTTAAATTTTTATCTAAATCATACTTGAGCATGGGTGTCAAACTTTTATACCACACTACGCTATACTACACAAGCTCTTGTAACACTCACTCTTAATATCCTACTAATATTATAAACGTGAAAGTTTGTGAGGATGTATGGATGTATGAATGTATGGATGTTTGTTACTCTTTTACGCCAAAACTACAGAGCCGATTGCGATGAAACTTGGTATGTAGATAGCTGAAGACCTTGATTAACATATAGGTTATAGGATTAACTAATTTTTATCCCGATATTTCCACGAGATCGGGACTTACACGGGTGAAACCGCGGGGTGGTGCTAGTTTTTAAATAATTTTAGGAGTGCATCGTTGGTGTTCATGAAATGCAGAGAATAATAAATTTTATTCCACTTGCCTAAACCTGTCTATCGCCTACTTATACAAGTTTGCGAACGATGCAAACAGGTAACCCGCTTAAGTAGCCCAGTCGATGATGAGGCAAGCTTAAGTTATTGTTAAGCTAATGTCCTGCATATGTGTCTTGTTGCAAAGCGGCTTACGCTTGGCTCTGATAAGTTACAGTCGAACACATTAAGTTACTAACTGTGAATATGTTTTGACATTTCTATATCGCTCTTGATAACGTTTAGATATTATTTATTGGCACTTATAAAGGGGTGTATACATTGTTTTTTAAAGTGAAACTTGGTGTGCTGAAGTTCGTTATTTAGATTTTATTAATTTGAATGAAGATTTTTGAGGTGAAAACTTCTTTAAGCACGTTGGGCACTTTTGGTATGGGGAAAAAGCCCTGTACGCATCAGATAGATATATAATACAGCTGTGTATGTATATCACTACATATTATAAAACAAAGTCCGCCACCGTGTCTGTCTGTTCGCGATAAACTGAAAAACTGTTGAACGGATTTTCATGCGGTTTTCACTAATAGACAGAGTGATTCATGAGGGAGGTTAAGGTGTATAATTTGTACCTGTGCGAAACCGGGGCGGGTTGCTAGTATTATATGTATGTAAGTTATGTTTTCACTTCTGACGTGCACTCCTACGACTGACAGATTTTTTGTTATTTATACATTTATAAGTACCTAATAAAGTCGTAGCCCAAGAGAAGAAAATCGGAATTGATTCATTAAACTAATGACATAATTTGAACATTATTGAGATTTTGTATCAGAGTACTTACAATCTTATTTACAATCATTGTATATTAGAATAAAATTGATGTCCTGATTGATATTCATACGGGCCCAACAAGAGATTTATCAACGGGTGAAAGGAACAGCCGCGTCGCCGCGTTGGTGGTAGGCGCCAAAAGTAGTTGAGGACACCCGACCGGTTGCATTAACCCCCCAGTGTTTCGTCCGCAGTCGTCGCAGTGACCTCATAATGTTGTAAGTTTTCTTTCGTGTTAGTTGACAGTGATATCAATCCATCAATCAATCAATCAATCCCTTGATACTCTACTATGATTAGTTCACTGCTTTACATAGGCCTATCCTAATATGCGCCAAAGTACCCGGTCCTCCGCCTTCTGCATCCAGTCCATCCCTGCTACTTTCTTCAAGTTATCGGTCCATCTGGCTTGGAGGCGTCCTACATTCCGTTTACAGATTTTGCTCCAACTATCTGTCCTTCGGCATATGTGGCCAAGCCCAAAGCCACTTCAAGATGCTTATCCTGGGAACTATGTTGTAAACTTTGACTTTGTTGGATGACCTCATTGCGAATTTTATCCTTCAAAAAGACTCCAAGCATAGCTCGCTCCATAGCCTGCTGCGTAACTTTAAATTTCTGGACTAGCCCCGTGTGTCATAACAGGTATGGTATGGCGGCATTATATGATGCTGAGAGTGCTTAGTATTGTAATTACTTCTGATTTATTACTTTTAAAAATTAAGTTATCTATAACAATTGAAATAAACCAAAAGTGCCAATATAAAATCATTCCATAGACAGTATCAGTACCCAGTCTGCCAACAATCGACCCTTCATATCCTGTGTAAAATTGGTACGAAGGGGAAATTGACAATATTTTGTATTTTGATTGACAGTCGACATTTTATTGATGCGATTGTTTTTATTTCATTATTGATTGGATGAATTTTTGTGATTGGTATTTAGGTATTTAAATTTTTTTTATGTTTATTTTTTTTACTGACATTAAATTGAGGAGGAGCGATCTTCGTGGTATGTGTTTTTAACTCGCATACATAAAATGTTATTTTCATCAACTTAAAGGCATGTAGCTAAATGACTTCAAAATTGTATGATATGTCAAGGCGTCTACAACAATATCATAACAGCAGGATCATCGAAATCAATAACCGGGCAAGAGAAAGTCGAACTCGCGCACGAAGGGTTTCGTACCATCGTACAAAATTTAACATTGTGTGCTTTTTAAATACTTTCATAAAAGAAGCAAGAGAGGAGTTATAACAATATTTAAATAGTTGTAGTATTAAACACTCTGTGTACATTTCAAGCGTTTACCTATTGCCATTATTAGTTTAGTGCAAAAAACGCCAAAGGTTCTTTTAGCTTTGTTTTTTATTACTTTATTTTACTTTTATTATTTGTAATAAATGTGAAAATTTAAAATATCAAAAGTTTATTGTATTTGGGAAGTCTCTTGAATTAAATTTTTCTATTTTGAAATGTTCAATTTTGGTCAAATCTAAGGCTTATATGGCTATTGCTTGCGTTGACTTCCGCTTTGTCAAAAAAATAGGCTATCCTGGTTTTATTTAGATCTGATCTTTAATATATTGTTTTCTACTTGTACATTTACATCTACATATGTACTTTTATAATTTATATTTAATTATCTGCGCTCCGCAAGAGCTCAGATAATTAAGCGCGAGAGCGCTCATTTGTAACAATGTTTTGACCTGTTTCTTCTTTATACAAATTAATTAGTTATTTTCATTATATTATGTTATATTAGGTTATGTCATATGTGTTTACTACTTCGTATATTTCATGTCATATGGTTTAGGCTGTAACATGTAACTATAGTCATTTTATACAGCCATTTTCAAGTTCTTTATTGGATTTATAAACATCAAGCTCCTAAGTCATTAGGAGCTTGATTTTTACAGCTAATAAGTATTTGGTATTAATTTCAACTTGATGCGTCCACGGGTTCCTGAGAAAAAGACTCTTGACAGGAAGACAGACGGACAACAAAGTTATTCTATAAGAGTTCCTTTTATTCCTTTTGAGGAACGGAACCCTAAATAGTAACATAACAATTTCATAAAGTTATTCATGAGTTTAGAGTAGGGAGAAAAGAAGAAACGGCATCTATGGCTACCACTCAAGATCCTTTTTCGTTTGCGGTTCAAGCGTAATAAAAAATTCAATTCACACAAAACAAGTTATTTCGGAATGCGTTCATCTCTAGTAGGAAGCCACTTAACGCTGTAGGTGATATAATTAATATAATTTACTTGACCATTTAACTATTTTTTCGATAAAACTCAATACGCGCAACGATTCTAGATATCTATAGAAAAAATGAGTTAAGTTTCAAAAGCTGCATTTACAGACACTATCTCATAAGAGAGTATTAAAACTAGAAATTTATTCAAAGACTCTAATAAAGACTCATAGATTGAGAAACGTTTTTCATTTCTTAAAATTTATTTTTCTAAGAAACTTTTTACGTACTGACATGGCGCTTCTATTTTGCCAGAAGACATCATATAGCGCTTTATTTTTTACTAGCAGCGCCCCGCGGTTTTTCCCGCGTAAGTCCCGATCCCGTGCGAATATCGCGATAAAAAGTAGCCAATGCGTTAATCCAGGTCTCCAGCTATCTACATACCAAGTTTCATCACAATCGGTTCAGTGGGTTTTGCGTGAAAGAGTAACAAACATCCATCCATCCATCCAGCCATCCAAACTTTAACTTTTATAATATTAGTGGGATTGTATGCGCTGCCGTAAATTCTGTACGCACGTTACCAGGAATACAACAAAGAAGATAGGGTACCTCTCACCAAGATCAATAAAAAAGAAAACTGGCCTGTTGGCCTAGTGGATAGTGACCCCGACTCTCCTAAGCCAGTGCAGATCATCATTATTATCAACTTCCTCCTCTTTTCCCAATTTTATTTGGGATCGGCGCAATGTGTAAATTTGAAAAGAGTTTTGGCTCGTTTCTTTTATGACCTGCCTGACGCCAACCTTCCTTGGGATTGTAATCGTTCAGACAAAGGAAGAAGGTAAATTTGGGCGAGAAGGGTAGGGTAAGGGATACCGTAAGTCTCGGATGGGAAACGGGACTGAGACTGCAGTAGCTCGAAGAGGCCGGGGTTGTGTATACCTGTATATCCATCCTGTGATTGGAGAGTCAACTAGGACAGGGAGATAAACTCATAGGCGAGTGCAACTACTATTAAAAAAGGTAAATCATCAAAAATTAATACCAGCATGAAAACTGTAGGAAAGGGAAGGAAATTTAGCGCAACCAACAGGGAAAATAAATTAAAGTCGATCCGAGTTATGGTGGTGAAATGTATTCTTGTATGTTTTAAACCTTTATCTGTAATCCTTTTAATCATCATCTTCCGTGCCTTTTCTCAACTAAGTTGGGGTCGGCTTTCAGTCTAACTAAGATACGACCAAACTTCGATATTTTACGTGACGCGACTGCCATCAGACCTCCACAACCCCAGTACTAGGCGACATCGATAGATAGATAGATAGATAGATAGATAACACTTTATTTGTACACCAATCTTACAGTAGAATTATCAATTTATCATACATACATTTGTCATACAGATAATGTACAAAGGGCGGCCTTATTGCAAAATGCAATCTCTTCCAGGATGGATCAATGTGTTTCGGAGAAACAGTTGTAGTTGGAGGTGCATTTCAATTTTTTATGAAAAACTATAATTACTATAACTAAATCAATATGAAAATATACAGATATCCTGTATATTTAGTCTACTTATGCATATTAATACAAAACATAGATAAACATATGAGATATACTTAAGTCTATCATATAACATACATAGATATATTAATTTATACTCAACATACTTAATAAGGAAATAATTAAACTAATGTGATAAATAATATTCATGAACCATTTTCTTAAAAGTTGTTATTGATTGCGCTCGCCTAATGGTGACTGGCAACGCATTCCACAAACGTACAGCTTCAACAGTAAAGGATTGGTCATAAAATTTTGTGGAATGTAGTGGCATCTCCAGTCTCAAATCCTCTGATGACCTCAGAGATTTTTCATGTGTATCATGAAGGAACTTGAACCGTTCTTTGAGATAAAATGGGGCCTTAGGATTGAATAAGATATTGTAAAGAAAACTGAGTATGTGAGTATTCCGGCGAGTACGAATTGGAAGCCACTTGAGCTTTTGATGGGATTCAGAAACGTGATCATATTTTCGTAGCCCAAATATGAATCTTATACAAAAATTTTGAAGTCGCTCAAGCTTATCAAGTTGTGCTTCAGTGAGTTTCAGATAGCTGACATGGGCATAGTCGAGAATTGGAAGGAGAAGTGCTTGTGCAAGTGCAACCTTAGTGGCAGTCGGAAGAAAGCTACGTAACCTTCGCAAGGACTCTGCTGAAGCGAAGACTTTACGACTGACTTCTTGCAGTTGTGGTCCCCAAGATAAGGTACTATCCATGTAAATTCCCAAGTTTATGACACTAGTGCTGATCTTTCATGTGATGCCATTGAATTGAATTTGGGGCAGTTCTGACCAGTCAATTCTTGAAACTAACCCAGGGCTGCCAATAACACATACCTGAGTTTTTAGGGGATTGACTTTGAGTCCATAATTATGACTCCATTCGCCAATGTGCGACAGGTCAGCATTGACTATGTTAATCCCGATAACTTGCTAAGCGGAGCTTGTGTGTATATCTGTAAATCATCTGCATAGAGATGGAATTTATAAAAACAGCGAAGAAAGAGTAAGGGAGATAAAACGCCACCCTGCGGCATCGAAGTTCTGTAGTGAGACCAGGTTGTCGGACTTTTATTTTAGGGCTCCAACTACACGTTACGAATGTTCGTATGGCAACCGGGACCGATGGCTTAACGTGCTCTCAGAGGCATGGAGGTGTCTCAGTGTGTTAAGAATGGTCACCCATCCTAAGACTGACCTGGCTAGTGTTACTTAACCTGGTAATGTGCTAAGCTACTTGGTTACCGCTTAGCCACGAGTCCCATCTGTAATCCTTTTGATATACTCATAATAATCTCACTTTTTAGGCATTTAAAATCCCCAAAAAAAAAATCGGTCCACACCTTCTCAAGTGATGCAAAGAACACCATTTAATTTTTTTTTACATAAAATACATATAAGTATTAGGTTAGTGGGTAATCGAAATTCTTTCTAAAAGTATTGGTACATATGTATTAGCCCTTACATTTAACCACGGTACACAATACACTGTAATTTTAATTATTATTGACACATAAAAAGTTGCATCTACTTTAATTGGTGTTATTCACTAGAATATTTTTAAGTGCCATCAGAACACCTGTGCTGCTTGTACTCGATTATTTATCAATGGCGCTAAGTTGTGCGGTTACTTTTCATAAATAATGTGCAAAGGAAACAAAAACAAGATGGCTGACTTGATGGATACAACTAGAGGCGCAGGGTTGTCTGTTTTAATTTAAACTACTATATACATGTAATAAAAAAAATGTTTAGTTCAACATCAAAATCTTTCAACCTTAGCACGCCTGAAACAGTCCCAGAGGCTCACCTTTCTAAATATTTTTTATTATATTATTCCAGATTTTAATATACTATGGTATAAATGTTATCATGTTTTATATATGTGTATTGACAATGAAGTTAATTGAATGTCTGGGGTTTGAAGTAAGCGGGTAAAACAGTCCCAGAGGCTCACCTTTCTAAATATTTTTTATTATATTATTCCAGATTTTAATATACTATGGTATAAATGTTATCATGTTTTATATATGTGTATTGACAATGAAGTTAATTGAATGTCTGGGGTTTGAAGTAAGCGGGTATATTATGTTTGTATAAATATAAAAATTTATTAACATTTTACCTACTTTAATATAATTGTTTCATACTTTGCTAAAGAGAAAAGTGGATTAATAATTTCCAACAAATCCAATTTACTATTAATTAAATTTGTTTCTAAAAAAAATAATTTTTGGGACCAGTCAAGTGTCATATTTGAGATCAGGATATTACACCTGTTTTTGAAGTGAAAACTTCTTTAGACACGGTTGTGCACTTTTGTTATGGGGAAAGGAGAAGTCATCAGAACAGTAGAAATAGAAAGGTAATTTTGTATTTATAATATTTATACTTATATTTAAATATTCTTGTATGTATGTATCTAAGTATATATTAATTTATTTGCCTTTTTTTTCCTTTTTCACTCATTCTTATTTCACCTTTTAATGCACCTACTTCATTCATTTTCACATCACCTTAAGGTAGACTGGCAGAGAATGCCTTTAACATTAAGTCCGCCTCTGTACACATTGTGCATAAAGTTAAAAAAAAAAAACACTTAACTCGTGACTATCACGTTATTAATATATATATAGACCCACAAGAGGGCACTAATCTAAACATTGAGTTCTGTCAGCTCCTTATTAATTTAACATTTAATAAATAAAGCTCCTAATTAATGTCACCAACCTGGTAATGTGACGTTCTAAGTTCGACGTTTCGTTTAAGTTTTCACTTCGGTCGGCAGTCCCATGACTGCATATTTTTTTTAGTGGCATATGTGGCAAACGAGCAGATGGGTCACCTGATGGTAAGCGACTATCGCCGCCCATGGACACCTTGAACTCAATCGTCACAAGTGCTTCGGGAGGGCCTTCGGTAACCAAGAGGTTAGGGCTTTCGGTAACCTCACTCACTCGGCATTGCTTCACGCCAGGTTTTTAGGAGGCCGTGGTATCACTCTATATCAGTTTAACCCCAGTTGTACAAACAGGCAGAGCATTTCACAATTTTTAAGTATGAAATTAAGGATTTGGTAAACAAACTTGATATTAAGCCTTCTGTACTTTTAACTGCAATTTTTTGTTCAACCCTACGCCTTAAGCGCTACAATTAAACCGAGTTTAAATTCTCGTTCCACTGACAAATTGCAATAAATAATAATACTTAAACCTAAACTGCCAGTAGTTTAGATATATGTGTTCAATATATTTCTTATTTCGAGAGCAATAGATGTTACAATCGAATGATATAATAAGGTTAATGATGAACAGGTTTAGCGAAATGTGAGTCGCTCCTAAGATATTAAAAAGTTGATTTCATATGAAATAGTCTGATAACACGGTGGCGGCCATAAATGATAGGAATGTTGAATAATGCTTGTATTAGACGATTTAAGATGTGTTATTAATAGATCTAAAACCGTTTTTCGTTTTCAAATTTGTTTGCAAATTAAAAACTACTAAACTATTCTATTCTAAACGGGTTCGTAGTCCTGTCTGAGACTGGTGACTAGAGTCGCCAGAGTTCAACTATTAATCACTAACGTAAAGTACTCTGTTTTTGCAGGTGACTAGGATAGCCAAAGTTCCTTAAGAAAGGGGACAAACGGGACACACGCAAAAAAAAGATATGATAATTTAAATTCTATGACATATCTTAATACACGTGTATACTTAGGATCACATAAATAGTTTATAGATTTTTATACACTACTGTTAATATTGTGTTGATGTAGCTAATATTAAAATTCAAGAAATTAAACCATAACTATCGACTGGCTTAGATACTGGTTTGAATCATGACGCATATGTAGATACATGACGTGGACACATCTCTTACACATCTTGTCAAATGTAAAATAAATCATGCGAACATAATTACATCGCATAACATGCAGTGAAAATATCCAACCCTGTTAATAACCGAAATATTACATACAACACATTAAAGGCGGCACGAATAACTGCTTCCCAAGCTCCATCAATTCAAGTTACATTGTCAACAGAATAAAAAAAAGCATTCGACACACGGAACTGTAACAAACCGTATATAAATCAAATTGACCCCAAAAATTCGCTCGCTTTCGGCAAATTTCGGCCATTATCGGAACGGTTCGGTGCAAAAAAAGCAATTTGGGCCACGATTTCGATGTAGTTTTTTTTCTTTCCAAGTCCCGTAAGAGCAGTGAGCCTGTTGATTGTAATTGTTGCACTCATTGTTCTCTCAAAAGATAAAAGCCGCAACAAGCTTTTGTGTTTAATTAAAATTTTGTTTCGCTCATGGGGAATTTCGTCGGTGCATAATGATATACTTTACGTATTTTTTGAAAGTTCAACGGTACTTGTGCAGGTAATGGGCATTTTAGACCTGTTCTCAACTTATGACCTTAAGCACGGGAAGGAGTGGAATACAATTATTCTTAAGCTTTGTTTCTTTGAAAATAAATTTCATATCACGAGTTCGCATAATACTGATATTTCAATTTGATCTATTTTTTAATTAATCAATTAGCATAGCTCTAAAGGGTTAAAAATTATATTATAAACGAATAAAACAGCCAAGTCATGACAATTACACTTTTTGTAACACAATTTTACCATAAATAACGGCAACTTTGTAATTTTATATAAAATATTTCCTATAAACGGTCTCATTTAGTCAGTCACGATCAATCATTTTGACATGATCGATATGGTGTTTCATTTTGTAGTAAAAATCGATTTACTTAAGTACATCAATGTTTCCTAATGTCTGTAAATTGAGTGTGTTCATGTGAATACTAGTCTTAGAGTCATAGGTAGTCCACGGTAAACCCCATCACTCACTCACTCATAACATAATAATATCAATCACTAGCAACCAGCCCCAGCTTTGCACGGGTAGCAGAGATATCTTCAACAATTATCATCATATTTCAACGAATTTACACAAAACCTTAACACGTTATATACTTAAACCTTCTTCATGAATCGCTCTATCTATTTGTGAAATCCGTTCAGTAGTTTTTAAGTTTATCACGAACAGACAGACAGACAGATGCGGCGCGGGACTTTGTTATAGTGATAATAATAATCAAACTTTGGAATATGAAATACCTGATTGACAATACCTGATTGCAAAGCACAAAAGTATACAGGCTAAATGTAGAGGCGGTACAGTACACAATTAATTTCGTGTTTTAGGTTCGATTTTCACAGCGATAAATAAAATTGTATGATTTACAGATTTTTTTTTTCTTTTTCTGGTTGACAAATGATATGACAGTAGGTAGGTAATGCGTAAACTATAAAAAGTATAGCTCCCTCTATACCTATGAGGACTGTGAATACATTGAAGAATCAGGAGCCTTGTCGTTCCTATCAGTGGATATCTTCGCTTTCGTAGTGCTAAGAGACGCACTGAATAATAAAGCGATAAAAACTGATGATAAGATAATAGGATAAACGTAGTTTAATGAATATTAATTACTAGCAGCGCCCCGCGGTTTCACCCGCGTAAGTCCCGATCCCGTGGGAATATCGGGATAAAAAGTAGCCTTTATGTTAATTCAGGTCTCCAGCTATTTACATACCAAGTTTCATCGCAAGCGGTTCGGTAGTTTTGGCGTGAAAGAGTAACAAACATCCATACATCCATACATCCACACATCCATACATCTAAACATCCATACATCCTCACAAACACGTGCTCTAGTCGTTCACTTACAGTCGGCCTGTAATCAACATGCGGCTGACGTTTTTCCTCATATGAAAAGAGTACTAGCTTCTTTCCTGCCCCTGGTTCGATGCTGTATGCGATCCGCCTTATGTTCAAGAACGTTGGAGATGTGCTTTAATTTATCCAGGTTTTCTGGGAAACTTCTTCTTCTAAAAATAATAAAATCTATTCTAAGACCTGTGTGGTGGCCGGATATTTGGGAGAACTATACTTCTAGAGATTAATTAGTACGTTCGATCATATGTTGAAATGTTAGAATGACAGGATATTAGTAGAAATAGGCTTTTAGAATATTAGAAGAAACGGCAGACATCTTTACTGCAAGCAATTGAAAATTCAGGAAAATTCGCAAAATTATGTATCACGACATAGGTATTACATACCTCTAAATTGCCTGACGTTTCGACCAGATTGCACTGGCCGTTGTCACACCCTAAGACCACAGTAACCTGGGGAATGAACGTGATCACGAAATCCCAATTTTGTAATCGCGTTAATTCCCGTTAAATCACGTTAAATAAAATAAATATGTACTATTTAAAATCTTTAACTTTACATATTCCACCTACTTTACGAAAAACGGAGTCAAAAATACTTGGAAACTAAAATGGTCATAACTTGTAAATGGATTGTTTTTTTTTTTTTTTAATTCTTATTGGAACTGCATGCTAGAGTCATGCCCTTTCAGTGATTTAAGCAGAAAGAAAGAAAGAAAGAAAATACGTTTATTCTGGCACAACTAAAGGAGACGCTAACAGAATCAAACACGTAAGTAAGTGTTCTATTTTCAAATACACCCTATATATTTCTTCATAAATCTGCTTAATATTTGTGTTGCTACTGCTCAGCTCATGCGTCACATCATATTACTTATATATAGGGGGGCTCTAACCCCCCGGCAACAGCCAGTCCGAGTTGTGACCCTCACCGGTTCAAGCTATATTTTTTTTATGGTACAGGGGGCAAATGAGCAGACGGGTCACCTGATAGTAAACGACTACCGCCGCCCATGGGTACCTGCAACTCAAAAGTTACAAGTGCGTTGCCATTGCCGTAGCCTTTAAGGTAGGAGTACGGGTAAGATGGAATAGGGGAGAGGGGGGTAGGAGAGAGGGGAGGGAAGGGTTACCGAATCATAGCTCTCCCACAATAAATCACACTACTAATACTCTTGTGAACCCCTCAAGCTGAGATAAATGCTTTTTGAGTGGTCTCGTACCGATAGTGTGAGGTGGAATCTGGACCTAGCCACGACGTTAACTGTGAGTTGAGAAGTTAAGGATCGTATATTTTATGATTGGCTATTTAGCTTACAGTTGGGGCTATGTCTGATATTGAATATTGAGTCAAGGCAAATTCGACTCACTGCAATACGTCTTAAAATTCAAGTTAGCAAATTGTAAGTAGACATGAGACTTTGTTAGAATAACCAACAAATCATGTAAGAGGGCACGTAGTGACGTAATAGGGGCAAGCCAGGCGCTCTGGGTGACTTGCCGGACAGCCAGAACACCGGGACACTGAGAAATTCTATGAATAAATTAGCTTAGCTGTGTGGAAATTATCTATCTTTAGCAATAAATCTATGTACAGTTAGATCTGATGTAATAATTAATGGCTAGGGTTGTAACTTTCCGAAATAAGACGAGCATAAAGAAAATGCGAATTTTATAAGTTTATTTGTACGTGGAGGACAATCTCCTTAATGACTGCTACGTTATTCTAAACTAGCTTCTGACCGCGACTTCACCCGCGTTATTGTAGAATTTGTCATTCAATTCAGGTAGTTATGGGAAAAATACCATTTGTCTAGATGAAAGAGCAACATGTAAACAAAATTTCATAATCTGTTGAGTAGATAAGGTGTGAAAGCCTAACTTGAGATACCCCACACACGGCCGTATGATCCCAAACTAGGCAGAGCCTGTACTATGGTAACCAGACTGCTGATAAACATACTTACATATTTCTAAATACATACATATTATAGATAAACTACACCCAGACACAACAAATGATCATGCTCATAACACACAATGATTTGTCCTGGGTGGGAATCGAACCCACGACCTCTGGCTCAGCAGTCAGGATCACTAACCACTAGACTAAGAGGTCAGTCAAATAAACTCACATTGCGACATAGACTATATGTAGTAAACATTTGCTTAACGCGGGTGAAGTCGGGGAAGGACTTGATATACTAATATTAAATTGAATCTTAAGTTTCCTAAGTCCTATCAAAATTCTCTAAATTGCTTGTTTTGAGTAGGTAGATTAATTATGTCAACACGTCTTTACTTACATAAAAGTAAAAAATAAACTAGTGTTGTATGAAGGTATGTAACATAATCGACCATTTTATTCTTTCCTGAAGGGGTAGAACTTTTCACCGGCTAAAGTTACTTTTTGTTTTTTATATTATTGGGGGCAAACGAGCAGACGGGTCACCTGATGGTAAGTGACTACCGTCGCCCATGGGCACCTGCAACTCAAGAGTCACAAATGCGTTGCCGGCCTTTGAGAAAGGAGTACGCTCTTTTCTTGAAGGTCGCATCGGTCCGGAAACACCGCAGGCGACAATTTGTTCCAAAGATTGGTTGTGAGAGGCAAAAAAACTCTGGAAAACCGCACAGTGGTGGATTGCCAATTATCCAGGTGATGGGAATGAAAGTTTTGTCGCGTTGAACGATGGCGAAACGTTGCGGCCGGTATATTTGAGCAAACTCCGACACTGCAACTGTGTATTATTGGGACGGCAAAGCCAGAAACATAATCAAATAACACATCAAGCTAACAAGCACAGAACGTACCACGTGATGGTCTGCCGTTACCAGTGCAGTGCCAATGGTATCACTTGTGTGAGTACAATAGTGAAGTTCGGCCCACGTATGCCTAACCTTTATTCTAAAGGAAACAAATTCAAACAATTAAACCACCCCCGACTCGTAAGTCCCTTCAACGATTAGAAAAGAACTAATGATCCTCAAACGGCTGAACAGAACTAAGAACAATCTCGATAAAGTCACCTTTCAAACAAAAAAAAAACGCACTTAAATCAGTCCATTCGTTTGGGAGCTACGATGCCACATCCAGACACACAGATACACAGACACAAAGACACGTCAAACTTATAACACCCCTCTTTTTGAGTCGGGGGTTAAAAATCAATACATCAGGCACTTAGATTATTAAATTATCTAACGTCAGGCATATTTACTACAAACAATTGAATGAACCTACATACATATTATTAAAAGGTTTGGTTTCCAAAGCTACAATTTTTTTTAAAGAAACAGCATATATCTAAAATAAACATGGTACATTTATTCAAACATTTTCTAAAAGGAGATAGTGCAAAAAAACAAGACGGAATCGACCACAACCAATGTATTCTGTGCCACAACATAAAGCAACCCTTAAGAACTTCACTAGAGGTACGTATTATATCATATAGGTCTGATTATAAAAAGGTTGCGTACAAAAAAGTTTATATTTAATGAAAAAGCAAGGGGTTACAGCCCTACCTCCATCTAATGTACCGTCTAATATTGCATGATTAATATCTTTATCTATCAAGTATAGTTTATAAACAATGTCGGGACCAGTTTTTTTTAATATAGTTGTGTAGTTACCAAAAAAAAATCTCTAAAGGGTAGGTTCGGTACATTTTTGTACCGTGAAATACTTAGGCATGACGTCAATCATTCACTTTTAATGCGTGAAGTTGACGATTATAAAAAAAAATAGGCAGTCATGGGGCTGAACAAAACGACGAACTTAAAACGTCACATTGGCAGGTTGGTGACATTAATGAATGGCTGACAGAACTCAATATTTAGATTAGCACCCTCCAGTGAATTTATATATGTATTATTAGCGTGACGGTCACTAGTTCAGTGCTTTTCCCCATAGCAAAAGTGCTCAAACGTGCTAAAGAAGTATTCACTTCAAAAATAAAACTGGACAAAAATGTTCACTGTATTTTAAGTTATTTAATTGTTTGGCAAAATAATTTATTTTGAGCATATGCATGTCCCAAATTATAAGAATAATAAATATTTACCATTATAAGTTAGAAAGGTATTTCAAATATTGTTTATTTTTAGTTTGAAAGTTATCGTAGAGGTTGTCCATTTTTCTATCACTTCGTAGTAAGAAGGAAGTTCTTAAATACATTACTTATATGTACGACAGTATGACAGCCTTAATGTTTTAATAAGTCTCATCTATCAATCAATCACATCAACACCGGACAACCACCTACTCTTGTATTTATCACTCACAACCAATTAACTAATAGGATAATAAGACACCATTACAAATCATTTTTCTATTTACTATAAATAAATTGTTTTCTCCACATCGTCAGGAGAGACGGTAGCCGTAGAAGTCGCCTAAAGCCGTGTGCGCGCGAGCAATTACGGACCGCAGCCGAGCGCGACCGACCGCGCCCGAACATGCCCGAGGCAGTTTGACGTGATAGACATTAATTGTTCTTGAGATATTAAAGGCACAGTAATTATCTTAAAGGTATTGTAAATTTTATAATGTGGAAGGGAATTTTAACTTCGTGCTACTGATTTTATTTACTGGTAGATTGAGGATGAGAGAACATTATGATTTATTTTTAATACAGAAGTTTTCAGTTTTATACATAGGATAGTAGCGCGCTGTAAGTCAAACAAGAATGCGATTTTTTTTATGGTTTAGGGGGCAAACGAACAGACGGGTCACCTGATGGTAAATGACTACCGCCGCCCATGGGCACCTGCAACTCAAGAGTCATAAGTGCGTTGCCAGCCCTTAAGGTGGGAGTAGGGGAAGAGTGGGAGGGGGGGGGAAGGGTTAGGGCCTCCGGTAACCTCACTCTCTCGGCGAAAAGCAATACAAGCATTGCTTCACTGCCGGTTTTCTGTGAGGCCGTGTTATTACTCCGGTCGAGCCGGCCCATACGTGCCGAAGCATGGCTCTCCCACGATAATTACGATTATGGCATACTTCAACGAGCAGACGGGTCATCTGAAAGTAAGTGACTACACCTCCAACTCAAGTGATCCCAAAGACAGCTGGTATTTTCTTTCATGGGCTCCGATGCAGTCCATTGTCAGACGCTAAGATCAAATTCCACTCCGTCATCTTCTCACGTGGCACTTCAACGAGCAATTTTTCTTACTCTACTCAAAGCCTGTCACTGCTGCGACTGCTTTGGAATGGCTTGTCAATCCTGTGCGGGTCCTAACCCGTGTCAATGGTTTTTAACAGGATGGTCCTGTCGACGGTCACTCGTTCAGCACTAGTCAGCACTAGTCAGTCCTTCGGGTGATTTCAGCAAAATTTTATCTTTAACTTCAAGTCACGTTCTGTTACACCGGACAACCCTAACACATTTGCCTACCTAGCCATTATCCATCCATTCCCATTCCACTCAGCATATTCAGATATTCCCATGGCCTGAGCCACACGTGTACCTCACTTCTCCTCAGACCTCTTTGCCACTCGGTTCCGACCCAATTTTATTATACTAAATCCGTGTACTAATTATAATTTCTTTCAATAAATATATTGAAGTTCATCTTTAATCTTTTTTAAAAACCGTGTTCGGTCAGCATGTATACCTGTTTGTTGGATATGTACGTTAGTAAAGTCGCAGGTCAAACATAAACTTTGAATATACTTGAGGTATAAGTATACATACTGTACAAACAGTATATTCGATAACATCTAACGTTGTTGCATTCATAAAAGGTACGAATAATACTAAATACTTTTCGAGAATATGCTATAAAGTTACAATTGAAATAAAATCAAAATTGTCCGCGATGCCGACAGAGGTCGCTGTAAAGAACTAATTTTATTTGTGTGTGCGACAGTTATACCTATTTCATAGTGGACGATTAAGTCCCGGGCACTTGAAAGCACCGCCTCGAAGTACTATTTTTAGTTTTATGGGGCTAGATAGGCCAGGAGGTGGGATTCAGTTTTGTTATTGTACCTTGATGATTAGTTTTCAGTGATGTTTTGCTCATGATATTTTTTTTTTACTCTATAACCTTGCCTTAAATTCCTTTGATGACGCATGTTGATAAAAAAGTTACAGCCATAACTTTAGCGCCGCCTTCTCTTTAAAATTAATAAGTTTTATATTTTATTAGAAATTTGCTCATGACATAATGTATCAACTGTAAGTTGTCGAGTGTAAGTTGTCCTTTTGTAACTTATAAGATTCAAGTTTCACTAACGGACTTTCGGTTGGTTTTTTGTGTCACTGTAATACTTAACTATTTAAATAAAAGTGTATATAAATGTGGTCTTATAAAATAACTACATATTATAAAGCAAAACAAATTTCTTGAATTGAATGAGTTATCACTACATATTATAAAACAGAGTCCCCCGCCGCGTCTGTCTGTCTGTATGTTCGCGATAAACTGGCTAACTGTGGCTAGTTGAAAATAAAATAAATCGCGAGACCTTTACACTGACATTGAACTGTATTATATAGTGCAAAAATTACATATTTTAAACAACGGTTCTTGATGAAGTTTATTGGTTATTGTCTACCGTGGTGGTAAACTGTTAGCTAGTTTTAATATTTTCAGCAAGCTCCTTTACTACAGAGAACGTATTGTTAAAAGTTTAAGTACTTACTAATTATCGATAAAATTTTCTTATTCAAGGCATAAAGAGGTGACATTGGCACCCTTTATATTTTCTTGTAAGCACTAAGTTTACGATTCAGCGAGAAGTTCAATTATAATACCAGTGTAGCCATAGTTCTTAAAATATTTTATTATTGCCAATTTATTACTTATTTTATTTGAATAAAGTATTCATAAATTACTTATAAGATACTGATCTTATAAATTACTATAGCTGTAAAGATAATAGCATACGAAGTTAAAATTTCCGTTAGTAATAAATAAATAATAAATATTATTTAAAAAAAATTAATGCTGGTTTCCCTTTTTTTATCATGTGGAAACCCCCACGGGTCATCATCTTTCCGGAGCTAAGAGTTATGTCGTATGTCTGACTCCAAACTGACTAAAACCACGCGGTGTCCCGTCATAAGTGAATTGGATATCCCTCCAAGCATATGCTTAGAAGGAAGACTACGAGACCCCTGCAGATCTCTGCCATCTCTTGATCAGCTTGAAGACTTAGGATGAAGCCTGTAGGTTACTTTTATTATTACATACTAACTTATTCACACACATACACATACATATTTATATATTTTGCGGAACCCTAATTAATTTTTCAGAATAAAAGTAGCCTAAGTTACTCGTTATAACACAGGCTATGTGTTCCGGAGAAAATCTGGAACAAACAGATAGACAGACACACAGATAAAAATTGTTTTGTGGTATATGTACCGTGTTAATATTCGGATGCATTTAGTAAAATACTGTTATTATGACATTACAAACAGACACTTCAACTTTTATTTGTACATATAAAATTGGGGAAAAATTACACAACTCTAGTGACGGGAATCAGTGTCGTCTAAACAAAACTATCAACATGTTGAAATGCCCATTTCAGGTTTATTTATTTATATATGTAATATAAGTGTGTCGGGGAAGTTAATGAATAAAATGATAGCTAACCAAGCAGTCCCAGTGGCTGTGACACGGAACTTGAGAGCAGCTACAGTTAGCCGGTCCGTGCCCACAATGGCATCTAGCTTCGTATAAAAATATCAAGTCGCTTCAACAAGCCTTATATGCAGTACAATAGTGGACGTGGCTTGCGGGACAAACGGTTGAGAACGTAAATTGTCGCGGGTGGGGATAAAAAATTTAAATTTATTTAATAAGTGGTGATACATTTATGAGATTATATTTTATTTATACACATGGATAGTTCTACTATTCTACAATTGACAACGTTGTCTGCAATCAAATTAGGACGAAATTTGTGTTCACTAAATAACTACTGTATTGCTAATATGAGTTACTTTACAGTTCACGTGCTGATCAACGTTTTACAGTCTCTCCGTTCATTATTTTAGTTTGAACTCATTATCGCTAATATAAGTAACTGCTGTGTGTGTTTAAACGTCTACACGACCAAAAATGATCATAGCTGGATTGGAATCCACTTCATATTAAAGGTACACGACTGGAAAAGTTCTTATCTCACCTACAAAATATTGTAAACTGCAACTGTAATTAGCAGGAGTCATAATTTCTGGATAACAAGCCGGCCATACTGGATGGTCAACCGTGTACTTGTTCTTACTCTTATTTATAAAATAGAATGTTGTACTGCACATCATCATCATCATCACAATTTCGGTCATAAGAATAATGCTGGACATAGGCTTTCCTCAATGACTCCAAATCAGACCGATTGGAAGCGGCCTGCATCTACCGACGATCCCCGAAATTTACAAGGTGGTCTGTCCATCTTGTTGTTGGACGTTCTACGCAGTTGCAGTTATACTAAACAATGTTGTTAAACAAAATACCTCCACAACTAACATGTTACATTCTATCGCCGTGTGTGTATTCAGTAGAAATGCGAAAATCACTATTTATTGTCTAAGTGACGAGCCATAAATCGATGGCTTCGCTACCCGACGGCCGCCATTGTAGTTCCTGAGTCTTTTATTGTACTTATTGAATACGCCTCGCGATTGTGATGGAGAAAATTGCTATATTACATTGTCACTTTCATGCAGAATGGAATATTATTTTGTTTACAATTGTATACGAATATTAATATGTTGCTGTATTTTGCGTTTTAGAAAGTATGGTGAGAATTGAAATCTGACTTTGTTGTAATAAAGTATGTTCCTATTGTGTTTTAAATCTTGTTTTAATGTTTGGGTAAGTTTTATCGCATGGGTATCGTGCTTCATGTTTTTCTTAATCACAAGTTGCAAAAAGTTGCTGTTTTTAGTAGAAGAATGTCACATCTTTGTAGTTAAATAGATAAAAAAGAAATGGTTCTGTACCCTTTTGATACACGATAAATGAATTTATTTTTGTAAATACTTAGGTCGTGTTTACACTGTTACGTGTCGTGGTCTGGTACACTGGTCGTGTTAACTAGATGGTGCCAACATTTCTTATGACTAGCCTAAACAAACTCAAGGGTCCAAGTGTACACGAAAGAACCATTTCAGTTTTGAGCTGACCAGTCACGACACCCAGTAAACTAGATAAGTCGATAATCACGCCACTCAACCACATTTTCACACAAGCAGTCAGACTTGGGAACAATGTCAAAAATAATATAAATATATATTTTTTTATTTAAAAAAAAAGACAACTCCCGCATTAGGAATTACGCCTGTGTCGCGGGGGACTTCACAAACATACAAACAACGGACACAAACTCAGGTGGGAATCGAACCCACGACCTGTAGCATAGCAGTCAGGGTCACTAACCGCTAGGCTAACAAGCCAGTCAATATAATAATTCTAGATAATTCTAGATAGTATACATAATGTCAAAAATACACTTATCCTAAGAAATTAGAGCATAATATACATATAATCTACAACAGTGTAGTAGTATGCCTTACAACAAAGTTTTTGTTTGATTAATGTTTTAAATAAATTTGTTTTAGCTCAGATTTTGCATGTGGCTTGGGATTTTGTTGTAAAAATTAGTCCATTTACAATAAGCTCATACTAATTTGTGGACATTGCATTATGTAAATAAGTACATTATTGAACCCCTAGCCTTTAGAGGTCGCTGTCACATATGATGCAGTTGAAGAGTTTATCAAATGAAGCAACAGAATTTTTGGACGTGGGAGAGCCATGCTTCGGCACGTATGGGCCGGCTCGACTCCGCTCGATACTACGGCCTCACAGAAAACCGGCAGTGAAGCAATGTCATTTACCATCAAGTGACCCGTCTGCTCGTTTGCCCCATAAAACATAAAAAAAAGAAAAAAAAACAGAAAGGTGTAGAAGGCTATTTGGTACTTATTAACGCAGTAGGTATATGAACATTTTCAATAGGAATTGTACAAGTCTTTATTTGAAATGGGTCCTTTCCTATTCTCTTAAAAACGCATTTATTACTGACAAAGGTTGCAGAATCTTAAATATTCTTACATTTGAGTTATCATGTCTATCATCTTGCAAAAAGCCGTATAGTTTTCAACAATATTTTAACAAATATCTACGCTGTTTCTAGAAATGCCGTATATCTCCTCTGCAAGCATTTACAAAAAAACCAAAGTGGGAGAAGTAATTTTTTAACGTACCTACGCTCTTTTGTGTAAATATCAGTCAATTACACATTTATTTTCAAAGTGAGACAAAAAAAAATGTCTTTGTACAATGTCAGATTTTGTTTGAAATTAAATTATTCATTAAAAATAAAACTAAGATGATCGTAGATATACACTGGGTAAGACGAATGACATAGAAATGATTAGGCTTAAAAAATAAAAAATAAAAAAACAAGAATACCTTAATTTTCAATCCAAAGAAAGAGTTTAAAATGTAATTGTTATATTATTAATATTTTAATATTTAAGAACTTAAGTTTTGTATTTATTATGCTTAATTGTAATTGGTTTTATATTGTCATAAAGTATTTGTAAGTGTTAGGAAAAGTTATCATTTTATGGTTTACCGACTTACTTATCCACGATAAACTTGAGTTTAAAATGTAAATAACTTCAATTTGGTATTTTAATTCTAGATTGATAAAGCTATTAACTTATTTGTGGTTACGTAGAGCTCAAAAAAATATTTTTATCTCTTTGGTCGGTCGGTTAAATTTGTTGTTAAGACCATGACTACTTCTTATGTGTTACATGCACATCCTTCAAAACTCAATATGTTCATGGTTAGATAAAAATCGCTCATCGCTATCTCTCGGAACAAACCCTTTATACATTTCACCGTAGAGCACTTTGTAAATCAAACGCGATTCTTATGTTATTAATGACGCTCATTTGCGATGAATACACAACTAGGTAAAATAAGGAAGACAGTACCCTTTAATTGACTAATTAATGAATGGATTGAAGAATTGTATCTACGTTTAATGATACCCTTTATTTTAATTGAAATACCCGCTTTTCAGTTAATCGAATGCTGCTTCTTTAACTAAGAACTTGGTTATAAATTTTTATAATTAATAATGTATGTCCCGTCATTAAGAAGGTAAAGTTTTCAATTACAATTTTAAATAAGAAATTGAATTAAATCGGGCTCTTCTGTGTTTGATTTTTAATTATTGTAATTGTCGTTGTTTGTGTGTGATGTTGTTTTCTTAGATTTTCCCACGTCTTATCGTTTCCTTTAAGATATAGCAATGATAAATGATATTTAAGTTGAGATATACGAGATAAGATATTGTAATAAGGTTTATAGTCGGTTCATCTCTCACATAACCAGTTCGACGTGAACAGGTTGTTAGAGTTGAACTTACTAAAGCTACACTGGTTTTTTCATACATTTTCTTTTTGCTCTTAGAACTAATGTAGTGAACAATTATTTGACCCGTCTCATGGTAAACATACTGGTGTTATAACATACAGGCGTTGTTACCTCTATCCCTTGCTGATATAATTCTCCATTAGGAATCATGGCGTTGCTTGACCAGACTATAATATGAGCAGGAATGTATTATGCCCTTCTTTCTCCATTAGCGTTTTTAACGGTAGATAATAACAAAATCATATCTGAAGTGAATACCACGAGGTATTCGACAAGAAATTCACTTTAGATGGTTGTGGTACTTTTGAATGGTTGGTCATGATTTTGGAATGTTTATTAAACATAATTATCACATTTGTTAATTGGTTATTATTCGCAAATTACTGGAAATATGTATTTCAGCTCAAATTCTGTGTTTCCAGTGTTATAACCGAGATGTCAACAGAAGGTGAAAAGTGAATATAGTAAGTCCTAATTATTGATAATTAAGCTTTCAAACTAAAGTAAGTAGTTTTGAGTTTAAAAAAATACTTAAAGTGTGACCTACATAGTAAAATGATGAATGATAATTTTTTTGATTATTAATATTTGGTGAATACATTGAACGCATTGTTTGAAAATTTGTTCTTTTTTTTTTTTTAAAGAATACTAGCAACGTGGGTCACACATTACTGGTATTCTTGTTAACCCCTCCAGCTAAACTAAATGCTTGTGCTAGGAGTGTGTTCACGCCGGTAGTGCACTGGGTGGGGTTCGAACCCGTAACCACTTGATCGCAAGTCCGACGCCTTAGCCATTACGCTACCGCCGCTATATACCGCCGCGATCTTTTGTTGAGTTAATCATAGTTTGTGAGTAAAGTGTTTATGAAATAAGAATTTTTAATTTCACATTTATATTTCTAGTTCGTTTGATCGTTTGTCTAAAGTCACGTTAGTTTTTTTACCTTAGAGGTGGATCTTTTTTAAATTGCAAACGAATAAAATTAAAACCTATCGAATGAAAAAAATATATTATTAAGTTATGCATGTAAAAAAAGTAATTCCCTAAAGGTTGACTGCTAGATAATGCCATGTGACATTAAGTCTGTCCAAGGAATGTAAAACGCGTGGAAGTTTAAATAAATAAATAGATTATAAATTTGATACTTTTCAAAATTATTTATTGGCCAATTTTCTTAATGAATCTGTTCACATTGTTTCAATTCAAGAATAAATCAGCATAATCCATTCGTGTAGAATTGATGACTGCTTCTATAAGGGACTTGTCATAGCAAAAAAGGTAAATAGCTATTCTATAGAAAAGGCTTAATTAATGTTTAGCGTTCCTCATGGATTTATCGAGTTCAATTGTAGCTTTTACTTTATAAAGGTTGCGTTCGAATTCGTGTGATTCCTTCAATCCAGGTGACAAGTTACTTTTATGGTTGGGCTCAGCTTCATGTCTGTCCGATGGGTTTTTCCTTTTATTCCTCTTGGCGCGTGAGCTGTTGACGTCTTTCTTGACGCGTGAGATGTTTCCATAGGTATAACACCAGCAACCTTTTGGATTCAAAGGCTTGTTATTATTTTATAATTTCTAGTTGCCTTGTACAGTGTTAGGTACTATGTCATTTTCACAATCAGATGTATGTATTAATAATAATTTAATGTTTATAAAATTTTATAAAAGTTTAATCTGAATCATTTAGTGTGTGTGTGTGTGTGTGTGTGTGTGTGTGTGTGTGTGTGTGTGTGTGTGTGTACTACTGCTACGGCTACCACGTCACGCGTCATAGCTATTCTAATTTTATAATAATACTATTTTAGTGTGTTTTTCCTAAGGGTCCCCAGATCATCATGTAGGGGGCGACATGCTGGAATAGTTAAGATGGCGTC
Organism: Callimorpha dominula; assembly: GCA_949752705.1. NCBI lineage: Eukaryota > Metazoa > Arthropoda > Insecta > Lepidoptera > Erebidae > Callimorpha > Callimorpha dominula. The sequence continues at coordinate 6,600,328 of OX457010.1, read as the reverse complement.
ACTAATCACTTGTGAGTGAAGTCGTGGCTACCGGACTAGGGAATGATTTCGACCCTATAAATGATCGTAGTGAAACACCATTACTGGGATAATGTTGTTTCTACTGGTAAGTAAAAATTGCCTGAAGTGGAAACTGGCTGCCAGTGGAAGGAGGGTTAAGGTTAATAAGGTGAGACGTGAGGGTCACAGCTGGTATCGTGTTTTTATTATTTTTTTTGCATAAAATAGGCATAGTTAAAGGAACCATTGTCTGTGTTGTATGCTTATTTGCCAGCTGGGTGGTATAATGAATAGGCATAAATACCCAGACTTTAGGCCAAGTGCTAGAACTCAATATTATCATATCCCATAAACACCTTCAAATAGTAATCACGAGAACAATAGCACCATAAACTACACAATTACATCTCATTTTACATCATCCGGAAATTGAACCCTGGACTTAATAAGAAAAGCGACCGGCCAACAAATCAGTGCTATGTAATTAACATTGAACATGTTGTACAACACATAACGGCGAACAACACATCGATAACAACACTACAGACGTAGATTACACTATACAAGTAAATAACAGAAAATCAAGTAGGTAATTTCACAACAAGTAATTTAAGATCGTTACAGAAATATGACTGACAAGTTGTTGAAAATGAATCAGAGATACAAAGATCCTTTTTGATGGTAAGAGGTTACCCGTACCTACAGACACTGGTAACCCTATCCACGAGCGGATGAGGATTTGACCGGAAAAGACATGATAGACACGAGGCAACCGACCACGAGGCAGCCATGATCTGGAGGTGAAGTTACATTTCTACTCAGATGACACACCAAAAGTCTCCAGACTCTTCTAAAGAGGTACATCTGTGAGTGTCCATCTCCTACTACATTTAAAATAAAATACTTTTATATTAGCCGTAGAAAAAGAAACGAGAGAGAGAGAGAAGAGAGAGAGAGAGAGAGAGAGAGAGAGAGAGAGAGAGAGAGAGAGAGAGAGAGAGAGAGAGAGAGAGAGAGAGAGAGTTTATTAAAGAAGGGAGTAATGTGTTAACACTTTTTATACTTTCGCGACTGTATTAATTAGCATTAAATAGTGTTAATTAGCGAAGGAATCTGAATCCCTTGAAACAAACTTTTCTTGCCAAGGTTTACTCTTGAAGTCTTTTCGCTCTTTTGGAGCGAAAGGCTAACCAGCCCACATTTATTTACTAAATGGTACCAACTAAACTGTGCTTAAGTGCAGTTGTAAGCATAGTTGAGCTATCAGACGCTTTGCACCCATGGAAGCGCTGTGACGTTTCAGGTTTACCCGAAAAATGCTAAAACCTTGTTTAATAGGGAAAACAGGCGTGAAATGTCGTACTTTCGATGAGTACAATATTTATATGATAGCATTATTTTTCTAACAATAGTTTAAAAAGTTAAGTAGTTATTTTTGAAACACGTAGCTTGCGCTCCTGCCTTTTTTACTGTCTCGAGCGTGAGTGTGGAGTACGTACCAAGAGTCTAAAGCGCTCTATGGTAAGTTATAAACTATAGACGCTATACATTACAGTTTCTGTATCAAACTTTTACAACATATATTCACAGGAACACTTATTGTATGATCTGGTTTAATATTACGATGATATATTAAATGCATGCACCTAAAGTATGTGCTACAGACACATCTACGTAAATATGTTGTTTTAAAAGAACCCCCGTCAAAACAAGGTATTGACCTTGTTTTTACTTAGGCATTACTGCACGAGTAGTGACTCACTAACGACATTTTTATTCATATTGTTAGATCCTACCGAAAGAAAATTGTTCAATCTATATAAGTGACTTAAATGAAGTTAAACTTCTTACATTTATTTTTACAGTACAAAAGGTACCAAGAGGCGCGGCGTTGCAAAAGGCACTGCACATAATGCAACTTAACTCCAGTGTTAATTTGCTAAGCCCCGCCGTATGACAGCGCTCCATGCGAACTACAAAACATATAGCTGAATAGCATGTTGGAACTATATGGATAAGACGATGACAATGGACTTTTGATTCTTGTTGTAAAGCAGATATGACTAAATATTATACGGTCTGTTAGTTTTTTTAAGACAACGACAACGAAATCTTCGTGTGTCAAAGGTGTATATTACAGACCATAGACAAATGAACACTTAATACACAAACATTGGGAAATAATTATTATGTGTGTTACATAGTTTTTGCAGACAAAAAAAACGGTTTGGATAAAAAACTTTATTACAACTCGTATGCTATGTAGAAATTTTAATAAAATATTCTAATCTACTGTGTACGTTCGAAATATCACAATTATCACAATTTTCACGTGGGAGAGCCATGCTTCGGCACGTATGGACCCGGCTCGACTCCGCTCGATACCACGGCCTCACAGAAAACCGGCAGTGAAACAATGCTTGCATTGCTTTTCGCCGCGTGAGTAAGGTTACCGGAGGCCCTAACCCTTCCCTCTCCCCTATTCCCGTCCTTCCCCTCTCCCTCTCTCCTCCCCTCTAATCCTCCTCTCCCGTCTTCCTGCTCTTCCCCCCTCTTCCCCTATTCACACCTTAAAGGGCGGCAACGCACTTGTGACTCTTGAGTCACAAGTGCGTTACCGCTCTGTAGATTTAGGCGGTAGTCAGTTACCATCAGGTGACCCATCTGCTCGTTTTTTTTTTTTTTTATTATTTTTAAAAAGACGACTCCCGCATTAGGAATTACTCCTGTGTCGCGGGGGACTTTACAAACATATAAACAACGGACACAAAGAACACCCAGACTAGGGTGGGAATCGAACCCACGACCTCTGGCTCAGCAGTCAGGGTCACTAACCACTAGACCAACAGGCCAGTCAGTTTGCCCTTTATATCATAAAAAAATTACAAAAGTCTTAAACATTTTTCTGCACCACCCAATGTTTTCTACAATTTTTCGCGTTGTTTTCCAAAGGACATTTTCACACATTTTTTTCATATCCTACACATTATGTGCGCCTTCTTCGCCACCTATATTACTCTTCACACCTATCACCTTGAACCAGCGAATAAAACGTGATAGAACAAATAGCTTATGCCTACTTTCCAAACACTGCAATATTTTATCGACTTTCTCAAAGTGATTGTCCTGTCCACTCAAATCAAACTTTGGAGCGACGTGCATACGACGGACTATAATAGTCTTGATATTTTCTTTATCTCAGCCTTCTCAGTTCCCAGTGTCCGTATAGTATTACCTGTTTGCGGATTATTCGCAAATATTACGATACTAGTATTATACTAGCTGTGTTCTTGATACTTTATAGGACGGTATACACTGACGCGCTTTTGTTCCGAAGTCTACCGGGTAGAAATAATTAATAGCCTGTACTGTAAATGTTTTGTGGCATAAGATGTTGTTTATGTAAAGCGTATGGAAATTAGGAAACTGTGAGCATTGTGTTCGTAGCTTTAGAGCCGTTGATTTAGTGCGTATAAGAGAATTACCACGAGAAGCTTGAGAAATCTGATTTAAAATGTTATTGTTGATTTTTATATTTTATCTTTAGCTCGTGGCGCACCAGATGTGATCATAGGTCATCTGTCCTGGTTGAAGGGAGCTCTCTGTTTGTTGGAGGGACATTGGGTTACTCCTTCTACACGAGTAGGAGATATTAAGAATTTGCAGTTTTTAAATGTATTCTGGTTTGTGCTACATGTTTTCTTTAAATGTAATATGTAATACCAGCGATTGTCTACAATGTCTACTTCTTTCTAGAATAACTGTATTCTACATCATTATATGTATGTATATACACCGATTTTGTCACCTTTTGATGTAACGACTCTGTATATAAAAAAAAATGGACACCTGAAGCAACAAAAAAATTTGAGTTTTTTGTGCGGTCCCCTATCTATAACTCGACCATAGGCCAATATGAAAACGCCCAGAAACTACTTAATAGATTACTTAATAATTATATCACTCGCCACAGAAGTATACAAGTTATTATAAGTGACTTGACACATCTCACACACGGCCGTCTGATCCCGAAATAGGCAGAGCCAGTACTATGGTAACCAGACTGCTGATAAACATACTTTTATATTTCTAAATACATACGTATTATAGATAAATTTCACCCAGACACAGAACAAATTTTAATATGATCGTATGGTCATCATATAATTATTTGTCCTGGGTGGGATTAGCACCACAAGACCAATAGGCCAGTCTCTAAACTTCAGTAAATTCTGATATTTTTCTGTGGCTTCACGTGTGCACCCGGTTTTAATCTGCCACTTTGTCCGAGCACATCACAAAGATACGGCTAAGTGTGCGATTTCATTTGTCCCTTTTATTATCATTTCAAATGTGCCCTTTTGTTTTTGTTTATGTAAGAACATTCCAATACGAACTGGTTATATTTAGCCTTAATAACAAAGGTTTTTACTTCTTTTTTTAACCGCTTTGGTCAGTTTTACTTTGGACATTTACTTGGAAATTTTTTATTGTAGTTTTTATTATAAGTATAGATGAATATACTTATGCAAATGATTCCAAATTAATACCGACTTGTTATTTGTTATCGAAAATCAATATAGCTTAGATTTCCTGTGGATTGACTGATTTTATTGTGGGTTATAGTCATTAAAAAATTAAGTCAAATCATATTTTAGAGCGACTTAAATTGAATTACCTATTTATTGAAATTTGATAGTAAATTTATAAATCAGTCCTCAAATTACATATTACATATTCTTTTAAAATCTATAGGACATAATAAAAAAATAAGTTTAACTTTATTAATTTGTAATCCCCGATGCAGTAAGGAGGGATGTAATAAGTTTGTTCGTCTGTATCTGTTTGTGGCATCATACTAAACGGATGGACCAATTTGTTTGGAAAGTGACTTGATCGAGTGTTCTTAGCTATAATTTAAGAAAATCAATTCTGCCGTTCGAAACTGATCGGCTTTTTTCTAATTATTAATTTATACTTGTTATAATAACTCTTTATAAAAATGCGGGTTTTGGCTGTTCTGAATTTTCCCACCGTAATCTTAGAAATAAGTGTTCAAATCGAGGACAGCACACACATAGACAAATTATCGTATACATTTCTAGTATTCCCATACCGACAATACTAACTTATCAAGATAAGCTAGCATAGATAATCAGATGTCTGTCACCTCTCCTCAGGCGGATACGACGTCGCACGCTTACAATTTAGTACCTATTAATTTGTAGATAATCTTGAGCCGCACGTCTCAGGAAACTAATCTCGTTTTATTTCTTGTTACCTACTGTTAGTAACCCCATGTTCGTATACTGTACATAAGAGACATGCAAATTTTAGGCGAAATAAGGAGACTAGTTTTCGGCTTCTAAAAACAGTATGAGGATAGTCATGATCTTCATTATCTGAATATAGCCATTGATCAGGGATTAAGATTTGCTAATCTACAAGGTCATGTTGTTGACTGTTGGTAAGCCAATTTAAGTGCAGGATCCTTCGACTTATGTTGAATTTCAAACAAAACTTCTAAATGTTCATCATTTTCCCTCTTGGTTGAAGGCTGAATTGCAATGTACATTTAACTGGAAATTTAAATCTATTCCATTGAATTCAACCCGTTTGTTATGCATTACAAAATGTTAACAAAGGTGTAAAAAACTAACAAAAATAGTCTCAATTTTGGACCCTGATGGGCAATCAAATCTATCTTATGGAAATCGTACATTTTTCCGGGATAAACCTATGTGCTACAGACTATAATCAATATCTGTGCAAAAATTCATCCAGATCCGTTCAGCCGTTCTGGCGTGATTGAGTAACAAACATCCATCCTTCCGAATTATCGCATTTATAATAGTAGTAAGTTGTTCATGTTATGGTCATAATAATATCTGGTGTTAATTACACAACTTTGTTTTTTTTTTATCTCTCACTTTTTATTTATAACTTACACACATCAGTTAAAGCTAAAATCTAAATGTTTTATGTAAATATCTTATTATCAAATAATGTCAAGCTTCCTGTTTTAAAAGGAAGAAAGTTTACAACTTACCTTAGACAACAATTTCCATTTTTAACCGACTTCAAAAAAGGAGGAGGTTCTCAATTCGTCGGAATCTTTTTTTTTAAGTATGTTCACCGATTACTCGAAGACGCGTGAACCAATTTAGAAAATCCTTTTTTTTTTAAAGGGTATAACTTCCCAGGTGGTCCCATTTAAATTTTATCGAAATCGGTTGACCGGTGTCTGAAAAATCAACAAATATCTAAAAATACAATTTTTATATGGATGATATTTTCGTTTACTCCGAAACCTCGCTGTCTCATTGGAGCAGTAGGTTTAGTTGCCTTACCCATATTATATTTAAACAAAATACAATTTATCATGATTTTAACGCACTGCTCCAATGCGTTTAGTGGCAAAATAAACGCATTGGAGCAGTGCGTTTAGTTGGTCTACCTACTTTCCACTAAAAAGCACATTGAATTCGGTGATACTTTTTTTTAAAAGATAATGATTAACATCGGAAAATGCATGTTTCCAATACAACTAAGATAAACTTTATCAGTCGGTATGTTTATAAACTTAAAGTGGCAGCAATTGCCGTGGAAATGTGATACATAATCTACTTCCCTTGAGTTGCAGAGCTTAATCAGCTGATAATAACTGAAGATTGAACGCGTGATGCATTAATCGGAGCCGAGAACACGACGCCAGTGACGTCAGTGCTGTACAGTTAGCAAAAAATGTGAATAATATTTTTTTACTACGTTTTTATTAACATGCTCTCTTGTAAGTCTGTTCGTTTTAAATTCTGTTATATAATTTAAATTTATTATCTGATGAAACTAAATTTAAAAAATAATGGCAAAAGATAAGTAGATGAAAAAGTAGAAAATAATTAAGCATTGCAATAAACTTTATTTAAAAAAAATAACAGTGACTGTGATGTATTGAATTCCGCCCCTATCCATTTACCGTATGTACAAAGATGCTAGCATATCTATACTAATTTAACAAAGCTGAAAAGTTTTTTTTAATTTGATTGTTTGTTTAAACGCGTTAATCGCTGGAACTACCAATCTGACAAATCTTTTTTTTGTATTCAATAGAGTATTCAATGAGGAAAGGTATAGGCCATGTAACAGCATGCTAGGAATCTTAGGAGCAGAACAGTGATCATGATGGTACGGCATGTTCTATATAAGGAGTGTTAAAGGGTTTTCGTTCCATTTAGGTCATTATCGTTACAACAAATATGTTTAAACATTGTATTAATATCTTTTAAAATGAAGAATATTCAACCTAAAATACAAATGCATCATTATTGTTACCATAACCTATCCTACCCTACATGGAACCTTATTAATCTTTAAAACATCGGTACTCCCCTAAAAGATGAAAATTGTAGTCGATTTGAATAAATAACTTTTATTTTGCGAACCCTACCTGCTCTCATCTACAATAATCAGCCAATAAACATCTCTCAGACATAGTATATAGACAATAAATGAACAAATGTCTTCATTATAATATATAATAATATGCATTAATATCTCAAGGTAATCAATTCACTCGAAAAGTGGATAGGTTTTAATTGATTTTGATGTTCTAGGCTCTGAGAACTTAATGTACGTAAGTTTAATAAATATAATAGTTTAATTATATGATAATTAAGTTGTAATCAAAATATCGTGAGAGAAATGATTATAAACAAATGTTGCAATCATAAAACAGTTTTATTTTAATGTATCTTATGTTGTACACTTTCGTTGTATAAAAAAAATGTTATCTCCTTTTACAGTAAGCCACGAAAAACGATTAACACTTTTTAGTGTAAAGATCACCAAACCAAACATAGTTTTGAAATACCTTATTATATTTTTGCATAAAAATACATAATTGTGTCTTTTCAGGATATTCACCTGCAATGGCCTTGCTTGTGATGGAACACCGTGTGGTTTGGTCGGAGTACGACACACCACTTCAGCCTTGGCTCCGGTGAGGTAATGACCACGAGTCATCTCCTAACTTTTCCACACTATAAAAAAAGGATAACCAATTAAATATTCGTAGTTTTATTTATTGTTGTGTTAGAGAACGGCCTCACTTGGTAATTGGTAAATGTTCACTGACTTTCATTGCGGACTGTATTTTCTAAATTACTAATAACACTAACAACTGAAAAGGCTGTCAATTAAATCACCTGTAGTAATACCCCGGTGCGATCTAGTGCTTAAAAATCGATATATTATAAAAAAAAATACTAGTACTACTGATACATATATACAATCACGCCTATTTTATTTTTATTTTATTTATTTAGGTTTACCAACCATTGTTTACATTAAAAATTAACAATAAGTAAATGCGAATATACAAATAATAATATAACAATTTCTTATAGGTAACCCCATATATAATATGCAATGTTACATAGTAAGCTTACACTTAATTTTTATATTTCTATATAAAATACAGTAGTTATCATAAACCGTACCTAGGTTTCAAAAGAATATGTTGCGATTAGACTTGAGGGTAAAAATGCATTTTTAATTTTTATATCTGTTTGAGAAAATGCCTATATTTCCAAAAGGGTAGGCAGGCAGGCAGGGGCGTATTAAATACCCAAATTTTGTTAACTATAATTTTAGTAAAGCTCCCACCCACGAGGCAAGACTATGAGACCGTCAACCGGGCACTTTAGGAAAAAAAGAGATGGGAAAATTGGTTGTGTAAATTAAAAGGAAATTGTAGGTAAGATAGTTGCAGTGATAGATAGATAATCCCTAAGATGATAATAAAATGGCCACGTAGAGCTCCTTTCCATTCCAACAAAATGGAGGTTCTAGCACTCTTCTTAAACCCGTATATTTTTTTTATGTATGACGTATGACTTTATACAGAGTAGTCCGATTTCCATAATTTTTTTTTATTGTATAGAGTATGGTTCGAATTTGGTCCAATTGAAATTTCAAATAAAAAAATCGTTAGAAAAATAGGAGACGAATAATTGTTCAACTGTTGACTTTACACCTGTGAACCGATTTTGTTGAAACTTAGCACACATATGTGTTTCTAATGGCACTACAACATGACGGGACCTGTACTTGATTATGTTTGTCTAGGTTTTGCTCGTGGCTTCGCTTGCGTAAAAATTATATAATTTTTCCTGAGGAAGAGCATTTTTCTGTACCCCTGCAACGTGATCCGAAATTTCATGATGATGGTTCAGCAGTTAACGCGTGAAAGCTCAACAAACAAACAAACAAACTCGCATTCACAGTTATAATATTAGTATTGGAAGTAAAGATTCTAAGAACTATTTAAGCTCGTCACTGTTCACATCTTCAAAAAAACATACTGTGATTAGCTTCGTTTAAAAATGTAATTATATTGTAAATTTTTAAATAGTTTCTTGTAATACAAATCACTGATTACAAATTATTATTCATTATTTTTATATTATACGGGAACATTAGGTTTTTTTTGTTCGGTCATTATACTATTCGACGTCCAACTGTGTCGATGATTGAAATTTTCGATACGACACTGAGTTAATAGAACTTGTGAGTTTGTTTATTTAAACGCTTCACGGCATTAGTTATTGTCTTTTGTAATTTAGTTTTGTTATACATAATAAAATTTAAATATTGAATTAATTATAACAAAGATTGCTTTTAAAATTCTACATTATAGTAAAGATCATAAAATGAATATGTATGTTTGTTTATGAAATTAATTCTGTCCTTGTTTCATTTTTAAATCATTTCGACATTATTTAATCGCATTCTCAATGGTATAAACTAATTAATGTATATTTAAGTCAGATAGAGATTATAGAGAACAAATCGTTATGCACTGCTTTTACAATTATGTTTAAAAGTATGGTATTAGGAGTACAGTACATGGAGCTCTTTCATAAGTACTAGTAACCCGCTTACCACATTGCAGTCATAGAACATTTGCAGTCTAAGTAATACCAAAAAATCTGTATATATTATTAGAATAAAATATTTAGCTAAAACGTTAACTAAAACATCACTGCCAACTTTAATAATATCCACGACAAACAAGTATCATTAACTCCTGTGATAAATATAAATTAAAACCACTCCACGGACTTCGTAAAGGAAGGTTTTAATGTAGAATAGAACTCAATATTCTTACCATAAGTCCACCCGTAAATACGAAATGACGCGATAAACAAATATTACCGAGATTAAGTCCCGTTTTATTATCTTGTACAAGTCACGAAACGTGAAAGATTGGTTCTCAATAGCTCTTGGACATCGTGTCATCTGGCCATTCATTACTCTCGAGTCTATTCCTAACTTTAATATGCAAACAAACTAAATAAGAGCTTGCATGCAAGTCATTTACAACAATACACTGCGTGGCATCACGCACAGTTTGCGCAGGAATACATAAATAAGCAAAGACTTGGCCGGCAGGTGCGCTCACTGATTCCCTGCAGATAATTTGCCTAACTGGTTCTTACACTGACACTACATTTTACTATAAAACCGCATACAAAACGTTTATAAAATCTACAACAGCATCCATTACTACTTGTGACGCTAATAATAATTTTTGTGACGAAGCTTACACGTCAATACATAACAGACAAGGAGATATACCAGGACCAAGTACGAGTTTAAATTATGATGCGCTGTGGTCAGTAGCATCATTCCAGAGCTGATAACAGGGCTCATTGTGATATTTAATTATTATGATTATGTTTTTAAAGAAGTGTTCAGGTTTTTCTATAGCCTTTGTCACTGGAAGCTATTACTTTTTGCGTAAGTCTTCCTCGTTATTAGTGGTTGAATAGTGCATAATGGCAGGCCGTCTTAAGATGCTCAGACAAGTAAGATTATTTTAGCTCTAGAGCCTGAAAGAGCATATTACCGGAACTTTATGTTATATTAGTGAAAATTTATGTTATAGGTCTAAATGTATGTGTTAGCTAGACTAACTTATCAGTTTGTTATTTACCCTATATTGTAGATTTAAATATTAAACTTGAATATTTAAATCTACAATATAAAAGTTTATGCAGAGTGTTAGTATTGGAAATAATTCGTTCTACACTGTTAACGCCGTGTTAGTTATCAGGTTTCTTTTACATCATGAATACAAATAAATAAAATTGAAATGTCTGTTTGAAATGTCAAAATAATAGTTTTTTAAGCTCACACAATTATGGCTCAAAATCAGTTTTAAAATTTTTTGTCTGTCTATCTGTCTGTTTGTTGAACAGATGTTCCGATTTTCACAGGACTTTCACTGCCAGATAGCTGGTGTTACAAGGAGTAACTTAAGATACTTTTATTTGGGAAAAGAATCGCCAATTATACATAACACTAGCAACCCGCCCCGGCTTCGCACGGGTAGCAGAGACATATTCAACAATCATCATCATATTTCAACCCATTTTCACAAAACCTTAACAAATTATATACCTGAACCTTCTTCATGAATCGCTCTATCTAATGGTGAAAACCGCATGAAAATCTGATCAGTAGTTTTTGAGTTTATCGCGAACAAACAGACAGGCAGACAGACGCAGCGGGGACTTTGTTTTATAATATGTAGTGATTAGCTAGTAAGTAAATATATGTAAAATATTGTAACCTATTGGTTTGTATCTCTTGTAGCTCTAATAAAGAGTACATCTATCTTTCTAGGGTGCCGAGCACAATATATAAATATGTACGGGCGAGCAAAGCCGCGCGAGGACTGTTAGTAATAATATATACGGGATCCATCGATACAATACTTTTTGTGATTCCAAAACTTATATTTTGAGGTTGGGAAGTTGACTTTGTGGTATATTAATGTATGGGAGAGTATTTTTAGAACTGCAAAGTCTTTCAGAAAAAAAACGGGTAATAATCTTCGGTTATCGATTCCTGAGATGGACGTTTGTTTGCTTACGGAACCCTCGGTGACTGAGTCAGACTCGCACTTGTCCGGTGTTTTTATTACTAAGATGGAAAACAAGCACAATACCTGCCTCATGGCAATCCTTTATCGTAGTCTTTGAGGTTTTACAAAACCTTTTTAATGCCTTTTTTTTTAATAACCTTATCTTATGAAAATCTTGTCAATATAGTATAGTAGTGGTTAAACGTCATCCCATCAGCAATATAGTCGACACAGACCCAATTAACGTTTACATCGGTCCGAGAACTAAGGAACAAAGATAGAAGTTTTTCTTCTAGGAGTTCTAGAGTAGCTAGCGGTGTACAGATACCAGCACGAGTCGTGATCACAAATTTTCAAAAATTAACAAAAATAAACTTGTTAAAAAGTTGTCACTAAAATTGCACTTAAGTATACGGTAGCCAAATAATACGTGCGAACCCAATAGACGACAAGCATCGACTGACGAACAGCGTCAGCGTAGTCAACGTCATGTCGACCAATAAAAAGTGTGCTCAGGACTCGTGCTGGTAACTTTAGTAGGTAGTTAAGACAAAGTTTAGATTGGCTGTCATTTTCAGAGTTTTGAGAACAGTTATCTAATTTGAGACCTAATCCTTTTCCACTGCCTGCACGGATAATAATATAGTACTCTAGAACATTTTACACATTGCTATCTAGACCCAAATTAAGCAGAGTTTGTGTCAGGGAATCTAAAACAGAGATAGAAATATACATATTATAAATAGGAACACCCAGACCCAGGCAAATAAATTACCTCATACTTACAAATATCGTTGAGGATGCTGCCGTGGTTATGTGTGTTCTCGCCCCATCAAAAACTCTTATTTATTTTATAAAAACTCTTATTTATTTTATTAAATATTAGGCCGCACTATAATAGATGATAACACAGTTCACTATTTAATAAAAACAAGTTAATAGACATTATTTTGACTGGTTATACCGGTGATGCAAAACTATTGGTCGATTGATAAATATTAACGAAAAGTGGGATTATAAAAGGGTAGAAATAAGTGGAGATCTATTGACTTCAGTGCGAACAGAGGTACGAACAATTTGGCAGTTACTGTTAGTTAGTGATTTTCATAGTTTATATCAGTGATTTCGAGACTGTTTCTTACATGTGGTAACCTGTCCACCTAAAACTAAACAAATCTAAACACTACTTAAATTAACAAATAGATCAACTTTGTTGTTTGTTTGTTGTTTGTGAAATAGTTTAATTTTGCTCCAAAAAGTAGAAAAAAAGATGGGCAACTAAATTTTAACATCACTATTGGAGCTTTAACATCCAAAAAACAGTGAGGTAACCACTTAATCGATATCGAAACGATGCGATGGGCGAATATCACGAGCCTTTCCGATGCCTCAATAGGGCATAAAAACAATTGGCTATAGTTAACCGCGAGCCGAGGGCATCATATTGCCGGACAATGGCCAATTAACGCTACACGCAATTAAATCAGGCTGGACCTTGACAAAGGCTTCTTAATCATCTACATAGAGTGGTTGACACTACCTTAAATTTAATAAATCTCATTTAATTATTTTTTAGTTAGTTCCTTTTCAAATAATTATAGTTTCTTAGACACTGCATGAACCACAAAATTAAAAGATAAAGAAGGATGTTTCAAGCGATCCCAGTATTGCTAATGATTGGGGTAGCTTACACTCTTTGATTTCAAACTGTGAAGTTTAAAATTCTCCAAAAATATGTCTCATCTGTGAGTATGAATCTCATTTTTAACCGACTTGAAAAAAGAACGAGGGTCTCAATTCGTCGGAATCTTCTTTTTTATGTGTGTTCACCGATTACTCGAAGACGCCTGAACCAATTTAGGAAATTATTTTTTGTTTCAAAGGGTATACTTCCCAGGTAGTTTTATCGAAATCAGTCAAGCGGTTTTTTAAAAATCAACAAAAATCTAAAAATTGTATACATCGATGATATTTTCGTTTGCTCCGAAACATCACTGTCTCATTGGAGCGGTGCGTTAAGTTGGCCTACCCATATTATATTTAAACAAAATACATCTACTTACCCCTAAAAAGCACATTGAAGTCGGTGATACTTTTTTTTTTAAAATATGATGTTGGACTTAATTTGTTTCTTGTATGTTCCGAATTTGGATTTTGAAGAGTTGAACTTTAAACACATTTGCGGCCGACATTTTTTTGTTATAACGATCCTTATTAAATGGAGAAACAAAGTTATTAAATACAAATTAATTAAGTATGAGATCAACCGTAAATGTAGCATGTAGGTTTACTCTCAACTCTATATACTTCCCTTCGACAGGTCGATAGTATCCACCGCCCACACGTCTGCTCAGCGTATTGTTCGGCTCAATCGAGTCAAGTTATTATTGCAGATAATATTTTATTTATAACGAACACTGGCCCCGTTCGAGAACAATGAGTTGAGATACACGTCATGCTGTACAACCACCGACAACGTTGTGAATTGTGATGAGTATGTTGGTAACTATAGCGAGCATGCACAGGGTTGGGGGCTGGTAATTGAAAGTTTATGATTGTACATGGTATCACATGTCGATAGCCAGGTTTCTTTTTATGATATAACCTTAATAGCATGCTTGTCTCTTCGGAAGTAGGCTAAGCTTACTGTGTACGTTGTGTTCATATTGTTTAGTCAAATGTGCTCACGTAAGTCACAAACATTTCACTATACTGTCATTTTATAAGAGAGGGGCTCATGGGTAAGTGGTAACTGAGTAGGTTAGCACATTCCAAAGTTAAGTAATACTGACCAGGTCAGTCTAGGATGGGTGACCATTCTTAACAGATTGAGACCCCTCTGTGTCTCGGAAAGCACGTTAAACCATCGGTCCCAGGTGCCACACAAAAGTCCGACAACCTGTTTAACTACAGAACTTCGATATCGCCTAGTACTTGGGTTGTAGAGGTCTGATAGCGGTCGCTTCACATAAAATATCGAAGTTCGGCCGTATCGTAGTTAGACTGAAAGCTGACCCCAACTTAGTTGGGAAAAGTCGCGGAAGATGATGACTGTAATTTTTATAAGACTGTTGGCATCACGTCTGTAATATTTAAACTGTTGAGCTTAATTAATTAACCTAAATGGGGTTAGTATAAGGGGTAGCATTGTGATATATTTTTACGTGTCCTCGTTCAGTTTCAAATTGGCGCTAGTGGTGCGGCAGAAATCTTACGTTGATATGGCGATCAGCATTTAAAAACTGTTTCACGCTTAATCTATACTAATATTATAAAGCTGAAAAGTTTTTTTGGTTGGTTGAACGCGCTAATCTCAGGAACTATTGTGTTCAGGAATTTTAGTGTGGATAGCCCATTTATCGCGCAATATAGGCTATATAATATCACGCTACAACAAATAGGAGTACAGCAGTGACCACAAACGCAGGTGAAACTGAGAGCATGGCTAGTATGTATATATATGTACAACATCCTAACAAACGTTAATGGTTTGAAAGTGAAATCCTAGAAAGATATAAACATACATAAAATCCTTATAAAGAGAGCCTTATTTGGATTTCTTCTCCCTTGTCGTAAACAAACAGTGCAGGTTAACATTTATCTTGCGATACAATCTAAATTCTATTACGCGTTCATCCCAACAGTTAACACAAACAACTACTTAAAAGGCCAACTTTCACACTATTAACTTGTATGGGACAAGGTACGTAGTTGTAACGCTATACGCACGGAAAATTATTGAGCTTATTTTGTGGGGACAACCAACAACTATATGCAGCGCCGGGTTTAATAGAGTTTTTGAGTTTTGGTTAAGTAACCAGCAATGTATTTTCTTTATTAAGAGGACATTCAGTTGGCTGTCTTACCATGATAACAAATTGCTCTATTTTCTCGCTGGATATTAGTACTAAAGCGATTTCTTTTGTACAATTAACTGCTTACCACTCTATATCTATATGATTTTTCAACAAATTATTTATTGTCGCAACTAGGCACCTTTTAACCTAATATTTTTTTGGGATTAGATTTATTTTTGAAAAAGCACTTCATAGAAACTACAAATTGTTTTAGTTCATCGCGTATTGTCACAGGTTTCGTCAACTATTTTATTGATATTAAACCGTGCTATACATATTATTAGTGTGCTGTGTTTATCTCTATTTTAAGTACAAAGTGCCGTTGTAGAGGTAGCCATTGATAATTTTCATTGCTCTTATATTATGAAAATATATACTATATCCGCCTGAAGAGTTTGTTTGCTAGAACGCGCTAATCTCAGGAGCTACTGGTCCAATTTGAAATACTCTTTCAGGGTTGGATAGCCCATTTATCGAGGAAGGCTATAGGTTATATAACATCACGCTACGTCCAATAGGAGCGGAGCAATGACTACAAACGCAGGTGAAACTGCGGGGATGGCTAGCGATTGATAAACGTAGTTTTCTGCACGGTTCGAATTATTGTTGAACAAGAAGTACTTAATAAAAAGGTCCATACGGTAAAAAATCCAAGGGCGTACAAGATGGATATACTAATTCTTTCTACTATTCTTTCTAAAACAAAAAATATATACTAGGACTCCCGGAAACCCGGAAAGAGTCGAATCTCATCCCATACCCTGAAAGATCGCCATTGTTTTTTAATAACATGAAAGTTTAGTTGTATGTGGTGCTTATCACCGTAAATACCATACGGAAGGTGAATTAATGTGTTTTAGTCAGAAAATAAAGGGCTATTTTTTACCAAATTTAATATTTAGTTCCAGGTATTTTAGGTAATTTGGAGGGAAAAATACAATGTAAGCAGACAGGATTTCTTTATGAGAATTATTCTTGGTAAAAATAATATTCTTCGCACTTTACTAAAATATATAAAGAACAGCATTCCGTAGCTACCTGTAATCGTTACAAAGGTACTGCAGTTTCACAAAAACAGGAGTTATTTCGCATTCCTTGCACTCGTTTATTTGATGTTGCAAATAGCAAAAAAGGAGGAAGTCCTAAAGTTGACATCGGTTTCTCCAAAGTCAGCAGGTCAATTTGTGTCGTTCTATTTTAACCGAATCAAAAGTTGCCTTTGTGAAGATATTTGTGACTTCAATTACATGTGTAGGCTAATCTTTCGTAGCATTTAAAAATTCGGTCACCACTTGAAAGGTTACATTACTAGATATCGGCATTGGTGATATATCAGTATCTATTGGTAGATGAAGTGAAGAAGTTGATTACAACGAGATATTGAGAAAGCAGTTTCAGCCTCATCTTAAAAAACTCAACAACTAGTATCACAACGGATAGGTCAAGTTAACTAGTAATTCCCCGTATAAATATTAATAAATAAATAACAGAATCAAGTTAGACATGTGATGCCAAACCCAACAAACATCGTGGAAAAACACATGATTGATGAGCTTTGAGTTACCATATGAGAATAATTTATTTGTGTTTATTATGTACTTCAACTATGAGGTCATTAAAAAGGTTTATTCAATTATTACATATTAGAAAAAGATCAGTGAAGCATTCAAAACCGAGAAAAAAAAGAGATTTTGTCACATACTTTAAATGAAATTTCCTAAAATAATCCCACCACATAAGGTCAGCGATCTGCACTATAGCTTCACTGCTTTTATACCAAGTTTAGACCCGTAATCATTAGTAAATCAATGTCTCCCTGTTTATTATACTTTTGATTAAAATATAGGGAGCCTTATGGAAGAATTAGCTCATCAACAAGCAAACTTTAACGTGCAGATCCAGATTTGTTTATGTTAGCGTCAGATTTATACAATAGACGACAGCGAGATGTTTATCGACTTTGTGGTTCGTAAAACTAGCACTGCACTGCATATGGCATCTCTCATTATATAATAAACTGCCAAAAGCAGTGAAGGAAGCAGACTTTAACATGTTGAAGAAAAAATTAAATGAATTATTAACAGACAAATGCTATTATACTTTAACGGATTATCTAAATGACAAACTAGACAATTAAATTTAAGCTAATTTATTTTAATTATATTAACGTCTCCTTGCGAACAGTGCTCTTAATTTAGGTACATTAGGCCCTTTACTTTAGTTATGATAGCAAGGCATCTGTTCATTATTTAAGGATATGGCAACTGACTTACTATTTTTGTTCTATAATTGACTATGCTTATAACTATTATTGTTTTTCTCTGGTGCGGACCCGTGCTTCACCTAGTTTCTCCACCTGGGTGAAGCACGGAGATCCTGTATGACATCGGATTCAATTATTTGTATCGATCTAATAATGAATTTTTTACTCTGCTTAATATAATTAATTATTTTGATTTTATTTAATGTTTTTGCATGCCACTATTCTGGTCAAAATACTTGTATCTTGAATATTCTTTATTGTAACACCATTTGTCACAGTATTTTTGCAAATAAATATGCGTCTTATTCTGATTCTGCAATTAATATGTAGTATTTGGTATAGGGCTCTGTTTCCGCATTTAGACTCATAGGCGGTCCATTATGCGTTCGAATAAGCTGACTAGGTGAGCCAACCTAGCTCCTCCCAGAAGCACAGAAGCCTCCTGGGGCTTTCACAGGCTTCTAGGAGCGACCTCGCACCCGATACGTGCCCGTTGTGTGGCCACTCCCTCGCACCGTTTCCTCCGCGTTGAGACATCCTCTGCATAGGGTACTGTCTGTCGCACTGATGGTGAATAGGTGCCGGTTTAGGGCCAAGAGGCCCGTATGGTTCCTACAACTATTTTGATGTCAAGTCGGTTAAGACTGAGCAGTCTGCAAGTTAAACGTGTTGAGATCTCCGTCAACACCAGTTTAGACTGCCTACAGCCAGGTGTGTCGGTCCAGCGACCGGTGTGCGCTTCACGAGCCCGTTGCCTTACCCATGAGCGAAGTTGATTAAAGGGAAGTGGCAGCAGTATAGTTGGACCTGCCACTGACGTTACAGATCCCTTTCTTGCCAGCTCATCGGCGGCGTCGTTCCCGGGTAAATTACTATGCCCTTTGATCCATTGAAGAATTACCCCATTGGCGGAGGCTAAGCGCTCTAGCGTCTGGAGGCATTCATAAATGAGACCAGAGTTCATGGTGTTGCCCTCCAGGGCCTTCAGGATGGCCATACTGTCTGACAGTATACGGATGTTGTACTCCTTTATACCTTTTGACATAACCACGGTGGCGGCGTAGGTTATCGCAACATACTCACATTGAAATATGGAACTGTGTTGGCCCAACGCCAGTGATATTTTTATATTTAAGTCTTGTGAGAAAACTCCGGCTCCAGTCCCTGACCCCATCTTGGGACTGTCCGTGTAGATCCGGACTTCATTTATGCCAGACTGATCTCGGTCGTTTTCGTATAGTTGTATTCGGTACTTTCTTTCGAAGATGTGTTGTTTAGGGATCCTGTCGCATGGGGCAGCTATTAGTGGTTGATATTCCACTAATTGAGTCCATAGTTATGAATGGGGACCCTCTCTAATATGTAGTAAAACTCGTAATGTTACGTATACCTGTTTGTACAATACCAGCAGGGTCATGCAAAACCCTTTTTTGTCCCTATAGACAATTTGGTCCCGTCCTTTGCTGGTTTGGGCCGAAAAGTGATCTTCGTTAGACGTCTACAAATATGTACCCTGTGCTAATCCGAGGAACATGTATCAATTCAGAGCGGTCCAATGTGTGGGTCATATGTTTGGGCAGAACATAGCGGAATACAGCAGTCAGTCCCCAAGATAGATAAATAGATAGATAGATAGGTACTCTTTATTGCACACCAAAAAAGTATTATACAATCTAGAAATTTAATATAAAGTAGGATCAAGGATCAAAGGGAGGATGCTTTACCTTTTCTTTTACCCATAAAAAAGTTTTCTAGCCAAGCACCGCACCGTGGCCTAACTCCTTAAATGATTTCTCTCAAAATGGAAGACATGTAATTTCTGAGAATAAAAAAAAAATATTTAATACTGTTTAAGAATAAATTTCTGTAGCTCCTTAAGTCACATAATTTGAAGTATACTTCATAATGAAATAAAGAGTTACTTTGATAAAGAACGTACATTATAATTGCATTGTAATTTATCTAAAATATGCATGTATGTAGAAATATATAAGTATGTTTGTCAGCAGTTTGGTTACCATACTACAGGCTCTGCCAAGTTTGGTATCAGACGGCTGTGTGTGACATGTGTGCAGTTATTATATTATTATTAAAGATTCCTTTTCAGACATAAGCCACTTACACAGACATAAGGAACCCATTTGCAAAATTTATTTCTTCCCTTAAGTCACTCAATATTGGAGTTATAAAAACAAGTCTTGATCTGTTTAAGGGTACGTTTAGAAAGGCTTTATAATCAAATAACTTATTCAACAAACGTTTTACTATTAAGATTGTGCCATTTCTAGAAACATTACGATTATATCGAAGTTGCGGCTTCCGGTGGAAGCTAGATAATATTTAATTGGCGTGAAAACTCAATAATTGGAGATAAAAATCAGCTGCGGAGCAAACCAATTATATCTGGCAGTGTGGCGGCCGCCAGCGCTTGTCGATAGTGATGGACATGTAAATGATGATCGATGAAACGATAGAAATTTTATTTACTTTTTTCGTGTATCAGTTTGCTTCCTTTTCAAATTTCTCTCGGAAATAATAAATAGGCATGAACGTTCCTGAGCTATAAATATGCATTATGGTGGAGGATATAATTTTTTTTTTGTATCTTTTACAGTTAATAATAACTGAGCAATAAGTAATTTACATATACGGAATTATAATCACATAAATTCTTGTGATTGTTTTTTTTTGGAAAAGTTGAATTATTAAATTTATTTTGTTTTTTTTTTGATAATTCGTTCTTATCGTTATTTGTTCCTAATAATTTTAAATACACTGTAACAAATATTTATGACATATAGAAGAAAACTTTTCCAAATTACAGCCGTGTTACATTGTTTCATGTTTATTTGTATTTTTGCAAAAAGTAAATGTAAATGGTTATGAAAACTACGTCCACTGAACAAATTTCAGAATCACATGTATAATAATTATATACTAACGTACAAAGAAGTTACCTACATTGATAAAACATCATAACAATAAACACGTCATTAATAATTTTTCAATCCATATCCGTGTTTAAATTATCGATATCCGATAACCGACATACATCTGTCACATCACTAAAGCGTCGCATGTGGGTATTCCGTGGTTGTACCTTGCAACTCATTAGCCGCGCTATCACCGGCACATTTGTGGCTACCGCGGTCGCGTACACACTTTAATTGTTCTAACTTAACCGCAATTTAAAGCCAGTAGAGATAGCCTAGTGGAATAATTCGTTCTCTGTGGTAAAGGTTTTGAGTTCAACTTTCTGGCCACATGATTTGATATCATAATTTTTCACTTATTAAAAAAAACTGGGATAATTATGGGGATGACCGTTGGCAATTGGCAACTTCACACTTCTATGCTTATATCAGTAGATGAAGCCTCGTACCAAATCTGATTTAAAGTTTTGTATTATATTGTGAATTGACAGAAGGCAGAAGACGAAAAATCATGCTCCTATTGACACCAAATTGCCGAGACTGGGACTGATTTGTTCCCGCTTGTAGCATTTCTACAACTCTCTGCATTTCATCAGCAGTCAAATGGTGTCGCTCCATGATATAGAAAATTACTCACCACTAATTTTTTTCAAAAACTGTATATCTCAAAATGATAAATACCAAATTTATCAAGCAACGAAAACACAGCTTAGCTTTTATTTTAATGAAAACAAAACACAATCGATAAGTTTCTATTTTTAAAATCAACCAGTATATGTTTTCGAGAGCAAAAACTTTGCTAAGAAAAAAATAAAATACCAAAAATAAAATAACATGCAGTTTCTGTAAATGATGTGTGTTCCTTAGACTTTTTTGAAGTGTGTATATCATCATCATCATCATCTTCATCATCATCATTTCAGCTGGTCGATGCCCACTGCTGGGCATAGGCCTCCCCTAAAGATCGCCACAAAATATTTCGGCACTTGGTTATTGTAATCATTCCGGATAATTTGTTACAAAAACATGTTGTTTATTGTGATGCGTGCAATAACCAATTAACGAACTTTAACACTCAATAAAACACCCAAATTTAGTACACATAGAGTCCAAATAATTTAATTGATACAACCTTTTTCATTGCTCGACGTTCGTACAAAAATTGGTATTTTATCACGCCGTTGTCTGCAATTGACACTTTTCGTTCAAAGCACAAAATATTCGCCGTCGTGTATCGATATGATCGCGCAAATGCACCGAATATCGAGTTCAAATCTTATGGCCCTACTCTTGGTTCACGATTTTGGAATAAACCTTTTATAAAAAGCTAGACTTAATTTTAATGAATTTGTTACAAATACTATGGTTTATATTCCTAATTAGCCTATGCGTTAATTCAGGTCTCCAGCTATCTACATACCAAGTTTCATCGCAATCGGTTCAGTGGCTTTTGCGTGAAAGAGTAACAAACATCCATCCATCCATCCAAACTTTCACATTTATAATATTATATATATAGAGTGGGATTCTGTTAACTAAATTTTAAAACCGTAAATACAACGATGTATTAAAATCGATTCAAATTTCGAGATTCCATAGTATCGTATAAAACGTCGCCTAACATTCGAAGCTCGCGTGAACGATGCCATCGACTCGCTCCGGAATCGAATACATTATCTCGAATGAAAGAATCCACAGTCGCATAATTTGTACCAATATTCCTTGAAAATTTCTCAGTGCGATATGGTAACGCGGTCGATTTAGATCCGTTGAACAAAACAAAAGGAATTTTGCCTTTAAATTGTTGATCTTTAAGTAATTTTATGTATTTAAGCGAAAAGTTTGCCTTTACAGAAGTAAAGGCACATGTACACTATTTTAGTAAACAAATATGTCTTGCAATAAAGGTATTCTTGCATTTAAAATTAACATATTATAACATATTTTTGCTTATTATCTATTTTATTGTTTTTATCGTAGTCAATGGGATCCCAAGTAAGCTCATGATCAGCTACCTGCTTTCATACTTCTTTATCTTCCTTTCTGCCCATGAATTTTTCACAAAATCTATTTATTATTCCTTGGGTCTTCTGCTCTTAAAACTCTATATTCCTTCTGTCTTTTCAAAATTTCTTTCATTCCAAGTAGAAGTTTTTAGAAGATGCAATTGGTTTTTATTATAGTCTCTGAAATTACGACATATTACTGGCTGGCTTTTTAATATATTTTTTTTTATGGTATAGGGGGCAAACGAGCAGACGGGTCACCTGATGGTAAATGACTACCGCCGCCCATGGGCACCTATAACTCAAGAGTCACAAGTGCGTTGCCGCCCTTTAAGGTGGGAATAGGGGAAGAGGGGGAGGAGAGGAAAGAGCGGGATGACGGGAGAGGGGGATTAGATGGGAGGAGAGGGGGAGAGGGGAAGGACGGGAATAAGTTGGCAGGTTGATGTCCCTGTCGTAGTGGCCTCTCCAATCCTATGACGCCTCCTCGAGCTACTGCAGATGTAGTCCCGTTTCCCCATCCGAGAATTGCGGTATCCCTTACCCTATTTCCTACGCTCTATCCGCTTTACCCGTGGCACAAAGCATTCAGCTTCTCTGATGGTGAGTAATTTCCGTTTCATCTTTTTTTTTTTATTGTGTTCAAATCCCCACGGATCATCACCTTACCGAGGGTGAAGTGGTATGTCGGACTCGAACCGACTAAAACCACACGGTGTTCCGTCACAAGTGAGTCTATTGCAGGGGACCCGGGATACCCTAGGAAGGAAGCTTCCGGGAACCCCTGCAGACAGTGGCCTCCTGATCAGCAGGTGACCACACCGTGCGACAAGGGGGGCCCAACAGGTTTGGTACACTGAGCGTGTAACTAGCACTTTGCCAACCTTGGTAAAATTATTTTACAAATTAGTCCATAAAATAAATAATTATTTATATGGTGATAGAGATGACATAATGGTGATGATGTCTGATGGTAAGTGGTAATATAGCTGAAGCTTCTGTCCGTGAGGGTCTAGCAATCACAATGCTTGCTGTACCACCAAAATTATGTTGCATTGATACATAGGTTGTGTGGCTGTCATGAAATTTGAATTACAATTGAAAAATTCAATAAAAGGTGCATTTTATGGGGTTTAGATTACATCCGCAAATTCTTAGAAAAAAATATATGGTGTGCTTTAAAATGAAAATGATACAATATTTATTTCCTTTGAGTATGTACTTCTTAAAAAGCATACTTAAACGACTAACTGAACAGAAGCTGGCTGGCTGGCTGAATAGTATTGCCAGAGAAAAGAAAATATATTTTTTCTTATAATATACTGTTTAATATTGTGCCTAAGTCACATCACTATGCTTTTATGATTTCCTATTCCACACACTAAGTGCGTTTATTCATACAAAGCCTCAATGCTTGCCGATTTCAATATCGTTTCTTCGTATTCGTAAGAATCGATTCAAGTTTACGATTATGCATTCGATATTCAATCAAGGAATGGACAAAGGGTGTCTACGGGTGGCACTGTTAGGTTTCGATGACAAACTTTATTTTTCTTTTTAATTATGCAAAATTATTGTAAAATATGCTTTGTGTCTTAAGAAATACAGAATAAGGTTTATACTTAGGTAGTTTTGTAGTGTTAAATGTAAGTTTGTTTTCAGTTTATTGCGATGTTTCCATAAAGCGCTGTGTCAAAGCGGTTCTCCGTTATATGTGTTATAATGCAGTGCCTTGAGCACTTCTATGTAGTACAATAACGTTGTATTATAATTGCAAATGGCTATTGTTGTATGTTTTCCTGGTACATTGCGTAGGATTGTCGATTGATGATTGACGAGAAGGATTTATGGAGGACGTTAGGAGTATGTACTTTAGATATGTTATAAATTTTCGAAGGTAATAAGTACCAACATGCCAAGTAAAATTTATGGCGTCTCTTGTTCATGGTACAACAGCTTAGCAAGGATTTGCACTTTTGGCGACTGTTGTTTACAACGTGTTATGGTCTTCAGTTCAGGGTTTACAGGTTCATCCAGACAACCTTAACTGATCCGAGGACTAGAACGTTTTCATACTTGCATCTCTTTTCGTTCAATACATTGTTGTGAAATAAAGAGAGTGGTGATGGCGATGAGCGGTCATTACCTGGTAGAAAGTGATGGGAGCTAAGAATTATGTTTTGTTAAATAAATCTTATCACTAGTTTTTTTGAGAGTCGGGTTTTTTAAATTAATAAAAATTTTGCAATACTTTTAACTACTATAGGTAATAGGTAATCTCACTTGTGATTACAATCTTATTTTTTGTTTTATTGGGTAATGGAATAGATTTGATTATATTATCAAATCTACAAGTGGTGTGTTGAACACCAGAAGTGGAACACCAATGCCTTTTAGTCCTGTTACAGTTAATTTTATTATCACTTCATGCCTTAATAACACCAGTAAGATACGAGAAACATTGACTGTCGTTAATGAACTGACAAAAAACTGACAAAAACAAATATCGAATTACGGAAAATCAAGATCAAAATATCGTGCTTTAATGTCGAACAAACATAAACTACTCGAAGAAATTACACCGTAAAAAAGTCAACGGTTGAAAGAAATCCCATTGTGTGTACATTTCATTATTACGTCAACACCTGCTACCATGAAATCTAATCTTTTATCAACGGCCTTATTCAATAGTGATCTAATCTTAATGTATTATTATCTTAATGTAAATCGAAATGCTTTCAAAAACACATCCGTATCGATTAAAGACATCAAGAATCGAAATCCAATGCTTTTTATTTGAGAGGAATATATTTTATTTTTCTGTGTTACCAGTAATGGTGGTTTACCAGAGAAATTGTTTAGACTAAACTGAAATAATACGATTAATTTAAATGATAATTATGGTGAACGCAGAATACATTAGGAAACTGAATTGTAAAGACTTGTTGTGTGTATTCACAATCTTGATATTTTTGTAGGCAACGATACATATTTTTGAAAATACTGTCTTCTGATCAGATAAATTTCTATGTGAGGTTAATTGTCAATGAATTTGGATACAATTTCAATGCTAATGTAGGTTACCATTTTCTTTAATTGATCATACTTCTAACTTTACTTTTTAATGTTAAATATTCTATTGTCTCTGATCCGTTATAGGGTTTCTATGTTTCTATCTTGTAAGGCTATCTAAAAATAGTTTTACGCATTTCGTGGAGAGTATTGTTCTAAGTAGATATGTCTAAATGTGGCTTAAACTCAAATACATACAAAAATATTTATTAGACCAGCTCTGCTCTGCTTGTGTTTGTGTGCGAAAGTGAGGTCCATCCATAGTGCGATTTGGTTGTCCTGAAAATTATTATTGGATATTTTCTGCATTTAATCTTAGGCAATTTTCTGACTCTAAATAAAGCCACAGGATATATTTAGGTAGATGTGTGATGTGTTTGTAGGTCATGTTTTATCATCTAATAGTACAATATTTTAGCTTTTTTTTTTAAATTTCTATTTAATTCAATTCTTTATTACGAATTCTAAAATGTTTCGTGTACTCTCAATTTTGGACCCTGATGGGCACAGCATATTTATAAAATATTTATTAATTTTTACTTATATTTACATATATTTTCATTTAAATTTATATTTACTCTAATTTAAATATTGACAGATAATAAAAAAAAAAATTATTTGGACATTAATATAAATAAAATAACTGTTAACTAAGTAGTATAATAAAGTAACCATATTATAAAAAAAAAAACAGACAAATATTGAAAGTTATATTAATTTAACTATTAAAATTTGTCATTTAAGTACTCATCTATACTAATTACTATATATATTATTCTAATAATAAACTTTAATAAAAATAACATTTATTTCTCACCAACTCAAGCATAATATAAGAGAAACAACAACGTTGTTTTTTTTTTTTTTTTTAGAGAATATTTTTCAGGAGCCAGGTGGTATTCACAGTTTATCACCAGGATTGAATCTTCACAATAACAGTGAATCACTATCAGTCAAAACCGCGGACAACCACTGTGCACTGTAAGCGAGATGATTCAAGGTTAGGTACTATTTACCCCTGAAGATAGTGAACCCTAAAGATGTATGCATGTACTTCTACCCATGACTAATGTACCTTCTTATAATTGGAGGCTAGCTATTAATAGCTGTTGTAAAACTAAAACAAATATACTAATGAAGTTTATCTTTCCCGCTCATCACTATTAAAATACTTAATTTGCTTAATTAACACTATTCCAGAACCAAATTCTTTAATGCGATTATTCATTAAATTAATACAGAAATCACAAAAATGTTAACGACTCTAAAATGTATTTAACGTTTATATTTATTTATTATTTAAGGTAAACTAACCAATCCTAGTCCCTGAATCGTACAATTCCCAAATTTAACTGTGACCGTTTAAGTTAATTATCATTTACATAATGTCATTTTATTCACCAATCAGCCTTCGTGGGAAAATGATACGACATGTACAGCTACATCTATAGCAGGTGCATCAAATTAACATACATAAGAAGACTAATATCACAATGTTGTCGGTAATAACTTTTATTTGACCTTCACGTGATTTGGTAAAAGTTGTATTAATGCTTGTAACATGTTTTTAAGAAAGATAACGATAAATCTGAAACATCAACGCGTGTGTTAGACACATTTAGATTGATATAATATTTGTGAGTTAATAGTTTTACTAAATTATAATTTATTTATTATTCTAAGCAAGATCTAAAAACAACCTTTAGACTGTTTCCCAATTTTATGGTGAAAACAAAGCAGTGAAAAAAACAAACAAAGCTAAATATAGATAACGGTAAATTTCTGCTGTAATCGGCATCGCTTGACTGAGAAACTAAGGCCCACCAATCCAGTTGTAGAAAATAGAGATAAATAAAATAAAATAAAATGCCATTTAGTAGTAGTTTACGCGTCTGTTTATAGTTAAGAACATGTTACATTCATCATTTAACAATGTTACATTGTCCTCACATTTAATTTAAGCGATGTAACCAAAAAGTTGTAAAAACATGTCGAAAAAGAGTGTCCTTGGAGTTTCTTGCCTGTTTTTCTCCATAGGAAACGTATTGGAACAGGCAACTAACTACACGACTGACTTAGTCTGACTGACTACTACTCCTGACAATTCAAAACTACCAATACCTATAATGGGTTTCATTGAAATAAATGATTTTGATTTCATTTGACATTAATAATTTAACAATATTATTTTTATAGTCATTTTTAGGGTTCCGTACCTCAAAAGGAAAAAAGGATTTATTATTACTTATAGGATCACTTTGTTGTCCGTCCGTCCGAAGGTCTGTCTGTCTGTCAAGGCCCTTTTTCTCAGGAACGCGTGGAGGTATCAAGTAGAAATTTATAGTAAATACTCAGGTCTATTGTCCCTTAGAGTTGTGAAAAAATCAAACTTCTAAGCCAACGCATTTAAAAGATACAGCCGTTTATGCTGCAAATTTTCGACACTCGTAAGGGAATCAAAACCTACAGGGTACTTCCCGTGAACTCAGAATCTTGAAATTTGGTACGAAGCAACATCATATAGCACAGATAAAGGAAAAATTACGAAAACCGTAAATTTTTAGTTACATCATATAATAAAAATATGTTACGGAACTCTCGGTGCGCGAGTCTGACTCGCACTTGGCCGGTTTTTTGTATCTACCGAAGATATTAGAATTTAAAATAAATAACCAAGAACATTTTCTATTAAACCTAAGCTCTAACTTCAACCTTAAATAAAATATTGTAAGAACTTTCCTCTGAAGATACCCGTTCAATCTTGTTCAGTGATTGATGACTTAGAACGAATGGATGACCGAATGGAATCGATTTAGTGAGCAATAGCCGCAATTTGCATATGTATAGCTGGTAAAATGAGGGTCTTTATACACTGTGATACGTGTAGGTAATGTAACTTTTGTATCTTTGAATTTGAACTTGAGATAGCCCATGATAGGTGTGTTTACCCCAAGAAAAAGGTTGCTGGATTTAAATTGACTGTAAGTTAAGCGGCAAGTTGAATGTTTTGTTCGTGGTTTGGATTTTGATTTTTTAATATGGTCTTGGTCAAGTGATTGTGTGTGATGAGCATAATCTATAATATGTATATATTTAGAAATATATAAGTATGTTTATCAGCAGTCTGGTTATCATAGTACAGGCTCTGCCTAGTTTCGGATCAGACGGCCGTGTGTGAGATGAATCAAGTTATTATTACGTTGTTTTTAGTTTAATCACGAAAAAAATAACAAGGTAAAAGAAAAGAATAACTTAAGACAATATTTCTCAATCTTAAATACATTCATATCTTCTCAATCTTAAAACCGCTAAACATTATGTCACCTCCTAACCCGCATTTCGGTAACTCACGCACCTCATTTTTTGGGTCTGCCTTTACGTCAAGTCTTATGGATCAGCCTAGAGAAGAACCAATTTGCATAATTATATGTTATTAAGCTCTTTCTATAATACGTATATACTATAAACTAATCCCACTAATCCCAATTCCCACTAATATTGTAAATGTGAAAGTTTGGATGGATGGATGGATGGATGGATGGATGTTTGTTACTCTTTCACGCAAAAACCACTGCACCGATTGCGATGAAACTTGGTATGTAGATAGCTGGAGACCTGGATTAACACATAGGCTTCTTTTTATCCCGA
Organism: Callimorpha dominula; assembly: GCA_949752705.1. Lineage (NCBI taxonomy): Eukaryota > Metazoa > Arthropoda > Insecta > Lepidoptera > Erebidae > Callimorpha > Callimorpha dominula. The sequence continues at coordinate 6,570,620 of OX457010.1, read as the reverse complement.
TATTCCCACGGGATTGGGACTTACGTGGGTGAAACCGCGAGGCGCTGTTAGTACTAAATATAAACCAAATAAGATTACACCTTTAAATAACTGTTTAGCAACTCATTGTATTTTTGTTGGTTATGAAATAATTTGAGTTGGTCTTCTTTTAAGATTTATAAGCCGGACGGTCTTAATGTTATTTGGAAGTCGTATAACTTTCAAATGTAGAAAATCACTGCATTTACGCATGTTAGGCACACATAAGAAATTATAATAATACAATGTATCTACAATTCATTGTCCAAACGATGGGTTGCGAAGTGTACCTACACCATAATACTGGACCCCGCCGGCAGCCAATGAACTAATGATCGCTTTCTATCATGTTGGACTACATGTTGATATACCTTTTTCATTTTAAAAGGATTCCTTATACCACTTCACTACGCTAGTAGTGCCATCTTACCAAGGTCTTTTAATGGGTCCACGTATTGAACCAGGTAATCTCTAAGTTTATTTGAGAAGCAAACTGCTGTGCACTCCCTCCTTTGAAGGAGTCTCTCTAAACAGTCAATCCAGTCCAGTCTAGTCCAACTCCAGTCAGTAGGAAAGGCATATATTATTAGTCAAAATAGTTACGACTATATTATTAATATTGATACTAAAACTAAACTCTTCTTGCATCAAACCACCACTTTCCCAATTAAATTCTCTCCTAAGCCAAGTGAGCGTATAGTGCATCGCAAGTACTACAATACTCTTAGTACAGGTGGCCATTTTGCGTAACAAACAAATAATCTCACATCACCATCATCAGTCTATTGCCGTCCACTGCTGGACGAAGGCCTCCTCCAAGGAGCGCCAACTGTCAGGCAGTTCGCATCCATCCGCTGCCAGCCACTTAGCCACTTAGCATTTACAATATTAGTTAAAATTAGGAAAGGTTGTTAAACTCGAATAAAAACTTTCGTGAGTGGTATTCATATTAGTAAAGATATACGGTTTTGCTCACGTGTATATTTCGGGGATGTCCGACTAGTTTCGGACCCGACGGGGGCCCTTTATCAAGGGGTGAGGCGTCCTGCCGCGCTGGTTGCAGGTGCCAAACTGGATTGTGGTCTGTCCCACCAATTCATTTGTCGTAACGACCGCCGGGATGTGGACTCCTGCGCTTCCATTGCGTTGTGCGTTGCTAAAACTAGTCGGGCATCCCCGAAATATACACGTGTGTAAAACCGTATATCTTTACTAATAGGTTGTTAAAGCTGTATTTACTTATATCTCCAAAACATTTGGTACTCTTAGCTACTAACTCTCTCCCCTCCTAAACTACTCTGTAAATAAATCATGGCTTATCTTTATAGTTCTTACGTCGCGTATCGATTGGTGCGTAATTCAGTCGCGTACGACGTTAGACCGTACAAACATGCAATCATAGACAGGTGCGTAGACAATGGCCAGTTGCGGCCGCTCACGTGCGTCCGGTAATCACCAGATATTACCCGGTATTACTGAGATTACAGCCACTGTGGGCCTTTGTTTCTATCGGGGTTAAATTCTTTCGTGTCCTGGTATTTGCATTCTACTATATTTTGTTTATTTATTAGAAAAATACATTATGAAGTTGCTAACGATTGTAATATTGTGAATTGAAGTTAAAACAACGACCAAACAGTGATTTTATTGGAAAGAAAAGTACTTTTTTATAGAAGTTGAATTGCCAGATTAAAAATGAGTTTTCAATCTATTGAATCTATCTTGAAAACCCAAATTTTTTTTGTGCACATAATTTTGGCATCGTTGAATTTTTAGTTTTTATTCAACAGTCATCATTTTGTTGATTGTTGTGAACCTACATGTTTGACCAAAATCGTATCAATACTAGAATATTATCCTAAAACCCTTGTAGTTTTTACAATATATACCTTATCGGTTTTAGAATATCGTATCCTAAATCATCGTAATAGAGACATATGGATTGTGTTACAAAATGGTGTGGTCAAATTTGAGGCTCGTACTCGTATAGTAGAACCCATAACTAACTTAGAGCGCTAACAATTTTAGGAAAATTCGTGAGTAAACCTATTTTGAAACTGACAAATTAAACTTGAAAATTGACCGATAAAGCTAATATGAGAGAGGGTTGACATGCATGTCCAGATTTTCTAAAAATGAATGCAAAAAAAGAAAATAAAATTATAATTCATAATATATGTTGTTTAAAAATGTGCTCCATGCGTGCTTTTACACAAGAAAAAATAATTTGTTTTAAGGCTGAATCAACTATTTGTTGGTCACACATAACTCTCCTACAATTTGACCTCACCTTTCTGTAACATGCTGTATACTAAAAAAGTTATAAAATTATAATAAATTTTACCGTTGATTGTACAACGCCATCAGAATAATCTTCCACTCGCAAGTGGAATAGCACCTCTTAGCTTTATAGATATTTTTGCTTCCTTGTTTACTTTCTATCGATTGTATAATAGCTTTTCTCCTGAGAAATTGTTTGAAGCGATGCTTACGGCTACTTTCTACACCACCGGGTTTCTCTTCACACTTTAACTCGAAAGCGTTTTCAAACAGCGTAATACCGTTACGCTGTGGAAGAACTTCCTCGACCTGGTTTCCAAAATTTCCAAAAGAGACTTCTATACAATGTTCTTCAAAATGCTCAGAAATTAGTTTTTCAGGGTGGCAACTCAAGAGTAACACCTCATATGTCCAAGCGTCGATGGTAAGCATGGAGGATAGTATTGGATAAGCTTCTATCAAGCAAGCCATATGCTTGTTTGCCATCTTGTAGGTAAAAGTAAATCTTATTGAGTTAAAAAATAAGTTCTAGAGATATTATTCATTGAATGTACACTTCTGTTAAACTTTAGATTGTCTGCGAAAGTTTGATGGGGTAAAAGCACTTCTACTTGCCTCCAGGAAGAGTAATTATAAAGCTGTGTCTCAAATCTCATTATTTCAATATAGTCAAAGAAAACAAATTAGAAGTTAAAAGAGAAGAAGATAGTAGCAGGGAGGAACATTGTGAGTTTCTAATATGTAGGTAGTAGAGATTTTGACTAAACTAATGTTATTTAAATGTAATTTTTTTTGGATACTTTATAAATGACTCAATGAACAAAAATGAGGATACACTTGGTCTTTAAAAAAATAATACCATAAAGAACGTAACAATATGAGTAGGTGATGGTTTTTTGGAGTTTTTAGACATATCGCTACAATTCTACGCTATGCTACCGATTGAATTCATGGTTTTTAAAAATGTGATGTATTTTGTGGATTTGGCACATAAAAGTATAATTCGTACTCTAAAACTACGAAAACACTAAAAAAACCTTGTTTTTCTTTTTTACTTCAGCCAATTAGCTAGCTAGAGTATAGCTAGCTGCCATCCGCCGAGCGTCTGAAGTGTACGAGCGTTCGTTCCAATAATCATAAATTTTAAATTTAAAACACCCCCTCGAAAATCCTTTCAACGATTTGAAAAGAGCTGATGACCTTCGAACGGTTTACTAGATTTTCTTGAATTATATCTATGAACACTCTCGAACAAGTCACCTTTCAAACTAAAAAAAAAATGACTAAAATTGGGCCATTCGTTTGGGAGCTACACACAGAAACACAGACATGTCACACTTATAACACCCCTCTTTTTGCGTCGGGGGTTAAAAGCCAAAACAAAATTGCGCTTAAATATCGATCACGGCTCTTTTCTTGGGTCCAGGTAGTTAGTAATCGTTTTAAATGTGTATTTAGTTACTTTAGTTATTTTTTATACAAATTTTTTTTTTTAACTTTTAGCAATTTTTTTGAAAATACCCACATCTTTATTTACACATTCTAAACCACAGTTTGAAATTTATAGTCGTTATTAAATTATTCATAGTCTTAAACTAAAATTACAAGTATAAACCAAAATTTTGTTAAATAACTATATTGATTAACATAAAGTAATGTAAAATTGTAATAAAGAAAGTGTACAAGAAAACTAGTTGATAATTACTGGGTACACTTATGCGCCGGAGTGGATGTTGTTTATCGCTATAAGTAGCGTTTCTTAACCGCCGCTTTGGAATGGAACGGGTCCCGGCGACACTTGTCTATTGACAATCTAATTGCGGGTAGTTATTTAAATAGAGTTGTGAATGCCATTTTAATGTTGATTTCATTAAACTTTTTTTATTTTTTAGTATAGAAATACTTACATTGAACACGTACATTAAAGAAAAGTTTACATTTGATTATTCTAAATGCAATTTTAATAAGTTTTAACTTAGCTTTTAATTTCTTTTAAGGAGGTGGTTTTAAAACTTTGGTAGTATTCAGAATACCGCAGTTATAATGCTGGTGACTAGGTTTCCATAGCTTCATATGAGGAGGAATAAGGTTTTCAAAGTACAAGTGACACCCGCTTTATAAGCAACGGTAATGGCTTTCCATGATTTGGGCAGAATGGTTTGTAACAATTTAGGAAAATATAAAAAAATAATAATAATTACTGCCTTGGACTGATTCCGCTGTCTATCTATCGAGATGACAAAGACTACAGTCACACAAGTAAATGCTATGAAGTGTTTAACGACAAACAACGTTTTATAAATATACATAATTATATTGTGTGCCATAGAATAACATTTTAGCCATACATTCTCAATAACTACCTAACATCACTACATATCACTACATCTGCTTGATATATTAAATGAGAATGAAAAGCTAAAAAAGAAAATGTCACAGTTGCACTCTCACATAGTGATGCCATTAAAGCCAGAGACAATCTCCAGCTCCTTGTTGACAGCTTTGATACTTGTAGGGATCAGAATTAGGATGCTAGAACGCCAACTGCATCAAGCACACAGCAAGATATCTAAAATGAACTATCATACACACAACACCTTAGTAGCATCCAACCAAAGTTTGTTCAAGGAGTTGGTCATTCCGGGCTTAAGTTCAAGTGTAGGTGACAGTATTCAGCCTTCTATGATAAAAGACCTTACTGGAGATGATGACACTCCTAAATCATTTAAATCTAAAAGGATTGTCAAATGTAGTATGAATAAATTTAAAAAATATATCAAAATTAAGAAATTTATCACCAAAACAAAAAAATTTGTTCTCAAACATAAATTTTTTATAGATAGTTTAACACTAAACAGGCAGAGATTGCAACTAATAGACCACGTGAACATGTATTCCTTGGAGATGGACAACATGTCAACGCAATACTTAAAAGATACCCGTGAACTGCAATATGAGGTTGACCGTCTCCAAGAACAACTTAAAACTATAAACTCAAAATATAAAATGTCTCAAAAAACAGAGTAGGGAGCAGGTGCTGGCTATTGGCAAGTTAGTAAAGTCCTGTAATTGCAAGAATGATTCTTTGATATTAACAAGTAATAATAATGAGTCAATGTGGTCACTTGATAGCTTGCCAGTGGCATGTGCTCCTCCCCCACAGCCACGACAGCAAAATGACTTGATTGTACCAGGAAACAGTAGTTCCCAAAAGAATACATGTAATTTTAACCCAAACCAAAATATAGTTATGTTTAGTGATGAAATTCGAAAGGGCATGGGACCCTTTATGTTAAATTCATATTCGGGCTATTCAATCAGCAATTATTGCATGCCAAACTTATCATATAATGATATTGTGGAAAAGATTTGAAATTCTTGTAGTATATTAAATAAAAATACTTCTCTTATCATATTTGTTGGGAACAGGGGGAATGTAAACCAAAAGACAGTTATTAGATATTTTGAAACATTGCCCAAATTAAATGTAGAAAGAATTGTAATGTTTACACTCCCACTGAGTAAAGGGTTGTCACAGGAGGAGAAATTTATAAGACATAATTCAAATATAACTATGCATAATTTGACATGTCAAATTAATGGTCCAAATTATAATAAGTTTCATCTTATTGACACTAATAAGATTGTTAGTAATAATGTTTTTTTGACGAAAGGTAGACATTATCTTTCAATTTACTTTAAGAGACAGATAGCAGTATCGCTATCATATTATCTTACAATAACAGCCAAGAACTTGGCTAAAAACATTGCTTTTATTGAGCAAATTGACATTAATTGTAATTATGATTCTGCCAATTTGTTGGCAAACAATTATACCACTGACATATCATATAGTATATGTGACATTTATAATAATTTAAATTAATTACTAAGACAAAAGAGAGTACCTCTTGCAATTATCATATTATAAATAAGACTATAAAAAGTCCAATATCTCAGCTCAGTAATAATCAAGTTAGTAAAAAGTTTCATAAATTAATAAGCAATAATAACTTAAATTACATAAACCTGGTTCACCAGAATATTAGGGGGGTGATGGGCAAAGACCTAGAAATAGAATTGTTCATGAACTGTAATGCTGTTGATATTTTTTGCATCACTGAACATTGGTTAAAAAGCGATCAGTTCATGTTCAATTTTGATAACCACCAGATAGGTAGCTCGTTCAGCAGAGCTAATGCAATACATGGTGGCTCTATGATACTTATAAATAAGCAATTTAAATTTAAAGAGCGCCATGACAGTGTTAGTTTATCGGTTGAACGAACTGCAGAAATAGCCTGTATAGAACTCAAGCGTTTTATTGTAATTAGTGTATATAGACCTCCTTCAGCTTTGTATGATTGTTTTGAATGTGTTATGGATTCAGTATTAGATAAAGTAACAAAATCTAAAAAAAAAGTAATTATTTGTGGTGATTTTAATATTAACTTATTAGAAAATTCTGGTTTAGCGACTAAGTTCAGGACACTATTCCAGTCATATAATCTGAAGAACTTGTTTTTGGAGCCTACACGAATCACAGCCACTACAGCCACACGCATAGATAATATATTCACAGATGTTGTAATTAAAGATAAGAAAATAATAAATCAGTTAGATTCTGATCATTGCAGTCAACAAATTTATTTTTACAATAGGAACGAGAAAGTAGCAAAAGGGAAATATTGTGGCAATACCTAAAACTGCCAAACGTTTTGATAATTTTAAAAATAAACTAGAGATAGCTTACAACATACCATTTTTAGATACATATTCCAACCCTAATACTTTTTTCAATGTTTTTTTTTATACATTTTGTTCAGAATTTAATTCAGTTTTTACACCCAAAACAATTGTAGTTAAAGGTAATGCCACATTTAGTGAAAGGGCTACTATAGGCTTATACAAGAGCAGAATGAGAGTTTATGAGTTATATGATGAAAGAAATTACAATGATAGTGAACAATTTGAGTTCAAGGATTAAAAGTAGCGATGATAAGGTTAAGACCACTTGGAACATTATTAATAGTGAAACTAGAAAGCAGCACAACCAAAGCAATGAGTTTAGTTTGAAAATTAACAACAAACAAGTAACGTCAGATATAGAAGTAGCCTCTGTTTTTGAGACCTTTTTACTAATATTCCTGTGTCGACTACTAAATCTTTGAACTCCTCACCAGCTCTTGCAAAATCGATTTTGAAGGAGAATGTTGATAGGAATGACAGTGTATTTAGGTTTCAATATGTCAGTCCTTCTGAAATTATCAAAGCTTTCAACACGCTAAATCAAAAAAAAACAGCCGACCTCTCGGGAAATTCTGTAATCATTACAAAATCAGTTATTACTATAGTTGCTAGTCATTTATCATTTATATTTAATCAGTGTGTAGATAGTGGTGTATTTCCTGATCTGATGAAATCTTGTAAAATCATTCCATTGTTCAAATCTGGCAGTTCTTCAGACCCAACCAACTTTAGACCAATTTCTGTACTACCAGTATTCAATAAATTTTTTGAAAAAATTGTTTATGATCAAATGCGAAGTTTCTTTAATTGCCATAATTGGTTACATAATAAGCAATTCGGTTTTACAAGGGGTCGCTCTACAATTGACTGTAGAGCTTGTAAAACATATATTTGATACCTGGGAGGATGCCCACGATTCTCTAGGCATTTTTTGCGATTTATCCAAAGCTTTTGATTGTGTTGTTCATGAAACTCAATTCAGAAAGGCGATATTAATGGCAAGCTGTCTCCAGGGTCTGTGGTAAAAATGGGCGTTCCGCAGGGATCTATACTCGGGCCATTTTTGTTCTTAATCTACATTAATGACTTACCTTATATTGTTAAGAACAACCACGAAATAGTATTGTTTGCGGATGATACTTCACTCTTATTTAGGCTAAAACGTATGTGTACAAATTTTGACGACGTAAACGATGCTATTTCGAAAGTTGTTCGCTGGTTTAACGTTAACAATTTACTTCTTAATGGAGAAAAAACTAAATGTATCCGGTTCACTACTCCAAACGTTAAACAGATGAAAACGACTATACTACTTAATTAAGACGAGTTGGAACTAGTTGATACAACAAAATTCTTAGGCATTACTCTTGATTCTAAACTTCAATGGGGCCCTCATATTGATTAATTATCGAATAGACTCAGCTCAGCAGCATACACAGTTAGAAAAATTCGTGAACTGACTGATGTTGAAACAGCCAGATTAGTTTATTTTAGTTATTTTCATAGTATAATGTCGTATGGTATTCTACTGTGGGGGAATGCAGCCGATATTCAATCTATCTTCGTGCTGCAGAAGAGGGCTATTCGAGCAATTTATAACTTAGGCAATCGTGATTCACTGAGGCAGAAATTTAAAGAAATTAACATAATGACGGTAGCGTGCCAATATTTATGAAAATCTAATTTACCTTCATAAAAATAAAGATCACTTCTGTAAAAAAAGTGATATACACTCTTTTAACACGCGTAATAAACATAAACTTGTTGTACCTGCCTCTAGGCTCCATAAAATTAACAAGTCGTTTCAAGGTCAATGTGTGCGATATTATAATAAAATCCCAGATAATATTCAAATGTTAAGTATAAACAAGTTTAAGTCTACAGTAAAACGACAGCTATGCCTTAAGGGCTATTACTCAGTAGGCGATTATATACAGGATAAAAACGCTTGGGATGGAATTGTAATAGAAATCTAATATGAGCTAATATGTTTCTTATTTTCCATCTCTCATGTTTTTCTTTTCTTCTTTTTAATTTTTTCCTTAATTTTCAGTTTCCCTATTGTCATATTCTTTTTCTAGTTTATTCACTTTTAATTTTAAAAACATAATAGCACACAACAAAATGATGTGATATTTACTGAATATTGTTGAAACTGTCTGGTTTTTCGTTTTTAAAAGAGTGGCCGTGACTTTGTTTGCCCGATTTCTTCTCACAAGGCTCAACCATTTGGAAACGGGCGGTTATAGATCGAAACAGGCAGATGTGATATTATGTTATCCATTTTGTTTTCTTTAATCATTTTACATTTGACGAAGCAAACTATTGCTAGCTAATGCGGTGACTCTGTGGGTGTTGATTTTTAATTATAATAATTATTTATTAAATCAACGATTTCGAATAATTGATGGTCAATTTTATGAAATAAAGATTTTATTGAATTTTGAATTGACTTATAAAACAAAGTCCCCGGCCACGTCTGTCAGTCTGCCTGTTCGCGATAAACTCAAAAACTACTGAACCGATTTTCATGCGGTTTTCACCAATAGATAGAGCGATCCATGGGCAAGGTTTAAGTGTATAATTTGTTAATATTAAATTGGTTGAAATATGATGATGATTGTTGAAGATGTCTCTGCTACCCGTGCGAAGCCGGGTTGCTAGTTAGATTTAAATAATGAAGTACTAGAGGTAGCAAAACACAATTTAATTTTTACTGGCGCATGAATAAATTCTGTCCTTCGCTATCTTTATCCAACAACTGTGCCACTTAGACCAGGTTCTATCTCCATCTAAAATTGTAAAAGAGATGTAAGGTGTATAAACCTTTTATTTATAAAACGTTAACAGTAATAGAGTGGAAAAAACACTATTTGAAAATAAAAGCATTTATTGTCGGCGGTATCAACATCTCTATACAGTTAGAAAATAATTTACAATGTACACGCAAGCAGCGATTATTGTGCGACCGGTCGCGGCTGACAAATACAGGATCCTGTTGTTACACAATTTATTATTTTCCATACAAGTCCTGTTCCTTGGTTACAAGAAAATCACCGTGTCCAAGTAAAAAACGTTTTGTTAACGGGCTGCGTTTTATTTTATGGGTTTACTGCATCAAGCTCCTTTCGTTACTTGAATGTTTAACTTAGATATAAGACCATTGAATGCTGCACGAAGTACAAAAACAGAAAAGAGTTTTTTGCCGCTGCGTCTGTCTTGGCTAAATGCCGGGGTTGATGGAATCAAAACAGAAAATCACCTTGCCACGACAGTTGAAATTGCATTGAAAAATTAGAGTTACATATCGTAACTGTTAAATCCTTTACCGAGGGTTAAAATTGTGCTACGCTGTTTAGCGAAAAAAGCATCATATACCTGTTTACCACTTTTTTATATTATTATAGTATGTGATCCCCGTTTCTGGTAATCTTTAATCTAAACTTTAAGTATGAAAGTAATACTTTTTTAAACACTTCGTGAAATGTGTGGCTCACCTTAATTTCTTTTTGTTTATTCCAACATAGCTAAATGCTTGTGTTAGTAGTAGTTTCAACTCCATAATGTACTAAGCGTGTTTTGTATCGATCTCAATTTCGGCATTATGGTGGCACCGCTTGTCACTAACGCTATATGTTGGAGCATTGACAGGTTCATCTGGAATATACAGGTCAAGTTAGAAGCTTCCTACTAACACAAATACGTGGTAACATCCACCTGATCTCCATGACCTAGCAACTTTGTATATAAAATGTGAAAACTTAAACGACATTGCAATATAGCTGATTTATCGTTTTACGCAGTAACCATTGAAACTTATTAATGTATAAATATTTTATGGTTGTTAATTATCTGTTTAATAGGTGTTAAAATGAGCAAAAATATTATTTTACTATTTTTAAGTCTAATAATATCGAAAAATATAAAGGACACCTGTTTGTAAGAGGTAGTCTGTAGATAGTGCTAGATTTTGTACTAGAGGAGGTGCAGAGATTCTCGAAAAGGTTTAGGTATGATATCAAATAAAACTTACGATCAAAATAATGGAGCAACTACTACTCTATATGGTTTAGATAATCTAAAATATGATTCTTAACTGTAATACCTAAAAGAACGATGTTTGTGGACAGTTTTGATGTTACTGGAGACAAAATAATTTCGTATAATAACACAGATTACTTTTAAGAGAGATAAAGCAGCAACCATCCCAAGCAATGCCATTTCCTCAGCAATCTCAATCTAGACTAAAATCTAGAATAACAAAACCTACACAAGATTTAATGTCCAGCCAGAAATAAATCTTTGCTGGACAGCAATTAAAACAGAAGTTAATAGTGAAACCTATAAAAATGCGTTAACGCTGAATTTTTATTATTTATCCAATAATATTGTTTTACACTTCACAAAAATACAATTAAATACAATAAAAAAAAAAACACTTCACAAAAAAAATATTTTCTTCTTTCTTTCTGAGTTCAACTTTATACATTTTGTGTTGAACCACATTTTAAGCAATTTCGCTTAGATTTGCATGTAAATTGAAACGCTTTTGCGAATTAAGTTTCAATAAAAATATTTTTGTCAAATCCGGACATATGTCCCATAAGAAAAGGAACAGCAACAGTTTAATAAGAATAGGATTTTTATTAACACATGTAAGGTTTAAGATATTAAGATTCTTTTGCTCTGAAATAACTAAAACACATAAGTCTCTAAACGTGAAATGGAAAAGTAATTATATTATAAGTTGTTGAAACCTTTTATAGTATCTTCGCTTTAAAGTAAAATAAATAAAAAGAATCTGTACAAAGCTATTAACTACTCCATGTAGATATTTATACTAGACTTCTATCGTTCAATAACTTTGCGTAGTGGAGGGAAGTACTGGCGCCTCTGATACTTAGATTGCCGTGTTCTTTGAACAATAACTGTAGATAATACAAATAGATAACATGTTGTATATTCTCCACACAATGTTGTTAACTATAGCTACACAATGTTATTGATGTACGAAGATTAACATAACGTGATAGATCAATATGGAAAAATTGCATGACTTACATAATAATATAGTCATAGACAGGCCATGACCCAATGTCGGTGGAATTAATTGTGGTGGTGTACAACTATTAATGTGTGGTGGTTGGTTAGCAATGTCAACCATTAGGTACTTTAAGAGACTACTCATAGTCTTTTATTATTATATAAAGGTTGTCGCTTATATTTAAGAAGAGAGAATGCTGGTAGTGGCTATTAAAATATGGTACTTTATGGCAGCTTTTGAGCAATGCAATTTCTGATATTATAAAAGAACTACCTATAAATTTATTTCGGGAAAACTTAAAATGTGGCTTGTTGGAAAATGCTATAACTCAGTATCAGAGTTATTAAACAGTAAAAGTCACAAAAATTGTAAACTTGCAAGACCATTAATAAATTATATTTTTAACTTTTAACATATTTAACTTTTATTGTAATTAACTTTTCCATTACTTTCATATTTGCATGTCATTAAATGGCAAAATGCACTGTTTGTTAAACATTTGTCTATCATTGTTGTACTAATGAAGGTAAGTAAAATATAATTGATCAAATTCGTTATATGGCGTTTTTGAGCAGCTCTCGACAAATGTAGGTTAGGAAAATACATAAGTTTTTTTTATCATCCGGCGGTTGTAATGGACACGAGGTTAGATGGATCCTTAACTATTGTTATCAATATCATATTAAAAATATATCAGTGAAGAGGAAATCTAATCATTTTGATAGTTATAATATCCAACAAAGCAAAAACATAATTAAATATTAAAGAGAGAGAAAAAATCTATTCTTCTGCCTTTTTTATAACTGAAGGTATTAACATGCTCTGTTACGTGTTGTAATAAGTTCTTTACTTACGAAATTGGTGATTTTAATAGTGTTAGTAAAAATCTTTTCATTTTGACTTAGAATACCAAACGCAAATTACATTTACAATATAGCTACGCTATTTACTAATCAATTTTTCATTTGTTGGTTTTAGTCCGACATCCTATCTTGCGTGTCTTTGACGACCTGGAGACATGAAGTATCAGAAATTAAGAAAAGAAGATCCAGGTGAGGTCATTGATAATATGAGATCACACAAATATACCATTGATTCATCTTTTAGGTGCATCAGACAATAAAAAGAATTTATGTATTTATATTCCCTACTCTAACTTTAATTAAAAAGCTTTGCAATGCGTAGACGCACCCGCAATCAGAGCCTTGTCCAATAGACTGCAAAGTGCATTAGTGAATACAAGTAACCGAAGGAAGTCATAAATAATTAATATATTATGAAATGGATTTATTTTATATTTTACGCCTTCCTTATTATGTAGTATGGACACTAAAACCTAGCCCAACATGGGATGGAGTCGTAAACGGTTGATGTTCATTTCTCCGGACATCGCCATTCAAATCTAGTAGCTTCTGAGGCATTATATTCTAAGCTTATTATAATTGGGAAGAGGATTGTTAAATTATTTTTCATAAGATGAGCCTGGGCTTACAGCAGGTTGAGTAAGCGGAGATCAGTACTGTCAGACGTCTCAATTTTCGTGGCACGAAATGTACCTAAAGGGGGTAGGCTCCGTCCCCCTTTTCGAGGATTATAGGAAGGTGCGATGGAGCCTCTCTCTAAAGACTTAACTACCTTGGAAGGCAAGCTGTCTATAATTGTGAACTGAATTTCAAACTAAAAAGCACGAGGTAAAAAAATACGGATTATGTACGTTTTTTTCGATTATTTTATCTCGATTCCGACGTTTTTGGCGACACTGAAAAAAATCCTTGGGTAAAGATACGACGCGATACAAGGATCACTAATCCAAGGCTGTTAAAGTAGTATCAAGTAAGTGGACGGCAATGATCCTAATAGGACAAAACAGAGCGATGCTTTACTAGTACAAGTTCCCTATAATATCATCCTACGTTGTCTGTAGCTACAGACCACAGTCCGCATTGTGCCGTAATCTCTTATATTTTCACACCGTAGATTAAGCTCCTAGTTTTTTAAGTTACTATTGTTAAGTGAATTGGGTCAGCTTTCAGTTGAATGACTAGCAACTGACCTCAGCACTGCATTTCAACAAAGCGCTAGCAGCTTTAGCATTCTTAGGTTCGTCTAGCGGCTAACCGACATGTTGAACTCATCACTTAAAGAGATTAGCCCTTTTGTATGCTCTTATGGTTGTACTATGTATGCTGTTTTAGTTTCACTCACTAGTTCAGCTAATAAATTGTGATATTAAACACATATGCTATATTATACTTATTAACACTTGAGAATAATATCATTTAAAAACTTCGTATAAAATATAATAATTTAAACTGTTAAATTTGTACATTTAATGCGTTAAAAGTTGTTACTGTCAGATTTGAATGCATAGACAGTGATTTTTTTTGGTAATAAAATGCTACATTAACTCGTTTGGTTAACGGTTTATTACTGTTTGATAACAATTACAAAAGTATATAACATCAAGTTACTTAAATTAACAGAAGAATAAGAGAGAAGGCTCTGAATACTATTAAAAAATAAACAATAATATAAACAAATAAGTCACTTAAATATATATACATATAATCACCGTAACTAGCAGCCGTTCACGAGCATGACGCCAAGACACGGCATTTAAACGCAGATAATAATGGTGCGAGTGAAAATAGCAATTTTCACTCGCTAAATTAAAATTCACTAAATTTTCTTCATATAATATATATATATTCTTCATATATATAATATAAACCTTGTGCATTTCAAAACAAGGTCTTGTTTCAAATTGAAACAAGTAGGTAACATAATTATGTCGCTATCGAAATAAGCAATTTATTTGTCGACTAAAGTCTGATACGCTTAAATAAACTTTAATACCACGTAGCGAGAGCCGCTATCCGTTGAATGCCATCTCTTTTGATCTGTGTTTTTAGTGAGCGTCTTCGTAGGTGTCCATTAAAATAACGTCATCTTAGTTCGTTTTGAACAAGTTTTTATACGGCGTTTGAATAAATGGGGACTCTCGCTGCGTGGAAATAAAGTTGAGTATACGTTGACAGGTTTTAGTGAAATTTAGTGGCGCTGAGAAATAGATGCCAGTAACAAATAGACCTTACTCCCAAACACAGAAGGTTGATTTCATATGAAGAAATTAAGTCAGGTTTTAGTTGAGTCGAGTGTACAATAGAATCGGCACCAATATCTGTCAAATAGCAAAATGGGTATGATATTCTATATTTGGACAGGCGACGGTCCACTGTCACTTGTATAGTTGGTAGTCAGGGCTTTACGATCCATCTTAAAGACGTTACTTTTTGTCCTCACACCCAATCCATTTACCACCTTTGTAAACATTGCTTAACCGAGTTGATCGTATGATCCGCACGGTCGCCAACAACGCAAGCCTTACCAAACCTAGCGCCTATGAGTGTAAATGCGGAAACAGAGCCCTTTACCAATACTAATACCAAAAAATCTATTTTTAATAATATAAATATGTAGTTTAATCATAACATTTTAATAATGACAAAATTAAATACAAATTTATAGCATTTTTATTACACTCGAACAACACGACGTACACTCATATACATACGCTGTACCTGCACTTCAAAGAAAAGTCCTCTACACCGTTGACATCATCGTCACACGATCTCTAAGTAAAAAGGCAATGCTGGTTCTTTGTGGCAAGAAACAGCTTGCCTTTAGGTGGTATTATCAACTCTGTAGGTGTCCTGCGACTTGTCACGCGGTTAGCCGGTTGTAGTGAACAGTAGTCCGTTGTTATTACATGCCACATACCTAAGACGGGTGCGTTGACTCCTTTTAATAGTATATTGCGTACTCGTTGATGTATATAATGGTTTACATGGGAGCAGTTTTATTTTGATTAATTATTTGAGGTAAAAAAACGGCCGGACAGTTGGGCTCTCAGCAAAGTAACCAAGCGGGTCGTCGTTAGTAGGTTAGTCCGGAAGAGGAGGATTGGCAATACGCCAGTGACACCGTTGGTGTTGCTAGAGTTTCGCGGCTGATTTGCCATCTTAGTTGCTTTAAATAAATATATTCAGTAGATCGGACTGCACACATGGCGCAATGGTTTAAAAATGTCGCCTTGCCACTGCAATGCGTCAAGAGGATGAATCCTCTTGATGGCTTGCAGGGGCATTCCGCAAACATGTTTGTGGAATGGATTCTAATATTTGAAGCTAGAGATTTTCAAATTTACTTACAGACTTTATCGCGGTAATATTTACAAGGTAGGCACGTGACTACGATAATTTAAATTTGATTAAAATATCGAGTAAACTAAAAGGCTATCGTACCTTTCAAATATTAGTTATGACGAAACCGATTTATTCCTAGCTAAATACCTGCTCTCACAATCAGTCATCCACATACACACATCCGCGCACAGAAAAACATGCAGGTCTCAGACTCGCTCACACACACACTACACAGACCAAATACTTAATAAGAAATATTATTGTCTAACTGATAACAAAATTGAGAAACATGCAACGAAATAAAAAATAAATATCAATTCAATTGACACCCAAGACAAATAATTGTGTGATGAGCACGATAATTTGTTCTGTGTCTGGGTGTAATTTATCTATAATAATTATGTATGTACTTAGAAATATATAAGTATGTTTATCAGCAGTCTGGTTACCATAGTACAGGCTCTGCCTAGTTTGGGACCAGACGGCCGTGTGTCATATGTAAAAAAAAAAAAATTCAATGAACTCTTAATCAGAACCATGTAAGCCTATGCTTTTAAGGAAAAGATTGGCACATCTCGGCTACCGTTGCTCGAGGCGCCCGCCTTACGTAATCGCTCTTATTATGTATGTATTAACTTACGGTGTTTCCATTAGATTAGCACATAAGTGCCCAGTTAGGCTACCTACAGTTTTTGTTATGCCTAGCCCACTCGTTTTAATGTTTGTCTCCAATTCTAATATCCTTGCGAAAGTTTGTATGTCCAGTTTTTGTTGTTACTCTATAGGGACTTGACGAAATCGTAGAGGTTTAAAAGGATATGCGTGAGTCATGGTGTGATGAACTGATGACCGTATAATACATGCCCGAGTCACGTGCGAAACCTGAATGTGTGAGACATAAGTTTTGCGGGTTACCTTGGACTGCCGCAACTTTTTTGCTATGCTCATGTCTGACTATACTATAGTGGTGTCCAAATGTTGTCAAATCAATTAGGTACTTAAAATGTTTTATGCGTGTGAAGGCACGAAATGACTTCAAGCTGCTAACTGCTTCACGCTGATTTTCATGTAGGTATAGCGCTAATATTAGTCATTATCCCGACTCAACCTGCTTATAGGAGCTACCTTTATGTCAAAGGAACTCACCGTCCTTTAATATGCAATATTTTATTCACAGCTCAAAATATTCTAATGTCTTAACTTGTTTTTGGCTTTTCATTAGTTTTTTTCTTTTTTATTTAATGTCTTGCTGTAGCTACATAGACAATGAAGCTGATGACAAATTGGACTTCCCATTGCTCAGATGCTTATGACGATAACATTACTGAAAGTTTACCTTGTGTAGATACTATTAAAGAAAAAAGATTAAAACGCTGTATTGGCACAAAAAATATTTACATTTTGGTTTTTTAGGGTCCGTACCCAAAGGATAAAAACGGGACCCTATTGCAAAGACTCCACTGTCCGTCTGTCTGTCTGTCACCAGGCTGTATCTCATGAACCGTGATAGCTAGACAGTTGAAATTTTCACAGATGATGTATTTCTGTTCCCGCTATAACAACAAATACTAAAAACAGAATGAAAACAATAAAAAAAGGTTACAATATAGTATCTAATGTTGTATAGGTAGATAATTGAATGAGTGGAGTTTTTCA
This sequence comes from Callimorpha dominula, assembly GCA_949752705.1. Lineage (NCBI taxonomy): Eukaryota > Metazoa > Arthropoda > Insecta > Lepidoptera > Erebidae > Callimorpha > Callimorpha dominula. The sequence goes on along the minus strand of OX457010.1, from coordinate 6,552,668 downwards.
TCTTTCTTTTAACAATATTTTTTTTCCTTGATTTTGAATGAGAATAAAGACGCATTATTAGTTTGTGCATGCATAAAGCACTTTTACCAAAACATCTGTATGTGTTGCATTATTGGACTATGTTGTGATAACTTGAAGACCAAAGTGAGTAGTGTACTAATATCTATATATAAATTAAAACGGAGTCAGAAAATTTAAATGTAATAGATGTGTCATTTGACACATCCACATCCGACATTTAAAGTTAAGTTTTAATCTATACCGATGAAATGTGAATGTGATTAATTAGGATAATTAAAACATTGATTAATTTTCTTAGAAAAAGAACTCGCTGATTTAAACATTAACCATGGTCAAGTTATCTATTCGATTTATGTCTTTATTTAATAAGAAAAAACCGCTTGGATTACGCAAGCATTATAACGCCTATAGCTTTACTTTTAAACATTGTTTGATTTTAAGTGGTTGGTATGAATGATCCTATCCATGAATCTCTACCGATCCTATTCGCCAGCAGAAACGACACTTTGGAAGTTTTAATTAACCCCAGTCGTGTGTAGGATTGAGTTCCTTTTCCCGCCTCTCTTCAAATCAAGCTCAAATATTTCTTTTAACACATACAAATGATTGCCTTTCTTACAACCAAGATACTAAGCTTATTTTGTTAACTCATTACTATTGCGAGTATTCTTGAAAACCCCTGATGTGAGAGACGACAGAGAACACAGTCCTGTCTAATTGGAAGTGATTATGGGATCCTATCGTTAACTACACTAGGGTTGTTACACTTGCCTTTTTTTACATTTCAAACAACTCAAAAGGACTTTGCAAATATGAGGCGATTACTCAAAATCTCACTCTCAAGGCCTAAGCGCATTAGCAAAGTGATAACCGGTAGTTCATAAATAAACCTCATGCTAATAGCCTGTAAATATATTGAGGCGTTAAAATAGCCCTGAGCTACTGGGTACTAAGAGTGACTGTGATTTACTGCGAACGCGGATGGGTGGCAGTTAGAAAGTTACTGCAAATGGTACTATGAATGTATTAGTCACATTTGTGAGTTTTTTTTACCACTAAGATAGCAAAAGGGACGGTGGTAGATTATTTTAGGTCATGAATGTTTTGACAAAGTCGGTTTTTAGGGGAACGTGGTATAATAAAATGCAATAACTTTACCTTTGCTGTGCTTGAAACCTTATTTATACGAATACTGACTTTATGATGTCCAGAAAGGATTCAATCAACTATGACAGTAGCAAGAAGAAAGATTTTTTCTTAATGTAAAAGATCTAATATAATTATGGTGTTTCAGATTCACATTTAGGTAGATAGTATTTTTTGTTAAAAACAATAATTATTACTTTTATGTAATTTACTATATGGTGGCTCGTAGTTTGTGGTTAAGCTAAGTGCTCGTGGTTAAGCTCGTGGCTAAGCGGTAACCGAGTAGGTTAGCACAGTACAAAGTTAAGTAATGCTAGCTAAGTTAGTCTAGGATGGGTGACCATTTTATCACATTGAGACCCCTCCATGCCTCGGTGAGCACGTCAAACCGTCGGTCCCGGGTGCCATACAAACATCTGTGGCAGTCGTTACGGGTACCTGGAGCCCTAAAAAGTCGGAGAACCTGGTCTAATTACAGAATTTCGATATCGCCTAGTACTTGGGTTGTGGAGGTCTGATGGTAGTCGCTTTACGTAAAATATCAAAGTTCGGCCGTGTCGTATTTGGACTGAAAGCCGACCTCAACTTAGTTGGGAAAAGGCGCGGAGGATGATGATATTTACGTGTAAATTGCAAGCTCATTGGTAGATATAAGCGGCATCAACCTGAGAACTGATACTTGGGAAAAGAAATAAATGACAGCTGATGGTGTTTTCTCTGAAAATACAATACAGTTGCAAATCTGCTAATAACACATATAACTATCTTATGTTTAAATGGAACTGAAAACAAATGTCGTAATGATGGGCAAGGTGAAAATTCTAACCACTACGCTGCTATGGTGTGCTAACGTTAATACAGTAGTATTTATAATCACACGGGTCTGTTGACTTAATGGCTAGTGATTCTAACTGCTGAGCCAGCGGTCGTGGGTGTAGTTCTTACCTCGGACAAATAACTGTGTGATGTGATTATACAATATATAGTAGATAAGGACATTTTAATTTTCTTTAACGCAGTTATATAGCATGGGATGTATTACTAACGATAACTGACATTTTTACACTACTGTAAACACGATATTAGAACTTGATAATTGAAAATAGTGAAAGTGAATTTTGTTGTCCTTTTTAGGGTTCTGTACCTCAAAAGGTAAAAAAAGGAACCCTTACAAGATCACTCTCTTGTCCGTCTGTCTGTCCGTGTGTCACCACCGATTTTTTCAGGAACGGGTGGACCTAGCAAGTTGAAATTTATACCAGATACTGAGGTCTATAGAGGGACTATAGACCTCAGTATCTGGTCTAAATTTAGGTGTATAAAAATCAAGGTCCTGAGTCAACACGATAAAAATTTATATTTTCGTGTAAACTTACCTTAATTGTCAACTTTTTTATTTTGCGGCGTTTTCCCTTTACTTGTGCCATAAGACCTTGCTTTTAACCAAAATTGACAATTTTAGATCAACCGGAAGTACCCTATGGGTTTTTGGTCGAAAACCATATAGGGTACTTCCCATTTACCTAGAATCATGATTATGAAACTTGCTAAGAAGCAAGGTCTGACAGCACAAGTGAAGGAAAAAATCCGAGAGTTATTAATTTGTTGTTATGTTATTTTTGTAATTACAAACTTATTTTTTGCGGTTGGATTGTTCACTCTGTCGTTCATCGCAACCGCAAATTTAAGTTTGTCTTTCGAAAAAGATGGGCAAAAGTCTTTGAGAATTGATTCCCGAGATGGACGTATACTTACGTTGGTTTGCTTACGGAACCCTCGGTGCGCGAGTCAGACTCGCACTTGTCCGGTTTTATGTGACTTTTCCCATTGAAAGGTGAACACGGTGCCAAATATAATTATCGAATATGAGATGAATAAACTATTTTGTATTTTTAACACACTACACTAATGTCATAAGTGTGTACAAGGCGTTATCGCGACAACTGCTAACAAAGCCCGGTAGTAATGTTGCCACACTGCAATTTCCCGCAACACATTTGCAACAAAATCTTATAAGCGCTCTGCTATGGAAATCAATCGCTGCGGAAGCGCTCGCTTTGTCACCGTAGACAATACAGGAAATAGGTGTAGGGTTGTTGTTAATTTTGTTCATAAATAAAACTTTGATAACTTGTTTTGGTAACAGGTTTATGTAACAATGACGTACAATGAAGTAAAACGCTTAGGTACACGACTCAAACGCCTTTCTGATCAACAAAACTTCTGCGTTACTTAAACAAGAGGTTTATGTGAAAGTCAAAACAAAGCAAAACAGTTTGAGCGTAAAACTATTGCCACATAAATTTGCGAGACCTACTCTCATACTAAACGATGCCCCAAGGAACTAACACTATAACCTGTCCCATCTACTCGCCTTCTCTTATTACTACACGGTATATAAGAAAATCAACCTTATCAGTTTCGATATTAAATACACCTTTGATTGTATAAGTATTGTATCCTTAATGTTTATTATTCCGCAAGGTTACTGTTTCTAATAAAGCTTAAAAATTATCCGTTAATCGTTCGTTTTGCGCCTTTTGTTATTACTGGTGCTGACGCTTATAGTTGAGAATTTATTCCTACAATAGTATCAACAGAAAATGGCTTCTTAGCCTCGAGGAAAATAGTCTCTGAGTTATTGCCTGGTATCATTACTTGTTCAAAATCATTCACTATCTCTCCATCTCGTTCGTTCTGACATATTTTATAACCAGGGCTTGGCTTCTGATTTTCTTTAATGACGAAAGATATATGAGGTCTTATGAAGAATTTATAAAACGGTGAGTGGTGGTGGTTTAATAGCATCATCTGGTTTTGTAGTCTTGAGACATAATTGTACTGAGTTTTCTATTGATCTACTTCAGTAAGACATCTATTCGATGGTAATAAATATTTGTTATTTATAGCTATGTGCCTAAAATAATTTTAAGTACTACGCTGGGACGAATGTCTTTTCGCTACAAGCCCTCATGGGTCTTCAACTCTTTAACAATCTTCTTTAATTTACTCTGTCTCTAGCCAGCAAGTCGCTGGTATGAAATTCAACAACAATTACAGAAGAATTTTCTATTAACCATCTAACCACACAGTTGGAGTTATAATTTGCAGAGCTAATGTAAACATTTGGCCTAGCAAGACTGGCCTTTTGCTCTTTTGGTAAGTGATCCTGCTGAGCCAGAGCGTAGGTTCGATTCCCACCCAAGACAAATAACAGTGTGATGAGCATGATCATTAATTTTGTTCTATGACTCGGTGTAATTTATCTATAATTAATATGTAGGTACGTATTTAGAAACAAGTAAGCATGTTTATCAGAAGTCTGGTTACCATAGCACAGGCTCGTACATGAGATGTGTCAAGTTATTATTATTATTTGTAAATTAATAAAATATTATCGATAATAATTATCTTTTCCTACTGATAACAATAGCCATGAAAGCCTCAATCTTCATCGTCGAAAAAACGTTGTTATCGTCGTTTATTTATTGAATTATAGATAAATATCGTCGGTCGAAAACAGTACCGGAACATTTCCAATTGGGATGTTTTGAGAAAATGCGGTTTAAAGATTTTCGGCACATTGAAATGGAAATTTGTTAGCAAAATATTTGTTCTAAATAGGGTTTGAGATGCCTGCTTGTCATAAATATATCAATATTCAACATGGTTTTGTTTCTAATTAAACATTGTTTACGGGTTTTGAGCTATTTGAAGTTTTTTAAAATGTTCCATTAAAGAATTAGAGTTTTTTGTCATTAATTATTGACTTATGCCATTACTGATTTGGAAACAGCGTTAGATTTTTAATCATGCTGCATACTTAAAACACGTTTTATTGTACATTGTATACGTTGTAATTTTGGAGATGTTCCGATACAGTTTTGGACCGACGATATTCTAGTTTTATATGTAGTTTGAATACACCTGTGTTAATTTTATAGCCCGAGTCCATTTTATTATAGCATTATACATTAACGCTTGTGTGGATGAAAGAAATTATATTTTAACACATTCTCTAGTCTGATAATATTACTTTCTCTTCATTACTAAACGTGATAATTCTGAGTAACGTGACCAATGCGGTGGCTTTTTTCTCTGATGCATTATTTGACTACACACTTCCATCTAAAGGTACCAGGTTGTTTTTTATATAGGTTACCACGGATTACAGCTCGATTACAAAAAGCGGCCGAAATCTGTATTAAAAGGTTAATGTTTTTCAAAGACGGAATAAATGGTAATTCCTATGAGTACCTAATGGTACTTAATGTTTTCAACACGACATCGTTAATAATCTTGAATTCCGATAAATTTCAATTAAATCCGTTTAAACAATAATATGTTCGACATTTTAGACCTGTTATTTAAATTGTCAAGTTATTAAGAAAAGTGATTAAGAATAATCTATCTATTTATCTATTACGAGTAGGTACATCCGGCCGTTCCATCCAACCGATTCGCTTCTTTTTGTAGTGAAAACTTCTTTAGGCACATTGGGCACTTTCGGTATGGGGAAAAAGCACTGAACTCGCGTGACCGTGACGTTCAGATACATATAATTATATATTCAGATGTGTGTGTGTGTGTGTGTGTAAATGTAAGTTGTTTTCTCTTTTGATGAATTCCAGTTTTTTTTTAATGAAAGGTACTGATTTTCAGGTTTATCATCAAGCATTGGAAATCACTTAACTTCCACCCTTGCTAAGTGATACTCAAAAGCAATTTCCTCCTGTACATTTCTAATGTTTTCGTAGCTTACTTTCTCTATATCTACGGTTCCAATTTAGCTACACGGTTCCTTTAGGCCTATGAAGACTCGACGGAATGAGTTCTTGCATTTGAGATTTTGCCCACTTAAATTGACTGAGTATGAGGGAAGCCAGGTATGAGCATTCAACTTGACTACCAATATTTCGTTTCAAAAAAAAAAATGTCAATCCTCCATCTTGCTTCGCATTTTACATTATACGTACGCTCGGTATGTTGCTGAGTAGCACTTGTCCTTTTGTAGTGCTTGAAAAAGATATTCTGTTGTGCCTGTTATACTACCTTTTACTTATGTAACCTTTTGTTTTAAAGTACAGTACATTAAAACATTTACAAACAACGCTATGCTTAATTTTGCAACTTTTATGCAAGATTTCTGAGACGCTATTAAACTTTCTTGATGATCTTTACTTCTCTGTATTTAAATAGATTTTGTTATTCTTGCAAATTTCTTTTTCCATCTAAAGCTTTTTACCCTAAGAGTATAATATATCTAAAAAAACACTCGTAAAGTGTTTATAACACACACCGAAGATCATATGAAATTTTTCATCTGATCTTCGGTGTGTGTTACATTGTCGGAGTTATGAGCGTGTATAGGCACCAGTAGCGGCGCTTATCATTAAGAGATAGGCCTTGGGAATCTAATAAATATAATTTAGCAAGACTAAGAAAACACGCTTTTTAATTCAAAAGTAAAAAGAGTTTCATCGTTACCAAGTCCAATCTGTTGTAGGTATAATATTATCTACGTATTTACGGGAATTAAAGCGATCACGAAAAGGTATTACTTATCTCTGAATTGCCTGACGTTTCAACCACTGTTGTAGGTACTGTTCAAAACGAAAATTCGAGGGGTTTACTAGTAGCTACTGAAGGGTTCTACTAACTACCTCTTGGCCCCATCATCGAATCAGCTCCAAGATGCCAAATTACAGTATTGCCATCTGAACAGCATGCATGCAATTCATAAAATATGCAATGCAAGAGTAACGGTTTATCGCAACAAAGATTTTTTTCCAAAACTGCACACAATTTAACCACTTAAAACCATCGTCGAAAGTATTATTCGTAATTATTTGTTGAAGTGGGCCCTCGCACCTGTAATTTAAATCATGGCAACTCACTGAACGAGAAAATTAACATTGAAAATAGGTAATTTATACGACGTTACTATGTGTTCTCGGTTTTCACTCACACTTTCGTCACTGAATTGGAACATGCGATAGTTTAAATATGCAAGGGCTCTAGGACCATTTAAAGTACTATAAACACATATCTTTATAATCGCGTTAATGCGCGAACACATAACAATACATATAAGTTACTACAAATTTTAATATACCTTTATTTTCATATTGTAATGGTTCAATCAATCAATGTAATAATAGTTAACGATTAGCTTGAGTTGAGTTGGTGGCCTCTCCTTCTGGCTGATATGATATGAAAGGTACTTTTAGAGGCTGCTTAGGGATTTTCCTGTGTCGTATACGCCAAGAGCTAACTTTCACTCACTTTTCTTTTTCGTAGAGAGTCCAGATCTGTCTATTATATTTAAATAGTATTAACTCTGAACGTCTTTTTGTCAAAATCAACGATAGCAAAAGCATTAAATTTAAACTTATTTTTATATAATTATGTAGGTACACACTATGATTAAAGAAAATGTTTAAGAAAAAACTCACCGAGAACTCGAAACATAAACCTGTAGTAGTTTAACAATTTGGGCTTGAGCGCCCGAGGTCCAGATACGAAATAACAATTATTTACTAAATTTATTCAGATGATCGGCCTTTGTTTCATGGTGGACCATAATGAGCGGTTGCGGTTCCGAATTTAAAATGCCATTACTTTAGTAATGTCCACTGTGTATGAAATATGATCACTTATGCGATTACTCGTATCGCGATCGAATCGATTATCAGTAATCACTTGAACGTTTCTACAAGAGATGCTTTTCATTGCAATTTAAAATGTGAGCGTTAATGTGAACTTTTGAGCGATAATCGACTGTTAAAGACAAATTTTTTTTAGTTTTTAATCGGATAAAGTGGCTAACAAGCATGAGGTGTAAAACAAGCGTGTATGATCACACGTACGTGACTTAATCATAAGGTACTTCCGTGTTATATGTCAACCAACTTAAATGCATAGATCCTTCCAGAGGAGTATTGAGTTCGCTTGGGGTAGCTTGAAAGTCAGGCGAAAATTTCATGTCTTCAGTGACTTAAGCTATCATCATCATCACCTTTTCTTCTTTCTTCTCTTCTTTCTGCTCTTTTCCCAATTAAATTTGGGTCGGTGCAATGTGTTTGTGTAGGTTTTTGCTGGTTTCTTTTAGGGTCTTCCGCCTGCCTGATGCCAACCCTTCTTGGAAATTTAATTGTTTTTAGACGGAACAAAGGTAGAAGGTAAATAAGGTTAGGGAAACAGATAGGCGGAGGGAGTTAAGGCATGGGATACCGCAAGTCTAGGAATGTAAAAGGGTATGAGACTGCAGTAGCTCGACGAGACTGGGGTCACGAACCCGTATGTCCGTCCTGTGATTGCAATGGCCACTTGGACAGGGACATCAACTGGCGACTCAGTGTTTTTTTTTAAGCTATAGGGAGCAAACGAGCAAACAAGTCACCTGATGTTAAATGACTACCGCCGTCCATGGGCACCTGCAACTCAGTCACAAGTGCGTAGCTGGCCTTTAAGGTTGGAGTAGGGTAGTAGGGGAAGGGTGGGAGAAGGGGGGGGGGGAGGGGACTTCGGTAACCTCAATTACTCGGAGAAAAGCACTGCAAGCATCACTGCCGGTTTTCTGTGAGGCCGTGGTGTCACTCCGGTCGAGCCGGCCCATACGTGCCGAAGCATGGCTCTCCCACGATAAAACTAAACCTAATATGAAGGAATCTCTATGAATAAACCTAATTGGCTGAAGTATCGTCTTTAGTAAAGGTGAACCCGCAACATCTTGAGCCTGATCCTACCAACCAACAGATTGGGCTTGCCTTAACGGGATTTGCCAAAACGAATCATATGAGTCCGCCTCCTGGCTCCATCATCAGATCAGCTCCAAAATTCCAAATTACAGTATCATCCGAACTACATACACATACAAAGTTTTGTTTCTATACGAGAGTTAGACGAAGGTTAATATTGACTTGCAATATTGGTTTACATAGCTAATGAAAGCGTATTGAAAAGTTGAAAATCGTTATTCTCTTCAGCCCTGAGTAGGCCATTACATCGCCTCCTAATATTTTTTTGATATATATGTTCAAATCAAATCAAAATCAAATCAAAATCATTTATTTTACTTAAACCACTATGAGTATTTTTGAATTGTCAGGAGTAGTAGTCAGTCAGACTAAGTCATTCGTGAAGATAGTTGCCTGTTCCAATTCGTAGATCCAGTGGAGAAGAACAGGCAAGAAACTCCAAGGACACTCTTTTTCAACTTGTTTTTTACAAATCTCTGGTTACATTGCTTATATGCGCAAGTTAAATGTGAGGACAATGTAACGTGTTGTTCTAAACTATTAACTACTACTATATGTAAGTAATAGCAGATCGGAAATAACCAGCCCCAACCAACGGCTTTCGTTCACGAGCATGACGCACGCGCCAGCTATCGTCCACTTCAACTATATGATATCAATTGATATCAAATTCTTTTGTCCAAGCAGCATGAGAACTCCTTAAGGAAACACTGTGGTCAACATGATGCTGATGTACGTATCTGTCCTTGTGTCTGTGTTCAAAAGTCCTTATCATACGAAATTTCTATATCAGGATAATCGGTAGTCAACATAACTGTATAAAAACATTTACACTTATCGAATTTATTACCTGAATGAGATTAAAATGAATTAAAACCTACTAAACATGTAGAGCTTAGAAATGCTATAATGTATTGTAACGGTATGTTCAATCAAAGAATTATGTCGAAATTAGGCTGATAAGTGGTTAGTATATTACCGTAATTACTAGTAACTAATCTTTACCGGTTACTTATTACGCTATATTGGACATAAATTGCAATTACAAAACAATATCCTACAGTACTGTAAACGTGTTGCAGGCATTGGGCTGAATTGGGATTTAGTTAAAATATCTATAACGTTGACGCTAATGTACGCACAATACATTTGTAAGCTTAATGATGAAATTTTCCTTTAAAAATAAATTCAAAATCTTCAAACTATTCTTATACGCATTCTTCCATGCCGTTTACTACTATTGTCTTACTCCGTTAACGCAAAAGAGAAGACAGTGCTCAAGTTTCTACTGAAGTTGCTTTAAACACATTTCTGTTACCGCGTTGATGACCGGCCGACATAGGTTGAAATAAATCAAATTACAAGTTAATAACTCTTTGTTTTCGTGATAATTTATCCCATAAATCATTTTACGTGTATATGAACTCGTCGCCGAGTCTTATAGAAGATGCAAACCCTGGTGACCTGAAAAAGGAAAAAATAAGTTTTTCCTTCCATGTGATAAAAATAATAATGAGATAATACCTTATTTCACATTTTAGAAAAATCCCAATTTCACTTTGTGCCTACGACATTTATGATAATACTCATGTTATAAGGTATTAATATGAGGATTCTCTTAATGAAACCTTATTACAGCCATCATTTAAGGCCGTTTATTTATACCATAAGGTTCAAATTAATAGGAACTATTAGACATGTGTACGACACACTCACTTTTTTTCTATAATTTTGGAATGAATAATGTTAACTTTATGTTACCGTCACAAATGAGAATTAATAATGTAATAATGTGTTACTATTTATTATAAAATATAATATTAGTTTCAAACTGTATATTAAATAAGTAACAATTAAAGTTTTTAGCTTAACTAATTAAATGAAATTGTATTATTTCAATTCCGTTTTGTCTTCATATTCGTTTTCTCGACTGGTATTCATATTAAATGTGTAAATCGGTACTGAACCGCGATAATATTACCCAAGATTGTATTGTACCTTATAATATTATAGCGATTTTTTTTCATAGAATTTATTTCGTAGGTGACGTTAGAGAATAAAATATCAATTTCCGTTAGGTGAAGGTTATAATTTAGTTCCATTACTGCAAAGAAGAGATGTTTGAAAGCTGTTGTAATATAAAGTCTTCCATCTAAAAAGAATTAATAAGATTTACTCATCCCGAATTTTCGAGAGATTATCTGAGTAATGTTCACAGTACACCCGAGGCCTGGTCAGCGTGTATGAGCCGCATACAAATGTTTATTATAGAAGGAAAAAAGTAGCGGCCATTGTGGCGTGCCCCAGGCTAAACCACTGAAGGAGTTGCCTCCGTGAAATGTTCGGTTGGCTTACAAAAACATGGAGTTGACATTATACTTCTTCATTTTTTTTAAATTTTATTATTTGAAAAAATTAGGCGACTGTTAAAAAGGCAGGTGTGTAATGCTGTAGACATATAAATATATTCATTTGGTTAAAATCTTCACTAGGAATTCGTTTTACACATTTAACTGCGATCAAATAAAATGCGGTTACGTAACTTACCAGCCAATGCAAATTTTTAAATGTTTTTTATATTTCCACTCTCCTAAATTGGAAATTATGCAATTTTCTGTGTGTTGAAAAACACATTCGAGCGTGTTGAATCAATGTTATGGTATTATACATATAATATAAGTACGATATTTTATTAATTAATGACAAGCTCAACCTGGTTGATTTGCTTGTACAGGAATTTTCAACAAGAACTTTGTTTTCCAACAAATTTGTAAAAAACATAACAGTTTTGAATTTTTCACTTGTTGACATATCTACTATCTATGTTGACATGGCTGGCCTGTTGGCCTAGTGGTTAGTGACCCTGACTGCTGAGCCAGAGATCGTGGGTTCGATTCCTACTTAAGTCTGGGTGTTCTTTGTGTCCGTTGCGTGTATGTTTGTAAAGTCCCCCGCGACACAGGAGTAATTCCTAATGCGGGAGTTGTCTTTTTATAATAAAAAACAATAAAAAGTTGTCTTTTTATAATCAAAAAAACAATATCAGTAGTAGAAGTTTTGGCAATCGTTACAATGAAATCAATTTTACTTGAAAACCGCATTCAAATATTAAAAACAAAGTTCTTGTCGAAAAACCCTATATAAAGTACGAGTATATTGTAAAGGAAGATTTCAAGTTGTAAAGCCCTAAAAAACAAATAGCTATAATTACTTGAAATTTTAGCAAGTCATTTTATACAGTAATTATAGGCAAAATTATTAAAATTAATCTCAAAAATATTACACCAATGTCAGCTCGCTGTATTCCCGTGTCCATCTGTCGTCTTCGTGCTTTGGGCGCGCATTGTCTGCGGTACAAATGTGATCAAATTATAAAGAGTGGCGGCTCGCCCGAGGCGGTCCAAGCTCGAACGACAGAGGCGCGAATAATCGCAACACAAGCGTATTTAACTGTATCATTTTATATAAAATAAGCTTTATTAAGAAGGGCGAGAGGTATGTTATAGATTTTATTTATAAAAAAAAGCTAGCAAGCTAGCTAGAAATAAAAAATACATCAAAACTTAAGTAGCAGGTGAAAGGGAATTTACTGACGAAGTTACATTTCACTTGCTACTTAAGCACGAAAACAGCATGTTTACCTATAAAAAATTTGTGAGGTACTAAGTGTATTTTTTTTGTTATACCTAATCAAATCTATGTAACTAATTTAATTTGTTACATAAATTGCAATACAATGTATTTTAGGACGTATCTTTTTATGTATAACATGTAATTGTATGCAGAGTGTTACATAAAGGTAAAATTTTAGGATAGTTATATGTAGCCGACTAGTAGCAGATAGAGCTTGATTTGATTTAAAAAAAAAAAATTTTTTTTTGGAAAATGCTTTTTCTGGTGTAGATGCAGATTTTTAAACAGAGCACATGAATTTTCATGTCAATTTCAACGGTTTTGTTGTTTTGTTTGTTTTTATGCCGTCATTTTTAAAAATATGAATATGCCTACAACATCCTTGGTAGGAAATACCCATAGTTTCATTCATTTCAGCCCTCTCTCAGACTCACCATCTATAACTTCGATTTCTATATTTAAAATAACGAACTTTTAAAAATTGCTAGCTACAAAAAAATGTGTCTACCATAGTACAGATTATGTTTATATTTATTTCTTTTTCGATATCGTAATGTGTTTCTAAATTATTTTTACTGTAACTAATGATCATTCTTCATATATAAAAAATGTTTATTAATCGACAAGCTCTCTAATAGAAAATATATGGCCAATACTCAACAGCACTCATCGCAGACATTAACTGTAAAAGCCATAACTACATAATTATACTAGAAACAATTTTATAAAGTCTGCAAAAAAATTAAATGTATAAATTAGTATTCTATTCAAGTAATTAATTAAATATATTTAGACAGAAATATAATATATTTGTTATCACTGGCTGTACAATTCCAACTGTGAAGCAATTATGAAGTAATATAAAACCAAATATAAAATTTTCATGTCATTATCTCGGACAAATGACTCATACTTGTGAAATTTCGTACGCACCATACCTAATCTGAAATGTATGGAGTAAATTATCAATAGGTAGCATACATACTGACTAATCACCGCATTAATCACTTCTATACAGTACTATCACTAATAGGGATGGGCTAAATCGATTTACTAATCGACTAGACCCGCCGACTACTAATTGTAATTAAAATATATAATTTAAAAGTATATTCAAAAATATAATTTAATTCAAAAATGTGAATTTGTTTACCTTAGCTTATAAATTTACTAATGACATTTTTTTTATTTGTTATTAAATGCTTTATTTTATTTTATAAGTATATATATATTTTATTTTTTATAGTATCATATTACATTGTTTGGTGTGTAATTGGTGATGATAATCCCACATCAAAGAAGAGTATCTTCAAGATTGGAGCTTGGTTGTTTTGATAAGTCAGCTGTCGAATCGTTGGTTGTTCTTTTTAAAGCGCTACAATGCAAGGGTCGTTTTATATTATCATCTAAAATCTCTGCAAAACTGTTATTCTATAGGAATTCATTATCTCTAATAGGACATTTTTATTTTTATTTGATCTTGGTGATCGATTTCAAATCTTCTATTTGCATCAGATAGTAAGCTATGGATGGAATGTTGCAGTAATCATACGTATTTAGCTCGGGTATCACCGCAAAACCCAACGCCGCAAAATATCAAAACGTAGAAAAGATAAACAAGTGAAACCGCCAATGACCAGACGTAAGTTCTTCTGACTCAAACCACGTAGATTTTTTATTTATTTCAGATGCTAAAATTTAAGTATTATTAAATATCCTATTTTTTTAATAATACAAATCAGATATTGTTTGTTTTGAGAAAAACCATATTATCGTCGTGTGTATTTCATATTACCTACATAATACAACAATTTATATACCTTAATATTGTAATTGGCACTACATCGTTAAAATTTAAGAGGTAATAGTTAGATGGAAAAGAAATTCCAAGATATATCTACATTTGTAATCCTACTCCAAACTATTAATAAAAAAAGAACTAAAAGTAACGAGTACTGATTGACTTTCTAATCACATAATTAGTCGATTTGCGTCATCACATAATCGTTGGCCATCACTAGCTGTGTGTATCTTCCCATAGAGATTATACATTTTATTATTTAACTACGTTGAGATATGGATCGGTCATGGGAAATATGGGAAAATGCCGAAATGGTGTAAGTACATTTGCATTTTAAAATATTCCTAGCAGAACGAATGTTGAATTATTCGATACTGTAAACTTTAACGTGGCTGTCTAAGCGTATAAAAAATATTAGGACCTACTCTGAACAACAACCTTTTTATAGTTCTAATTAAATAATTATTGACACAACATAATACGGTACATTTTTTCTAGCCATTCCCTTTTTACTTAACTCTCTTTTAAACTTATTAGGCATTTTAGGTAGAAGAAAGAAAATTACGTTGAAAGATTCCGTTACAGGTATATTCAAGTCAATATATTGATAAAATAGAAAAATATAAAAAAGGGTAGATATGTATTTGTGAAAAATAATAATGTGTTTAATTTCACCATTTTACAGTTTTTTTAAAGGTCGATTACAGTTATTTGAGTCATATTTTAGTTTAGTAAAATATGACTCAATTTCTTCGATCGACTTTTTAAACATGCTCACAAACCGCTTAAATTTAGGTAGTCATTGTTGCCGAAGCTTCCAGTAGCCGTGTTATAATATAACTCAGGCGTTCCCAACCCTGCAAAAACCTTTTAGAAAAACCGTGTATCATAAAACCAGGGGTGGACTTTGTGAATAATGTTCTCATTAATGTCTTGTACGAGTTCGTAGAATCCTCGTGTAACGGACACGAGGATTCTACGTACACGTACTCGGCGTGAGTTTCCATTTGTAGTATGCTCGTGGATTTAAACTCGACACCCCTAATCCTGAGCCAATATTATTGCTTCAATTAAATATAATAATTATAAATGCAAACTCATCTTGCTTAGGAACAACTCACGATAAAAAAGTAAGTAAAACTCCACTCTTTAAACATGAACATATAAATTCTCAAACCGGCAGCGGCAGTCGGTTTGAACTTTCCCACTGTCAGCAAGTCTATAATCTGTTGCCTGACAATGATGTATTGTACCGTCGAGTCAAAGGTTCGATTCTATTAACATTTTATAATTTGTTTATCCGCTTACCATTCTATTTAGGTCTTGTTCAACAGCCAATGTTGGATCAAATGTTTTTTTTGGACTCAAATATTGTTATCTCTCTTTTTTATAAGGAACTTCAGAAGATAAAAATTAGTTTTAAGTTCACGGAGTCTTTAATTTACGAGTCTTGAAACCATTTAGCTTATTTGAAGCTATTGAAAATAATACTAGTTACGTCCGACCCAAGTTAAGTCATCATAAAAAACAGTATAACACAATGAATAATGTGAAAAAAAAACAACTTTTTAACAAAACATTAAACCGATAAAAAAAATCCGTTCCCGCAGCAGGCCCGCAGAGGTAGATATCGTGTTTTTGAAATTTTTATCTCCAAAAATATAAGTCGCATTAAAAACTTTTTAGTCTACATTTTAGAGAGAAAAACAAATTAGCCTTCAGTTTACAGTTTCGGAGCTACGAATTTTTTTTTAACAAATTTTGGTTTTCTCCCCCTCCCAAAGTTAAGGATGGAATCATTTGACTGGCCTGTTGGTCTAGTGGTTAGTGACCCTGCTAAGCCAGAGGTTGTGGGTTCGATTCCCACCCTGGGCAAATAATTGTGTGATGAGCATGATAATTTGTTCTGTGTCTGGGTGTAATTTATCTATAATATGTATGTATTTAGAAATATATAAGTATGTTTATCAGCAGTCTGGTTACCATAGTACAGGCTCTGCCTAGTTTGGAATCAGACGGCCGTGTGTGAGATGTGTGGAGTTATTATTATTATGTATTAAAAAATATTAAATACACCCTACGCATACTACGCTAAAGAACACACTACACGCATTGCTAACCGCATATACACAGTTGCCTGAGAAGAAATTTTATTTGTTTTCTAAAACTCTTTTTAAATATTGCAAATAAGCATATTGTACTGAGCAGGGAGGTTTGTTACGTCGGGTTAGAACCAAATACAGGGCTGAGGCACTCATACTATAATATATGTTGTAATATTAAAGGAAAGTTTTGCCATAGTCCTATCAAGAGCGGACACGACTGGCTCTATCGGTATGGAGTAAAGTCCGTCGGGCCTCCCTCCCCTACTGAAGATACGGGGGGGCTGACTCTACAGCTTATCCGATTGAATCGATATTCCTTTCTCTATCTAATCAAACATGACAGACTTTAATTATTTGTATTTTTTTATGGTAGGTACTTTCCTAGTACTCTTTATGGGATATTATGTATATACTACATATGTACCTATATACTAAAATTAATTTCGCTAGTATTAGAATACTTTTGTTATTGTACCTACAAAAAAAAAAAAAGATCTGAATATATTCACGGCCGAGATACCTTAGACGAAGAAACTCAACGTTTGTTTGTATTGGTCCCAACGTTTGATTCGTACGACGCCATGACAACAATCAATTTGTCAAATCGATAAACGATGTTTGTAATTTGTACTATTTCAATTTATTTGAACTGCAGACCATTTTGACACAAAATTACAAGCTACAACGTTATTTATTATTAGTTATAAAATATTCAGGAATATATTTTACTTAAGTTGAAATAAATAATAGTGAAAGACACTTTTGTAAATAATGAACGCGAATGTTTAAACAAATAGTTTGAGGCGTATGTATGTATGTATGTAAGTATGAGTTATTGTTGCCGACGGAAGCTTCCAATACCGCCAGGGTACTAGGGTATTTATTTTTTGTTCACGAGGTGGAAGATCTTACATGAATGTCCTCCGCCTTGGGTAGGCAAAGGGGTCTGTCGGCCTCTTACCGACTAAAAACCACCCCGGTGTTCCACTACTTGCCTGTGATCAGGGGAGCGAGAATCGCTATTGCATTCTTCCGCAAAGTACCAAGGGTATAACTCAGGATTTTCCAACCCTGCAAAAACCTTGTAGAAAAACCGCGTACCATAAAACCAGGGGCGGACTCCGCAAATAATGTTCTCATTAATGTTTTGTACGAGTGCGTAGAATCCTCGTGTCTGTTAGGCGTGAGTTTACATATTTTGTAGTGTGCTCGTGGATTTAAACTCGACACCCCTAATCCTAAGCCAATATTATTACTTCAATTAAATATGATAATTATAAATGCATTACATTCAGTTAATGAGGTGACTACTCATTTTATCACCTACTCACAAATTACCCTTAGGGTTTTAGAAAGTTAAATTAAAATTACTTTTTTTTTTATATATTTTACAGGTTTGAGGGGTCGGACTTCCAGGTAAAAGCTAGTTCTAGTTACAGGTTTGCGACCCTGACCTATTGCTAACACTCCCCAATCTATCCGTATGAGCAATATCGTTTTCCTTGTTCTGCCTTCCCTTCTTTACAACCTTTTCCTTTCAATATATTCCCAAATTGCCCATCTTCCCAAATTCCCAAAGTGCCTGGTTGGCGACAATAGGCTTGTTGCTATTACGTGACGTAAAATTATACGTAGCTAAATGCGGGTGTTTAATACACTTCTGCCTGCCCCTTTGTGGATACAGGCAGATGTATATGTGTATATTTTTTACATATTTTAAAATTTTAGTAAATAGGAACTAAAATTAGTAGGCACCGGTGACGGCGTCCACGCATCAGGCCGTGAAAATATTATTAAAACTATAACTAAAGTTACATCTACTTGTGTAACTTTAGCGTCAACTTCACGTCAGAATTAATTGGCGTCCGCGTAATATGCCTGTGACTTTTGTACGCTCTCTTTCTGACAACCGATATACTCTGTCTTGGGGTTATTTCTAAAGCATTTTTTGCACGAAAGTATAAAAAAGAGGAAGCGCCACATTGCAATTTCTTGGGTGTCATAATTATACGGAGATTGGCATACACAACATCAGATCGAGCATGCTTCTTTGAGTTTAAAGAAATTAGATATGCAAAAACACTTTCCGTAACCCGTGCTAACTTTGGACTTCTATATATCCTACTAATATTATAAAAGTGAAAGTTTGTGAGGATATATGGATGTGTATGGACGTTTGTTACTCTTTTACGCAAAAACTACTGAACCGATTGCGATGAAACTTGGTGTGTAGATACTTGAAGACCTGAATTAACACATAGGCTAAATTTTACCTCGACATTCCCACGGCATCGGGACTTACGCGGGTGAAACCGCGGAGCGCAGCTAATATACAATATGTACGTAATTATTTTTAATTTTAGTTAGTCAAATATAAGACAAATAGGCATCACAAATTACCTACTATATATACACAATACTCTTCATGCAAAGGTTGTCTGCAAAAGATCGCAGACTGCAGTAAATGACCGCATATTGTATTTTATTTTTAGTGTGCAATAAAGAATACCTATCTATCTTAAACTCATTTATTACTAAATCATAAATTTAAAGGGAGACAATGAATGATAGCCACATGCTACATAAATAATGACATTAAATAACATCTATAAATCAACTGGTTACTAGACCCACAGAAGCGGTCGTTGTATAAACAGTAGCAATGCTGAGCAACAAAGCTTCGACTATACACATTAATTACATTTCATATACATTTAAAGTCATTTAATAAAGACATCAAGAGGCGGCGCACATGAAACGGTGTGTGGAACAAAAAATAATCGTTCTAGAATCGATACGAGATCAAGGGCTTAATCGATTCGGTAAAACGATTTAATCGAGAGACATGCGAGTTGCGAATGCAGATGGGTTTCTCACATTCGTTTGTTATAGGTGCAGCTTTTACTTAGTTATGTATTCATTTTGGAGAGGAGATTACTTTTTAATTACTTTAAGTCTTTATTTTTTTACGATGATTAGCCGACCACTGATGCTTAGTTTTTTACCTAATGTATATTTATTTATTCTCTTTGTCTAGAGAATTAATGATCAAATATGGTGTCTGTTTTACTAGGAAAGCACCTAAACCATACTAAAGATCGTAGGCATAGTAATAATAATAACTTGACACATCTCACACACGGATGTCTAATCCCAAATTAGGCAGAACCTGTACTATGGTAACCACACCGCTTATAAACATACTTATAAGAACTCTATGTTTTGTTTTACGAGGAACCTTTGACTATTTGCAGATGTCTGCAGGGTTCTCCATGATGGGTCTTATAGACTTCAACAACTATAGTTTAAAGTAAAACTAAAAAAAAAACGCTTTTAAAGCAAACTGAATTAAAAAGTAAATGAGAGATCCACTACCCACAACCTTAATCTTAGGCGCTCAATCTCAGGCTATCTCAGGCTTAATTATTATCAGACCATGGTGACCAAGCTCAATCTTTAGGTCTCATCAAAAGGCATCACATGAGCCGAAACTCGAGGAGTTGACTAGTAGCCACTGAAGAGTTCCACTACAACTAAGTACCTCTTGGGCCCATCATCAGATCATCCAAACTACCTATTCATACAACGTTATATTATGATTTGGGTACGACAATTAGAAGTAGGTTAAAATTGACTTCTTAGATTTGTTTACATTGTTAGTTAGTTACAAGTGAAGCTAATAGATGCATGTTAAAAACAGTTATCCTTTTTTGCTAATAGATGCGTGTTAAAAACAGTTATCCTTTTTTGCTAATAGATGCGTGTTAAAAACAGTTATCCTTTTTTGCTAATGGATGCATGTTAAAAACAGTTATCCTTTTTTGCTAATAGATGCGTGTTAAAAACAGTTATCCTTTTTTGCTAATAGATGCATTTTAAAAACAGTTATCCTTTTTTGTTTGTACCTACGAGTGTCGTTATTGTGTTTGTCACCTATGTCTTTAAACACTTGTAACACTAGAGGTTTTACTTTTATTCGAACTCCATGACTTTTGTAGTCTGAAGATGCTTTCCTAGCTCATGAACTCGTATACCCTGTATTCCACAAATCAAACGCAGTACATGCTATTTTGTGTACATTGTTTATTTAATATATTATTTCTAAAACATTGAATAAATAATACTTACTTTTACGCGTTATATGAAACAAAAAATTATAGTAAACTAAACTCTGAGTTATAGTAAATTAAACTAAACTCTGAAATATAGTAAATTAAACTAAACTCTGAGTTATAGTAAATTAAACTAAACTTTGAGTACTAAATACGACGTAGTTAAAAATGAGCATCTTCAAGGTAAAGCAACTTTTTTTTCTTCAAATTTCATTTGTTTTCAGTGTGGCTTCACTATTTATATCAATAACAGTGATCTTTAAATATGACAACACCTTACTCTTTGTAAAATGTTACATTGTTATTAAGCAAAACGTCCAGTCCAACACCGGCGATGTTGAGTGGTTGTTATGAATAACGCCATCTATTGGAGAGATAAGATCACCATCAAGTTCCCTCACCAGAGTCACGGTAGCTAAGCGTTTAATTGGCCACCTATATTTATTGTTAAAATGAACATATCACTGCAGGATGGGGACATAACTCAGGGCTTCTGTACATCGTGATTCTCCATTTTGTATCGGAGTGTGCGATAAGTGGAATAGACATGGTATGGAGTCGGTTATTTGTAAAAACTCCAGAGGTTTTAACATTCACAATCATTTTTTAATGTTTTTTTTAATTTTAGGTAGTTTATATAGGAAGGTTTTTACTGCGTACATTGTTTTTTTCATGTATATACCAGGCAATGAGCGAAGATAGAGTATTAAGTATGTAATAATAACTACGTAGGTATATTGTATATTAAACAGGGCTCCCTGCTTGTTCCTGCTGGTAATTTAGTACTTGGAGAGCAAGGTCCAGTTATAAAATTGAGGTTTGGTAATACGTAACTTGTGAATAATAGAGTTCAATAGCGATACTTTATTGTACCTACGATGTTATGATATTAAAGATAATGTAAAATCACAAAAAAAAATAAACAGACCTATCGTAAAAAGCACTATCTACCTGTAAATTAAATACGGTGGAAGGACTTGATAATTTGCGTATTAAATAACAAATGGAATCGTTTCTGTATTTAAAAAAATACACCCTTATCTCTACTATCTAAAATTAACAAATGCATCTATATAAAAAATACATGTTTTCTCGTTCCTAAGGAATCATTAATTGAGACTGAACAGTAACAGCTAAACTTTCCAAAACCATGGGTTCATTTTTTTTACATCTTTCAAACAAAACCAAAATCCAAAAAATATAACTCAGACCCCTCTCTACTCCATCGCCGAACAAGAGATAGCAATTTAACGAACCGGCATCAGCGACGTCTTCATTTATTCAATACAAAACAAAAACAACAGCAAACGGATTACAATATCAATTTAGAAAAGTGAATCGAGTGATTTATTGTAATGTTTCATGTAAATACAGCCCCAGGCTGAGACGGCCACGTTTTCTGACGTTAATTACTGAGATGATGAAACTATACATCAATTCAGACATATTATGTCATGTTGTTTCTTAATAGCTCTGTCAGTAGGCAAAAAGGGGCACTAGACAGCAGTCCTCGATTCGAGCAAATTAAAGCTTTATACTTCAGAGAACAGAGAACGTTAAGAAAGAAGTAAAAAAATAAGGGGAAGCCGAAGAAATTATAGTAAATAGACAAATATGGAAATAGCTTCCGCACCATAAACTGATGAGTGATTAATAGAACTTAGGGATAAATTATTTGATAGAGGTTAATTATAAAATAGCAATTTAGAACAGAAAACCCTCTAAACAGACGACAAAAATTATGATATCAACCCAATCCTGGCCACAATTCCTACAGCAGAGCGAACCCTTTGCCTTCTCGAGAAACGTGTGCGGTTATGCCACCTTCAGTTACCTAATCAAGTGAGTTCTACTGTTACCTTTTTACAGATGGTTTCTCCCTCGCAGCTCCAAAGAGTCACTGTTCCTGT
The DNA here is from genome assembly GCA_949752705.1 of Callimorpha dominula. Taxonomy (NCBI): domain Eukaryota; kingdom Metazoa; phylum Arthropoda; class Insecta; order Lepidoptera; family Erebidae; genus Callimorpha; species Callimorpha dominula. The sequence goes on along the minus strand of OX457010.1, from coordinate 6,530,180 downwards.
CTGCTGCCGATCAAAGTTAGGACGTAGTCGGAACAAATCTCTCTGCTCCAGACCGTCTCCAATACCTCCCCTCTCAATGAAAATTCAGATAGTTATAAAAGCTGTATTTAAAATTCTCCCTCTATTAGATGGAAGTTGGATGTCTTCATCAATAATAGTAAAAGTAAAACTTTACCATTTGCAAAACTATCTAATGGCCAAGCGCACCTCAATTGTAAGATACTAACTATCATTGTCTCTTTAAGGGAGATAATATGGATAGAACAAGACATAACCTCACGTTGTACAGATTTCGAAGGCAGTTGTTTTGTTCCCACCTCTATTGTGATAGACGAAGATGACATGCGAGTTGTTAGGGTGCATAAAATAAACACATATACGAGTATTATTAAATACATGTTACAATTGAACAGAGTTTTGTATTCGGTCATAAATCTATCTTGACTTTATGTTATGTTTAATTTGGTGTTTATTATAGAAATATACTATTACCAACGCCAACGGTACAAAAATTTTCACACGCTTCTCATGTTTCTAAATTATTATCATAATCCCATAATGACTTATTTTACGATGCAATATCGAAATATGAAGTCTCACTAACAAATAATTAATTTTTTCATACTAATTTACGTCTTCTTTTTATTTTTTTTATAATAGGTATAAGGTTCGTTATTATATCAGACAAATATTTTTTTAGAATATTATAACTCTATTTTATTAAATTTTTTGAGTTTATAGCTCTGCAACGGCGTGTATCGCGCGCCAATTTGTGGTCTAAAACTGTTTAATGTCAATGGCCTCATGATCAAGTTAATCGGAATAAAGTTAGCAAAACTGTGAATACAAGGTCAAATATTCGTTTTTTAATAATATGGTAGCTATATATCCTATTCTACTAATATTATAAACGTGAAAGTTTGTGAGGATGTATGGATGTGTGGATGTATGGATGTATGGATGTATGGATGTTTGTTACTCTTTCACGCCAAAACTACAGAACCCATTGCAATGAAACTTGGTATATAGATAGCTGGAGATCTGGATTACTATATAGGCTACTTTTTATCGCGATATTCCCACGGGATCGGGACTGAAGCGGGTGAAACAGCGGGGGCTGCTAGTCTGAAATAAATGTTTAGGCAAGTATTTTATTACGAACACGACAGACCTCACAATTCTATTTTCAATTGCTTTTTTTCTGAAATCAAAAGTTTGAATGTCACAGAGAAAATATTTAACACGGTACAGCTGTTTGACAGAGCTACTTGCTCTCCAAAATTTTACATCTGTAAATATCTCTAAACTAAGAATAAAGTCGATCAGATCGATTCAGCGCGTTGTAATAGTAAAAAAAAACCTTTTAACACAAACTAGCGGTACCCCATAGTTTCACCTGGGTCAATTTTAGTCCATTTAAGGTGCAATCCTTAGAGTTCATCCATCCGCATTCCGCATATAACCTTTATCAAGATATAGACCATTAAAATGCATAAAGAATTTTTGAAACCCTACTGGTAGTTCACGAACTTGGCGCGTTGATCCAAAACTTAACCCAGATTTATTATGTTGATATAGATAACTCCCAACACTGTCAACCCATCCCTCAATTTCAGAACAAAACGACACTGTCCCTACATAAGCATATTGAAACATCAGTCAATGCAGTTACAAATAAAACATAGCCGCTGCATCAATGGCGAGTGATTCAAACTATTTTTGCGCACCAAGTCGGTGTCTGTTGCGCTACTGGTTTTTAACGGTGCAAGTTGTAAGCGAATAGAAGTATATGGAGGTTTAATAACTTTAAAATTGTATTCCCTTTCAAAAGACGCACCTTACATACTTATGTTGCATTCCATAAGAGTTCGCAGAATTTTTTGGTAGTTCCTGGTCACATATTTACTGCTTCAAATTATAATAGGTATAAGGTGTATTTGTAGAAACAGCATGAATTAAAATTAACTCAGTATGATTGTTACTAAGCTTTCGCGACTTGCATGTACATTAATTGTCCAAATCGGGACTTAATCGCAGTAATAACTATAAGGTACGATACCTTTTTGTATCTTCGACGTTTAATAATTTAAGCCGCAAAATAATATACATTTTCGACGAGTCAAATAAATATATAACTCCAAATAGGGTTCCTTGTTCCCTTAGCTGTCTAGTAGGGTAAATGACCCTATTTGTCTGACGTCTTTAGTCTTGTTCTAAGCAGTGTATATAAAAAAAGAATCTAAATCTACCTTTTAGTTTTTTTCCCACATCTCTCCTATGCATAGTACCACAACAAGCAACAACTAACAGGTACTCTGTCATCACTTAGAGCAGGTTGGCGGTATGCAGGTCGTTGCTCCGCCGTTTGGAAATACGCGACAGTTCACCGCGGCCCGACTCCCAATCCAATTGGTGAAGAATCTAGATCATATATTACACAATATTAGTATTTAGTAAGTACAACTAGGTTTTTCTTTTGTTATTTCACTTTTTTTATAATCTTGGTAGAATTTATTTAGTATTTTTTGTTTTAGCTTTGAATATATTTAATCTTAGTTTCAATGACGATGTTTAAATTCCTGCCCAGTCGCTGATCCAGTATTTAGTACCCTCTGTGAAAACTCACGATTAAAACGTGATTGACAATTACCCCCCACTTCAAGTTGTAATTACGGGTAACAAGTCGTGATATTTAAAATTCCTAATTTAATAGTTCAGGGTACCTATCTACCTAGTCCATTTAAAAATAGTTTTTGTTTGAAGTCGGTTAAGTAATTTTCGATTCTAAGGCTATATGCGAGGTCTTCAACCATAAAAATATTTTTTGTTTTTGTTCTATATTTTATACAAAGTGTGTAATCTTATTTGACCTTTTCCTTAACATGGATATACCATAATGGACGGTAGCCAAAATGCAAATCCCATTCGGTTTGACTTACTCTTACGAATATCTCATTTAGATATTTTAAATACTTCTTTATCTCACGGCCCATCCCCATGTCGTGACCGTTAATTGCTTTCGTGAGTTGCAACCAGATATTGTTCTTTTAAAGAAGCCGCTTGATTGAAAGCTTTTAAAGACAAGAACGCCTTCGCATTGTTTTGTGTATAAAATTTACATATAAAATATTATAGTGCGACATTTGGGGAACACTAATGCATAATGTAGGTTTATATATTCTGTGGGCCTTATATTCTATAAGCTAAAAAAGCGGTCTAATTATACCAATTCAGAAAGCTAGAAATTCTCAATTATTTTGTTTTTTTGGTGGTCCTTATTATTAGCGCATACTTATTTTTGAAAGTGAATCAGAGCTCCGTTATACATAGAGCTTTCCAAGCATAAATTACTCCACTGTTTTGCGGTATTATATATATAACACATAACATATAACAATACTCCACGTGCGATGGGATTTAATTATTAGTGTAGTATAACCCATTAAATAGAACATAATATATGTGTATGTAATGCCTTGTATTGAACGCCCACTTTTTAGACTTCAGAATTGTTCTTTGGAATAATATTCTAGAGGTGACGTTTTGGTATTTAGATATTTTTGCTCTAAGCTCCTGATATGTTATCATCCAGTAATGTAATAACATCGATATGATTCAACAACGCGGAACATTTGTCTAATAGCCGAGAATTATTCCCTAAGGCGACAATATCGGCGCAACTGTTTGAATTTACTACGTAACAAAATATTGACTCGATTTAACTACATATATTTATCATACTGGAACCGAAGTGACATATCTCAGTTACAATACGGTTGTCGTTTTGTAAAAGTCATGTATATATAGATAAGCAATCTAACATGTTGTTTAGGTACTTACTACTTACTTTACCTGACTGGCCTGTTGGTCTAGTGGTTAGTGACCCTGACTGCTAAGCCAGAGCCCGTGGGCTCGATTCCCACCCAGGACAAATAATTGTGTGATGAGCAAGATAATTTGTTCTGTGTCTGGGGGTAATTTATCTATAATGTGTATGTATTTAGAAATATATAAGTGTGTTTATCTAGTCTGTCTGGTTACCATAGTACAGGCTCTTCCTAGTTTGGGATCAGACGGCCGTGTGTGAGATGTGTTGAGTTATGGAGTTATTATTTATCACACTGTTGATGTTAGGATACAGTTATCAGAAGGTCAATTGTGATGAAAAGAGGTCTTCGAACGGTTGAACAAATTTTCTAAAATTATAACTAAAAACATACACGATCAAGTCACCTTTCAAACAAAACCACTAAATCATCCGTCAATCCGTTTACAAGCTACGTTGCCACAAACAGACACAGATACACACGTGAAACTTATAACACCCCTTTTTTGGGGTCATGCACCTTTAAAATTTGAGGATATTTAAGAAACTCAAGTTTTAAACTGTAAAATAAATTTAACTAGCAACCCGCCTCGGTTCGCACGGGTACAAATTATACACCTAAACCTTCCTCATGAATCACTCTGTCTATTAGTGAAAACCGCATGAAAATCCGTTCAGTAGTTATTCAGTTTATTGCGAATAGACAGATAGACGCGGCGGGGGACTTTGTTTTATAATATGTAGTGTTATATGTTTGCTTACAGCTCTATAAAGGTATAAGATAGTTTAAACTGTTTGTTGTAAGCTGGGTAAGTAAGTAAGTAAATTATAAATTATTTGACTTTCTTCAAGCAAACATCCTTGTAACTGGCGAAGGACGTATGCGTAATTTTTGTTATGAATTTTAATAATCAAGCTATTTCTAAATAAAAAATAGAATAAACCGCTTCTGGCCAAAACATAGTTAGGTTTTAAAAAACTTTCCCAAAGACAGACTTCGTGGCTGAACGCAGTATTCCACTTTGCAGGGTTGTCGGCAACAATTAAGTGGGCGGAATTGACGATTAAATTGTAAGAAAATACCTGGACACAATACGGCGTAGGTTGGCAGTCATTAGATGGCCTGAAGATTGGCATGGTAGAATTAGACACGTGAGGTTTTTGAATTTAGAATAATCTAGAATCTAATAAAATTAGTAAGTTACTAAATATCAAATGACTTAAATTTAATAGAGGGTGAATGACAACAACTGTCAGGTTTTTTAGAGGTTTGGTTTTTTAGAAAAATTAAATAAAGTACGTAAAAATAATACTCGTGGGCTTCATGTTGGCTTTACTTAAGAGAAAATATTATGGCATTTGTGTTATAAAAAGTTTTCGGGCATATTTTTATTATTTATTCATTCTGCTATTAAGCTCTAAGCGCAATCGGGATGTGAAATTTTCGACCAATTAATCAAACAACTGGGGACGTATATCAGCAATAACGCGGCTAATGTCTACTTCTAGGTGGTCCTTTTGTGGTTTATTGGCGTCGTGTGATACTTCACATATCTTCAAAGAAAGTTCAAGATTACACCACATTACATTTGGAGACCAGTTTACGGGTCCATCACGTGACATATGCACTCATCGATTTCTTCCGCTATAAATTGATGGTTTCCCGCGTTGTGTAACATATAGCGTGATCTTGATAAAACCAAAGCTCTGTCACATCAAGACTCTTTTCAATAGATGAACGAAGAAATCAGCAATCGTGTTTCCATTAACGGTCACATTCTGACCGGCATCACCCTTACTACTCTTACTACTTAAAGGCACTTGTGACTCTTGAGTTGCAGGTGCCCATGGGCGGCGGTAGTCACTTACCACCGGGTGACCCGTCTGCCACATATAACAACGCCTTTATCCCGGAAGGGGCAAGCTCAGGCAAATTAAATGCCCACATTTTGCCAACTACAATTTCGCCCACTCACGGAATAGGGATGACAAAAACAAGTGTTGCCCCACTCTGGACTAAAATCTGGGTACGCCCATGTAATAGGTAGTTAAGAAGGGAATGCAATGGAAGGAATAGGACACAAAACAGGATACAACTTCTATTTGTTTAATGAAAAGTCTTTCACTAAAAATAATGCATGTACATATGTCTATGGGTTCCAATAAAAACATATTTTCTTTCTTCTCCTTTCTTTCTTCTGCTATTAAAGTCCTCTAGTGGTTTGTATCGATTGTAGCCTCTGTTCCGTAAGTTCTTACATAAAAGTAATGTTGGTAGTACTGCACATTATTTTCTTAAATAATTGCGTTACACAACCGGGCAAAGCATTTTTTATTTATTGGGCATAGTTTGAACGCTACTAGTTATAAATAAAATATAATAAACTAATCAATTTATTGGTACACCCGATCAATTTTCTACAAAAGAAGACGGGTCGTGTATGCCGGCATTTATAACGTCCATCCTTTATGAGAACCGGAAATTACTAAAATTTCTGACACAAACTAGAACTTTTGTATTCTCTGAGAATCAAACCTGTAAGTGTACAAACTGGTTCGACTTCGACTTTTACAGTTTGATTATTATTAGAGAAAAAAAACAGAGTACATATGATCTTTTTTTTATTTTTTATTATTTACTCTTCGGTTTAGGCAAATTCATATCATGGTTGAGTTTGGGCAAACAATGTTATATAATAACCAAGTAATCATTGTATGAAAAAATTACCTGACCATACCCCTGACCTGACCCCTTCCGTAGGGAGCTCTAGAGACCCTATTAAACACTACAGCATACAATACTAGAATGGTAATGATGTTTAATTGCAGTATATTAGCTGACCTATGTGAAGTCCACCTGATGATCTGATTAGAGTAAAAGTCAGCTGTATCTAAAACAACGTACACCTAACTACTTCTCTACAAACAAACCATATTTTTCGTTATGATGACGTTCTGACCGGTCGTCAAGCTATGTCATTGAAAACTATCGAGCACGCATCAATGAAAAAATCTTACATATCAATTTTGAGTGCTTTTTCTTTCGTGTGGATACCCCCACGGGTCATCACATCACCGGAGCTCACGGTAAAGTGGTATGTCGGAATCGAACCGACTAAAACCACAAGGTATTCCGTCACAAATAGGTCTATTACAAGGGACACGGGTATACCCTAACAAGGCAGCGTCCGGAAACCCCTGCAGTCCTTGGCTGCCTCTTAAACACTAGATGTTTGCAAATTTCTGACAACAACTTCCATGTGCTGACTCCGATGTAGATCGCAATTTACCACTCATCACGTTTAAAACTAAAAATGTACCGACAATGTCCAAAAGAATGTTATTATAATAAAAAATGTGTTTCTGTTAAATGTAAACCTGTTGAAATCGAGTCGTCTGGTCAGGTGCCTTGTAATATTTTATTGTCTAGCTTACCTTTTGATTCAAAAGCTATCGTGTTTTCTGTAAAATAAGGTTTGTTTTTGTTAAGTATCAGTTCAGACAAGTTTACAACAGAGATAGCCTTAGGATTTGCATAGTAGCTGTAGACGCCTTTACGATTACGGTATCCATTGGTTTCTAATATAATGGATATTCATGACACCGCTCAATCATAGCGACAATGTAGTATCCCAGATTCTGTAGCAACGTCAAATTTATAAATCATTTTAAGGTTGCCTTTTGTAAATAAATTGGTTTTTAGTTTATTTTATTTTATCTAGCCTTTTCTAAATTTAAAAACAAAGTTAAAATTAAGTTGTAGTACACAGTTTTAACATGTATTTTGATATTTCAATTCAAACTCAACCATTTATTTATAATTGTGTTTTTTTAATAGAGCCAGATTATACTGCTCATTTTTTCCATTATCCTCTCTGTTTTGTCTCCTCTGTTTGTTTGTCCCCTCTGTTTGTTTGTCGCCTCTGTTTTGTCTCCTCTATTTGACGATTGACTTTTTCTCTCTTTCAGCAGCGATGACGCCGACCTTCAGTGTCAAAAAAAAAAAAATGGAAACAGTATTTTCCCTTACTTCCAACGGAGCTTTCTTGATAATAACAAGCTTTCAATTTAAGCAATCAATTTAAAATCCCTTATTTTCTGGATAAAAGATAGCCTATGGCCTTTTCCTACTTTTATGGTATCCATATTATAGAAAGACATAGTTTCAGATTTACACTAACATTGTTACTTTCAATTACATAGTACAATAAACAATTGCATAACTACCAATCCATTAGAATTAATATATTAATATTATCTGACAGATGCGTTCGAAAATACACCTATGAATATAGGAAAATTATAATTATTTAATTTGTTTTGTTAAATAGTGTGAAATACAATTTATGTATAGTAAATTGTATATGACTATTTATATAACATTTATTGATATTATTTATATGTAAAACATGAATATAATTATAATATGAATATATAATAATATAGATATTTTAATTTAATTGCGGCTTGCAAGAATACCAGCGCTGCAGAGCGATCTGCGACACTAGCTGACGCAGGTACCCTATTTGGTCTTCAGTACCTGAAGTGTCATATCATAACTGAAGATACAAATAAAATATTTTTCTTTCTTTCTTTCTTTCTTTTCTGTACGACTACGTGTATGCAAAATTTTTAAATGATTGCTTGAGTAGTTGAGGCGCGACAAATAAACAAACAAACTTACTTTCGCATTTATAATATTAGTCATCATCTTCCGCGCCTTTTCCTAACTAAATTGGGGTCAGCTTTTAGTCTAACTACGATACGGTCGAACTTTGATATTTTACGTGAAGCGACTGCCTACAGACCTCCACAACCCAAGTACTAGGCGATATCGAAGTTCTGTAGTTAGACCAGGGTGTTGAACTTTTTGGTCCGGATGTCTTAATAAAAGCTGTTCCCGGATCCCTCCTATTTAAGGCGCAGTACGGCACACCGTGTGGTTTTAGTCGGTTCGATTCCGACATACCGCCCCACCGAAAACCCCGGTGGGGTGACGGCCCGGGGGGATTTCCACAGGCACATAAAAAAAAAAGGGTGTTGAACTTTGAACCGGATGTCTTAATGAAAGCCATTCCCGGATCCCTCCTACTTAAGGCGCAGTACGGCACACCGTGTGGTTTTAGTCGATTCGATTCCGACACACCGCCCCACCGAAAACCCCAGTGAGGTGACGGCCCGAGGGGGTTTCCACACGCACAAAAAAAAGGGTGTTGAACTTTAGAGCTCCAACTACCCGTAACGAATGCCACAGATGTTTGTGTGGCACCCGGGACCAACGGTTTAACGTGCTCTTCGAGGTATGGAGGGGTCTCAAGGTGTTAAGAATAGTCACTCATTCTATGCTCACCTGGCTAGTATTTCTTAACTTTGTAATGTGCTAAACCTACTCCGTTACCACTTAGCCACGATATAATATTAGTAAAGATTTAATGAGTAACTGCCGAGTTTTGACTTCTGAAAGAATCGTGATTCGAACTTAACTCCATGGTATAAAAAAATAACACTGAACAAATAATACCCCGAATATTCATGAAATATAAAAAAATACAGTTATCTACTCTCAAACAAAATTATGGCAGCCCTATTAACAATTGATGTATGCAGATTCTGATTCTTGATAACGCCTAAATTATACAAATGATGTTGAATTGAAGTGTAACGCATTACCGATACAAACTTTCTAGATCTGGTTTCTGGTTAGCCAATAAATATTAAATAAACAATTGCTGATAAAATCTTGATTGCAATGTAGGGTGCGGACCCACAATTCCTATTCTTGACAATATTGATTACTCGACACTAAATGTTACTGATAAAAGACAATCACATCCTCCTATACAACTAATTAGTTATTTATTAAAGATATACGGATTTACTCACGTGTGTAGTACGGCGATGCCCGAATACCGGACGGGGGCACTCTATCAAGTGTAGCTCTAAAACTAGTCGGGAATTCCCAAAATACACACGTGAGCAAAACCGAGTACTTATTTTTAATAACTATGAATTCAATTTACAAAAGTTTTTAATTTCCTATTTAGATATTTCTATTTTTATTGGACCTACTGTGCCTGTTTTAAGTTGATGCAAAGTTCAAACTCATATGACTTATGTCATATAATTGAGTTTGTTACATCATAACTATTTTTATTTTTAGTGAGTTTCGATGAAATCTATGCCCTGCGCGTAATTATGTTTTAGAGACGTAACAGAGTGATTTTATTTAAATTTATAGCTATCGCCATTAACTTTTAAGTAAAAGATTTTGTGCCAAGTCATTAAGTTTCAAAAGCGAGAGATATCACGGCTAAAGTACGCTTCCTTAGAGTCGTGAAATAGAGTGTTATTTCAATTTATAGCAATTGTGATAACCTTTCAAGTAAAAAATTGTGTATTTACCCATAAAGCTTTTATAAACAGGTGTAGCGACGGCTAAAGCACATCTAATACTCAGCGCGCCGCCTAGTCAAGTTCGCTTGAATAAACTTCTGCCAATAACAATGAAACCCTGTTTCCTTCTACAATTCTAATCTATTCACTTCATTAGCAGTATCAGAATAAATACGTCACTATACCGATAGTGGTAACAAGATGTATTTTATCACTTATCTCGTGGTAGGAAAGTGTTAAATCGCGGTGATTATTTTGATGGCTTCGGTGGCTGTCCTCTTAGGAATCTCGTATGCTTTAATTGCTTTCAAGCGGGATCTGTTCGCGTGATCTCTGCCGCGCCACGCCATTAGTAACTGACTTGCAGCGAAGAGTACCCCTTTGTCTCTGTTGTAGTGAGGGGGAATGCATATGCAAAGTTAATTGTTTTTCACTCGAGTTGAGTTTTTTTATTGATATTTATTTTTAATAAAAAAAATTATAATTTTATTTACATATTATTTACCTTACCTTGGAATAGTTATAAAGATAAATTTCCAAGGAAGATCTTTTTTTTCATAAATACTTTATATCTAAATATGAAGAAACAATAATATTTTAAAATAGCTTGAACTTTTATTGTGTGTCAAAGCACTTTTATTTTTGTTATTAGCTAATCAACGTATTAAATAATTAGACTACTAATTAGTTTTAGCTTCCTTTCAACTCTAAAACCAGGAAAAATAAAAGTAAAATAAAGGTAAAATAACTCAGAATTTAAATTAGACCAATTTCAATTTAAAACATTTATTACATACTAAGCTTCCCTTCATGTTTTATGAGGATACTTAACACTTTTACCAGTATATTGTCGTAAAATATAGCATATGTTTCCATCAACCAGCTACACAAGAGTTAAAGTCCAGAATTTATCATGACAAACTAAATAAAATGTTACTCAATTTCACTCGAGTAAGATCTTCCTCGTGTCCCATCCCTACAAAAGCGTTGGTATTTTAGAAGCTGCCTTTTTTCATTGTTGCTAAAAGCCGTCGCATGTATATATTTGTTATTGTCAGTATTAAGTATGTGCGGATTATTTTATATATGTGATCATTGTGCAGGCTTTGTGCGTAAACTGACTCTTAATACTTAATGTGATGTTTTTCTGGATAAATGGATACTGAAAGTTTTTATTTCTTTTGTAGAGAATGATCGAGGACTATTGCTTGTTAACTGATAACATACATACATACAAACACGCCTGTATCCCTGAAGGAGTATCCAGAGGTGTATTAAACACACACATTTTGCATACTATAATTGGGCCCACCTCGCGTTACAGCACCACCTCACCTAACTAAGTAGCAGTCGTCATTGGTGTACCTTTACACCGCGGAAGACGTCAGTGAAACAAGCTTTTTTTGACACCTCATACATGGCCGTTTGATACCAAAGTAGACAGTGTCTGTGGTATGGTAACCAGACTGCTGATAAACACACTTATATATTACTAAATGCTTACATATTATATAAATTACACCCAGATACAGATCAAATGATAGTGCTCATCCCACAATTTTTTTTCCTTGATGAGAATCGAACTAACAGGATTACTAACCACTAGACCAACAAGTGGCCGTGGTGTACATAACTTCAATAACCGGGCCTTGTGCTTATAAATTAGTTGTTAAAAACGGAAACAAGAATCTAGTAAATTTTAATATAAATGAACAACACATTTCATCTCTATTGATGCAATGAAATAAATAACAAACTTCCTTAGAAGTCACTGCCTATAAATTAAGTAACAATAATCGCAATTCGTAAATATGCTAATACAAAGGGCGTAACGATGTCCTCTGGGACTCTGGGAGAGTAGGGGACTACGGCCAGGGGACGGATGTGAACAGGGGACACAGAGACAATGGGACGAAATTACAACCGGCCAATTGAGCCGCTTGTAAACTTGATCCCCCGTATTGTTTCCGCACTTGATACTGTAGAACGATTGGGACGATTTGATACTTTTTTCGTAGATTTTAAAAGTCACAGGTTCAGGTGTGTGTATGTATTATTTAACCTCGCTTTAAATAATAATGCACATTAACAAATTCAAATATTTTAGCCTTTATAAGTTACAAAATATGTTTTTTGTACAATTAAATAGAACACAATATGCTGTTATTACACAACACATATTTATACCGCTCTTTTCGTAGTATTTAACTTCAAGCCCTACAAAATCATAGAATATCTATAAAAAATGCTACAGTATCATAGTCTTATCCGCCCAAATTTAGAAACTGTCTGATTACACGGCAACTTTAACAGCACTAAGTACTGTTGTTTTGCTGCTGAAGAGAGTTGACAAATAAACACAAAACAAACATAATATTGTTAAGGCCCCGTCGAATAGTTGAACGTTCGTTCATTTGCCTTGATTAATATAAAAAAAGTGTACAAAATAGTAGTTTAATCAATTAGTTCTATTTTTTTAACAATAAATTTTTTATTATTTTTTATGGATTGTAAATTTTTAAAAATTAAGAAATTTTAAATATTTTTAAAACTAATAGGGTTATGAAGCAAAATGGAGTCAATCTTCTAGCATAAATTACCTATGGCAAAGTTTGATATTTGTGACAAAGTGAATAAGAGAGGCAAAACCGACTGATTCCATAAATTAAGTTTGCTTACTAGGTTTTTATTACCTAACTCGAGATGAATTCCGTCAACACACACAAATTCCTGAAGACAGTTTACCCTAGTTAGCTGGTCAGAAGGAGGCAGATAGGTTCCCTTTTTTTGATGTAATATCACTCTCAATACTACAACTATATCGGTACGGTAATTGCCCCAAATCTTTATTTACACTCGACACTCTCATCAACAAACACAGGTAATGTCTTTTCTACATTGAGTGAGTTCATGAGGCGAATGATGACGAAGGCAGATGAAAATCTTCCGTAGTTTTTAGTTGCCCACACTAATAATTAGATTAAAATATTCAAAGGGTACATATCTGTCTGTGTATAGTGCTGATGTACCCTTGTAAACCTTTAAATCATTTTGCATCCTTAAAACAAATAACAGAAAAGAGGATAGCCCCCAATAAAAAAGTCATAATAGTAATATTTTTTAGTTGTACACTAAGTAGTCAACATATTACACACAACTCATGTTGAAGTATGCAATATTTGTTTTTTCATTACTCTAAAAACAATAAACTGTACTGGGCAAACAGATTATAAGAACGTGGTGTCCATCAGCACGATAGAAGGCTCACTACCATTAACATTCACTTTTTTTCTAACAGGGACAAGTCGCAAAATTGCTATATCATTATTAATTAGTATAATGGTTAACAACACCAGGTAATAAGCACTCTTATTATTATGGTTTACATCAGTAGTATTGTAATGGGGTTTGAACCGGTAAACGTTTCGATCGCAAAAATTAATTTTCAACAAATCATTCAAAATAAACCCAGAAATATGTAATTTTACCTCAACCACCAAGTAATAACAACATTCATTAGTTTTACGACTTAGCTCTCTATAACATTAAGACATAAATTCTACACTATAAATATTATAAATACTCATAAAACAGAACTTTCTATAAGGAACCTTTCATTGAACAATATTGAAAATACCGAAACGACGAGGCAATCATCAATCACTCGCTTCCTTGACAGATTTTATTATTTACGAGGGGTTATTTGCACAATAACATTGTGTTATATAAATACAAAGCCTTTTAAAGCCTGTTTGAAATATTGGATAAACAAGAAGATGTATGCGTTTGTGTCATCTATTATTAAAACCGCATACTTGAATATTCAAGTGACAGTATGATGTTTTCTAAATAAGTGGTATTTAGTTACGTATAGAGAGACACTTGAAATTATACTCGTAGTGTATTAAGTGATATTATTTGATTAGTTACATGTTTTTTCAGAAGTTCGACAGTAATATCAAGTTAACTATTTTAGTGCTTACTCTGCTTAATACCCACTGATTTTTGTTTGACCTACGTATGTAGCGTTTATCAGTTTCTCTCTATTTGTACAATTATTAGTATCAATATGTATAAGAATGTATATGAAGTTAATCAGCTTCCATCACCAACCTAAGCCCAAGAACGCTAACGTCAGCTATTTGACTGGCCTGTTGGTCTAGTGGTAAGTGATCCAGACTACTAAGCCAGAGGTCGATGGTTCGATTCCCACCCATTACAAATAGTTGTGTGATGAGCACGATAACTTGTTCTGTGTCTGGGTGTAATTTATCTATAATGTGTATTTAGAAATATATAAGTATGTTTATCAGCAGTCTGGATACCATAGTACAGGCTTTGCCTACTTTGGGATCAGACGGCCGTGTGTGAGATGTGTGGAGTTATTATTATTTCACAACAAAAACAATCTGAGAATCTTTATTATATGGATAATTGATTAGAGTATCTCTCTATTAGTACATCTCGAGTGTCACGAATCTAGTTAGTCGGTTATTAACTATGAGGACATTTACACGATTTAAATTATTTTTAATTACTTACAAATGTAAGGATCATATTGATTACAGATAAGTTTAGAAACTTAGATGTGTGTTTTAATCATGTTTTATTTTATTTTTATTCATTAGAGTTGACAACGGTCTTAAACATAAATATCATAATTCAAATTTCTACAAATAAGGTGAAACCAATTAATGTTAACCACGTAAATACAATTTTAATATTATTTATTTTTATGTAATAGTACAGATTTTGTTACAGCAGAAATATGAATAAAAAAATTACAGCTCAAAAGAACAAGTGAGAGAATATTCCAGGCAAGCTGTGTGCTGGCGTGTGTGTGTGTGTTGTACGTGTATATGTGTGTGTATGTGTGTCGTTCATGTTAGTTATGAGTTTAAAAACCAAAATTTTGACTGCCTATGTCGCCAGTGATAGAAATTGATTTAATGGTTGCCAAAAATAACGACTTCATATACTTTCCATTTTTTATCACGTTTCCATAGAGGAATAATACTTCTATAAAAATTTGATACCTCAATTTCACAAATTTGTTTTTCAAAACGTTTCCCCAAATATCAAAACAAATCGTCCGCAGTAGATAGGTGCGATACAACTCGTCAATTTGTCCGCGTCAACGCGCTTCTATTTAGCAGCCCGCTTGTTCCGTGTGACACTTGCTATTGTATTTACAGCTGATTGTGACATAAGTACTTATGAAAGAGACAGAAAAATAGATATTCAAAATGAAATTTTAGTGTAATAAATATAAACATTGCTTAAAGAATTAGCAAGCTGAAGTGGTAGTGGGCTGGCCACATTGCCCGCAGAACCGATAGTTGAGTTCTGGAATGGAGACCGAGTCTAGGAAAAGTAGGACACTCTGCAATTAGGTGGAGTGACGATATGCGCCAAATGGCGGAAAAAATTGGATAAGGACAACTGATGATCGAGCTTAGTGGCGTTCATTAAGACAGGCCTATATCCAGCAGTGGACGATGAAAGGCTGAGTCAACATCGTCCTTACTTCACCATCATTATCTGATGATAAATGTCAGCTGGTGTTTTTTGCGATTTCCAGGCTCTAGCCTTCGTGACGCAACGCCTTGAGGCTTTAGTTACTGTGATTTTAAAGCACCGTGTTCTGGACGTGGAAATTCAACAAGACTACAGGACAACAAAGCCATAATTCTTTAAAAAAATCGACTTAAAAAAAAAACTATTGTATAAAAGACTTATATGGTTTTCTCATGGATGCCATTGTCAGAACTGGACGAAAATAAAATGGAACCACACGGGAAGCCAGCCACCAGCTTTCAAATAAAAAAAGAATCATCAAAATCGGTTCACCCAGTCGAAAGTTCGGAGGTAACAAACATTAAAAAAAAATACAGTTGAATTGAGAACTTCCTCCTCTGTTGAAGTCGTTTAAAAACAACAATAACAGAGATACTGAATAGCTACTGAATTAAAGTTGAACTACCGTTTAAATTTGTATCAACGAGAATGACAAAAAACCCTATTAGATAAAAATATCATATATCAATGTAATTTATACCTTGTAGATGATATTTTTATTTATAAATTGATGTGAGTCAATCAATAGCCTGTTGTAGTCTAATGCTTGACAAACATCTCTCCCACTGTCCGCCATAGCCCAGTCCTACGCCTTCCGCATCTAGTCTATCCCAGCTGCTTTCCTCAGGTCGTCATCGGTCCATCTGGCTGATTTATTGGCATACGTGGTCTCCAGTCTAAGACCCGTTTGCTACGACAGCCATCGGTCCTTCGGCATACGTGGGCAACCCATTGCCACTTACGCGTGACTGACGTGAGTGTTAACAGTAAATATATATTATATCGCGTCGATTCCAAAATTATGACCTTATATTATTTTTGAATAAATTCATTTCGACTCGTCTAGCTAGGGAACTTTTTTTGCGTGTAAATTAAATTTGAATAAAATACTAACAGAGAGGTGTCATAAAAGCAGAATGGTAACTATTCTTAATAGCCTTATTAAATCGGTTTTCAAAGTAATAATAATATAATAATAATAACTTTATTTCATAAGCACAGGTATACATTAATACATTTATTGTTGGAGACTCCTTTTAAGCATGTAGAAATGCTTGTGCCAGGAGCCTCCGCTCTTCCGTACCTACCTTATTATACCTATGAATGGCATAAACATAAAATCCATGCCGAGAAATTTAACAAAAAAAATATATAAAAAATAAAAGAATAAAAATAAACATGCATTTACAAAAAATAAATAAAAACCCGAATACACATCTACCCTACCCAAAACACACCTTTTGTTTACAGTTTGTTCATTGTAATGTAATATGTTAACTTAATCAATACAAATAAATAAAATTGAAGTATGTTTGTAATGTCAAAATAAAGGGTTTTTTTTAAGCTCATACAGTCATTTACACGATACCTATGCCTAAAAATCAGTTTTTTTTTTATTTTTTAATTTTGTCTCTCTGTCTGTTTGTTCCGGTCGATCTCCAGAACGGGCAGACCGACCACCAAAGGACCATGACTAGCAGGTAGTTGGTGTGGTGATAGTAACTTGGCTACTTTTATTTTGGAAAAAGAATTAGGGTTCCGCGCAAAATATATAAATATGTACACGCGAGCGAAATCGAGCGGGAACTGCTATAGAGAATACCTAATCATAGAAATTGAACACACAAAACAATACCTTTAATCTAATCCAAACAGTGGCCACTTAATAAGATTCCGCGAATTAAAATCAAAACCGAGACTGTGGGTACTTACAAATAAATAATTACATAATTATACATTGGTCAAGCAACACTTGCCTCAGCGTTTGTAGTTGTGTGAGTAAGTGCGCAAAAAAGTACGATTAACATGTTCGTATATAATTATCACAGAAATACCAATAATTATTGATATTTCTGTGGCAACTCCCAATGTAAATCTGTTATAAACACACTATTGTTAATGTATAAATAAATATTATATTATATCTATATAAATATTATTACATCTCGTGCTTGTACGTAAAGTGCAAAGTAATAATAGTAAATAATAATAATAACTCCACACATCTCACACACGGCCCTCTAATCCCAAACTAGGCAAAGCCTGTACTATGGTAACCAGACTGCTGATAAACATACCTATTTATTTCTAAATACATATACATATTTTAGATAAAATACACCCAGATACAGAATAAATGATCATCCTCATCACACAACTATTTGTCCTGGGTGGGAATCGAACCCACGACCTCTGGCTTAGTAGTACTAACCACTAGACCAACAGGCCAAAGTTGACGATTGTTGATAGCCTCTGCAGCACAACACAAAATGACATAAAAAAAATAAAAAATAAAATGTAATCACATGACACTGGCATTTTACAATAATCTCCGGGTTGTAAATTCCTTGTCATCTATTTCTATCTAAAAAAAAAACATAATAACATAATTATGTATATTCTCTGTGAAAACATCCCGAGTGCCCTTGTGTCGAGCAACTGTTAGGACCTGAGTTTTATAGCCTTATTTTTTATTGGTAGCTGCTTAAAGCATCTTTACATAGACACTTATCTTGATAATTGCTATCGGAAGTAGTTAGAAATGTTTATTACATTTGTACCCACTTATATTAACTTAGGGTTTCTCATAGATATTAAAGTTGATAGAAGTATTATTCGTCTGTGGTAGTGTCATAAAAATTCCAAGAGTTATTTATTAATGACGTACCTATCATTATTTGGCGACCTATATGTTTCGTGGCGGTAAAATATTTGACTAAGGTTCTTATTTGTCTAGTTAATTATATGTACAATGTATGAATGCATTTGCAAAAAAAGGTGTTTTAGTATGTATATTCCTAGTTCTATCTGTAGTTTCTACAAGCTATGCTTATTTAAGGTCCAGATAGCGTTGTTTAATTTGTCCAAGCATATTATTAATTATTATTATTTTATATAATATCAAAATAAGTATTGTAGCGTGAAATGTCGTAGTAATTTTTGTATGTAGCACTTTAACATCTACTGTGCGCTTCTGGCTTCCTGGGTGTCAATCTGTAATTTCTGCTCATAATGTGTCACCAGTAATAATAATAATAATAACTTCACACATCTCACTCACGGCCGTCTGATCCCAAACTAGGCAGAGCCTGTACTATGGTAACCAGACTGCTGATAAACATACTTATATATTTCTAAATACATACATATTATAGATAAATTACACCCAGATACAGAACAAATTATCGTGCTCATCACACAATTATTTGTCCTGGGTGGGAATCGAACTTAGCAGCCAGAGCTTAGCAGTCAGGGTCACTAACCACTAGACCAACCGGCCAGTCAATGATACCAGTGCAGTGATACATAATATATTTCAATTAATTAAACAATATAAAGTTAAAATACTTTCTAACATGGCTTTTCAGTATCTCGATGTCATTGACTGATGGAATAAATGGAAATTGAATTGATAAGTTTTTTTATCTGTTCTTTAAACTTGGTATTTCTATTTAACTGTGGATCTGTGGTCTGTCTAGTTTTCAGTTCTAGATGTTACTCTGTCACGGATTCGTCACACATCAGACCGTTGTTTCGACATTTTTAGTAACGTAGCAGACAGAGGATAGACAAAGGAGAAGAGTAGAAGACGATCAAACAATAAATAGATGAACTGCGTAAAAAAGTGGCACTGGCCTGCTTCGGGTTAAAGGCTAATCCTTGTAAGGAAATAATATCTCGACCCCGGTCATGAGCTACGTAATGGAACACCGTATGGTTTTAGTCGTTTCGAATCTGACAAAACCATCTTCTTTGTTGTGGTTGCATACAAGCATACCACGCATATCACGCCTGGTGGTAAGCGGTAACTGTAACCTATGGACGCTTGCAGGGGACTCACATGCGCGTTGCCGATCCTTCAAAACTTATATATTCATTTCTTCAAGAACTTCTGCAGTCACTTGGAAACCTCGGCAGAAGCTCATTCTACAGCCGGAGCGTTCGTGCGAGGAAATATCCCTGGAACCGTAAAGTAACCTCCTTCTTGAGGTGGTACACAAGAGATTGCCACACATAAAAATGGTGACAATTACACTCATTTAACACTTTTATAGTGTATCATATTTTGATAGAGGACTCGGACTTCCCGGCAGCAACCCGGTCGAGCCTTCTCCTCAATCCATTCGTGTAAGCAATATCTATCTATGTCCCTCCACAATTTTTTGTTTTTGTAAATAGACAACTCCCGCATTAGAAATAACTCCTGTGTCGCGGGGGACTTTACAAACATACAAACAACGTACACAAAGAAAACCCAGATACGGGTGGGAATAGAACCCACGACCTATGGCGTAGCAGTTAGGGTCACTAACCACTAAGCCAACAGGCCAACTATCTTTACTCCTTAACTACCTTCCCTTTCAATATACCTATACTCAATTTTCCCATTTTTAATGGCCATGTGCCCTGTTGACGACAATTGACTAGCCGCGTATTACATGAAGTAGGACCAAAATATACGTAGTTTGCAAAACATGGATGTTTAACACGTCTGCCTACCCCTCCGGAGATATAGGTGTGAGTATGTAGTGTATCCTTAAGTAACAGATAGTAGTAGGCTATCGGCCAAAGTCCCGTCTGGTATAGAGATGTCAGGATTCAAGATTATCCACAACGCCACATTTTAAATGCATCGATAAGTTGAGGATTGTTGGATTTTACTGTCTTGATAAGTTAGTCTAAAGTTTACACTGGCTCTATCGTTGTTTGATCTATTGATATGTTTTTTATTGTTTTTTTTATGAAACGATAGAAATGTAAAAGAAAAGTATTATCAACATGTTAGTCTACTTGCCACGTTTAATCACACATATTGAAATAACAGAAAACAAAAATAGACTGATATGTTGATAATCTTTTTTAATCTCCGACGCAAAAGGAAGGGTTATAAATTTTACTTGTGTATGTATCAATGTATCTGTGTTTTTGTGTATCTGTTGTTTGCCTGTCTGTGGCATCATTGCTCCTCAAAGAAATATAATTTGAGAAAATCTGTTCTGTCGCACGAACATCATTAGCTATATGGTATCATGGTTATAGGGATTTTTTAGGTCGGGGGTATATTTTTAAATTTTATAATTTATACTTGTAAATAATACTATAACAGAGGACGTTACAATTTTCGGTAAAAGAGAGCATTTGCTACATTTTGTTAGTAGCAAATAATAGGTTTATATATTTTTGAACCTCACTGTTAATTTTCATTGAAATTGACAATTGTCTATATAAATATTGACAATAAGTCTATGAGACTAGAGTATTGAAACATTTGTGACTAATACAAAGTTATCTTAATGAAAATTTCCGCCGGTTATTTATATCAGGAATTCTCCTCACTAACGCCTTTACACTTATTTCTCTAGCACCCTAAATCATAATAAGTATTTTAACTAAGACAAAAATAATTTTCTTTACCATCCCCACAGTCGGATAAAACTAGACAAGAAATCAACACAAAGCACACATCCTTCCACCTCTAATGAACCGCTACTACACAACACAAATAAACACAGTTCAAACAGCCTTTTAACAACATGATAAATCCGATTGACAATCACTACGAACAAGGTTTAACGCGCCGTACAATTGCAAGTACTAATTTAAGACGGTTCCATATACAGTGTGTTAAGAATGTCCGCTTGATCGGCGGTTGTATGAACGCAAGGGAAGCTCAATGACGTGCGCGAGTGAAGCCAAATAGGGTTGCCAGTGAAAAATTTGCTCTTCAACCCCCCTTAATTGGGTGTCGCGTTGTTTTACATGAAAGGTCACACACTGATGGAGGGTTTGGTCAATGTTTGTATGGGTGTTGATTTATTTGATAGTTGAGAATTTATTGCATTATATTATAAAGCGGTGATTTATAAATCCTATTAGTATCTGTAGACTGTGGTGGAGATATAATATTTAACCTTTGTGAAAATGGTACGGTATCAGCACTTTTAAACTACGGTATTTTTTAAAACTGAATGTACGAATTGTATTAAAAATATGGATAGACAAACTCTTAAACTGTTTCGCTTATAAGAATTTATTTGATACGGTTTTTCAAAAAAAAAAGCCTACAAGTAACTCTTTAAAAAAATATTTTTCTTTTAGAAACTATATAATGTTTCATCTTATTAAAAGTATAGGTAGGTGCGTACTAACCTAGGTAGGTAAAAATAATATTAGTCATCATATTAGGTAGGTACCTAATACGATGAAAATAATTTTTTGATTAGCAAAATTCTAACAAAACTGTTGATTTTTATTCTAGGAATAGGCCTAGGAATATATCAAATGTTCGATTTTTTCTAAACTTTCTCACAAGCTGTAATTTTATTGTCCGATCTATAATTTAGCTAATTTGAAAGATTAAGAGTTTTCTACCTCAAATGTTTACGCCAATGGAAATATTTGCTGCCTTCTGGGGGTGGAAATGCTGTATAAATTATACAGCAGTATGTCTCGAGAACTAACACAGGGTTGTCAGTGATTTGTTGCAGAGACGTTTCTTTTAGCGCTGATGTGGCGCTGATTGGGATGTATGAGGTGTTTGTGAAAGCATTTTTGTATTTTTTTTTGCAACTAATGAACACTCGTTGAAACTTGGATGAATATACCGCTGGTCCCATTGCCTGCTTGCCATCCTTTGTTCTTCTATTTTTCATGCCCTGTCTATATTCCAATCGTGTATAACATAACGTTTCGATTTATAATAAACGATTAAAACAAAACTTGACGTAAAGTTTAAATATTATTTTACTCGATTACTGTAAAAAAAGTTATAAGTTTATAGGCGTGGAGTTTTGTTACTATGAGTGCAAGGGAACTCCAAACCCTAGTAAACGGTACACTGGCTTCATTGTATCTTTAATGTATCTTTCTTTTCAATGGCATTGAACAGAACTATTTCTATTCGACTGGTAATATTCATGTTCACATTCAATATGCAAATGGCACTAATACCATTAACTGCAGTAAACAGAGGTGCTTAGGAATTCTACTGGACTTACGTTGATATTCATTCGTTCTCCCTTTTTTCTGGTTTCTAGAACTCGTTCTATGACTGCACACAAAAAGATAGAGAGAAGAGATATTTTGGATATATCCTAGATCCGGAGTTTCAGCATCGTTGTAGACATTATTTTGCTAGGTTAATCGTTAGAGCGTATAATCTAAATAAAAAAATTATTTGAGGTAGGTACTAGCAGCGCCCCGCGGTTTCACCCGCGTAAGTCCCGATCCCGTGGGAATATCGAGATAAAAAGTAGCCTATATGTTAATCCAGGTTTCTAGCTATCTACATACCAAGTTTCATCGCAATCGGTTCAGTAGTTTTGGCGTGAAAGCGTAACAAACATCAATACATCCATACTCACAAACTTTCACGTTTATAATATTAGTAGGATATCTTGTACGGTATTCAGTATTACATTATGTTCATTAAGAAGATTACACTCCAACATTATGTAGAGCTAAGTAAACAGCTATTTCAAGTATTCTTAAACTTAGTCCTACCATAGGAGCCACCTTCTCCGTCTACCGAATAAGGCATAGTAACTTTATAGCCACTAAGTGTATTCCCACAGTATTCTTTCACACGACTCACAATTGGAAATCGTATACGCATAGGACTACTAGACAAATGAGGCGATGCGAAAGTGTATCATTTAAATAGAAAACTAGATTGCATGACATGTCTTACGCTAGTGGATCCAGATTTTGTTGCGATCTAAGGACTTGATATCAACCTATAGAGTGCCACAAAGTAAAAACAATGACAAGAATGATAACTAAAATCGGGTCTTAACCGCTGCAATACTTTTAAAATACGATAAATAAATTTATTTTGCAAATAGGTCGTTTTAGACGGTTGTACAAGTCAATTTCTTCTTAAAAGCTAGGTGGTGCCGGCATTTCCTATGACTAGCCTTGAGAAGAAACGCCCAAACAAACTCAAAGATCCAAGTCTACATAAATTCAAACGGTGCAAGTGCCATGTAGGCGCCCGGGGTGGTCTTTATACGAAAGAACCATTTTAGTTTTGAGCTGACCAGTTATGATACCCAGTAGACTAGATAAGTCAGTAATAACGGAATTCAACAGCATCTTAGGTAGCTCCACTACTCCAGACATTTGGGAAGGCCAATAAAATACTTAAACTACGATCCCTTTTAGTGCGAGTGTAAAAAATAGCAATGCATAATATTGGGTAGTTGTCGAAACTCGCGATTCACGGAAGCATCGGTATCGCTGAGCTTTCAATCAGTCATCAGTCCTTTAGTGATCACAATGGGATCAAACCTTTTGAAACCTTTAAAACAAGTTTAGAATTGAAGTTATAAATATTAGCGATTACGTCACCATTTTAGCATCTAATATGCGTACAAGTCCCTATAGTTTGTAAATAAAACATACAAAAGAACTGATGTAATCGCTGATCCGTGTTTATTTTAAACTGTATTAATTTTTATTAAAAACTATACGGTTTTATTTACGTTTGTATTTCGGGGATGCCCGACTAGTTTCGGATCCGACGGGGGCCCTTTCTCAAGGAGTGAAGCGTCCTGCCGCGACGGTGTCAGGCGTCACACTCGAATGAATCGAATAATGTGAAATGATTGATATGAATACCGCTCACGAAAGTTTTTATTGTATTAATTTTATTCTATTTTTTTTTTGTAAACAACCTTACAAGTGAGCTGCCACTCTTACACTTCCTGTGTTGCCTAGGACTTCACAATAGATAACGTACATCCAATTTCTCAAAAAATATTCGTCTAACACAAAAACAATTGTCTAAGGTGTGGGTCGAACTCACTACACATTTCAATTGCAGGTATGCAAATAAAGTGTTCTTCTGTTATGTAAAAGTAAAGTTCATATTATATATTACTATCTTAAAGTCAATAATATGTAATAGAGCAGTTTTTGTGCTTCCAAACCCTATTCTCATACAGTCCACATGGTTTACAATTGATTAGGTAATATATTTATAGGTATGTCATTAAAATAACCATGGCAATAAGTCGTTGTTATACATATAAAAATAATATACATTAAATCTATACA
Source organism: Callimorpha dominula (assembly GCA_949752705.1). NCBI lineage: Eukaryota > Metazoa > Arthropoda > Insecta > Lepidoptera > Erebidae > Callimorpha > Callimorpha dominula. Next base: position 6,505,327 of record OX457010.1, on the reverse strand, counting down.
AATAAATAAAATTAAAGTGTCTGTAATGTCATAAGGGCATTTTAATAAATGCATCTGAATGTTTACACGGTACATTTACAAACAGATCAATTTTTTACATTTTTGCCTCTCTGTCTCTTTGCGGGGGGGACGGGTGATTTCCACGGAACTTTCACGTGCAGATAGCTGGTATTATAAGGAGTAACTTAAGCTACTTTTATTTTGGAAACGAATTAGGGTTCTGCGCAAAATATATAATGTAAATATGTAAATGTGAGCGAAGCCGCGTGGGAATCAGCTAGTACAGAATAAATATACAAACCGTACTTATAAAGAAAAAGTCATTCATTTACTTAAGTGCGTTTCTGATCTATGCATCCCAGGGTATAAATACAGATAATATATTATTATCTCCTGATTTTTTTATACCTGAAGGAATGCGCATAGTCATAAGTATTACATCATAAAAGAGTATTTTTTATGAAATCGTTTCCTGAATGATTCCCATAAAACAAGTACCATTATGGTAACCGCATCTATTGCCTACAGATAAGCTAAAAAACTAAATAAGCTAAAGCATTTTTGTGTGAAGGTTTTAGGCACTGTAACATCACGCTACGACCGTTAGGAGCGGAGTAGTGACCATAAACAGGTGAAATTGCGGGGTAGAACTAGTTTTTCTATAAGCCGGACATAAGGTTTAGCCGTCAGAACTTTCAAGAAATAGATTTTTTATCGAGATTCCAACCTAACTGTTTATTACCAAGAAAATAAATCTGAGTTTTTACAGTACAATAAATCTTTAATAATTAACACCTATCTGTACCTATTAACCTATTATGCAGCATTAAGGGTGTAATATTGTTAGATGGATTGGCAGATTTTATCTGTTACTATGCCCGCAATGCCTATTAAATATTTTCTTATGACAGCCGTGAAGGTCTTAGATAGCGTTCCACCGCAATTCGAAATAAGAAAAGCTTGAAGAATTTATGTTAGGGAAACTACTACTCAATGGTATAATCCCAGCCTATTAATTTTTGTGGTGTGCCTTATAATGTCCTAAAACCTTTTTTTTATAATATACTGAGAGTGCTCATGATGGGAGTATACTCAATTTATTATGAAAAAATCTTTTGCTATTTGGCTATTTATTTAATCTCATCGTGAAATCGTCTTTCGGCCCACTACATAAAAATAAAGTAAGATTAATTTGCCTTTATTGTTTGTACCGTCAAAGAGAAAAGGGTTAAAAATTTAAATGAAACGAAATAATTGGATTAATTCAAAATCATATTTCTATATACTGATATCCAGCCCGGTAAAGAGGCGACCACCTCTTTTTGTGAATGTGTGAACTATGTGAACCTATGTGTGATGAGTGTGATGATGATGGTGCTTCTTTTGACATTAATTTTCGTGTGATAAACCTGCAATACTAAATTTATTGAGGGATTCATTTTAATCTGGCAGACTCCGTTCGGAATATTTATAAAACTGAAATCACTTATCGCCAATGTCTTATTTACAAGCAAAAAAGAATCGAACTGATGTCGTAGTCTTCCCTAGACTACGACATCAGTTCGTTTCTTTTTGAATATTTTAACAAAACATATATATGTACTACAATAGCGCAGTGGAGCTAGTATTGGCTCTTTAAGTTATTACGTAGAAATTTTTCGAATGAGAAAAATGTCGCGAGGAGGCATTTGTTCCGTGTTGTGTCTCCTGCTGTGTCTTTTGTCTATTCTCATTTCATCAAAGCAGCGTGACACTCGATGACACAAGTGATTGTATTGTATGTTAGGAAGATCTTTACACGTTATTAGTGAAATATTTGTGTTTTTTACTAACAAGGTAACAGACAATATGAAGACATATTGTTTTTATTTTGCTATGTTGCTTTTGACCGCGGCTTTTCTCACATGAAAGTAATTTTTCCATCCCTTGGGGACATTTTTTTTTCTCGTTAATGTTACGTGTAAGCAAAATTTCATGATAATCGAATGAATGGTACGGCAGCGCATATAATACGAACAAACAAACATTAAATGACATTTACTTTTGCCCGCGTTTCACTAGCGTTTATACCGGAGGCCCTAACCCCTCTCCTTCTTCCCCTACTTCCACCTTAAAGGCCGGTAACGCACTTGCGACACTTCAGTTGCAGGGGTCCATGGGTGGCGGGAGTCACTTACCATCAGATTATTCGTTTGCTCATTTGCCCCTTTAACGTTCATTAAGAGTGTAGTCAATCAATTCACAAGGGAACCTTGGGAACTGTACTTTTTTTCTGGATATGTGGATATGGATGGATACCCTATGCCCATTTCTGTACCCCAATTCCATGTCGATCGGTAGTTAAGGAGTATTGGTATAGGGCTCTGTTTCCACATTTAGACTCATATAGTTAAATGGTAAAAACGTAACAAACAGACAATCTTACATTCGCATTTTTAATACTAGGATATTAAGTTACTCTCTTGCCAATAAACATTTTTTTATGGGATAGGGGCTGGTATCATCCGTGCTTTACAACTGAGCAGAAACCATTTGTTCTAAACTTATTTACTGTTTAGGGACATTCCACTAATCCCCAAACACACGGTGTCCCTACCCACAAACATTTACAGCTTCGCTAATAACTCGGCTAGAAATTGCATCTCATATGAACGATATATCTTCTTAAACTGTTACACTTAACGATCGTATCTAAGGCGTGGTGTAGAAAACTGTTCAGGTGTTTGGTTTTCTTGCTCAACCCGGTTTGTGTGTGTGGATTTAATTTAAGTTCTTGTATGTAAAATATTGTTTACGCAAACTGGAGGATTGTGGAAAACTTATCATAGTTTATATAAGCTATTTACGTTCTTCATGTATATTTCCTCAAGTAATGTATGGTTGTTATACTATTTAAATTTACACACGTTTGGTTTGACTATACAAAGTATACCTATACTCCGTATCCTTATAAATCAAACAAATAATTATTCTCCTATGTGAAGTTTTATCCTACAACACTTTTACAGATACCTTCCTGAAAACCCCCTCTACCCACCTTCTTAGCGTTCTTCTGTCAACTTCTGTGCTATAAACATAACAGACATCTTCCTTCGCGGAATAATCAACTTGGTTTTAGTCTCTCATATGCGTACACCACTAATTTCCTGATAGAAATGTAAGACTAAACAAAAAACGAAAATATTACTTTTCCTTAGAGATAAATGTCAATAAGGAGTGAACAGAAATCGTATTAAATAGAAGAACAGAGAGAATAATGTAAAAAGAACGGTCATACCCAAAAGTTGGATAAAAAAAGTATAATAGTTTGATTGATTGATGAAATCAATTGATTTCATCAATCGATCAATTGCATAAAGTTTCAAGCAGAGAGTTAAATAAATTGTAGAAGAGCGGCAGTTTTTGCAGTTATTGAACATTATTGAATAAATAAATAAAATGAAGTATTAATGTGTTGTGATCGTTATGTGACAAATGTTGTTCAATATTTGTATAATATGTCATTAATACGAGTAAGTCTCTACTTTAGTCTACTCCTATGCACCACTGTACTACATAGGATTCGAAATCGCAAAACCCTCAAATGTCAATCCAATATCTTTTCCATTCTGTGTAAGAATTACGATTGTAACTCCTTACTTACAGCTTCCAATCTAATAGACTTGTTCACTTGCATTCAACTCCACAGTCAATCAACTGAATTGAGACTCTAAAAGGCTGAGAGTGATACTCAACTTGTTCTAAGACAAGCTGCCTTCGGAGACGAAGGCAATGAAAATAGATATGCAGCATAAAAAAGGCTTTAAATATACTGAGTGAGGTAACTTAAAGTGATATAATGCCTGCTAAACGAATGCAAATTGAATTTAGTACACATTTAATTTAGTAGTATGTTGTTGAGTTTATACCAGCTAAAATGTTTAAAAGGTACGTTTACATTGTACGAAGCTTTAGGCTCTCTGAAGATGAGAGTCTGTTGCAGAGTACTTCGCATACGTGTCGGGTGTACATTGATCTCACCATAATAGTGAAAAACCATCGCTAAGTGGTTAGGCTCATCCAGATCACAGAACCAATGAGCCTTGATATTTCCTATGTTACGTAATTAGTAATTAATCAATGGGATTAGTTAAATACTAATTACTGGACACGTCAATAAGTAATCAGTAAAAACGTTCAACACGTCTTATATTTACATCTATAAAATGCATGCACAGACTTCACCAATGGATTGAAGAAAATCTTAAGTGGCTAATATAAGGATAAAAAAACTTTCGTGAAATGAAATGCAATTTAAAACTCACTGGTATTCAGCTTGCCACATGATATATTTACATTTGCCGTAAAGTTCACTATGATAATTTTTTATGTTTAAACTCCGAAAAGTCTAGTTGTTCGTGAGCATCTAATCAATTTCGAAAAAAATAGTAACTTAAGTTAATGCGTTGCATCTGCTACAATAATTAAATTACCACAATCTGATACCGCCGTAGATTAATAGAACGCAAGTAAGACCTCAATAAATTCTCACAATCATTTATATTTGCACCACATCCATAACAAGTGCACACGCAAGGAAGTCGACGTCATTGCAATGAATGATACGGTGTGATAACATTTGATACGACTTCCTCCACAGGTGACTAGACTCATTGAGATACAACTTTCTTGCTGCGAAATATTAGAGGCGAGATCGTGTGTGCTTTACTCACAATGTTTGTAGTTACTCATGAGAACTTTCTAGTCGATTTATAGGCGTTGTAAAAGTAACGGTAGGTGTTGTAAGCGTAACTTGTATGTAACTTCTTACACATTTATGTTTTGAGTTACGGACAAGTTTTATTAAATTTCTTACAGTAATATCGTTTGTGTATTTATATGTTCATGTTAAAAACATGCGTAACCCGAATATATGTATAAATTTAATGATATATGTATGTTGACTACTCTGACAAGTTTTCACCAACTTTTATATAAAATGCCATATTTAGAACTACAAGAAAGTTTACAGTCAACTCCACGATTTAATACAGGAGTCTCAAATGATATACAAGTCTCAGATGTCACGGCCTGACATTACCGTTGCATGCTAAATTCGTGAAATAATAGACGTGGCATATGTAAATAGTCAAGCAGATCTACATACATCGATCTCCGGCGATGCCCGATACTGAGAAAGGGGCACGACATTGCTGTTTTCCATTTTTACCGACACGACACAAAATCTGTGTAAAAAGAAAAACAAATAGATTAATTTACATATTATTATTATAAAAGATATTTTATGATATAATAAATAAATACCTTTCATTGACAATGACTTTTAGAAATTTGTCTTGCCTTTATTACCGACTAGTTACCCTTTTATTTCTATTAAAAAAACCAATTCCATACCTCATTCCTCCTTAAAACCGAAATAGGTATTCTAAGAATGATACCGCAGCCAATAATGTTATGAATTCATTTCGTCTAAACCATTACACAGATTCTAATAAAAATTTGCACGCATACCTTATCACTAGCGCACACAAATTATAAAATTATCACGGTATTTGCTATGAGATAAAGCATAAATTTTGCGGTAAAACATTTAAAAGGCATTGTCCAAGGAATATTAAAGAATGGATAGTGATCTCGGTCTTGTTAATGATGATATATGATACCTATATTGCAATTTTAAACTTAAGCAAAATATTTTTTTAATTAATAATATTATAGTTTCTTTTTTTAGAATCTTTTAAATGTAATTACAGTAGTCCTAAAAAAGTGCGAGTGAATTCCACCCTACAATAGTAACAGTACCTAACATAATATGTTGACTATTTTAAATTTCTTCTCGTGTGTCGGCTCCAATGGTCAACTACGTTAAAGTAGTCTCAATGTGGGAATGTCCTCAGAGAGATCTTCTCAACTTGTTTTGAATACAGCGCGCCGGTGGCCAGCGATACACAGTTTTTGTTCTAACCACCTTAATTTGGTTTTCCCTTTGTTATACGTAGCCACTTAATATTTATGCGACCTTTGGCATTAAACATAACAAACGGACATTAAAAATGCTTCATTGGCACCAAATTTTCCTTTGATTTCTTAAAAAAACTGACCAACGCTAATATAAATTTAGGTGGTATCCTTATAGCAATGTTTGGAACTATAATGGTGTCCAAGATTTCACGAATGATTGTATACAGGAGGTTAAGATTTTAGTACGTGCATATTAAAATCTGAAATCCAAAAAATAAATTCTTTTTTAAATCGATTCGATGTGTGAAAATTATACCCATATACATAAATATCGTCACTTGAACTTAAACATATTCCGTTTCTGATAATCCAATACAATAAATACTCTTTTTCTTCCAATCTCACTATCCTCTGCCCCATCAGATATACCAGTCACTGTAACTCGTTTGGCGGCGCCTTTACATAAAACTTGAAATGCATTTTTATAAAGAAACAGATTGACACTTTTGATCAGAACAAGTGTCATAACACGGTCTGCACACTTTTCGAAGAGCCATTTTTGACAACATTGAATAAGACTTATGTTAGTGCGATTATCGCTTTATGTTGCGGTACGATTTGCTATCGTATGTTTTTAGAAACTACCAGACCTTTTATGTGAAATATTATAATTTCAACTCTACGCAAATACTAATGATAATATATATATTTTTTAATACATTCAAGACGTCAAATTTCTATAATTTTTTTGTCAAAATTTATGGATTGAGAATTTTAATTAAATCCTTAAATTATAAGTAGCCATAGGGTATCCTTTTTACCTTGTGCTTGCCGAAAAAATGATTCCAAAAATGCTCTTGTTTACAAAAGAAACGAGTATACTATACGAGAAATTAACAAGATTATGTTACTGCGTAATATACTGTATGAAATATATTATAAAAATAAAAACTCTTTTAGAATAAATAAATGATTAGAAATACAAATAAATGTACTTTATTATCTAAATATTGCTTAAAGTTGTTAATTATCTTGGTTTAATCTTTATTTTAAGCAACTTGTTTTTAAGCGTCTAATTTTATTAGATAAAGCATTCGAATTTTAATGTTTTATTTTGAGTAAACTCTGTGAATGTATCCTATATTTAGTAGATTCACAAACATATAATATTTGTGATTTGACCGTAACATGCGATCCAAAGAGAGCTTTCGGCGACTCAGCGATGCCGCCAGATAAACCCTGAATAATTGTTTCATTAATAAATTGCTTCTTTAATAAACGTAAGAGAACTTACGTGGAAGCGTTTCATAAATAAACACAGGTATAGATGGAATCTGGTAAAAAAATGATCATTACCAACACGACATTTGGACATTGTATAGGAAAAATGTGCTGTGTGAAGTTTATTGAGTTAATAATACCAGATTTTATTAGACTATTTAAGCAGTGTACCAGCTCAAATTTTGTACCAGATGTGCATAAAGTGTAAATAAATAACTTCAGAAGAGGGCGACCAATAAAAACTTTGTATACTGTTCCTGTAATAAATATAGTGAGATTTCCATGAGAAGGTCTAAAGTCCGTCTTGCCTCTTTTTCGAGATAGCCGCTTACCACCAGACCAGTGCTTGGTCGTATGGAAAACATGCTGTAAGCTTATTATTTTACCTTACCTTTTTTTATTACGTTACAAATGTTGAAATTACGGACATGAACTAACGATTTTTAAACTTTGACTGTTTGATGATCTTCAAACTTCTCTGGCTGTCGAAAACTTATATCTTTTACCAAAGTTTGATCACTTTGAAAACAAAGTTTGATGACTGGCCTGTTGGTCTAGTTGTTAGTGATCCTGACTGCTAAGCCAGAGGTCGTGAGTTCGATTCCCACCCAGGACAAATAATTGTGTGATGAGCGTGATCATTTGTTCTGTGTCTGGGTGTAATTTATCTATAATATGCATAAGTATATAAGTATAATACATATAATAATAATAATACCTCTATAAAATCAGAAGAGAAACTAACAGCTCTATACATTTCCAACAAGTCTAACCCTTACAGCTTGCGAATGCCACAAATTTTTACGTTGAATATTTCCGAAGATATTAATTGCCGTCTTTACTGTACGATAGATTTCTTAAGATATTTAGATACGTGTTCTTAATGGTGTCTATAAGCGGCCAACTCGACGAAATACCCATAGAAAACACATTTTTTTCCTTTAAATAACATAATTAAAGTTCTTGAAAACCACTTTAGATAGACCCCTGATTACAACAAACGATGGTCCAAATGAAGGTTATTATTTCTTTTGTTATCAATTTATGTATAGTTTGTATTTAAAATTAGGAATTTCCGAACATAAGATAAAGTACGTGTTTCTAATATTAGAAATGTTGTTAACATTACTTGTGGATAAATAAATATTTCTTATCATGTTGAGAGATAATTCAGTACTATAAAAAACGCAATAACATTTAATTTAAGTTAATTTAACATAGGCCTATTCTCACTGATGCAGATTAAGATAACTGATTTGTAAATCTTACTTTTAAACGTTATTATATAAAAACCCACGGATTACTTGTGACACGAGTCACGGCTTATTAGTAATCTGGTTGACTCCCATTATCAACATAAGAATCTACCTAACACTTATGATGACGTGTGTATCTTCACCCGATAGTAGATGTGCTCAATAAACTTGAAATACTTCTTTATGGTTTATATTTAATCATCACTACTATGATCATGTGATTACTCATGGAATACCTCAGAGACGTGACGTAGCACATGTGCTTTGAGTACGCTGTTCAGTCTTCTACCTAACCCTAAAGACCCACAATTTAAAACTAAAGTGTATGTGCTCCAATCACGACAGAGAAATGTTACTATATATTATATTAAGTTACCTTTTGATTTGTAAAAAAAAAAATAACTTTCGAAAAAGCATCACTGACTTTAATAGCTGTATTCTTTATACCTTCATTTTCCATCCTTAGAGGTAGAATATTTAAATTTACGAGTAAAAAATAATTTATAAATGGCAAAGATATTGCGAAACATACACAAAAAATGTGAAACTCGGGATTTAATCGCGATAATGTATTAGGTACAAGTACAATATCTTTTTGGTTACCCGACGTTTCGGTCGAATTGCACAGATCGTGTTCACAATATGTATCAAAGTCGCAGCAAAATGTATATCAATATTCTTTTAAATTGAGAACCTTCTCCTTGTGGAAGATGTTTTAAAAGTTACTCATTATAAATTAATATATTGTAGCTTTATACTATTTGCATGATTTATAACATTCACTTTATGACGTAATAAAACAACAGTCTACTATCACAGAAATAATTAACTTCTCTCTTATCATATCTGATTTCCCTTTCTTAAGCTGGCATCATACGTTTGGTCTATGTATACTTCTATCTATAAAAAAAATATTTTTTAACCTACCCACTTCATTTAAAAAATTACAAAAAGGTGGACTGATAGAAAATACGATTGACTTCCAAAAGTTAAAAAAGTTTACAAAAATACAAAGTAAATGAGCGAAAGGGTGACTATCATTATATCATTAAAATATCTTCCCAAGTCTAATGTTCTGACTGTACGAGACTAAGTACAGCCATAGAAAGTTAATTATTATCTAAGACAGAAGCTAGGGCCTGGACAGGTTCCTAGGACAAAATAATAAATAATTCCAGTTATATAACAGGTTTCATTAAGACAGCAGTAAATCAGGCTACCTGAGATGCGCCGGCGCACTGGTGCAGCAACATTATGAGGTACAGTCCGCAGAAAAAATAACAATTTCATTTATTGGCAATATTATCAATTAATAATGTTCATTATGTGTATAAATTTGTTATTTCTATCTTGTTATTTCACTGTAAGATACTTACAGATGAGACATGTATTTTAATCGTTTGGTGTCATTGCAAAAAGTGTTAGATTTATAAAACATGAGTTCGGTAACTTTGATCTTGTGTAAATCTACTCCATGAAAATAAGTAATCGGCAAAAATTTTACGTCCTTTTTACCTTTAAAGTAATGTTCTCTATTGTCATTTTTCAAATGTTATAATTTTCAAATAATACGAATATAGTTAAGATATTTTTAATGAGCAGTGGACGATATAGCTCTCCATAATTATGCTACTGAAATAGGTTCATGTGCGGACATTGGAGACGGTATTTTAAAGTGCGGGCATTCATAACACCAGGGTCTAAGATGAAAAAAAAAATACTGATCGTCTGATAATTAGACTGTTGAAGAAACGTACGAACACATCTAACAGAATATTTATATTACACACGTTTTCCATCCTGTGAAAAATAAAGACATTTAAAATATTTAATTTAGTATATATATTTATGTTAAATTAGGCTAACAACTTAAATTATTTATACGTATTGTATATCTAGAAAAATAAAATTACTTAAATTTATTTTTTGAATTCTCATAGTTCAATCAGTCAATATAGTTTCCTTTAAAACATATTACCTGATTAAATTCAAAGAATGAACTGGAAGTCACATTATATAAATTAATTGTTAGGTAAGTAGTATCCACGCTTATTTTAACAGTGACTTGCTAATCCTATGAAGTAATTTTACGGCTCATTAATTTGTAACTTTCTGGAAAACATACATAACTTACGGATTTTCTCGAGAATAGCTAAACACTTTGAAAATTGTTTCTAGCAGCCCCTCAACGAATATAAACTTTGTTTATTGGTACAATTAGTTCCTTTAAAATATTCTCTCTGTGGCTAAGATTCGTTCTAAGTGTAAGCGGGAACTTCATTATTGTAATAACTTTAAAGTGAACCTTTTGATATCTTAGACTTGGGATTATTAATGATTAAATTATGAGTTTAATTTTATTATAATTTGTTTCTTATCATTAATCAAAACATGTTTACAGAAAAATAATGTTATTACACATGATAACTTGACTACATGTCTCTTCTACATCAAATACCATCTCATTTTTTACCACCTTACCTATGCAGTGTTGTCGTGCAGTGTGTCACAGAAAAGGCTGGAGTGCAATTATAACCTAAGACCTCCCTCAGATTATAATATTGGATCTAAGATTATAACAGAACCTCCATTTCTTTAAAAAAGCCGGTAAATCTTAACCACAAAATTAAAGATGACATCTGTGAAAAGTTATATAAAAAATTTGCCTTTTTTGCTCACCGTACATTGCCTCTAATCTTTTAAGCTATTTGTGTGTTGCAATGAGTGGAAACGGTTATTAAAAGAGTACATCTAACAGCTTATCCCCGCGGCATCGGGACTCGATGTTTTCCTTCGTTTTGTTTTACCCGGCGTTCATGGAACTACTGATTATGTGGTGTTTGTAATTGCGTAGATAAGATACCTACACTTTAAGAATCACTACAGTACTTAGGTGTAATCTTTTATTCGAGGAATAGGAAATCGGTAAACGAGGTCTATAATTGTATTTTATATTCAACAAGGGCGGTTATGGGTCTTCATTTTCCATGTGGATCGGATAAATAAAGGATCAAGAATCAGAAATCACACCATATTATTGTCTAGTATATTTCATTCACGTTCGTAAAACCACTTCTGCGTTCCTATAATCAAGAAACGATTCGTTTTGCTTACGCACCGTAGTTAGTAAAACCGTAGTAAGGAATACGAATCGTTTCTTGATTATTCCTATAACCGTCCTAATACCGTGGGCTTAAGTAGTGCTGCGAACAAACCAGTGGTCTTGCGAAAGTTCATAGGCATGCTTACTATACGGCTATTGGTGCCTGGCTTTGGTATTAAAAAAAAAATAGTTGTGCTATGCTAATCTTTCGAGCTTTGGTGATCCTAGTCAAAAATATGCAGCAAATTGCCTTTCAGAAGAGAATAACACCATAATGACTGAAAATCATAACATATTTGGTTTCTACTACCACCTGGAACTACCACCACAACGCCGAAAACATCTTAGAAGTATACGCAGTCCTAATATCTTTAATCCAGTAATCATTTATTGCATTACTAGCAGAGCCTCGCGGTTTTACCCGCGTAAGTCCCGATCCCGTGGGAATATCGGGATAAAAAGTAGCCTATATGTTAATTCAGGTCTCCAGCTGCTTAGATACCAAGTTTCAAAACAATCAGTTTAGTAGTTTTGGCATGAAAGAGTAACAAACACCCATACATCCATACTCACAAACTTTCACGTTTATAATATTAGTAGGATTAATTACAAACAGAACTTGACATAAGACGAAAACAATAAATAATAACATTATAAGTGTCGAGGCCTATACGACCCCGTGTATCTGCTGTTTGACCCCGGTTAAAGGGTTAATCTTCTAAGGGTTGCCCTATAAATCATGTTACATTTCGAGTGACTAGGGTTGTTACTTTCGTGAAAGGATGAACAGGACGGCTTCTTCAGCATCTATATTATTTTTACCAGAAATTAATCAAGTCTGGGTAAAGTTTGTACTAACTACTAACTAAAAAATTGCAGTCGTAGGACTGCACGTCAGACGTGAAAACATAATAAACTATATACATATACACACACACACACACATCTGTATATATGTATTTGTGTGCGACGGTCACGCGAGTTTAGTGCTTTTTTCCCTTTCCAAAAATGCCCAACGTGCCTAAAGAAGTTTTCACTTCAAAAAACATTACAATAGGTAATGTTAAATTTGTTTACTTATTCTTAGAGAGACTTACAGACTTATGTATATGACTTACTAACAATGTTGTATCATTAGAATTAAACACGTTCAGCCCTAAGGTTGCAGTATAATAACTCATTCAGTTGACACAGATGGCGTTAGTGTACATCAAAATGGCCGCAGATTACTGTCACACATGATTTATTTCTATCAACTATTTGTATGCAAATGGCGACCGCTCCCGGTGTTTAAGTACTTTATAAATTTCTTTCTTTTTACAATTAATAAATACATTCATAAAATAATGATTTATAAAATAATGATGTACCTACCTAACTAATAGCTTACAAATAAATTTTTGACGTGAGAGAGACAACAACTGCGTTATAATTTATTGTCAGAATGAACAGTCTTTTCCAGATAAAGAGGTTATTATACTAATCCACTTCTTACAACCCTGGTTGTGTAAGACCAAATAGAATACTTCTACTAACTTCATAAAGTCTGAAGATGACTGATTGTAGTACCTAACTATAAAGTATTGCAATATACTGCCCATGAGCTTGGTAATGTCCCCCATATTAGTATGATGTAAGCATTGCATTATTGCATTTCTTACTTCATATGCTCTATCTTAGCTAACAAGATTATGTTGCCATGGCAGCGACGGGAGTAGTGTGAATGTTAATTTGATTCCAATATATTGTATAAAGATTTTCATGATGAGTATTTTTATAATTTTCATACTCATAAAATTCTAGACTACTGTAGGCAAATGAAAAATAAACCTTTATGATTTTGTCCGGTCTGTTGTTTTGTTCAAATTATATATTTTTTGGTAGGCTAACTGGCGTACTTAGACAAACATTTTTTGTTTTAAATATTAATTCTATACAGTAGGAGAAAAAATGTGTTATTGTTTAAATCATTTAAATCATTTAAAACAAATATGATTTAAGTACCATGAGAACACGAATAACTGGACCTGGAGTTTTTACTACTACACCTACATACTAAATAAGTAATAGTGCCTAATGATTTTAAGCATTGTTTTTAGTATTATATGAGCCCTTTTGATTAAAAATATTCACAAGATCTCGGTGAAAGTGTTGAGTGATCTTAGTTATAATTAAAAAAACTCTGTTCAACGGTTGCCGCGTCGGAAGATCATCAATGGAGTGTGGGTGTTATACATTTTTAATTTATACTTGTTTATACACCGTATGTATAAATATCTTTTACTTACTTTGAAGTTAATTTAAATTGGTTGCTTATGTAACTTTTACCACTATATATCATACTACATTTGCAACATTTACCACTATATATCATACTACATTTGCAACATTTACCACTATATATCATACTACATTTGCAACATTTACCACTATATATCATACTACATTTGCAACATTGCTTTTACTCTTTTTTGATATTTTTAAGAAGCTCATATGTTTACTATAATGGAACTGCACCTTATTGCGAAAAAAAATGTAGGTATTTAAATATTTATGACCCACAAAACCTTGTAAACTTCCCACATCAAAAATATAATAATCAATGAAAATTCCGACAAATAACAAAATAAATTATGCACCCATCAAATTAAATATTCCTTATATCAAACCTGGGTTGTGTTGAAGCAATAATTCATAAATTGAGCCGATTAATTGATATCGCAGTGAAGGGTTAAACCCTCCCGAAGGGGTAGTGTCATTTGTTTTGACAAATACGCGACTAACGCAGTCGAGGGTTGTTGTAATAGATTGATGTGACGGTATTTGGATTGAGAGACGATTTTGCAATGAATATGACGTTATAAAAACGTAACTGAATTGTCCCATAAGGTTTCATGTAAATACATAAGCGCTATGTTGTGTTTCAGATTTATATATTTTGAGTTAGACTATCTGAAGAAGGTGGCTGGCAGCGAATGGATGTGAACTGCCCAAGATCGGGATCATTGGCGTTTCTTGAGGGAGGCCTTCGACCAGAAGTGGACGGCGCTTGGCTGATGATAATGATGATGTTAGAAAATAAGCACACGTGATCCTAGACAGTAATTTGATAGCGGTGTCTACGACTATGCCTTAAAATTGATTTGGTGTTGACACCGCTAGGGTGGACTTAACGCGCTTTTTTAATGTTCTTTTTTTATGCTATTGGGGGCAAACGGGCAGACGGGTCACCTGATGGTAAGTGACTACAGCCGGCCATGAACATTTGCAACTCGAGAGTCACAGGTGCGGTAACCTCACTCACTCGGCGAAACACAAGACAACCTTTGCTTCTCGGCCGGTTTTCTGTGAGCCCGTGGTATCACTCCGGTCGAGCCGGCCCGTACGTGCCGAAGCATGGCTCTCCCACAAAAGAACTTACGGTACGGTAAGGTAATTCGCCAGTCTTCAAAATAGAATTTTCATATTTGAAAGTTTGACTAAAACTTTTACAATATGATTGACTTGATTGTATATTTCAATATACCTAACTTAAACCAAACTTTTATTACCTATTTTCTATTTTCACACACAGAAAAAGCCCCCTAGTCCTTTTAAAGTCGGTTAGAAAGGACAATTTATCATATCAATGTTATCATTACCATAGGGGTTATTACGTTAATCACCACTCGTTTCACTAATAACACCAGCCTCCGCCATGTTGAAGTCCGGCTTGTTTCAATTATGTCCACCATTTAATTCCTTTCTAGCCTGCACATACACTTGCAATATAACTAAACTAATAAAATAGGTATACAGGTGATCAATATTCATTGTTTTATTACTTACACAGTTCAAAGTCTAGATTTCATGACCTGTTTTGCAGTAGATAAGCAGGTGACGTCACACGATTTTGCACGTTGTTGAAGTTCGGCAAGCGACAATAACAAGTAGGTGTAATTATTGATAGAGAAGATAGGCAGGCCTTTGACATGGGACGTAGAAGATATTCTTCTGAAAGCTGCTACATATTTGGAATGAATCTTTTCAAACACTTTCACGCGTCAATTAGTTATGTTAAAACTAGGTTTGCACATTTCCTTGGAGATTCTCGATAGCGAAAATGGCATAGCGTAGGCAAAAAATTAACTTTAGAGCCGTTTGCCTAAAAAAACAAGTTTAAAATGTTTTTTATTTTTGAAATTAATAAAATAAAGCAAAAGGAAATAAAGGGATCATAAGAAAGGTTATAAAATATGACAAAAACTTAAAATGTAAACTTGTTTTTGTGTCCAAAATGTGTTGATATTTCTGTTCGAGATTCAAACCTGCATCTAATAAAACCATCTCTTGAAGTAGCGTCAGTTATACTTTGTGAAGGCTCTGTTTCTAGTTTAACACATCTTTCAACACATTGTGTGTATCAAGGACAGTCACAAATGTCAAAGCTCTTATCTTTTGAAATAATTTAAAGGCCTCATTAAAATATGTCGAAGAACCGGTGGTGCTGTAACCCAACACTCGTGGCACATAATAATTTAGGTATAATCTATAGCAGAAATAGGTAATTTTTGGTGGTTTAATTATTCTGCGTTTAGAGCTATTTTCAGCTTGTTTAGTTTTCATTATACTTGATAATGTTAGCTCTCGAATGTGGTTCCTATCGTCAAACATACATAGGTTTTCTAGGTGTGTAAAAAAAGTACTTTCGATAAAAGATTCTGCAACAGATCTCATATTTTCAGGTAACAATCGAGAGTGTATAATCAGTTACTAAGTATGTTTCAATCCAGCGTTAAACAGTCTTTTACCTGATTAGGAACCAAATCGCAAGGCTTTACTTTAACCACGTAGTTGACAAATAATTGCTAATTTCTGATATACCTTACTAATTTTATAAATGCGAAAGTAATTTTGTCTGTCTGTCCGTCGCTCTTTCACGCCAAAACTACTGAACCGATTTAAATGAAATTTGGTACACAGATAGTTTAGAGCCTGAGAAAGGACATAGGCTACTTTTTAATGTGAAAAAAGGGGTGTAAGGGGTTGAAAGGTGGGGATGAAAAGTTGTATGGCAGTATCGTCATATTTAGAGCTCTATTCCACGCGGACGAAGTCGCGGGCACAGCTAGATTCTGATAAAGTAACGGCAATGTCGAAAGGCTTCTCAGATGACTCCAAAAACACTTCAGTTTGTTTTCAAAATTATAATGTCGTATGCATTTGGGTATCTTTTCATATGAGGTACTTTTTGAAATAGATTTTCAGTAATTGCATAACTCGTTCCTGAGTTACAATTGGAATCTAATCTTTAGTCAAAATATTGTTGATCTCTTCAAAAACAATCGCATACAATATTTGAATCGGATAGATCCTTTCTATTATAATTATTTCAATTTCAGGTCATTTTTGACAAATAAAATAAATTTGAAGACTTCTCTTATCTTATGGTTAGTATCTGCCGATCGTCAAGTTCTCTAAATGGTCCTAATACGCTTTTAACACAATCGCAGCTGTACTTTTTTGCATAAGACTTACTTTGGTTAAAAAGAAAACACTCACGAAAGTCAAGAAAGTCCTCGAAACATGTTATAAATTAAGGGAATTCGCAGGTTGATATTTAAATAATTTGAAGCCACCGGTAACATGCATGCAAATCGGAACTTTGCGTACCAGTGTATTGCACCTAAAGAGAACAACAAGTTTTTTTTTGTAAATATATTTTGTCCAAGAGTTGAAATTAAGGATAACGAAATATCACAATTGAAATGAACATTTTTTAAAATTTAGAACATCGGTAGGGTCCTAGAGATATAGTTTTATTTTATTTTTAAATTATTCTGGTAATCTACGACCAATTACGCAAATTTTGAATGACACCCTTGGTACATATACACAAGGAGATAAACTTTTACGTAGTCATCTTTACTGTTTTGTGTTATTGTGTATAATGTTGTGATTTACCTCGACATGTTGCAGCATTTTCGGTTGTTGTTCTTTTGTGACCGCCAACGGGTGACATGTTGTAGTATTTTAGGTTGTTGTTGTTTTGTGACCGGCCACGGGTGACATGTTGTACTGTTTTAGGTTGTTGTTGTTTTGTGACCGCCAACGGGTGACATGTTGTAGTATTTTAGGTTGTTGTTGTTTTGTGACCGGCCACGGGTGACATGTTGTAGTATTTTAGGTTGTTGTTGTTTTGTGACCGCAACGGTGATTTTCTTGTGTGCTTTTCGGAATTAGTCAGTGCGAGCTACAGGTATGCGATCCTGACCTTCTCCATAATCCATACAACCTGTACCTATAATTTCACGATGATCGGTTAACTAATTTTGTCGTGAAAGCGTAAGACGCCCATTACACGGTAGGTTTTGCTGTCAGTTTTGTCATGTCATGTTTGTGTCCAACAAATAAATAAATAAATAAAAAAGTTTTGCCACAATCAAAACGGTGATTGACGAATAACCTATCGTCTAATGCAGTGGTTGACGGTTGCATCATGAGAATTTTAATGTCGATAAGTATTATTTCAACAATCCCCAATGAACATACGTCAATCATGACTTTTAGTAATTTTTTATTTTTATTTCTACTTTGTGCACAAAATATGTCAAAGGTGGACTTGACAACGCCTAACAAACAAATAAACTCGCATTCATATTAATAATATTAGGATTAGGTTAAATACTTAAATTTCTAGCGTTATATTTCTGCTGGGAAGTAGGGTTGACAGAGTTTCATTGGGGTAGGGGAATAAGTTTTAAATATAAGAGTTACAAATAAGGCGTATTCGTATTATCTATTTCCAAATTTCAGAACTTTATTAGTGTTAAGAAATGATCCTTTAATCATAAATCAACAACACGTAATCTAAGAACGTTCTAACATACGTATGTGTGTTACAAATTATATTTCAAGGTACTTTTGAAGAGCATTTTAATAATTAATTAACTCAAAAGCAATAGAATAATTGAAGAGCACACTTTGTTATAATTAAAACTGAATTAAAACAAGCAAATTACTTATAATACCCTATCTAATGCCTTTCGAATGGGGTCACAGAATCGCTGTTTAATAATGCATTTCATTACCATTCATAGTAGGGTGAACACTGGTTTGTTAGAAACTACACTTTAATCAGAGATTTATAGGATTGACTTTTCATTGAATATTGTGTATGAAATAAATCCCATGATAGATGACTCGTCTTTTGCCATGTGCTGCGTCGATTTAATTCGATTGTAAATGTTTGAAATCTTTGCTGCTCTCAATATAATTTATAAATCTGTCATGTTTGGGCTGACAAATGGTCCCACTGATTTATTTATCTGTTATACAATGTTTCGAATTGTTTTATAACGTCGTTTCGTTGTTTACACTTGTTATTTGTGGCCTGTTCTTAGCTTAAGTGACTTATATATTGATGGTATAAACTATATAAATGATATATGCAAAAAAAAATCTAAGTGTGGGTAGCGTAATGGCTAAGGCGTTGAACTTGCGGCTGAATTAACCTATAGCCATGGTACACTACCGGTGTAATAAACCCACTCTATGTTTTTTTTTGGTGTAAAGAAGCCCACACACTCACCAACCGGCCAATAGCTCGGTGAGTACCTATTTCGGCATCCACACGGTGTTCTGTCACCATTATGGAGGGGTTATTTATTGGCAATCGACCAAGTGACATCACTTGTGTTTCGAGTGTTCATAGGTATTCGTATATATATATATACCATCACAGGGCTCGACTGCTGATTTAAAAACCTAGTTATATCAACAAGTAGAATCATAGACAGCCCGCATACTTCGTTAAATAATATAATTTACACTAAACCCATACCAAGAGATTTACGATCATGATTAAAATTCTTGCACAACACAATATTTAAGCCTCGTTTAGCTCCTAAATTTTCATTTTTAAGTAAGTTATCCATCACCGATAGAATCTGATTACTTCGTACTGTTTTGGCAGAGTAGGACGCAGTATTATTTCTCCATACATAGCCTGGATGCCTTCACTGGTTGGATATAATGATACATTCAGCCGTTTTAGTTGCGCCGCGCTCTAAGAATGGCTAGAACAGGCAGGTTGTGCTCAATGCTATTGTTTTTCTGTCTTCGAAAAAAAACTATTACAAGGCTAGATTTATGGAATATTAAAATGTTTTTTAAATTTCGAACGCGGCTGTCATTGAGGCCATATATTACATTACTTTTCTTTTTTTTATCGAGATGAGTTTCGAGATTTTATTGGTATCATAAGGTACTATAATGACACCATTTGCTTTAAAATATTAGCTCTCTTTATTTTATTTGATATCTTTTTAATATAAACCTTAAAATAAATTTACCATGCTTCAATTTTTTTTTTAATCAGCCCTGTTTATAAACTTTTCTCCTGTTTTGCAGATGTTGTTCACAGTTTCAGAAGTGTAGGCAAGGCCATAATCGTGACGTTTTTCCATCACTGTTACAGCAAGTGATGATTAATTTTTTTCGACGACGTGCGACTAGGGATGGAACTCTAACCACTATGTTACCCCCCTTCCGTTCTTTCCCTGCTTCCACCTTAAAGGCCGGTAGTGTTGTTGTGACTCTTAAGTTGCAAGTGTCCATGGGCGGCGGTAGTCACTTACCATTAGGTGACCCATTGGTGACCCATTGATTACCGATTGGTCGTAAACTTATTTGCCATCTTAGTAGCAACAATAAAATTTGGGAGAGGACAATATGCTTTTTTTTTTGTAAAGTTTTATCATGTCACCAGTCCTTCAGAGTACGAACAATCTTAATCATTAAAAACATCTTTCAAGTAGCCTATGTTCTACCAATGAGTTACAAAAAGGGCTATATCCAGCAGTTAACTTTGATAGACTGATCATACTAATATAATAAAACTGAAAAGTTTTTTGTTGGATTGTTTATTTGTTTAAACGCGCACATCTCGCGGATGGAGCATTCAATGCGGAAAGTTATAGGCTATGTAACATCACGCTATGACCTTTAGAAGCGGGGCAGTGACCGTAAACGCAGGTGAAACTGCAGGAACGTGCTAGTGTGTTAAAAAGAATAATGGCTAACAAAAGTAAGAATGACGTAACAGTAATGAATACCAAAAAGGTAATATAAGACGACTACTAATCCTAGGTTACGACTGTTTGTCAACAATATAGTTGCAAAGAAGTAGTGCAGCATCGACTTTTCGCTGATAATAAGAAATCTTGGACACGATTAACGTTTAGAAAGTAGAATAAATGCAGTAAATGCCCCATTAAAACCACGTAAAAACTAAGGAAGCAATTCTATAACATTTCAAACGCAACGGCATTCGCAGTGTACGCGGCCAATCAGGAAGCGGTCACATGTCAATCACCAATTACAGCGTATTTTGTCCCGCGTCACTCGCCGCCGACCAATCGACGCGCTGAATTTAAATCATTGTTCGGAATCCGAAACGGGGTTCTTGCGGTTTAATATACTTTGTAAAAAATGTAAACCTCTTTTGTTTTGATGTAGAAATATTTAGTTTGAACCTAATATGTTCGTTAGGGGTAAGCAGGAAACATACAGCCCTAAATACAACTCAACCTTATAATATTTTTAAGAAAAGACACAGTAAAAGACGACATTGAGGAACTACTACCTTTTAACATCGCATTAAATGGTAGCTGTTAAGCTATCATTTTGGGCTGAGAAATTGTGATCGTAACTCTTTTGTGGTATACTGCATTAATAATGAAAATACACGACTACTCTGCCAGAACATAATTGAAAAAGAAATTACGATTGAAAATGGTTTTATTTTATTCAGGATGATGTTAGGATTCTAAACGTACCCCTCCATACATCTAAACCACTTCAGGCATATAGAAGTTATGGCGGAGTAAGCAAACTTACATATTTACATGAGCTCTGAAAACATTACACTCCTGTTTTGGGTATAGTCGTGTAATAACGTGTAAATCTGATTATAAAAATCATGACTTATTAATTCATCATCAGCCTATCGCCATCCACTGCTACCGTTCTTGGGCAGTCTGCATCCATCCGCTTCGTCGTACTTCAAGTCGTCAGTCGTTCAATTAATTAATATTTACATATAATAATAATGTAATTATTTATACTGTCACAAATTGGCAGTATCTACCGATATAAGCGCGACTTCAGTGAACCAACGTCCTTTTTATCAGAAACTAATCGATTAACGCCTTTGCACACGTTCAAATTCACCGTTTACAAACAAGACAACAGTTTATCATCGCATGTTGGTAAACGACATAAAAATATACACACCTAGATATAAATTACAAAACAACATTATAATGATTACCTTATCAAGTATATTTGATCCCATTGATAAAACAATCATTGATGGAATGCATTGAACTAGCACATAATGTACACTGTTAATTCTACTTACGCAATTCACATACTCAGACAGTGGCTGCTAATTAATTTCCTGTGCAGTTTAAGAAAGCAAAGACTTAAGCTGAGGGTATACTGGTGATGTAGATAAATCCAAGCACAATACTATATTATATACATATATAGGTTAAGTAGTTCGATATCTATTTAACCTATAGCTGTCATCATCTTTTCCACTCATGTGGTGTGGTGGTTTGCCAACACACCACATGAGTGGTACCATGGAAAAGATGATGTCAAACATTGCAGGGCACGATATTGGTACTGTTTTTTTATATCACTAAGTAGGGATATGAGCTCGTGGCTACAATGCAATCACTTCTAACGAAGACTAAACTAGGTGATATGAATCAGCTCACTCTGATAAGTACACATTCATATGTATACAACATCCCAAGCACCGGACCACCGGAATGCATGATAAAACTTTTTTTTACAAAAGCGTACTTTATTTTTTGTCTACAGTGTTCATTTGAAGACGTTACGAGGGTGAAGGAAAAAATCAACTATAAAATCAATATTTTACTTTAAAATCTTCATTTTATTTTGTCAAACTCAACGATAACAATAGCTAAGGGTAATAAATCTGAACTAATTACTATACACAGCGGAAAGTCTACTGAACTCCCTCAGCAAAGACCAAGGCGTAACGTTTAAGAGCCATGTTTCGGCACGTATGGGCCGGCTCGACTCCGCTCGATACTACGGCCTCACAGAAAACCGGCAGTGAAGCAATGCTTGCATTGCATTTCGCCGCATGAGTGAGGTTACCGGAGACTCTAACCCTTCCCTCTCCCTTATTCCCGTCCTTCCCCTCTCCCCTCTTCCCCCTCCCCTCTCCCACCCCCCCCCCCTCTTCTCCTACTCCCACCTTAAAGGGCGGCAACGCACTTGTGACTCTTCAGTTGAAGGTGCCCAAGAGCGGCGGTAGTCATTTACTATCAGGTGAACCGTCTGCTCGTTTGCCCCCTATACCATAAAAAAAAGAAAAACCAATTTTATTAAATCTGTACTATTTTATATATAAATAATCTATATAATCAGATACTGTTATGATTTCAAATCATATTTTGCCTTAAATCGGTACACAAAATAAATCATTTTCAATCCCACGTCTCTGGATAATGCATTCAGCGTGAACAAATCTTAATACGCCACACCTGGTTACAGTACTCCTAATAGGAACTACATTGCCTACTTGCGATGCTAATTATGTATATCTAGGCTAAATTTCCTTCGTAATCACTTTATAGCTTTACTGGTTTGTTTTTTTTTATAAAATTGTCTAAAACAATGTGTAAATAGCGTTCAGTTTGGAAACAAGCGAAACGGTTGTCGGTTTTAATATTAAAAGATTCATATCTGAGATGGTTGTACTTTTAGATATGTGCAGAGGAATTGGCGTTTAAATTGGAATGAGAATAACCTACAGGAAAACGTTGCCAAATAAGAGAAAAGTAAGTAGCGTTTTGTGAATGTAATCAAGTAAGTGTTACCCTATTCGCAAACTTCAAGCCCGAGTAGGCCAGGGCCAGTCCGTACTTAGGTATGAAGCTACAAGTGCATGGCGGCTTGCCGGGTGAAATGCTGGTGACAGGCGTGTCGCACGTTAGTTCGATATTCACTTACGCGCTGCGTCACGTCGTCCGATAGATATAGAGATCTGACTGGCCTGTTGGTCTAGTGTTAGTGACCCTGACTGCTAAGCCAGAGGTCGTGGGTTCGATTCCCACCCAGGACAAATAATTGTGTGATGAGCACGATAATTTGTTCCGTGTCTGGGTGTAGTTTATCTATATGTATGTATTAAGAAATATATAAGTATGTTTATCAGCAGTCTGGTTACCATAGAACAGGCTTTGGGATCAGACGGCCGTGCGTGAGATGTGTGGAGTTATTATTATTATTACTTAACTATAATGAAGCCATCGTATTCGGCCGCTTAAATAATAACAAGGATCCGATACTCACGTTTTTTACACTTCCAAAGGACATCACAAGGTAAATAAATGCTAACCTAACGTCATCAGAAGAGATTCCGAAACCGCATGAAAATCCGTTTAGTAGTTTTTCAGTTTATTGCGAACAGACAGACTTTGTTTTATAATATGTAGTGATACATAAGTAATTAGTTGAACACAATTTATGCGGACCTGAATCAAGTTCTATAAATACAACAGTAGTTTACTACATAACTATACTCAAGCTCCAATCACATATCGATCGATGCTTGATTAGCGTGTAACAATACATAATTATGTACCTACAACTCTAAAATGATACAAAATTTTAGTCGACACTGATGTACTACTCAAACATAAATAAAAAAACTTCAATAAATTGTGAAAATACTCAGGTCATTTTTAAATAACGTTTCACTTAACAGGTAGGGTTCTAAAATTAAAAGTAAATGCAAACTGATTGCACAACCTACGAACAAGTAATGTTTATTTAGTTTTTAATTCGGACCCCACGCCGACTTTAATGTATTATTCATTTTAGTCAATCAATTAACTAGGAGAACATTTTCTAATCAGAATAACCGACTAAAGCACATTTTACTACCACAAAGTTTTCTAAAGTGCAAAATGTAACAGGTCCTGTTTGAGAAAGATACCTACAACAGGGCCGCCAATAATTACCAACTGTTTCTTTGCAGCAACAAAGTTATCTTTACAATTCAGAAAGTGCTTTTTATCTTTTCTGCCTTGAGTTTAGTGCAAATAATGATTTGTTGGCACGTAAATGTACGTTGGTTTTCGTGTAATGAGGACCTCTCGTCTCATCCATCAGTGAGCCAATTACTTGCGATCACGCGTGGTTTTCAACCCTACTTCGCGTCAGTTTTTTGTCGCACTGTTATTATCTAGAATTCGTGAGTACGAGTATAGTTAATGAGGTGTTCAGGACGTTGCTTAGAGGGTTATGATTTTGACGTGGAATGAAAGTTCAGGTCATCGATCATGATTGCGTAAGAATTTGTTCTTAGGAACTGTTCGATGAAATAAAATACTAGGTTACGTAAAACATTAAGTCGTTTAATTTATTTAAACGACCTGCTTCTTGTCCATCTTCTTCCCTCTTTGATACTCGTATGAAAAGGTTATTTTTATTTGACTAATTATGTGTTGTAGGAAGTAAGTAAGGTACAGCATCGTTCAGGTCATCGATCATGATTGCGTAAGAATTTGTTCTTAGGAACTGTTCGATGAAATAAAATACTAGGTTACGTAAAACATTAAGTCGTTTAATTTATTTAAACGACCTGCTTCTTGTCCATCTTCTTCCCTCTTTGATACTCGTATGAAAAGGTTATTTTTATTTGACTAATTATGTGTTGTAGGAAGTAAGTAAGGTACAGCACAATCCTCATTCAACTTTTCTTTTTAGGGTTCCGTATCCAAAAGGTGCCTACGGAACCCTATTACTAAGCTTCCGCAGTCAGGTGGCTGTATCTCATCTATCCTAATTGGTACACAGTTGAAATTTTTACATGTTACATGAGTATGTATTCCTATTGCCGATGTAACAACAAATATCAATAAAATTATAGTAAAAGTTAAAGAGGCGATTACCCTTACAAGAAACGTGATTGATTTTGACGTCCGGGCTACATCTTGTGTATTGTAATAGGTAGCTTCTATAACAACAAATAATAATAATAAAATAAAATTAAAAAACAAAGCAGCTGGTTTTATTTTATTTTATGTCGTGTAGTGTGGAAACCTGGGGCTTGCCGTTAGCCTCGGTTTGGTGATAGGGGTGGGTATCAACAAACTGGGACTAACTGCAATGTCGTCTCTAATATAAGGTCCTAATATAAGAAAGGTGTTGTTTTCAGGTTTTTGTTCAGTCTTAATAATGGCAATAGATGACGCTTGAAATAGTCACAGAGTATGTTATTACTATAAAAAAATATATATTGTCATAGCGCCTCTCTTGGTTCTTTTACAAAGGCATTAAAAAGTACAGTGTTAAATCTTATACGATGGTACGGAACCCATCGTTCGCGAGCCCGACTCGCACTCGTTTTTTTATTATTCAACTAAGTTAAACAAAACTTTTTAAGTTTATCTAATCATCTGTATCAACGTTTAGTCGTAGCTGATGTAAATAGTCATTTGCGTAATAGTACCTTAACCACAAAGGTATAACCTTAGATCTTATAAACGAACGTAGTCAGGTACCACCAAATTTTGCATGGGTACCATTATCCTTACTAATATTATAAATGCGAAAGTAACTCTGTCTGTCTGTCTGTCGTCCTTTCACGCCAAAACTACAAAACCGATTTGAATGAAATTTGGTACACTGATAGTCTAGAGCCTGAGAAATGACATAGGCTACTTTTTAATGCGAAAAAAGGGGTGTAAGGTGTTGAAAGGTGGGAATGTAAAGTTGTATGGAAGTATCGTCAATTAGCCTAAATAATTAAAAATTCTACCCAAAGACACTATTCCACGCGGACGAAGTCGCGGGCACAGCTAGTAACTTATATCTTATTTTCAGCATTCGCAATAATATTACTAACCAGTTTTATAATAACTGCTACTCATAAGTAGTTCACCATCATTCAAGAACCATGTCACTCATCCTCGAAATGAATTAATTCTATTAAGTTCTCAGAATATTACACGCTTTGGTTACTAATAAATAATTTATAATGCATTAATATTGATTCGGACGGCCATTAAACTGTCTATAAATATGATAAGTACAGTGATAATTGTGGATTTGTGATGTATAGCTGATGACTTTTGAACTGATGGGAGATGCGACTAGCGGTATTGTAGATTCAAACAGCCGTGGCCCGTGTGTGAGATGTGTCAAGTTATTATAATTATTATTAAATGTTTCTGGTTTGATATGTTTTTAGATTTAAAGTTTTTATTTTATTTTAACATAGAAATCTTGTCTATTTTAAATTTTTAAATTTGATGAGTCAGCTGTCTATGCTCTCTTGTGGAGCGAGCCAGTGCCAGTAGTCAGTAGTTTTAATGAGTTGGAAATTAATGCCGCAAGTTCCAGTGAGTCGGCACTGTGTGTCGCAAGTTCCAGTGAGCCGGCAGTGCCGCTAGTTCCAGTGAGTCGGAAATGTATTCTGCTAGTCCCAGTGAGTCGGGTCTGCGGTTTGCTAGGTATGATTACTTAGCCTGGTCAGAGTTGGAGAGACACAACACCCGTTCCACCACAAGTTATACAATGTAGTGTCTAGTGTTAAAAAATAAAATTCCAGAAATAAACTTCAATAACTGTTCAAAAAAATTATTTGTCAAAATGTATTTATATAAAATATTTATAAGACTGCACCAATGGCGTAATGGTTAATGTGGTCGCCTCTGCACTACGTCGCGCCGAGTGTTGTGGGTTCGATTCCCGCACAAGATGAAAGTTTGATCTACAAATAGTTGTCCTCAGTCTGGGTGTCCGTTGTTTGTATGCCGTTAAATTTGAACACAACTATCTGTAACATTTTGTACATCGCAGCGTTGTGTTCTTGCTCGTAACTTGGTTGCTACATCTTCTTGAAACGGTAGATAGAATTGCCAACTAACAAAGGACACTTCTGGTTTTGCGACTTACAGACGTCCGTAACCACGTAAACGCCCTACATTTTAGAATGAAAAGCAATATTATTGCTGACCACGCGAATCTCAATCAAATCAGTCCCGCTAAAATGACTAGACTTTACTATGCCCTAAGTGTGAGAAGATACCTAACAATACCGCTAAGATCCGTTACAGCATTCCTTAGCCATCAACTCTCTATCACCTTGCCTATACATATGTATGTTAACCACGTAAAGTCAACATTAAAACGCTCATAGAATTATGGCTGACGGAGGTCATGTCTTGAACTGAACACCGGTGATATATGAGGGTTCTGATTTCATTATCAACATACGAATATTGATTCTGTACAAATTTATTACTATGTCGATTGGGAGTTAATTCTTTGAACGTGAGAATTGGTGTGTAGTGCGTGTAATTATGTAAAAGAGGTAATTTATCGTGTGATAGTTTTGGGATGAGAATATTTAAACTGTTACCTAACGATTTTTAAAGCTAACAAAATAGTAAACGTTTGCCTGTGTCATCTCAATTTGTTTGTGAGATACCTACTCGCGGAGGATACCTACTCGTCTTGAAACTGTTACCCCTCATCATCAGAGGTCTAAGAGCCTGTTGACCCTATAAAACACAGAAACTAAAACACTAAAGTCTTTCACAGGGAAGACGCACTTCTCCAGCCTGCAATCGGTTCAAACAGTTTTTTAAATAATAATAATGCTTTATTTTACCTTAAGCAGTCTTTACTTATATAAAATATTGATCTGTTATCTCCATATCAAAAACTCTTATTTATTTTATTAAAAATAGGGGCAAACTATAATAGATTACCAAACAGTTCACTATTTAATAACAATAAGTTAATTTATATTGTTATGACTAGTTACACCGGTAGTGCTACGCTATTGGTCGATTGACAATGGTAGGGTGATATAAAGCTAGGCATACATTATAAGTTAATAGCAATCACTTGAGTGCGAATAGGGGTACGACGAACATAGCAGTTACTGTTATTTAGTGAATTTGATAGTTTATAGCAATAGAGATAAGATTGTTTTTAACAGATCTAAATAATATATACCTACTACTGGCCAGTATTTCACGATGCAAAGTTTAAATTAGTCATATATACAATCTGTATAACCACACAAACAGAAATTATTAGAGAGAAACATGAAAAAAAAGAGTCGTTAATACGTCTATGGCAATTTCCATTACTTCTATCAAAACACTAAATGCACATCTAAACATCGTCCCATTGTATCACAAATGCCGTCTACCCTCCGACCACGAACAATTCAAGGGCATTATTCACTACAGGCAATCTGTCAACGGCTTAATGGCACCGAAACAATTTCCCAACAAAAAAAGAGGAAGCACACGTCCCTATACGCCACTTCCGTTTGCTTGCGACAACAAAAAATGTAACAAAACCGTGTTCGAAAAGAAAATCTTGAGACGACTTTTAGCACTTCTACCCTACATTTTTTTTTCAAAGTAATTTGAACTTTAGTGTGATCGATTCAGAATTGAATTTTAAGAGTATCGTTTTAGGTGTTTAGGGTAAGTACCCTCATAAAGGAAACCATTATTTTCGAGGGGTTATTCCGAAGGCATTTGTATCGCGAATTTGAAGAAGTTCGACAGTTTGTTTTCGAGTGCATTTCGTCATTAATCAATGTTTTGTTCCCGTTCCGTGGGAGTTTGGAACTTTTATATTTGTGTTTTACCTGTTTCCCTATAGGGAGTTTCGTTTGCCAGTTCTCTTTTTGTAATTGATTGTTTTGGAAATTCTTTTCTTTCTTGTTGTTTTTATTTATGAAAGGATTTACTTTGTCAGACTCTCATTTCATCACCAATTTGTAAAACATGAAACTTAATTGTATTTAGATAGAATATAATTATATAGAGAAAAATAAACAATTTGTATTTATACATATTTTAAAACAAAGTCCCCCGCCGCGTCTGCTGTCTTGTCTGTCTGTTCGTGATAAACTGAAAAACTACTGAACGGATTTTCATGCGGTTTTCACTAATAGACAGAGTGTTTCATGAGGAAGGTTTAGGTATATAATTTGTTAAGATTTAACATTGAAATATATTGAAGATGTCTCTGCTACACGTGCGAAGACAGGGCGGGTTGCTAGTTTAAAATAATAATAACTTAAGAGATCTTACACGAAGCCGTCTGATCCAATACTAGACAGAGCCTGGACTAGGGTAACCAGACTGCTACTGCAGACTTATATATCACTAAAACATACATATTATGTATAAATTACACTCACACACAGAACAAATGATTGTGCTCATGACACAATTATTTGGTCTGGGTGGGAACCAAACCCACGACCTCTGGCATAGCAGTCAGGATCACTTACTAATAGCCTAACAGGCTTGTCTGGTATAAAACAATTTAGTCAGCGAAAAGACAGAATGTGAATATGGTCAGATTAGACTATTTCAGTAACCAGTTATCTCATGCCGCGTTCCAATAAACAAGAAACGACTCGTTTTGTTTACAGACGGTAAAATTTCGTTCAATTTTCAACGAAATTTTACCGTCCGTAAGCAAAACGAATCGTTTGTTTATTGGAACGCGGCATAAGTCAGTTATGTAAAATGGAATTTTGGTACATGGTAAAGGTGCTAATCTTTAAGATATTTTTTACTCTTCAGGAAAGTCCACACTATCCATCAGCTTACAGCGAGGACTTCCCAGAGGAAAAGATTTAAAGGTATTGTTATTATGGCATAGTTATCATAGCAGTTGGCATAGTCATCGCCTCGCGATACATTTACGTTAATATATTACAAGTGCCTCGACATATTCCCTTACACATATAAATATTGACACAGTGACACTTGCTAAATATATGACACATACATATATAAATTGTGTATGTATCACCGCTTACAAAAGGTTAATGACTTGTTTATAGAACTTGGTTGGTATCTGTTTTTATTATAAACTACCTGCTAACTTATCAAACTTAATATATACTTCACGTAAACAAATATGTATTAAAATGGACCTTATTTAGATAGCATATTATTATTTAAATGTATATTGGAATTATTGGAAACCATGGTGCTAATTTAATGTAAGAAAGCTAAACTTAAATTAAAACACAAAATGTTTGGTTAATAGAGAATCCTTGTTCATGTATTATTCTTTACATCCTTTGCTTTTAAACGGTTTAATTTAGCTTGCTCTGTTTTAGGTCAAATTTGATAATTTAAATTTTACACCCCTCCTGTTGACCGATTGGTCTGAAATGTGGTACCCACCTTTAATTCTTGCCCTTGTGAACCTATTTTGTATTTATTGATTCGATTTCAATATTTTTTTTATTTTCTAATAATTTTGTTGAATTTGTATTTATTCATTATTTTTATTTATGGTGGTTTTATCTTACGCTACCTCTGTCTGTCGTTAGTAGATGCTCCCATTATCATCATGTTGAAGGCCAGTTTTGCAGTACTTACTAATTGAATGCTGAAGTGTCTGTACCACGTGGTTTTTGATTTGAATACAGTACCTGATACTCATACACCACTGTAAACACAATATAACTCGGAAATTAAAAAAGAGTATTCGCGATTTTTTAATACCATGGCCTCTTGTCACAGGCTTCACGTGTTATCAACGAAAAAGGATTACGAATACTGCGCTGA
The DNA here is from genome assembly GCA_949752705.1 of Callimorpha dominula. Lineage (NCBI taxonomy): Eukaryota > Metazoa > Arthropoda > Insecta > Lepidoptera > Erebidae > Callimorpha > Callimorpha dominula. The sequence continues at coordinate 6,474,071 of OX457010.1, read as the reverse complement.
ATTTAAATGCAATTTTTAACCTTCATAGGCAAAACTTTGTAACCTAGTTTATAACATTCATTGATTAGCTTTTGACCTAAGAAGGTAAATTCATAAAAAAATTACTTAAACATTACTTTAATAAACTTAATACTACCTAAGGATGCCAAAGGTTGCCGGTAAGCTTATAAACATTTGAAATACCAGAGGGCCCACCCTTTGAAAAACCTATCCCCACTCATAGAAGTTCAGCAATCCTACTCACCAATTGAAATAAAATACTACACTACTCGTTTACTAGTAAATAATTCATCCATCACAAGATGTTTAGGCCTTAATATCACCAATCGATTTGTCACCTTTCCGTACTTATTATGTCTCCAAGTTAAACATACTTATGGGATTAAAAGTCCAAGGTATAATAAGACCTATCCACAGTTATTACAAGCATCGTGGACACGGCTGCTTTGAGTTCAAATCCTACGGGTGGTATTGAGAGATTTTCTATATCCGCCCGCTTTCCTTTATGCTACGTGCAATTTTATCCAGAGCTGCCGTTATGAACTCGCTACGTAAGGTTTAATATGGATATACATTATATTGTCTTATATAATATTATGTATTGAGGTCAGACAGTTTGAAGCGTTGTAGTTTTATCATATGATTATATTTTTAAGCACTTGCTATACTGATTTTTACTTGTTATTTTAACTTTGCTTTATATATTATTTATTATACTTAGTAGTTCATTTTAAGTATCTTTTTACACAACAAAGTACAGTCTACAGTCTTTCATGCCGTAATTATATTGTTCTTTTCAGTAGTAACTTTTTTTATTTGAGTCTACCAATACAACTCTTTTTTTCATATCGTGTGGAAACCGCCACAAGTCACCGCCTCACGGGGGCTAGCGATAAAGTGGTATGTCGGAATCGAACCGCCTCACACAGTGTCCCGACACAAATGGGTCTTTTGCAAGGGACTCAGATATACATACCCTTAGAAGGAAGTCCGCGAAAAGTCCAGTAGACCTTAGCCGTCTCTTAAATATTAGGCAGCCACATCAATGCATGCCGGAAACCCCCGTCCCCCTTTCTTCAAAGGCGCGCGTGAAACACGTCGCACCACGATCTCACGATCTCAGGCCTGTTTCTGCTAGGGTAATGTGCAGCGTCACCCGTTACCTCCGGCCAGTGGTCATGGATGCCGGGGTTCATTTTGTACTCTTTGTGACCTGGTGCCTCTTCTGCGGGACGGGAGAGTACTATTCCTCTTCCGTTTCCTTTCTACCGCCTCTTTGGCGCACATCAGTTCTTCACAAAACTTCATTTTGAACCATAGACAGAACCAAAGCCTTTAGTGAGGCTTCAAACACCAATAGCAGCCGTGAGGTCAGACCGCTGCAGCGCCCACGTTAAGCACTCTACTAGAGCATGGAGTGCAACGTCTTCACGGCCGCCTTCATACTTATGTTGTGATGGCACACAGATGTTGGCTCCCGGCCTATATGACACAGGTACTTTCCAAAACAGCCGTCTAGAAGAGGCTACCGTGTCGCCTCTCCAGCCAATCTTCCAGGACGGGTCTTACCACCGCAATTTTAACGTGCCCTACCAATACAACTCTTACTGTAGATATGTGTTGTATTGGTAGGGCACGTTGTATATGTATAATAGCTAAAATGTTTAATTATAAAAAGTTTCAAGTGCCTCAATTTTTATAAATCTTTTTGTATTTCTAAGTGGATAAAAATTATATGGATATATCAATTATAAACCAATTTAAGCCCTAAAATTTATTTCTTATGATTGAAAAACCATTCATCATTCTATAAATATTTACTTTTGTAACTTATGTGTGTGGGTATTATGTAATGAAGGCGGTTTAAGTAGTCACCTCCCCATTCTGTTTTGGATTCAATTTCTAAATAAAAGTCTAGAAGGACCTTTGCGTACTTTGACACAAGGGTATTTTTCTACCACAGCGTAGTTGTATATTACTATAATACATTTCGTTCGTAGTATTTATTACTTTTAAAGATGTTTGACGTATTCTTAGGTGACAAGGCGTCGTTGTTAGTCGTTCGTCATAAGTTGGGCTCACTTAACGACACGTATATAAATATATACTTGATAAAAAAATATTATCACTATCAAAAAAAGTTTTCTTTTTATGTAAGAAAAATTGTATGATAAAATAAGTACGAGGTTAAATAAACCTAAGCAGTCTACGCCAAAAAGTATTGCAAAAGTTATTAAAATAATCAAGACTCATCCACATAAGTTTATCGTCTGATCGGACATCATTTTCTTGGTTCCTTTAAGAAAATGCAGCTGACTGGGAGTCTCTATAACTTCGTCTATTAGTATACACTTATTTTTATTAATATCCGAAGCAGGTAGCCCATTTTGGCTCTTTGATAGTAAGAAGGCTGTCTTTGAGCCAATCTTTCAGAGGACTCCAAGGTGTATTAATTAGTTGATATTTAGATTTTCCTACATTAAAATGTTACGAAACATTTTTATGTTAAGAATAACTTTTACACAGCACAACAATATTGAATTACTTGCCGTTCTCTAGGTTTACAGGATATTTTTTTTTCATATATGGACTCTATCTATCGATGTGTTGGGAAATGTGTTCGAATACGTCATGTCAATTATCAATGTGACAGAACACGACAATTGACAAAATAGTCAAACCAGTTTTTTTTTTACTATACGTCAAAACGAAACGTTCGGTACAAATTTCCATGAAATAACAATTTTTTAAGACTTACTTTGTTATGGTCAAATCATTTAATTTGAATGTTTAGATAATTACAATTAGAAAGTAACAAACTTCAAAATTACAACAAATTTATTTTTTTGAAGTCATACAATTCCACCACATACCACACCGAATACCACAGCGCATCGAGACAAAAGTATTTAATCAGTGAGTTAATGATTTACGGTGCGGAGACGTGGACACAGCCAGTGAAGTTGATCCACAAGCTTAAAGTCACTCATCTAGCTATGGAGAGACCTATGCTTGGTGTGTCTCTGCGGGATAAAATTCGTAACGAACTGATCCGATATAGCATCAAAGTAACCGACATAGCTCAAAGAATTAGCAAGCTGAAGTCCGCGGAACCGCGGACCCAATAACCGCTGGGGTAAACGATTTCTGGAGTGGATACTGCGTCTAGTGACACGTAGTCTAGGACACTACGGCCAGGTGGAGTGACGATCTGCCCCAAACGGTGAAGAAAACTGGACGAGGAGAGCTCACGATCGAACTCAGTGGAGTATTAGTCTATGTCCAGCAGTGGGCGATGAAAGGCTGATGATATAATATTACAATACTTAATTTAATGAGGACTGTCGTAATTTGCAAATACGCTATTGTGTAAGGATTGTAAGAAACAGTATCAAAACCACTGATACAAACTATAAAAATCACTAACTAACACCAACTGCCAAGTTGTTCGTACCTCTGCTCTGTTTGCACTCAAGTCAATCAATCTAAACATATTCCTACCCTTTTATAACCCCACAATTTGTTAATATTTATCAATCGACCAATAGTATGGCGTTACCGGTATAACCAGTCAAAATAATATCTATTAACTTATTTTTATTAAATAGTGAACTGTGTTATCATCTGTTATAGTTTGGCCCTATTTTTAATAAAATAAATAAGAGTTTTTGATGTGGCGACAACAGAATTTTGGAGATCATTTGATATTTCGTTCAAAATATGTTTATTTAAGTGATATCTGAATACAAATTGTAACAAGCTGGGTCACGTTGTGCGTCCGGAGACCAATAAATTGAGAATTGTACACCGGGAGCGTGAGTCGTCCAATTTAACATGATACCGAGTACCCTCCAAGCGAACATATTTCTTTTTTCTTAGAAGAATATTATTAAAAAGAATATTTTCTTTTTCTGACGTACTTAAAAATAATAATGATTTACTTTTTACAGAAATTACGTCATGAGTCATCATTTTTTTACTGTAAATTACAGATGTGATAGGAGGTACACCCAGAATTTGTACAAATATGGTACAGACAATGATTATCCGGAATATCGGATAGTGTATTTAGACATCCTTCATCTTCCGAGCCGACTATTTTTTATATGTTCCTTACAATACGGATTTTTCGGGCAGATTTTCGATGTAATAAAATATTAATTCTTTTAAAAAAATTTTTAGAAGTAATTCATAAAGTCTATTCGAAATATTTAGATTATCTAATTAGTTGTTTATTAACTTCACTATATGACAAACGGTCAATTCGATTATGTAAATTTATTACGACATTAAACATAAATACCGATTACCATTATAAAAACAATATCAATCTTTACGCTTTCCCAAATATTTGAGGATCTGTCACTAACTACCACTAAATATCGTTCCTTCAACTATCTAGCATAACATCAAGAAAAAGTATTTAGTTACTAACAAGAACTACCGAGCGATGGTAATCTGTAAAATCTATGTGCCTGCTCTCTCGTTGTATGGTTTGTGTGGACAACGATGTAATGTGAGATGGTTTGTGCCTTATTGTGAATCACATACGGGGTCGGTACAGGTGCGAGCATGTTGGGCGGTATGTTCATAAATTGTTTATAAATTTGTATTCAAAGGGCTAGTGTTCTTGTTAATTCTTTCAAACAAATCCCTTTAAACATAATATTAGAAGCACTATTGCAGCAGATTTTCGAACTTTTAAGCTCATCACACACTATACCGTCACGGCTCCACCCCAGCAATTAAGTTGAAAAGGTCGACGGCGGGCTGTAAGCGCGTATTGATATTATGAAATGTATTATACGACCACGTTTTAAAGCTCAGATTTGAATGACAACTTTATTGCTGGGTTGGAGCCGTGCCGTTACCGTGACGGTATAGTGTGTATGTCCTTTACTTTTCTTTAAAGTGTATTAAACCATTACCCTCTCCAATCAAACTATTTAATATCCTATCCTAAATGTAATAGAATAAAGTATTAATAATATAAAATTCTGGGGCTATTTATACAGCGCTATCTAAACCCAACTAATCATAACTTTTCTATAGTCTCTCGAACACTTTTTTTTTGTAAATAATAATAAATGGAGACACGGGCGTCTGAAACCGAGTAGGGTCTGTAGTATAGTCACCACACTGCTACTAAACATACTTATATTTTACTAAATACATACATATTATAGATATAGTACACCCAGACACAGAACAAGTGATCGTGATCATCACACAATTATTTGTCTTGGGTGGGAATCGAACCCGTGACGTCTACGTTGCAGTCGAATGCTCTACCGATGAGCCACAGTAGTCGATATTATACAAAAAAAAACGAGTGTGCTTTAGACCACACGACTGAAGTAAAACTTCATACGAAACGTAACTGGCTATGAGAGAAAGAGAGAAAGAAAATGTGTGCTCGCACCTCTCTTGCCCCTACAGTAATATACGAAACGTAACTCTCTCTCTCTCTTTCTATCTTCACTAATTTATATCTCCCTTTCAACTTCCGTTTACCTCGCCCGATCACACTTTTCGTAACGCTCTCGTCACGTATTCACCAGCTTACTCCCCAAGTCAAGCGTGCGTAAAGAAGTTTTATTTCAATAATCTCCCGTATGTACACGACTAGAACAACACGTAACTCGTTCGAAAACACCTATAAATCGACAGTTACTCCATATTAATTAGTTTGCGTGATACACTCGCTACTGTACGCCCGCTGAGATTTACACTACGCAGCTCACATTTAAATATATTTATGAAAAATGTGTCCATTTACATTGTGAATGAGGCTTGCGTGTGTGTACTCGTTTTGTTTTCATAAATGGTCACTCGTAAATTATTGTTTTGCCTGAAGCAAAAGTTACTTTTTGTTGCTTTTATAAAATACATTATGTAGTTAAATTGATGATCACTAACTGCGAAATTTAATAGACGTTCTAAATTCTACTCTGACATCAACATTTTCAATAGAAGTTTTAATTTGGAAACGAAATATTTTATAGCGTTATTTTATATGCGACATTTTTCAACTGGACATTTGGAATTTAATCGACATATAATATGTAAAAATAAAATCCTATAAATAAAGTTTAGCAATAAATTGGTTACGATTGATTGTTAATAGATATTAATCATCAATCATTAACCTTTCTCGCAAGCTCGGATCAACAGATTTTACGGGATTTTATAAAGGCCGCATACTCATAAAGACAGTGTTCGTAATATAAATTGAAGAAAGAAAATAGATTTAAAATCTTCCTTCTTTTTTTTAAATAATTAAAAATATGTTCTAACCCATTGCGCCAGCTCGTTAACTTAAAAGTCGATAAACAATTGAGTGTAACTTTTTGTTTTATTCCCATTTTTTATGTGTTTTTTAAAAAAGACAACTCCCGCATTAGGAATTACTCCTGTGTCTTATTACAAAAAAGTTTAATTTTTAAAGTTAGAACATCTTAAATTTCGGCAAAAGAAAAAACGATGATGGTTTTAATTTCTTTTAAAACATTCTTCTTTTTTATCTTTGCAATTTTCATCACAACCATAAACAAAACATACCTACAAAATGAACAAGAAGATTGAAATAAAATATAAACAAGAATAATATTTTTTATATTCACAAAAAAAATACTATATGAAGTTGTTGATTACTAAAATCTTCGAAATAAAGGTAATGTATAAAATGATTTATAAGTTACCAAATTATTTGTTTAATTATATAATACTTCCAGCAAATGATACTGCATGTTTCGACTTCACGGATGGCGCAATGGTTTAAGTGGTCATCTCGCCACTACGCCGCCGCACAGAGTGTTGTTTTGTGAGTTAAATTCCTACACGGGACAACAATTTGTGTGATCCACAAATAGTTGTCCCTAGTCTGGGTGTTCTTTGTGTCCATTGTTTAAATTTTTGAAGCCCCTTCACGACACAGAATATTCCTAATGGGTATCTTTAATAAAATAAAATAAAAAAAAACTTACATTACACAGGACGAACTTTACGGCATAATATAAATTATAAAATTTCGGTGATGCAGTAAAGGACTTGGCAGGTGTATAATAAAGAAGGTTAAAAGAAAGAAGAAGAAGAAAATGAAGTATATTCATAAAGCTACATCATAAATACCTACATGTGTATATTGTGTATGTATATATATGTGCAATTATTTGTTCTTCCACTCTGACCAACTTAACTGATCAATTGAAACGGATCACCTACTTTTCTTTCCCAATGCTACAACTTTTTAGTTGGTCCGACAGGAATATTTCATTAATTTAAATTTGAAAATACCTAAATATATACAACTAAAAACAAAAATTCTAAATGCTAAATTTTCCTAAATAATGTAGAAAATTTGTGGTTCCAAAATTCTTATCTAATGAACGTATTTAATCTATGGCACATCATTAAACCAAAGATAATTTTATTTATTTAAAACTTCCTGCAGTTTACATTGCACGAAGCGGACTTAATGCTACATGGTATTATCTACCAGTCAACCTTTGGGTGATTCAGTGAGGGACATGGCAGGTGTATAACAATGAAATTTCTTAAAGAAAGTTATAATTTACATACAAATTCAATTTATTATACATACATACAATTTTTTTGGTATTTCTTTGTTTTAAAAATGTTCGACTTGTATGGATATGAAGAAATAAGGGTTTAATCGTGGTTATATTTATAAGGTACAAACAACAAACTATAGATAAACAAAAATGATTGTTTTACCACGTCGGTGGCAAACAAGCATACGACCCGCTTGATGGTAAGCGGTTACCTTAGCCTATGAACGCTTGCAACTCCAGGGGACTTGCATGCGCGTTGCCGAGCCTTCAAAAACCTGTACACTCCTTACTTGAAGAACCCCGTACAAAAAGCTTTATAAACTTTATAAATTAAACCCTATACAAGCACCTCATACCTTATAATTGTTACCACGATTGGGTCCCCATAAAATAAATGCAAGGGCTCGTGGCTAGTGGTAACCGAGTAGGTGTGGTAACACATTACAAATTTATATAATACTAGCCAAGTCAGTCTTAGGATGGGTTACAATTCTTAACATATTTAGACCCCTCCGTACCTCGGAGAGCACGTTAAGCCGTCGGTCCCGGTTGCGATACGAACATCTGTGGCATTCGATATGGATACTTAGAGCCCTAAAAAGTCCGACAACCTGGTCTAAGTACAGAACTTCGATATTGCCTAGTACTTGGGTTGTGGAGGTCTGATGACAGTCGTTTCACGTAAAATATCGAAGTTCGGCCGTATCGTAGTTAGACTGAAAACCGATCCCAACTTAGTATGGAAAAAGTGCGGAGGATGAGGATTAGGTATCCGAATGGGGGATCCACACGATAAAAAAAAGGAGCTACTGGTGATAAAGTTAGATCGTTACCTCTTCCTGTTATTAATTCCTCATATTAATTAAGTTGTTGAGTTCTACTTCCCCTTGTTGATGAGTTAAAATATAATGAAAGATTCATTAGAACCTATTTAAATACGTGTAAGGCAAGGTGTAATATTAAGTAGATGGTCGCGTGTTTACAAACCGCTACTGTAGAATGGACGACGATTATAATAGATTGGTCTGTCTTGAAGATATTTAATGTACTCGTATATTGCAATTCAAGAACGATCCGCAGCCTGTTCCTTTTAACGGTCCATTAAAATTAACACAAAAGATAAATGTCTCATGAACAAAAACAGTATTTTAAATGCGTATTAAGAAAATACATTAACATTACTTCGGACAAAATTAGTAAAAACTTAATGCAAAGATAACGGAGAATTCAGTGTTGTCTGTAGGGTTTTTAAATGTAATTTTTATATTAGAAAACAGTATTTTCTGATGTTAAAAAATCCCTTTGATGGAGCTCGATAAATAAAGCGCTTTAAGAAGTATTTCCTCTTGTATATAGATTATTAACTTTTCAAGCAGGCATATGCCAAGTTACGAATGTCTATAAGCATTCGGAGGACCAAAGGTGTCTCTTATGCTTTACCTAACTATATTCTACATCCAATACAGCTCTATCGACCTTACACATTGGTAAAACCCTTACAAGTACAAAGTATTGAACTAGAAAATAAAATAATTGTATTTAGGAAAACTGAAAAGTAAGTAAGTATATTAAAAAATAAAAAAAATTCACCATTTCTTTGTCGGCTTCATCATCAGACCAGCGTGACCAGGCCAAATCTGTTGAACTCATCAAAACGAATCATACGAGCTGAAACTCGAGGGATTTACTAGTACTACTTACTGTCTCGATCATCAGATCAGCTCCAAGATCCCAAATTATAGAATTGTGATCCAAACTACATATCTAATTTTTTTTTTGTGGTATCCCCTATACCACAAAAACGCTAACGTGCACACGGGTCACCTGATGGTAAACGACTACTGCCCATGGGCACCTGCAACTCAAGAGTCACAAGTGCGTTGCCGGCCTCTAAGGTGGGAGTAGGGGAAGGGTGGAAGAGGAGGAGAGGGGGGAAGGGTTAGAGCCTCCGGTAACCTCACTTACTCTACGAAAACTGCCGGTTTTCTCAGAGGCCGTGGTATCACTCCAGTCGAGCCTAAAATACAAATATACAATACATATAAAGTTAATTTCGATAAGAGCATTAGAAGAAGGTTAAAATTGACATTCAAGATTTGTGTACATTAACAAGCGAAGCTAATAAAAGCATGTTAAAAAACCTCTTAAGATGGAAAAAATACATTTATTTGTATTATTTTACATTAAGAATTAGATGGAAGCAACCCTCACACGCGTGTGACTTTGTCTCACGCACGTGAGCACACGCATGTACTAGCTAAATAAATATATTCCCTCTGGAATAAATAACTGTGGCTTGCTGTTTATGTTAATTAGAGTGGGCCATGCTTCTGTAGTAAGGGGAATGGTAGCACATAGCATGTGATTAAGTAAGGTTTAAGTGATCGTTAAAGCGACTTGACTAATTGTTTGTTAGATATTAAGTATAGAATATTAAGTAGCCATTGTAAAGACCACTTAAGTACTTTGCAGTAACATAATATGGAAAAATAACAATGTGTTTACTGTTAATTATAAACTAGAAGTCTTTTTCTTACTCTGTAATTTTTTTTAAGGAAATTGAATTACATTGGTTACACATTAATAGTATTCTTGTTAACTCATCCAGCTAAACTAAATGCTTATATACGAGTATATTAGGAGTGGCCTTACGTCGGTGGTGTTGTGGGTGAGGTCCAAACCCTCAACCACTTGATAGCAAGTCCAACGCTTTATTCCTTACGCTACGCCGCTTAAAGCTTGTTTGCTGAAAGAGGTCAGTCCATAGATGGGTAATCTTTTACAAAAAAATATGAATCTCCATATTCAGAAGAGGTAGGTAGGTATAGGTATTGGTACCTGCTATGAAGAAACCTGTGACAGCCGATATTAAAACCCTTTTTTTAATTCTAGCCTCAACCAGAGATTAAATGATAGTTTAATAGACGGCTTATTTTAATAAGACATTTTGATGTGAAACATCTAATATAATGCGGTGGGTCAGATTGGCTGTTGGTGTGGCAATGCAATGGTGACGCGTCGCCAATTTCAATTTCTGCCAGACTTACAACAATTACTATTAATTTGAATGTTAAAGTGACTGTTCTAAAAAGCACTTACTTAAATGTTTTATTTTATTAAAATATTATGGAAGTTACTACTACTACTAACACTGCAATTTTCCATGTAAAGATATGGAAAAATATACAAATAACTTATTTAATTTAAATACTGGTTTTCCGTGTGATTTATGACGCTCAAAATTAACTTGTCGTATCTCTTATATCCATCTTTAGATACCATTAATCGAGGTAAAACCCTGTCCCGCACAAATATTTGAATAGTTTGATTTTTGAACAGTAGTTAGAAGAGTTTGCATATTTAAAACTAAGATTTATTAATACTAATCGAAACATTACGATAATTTCAACGTATATGATATATATAAATAAAACTAATGACGATTTAATCGAAGATAATTCAGTATATCCCAATCGTAATATTATAAAATAAAACCATTGTGAGTTGCATCACAAATATCTAAAATCCTCAAAACCACGATGGTTACAACAAACTTACAAGTACCTATTTTTTACATAGGATGCTTTTGGGCCCACCACAGTTTACGTGACAGCGTGACAGTAGTCCGTGGCCTATTAGATATGTTGGGCCTTGGGAAGGAGTACAGAATTGATCGTAACAGTAAAACCTCTTGTTGCTAATGTTATTAGAATCCAAAGGCAGCGAAATCACTCGCCCCCGCTGCGAGGTTTTATTCTGTTTATTCTCTTGGATCCATCAGAGACCGATCCCGAAATAAATCTCCGTTTAATAGTTAATTAACCGTTTGTTCGACGATGTGTTCAGCTCGTGTGCACTGCACACTGGGTCTAAATCTTCTTCGACCTCTTAAGACTAATGTTCACGCCGGGCCCTGCCTGTCTTATTGTGCTTTATTTGTATTCGCTAATGTATACAATCTCTAATTACACGCAATGCCTTCCAACTGTTTAGGGCTGTCAATAGATCTTATATCTCGAAGTTGTAATTTTATCCTAACTAACTAATAGAATATCGAATACGGTTTTGTCTGATTTTAAAGGTTATTTATAGAGTGATAGAATGTTTATAGGTAGATATACAAGTATCTACTCTTACTTTTTTATTTCTATCAGGTTTCTATGCTTAGTCCTTTACGAGAATCTCGAAAGTTCGATTGGCTGAAAGTGAGTAATTTTTACAAAAAACGCAAATCCCGTGGTCAGAAGAGCAGATTTACATATGCTGTGACGGAATCACCCTTTTTTTAAATATAGAGATAACTACAGAATTCATGATAGTAAGTATAAATCATAATCATAACACTTGCAAGGCTCAATAATGTCATAAATGTTTATGAATTTGATGTAGATCGTCATAATTATATTACGTAAAATTTCAAATATTATTTTTTATTTTAAGTTAAATTTTATCGTATTTAAACCCCCACAAGTTGTCACCTACTGTGACTTTAATAGGCAGCCCCACCTGCTACCTAGAGGCCAGCGTTTACGGAGGTAGGAGATCGTTTAGCGCTTTAAAGCACCAGCTGATTCTTCTGCGGGCAGGAGAACACTAGTCCTTTCCCGTTCTACCGCCTCTTTAGTATACATCACCTCTTTACAAAACGAGTAATTTCACACACTCTCGCTTTAAACTCTGCGCAGAACTATCGAGAGGCTAGTTCGATGATTTTTCATTAACGTTTCTTCGTTATAAGTGTGTATAATTGCACGAAAATTTTAGTAGAATAGTACTATTGATTGTTATTTTCTATTTCTACCTACCCGTGTAATTAAAAAAAGCAAATATGACTGTTTTAATAACCTTTAGAGTCCTTTACGATGCAAGTATGTCTGCATTTAGCTGAAGGAATGTTAGATGATTGTAAACAGGCTGTGATGAGATGAAAAGCACGGCAAAAAAAATTAGCAAACTGTGGTGAACCGCTCCTGATAAGAAAACGTACGCGTCGTCTAAATTTCAACTTTCATATCACTTAACAACTCAAAGGAATTACTTCCAACGTTGCAAAGGACTTTACAAACATACAACTAACAACAGAAAGGACACCCAATACACTGACACTAATATTATAAATCACACAAATAATATAATTATTAAACTTTCGATGTCAATATTTTGTTTTATTTGTAGATACATCTCCGTATAGTTAATAGGCCCAATTAATACAGATAAAGTTTATTAAAAAACAGTCAGCGGATCCTAATAAACACTACCATTAGAAACGGTCAGCTACATTAGCGAACATCCGCACTCAAACATTTATAAATCCACAGATTAAAAGCAAGTCATATACGAAGGAAGTGCTTGTATAAAATATTATGGGAATAAGGCAGACATATTGCAGTCAATTCGGATATAGACGTGTTAATTTTCCCATTTTCCCACACTGTTCACAGGTAGTTTATAAGATGTAATATGCAAATTAAACTGGAAAGATAAGTAGGACATAGGTTAGATTAATAAATAAATCGATAATGTTAAGTGGGGCTAATGAGCACTTTGTGAGCGTGTTTGTGAGTGCCTTTTCCTTAATTCGCTACCGTATCATAGATTAGTATTTGTTGCAGTATCTGGTTTGGAAATCTGAAACACACTGTGGAATTAGACTACTGTTTTAGGTAGTGATTGTCTTATGCAAAAGCACAGAGAAGATTGATCCGTAGTCTATGGTTTGTATAATATTGATTAAATGAATGTACCTCATGTCAGTAAACTTGATAAGAATATAAGTTCAAAAGTTAAGAACTATAGACGTAAGACATTTAAAAGAACAAGTGATAAAAAATTACATTAATTTTATTGTTAAAGTTTGTCGTATATATTAGGTACTTGGTTTTGTTAGTACATAATTATATGGTATCCAATGGTAATATTTTCAAAAGCCGTCACGAACCCCTACTGAGCTCTTGAAATGTAACTTGGGGTAACAAATGATGAAGCATTTGTTTAAAATCAATTAATTCGTAATTTTCGTAGCCAAGATTATCCATATAATCAACTGTCACAGAGAGTAATTCCCTAAAACGGTTGTGAAATCTTACACCGTTTCCTTGAAATGGATACCAGAAATAGCAAATACTGATTATTTCTATTGATCACAATAAACACTATAAAAATATTAAAACACAATACATTTAAAATTGCTATTACTCTGTCTTCTTGAACACGGATGACCACACTAAGAAACATCTAAATGCCAAAATGCAATGATAGTTTGGGATCAGACGGCCGTGTGTGACGTGTCTCTAGCTATTATTATAATTAGATAATCATCAATCATTCATAAGACGAAAATAGAAAGAAATCCTTAACAAAATATTAAAATCATGGGTCTACACTTAAAACCATGACTTAGTTTTAAATGTACACCAAAAACGAACGAATATTAATACACTAACCAAGCCAAAATGTGAAAGTGTCAACCCTAAAATACTTAACGCCTAGGCGTTAGGAGAACCTGTAGGTGTTGTTCCCTGCCTAATTAGGCGTACTTAGGTGTTGGAATCCTTGTTCTCATTCTATTCTGGAACGTGTTAGCTTTTGTTATTCGTGGCCATTTTGTTTTAAGGTCAACGGTATCCGTTTTAAGGTCAAGCTTGTTGCAATTAAGGATTGGGTGGGAATGGATCCGAAGATGTTTATTTGTAATGGAAAATTGCCAATGTATTTTGTAAGTCAGAATATGCTGGTTTGATCTCTGAACCCATCTGGGATAATGTTGGTGATAGTTTCTGGTTCAGAATACGGAGATAAAACATAATGTTTTGTGGTAAAATTTTTAGATTGCTCAAATATGAAAATGTCAGTGAAATGAACTGAAATTACTGATTGGTGGTCACGATTTATATTAACCACTTGTACGTAATTAAATTTGTCATTAACGATCAATCAGCCGATTGCGGTACACTGCTGGATATAGGCCCCTCTCAATGTGCGCCAGAGAACTCAGTCCTCCACCTTCTTAAATGCAATACGTAAAGCCTGTAATTACGGTAGTTTTAGATAACAAAAAATCCTGGCCAATTTATACCAGTTGCCAAATTACTGTCTTTTACTTTTACAAAAGAAACGAAAGTTAAATACCTAAACACTAAAAAAAATTCAATATTTTACATAAAACTATTAGAGGTGTAAATCGGGAAAAATCGCGATAATAAAAAGGTACGATACCTTTTTGGTTACCCGACGCTTTGACCGAATTGCACCGATCGTGGTCACGGTTTAATATTAGATATTTTAAATCGCCAGTTTTTTAAGTAATTTTCAAGACAACCAACGACTTTAGTCGAAAAAACTGTCTAATTAATAAAAACTATTTATCATGATAACAAAACGATTACCCAAGCATTTAATAGTATGGAAAGGAAGGACTTCAGGTATACTTGTATTTTTTTTTCACATATGAATAACATGCAAGCAAAATCTCTGGATCATGGAGGGTCCATGATCCAGAGATTTTGCTTGCATCAAGTCCGGAGGTTTTCAAGATTTCTGGAGCAGATTATTAACCTTCTTCCATCAATACATCCATAGCGTTAGTAATTCTTAATCTATACTAATATAATAAAGGTGAAGAGTTTTTTTGTTTGTTTGTTTACACGCGCTAATCTCTGGAACAACCAGTCGGATCCAAAAAAACTTTTTTGTTTATGATAGCCAGATTCATGAGAAATAGTATAGGCTATGTAATATCACGCTACGACTCTTAGGAGTGGAGCAGTAACCATAAACGTGGGTTAAACTAAGAGGAAAGGCTAGTAAATAATGTTTTCAATGCAGGCATTGAAAATGCTAGTCTGCAGCAAGTATTTTCGACACTAATAAATTACCTTATCAGTGACAAGTTACTTAAATTGTTAACAAATAGTAATTTCCCTAAGTATCAAGTAAATCTCTATAATGTTACTTGTATAATCAAGATAATTAAATTTAACCTTTAAGTTTAATGCTCATTCTTGAAGCCCATAGCCCATCAATAAAAGATCGTGGCTTATGTAAATGATATCTAACTTATTATCTGCATATATGGAGAAACAAGAATGAAGAGATGGTGCTTGATTACAAACATGTTTCTCGACAACATTGTTTTAACAACTGTTTGACTTGTAGCAAAACGTAATGAGTAGAATTTTATTTATGAACTTACATAAAAAGCAAAAGATTTATTTTAACGACCACTTACTAATTAATAAAGCAAAATGGTGTTTCTATAATAAGTCGTTGCAATAATTGAGAACACTCTCATTATCAAGCCTCAAACGCTAGCCCTTCTGAATGATTTTTTGTTGACACACTATTGTAAGGATATTCTAATGCTGAGATAATTACCTACACTTTTATTAACAGTAAAAAGTAACGATATGGTCCACGCTTCCAGCTTAAAGTCGCTCAGAGTGCGATGGAGCGTGTGATTCTTGGTGTTTCTCTAGTCGATAAAATTCGAAATGAAGTTATTCGACAAAAGACTGGGATAACGACATCGCACAGAGAATGAGTATGCTAAAGTGGAAGTGGCCGGTCATATCTCCAGGCGGACTGATGGTCGCCGGAGTCGACACGTGCTAGAGTGGAAACCGCGATTAGGCAAACGTCGTGTAGGGCGCCTTGGGCACGATAAACCGATGACTTGAAGAAGGTTGGCTAGCAGCGGTTGGATGCGGACTGCCCAAGACCGGGATAGTTCGCGCTGGTCCAGCAGTGGACGGCGATAGGCTGAAGATGAATGTACCATGTATTCAAAGCGGATGTTAGCTTATTCTACTTTCAGACGTGTTAACTTAAGTAAGGAGAGAAATAAAATTGTGTTGTTTCAGCATTTATACTCTGTATCAATAAACATTTCTTAATTTCTTCCACAATTGTCCAGTATAATTTAAACTGTTATTGTATAGACTTACATACCATGACAGGTCAACAGTTATATAGTGGACGTTTTCACGTAAACCGTGGATGCCATGCTTCGGTACGTATAGGCCCGCTCGACTGGAGTGAACCTCACAGAAAACCGGCCGTGAAACAATGGTTTCGTTGTTTCGCCGAGTGAGTGAGATTACCGGAGGCCCAAACCCCGTGCCGTACTTCCCCTATTCCCACCCTTCCCATACCTTTTTTCACCTTTAAGGTCGGCAACGCACTTGTGACTCTTGAGTTGCAAGTTACCATGGGCGGCGATAGTCACTTACCGTCAGGTAACCCGTGTGCTCGTTTGCCCACTAATCATTTAAGCTTTCTGCACTTTTGCTGTACAAAAACTTTAAGGTAAGTAGGTACCTACCTGTTTAAAGTTTCTTGATCTACAGATTAAGATTTTTTTATTAAAATGCGTACAAAAAAATCTCTTCACGTATTAATTTGTAAAGAAAATGAGAACTTACCGCAATAGATGCTGCTTATTATTTAGAAAGTTTCTTTATTGATATTTGAAGAAAGTTTTGTAATACTCAATATAGGAAGTTAAATAATAACCTGCGATAGTTGGCGGTTGTTGTGGCCTGTTGATGCTTGGAACACGTTGTCGAGAAACTCAGAAGCTCACCGGAAGCAATAAAACCATTTTTATTTTGCTTTACTGTTAATGGGTTATTACTACTGGCGTAAGGCGTAGGTAAGTTTCTTATGTGTCCTTCTAATTAAAGGTGAAGAGAACATATGGAGACAGCTGGCTTCTTGATTCTTTTGGACTGGTGGAAATGGTCCGGGACAGACCTTCATTCGGCATAACCCGTAATCCATCCGGCAATGAATATATTAACTGTAGACTGTAAGGAGGCAAAGTTCTGTGAAATAACACTTAAAAGGGTTGAAGGTTAGAAAATCAATTTGTCATTCGTTAAGGGGACAGATAAGTTAATGTCCTAAGGTTTCTAGAACTAGCGGCTACTAAATAATTATATATGTACTTATGGAAGCTCGCATAAGTCGCTTATCAACGTAATAGATCTGATCTCATCAGCGTCATGACTCACATTTTGCTGTCCCAATATCCCATTTTGCGTGGAGCCCTAGTAACCTTAATAACGAGTAGGAATATAACATATACAATAACTACTATTTAACTAAGTAGGTAATTCATCAGTCAGATGGCAACGATTAAGACAGAAATCTGTTGTGCCTAACGTTTCTTTAACTGAAATCCTGAAGTCACGTGTTCTGTTGAAAGAATATCACTTTAGTGGCCTTATATTAACGCGAATTATAATTTTAGAAACCCCGACTGTAGTCAGTCGTAAGCCATAGAAAATATGATGTCATCGACACCATAAAAGGAAATGAATATATAAATTATTTATTAGATAAATAGAAAAACGATTAAACCGATAAAAATCCGACGAATAACGAACCACTATAAGCAAATTATCACGAATTAGAACGTCGACTCCGGCGCAGAAGCGTGACGAAATTTTTTATGTTCTATTGTTTTTCAAATGACGAGCTCTGATTGGTTGAGAGAAGCATGGGAGGTGCGTTCTCACACCTCATTGGTTGAGACGAAATGAATGCGAAATAATGATGGCTGCCCGATTGGCATGACAAGACGTATTGTTGAATAAATTAATGTTGGCAATAGTTTTATATATACCTGCTCTTTAATTGTTGTGTTCCAGTTAATTTAATAGCTGGCTCTGTTTACAGTTAGCTATCTTATGATTTGTGTATCTATAAAAAATATGAGTGATAGAACTTGGCATCAGATTTTAATTTTATTATTTCGTCACCATAATAACTGTTGTCTTTACTATCAATGTAAGTCGTCTTGATCATTTATATAAAGTCAGACCGTTGATAGCACGACGACTAACAAGCCGTTGGTGGTTCGAACTACCCACAGTACTTATAGATCAACATGAACCCATTTCTAATAATACCACGGCCTCACAGAAAACTGGCAGTGAAGCTATGCTTGCATTGCTTTTCACCGAGTGAGTGAGGCTACCGGAGATCCTAACCCTTTCCCCCTTCTCTCCCTCTTCCACCCTTTCCCTACTCCCACCTTAAAGGCCGGCAACGCAATTATGACTCTTGAGTTGCAGGTGCCCATGGGCGACGGTAGTCATTTAATATCAGGTAACCCGTCTGCTCGTTTGCCCTACATACCATAAAAAAAACAATACTAGTAGTAATATTAGCCTGAAGAAAATGCATTCAAACGCTACGGTAACCGCTTGCCCTCGGATGTAATCGCACAATCCTTCTGGAATAGGGTTGAGCTTCAAAAGTTGATATTGGTAACACTCGAGTGACACTGTTGGTGTTTATAGACATCGGTAATCGCTTACTATCTAGGAGGCCATGTCTACGCTTGTTTGTTACCTTAGTAGTGCATCATCTACTTACTTGTTTATCATCTTCATTATTGTAGAGGTACTATAAGTTCAATATTATCCACAATCTATATACCTATCTCATGTAATTACAAATGTCAAGGTTAACTTCAACTCAACTAAAGGAAAACTAAAATACGTCAAAATCTGTGTTATCCGTTTTTAATTTTATTTATTAATTTATTAACACTTCATGCACATTTTGTACAAAGGCGCGTTTAATGTCTAAGGCAATGTCTGTCAGTCATCGTGTGTGTAGTCAAAAGTGTGTAGCAGAATGTAGCAGCAATAAAGGTAGTTGTAAAAATAAGGTAAAGATAGAAGAGAGAGTGAGAGAGAGAGAGAGAGTGAGAGAGAGAGAGAGAGAGAGGGGGGGGGGAGAGAGGGAGAGATAAAATTCCAAAGATACGACTTTTAATAGGTCTGTACCTATTCAATTAATAACTACCTTGAGATAACTCACACACGGCCATCTGATCCTAAACTAGGCAGATCCTGTACTATGATAACCAGATTGCTGATAAACATAATTATATAATACTAAATACATACATAATTATAGAAAAAATACACACAGAACTCGAACTCATGACCTTTGGTTCAGCAGTCGTTAATCGCAGGGTCCTTCAATGGATCAGGGGGCATAGCGACTCACTCGGGTACGATGTCGCCGATGAGCTGGCTAGGAGGGGATCTGCAGCGCCAGTAGCAGGCCCAACGGTACTGCTACCACTTCTCTTTAGTCAACTCCGCTCATGGGTAAGACAACGGACTCGGGAAACGCACAACAACCGCTGGGCTGACACACCCGGCTGTAGACAATCCAAACTGGTGCTGACGAAGGTCTCACCACGTTTGACTTGCAGACTGCTCAGTCTCAACCGACTTGACATCAGAATAGTGATAGGAACTATTACGGGCCATCTGGCCCTAAATCGACACCTATTCACCATCAATGCGACAGACAGTCCTCTATGCAGAGGCTGTCTCAATGCGGAGGAAACGGCCGCCCACGTTGTCCTGGAGTGCGAGGGAGTGGCCACACAACGGGCAAATACCCTCGCGGGAGCGAGGTCGCTCCTAGAAGCCTGTGAATGCCCCAGGAGGCTTCTGCGCTTCTGTAAGGAGCTAGGCTGGCTCAACTAGTCAGCCTAACTGCACGCATAATGGACCGCTTATGAGTCTAAATGCGGAAACAGGGCCCTATACCAATACTAATACAATCGCAGGGTTGTACCGGTCATTAGGGCTTGCCTATAATTATTATATTTTTGACCGGCCTGTTGATCTAGTGGTTACTGACCCTGACTGCTAAGCCAGAGGTCGGGGGTTTGATTCCCACCCAGGACAAATAATTGTGTGATGAGCACAATAATTTGTTCTGTGTCTGGGTGTAATTTATCTATAATATTTATGTATTTAGAAATTTATAAGTATGTTTATCAGCAGTCTTGTTACCATAGTACAGGCTCTGCCTAGTTTGGGATCAGACGGCCGTGTGTGAGATGTGTGGAATTATTATATTATATTATTAGCAATAATTATTCCGAAATTATCACACCAAATAGTTGCGATAACAAAAAATGTTAAAAGAAAACTAGTAACCACTTACCATGATATGAACAATTGCTTATTTTATCACCTTAGTAGTAAAAACGCCTACACGACATGTCAAAAAAAGAAAGAACCGTACCAAGATCTTTCTCTACCACACATATTATCGATTCGAGACTTTTATTGAATCTCTACTGCAAGTATATATTTCAATATCTTCGACTTACCATCATGTAAGCGAGAATATTTTCAACTGATAAATAGACAAGCACGTTTTTGTTCCATTTGCCCCGCTTTAAAGTCTCCTCGTATATCAAATGAGGACTACTGCACGCCAAATAGCGTATCAAGTACAAAATAATAACACGCTTGTTTGGTAGTAACTCAGTGCAAACACACGGCACCGTGTACCATGTTATAGGCGAACGTCCGTCTGGTGCTGTCGATATATCATACACCCATAGACATTAGCATTCGATAGGGTTGTCGAATGTAAAATGTTACAGGGTTATAAAGGTTACGTTTTATATAAACCACGACATAGTTTGCTGAGGCAAGTTTATCATCGTTTTCATAATAGTCCCCTCCACTATTATGAAAACGATGATAAACTTCTAATAAGAAGGGTGCTGTAGATATTCGTTCGTTGATGTATATTGACAATATTTTTGGTAGATTGAGTTTTAGTTAGAGTCTACGTTAAAGTGCTTGGTAATAGTTGCACTTTGAATCCTTAATAGGACATGCAAAATGGTCTTTGCTTTTTGCTTTGATTATATAATAAATTTTGGAAATGTGTATAAACGAAACAACTAAGTCTGTGTATCTTATCTTAGGACAATAATATTATTACAATTTGTAGATTATATTTATTAGTTTATTAATTTTTATTTACTAAAGGCACTAAAGGGTAGGGCATTACAGGCACTGAACGGTAGATAAACAGAGTTACAAAATAAATCTATCTACCATTTAGTGCCTTAAGACAAGCCGAGATCTATACCAACTTGTATTGAGTACAGCTGAATAACTTTTTTCGTGAAATATTTTCAGTTAGGCAAAGTAGATGTTTTCAGAATTAGTGCTATTATTTCTGTACTTTAATTTTACGAAAAATTAAGATCACTCTAATTAATCAAGTATCCAAGTAATTTTGTGGATAGCCAACCCTAACATGCAACGCAAAGCGGCCATCTTTTATTTAATATCCATGCGCATACCCACGTGGGAACATGCGTGAGAAATTATACGCGTATGAAGCGCATCATTGTGATAAATATCGAATACCTATTTTGTACGTGTTACCAGTAGACATTGATATCGATTTTGATTTTGCGAACTAAATTCAGTACAAGTTTAGAGCATTTTTAAATAATGGTGATGTAAATAATGACGGAAGACATTAAAATCATCGACGTCAGCCGATCTAGTCACATGCCGGTTAAAGTAAAATTAAATCATTTCTGTTTCTTTGCAATAGACGTGGTGAATATGTGTAATAAGATGTATGCTTATCTTATAAGTGTTATAACAGCTATAATTTATTTTTTCTCTAAATCCATTTGGATAAAATACTCTTTATAATATATGTTGCCCAGTAATCAGAATCAAAGTGCATTGATTCAGCGATTTGAAAATATCTGCAATGCTACTAACTTTTTTTCTGATGGACTGTTTGAATTGCAGCCTGATATACTTTATGAGATTAAGTAATAATTAATATAATCTATGTTGTTACAGGCTTGCCTGAAAGATACCATGTATTTACTTGTGACTAGAACAATCTTATCATCAGGTAAAAGACTTATAATATAAATGTGACTATAAAATATTACTTGATTTAGTAGTTTGAAATTTTAAAATAGAATTATTCCTTACTTTTCTCAACTATGATTTAATCAATTTACATACCTCAGGTTGGAAAATAAACGCTACGTCTGAAACTATTAATTATTATGTTACCGGCACCAATCTCATATCTATTGTAGGTGTGTTCAAAGGTGAAGGCCTGACCTCAAGTAAAACTATCTGGCAATTATTGACAATTCAATTTCCTCTATTATCAGATCCAGCCGCTTGGTGCAAAGGATTAATTTCGCAAAGCAATTAATAGAATAGACAAATTATGGACTGTGAACAAATTAATTTATGTACGGTTTTCGTTGGTTTTAGTATCAACGATTGTAAATTGTTTATGAAACGGTCTAGCTTGGGTTTATTATGGCAATAGTAGTGCTGTATATAGAGAAACTACATAGAAATGTTTAACATGGTACATCACCAGGCATCAGATAACATAAAATAATGCATCTTATCATTAACTTCTCAGCATCTTCTCTTTTTATACTCAAAACCTAAAAATAATACCCAAACGTCAGAGTCTTTTGATGGTAAAATAAGACATTTGTTTCCTAAGTGAAGTCAATAGTTGCCTAAAAACTCTAACATGTGGTGGTAACTTTCATGTTCATGTGTGTTTGTAGTTAAGGTGTTAGGACGTAAAATTTTACTTTAATACCTGGTAAACTTAAAGCGTTATACTTTCTAAATAACACGTGTAAAGTCTTGAATCATGTGATTGGTTCAATAGTTTTATCGCGATTACGGGAACTAAAACTGGTATAGGTATAATGTCTAATGCGTAATCACGCTTGGTGTATTCCATTCGACATTTTAAGAGAGATTTTTCCTACATGTCGAGATTTTCAGTATTATAAAGTCGGTAGTCGGTTGACTATGATGTTGTTGATGTTTTTATTTTAGTGATATGACAAGAGTTGTAAGAGCTACTTTGCAGACTGTACCTAACTGTGTATGTATTTGTTCCATATAGTTTTTCATGGAAGTTACTATGTAATTATTGCTTTCAAAAGGTGTGTGTGTTCCTCTGACGTTAGACTTCTTGTAAAGACTTCTTAGGCTACGGTACACAATAACTCATAATATGATTATTTTGGACACTAAAGTGTGAGAAACACGTACAAACAAGTACTGTTTTACGAATGTCGTGTCATTTAAATAAGCAAACTTGATGAGTATTTATTACCTAGGAATTGTCATAAAAAAGTCAACAGTGACAGTATCTAGATCCTGTTTGCTCTACTCCAAACTCCAGTTCATTCATCTTCCATTGAGATTGGTACCAACAACGAACAATACATAACCGCGATAGAACAGGATTATCAATCAAGCTGTCTAGCTGTACGTAGCCGCAGCAATTGGCACTACATGAGAGAAAAGTGATACTCAACACGTTCTTTGTAGCATTGAATATACAACCTTATTCTTAGCAGTAATCAACCACTTAAGTGTGGATTTTGGGGATGCGATCACGTAGACCGAATGTTTTCTAACACTGTTGTACCACAGAGAAAAAAAAACTGTAATACAGGGTAGAATTTCAAACAGGTCATCTTGATTTTGTCTCTCTTTACTCTTATTTCATGCACATTAGTGATAGCCGGTGCGATCGCGCATCTGACAGCACGTACTTTGAACGTTGTAATTATTATATTTATATAACAAATAGTTTCCTTTGAAGGATATTGAACGCAGTCTAGTCTGACGTTTTATATTTATGATATTGGCTATAGTCTAAGGTATAATTTTCTTGTACTGTGATATTAGTATGAGACATGTTTCAATGTTTATGTAATTTTCGTTTATGTCAGTATTAGAAGAATAAGCACAGAGGTTATCGGTGCCTAACAATGGTGCGGTCAGACGAAGTTTTAGATGCACTAGTTACCGATAAAAAAACCTTAGGTAGTCATGGGACTGCCTAAGGTTGGTGTCTCCAGTTTGGCACAATACGTCACTTTAACATTTCAGTGAGGCGAATCCATAAGTTTTGCCTCCTAGCAAAAATCAGTCAACTTCTAAAAGGCTTCTGACGTCTTAGACTAATCAAGCAATACTTTTATGTAACAAAGGTGTTCAACAAACGCACGCACGAAGATATGAAGAAATGAAGATAAGAGAAGAAGAGAATAAAGAGAAAATAAGGAACTTATTGAAAGACCTTTTTTCTCAGGTTACTAGATAGACGAAATTATCCTCAAGGTTTAATAATAAATTATATTCGTATACTCCAACTTGGAATGACCGATGTATAAAACATGGTTTTTTGAAAGCAAACACAGTTTGGTCCTCTGCAATGTGCAAATTGCCTCTGCAAATTGGCGCTGGTGACTCTTGTGTTCCGAGTGTCCATGAATGGAACTAACCACATCCTTACTTCCTTATTTGCTAAGTTTATGGTAAAAAAAACACCAATGGTCAAGATCTAAAGTACGACCGTTATTTAAAAATCAAGCGCTGCAAAACACGAAATCGTATTGTTACTACATTATCTGCCGCAAGCTTGTTGTATGTAAGTAACAATGAATGAAGTTTGCGCGGGCGTCGCTCCGGGCTGCGTCAGCGCACCTGTATCGAAGTGCACGCGATTTTAGGGCTGGAGCATACCGAGCATTACGTACGGAATGCTAATTTCTTACTTCTATTAAATCATGTCATGATATTGTGGTAAATAAAAACAAATGCCACCTGATCTTTAGTACTGTATATGAAGCTGTAGCATGTCTATATAAAAAAAAAAAATTACAATATTATGCTAGTTGTATTGTGTACCCGCTTTCTGCATGATGCTGAACTTATAAATTATCTTATATAACCCTTTACCCTGTCCAGAATTTGTAAAGAAAAAACCCTCAATTCTGCTCTCTTTTTCAATGTCCTTTGTCTAATGAAAAGAATAAAACCATGTGAGACATACCAGACCCATTGAATTAAATACTTGTATTCTAGTCCTTTTTTCTAGTCGTTTATTTATGTAAAACCTGTGAAACCTTGGCACCGTGGTCAAGCCACATAATAATAGTGAACGATTATACGGTAAGAAATGTATATGTACCTCGACCTACCTATAAACAGTAGAATTTGGTTCAAGAAATTACTTCAATGAAACTTAAAGTAACATAATCAAATCATTTCCAACCAGTGTGCCCTTATCCTAAATCTCGGTGCACGTCGCCTGTGATTACCTGCGAACGGCCTCCGTTTAAACGATTCCCTTTTTAAAAAACTTGACGTTCCTGTTTTTAAAACCAGCGCCATTATTCCCGTTCCTTCCTCATTTTGAATTTGGAACTTACAATGCACGGCTTTTCGCAGTCGATTTTTTCTTTTTTTACAGCTGACCGGTCGTTTTGATATGTAAAGTGTTGCTAGAGTTAGGATATCCTGGAGTTAAAGTTAAAAATATTTGGACTTTTTTTAAATAAATTTGAAAGTTATAATGAACAGCACATATTTTTTTTTATGTTTCGTACTACATAATCAAGGCACCTGGAAACATTATAAATAAAACAACCGTCGCATGTAATATATGTATGTAATTATAATTGCAGCTCCTTCGTATTTTATTCAGAAACGATAATAACCCGTATGTACCATCTACACAACAATAGGTGCTTACAATTACAATTTTTATACTTGGCAACTCGAAAATGAATGTAATGATTGCCTACGGGCTATAAAGTTTAAAAAAGTTACTTAAAAGAAGACCAGTAGTCGAACAAACCTCTTTTGTCGAAGACTTCGCGGTTTCCAAATAAGGAGTATGGCAACAATTCGTCTCGGGTCCTTCCATTTTATTTTTTAGCAAATTAAGAAAATTGCGGGGACAGTGTCTCTAATTTAGGAAGCTGCATTGTGCGGTTAATAAAAGGTTTCAACGTACGTGTTTCATTTGCTTCAAATAATTAATTGGGTTATTTTAAATGTGTTAAATTTTGTTCATGATTTTTGCAATATTGTGAAGTAATAATACAAACGAAATTTCTTCCTCAATTGTAAGGTTTAGATACATTAAACATATGGTAAACATTATATGTTCATAGCGAAGTTGGTCAGAAATAAAATTAAAAAATGTCTTTTGTAAATATTGAAAAGTGCGGGTCTTATGGTTTTTATATTTTTATGTTTACAATTTTATGCTTAATATTTGTATTAATACTTATCGGACAGTTTAGTTTAATGTTTGTTAAAAAAAATCAAGGTTTGAAATAAATGATTCAATTTTTTTTTTTGCACTTTTGTTTACATAAATAATAATAGTAAATATGAATAACTTAGAACGAAAAGAGGGTCCTAACAGGAGACCCTATTTAAAAAACACAGGAGACATTATAATTAGAAATATAACACAATCTTACTATTAATAAAGTACCTTACTATATATATTTTCTACAGAATAAATATTCCCAATTGCCCAGGTTGTAAATACTTACTTTTTTTATTAGTATAATCATTTTACAAAAAATGTTACTTCTGCCAAACAGTAAAGCAGTTTGTTGGCATCCGTACGTTGGTACCGTGTATCTTACGTGTACGTAATTCAGGTAAAGCTACTACAGATAGGTAAACCAAATTTTCATAAGTACAATAGGTATCTATTTACAATTATTTTTTTGGAATACTTAAAAAGTTCAATCAAGGACCAATATGAGGGAAGGGGGAGGGTATCTCATCAAGGCTTGAAACAGCGTTAGTGGCTTGCCGTTATTGGCTATGTTGTAGGTTTGTATAACTGAAAAGGTCGCATTCGTAACAAAATGGCTACTTTACTACATAGGGTTAATGGTTAATTTTCAATGGTAGTTTATGTAAGCAATATCAATCAATCAGCGTTGGTGACACAATGCCTATGATTAACTTGTAATCAATTGAAATGTGAGTATTTGTCAGGTTCTTGTCTCATACAAGTAATAGTTGTTTTTTTTTTTTTTTTGCGTCTTGCGTCTCGGGCCTTCTGCTAAATCGGCGAGCTGCCTACCAACTGCTCCGGTACCAGGATCAGCCCCCTAAAAGAAGGCGAAGGGTATTAAGCGTTCTCTGGCCTAGTGGAAACTGAGACAATTTGTAGACTCTACTTACCTAACTAATGGAATGGATAATACTCGACCGCAAGTAGACATTACTTTTTTAAATCCAAATGAATTCGAATTAGGAACAAAATCGAATCAATTCCGTTCCTAAACTAGTAGTTTATCGAGGAAGGAAATGCAGCAGGGGCCGACCACCACGCTTGCGAGCACTGTTCTATATTGTGACATACTTCACATTAGGTATGAATATTTACGATATTACATTGTAATGATTCTCAGTCTAGATAACACTGGTGTAAAGAAAGTTCCTTCCGCGGTCGCCCAATTTTTTTAGAATGACTTTCCAGCAGTAATACTCTCTGAACACTACGATATAAAGTTACCACTAGCCATATAATATGAGCATCTTTAGCTTAATGTCTTACGCTGTCCTTCTTAAACTACTCAACCTATCATGGCATTTTACATACCTACACTTTGTCAGGCAGGTAAGTACAGAAAATAACAATTTTTTGTGTTCCGTAGTACCTACCTATCGTGCCGGCTAGTAGTACCAGGCGAACGACGAGTAGCTACCTACTGGTTATAGGTACTGGATATAGATCCAGGTATATGTACCTACCTGCTATCGATAGATTTATAATAACATTAAGAAATATAATTCTAACGCGTCCAATTAAACGCACATGCAAACGTCAATCATTACCAAAAGTCATGATGGACAGAATAATTTCGACATTAAAATCTCATCATGCAACAGTCAATCACTACATTAGACGATAGGTTATTCGTCAATCACCATAGGTACTAGAATGAATGACTTAAATGTTTGAAAATTTGCACAATCACTGAGGTAGATTATGGCCGAAATTTTAAACTATTAATATGCTACGAGTATGTTGACACTGATTTGTTTCCTGTAATATTTATTTTTCTTCTTCAAAAATTGATTGACTCTCATATACCCATTGTTGCTAATTGTATTCCTGTTCTAAATAATAAATAAAATCACACTATGTGTACATTGCGACTATTTTAATACAGTAGAATTATATTAGTCGTAGTCGTAATGACGGCAACAAACAATAACACCTGTAAGTACCTATTTACTACTAATGTGTCTGTAGTTCGGAACCAGTATTACTAATAAATACTATTGATGGCGAGTTAATAACCCGATCAGTAGAAATAACGCCCACTAGATATTGCAGTTTGCTCTGAGTCCTACTGATAGTTACGGACTACTCAAGGGCCGCAAGATTGAACTTATTACCACTAAAACACGCAATAAAGCCCAAAGGCAACAAATGGAATGTTTGATATTTTCCGTATGAAGTTACCTTTTCGTCCTAAGAGTTCTCAATATTTTCGGCTTGAAGTTTAAAAATATGAACAGTTGAGACAGCTCATACACGGCCTTCTGATCCCAAACTAGGCAGAGCCTGTACTATGGTAACCAGACTGCTGATGACCATACTTACATATATTATTAAATATATACATATTATAAATAAATTACACTCAAATACAGAACTAATTATCGTGCTCCTCACACAATTATTTGTCCT
Source organism: Callimorpha dominula (assembly GCA_949752705.1). Classification (NCBI taxonomy): domain Eukaryota; kingdom Metazoa; phylum Arthropoda; class Insecta; order Lepidoptera; family Erebidae; genus Callimorpha; species Callimorpha dominula. The sequence goes on along the minus strand of OX457010.1, from coordinate 6,445,119 downwards.
GGGTGACAATACCTACTTATATTAAATGTTGTAATTTTTTTCAAAGGAGAGAGCAGAGCAGATTCGGCTTGAATTTGAGTTTGCAGAAGAATTTGCACTGTGCAGAAGATTGTGGTTACAGAGTATTGAGAAGAGCCGCCAGAAGGGGGGAGGCTGGGAGGCTGAGAGTTGGCACTAAATACAATAAACACTCATTTATTGAGACCGGTAAAGTTTAATATCAGATGGGCGGGCCAAGTGTGAATTTATTTGAAATAACCTTTACAACGACCCAATCATTTCTATTTTCGAAAGATATAATTATAAACTAAAGTCATCCCAAATTCGGCGGGAAGTATTTAAAATTTTCCAGTGCCGAAAACTTACTTACTTAAAATATAGGTAAAAGTACCAAAAATATCAAAATCGGTAAAATTATCGATAGACTAAACTTGCCCAAAACCGTAATAGTCATTCTTAAGGGACACGTATATCATTTATATATATTTTTTAAATACGATAACATTAAATAAATATCACTACACTGTCAAAAATATCCTATAATTTCCAATATGAATATTTACAACGCTAGCCAACGGGAGCCCCAACTTATTTGCACAAACAAAGGATACACTTAAGATAATAATCAGCGAACGATTTTTCATAAACAATAGCCATTTTAATATTGTAAAAAAGTAAAAGAGTGTTGCCATTGATAATACAAAAAAATGCAATAATAAATTACTGAGCGGTGTGCAATAAACAGCGATTTGCTTCGGGCGACTCGCCGTGCTACCAGTGTGATACAAAATGGTACGAATAAAAAGTTTGTGTGAAGGCCAAATAGGTGGGATATTAATGGGTTCCGTACTGCTGTCTTATCCTAAGTAATATTATAAATGCGAATGTGAGTTTGTTTGTTAAGCTTTCACGCCTTGTTAGCTCAACCGATCATCATGAAATTAAGCATACACGTTAGCAGAGGTTTAGAATAGGACATAGCGTACCTTTCAGCTAGAAAAAAGGCCTGGTCCCAGGAGGGATACCTGAATTGATGGAGAAAATCTACATTAACGCGAACAAATTCGCAGGCAAAAGCTAGTATTATGAATATTATGATAAATATAATATGACTGAAGTCTGTCTTTATGCATATGTTTGAATGATGATAGTTCATGTACCGTCCGTCCGTGTGATGATTTGAAAAGTAGATTAAAGATTTGGAAAAATGCCCCATAATTAAAAACAAAATGTTTGTAAATTTATTTGTCGTTGGTGGTTAGGCATGTTTTATGTAGGGGCTATTTTATGTTTGTATCAATGTTTAGGTATCTTATTAAAAGTATTGTGCGCATTGTTGTTTTAAACCGCTAAAAAATATAAACTACGGAAAGGATTTAATATCCAGACCTTACAAGCCTCCGAAATAATATGAGAAATCATTTTTAAGAATTCATCTAACATGTAGGTTATTTAAAATATACTTATTATCTAAACTGTCATCCAAAATCCAATTTTATAAAATCATATTTTTGTGGATCAAATAGTAAATTGATCAACAAATTTAAACAGAATTATGAACGACAGCCGTCCTTACAAAGAGTCCCCGCACCATTCGCACCAAAAAGAAACAACAAAGCGTTCTCTAATTAAATTCAACTAAATGCTGCCTCACCCGTTCCTTATTTTAAAAAAGGAACCCTATAAAAAGTGAGTAAAAAAATTATACACTTAATATCAAAGAAGGTGCACTTCGTTAATGCATACGCCTTGAGGCCCGTCAGTCCACTGGACATTGTTTTCTGGAATGCGATTTTAAAAACTTTACGTTCTTTTTTTGAAGATCGCTCCTTTTTTTATTTTAATTTCGCCGAATTCGCTCTCAATATTTTCGGCTTGCATTCAAATGACATAATTAGAGTTTTATTTTTAAATCAAAGTGGCTAGTGACGAAAAAAATATTTTAATTTTATTCATAAGTAATTATGTTATGTAAGTACATATAAGTAACAGCCAGTATTATATACAGGTTTACGACCCTGAGCTTCTCAAGCTAAGGCTTACGCTCCCCAATTGATCTTTATAAGCAACTTACATTGCTTTCCCTTCTACCTTTCCCTTTCAGTAGGCTTCCAATGCTCCCAGCATTGGAAGCCTATTGAAAGGAAAACGTAAAAGATAAAAGCTCCCTAAAAAGCAAACCTATGAAATACCCCATTCATGCCCAAAACTTAAGATGACACAGATATACACGTAATATATGTCAAAATATTGGTAGAACTAAGTGTTAAATATTAAGTATTTCTTGCAACCAATAAGGTACTTTTTACCTAATATAAATACTTTTTAAAGACTGACCTATTTTACGTTAAGTTAATCTGATGTAAAAAAAAATAGGAAGTCACTGCCGACATAAGTAAAAACTTAAACGAAACGACTAACTTAAAACGTCACATTAGCAGGTTGGTGACATTAATTAATAAGGAGCTGACAAAACTCAAACTTTAGATTAGCACCCTCTAGTGGATCTATATATGTATTATTAGCGTGACGGTCACGAGTTCGGTGCTTTTTCCCCATAGCAAAAGTGCACAAACGTGCCTAAAGAAGTTAGCACTTCAAAAACTTTAATCCCGTACTAGATTTTGAAATGAGACAGCCGAAATTCAGCAGACATCTCTGTGCTCTACGATTTCTTTATCATGAATCTGAAAGCTGCAGTGGGTTGAAGACTTAACGCAAGTATTTAACTAAACTGAAAGGGTTAGCAAGAATACTACTAATCTGCGTCTAATGGTCTTTAAAAAAAAATATACTTGACAACTCGCCTAAAATAATTGTCACCTCTGGTAACATATTAATTTGAATTCAAGCAATGTATGACTCACGTTTTTAGTATTCTTTATTTAAAAAAGTACTAGAATAATTAATCCTACCAACATAAATCATAACACTTCCTTATGTTAATAGCATTGTTTCTCATAGATTCAGAATCAAGTAGTGGGACACACCGGGCTAGGTCGCGGCTGCGATTTGTCGCGGGTAACGAGCGACAATGCTTGCGTTTCGGTCGCGGCCCCCCGTCGCGGCGCATTTGTAACCTCGCGCCTGTACAAGTGGCATACTGGGCATAGATAAGTTGGAATTATTAAGATTACATTATATTGTATTTAATTCCAATTTTTTTTTATAGTTTCAGTGCAAATCTAAAGGTTAAGTCTTTTTTATACTACTAGGGTAACAAAAAAGTACATATAAGTTCCACTTGACTGAACGCGGTCAACGTACACCATTTGTATCTAGACATTTACAACCATCAAATCGTATAAAAACCGTTTTTTTAATAAACTGGCAAACATTTTTGTCAAAGATAAGCGATCCAACCTATTTCGATTTGGGTCCGTTTCATAAATTAGTGCAACTTAGGTGTACCGGGCCCGAGTCATGATTCTGACAAATTATTATTAGGCTCTTCTTCTTTCTTCATTTTCGATAAGTCTTAACTCCTCCGGAGACACACAGGCGTGCAAATATTGGCTTTAATAAAAATCTCCTGTATTGCAAAGACTTTAAAACCTTAAGAAGTTGAAATTTCCTCTCATTGTGTCTTTAACCCGAAGGCGAGTCGCACCACGTACTCGTTACGGCTAACTAGGCAACAAACTATCGGTTATCTATAACACTTATTCTGTTTTCTTTGACAAATGCCTCAGATCGGCTCGTTAATATGCGCGTACTACGTTTATTTGTCTTGACTTGTTGTTTTTATATTTTGCTAGTGGGACAAGTGAGACCAGTATTGTTGAATTTGATATTTCTCAAAGAATAGATTTGATACTGCATCATCTACGATCATATATGATGAAATTTTTTATTCTGCGGAAAGGGAGTTTTGGTTTTTTTCACGAGAAGTACAACTTGAGGGAATATTTCCTTGTCCGGACCAATACGACCTTCAAACCTTCAAGAAAAGAGCGCACTCCCATCTCAAAGGCCGGCAACGCACTTGTGACTCTTGAGTTGCAGGTGTCCATGGGCGACGGTAGTCACTTACCATCAGGTGACACGTCTACTCGTTTGCCCATATAATATAAAAAAAGGACTTCCACCGCTTGCTCTTCTGGAAGAGAACTGGTGCAAACCCGTGGTGCTCATATAACCATAAAGGAGCACAGAAGAGCAAAGATGACCATGTACGGTCATGATTATAGCTTATTATTTCCATGTTCCTGGTGTAGATACATATATCTTTATAAAGGCACGGGTGCGACTAGACTGAACGCTTCGATGGTATAACAATAGATAATAATAACAACTTGAGACAACTCACACACTGTCGTCTGATCCCAAACAAGAGACAGACATAGACAAAGCCTATACTATGATAACCAGACTGCTGATAAACATACTTATATACTACTAAATACATGTATATTATAGGTAAATTACACCCAAAAACAGAACAAATTAATTTGCTCATCACAAAACTAGGCAAAGCCTGTACCATGGTAACCTGACTACTGATAAACATACTTATATTTTACCAACTGCATACATATTGTAGATAAATTACACCCGAACTCAGAACAAATGAACATGCTCATCACAAAGCTAGGCAAAGCCTGTACTATGGTAACCAGACTGATACACATATTTACATATGAATTACACCTAGAGACAGAACAAATGAATGTACTCATCACACAGTTATTTGTCTTGGGTGGGAATTAAACCCACGACCTTTAGCTCAGCAGTCAGGATCACTAACTACTAGACCAACAGGCCCGAAATATGACGTGTGCAGGTGGTAATGTGTGTACTTCGTTCTGTGCAAGTTTACATAACTATGGTACACGGTATACGGTATTAAGTGTACGTCCATTTCTGGTTTTTCTGACGTCATCAGTAATTAATATTATTAAATAAAGCGGTTAATTATCATTACCTTCTGTTTCTTTACCTGAACTTCTATTTCTTCCCTTAGTGCGAAGGAAGCATCACACCGGTGAGGAACCGGTATTTTATCATCTATGGTCGGGCTAAAGTTAGGTAATCTATTTGCGGAATTGAAAAACATATAACACACGCCAAACCTACTGAACCGATTGTGATGAAACTTGGTATGTAGCTGGAGACCTGGATTGTGTTTGTGTTTTAAAAGACAACTGACGCATTAGGAATTACTCCTGTGTCGCGAGGGACTTTACAAACATACAAACAACGGACACAAAGAACTCCCAGACTGCGGTGGGAATCGAACCCACGACCTATGGCATAGCAGTCAGGGTCACTAACCACTAGGCCAACAGGCCAGTCCACTAACATAATATAAGCTCCTTTTTATCCCGATACTCCTTTGGGATCGGGACTTACACGGGTGAAACCGCGGGGTGCTGCTAGTATATCCTAAAATAGGGTGTGGTTGATACTTGTCAGGGGTGTTACTGTACAGACATCATCACTTCTGGATGCCCTCAAATTGCCAATGCAATTAACGATATCTGTTCATCAAGAACTTATTTTTATAGTGCAACTTCAAGAATAAGAGGTACCGGACACATTTACTCGACTAAAGTGATATATAACGTTATACTTTCATCAATACCTACAAGATTCTAATGTTCTGATGTTTCTTGTAAACTGTTCAACAGGTTCACTATGCAAGAATTTGATCTCTACGCAATTTATCTCAGTTCTAAATAATAATTTTAGCCTTCAACTAAGATAATAAAACATTTTCTAGACTTCCGATTTTCACATGGGCATTGGATTCAAATTACACGGTACACTGATGTTATTATCAGTGGGTTGCAAGTGCGATCACGTGCGATCGGCAAAGATCGGCCGATCTGATCGCATTGTGGCGCCAATGAATAGATCGTCCACCTCTATTGTACGTTAATGTATCGAGACAAGAGTTCAGACTACATACAGTAATGTGGACATCACAAACTCACAACATCTACTAAATATATTTTAAAATAGTGATGAGATCAACGCTGAAACGGCACTAGATTCTAAATTCGTTCTAGGTCTGTAGTAAGTAGATGCTGAATTCACAAAATATCATGATCTCAAAGCAGACAATACCGAAAAAAAATGTAATTGTGAATTTTGTTTGTTATGAATGCACACTGCAGTAAAATTAAAAAATACATTAAAAAAAAATACTTACTAGATCTTTTAGATCTTCTGTTGACCAATCACCACTTGCTAAAGACCAAGTCTAATTAAAATGTAACGAAAGAATGACACTTTAAATATTAATAATTAGTAAAAGTTTTCGATGAAACGTGGAAGTTATATTCAAAATCTAAAAAATAAATTAATAAAATTAATTAATCAGATCCTTGTTCTTTTGAATTACTAACTCTTTACGAACTTTTACAGTCAGCCTGTGACCACGACCAGTGCAACCTGGTCGAAACGTCAGGCAATTCAGAGGTATGTAATACCTTTTCGTGATCGCGTTAATTCCCGTAAATACGTAAATAATATGACTCTTTACAGACTTCGGAGACCTAAACATTGGATACTTCCTATACGTAACAAAATACAAGCAATCCTTATGTGACAGATCTGATCGGCATTGCTATAAGGACCAACGTACACGCACTTGCACATTAAACATATGAAAATTAAAGAACTAAACTGAACATTTACGTTTAGTTTATTAATGATGTTGTCTAATCATCATGTCCGTGTGTCCATAAGCAACTTGCCTCACAAGAATGGTGATGCAGCCTCAACAGGAAGCCTTCAGCTTTTGTTCTGGGCACGAAATGATAAAAACGTCAAGCAACGCCGCGCTGCAAGCATTGTTTGCAACCGGTTGTTTATTTGTTTTTTGTTCATTGTTTATTGTTGCGTGCGGCCACTGGTGTATAAAATATTATAAGAAAAATATTTTTTGCAATTAAGACAATGTTGCTCTTATGAATTTTGTTTAAAATTGATTATTTTGCGATCTCAATAATATGAAGTCGTTATACTTTTTGTAGCTCATAAATCAATTTGAAAGTTTATGTTCGTAATAAAATAATGGAAGTTATTTTACTGCATTTTTATTTTCACGAACTACCAGCTGAGTGGAATAAGGACTTATTAAAAAATTACGTAAATACATAATAATGCATTTATATTTCTTGTGAAAATTGTTAATTGGGGAGTCTGGCAATGGTTTTATTTATTTTGTTTAATGACGTCCTAATGGATTATCAATGTGCTTCTGCATGCTGTGCTCCATGCGTGACCGATGACCGATACGAGTGACTAATTTTGCACCTTAAACTGCTACTAATACTGTAACGGATTATGCCAGTTTTCTACCAAATGTCTCTCACAATGTAAAGGTGTCATGCTCTCAATAAAAGCCAAGAACTTACTACCTAATACACAACTAACTCCTACTAATATTACTCACCCTTAATTAAGTAGGTTATGACTTCTAATACGAGTACATAGCGTACTTCTAATACAAGTACTTGGCGTACTTCTAATACTAGTAATTGTGTTTGTCCTATAAGTAAATCATTAAAATTAAAGTTTAATCTCTCCTGTATGACCCATATGTTTTCAGCTAAACTTATCTAGCCGACTTCTCCTAAGGAAGACTGGGAAAGAACTGAAAGAAGTAGTTCCTATGTCATCAGAAAGGAGTAGCAGGTATAAACAATGGTAGAACTATGGCGACTAGGAAGCATACCTTTTAAATCATGGGAAGCGGTTATTGCAACCTGTGGAGACCACAAAACACCGTTTTGTCATTCCGTTTTTTTATACCACGTCGGTGGCAAACAAGCGCCCTGCCTGATGATAAGCGATTACCTTAGCCTGTAGATGCTTACAATTCTAGATGGCTCGCATGCGCGTTGCCGACCTTTTAAAAACCTATACAGTCCATTTTTGAAGAACCCCATACTGTATTATATTATTATATATAGGTCATTCTTATACTTTATTCTTTCTAGAATTTTCTCTAGATTCTAATTATGTGTAGTTTTTAATTACATTATCGTTTTTTTTAATGTTACATGAAATAATATTTTTTTGTTTTTCGCTTTTAAATAAGATTGAACTTGATCTACTTATTTTGATAAGATAAATTTGTTACTTATGTTCCAAGGCAAGTAAATAGAGTTAATATTTTTTGACAACGAATCCAGAACATAGAATCTATAATTCGTTTAAGACCACAAAACAGAAATTTCGTAACTCATAAACTGACTCACAATCTTTTATAACCACAATATTTAGAGAATCATAGCCATTACTCCATCAGTAGCGTTGTTAACTCTTCAAGAAGTCCAGAGAAACTTTGGTTTTTCTTCTTCAAAACTTACTAGACGCGACTCTTTCCTCTATAATAATATTAGGGCGACAATGCAGCACCTGCAAGTCGGTGCGGTTGCGGCTGATTGCGGCATTGTGCTGCTCACAATAACTCGATTAGAGCCGGACGGCACCGGACATGATGCCGTACATGTTAGTGTGGATAAGACTGTCTGGGAAAACACACACTACAGTTACATCTGCTCTCATAATATCTATCAGTCTGTAGAATCTATTTTGCTGATATTTTCACTGCAGTTCATAAAATAAAACAACATTTAAAACTTATGCTAGACAGAAAAAGATGTAAGTGTTGTTGTTTCCAAAATTGAAATTCAGGATGATTTACAAATGTCCCTAAGATTACGGTACTCATTTTTTATTGGTTATCGTGGTCATTTTTTTATGCCATGCAATCGTGATACATGGATACATAAATGCAATTTTGTATGATACTCGAGATTTCACATTTACAGTAAATTAAAAGAGATATAAATAATCTATGTAGGTATATTGGTTTTATAACAATAGCCATGAAGCTTGAAATTAATCATCATCATCTACCTACCCTTGTCCCAATTTTATTCAGGGTCGGTGCAATATGTTTTATTCTTCCACTCAACTCTATGGTTCGTCATTTCACTGCTTACTCCCTTTCTAGAAATATCTTCTTTCACACAGCCATCGATCTTTTCTTTAGTCGTCCTCTTCTCTTGTACCCCTCAACATCCATACTTAAAACTCTTTTCACCACATTTTGCACAATCCTCCGCATCACACGTCCATACCATGATAACCTATTGCTCCTCAGCTTTTTGCTACTTTCAGGCTGCCTCTGATATATTCATTTCTCACCTTGTTCATCCTTGTTGTTGTCACACCACACATCCATCTAAACATTCTTATTTCAGCTACTTGCTGGCGTCTCTCATCCGTTCTCTTTGCTGGTCAACTTTCAGATCCGTACAGGATTTTCATCACACCTCCCTGTGATGAATATTAATTATATCCGTTCTCAAAGCATTTTATTGTACTGAGAGCCTTGTGATTTGTTTAAACTAAAATGGTGGTCCCTCCCATAAACTCCATTATGAGCTAAAAACATATTTCGGAAGGTCTGTTTGTAAGAACTACCTTCTGCATTAAAATTAATTGAAACGAGCAAAAATCTTACAATACCAATATGTTCCAAATCTCATCAGGTCCCATAAAAACAGTATAGGGTTTGAAGCTGTGTTTTTTTATATTTGCATAAAGAGACTTTCTATGCAAAGAATACCAGACTGAATTTCAATTTTGGAACAACAGTAATATCCATATTATTACTTTCGTTCTAGTACCCCCAATTAGGTGAGCACGGAGCTACCACGGCACAAAGGCAAAGATAATGGTCAGTTAACTTAGTTCGGAAGATAGTTCACTTAGACCCAACTTAACTTTATCAAGTTGCAATTAAGTTCGCCCCTTAATTGAATATTCTCACGGTCCATATCATAATTACCGACCTCCTGAACTGGAGTATCGATTGGAACTTTTAGTGTGAAGTAGCTACCTAAATTTTAAGCAGAGAAGGTTTTGGAGATATTTACTTGAGTGTATGTTTTTTAATTTTTATTATATTTAAACATTTTTTTTTTTAATAATGATTTATTTGTAGGTGAAAATGACAACCACGGATTCGAAGAAAATGTTAACAAACCTTTTTCCTGCTCTGGTATTTTACCTGGCTTTGGTATCTTTTCACGTTAACTTTATTGCATTTGTCAAATTTGTACAACTAGTAAATTACGCTCAAAATTTGGGGAAATCACTATGGTAAAAACAATTATTTGTAGTATATAGTAAAAAAATATACTAAAAGGTTGTCCGTAGACAATATCGACATAAATGAGTTTATATAATTACGATCGGATACAAAAAGCAATTAACTTACAAGCACATTAAATGATTACAAGTCTTCTTTGAATATATAAATAATTTAAAATAATACCATAGAATACATAAGTAATTGTATACATGTCCCTATAAGAGAAAGAACAGAAAATAAAGTGTCTTTTTCTTTATATAGATGTGGAAATTATTTTTATTTTGATGAGGACACGCAAAAGAATCGTCATGCTCACCTGCTGGACTAAATGTCATTTTATTGTTTGGTATTCTATCTTATGTTTGTTATTTTAATAACTAGTAGGTACACTACGACTGATGTGATGCCATATTTAACTTGGTCTGCAGAATAGAAACTCGCTCGTAACACAGTAAATGTATAAGCTAAATAGCTATAAGCTAAATTTAGCTTATATATATTAACTGCGCTCGTAACGTGGGGCCCAAATAAATTATAAAATCTCTTCTTTTACGTTTTTGTGTTTCGTTGTTGCATTGATTTTATACTAATTGTAATTATATACTTTAATCCCGTAAAGAAAATTAAAAAAAGGTTAAGATACACTTGATTCCCGGTTTGTGTTCCATGGGTTCATAAGGTAAATAAGCTATTATATAATAATACTTTTAGGCAATAAAAATAAAACTTTTTTTCTCACAGATCTGATTGTTCTTGGAGAATTTAGATCGAATAAATAAAATGTCTCAGTCACGTATAGCTTCTCAGAGAAATTTATTTTTGATTTTAACAATATTCGTAGTTATTTTGAGGTTAATACATTATTTAGATGTAAAAATTACTTTACTTTTGACATTTGTTATCATCATTAGCCTATTGTAAATTTTATTTGTTATAATAATACATAATTGTAATATGTTAGTGAAAACGCTCACCGTGCTTCACACTCACTCCATCTATATTTTCTTTAAAAATCTAGGTGCGAGTTCAGAATGTGCAACTTTAACGACTTTTTGCAAAAGAATTCTGTGATCCAAAAAGTTTTTATATTGAGGTAACCGTTTATTTCTCTGAAAAAATCAAGTTTTTAAATGTAAGAGGTTAAAGATTAAATCCATGGACTCTCCATTGATTAAATATTGAATCTAATGATTTAGTTTTTTCCTAAGATAAATCGTAGTCTCTAACAAGGTCTTCGAGTTCAGCCTAATTGATTAAATATGGTGATTGAGATGCACCTGTTACTTTAAAAGTAATACTTGAGTGTCCAACGTAACTTGGTGGCTTAGGTACTGGAAGATCTTTTGCCTGTGGTGTTGGTACTTTCACGGGTGATAAAAGATAAATTATAAAAAAATATTGCATATCTTTCATCATTTTCTTTTTATTATTAAATAATATAAAAACATGAAAAATATAAGATTATGAACCCTAGAGATTCGTTCACAATTTGACGATTAGACGACATTGATAGTATCGAGAAATAATACGTCAAATTGTAAACTGTAGGTTCAGTTCATAATATTTCGTCAGTTTATAATATTTCGTCAGTTTATAATATTTCGTCAGTTTATAGTATTTCGTCAGTTTATAGTATTTCGTCAGATTATAATATTTCGTCAGTTTATAGTATTTCGTCAGTTTATAGTATTTCGCCAGATTATAATATTTCGTCAGTTTATAATATTTCGTCAGTTTATAGTATTTCGTCAGATTATAATATTTCGTCAGTTTATAATATTTCGTCAGTTTATAATATTTCGTCAGTTTATAGTATTTCGTCAGATTATAATATTTCGTCAGTTTATAGTATTTCGTCAGTTTATAGTATTTCGTCAGATTATAATATTTCGTCAGTTTATAATATTTCGTCAGTTTATAATATCGCGAGATTGTTTCTAAACTGACGATGTTCACAATTTTACGGTGACATTTACACATGTTTACGGAAGACACCTGTGAGTATTCTATTGCGCGCTTAAAACTATTGACATCAGTAAAAAAAAACTAACAGCAACTCACGTGATCCTTAGGTTGACAATAAGGCATCTATGTACGAGTATGTTTCCTATAGAACCAGTTCCTCAAATTCAAATGACATCAGTAAAAACACATCTATGGCACCCAATATTTGTCACAGTTGCGAATGTCTTAACGGAAGTATCTACGATAACACACTTATTCAAACTCGTACTTAATATATCAATTAACACTTAATAAATAAATCCGGAGAATTAACACAAAAGCGAGACATGGTGATCAAATATGTTGTTATTAGATATATGGCGAATATAAAAATACTGTCGTGATCTTTTTAAGAAAGATTTAGAGCTACCCTCCGGATTGAAAAGGTGATTTTTTTTAAATTAAATATCTCCTTATCCATACGTGATTGAAATTTTTGATTATTTTTCTGGTAATAGGTGCATGATTATCAAATAAATACTCTAATAATTTTACCGGCGAAATGTTGAGTGTTGCCTAGTGTAATTCTTTGACATACAAAAACTATCTAGACTCAAACTGAGCACAGCATGTACTCTGTGTTCTAACACGGATAAACATAATTAAATAATACACTAGATGTTCCCCGTGCAACTTCGTTTGCGTATACATATTTATTTATTTTGCACGGAATCCTAATTCTGTATCCAAAATAAAAATAGCCTAAGTTACTTCTTATAACACCAGCTAACTGCCAGTGAAAGTCCCGTGGAATTAGTCCATCCGTTCCGGAGATTAGCCGGAACTAACAGACAGACAGACAAATATTTTGAAAATTGATTGTAAAATAAAAGTCAGCCTTGAATCTAGAAGTGGACTGTATTTAAAATATGAAGCCAAAAAAGTAGGGAGCCACCATGCACAATATATGAAAGGGAACGGGAAGCTAGCTGGCGGGGCTGCCAAATTATAAAAATATTTATGAACATTGCCAGTGGCATAATTAAGTTTTACCTAATTTAACACTAAATAAATTCAGAGTAGTTACAATAAGTACAATATTTAACTTACAATAAGTTATATTAAAATGTAAGATACTTATTTCTGACGGATTGTTTTGTATATGTACTGTGTAGAAATTCAGATGCATTAAGTAAAAATGCCGTTATTATGAACAAACAGACACTTCTATTTTATTTATTAGATTAGATAACATGTACTGAGCGGACATCGAACCGATGAGCTCCGACGTTGTAGTCAGCGCTACCATCATACTATATAGGTCTCAATTTCATGTTTTGGAATTTTATTTACCACCACCAAGACTCCAACACCAAGACAGTTTTGTTGTCCAGGGACATAGGAACACGGCTGGTGATGCGTTGTATCGCTTGCTATAAAGTAGGCTGTGTATTTGCTCACAATGTCGGTAGATAAATTCTCTTAAAGCTATATGTTAGATAGTATATAACAACAAAATGATATTTACAACGTTGTGAAATTGTATTCAAATTGAAATCTTCATCTCATTTTTATTGCCATTTCAAAAATAACCATAAAATGCCGTAAATAAAAACGGCCATTATTGTATTTTATTGTTGTTTGTGTTGTTAAATTGTTATTTTATTAAACAATTTATTGTTTGCAATTATCTTTACACTCGTTCAACTGACAATTGAGGAAGATTTTGTTAATTTACAAAAGTAACAGTGTTTAAGGTTTCTCAGAAAAATTACTTAGGATATAGTAGGGTTACAAAAAGGTGTGGACGAATTTTATTAGAGTCATGTGTAACCGACAAATAAATTTAGAATAAGGATTTTTTTCTAAACAACATATTATATTTATTTTATACATTTTTTTTATTTTTATTAACCGACGATAAAAAAGGAGGTTCTCAATTCGACCGTATATACGAGTATATATATTTATATATTTTTTTTTTTTATATATGTTCAGCCCTCACTCCGTTTTTTGATTATTATTATTTTGTTGGATAGGGTATACCTCAAGGGTGGTCCCATGTCAAGGAAGTCAGGATCTGATGATGGGATCCTGATAAAATTGAGAGAAACCCTCGAAATTTGTAGGAACGAATAGTGTTTCTGTTTACTTTTCATTACTTTATCAGGTATTTGCCTTTAGAAATCACCACATCATGTAGGTGAGCTGCTGATGAAAAAAAAAACATAAAATAAAAATCTTAATTTTTTTTTTTTTTTTAATTATATTATAAATTCAATTATCAAAATTTTATACATCCCTACGTAGGCTCTACGTAGGTAATTAATCAGTTTGTTGTTGGCCGCCGACTCAAAATAAGTTTATATAAAATTTGATAGTTTATGTAAATAAGCTCAATACTTAAGACTTAAAATTTATTTCTTTTATGCTTTTTAGTTCTTTTCGTCGGTTTAATTTTTTGTTAAAAAGATTTTTTTATTATGAGTTTTCATGTCAATTTCAATGATTTTGTTTTTTATTAACCGACTTGAAAAAAGGAGGAGGTTCTCAATTCGTCGGAATTTTTCATGTATGTTCACCGATTACTCGAAGACGCCTGAACCAATCAGAAAACTCTTTTTTGGTTTCAAAGGGTAGATATACTTCCCTGGTGATCCCATTTAAATTTTATTGAAATCGGTTGAGCGGTTTCTGAAAAATCAACAAATATCTAAAAATGGTATACATGGATGATATTTTCGTTTACTCCGAAACCTCGCTGTCTCATTGGAGCAGTGTGTTTAGTTGGCCTACCTTATATTTAAACAAAATACAATTTATCATGATTTAGGCACATTGAAGTCGGTGATACTTTTTTAAAAGATAATTATTTATTTACGTAGATATTTTCAGAAAAATCTCTACAATCGATCAACATCCTTGTTATTAAATATCCATAGTTTCATAAATGCCAGCCCTCCCTCGTACGAAATTTGATCTTTATCGGTCAATTTTCAAGTTTAATTTGTCAGTGTCAAAATAATTTCTGTATAAAAAAATCATGAATTTTCCTAAAGTTGTTAGCGCATTTCTGTAAAATTTTGTATATAGGTAAGTGGTTCTCATCTGTACTGCAGTAGTAATCACTTTTTAGGCACAAAAAATATATTAAAAATATATATATACATATTCTCTTGTTTTCTATCGGGTATTTCATTTAGACAAACCGACTTAAGCCACACAGTGTCTTCGACATGAGACCATTTTTTTACATAATTTCATTATTCTATTATAGCTTTTTAAATATTGATTTGACAATTTTCATATCTCTTATGGCGTGTAGGGGTTCACCACTTCAAAGAAATAGACTAAAACCACACGGTCTTTTACCATAGGGGCAGGGGTCGAAGCCCGAACATGGAGTAATCATGAGCCCGCCAAATGCCTTAGCCATCTCATGACAAACAAGCAGCCTCATTGTGGTGTGGGGGAGACTTGAATCCCGTTTGGTTAGGAGGACTATTTATTACTTTTTTATTTAAAAAACTAGTAGTATATTGTTATTGCTACAATAATATACTACTAATTTTTATTATTTATTTTAAAATTAACGGCTTTCGATGTATTTTTTTTAAATAAATGATATAAATTGGATAAATATTACAATTTTACAAATGCCTTATTAGCTTTATATAGAAAACACTCTAATATGAACGCACACAAACTTCGTCTGACAATATTATATATTTTGTACCTATTAGATAGCTAAACATTTACTTTGTCTCATAGACGGACGATGGCCGTGACTGGACTTCCTACCGCTATTAAAGCCAACATCGTAATTGCATTTGAAAGCCAGACTCATAATAAACTCGTGAATTTAATAATATCTACGGTACATTGTAGGTAGAGGTTTCCTCCTGTATTTATGTACATTGTTGATTAATAGTCACACGTCCGTAGTAATTAATTGGATACCTCGATATCGTACTAAGAGATTTCTAAATAGTTATCAAAATCAAAAATATCGAAAATGTGGGGGTACATTAAGAACCTTCTACCTCACAGACTCGACGACGGAGGGCGTACTAAGGCCGCATTCCAATAAACAAAAAACGATTGGTTTTGCATACGGACGGTAAAATTTTCGTCGAAAATTCAACTAATTTTTACCGTTCGTAAGCAAAACGAATCATTTATTGGTTATTGGAACGCGGCATAAGTCCATCAGTCTGTTACCACGGCCGGAGCAACCTGGTCTAAACGTCAGGCAATTCAAAGGTGATGATAATATGCAACAACAATGTATTATACATAATACCTTTTACGTGATCGCTTTAATTCCGGTACGTACGTAATTATATATCATATAACGTAAAAGTTAGATCATAATGTTTCGTTTCGTTTGTTTCTTGAAGACAATTATTATTAAGCAGGTGTAGTGTAAAGGGTATTTTTTCCATTTTTTCATACATAAATAGCCTCTCAAAGTTTTAGTATTCTGCAATTATATTTATGGCGTACCATTAAACCTCTCCTAAGTTTAGATATTAATAAACAATAACATAAAATTCCAGGCACTTGCGGTTCATTTGAAAACGACTGGTAGTGTTTTCGAGTGCAAAGGTAGAGGTCGAGGAATATTTATTTATACATAAAGTGTGCATGCAGATATATGTATGTATTTACGAAGGATAGTATCTAAGTATGTTTAACCGTCCTCTAGAAATCATAGTACAAGCTAGTACAAGCTTTTTTTCTGTCTGTTACAAAGAGAACAAAAATAACTTAAAATTACTCATAACATAATTATATCATTGTTGAACTACTGTAATGAGATGATATAATTTCTTGACTGCTTCAGACCTTGGGCAACTGGCATCACACTTTGAATTGACCCTACATCTAACAAATTTACCTGAAGTTCTTTCAACAAACCCTGAACCGATTGCGATGAAACTTGGTATGTATGTAGCTGGAGACGTGAATTAACAAATAGGCTACTTTTTATCCCGATATTCTCACGGGATCGGGACTTACGCGAGTAAAACCGCGGGGCGCTGCTAGTTTTATATATATATTTTTTTTTATGGTATGGGCAATCGAGCAGACGGGTCACCTGATGGTAAATGACTACCATCGCCCATGGGCACCTGTCACTCAAAAGTCACAAGTGCGTTGCCACCCTTTAAGGTGGGAATAGGGGAAGAGGGGTAGAGGGCGGAAGAGCGGGAAGACAGGAGACAGGGAGAAGAGGGGGAGAGGGGAAGGACGGGAATAGGGTAGAGGGAAGGGTTGGGGCCTCCGGTAACCTCACTCACGCAGACTTAGTAGACCGTCATCAAACCATACCCCTTGAGGAGGCCTTGCCTGTATAGTCCTATACCACATATCTCAAATTAAAGGAAACAGTTTCCTTTGTTGTCTCTCTATAATTTGTGAAACGAATGTGACAAAAAAAGAATTTAACTTAAGTGCCAATTAGTGTGTTAATATATCATAGTCAGTAAGAACTAGATTGACCAAACAAACTGATGCTTCAATGGTATGCAATTACGTAGTTTAGCAACTAAGAGACATTTTTCTCAACCGCCCACTGTGTACTAAGTACATGCCAATCTGTCAGTTTATCTGTCCTTCGCAGTAGATAATATGCAACAAATTGGCACTATTGCCCAGCGTAAGCATTTAACTGAAAAGCCGCTTCGATAAGAGTGCGGTCTAAGATAGAAGCTACAGCGGGAACAAGATTGAAAAATTTACCTAAAATCACATTACTTGGTTATAAGAGCTAAAATTTAATGGAGTTTTAATCGTTTCGGGGCACGTGCAATGTAGGGTTTCGTAGTTGACAACTCTAAGTGAATTTGAATAAAATTTGTACTAAGTTTTGCTGATAAAAAGCCTATCTACCTGTGATAGTTTGTATTTAACTTCGGTGTATGTTCTACTGAGGTATTTTTTACAAAAAACCATGTAGTTTTTTTCAGAAACGGGGGGGGAGGGGGCAAATGACTACTAAAATAAGCATTTTAAAGCATTATTTCGCAAACGGATCCCTAAATCGAAAAAACTTTTTTCACCCACCTACAATATCTTTAAAAGACCTATCCAATGACCCCCATGACACACCATGGAATACAAAAAATGCATGCCCTTTACAAGTATTTGTTTTTCGAGAGTTTCCTTTACCAGTTGTTTACCTTTCCTAGTTGTCTACGAAACCCTAAAAACGACAAAGTAGGTAGTAACATAAATAATGTTATTGATATTAATTTTCAATAAATATTAGTCTACTCAGACTGAACTAGTCACCTAAGCCTTAATGAAAATTATGAGGCTGTTTTTTTATTGATTTTGCAACTGTGCAGATCAACGTCAGGGATCTTTGCATATTTAAATTAATTCGATATCTTTTTTTTTCGAAAGAAATAGTTCAATATAAAGACAATTCTGATTAAGATTCAAGACGGCATCTGGTCTTGTCTTTTTTATGGAAGTTTTATGTAGTATTTGCATCTTAAAATAATTACAATTGAACTTTTAAGATCGAATCTACAAACTATTTTAAAACTTATAACTACTCGTAAAAGTATGCAGCTACATAGAGGCAGATTGATCCCGTAAGATATCAAACTTCAAACTGTTTATTGTGGATCATAGGTACAGGTAAGAGATGTTTATTGTGTTTAGATCAGCCATGTCCTGCCATTTGGCTTACAATATATTATTATTAATTTACTTTATACTATTCACTACTATTTTTATTATTTAAATTATAATAATTATTCATTAACAAAATATTAAAATTAACTAATACTGGATTTAAACAGTGTCATTTCATACAATGTCTCCCTTAATCCAACTAATATTATAAACTTGAAAGTTTGTGAGGATGTATAGACGTGTGGATGTATGGATGTTTGTTACTCTTTCACGCAAAAACTACGGAACTGATTGCAATGGCGGGTGAAAGCGCGGGGCGCAGCTAGTATGTTAATAAGCCTCAATCACTAATAGTGTTTTGTTTGTATAGATATGTGACAATAAATTATTCCAATGGGGAGGATTAGAAGTGAAGTCGTAAATAATAATCATTTTTAGTAATTAATACGAGTACTATTAGACAATTATTACAGTAAGCAAACATCAAAGTAATTCTTGGTCCTTCGTACTTTTATGGAAGGCCACTCGTAATATTAAAGTATGAACACTAGAATAGTAAATGGTTTATTTACATTTTGTACACTCATTTCACACACGAATCTTACTCATACTACAGTTTTTGTATCAATTCCATGGGTTGATTATTTTACCAATACACCAAACATGCGATAAATTTTATATTTTAAAAGTAATACATGAATAAATATCAATATGAAATCTCTTGCATTGCGGTGCGCATACGCAGGAGAGGGTTGTGTGACTACACCTGTTCGTCAGCCTTTGCGTTCGCCGCGGCCATTGTCAAACTTTGTTTCTGAACATAAATGGTGTAGAGAGGACAGTTACTTTCTTTTTTTATTTAAGAAAGGAGTCTATTACTGTTGATCCCATTGCTGTGATAGTGTAATGATTTGCTTGTCATTTAGTTAATCTGGAAGGCTATATATTTTTACATTGAGTATTTTATTGTAGCTAGGCAGCATATCTACAGGTCGAATTTAGACTGAATAAAGTTTTGTCAGATTTGTTCAACACATAACTTGATGTCAAGGAATCAAATGAGTTATATATTGAGTGGAACACACCTTCTTTATGATGATATTGTTCTGTTTTATATAACTGAAACATACCTGAAAATACTACTAACTGTTTGTTTATTTACAAATAATTGTGTGATGAGCATGATGATTTTTTCTGTGTCTGGGTGTAATTTATCTATTATATGTATGTATTAAGAAATATATAAGTATGTTTATCAGCAGTCTGGTTACCATAGTACAGGCTCTGCCTAGTTTGGGATCAGACAGCTGTGTGTGAGATGTGTGAAGTTATTATTATTTTCTTGAAAGCTGCTACTACTGAAAATGCTTGCTGCTATTGAAAGGAATAACTTTGTTCTTTTTTGTTATTGAACAACTTTGTCACTCGTTAAACGCAGTTAAACCATATATATGAACTGCAAGATTTTTTTTACGTAAACGGGGCCATAGACTGTATATACTGTGAAGCCTATACCACCCTAAATCATTCTTATTTATTTACTATATTCATTGAATTTTCACGCGCGAACAATCCGGCTGTAGAATGAGTTCCTGGTCGAGGTTTTCGCGAGGGACTACAGTATGAGGCTCTTCAAGAAAGGACGGTAAATATTTTTAAAGGGTTTTCAACACGCATGCGAGTCCCCTGAAATTGCACGCATCCATAGGCTACAGTAACTGCTTACCGTCAGGCGAACCGTATGCTTGTTTGCCACCGACGTGGTATAAAAAATACTTCAATCTAAAAATAAAAAACAATGCGACTCTATAGATCTACCAAGTCATAGTAATCAATTAAAGCGTAGCGGCGACCCTGTACGTAACACATGACATCCATATCTGTACGCTGACGGATCGCCGCAGCGGCCAACGACAAAGGTAGTGTGAATGACCTTTAACTTGGTTCGGTATCTAATCTTTTGTTACCTTTTAATCGAGTTTTTTTGATGTTGACAGTATTTAAATATTATGGGATATTCGAGGTATTTTATAAGCGGTCAGTTTATGGGAACAATATGTTTTCTTTATATCTGTACATTTAGATTTGTTGGTGGATATTTTGGTAGCAGTAACATTATTTTAGCTGATAAAGGACAAGTTTTATAATTCTGCCGTATGTAGCATAAATTAGTGGCGAGTATGAAATTATTCAAAATTAGTAAATAAAACCTTCAGATTTATGCTAAGGGCACAATGTTTTTTTTACTTGTAATATAGATATAGATAGATATGTAGTTGATCTATATATTACGTGAGTCTCGGGGATCAATTTACATCGGAGGCCATTTGTAAAATACGTTCACAAGCATGGCAATAGTTTGCGTTTGGTGACAATAGTCTGTAATGTAATGTGTAGTAGTACTGTAATGTAATCTCAAAAATTGCAGAAAACCTAAGACAAGGGCAACGGAGGGTCTAATAAGTAAAAAAATAAACCATTTATTTATCCAATGTCTTTGCCGAAAGTTAAATGATTTCAAATTCAACACTTGTAATAGAAAAAGAGTAAAGTGGAATAATATTTGTTGTGGTCAAAGATACCACAAAACTAAGTAATCATTAATAAGTAACTTTTAAGACTTTAACTTATCAATCCTGCGGCTGCCACTTTTCAATTAAAGGACGCGACAGCAAGTAATTATTTAATTCTAAATTACTGCCACATCGAAATATGAAGTAATTAAAAAATATAATAAAGATATGAAATATTCTTCAACGGTCTACGTAATTATCATAAACAATTAAACGTTTATTAACAATTTTTTTAACTGTTAATAAAACCCAAAAACAGTAAAAGGATAAAACAATATAACAATAAAATTTTAGCTTTATAACAACAACGCATAAAAAAAAAACAAAACAAAGCAATAAACATTATAACATTATAAGAGTGGTTGAAATATAATATGTGAAAAAAGTAAAAGAAAAGATGGCGGACAACAATTTTGGAGGGAATAACGATGAAACAAAAAAGTATCTAATCTGAACTGTCATCGGTAACAAAAATACTGTGGAATATGAAGTCGGGGTCTAATGAGACAAAGGTCTAATGAGTATAACAATGGCTGGGCCGTAAAGTATTGGATTTATTTACGTTGGACAGCACCGACGATGATCTGATAACGCGGCAAATGTTCACTTAAAGGGAAGCTGCTTTTGTTCTAAAATGTAAACGCCCCAGAATAGGTTTATACTCTTAAAATTATATTTTACTAGGCAATATTGAAGTGGAATGAGAATGACATGTGTTTTTTTAATAAAAAAGTTAGGTATATAATAAAACCTCATCTACACCACTTGGACTTCCAAATGATTTTGTTGGATTTGCGTCTGGTGATAGAAATAATGAATGAAAAGCTGAACTCACATGAATTCAATATGCAAAAATCTTCCTAAAAGAAAGAAATAACATAAATAATTCTTTATCCATATGAAAATTTTGCATAAAGATTGCAACTTGGCTGGCTTGGCTGAACAAAATCACCAACCAAATTTACTTTATCCTTTTTTGAAATCATGCAAAAACAACAAATGAAGTACATGGTTTTCTGTTATATTATACAGCTATAGGATAATTTGACTGTACGGATGGCGCAATGGTTTAAAAATTTGTGTGATCTACAAATAGTTGTTCTGAGTGTGGGTGTTCTTTGTGTCCGTTGTTTGGATGTTTGTGAAGCCCCCCGCGACCTAGAAATATTCGTAATGCGGGAGCTGTCTTTAAAAATTTTTTTTACCTATTTTTAAACCTTTTCCTATTATTTCCAGTTACAATATTTTTTTATAGGTAATTTTACCACTATAATTATTTTTATACTTTCCAGACTATACATATTAGATGTGTAAATCGGGTCTTAATCGCGATAACAGAAACAGTGACTCACCCATGACCACGATGGATGCAATTCGATCGAAACGTCAGGTAACCAAAAAAGGTATTGTGTCTTCTAATTATTACCGCGATTAAGTCCCGATTTACACATCTAATAACCAAACTATGTAGGTTCATAATATAACAATAAGAACTAGCAAAGTTCAAACTTTATATTGATAGATAGAATAAAAGTGATTGGTTCGCCATATTTATCTCAGATTTAAAATACAATCAAGTCTTCCTTGTTAATTAAACATTCGTTTAACATTAAAGTAAAACATTTGTTTTTCGGTTAATTTAAACTAAGGTTTATTAATTTATTGTGCACTGGAGTCCGAAGATTGGCATGTGCAGTAATTCCTAAAGATTTTAAAACAATCACACCATAGATTATTTTCTCTTCTCAACTATCAAGATAAACTTCATTATTCAGGTCAAAACATACATGAGTCTGTAGTATAAAATGAACTTACCCTTAACGAATCATCGGATCACCATAGCGTCGGGCGCAATGATCAAATTTCGTTTTTATTGTTAATCCTGGCCACTAAATGAGCAGCCACATATTGAGCCCGAACAACCGCGCTCACCGACCACTATAATAAAACGAACAAAAAGTACAAAATAATCCCGGATTCCGGGATTCGAGGACAACACGTTTTGACTTTTATTAAAATTTTACTCTCGGCATTCTGTTATTGTTTTGTTTTGAATGCCAATGTCTGAGATGAAATTAGTGTTATAATTTGCTTGTGTATAAAAAGAAAAAATTCACAATACAATTCTAATTCGAATTTTGAATTTGTTTGTATTTCAAAATAAAAAAAAATATTCAGTATATATTTTAAAAAGAACTATCGCTAGTTTGGATACGTGTTATTGTAGGTGATAATTATATGATTATAAATAGTGAAACTTCAAAAACGTAACTTTAAATAATGACGACCTACATGTGGCGTGGTTTCAGAATGACTGCAACATCTGTGGATTCTGCGCTATACTAATGTAATTTGATGTTGGTTGTGTACTAATTATCCATATATTTAGAGTTTTTACAATATTTACTATATTTTGATAGGTACAATTTATTGAATGCATTAAATAAAAACAATTCACTCGTTTTTTATATCATTATTATTATTATACTAATTAGACAATTTAAGTAACGGACAGATCGTATCTTTGTCCTACTTATTAATAGTATTATAAATGTGAAAGTTTGGGAAGATGTCTTGATGTTTATTACACAATCACGTCGTAATTGCTGAACGGATTCGGAGGTAATTCTCACATATTATAGATTGTATCATGGAATCACAAGTAGATGCGGATACCAAACTAGTGTAACTTCTTATAAATGACGGTTATCATGTGCACACATCAAGCTGCAACTTTTAGAAGAGGAGCATGGTAGATACAAATCATAGTTGTCTTAATTATTATATTCACAGTTAAATTTTATAACTATAACACTTCCTTAAGTTATAGCAGACAGCGGGCGGGGCGGGACAGTGACGGACGCGGCGTGATCGGTTGAAATGTACTAGTACC
The DNA here is from genome assembly GCA_949752705.1 of Callimorpha dominula. Lineage (NCBI taxonomy): Eukaryota > Metazoa > Arthropoda > Insecta > Lepidoptera > Erebidae > Callimorpha > Callimorpha dominula. Next base: position 6,420,944 of record OX457010.1, on the reverse strand, counting down.
GAGCGCCAAGCGCGGTGCCGCTGTGTGTCGCAACTTCTACGTATTATATTAATTGTCCAGAACAGGTGACACGCCGCGTCGCGGTTCCGAACCGCCCGCTGTCTGCCTCAGCCTTTAATGTTTAAAGACATTTCGTCTTTAGTGTTTTGGCAGTGACATGGCAGTATAATGACTAAGGCATGAGACTTGCAATTAGGTGTTTGTGGGTTCGAACCTTACCGACGTAAATCCACGTCCCAAGGATTACTAGGAATAGTATTAATCTGCATAAACGTTACAAATATCCCTTTAACAATAATAATTATAGTTTAGCAAAACTAAAAATAAAGCGAATGAATGGCGAACCAGGCAAGCGCGAGTTGGACTCCCGCACGAAGGATTCCGTATCATCATCTATACAAAATTAGACACTATAATATTCTGTGAATATTTCAAGAGTCTACCGTTACTATTGTCATTATACTATCGAACAAAAAACGGCAAAAAAAAAACCAGTTTGTTGTATGGGAGTTCCGATTAAATATTTATTTTATTCTGTTTTCAGTATTTGTTGTTATAGCGGCAATAGAAATACATCATCTGTGAAAATTTTAACTGTCTAGCTATCACGGATCATGAGATACAGACGGGTGACAGACAGACAGACGGCCAGCGGAGGCTCAGTAATAGGGTCCCGGGCACGGAAACCTAAAAACAGTGCCAATATCCACCACCACTAAGCCCAATATGTTGAACTCGTCAAAGCGAGCCCAAACTTGTGGTTTACAAGTAGCCACTAAAGAGTTCCACAATCCACTTTATCATCAGATCAGCTCCAAGATGCCAAATTACGTGGGAGAGCCATGCTTCGGCACGTATGGGCCGGCTCGACTCCGCTCGATACCACGGCCGCACAGAAAACCGGTAGTAAAGCAATGCTTGCATTGCATTTCGCCGCGTGAGTGAGGTAGCCGGAGGCCCTAACCCTTCCCTCTCCCCTATTCGAGTCCTTCCCTTCTCCCCTCTTACCCCCTCCCCCTCTTCTCCTACTCCCACCTTAAAGGGCGGCAACGCACTTGTGACTCTTTGAGTTACAGGTGCCCATGGGCGGCGGTAGTCATTTACCATCAGATGACCCGTCTGTTAGTATGCCCCTTAAGTATACCATAAAAAAAAAATATAGTATTGTCATTAAAACTACATATACATACATACAAAGTTTTATTTCGATTAGACAATTAGAAGTAGTCTAAAATTTACTTCCTAGACTTGTTTACATAGTTAGTTAGTAGTGAAGCTTATAAAAAGGATGTAACTGCAAAATATTAATTAATAATAAAAAAAAAAAAACCTTTATTATGAAATGTCATGAGAACCAAACGTGTGTGCCAAATTTCAGGAAGTGGGTGAAATATTGATTGCACAATTCCAGGACATACTGTGACGCTCGAACCTCTTTTGGGTGTCGATCAAAACTGGCTGGTAATATAATATTTGAATCTGTTCTAATATTATTTTTAGAAAGTTTAGTTCTAATATTATCTTTAGAAAAAGAAATAAATTTAGAAGAAGGAAGAAGTGCCGCAGCCAGCAGTCAGAGTGGACGGCTGTCAAGTTGCTAGCCTACGTCTATGAAGCCATTATAAAGCTCAGATGTTAATATATTAATTTTCAGTTCCCCTATCGTCTATCAATTACTCCTCCTTATATATCGACATCCGATCCTTTATAAATCCCCTCTACGAGAAACTTTACAATACATACACGTGAAGTTAAATAAAAGCTTTTAAAAACAATAAAAATGTTATAATATTACACATCTCCAGCACACAAAAACAAAAAAGCCCACCTTATCAAAGTTTCTCTCGCTAATATAAAGGCATAACACACTTGAACGCTACCCGTCTTCTTGAGCGCTACTCGAAAAAAGTCCATTATATTAAACACCATTTATACTTATATAATGTACTACAAGGTCCCATGGACACATCACTTTGTCCATTTGTCACAAGCAATCGAAACCATTAGTGGTAATTACGTCTCCTGGTCACTTATCAGAGTTGTAAAATGAACTTTGATGTGTGGGCGAAGGTACCAGAGGCAGCGGGTTGAACGTAGTGGAAACAACATGTATGATATTGAAAGTTGGAACGATAAATACAAAATATATGATATAGTAAACTAGGACTAATTGTTGTATCTTTTCTTATTACATTATATTTATATTAGTGATTAAAATAATCATCTTTTAAAAAAAGTATCACCGACTTCAATGTGCTTTTCGTGAAAATTAGATGGATGTATTTTGTTTAAATATAAATATAGGTGGGACAACTAAACCCACTGCTCCAATGAGACAGCGACGTTTCGGAGCAAACGAAAACATCATCGATGTATAAAATTTTTAGATATTTGTTGATTTTTCAAAACCCTCTCGACCGATTTCGATAAAATTTAAATGGAACCACCTGTAAAGTACCCTTTGAAACAAAAAAGAATTTTCCAAATTGGTTCAGGCGTCTTCGAGTAATCGGTGAACATACATAAAAAAAAAGATTCCGACGAATTGAGAACCTCCTCCTTTTTTGAAGTCGGTTAAAAAGAAATCACTGAATAGAAAATTGTATGCGGTTTTTATTAAATCAAGAATAAAAATGATTGAAATATACAAAACATTAACAAAAAATATACATACAGCCAAACATAGAACCTCCTCCTTTTTTGAAGTTGGTTAAAAACAGTACAACTTTGACAATAATTATTATAATAACATAATTAATTAAATTATACTTCCCTACCCCCCTTCTATTTGACCCTTCCCCTACTCCCACCTTTAAGGCCGGCAACGCACTTGTAGGTCGGTGGGTCCACATAGGTCGTTAAAGGGTTTTGTTGCTAGTTAATTTCGGTGTCCCTCACTATGTTTCGTAGTCGTGGTGGTTCTAATTCGATGTACCTATGTAACCTCGTTCAAAATCAATAAATTTTTAGGGTTTCGTTCTACAAAAGGAAAAAAAGGAACCCTTATTCGATCACTTGGTCATCCGTCTGTCTGTCTAACAAGACCTATTTCTTCCGGAAAGCGTGGAGTTAAGTTGAAATTTATATCAAATATTTATGTCTGCAGTCGGAAAAGTTAAGTTTGCCACACGGAAAAAACGAGCAAAAATCTTCGAGAATTGATTCCTGAGATGGACGAACTATCATACAAGTTTGTGCGGAACAAACAGTGTGGTTGTGTGGTTTTTAAACAGCATCAGCGATTATTCCATGTTAGCAATATACAATAACGTGGCTATGCCTTATCGTGACTTGTTGTTGCATTGTATGTAATTATGACTTGTTTATTTGTTTTATTGCACAGAATCGATTAAGTCATCATAATTATATAGTCTACGGTTATTTACGGTTTCGAGATCTTTTCCTAGGGTTAGGGTTACTAGATACAAGGTGTCTGACTTACGGGAGTCAGTCAGAGCGTAAAGTTATTGCCCATATTTTCCTACCTATTCATAGTTTTCTGCGATTTGGTGCTACTGGGTCATGGGCGATATAAATATAAAGTTTTATTTAAATAATACTGTAGTAAATACGTTTGTGTTATTGCAATAGAATTTTTTACGTTTATTTCTACAAAAATCAGCTTTTATTATTACAAATTTAGTAAAGGAAAAGAAAATAGAAAACACGCCAATATTAGGTTTAAAGGAATGTCTGAACCAAAAAAACAAAATCTCTCAGGAGAAAACTGAGTAATTAAAAATCTATATCTACTAATATAATTATAATATAATAATAAAAAAAAATTATTACCTAAGGCGAATGTTTGTGAGGATGGATGGATGGAATGATGAATGTTTGTAACTCTTTCTCACAAAAACGTCGCGTGCAATAGCTAGTCATACATAAAATGATATATTATAATACCTGTCAATTTTCATGATCCAATAGGACCTAGGAAAACGAATGTACGTAACGTTACAAAAAAAAAAAAAAACTTTCGTGAGTGGTATTCATATTTATTAAAATTATACGGTTTTACTGACGTTTGTATTTCGGGGATGCCCTTTCTCAAGGAGGCAGGACGCTTCACTCCTTGAGAAAGGGCCCCCGTCGGGTCCGAAACTAGTCGGGCATCCCCGAAATACTAACGTGAATAAAACCGTATAGTTTTAAATAAATATGTACGTAACGTAACTCATTAAGATACAACGCAATATGTAATTAAAAAAAAACTGTTTTCTGTGTTTGTTTTGTTTTCCAGAATTTTAATTTGATGGCGTATAGCTAAATTTTATTGAACTACCAAAATATTCGAAAATAATTTTATTGATAAGAGCTTCTATATATACAAAAAAAATAACGATACATATTTCTTGCTATTTATGGAATTTAGATTAAGGTACCACTTGGTGTTTTAGTTATACTATAAGTCTGACTGAATCCCACATTATCTTTATTATTCTGTAATCCACATGAGACAATCAGAAGAAAAGACAATTTGTAACTATAGAAGACTTTACTAACACTCAAATTTTTTTTTTCATATTTAATTAACAATTCTTGTATTGTAGGTGCATAAGTTAATAGTGTGGGGGCCCACAGAAAAAAAGAGAACCGCAGAAACGTATTCGCCCGCGCAACAATACTCGGTATATAGACATAATAAAATGTTTGCGCATCCAGTCGGCGTCGTGTAGGTGACGGTACAATGTGATGTTGTATTTCACATTAACATTATGTTCACAAGCTCAACGTTGTCCGCTATTGTCCACTTATGTTCGGATCGTGATAGGATTGGTTTCTATGGAGGCAAGGGGTGGTGACTTTGAGATTGTTGTAGTCCTCAATTTTCGTGTCTTAGGCCTTAGCATAGAAGGTGTTACTGATAGGTGCAGGAAAACACTGAACTCGCGTGACCGCCACGCTCAGATACTTAATATACAGGGCAGATATGTCTGTGTTTTAATTTTTTTTATTAGGAACTATTAGTAACATGAACCAAACATTACTAGTAGTCTGTTTAACCCCTCCAAATAAGCTATATACTTGTGTTCTGAGTGAGGTTTGAACCCTTAACACTTGATAGCAATTCCAATCCCTGGGCCATTGTTTTTATTATTTACGTACCTACTTAGTTTTGACGTACATATACATTTTAACAACATAAGTGTTTATAACCTATAGTTTCTGTCATGTCATTTTGTGTCTGTTGAATTGCATACTGTGCGTAACGTAACCGATGTATAAAAATTCAATGTGAAATACAATTACTTTATTATTTTAAACAAAGAAAAGTCATTTATTGGCCGATATTTATCACAGGATTCAAATGAATCCAAAGTCAGCCTGGCACTGTCTTATCTGAATGAGCTTATAATTGAGATCATGAATTTAATTACATCTTTGTTGCTACTTGCAAAGATGTATTGACATCTATTTTAGATTAAATTATAAACGATTTTGTAAAGAATATAATCAAACTTTGTATTTCTATAATTATTAATAGAACTAAAGATTTATTTTTATTAAAAGTTGATTAGCAGCTTTACAATTGACCCACCTGATGCAATTCTCACCGCCATGTAAGTACAACCTTACACCTCTCATTGTGGCGGCGTTATCCATTGAAAGGGCTACCTATTGTTATTTCAGTTTAATATAAAACAATACGCAAAGCTTTCCACATCGGACGAGATCTTTTATTTGCTCTGTCGGCCCCTTTGTGGTGCCGCCGCGCCGTTTTTATCTCCGGGACTCATTAAGCTTGTGACTTTTTGTATGTCAATGCTCATTGAGTATTTTGTTGTGCGGACTTAGATGGATATTCCATTCATCCATGTTTGTGTGTATGGATTTGCTTATCTAGTGAAGTACCTAATCTATTGTGAATGTGTAAATTTAGGGTGTGGTTTAGAGGTTAAGTTATTTCAGTGTTTTTTTTTGATAGTTTTTATTTGAGCGTAAATTGTCAGTTTATGAAATTAGTAAAGCTTTTATAGCAAGCTATAATAATGCCGTTTCTAATTCCAATTGTTACACCTGTCAAACGTTGAAATTGCGCATCTATCTACTATCTATCTACTATTTTTTATGAGACAAAAGATAAAAAACAACGAATATATAGGATACTTGCCATATCAAGACCCAACCAAGATCGAGATATAAAGCTTAGCGATGTACTGTATAAGTTCTTTTCAATAGATACCTATAACAGTTATTATTAATAATTATTTTGATTACTCCCGCTCATTAAATAAATTTACGCGATAATTGTTGTTAAACTTTCGTGACTTTTATACATATCAGACGTCGGTGAGTCTACCCTTGACTACGATTGGTGCAATCGATCGAAATGTAAGGTAGATAACCAAAAAATGTATAAAAATAATTCACGAAATTAATATCACGACTGAGTCCCGAGTTACACATCTAGTCTAAAACCTTTAAACGAACCATTCTTGTATATATGTATATACTCGTATATATAATCTGAATCTCAGAAACGGCTCCTACGATTTTCATGAAATTTAGTATGCAGGGGGTTTCGGGGGCGATAAATCGATCTAGGTTTCATTTTTAGAAAACATAAAAGAAAATGGTCATCCAGGTACTATATTCTTACTTGTTACCTATTCAAGCATTCGGTAGTTGTTGGATATGTTTTAAAATTCACGACATCATTAAAATAATATAAACTTAAGACACACGACCGTCTGATCCCAAACTAGGCAGACCCTGTGCTATGGTAACTAGACTGCTGATAAACATGCTATATACTACTGAATACATATATTACATATTATAGATAAATTACACATAGAAACGGTACAAAATGACTGTGCTCATCACACAATTATTTGTTCTGGTTGGGAATCAAACCCACAACCTCTGGCTCAGCAATCAGGATCACTAAAAAACATGCCCGTCAAAAAATGCTTACATGCTGTCTGTTTACGTGTCTAAATATTTAATACTAAACAAGTTAGTTTGTTACAAGTCTTCATATTTGATTGTTTTATGAAATAAGGTCCTAGATAAGATAAGAGCTCGCTTTAACCGCCTTTGTATTTACATAATTAAAATGTAAATTATCATTGCAAGTAATAATTTACAGTTGAAGTATAAATCATAATGCACCTACTATTGTTAGATACGTCATAGTTTGTAGATTTGTTATAAAATAGCCTTTATCTGAAGACTGAGAAGATGAATGAGTTTGCAGGACACAGATGTAATTTCTAGGCCCGGTTGTACCAGATGTGATAGAACACCGTATGGTTTTAGTGGGTTTGAGGTGTCACGCATACTAACCATCTTGTTGTTAGCCTCAATAACGCGATAATCCGTGGAGGTCACCACACGCAAAAAAAGAAAAGAACAGTGGTAACATGGGCGCTATAGAAAGAAAAATAATAGGTCTGCTAAGTCTATTTGTAAGGAATTTGCGACAACTCTATCCTTCTATTCTATATTCTACCTATTTCCATGTAGTTTAGGTGTTAGAAATTGAAGGATATTTCGTTAATTTGCGGATATTTTATGATCATCCTGACTGCCGCTATTTGTAGAATAAAAAAGGAATTAATGTAATATTTGAATTTAAACAGCAATGTTTGGCCTTTAGCTTTCACTTTAGTTGTTAGAATAATCGTGTCTTATAAACTTGAAATACAATCTCACATTTCATTTTTCCAAGGTTGCAACTTATAGGTAAAAAAACCGTGCAAAATAGAAACTATATCTTGTTATAAGTCCATTTTCTTTATAAGCTGACTCATCTATTGTTTAGCTATACATACCGATCCGCAAATATCAAGGGTAAGAGCCATTTTGGCACCCAAAGGCATATACCACGGCCTCAAAGAAAACCGGCCGTGAAGCAAAGATTTCGTTGTGTTTCGATCAAATGAGTCCTTTTCCCTACTCCCTTACCTTAAAGGCCAGCAACGCACTTGTGACTCTTTCCCCGTTTTTGCAACAATTTTCATTGGTGTTCCGCTCCTATTAGTTGTAGCGTGATGTTAGATAGCCTATAGCCTTCCTAGATAAATAGGCTATCCAAAACTAAAATAATTTTTAATTCGGATTCGGATTAGCGCGTTCAACCAAACAAATAAACTCTTAAGCTTTATATTATGAGTATACCTATAGATTACAATCGTGATAATACTGGGTATAATGTACTAGTAACAGATACGGGGACTACAGAAAACAGACTATAATATTAAGCTTTTACGATAGTTCTTCTCAGACATTTTAGACATAAAGTTATAAAAATTAAGAAGGTTTTATCTACTTGTATAAAATGGCATAAGCAATAACACACAACACCTAATTACGACGTTTCTTCTGGCGTTACTCAATACTATAGAAAAACGAACATCCTGTTAATATTATAAACGTGAAAGTTTGTGAGGATGTATGGATGTTTGTTACTCTGTCACGCAAAAACTACTGAACTGATTACGATGAATTTTGGTATGTAGATAGCTGGAAACCTGGATTTACACATAGGCTTTTCATCCCGATATTACCAAGGCACCGGGACTTATGCGGGTGAAATCGGCGGGCGCAGTTATTAATATATATATTAGCACCTACTCATACTATTCCATTATATCTTACGTGTGTTGTATGATACTAACACTATGTTTAAAACAGGGATGTAGGCAGTAGTGTGAGGGAGATAATCTTTATCTTAGTAGTAATATAGTTTTGAATTGACTGGTGGTGTGACTGTAGATACGACAATCTGTTACTAGTGATGGGGGCAAAAATTTGCGAAAATAAAGCTTTGATTATTTTTTTATACAATAAAGGTAGCAAACAGACATATAGATCGCTTCGTAATGATGCGGATTACTATTGGTAACTTTCACAGGTTGAAACTCATATCCAATTACCACTTCCAAAGTCAGGTATCCTCCTCATTATTTGATAGCAAGAGTAAGAAGAATTCATATTTAGTCAAATGCCTTATAAAAGTATCAATTATTATGGGCCGGCTTGACCGGAGTGATACCACGGCCTCAGAGAAAACCGGCAGTGAAGCAATTGCATTGCTTCGCCGCGTGAGTGATGTTACCGGATGCCCTAATCCTTCCCTCTCCTCTCTCTCTCCCTTCTTCCCCCTTCCCATACTCCCCCCCTTCCCATACTCCCACCTTAAAGGCCGGCAAAGCTCTTATGACGCTCGAGTTGCAGGTGCCCATGGGCATCGGTAGTCATTTACCATCAGGTGACCCGTCTGCTCGTTTGGCCCCTGAAACGAAACTTTAGGATCAATTCGTTGTTCATAAAAACCCTTTTGTGAAGAATGATAGAAGATATATGATGTTAAAATTTATATCTCACACCCTGTTTGGAGGTTTGGCCCTTTTGAGTTTTAAATAATCAAGCTTCCTGATTTTTACATAGGTTATATCTTATCGGCTCGTGGCTAAGTGGTAACCGAGTAGGTTAACATATTACAAAGTTAAGTAATACTAGCCAGGTCAGTCTAGGATGGGTGACCATTCTTAACACATTGAGACCCCTCCGTGCCTCGGAGAGCACGTTAAACCGTCGGTCCCGGGTGCCATACAAACATCTGTGGCATTCGTTACGGGTAGTTGGAGCCCTAAAAAGTCCGACAACCTGGTCTAACTACAGAACTTCGATATCGCCTAGTACTCGGGTTGTGGAGGTCTGATGGCAGTCACTTCACGTAAAATATCAAAGTTCGGCCGTATCGTAGTTAGACTGAAAGCCGACCCCAACTTAGTTGGGAAAAGGCGCGGAGGAGGTTATATCTTATCGAACACGTAAACTGTAAAAAAAATAGGCAGTCATGGGACTGTCGACAGAAGTAAAAACTTAAACGAATGAACTTAACAAGTTGATGACATTAATTAATAAGAAGCTGACAGGACTCAATGTTTAGATTAGCGCCCTCTAGTGGATCTATATATGTATTATTAGCGTGACGGTAACGTGTTCAGTGCTTTTTCTCCATAGCAAAAGTGCACAAACATGCCTAAAGAAGTTTTAACTTCATAATTGTTAATGAGTGTAATCACATTTTTTTTGGATTAAATACTTTAATTTGAACTTGAAAAATTGACTGAGACATTTATCAATAGATGGGAGAACATTTCATGGACTGCAAAGTCAAGTTTGTATAGTTCTAACCTCATATACCTATTAACTATAGATAATTTATGAAATTCACTAAAATAATTAGACTTAGGTTTTTCAGGGTGTATGGAAAATCAGTTGTTCCTTCCGGATGCTAGTCTTATCTCGGTTTGTTAATTTTACGACTACCTTAATATGTGACACACAGTCATGATAATCTAACCAAGTGAATTGGTTTGTTATTCTCACAAATATCTCAATATTAATAATCACTAACAAAAATATATTAGTACATAGATTTTTATAGCATCGTAAACATATTCGTGTTTTAATCATGAAAGTGCTTAGCGGGTACAATATATAGTCCACAGATAGCATTATAAAAGCTAATACAAAGGTTTATCTGGGTAACAAACGTGGACCAATAAACAGAACGATGAACCCCCGGTAGTAACCTATATGAGAAATGTGGACAAGTCCAACGGTATTTTATAGAGATGTTAATACCTCTAATAAAAAATATTAAAAAACACATCTAATACCTGCTTATCACGCATTACTAGTAGGTACTAGATCAAGTGACGATGTACAGAATAGTGTAATAGAAAGGCACAAGACTTGAACAATTATACCAACACTGTTTGCTAATGCCAGCTATCAAAAATTTCAAAATAAATAGTACTTAAAGGACAAGATAATTTCATAACCTGATATTAGCTATACCTTTTATATACAACTATGATGAAATTCAATTGTATTTGTAAACATTGATGTGTCTATGACAATAGATTATACTAAATAAAAATAATAATAAGCTAAAAACTAAACATAGTTTTGTGCGTCTATGACTATTTTATTTAAAAACTAATATTCTTACTATAAACCCTATACGAAAGCTAATACATTATGTAATTATTTTATTAATATAACTCAAAAGTCTAACCAATTCGAACACTACTATCACACCTGAGTTTAACCACTCTATAAAATTCCCCATACCTTGTGAAGTAAGCCGACTTGTGTGCTGCCGATAATACGGAGACAAATATAAATTGATAAACAAAAAGAAACACATTAGAGGCCGAATGCACATATATTAAAACCTCGAATGGACGACGCCGCTAAATATACCATTATAATGAGTGCAGAGAGACTTTAATAAGGCTTTTATAAGATTACAATACACATATTGCACCTGAATTGAAAGACCTTGTGATGCAAATTATTTTCACAGCTATATGATAGGTGTAAGTGAGAAGAGTAAGAGGTGATAGCATTGATTAATTAATAGTAGAATAGATGGTTCATTTTCACACGACTTTAAAATTAAACTGAATAAATTATTTATGTAGTGAAACGATATAATCTAGTGCGTGTTTTTCTACGAAGGGTTTCCAGAGTTTTTTAGGTAAGTCTAAATGTACGGCAGATAGTTCCACATCCTATCCCAGTAGTAAAACCTAGTCAAGACAGCGACCCTAGAATTTTAAACTGTATTTTAATGGAATAAGGATTATATTTTAATCGCATTTTAAAAGTGCTCGCGCATTTTGCCGTTCGGTCTAAGTTCACTTACTGATATTGAAAGTGTGTATTATCCGCGGTTACCGCTTACTTTTTCTCGTAGATTTTTGTTGACTTTTTTATAAAAAAGAAGAAGTGAAAAGAATTACTGTCACTCCTCCGCTGAAGAATGGATGAATAGGGCTACGTGGTATCTACTGGAGACATGCGTGTGAGAGACTGAAGAAGACTGAAGATTTATAACATGACTACTCTAACTTCTCAAATAAGTATGACTAACTTCTTGAAGAAGCAATGTATAAAATATAAATGTGAAATTCACTTAATTGTAAACAAAGTCCCCCGCCGCGTCTGTCTGTCTGTCTGTTCGCGATAAGCTGAAAACCGGATTTTCATGTGGTTTTCACTAATAGACAGAGTGATTGATGAGGAAGGTTTAGGTGTATAATTTGTAGCCGTGCGAAGCCGGGGCGAGTTGCTAGTGACATATAAGTCAAAACACTTTGAAAAAAATATCCTAAATTTCTTCAACAATTAGCTTGTTTAAAGTCAAACAAATAAAACACTATTTGTTTTATTGACTACACTCACTTTGTGTATGTTTGTGTATATGTAATAATTATGTACATCAACATAGAAAGAGCCTATGAAGTTCCACTTATAATAAATAGAAGTCAAACAAACACTTTCATGCCAATCATTAAGTACCTTTACAAATAAAATATACATTCAAACATCAGCATATTACAAAAATCATCTATCACATTGGTTTGCGCAGGCGCCGCTCCCGCCATTGTCGGTCGGCTTACAGACGGATCAATGGACGCCACTAACTAGCTGAGCTGTGAAATGGTACAAATAGCCGCCTGACATTGGAATTCAATTCTAAGGTAGCTGTTAGTACCGTCTTGTAGCCAGTGGATGTAGTCTGCTAATTGCTTAGGAAATGTTCCTTGAACTTGAAAAGTAGTATTCGCTTCTGTTTGTGTGGCTGTGCAGGATATTTGGATTTAAATTTACGGCCAGCAAAGGTAAGCTGATAATTCCACTAAGCAAAACGGGTCTCGTAAACGTGGGAGAGCCATGCTTTGGCACGTATGGGCCGGCTCGACTCCCCTCGATACCACGGTCTCACAGAAAACGGGCAGTGAAACAATGCTTGCAATGATTTTCGCTGCGTGAGTGAGGTTACCGGAGGCCCTAACCCTTCCCTCTATACCTATTCCCGTCCTTCCCCTCCCCCCTCTCCTCCCCTCTAATCCCCTCGCCCCTTTTCCCACTCTTCCCCCCTCCTCCTCTTCTCCTACTCCCACCTTAAAGGGCGGCAACGCACTTGTGACTCTTGAGTTACAGGTGCCCATGGGCGGCCATTTACCATAAGGTGACCCGTCTGCTCGTTTGCCCCCTATACCATAAAAACAAAAAGTCAGTTGAGGAATAATCCAGAACTGTAAAAGGCTGTTGCTGGTGTGAGTCCCACCTTGAATATCGGCTTTTGACAGTTTGAAATAACTAAATGGAGCTCGTGAGTAAGTGGTAACCGAGTAGGTTAGCACATTACAAAGTTAAGTAACTCTAGCCAGGTCAGTGTAGGATGGGTGACCATTCTTAATACATTGAGACCCCTCCGTGCCTCGGAGAGCACGTTAAACCGTCGGTACTGGGTGCCATACAAACGTCTGTGGTATTCGTAACGGGTAGTTGGAGCCCTAAAAAGTCCGACAACTTGGCCTAAATACAGAACTTCGATATCGCCTAGTACTTGGGTTGTGGAGGTCCGATGGCAGTCGCTTCACGTAAAATATCAAAGTTCGGCCGTATCGTAGTGAGACTGAAAGCCGACCTCAACTTAGTTGGAAAAAGGTGCGGAGAATGATGATGACAGTTTGAAATAACAAGAGAATAGGGTAAACGAAAAAGTTGAAAATGCTGAGTTTTGTCAAATATAATATTATCTATGTATTAATGGGAATTAACGCGATCACGAAAAGGTATTACATGCCTCTGAATTGCCTGACGTTTCGACCAGGTTGCACTGGCCGTGGTCACAGGCTGACTGGCTCAGCGGTGCACGCCCTCCGTCGTCGACATCGTCTTGCAGGCAATTCAGAGGTATGTAATACCTTTTCGTGATCGCGTTAATTCCCGTTAATACATAGATAATATTATATCATGGAACGCGAAAGTTTAAAATTTTTGTCAAATATATTATTATGCACTTCTAAAGGATGTAATGGATCCACTGTTATAGTACCTACAAATAAAAACTTAACGGGGTAAATTCCGACGGGTTTTAGGAATAACGCAAATGGCGAAAGTGTCGTTTCCTTTTTGCCTGTAATATGTAAATTGAAGTTTCATACAAAAATCGTTAGAGCGATTCTATTGATTTTTTAACTAACGCCAAGTTCACACCAGAGGCTATAATTTGTCTGTAATAATAAGGTTCATGACATATTAAGTAGGCATTGCAGAGAATTATCACCATGCCAAAAACCCAGAGAAGAAATTATCAGCCAGAATACACCACAAAAAATCTCCCCTGCCAGTTTCATTACCTTGGGTCATATAATCATTATGATGACTATATTCCTAGCCGGAAGCCATACAGACAAAAAACATACCAATGCAATACAATTCAACAATCAACTGCAAAAACATCAAATAAATGAAGCGTAAAATTCAAAATAATATCATTTAAGAACTTGCACACATAGTTGTGTAATAAAAAACAGTAAATTTCGGTTCTCGGTATTTAATAATATGATTTCAAACACCTATCGATCATATACAGCTTGTTTCCAAATAAGACGCTGATTATATGCTGCTGATTATGAGACATATAGTCAGTTGCCTCAGAATACCTCTCTGTGTCTTATAAAGAGATACTCTGTATAAAAAATAACCTGGTTATTGAATTTTATTTCTTATAAGCACGTTTGGTCCAAACGTTCTTTTGGAAATCATTTATCACATAGTATAGAAAGAAGTCACCCGGAGGACTGAAATGTATATCAGCTTATTATTGATGTTAATTTTTTATTGTATATATATACTTTAGATTAACTAAGGCATGTCATTATACAATGAAGTTTATTTCGTCTGAGTGCATAGTACAAGTTTTAACTAGTTATTTTAATGTCGCGTTCCAATAAACAAGAAACGATTCTTTTTGCTTACGGACGGTAAAATTTCATTGAATTTTCAACGAAAATTTTACCGACTGTAAGCAAAACGAATCGTTTTTTGTTTATTGAAACGCGGCATAAGTGGATTTACATAAGAATTATTGAATCTGCTGAAAAAACTATCAGTCGTAGGAGTGTACGTCAGAAGTGAAAATACTATAATACACACACACACACACATCTATATATACGTATCTGAGCGTGTCGGTCACACGAGTTTAGTACTTTTTCCCCATACCAAAAGTGCCCAACGTGTCTAAAGAAGTTGTCACTTCAAAAACTAACACACCAACAATATTCATCCCATTAACTATGTCTAAAACTTGGAGGCCAATAACTTGCTTTTAATGTTTTATGGAATGTGTACATGTTTGTACGAAGTTCCTACGCACCTTCTTTTAGAACACCATGTATAACAGTAGTATAGATAATAATTATATAGTATAACACTCGAAAGCGCGTGCCTTCAATTTTCTTTACTACATGTAATAACATGGCCGTTATCAATTATTTATAATTGTAATATTACCATTCGCCACAATACATTCTGATTTAATAGTAAACATTAAAATTTACAATGCTCCGATAGCAGTTTGCTATTCGATTTTTTTCAATTAATTGATTTTGAGTGAAATCGATTGTTATAAAGAAAATATTGCAAACAAGTCCTTTAAATTTAGTATTGTATTCAAAGATTAATTGTTTTGGGAATTCCGGACTAGGTTCAGTAAGCGACATTTCTGTGTCAGGCCAAGCCGTGGTGTAGTGTGGCGCGTGAAACTGACGCGACCGGTAGCTTCACCCGTAGATCAAGAGTTCCAAACGGGCCCGAAATTAGTCGGTCATCCCGGACATATAGACGAAAGTACAATCGCATAATTATGTTTAATAAAATGTATAAAATTCATTCTAATATTTTAAATCTACCAGCATCTTATATTTCTACTACACTCACCAAGACCTTTAGCTAATTATTTAGCTTCATTTAAAAGTGATGTGTCATTTATGACCATATGCATACAGTTGCCCAGGGGAGGTACATTTTTTATCGGCCCAGGGAATCAAAATTTTTCCTGCAAATTTATAAGTTTACTTAAACATAATTTTAATAAACTTAATACTACCTAATATACAAAAGCCATGGGTTAGCTGCCCTCCCCTGCCTCCCCTGAGTACGCACTGCCTGCTCAATATTGTCCCAGATTCAAACAGCTGATTTTTAGCTGACTGAAGTTAAAGCTTACCAGATTTTATCACTGCTCTGTCGTCTAAAAGGCTATGGTAACCCAGTTATAACAGCGTAGTCGAGATCAGTTTTCTTTTAGGAAAAGCTCCATCCATCTACTACTAGTATAATACCGCTGAAGAGATTTTTTTTTTGTTTAAACGCGCTAATCTCTGAAACTATCAGTAGGATTTAAATATTTTTTTTGTATTGGATAGCGTAGTTATCGAGGCTATGTAACATGACGCTACGACATTTAGGAGTGCAGCAGTGACCAAAAACGCAGGTGAAACTGCCGTAAACAACTACTGGTTGATAAAGCACAAGACACCAGTTGCGTTGCAAGCATTGATAACCACTCTGAAACATTTTTAATAAGGCGTGCTACATCCCTATTAACTTAGAAGTTTACGTTTGGTAACTAATAGTTAAAGTTAAAAATAAATTCTACTAACACGGTTTTATTAGCTTCACTTGTAACTAACTAACTCTGTAAAAAAATCTTGGCCGTCAATTTTAACTTACTTCAAATTGTCGTATTGAAATAAAACTTTGTATGTACAGTACATCCTCCGCGCCTTTTCTCAACTAAGTTGGGGTCGGCTTTCAGTCTAACTACGATACGGCCGAACTTTGATATTTTACGTGAAGCGACTGCCATCAGACCTTCACAATCCAAGTACTAGGCGATATCGAAGTTCTGTAGTTAAACAGGTTGTCGGACTTTTTAGGGTTCCAACTACCCCTAACAAATGCCACAGTTGTTTGTATGGCACCCGGACCCGACGGTTTAACGTGCTCTCCGAGGCACATACACATATATATATATATATTTTTTATGGTATAGGGGGGCAAACGACCAGATGGGTCACCTGCAACTCAAGAGTCACAAGTGCATTGCCAACCTTTAAAGTAGGAGTGGGGGAAAGGTGGTAGAAGAGGAGAGGGGGGGGGAGGGAATGATGAGGGCCTCCAGTAACCTCACTCACTCGGCGAAAAGCAATGCAAACATTGCTTCACTGCTGGTTTTTACCACTGTGAGGCCGTGGTAGTACCCCGGTCGAGCCGGCCCGTACGTGCCGAAGCATGGCTCTCCCATGATTAAGAATCACAAAGCTAAATGACAGAGCCAGGAGGTTAATAGTGGAACTCTTCAGTGGCTATTAGTAAACCCCTCGAGTTTGGGCTCATATGATTTGTTTTGACCAGTCCAACACATTGGGCTTGGTAACGATGCTCTGATTATGAAGCCAGGAGGTGGATGGTGGAACATTTTACTTTCTAATTCAGTACGCCATTACAGCGTGGTTTTCAGTGTTCCGTACCCAAAGGGTAAAAGTGGAACCCTCCTATCCTATTACTAAGACTCCACTGTCTGTCTGTCTGTCTGTCACCAGGCTGTATCTCATGATCCGTATTTTCACACAGTTGAAATTTTTACAGAATGTGTATATAACCACTATAGCAACAAATAATAAAAATAAAATAAATTAAAAATTAAAGGGCTTCCTTACTAGAGACGTATATTTTGGCTTAGAGTTTTCAATCTTGTACGATGACGGACCCTTCATGCGCGAGTCCGACTTGCACTTGACCGTTTTTTAATTTTACTGAGAGGGAGAAAACTTGGGATAACTAAAAATCTGATTTAAAACCTTACAAAAGTACATCACTACTAACTGAAAATTATTTAGAAATCCTCATGAATATTACGTACATATTTCAAATAATAAAGTAGTGCTACAGTATAAATACAGTACAAAGTAAGTGCTACAGTTTGTCGACCACAATAAAACAATTTGCTCAAGAAAGGCATGCATTAGTCGAATAAAGCAATAAAACAAACAAAATTAGGTGTAAATTGTATAAAATGTTCACTTCAATTATACCGACAGCAACGCCCTTACGCATTCCATACCAAAATCAGACTTAATGCTTCGATGCACACCTTGCTTCCCACTCCTCAAAACTACCAAATCCTTATGACTATAAAAATAAAGTTTAGAATTGAATAAGTTTCACTATTCGAACAGCAAACATTTTCTTGTTGCGAGATTGCACGTAGTTCAAGCGCTTAGTATTATTTTTTTAAAGCAATTATAGGGTTAACAGGGCATGTAATAACAGGATGATTATTTTGATTGGTTGAACAAAAACTGGGTGTGTTTGTACAAGACTTCTTATTCCTCATATACGGTACAACCATTGTCTTGTCACGCTCTGTCAGCTGCATTTAAAATTCATGAGTGATTTTATCTAGGTACTTTGTAATTGATGACACGTTCCAATAATAAGTGGTGATTAATGCAATTAGCTGTGAATATTGTGTTTTTTATGTTAAGGTTCGTTATTATGGCTTGAATGGTGTGTAAAACGTAATTTTGCTATGCTTGATGGATTTTGTTGTTAATAATAGTTAAATGTTAGGCCTTTGTGGGGCAACTTTGCTCAACTTTGTCCTCATGGTCCTCCACTTTGCGTTTATGGTTTTATAATACACAGGTATGCATATATATTTATTATGATTCAAGCGGCTATGTCTATCTTATTATTAAACATTTTGCAGTCACTGAAGTGCATCATCGTAACAAGATAATCCACACCAAAAACTCTAACCAAAAGTTTTGACAGCTCCTTTTTGGTTCGAATCGCCAAAATCTGGAATGAAGTGCCTGCTTCAATTTTTCCAGACAAATATATTCCTGGAATGGTCAAGAGTAGAGAGATTATGTTTCTTTTGGGTAAATGTTGCACATCTTCGTCTTCATTGTTCCTTTCCATCAGTTGAGATGGAAGACAAAGCCTTTTCCAAATTTATCAATAAAAAATACCTGTCAGTCGTAGGACTGCACGTCAGAAGGGAAAACTATACATAGAATATATTATGTATCTGAGCGTGACAGTCACGGGAGTTCATTGCTTTTTCCCATACCAAAAGTGCCCAACGTGCCTAAAAAAGTTTTCATTTCAAAAAAATTATTTGAATTTAAAATGTGTTCGATTTTTGAATGCAAAAAACTATACCAGTGAGTACGTACCAGTTTCCAAATGCTTACATTATACCTTTACTCATAAGTACATTATACCTATTTACTAAACACATAAAGCGTAATAATTTGTCGGCAGTTTCTATTTCGTCAATGAGACAGCTCCTCTATTCAGAATAAAAAGCTTTTTCTAGTCATGTCAGCCTCAGTTAACTATTAAACAAATTTCATCCACGAAAGTATCGAAACGTCCAATTAAAGTTCAAAATGGCGTCCGCCGTCTTGTCAACAACGTGTCGACGTATTGTCGGCGGCCTATTCAATGTCGGAAAAACGCAGCTAAAGGAAAAATGTTCGTCGTTTGAATGGCCCGCCTGTCGGTAAATGTAAAGAAACACATGTACCTATTTAGATTGAAGATCTGCATTATTGAATAGAACGCTGGTAGCTAAGTTTTTGTTCGTAATATAAATAAGCTAATGTTTTTTTAACAAGCACCGCACACTGGTAACTAGTTACCGGAGGTTATGGAAATTTGGTATTAGCTACTGATTTCCATTGTCAATAGTGTTATTCATTTTGAAAAAAGTGGGCTTAAGGCTTAAGTACAGATAGACATAGATAATTATGTAGGTACAAAGTATAGCAAAGAACAAAAACAGACCTTGTATAATACAGTTCCATTTTTGAAAAGGAAACCTGACGATACTGAAGTATGTTGAACTAGTTTTTTCGAAGTTGAAGAACAAGATACGTCACACAACGCTTTTTTCTTTTTTATGAACGTTAAAATTAGTAATATGTACTGACTGAGTATGATAGATATTAATATGTTTGTTTCCTAAAGCGGTAACAAGAAAAGTGACGGCAAAATCCATTTAAAATAGAAACTTTTAGCTCAGTGAAATGATTTAAAATCTGTTTGGATATAATTATTTTAGTATACACGTTACTTGCAATGGTTTTTTGTTACTAAGTCAGCAAACAAGGTCATGGCCAACCTGCTAGTGAGTAAAAAAATGGTGTTACTTGAGCGTAGCCTGTCCCCCTTTCTTACAATAACATAACACGAGGTTATTTTAGGTACGATCTTTTCTAAAATAAACATACTCCATCAGCCAGGCTAAGCAGGGATACCACACCAAAACCTCTAACGGTTTTAGATTCATTATAATCATAGTTAAATTATTGTTTTTCCATTACGAAGGTTTAACATTTGATTGAATAACACGCCCTAATGATGCGGAGACAGGGTCACGACCTTCTCATAAGAAAATAATAAATGACGCTCGATGCAAGCATTAATACTTAAAAGCCACTGTTTTATACTTAAATGTCTAATCTAACTAATATACCAATAAAATTCTTTTACAATTTAAAAATTAAATTATTTAAAAAAATAAGAACTTAAAAGCGATTCGTTGTTTCGATTAAAATTCGAATTTCGAATTCGGGTGACGCTATAAAACCGTCAAGTTTTTGACTTTCACCGTCAGTGAAGCATCGTCTTCCCACGATGCTAGTTGTTTAGTAGGCAACAATTAGACAATTGTCGGCCATTTTAACGATCAACCATAAAATCGGGTTTCAGTCTCTCATTAACCGCATTCTTGTGATACTTCCGCTTTTATAGTTTTACTAATCAACGCTTTGAGATTAATACGGTCCCGTATGTAATGGCGTCGGTTGTGTTCAGATTAATTTTATTGGTCCGGGGTTCGGACAATTGGTCGTATAGATAATTGAGTTTCGGACGCTTCGGCTCTTTTAAATCTGTGTTTACTGTTAAGCCACTTTACTAAGTTATCTACCGCTAACAACAAGTCGGCTGGAAACTCCTAATTTAGATTAACAAAATTTACTTCTTCACGTACAATACATAATGTACAAGGAAAACATGAATCAGGTTTAAGAAGTCCGAAATAAACTGCTTGTAATAGCTTCTTTTTGCTATAAAATCCGTATAATAAAAAGAAAATTGTGTTTCTAAGGTTATTTATTACACAGTTAAGACTATATGAAAGATGTGATTCAACTGATTTATTATCAGGCTTAATAATTAAGAATATTTAAATGTCATGACATGTCTTATTATTATACAAAACACTTTTAATTGGTGTTTATAAATTTAACTTGTTCCGACATTAGCAACGAAGAATACATAAAAAAATTGCCTATTAATTGTTGTACCTACACAAACAATGCTTATCCAAGCGGAGGATAACGACTATACTAAGTTAGAAATTTAGTACTGTCTAATATGACCACTATGACCAGGGCTTGGCAGTATTCAAATTACTTGTAATTCTTTCTAATAATTTGTTTATTAATTACGTCTTGAAAAAATTAATTTGTAATAGATATTTTGCAAATTTGAATTACTTTCAAATAATTGTGACTTCAAAATACATTTTTAGCGATTTAATCCAATCTCAGCAGCAGGCCTACCTACCAGGCAGTACCTACTAGTAAATAAGAAGAGAACTTTAGTGTTTTTGTGATCAGGAATAGTTTCAATAGAAATAATTAAAATTAAATACACGACTTGAATATATTTTGCATACAGTATTTTAAATACATGTGAAAAATTATTTTGTAATTTTGTAATACTCACATCACTGCGAGTGATGTAATGTGATGCACTGAGTATCGCCGAATGAGTGAGGTTATCGGAGGCCTTAACTCCCCCTCACCCCTAACTCCCACCCTTCTCCTGCTCCCATCCTTCCCCTCTTGAGTTGCAGGTGTCCAGGTTACCATCAGGTCACCCGTCTGCTCCTTTACCCCTAGCCTATAAAAAAACTCTCTATACGTTGGTCGGTACAAAGAGACCTTATATTAATGTTTGTCTGATATTAGTGTTTGAGGTTTGCTCAAGTTAATCTTAACATTCGAAAATTGGACGGCTTGTATGTGTGTTTGTTCAAATAAGAGGTTTGGCGAAAGTGTTTTACTTGTCGTGAAGATGCCGATTTTTTATGAACTCTGTAAAATTCTCAATAAAATGGTCGTAAATGTTCGGTATTGCTGTGTTGCTGGTTGACGAGTTTATTTATATTGATAAACATATCATTCACAATAAAAAAGTGTCGGTTTTATTTGATTTTTAGTCTGTTTATTGATGGAAGGATATCGCATATGACACGTTTGAATTTATTGGTCAAATATTAGACTTATTTTATACCATATAGTATATTGATATAACGTAGGGTTTTTATGTAAATATGCTATACATATATGCATAATGCATGTTGGTAATTCTAATATGATCATTCACTGGAGGTGTACTACGAAATATAAGCTTTTCTTAAAACTTTTAGTATCGAAATATGTTTTATTATAATAACTAGCTGCGCTCCGAGGTTTCACCCGCCATGGGAATATCGGGATAAAAAGTACCATATATATGTTAATCCAGGTCTCCAGCTATCTACATATTAAGTTTCATCGCAGTCGGTTCAGTAGTTTTTGCGTGAAAGAGTAACAAACATCCATACATCTATACATCCACACATCCATACATCCTCACAAACTTTCATGTTTATAATATTAGTAAGATTTTAACAAAGAGATAACCAGGGAGTTATTACACTTCAAATGTTTCTTAGCTATTTTGGCACCCTTGGGGTACCGTTTTCTCACGATGTTATGCGACCACTCTGGAGATATAACACGCTCAATCACTACATAATATAAAACAAAGTCCCCCGCCACGTTTGTCTGTCTGTTCCCGATAAACTCAAATACTACTGAACGGATTTTCAAGCGGTTTTCACCAATAGATAGAGCAATTCATGAGGAACGTTTACGTATATAATTTGTTAAGGTTTTATGTAAATTGGTTGAAATTTGATTATGATTGTTGAAGATGTCTCTGCTACCCGTGCGAAGCCGGGACGGGTTGCTCGTCATATTATAAATGCGAAGATGACTTTGTTTATTACTTTTTCAAGTCTAGTATAGTTAAGAAAGAAAGAAAGAGAAAGAAAGAAAGAGAAAGAAAGAGAAGAAGAGAAAGAAGAGTCTTTCTTTCTTTCTTTCTAGTATAGTTGACTACTTAAACCGATCATCATGACATTTTAATATGATCTAGAAAAAAGGACATATTGTGTAATGTTAGAAAAATTACTTTTAGACGGTCCTCCGGCAAAAAAAAACTTGGACTAATGTTATCAACAGTCTCACCACCACTGATAAACTATCAAAATAAAGTAACTGCCATGTTGTTCGTACCTCGATCAGCATTAAAGTGATTGTTATCAACTCATAATAAATTCCTACCGTTTTATAACCGCACTATTCATCAATATATATCAACTGACCAATAGCTTTGCTTTACCGGTATACTCATGATAATGTCTATTAACAATTTTTTATTAAATAGTGAACTGTTTTATCATCTGTTATAGTTTGACCCTATTTTGAATAGAATAAATATTTGTTTTTAATGTGGCGACAACACTAATGACATGAATAACATGCAATATGATGGCTTTTTTTTAACGTGTGGAAACCCCCACGGGTCGTCACCCCACCTGGGCTAAGCGGTAGGGTGGTATGTCGGACTCGAACTGACTAAAACCACACGGTGTTCCGTCACGTCCTATATTAACGCGAACATAGTCGCGGACAAAAGTTAGTAATCAAATGAAATACAATCAAGTCATAAAATAATTAGAGGCAAATCAGAAATGATGTTTCAAAATGTTTTTGTGATTGAAACCTACTTATACATAGATACATAAAGAAAGATATAATTAACGATTTTAACTTTTCATTTTGATAGGCGGTAATGATGTTTTTTTCATTAAAACGCTTCTGCATTTTTGATTTATGTAGTCATCACTACATTATCATTCATCATTTATTTCTAGTATCATTATTTACATACAGATGAAACCCAATTATCAAAGCGTGTTTTTAAAATTAATGTCTACTCTGTCTTTAAAAAAACTGGGTCTATATGTTTTACGGTTTAATACGTTGGGTATACCAACCGAAATTAATTTATAATATCAATATTTTTGTCATCTATTCAGTCAGATAACAAAAACTACATCACATTTGACGACAAATACTATGTATTTTTATTTGTATTGTATTTAACATTAATACAAATTTAAGATCCTTTGTAACTCTTTTTGGTATACTATAAA
This sequence comes from Callimorpha dominula, assembly GCA_949752705.1. NCBI lineage: Eukaryota > Metazoa > Arthropoda > Insecta > Lepidoptera > Erebidae > Callimorpha > Callimorpha dominula. Next base: position 6,396,766 of record OX457010.1, on the reverse strand, counting down.
GGATATCCTATTCTATTTTCGTTTACCTGTCCCCTGAAATCCAGTAACCGTAAAGTGTTATGTACGAATTCAGACGTGAGAGTACGTCGCGGCGCTAGGACATCCGAATACCACGGAAGATGACAGATACAAACACGTGTATTGTTGGAGAATGTTTGAATGTTCGGACGAAGCAGACTTGTACCTTGATTAAGTTAAATAATTAAAAATGTATAAATGAGCTCCTTGTATACGATCCATTGTAAAACATTTATATTGTATGGTGGAATGGTTAATGCTGTATTGAACTGATTGTATGGATTTTCATTCAGGAATCAAGCGTACCTACACTTAATATTATCAAAGTGGGCAGTTGAACCCTATAACCCTAATAATTTTTAAAGATACACATGGAAGTCCAATGTTATTTGTCTAAATGCATACACAATGATACCACAACATCGATCCTGGAGACACGTGTCTTGACACTAACAATCAGTGTCGAGACACGTGTAGCTGCTTAATGTTTCCTAGGTTTATTTCAACCGTCGTCCTGGGAAGGTCTTCTATAGAAAGGGCTGTACTTATACCCATGCGTGCGACTCCAACTGCACCGGAACTCAGTGCATCCTATATTTCTAAGTAAAAACCTCTTCGTTGTAATGCTTGTGAAGAACATGACTGTATGGGTGTTTCAATGTATAATATATCAAGCTATCTTGTAGGTGACCCGTCTGCTCGTTTGCCCCCTATAATATAAAAAAGGCATCGCTGTGGTGCAGAGACCTTTGATGGAACTCTGAACGTGAGATATCAATGATATCATTCATGATCTCAGACGACAGCTTATTGTGCATCAATGAGTGTGATTGTAAGATGTGTTTAAAAAATATATTTAAGTATCAAAATCCGAAATTTATAAAATATATAGTTAGTTACGGTCTAGATAACGCTGCGTAATACGTCTTAGAATATATTATAACCATGTGTCATACTTTTAATGCATTTAATGCTTTTAATTACTTATAACCATGTGTCATAATTCAAATATTACTTTCTACTTTACATAACGACTAAGTAAGTAAAAAATCTAAAGTTTTTAAGATATGATTTCAACTGCTTACAACCATGACAGCTTTTGCAATTCATCGCCTCAATTAACCCGAAGGAAAAGTGATTTGTTTAATGGTTGGTTAATTTTATTATTTAAACTAAAGTTTCTATAGAGTATAGAACTCAATAGAAACTTTCTTCCTTAGGGTCTTCGGTTGTAAAAAAGCACCAACTATTTCATTGTAGATATCCAAAAAAAACTTTCATCGTCACTTTTATAATTCTCCTTAACATCGTAAAGGTCAACACCGAAAATATGGATAATCGAAGTGTTTAGAAGAAGGAAAGAAAGATTGAAATATTAAGATAAAAAATATTTATTTTTATCAGCAGAAGTGACGATACATAACTGGTCCAACGCTATCCTAATCTTTAAATAAAGATAATAAATAAATAATAATAACTCTACACATCTCACACACGGCCGTCTGATCCCAAACTAGGCAGAGCTATACTATGGTAACCAGACTGCTGATAAACATACTTATATATTTCTAAATACATACATATTATAGATAAATATAGATAGATGGTCTTTCTTATTTACATAATTCGCATTGTATAAATACTCTAATACTTATACCAGTGCAAAGTATGAGACTTTATTTATACAAATAAAATCATAGGACATTGTACGGAAGCCTCTATAGGTGAGTACATACTACCACCGCCTATAAACAATTACAACGCCGTCTATAATTATTTATTTTGCCATTATTGAAATTTTTTGCCTGCGTAAAGTTAATTTTCTATCCCTTGGAATCGGTACTTTTTGAAGTGAAAACTTCTTTAGGCATGTTTGTGTACTTTTACAAAAAGCACTGAACTCGTGATCGTCACGCTAATAATACATATTATATAGATCCACTAGAGGGCGCTAATCTAAACATTAAGTTCTGTCAGCTCCTTATTAATTAATGCCGCCAACCTGCTAATCTGACGTTTTAAGTTCGTCGTTTCGTTTAAGTTTTCACTTCTGTCGGTAGTCCCATGACTGCCTATTTTTTTTTTCGATTGTCTTTTTCTGTTTCTCTGACAACGTATTTACAAAATTTCATGATAATCGGTTGAAATGTTAATGCTAGAAAGCGTAACTGACAAACTTACACTTGCATTTATAATATTAGTAGGGATTGGAACTTGGTATCATGTTTTGCAATATTAATATTGTGTACATTAAAACAGAAACATCCTAGTTAGATTTTGATTTAAATGACCAGTAATCGAAACGGAATAGGGACAATTAAGACTGGTGACGAGCAACTAAAGTTGTCCTGATCTTCAAAATTAACCACGAGATGCTAGGTCCTGCATTGCTTAGGCACTGAGTTACACCCCTCTGGCTGGGGTGGGCTAATAATTTTAAAAGTTACATGTCCGAGTCTAATATTATTTGTGTAATTGCATACACAATCACACTCCAACATCAAGTCCTGGTGACACGCCCTGTAACAATCATTGTCGAGACAAGACAAGACTTATGAATCATTGTCGAGCTTCAGTAACTGCTTAATGGCTTTTCGGTTTATTTAAGGATTAATAACCAGTAGTTTTTATGACATCATTGTTTTAAACAAAATCGATCAGAGTATGTTTATTTTGACAATATCTAAAATTATTTGGTAAGTCATAGACAAAATAACACGAAACTTCTAAAAAAAATCCTTTATTAATTTCGTAAACAGTTGGTGGTCTTACATATTTGTTAATAGTTGACACATTAATGAAATACAGCCATTTTTAATTATAAGAGCTGGTGTAATTTCTTATAATTGTGTTTTGTATTGATTTATGCGCGTGAGCCGCGCGCCGCCGGTGGGTGGGGCGGAGCAATTTTATTGTTTCGGTTTTTCGGTAAGTTAACGGTATTAAGTTACCATGTGGCCATCGTGTGTAACTTTTATTAATTATATCAAATTTATAGTTGTACTATAAAAACAAGAGTATTATAAATTTGGTATATTTATAAGAAGTAAGACTTAAACACCTGTCAGAATTTTATTTGTAGTCATAGAAAAATTATTGTGAGGGGGTTGAGAGGAACATTATCAGTTGACTTAGGAACTAAAATTGTAAAGTTCTGTAATCGAGACTTAATTCCTTAGTTTCAACTGTAAAAGCATTTGAAGAAGAACACAATGAAATCGTTACTAGTATTTCCCTTAAACGCGTTAGAATAAACCCGTGGCAGGCGTGAACACATTGACATGTCGACGTGCATGTTTTTTTTTATTAGCGTAATACTAATTACGCATCAGGAATTTGTCTGAAAAAAATTGACAGTTTCAAATATACATAAATTTTGGAGCAATCGACTTTGGAAATATGTTGACTACTCGCATTTTAACGTGTCTAATTTGACAAAACCTCATGTCAAATTAACGATTCACATGATTCTGGGAATGAACATTAATATTTTCGTATATCAACTTACACTCAGTCACCAAAATAATATTCGTTATTTGTAATATACTTGAAATCTCAACATAATATATACGTATAACCGTCAAAACTTAAAAACGGCCACCCTGACAAACAGCAATTTTAGACATGACACACATTCACGCCAGCCTCAGAATTATTCATATAAAATTACCTCCGTATTTTTCCTTCTTTTTATTTTTAAATTAGTAGCCAATTCAAGCGGTTTTTCAATAGCTACCTGTTGGTATCGTTACAAGATACATACCCTTCTCACATACTGATTATTTTAGTTACGTGAGTAGAACTTCTATTATATTTATTTGCTTTTTCGAGTAGAACCCGAAAAAGCAAAAGCTTCTATTATACCATCCTATCGAATGCCAAAAACTTTATTTTACATACAGTTTAAAAAACATAATAAAAAAATTGCATAAGAAAGACTTCAGTATAAACACAGCCTTATTATGACTGTTAATTTGTTGTCAAGTTTAAGGTAAAAATTAGTTGTTACATTTTGCATGAATGAATAACACGGTCACTTCTGCAATATTTATTCTGTAAATAACTACCTGTAAGTAATTTCGTATGCATATTTTAATATCGCACACCTCGATGTTATGCACACCATCAAACTCTTTATCTCAATAGCTACCGAATATATTACAAACATAAAACAGATTTAAAAGTATCACCAACACTCAACGCTACACGCTAAATTCATCAATACGGGTTAACTCAAAAAATAAAACAAATGTACATACATTGTTAAGCACAAGATTCTAACAATACCTTTCTTCTAGCTGCATACCATCATCCTCCGCGCCTTTTTTCCAACTAAGTTGGGGTCAGCTTTCAGTCTAACTACGATACGGCCGAACTCTGATATTTTACGTGAAGCCACTGCCATCAGACCTCCACAACCCCAGTCTAGTACTATCGATACCGAAGTTCTGTAGTTAGACCAGGTTGTCGGACTCTTTAAGGCTCCAAGTACCTGTAACGAATGCCACAGATATTCGTATAGCAACCGGGACCTCAATGTGTTAAGAATGGTCACCTACCCTAAAACTGACCTGGCTAGAATTACTTAACCTCATAATGTGCTAACTTACTTGGTTCCCACTTAGTTTCGAGCCCCTTTGTTCTAGGTGCTGCATATAAAAAGCATAAATCTACACACATAGTAATTAGTTTTTCGCCTTTTCTGAAAAAAAGTGATTTTTAAAGTTAATGCCTGTTTAGATCTATGTGTGCTATATGTACCTCTAGTTAAATCAACAAGGGAACGAAGGCACTTATAGCTCTGACATCGTTGTTCTTGTACTCTTGGATTCCAACAGTTAGTAACTATACTCTTTTAGATACCTCTACACAGCACACCTTTGCATATCTTTGATTACAAGTCTAGGATGGAGCATTACGAGCCTTAAAATGTTAATAATCAAATACACCAAACTTGGTTTAAAACTGACAAATGTGGGCCGTTACATATAGCATATACGACGTACAGTAAACAAGGTAGAAAAATACATAGGTACATACAAAAAAAATTAAGTTTACTTCCAAAAGCAGATAAAATTATAACTTGGTGTGTTTATCATAATCTTGCTTAATATTATAAAGGCGAAAGCTTGTGAGGATGTATGGATTTGATGTTCAGCCGTTAATCTTTCATGCAAAAACGGCTGAACGGATCAGGATGAAATTTGGCACAGAGATAGATTTTAGCCTGGAATAGCACAGATGCTACTTTTTATCCCGAAAAAATGTACTGTTCCCGTGGGATAGACGAAATTACCCCTCGTAATTATTCATATTAGGAGAATGAGGTTCTCGTTATCTTGGGCCATATTGGTACCTACTCACAAATTATTACCCGAGCTGCCTTTTAAGATAATATACATATATGTATATATATACAGAGACATATGGCACATCTGTAATAAATAATAATAATAAGTTTTTCGTGTTTTTTTATTTTTTTGAAAAGCTGCCACCCAGCCGCCCCCCCCCACCCCTTGGGGGAATATCCCCCATTCACGAACTTAACCTTCATTTTGCCCTGTTGATTTGTCGTCCAAGTTTGAAAGCAACCGGTGCATAATTGCGACCTATGTGCGGGTAAAATTAAGGTACATACATATTTACATATTTATATATTATAAACTTTTTAACTGGCGATTGTTTTGGGGTCTAGGGATCATGACTAGACCTCTGACAACTGGTACGAAAGCAATAGGTAGACCTAAACTGATATATTTTAGTGTGTGTTTGTCTTGGTCATACATGTTTTTTGTTATATGTGTATTTATATGTATAAATATATATGTGATAGAAACTTGTGATAGCAGATCTTTCAACATAGATTGCTGTATATAGTAAATATCACAAATAACATCACACTTTATTTTATATAACATTTACATCTATTCAGAACACATTTCATTTTCAAATATCACCATGCCGCGTACAAATGTTCCGTATTTTCCGTAAATGTCGGAACAAAAAGAAGACTCCAGTTGCACTAACACTGCAAAACACTCGTAACTCGACGAGTAAGGAGATGGATCTTGCTGCGTAAGACCACCGACTATTTGGGGAGGTACAAGTTTTTGTGACGTCGACATGCGCGGGGGCATTGTATTACAAATTGTAATATTCACCCTACATGGTTTGTTTGTTTATGCGAACTGTAATTAGGTATTTACTGTCACTAATGGTCAGTCTTTCTTTTTTTGATATTCGTAGTTATAATGCAGTGGAGAGTAGTTTTTTATATCTTGCTGTTCTGTAGGAATCTAAAAGTTTTTCTCGACAGCATGCAGCTCATATGTTAATTTAGAGATATATCTGTGGTACGATGAGATGAAAACAACATAAGTATGTTTAAAAGTGAGGGATAGTACCTAATTGAAAATACGATAACAGTGCGTCTGTGAGGAAAAGAATGAATGAAAGGAATGTCAGACTAAAGGAATCCTCTAATAGCCAGTTTTCACCTACATTCCTTAAATTAGTAATCTATCTATTTAAATAAAAATCAATTATTGTATGTTTGTCCTCTATGCGTTCTGAAACCATTGATCAGATTGTGATGATACTTTGGAAGGGTATTCTGGGGACGCCGAGGTTCTTGGCCGAAAAAATCTGTATAAATAAAAGAAAAAATGGTATTTGAAACATATGCCGGGTGCAACTTGTTGTTTATGACATTTTCGATATTTTCCAAATTAAAGAAAATGTTTTATTGACACAAAATACACCTATCCTAAAAGCACTTGCCCTGAGTAAAACACATAAAAAAGAATCAATAATTACCTATGTAGGAATCGAACCAATGAACGCATGATCAGTGATAGTTGGTGAAGTAAAACGAGTTATCAAATCAATCTAAATCATTAACTTGATACGCATAGCAATAAATCTGCATTTTATACGTACACTGGTCGTTCCCCGCAGCTTCACCTGCGTTTATGGTTATTGCTCCTTTCCTACATGTCGTGGCGTGATGGTACATATCCTATAACCTTCATCAATAAACACTCTATCAAACGCAGAAAGAATTATTCCAATCTGATAGACATTTTCAGATATTAGCGCGTTTAAACAAACAAAAAATCTCTTCCGCTTTATTATATTAGCATAGATAGTGTTAGTAAGTTTGGTGACTTAAATGCATTAAATATTTTTTCTTTACAGATATTAAATTTGATCCGAAATGTTCAAAGAAATGACAAATATATTGTTTAGATTTGACATTAGAATGATACAATTAATACAAATACATATAATTTTATGTATATTTCAAAATATCTGTTAATTATAATATATAATATGTTATATTCATTAACATAAGGTCTCCAATCAATATAACATTGGGATTTATATCAAATATATAAAAAAAGGGGAATATATTATGTACACGTACGAATATATCCATATGCACTGTGATTTTTTACCTGGATATAATGGATAAATCCATGTGGTGGGAATCGAACCTACGACCTCTGGCTAATCAGACGACTCGACCAACATGCCAGTCCAATATTCTAATATGTGATGTATACATGTATACATGACATTTTACAGACAGAAGTTTCATTAATTATAAATTACTTGCGTAAAAACACTACGTCGTCAGTATATTCAATTTGTATTACTGATAAATAGTTATTTAATTACTTTCTACTTTAAACGTGAAAAGCATTTACAAAATATTTGCAAACATAATCATCACCGAGCTGTGACTTATTGACCCAAGATATCGAACCTGTGTGCTTGCGTGTTAGTATTGCTCAATGCCAATTATGAACATCGTAGTTTAATGCGGACGATTTTGAATTACATGAATGGTTTAAAATGCTACTGTGTCGTCGTATAGCTTCGATTCCTACTTATATATCAGCCTACTGTTTGCCTTGGCCCTTCTCTCAGAATAAAAGGACTTGAGACAACACGCTGGCCAAGTGGAAATGAGTTTTCTTTTACCTTTTAATTCGATCATAAACTTTATAGATTGTCAAATTTGAACGTCGACGTAGAACAGTCATACGACTCAATGTCAGTATCATCACAAGACGTACACTTATACAAGAGGAACGATTCTCTTGGATCATCACAATACCCACCGCTAAGAGTTCCTTGCCGGTGTCAGTGTTAACCAATGCCTTTAAAATGGACTTGTCTCAATTTTGGACTGAAGAAGTATCTTCTAAGTAACTAGTCCATCGTGGATTACATCATCTCTAAACATCAGGTGATAGCAGTCAAATGTAACCCTGTCGTGAAATTAAATTATTAATTAACTACACGGATTACACAAGGGTTAAAGTGCCTCGCCACAACGCCGCGTCGAGTGTTGGGGATTTAATAAAAAATTGCGTTTGCGATTGCGATCCACACCCAGACTCGGGACAACTATTTAGTTGCAGTCTGGGTGTTCTTTGTGTCCGTTGTTTGAATATTTTTGTAAAGTTCCCCATCACACGGGAAGCATAACTTTTTAAGGGAGCTGTCTTTTTTTATCAAGTTAGATTTGGTTGGTGAATAGGTTTAATTAAGTCAATTGATACTATATGGTGTATAAGATTAAGTCTTATTATTTTTAAATAAAATCTACGTCTACATGTAAGTCGTTGTAAGAACAGGTAATAGAATGTAAGTATTACGCCAAAGTGCTACCTTAAGTCGTTGGACTCTTAATGACACAGCCTTGTTTAAAAACCGCACAATCTATGTAAATACCATGTTTTCACCGTCATCCATATTTCTTAACCAACACCGTCCACCATTAGAAGTGGTCAGAAATCATAAAAAAATCACACATCTATTAAACAGATTAGATTCCTATACGTAATTTATTGTCAAGCTGCGTACCAGTCTCTGGTCCGAGCACAATGCCCGCTAGAGCGAGTCATCGACATGTTTAGAGCGAGACAGCTATAGTGGGCCTTGCAAGGTGATTTCAGTTGCGTCTACGCAAGCTTATGGTCAGGTTGTTACGCACACACTCGCGTTTTTGACGCGCCCTTATACGGCGACGCGATCGGGAAAATGAAACGCGGATGTCACGTTACGAAAAACTATATTTTTGGATGTTTTGGTAATGTATGTAACTTGTGCGTTTAGGTTACACATTGAAATTTCAATAAAGACTTGTGTTAAAAAATTTCGATAACACGATAATCAAAACATTTTATATTGTTTAGGTGAAGTGGACTTGTTGACATATATTAAACAGATCTGTGTGAGTGTCCGTGTGTCTGTAACCTTATGTGACCTGTGCATAACTTTTAGTGAAGTGTAATTTCCTTAAAAGAGAACTAGAAGGTATGTGCACTTATTGTCAATAGCATTTTCATACCAATTAAGTAAATTACCTTCTTCTAAACGCAAATCTTAGAGGCATTATACAGTAGTAGATGCTTCAACAGGTTCTTTGATAAGAGAGGGAAAATCAAACAAAACGCGTTTAGTTTCTAAAGGTATATAAGGTACTGGACACTGTAAAATAAAACTGTTTACTTCAAAGTATTTGTATCAAATACAAGTATAAAAAGCATGCTAAATATTACTATCTACTTTAGCGAGTTAAAAATGTTGTAAGAATATGAATTATAGTGTGTAATAGATGGTAGTTATTTAGCAATAGAAATACTTTCTACTTCATGTAAACTTGTATGTTGAGGCGTCGGAAATTGCTTCACATTAAACAGTTGATTTAGTCGACGATATTAAATAAACTAATGTTCTATATTTTATTATGAATTGTGGGTGTAGATAGTTCTGAAGTTTTGAAGTATTAGCTAACCGCAAGACTTGTGTGCGAATGTTTTCCTTAATGAACCATTTTAGTAGTACTATAAATGATGAAGATATAACGTCTCTCAATAAATACACACCCAATAAGTACATATAAAGAAAATTCATACTTTAGTATATATTTATATCGTGGGGTCCTGACGTCATTGACTTCTACAAATAATAATAATTTTGGACACCTCACACACGGCCGATCCCAAACTATGTACAGAACCTTAACTATGGTAACCAAGCTGCTAATAAACAATAACACCCAGACACAACACGATCGGTCGTGCTTCTCACACTAATTATTTTTTCCTGGGTGGAAATCGAACCCACGACCTCTGGCTCAGCAATGAGAATCACTAATCATTAGATCAACAGGTCCATCAATCTATACTTCTTACGGCAGTTATTGAAATACAGTACATACAGACAAAATTTCGCAAATTTAAGTAAAAAATAAAAAGAAAAATTTTAATACAGATACAAATAAATATAATAAGATTTTTTGGTTGTTTGTTTAAACAAGCTAATCGCTGAAACTATCAATCAGATTAAAATAATTCTTTTTATATTGGATAGAGTATTCACTGAGAAAGGTTATAGGCTACGTAACATCGCGCTACTATCCTTAGCAGCTGAGCAGTAACCATAAACACAGGTGGAACTGCTCGGAACGAATAGGGTAGTTATATATAACCCATATCTAGTATATAGTACATGTATAGAAATATATTATACAAATGTATTTGGACGTTTCTGATCATACCAAATATAAAGCCGTCATTGATCAATATAAAGTAAAAAAATAGTGTAATATAAAATTATTATTTTTATTAATTTCATAAATACAAATAAAAAGTATTAGGTATGTGTTTTTTAAGTTGTTTATCTTTTCTTGACATTGATAGATAGATAGATAGATAGACAGATAGAACATTCTTTAGTGTACACCACGGTTGAACAGAAATTAAACATATGTAGTTAGTTAGTTTATACTAAGCGGCAAGTACAATGGGCGGTCTTATCGCTAATAGCAATGTCTTCCATTGGTTACTTTTTTAAAGTTGAATAAAACATACTTTATTCTTTGTAAAGATTTGCAGTAATCATTAGAATCGAATGGAATCGGATGATGTATTTACCTATAATTCGTATCATATTTCTAACTAGCAGTTCCCGTAATGCTTCGCTCGCGTGTACATATTTATATATTTTGCGCGGAACCCTAATTCTTTTTCAAAAATAGAAGTAGCCTTAGTTACTCCTTACAATATCAGCTATCTGCCAGTGAAAGTCTCGTGGAAATCGGTCAACCCGTTCCGGAGAATATACGGAACAAACAGACGGACAGACAAAAATTTTGAAAACGGATTTCTAGGCATAGGTATCATAGTTTAAAAAAAAATTATTTTGCAATGACAAACAGACACTTCAATGTTATTCATTTGTATTGATAAGTTGGGAACTTTTTACCTAGATTTAGAGAACAGGCTGTGAATCATAAATAATTTTCTTTTATAATTAGTAGGTATATATTGTTATCAATAACTTGATATGGTTGAAGTGGACGATGGGTGACGCGTGCTTCATGCTCGTGAACGAGTACCGTTGGTTGGGGCTGGTCATCTCCAAACTGCTATTACTTACCTAAATTAGTAGTTTGCGCTACTGTTTATAGTTTAGAACAACACGTTACATTGTCCTCACATTTAATTTGCGCATATAAGCAATGTAACCAAAGACTTGTAAAAAACATGTTGAAAAAGAGTGTCCTTGGAGTTTCTTGCCTGTTCTACTCCACAGGATCTACGTATTGGAACAGGCAACTAGCTTCACGACTGACTTAGTCTGACTGACTACTACTCCTGACAATTCAAAAATACCTATAATGGGTTTAACTGAAATAAATGATTTTGATTTGATTTGTCTTGTTTTTGTTTTTTACCCAAAGGTCTGTGGTTCTACAATCCGTGAATCATACAAATAGTTTTGCATTATAACGATCGAACCCACGATACTCGATGATAGTTCAAGTTCATAGAATAGTGGTGCACGCCCTCCGTCGTCGAGATCGTGAGGTAGTTCTTCATCCACCCGCATATTTTCGACATTTTTGATATTTTTATTTCGCCATGTACCGTCACATGCTATACTATCAGTGTCACTGTTTTGTAAGCAAACTGATGTGTACTTATTTTGGTGTTTATCCAACTTCGCATAAAAGCGAGGTGGCATGTTTTTTATCACTGGATTCCACGTTGTAGATAATTTAAATAAATCAATGACCACGGCCAGTACAAGCTGGTCGAAACGTCAGGCAAGTCCGAGGTATGTAATACCTATTTCGAGATGGCGTTAATACCCGTATAAATACATAATAAGTATATAGTGGAACGCGAAAGTTTAAAAGTACTTTCTTTACTGTTCGTAGGTTTTAAAAGTAGTATATAAATCAAACTGTATTCATTTACAAAACACACACATTCAAATAGACACACATGTAAAGGAGACGTCTTTTGTTACAACTTGTTAACAAGTCGGGCGCGGTGGAGCGTGTTGATTCTGTAACCATGTAACCATGGCAACTGATACATCCATGTCAGATGAATGCTACTGTCTCCTGCAATTGTGATAGCATGATCTGGTTGACTACTGTGTCACAATTCTGAGACATTACAATAGCGGTATATTGACCTAAACTAAACACGGCTTGTACGAGTTCTAGAATACCAAAATACATATTTACATAAATTTTATTTTGTATATTTAACATAGTAATAATCAGTATTTATTATACTGAACGAAAATTCAAGCCTTAAGGTTAAAAAGCTCTGTAACAAGAGAAGATACGGCAATCATTAAGTCCATTAGACATCTGCAGGGCAAATTAAGACAGAACTGTAAGAAACAGTCTCGAAACCACCGGTATAAACTATAAAAATCACTAACAGTAACTGCCAAGTTGTTCGTAACTCTGTTCGCACTCAAGTGAAGTTCTCATCTTATTTCTACCCTTTTACAATCCCACTATTCGTTAATATTTATCAGTCGACCAATAGTATTGCGTTACCGGCATAACCAGTCAAAATAATGTCAATTAACTTATTTTTATTAAATAGTGAACTGTGTTATCATCTATTATAGTTTGTCCCTATTTTTAATAAAATTAATAAGAGTTTTTAATGTGGCGAAAACAGAATTAATATATATATAGATAGATAGATAGCGATTTAAATAGATGCTTTTGTATCAGCATCCTCAGGATCTTCGTGTGGAGACAAAGTATAATGCTATTACTCTTATAGAAATTTAGGAAACAAACCTATGTACCTTAACTCTCGAGACTCCGGACCTATTATGAACTTATACAGACGGCTTACTTTTAAGGGCTTAGTGGTCGTTTCACACAAATCTGTTCGCACAAAAAAATATTTAAATATTGTCATGCTCTTGATAACAATATGTGTTGTGTATGACTTATACAAAATGGAAACGTTAAAATCACCCCCTGGTTTTTTGAACAGGGTCAATTCGCACGCAAATAAATTCCATCTGAGCGAAAGAAAGATGCTATTCAACTATTCAAGGGAATCCTACTCACTCCACTCTTAACATTCCAGGATTATAATTGTCTGGAAAAATAGACAAGGCAGATCATTACTGTAGTGAACTGCCTGCGTATAAATATTACGTTCCTTTTTTGAGATTGGTACATGATATAATTATGTATTTCCACGGGATCACGAAAAGGTATTACATACCTCTGAATTGCCTGACGTTTCCACAAGGTTACATTGGCCGTGGCAGTGCACAGGCTGACTCAGCCTGTGACCACTTCGTGATCGCGTTAATTCCCGTAAAAATACATAATTATATCATGGAAGGCGAAAGAAAAAATGTAATTAATAATTCAATCACAAGGATTCCAGAATAATTAATGAATGTTTCAAGTATTATTAATAATTATTATTTAGGAAATAGGAGTCATTTGTTACTTTTGAAGTTATAACGGTGTAGATCAAATTTCATATGAATTTTAAAAACGACAGAGTTTAATCGACAACATTTACATAAGAATAATGGAGACCAATTCTATCAAATAAATGAATAAGAATTTATATTCTTGTTTTCTATTAGATTATTTTAAATATAATAATTTAACTGTAGTTTCAAAAACCGTTCCATGTATTAATAGAATCAAACCATAATTTTGTATTATCAATCCTGTGAATAATCTGTCCTAATGCTGGACATACAAGTCACATACATCGCACCAGTTAGACAGAACGAACTCTAAGCGTCGCGTCGGCGTCAGATGCCTTCTGTTTAATCACTCAGCTATCACTATCTTAATCAATTTGAAACTTAATTCATATAATTATACTTTATGGAAATGACTGATATAGAATAATAAAACAAACTTATTTTTAAATAAACCGAGCCATAATCATAAATTAAAAAAACAACAACTTTATAAAAAAACCGAGTGGCAAGGAGTCTACATAATATTTTTTTTTTATGTTAAGTATCAATCTTTAAAATTATTTCAAGACTTAATTTCCCTTTCAAATTTTTTTTTCTAGCTTTATGATCAGTCTCATGTTGAGCATACTTACTGCTAGTAAATTCCTAAGATCTTACTCAAAGAGCCGACTTGCGCCGTTCTTATCAAAATAAGTATTAAAAAAAATATTTCTTTAATATTCCGTGGGAGAGCCATGCTTCGGCACGTATGGGGTATCGACCGGAGTGAAGCAAAGATTGCATTGCTTCCCTCCCTACCCCTCTGCTCGCCTACCCACTTACTACTCCCACCTCAAAGGCCGGCAACGCACTTGTGACTCTTGAGTTGCAGGTGTCCATGGACGGCGGTAGTCATTTACCATCAGGTGACCCGTCTGCTCGTTTGCTATACTATAAAAAAGAAAAATACATAGCTATATATTCGTGTATTAAATCTTATTTAAAAGTTAATCTAGTCTTAATTTCATGGAACGAATAATATACATTGGAAAGTCCGTGAATCAGTGTCACAAATGAAATAGGTTTTCCCTTATTTTGAGGTATTTCCATGTTTATTGATATAATTGACCGCAAGAAGCCTACCTGCAGAATTTTATAAGAGTATTATTGGCCTTAACGAAGCAGTGACAGCCGAGTAGAAGATATAACCATTTTTGTTTACCGACAGTTTCGGTTCAGGCTCCGGTCGTGCACCTCTTACTTTTCTTAGTTACAGCACAAAAAATATATTGAGTAAACTTTGTACAAGTACTTGTCTCCAATAATAACTTAATAAATAACTTGGGACACCTCACACACGACCATCTGATCCCAATCTAAGCAGAGACTGTACTATGGTAACTAGACTGCTGATCATCCTCCTCCGCGACGTTACCTAACAAAGTTGGGGTCGGCTTTCAGTCTAACTACGATACGGCTGAACTTTGATATTTTACGTTAAGCGACTGCCAACAGACCACCACAACGCAAGTACTAGGTGATATTGAAGGTCTACAGTAAGACCAGGTCTTTTTAGGGCTCCAACTACCCGTGACGAATAACAATAACTTCTCACACACATACTGAATGCCACAGATGTTTGTATGGCACCCGGGACTGACGGTGTAACGTGCTCTCTGAGGCATGGAGAGGTCTCATGTTTAAGAATCTTTAATTAAGTAGGGTACGAACCCGCAACTGCTACTGCCGCTTAATACTATAATTTAATTAATACGTGAAAAAAATGTTTTGTATCCCTTTTTAAGCAAATATCGCGTACATAGGAATATCAATCAAATTTGAAATAATTTAATTTTATAGAAGATAGGCGTGTACCATCTACATCACCACTAGCCATCAGGTGAGTTGGAAGACAAACGCCTACTCCATTTCTTTTGTGGCATTTTATTGCCGCCTCTTTGTGTGTAATATCACTATGTACCTATTTAACCTTTTTCCAATTCTTCATAATTTCTTATTTTTGCCATTTTGAGCGTATGACACGCGTGGGTTGCAACTGAAAACCAGCGTTGGGTCTAACCACACATTATGCTGAGTTGCTGGCCTTTTGGCACTATATCTACACAGGTAATTAATAAAAAGGTATGTTTTGTATTTTATAAAATGCGTGCCAATAAACGCCTTCTTCATTTCAAAATAAGAAGAACAAAAAGAAGTGCAGAATGCTTAATTTTTTTATAAATATGTGTTAAAAATTGAAAATTATGTGTAAACGGCTACGAAAAGCTATAGAGACCCAGTATAAATGCTGACCCGTTATGGTGCGAAATGTCTATACAATGACAGTTCAAGTTATGCTGGTCATTGATATAAAACAAAACATTTAAAATCAAAATACGACCCACAAGGCGATATAATTATAGTACTCATACATTGAAATGTAAATAATTTTGAGAACATTTTCTTAATTTTTTAGGTAGTTTTTTTTTTGTTTGTTTGCTTATTAATAAAAAAAAAATTTTTTTCTTTAAAGAAATCATACTAAAATTACATTAAATTTAAATTACGTCATTCGTCATATTGATACCTATGTAAATAGATATAGTAATAATAGTAGTAATAAGATATAATAATAGCAAAACAAGCTCTATGGCCACTCCATATTTTGCTTATAAATATAATATTCCCCATAATACTTGTAGAAGTAGTAACGAAATATAGAGTGCTCATAGAGCTCGTTGAAGTCTTTTCAAGGAGAGTTGATAAAGCCGTACATTTGACGTAGAGTCGGTAGAGTAGGTAGAGTCGACAATTTTTTTTTGCTCTATTAATAATTGAAATAGTAACCACTAGTTATTTGTAACATACATAAAACATAACAGATTAATATTTATCAAATGATGTTGTGTTTTTGCACAGCAAATTGTTTGACAACTATTTGTAAAACTTAAAGTTTTGTTTTATATCTTAATTGTGGTATAAATTTTTATTTAAAAATAGTTGTTTTTTAAATAATTAGTTTATTTGCGTTATTAACACTTCGCAAAATCACATTTTATTTAATGTCCTTAGATAATCTGTGTAGCTAGTAAAGTTGACTAACACAATTTAGTACAGAATTAAAAAATAATAATTATTAAATATTCACAAACTTTAGCAAAAATAATAAAAATTATAATACTTTTTTAAACATTTTGCTACTAATACGTACCTATAAGTATTTTGCTATATATTGGTTGTAGCAAAATGTTGACGCGAAATTTTTGCTTTCACACATAGTGGAACAAACGTGGGGTGGTAGGAACACACAAAATATAGTTTACTTAACATTACTAAATAGAAAAACAATAAATTAATATGTAGTAATTTATAAATAAAAATTAAATGCTGTTAATTGGTAAGCAGTTTACTTGAGAATGGCATGACCGATTTGACTAATTCTTTGTTTTATAAATCAAGGATAGTCAAAGTTTTCTGGGATAAATAAATTGGAAAATTTTCCCGAAAATAGGAAAATTCAGATGCAATTTTAAATTATTTTTCCTAGAATTAAGTCGTTTGTTGTAAAAGTTGGTAGTAAAGAAATATGTAGTTTTCTTAAAAAAAACAACATAAAACACCTGCCTTCTCCATTATGCTGAACAAATGCACAAGTACAAAATGGATAAATAATACCCTCTGTAAATATAGATTATAAATAATATACTGTAATCTGTGCATTATCAAACGGAGGCTTCAATTTACGCATTCGATTATGGAATGGCACAAAAAGTCGATGTATCTTCGTGCGAAACGGAACGCGCCGGTGCACGCAACGCTTCTGTTTCATTTTGTGTTATTTTGAGTTCGTGTTGTTATTTTTTTTATAACTGTACTTGCGATTCTTTTTATATTTATATTTGTAAAACGTGTTCGATGTCTTTGTTTAAAAGTTCTCCTGGTACCCCAGGAGGTTTCCACAAGTGAAAAGGGAAATTAAAACGTTTAGAAGAAATACAAACCTATAACGGTTATGTTGAAGTTTTAATAATAGAAGAAAGAAAGAAGAAAGAAGAAAGAGAATCCGTTTATTTTGGTGCTGAAATACAAGTTATATCAATTAATATACCTATATCTATATCTATAAGTATATCTATATAAAAAAAAGAAAAAACAGAAATCGGGAATTAAAATACAGTAAGTAGGTACATTAAAAGAAACTAAAATAATAAATAATAATTGAATAGTAAGCTGAATTTTTATCCACATGTACAACAGCTCCGTGTAATGGCTACCAGAAATGTTGCCATAGCCAAACAATGATAATGATTCAATAATTATTTAGCCAAATTTATCTAAATAAATAGAATTTAATTTTTATTTATGTACCTATACTACGCTTTGTGATGGTCAATATTAATTCAGCTTTTCTTTATCGATAACTACCATCTTAGTTTCTCCGAAGTAGCCATAGTAGAAAGTGGTCAAAGGCAAGCTAATTAAGGATAAAATAATATCCTATTAGGTACTGAGTAATTGTTGGCCAGACAGTTTCTTGAATATAGTTACTCCTCATTTACTGATTTATGCTAAGATATTGTAGTGAGAGGCAACGAAGGTTTCTTCGCATAACGGTAGTTAAACGAGCTTCTATAGGTATTCCTTGATTTTCACATAAGAACAGAAGTCATAATATTGACCATCACAAAGCGTAGTATAGGTACATAAATAAAAATTAAATTCTATTTATTTAGATAAATT
This sequence comes from Callimorpha dominula, assembly GCA_949752705.1. Taxonomy (NCBI): domain Eukaryota; kingdom Metazoa; phylum Arthropoda; class Insecta; order Lepidoptera; family Erebidae; genus Callimorpha; species Callimorpha dominula. The sequence continues at coordinate 6,378,238 of OX457010.1, read as the reverse complement.
TGGCTAAATAATTATTGAATCATTATCATTGTTTGGTTATGGCAACATTTCTGGTAGCCATTACACGGAGCTGTTGTACATGTGGAAAAAAAATCTATACTAATATTATAAAGCTGAAGAGTTTATTTGGTTGAACGCGTTAATCTCAGGAACTTGTAGTTCGAATTGAATAATTCTTCTAGTGTTGAATAGCTCATTTATCGAGGAAGGCTACACGCTATAGGCTTAATAACGTCACGCTGCGACAAATAGGAGCAGAGTAGTGTCCATAAACGCAGGTGACGGCTAGTTTCTAACATATTATATTTCGTAATTTTTTCATACACCTAGTTAATATTTTAGGTGAAGGAAATATTTAAAATTTTATTGGAAAAATGAAACTGGGTAGTTAAAAAATATATGTAATACTAAAGGTACTTTTTACCTTGCTATGGGAAAGCACACACGTAAATAACCACCACATGTGTTGTATTTCTGATGGAGAGTAAAGTCTAAATTAAAATTACTACATATATTTTTTAGCCACCTTACACGGCCGTTTGATCCCACACTAGGCTGAGCCTGTACTATGGTAACCAGACTGCTGCTGTTATACATACCTTTTAAAATATACTAAATACATACATATTATAAACAAATTACACCAAAAAACAGAACAACTGATCGTGCTCATAACACAATTATTTGTCCTGGGTTAGAATCGAACCCACGACCTTTAACTCTGTAGCCAGGAGCACTAATCATAAGACTAACAGGCCCGTCTTCTTTTTTGTATGAAAATAAAATATAAGTAATTTATATACCCCCACCAAGCCAAATACTTGTTTTAGGAGTTTGTTTACGTCGGCAGTGTACAGGATTTTGAACCCACAATCTCTTAATGGCAAGTCTGCTGACGCGGCCTCTGCTTCTTTATAATAAGAATAATAGTATACCTTTGTTTATTAACTACACAAAAAAAAAACCCTTTTTTTTGTTAGTTGTAGTATGTGTTACTAGTTTGTTAGTATGTGTTAGTACAATTTATTTACTTATGTGTGTGTTTTTATTGTAAAGGCCGCTCTGGCGATGAAAACCTCCTCCACTTCACTCTATTAGTTTGGTTTTGTTTTCAATTTTGGAGGGTTGTAGTCTTTCACCCCGCGTTGACCAGCCGTATTGGGACGTTGTTCGTTATTGCTCTATGTATTTTCATTACTTGTTCCCTTTGCGAGAGAAGGGGGCGCTGATTGCTATGCTACATTTTGATTTTGTTTATCTGGCTGGTTTGACAGGTTGTTTGTATTAGTAGGCTTAAGAAATCCTAGAAAAAAAAAACTAAACTTATCATAGCTGTATTTAGAGCTTACAAATACATATCAAAGACATTAGTGAAAACGTATAATAAGCAAAGAAATCTCTCACAATCGTGGCGGCCATTAGGTACACCTATCACCATTATTACTTCACATAAATCGGTGTATAAGACCTATTACAATAAATTCTCAGCACAATATTGTTTCCTAGTCGAACCTTTCACCCAAAGCGCTGTTTCTCATTTCCTTTGAATCAACTATGTATGCATGTGTGTGTCATCGCGACCTAAGCCCCGCAATCCACTTAAGTAATCCGAATATATGTGTACCGAATACATACTTTGGGCACTGAAGTAGTGTCTAGAGCAGGTCTTTTAAGATCTTGAGATGACTTATCGGAGTTAGGGGTAGGCTTGTATCTAGCCGAATGGGAAAGAAATTCCCCATAAAACAGCACTCTTTTCTGTGTGTACTTTTGCTCGAAGCCTATGGCAAGAATTTTTTGCGTAATGGTGATGGGAAAAGTGGTTATAATATTGGCAACATACTACTGGTTTTGGGACAGTTATTAATTGTCTTTTTTTTAATTCGTTATTAATTATCGTCTAACATACGTGAGAAAGTGTAATCTACAGCCGCTGGCGGTTTAAAATTCAATATATCTATTCTATCTTGGATTACTTTTCTTGTATCTTTAGTTACTGTTACTTTTTTTTTTTTTTTTTTGTTGACGAGGTGGAAGATCCTACATGGATGTCCTCCGCCTTGGGGAGGCGAAGGGGTCTGTCGGACTCTTACCGAATAAAAACCACCCTGGTGTTCCACTACTTGCCTATGATCAGGGGAGCGAGAATCGCTATTGCATTCTTTCGCAACCCCCGACAGGCATTGACCCGTCTCACCCTAGACGGGTCCCGTCACCCGGTGCGACCATCACCCATCGGCCGCACGCCTCTGAGAGCGCGCGCGGAACACTGCGTGCTGCCTCTCGGGCCTGTATCTGTTCGGACGACGACTTCCCCAAAAAGTTCGCCGTCCGCAGGCCACTTCCTAAGGTGGCTGGAGCGCCATCTTTAGTTACTGTTACTTGTGTGTACTTAGTTTGACCTAACTTTGGCCTTCGTTGAAACCCATGTCATATAATATAGACTCTTCACTTTTATGTATGATTAATTAAATTTGATATTTTTTTTTGCGATTTAATATACTTTGTTGTTTTCCTGTAACTATTCTCAATAAACTATAATTTTTAATCAAAGTCGTTCGATTCGTTTTGCTTACGGACGGTAAAATTTTCGTTGAAAATTCAAGGGAATTTAACCGTTCGTAAGCAAAACCAATCGTTTCTTTATTATAGCGTATTCAACATGCCCGTCACTTACACCACAGTGGGTAAAGACATCAACTCATTAACTTTTTGTTAAGGATTACTGTGCCAGTTATTATGACACTATATGACTATCGTACTGTTTTACTGGCACTATACTCATTCACCTAGAGTTGACTTCACTTGAGTTGATGACGTTTTTATGACTACAATCAACCATTATTGTAAATAAGCAGTATATTGCAACAGTTATCATTTGATATCCTTTTTACAATGTATACTCTTAGACAAATGTTCTTCCAGTATTTGCTATCCCGTAATTCCAAGGATTAAAGAATCAAGTCCTACCTAAAACTTCTCCGATTCCACGCAGGAACGGATCTGTGTCTTATACAAAAGACATCGCTGCCACGGCGTGAAAAGCGCCTCACTCTGTTCAGGACACCGAGTGTCCGAGAGGCTGTTTTTATGACGCTCTCGATGTAGTTTTTATTATACAGTTTACAGCGGACATCCACTCCGAGTATGTTGAGATTGTCATGCAGTGGTAGTGGTGTATCCCGAAGAGTAGAAAAAAACAGTAATGCAATAAACTTAAAAGTATATCTGCTACAGTACAGTACAGTTACTACCTAAAATAAACTTTAGGAAATGGAGCAACAAATGATTATTTATTGCTAGTTTTTTAATGTACAATTTATATAAGTTTGAAATAGTGTAGTATTTAAAATTTGTTGCTTATGTTACAACTCTCCACGGCTATCTTCGTAGTGAAAAAGGATTTTGTTTCTAGATTTCGGCAACTGCTTACCAAAAGATATGACGCACAATGTTATTAATAAACAACTTAATACTTCGAAAAAGTTAGAAATATTATTATTAATAATAATAAGAACACACCACACACACGGCCCTCTGATCCCAAACTAGGTAGAGCCTATACTATGGTAACCAGATTGCTGATAAACATATTTATATATATATATATAATTTATTATAGACTAGCTGCGCCCCGCGGTTTCACCCGCGTAAGACCCTCGTTAGGTTTTCTTAAATTTTCTAATTTTTCGCGCAACTTTCTTATTTTTTTCTTTCATAAGAACCTTCTCCTGACAATAACAAACACAAAAAAAAAAAGAATTAGCGAAATGGGTCCAGCCGTTCACGCGTGATGCTGTAACCAAGGGGAATAGGGATTCATTTGTATGTATAATATAGATAAATTACACCCAGACACAGAATAAATGATCGTGCGCATCACACAATTATTTTTCCCGGGTGGAAATCGAACCCACAACCTTACTTACCTTATTATGGCTTATTTTGCTCTGAGGGCTCAACCTCCGTATTTAAAAAAAAATTAAAAATATATTCTTTATTGGCAATTTATTTTATATAGGTATGTAAATTTGAATGTAATTTTATAGTCCAAAAGCGAATTAAATTATTATGTATGTAGTAAAGGCTGTATCATTTATGTGCAAGCAAATCCTATTACCACATAACAGTTCATCCCACAAGCTAATACAAACTCCACATTTATCCGAGTCTGCGAGACCAACAAACAATTATCATCAACACAATAAATAGCTGCACAATAGTCGGCAGGACAGGCTGCGTTCCACTTTTTAGATCGTCTATGTACCCCTTATAAGGCAGTGCGTCCACTTGGATTTCTTGCAAAACCTACCTTGATTGTCGGGTGACGTCGCGCCGGTAGTAACTTACGTGCTGAATGCCTTAGTGCCACGTACACGAGACAGGTAATGAAAAAAATTTTTGCGATTAGCGATTTCGAGTTGCAGTCTCTCTTCACTGTACCTTGTAAATTGTAATTGTTGTGATATTATAATAATGTTTTGGAACATATTACACAGATCTAGATGTAAAGTAAGGAAATTATACTAATTAGAACATGAATAAACGCATTTGGATACTTTTTTGTAACAAAACATCCAGGCCAATTCAAATAAAAGTATCAATGCGTACAAGTGTTTGCATTGAGTTGGGATCGAACTGAAACGACCTGGCAATTGAATGACGTCAATGTCAGGAGCTCGATCATCACCATTATTGGTCATCAAATACATACAAACCCTCGCGCTTCTGAGCCCGAAGGGATATACAAGAGGCTTTGCCAACAAAAATTTCCTTGTCAATGTTATGTTTCAACGGATCATGATGAAATTTGGCACAGCGATAGATTATAGTCTGGAATAGCACATAGATTAGGTTAGGATCCCATGAGATAGATTTCATAAAAAAATCCAAGTGAACGAAGTCGCGGGCAACAGCTAGTATATATAATCATGAATTTATACGAGAATTAACGCCATCACGAAATAGGTATTATATACCTCTGAATTGCCTGACTACACAAGTTGCGACCTGGTCGAACCGTCAGGAAAATTCCCGTATAAATACATAATTATAACATGGAACACGAATGTTGAAAAGTTAGTATAGCTGGTATATTATAACAAAAGGGTACTCATACATACATATTGCATATTTATTTCTAAATGTACGGCACTCTCTTCTTAAAATTAAAAACTAACACACAATAATTTATATATCCAGATGTAGGTTGAATGAACGAAAAATAACGTTCGTCTTTACGTATTTTAATTTATATGACTGAAGTGGTAAATAAACATATACCTCTTTATAAAAAGTTATTACAATATTTTTATGTTATTTCTTGTTTACGATCTTTCTGTAATAAAATATGCCTTCAAAATAAATTAATAATATTAATGGCAATATTTTAAAAAAAATAATTATGCCTAAGGCTTTTAAAGAAACCCAGTAGGGTTCAACAAACATCACATTGTAACATTTTTATAATTAAATTAAATCAATTTATTCATATGATTATAAGACACTAAAATTAGCAAGTGTTAGAAACCATCGTAAAATAAATAAAATCTTAATTATATCTTTACATTTAATTCTTAATTAGTCTAAATTATAACGGTATTTTTAATACTTAAAATACCACCAAATGTTTTATTAGATTTTTAGATACATATCTCTCAATGTGAAAATGTTACGGGTTGAAAATACATATATTTATTTAGGTTACAAAATAACGTTTAAAGTATCGAAAAGACTTTTAAGAGCCTTGCTTTTGTCAAGGCAATAAAACTATCGAATAGTAAGTATTTTTTGAAATGCTATCACGCATAAATCATGGATATTATAGCTGCAGGCCGTACGCAATGAAAGATTAGATATTATAATCAAAACTTACTAAGTAAAGTTTAACTAATTGATTTAAAAAAAGTCCACTAAAACATTTTATTGCTGCTATTGTGAGATTCGAACCTACCTTACGGGAAGCTGGCTGGTAATATAATATTTAAATCATTTCGAAACTTAATTTAAATTTATATAGAATCAGTAGAAATAGAAGAGAAGCAGTTCATCGTGTAGTCAGAGTGGACGGCTGTCAAGTTGCTGCGCCACATCTATGAAGCCTTTGTAAAATGATTACATTCAATGTAGTCAGTTCAGTCGACAATATATTAATACCAGTTCCACAGCTTCTATCAATTCCTAACCTCCTCCGAGAAACACCTGATCCCCAAAATCCTCTCCGCTGAGTGAGAGTCTTACAATATAATATATACTTTCAAAGTTGAATAATAAAAGTTCTCGAACATTCACAGTAGATTTTGAAGCTTTAAATAATAGATTAAAAATTTCATGAGTATCTGGTATTCACATTTATTAAGGATATACTGGTTTCGGACCCAACGGGAAGCTTTTACCAGGGGGGGAAGCGACCTTCTGTATCAGTGACTGCCACTGTAGTATGCTGTATCAATCATAAACTCTAAATACAATTAAAATAATAGTACAAAACTCAAAAGCGAAATACCTTATCGAATATATCTTACCTAAATACCATGTATAGGCATTACAAAGTTTTTGGTACATTTACATTGAACTTTCCTTACTTGGGTTAGATTACAGTGTTCTAAAAGAAATGCAGTGCGAGTGCTATTCTTAACTTCTCTCGCAAAAATAGGGGTGTTATAAGTGTGTACCTGTGTGTCTTCGTTTCGTTTGGGAGCCGGTAGGGTACCCGGTTGACTACGGTACTGTTATTATTTTACCTAGTATTTTTTGAGCTGTACCTTGTTCGTGTACAACGGCATTTATACATAGAATAAAGAAACGTTACACCAGACGGTTCGACATCCTTAATGTGTTATTGTTTATTTCGCATAATATTATTATAATAGAGAATTGTATGCTTATATGATGCATAATAATATATTATAAATACCTGTTAGCTTAAGACTTGGTAATTTTATATGATCGTATTTATTGATACACGAACTACTTGAGACTAATAAGTACTGATCCACACTGTCTTTATATAACTTTATATTTACGAAATATTTTATTGTGTAAAAAAATTACATTAGAAGAAAACGCCGGTTCTACTAGCAGCTTAATGGTAGACGTTTTTCGAATAAAATTTCCACAGTCCGGTGTCATGGCAGGAGCATGACGGCTTATGACGACTTGCCATTACTCTTTGTTAAGAGACGGGAAGACAGATTATTATATTTTTAACCCCTAACGCAAAAAGGAGGGGTGTTATAAGTTTAATGTGTGTATCTATGTGTCTGTCGAGTCATAGCTCCTAAACGGAACGAATCAGTTTTTTTGTTTGAAAGGTGACTTGATCGAGAGTGTTTTTAGCCATAATTCAAGAAAATCTGTTCAGCAATTTGAAGTTCATCAGCTCTTTTCTAAACATGAAAGGAATTTTCCGTTGACGAGTCAGGGGTATTTTAACATTTTCATTAATGCTTGTTAGCGTCGCCAATTGACTGCTGACTAGATATTGTTCCTTTTTAAGGCCATTGAAATTTTTCTATTCCCTGGTATTCGAAAGTGTATATATAACTAATCATTTTATGTTAGAAAATACATTGATTTTGTCCCCTCTCTCCTGTCATGTTCAAAGGGATGTATAAGTGTATTGATAGCGACTCCTTTTTGAGTTAACCCAGGATTTACAATACAGGTTTCAATCCTTTTAATAATGCAGTGTAAAAAGTCTACACGTGCCACAGTGCGATGAGTAATAACAAAGTTATTGCGTATGACTGCTTCGTTAGTCCGGCTGTTGAAGTCATGGATTTCATTCCCGGATATTTGTTATTGATTTGTTCTATTAGGAAAGTGTAAATAACATGACGAAGTGCGAAAACGTGACCGATATACAGCAATAACCTAACCCTATTCGGTGTAATATATCTCTTATATTGCATTTGCCCAGCAGTGGGATCGATTAAGGGTTAATAAAGCATTTATATAATTGCAGGACATTCCTTGGGTTTTGCAAGTAACAATTTATTATGTTCAAATAAGATATTCAGAGTCGTGACTTAATCTATTAGGAATATTCGCATATATATTGTAGTAAAGATTATGTTACCTAGTTTATAAATGGCCTATTGTACGGCCAACAATGAAGGAAATATTGTGTGTTTATCTTTAGAGTATCAATACGTAAGCTAAGTATATTTATTTGTCGCGTAGAATGTTGTTTGCTTTGTTGAGTAGCCATCACGAGTTGTGACTAGAATTTTTTAAGAGTCTTTATCTACAAGGGTATTAAAGAATAACTAGAGATCGCCTGATGGTGAAATTTCGATCAGAATTTCGTGTTTACACGTTTCGTTTACTTGACTGCTTCGATCGAACAAATCCGATCATGGTTTTGGCGACATCCACTTACAGCTGAATCAGCGCCGTCTAGCGATGATCAGCTGGAAGTAGTACGTGTCATTGTCATAGAAAGTAAGAAAGAAGAAAGAAAATATACACTTATTTTGTCAGGTCAACATATATACTCCACATGTGTAGCGTGATGTAGCAGTTTTCATGTAATTTTTAAATTTGTAAAGCACTTTTTTTTCAAAATTTCAGCTTCTTGCACTTCTTCTATATGCACTGTTCTTGGGTTCACAAAATGTGATTATCATTCATGTCGAACTTTTACCACCATCCACTCATTAAATCTAAGGTTTTACCACAGACATACGGTAAATGTTGAAAAATCCTTACTGGACAAAAAAAAACTTATTTATTTTCTTTTCAAATGGAATTATCCCGCTGTCGCAGTGACGTTACAAATATACAATTAGAGACGACAGTATACCCAGGCTCAGAACCATTACCAATCGAACCTACATCTCTCAACGCAGTGAAAATTACCGATAATTTAAGTTTTCTGTCATCTGATATTGTAACGTCACTCACGTTCCAAATCATCATTACCCGATAAAATAGTGCCTGACCACTAGTCATATAATTTACTAAAAATAATTAATTATCTGTAACTGTTTTAGAACGACTAGCTTAAACAAGACGAGTCGCAAAAAAAAACATGTTAAAAAAAATAATGTAAACATGACGGCGGCGGTGCGTCATTACATGAGTATTATTTGTTGACGGGGCTCCCCATTGCGCGTCTGTAAACGTCAGGTTATTCAAGTAGTGATGGACGAACTCTGCACTCGTGATGTAACTTAGAGAGATTGGTCAGTATGAATTCCTTGACTACATCGTAACTACATCTGAAGTCTACCCTGAGTTAAATCTTGTCTACAGAGGTAAGAAATAGGTATACTACCTGAATAGTGGTTAAAGAATAACCGGTGCCTAGAAATTGGCAACGCTACAAATGACACTAACGCGTTGGCGACCCTGTCCCTCTTCGGAAGAAGCTCTCGTGACCTTCCTTACTTCTAACAGCAGCAGTACAGCAGTATGATAATTATATACTATTAGCAGTAAGAAAAAAAAAGTTCCTCCGATTGCAGGGTGCTCTTTTTTATTGTGTGCGTGTGGTGCGGTTTTATTCCTGATTTACATTCAGGGTTAGCCAGGTGGTAGTCTGAACCAAACCGTGTCTCCTGGCGTGTGAAATGAACTGACAACAAATTTGAAAACGGGATCCAAATTTATTTTTAAAACTGTTGCACTACATATTACTGCAAGACAAATTGAATACCGGGTCAAAGTACAATAGTACATATATATACAAATATTAGGTACATAATGTGTGATAAAAAAATTCAACCTAAGTCCTTACTATACAGTTAAGCAGAAACAAAACCTTTCTAACAGACGTACAAAATAGAGAAATTTATATTTGAATATCTTAATTTGGTGGACATTAAACAATGTTCACTTCATTCGAACGTAATTTAAAATAACCGGTTTCAAGAATTCCATGCCCAACGCTGGTCGTGGGAAACAATAGCTCAATCATTGCAGCATGCGTGCACCTGTCCATCTCATTTCATACTTGTTTAGCCCTTACTAAGGTTTAGAGAATAAGGAACTCGATTTGAATCCAACGCATTTCTAAAAGGTAATGATTTCTTTTATAATTTTGCGAGTCACGGTATTTTTAAATGTCAAGATTTCATAGAACAATTAGTGTATGATATGTGTCACGCACTCGTCCCGCTCGGCTCTTAAAAATCCCTTTTGTGTCGTATCGTATCGTGCTGCAACGATGTTCGTAAGGGCCCTGACGTGACGTGCCTTCTATCATATGGGTTTAAGTGTCAATATTTATAAGTTACAATACCTTTTGTGAAAGACAATACTTAAATAAAATTTGTCAACACTTTTTAAACAACAAATAAAATCGTCAAATTTTTTTAACAATGTGTGAAAGTTTAAAAATTATGGTATTTATAAGAGAAAAATAATTCATATCATTAAATCCTAAGAGATAGAATGGAATTCTAGTCTATTTGTCAGGCCAGGTTCTCGTAGATTGATTTAAGGACAATTAGAAGTTAACATAAATAAGTGTATTACTAGTCCGATTGATGCAGATTTCTTATCAAACATTGAAAAACATTTAACTGTAGGTTACGTAGGGTAGGTACCTAACCTACCCTACGTCGCCTATAGTTAAATGTCCTCTAACGCGATTTCCTCTTGCACAAATATTATTTTGTTGTAATTGAGGTACGCGGTTCGTTTAGGTCTAAGAATACTCGCTGGAACGATCTCTTTCATTTTAGATTTTGTCTACTTAAAGTTGAAGAGTTGGAGGGAAGCTAGGTGTCAACATTATAGGTACGTAATAGTTAGGTAAAATATCACAGTAACTGATACAGAACCACTTTTATTTAAATTGCAGATAATGGGAATAAAACTTTTTTTTATGGGGTTGGGGGCAAACGAGCAGACGTGTCACCTGATGGTAAGTGACATGCCACATTTGAGAAATGTATATTACAATAATTTAATTAATTCAACTACAGTTTTCAATATTTATCTTGCTACCTACGTGTTTTAATTATCAAATATATTGCAATTCAGTGCAAATATCTACTTATGACTATTTCCTTTTAACGGTTATTTAATAATGAAATATGAATAATTTTAATATCTCAGAGGGGACTTGTGTAAATATAATTATTTTTTTTAATGGATTAGGGGCAAACGAGCAGACGGGTCACCTGATGGTAAATGACTACCGCCGCCCATGGGCACCTGTAACTCAAAAAGTCACAAGTGCGTTGCCGCCCTTAAAGGTGGGAATAGGGGAAGAGGAGGAGAGGGGGAAGAGCGGGAAGACGGGAGAGGGAGACTAGAGGGGAGGAGAGGGGGAGAGTCCCCTCTCCCAGGACGGGGATAGGGGAGAGGGAAGGCTTAGGCTTACCTCACTCACGCGGCGAAAAGTAATGCAAGCATTGTTTCACTGCAGGTTTTCTGTGACGCCATGGTATCGAGCGGAGTCGAGCCGGCCCCTACGTGCCGACGCATGGCTCTCCCACGTTTACAATTAAATTATTATTTTAACGCTTGAGGGTTTTTCATGGGCATTGATTACAGCACTGATATTTTATTTTTATACCAATAAAGCACAGTGTATGTAAATAGGACAGGTTTGTTGCTTATAATGACAGTCAACCGCGAAGAGTACAATATATACATATATATATATATATGTATATATATATACTAGCTGACCCGGCGAACTTCGTACCGCCATATTTTATTTCTCTAATCGCAACTAAGGAAATAAAACCCTTCCGGTAAAATCTAATTAGCTAAATTGAAAATAAAACTAAAGTACTCAATTGAAAAATTCATATTGTTGTACAAAATGACTCGTCCATCAGATGTTAAATCGCAAATAACAGACAAATAATTAGCTGAATTATACGGTATTTCGTTCACTACAAAATAAATTTAATTAATTTTATAGCGTCAACAACACTAGGTAATTATGCTGTTAAAATGTAGCTTATATGACACGTTCGTAGATTTACCATAGCAGCGCCATCTATTGATTACTTACTCAACCCAGTCGAAAGGTATCGACATCTGTTAGAATCATTTGGAGTTAACAGATAATTGTGACTGTCAAATAATAACAGACAAATAATTAGCAATAAATTAAAATTGCGACTATAATTTGAGATTTAAACTATCCTATCTCTCAAGTTGGATCGAACTGCACATGGTGTGCGAATTTTATTATTATCGGTTAAGTGGTTTAGGAGTCCATTGAGGACAAACATTGTGACACGAGATTTATATATATTATATTATATTATAAGATATATATATATACAAATTATATTCTTCATTAAATTAACGAGTATTACATACTTTTGATTTGCCTGACGTTTTAACCAGGTTGCACTGGCTGTGGTCACAGGTAGAGTTTCTCAGTGGTACATACCCTCCGTCGTCAAATTCGTAAGGTAGAAGGTTTTTCATCTACCCACAAATTTTCATTTATATGAGTAAACTTCGCTTCAGCTTTGCAATTATTTACAGCGTGGAATCCAGAATGCGTGGAATACAAATATAAGGCTAAAACTTTTATTCCTAGTTTTCATTGATTTTTATCTAAAATGATCAAAATCAATGAAAACTAGGAACAAAAGTTACCTATCTATACGCTTTAAAAAATCATTTCGTTACGATGGTATCAATTTTTTTTTTTATGACAATACTATTGGCATCATGGAGCAGATCTGATGACCGAGGAAATGGATAGTGGAAATCTTCAGTGGCTACTAGTAGACCCCTCAAGTTTGGGCTCATATTATAATTCGTTTTGACGAGTCCAACTCTACCAGTTCTCTGCTAAAGGGTGTTTGTTTTTTTAAACGGTAATTTATTATTGTGAATTAAAACGTATTGTAAGACATATAAATCAAACTTAACACATGCCTGACCAGTAGCCATAGTATCCACCTTTGGATCAAGAAATAAAAATATATCTCAGATATATTTTGTTGCTAAAAGCGTTACTAAATTAGCATGTTTAATAATCTAATAATGGAAAAAAACAACTTTCTATTCTCGAATTAAAATCCAAATGTGAAAGTTATTCAAGATAAGTGTTAAAACATTTATTAAGCTCATACATATCATGGTTCATTGTTAACTTGAATGACAAGTAAAAAGTTGACTTTACGTAAATATTTATATTTCATAAAAATAGAGCAGCAACTAATATAGATAACACATTATTTAGTTAAATTAGGTCGAAAATTTACACTCTGTTATTTTTATTTTAAAATATCTTATTTTTGTTATTTTAATACTAGAAGTAACGTAGGTCACAAATTACTAGTATTCCTGTTTAACTATCCAACTGACCTAAACTTTTAGTTGGGGTTCCAATCGGCAAAAACTCATGGATCACAAGTCGGAAGCCTAATATTGCGAATCTTCAAGATAAGCGAATCCATATCCTTAAAATTAAACAGAAGATTTAAAGGATACTGGACCGTTTTCTCTAGAGTTAAGGTCTCAAAATTGTGTCTTCTTCGTAAGTTATAAGGAAGGGCTATATTATTCTAGAGTTACAAATACATTAACATATACATAAATAAATAAAATAAAAATGGCCTTTATTTCCTGTGACCTTTCTTAATAAATTGTTTTATAAAGTAAAACAAAAAATTTAACTATTTTACTCATCAGCTACCAGGTCAGGCTGTCTTCAGACATAGGCCTAATCAAGTTCCCTCTATATGTGTCGATCCATAGTGGCCTTTCAACTTTGGCAGATCGTCTTCCCATCTTTTAATCTGCCTTTCCATTCCTTGGGTACCATTCTGTAACTTTTTTGGTCTACTTTTCTGCTTGTGTTCTCATCATATATGCAATCTCTATTTCAGAGTTCGTGTTTTTAGTCTAACGTCTGCTACTTTTGTAATATTCCTAATTTTTTGTAGCTTGCCATTTATCCTTTAACTTTATCCCCAAAAAATCAAAGAAAAGCAGTTGTCAATTAATGAAGCTAAGCAGGCAATTTGCACTATTTGATGCTCTGCAAAAGTTTGCGCTTCTTGCCGACTCGTAGTAAAACTTCTGCATTGGTGACTTTTTGAGTCCAGGATATGCGCATCGTATATCTTTATGTCCAAATTTCGAAAGCCTATACGTTGCCTGAGATGTTTCTTAATTGGCCTGCCATCCGCATAAAAGTATGGGCCAGATGAAGTTCTGAAGGAGACGAACTCAAAGTGAGGTTTTAAGACTACGGCTGCATAGCACCTTTTTTATTATTCCAAAGGCGTTCCGAGCAATTTAGATACGCGTTTTAACCTCTACTTCACTGTCCCAGTCCTGTGTCAGCCAGATTCCCAGATACTTAAATTCATCCACCTATTCAGGTCTACGGCCTGCCACAAATATGCTTTGTTGGATATTAGGATTGTTGGAGACTAGATTGATGGATCATGAACTTTCTCGTCATGACATTCATCACTACATATTATAAAACAAAGTCCTCCGCCGCGTCTGTCTGTCTGTTTGCAATAAACTGCAAAACTACTGAACGGATTTTCATGCGGTTTTCACTAAAAGACAGAGTAAGTCATGAGGAAGGTTTAGGTGTATATTTGTACCCATGCGAAGCCGGGGGCAGGTTGCTCGTTTTGGTATAGTTATTTAAAACTCGATCTCAATTTCCTTAAGGGCGAGGTGACTTAAAAGTGAGTTTTTTGAGTAGGTCTCTAAATCAATCTGTCCGTCATAATTCCGGGTCTACTCAACACTTAAGACGATAGTTGAGACCCATGCTCATCATATTAGTCGTGATGAATTGAGAGTTACTGACGTTTTGTTATGTTTATGATACGTTATTTTATTTTAGTAAGTTATATTAAGTTAGAGGGCTCGAACTTGCTTGCAATAGCCTGTTGGCGTTACAAGTATGCGCTCCTCAATTCAATTTTACACATCGCTATATAGGCCCAAAGTAAGCAGAGCTTCTTCTGTGGACTTCTAAAACACGGGTAAATATAATCATGTATACAGAGACCTTTTCGTAAATAGGTACATAAATACTAAACATAGAAGCAACCAGACACATACAAACAGACATATTCATGAACACAAATATTTGTACTGAGCGGGAATCGAACCCGTAACCCCCCGACGTAGCAATCGAATGCACAGCTACCGCGCCGCATAGGTCATTAAAAAATGGTTCTACATTTCCTATCAACATAAAATGAAATACTTAGAGAAAAAAACAAAATTTAATACAGTTCTACTTCCTCAGCCTCAAGCTCTAATTCACGAAATCGTGAGATCCACAACAGGTGATAAATAAAAAACACATTAATTTCTATATTTTATAACATTATTTACGCATTTTAAGCAGAAATATCTATACAATGTCTTATCCAATAAGAGAAAACGTGGGCGGAATTGACCGACTTATTTTATTGTCGTACTGCATAATCAAGTTTAGACTTGGAGCAGACCGGCAACTATAGGGCAACTATATGTTGCATACTTGTGGCGCATAAAATTGTTTTTATGAGCAAATGAGCTCTTAAAGTACCCTAGATTATTTAAGACTTAAAATGTGCAAAGAGTGAAATGTTTTATTGTGTGTGAACTTCCCACAATAATTATAACATTTAAAATATCGTAATGAAACATCATTCAGCGGACAAATACGAGTATATGCATAAAGTTATATGCATAATGTTATTTAACTTGTAGAAAGGCATATTAATTTTATTGGTATTTGATAAAGATTAAAATATATTTTTTTAACCGTCTTTATAAAAACCGATCTGGGTTTAACGGTTCGGTGTTTGAAACCAATTATTTTGATTAAAATTGTGTGTGTCGTCAGTTTTATTATGTTTTTTTTTATGTATCGCTTTAAAAATTTGTTGCCCGTCTGCATCATACAAAGGCTTATAACATTTACTTTTTATTAGAGAAATTTCACCGCTCGCCCACAAGTGACGAATTACATGTCAAATCATTTTAATTAAATGATTAATTGGCTTGTAAATGTGTTATATAAAAATCAACATTATGATAAATGACATACGGTTTTATTTGAACAAAGGGTTTCGGAATATTGAAATTAATAACACTGTAGTCAATTAGTTGTAAGACTTTGACAAGGGGATTGAACTCATATGATTTTTAATTATTGAGAACAATCTGAATGAGCGCTATGTGACATTGTATGTACTTTGTTTGTGTAAATGAGTAAAAGGTTGTGCATGAGTGTGTGCGTGCTGGGCTCTATTTTTTAGGGTTCCGTACCCGATGAGTAACAAAAGGGGCCCTAATAATCCTATTACTAAGCCTCCGCTGTCTGTCAGCGGGTTGTATTTCATGATCCGTGATAGGTATACAGTTGAAATTTTCACAGAATTTGTTTTTCTGTTGCCGCTATAACAACAAATAATAAAAAGTAAAGGAGGCTACCCTGTAAGAAACCTGTGTTTTTGGCTTTATTTGCTCGACCTTAATATTTATTCGACGATGGTACGGAACCCTTCGTGTGCGAGTCTGACTCGCAGTTGACCGGTTTTTTTTGTAAGTGTGTGTATGTGTGTTTGCATATAAGTATATGCCTTTCACATTATTAGCGTCACTAATAGCAATATTTTTAAGTAACGACCTCTGTGTTTTTAATTCAGATGAACTTGTTTAATTTGGTCTACGGCGCGCATTAAGAAAAATATGTAAAAGCAGTATACTTAAATAATAACAGAAGCGAAATTGTAATTACAGAAGCTGGGTATTTTAATTGTCTGTATCATCATCATTAATTATTAAGATCTTCGCAACGCAGATATTTAATAAGTCTAAAGTATAATGCAAAAAAATGGTAAGCCAAGGCTTTCTAATCAATTTAAAAAAAACACTCATGTATATTGCAAGTATTCTGTTCTAAATACAACTTATCTTACTATTTATTGCCATGAACATATCGCTATTGATATATATTTTTAAAGACAACTCCCATGCATTAGGAATATTCCTGTGTTGCGAGGGTTTCCCCAACATTCAAACAACGGACACAAAGAACACCCAGACTCGGAACAACTATTTGTTGATCACACAAATTTTGGTCCCGTGTGGGATTTCAACCCACAACACTCGGCGCTGCGTAGTGGTGAGGTGACCACTTAAACCATTGCGCCATTCGTGCATTGCTTTTCGCCGAGTGAGTGAGGTCACCGGAGGCCCTAACCCTTCCCTCTTCCTCTCTCCCTCCTCTCCTCTGACCTTAAAGGCCGGCAATGCTCTTGTGACTTTTGAGTTACAGGTGCTCATGGGCTGCGGTAGTCATTTACCATCAGGTGACCCGTTTGCTCGTTTGCCCCTTATACCATAAAAAAAAGGTAACCATCGAATATCATCTTCGAAGGACATCACGTTCATTTATTTATTTGGTCAACCTACAACTACTCACACTAATACATTTTTCAACTTATAGAATTATAACAACATTAACAAGTGTAGCAGTTATTAACAAGTTAACATTACCTGCACTGATATTTTGATTATATACTATTAAAATATAAAAGTAAAAACAAATACCAAGAATTAGAATAATTTATCAAATTAAAATTAACGAAATGTCAACTGCAAAATAAACATAAAATGGCATGTCTGTTTTATTAATAAAAATATTAATATCATTAAATTTTTTTCTTATGAATTACAAAGTATTACATTAAACCAATTAAAATGCATTAAGATAGTAATAATTATACAAAAAAAGAAACAGAGATATTTTGACACGATATTTTGATATGATGATGCTTAGACATTACAATCGTTATTGTTATTGTTAAAAATAATGCCTCATACAATTTTGTTTACACTATCAAAGTGAATGTCGATGAAGATCACTGCATCCATTCAGAATTTTACACATCCTAGCTATGGGAGAGTTAGCTCCAAGTACCGTTCTTCTCAGTGGTGCGCGTAGTGGGGTTATGCTATTTCTGGGATATCTAGCCGGAGCACAAAACCTTAAGTGACCCAGCAACTCTGGAGAGTCGATTTTATTGCGAATAAGTTTGTAAGCAAATATACCATCAGCCGTGCTTCTGCGCAATGAAAGAGGATGCATTCTAAAATACTACAGCCGTGAATTGTAAGTGGGTAACTGTTTTGATTTGTTTTTCGCGAAAGCAAGGTGCCATAAAAATCGTTTTTGTACACGTTCCAAACGCAACATATGTACAGCATAGTGCGGTCTCCACACGACACCGCAGTATTCCACGAGGCTCCTTCCTAGGCTATTGTACAACATAACTTTAGTACGGCTATCGTGAAACTCTCTGGTATTTCGCAATACAAAACCTAGCATTCTAGATGCTTTCATTATAATACTGTCTATATGTGGTACAAAAGTTAACTTTTTATCAAACAATACCCCTAAATCTCGAATTATTTCCTTTTCCTGTACAATTTGGTTATCTATGATATATCGAGAGCATATAATTTGATGGTTTCTGGTAAATTTTACATGGTGACATTTGTTGCCGTTTAATGCCATATGATTGTTGTGGCACCATGTGATGACCCGGTTTAGGTCTTTTTGTAAGAGCTCACTATCATGCACAGATTCAACCCTTCTTGATAATTTTAAGTCGTCAGCATATAAGAAATACTTGGAATTATGGAAACGTTCGGTTATATCATTATTAAACATATTAAACAATATTGGAGCCAAATGAGAGCCTTGTGGGGCACCTGAAGCTATGCCATAGTTTGCAGATGTAAAGCCATTTACCACCACATAGAATTCACGTTGCGTTAAATATGACTTACACCAGGCAAGAAGAGATCCACTAATGCCATACACTGATAACTTCTGGACTAGAATTGAATGGGAAATTCTGTCAAAAGCCTTGCTGAAGTCCGTATAGATCACATCATATTGCTTTCTCACATCCAATGTTTGTGTAACAGACTCTGTAAATGCCAGTAGATTTGTAGCTGTGGACCTTGAAGCAACAAAACCATGTTGATGCTGACTGATATACAGTTTGAAGTGGTGTTGAATGCACTTACAGTTCATCCTGTTATGACAAGGATTCCGGCGACTGGAACAGCAATTAACTCGAACTGCTGTCCCAGTTACCGGATCCATTTTATTTTAATATTTT
Organism: Callimorpha dominula; assembly: GCA_949752705.1. Taxonomy (NCBI): domain Eukaryota; kingdom Metazoa; phylum Arthropoda; class Insecta; order Lepidoptera; family Erebidae; genus Callimorpha; species Callimorpha dominula. Next base: position 6,359,153 of record OX457010.1, on the reverse strand, counting down.
TCTTCCGGCGACTGGGACCACCACTAAATTAATAAATAAATCTATTGTTCAAGCCAAAAACAGTACAGTCAAACGAAAAAATGTTTAAAGTAATAATAATTAAAGAAAAAACTCTGATTCAAAAAGTATAATTTATTTGCTGTGCGGTTCTCCAGAAACTCTTTGCCTCACACAACAAATCTCTGGATAAAATTGTCGCCTGCGAGCTGCGGTATTTCCGGACCGATACGACCATCAAACCTTCAAAAAACTTTTAATTTTTGTTAGCTGCGGTCCCAGTCGCCGGAATCCTCGTTATGACAAGTTGAATAATAAAACAGGAAGTCTAAAGTAATCTTTTCCCGTTTCATATACCTACTCGTTTGCTACTTTAGTGATGTAAAAATGTAAGCCACAATAACCATGTCAACTTCAACTTTTGACTACGGGTTAAAGATCTAATTGGAAATAGACTTGTCTGCGAACAATAGAGTAATAAAAGCTTAAAATAGCTTTGGCTAGTCCAAGCTTATTAATACTTTATCACGCAAGCAATAGAGTCGCTTTTTGATTAAATGTATTTCAATAGCAAGCCGTGAAAGTAATATTATTTATTCTATGGTACTGTGTAATCTTAACAGACTTGACAATCAGAATCTGATCACATTATTGTCAGCCGTTGACCAGTATTTCACTTAGTGTGGGCAGAGACAATACTGTTTATTAACTCGGACGCTACTTAAATGGTTCAGCAACAATGTGTAATAAACAGACAAACGTGCAAACAAACAATTTTAAAATACTATTGTCCGTAGATAACCGTTGTCTGCTGGTTTCAAGCAGAAATGCGAAAGTGTATATTAATAATGATTTACGATAAGTCTTTGACAAAAACATATTCATATTTTTAACAGATTTATCAAGAACCAAACTAAGCGTTATAGAGACACCCAAATCATGCAAGAATTGAACCCCGCGAGTTTTAAATCGAATCGTCAACATAAATACAGAAATACTATATTTGAGATTAATAACTAACTTCTAAAAAAAAATATCAACCTTCAAGAAAAGAGCGTACTCCCTTGAGTTGCAGGTGTCCATGGGCTACAATAGTCACTTACCATCAGGTGACCAGTCTGCTTGTTTTGCAAACTTTATCATAAACAAAATCACTGAATTCTAATTGCGGCCTAGATCCCTTAATTTACCACCTTTAGAGGAGGAATATTTTCTCAAAATTTTAGTAGGACGGGCATTGAGTACCAATTCAATTAAAAAAAATATTATTGAAATCGGTTTACAAATGGCAAAAATATCGCGTAACATATAAACAAAATCTGTAGAATTGAGAACCTCCTCCTTTTGTAAGTCTATTAATAAGACAAGTATTACTATATTAAACTAGCTGCACCCTGCGGTTTCACCCGATCCCGTGAGAATATCGGTATAAAAAGTAGCCTATGGTTAAATAATCCATATCGCAATCGGTTCAGTAGTTTTTGCGTGAATGAGTAACAAACATCCATACATACATACATCCTAACAAACTTTCACGTTTATAATATTAGTAGGATTTAGTGTTTAAATCTTTAGTAATATATTAAACCTCAAAGGTTTATATTTTAGTTGAACGCACCAACCACCTATCTAACTATCAGACCGATTTCAAAACTTCTTTCTGCATTTGAGAGCCTAATTCTAGAGGATGATCACACGCTATCACGCTTCGACAGTGACCGTAAACGTGGCTGTAACTGCGAAATGTAATGTAATAAATGCGAAACTTTGGATGGATAGATGTTTGTTACTTAATCACGCCAGAACAGCTGACCGGATCTGGATGAAATTTGGCATAGACATAGACTATAGTATGCAATAGCACATACTTGTCATCCAGGAAAAATGTACGGTTCCCGTGGGAAAGATTTAAATTTTCTAGCGAACGAAGTCACGGGCAATAGCTGGTGTTGTATAAAGGTTACTTTGTGACGTACGTATTTGGCCAAACGATGGCCTGTTTTTGGTTTAAATAATTATTTCTTGATAGGCTTGTTATTATTTATTAATATTTATAAGGAATTTAACTAATTTTATTAAAATTATTTTATTATGAATTATATTAAAGTCCACGAATGCTTGGATGATTGCTTTGTATAGGTGTGTAATAAATTGTGTTTTACAGAGGTTTATTTAGACTATTAATAAACTAAATATACAAATTTTTATTTCCAAATAAATCTTACATTCATTAAAATGGCAAATTAAAGAATAGCCACTAAGTTTATAACCGATTAATAATAAAAAGCCATAAATAAGATCTGAGTTTATTATAAACTAGCAACCCGCCCCGGCTTCGCACGGGTAGCAAAACATATATTGATTTTTTCCGACCTCTTCAACAATCATCGTCATTCATATTTTAGGCATTTTACACAAAACCTTCATAAATGAGACACCTAAACCTTCCTCATGAATCCCTCTGTATATTAATGAAAACCGTTTGAAAATCCGTTCGGTAGCTATTGAGTTTATCGCGAACAGACAGACAGACGCGGCGGGGGACTTTGTTTTATAATATGTAGTCATAAATATTTATTTAATTTTGAATAAATTATGTAATTGTTATTTCAGATGACTGTTTGTAAGCCGTCCTAACCTCACGAACTTGATTATAAGTAGGCACAAAAGGGACATAAAATACGTCTTTAAAAATTTTACAAAAAGATTTCAAACGTTAATCGCCGATTCAAATGATGCCTTATTTCCCACATTCCTTTTATAATTAAAATGGTTTTAATCTAATAAAATATTAAGTAAAATCATTTACTTCCTTTATTATTCATTCTTCTATTTGTTTTCCTTACGATTCTAAACAAGCATACTGGGATTCAGGTAGAAAGAGCTCACAGTTCCCAATGGATGTTTACGTTATTTTTAAAGAATTTATAAGTGAGTTATTATTTTTTTTCTTGTATCATTTTAGAAAAAAAAATAGGTCTACGGTAAGTACATATACGGAATATTTTTAAAGTTGAAATTTAACTCAAAAGTCCCCATTGACAAATAATAATAATATTTGGCAAAAAGCAGGTGGTTAATTGCAAATTTCTCTAGGGTGACGGTAGTATCATAGTCAGTGCAAGTCTAATTTGCTAAGTAATTTGTTGTACCTCCTTCCAATTTGTGGTTGATATGACGGTAAACTCCCTAATATTCTATGGTACACTAATATTTAAATTAAAAAGTCAGAAAAATGTATTCGGAAGAATCAATCAATCAGCCTATCATAGTCCACTGCTGGACATAGGCCTCTCCCAATGTGCGCCACAGCACCCGATATGTGGAAGAATGTATGTGTACTATCAAATATATACCTACTAGATGAAATCCCGGCTTCGCTTGGGTGAAATGTGACTCATAATACACAATCTTTTACAAAATGTAGGTAGATATACGTGTGAATCGGCCTTAACGAACTCAAGATATACGTGTGAATCGGCCTTAACGAACTCAAGATATACGTGTGAATCGGCCTGAATGAACTCACGATGGCATCCGCGTGGGGAACATGGCGACTGCCATTTGCACCATTAGAATTTAACAAAATACTCGACAATCCGAATTTTGCGGATATATGTTGTCAACTCAAAATCATAATTTTTTTATGTCTTATTATTCAGGCAAGGTTTCAATCGCGTCTACCGTACCCGTTGACCGAATTATTACCATAGATTATTTTAGTGATGTACTGTACGAAAATTCGGTAACTACTTCTGATTTATTAAAGATGGTTTTAATCACGTGTGTATTTCGGGGATGCCCGACGATCGGATGCGGCATTGCTTGTAGAACAGTAAATGTTTTAAACTTTTTTATGTCTATACCCAGGTATTTCGGTAAAATATACTCGATAAGGTATATTGCCTTCGAGTTTTGTACTATTATTTTCATTGTATTTAGAGTGAATTTTACCTACGCAAAAGGTCGTTTCACCCCTTGGTAAACGCTCCCCGTTGGGTCCGAAACTAGTCGGCCATCCCCTAAATACACGTCTGAGTAAAATTGTATATCTTTAATAAACATGAACACCACTCACGGAAGTTTTTATTCTAATTGGTTTTTATTTAGTCAATTACAATAAATATAATATTTTCGTAATCTTTACATCACTACCTATGGAGCTGCCCCAGAGTTCCAAGAGCCAACGACTATAACTTGGTTCTTATTAGCTTCCTCGATAGGAAAATGTTATCAAAATGTTTGGAAAGAGTCTACACATATTTGTATACAAAATATTGTGTAGGTTGATTTCTGAGACATGTCCAAACTCCACTTTAAAACTATTGTCTGAGCTTATGGCGTCCCAAGCGTGGGTTGAACTATCATCGGTGATTTTATTATTTGTTAAGAACCTCCATCTTTTTATAAAAGAAATATTTAACATCTAAATTGTCCATAGTTTTCTTTATGTCTTCATCTTTATTTTGACTTTTTTATTCTTGCAAACTCCAGTTTCTTCGTTAAAAAAACCATTTGATGGTTATTTTGTTGCGTGATAAAGTTACAAATTTAAATTTTGTTTCTATAAAATTTTATGTAGTGGTTAGTGTCGATAAGTCGCGGATACGACTCCCTTTTAGTGAAAATATTTGAATTTATTAATGTCTATTTGCATTGGTTTATATTTTATTTCAATTCAGTCAGAATAAGTCAGTCGTTCAGCTTCATGTATTCACAAAAAATGCTCTTTCTAGAACAACACTAGAACAGATAATGTTACCTATACCTCGTTTGGGTCTAGATTAGATAGCGATGTGTATATCCTGTATCCTGTATATTATAAGTTATACACATATTATTAATATATTTGAGGATCAGTTTGGCTGATAAAAGTTTAAATGAAAAACATCTTCAATCCTTTAACTGATCGAACACTTAAAATAAATATAACTGTATGAGCTATCTTCACCCTTTTTTACTCTTTAAATTATACAAACTATATCCAAATCAACCAGAGAGAATGCTGAGTTAGGACTAGCCAATGGTCTGAAGTATTTAGGTCGCCAAATAGCATGTAAGTGCGCAAGTTATCGAAATATTTAGTTTTTCGGATGACATTACGTCATCTTCCTTTAATAAAAACCTAAAGCTTACTGAATTTGTTTTTAAACATTATTGTAAACGATCGAATTATAGCTATTTCTTTGTGTCTCCTAAAGTACTAATAATATATGTGCATAAATATTTAATAAATTATTTTTGGTGAACACTATTTGTTAAAAAATATAAATCAAAATTTTATTAGTTCACGTTCAACGAAAAAGTTCTTGTATGTTGGGTATAACTGACAAAGAAATATGTGATAATGTCATATTTATTACTTCTGTTGCCCTCTCGATGATAAATAAAATTGGTGTTTAAATTTGAACTAAGGTGATTACTTTATATAATTTATTTTTGATGGATTCCGTAAAACAATTTGTGTAAGTTAGCCATTTATAAAATAAATACTCATAATAATCATTAAGCGGCGGAAGCGTAGTAGGCGTTTTACTTGCGATCACGTGGTGGCGGGTTTGAACCCCACCCATTGCACCTATGACTTGAACCAACTCCTAAACAAGCATTTGGCTTAGCTGGAGGGGTTAACAAGAATACTAGTAATGTGTAACCCACGTTTCTAGTAGGTAGGTATTTTTATATCTGATCTGATATCCAAAAAATATTAAAGTATTATTAAAATTTATTACAAAAACATATAAAAAAAAAATTGTAACGAACTCATGTTGTACATCATTTGCGTTACTAAAAAGAAGTTACTAAGAAATGATTAATCCCATTTTATTTTCTATTTACATTGTAAATCCTAGGCGAGGCATCCCTCTGGCTCCCTGTCGATCGACAAGTTACTTTGACAAATAAGTTAAAAAGTCCGCCGCGGTGTCTCTGATGCGCCCACGCATAGTCCGTTTGACAGTCGTTTGTTAAAGATTTCATTCGTTTTTTTTACGCCACTTAGCAGTGTGACAGTGTAATAATACTTGAGATATCTTGTTCACTTTTGTGGCGTTGTTTGACGTGTTTATTGGTTTTGATTTGTTCATATTAATAATGTGTTACTAAAATGATGAAATATTGGTTTTATAGCTTTTCTAGTCTACATCACTAAGAAACTCCTCGACACTACTGCAGACCGCAATGAAATTAAAATTAAAATTAAAGCAAAAAAACAGATATATTCTTGAGTAAGAATGCTAGAATTAGTTAGCGACTTTACTGTGTTGTACTTTACTATTTATTGTTTGTCATAACTAGAGATCGGATAATCGGATGCATATTTACCTAAAGTTATTTTTTGGATAGCAAATTATGGAAGCGGCTTCTAAGTATACTTTTATTTACGAATGCAGTTATATTGTCGCGTCCCTACTTGCGCACAAGCAAGTATAATTTGCCGTCTCACTCGCACTCTTACAAAATGCTTACATTTCCTGGGGTTTAATAGGCCCGATTTGACACTTGTTACAACGTAATAAGGTTGTTTTTGCTTCGTCAAAAATCACTTACAATAAAAGTAGGGAAAAGCAACTATTTTACGTTGTAACAGAGCAAGTGTCATTTGTGTCAATCTGGGGTTTATTACATCTCACGCAGTATAGGTACACTTAACTTTGAATTTCCTGGAATCGCGGGATTCTTTCGATAAAAAAGTGCTTTCCATAATAGCCAACATCTCAACTTTAGGTAAATATGCATCCGAATATCCGATCTCTAGTCATAAGATAGGTCATGTAAAGGTTTACTACCTTTATTGTTTTTAAAAAATGTAGTCCGGGCTACTACAGTGGAAAACAAGCTCAGGCTGCTTCATGTTTGGGTTATTGTAATGGAGTACAACCCATGGATGCTTAGCCCGTCAGGCATTGTCATAATAGTAATTGATTGGTAAGGGTCACTTAAAGGTCAAAATACATATATGCATACAAGTGCAATAATTTCACAATTACTCATATTATTAATAATTACATATTTACAATAAGTTGAAAAGAAAATTACAGTACAGTACAAATTGTATTAATGAGGAACTATGTTCCAAAAATATAGTAAATTACAGGAAGTCATAGACAAGTAGATATTAGATCAATTGAAATTAATAGATAAAATAGTAATAATTTATAGGTATGCCCTATAAAAGACAATGTTTGTTAACTTTTTTGTCAACATTATTGCACACTTAAATCTAACGGGAGTTATGCACACCATCGAATTCCTTATCTCAATACCTACCCACCAATAAAACATATTTAAAAATATCACCACTACTCGATGCTAAATTTACAAACACGGGCTCAACTCAAAATAAAACAAATATACTTACATACATTGTTAAGCAATAGGGAAATAACTACAATTTTCAGCGCCAAAACAAGATTAAAACACAAGATTCCTACAATATCTTTCGTCTAACTGCATATGAAAAGCTAATCTACACACACAGTAACTAATTAGTATTTCGCCTTTTCTGGAAAAAGTGTTTTTTTTTTAGTTAATACTTGTTAAGATCTGTGTGCGATATATGAATTTATTAAATGAAAAACTATGCGTAAAAGTTTTACATTTCTGTTTAGATATGTAGCAACTAAAGAGTTCACACTAAATAAATAATTAAGAATGATCGTGTTGAATTAATTAATAAATTCGCTTTTTAATTGAAAAATTTAAATGGAAATGTCCGAAATTTAAAACCTGTAGTAGGATCTATACACACTGGTTTTCTACATCATCTGCATCTAATTAAAGCTTACTTAAAATACTTATACAAATGGATGGATATTATAGACAGTTACTATTACGAATTCCTTCATAAGATAAATAGTTATCTTATACTACTAGCTCCGCCCTGCGGTCTCACCCACGTAAGTCCCTCGGTAAGTTTTCTAATTTTCCCCTTTTCTAACTTTCTTCATTATTTCTTTCATAAGAATCTTCTCATGATAAAAACAAACACAAAAAAAAGCATTAGCGAAATCGGTCCAGCCGTTTACAAGTGATGCCGTGAGCATGGGAAATAGGGATTCATTTTTATATATATATAGATAAAAAAATCTATGTTTGTTTGTTCGTATTTTATGAGCTGTCGTACCGTTCATTCGATCATCATGACATTTTGCCGACAAGTTGCCAGGTATATAGCAAAGAACATAGGGTAATTAGGGTACTTTTCATTAAGAAAACAATATTTTCCAGCGGCATGGAAAAATAACTTTTACTCGAGCGAAAACTAGTTTCGAATTTAATGTTCGTGTGGAGGAACGGTTATGGTTTCGCTCCAACACAAAGGGAAGATCCTCCGAGCAGGCTAGGTGATCATGCCCTACAGTACATGTCTGGAAGTTTTTCGGGGCGAGAGCTTTCATTGCGCGATGCAGGATTAGTAGTTCCTACGTAGTTTAATAACTTGACACATCTCATATACGGCCATCGGATTCCAAACTAGGCAGAGCCTGTACTATGGTAACCAGACTGCTCAAAAACATGGTTATATCATTATAATAATACGCGAAAAGAATTCTTTGTACCCCGTTTTAAGAAAATTTCGCGAACGTAGTAACGTGAATTTTGGAATATTTACAGTTTATATATAGAAGAAGCGCAGAAAGCTAACATTTTTAACAATATGTCTTACAACTCTAAAATTTTACGTGAAAACGGCTTAATGACATTACACGCGTCCAGTATATGTGATTACCTGTCATGGTAAGTAAGTCTATACATTAATAGCTAAAGTTATACTGGATAGCGAAAACACCTTGGTCGAAATTCGACCACCAAGCGATCTCTAATATTTCTAAATACACCTAGATACAGAACAAATGATCATGCTCATGCTCATCACACAATAATTTGTTCAGGGTGAGAATCGAACCCAGGACCTCTGGCTCAGCACTACTCAGCAGGCAGGGTCACTAACCACTAGACCATAAGCGTCACAAACTCACGTTCGCATTGATAATATTAGTTAGGATTTACTTATCATGTTCCAAAAAACTTACCAACATGTTGCGACGAAATTATTTCTCTGTTACAACATTTGTAGGTTTTACGTAAAATCTTCAATAACGAATTTATTGCATGATAATTCTGACACAGAGTAATAATGTGTGATGTTCATAGTGATTCTTCGTCGCTAATGATGGGGGCTTTCCAAACCTTAATTGGCCGAAATCTACTTATGTAGAATTTAAACGGACAGTTGATGATTAACAACAGTTTAATTTATTTATCGGTTTCTACGAAATTGGTGTCATGTGGTACCTTGATTTGGTTGTCGCGATCATTATAATCATCCGCTCGGTTACATGATTTCTATACGGGAAATTTTAACCCATGGGTTCCGATATTCCGTTTACACGGATTATTGTGTAATATAATTTTGCTAAGTAACGTAAAGACCAAATTCTTCTTCTGTAGATCAGTTGTAAAATAAAATGCTATGCAACTAACAATGTGGGCGATTAATACACAAAATGTCTCAGTCTCTCAGCTACTCGCAATGAGTTTTCAAATGAAAATAAAAGATAGGCCTTACTTCTCTTTGTCAAATCCAGCTAAACGGAGAAGTATCTCCAGCTTTCAGTAGACCACAGTTAAACATCACTACAATATTAAATTTTTCTGCTCGTGAATAGGGTCACAATGTCTGCATTTAAAGGTTTGTGACGTATAAGTAACATCATCTATATTGCAAGTATTTAGAGACACCAGTCACGGACTACTTCAACACAATCGCTAAATCGCGTAATTTTGAACATAGTGACTGAATTCGGACACACGCCAAAACAAGATGTAGCATCGATGTAGTCACAAACACATTGATCATCGATAATAAAAATAGTATGCGATGGCTCTTATAAAACTTCGATCTCCGTATTATGTCCATCTTTCATATAGTGATATAAGGCAAGGTTCTCACCGGATGTCTATTAAATGTCGAGGGTTGTAACAACCGGATAAAGCTAATAGAAATTTTGATTGCATACAGACTGTAAACAAGGAGATAGCGGCCAGTAAAGTTTATTATTAGCGGCATATTATGCTAAAGTTACATGCAAATATTTTAGCTTTATTTTAAATACAATTTAAATGAATCGTGACGTAATCGTGAGTGATTAGATGAAGTAATCAGCATAGTTAAGCAATACGTCATGGAAAAAGCAGTTAAGCTATTTCATGATGATGATGAAAGAATGTAAAAAGTCGATCCTGGCTGTCAGAAATGTCAACATATTTGTTAAAGTTAGTTGTTTTGATTATTTTATTTGTAAGGTACAGAAACAGACAACAGATTAAAAACTTCTTAAACTAATAGTCACCTTATACAATTTGTTAACCTGGAGTCCAATTACAGCTGTACACCACATTTACTGGTTGATTATCTTCCGTGAAATAAAAAATATTAGAGATGATTTACCTATTTCTAATTATAAGTAATAAGCCAGAGAAAAATTCCAAAAGCGAGAAAAAAAAAAAAATTAAAATTGAACCTATTCAACGAATCCCCAAATCGATATACTGGTATTACTGAAGATTGTATTTTTTTATAGTCACATTGGCATGCATATGGTTCTCTGTATGGATGTAGTAGGGTTGTATGAGTAAAATAATGCCTTTCCAATTCAGCTTCTTTTTTCTTACTAAGACATCTTTTTGGTTACATTTAGCTTAGCAGTTGCACATCGTTCACTCACTGTGTGGAGCTATTATTATTATTATATTTGCGCAAACGATTCGTCACACTCAATTGTTATTTTCTCCAATGCTTTACCTGAAATCTCACACAACAAACCACACACAGTTCAAATCATAAGAATCATAGCGAACATAATAAGACGACTGATGGTCACGGAAGTAGGAAAATTGCCAACATTTACAATTGTAATGGACTCGGTAGCCACCTGCTCAACTAGCCAATTTGGAACTTTGCATGGACGTAAATTGTTTTTCTAGCGGTAGATGTTATTACTGTGGATGCGGTATATGCAGTTTCTATATAAGGAACTTGTTAACGAGTCATTTCATGAGCTTGTTTTCTGGTAAGATAACGGTGTATATGCTATTATGATAGCAGTAATATTGTACGCATAGTAAGCATCACTGTAGCCTGTGAATATGAGGAGTGTAGGTTTCATTATCTTACATTAGACTCCTAAGCGAGTTTATTCGTAGGTGCTACGTACAAATTCTCATATGATCGTCCTTTTAACACTCTTTATACATTGGCATTTGGCATGACCTGTATCTATCTATATATCTATTCATGTGAAAGAATCTTTGGACGTTATTTGTAACAACTTCAAGACGTCCGTGTAACTTAAAAACACTTTTTTACAATCAAATTATTTTATAAATAGTCAAATCTTATTCTTTCTTCTCTAGGATGAAGGAATTTTTAGAGTTAAAATAAACTTGTAGACTTTATAAAGCTATAAAACAAACTTTTAAGATTTAATTTTTTTCTAGATTTTAGTTAGTTTTGCTATGAGAGCGTTTTTTTTTTAAATTTTTTTTATTGTTTATTGTAAATCTATTGAGACACAACTTAAAGAAATGCGGTTTTACACACTTGTGTATTTCGGGGATGTCCTATTAGTTTTGGACCCAACGAGGGCCCTTTGTCAAGACCTTAAGTAAGCGACCTTCCGCGACATAAGTACATAAGCCCGTTTATTCGTAAGTTCTTTTCTATTGGTGCACGGAGTGGCAATCTCTTCAGATCATATGATTTTGTTTTGTATAGTTCAATAAATAAAACTTATATTTTTTTTAAGAAAATAGTTACTAGAGTAAAATCTATCTACCAACTACACATTACTTCAATGCGGGGTAAGATTTTAACAGTAAAAATGGTAGTGTAGATGCCACAATCCATTTTCCAAAAAAAAATACTATAAAAGTCTGGGTTTCTGATCCATATTTCTTCCAAACTATCGTATTTGACTAATGTGTGTTTTCACGCTGAAATTACAGTTTCATCTCTTAATTCCGAAAAGACTAAAATTATCCGGTAATATTATTGCAAAAATGCAATTTGGCGATTAAAACTGTTAGCAAGTAGGGTGACAACAGTTCTTTTAATTACGGTTAGATAAAATAACAATCTACTATCCAAACATAAACACATTAACACAGTCATGCAGGCTTCCTTGCGATATTTACTGTTACAAAAACATACACATAATTGCCAATTTATCCATTAAGAAGCCGACATAATTACATCCTTCATTGACTATTCGTACTCTAAGTTATAATTAAGAAATTTTGCAATAAAATATTTTAATTATCCATTAAAGACAACCTTGGAAGATTATAATAATCCATTAGTGAAATAATTACACACGAATCCATTATGGACTCGTAAAATACAATGATATATAGAGGCTGGCTGATATGATTAAATATAAGTAAAAAGCAAAAGATACTAAATTAAATAAAACTCAAAAAGCGCTAAGCAATAATTGCGGCGGTAGACATTGCTTAGAAAATGTACCGCGTAAGCTGACAGTATACCACGACCTTTGAGAGCGTAATCTGAAATCTCACTTAAGGCATAATAGTGGATGTCCCATTTATATAATTTTTTTAAGTGAAAACTTCTTTGCACTTTTGCTATAAGGGAAAAGCACTGAACTCGTGACCGTCACGCTAATAATGCAAATATAGATCCACTAGAGGGCACTAATCTAAACATTGAGTTCTGTCTATTAATTAATGTCACCAACCTGCTAATGTGACGTTTTAAGTTCGTCGTTTCGTTTAAGTTTTCACTTCTGTCTGCAGTCCCATGACTGACTATTTTTTTATTGTATTAAGGGAGAAAATTTCGGGTTATTACAATTGGTTATGCTTCTGATTTTTGTTAAACTACTTTAGGCAAAAAAACCCTGTCGGTGCCAACGGAACCCTATTTTTAAGCCTCCGCTATCCGTCCGTCTGTCAACGGGCTATATTCCATGTACCGTAATAGGTAAACAGTTCAAATTTTCACTGAGAGTGTATTTCAACAACCAATAATTAAAATTAAACTAAATTCAAAAGTAAAGGAAAATTGTTAGTAAATTTTTATTATTAGCAAAACGCCACACACGAGAAAACGAAACGTGATTTTTTTGGCCTTCTCGTTAAATCTTGGACGTCTCGTACGTAGGGGGCAAACGGCAAATTTACCTGATGGTAAATGACTACAGCCGCCCATGGGCACCTGCAACTCAAGAGTCACAAATGCGCTGCCGGCTTTTAAGGGGGAGGTATGGGAAGGGTGGAAGAGGGGGAAAGGGGGGAAGAGGCGAATGGGGGGGGGAGGAGACGCTTAGGGCCTCCGGTAACCTCACTCACTCGGCGAAAAGCAAACTGCTTCACTGCCGGGCTTCTGTGAGGCCGTGATATCACATTGGTCGAGCCAGCCCATACGTGCATGGCTCTCCCACGATAAAACTTAGGGTGGTTTTTATAGTACTGATAAGGTCGCACATTATTCTTGTTATCACCAATCTAAGCTAAATGCTCGTGTTAGGATTGAGTTCACGTCAGTTGTGTACTGGGTGCGGATCAAACTCGCAACCACTCGATCGCACGTCTGACGACTTAGCTACCGCCGCTAAAAAAAGTTTTATAATAAATACAAATAATATAATACCATATCTATCTAAATAGTAAATTTATTACATCCTAGTTTCTCAGTAAATGAAGATTCAGTTATAAACTAAGATGATCATAACCACAAAGCATCACTCCTTACGGTACAATGACCAGATAACTGCAACCTCTTTTAGAATGAAAGTACATAAGAATTAGAGATCATTTTATACTGGCAGTTGAAAAATAGTATCCACGCACTTTTGAACTGCGGAATCCTTGCGTATGTTTTATATAGTGGGTCAAGTTATATTAGTTTTTAACTGTATATGGTTTATGTGAATTTCTCTCGTTAGATTTTAATAACAGAGTAAGAGCGTATATAAGATGGCTCTAAATCATAATAGCAATTATTTCAATAGTTTTTTGAGCCTACCGTAATCATTAGGTACTGTTAGAATTTCTTTATCCTATCTTAATAGGTAGATATTATAAGAGTCTACGTGCCTTAACGATTTTTAATCGGCCGATAGTTTGATGACTCTGGTAATCAGTATGAAGCTGTATAGCAGTGCGCAGATTTACGCGGATTCCTTGCATAACGTTTATGAAGCTTTCAACTAAACTATCGCTCGACTGTCGATCGATTGCATAGTCAGTATAGTGAAATAAGTGTTTCGCGCACTTCATAAACTTAAAACTCGCTCGATAGTTCTAATACGGGAGATGTTCGGTGATTACCACAACCAGTTTTATAAATCATTTTCTGCCTGCTCCTGGCCTTTACGTGCGATTCTTTTCTTACGAATCGGTCTAGTGTGCTATCACAAAACTGGATTATCGACCGAAAGTTTGATCACGATCGTCAGACGATAGCGACTAAACTATCGTCCGATTCAAGATCACCAGTGCGCGGGGACTCTAAATGCGAAAGTAAGATTATTTGTTTGTAACTCTTTCACGACTTAACTACTCAATCGATCGTCATGAAGTTTTGCATATACGTAGTCAGGGGTACAGAAAAGAAGATAGGATATATTTCATATAGAAAAAAAAAGTCAATTTTGCCATCGTAGGGTAGCGGGTTCGAATCCTATCCAACACACTACCGAAGTGTATATACTCCTAGCAGAAATGAAGTAAGTTTTTGTTAAGTTACTGGGCCTTGTGGTAGGTAATGTATTTGTTTTCCAACTTAGTGAAATAAAAAAAAAAAATATTCGATGTCATTATAGGACATGTGTCATTAAATAAACATGGCAAGGCAATAACAAAACATTCAACTTAGAAACATTCTGATTAAACAATTTTTTTTGGTTTAATAATTCGAATAACATTTTTATATATAAGCTTCTCTTAATTTACAATCGACAACTTCTACTATTCATTACATCCGGATATTCGAACTTTCTCTACAAACGTCAACTCTACATAGAGTAACGGCTTTACAAAACGAAACTCCAGATCCAGAACAATACAACATTATTTATCCACATTCCACAATAACTATGGGAAAATATTTATAAAAACAACATAATATATTCAAAAACCGTAACCAAAATCGATATAGAGATGACTCTATAACCCGCAGCTTTGTTGAAAAGTAATACTGTCTACATAATGGATAATATATCATTAATTTATAACCATTTATTGAACGCCAAGCAAATTGAATAAAATCTATGTTGAAGTTAATTTTGTAAATTATGTAATTTCGGCTTATTGTAATATTTGACTTCTGATTATATTCAAAACTTGTTATTACTTGTGGCTTCGCCTACGTTTGTTATGTATCCAGCATCTCAGCGAGATAAAATATTTATTGGGTTTTACTCCATGGTCAGCTTCATTTATTATTTATCATTCATATAATAAATTATATTTTTACAAGTAAATATACAGTCGCCTTTTATTATGAGCCAAATTGTTTAATTTCTTAGCATACTATAATTTATATTTTTTTTGAAGTGATAGGAATAAACAATCATTAACTACACTGTAGTCTGTACTCTAACTGTAACTGTAGTGTAGCAATCATTGACTGGCTTGATGGCCTAGTAGTTTGTGACCCTGACTGCTATGCTACAGGTCGTGGGTTCGATTCCCACTTGAGTCTGGGTGTTCTTTGTGTCCGTTGTTTGTATTCCTAATGCGGGAGTTGTCTTTAAAAAAAAAGAAAAAGGGAAATATTAATTGTAGTGTATGTAGGGTAGAACTAAATCATAGTTGTAATCATTGTCTCGTACTCACTGTGGAGTCAGTACTGCGTGAGCCACGAGCGAGAGCAGACGTGTTAACCTGCATATCTAAAGTGAGTAACGGAGCCAATGTTCATGTGAACATACACGAACCAGGAAAAGACTTTACGACCGTGCCTTATCTACTATTTATTGTATTAAGACCAAAAAGACAACTGTTTACTAGAAAGTTATTTACTTTGAAGAAATAAACATAAAAATGTATATATGATACATTTATAGTATTAAATGTATATCTCATCGTATGTAATCATTTGGTTTAGATATTTTTATAGAGAAAGCAAGCGTTTGGACCTCACTTTGAACCCACTAGCCTCTGGATTGCAAACGGCTTTAAAATGTAGGGATTGATATACATCCGAGACTGTCTATCATAGTGAAGTTAACCGCCACCACATACCGCAAAATAATAAGTCACAAACTTGCAAAAAATTATCTAATAGCTAACAGAACTTAAGTACAGAAAGCTCACTTAATGGAAACACTTAGAGAGAGAAACACTAGTTACTTTAAAAGGAATAAAATCAATAATATAATCCATATCCAATAAAATATTTGCATCTTATTAGTTCGCGTAATTTAAATTTCTAAAAAAACTTTGGTTTTATGGGTTCCATTTCTCAAAAGGAAAAAAAGGAACCCTTATAAGACCCTTTTTCTCAGGAACCCGTGGACGCATCAAGTTGAAATTAATACCAAATACTTACCTATGTCTGCGGTCCCTTGAAGCTGTAAAAAACTCTAACTTCTAAGTCATCGTAATCAAAAGATACGGTCATTAAGCCATATATTTTAACAATTTGAACCATTGACCTAGTCAAAAAATTAGGTAAGAAGCAAGGTCACACAGCACAAGTAAAGGAAAAAATCCGAAAGTCGTTAATTTGTTGTTATATCACTTTAAAAAATAGTTTTTGTGTTAACAAACGTATATTCTGCGGTTGAAAAGTTAACTTCGTCGTTGATCGATATATGGGAGAGTATTTTCAGAACCGCAAAGTTTACTTTGTCTTTCGGAAAGGTAGGCAAAAATCTTCGAGAACTGGTAGTACTCGGTCCGCGGGCAGACTAGCACTTTGCGATTTTTTGGTATTCATAGTAATTAAAGATATACAGTAGGTATGGTGCCTATTACTGACGTGACAGGAAGCTTCCTTCGTTGATAAAGGGCCCCCGTTAGTTTGAAACTAGTCGGGTATCCCCGAAAGACACATTTTATTTAATCCATATATATTTAATTATATATGTGTAAGTATTATTTGAATGTAAAGCATAATTTCTGTAAAATTTTAACTCATCGGTTATGTTAGGGGGCAACAGACAAACCCTGACCTCCCAAATCCATCCGTATAAGTGTTATCCCATCCTTCCCTTCGTATTACCTTTCCTTTTTAATATACTCCCAAATTTCCCATCTTTCATTCCCAAAGTGCCCGGTTGACGACAATAGACTGGCATAATGTGAGTTGGACCATATTATATTTGGCAAAATGTGGCTGTTTTATACATCTCTGCCTACCCATTGGGGGGTATAGGCGTTAGTATATGTATGTATTCATGGGCGTTTTATGCCCCCCCCCCGTGGGCTAAGAGCTGGGTATGCCCATGTATGTATTTATGTATTTATTTAACGCATGGAGCGCGCGACACTGAACTGGTTCAAGCCGGCTGAGATTGGTGAAGGTGAGGACGGAAATCAAACTTGCTGGTAACAATGATGAAATCGATGAATTGTTGAAAACCTGCTGCGGATTTAAGCCTTATAATAAGAGTTTTATCATATATTGTCATTTGGCATTGACAAACATCCGGGAAATGATTTAAACAATGATTTAAAACATTCTTAATTTTGTAGTTCATACACAAATATTTGCAATATCCTGTAATTTATAATTAAAATGTTACTTGTTGTTAAATAGTTTGGGTTTTGATTGCGTTATGTTTTATCCCATATTATTAACCGCTTACAATCAGACGAGTTATTTGCCAACATGGCCGACTATATTGTTTATAGAAAATCATTTAATAGTTTTCTATATACAACTAAGATTATTTGCCTATGTTGCGGTAGGTTTAAGATTATACATTTAATGTAAACAGCCAAGGCAAATTGAAAGATTTAACCGATATGACTCCGGCGATAGTTAAATATATTATGTAGTTTACATTATCTTTAAGTACACGATCGAATCAGCTTAATTATCTATTTGAACAAATTGTAGGCACGCCATTGATACAAGTAATAGTTTATTTACTTAAATATTTTAGTATCTCAGTTCTACATCGAGGCATGATTTAGAATAACTCCTTTACACTAAGGCAAATTTTAATTAAGGCTTTAGTTATTTATTATAATAGCAGTGGGTGCTTAGTTTAGGAAATATTGGGTACTGGCAGCGCCTCGCGGTTTCACCCGCGTAAGTCCCGATCCCGTAGGAATATCGTGATGAAAAGTAGTCTATATGTTAATCCAGGTATCCAGCTGTCTACATATCAAGTTTCATCGCAATCGGTTCAGTAATTTTGGGGTGAAAGAGTAACAAACATCCGTCTATCCATCCAAACTTTCACATTTGTAATATTAGTGGGATAGTGGGATTAGCTTCTGTACCACGGGTTCGCTCGCTTTTGTGTTTTTTTCTTGACGCAATGTACCCAATGAGCTTTATGTACTTATATGTATGCAAAGTTTCATAATGATTGACTAAGTAGTTAAGGCGTGTAAGCGTGTAGAGGGCTGGCACGACCGGCGTGAAACCACGGCCTCATAAAAAACCGGAAGTGAAGCAATGCTTGTGTTGTGTTTCGCCGAGTGAGCGAGGTTACCGGAGACCCTAACCCTTCCCTCTCCCTCACTTCCCCTATTCCTCCTTACCCTACTCCCACCTCAAAGGCTGGCAACTCACTTGTGACTCTTACGTTGCAGGTGCCCATTGGCAGCGTTAGTCACTTACCATCAGGTGACCAGACTGCTCCTTTGCACCCTATCCGCACATTTTACTAGGATAAAAAGTAGCCTATATGTGCTATTCCAGACTATAATCTATCTCTGTGCCAAATTTCATCCAAATTATTTCAGTTGTCTTTGCGTGAAAGAGCACCTAACAAACATCCATCCATCCATCCTCGCAAACTTTTATTATCAGTAAGAAGTTACATGTACAAGTTTATAACAATAATATCCTTCTTAACACGTGAAAACTAATTAAAATATATTATTGATGATTGGTTATTAATAATTTTAAATACTCGCATCATTTTAACCTTACACAGGAGTTCATGGGTCAATTCTCTACAGAAATACAACAATAATAATATAAGCGCTTATAATACGTCATTTTCTAAACAATGGAGGTGCTACCTTGGTCGACCGGTTTTAACTCAAATAGAAATAATAATGTGTGATTTTCTTTAAAACATTCAATAGCACTCATATACCCGAGTATATACGGGAGATACTTTGAGTACGTATGTACTTAGATTAAAGCACAAATCGTCACCGCCAAGAGACACACAGACAAGAGAATAAATTCAATCTAGAATGGTCACGTACCTACTCCATGGTTTTATAGTAATTTTGGCATTGTTCAGTTATAATAATAATAATAACTCCACACATCTCACACGCGGGCCGTCTGATCCCAAACTAGGCAGAGCCTTTACTATGGTAACCAGACTGCTGATAAACATACTTATATATTTCTAATTGTGTTTGCCAGACACAGAACAAATTATCGTGTCCATCACACAATTATTTGTCCTGGGTGGGAATCGAACCCACGACATATGGCTTAGCAGCTTATCTCTACTAATAAAGACCAGATGAAAATTGAAGAAAATTATTGCTTCCCATGATTTCTCAAACTGATTAAAGTAATTGTTGTAAAATTAAAATTTTATTTGGTGATGTGACTGTACGTAGTATGCAATATTTTTTTCATCTATATAAATAACGTGGACACTAACGGTGGGGCTAGTCCACAAATTGAAAGTCACGCAGCGGGCTATGAAGCGAACTATGCTTGGAGTCTCTTTGAAGGATAAATTTCGTAATGAGATCATCCGACAAAGAACCAAAGTTACCGACATAGCGCGCAGGATAAGCATGCTGAAGTGGCAATGGGCTGGGCACGTATGCTGAAGGACCGGTGGCCGTTGGAGCAGATGGGTCCTAGAGTGGAGACCGCGAATCTTCAAACGGAGGGTAGGACGCTCCCCAGCCAGATAGACCAACGACCTGAAGAAGGTAGCAGGGATGGACTGGATGCGGACGGCGGAGGACCGGGTGCTGTGGCCCACATTGGGAGAGGCCTATGTCCAGCAGTGGACTATGATAGGCTGATTGATTGATATAAATAAAAATCATTGTAATTTATGTTTGTCTTCTATGCATTTTTAAACCGTTGATGAGATTGTGATGAAACTTTAGCAGTGTGTTTTCAGAATGTGTTTAAGGGTTACTGGCTCAAAAATTTTAGTTGGTTATCATATCATTTGACTACGACTGGACGGATTCAGACTTTTTCTTTTAAATGTTATTAATGGTGCGAAAACAGTGTTATGTTATATTATTTTACTTAATATGTATTTTTAACTATCTGGTGATTTAAAAGAGTGGCCGTGAGTTTATTTACCCGATGTTTTCTCACAAGGCACAACTACTAGGAAACGGGCGGTTTTAGGTCGACACCGGTAAATAGCGATGTTATTATATCTATTTGCAACATGGTGTTATATTTTTACTTTTCACAAATCAACCTATTGTTGCGGTGATATTATGTTTGCTCTATAATTTTAGTTAACAAACACGTTTCCAAACAATTTTATGAAGACTTTGATAAAGGTAAAAAATGGAAAAATTGCCCGGAGCATTTGTATTAAAAGACCACAAAGTTATTGAAATTTGAAAAGGACAATGCCTGTCTGGTCAGTGAGTAATAAACAAATATTTTTAGCCTGTTTTTTCAAGAAAATAACGACAATTTATTTACGAACATAATTGCTGGTTGGCTCTTTTTGGTCGGTCGTTCTTTTTAACCGTTTTATACGTGAACAAACCTTTAAAAGGAAAAAAAAAACAATGTGTTTTGTTCATGTCTCGCACGGTACAGGTCAAATGTCAGTGTTGTTTTCTTAAAAATATAATGTCGTCAAGCTTATCTCACCAAGATAAAATCAAATGACACTTTAGAAAGACGTATGAGGCCCTCAGATCGATTCATCGGTTCCTACGTGTATCGATTTAAAGATCGATGCTTAAGGGTTTTTAATTGACAAATTATTCGAGAATTTTAAAGTATTATGTTGAGGGTTTTTTTACAGTGTACTTTTATGTTTATATGGACGGAATATTTATGGACACTTTGTTGACAAAGTTGCTAGTCCACTGCTATATCATTCGTAGAATCACGTCCATGCGTAATCGATTGTTGTTTTTAATCATAACGATTAAATCAAATCAATGAAATCTAAACCGTTTTTGAATTGTCAGGAGTAGGAGTCAGCCAGATTAAGTCAGTCGTGAAGCTAGTTGCCTGTTCCAATACGTAGATCCTATGAAGAAGAACAGGCAAGAAACACTAAGGACACTCTTTTTCAAAATATTAAAATTAAAATTTTCTGGTTACATTGCTTATAAGCGTAAATGAAATGTGAGGACAATGTAACATATCTACTGTTCTAAAATATAACCAGACAAGCAAATTTCTAATAAATTTCATGGCTGGTCATCTTCGAACTGCTATTTAAGTAATAGCAATCCGGCAGCCCCGACCAACCAAATAAAATTATATTCAGTTTACAACCTCAAAGGAGGTAAATAAGGATCACTCTAAGGATATAAATCAACGAATTGTGACAGTCAGAAAACACCAGCTGAAATATCTCAAGAAATACTTTGCTGACCAGGTGTGACCGGTGACTGGTAAAGTCAGAATAAATTTGCACCTATTCACTCAACGATTTGAAAGACATAATTACATTACTAGAGACAGAAATAAATTAGTACAACCAATATTTAGATTCACAAAAGTGCAAACATCTTTCATGGGGTACTCTGTATTAAATTCTATAATAAAATACCTCCTAATATTCTTCAACTAAATGAGAAGAAATTTAAAACTTGCATTAAACGCACACTATGTAAACAAGCATATTATAAACTAGACGATTATTTAGTTAATAAAAATGCTTGGCTAAATGCTGGTCCTGCTCGACAGCCACGCTGTAAATGAGTGGTGGTCTTAAGAAATATGAATATTCACTTGTTTAGTAGTTTTTATCTGACATGTTATTTATTAATAATTTAATCATTATTATTGACATTGTTTTTGACAACAACACTGATGACAACTTTGCAGAAGATTGACATTATCTTATATTTTGACACCAATTTATATGTTACATTTAGTAAATTTTGAATTGTACATGTGAGAACTGTGTAGTCAATAACATATTAAGTTAATTTGCGATGTTGCCTGGCAGTCCTGAGTATGCCGTGTCCGCTTAGACGCCCTGCCGATGGTGGCGTGCGTGTCGGGTCGTTCGACTCCCTTTGATATCAATTGATATCATATGGTTGAAGTGGACGATGGCTGGAGCGTGCGTCATCCTCGTGAACGAGTGCTGTTGGTTGAGACTTGTCATTTCTGAACTGCTATTACTTACATATAGTAGTAGTTTGCGCGACTGTTTATAGTTTAGAACAATACATTGTCCTCACATTTAACTTAAGGGTTTGACAAAGAGTCTATATGGGACCTGAGATCACTTTGGTCTTTTCGATGACTTATTCATCTTTTGCGGTACGGGTGAATACACCCGTTTTCTACTACTCCATTTCTGCAGCTTTTTAGTCTAAATCACCTTGTAGAAAACACATACGTACATGTACTAAAGCCCGTATCTCCGAAGCGTAGGGCCTGTATCCCCGAAGCGGTTGGCAAAGGAGTATTTAATACCCATATTTTAAAAAACTATAGTTTGACAACACTCACGTAATATAGATAAAAAATGGAGTTTAATGAAAGAGAAATATAGGTCAGAAGGGAAGGAAGCAAAACTGCCACTCCAGACAAGAATGCTTTATCGGACTGTAGCGAGCGTTAACTCAGAGCGTCCTCTATTTCTTCTAAATGATATATTTATATACATTCATCATACTAATATTATGAAGAAGACGAAAGTTTGTGCGGATGGATGGATGTTTGTTGCTCTTTCACACAAAACGGCTGAACGGATCTGGATGAAATTTGGCACAGAGCTAGACTATAACCTGGAACAGCACATAGACTACTTTCTATCCCGGAAAATGTACGGTTCCCTAGGGATATTTCCAAGCAAACGAAGTCGCGAACATCAACTAGTTCGAAATAAAAGTCTATAAGTTGAAACCGTTTATTCGCAGCGATTAAAATATAAAAGTCTATTCTAAGGAATATAATAATACACTCGTTTACTCCTAATCACAATTTATAGGCCGTATACTTTAATATCTACATGTCTTCTTGATTGTGTTTCATGTAATTTGAAAGACGGTACAATTAAAATGATTTTAATGCTGTATAAAGTTTGTAATAATGATAATAGTCCTAGTACAAGGCTAATGTAAGTGGACATATGTACTTGTTTATTTTACAGAAGCTTAAATGTCAATAACAAATTGGACTTGTTTAATACATTACTATTACTGAACTAAATTGAGACGCACGGTGCCATCTTTTTACGATTAGAGGAAATCATAAAGGGTCACGAATATTGAGATGCACGCAATCTTTTGACAATGCACGGAACTAATAGTATAGTTATAGAATGACCCACATTATATTTTATTAGAAAATTCCAGAGTGGTTTCGAGTATTCGCGAAATGTTACGAAATCTCTGTGAAATAACGTTCGGAGTATAAAAGGCTAGTTGCATTGCCGTATTAATTGAGTTGTAGTTGAGCGAGCAGTGAGTAAATAAGTGCGATAAGTACAAGTGAATAGAGAAGTGGAAATAGTAATCATTGAAATAGTAAGATTTATTGTAATTGCGAATTATTAAAATAATTTTGGTAATAAATTGGTGTACTTTACTAATCCCGAACCTCAGCTCGTAACATTACTTAGTATGTACTAATTACGTTGATGTTTAGTTATAATTGAAGGCGAAGACAAGGATCATATAGGTTTGGGAGGATGTTTCCTTAAACACATCGAGGCCATCTTATCAAGTTCCTTAAATAGATTGATGTCAGTTTCCCAAAGCATTTTTATAATTGCTCGGAATTGTAGTTTACTTTACAAACAATATTCAAGTGGATTTGCAGTAATCATATATAAATTTATTCACAAAGGCCAAAAGGCGAGGGTTCAATTCCCATCCAAGACAAATAATTGTATGATGAGCTGTGTAAGTTTAGGATCAGAGGCCGTATGTGAGGTGGCTTAAATTACGGTTATTAAAAAAACACTTAATATTAAGGAAAGATAATACCAATGAACGCGTAGGGCTAGGAAATAAAATCTTACTTATCTTACTACTATTATATATGCGAAAGTGGATGTTTGTTACTCAATAACGCCAGAACTGCTGAAAGGATCCGGATGTAAATTTAGCAAACAGATAGATTATAATCTGGAATAGCACATATGCTATTTTATATCTCGGAAAATGAACGAACGTCACGGCTACTAAACAATATTTCACCAATTCAATTATTTATGAATAAGTGGCGGAAGCGTAACGGCTTATTCGTTGCACTTGCGGTCAAGAGGTTGCGGGTTTAAACCCCATGTCTACTATTGACCTGAACCCTTGCCTAACATAAGCATTTAACTTAGCTGGTAAGGGTAACGAGAAAAGAATACTAGCAAAAGTTGTTAAGTCTTTACATTTGAGTCGTTTAAAATTACAATAAATAAATAATTAATTGTGATCTTTAAAGACGAGAACGACTTCTGTTCCTAAACTTTTTTTTTATAGTTACATAATCTGTGAACCTTTTTACAATTTGAGTAGGTACAATATAAGACACAATGATCGTACAAAGGTGCGGTTGCGCCGCTGTTTTTCTAGCTAGACTACGGAGTAGTCGGTATTAATGAGAAATAGTGTCATTCCCCAGGTGTTTAATAAATCAGGTCATTATTTGCAGCTTTATTATGACTTAGATTATATAATAATATTAATAATAACTTAACACATCTCACACACGGCCGTCGGATCCCAAACAAGGCAGAACCTGTACTATGGTAACCAGACTGCTGATAAACATACTTATATATTTCTAAATACATACACATTATAGATAGATTACACCCAGACACAGAACAAATGGTCATGTTCATCACGCAATATTTGTCCTAGGTGGGTATCGAGTCCGCGACATCTGGTTCAGCAGTCAGAATCACTGATCACTAGACCAACCCGTCATATTATACATCATTACATATTACCTACAGATAACTATTTTACCATGAACTTTACATTTTTCATACTGTTTTTATATAATCTTAACACGCAGACATCTAAGTACTTAACATTACAATATGCTAACAACCACGTCCATTTCTTCAATTGCCTTGTCAAATCTCCACTCTGAGAAACAGTAAGTTTTAAGAACAGACAGACATTCGGATTAAGGGGATTAATATCAATCATACCACAAATTGGTGGTTACGCCACTGCTACCAGCCAAAGATTAAGTGGGTCTTCGATGGCTTACGATTGTAACCTGTAAGTGTTATTGACATTTGGTAAAAGTTAATTGTGATCTAGTGTGTTGAGTGTGTGCTTATGTGTGTTAGGTAGTGTGCGTGCGGGTGTGTGTGTGTTTAATACTTGTGAGAGTTAAGAGCGGATGCTAAAACCTGTCAAGTAAATAAGAATCAGAGAAATCTTTGAAGTAGCTGCTTCAGTTTTTGTTGTTTTACTATTTTTATTTGTACTGCGAAAAGGACAAGTAATTGTATGGATTGATAGTAAGGAATTATTGAGGCCAATCACAAGTTTAAGTGTTAGTTTTCAATACATTTCGAGCTCTTATCAAAAAGCAGAGTCTTTCCTGCAACGCCTTGGTTGCAAGGGTTTCGTGGTATAATGTGTGATAGTTTTGATTTACAGCGACAGTTTATTTTTAATTACATAAAAAAAATGTACTCTAAATAAAACTACAGCAACGTAGACAAAGTCTATTTAGAAATACAATATTAATACTGCATCACTGAGATTTATACAAAAAAAAATAAAAAACCGGGCCAAGTGCGAGTCGGATTCACGCACCGAGGGTTCCGTAAAATATTTTTAATATATGATGTAACTAAAAATTACTAATATCTATTACGTTGCTTCGTACCAAATTTCAAGATTCTGAGTTCACGGGAAGTACCCTGTACGTTTTGATTCCCTTGCGAGTGTCGAAAATTTGCGGAAATTTGCGGCATAAACGACTGTATTATTTGTTTACAGCTCTAAGGGACAGTAGATTTGAGTATTTGATATAAATTTTAGCTTGATACCTCCACGCGTGCCTGAGTAAAGGGTCTTGACAGACAGACAGACCTTCGGACGGACGGACAACAAAGTGATCCTATTAGAGTTCCGTGTTTTCCTTTCGAGGTACGGAACCCTAAAAATACTTTAAACGATTCTATTGTATATAAAATAGTGAAAGTTTTGTTTTGAAATACACAACAGTTTGGAAATTAATAACACTAGTAAAACAAATTTATTCTAAAATATTCAGCGATGAAATTTTTAGCAAATTTATAATTTTTACCTAAAAAAATTAAACACTTTTAGATGTTAAAGAGATTAATGTCCAATTGTACTCGCGAAAGCCTAGTGTAGCGTATGACAAATTGAAAGGTCATTCCAACCCTTGTTAATCTCTATAGGCCCCGAAACACTTACATAAATACAACCGTGTGTATATCTATCAAAACTATGAATATCGCCGACGGATGTTATTATTGTAATACTAATAAAATCATAGTCTAGTAAAACTAAAAAAAGAACCGCTTTTAATGATCATATGAGCTCAAACTCGAAAGACTTACTAGTAGCCACTGAACAGGCCAACCACCATCTCCTGCCTCATCAGATTGGCTCTAAGATACCAAATTATCGTACTGTCATTCGAATTACATATACATAAGAAGTTTCATTTAGTTACGACAATCAGAAGTAGGTTACAATTGAGTTCTAAGATTTGTTTACATTGTTAGATAGGTTTTTTGAAAATCTGCCCCTCAGTCCCCCTTTGGGGCAATATCCCCCATTCACGAACTTAACCTTAATTTTTGCCCTGTTGATTTATCGTCCAAGTTTGAAAGCAATCGGTGCTTAATTGCAACCTCTATCGTGCCGGTAACTAGACCTTCTGTGAAGAAATTTTTGGAAAACTCGACAACTGGTACAAAACCAATAGGTAGATTTTTCTTCGAAATCTACCTAAAAATCGTGTTATAAATCGTGTATGGATGCTTAAAGGTTACCAGCCCAAAATAATAATATATAAGATAATTGGGTCAAAATGTTCATTGACCAAAACAATGGGTCAATGGTTCCTTTATATTATTATTTATTACCTACACGCAATAAGAATCAAAACTACTTAGTATTAATAGTATCAAAACACGAACATATATCAATTTGACCACCAACGCGCTCTTCCTCCGCTCAATTACATTATGGCCAGTTTTTTTTTAATTTATTACCGTTGTACTTATTGTTTTAATTACAAATAAAGAATTATGCCGCCCAAATTACTATATCGGTATGATTTAGAATGGCTTTCTATTGTACAAATTATTTATATTAATCAATAATCTTGCCCCCAAGGTACTAGCGTTAGGCACGCCTATACGGTGTTTCTTGGACCATCATTTTAGTTTCGAAAAGCTGGGGAATCATGTTGATAGTTTTAATGTACTTTCACTGACCTTACACTCGGATTATATTAGTGGACGGTTATAAAAACTGTGTTTTGTTATTAATATATTTTATATATTTGCATTTTTAGAGTTCTTTTCTCGAAGAGTGAAACCTTCTTGGTAAGGGTATGTCTATTCGTCATCAGGCTGTATCTACAGGACCGTCAGTAGGCCTTCAATTTCAGTTTTCACACAGCAGTTATAGGTAACTATATCTATCACTATTAAAAACAAATGAAGGGAAATCCATATATATCAACTTGCCTAATCACGATTTTACTTAATAACAAATATTTGCATAATTAGGTATGTTATACTAAGTGGGCCTCTTCATCTCACAGCTTGCGTCATGATAAGCCAATTCTCAACGCCTATAAGCAGTCACAATACCAGTGTATCATTTGTGTTTTCAATGAATGGAAGTCTGGTGACTACTCACTAGGTTAAGGTGTTTCCCCCAAGTATGGCAACCGGCTTGAACAGAAATCTGCTGTGACCTATGTTTTTGATATTTTTTTCAATTTAGTCTTTATTTCTGTTCTAATTGTATTAGGTATATCACTACCCTAAACTAAATTAACAAGTAATTTAAATGTAACATGGTGAAAACACAAATAATTATAATCATAGTGGAACGGAACCCTTCGCGTTAGAATCCGACTCGCGCTTAGGTGGTATTTTTTAAACATCTAGGTGGTAAATCTACGACACACCCAATGGTAAGCTGTTACCGTAACTTATAGTTTCTTGTAGTGTACGATGTTTCACGTGTCCCGCCCACCTACAGATAATTGAACAACGTAGAAACCGGGACAAAGATTATTCGCCGTTGTCTCGCTCTTCAAAACCTTTTACAGCTTTTTTTTTTTGCACGATTTTATCAGCTTCACTTCTAACTATTATCAAATCTTGGAAGTCAATTTTAAACCACTTCCCATTGTCGTATCGAAATAAAACTGTGTGGGTACGTGGTTTGGATGACCATAGTATAGTTTGGTATCTAGGAGCTGATCTGATAATGGAACCTGGTGGTTATTAAATTAGTTAAACTCTTCAGTGGCTTTTGGGAAACTCCTCAAGTCTGGGATCATGGAATTCGATTATATGATAAGTCCATTGCCTGATGAGGACCTCATGATCGTGATACAAGCGTGATTTTAGGTTTCTTAACGACATGTCTTTGCGGCTTTATTTTGTTATTTGTGTTATGGTTGTGTGATTCTCTAACTAATGTAGTCTAAGAATTATTTTCTTGATTTTGTTAAAACTAAATAGGCCTAAATCTCTAAGAACATTTTGCGATTACGAAGTTTAGTTTACAATCACGACTTTGAAATATATCGATATACGGTTGATATTTCAAAGTCAGTTCAAAGCATTGATTTAATTCCATCCAACGTTTTGGGTGATTCCAGGTTAGGAAAAGGACATACAGAACCCTGAGAAAATATAACCCTACTTATCTTATCTGGTAGTCAGATAAAGAGACACCTTAAAATTATATTTCAAACTAGTTCCCTATCTTACATGTAGGTATAGAAATTACTAGCATGTTAGTATATAATTAATGCCATAATATGCTACCTATGAAGTTATTTTATCAATGTGTGGCGGCAATTTGCAAAATTACAGCTTTTACAACGTTAGTGATTAGATATAACGGTGCATAGTGAAGTGCGTTGACTGATAGTCGATTTTATCGATTTTGAAAAATCGACTATTATGTAGATGTTTTTTTTCAAAAACTGGTGCTCGCTTTTTGCGTTGCTCTAGTATCATCGTGATGTTACTTCGTTTTGAACGGATGATCTAACATAAGCATACTTATCAAATCAAACTGGCGGTATTGAGATCTGTTAAAGAAAACTCTTCGCTTTATATCATTAGATTCTTGTTTACAGACCAAACAAAATTGCGCCTGATTTCTTATCAAAAAATATCGCTTTTGTGTTAAAAAAAATGTGTGTGAAGGCTCGAGACTTCCCGGCATCAGCTAGTTCGGGTTACAGGTATACGACTCTAACCTGCTCGAGCTCTTGCTTACACTCCCCAAATCCATCCGTAATATCCTTATTACGGATGGATTTGGGGAGTGTTTGAGAGCAATATCCCTTACCTTCCCTCCATACCTACGATTCCCCTTCCAATATACACCCAATTTTCCCATCTTTACTTCCCAAAGGCTTGCCCTCTATTACATGAGTGTGACCAAATTTTATTTAGTTGGCATAATGCGGATGTCTAATACCCCCTTTTAGGTTATAGGCGTGAGTGTATGAATGTATGTAATTTTTATGCTTTTAAATCTTTTAGTTTTCGTTTGTAGACCTTTAAGTATGCCCGTCAAGTAGAAACATGAGCGAGATAGTAAAGTGAACACAAAAGTAGATTTTCTAATTTTATTTTCATGCTGAAGTAAGTTCGCCTGATTAGAAAGCGTAAACTATGAGAAATCTAGGTTTAATTCATGATTATGAACAGATTGAGTTGTCTTAAACCTGTTACTTACATGATTAAAGTTTATGTCATAAGGTCGTGTATGTTTACAATGTAATAATAGTACTGTTTTAGGATTATATAGCTTTTGAATATTTTAATAGCCTGATAAAATATTTAACTAGCTTTAATGCAAAATAGTAAAATTAAATAATGTTTATGTTTCAGTCCATTGCAGGCTAGTCTACATCGTAAAATAGTAACAGTTATCGCTATCATATTTTAAGAATGACATATTATCTAAAGATTTTATCGAGTATTTAATGTTATTACAAATTGCAAGTTACCTTACAAAATTCACGACAATATGATGTCATGCGTTTGTAATTAAATATGTTTAATAGCGGGCTTCTTTATAAATAAAATATTTTAATCATTGCATAAGGAACCTAATTAGGTCTCACGATTCATTGGTAAGCCTTATTTTTTTTATATATGACTTTTGTAATTTATTTTATTAGCGTATGCATATGATGCCCTTTTTTAATATATTTATTTACGATTATGTTAATATTATCTGCTTATAAATAAGGCACGTAATTACACAAAAGGTAGACACAAGGCATATAATTAAGTCTCAGTAGATTTCTACTTGAGCTAGGGCAACCTACACGGTACCTGTAAGGTATGTAGTTGACTAGCACAACAAATGAAATTATTATCTACGTATTAACGGGAATTAACGCGATCACGGAAAGGTATTACATACCTCTGAATTGCCTGACGTTTCGACCAGGTTGCACTGGCCGTGGTCACAGGCTGACTGTCTGTGACCAGATCCGTTATCCCGTTAATACGTAGATAATATTAAATCATGGAACGCAAAAGTTTAAAAATGAAATTATGTGAATGCATTTCGGAAAAATGGTTCTAAGCCTCTTTACCCGTGTTCAAGAAACTATAATAAAAGTTTTGCTTCATTTGGGTCTAAATAGCGATGACATACCAGAATAATAATATATTTTATTATCGTGGTAATGAGAGCTAATTCTCTAATAGGAAATGGGATAAAAAAGATACGAATGACACCACTAGTGAATGGTATTGAAAGTGTTTATTGGTATGGGTTACCACTTACTTACCTTTAAGCGGGCCCAAATTCTTCATGACAGAGTTGTATGAAAAAAAAACAAAGGTGGCTAACGAATGAGTGAATAAACTAATTAATCGTACATTTCTCGATGTAAATCGACTATACGCATACATAGTCGATTTACATCGACTATTACACATCACTAGACAGACGGATCGCCTTTGGGAGTGATTTTGTCGAAAGTATTTTACTAACTAAGATTACATACTGTATAGAGTTAATAGCAAGCGGTGATTGACACAGCTAGTGGTAATAAAATTAAAAGTTAAATAACAATGTACCTAAATATGTTGAAGTCACAACTTTAACAAGTCAAAACTGTTGACTGGCCAGTTGGTCTAGTGGTTAGTGACCCTGACTGCTGAGCCAGAGGTCGTGGGTTCGATTCCCACCCTAGTCTGGGTGTTCTTTGTGTCCGTTGTTTATATGTTTGTAAAGTCCCCCGCGACACAGGACTATTTCCTAATGCGGGAGTTGTCTTTTAAAACGAAAAAAAAAACAAAAAAAGTACTTTTCACTAAAATTATAGTCAAAAGTTAAAAGTGAATTTTGACTGATGCTATAATACTTAAAAGTACTTACTTTTGAATAACGGTCAGTCAAAACCACTTTAAACCATAAAGCAGTCAAGATCACTATTAACCAATGATTTTCTGGCAAAACTACTTTCGACCAACCTGTTCAGTCAAAACTACTTTTGACTGTTTTTCAGTTAAAAGTATTTTTGACCGATTAAGAGTTTTGACTGTAACATATATAGGTATTATGGTGTTAGATATTTTCCCGTGGTTGTAAATTGTTTTGATTGGGAGTCAATCTCTGTTCACCTCTGTTTATAAATTAAAGTGTCTTATGAAACATGTTGTTGAATATATTTTACATAATTTGCGTGAGAAAGAGTCTTGACTACTGTGTAATGTGATATGTTAGGACGTCATGCTATCTTTGTATGGATTTGATCTTTGTTTTTATTGTCATTTCTTTCATACCTTTTTAACTGATCCGGTTGCTATGCGTATAGCTACTCGGTGTGTTACAAGGCTAGCGTTAACGTTTTAGTAATAGCTCCTTTATAATCTTCTTCAATGTGATATCCTACGGTATATAAAACATGGCTATCAAGACCCAAACTAAGAAGAGCTAGCATTATGGGCTCTAGACAACGGATATACATATATAAGTAGATTGTATACGTAGAAACCATACACCATCAATGCAACAGACAGACCTCTATGCAGAGGATATCTCAACGTAGAGGAAACAGCCGCAAAGGTTATCCTGGAGTGCGAGGTTGTGAACAAATCAACAAACTAAACAAATCAAATCAATACCATTGATTTCAATAAAACCAATAAGGTATTTTTTAAATTGTCAGGAGTAGGAGTCAGTCAGACTTTTAATATAATATATTTTAGTTTATGAGTCAGACTAAGTCAGTCGTGAAGCTAGTTTAGTTTTATAAATTTTGGAAGTAAATTTTAACCTGCTAGAAGCAGGTTAAAATTATCTTATCGAAATTAACCTTTGTAGGTATACATTGTATGGCGCAGAAACGTGGACGCTTCGTCTGAAAGACCGACGCAAAATTGATGCACTGGAAATGGTGCTGGCGGCGACTGCTGCGGATTCCTTGGACAGCATTGCGGACAAATGTCTCGATCCTGGAAGAACTCAAAATTAAGGAGAGATTATCGTCGACTGTGCAAATACGAATCCTTAAATATTTTGGAAACATTGTTCGAAACCGAGATTCCATGGAGCGACTTGTTGTCCAAGGACAAGTCGAAGGGAAGCGGTCACGTGGTCGATTACCTACGCGTTGGACAGACATTTTAAAAGCTGCAACACAAACCTCCATAGTCCAATGTTCCCGTAACGCTGAAGACCGCAACAAGTGGAGACGCATCGCGGGGGATGCATTATCTAAACCAGAGCATCGTC
This sequence comes from Callimorpha dominula, assembly GCA_949752705.1. NCBI lineage: Eukaryota > Metazoa > Arthropoda > Insecta > Lepidoptera > Erebidae > Callimorpha > Callimorpha dominula. Next base: position 6,325,838 of record OX457010.1, on the reverse strand, counting down.
ACGAAACCACGACCACTCTGTCAAGAGTGAACGACTGAGGAGGAGGAGGTATATATAGTTTGGAGTCAATACTATAATTTGGCATCTTGGAGCTCATCTGATTTAATCAGGAGGTGGACAGTGGACTACTAGGGAACCTCTTGACTTAGGGTCCATAAGATTCATTTTGACAAGTCCAATAGATTGGGCTTATTAACTATGGTGTGATAATGAAGCCCGGAGGTTGATATTGGAACTCTTTTCTACTTTTTAATTTAGTTTTTTACTAAACTTCACTATTCTGTGGGTGTCAGTGTAACAGTAAAGTGTAATTTCACAGACTAGATATAAATTATATAGTTCTAAACATAGGTGTTGCAATAACCGTCACTTGATAGAGAAATTTAATTACTTTGTACGTTAGGCAATTATATTACGTATTAGTTTAGACATGGTGCGCGTTAAATAAGGCTACCTCATACGATTCAACAATCATCACCGAGTAGAATCCATTCTACTGGCGATATAGTTGTGGAATCCATGATCGATGGAATTTTTTGTGATGAAAATCAAAAAACAATTTATCATGTGTCCTTTTATAGATTAAGTAAAACCGCCAGTAAAACACGCCATTTCAATAAAATTACTAATAAATAATTATGTATTCAATTAATATACAACTTTTTATTGAGAAATGATTATGGAGGTTAAAGGACGGTCTGTGGTAGCATGTGGGCGTCTGTTTGTCTATGCCGTCGTAACTCATAACAGCTACAAAATTTTTTAATAGTAACTAGTTGGTTTTAGTATTTGATTACCTGTTTAATAGTTTATTAGTAGATATATTTATTATGATTTCCATATAAAATCCGAATTCTATTGGGTCAGTCTTAGGTCAATTACATGAATGACTACTTTTTATGGGATTTTTATGTGGTGTTGGTTTTTAAAGATGTTTTTTTTTTTTATTAATTTTACAAACAAGTGAGAGACATACCTGATGGTAACTGGATATCATTTCAAAATGGATGTATGATGATCCTACTAACTCAACATCATCATCATCTATTTTAATCTGAAAAAAAGACTTGTGTTCAAATCGGCTATAGATAACTAATAAAAGTCGTGAAATCTCTACAGTTTTTTTAAATTTAATTATTCAACAGTTAAAATTATTTAATTTTTAATTTATTTATTCAAAGAGTATTGATGAGAATCTCATTTCCCAAAGTAATAATGATTTACGATTATAAACATAAATCATTCTGACTATCATTTATTGCTAAAAGGCAAATTTACCAAATAAACTGTAATATTTTTAATGCACCTACTTCCTATTTCCTCTACATCACCCGAAGGTTGACTGGCAGAGAATGCCTATGGCATTAAGTCCGCCTCTGTACTCTATGTGCATAAAGTTTTAAATAAATAAATAAATAATAATAATAAAAGGTACGCACGTGCAATATTTATACACTCTCACATAATAATACTTAAATACAAATATACTGGTATATAAGTGTGAAATAACATCTTTATATTATTACTACGAATTATAATGCATATATCTAATCTATCTAATACCTTTAAATGAGCTATTCTTGTATATATGTATATATAATCTGAATCTAGAAAACGGCTCCAACGGTTTTGATGAAATTTTGTATACAGATAGGGTTTTGCATTTTAAGTTCAACTGCATAGTTGTATTTCCTGTAAAAAGCAATTTAACAAAAAAATAATTAAAAAGCTACCGAGCAAAGGTCCCCGGTCTCCTAGGTAATATACATTAAACTCGCTCGGTAGTCGAGTTTCAACCATAATTAATTAGGTTTTGAACATTTTGTTTTATTTTGTTAACCATTATAACTTAATCGTATTTTGATTTGATTGATTTAATTTCTGGTCAACATACAGAATACACCTCTCATCCTACGCGCCTTTTCCCAACTAAGTTGGGGTCAGCTTTCAGTCTAACTACGATACGGCCGAACTTTGATATTTTACGTGAAGCGACTACCATCAGACCTCTACAACCCAAGTACATGTACTAGGCGATATCGAAGTTCTGCAGTTAAACCAGTTCGTCGGACTTTTTAGGGCTCCAACTACCCGTAACGAATGCCACAGATGTTCGTATGGCACCTGGGACTGATGGTTTAACGTGCTCTCTGTGGCACGGAGAGGTCTCAATGCGTTAAGAATAGTCAGCCGTCCTAGACTGACCTGGCTAGTATTACTTAAGTTTGTAATGTGTTACCACTTACCACCAGTCCCTGTTACTAAAATTGTAGCTTTCTGCACTTCTTGTACATATAAACTTCAAATAGTCCAAATAGCACACTCCTCCGGGCTCGAAATGGCCATAAAAAGTTTAGTACAAGGAATTATCATCACGCATGTATGCATTGGCACACTCAGTAATGAATTCGACTCGTTTACTAGTGCGCACTTCAGTCATTTAAAGAACCTCCATCCTTCAAAATTGGTTAAACAGCATAATATTGTGTTTCTACTGATGAGTAGGGTTGGGGGCAAAGCGTTGGTAGAGAGTTTGTAATGCCTCTGGTGATGCCAGCGTTTCATCTATCCTTATCAGCTACTGTGGTTTAAATAAATGAATGCTGATACTTCTAGTGCCACATACGTAAAAGATATTTTATTTAAATTATATTTACTGTACAAAAACCAGGATCACTACATATTATAAAACAAATTTCCCTACAGCATCTGTCTGTCTGTAAAATACCGAATAGAATACCGATTTTAAGTATATATATTCTTTACCTTCTTGAATATTTGCAGGATTGAAAACAAAATACATTGAAATTACTCAAAATAGGATAAACATCAGTTACGTTTTAATCTAACCCACATGCTCGACACCACAGGCTGACAACGACACAATAAATGCTAGTACTAACTGAACAGACAACGTAAAAAAAGAAAAAAAAAACATTTGGTATGATGAGAAAAGACATCAAGAATTTGTGCCTGAGGCTAAGAATGACGTTTAATTTAATTACTTCTAAAGACAAACGCTGCCTAGGCATCATTTTCTAATTAAATATATGAGAGATAAATTAAAACAGTATCGCCATCGGCTATCTCAGGTTTGTTCTGTCACTATCCATAAATGAGCTCACTTTGACCGGCCACAGGTTGGGCAATGCGACACCTGGTAGGTGTATAGGTAGAAAGCGAAGCCACAATGAGTGGAAACTCACGCATACCGAAGATTCAATTGAATCACTATGTTATTGTACTGTCGGCAGAAAAGTCTACTGGATAAATACATACACTTTTTTTTTAACATAATAACACATTTTTTTTTCTAGTACCCTTCAATCGAGGTGGCAATCATGCACTTGGCCAACCTGATTTTAAATAGTTAAAACTGTTGCAGCTGTGTCCCGTAATCGAATGGGCCTCCAATAGTGGTAGTGATCAGACCCGCGTGATAATATACATATATTATGTATGTGTCACTACCGGCTATGTAAATAATCTATAGGTAAAGATTGACAAGCACTATTTCGCCCAAATATAAACCAGCTGGTAATACTTTTTTTTTTAATACTTTGACATAACTGCCTCATGGGCTACTTAAAGATAATCAGTATATATTAATGATTTAATCAACGGTTGAATCAAGCTTTCCACTATTTTGGAATATAAAAGCAATAAATAAATGTATATAAAGTTCCATTTTAATTTAATGACTAATGCAGATATACAAATCACCACTATAACTCCTTACCTAATCCAATATGATGATATCCATTTAAGAAAATCATACAACCGAAACGTGATTTAATCCTATTATTTATACAACGTGTTAGCCAAAATAGGCCGGAGCTGTAAGCTTTAATAAAATTAATCACAATAAATGTCGCAGACTGATTTATGTAAGTCTTTAAGAAGCGAAATAGTAATAAAACTTAAAATAAAAATAGCGGACATTTGTCTCCAAACATTTGACAGGTCGATGACGGTACGCGTAAAATTGTCAAGCAAACATCGTAGTTATGAAACAGAGCTCTAAAAATCTAGTTCTGTATTATTTTTTTTTATTATAGTTGGTTTAGATCGATAAAAGTTTATTTAAAATTTTGCAGCAGTAATTCCATTTTTGAGTTTAGTTTTTCTTCTGCAACAAGGATAAAGCCCGTTCTATAGTGATTTGCAACTACAGAAGTATGATCATAGTATTTGCAACTACAGAAGTATGATCATAGTATTTGCAACTACAGAAGTATGATCATAGTATTTGCAACTACAGAAGTATGATCATAGTATTTCTAACTGTATAATAATCTTGTATTGTGAAGAATGTACTGATTTTTAACCTTTCACTTTTATATTTTTTTTTTCATTTTCTATATTGCAACCAACATCCTAAAAAAGGTTCATCTCCAAAATGACCAAAGTCGTACCTATATTATTCGATTCATGAATAAAAGTGGTGGTCAAACCTTAGCAATTACAACATCAGTACAGGTTTTATGTTTGCCTTAATAGTTCCCATAATAAAACAATATTAATTCTTATTACGCTTTTATTACACATACGCAACACCTTCTTTATCTGTCCTTTTTAACTTGATCTGTTGGTAGCCAATAATTGTAATATAGAAGCATTACTTTATTAATACAAGAATATTGTATGTGTCTAGTTTTTGTCTATTCACGTCACAGTACACGTGCCATGACATACAAAACAAACTCCGGCAACAATTTAAAAATATTATAACAGGTGACATTTTTTTTGCTATCGGCCCCAAACTTATTGATTGTAGTTCGAATGAGTGATTTTTAATTTAATTGTAATACTCGATTTTGCTCAACCGCCCGTAAAGAGGCAGCCGGGACGGACATATGTCAATCTACCGCTAACTTTTCATATAGATAATACATTTTTTTTTTTTTTACGATTATGAATGGCCGGTTGAGACATGGCCCACTTTTTGTTTTTTTATTGTCATATGTTATTAATTAACGATAGACAAGAAACGATATAGAAATGTGAAATCTTTAGATTTTTTTATTGTAACACTTAACTTGCTTGTGTTAAGTGTTACTACAAACTTTTATATGTAATAAGCGCTTTAGTGATATTTATATATTTTTCTTCTTATTACAAATTTAATCACAAATATTCTCATATTTTGTCACATACTTTTCTACATCTACTCTTCTTAGGGGCGAGGGATTAGACCTTGCCAATAGACCCATCATATATTTGCAGCGGTGTGTCATAATTGTTCTGAGGCTAAGTTTACTTTGTGTTTATTAATTTTACCTTTAGATCCCTTTACTCCGATATTTCTTTAAAACAGGAGATGTTATTGATTATTTTTACCATCACAGATTACCTCTGCACTAGCAGGGTAATTTTAGATACTCTTAAAAGGCATTGTATATTACACGATTCTAAATTGAAAATTGTCTTACAGGGTTTGTTCATATCGTCTCGTTGACAAACTATACACGAGACTAAATTATTAGGATCATCAACAGGACAGTAGGACAGTTAACGTTGTTGCAAATATCCAGAGGTTAAAGTAACTGGTTATAAGTAGCAGCCTACATGCGTATTTGTCATCATTGGTACAATATATAAAATATATTTTCACCTATGAATGTTTTGTTGCAGGTAAATCGCCAGTCTCGTCTAGCAACGACAGTGGCCACTCTTACAAGTAATTTTCTATCAATTGTGCGAACTAAGACCGCATTTTCATAGACATTATCTATGCTATTCTACGTCCACTTTCACAGAGTACCGTTCACACCGTTCCAGTTACTTGTCTGACCACTCGACCCGCCACTTACATTGTACCAGTAGTCACAAGTCACACGATAGAAGCACGCTATTATCGTTTGACTTGTATATAAAGACGGCATAATGAATTAATTAGAATTTAATTAGTCTCGTGTAGCATCACTTCGTAAGAAATGTCATTAGTTTATAGCAAGGCATATTAGAACTGCTGCTTAGAAGATATTGATGGTTTAATCTATTTTAACGGTTATTTTGATCGGTGATTTCAAATTATAGTGGAATATTATAGTACCTATCTTTTTAAGTGTGAATATTTTTCCACTCGAAAGAATATAAGTAACAGTCGATATGGCGCAATATCTCGAAATATCCTGAGAACTGGTTTAGTTCATATCGTCATCTGTTTAAACTGGTTAGAAGTTAACTAATGTTTAGAAAAAAAACTGCTGTAAGTAGACGCCAACCCAGATAAATATAAGATAAACTAAAAGTATTTATTAGATTCCTAAACGAATAAATTTGATTGTGGTGCTGGTTTTATTAATTAAGTAAATTTTTAAAAGTTTATTTCAAATGTAAAGTTTATGTACAAAGAAACCCAGGCAATTAAGAGTAGTACTCGTATACTGAAAATTTCAAACATACGTTGACAGTTCATGCATTCCGAAAATCCTGAGTCTAATTACGTTACCAAAGTTATAATTAAACTTAAATGATAATAGTGAATTGTGGAAAATATTCACAATATGTATCAAATATAATTATTTGATACATATTTTGAATATTTGTATGTACTTTAAAATCTACAAATCCCTACAATGGTCCATTCAAACGCTCGCTCAAGTAACTAGATCTGCTAAAGCCCGAGGCTTGGTAATAGCCAACATCCGAGTTACGCGTTTGCGCAAGTCAAGCTTATACCATTTCCTTTGTGATTACAACATACTACCAACAAGGTTTTTCTCAATCAAACCAGTAGTTAACGACTGGAATCTTTGTGGATTTTCTAACTGGTAATTATAACGGTATGATTCATGTGCTACGCGAGGGGAAAGTGTTGAGGAAAAATTACTGGCACTATTTTTAGAAGTCGTATAGCATCACCTCAATATTATATTTAAAGAAACTGGTTATAAATCAATATGTATCTGTTACCTAAGAATTGGTATATAGGAACCAAAAACTGACAACTGTTAAGTTCACCGCTTATTAATAACGACCACTTATTAAGGTTCTTTGGACAAAATCTCAACAGGATATCTTCCTCTTACTTTTTTACTTCTCTAATTGATTTCAACCAAAAAGTGTCCGTTTCCGTTAAAGGAAAGCAAAAAAAAAGGGTTTTGCCGATTTTGGACACACACACCGTGTGTGCTAAAATTCGTTGGCGTTCGTAGGGTCTATGATTTTAGACTTACTCTAGACAACTCCTCGAAGACTGCAGGACATACACAGATATATTTTCGGCAAATTGGAATGAATCTCGTGGAGATCTGAGTACTAAAGTAAGGGAAGTCTTGTTAGTAAATGTCAAAAAAACAATTTTACACAAAAAAATTAAAGCTTTTATTTCAAAACGAGGACGCGAGAGCGTACGATTCTCATAAGTGTCGTCCATTATGAATGTTTCAACAATGAGTTGTCTGCAGTTAGTCACACCTGTTCTCAGTAATCGCTGTCATATTAAATTCTATCATTTTCCTTCTAAAATCCAAGAGACATAGAATCTATAAAACAGAAATCTATTGTCTGTGTTATAAAAAAATAAAAATCAACGATCCGAGTGTGAACCGGATTTTTGTATACGTCTAATTTAGTTTGAAACTTGTTTTAGAATACTTTTTTTTGTGATAACAGGTCATTATATAGCGGTTTCTTTATCTAGGAAACTATAAGGATTAAGTGGTAACTGCGATCATCGTATTTTAAATTCTGGTTCATTAATTTTATGTTGTCGTTTCTTTTTGCATTTATTGTGGCGAAATTTATTGACGTTATTTGACCGGTATTTTTTGTCTGTTGTTGTATTTGTCATATCAAATTTATCTTAAATCGAAATCTAATTAATAATAATCATTCTTTGTCCTTCGCTTTCGTACTTATAAATCCAAGAAAAATCTTTTTAACAAAAAATTAAACAGACGAAAAGAACTAAAAAGTAAAAAATAAATAAACTTTAAGTCTTAAATATTGAGCTTATTTACATAAACTATATGAACTAATTTTGTTGACTTTTACTGGCAGATAGCTGGTGTTATAAGGAGTAAATTAGGCTAGATACTTTTATTTTGGAATAAGAATTAGTGTTCCGTGCAAAATATGCACACGCGAGCAAAGCCGTGCGAAACAGCTAGTGTGTATAACAGCTAATAAATGTGTTCGAATTTCAACCACCAAGCGAACACAAGTTCTTAAGGAGAACTTTTGGTCTGATACGTGATGTCTAGAGTGAATTTCACCGATCATTGTCAAAACCGTGATCAAAATTGTACATCTATAAGTAATAAAAGCTGCTAAAATGTTATTTTCGTTAAAAAAACAACTATTTTACCCTTTTAAGTTATATAACTCAAAAACAATATATTATCACACACACTTAAGAAACTCTCGCAAATGTGATGTATTCATATATGCGGTGAGGCTTTAACGGCGATGTCTAGTGGCTTAAGTATAGGCTGTAACAAATTCCAAATTAATAACGTACCTCTGGGCAAGCGTTGCGTCTTCCGATTATACAGGCTGATGTGAAATAATTTTCTTAAACCTTTGTTTAAACAGTGCTTATATTGTACATCGACAGTTTAATACACAGCGTAGATTTTAACTTTTTCAATATGACTTGACATATAAGGCTTTTAGACGACATAACAATGTTGATTTTATCGCAAATTAAAATTTCTTAATAGCAACTATAATGGACTACCTACTACTTAGTTTTATTAAATATATATATTTTAATTGCCAGACATCGGTAAAGGAGAAAATAGGTCTTCATATACCTCAAGTGCTAACATATATAAAGCAGGATTTGTAATTACTTTAGCAAGCAAATATCGATTTTAGAATACAATAAATAAAACGGAATTTACGAATATGGATACTATTTTGCAGTAGATTTCTAAATACACTGCAAAAAAAAAAATGTACGTTCATGTTTATATCGAAGGTGAATGCGGAAATATAATTCTGACGCATGAGGTGCTACTACTGATTAATTGCAAACTTTTCCAATTGTGACTATACCAACGACCCTTTCATTTTCTATCTATCATACCGTTTTAATTATGGTTTAGAAAAAGTTGAAATTATTTAAGTCCTAAAAGAAAACAACACACTGTAAGTAGCTAAGAACACCTGTTCGACTCATTTTAAGTATAAATAACACGATCGAGGTGAAATTACGTTTGTCCACAACTAGAAAGCACCATTGTGGCTTGTATGATTAATGAACGGGTTGCCGCTAGATTGTGAACTGTTTCTATCTCTTCCCATAGACACTGCAGATAGGAAAAGGACAGGGGAGTTAATTTGGGATTAGGTCTTTTGTGGGGAATTAAATCCATTATTGTTTTTTTTTTAATTTTTTTTTATTATAAAAAAAAATTAAACATAGGACAAGTATGGGAATTATTACTTAGCTTAGATTAGGTATCATGTTAGACTATATAGCTGAAACAGTAATCTAAACTAGCCAATGTATGTGAGCCGTACTAGCCAAGATAAGAATAACTCAAAATCATTTTAGTTCTTTCGAATTTGTCCATAATGTTATTTTGCAAATGATTGTTTATTTACAGCACAAACTTTAACACAAATAATAAAATTTAACCTTCTACGATTATACATGCATGACTTTTTTTGCGATCAAAGGATTTCCGTGTACCTAATGTAGTAAGCTTTATAAAATTTGAATCAATTATGCGTGTAATTTTGAGCATTTTGAGTATTTTTTCTTTATGTTTACTTCTAAACTAAAATTTACTAAAACTATAACGAAACAAAGTTCTATTGAGAGTATTTTTGATTTCATACCGTAGATAGTAATTTTCATTCTAGGCAATTAATTTTTTAGGATCTGTACAATATGATGTAATTGTGAGTTTATTGAAAGCCTTATTCAGTAGTAGAATGCAGTGATATAATTTTAAATCAATTCGACGCTAGTAGCTACTCTCATTCGATTAACGACTACAATTCGATTCACCGATCGATTGTTATAGCGCCTTTTGTAATTGATTTACGCAACAGAAGTCGTGAAATTTTAAATTCGGAAGTATTCATCCGATTTTGATGGATGGATAACGTTTATCGTTTAATTATTGCTCTAACTACATGAAAAGGGTTTTGTAACTTTCACTGTATAACTGTAAAAAAACATTAAATTGATTTGAATTCCTATACCCTGTGTAAGAAATAAGAATTAGCTAATGGCATTATCAATATGGCTCCAAGTTTTAAATTTTAAAAATAGAATTATATTTTTTTATATTAACATCTGTCATTAAATGTGTGTCAACAATATTTAAAAAAATATATCATTGTATCTTCAGAATCAACAGCTAAACAAATAATTCTGAGTTGGTTAGTTATTAATTTGTAATTGTAATAATGCGACGATATTCCGCTGCTCTACTTCCCATTGTCTCGGACACGAAATAAATCTTAGCTAAGGAGGTCAGATAACGTGGTGTGACCAAAACTTACGGCACGAATATGGACTTTTACTTTTATTTCTTATTCTTACGACTAGTATTTTTGGTTTAGAAATTAGGGAGTTATATGAGTAGTTATACTTCACATACTAGTTGAGATATACTTAACTTTATAGAACAGCTACAGACGATTGACATGGTATTTTCTTCATGAATGACAGAAAACAATTTTTGAAAAAAAAAGAATGTCATTTGTCACTGGTCTGTATTTTTATTTATCTGCGGTGTCATTTCTGTAGAAATAACCTTGCATTTTGTAACTTTTAACTTTTTTATCACCCGGCAAAACACTATAAAGTTTTAAGGCTCTTATTTGTCTCCTTAAAGACTATGCCATAGAAAAACCACATCTCTTGTCAATTACTAAGTATAATAAAGTCCGGAAAACTCATGGTCGTCCTACTCAGACAAATGTCGTACCGAGATCACAGCATCAAATCTACCATCTAATCATTAACAATAAGAGCACCTGTTTCTATCTTGTGGTCTGTTAGCTGACGCTTGTCAGACTGGCTATTCCTGATAGTCTTGTAGATATGATGTAGATAGTATAAAAGTGGCCACCGCGAAGATAAATCTATTGAGGTTAAGTAATAATTATATAGCCAATATTTAGATTGATAACCATTTATTGAAAATGTTATAAAGTTATATGTTATGAAAGACAGATGACTAAACAAGAAAAGAAAAGAATAAATTTAATTATGTAAAAAATACAATACTAAAAAGCACCTACAGGTTATTGCAATTAGGTAGATTTCGAAGAAAAGTCTTCCTATTGGTTTTGTACCAGATGTCGAGTTTTCCAAAAAATCTTCACAGGAGGTCTAGTTATGATCCCTAGCCCCCAAAACAACCGCCAGTTAAAAAGTTTCTATATGTATATATATATATATACATATCCTCAATTTTAAAGGCACCATAGAGGTCGCAATCGCAAAGTCGCTTTCAAACTTGGACGACAAATCAACAGGGCAAAAATGAAGGTTAAGTTCGTGAATGGGGGACATTCCCCCAAAGGGGGGACTCAAAGACAAATTAAAAAACACGAAATCTATCTCTGCGGGCCTGCTATGGGCCCGGTTTTTTTTTATTTCGGTTACCAATACAGCTCGATTTTTTTGTTGCCTTTTTTATAATAATTTTCAAATCAACTTTAAATACAAACCTATAACAAATAAATAATATATAGAAAAATTGTTCAGTATCAACATGTGATATTAAATAATAAATAGACTTAAGTTACCTACGTCTAGAAATAAGTTACCCACTATTATATTAGGCTTAAAAATCCCTGTAAAGATAGTGTATGGTTATAAATAAATAAATAAACAATATCAGAGATATATTAGGAAACAAGAATGAAATCCTCTGGATTCTGAACAATAAGGAATTGAGAAGTGCAAGTGCTTGAGGAGTGGGCGCATAAATATAAATGTTTCGTGAACTCTTCAGATTCAGAACCTTAACGCATAGGTTATTTTTATCCCGATATTACGGGATCGGGACTTCCGCGGGTAAAACTGCGTGGCACTGCTAGTTATAGATAAACTAAACCCAGACACAGAACAAATAATCCATAAAATCCAGGTCTCCAGCTATCAACATACCAAGTTTCATCGCAATCGGTTTAGTGGTTATTCCGTGAAAGTGTAACAAACATCCATGCATCCATCCATCCAAACTTTCACATTTATAATATTGGTGGGAAGTCGGAAATTTATATATTTAGAAATATATAAGTATGTTTATCTGTAGTCTGGTTACCATAGTACAGGCTCTGCCAAATTTGGGATCAGACGGCCGTGTGTGAGATGTGTGAAGTTATTATGTAGAGTTTGTGCTACAAGAAATGTATATATTTAGAAATATATAAGTATGTTTATCTGTAGTCTGGTTACCATAGTACAGGCTCTGCCAAGTTTGGGATCAGACAGCCGTGTGTGAGATGTGTAAAGTTATTAAATAGAGTTTGTAGCAATGACAGTATTATTCTATTTCTGGTCTAATAGCCTTTCAGAAATAATATTTAGGAGACACAACAGCATTAGCAAAAGCAGTTTTAGATATTATGACAGTTATAGTGTAGGCAGATCTCGATAACTAGTTTGTATTGGCGGTCAATTAAGAGCATTGTTAGTTTAATAAATCATTGAATGAGATATCATTTATGTTTTATCTGATCTCACTGAATACGTAACTGGATTAAGATAGGCGTTGTTTAAGGATGTTTTTAAAAGACTAAAAAAAGGACGAAGTTCGGAGTCAAAGTGTATTGTTGGCGCCGGCTCATAATTATTTAGGTACTAGCAGTGCCCCGCGGTTGCACCCGCGTAAGTCCCGATCCCGTAGGAATATCGGCATAAAAAGTATGTTAGCTTAAATGTTAATCCAGGTCTTCAGCTGTCTACATACCAAGTTACGTCGCAATCAGTTCAGTAGTCTTGGCGTGAAAGAGTAACAAACATCCATACATCCATACTCACAAACTTTCACGTTTGTAATATTAGTGGGATATATAGAAAGGGGCAGAAAGCTAAAATTTTAGGATTTACATTAGTGTTGGAGTTGGGTTAAGTTAACAAGTTTATTTTTTTATAGCTTGCGTCTACATATTTATATATTTTGCGCGGAACCCTTATTATTTTTTTCAAACAAAAGTAGTCCAAGTTACTCCTTCTAACACTAGCTCTCTGACAGTGAAAGTTCCGTGGAAATCGGTCCACCCGTTCCGGAGATTAGCCGGAACAAACAGACAAAAATTTTCAAAACTGTTTTTTTTTTGTATATGTACCGTGTGAACATTCGGATGCTTTTATTAAAATGCTGTTATTATTTCATTACAAAGAGAAACTCCAATTTTATTTATTTGTATAGATGATTTTTCTATTTTTAGTTATTTTCTACTTTCGTCAGTTTAATTTTTCGTAAAAAGTTTATAGTTAAGTCCCTTGATTTTTTTATAATTTGGTAATTGGTATGTATTTTTATCAATGTAACGGTATCTTTCAATCATTTTTATTGTTCGCCCCTCTAAGAAGCAATGCTTGTCTAGTACAAAATCTAATATAAGAACTTCTCATCGAGTTCATAGCAAACTACACACACATAAAAAAATATCAATTACAAACGATTATCAGGCATTTGCTGAGCTTTATCAGGTTTCATTTTTGCATATCTCATTAAATCATTTGTCACACTGTGTCACACACAACGCACACAAACAATATTCACCTTTCGTAACATGTGAGCAAGACAAGTGTGTCTCAATCTTTGAGCAACTTATCATAAATCTAAATCAAGATAAACGACATTTAGGGTTTTAATGGGGCTCTCGATTTATTAATGTACCGTACAAACGGTTTACATCATGGTCCAATTACAAGCGTAAGCGTGGAGCGAGGTGGGTTTCAAAAGCGATGAGCTACATACAAGTTATAATAGTTTTAAAAACAATTAAACACACTAACAAACAGAACTAAAAAGTATAAAATAATTTTTAATTTGCTAAAGGAAATTAGTTGTTTATACATTTGAATAGTTCGCTTTGCTATTGCAGCGTGCTTTTATTTTGTTTTTCAAAACTATAATTTATTTTCTTATTTTTTAAGTATGTATTGTCGTTGGTCCTTGATACTTGTGCAAATTTTCACATAAATAGGACGTCTTGAAGTTGATGGAAACTACGTTGAAAAATTCCGTCCTATATGCACACAACCTATTAAGTAAAATAACACATGCATTTTACACAGTTGCATATTTGTTAAAAATAAGTCTGATCTGCAAACAACTCTAAATATAATTGTTTGTTATATCCCTAGTAATGTATGATATGATGATGATTTTCAATCATTTGAATTTTATACACTGATATACGGAATCCCATCTCACTAGCTTGAAATGTTTGAGATGATCTATATCTTCTGATGGGTACTTTTTTACACATTTGATCCTGATATTTTTAGAAGAAACAAAAGATTTTTGCCAAATTAGATAATGACATCTGTAACATGTTTCGTTATAACTTTAGATGTTACATTTTGATAAGAATTTCTTGTAAAAATATCAGGCAGCACAATACGCCCCGCTATACGCCTTTGCTGTCGCTTGTCATCCCCACTTTCACTTACACTTGGGCCGCAGACTTAAGAATGTTGACGATTACGGTAGAAGGCGTTCCTTTGTTATCGGAGTTTTTGATAGTTATTACCTAATGAAGGATCGGGTTACAATTAATTGTAGTGCTGGTGTATTTATTGCATCTGGTGGATCGGATTGTAAACCGTTATTTATTGGACTATCGGGCTATATTTTGTTGTTGTTCGGTAGCAACATGTTGAGGTAGATTTTTAAGAAATGTTTTCATGTAATCGCTTCTTTAGCAGGTAGTTTACTACTCTGCTTGCCTCACTTTTACATGAACTTTAAAAAGCAAAAAAAAAACTTAATCAAACAGTGGAGGTTGCGTCTGAGCAGATCAAACAATGTCATTGGGTTTTTTTCTTAATTCTAATTTAGTTTAATCTTTAGTTCATGAGTCCAAAACCATTATTTCAACTTTTCATTACCACAATTCTAAAGGTCAAATTTCATTTACTTTGGTACCGATATACAAGGTTTACGGAGGCACCCACGCATGTGTAGTTAACAAAAATCACGCTATTAAATGTATCACACATTGTCTTTTAGGTGTGTCTTTATTCCATTTGGTCGTAACTCTAGGACAGATTAAATAGTTAAACATATGACTTACTTCATATATTTAAACAAATAACAACTATCGAAACAATTGAATAAAGTGCGATAATGATCTCGCACCGACGCAACACGGCTAGATAAATATGCCTATTGAACGCGCAATTAAATATGTGTCTAATCACTACGTACAATAAGAGCGCTTTTTATACTGATTGTCATCAACGGATAGTACTCATGACGCGCGTATAGTCATTAATGTGCTTATTGTTTAGGTGTGCAGACAATAAAGTCTGCTATGACTTCTCAGTCTAAAAACCCAGGTCTCAGGTCGGTCTGCATGCCTGATGTTACCTTAGTGTTAGTAATTGTTAGTTAACAAACAATATTAGACATTTTAATTTTTTCAATAAATATAATGACTTGGTAATCGCACACGGCTAAACTATACCTAGAGTTCTGAGCGCTTTATTTGTGTTTGTGTATGAATAAATTTGGCCCGATGGCACTATGTTTAATTAGATAAAATAATGGAATTTTCTCATGTGATTATGTTGCCGTGCGATAAGCCAAGTCATTCTATTTATTAAAGAAATAAAGATGTCTAAAATTGATACGGTCACTTTAAAGACTGATTAGGTGAAAAATAAATGTTTGTGAACTAATTAGGTAACAATTAAGTTTTAGTGGTAGAAGAACTGCGTTACGAGACTTACATTCTTTTACACGTGATGCTTTCGATGGGATAGTTATTACGTGTTCCTAATGCTCAAATCTAAAGATTACGATAAAAAATTACTATTAATAAGGACCATTAGAACACTACCTGTTCATCGTTCAAGTTCTAAACATAGTTCCGTAACAATCTCCTGACGCAATATTCAGTGTTGTAGGCTCGACGCAAACAGAACTAAATGCACACAGCAAGCTGTCAACTTTCATTGTTAGCACTCGAAACAGCCAACAATAACGTCCGGTGGGTGTGACAACATACAAAAGTGTTTTTGGAAGTCATTCCAATCATAATTACCGTAACTTTTGCAATCATTACCTAAAATAGGGCATTTACTAGGTCGATAAAAGTAATTGTGAAGAATAAAATGCCACTACATAAAATATGTCTTGGCACCGTTGTCATAATAAAATATAGGTTCACAAACCATTTCATACTAAAATAATTGATTTTAAAACCATAAAGTTACAAAGCTTTGTTCTGGTTTGTCTTTCACTTAACCAGTAAGTGAAATAGAACATAACCGTTGCTGCCGTGTCTCTCGACTGAAGAACTTCTACAATCAAAGTTCAAAAAAGGTAAAAAAAAAGGAATTTTTGAACACAATTCATAGATTGAAGATGACTGTTAAGTTATTCCTGGTTTTCTGCGCAATATCACAACAGCTGTTGTAGAAAGTCACACTAAGCAAGTCTTGACCGCCAGACCTTTGCTGCTATGTATAATTGGGTCAGGCTACGTTGAAGACTAAGAGGCAGTTTTCAACAATGTTGTAACAACGGTACCTGCAGCCGGACTTCACATAGAACTTTTAACATCAGTGATTGGCAAATTTTATTACTTTTATCTTGATGGTTCAAGGATCTAAGCCACCATTTGATCTTTTTTTTATACGTGTGGAAACCCCCTCGGGCCGTCACCCACCGGGGTTTTTGGTGGGGCGGTTTGTCGGAATCGAACCAACTAAAACCACACGGTGTACCGTACTGCGGCTTAAGTAGGAGGGATCCGGGAACAGCTTTTATTAAGACATCCAGACCCAACCTAGCGCCTGCCCGCAAAAGCGCGGGCACCACCTATGGGTAAAAACCTCAATACCTCTCAATAAGGCGACGTACAGGCACACACGGACGCCACCACCACTCAGGGTGGCATGAGGAGCTGGTACGCACGCCTCCGCCGCCCAGTTTGCCGGCGGCCAATTAGGTCCGAGTGGAGATCTTCCTCCCGGACCCGTACCGCACCCTCCTTCTGCGAGATAACTTCCTCACAGAAGGTCGCGACCGCGGTAAAATTCCTGTCGCTACCGGGCCCCTCCGATGACTGCAGTGAGGGCCCGACGTTGCGTCGCCCAGGCGGAGAAAACCGCCAGCGTGTCCATCTAACAAAGCTGTCTATCCACGGATACATGACGAGTCTAACCATGGACAATGGAATTGAATCAATCTGAACAAAAACACTAAATGGTGTCCGTGGTCAGATCAATGTAACAAAGCGATCGAGAAGGGAAAGGAATTGAAGGTAAGGTTTATTAATTATACAAATGGATTGGAGAGCGTAAGCAATAGCTCCAGCAGGTTTGGGTCGCATACCAAGCCATATAACTTGATGTAATATTTTTTAATGGAACAAATTGGTCTTAGTAGTTAAATCTGTGTTTATTAATAGGAGTGAGGATCTGCCATTAGATAGCAAAATACTTCTGACTTTTAACTGATACTGTGGACCTTTACTATATCTATACTAATATTATAAAGCTGAAGAATTTGTTTGTTTGGTTGAACGCGCTAATCACATGAACTACTGGTTTGAATTAAAAAAATCTTCTGATGTTGGATAGCCCATTTATCGAGGAAGGCTATAGGTTCAATAACATCACGCTACGTTAAACAGGAGCGGAGCATCAATGAAAAATGTTTCAAAAACGGGGAAAATTTACAAACACAGTCGAAGATGCGCGGGTCAGCTAGTTATTCCTATTAGTGAGCCGAGTTACCAAAGCTCCACCGAAGAGAAATTGGGTTAACAACGCACGAGACATTATTTTGTGTTGTGCGTTTTTATATCTATTTTGTCAAATGTCTAAACATGACACTGAATTTTTGAAGGTGATGTTGGACTTGTAGTGCGCAAATAAACACGTTTAACAATCATGACGTCAAGAGTGCATTTACTTTTTAATTAATTAAATCTATTCTCTTACATTTATGCATTATAAATGATCATAAACTATTACTAGATAAGATAGATTAACTACCTATGAAGCAAACAGTGATGGGATAGTACGTTGAGTACATATGTCAATAATGGAATCCCAATTAAAAGGAAAGTATGAAACTATAATTAGTATTTTTATTTATCTACAAAATTTTGAAGACTGCCAAAGGTGCACTAATTAATACTGAGGTCATTGACGGCGCGAAAATTAATCAAAAGACAGTAAAAACATCGAAAAACAACAATCAAATCGCAATAAGAATCGCGTTCGAAAATTCAAAACCTCTCGTCCTTTTAATTAAAATCGAATTAAATATTTCAAAACTGAGCCGCTCAATCAAATCTATTCTCGATATGCTATTTTAGTGTTGGCTAACCACCAATTACAATCTTTTCAGTCGTTAGCCTGCTTCGAATCACAATAGATGAGTAGATGAACAATCAACAACGAATTAGTTATTCGAGTCGATAGATCGGACGAAATCAAACAATCAACTCGAAACTATTTATTGACTATGAAAAATCGCAAACTACCTCTATAAAATGTACGGAACTGGTACAGGGTTGCCACTATTGTTTTGTGTTGATTGATTGATGTACGTATTGTATGAACCAACAAACACTCAAAACATGCTCTTATGTATTGTTTTATTATATTTTCACAAGCTTTATTGGATGTTTGTAGAATTATTATTTGAAGAACATAGTTTACCTGTTAGTGATATAAAAATATCACTTATTGATATCGCTCATTAAATAGTTTATCTTTTTTATAAACCTCTGAATATAAAATTCCGTTGTAGGTAGGCGCCCCCAGCTTAACTGGTAAACCGATTTTTAAGAATGTTTTATTGTACTTTGAAGTCAACTGTATTCCTTTTCGTGATATAAACCTATGTGGCGCTGCTGTCATAATCCAGCTAATAACTTTTAAACATTCAAAATCACTAGTCATCTTGAAGCAGCGGCTGTATAATAGCGCCTTTGCCTTTAAAATCTAAAGGTTGAGGCCTCTAATCACACCCAGAACATTGTCGAATTGTAACACTATTAATAAGAAACCGAATAATTATGGCCAATTAGGCAAACATTTCATTTTTAAAAATGGCAACCAACCCTCAAACGCTCAATATCACAAACCCACAAATAAAAGTGGATAATTTTCGAGCAGTGCGCATCACTAATGATAGTTTATACTAACTGCACGCGCCGCGTACGCATGCCACCAATTATAATCAGGAGCGGTTCCACGTAATTATTTCCATGCCAGATTTGGGACGTGTCCGTTTTAATACGCCACGATTGTGATACAGTGATGAACGCCGGATTTTTACGTTCTATTTTTGTTTTTTTTTTTTGTTTGTTAGATATTGGCGGCGTTTTGGCGGTGTTATATGTTGATTGAAGAATATTAGATTGGAATTTTTACAGACGAGTGGAACGAAATAATTAGAATATTTTTTTGGGATTGTTGAAATGAATTTTAATATTCTATTCGTAGTTACTTCTATAACGTATATACAATTTATCTCTTTCGTAACAATTAAACAAATTAAATTATTTTTTGATCTTCTTCTCAACGTGTAGTAAAATTACATAACTCAGTAGTGTTGCCATCGAGGAGATTAGGGCTTGGTAGATCTCTGCACAATTCAGAGCTGCTGTAACAACACAATTTTTAAAATCGGATTGCTAGTCTTAGAGACATACCAACTTGACATCTTTGTAATATTAGTATAGTTAACTTTTTGTGTTCGTTATAACAGGGTAAATGTTGAATCCCAATAGCTTTGAACGAATTCATCTTTCAATTCACTGTATGGTTCAATATAGATTTTACTATAAAATAGTCTGCCTACAAACGCTAATGATTACCAATCGAAGCGGTATTTTTCATTATACTTCACAATCAGGCATCAAACCGGTTGTCAGACCATCCTACGTAGGACGAGCCTTATCGCTCGGTTTCAAACTAGAATTGTAACTTAACTCAATACGGTTGTGCAAGTTGATTTTAAAGTATTGCTAATGCAAGGTGCGGTTTATTTGTTAAGGGATTATTGGAGAATTATATCGAGGATATTCACTCAAACTAACGAGATAGATGAAGCGAGAAACAAACATTTTATTCTCCTAATAGCCAGTGCCAATAAACTGGCATCATCGCGGCTCTTAAAGTTTTTTTGACACATCAAAAACCTAATATATTCACAGGAGTTACTGCCCTGCAAGGTTTGAAGGTGGCTTGCAAGAGGCAACGGAGCGCTTGCCAGCGAGTTAACAGTGAAACATATTACAGACTTTAGGTAATGGGTATTGTTCATGATTACCTAATTATAGTAGTTATGATTGACACAGAAGATAATTAACTAATCCTTGCAGGCTTACAGTATTATGTTATTTAACTTGAGCAAATATACTGTAAATTCGCATGTGACTTGACAATTTATTTCGCTTTCATGCTTTAACTTCTCAACCAATCGTCATAAAATGTGGTATACATATTATAAGAGGTACAGGAAAGGAGATGGGGTAACTTTTTACCTGAAAAAAAAAACTGTTTTTGAACGATACCTACATCTACATTCAAGAGAGCAAATACTACTTATAAGTAATTTAAAGAAAAGTAAACGTTACGATGTTTGCTGTAGATGACATTTTTTATTTACATTTCGAACTGTATCAAAATATCTGACAAATAAAAGAAGCAATGTATTCCAAAGTTTTAAACATCAGAATTGGAATCGTTAGATGTTAAAATAGATTATTTAATAAGGGTTATTGTTCAAACCATTTTTTTTTTACAGGTATGTTCCTGGATTTGCAGCATGACAGTCTTCATTGCATCCGCCTAGGTAAAGTAGTCACATTGGCGCGGTTAAAAATAGTCTATACGGGTTATGAAAGTATTTTGTTAGTACGTAAGTAGTAGTTAGTTTTGTATTCTACTTTAACAGCATTTTGAAAACATTTCGAAACGTCAGGCAATTCAGAGGTATGTAATACCTTTTCGTGATGATGAAATACATAGCTGACAATTATATAGGTAGCAGTGGTTGCAGAGTGCATCTTGTCATGCTTTAATCAAAACTTGTCTTCAAATCAATAACGAATAACGAAATATTTTTTAATCGTGGGAGAGCCATGCTTCGGCACGTCTATCGCTCGACTCGGCTCGACTCCGCTCGATACCACGGCCTCACAGAAAACCGGCAGTGAAGCAATGCTTGTATTGCTTTTCGCCGCGTAAGTGAGGCTACCGAAGGCCCTAACCCTTCCCTCTCCCCTATTCCCGCCCTTCACCTCTCCACCCCTTTAATCCCCCTCTCCCCTCCTCACGCTCTTCCCCCCTCTCCCCCTCTTCCCCTACTCCCACTTTAAAGGGGGTCAACGCACTTGTGACTCTTGAGTTACAGGTGCCCATGGGCGGCAGTAGTCATTTACCATCAGGTGACCCGTCTGCTCGTTTGCCCCCATACCATAAAAAAAAAGAAATACTTAAGTTTAATAATAAACTCACTTCCAGAAATGACGTAATTGTCAGTAAAATATTCAGTCATCAACTCATCATCCTCACCATTCAGAATCCAAGCCTTGGCATTAATATAATTCACTAAGCTAAACTCCATTCACCTATTTTAAAAACAGAAACTTACATCTTCTACAGTGAAGGAATATCTGTAAGGTGCGCTTGCGCAAGGTTCGCGCACGTTCAGTTGTTCGATTCGGATTAGCGAATGAGTTTACTGGCTATTAGTGCGTGATTTATGATGTGACTCGCAACGAAGCCCCGATGGACCGGGACGGCGCTGCGTGAGATCTAGAGATCGACTATGTTATCGATAAAGAAATGATAGTGATCGATGAATTTAGAATTCATCGATACGATTATACCTAATGCTCATCTTCAACTACTTTTTATGATAACTAAGCATTTAATTGGAAGCCGTGTTATGTGTTCTTGTCAATATTGGTCTAAAAGAGAAAAAATATATAATAAAAATACAAAATAAATATGAAATTAAGGAACTCAAAATGTGATCATGGCTATTACCAGTTAATAAATCTATGTTTCATACAGGTAACAATGAGTAAACACTTATTTATCATAATTTCGATTTGGTATCAACAATAACTAAATTTTAAATAAAATTCGCTCGAAACAAAATCTGTCGACTAGTGCCCTACTCTAGCCAGCCGTCGACCGGTACAGGTGCGTTAGGTTCTCACCACTGCGCGTACGCAACTAGCTCTACACACACGACGATTTGTCCGGAGATAACCATCTCCGGATTGCCACTTTATTTGTCGCTTGCTGATATGACTGACCAGAAGTTGGAATGAGGTTGTATTTTACCCAGTTTAGTTAAGACAGTTTGATATTTTTTAGAGTGCACTATAATAAAATGTTTTTTATATTCTTTAGAGCTATAAGTTTTTGGTTAAAATTAATGTCCTCAATATCAAATTTCTTGTCTTCTAAAGAAACATAATTTGTCTGTAAAAGATAAATGGTCATTAAAACAAATATCGAACATTAAAGTTAAAACGGAATCGCTTCTTTATCAACCTCTCCCCGTCTCCCTCTATCACATCACTAATGATAGCTGTCAAACGTCTAGAAAGCGCTATTAGCCGGAATGATTCAATTAAAATGAGTTATGGACCATCGATATTTATCGATCCATTTGTAAGTAGGTACTTCACTATTCGAATTAGTAACGATGTACTTCCCTTCCCTATCTCTAAATCGCTTTTCTTAATGTTTTTATTTGCATATTAATTTATAGACTAATTAATTGTCGTCAGCATACCGATCGGGCTCTTTTAGTATTTTTATTGTCACTAGATTACTGTCGTTAAAAAGTATATGTTCTTTAGAAGCAGGGTAAGTATGACAATTAAAAAATATATATTTTTTTTTAAATGCCAGTTCAGTATTTGCGATGATAATCTTTATGTCATCATCAGCTTCCGCTTAGTGTCATTCGTGCTTATATTAAAAAATCTGGGATAATTAACGCCCCGATTTATAACGAATGTAAAATTAATTAATATTCCATATAAATATTTAAAAAAATCTTAGATTCATCTGCATAGCCAGTTAGCCAATAATAATTAATGTACCTAGATTATCAAATCAAAATTATACAAATTTTTCTCAGGATGTAACAAATTACATTAAAGCTTGTCGTTACTTTAAGATAAATGGAATAACAGGAATTTTAAAACATAACATCATTAGGAAATTATTTTGCAAAAAATCTTAGGAAATCTATTGTAATATTTGCTAGACAAGTTTAAACTAATTATTTTAGTATATTCAAAGTTACAGGTTAATAAGTTATTACAATAGTCCATTTATCTCGAGACATATCTTGAGATCGTATCTCTGTATGAAAGTACAAAGCAAACATGGTGCGGATGACCAGAGCCGTGTATGTGACATTTATTCATAGCCTTGGCTTTGGATTGTAACCGTAATAATTATTGTAAAAATACAAAAATATTGATATCATTATATATAAATATATTTTATTTCATTTTATAAGTGGTCGTTTTGTTTAAAATATTATAAAAATGGTATTTAATTATTATTTAAAAATGAACTCTAAGAATTTTTAAATACTGTTATCTTCAAATGTTTTAAAAAAGTACTTCGATAGTAGACAATTATTGACGTCAAAATTTCTTGCTTAATTATAGTATACAAAAAAATTATATATTCACCGTTAATAACAATAACTGACCATAAAATTTAAAATTAATAATAGACAGAACCATTTCACCTTCCAAATACATAAGACAACAGTAACCTATCATCATTTCATTAATCAAACCTAAACCGCTACTCAAAACAATCAAAATATTAATCAGTTATTTCTATGAAAGAGAATTTTTATTGTACAAGAAAATGGGCTGCCGATCGGCCACGTCGACACTGTTTAGTGTGCAATAAATTATGGCCGCACTATAGACTAGGCTGTGTAAAAAATTATGTAGAAAGTAGTATGACAGCGCACACAACTGGCCGGTTCGTTGATTAGGTGGTTCTTTGTATAGATACGTAATGACTGGATATGGCTTCTATCAGATATTACTTAAGACCTCATGTCAATGGGAGCGTTGTTTTATACAATATACACTTCATTCGTTTATGTTTTATATTTTTTATATACACTAGAAACCCGCCCCGGCTTCGCACGGGTAGCAGAGACATCTTCAACAATCATCAACATATTTCAATCAATTTACATAAAATCTTAACAAGTTATACACCTAAATCTTTCTTATGCATCATTCTGTCTTTTAGTGAAAACCGCATGAAAATCCGTTCAGTAGTTTTTTAGTTTATCGCAAACAGACAGACAGACAGACAGATGCGGTGGTGGACTTTGTTTTATACATATTATAAAAAAAGTCCACCACCGCATCTGTCTGTCTGTCTGTCTGTTTGTGTGTATCTGTCTGTCTGTCTGTTTGTGTGTATCTGTCTGTGGGTGTGTGTCTGTCTGTAGTGATATAGAAAGGACCATATCTTTTTTGTGTAGATGGTCATATTCACAAAACTTAACAATACTAATTTTTGTCATAGTTGTGTTGTGTTTTGTGATAGAAGTTTACAGTTACAGAATCTGAGTCAATCAAAACAGCGTTAGAATAGTTTAATAATATGGATTAATCATTTTTCGAAAGAACACGCCGTCAAAAAAAAACCAGAAAAATTACTTTTTTCTAGTTTTTTTTTGAAGAAGAAGAAGTGAAAACTTAAACGAAACGACGAACCTAAAACGTCACATTAGCAAGTTAGTGACATAAATTAATAAGGAGCTGACAGAACTCAATGTTTAGATTAGCACCATCTAGTGGATCTATATACGTATTATTAGCGTGACGGTCACGAGTTCAGTGCTTTTTCCCCACAGCAAAAGTACATAATCATGCCTAAAGAAGTTTTCACTTCAAAAACAATTAGTAGTGCTTTAATTTTAGCATATTATTTAGGGATTTCTGGTATTGTTTCTCTGATACCTTATATGTTTGAAGATAACGACACGGCTTCGTGAGAGGCAAAGACTAAAAGCCTTTACTAATGCTAAAGTTCCACCTAATATACATAGAACAAAAACCTTTACTCTCTTTGTAAAATTAAAAACTTTTAAATATACAATGTCACTTCCAGATGGTATTTATAACAAAATGAGTCTATGTTCCGTCCAGCTCCTTTTACTGTTAGTTGTAAATAGATATAGTGAAGATTAAGGATGTAACTGTTTAGCCATAGTTAACATTGTAAGATGGCTGGTATATTGTCGGTGATGATGATCAAATGATTGCGAATCGCATTAGTGACAAGTGATTACTGACTTTATATTGTTTTCAAAATAAAAGTCCTGGTACACGTATTAAAAGCGTTTATTTTTTTAATTGACTGGCCGGTTGATTTAGTGGTTAGTGACCCTGACTGCTGGGCCAGAAGTCGTGAGTTCCATTCCCACTCACAAATAATTGTGTGATGAGCATGATCGTTTGGTCTGTGTCTGGGTGTCATTTATCTGTAACATGATTGTATGTATTTACAAATATACTAGCTGACCCGGCACACCTTGTTTTGCCATATTAAATATTTTTAATGAATATTTTGGTAGTCAAAAAATAACTAACTTATTGTGGGATGGTGATAACTATAAAAATAACAAAAAACCAACCATTAATTTTCTTAATTCAAAGTACTTCATTAACTAAACTGACATATTTAAAGTTTAACAGTGGGAGAGCAATGCTTCGGCACGTATGGGCCGGCTCGATCGGCATATCGATAAAGCAATGCTTACGTTGTGTTTCGCCGAGCGAGTGAGGTTATCAGTGGCCCTAACCCTTCCCTCTCTCCATCTTCCCCCCCATCTCTCCACCTCTCCTCCTCTTCTACTCCCACCTTAAAGGAAGCCAAGGCACTTGTGACTCTCGAGTTGCAGGTGCCCATGGGCAGCGGTAGTCACTTACCATCAGGTGACGCGTCTGCTCGTTAACCCCCTATTCCATAAAAAAAATATCGATTATAACAATCGCACTTTCTATTTTCAATGGGTTAAATACTTTAAAAAAAATGTACCAATGAAAGTAAAAATACTAATATCGCTATTAAAAAACAGGGGTTGATCGGAGAGAGTTAAAAATTCAGGGTTGTATGTATTTTCTAATGCTGTATAAAAAAAAAATATCTAATAATTTAAAAAAAAATTAGGGGTGGACTACCCTTAACATTTAGGGGGATGAAAAATAGATAAGAGCCGATTCTCAGACCTGCCCAATTCGCACACAAAATTTCATGAGAATCGGTCAAGCCGTTTCGGAGGAGTACGGTAACTAATATTGTGACACGAGAATTTTATATATAAGATAAGTATGTTTATCAGCAGTCTGGTTACCATAGTACAGGCTCTGCCTAGTTTGGGATGAGACGGCCGTGTGTGAGATGTGTGAGGTTATTATTGTTATTTACTTTATGCACAAGATGTACAGAGGCAGACTGACTGCCAAAGGCTCTACCAGTCTACCTTAGGTTGATGTAGACATGACTTAGGCTGGTGTATTAAAAAGTATTAAAATGAGATGAATGAGAGAATATTATAAGTGGGAGAGCCATGCTTCGGCACGTATGGGCCGAGCGAGTGAGGTTACCGGAAGCCCTAACCTTTCCCTCTCTTGAGTTGCAGATGCCCATGGGCGGAGATAGTCACTTAAGATCAGGTGACCCGTTTGATCGTTTGCCACCTATCCCTTAAAAAAAAGGATCAAAATTATCTTAATATATACCTATATATACACATACAAACATACATATACAGAATTTTACAGCAAGATGGGCTCATATTTAAATAACATTAACCGCTTACAATTTTAGGAAAATTCGTGATTTTTAATAAGGATAACAAATTTTATATGAAAACTAATCACATTTGTAGGCTTACACATAACTGTATATATACACATATACATACATAGCGTTTAGCGTTACTCATCGCCAATAACATACCATCCAACGGACCCTGCAGATGTTTTCCACACTAATAGAAAAAAAATCCGAGTTGTCATATTCAACAGTAAACCAACAACGTATGATATAAATTATTTAAATTTCCCACCATAATAATATTTCATACGTGTTTAAGTTTTTATTATGGTGTTGGTAACATGTGATATGGTATTTGAGCGCGATAAGGTCTAAGGTTAATTTGTTCACTCCGCTTCAAGTATAACATTAAAATAACTGACTTGTATCAAATTGAATAAATTTAATTCATTATTTTAAATTAAATGTAGGTGTAAATAAGTGAATCTAATGTGTTGTTTTAATGTTTTATTTTTATTTATGTCTTTTAAAAATATTCGTTTAAAAATGACAGGAATTCGAAATAAACTAGTAATAGTATTAAAATAACTGTGTAAATTTCTGCTTAGTATCAAAAATACTAAAAATATAAAAACTCTTTGCTGACAAAATCTTTGCAAAATTTTCCTGTATTAAAATTCGGTAACGAATAGTTTAAAAATAACTTTTTTTAACCAATTTCAAAAAAGGAGGAGACTCTATGTTCCACTATATATATATTTTTTTTTATGTATGTTCACCGATCACTCAAAGACGCCTAGACCGAAAATTCTCCTTTTGTTTGAAAGGGTATACTTCCCAGGTGGTTCCATGGCCATCAGGTCAGGATCTGATGATGGAATCCTGGAGAAATCCAAGGAACTCTTAAAATTTTTAGGCACACTTGCAGCGATTTGGGTATTTTGAGGCGCATTGAAGTCGGTGATTCTTTTTTTAAAAGATAATTAACCCCAACGGTGAAGTGGTATTTCGGAATCGAACCGACTGAAATCGGTGTTCAGTCACAACATGATCAATTGCAGGGGACTTGGGTATACCTTAAGAAGAAGGCCCTCGGAAACCCCTGCAGAAAGGTCTGCAGGGGTTTCCAGAGACCTCCTCAGGGAATATGTCATCTAAACCTTTTAGTTAAGAAACGGTTACGATCAGATCTCATGCCTTCAAATACCAGTTATGATTTCTCTTGAGTACAAAAAATAACACGTTTTTAACCATTCTTCACTATCACTATCACTATATATTATAAAACAAAGTCCCCCGCCGCGTCTGTCTGCCTCTTCGCGAGAAACTTAAAAACTATAGAACGGATTTTCATGCGGTTTTCAGAAATAGATAGAGCGATTCATGAGAAAGGTTTAGGTAAATAATTTGTTAAGGTTTTTTGAAAGTTGGTTGAAATATGATGATGATTAATGAAGATGTCTCAGGCACCCGTGCGAAGCCGGGGCGGGTTATTAGTTTTACTATACATTTTGACCAACCGACATGCGGAAGAATCGCCAATCACCTACTTAAAATGATCATACACAATAACACACTAACATCTATTCAATAATAATATATTATAAATAAAAGATATAAAACCTAGCCTTATAATGTTTAATAATTCAAAATACCGTTACTTTTCTAAGTGGATGGGCAGTTTATTTTAAATTTAAAATGACCTAATGCCATCTTTCCAATGGCCTTGAGTTTCACCTTCAAAATAACATAAATATATTATGGAAAGTTCCTAGTCACTGATATGTGGGAAAACTCTGTCGTTTGCTTGTATGGCTATTACGATTTGGAACATGTTACAAAAACGTATGATTTCATATTTTAGGATTGTTCGTGGGAAATGCCTTGGCTTAATAAGTGTAGGTACATTTCTAAACAACAATTTCTTTTTTTATGTCAATGTCAATGATGTTGCATTTAAATTTTTTATACAGATCAGATCGTTTCAATTCACTTCAGCCCTCTCATTAACAAAATATTAGCGCTAATAGTTAAGTTCAATTTATTAGCTTCAAAACAAAGATTTCTATAGTAAATAGAAATGTTAAATTCAAATGGACTTGCATCTGTCTCACTCTTAAGACAAAAATAGATCCTAAGACTAAATAATAACCTAAACCACCTTTGTAAACAATAATATTTAAAAATAATTATAAAAATTGCACAGCTTAAAAACTTGCCTTTTTGACTGCCTTTTTTTGTCTGTAGTCTTTTTATGACTGCGACTTTGTCTGTGGCTAGGAAATGTACTAGCAATGACCTTTTGTAAAAACACAGCAAAAAAGGGTTAAGATGTATCTGATTATTGATTAAATACAACGTAATAAATACAACAGTTTTTTTTTAATAATTTTTATGGAGATAATATTTCCAAGCAATTTGTAACGAAATATTTAATGCACTTTTTCTATTTTTTTTTTATAAATGTTACATTGGTAAATATAATACCTCTTTGGCCTTACAAGGTATTTTTATGAGGCCGTTTATTAACACCATTATCAATATTACAGAGATCAATCTTTTTTGTTAATTATACGCTGGCACTGCAGTCAAGTTTGCAAAAACTTTGCGAAAACGGGAATATTTATAAACGCAGACGGAGTTGCGCGGGTCTACTAGTATTAAATAAATATTAAATTAAAAATAAATATTTAATATAATATAAAACAAGTGAAGGATTATTATTTGTCATTATATTTTTTTTTAAGACTACTAGTAACGTGGATCACACATTACTAGTATTCTTGTAAACCCCTCCAGCTAAGCAAAATTATATTATTATGTATATATATATATATATATATATATATGTATAAATATTTTAGAGTATGTGTAAGTAATATGAATATTAATATAGGTAGGTAAATATAGTAGATAGTATATTAACATAACCTTATATTGTACACAACAGACTACCCTCAATTATATTTGACAATATCCGTACAAAAGTCGTCTGGAAGAAATCGCCATGTGTGATAAGACCGGCGATTGTTATACCTTAACATTAATTGTAACTTGTTTTGCACTATTTACTATTTAAAGGTGTACAATAGAAATAAATATTTCATGTCACGATCTACAGACCTCATCTTTTTAATGAAATTTAGCACACTGTGTGTAGTTTGGCCCAACATAAGAGATAGGATAGTTTTTATCTCAATTTATAGTCACAATATTTTTATTGCAAATTATTTAGAATGAGCAATTATTTAGAATGGCCGGTTAGCTAGATCGACATATTTTTGTCCGCGCCTTTTCCCAAATAAGTTGGGGTCGGCTTTTAGTGTAACCACCATACGGCCGAACTTCGATATTTTACGTAAAGCGACTACCATCAGACCTCCACAACCCGACTAGGCGATAGCGTTACTTAACCTTGTAATGTGCTTACCTACTCGGCTACCAATTAGCTACGAGCCCCTCTGACTATGTAGGTATAATATTATATTTCACACTCAATTTTCATTCTTTAAAAGTTTTAAGCTTTATAAACTGGCTCAGATCTCTCTCTGGACTCTCTGGACTCTTACTGTTCGTCATTTAATACCAGTCTATTTGGGATGAGGTACCGGATTTTACTCAAGGTGGTAATTATTTGGAATACAAATATGTATTTCGCTATCAAGCGACGCCGACGGAACAAACTGAAACTTTGTCTACAAATATTTAAATGGCGAACATTTTTTTTAACATTAACAATATCTTAAGGCAATGACGTGCAGAATTATACTTGTACTTGTGTTCACTGACAATCTGTCATCAATACGTGCCTGCTGACCCCGCACGATTGTTTCAACGTGATTGATGTGTGGATCCACTGAGCACCTGTCAAGCTGATGCGGTGTACAAAGCATGAGCGGTAGCGATAATGATCAGAGAATAATATGTGTACTGTTGAGTATTGACAACAATTTTGTATGCCTTTTTGAAACAAACACATTTAGTGATCCAGAAATATTTCCTCTTTAATCATAGTAGCAGGTTTAAGGTTTCTTAAATACGTGAAAAGTTAAGAAAAACCAAATAGAGTCTGAACAAGTATGTACCTAATAAGATTTTACTTACAGCAAGAAAAATCGAAGAAGCTGCCACATTATGTAGATAGTAGTATCTTGAAAAACAAGGTTGTTTCAAAATCTAAATCTACATTATGTAACATCATAGTGAGAACTTTTTTTTCTGTTGTTAGAGGTTTTCCGTCGTCGGTTATGACTTACTCCACGAAAAATAGCCAGCACGGCATCAGTGTGAAATCAAATATATGTAGTTGAGCTAACAAATTGAAAATCATCACACATCAAGAGCAATGTTTACTTAAAGCACATACTGTACTCGGTAGGGTAATATATTGTTCTTGGATATTACGCAACAAATTATAAAGCCATTGGGTAGGAAAGGTTAAATCGCACTAAACTGTTTTTTATTATGATAAATTACGATGTGGTTTTTATTAAGTGAAAAAATGGTAAAAATAACCTTTATCCTGAATCTCTTTTGTAGTCTTAAGATTCCTTTACAACAGTAAGCATGACCACTTGACTTGATTATTTTAATATTGAGGTAGTCGATTTTTTCCCCTTAAAAGTTTAAGGGGTAATTTCTCCTCTGTTAGATATTGTTCATCCAAAACAAATCATAATATCAATCTTGTGTTAATTAGGTGCAATCAGTCCTCAGAAAAGAAAATATAGAAGTCGATTTAGAGGGGCTCGTGGCTAAGTGGTAACTAAGTAGGTTTGCACATTACAAATTAAGTAATCCTAGCCAGGTGAGTCTAGGATGGGTGACCATTCATAACACATTGAGACCCCTTCGTGCCGTGGAGAGCACGTTAAACCGTCGGTCCCGGGTGCCATACAAACATTTGTGGCGTTCGTTACGGGTAGTTGGAGCCCTAAAAAGTCCGACAACCTGGTCTAACTACAGAACTTTGATATCGGCTAGTATTTGGGTTGTGGAGGTCTGATGGCAGTCGCTTCACGTAAAATATCAAAGTTCAGCCGTATCGTAGTTAGACTGAAAGCAGGCCCCAAAGTATGTTAGTTGGGGAAAGGCGCTTAGGATGATAAGAAGTCGATTTAGAAGGTTATCAGGAAATCTGGGTACAAATAATAACAAATGAATACTGAAGGAAGCAAATTAAAAAACCATTGCAAGCGGAATCAATAAAAAACGTCATAACTACACATATAACAAAAGATGACATTGTTGTTAGTTCAACGCACCTTGATTAAATGAACATTAATGATGTTAAAAAGGTTACAATAACTTATTGTACGACGGATTAGAAGTAAAAAACTTGGATTTCCACTTTGTAATGTGCTAATGACAATATTATTCTAAGTCCGACATGTTTGCTAGCAAATAATACATTATTACCGATAAGTTATTCTCGTTTTGTTGAACACGAAGCGTTGATGTCTTGGGCTAAGTAATCATTCATAGGCCGCGTAGAGATAGCAGAAAAACCGCCAATTTTATAATATAATTTATTGAGATTTTTTTTGTAAAAATTTTAAAACAAAACAGAATAACATTAGTCTTATAATTAAGAGCCCCTTTAAAAAAATTCTAGACTAGCTCGCCAATCACAACATGTTACAAGTATAGATGTAATACTTACAAATCAGTATTAATACCGAAAATTTTCATCTCTTTTTTGCCACACAAAATAAATAGCAGGCCTTTTACCATCTACTAGGCACGTTTTCAAGCTCCGAGCCATAGCTGTAAATGTTAAAGAAAAATCTTTTAACTATTTTCCCGACCCATGAATTGAACTCAGATTAGCACGCTCGACGTGCTTATGTCACTATCAAACATTTACACCAACTAACACCACGGAACCAAGCCTTTATTTCCAATGTTTTAAGTTATGGACATAGTAAATATTATTTAAATAGACAAAAAAGAGACAGCTAAGAACCATTTTCTCCAAGGTTTGTCAAACGATTTTCTTGTTTTTTCTTTTCTTTAGCAACTATTGTTTTTCTAAAATTTCAATCACAATTAATGGTCGGATTTCGATAACCGGGCAAACCCTAGTTTCAATAAATATTGTAACGGCTGTAGTAATATAAGTTGGTAAATGTAATGTAATAACATGTAATATATACTTAACTACCTACGCAACAACATAGCTAGTGATACAATTTGCACTAATAGATCTATTAGACGAATAATAATATACCTCAGAATCTATTATTACCCTTCATTAACGCCACCTACAATAGTTATTTACAAAATAATAATTACCTCCAAAGCTATTGTTACAGCCTTTATTATTTTGACCGTAGGCCATTTATTCAACCAGAAAATATAACAAAATAAGATGTCTATGCTGTCGCTACCAAATCACGCATCGGTACATTCAACAAATCAGAATACAATCTGACAATTAGATTATCAGCTATAAATTGCCTAGTCATCACGAGTCCATTGTTGTTGCACACCGTAGAGCATATAAAAAATCTTTTGTACCAGTAGCTTCTCTGTTCTGGTGACCGTACAGAAGGCATTCGAAATATGAAAGTCATTCATATAAAATGTGTTCTATTTTAGGACGTTTTAAATGTAACCTTATGTATCATATATATATTTTATTATAATATAAAAGCCAGTAAGAATATTTTTATTACTTTCTCATTTCTTATAGTAGTGGTTGCTGTGTACTGTAATTATCATCATTACCAATCAGCAGAGTTTCACTAATCGCAGTTTTGTCTGTGGTAGTACTTGCGAGGGGACATCTCCTTCCCAGTCAGCCTTTTTCGGTCCCCTTGACTCTATGCCTGACTTTTGCCACTTTATTTGCTAGAGCTATGTGTATGGGCTATGCTTGGGGGTAGACTTCGCAGTCTACCGCCATACACAACTCTTTTGCTAAGTTTGAGAGTTTTTATGAAGCCTATATTTGTATGTATGACAAGACTTCTTTCAGTTGTTTCGGTTCTCTTATGGAGTGCTTCATTCCACATCATATTTATATTAGTGTCAAAGACTCATCGCCTTCTCCAAAAATAATTCTCTTACCAAATTTGAGAGTTTTTATGAGGCCCATATATGTATTTGTTAGGCCATAGGTCATCGGTAATTTATACCATCGGTAACCAGGAAAATATTTGTTTACTGTACAATTTATAATATTTTTCCGATTATGACTAAATAGACATAAACGACTAACCAACTAAATGGATTTATCTTCAATCTTTTTTGGAACGAATTTTTTTTAATAATTTCTGAGTAGCTAACAAATACACAGTAGTAAAAACAATGTTAAGTATAACTATATTTATAACTCTTGAATGAATAGACTTTATAATACTCGTTCTGCCTAATAAAACTTACCTTTGTACCATCTTCAGTACCTAATCATAAACTGACTGAAACTCATAAACTGAATCAAAAGCTGATCCCCAGACCTTTGGCGAATAGGGGTGAATTCTCAGAGTTTTTTATTTTGTAAATAAAATAGTGTTAAATATAAAACTCTGTTTTAAATCCTTTCAAAACTTAAAACAGAAATATTCTTAAACCTTTTGTTTCGTAATTAAGATGACTATTAAATTAATTAAAACCATTTAAAAACATCCATCAAAGACAGACAAAGAAGGGAAATATGAAAGATTACACTTGTGGGGACATTATGCTGACGCAGTAATTTGTATACGAAGGCGCGTGCATTCGCCCGGCGCAGCAGTCATCTCCCCGCAAGCTATGAGGTAGGCCGTGTTATAATATAAGTATATGTTTATAAGTGATACCAATATATATGTATGTGAAATATATATTTTATATCAAGAAGTCCGAATTTCATTCAACCAACATGATCCCCCGCAAGTAACCTCCACACGCCTTAACCGCCGTTGTTTTCGCTGGTGTAAACTCTTTAGTGGATAAGATCTCCTTTTGTAACTTTATTACGACAAAGATTTTTCATTTGGTAGCAAAGAGACTGTTCTTAGTTACGATATCAGCTTTTTGAATGGGAAAGGCTCACTATTATTTTATTCTGTTATGTGTATTTTGAAGTATGAAGAAGTAAAAAATCCAAGTTATTAGGTTAAAGACAGATGGATCTTTACCATATATTTACCCTAAAATTACAGTTGGTTTAGCGCTCACTTAGTACCAAGTCAAATTGTATGTAATGCTGTCAAAATTATATGATGGAGTCCTACAATAAGATTTTATAAACTGGAAATCAAAAATTAACCTAAAACTTCTCATCTTAGTTTGAATATAATTGTTGTCGCCTATAAACGCTTTGGAAAAACCATAGCAAAATTTCTTCACTTCCAGCTTTTTTCCCATGCTGAAAAGAAGTTCATATATCGAATAACTAAAGTACAAAACGTACGTGGGTACCTCGTTACAATTAAACGAAATATACACTCGTATAATCCCACCAAGATCTTAAATAATTTGCGTTCTAATCTTACACAACACTAATAGGTGTAAAAGCGCTACGGTCGGGAATCGAACCGGCGACCTCTACGGGTCACGCGGTATAATTGATTAACGCTGAGGCGGACTATGCATTAACATAAAATAATGTTTGACCTCTGGCATCGGTTTTAAAACTTCTACACCACTTTATCTGGCACCTTTGTTGTAGGCGAAGTGAGATTAGATATTTTAATTGTTATAAAGAATATGAACAATGTAAAAAAAAAAAATTCAGCCAATTAAAAACAAATGTTCTAGGTTTTTTTAAATATAAGTACTTTTTTTATTTGCGGATATTTTCATTACTAAATATTTTTAGATAACCAAAAAAAAAATTGTTATTGTTTTCTTGATATTACGGGTTAGAACCTTATTCGGTATACTACCAATCGATGTAAACCCACTACTAATACAAGAACTTAGCTCAGATAGAGAGGTCAACAAGAATATTAGTAATATGGAACCTACGTTACAAGTATGTATTTAAAAATATATATATTAACCGTCAAAGCGGTTAAAGAATTGACTAAAGCCATGTAACTTGTCTCAACATCTGTAGAATATCTTCAGCATAAATAAATAAATCAAATTTATAAAATAACATTGTAAGAAAAAATATATTCATTGTGCTTACGAAATTAAATATTTTGATAACACTAAACCCAAGATAAATTGACACAAAACGTAACTAACTAGCTACGCAACATGTCTGTCCAACGGGTCGAGTGAACACTTGAACGTTTTTACCACAGACAATGGCTCATGACCTCAAGCTGAGTGCATGAATTATTGTTGTTTATTTTTGTGTACCATTTACAAGTGTTAGTGCTAGACCAGTCGGTTTTAATCGATGTTAGAATCGGTTGAAGTTTGAATTTGGTAAATATTTTTATAAGAACTCGTGCAAAGTTTGCATATTTCGATGACCTGATCATGGAAAGAAAGAAGAAAATACATTTTAACAAAAATTACGACAGACGGCCGCTCAAAAATTGAGATGTTGCATGCATAGAGAAACACTCTATGGTTGCATGTGATATTATTATAGCTAGTTAGTTAGCAAAGTACGAGATTAATTAAAATTAATCGAGTGAAAAGAAAATTATTATCGCAATGGGTATTTTTAACAGTTTATGGTAAACATGAGGCAAGGATTTTAAAATAGGAGTGCTTAATTTACATTATGTTTACATATAGCTCGCATTTTAACATTTCTCCTTTCTAAATACTAACCATTAAGTACAAGACACTGATTTTCGAAATCGATAATATTAATGCAAATCCAAATAAAGTAACAAGGTTATCAATGATCTCGTTTCTAATGACACAATAAATGTCAGTTGATTTAAATCTTAAGGTACAGCTAAAGTCTCACTGTTGTGCAATAAAGTAAATATATCATGAATTTATTAAATTGCACCTAATTAATCATCGATAGTATCCAAATCGATTAATTCAACACCGATTTTTATTACCGCTACACCTGTAACATACATAGATGATCTCATTGGGTTTTTTTTCACATCTCGTGAGCATCGTACGCAACAGTAAATTGCAATCAAAGCATCACAATTAATCACTCATTTTTTCAACGAGTCATATTGTAAAAAGCTTAAGAGAGCTAGACAGACATATGGTATTTTGAAAATCTTTTGGGGTATAGAAACTTATGAAATTTAATGGCAAGACATAAAGATAGGAAAGTAAAAAACAGGTATTTTAAAAATCATAATTGTAAAAAATATTTTGCCGGAGAATGGCCTGACAGAATATTTAAACTTTAATTACGATGACTAATCGAATATACTTCAGTATTATTTGATTTAAATGAGAATCGCATTCTAAAATATTGGAGAATACCTTGTGGAATGTTTGTATTGATCATTGTGTGATGTATTTACATATTTAAAAAAAATTCAAGAACAATATAATAGGAGTTTGTCTACACACACTTTAACTGGTTACTCATCACTTGCCAATATACTTATATTAGTATCCGCATTGAATCTTCCAATCAATTTCCAATCCGCATCAAATATTACTTAATCTCTATGACGCAACAAATAAATAAGCAGTCTTCAATAAGATGTATGTTCCTTCACAATTCTATTGTTATTAAGTAATATGACCGTTTGGCCCCGTCAGTAGTATGCTTTCTCGGTCAAAGGTTCCGGGTTCAAATTCCAGCTGAGTTTATAGATGGTTTCCGTCATTGTTTAACGTGCGGAGAAGTTTTCGATTCGACAAGTGAGTGGCTGTTAAATGTGTACAACCAGGTACAGAAGAAGATATTGAACGATTTATATCGGGTGATTTTTTAATAGCTATAGCAAATGAATTAAAAAAATAAACACATAAAATTCAGAAAAATGCATGAAATCTTTATTTGAATCGATAGTACGGTCCATATAATTTAATGTTTGAAGATTATTTCATGCAAATGTTGACCGCGACTACGCCTCAAATGGTCCATCCGCTTAGTCCAATTTTGGCATACTCTTTCCAACATTTCGGACGGTATCTCACGAATAAATGCTTCAATATTGTCTTACAATGCGTCAATCGAAGCGGGCTTGTCAGCATAGACATGAGCCTTAACATAGCCCCACAAAAATAGTCTAAAGGCGTTAAATCGCACGATATAGGCGGCCAATTGACCGGTCCCAAACGTGAAATAAACAGTTCACCGAATTTGCCTCTCAATTGGTTCATTGTTTCGCATGCTTTGTGGCATATGGCACCGTCTTGTTGAAACCACATGTCATGTCATTGGTGGTTTAATGTCCAACACTGTAAATTTGGTGCGAACTTTAGTCACAATAGCCCGAATAGCCGCTTCAGTGGGTCGATTAAATTGACCATAAAATATAAGAAGCGCGCGATGAACTTCCTTAACAGAGCACGCATGTTGGTAATAAAATATTCAATGATTTCCAAGCGTTGTTCGTTTGTAAGACGATTCATGGTTAAATTATATACCAAACTGAAGATGTTGGACAGTAACACAAAACGCGAAACGTGCGTGAGCTGTCAAAATCAGCGTTGCTAAAAAGAAAATAGCTAAAAAATCACCCTTTATATATATATATATGTATTTTTTTATTTACCAAACATTTTTTTTGGATGAAGGATCAAGAATATTTTTTTAATAATCAATATACATTTTGTGATTAAAACATTTTGTTTTTTGTTTAAATAGAATTGTTGAACTCTTTTCTTCAATTTGATAATGTATAAAATCCGAAGCATTTGAATATTGGGTACAGTTTATTTTAGGTTGCTTCTGGTCGCTACCATCCCTCTATTACGTAGCTTAATCTACGTCATGTCTTTGTCTTATTACACAGTGCTTTACCAGTTTTACATATAGTTGTTATCGCACTGTACCATTTTTATAAATTTTAATTATATGCATTATATATATCGTATGCATTTACAACCTTATCAAAATATCCTAATTTGTTTCCAAAATATATATTAAAAGAAGTAGAAATGAACATAACAATAACCACACCATAAACAACTTTTATATAATTTCTACTGGCAAATAATAGACAAATGTTTCAATCAGTTTCACAGTCTCATTTAAAATTAAATAATAAATGAAATCAAAAACATACAACATTAAAGGTTTTGACTATTGAAGTCGGAGTATACAACTTTGTCATATATTAATGTCGAAGTAGACCTTCAAAGCCATACCTTTCGCATGTACAGCTTAATTGTGAAAGTTGCTTAAACAAAAGACGACAAAACAAACTCTTGCGCACAATACGCGACACTCAGGTGGTCCAAGCCATTGTTGGACCACCGTAACGCTAGTTCGGACACACACCAAGTTTTCTTGTTTGATTAGCGTCCACAGTTGGTGTATTTACCCTAAGACGACGCATTTGTATTCTTTACGTGACATGTGATTTTGGCCACGTCTGGATACTAAAAAATAGTGTGGAAAATTATTACATAGTGCTATCTAGTCCCAAATTAAGGCTACTAGACATAGAAACACCGAGATAAATACAAACAGACAAATTCATGCATACAAATATTTGCACAGGAATCTAATCCATGACTTCCGACGTGGCAATCAAATATACTTCATAAACATATAGGTCGCCAAAGAAATAGCGTAGTTCTTAACATATTTTATCTTATAGCTTCATAAAAATATCTTTTACAAATTCAACGGTATCTTCAAACTTCATTTTGAAATATCTTGGGCAGCAATAGAAGCAGCTTATTTATTTCCATACATCTCTCTCGATAAGTCTGTTAAATGTGTTTTTTTATCCCAATAATAGTTTAAAATCAAGAACAGAAGACGTGAGCAATTTTGTTTACACGCATATTCAATAGAATTGTGTTGTGAAGTTAATTAGTATGATTTAATGTCTGCAAGTAAATTTCTAATTTCATTCAAACATCTGCTTATTCAATATTTGTTCAACGGTACTCTTTACTTCCAAACGGACCTAAACTTTATTTGTTTGCCTTCGTCTATGCTCTTTCGTAATTTAGACTGATTGTCAAGTGTATGTGCTTATTGTTGAGTACGAACTTTGTTCAACGTGTACACTATTTCTAATACCACCTACATGTTCCCAAATATGTAAGTTTGTTTCTGTGGGATGTCACTTGTCATGTTTTTGAGTGAAATGTTTGTTGTTAACTGTTTCTTCTTCTTCTGATTTTTAAGAAAATCTAAATCTTAACAATTTTGCTCTACTAATACTGAATGCATTTTACTAAACAGATTTTGGATGTAAGTATATATAGTAAGGTCTATTCTCATCTTAATTAGATTATGTATTTTATGTTGGTACCCAATAAACTTTACTCAAGCAAAGCTTAGAGGGGAGAATAATATTACATTATATTATTGTGTGTTCAAGATACATTGGCATTTAATTACACAAGAAGAACTTTAAGTAGGTAAGACAAAATGGAGTTCTTGATGAAATATTTCACTTAACCACAGTTACTTATTTACAGATTATAGAATACGATAAGTTTAATAAAGTTATAAACCATATCTCGCTAAATAATATTAAAGGTCAATTCCCAATAGATAAAGTAAGTTGATTTTATGTCTCTAGAGGTGATACAACAATGCTGTATATGATGAATTGTGCTTCAAGAGTTATCGACAGTTCTTGAGGGTCTTGAACTATTTGAAGTGGCTGTACACACAGGTGTAAAGAGTACAATACCAAGAATATTTGGCATAGGTCAAGTGTTAGTAACTTTTATAAGAATATTTATTGATACATTTGTACTACGTAAGCATATTTTTTTAATTTTATGAAATATAGAGATATATTATGTATATTTTTATCTGAACATAATTCTCAATAGTAGTTTTTACATGAAACTGGGGTTTTAACAAGATCAGTCAATCTAAGATAATCTATACAAATAAATAAAACTGATGTGTCTATTTGTAAATCATAAACAGAAAAAAAAAACAGTTTTTTACTAAATACAGTAAATGAGTGTTTAAACGGTAATTATACAAAAAAATCAAATTTTAAATTTTTATCTCTCTTTCTGTGTTTCAGCTGATCACCAAAACGACTAGACTGATTTCCATGGGACTTTCACTGCCAGATAGCTGATGTTGGAATAAGTAACTTAGGCTACTTTTATTGTTGAAGAAGAATCACGGTTAAGCGCAAATAATATAAATATGTACACTTGGGCAAAGCAGCGGTGGGCAAATCTAGTTAAGGATATTTTAGAAAACAGTCGTAAGTGACGGGTCTATATGCTGCGGTGGTCTTACTTCAGAAGCCGCAGGTTCAATTCCGACTTGGTGCAAATATTTGTTCGCATGAATACGTCCACTGACATTGGTATATATCCCATAAGTAAAATGTGAATTTAAGCCTCTTGTTGTTGTATATTTCAAAGTGTAAACTAGGCTCAGTTTGGGTTTAGATGGCTGTATGTTATATGTGCCAAAATATTATTACGTATATTATTATTGTTACTAAGAGGATAGACAAACAGTCACTTCAAATTACGTAAAACATTATTGTATAACGCTATCTCGGCTTGAACATCTCTGACATAGTCATCACCTTTCAAAAAAATAATATAACAATGAAGACGTCTCAAAAGCCCCACCCTAAAAACTAAACTGCCTGCCTAATTTATTAGTTATTGATGTAAATAATATTCATATACTCGATACAGATGAATCGATTAATATCGATACGATGACGTGCGGTATAGACACATCACTTGTCAATCACTATGAAAAATGATCGTCGGATTGGTGATTGCATGTATTTTAATTTTACATTGTAATCATAATGTTAATGCTTGGAAAATTAAAAATCATTTTAATTTTTTAATTAGTTTATTTGTATTATTTTCAAGTAAAACGGCATTGCCGTGTAAATTGCTATGGCTGTTTTTTGGTCCTCAAAGTCTTAAAACGGATACTTAATATGTAACATATATACATTTTTAGGTTCATTGACACCATCTTATTACAATTCAAAAATCAACGGATGATTTGTGGTTTTCAAAATAGTTGTAATACCAACCTAAGTTTGCGGCAAACCGTTTTAAAAAGGAATCTAATAAAGTATGCATTGGTTCAACTAATTCTATTCAGTCGTGTTTATTTTGAACAAATCATTGTCAGTCAAAACCCTGCTGCATGTCTAACTAGGGGCTATCCATAAATTACGTCACACATTAGTGGGGTAGGGGTCAACGCAGTGTGACATTGTGTGACAAGGAGTGGGGATCATAAACTTCGTGACGTCACAAAACATTACCTGTAAACGCAAGACTAGACCAGACGTTACTTCACTTTTTTTTTTATTTAAAACTGCTCTTTTCAGTTCTTGAAAAATATGTGTTGTCATACCAGGAAGGGTAGGTCTTACAAATGTGATCCTCTGAGGCCGGGGGGGAGTCCAAAAATCATGAAAATCATGTGACGTAATTTATGGATGGCCAGATCCTGAGCTGCTCGAGCTATAGCTTACACTTCCCATTCCAACCATATGAGCAGTATTTCTTTGCCTTCCATTGCCTTCCCTTCTTATGTACCTTTATGCCAAGTGCCTAGCCTAGCCTAAAGTGCCAGGTTGATGGCAATATGCTTCCCCACTATTAACTCTATTGATCAGCTGTTAAAGACTTCCTTAAACTTGGTTCAATTTAGTTGACAAATATTAATATATTGTTCACTTGTAACAACGAAATTACCCGACGTTTGGGGAAATGCCTTAGTTTGGAAACAGTGGTCCTTGTACAAACTAAGCATAGCATTATTTGGCACCGTCTTCAATCAAATTTAGATAGACCACTCCAGATGCTGTCTTGGAAGCTGTAAGAACAACAAATTGACCTGTGACCTCGTTCCTCATTGCTTCGTGCGTTTTACCTGTATATCATTTGTTAGATAAGTATATCTTTAATCAAATCAAGTCATTTATCTGTCTACTTTCAAAACACGTTTATTCGGTGCAAAAACTCCTTCAAACCTACTTCTTTTCATCTTCGTATAACGGACAATTCCCATTTTTTTTTAACAATTAGCTGCATTCAACCCCCCGTTGAATTTATATAGCTTTTTTCAAGTTGGACAGAGATTACCGCATGCAAACATACTTATACGTACGACGCCCTGAAGAAGGTAGCTGGGATTTAGTGGATACGGAAGGAAGAGGACCGGGTACTGTGGCTCGTAGTCCAGCATTTGACTGGAAGAGGCTAATTAACTTGCCTTGATACACTTTGGGTTACGGTAAGTTAATAAAAATTGTGTAAAATGTAACTCTTTTATTAATTTTTATTAACTTACCGTAACCCAAAGTGTATCAAGGCAAGTTAATTAGCCTCTTCCAGTCAAATGCTGGACTACGAGCCACAGTACCCGGTCCTCTTCCTTCCGTATCCACTAAATCCCAGCTACCTTCTTCAGGGCGTCGTACGTATAAGTATGTTTGCATGCGGTAATCTCTGTCCAACTTGAAAAAAGCTATATAAATTCAACGGGGGGTTGA
Organism: Callimorpha dominula; assembly: GCA_949752705.1. NCBI lineage: Eukaryota > Metazoa > Arthropoda > Insecta > Lepidoptera > Erebidae > Callimorpha > Callimorpha dominula. The sequence goes on along the minus strand of OX457010.1, from coordinate 6,282,353 downwards.
ATGCAGCTAATTGTTAAAAAAAAATGGGAATTGTCCGTTATACGAAGATGAAAAGAAGTAGGTTTGAAGGAGTTGCTGAAGAATATAAAAGAATAAATGAGTAGAAGAAGAAGACCGAGTTCAAAAGAGAAGTGTCATGGCTTTGCACCGGGTAAAGTAGAAAGACTTGCATGAATAATCCAACTAGTCTTGAAATTTAGTCAGACGTAGTTTGTTTGTTGGAAACATAAATAATAGAGTTACCTTGTAAATCACGCGGAAGTCAAAAATACATAAAACTGGTGCAGTATATAGCCTTACAGAACTATTCACCTACGTGGGCTATATTCGAATTCAATAATATGTGTTTCAAGAACGCCTAAACGCATAAAAATTCACCCTCATTGATAAAGATTGTGATAGTAAATGTCTTTATATTTTAGCATTGAGAAAATGAAACAATGTTATTTTATCTGCGATTGTGATCTCCATGCTATGCAGTGTGTGTACCAGACAATGGAACTTACTTAAATACATTTTTGAACTTTGTTTGTGTGTTTAGTGAATCACACACAAACTAAGTTCAAAAATTATGCATTTCAGTTTTTATGAATTTTCTCAATAACGGAGTAAATAATTCCAAAATAACAAATAAGTTCGATTTAATAAATTTAACTTTACACATTCTACCTGCTTTTATGAGGAACGAAAAAACGTGGTTGGAAATTCAAACGGTCATCATAACTCATACATAACTCATAATTTTAAACGCATAGTTTTTTTTTTACATATTTATGTAACCGCATACGTTTTAGTGATTTAAGTAAGATATACCTTGTATTTAAAAAAGAACGTAGCTGTTCATATAAAATAAATCTGATCATCAATTGATAAAGCAGGAAATCCTACATTTTGCAATATCTTTTTGTCATATAAAATATAATTATCTAATGAAATGCATCGTAGAGCTCCGACAGGTATTATTAAATTTGATGCGTATAAATACGTAATTAATGGTATATGTCTATTAACTTATTGTTATATTACTGGGTCGCTAAAATGCTGCTACTGGCTATCATAGGAAGTCACTGTCTCTATAAAGGTTACCAAGATAAAATATGCACATTTTTAACCTGTTTTTTTTATGAAGCTGAACCGCGATAGACGTTGTCCCAGGTAAAAGTTCAATAAACTTGTATGTGATCGTTTTATTTTTTTAATGACTTTTAGTATTCATTGAATTTTCCATTTTCAATTTAGAAATAACTGACTTTTATTAAAATTTAAGAGAGAAAAAATAATAATAAATAATAAAAACAATAAAGATTATTCTATGAACTAGTACTAAATATTTCTTTGATTGGGTACTGTCAAAACGGTCTACATTTAATCTAAGATACATCTGTAGAAATAGTTACCTCTCCCAAAAAGTCTCTGTCAGATTTCTTTTTAAGGTACAACATACATAAGGTAATGTGGCTCTTACATGATTAGCAGCCTTCACTATCCCGTTGACTAAGCTAGATGTAATTAAAAAGCGGGTTTTGAGTCTGCAATCTATCGCTAGTAAATCAGAATAGAAATAGCATCTTATTGTCAGTAAAGAGTTGTACTAAGCAAAAAGCGACTGACGTAAAAACTGACTTCTTTTATTTATTAACAAGCGCCATTTTAAGCAAACTTCAATGGTTTTTATTACATACTGATATTATGGAAAACTCAGCATCCCGGATCATAGGTTGTTCATTGTTCATTCGACATTGGTAATCACGTATTATTTAATGTATAAGTGCTTTAAACGGGTATATATTAGATGCTTATATGAGAGAATATTAACAGTCATGTTGATTACTCACGACGTTGTAGTGTTAGTGCTTACCACTTTAATTAGGATGATTGAACTAAAGCTTAGTTTAGACTACTTCAGAAATTGCGACACACATGTCAGACATAAATTTATTTACTGTTTACACTTTAACAGGATTATTTTGTGTCTGGATAATGTCTGTATATAACACACAAGAAGTAATTGGGTTCACCAGTTGATTAAAAAAGGCTAGAATGAGGATTATTTACTGTAATACGGATTTATTTTATGAAAACCGCTGTCGCATGAAATATGAGGATTATGAATATTTATTCGAAAAAGTGCCTATTAGCCTTTTGGTAGTCACCTCATGTAAAACTTAATGTTTAGGGTGCTTTTTTAGGAGCGTATGTATGTAAAGATTTCCAACTTGTTCGAGAACTTGTCAACCATGAGAGACACTTAAACGCAACGTGTTGACACTGCCGTTGATTTGATACTCATTATAGTGTCACAATAAATGTCGTAATTAAAGACACAGGTGCTCACACCGACATTCGGTGTATACACTGAGTGTACGGTGTATAGTATCGTAGTGTAAACTAAGCTTTACAGAGGGCATCATTTTAGATGCGGCAGTGAAGCTATTGATGTACGGTATGACCTTGTTTATGCGTTTTACTTGTTATGTTAGCAAAAGAGTAACATTTTTAAGCCAATTATTTTGCGGTTTCAAAGACAAGTGTTGAAATGTTTTTATATTCGAGTGCTTATTATCTTTAGCTGTAATTAGGGATTAGTAGTGGGCAGTAAGTTGCTTGTATTTATTATTGGAATTCTATTTATACATAAAAATAAATAAAATTGAAGTGTCTGTTTCTAATGTTACAATAACAGCTTTTTACTAAATGCATCTGAATGTTTACACGGTACTTATATCAAAATATCAAAAAATCCATTTTTATTTTTTTTATGTCTCTGTTTGTTTGTTCCCGCTAATCTTGGAACGCGTGAACCGATTTCCACCGGACTTTCACTGGCAGATAGCTAGAGTTATAAGGAGTAACTTAGGCTCCTTTTATTTTTCAAAAATAAAATTAGGCAAAAAAATATAAATATGTTCACGCCAGCGAAGCCGAGCTGATGCTGCCAGCGTAGCTGAGCTGAGATGATGTAGTGACTAGCTGTGTCCCCAGCTAGTCACTACATATTATAAAACAAAGTCCCCCGCCGCGTCTGTCTGTCTGTTCGCGATAAACTGAAAAACTACTGAACGATTTCTCATGCGGTTTTAATAATAGACAGAGTGATTCGTGAGGAAGGTTCAGGTGTATAATTTGTTAAGATTATGTTTAAATTGATTGAAATATGTTAATGATTGTTGAAGATGTCTCTGCTACCCGTGCGAAGCCGGGGAGGGTTGCTAGGATGGAGTAAATATGACAATTGATATTGAAAGTATAATTAATAAGTGCCTAATATGATTCAATATCACTTCTAACCTCTATCTAGTACCAAATAACCTTAGAAAAGGTTTAAAAAGTAGATATTGCCACATTTATGGATACATAATGAACAAGAGATTATAGATTTTATTTTAACTGTTGCCACATGGTGCCAAATAAAATTACTAAGACTGCAAAATACATAATAGTAATAATAAATACTCTTTATTGTACACCAAAAAAAGGAAACAATACATAAACAAATTATACACAAAATGCACAATGGGCGGCCTTATCGCTAGAAGCAATATCTTCCAGGCAACCTTTGGATGGACAGGAGTGTTACGATATACGTGGGTGGTATATACATATATGTAGTTGAACAATTATTCAAACAGTTGAATTTAAGTCACTTATTAAACTTAATATTTGAAATTATTAACAATTGTGCCATTATTACAGATATAATTGTATGAATTTTGGCGAAAATAGTGTTCAGTAATTGTAGGTAAGTAAAATTGAGGACTTCACCAACACACTGAAGGACACTTCTTAGCAGTTTTGTTTTACTTTACCCTAAAAATAAAAGATAAATGTCTAATTGTAAACAGAAGCGGCGGTAGCGTAATGGCTAAGACGTCAGACTTGCGATCAAGTGGTTGCGGGTTCGAATCCCACCCAGTGCACTACCGACGTGAACCCACATTTTAACACAAGCATTTTAACTTAGCTGGAGGGGCTAACAAGAATACTAGTAATGTGTGACCACGTTGCTAGTATTCTTTAAAAAAAAAATGTAGTTAAATTATCCTTTCAAAATTGGATCTTACACATTTAAACTAATTGCAGCTAAGTCTTTGCACTTAAGGCCCTCTACACACCAAAGCCGCTGGCCCGGCGGGTTAGTGTCAGGGGGTTAGCCTGGCGGCATAAGAACATTGCAAGCTGGAAACAAGCCCGGCGGCCTAACCCGTCGGGAAAAGCCGTCGGCCCGGCGGCTTTAGTGTGTAGAGGACTTTACATAACACATAACCACTTCGACCTGTTGATACCCGAGGGGGTTTCAACACGTAAAAAAAAAAGTCTTGGCACTTATTATTTAGTTTCTATTGTTTTTTTCTACCATTATATATTATGCATATGCTAAATAAACATATGACCTGCCTGATGGTAAGCGTTATATCTTAATGTTTAATGCTCTTCCGGATAGTTCGATGTCATATCGTGATTAGCCACATCGAAACGGTAGAGTCGATAATAAAAAAATATTCTCATACACTCTCAGTAGGTACAGTAAAAGCGAATCTTCGTGATGTTTCGATATTGAACCTGTGTTAAAGATCAAATGTTCTGTAATGGAAGGTTGCAGCTAACACGGTGTTGATACTAACACATTACATACACATATAATGCTAGACCAATAAATATAAGTAATCACAACAATCAATTAGGAAGATTGCAATAGATTGGAACACTTTCTGTTTGTACACAGACTTCCAAAGCTACTACAAATGGCAAATAAAAATTGATTTAAAACTGACCAGTTATCGCATTTACAAATACACACACATACACATTTATAGTGAAGTTAAAACTAAAACTCAAGTTGAATTGAAAAAGTCCTCTTAACGTTTTTTATACTAGCTTCAGCCCGCGGCTTCACTTGCGTTAATTTAAATTTCAAGAAAAGTACTTTTTTTATGGATACAAGGTATCCTATGTTCTTTTCTGTATCTATGACAATGTGTATTTAAAATTTCATGACGATCGCATGATTAGTTGTAGTAGTGTGCAAATTTAACAAAATACAAACAACCAAACTCACATCTGCTTTTATAATGCTAGACACTGGGGTTGTAGGTCATTAATTAAAAGTATATTTGTATTAGTCAACATCTTACTGTCTGTATGTGTATCTATCTACATATATTTATATTTTACTGTGGACATCATTAGGAAATATCAAAACAATATGATTAAGATATTATATCTTAAAAACTTTTATTAAAAACTGTAACTACTGTTAATAAAAAAAAATGGCGGTGATACTAAATGTTTACCGTAGCCTATATCATGGACTTCGCTCTCCTTCTCAACCTGCAGCTCCAGTAACTCTAAAAACTACCAAAAGTACAACTTATACGTTATATATCCTATTTACACATACCGGTAATCTCTCACTTTAAACAGATACCTCGTCATTACCGACTACTGTTATATCGGACGACTCTAAAACTTTATAAGTCTATAGGTTTAACAAAAAACCAGTTATCTAATAGGTTCGCAACTCTCGATTGTTTTGCGCTTGCGCAAGCGGGAGCGTCTACTTTCATGATCGAGATGTGGGCGATGGTGTACAGTGTGTGTGAATTTGTATGGTTACTGGTGGTCAGCGTGAGAAACTTGTGGACTTTCGTGTTACGTCAAATATTAGACTTAGGGTCAACTCAGATTACAGTATATGGTACGGAATACGGTTAACCGTATCCCATTCGAGCACTTTTAAAATATGGATAAAATTTTAATTTTTTCTCCACATTTTAAAAGTGCTCGAGTATTTTGTGGCTTGATCTGAGTGTGTTAAACCTACTTTTTGTAGGAAGTTAATTCGAAAGGTGTTTGAAAAATTCTGCCTTCATAGATGTAATACTTACTTAATAACTTGAGACACCTCACACATGGACATCTGATCCCAAACTAGGCAGAGCCTGTATTATGGTACCCAGACTGCTAATAAACATACTTATATATTACTAAATACATACATATTATGTGAATAAATGATCGTGCTCATCACAAAACTATTTGTCTTAGATGGGAATCGAACACACGGTCTCTGGCTCAGCAGTGAGGATCACTAACCAACAGACCCGTTATTCAACACCATAACAGTATGGGATCAGCATTCTTAGATACTTTAAAATGTTATACATAAGTACAGCAAGTACACGGAATAAGTGTCTATTGATTATACATTTTACTAGGGGAAATCCCGCAGCAATTCTGAACACTCACAAGACTGGTATTGCCAAAAAGACATGAAGTCCAATAGTCCAAAAGAAAAAAACCGACCAAATGTGAGTCGCACTCATGCATGAAGCGCACCATCGTAAAACATGTTTCTAGTAGGAGAGCTACCTTTAATATTATTATTTGTTGTTATAGCGGCAACAGAAATACACATTCTGTGAAAATTTCAACTGTCTACCTATTACGGATCATGAGATACAGACCGCTGATAGATAGACGGACGGACGGACGTACAGTGGAAGCTTAGTAATAGGGTCCTGTTGGTCACCCATTTCTTAATTATTTTAGCCTTTTTGGGATTACTCGGTTACCGTGGTAAGGCTACATACGTAACACATATGACTAATAGAGTTGAGTATGAGTTCACAGTAATATTTTGTTCAATGCATAGGTTCATCCTCCACGCCTTTTTCCAACTAAGTTAGGGGCGGCTTTCAGTCTAACTACGATACGCCCGAACTTCGATGTTTTACGTGAAGCGACTGCCATTAGACGATAATCAAGTACCAGACGATATCGAAGTTCTGTAGTTAGACCAGGTTGTCGGACTTTTTAGGGCACCCTACTACCCGTAACGAATGCCACAGATGTTCGTATGGCAACCGGGACCGACGGATAAACATGCTCTCCGAGGCACGGAGGGGTCTCAATGTGTTAAGAATGGTCACCCATTCTGAGACACACAGCACATTACAAGGTCAGTAGTAGTACTGACCTTGTAATGTGCTAACCTTCCGGAGCCACGAGCCCCTCTGTTCAATTCGTATCGTAGGTATAAATAGTATTTTACTCACACCTTTAAAGTAAATGTTTCCGGAAGAACATCAGTATGATATTGCGTGAGCGTGATCAATCATAAACGCCATGTGTGTATCAGCGACCTTGTAGCAAAGGTTTCTTTCAACAAAAAATTATTTCCAGTACAATAAGTGCGTGTAATTAAAAAAAAAAAAATTAATTTGTCACTCACGTCACGTCACTGTCTCAAACTTAAAAAAAATTACAATGTCACCTTCAAGACAACCTAATCGCAAAAGAATTAACTTATAAGAGATCTTTATCAAACAAATTAATTTTTCGATTTAATTATATTGTCACATCATAATCAAAACATACTGTACATACGAAACGTAGTGTTAGCGCAAGACAAGTTGCTCTACTTAACAACTAATATAATTTATTGTGAGAAATCAATAGAAGTAGCCCACGAATTGATCATTGGGTAACATAATATTATCATACAAAACTTAGCTGTGCCCCGCGGCATTGACCGGATTTCGTCGCCACAACTTCACCTAACAGGTACTCACTAAATCAAAACTATTATAGTACAAAGATACTTCTACATATTATTAGGTAATAAACTAGTACTTTTATTTATATTAAACGACTAATTAGTTTTAATAATCAAAACACTCGGTTATTGCATTATTGTTCCAACCTTCGTCGTAGATCGTAGATCTGTAGATATAACAATAATAACTCCACACGTCTCACACACGGCCGTCTGATCCCAAACTAGGCAGAGCCTGTACTATGGTAACCAGACTGCTGATAAACATAGTTATATATTTCTAAACACATACATATTATAGATAAATAACACCCAGACACAGAACAAAATATCGTGCTCATCACACAATTATTTGTCGTGGGTGGGAATCGAAGCCACGACCTCTGGCTTAGCAGTCAGGGACACTAACCACTAGACCAACAGGCCAGCCGTGTGCTTCTAGCTATAGTCGTGTGTTTCTTTGCCGACAACATTATAAAATATATACCTATATTTTTTAATTATCACCGACTTAAATGCTCCTGAATCATGAAAAATTGTAATAAACTATATTCTTCATGCCTTAGTTTTTTGCCCTTAGAGGGGGTATATTTTCTTCAAATTTAAATGGGACCAACCTTGATTCCTATCGGTTCACAATTGGCGAAGACATTGCGCTGTCAGTGGTAGGACTGTACGTCAGAAGTGAAAACATAACTGACACATCTGTCATCTGAGCGTGACGGTCACGTGAGTTCACTACTTTTTCGCCATAAAAGTGCCCTACCTAGTTAGGCACGTAAAGAAGAAAAAAAATCTAAGTAGGTATGTTTTTTCGTCTTCAAGGACCTATAGTATAAGCTATGCTTAGTTTGAATCATACGGGTCACCTGATGGTAAGTGACTACCGCCGCCCATGGGCAGCTGCAACTCAAGAGTCACAAGTGCGTTGCCGGCCTTTAAGGATGGAGTAGGGGAAGAGTGGAAGAGGGGGAGAGGGGGGGGAGGGAAGGATTAGGGCCTCCGGTAACCTCACTCACTCGGCGAAAAGCAATGCAAGAATTGCTTCACTGCCGGTTTTCTGTGAGGCCGTGGTATAACACCGGTCGAGCCAGCCCATACGTGCCGAAGCATGGCTCTCCCACGATAACATACATCCCAGATTATATATTAATCAGAGGATGTAGTTACTTTTTCAGCTCAGTGACTCCAAATCCTACAAACCCAATCTAGATGTCTAAATCCTACCCAAGTTGTAAGTTTAGAAGGATTTTTTAACTATTTAAACTGTCTCTTAGTCAGTCAACGAAAGAAGTAAAAATGTCGACGCGTTATAATCGTTGATGACAAAGCAAAATACTCGATAACCAACGGTAGTTCGACCATCAAATGACAGATACCACCTTCCCATATTAAATACCTAAAATTTATTATTAGCTTGAATGTTTTCTCACGTTTATATAGTTAGTTGTAAAATTATAGATGTATCAAGACACATTATAATATTTAACTTAAAGGCGAGATAACGGTATGTCCGATTTGAAATTAACGACCTTGAATCTTGTTTTGTGGTCGTCAATAAATTTAAACTGTTATTAATGAAGTGGTGATAAAAAGAGGATTGTCATTGCAAGCTTTTTTGTTAGTTTTATAGAATTCAAGAATATATATTTATAGTTAACTATGTGAACCGGGACTTAATCGCGATAACAGTTTTTATAAAGTACGTTTTTGGTTACCCGACAGTTCGATCGAACTGTACCGAACGTTGTCACGGGTGGCGATTAAGTCCCGATTCACAGATCTAATATGTTTACAAGGGGTATACGAGTAAAAACAATTACTGTATTCTTACTTCTGCAATACAGTGGATAGTTGTTGTATTTCATGAAAAATAGATAATTTTGAGTAAGCGTACTTTTTATTTACTTGACTGGCCTGTTGGTCTAGTGGTTAGTGATCCTGACTGGTGAGCCAGAGGTCGTGGGTTCGATTCCCACCACATGTATTATCCACTCCACATATATTATCAGTGGCTGGTCATGAAGCCATATTGACCCTACTTTCTAGTAACAACCATAAATTTAAAATACCCTCGATTTAAGAATCCCTTCAACTATTAGAAAAGTGCTGACGGTCTCCGAACGGCTGAACAGGACTGTCAGGACTGTCAGACAACGGCTGTCAGGTGTAAACACCAAAACTATAATTATGAAGCAACACTGTTTACATTTTTATTGATACTATAAAGTTTCGATAACGCAATAATAGACAAACATTTTATGGTTAATTTGATTTATTAACGCAATGGTAGTCGTCTAATTAAAATTAATATTAAAATATACGTTAAGAAACTATGTGAGAACAAATTTTGGGTAACTTATTAAATAATGAAACTGAGTGTAGAAAGTGAGAGATGAGAATTGGTTATATCAATACTAGAGTAAAGTACAAGCAAAGAAAAACAGACTGCGTAAAAGAGGTAATCCTCTTTCCAGCTAGAAGTACCTAACAGTGAAATAATAATAAAAGAGTAGAATAGTAGATGGGAACACTTTCCGCTGACCACATATAAAGAGTAATATAAATAATATAAAGAGAAGGCAGATTATTGTCAAGGAATGGGTGTGATGGTGATGACCCACAGCGCCCAGCGGTTGCTGTTGACACGTACTCATATGTACATATGTTATGTATTCTAATCGACGCCAGAAATTATATTGTGATGCAAAATCAGCCGTTTCTTATGTACATAGTTCGGTTTGTCTTGCCTAGATGACGCTGAATTATATTTTGATGTAAATTAATAATATTCTAGAACACATCATTAATGACCTTTAGCTTCTTATTATAAATACTAAGTGATTAATATACCTTTATCTATAATCACTAGTATGTTTTGTTTAATTAGGTCACTCTCAGTAAGATTAAAGTCAGAGTTGTATGAGAAAATTATACGTTTTTACCTGGGCGACTGCTGCAACCGCCAATGTAAAAAAAACGCGTTTCTCGGCCATGTTACTAATTTAGATAAACAAACGAAAATCACAACTTTAATTAATACCAATTTTCATCCGTAGATACATGAAATTAATGTCAATATTTATACAAGAATTGCTCGTTAGTCAAAGACTTAGACACCTAATTGAGCATTTTCTTGGCACTAATGTCTATAATGTCTATAGATATTAACAAGAAAAATGCTACTAATTGATATTTATATTACTACTAACTACTATTTATATTACTAATGTGAAAAAAAGAATCTATAATTGCAATCAAAGAACAAGGATGAATGTTGTAAATCTTTTTTCATAGTCTTTGCTAATTAAAAATGTAGTAAATAGCCCTGGCTTTTTATAATTATGATTTAACATCAGCTTAATCATAATTATAAAAAACAGCCAAGGGTATTAAAAGGCTAGGCAATAAGGCACTAGTAATTATCTAGATTTTTTTGTATGATTGTGTGAGCTTGTGCATCACACTTTCGATCAATAATATATTTGATCGAAGCATCACACGATACTATAATTCTTGGTGTTTTTATCCATAAATGACTTTTTATGTAGAGGATACCCTGACCTCTTTAATGATCCCTCACTGTACTGTCAATGACAGAACTATCTTAAACTTTGCAATAGTTACCAAGTGCTTTCTGTCCATCTTAGAGTTACACATGTTGATGAACGGTGCACAATGGTCGCTTTACAAAAAGAACGGATACTCCGATCAGGCCAGGTGATCATACCTGACGTCGTGAAATTGTATATACATTAATCAGATTGAGAAATTCCACTAAATTGTTACCAATTATATTATTAAAACAGCGTACCATATATATGTGGTACTTTTAATTCTTACAACCAAAGTCTTTTACTCTTCCAAATTCAAATAACACCTCATATACCTGATACATCATTATTCGAGATAACAATTCCATTTTTAATTTATTCACAGCTTATAAAACAACAATCGATCAGGCCAGCACGGCGCCTCTCTCGGATCATGATCGATTACTTGTCACCTTTTACTACGAGTATCGATAAATTAATCGAGTCGCCTCATATAACAATCACTTGTTGTGTTGTAATTATTGTTTGTTCTCTTGCCTTTTAGACGTATACGCTGTTGTTGGCCAACGATTGGCATTTGAATTTTGAAGAGTTATTGTTGATGACATAATGTAAGTAAATATAAAGTTGAGAAGTTCGTAATTAATCAATTCGATTTGAAGGTTAACTTGTGTCGTCATTTAACATTGAACTAGTACCAAAGGCCATAGTGATTCTACTGGTACTTTCTACAATTATTATGAAACTTAATTGTAACGAGAGATCGCTTGGTGGAAATGTACTTGAAAAGGGATACAAAGTATTCTCTTCGCTTATGAATAGTCGGTATATACCTAATATAATTAACACTAGCTTTAACTTCTATTAAATTACCTACATTTATTAAAACATCCAATTAAGTATAGTTAAATATTCTGATTATATAGACAGTTGGTTAACAGTTTGCCAAAGAGTTTATTATAGCATTACCCAATCACATGTTTTTTGCAAAAAAAAAATCTAAGCTTTTTCCACATATAATTGCTATTTTATTAACTTTCCTATTGGACTGAGTGCTTACAGTTTATGTTCCGTATAAGTATTGTCGAATCTATTCATACTTTTTATTTACATTGCAGGGACATTATCTGCAAATATAGGGAAGTGCATGAAACGCGTTGTCAAAAATTAGTACAAAATCTCATATTAGTTAAGGCTGGCAACTTCACATTGTGTCACTTCGATTCGACTAAGCATTCGGAATTCAATTTTTGTTTTCCAGACATGTTATTCCTTTTACAAATTGTTATGCATTATCTGTGTTTATATTTTCTCGCTCAATGTCACTATATTTAGACGCTGAGAAAATTTATGGGGAGAAGGAAGAATTTTGACTAAAAGCAATGCGTATATCACTGAAACGTATTTAATTGCTTTCGTTCAAGAACGTTTTGAAATAACATAATTATGTAGTAGAAAAAAAACAGTAAAATTTTAACCTTGTCCCTAAAATTGCAAAAAATGTGTAAAATTATCAGTGACGGCAAACATTTAGTTAAATTATCTCAGCGTTCAAACATTACTGAGATTGTATCTAATCCTACGTTCGTAATGTACTTCATTGAGCTTTGAACAAGGCACTTTCAATTCGGTCCAACACCTGTGTACGACCTACATAGCATAACTAAAACAATGTAATATAGTATTAGCGCTACGGCTTAACAGATGTTATACGTAAATCAATTTTTCGCAACAATAGCCATCAGTTTCTTGCAAAAAGTCGTAACTACGAAGTAGTTTTTATAACAAAATAGACTACATACTACTACGATAAAGTATAAAATTCCATGTGCAAGGATTTCGCAGATAAAATCTTGATGGCTCATACAAAAGGTGACATCTTACATTTTTAATCGCATGAAAACTAACTTTGTGCAAATAGCCAAAGGGTTGATATTGCAATGTAGTGTTCAATGGATATAAGTAGCAATGTTTGATTGAAAGGGTAACAATGTACACTTGCGTCCACTCTCAAAGCTAGAATGCTTGCGCCAGATACGAACTGAAGTGCTTGGACTAAAACTGTTGATAGGCCATTGTTTATACAATTTATTTTATTATCAGAATTTATTGTTTTCAGAAAATGTTTATGATGATAGAATGACTTAAACAGGTAATTTATTGTTCAATTATATCATGATTGAAATACTTTTTTAGAAATTGTTTTTCGAAGCCGCTTGTTCAATAATTTTGAATTGCTTTTGGCAAGAAGAAATTGCACATTTTTACCGCAGTTAGGTGATCATTTTGTGTTGTAATCATCCGATCAGATGTGTCTTAATTTTCTCTTTTGTGTAAAAGGCGAACTTATTGAAACTTGAAGGTGAGACTCATCATGTAACGAGTGTCTGATGATGAAGTCAGGAGGTGGATAGGTATTGGAACTATTTTTACTATTTAATTAGGTTCTCCATGAAGCGTGTTTTTTAGTTTTACCATACTATAATTATGATTCCTAAACTACTTACAAATTTTATTCTTAATGTACTAACACTCGATTAATAAACTTACAGATAATATAGATAGAAGTTAACACTTTACTAAGACCAACTGGCTAATTAACTTGTCAATTATTTTATCAACTAGACCATATGTGTAAGAAACAATTAAATAAAGATTATGTAAATCATAGCAGGCTACTGCATTAGCTTGTCTGTTCTGAAGCCTTGACACAAAATAATGTACGTAATTTGTTTCTTTATATAGCTTTGGTTTGGGCCGTTCACTCAGCATTATTTGATAATAATTAATTGTTTAAAAAAATTCAACTCTATTGATTGAAGTAGGTAAATTGTGGTTTATATATGTCTGCTTATGTTTCTTCAATTTATTAATGGTTTTCGATAATTTAGTTATAACTTGATATCGAGCATAAACTCAATATACTATATTCTTAAGATCTTGGATTATGATTACATTATACATTTAAGTTAATTTAATTAATATAATTTTTTTAAATTACTCTTTATTGGAAATATAAATCGTTTATACTGACTGTGAATAAAAATTCCGTAACTTTATGAGAACATAAAATATTTAAAAGAAGTATCAATAAACTCTCCATGGCATCCCCTGTTTCGTCGGCCTGATAAAAAGGTTGACAAAGGATATTGTATGGAGAGAGCCTCTCTATTGTTGTTTGTTTTTAGCAAACCACAACGCAACCCGGTGACAAGTTGTTGATATGGGAGGTTTGAACACTCTGCAAGATGCTTCACTTACAAATTCAGTGTGACTCAAATTAAAAAAATATATCTCTGGTTCCAGTTTTTTTTATATACATAATAATAAAAAATAGAATGTAAAAAACTCGTTTCTCTCTAGCGGGCTAACAATACAAAATAAGTAAGAAATTGCGTTTTATAAAATTATTAACCGTGTCCCACATTTACTGTTATCGTTGCTCTTCTCATCATATAATAACCCATAACTTTCCTCAATACGAGTATACAGGCTTCTAATATATTTTCGTTCAAAAATATAAAGTATTTAGCTTTCTAATAACTTCACTTTATACCTCTGTAACACTTCATAAATCATTAAAATAAAGTAATTATTATACATAACATCAATAACTGTTATCGTTATAATACCGATATTATCTATCCCACACAAATTCACTATTTTGTCTACCTATAAGGAACTGTATCGAGTTTCGTAACTGTGACGTACAACCTCATTTATTTCGAGTAGAAACGAAAGGATATAAAATACATCAGCACTACAATGCAAAGGTAAGATTTACAAACATCGACCGGAAAGTATGCGCAAGAGCATTACAATCTACAACTGGTTGCGATTGTAGTACCCGTACCACAGAGTAACTAATTTGTAGTAGAACACTTTATTTAACTACGTCTTCAGTTAGACTATGTTGTGATAGTATGAATTTCAACAGGCGGGAATGTTGTACTAAATAATTCTGTTCTACCTGTTTAAAAAATGTAAAAAGATAAAATCTTTCCTGATCCATAAATATTTGTAGTAACTTTTAAACTTTCGCGTTCCATGATATAATTATGTATTCACACGGGAATAAACGCGATTAAAATATATAATAAATATTTGTAGGTTGTCTAATTGCTGGAATCGAATCAAAGAACTGGTGATTTTGGGACCCAATCCATTTATTAGTATCCACGGAAGCAAACACGGATTATGAATGAACGAGAATGATAACTTTTGTGAGTATTAGTATTCATAGTCTTTATAAGTATACTGTTGTACTCATAATTATGTGTGTTTTGAGAAAGCCGGACTAGCTTTGGGATCGTCAGGGACCCTTCATCAAGAGATGAAGCACTTTATATTTTGTAACAAGTTCGTTTATAACCCTACTGTTAAAAATTTAGTCTTTGGTTTGTACAATACATAAGCCTGTCGAACGCTGTCAATGTTTATTTAAACATGATTTGCTCGATCTAGAAGTCTGATCTGAATCTAATCATGCGTTTAACTTGCATAATAATAATTTTACGAAATGTTCCCAATGATTTTTAGGTCTTATTGTAAATAAATAAACTTTAAAATTGATTGGCAATCGTAAGCTGTGCTGGAACATAAAATTAGTAATTGTGATGGTTTTCGATTTGTGTAGGTAAAGGTGGAATAGGTTATGAAGTTGGTTTAATAAATATTTTGTTACGCATGGTGTTGGTCACAGATTATTTATACCTACGATTATGAAAATAGGAACAGTTTCAAAACACAGGACCGGACTAAATAGTAAATTAATCAAAAATTTCAAGATAAAGTTAACTTAGTATTGCCTTAAACTTTATTAGTTTTTGTTACTGCATTGCTTGTCAAAGCCTTTAATATTAACTTCTTATCTATAAAATGAAGTACCTATTACTAAATCTTATACAATACCGGAAAATTTCCTAGTACGAGAGACTTCTTTTACACGCTACTCGTGATAAGCGCATTCTTTTTTTAATAAAAAATATTCCTTAAAATGAAAAGTATTCAATGAAAACATACAAAATCCAAGTTATATTAACGTAGATACAACAAAGACAGGCACATATCATTTTCAATATTAACATCTCATTTAAGATTTATTTTTAGTGCATCTGTGTAAATTAAACATAATTCTAAAAAGAAAGTGACACTACGAACAGTTTTAATATTTATTGAAGCGGCTCCGATTGTCTTGATCTACATAAAATATAATATAAAAGCAGTTTAGTAACTTTCTATTGTATTAAGATACATGTTTCTATTAGCATATTATACAACTTGTTAGCATAAAAATAATTAAGTAGCAGTTTAAATTAGCACTTGTGTCCACGTTAAAAAAGCGAATAAATGCGATAAAAGTAATCAGTGTAAATGAGTTCTTTGAAATTTGTTTCAGAGCATAAATTACTTTTTCTACTCTAATATATTTGTAATGCGATTGCTAAACGTTTTTTAATAAAACTAGAGGATTTAGTCAACCCAAGTTTTTAATAATCCCACTAATATTATAAGTCCCACTAATATTATAAATGTGAAAGTTTGGATGGATGAATGGATGGATAGATGTTTGTTACTCTTTCACGCAAAAACCACTGAACCAATTGCGATGAAACTTAGTATGTAGATAGCTGGAGACCTGGATTAATGCATAGGCTACTTTTTATCCCGATATTCCCACGGAATCGGGACTTACGCGGGTAAAACAGCGTGGCGATGTTAGTATTTAATATTTTTGTTGCAGGAAAACGCAAACTTTTTTCCCAATTGCAAAAGTTTTCAATACATCGCTGTGATCTTTGAATACTATACGAGTTTTTTTATTATACCAGTTATTGCATTCAAATAATCCCATTAAATATTGTATTAAAATTGTAAATAGATCGTTATATCCAATTTAATGCGCAGTGCACTAAAATTGTAAGCCAGAATAAACTAATAGTACCTAATACTCATTTAAATTTTCGCCAACCGCTTGGAGTTAGATTTGGTGCGGTTTATATTAATTTTAACTTTATCTACACTTTACACATAATTGTTTATAGAGAAGGAACTAAAAACTCGGACTATATTTTGTAGTATATTTATTTGCCGACATCGTTTACTGGTTGTTTTGAAATACAGTAATATTAAAAAAAACATTGAAAGTAGAGCAACTTCTGTTAGTATCATCTCCGAGAACAATAGCAACTGTAGTGGGCAACGACTTGAGATTGCATTTAAAATATTCACAAACTCATTCCGCGCCCGGCTGTCTGCCTTTAACCATGTTACCACAAACATTACATGTCACCAGACACTTAAAAATACATCTTATCAGCATAGAATTAAAGTTGATGCACACTGCATACATAAACTTGTCGAATGTCGAGAAATCTTTTTGAATGTTTACTATTTTAAAATGTATTTATGCATAGATCATTCGACCTCCGATAGCATGGATCGCTGACCCGTGAGAAATTGATTTTGGGCCGTTCCGATATAGATAAGTAATAATTTGTCATAGATTTAAAAACTTAGCGTGTAGCTATTAATAACTGTGAATGGATTGAACTTTTTTTTTGATAATAGTGAGCTGACAAAGGTCTTAGGGGGAGTCACATTTTATACTCTGTGACAATTTGAAGATTAGAAAATTGAGGCGTGCTTATACAAATATTAAAAGGAGAGAACCACTTTTATGAGGCGGCAAGCATACACCGGGCGAAACAATTTAAATATCTAATTATCAACGAACGTTTAACAAGAAAATTAATTTGTTACATGCTGTTTAAAGATATTACTTAAAACTCAGACTAATGTGTAATTTAAAACAGATAAATGTAGTGTTATCTTATTAATAGATATCGTAATACTGTTTCTGTGTCTGTATTTTTTAATTAATTTAGATATTAAGTGATATGTTTTTTGTCTTAGTTAATCTTTATTTACAGACAGAACATTTTTCAAATGCAAATTTTACACGAAATAATGAGTCACGATTCGAAGTGTTTAGCTTAAACCTAGCGAAGTCTGTTTGAATTTCAAGAAACTAAAAATAATTATTGCTTTGGCTAATATTTTTTTTAGTTTTCATTATATCCTGAACTACCAACGTAAGTGAATTTACCTGTCTAAGTAAATTGGAGTTATTCTTTGTTTAAAACTATGTTACGTTGGAGATGTAGAACTCTCTCTACACTTTGAAATGGTTTAAAATTATGACTTTATGACACAATCATGCATTGAAATACACGTGAACTACTGCGTAATTGAGATGAACGTTGGGGATTTATAAAAAGTATATTTTTTTATATCCAACTTTAAATTACTCTGTCCGCACCGTGTGTGCGAGGAAGCTTAAAATAAAAGATTTTACCATATCCCAAATGGTGAAACTTAAGTAACTAATTTTTATGTGATGAACTTATCAAGGCAAGAAGAAATTTAAGAGGCAAAAATTCGGGTTCGAGCGAATCCGCGCGGGAACAGCTAGTGTTAAATAAGTAAGTGTATTGTTAGCTGATTTTAAATGTAATGAAATGCTTAACGATTTTAGTAAAATCTTACATCCACCGACCGAGTAGGTTAGCACATTGCAAGGTTAAGTAATACCAGTAATATCAGCAGAGTTTTTTAGGTTTGTTTGTTAAAACACGCTAATCTCTGGAATTGTAAGTCAGATTCGAATAATTATTTTTGCATTGGATAGAGTATTCATTGAGGATAGGCTATGTAAGGCGTCCATTAGACGCTAATGCAAACGTAAATCATTACCAAAAGTCATGATTGATGGATGTCAGTTGGCGATTGATGAAATAATATCGACATTAAAATCTCATTATGCAACCGCCACTAACTGCATTAGACGATAGGTTATTTTTTCGTTAATCACCGTTTTGACTGTGGCAAAACTGACAGCAAAACCTACCGTGTAATAGGCGTCTAACATCACGCTGCGACCTATAAACGACCTATAAATTAATTTGCAATTTATTGACCGATAAAACACAATAAAATTTTCAATAAAATTACAACTATTCAATATAAATTGGTATTAATTTTCCTGTAGCACAGTATAAGTACCTACTAGATTATATTTGTAATGTAATTTAAATAAAGTACCTAAATTTACTATACGGTATCCGGCCCTACAGTTCATTTAGGCCGGATAGGCTGGATACTGGATAATGGCCGGATATCCGTTTCATCTCTAATCATTTTGTCGACGTCTCCCAAGAACAATTTAAGAATTTATTTATTGGGATGAGCACCTCTGAGAAACATCTGTACGTAGACGTAATTATCTATTAATAATATCAAATATTCTTTGTACCCCTTTTCCAGAAAACTTCGTGAACGCAATAACGTAAAGTTTTTAACACTTACAGTTTATTTATAGAAGAAGTGCAGAAAGCTACAATTTTTAAACAATATATTGTCTTACAAATTTAAAAACTACGTGGTAACGGCTACATCAAGTAACATATGTCCAGCATATGTGTTGACCTATCATGGTACGTAAGTCTATACTATGATAGTTCAAAGTACACTGGCCAAGAAATAAACCATGGTCGAAATTCGACTACCATGCAATCTCTAGTACCTATAAACACGTTTAACTTGCACAAAATGTCGCACAGGACCTTTGCTAACTACGGAATAAAAACATAATTTATGGTTATTCCTTTATCATTACATAGTTTGTTAGTTAAATTATAAGAGACATGTTAAGGGTCCCGTTGTATCCAGAAGACCTTTCAAGTGCCGTGCTGAGCCATAAAACAGTAGGTGCCTACCATTAATATGCGCTATCATTTAGCGATACATAAGCCAAACCCCCACGGACATTTAAGTGCGCACACGCATCTTTTTATGATAACTATTTAATTATTTCACGCGTTTATTATGTTAATAAATAAATTTATATTAATAATAAATAATTTAGTTTAACATAGATTTTTTATGGCTTTTTACGTTAAAATATACATGCATATGTAATATATATATTACTATTAATTATATATTATGTATTTTTGAGAACCACAGTTACGCCTATCACGCTATTAAATGTTGCTTTGCATGCGATTCACTGGAAAGAATTTTGAAAGATCAGACTTTGTTCTTATTTAAACACTAGCTGTGCCCCGCGGTTTCACCCGCGCAAGACCCGATACCGTGGAAATATCGGGATAAACGGTAGCCTATGTGATATGCCAGTTGTCCAGCTATCTACATACCAAGTTTCATTGCAGTCGGTTCAGTAGTTATGCGTTAAAGAGCAACAAACATCCATACATCCTCACAAACTTTCACGTTTATAATATTAGTAGGATGACTAAAGCTATCAATGATCTCGTGTTCATTTTCAGTGTTGCGTCTCTTAAAAGACAGGTCACTGAACCTTTATATAGGACCATTTGCTTGTTCAATTGATAAAAGATTGTTTCTTATGAACATGTCAAGGCAAGACATTCGAAAACTCATTCACTAAACCTGCAGTTGAGACAGGTGCACGTTCCCTTCTTGTTGCTTTTGGACTCTCCGGTGCCTGGCACTTATTGCTCGGAACGGTAGGGTTTAGTCCTAGCCCGCTCCATCTTCATCTCCTCGCAAAACGACTTTTGGTGACTCAAAAATACATAATATATAACTAACTTTAGAACTAGCTTGTCATCGTGCACAAATCTTTGGTCACAAGAGACTGGTGTTCCACAGCAGCAGCCATCGCGAGGTCAAAGCGGTTGTGCACCCTCACAGGACACTAAACTAGAGTGTAGATCAACGGGTCCTCGCCAGATTTCCTGACACACAGGAGTCGTTGGGTTCCGGCCTATACGACACACGTACTTAAGTAAGCACGGTTTGCGTGCCCTGAACTATATCTGTGAATCCAATCAACTTGGATCGCTGGCTCTTAATTTTTTGATGCAAGCCTCGTTGTCATACTAGCAAAATAAGTAAGGGTCCTTGCATCAATACTTCTTTGCTATACATCAGTGAAGAGTAAAATAAATAATGATGGCAGTTTATACAATTTGCTAGTTTGTGTAAAATCATTTTTAAAATTAATAAATTTCAATGTCAAATAAGTGACATTTGTAAGAGCTGCCCCATTCTAGCCCTCTTTCTCCTCAGCTCGTGCACAGTGCACATGGCCACACGTAGCTCTGTAAAATTAATAATGTACGAAAATAAACCTGAAGATCTCACTCTAGCACCATCTTTTATTTATCACAACAATACAGGGTTTTAGTTTTTTATGTAAACGATCATAATCACTCACCTTTTCGTTTTATATATTACCAGCAGCGCCCCGCGATTTCACCCGCGATTTCACCCGCATATCCCGATCCCGTGGGAATATCGGGATAAAAAGTATGCATATATGTTAATCCAGATCTCCAGCTATCTACTTACCAAGTTTCATCGCCATCAGTTTAGTAGTTTTAGCGTGAAAGAGTAACAAACATCCACCCATCTATCCAAACTTTCACATTTATAATATTAGTGGGATTTTAATTGCCATCGCTTTCGCTATGGGCGCTATCAGAAAATGTATATAGAACTTGTCAGCACTCATTGTGATTTATATGATATTGAATAATATCAAAATTGTGTAAGTTTCTGAGTTATGTTACTTCTAACTCTAACCATTCAACCACGTCTATAATACCTAAGTCCACAGATTAAAAAAACAAATGAGATACCACAATTTACAACTCCATAAACGCATTTAAATAATAAAATAACTTGAAATACATGATAAATTTATTATTTATACTAAAATTTACACCCAATTTTAATAGGATTATGTGTCACTGATCGAGTGTCACTACAAGAAACTATAAAATAGATTGTCTTTATTGTTCGAAAATACTGTGGTAGAGTAAATGACGTTAGGTACGTGGCTAAAGGTTATAGATCAGAATATAGGATTAGAAGTTCATTGAATCTTACAAATATAAGTTGTTTCTTTTTTGTGAGCTGTGTCATTTTCTGTTTATCACACAGGGTTTACTTACTCGTATGTTAAAATTTCAATTATGATCTTCAGTTTTGATCGACCGTGTCGTCTGTTTAACATAAAGTAAAAGAATTACATAATTGTTAATTAATAACCCGAAATAAAAATAACATAGCAAATCTCAAAACCATTTTTAGTTTCTAACTTTATATATATATATGTTTTCCAGCTAAAGACAGTGTGTTAAATAATTAAACACCAAAGCAGACATTGTCAGGGATCATGACTAATTCACTCTGCTTTACTAAGGAGTATATACACGATTTTAATATCAGGGCTCATTAAATCTCAAATCACATCGCCTACTAGCCGCGCTATGTAAGCACCACGTATGCGTTGTTGCAATTATTGCACTGATTGCGTACGCCCTCTGTTCGTATTACAAACAGTGTTAAATAAACACGCTCTTAGTATTAAAAGTCAATATAACTTCTCATTTAAGTAAAATTATGAACAAATTTTAAAAACTCGTTTATTATCTATCCTATTTCACATAACCACGGCCACCATCGCTCAGACTTACAACTATTAGTTAGAACAATTTGTATGGTAAACCACACATCGCACTATGTACATAAAGGAAAGAAATTATTTAATTAAAGACCCCCTGTAGACCAAGTTTATTATTCATTTGTTTGAGCGTATAAACACGCCATTTTAACATGACCTAACAATTTGAAAAATAGTTAAGTACAAAGAGTTCTTTTATAATCGGTCGTTTGAGAAGTTCATCAGAGAGCGTTATACAGAATAATTTGTTGTGTTTCTCACATAGAGAGTGTTACCAACGGGAGGTATTGAAAGTCTAACCATGACCACCAAAATTGCTTGTTAGCCGATTGAAATGAATACTCATAATACTACAACAGTTTAGTTCCACTAAATATTTATTGTAATGAGCTTATTAAGTTTTCCGATGTAAGAAGGGCTTAGCGGGGTGTCGTAAGTGCCTGCCTTTAGTTTTATCAAACTTTTAATGTTACTTTTTCCTTATGATGGGTTCAATAAGGCTTTTGATTATGTGCTTTATTTTAATCATTATTTTTTTTATTCGCGTGTGCGTGTTGGAATGCGTTTGGGGCATTTTGTTTAGGAAATCTTGTTCATCAATTTGGAGGTCTTCATAGCTTTATTATTGATGTCAAAAGCTGTGGGTCAGTTAGTGAGAAAGAAAAGACAGAGCAAAAATAACGATTATACGTTCCATGATATATTTTAATGCTATTAACGCGATCGTTTGGACACCTTTGAACTGCAGGACTTTTCGATTAAGTTACACTGCCCAAGTCGATTGTTAATAGAAAAAAAAATGTCTATTAATATCCCCAACCCGGAATCGAAAAGGACAACCTCACGACCGAATGCATACAAAAGCAATCAATACACCAAGGTTTTAACCAAACAATAAATTATGAGGATTCCATTTTTATATTTTCTTGTACTTATAGAGCCATATTAACACAGTATTGAAGGAAGAAGTATTCTTTAACTGTACTCTGAAAGTTGAAAAGAAATAAATCAAAACAATCAATAACTATTATCAACAGGTCTGTATTTATCGTTGTCACAATCAAGTTACAAACCCTCGGAGTCATAATAGCTCTGGGATAACTTTGTGTGCACACCGGAACTCTGTCCAGACGGGAAATAGATTTTTGAAAGTTCCCATCACAGCAAAAATTACATTTTGTTTCCATGTTGTTTGAAGGGTGGAAATTCGTATTTCAAATTACAAATTCATATATGGAAAGCCCTATTTTTCGTGCTGGCCAGTTTCTGTAGATTTAGTAACCGTTTTAACTGCGAGGTCTAGTTTATTAAGGTGGGAATAGGGGAAGAGGGGGGAAGAGCGGGAAGATGGGAGAGGTGGATTAGAGGGGAGGAGAGGGGGGAGAGGGGAATCACGGGAAAAGGGGAGAGGGAAGGGTAAGGTTAGGTAAGGTTACCTCCGGTAACCTCACTCACGCGGCGAAAAGCAATGCAAGCATTGATTCACTGCCGGTTTTCTGTGAGGCCGTGGTATCGAGCGGAGTCGAGCCTATACGTGCCGAAGCATGGCTCTCCCATGTAATAATGGAATAGAAATAAACTTTATTGTACACCAACAAAAATGTGTTTACAAGGATAACATCAGGTGAATATGTAGGTACAAAGGGCGGCCTTATCGCTAAAAACAATTTCTTCCAGGCAACCTTTATATGGGAAAACAATAAACTATAAAATCATGGTTAGTTTTGGTGTGAAGTGCTGATATAGAAGATATTTTTTTTTTTAAGAATCGTAAGTTCCTTACTTATATAGCATATATCATTTGATATGGATAACAAGTAATTAATAAAAATAATTAAATGCATAAATGTAAAGAGTAGCTAGATAAACTTGTAACACCAGACTATGGAGTGCTGGTGACTATCCCATAGAAATACAACACTACGCTAGTGCATTATTTACACTTGGCTTGCGATAAGTTGGTAGTTCAAAAACCGTTTATCACTAAGTTGGTGATCCGGTGTCAAGCTGGTTTCGAAAATAGGTGGACGTCCCTTAGAGAAAAAAAAAAATACAAACAGCAAAGCATAATTAATTCAAGTTTTCACTTCGTTTAAAATAGATATCACATGGACTTCAAAAACATAAAATACAGTTAAAACATCACTCTGTATATATGGAAAATGAAAAACCTTGGGAAGCTCTCATTAAGAAACATTACATGCTAATAAAATTTTACAATGAATATAACCTACATACTTGTCGACGATCAAAAGATACCGTGTTACTTTTTCGGTACCATCCGTTACAAATGAAGCAATTGTTAATGTTGGACCGTGAATGTCCTTCCTTATATGCGACAATGGTGCCATAAGTCAGACATAAAAGTTTGTGATGACGTCACTAATAAGTCAGTAATGGGTTAATTTGATAAAAAGGTATAATGTTTATTATTATAATTAAACGTTTAATTATTGGATTTTTCATGTTCGGAGACATAAAGAAATTAACTTAGGTGACCAGGTTGAGACAATGGCCCCAATTCTGTTACTTCACTCGCTAAATTAAAATTCACAAAATTTTCTTCATAAAAGAAGTAAACCCTGTACACTTAGAAACAAGGTCTTATTTCAAATTGAAACAAGTAGGTAACATATGTCGCTATCGAAATAAGCAATTTATTTGTCGACTAAAGTCTGATACGCTTAAATAAACTTTAATACCATGTAGCGAGAGCCGCTATCCGTTGAATGCCATCTCTTTTGCTCTGTGTTTTTAGTAAGCGTCTTCGTAGGTGTAGATTAAAAACACGTCATCCTTGTTCGTTTTGAACAAGTTTTTATACGGTAGTTATACAACGTTTGAATAAATGAAGACTCTCGCTGCGTGGAAATAAAGTTGAGTATACGTTGACAGGTTTTATTGAAATTTAGAGGCGCTGAGAAATAGATGCTAGTAACAAATAGACCTTATTACGGAGAACACTAGGTTGATTTCATATGAAGAAATTAAGTCAGGTTTTAGTTTAGTCGAGTATACAATAGAATCGGCACCAATATCACACCCACATCTTTACTTAATTTAATCACTAAATACGTTTCTTTTGTTTGTTTCAAACTAAAGCAACCTAACCTATACATGGGCAGAAGATCTTGGTAATAAAAAGTAAGGGAGAAAAAATGTTACCTTGAGGGACGCCGCCTTCCAGTTTATTTTGATGCTGTTTAAATTGTAATTGACTGTGTCAAACGCATTAGAAAAGTCAACGTCTTCACATTGGTTTCTTTTATAATACATCTTTAGTTTTACTACGAATCTGAAAAATATTCAGTAATCTTACTATTATTTGGTACCATTTGCAAAAAATCTGAACACATTTTTAATTTAAATTACTTCCCTTATTAGTAAATTCCATTATAATAAGATGTGTTTTTTGGGAAAGTCAAGTCGCAATACTTTTAGTTATTTCGGTAGTGGTAAATATTATGAAGTCTTGATTAGTTTTTGATTCTGTAACGGCCTGAGACATTTTCATATAAACAAAAAAAGGACGTTTTTTGTTAAAATATAACATTGGTTTTTATAATGATATTACAAAATACTGAAAACGTAACAACTAATAGAAAATGAAACTAAAAAGGTTTCGTTCGAATAAACTTCTATATGTATAATGTTTAAAATCTCACGGACAAGATGGCAAAGATTTCAACTTAAAGATCATAAGAAATCATTTTAATCCCAAAGTGGTAAAATTTCAAAAAAATGTCCAACCTATCACTAAGAACCTAAGAATCTTTTAAATAAACAGGCATAAGCTTTTAAGATTTTTCCGGCCAATAATTTAACGTAAGAAATTCAAACTTCCCATTTGGCATGTCCAATAAAGCATGTCATTCAACATTGTTCGCAGAAGCCTTGACATTTTAATGGCAATAATTTCTCTTTAAATAATATAATAGTATCTCCTATTCGTTTATTGTTTCGTGTAAAACAATGGCAGTTAAGTCTATAATTGTGGAGGTGCACAGCCCAATTGTGGCTTAATGACTGAAGCTATAAGCGTTAATCGTTGAAATTGTAGCATATCCAAGGCATAGGCGGTGGCGATTTGATGAAACAATCCAATAAGTTTTATCTGAAAATTAGTTTTCGGCAGGTTCTCTCTCCAGATCAGCACTGATAACATGATAACATTGATCAGCAAAGCTTACCTTCATGTTTACTTCAGGAAATACAGTGTTTACTCGTTTACCTATCAATGTAGCTCATCCTGATTTCACACTAACTAAAGCAGCCTTCATGGCCTTACCCCTTTATTTGTTTTATCATACCACTATCCGTCCCCGCAGTTTCACCCACGTTAGGGCCATTGCTGCGCTCTTAAAGGTTGCAGCGTGACGTTACATAGCCTTAACATAAATTAAACACAAAAATATTTTTTTACAATCAAACAAGCAACTCTTTAACTTTATTATATTAGTACCCACACAACGGGCAAGAATCCTCACGGAGGCGAGGTAGCTCCTAGAAGCTTGTGAATACCCTAGAAGGCTGTGCTTCCGGAAGGAGCTAGGCCGGCTCAACTACTGGCTAGGCTTATACCCTTATAACCTTATCTGAACCTATAATATACCGTATTTGAGTCTAACTGCGGAAATACAGACCTCCACCAATACCAATACCATATAACTCGTCTTGTTATCAGTTGACTCATTGATTAACGTAACAAATATTCCGCTTTTCGCGTATACATTAAGCCCAAAAGTTAATCGTTAAAATAAATCTTGATACGATAATGCCGGGCTAACGAGTGAGGATACAATGCCGCGACAATCGGCGTCGGCTCCTTTCATCTCGACACTTTGTCTCCTGTAGTCAGGGCCCCTCACATTGGCGTGAGACGCATTTAATTGGGCTGCAGATATTCGTAATTATTTAAATGTTTGCGTTATGTTGTTTTGGTATTTTTATAGACTTTTTTGTTCCTAAGGGTATGCCAGTGTAAGGACAGGATATATCATTATTGTTTGTAAATGTGTGTTAAGTATATACAATACAATAATATAATATTAAGAAGTGTTTAAAATGTAAGCTTCCGACAGTTATTCGAAGTTATGAAAAATATGTATACAAACAAAAAGCCTACAGGGTTTCGGTCGCAAGCTAAACAACGATTAAACATTCTCATCCTACATGTTTACTTTCGTCTATCATCACACTCAAATCACAGACAACCGCAAGAAAAAACTAAAATAAAATATCTGGTTGATTGATTTAATTCTTTGTTCTAACGGCAAATTTACTCTTCTAATTACGCTTATAAAAATCACCAGTTCAATCCACTCGTTTACAAATAGCCCGTGAAATTTGAAACAAAAATTTTCCTTTATCAAAATATAACACACCGCTTTACAAACAAAACCAGTATTAAATTATCCAATTATGAATAAGAAATAAACTAATCAACCACCAATCTACACCTGCGTGACTACATGAGTATTGGTTTATCGGATGCTTGGGTAATCTGCGAATGTCGAAAGACGGCGGCGCTTTTGTTCTTGCATTTTTACAAAATCACTTTTTAAAATTATCGTTGAAAGAATCGATTGCCGCAAAGAGAGGCTCGATCAGAATTCACACGGTACATCTCAAAGGATAGCTTGAGTGATTGCTGCGATGAACGATTTAAATGATGCTTTTTGCAATACTTGCTGTTAGATATCAAATTATTGTTTTGATTGGATTTTTAAGATTATAAATTAAATATCGAGCTAAAGTTTAACTATTATACTATTTGATATTGATTATTTATTCACGAAACTAACAATGACTGGTATCTGAGACGATTTTTGTCTTGTTTTTTCTATTGACTTACACTAGAAATTAATAATAAAATAATTTAATAATAATATGATAATAATCATACGAATACAATTCAATCTATATCAAAATACTTTATCAGAGTTTTGTATAGAATTCAACGAAGGACAAAAATGACACGAATTCAAATGAAACTCCATTCAGTACCTAGTACTAATGATCGCAGGGAGGTATGGAAGGGCAAAGAACTTCATGGTCGTTTTTATCGAGCCCTAAATGGTCCTGATATAGACTTTAAAGTTTCTACATCTTGGCTACGGTTTGGTGATCTTTTCGGAGAAACCGAAGGTTTTGTCTTTGCAATTATGGACGAAGTTGTTATGACGAATAACTATCGGAAATATATCGTGAAAGATGGTACTATGAACATCTGTCGGGCATGCCACCGTCCCGGTGAATCTGTCAGGCATATTATTTCTGGTTGTTCTCGCCTTGCCAACGGTGAATATTTGCACAGACACAACCAAGTGGCCAGGATTGTGCATCAACAACTTGCCCTTAGATGAAATCTTGTGCATTCAGAGGTGCCATATTACAGGTATGTGCCCGACCCAGTTCTCGAAAATGGTCGTGCCACGTTGTATTGGGATCGATCTATCATCACTGACAGAACTATTGTTGCCAATAAACCTGACATTGTGGTGATAGATCGATTAGAGCGCCGCACAATGATTGTCGATATTGCTGTTCCCCATGACGACAACCTCGTGAAAGTTGAAAAAGAAAAACAAATCAAATATTTGGATTTGTCTCACGAGATTGCCGATATGTGGAATATCAATTCGGCGATCATTGTTCCGATTGTCATTTCTGCTCATGGATTGATAGCCAAAAGCCTCGATCAACACCTTAAGAGGCGGACGGACGGCTGCATCAAGGGACTGATGCAGAAGGCAGTTCTCCTCGACACGGCCCGTATAGTGAGGAGGTTCCTGTCTTTTGAGCCCTAACCACCGGTGGCTTGGTCCCTGTACACGATGTCGGTGGTATACTATTTTTTATATTTTTAAATATATATTTTGTTTTATAGGTACGTATTTAAAAATGTATTCCCTTTATTCAACATAAAACTTATTAGTTTTATGTTGAATAAAGAGAATAATAATAATATAATAATTACTTGAGACACCTCACAAACGGCCGTCTGATCCCAAACTACGCAGAGCCTGTACTATAGTAACCAGACTACTGATAAACATACTTATATATTACTAAATACATACATATTATAGATAAATTGCACCCAGATACAAAACAAATGAACATGCTCAGCACACAATAATTTATCCTAGGTGGGCATAGAATCCACGACCTCTGGCTCAGTAGTCCGGATCACTAACCACTACACCAACAGACCAGTAAAATCCTACTAATATTATAAACGTGAAAGTTTGTGAGGATGTATGGATGTATGTATGTATGGATGTTTGTTACCCTTTCACGCCAAAACTACTAAACCGATTGCGATGAAACTTGGTATGTAGATAGCTGGAGACCTGGATTAACATATAGGCTATTTTTTATTCCGATATTCACACGGGATCGGGAGTTACGCGGATGAAACCGCGGGGCGCTGCTAGTAATAAATAATTAATGAAATCTCTAAATGTATTAATTCTATATTTTATTTACGACAGGTACAACTGCAGCGTGAATTCATTCGAAGATCTCCGGGATGAGTTAGAAAAAGGTATGTTACCTTTTTTGTATTAACTTCATTAAAAACTGCTACTACTGCCTAAATTATCTTAAATAGAAATTGTATAAAATCTTTTAAATGAGGCTGTTCAGGGTCTTTGTATTTTAATTAGAAAAAAAGCCAAACAACAACAACATCCATTAATAACTAATTTAATATTTCTATATCCTCTCATTCTGCCCTTGTAATGATAAAATAACCTATTAGAAACATAAAATCTTGAAATCTACATAATTTTTTATTCATTTAAACTATCGAAGGTAGTTTTATTGTTGTCTTGATTGGAACGTACCCATATATTAATGAATTGTTGCTGCAGCATACGGACAGAGGCAATAAAATTTATTTCTAACAATTAGTTCATTAACGAACTGTAATAATCCGAAACCTGATGAAATTTTAAAAAGCTCCTCCTTCCGTTGTATAAGAGTTAGTAGGTATTTAGTAAAAATCAACCCTGAACTGTTACAATACGGAGACCGCATAAACGTTTGTATTAAGGACACATTTTTAATTTTTTTTTGCGTTTTTTTTTACTGAAATTAAACATTACTACTTTCTTGCAATAATTACAAATATATTTATAAATTTACCTTCTTAAGGAAATGGGTTTTTGTATTTTTAAATTAAACTTCACTAGGACTTGGTGAGGATCATTCCAGTTTACTATTTTTGGGGCTTTTCTGTTAATCCTGATGTAGGCATTACAGCCGTGAATGTGTTGGATCAGTCAAAAATAATCTGTGGAAATATCTCCGAGCTTTTGTTTATAAAATACTTTAAATTGAAAGAAAAATTGTGAAAAGCCTAGTCTACCTTGATTATTACATGTATTCTACCCAGCTTATTATAACTGTACTAATAATACAAATATTTAAAAGTTTGTTAACAGTAAATGCAGCTATTGATCTATGTGGTATGGCAGTTTCAATCGAGCACCACATCAGGGGTCGTTGGTTTGATACCCGCTCCATTTGCACTGTTTTATGGTAAGGGGGCAAAGGAGCAGACGGGTCACCTGATAGTAAATGACTACCGCCTCCCATGGGCACCTGCCACTCAAGAGTTACAAGTGCGTTGCCGGTAGGTTAGGTAGAAGTAGGGGAAAGTTGGAAGAGGGGAAAAGGGGGATGAGAGGGGGGCGGGAAGAGTTAGGGTCTTCGGTAACCTCTCTCACTCGGCGAAAAGCAATGCAATTGCTTCACGGCAGGTTTCTTATGAGGTCGTGGTATCGCTCCGGTCAAGCCGGCCTATACGTGCCGCAGCATAGCTTTCCCACGATGTTCTAGATCTTTTTATGTACAATGTGTGTTTATTTACCGTGTTGTGTAACGTTTAGAATCCACAGAACAAGCTTCGCTTAGTTTTCGTCTAGATAGCGTCGTGTAATAATGCCCTAAAATATCATTATTCTACAAGTGTCTATGGTCACTGGTCGCTGCTAAGAATCGTAGCGTGATGTTACATAGTCTATAGCCTTCCTCAATGAGTACGCTATCTAATACAAACACATTATCTAGAATCCGAATGACAGTTCCAGAGATTATCGCCTTTAAACAAACAAACAATCAAACAAAAAATATTAGTATCTATAGATTAGATTTTTATATTGGTATAAGACTCTACAGAATAGTTTATTGACATGTATTGAGATTATTCTTTAAAGCGTTTTATTCTTTTCTATAGTCAAACTACCGGTTCGAAAGACCAACCGTGTCAACTACCTATTACACAGCAGGGGACTCAAGTCATGCTAGAAAATGATATTAAGTTTGCCATATTGTGTTTCCGTTTACGTCTTATTAATATGTTTATGATTGTCAGTGACCACGCCCCAGAACTTGATAATTGATTTGAAATGTATCATAAAATTTGAAACCTATGGCTGTATGTAGATATTCAAGTTTAGCTCTCGAGGTAAATTCAAAGTGGGATTATTTTATCCTTAATCATTTTGCTAATATTATAAAGGCAAAAGTTTGTGAGGATTGATGGATTTGTTTGTTACTCTTTCACTCAAAGACGGTTGAACGGATCTGGATGAAATTTGGTACAGAGAAAGATTATAGTCTGGAATAGCATATAGGCTACTTTTTATGACGAAAAAAAATGAACGGTTCCCGTGGGATAGATCTCACCAAAATTTTCACACGAACGAAGTCACGGATACCAACTAGTATTGTAAATATAAATGTAAGTTTGTTTCTGTGTTACGCTTTCATGCCTTAATTACTGAACTGACGTTGCCATGGGTACAAAAAAGGATTTATAGTATCTTTCATCCCTAAAAAAATACTATTCCCGAGGGATAAACAAATGTCTTGAAGGCGAGCGAACCGCGGACAGAAACCAGTATGAAAATAATTTTATCCTTTATCGTTTAATAAGTTCAAAACGCATGGTTACCCATATTACAAATCAGTAGTGTAATATAATAAAATAAAAATATCAATGTAATAAAAATTCCTTTGTGGCGTTTTTTTATTATACAGTGGGCAAACGAGCAGACGAGTCACCTGATCGTAAGTGACTACCGTCGCCCATAGACACCTGCAACTCAAAAGTCACAAGTGCCGGTTTGTGAGGTGAGAGTACGCTCTTTTCTGAATTGTTTGAAGGTTGTATCAGAATTGAGGTTCATCGAGTCGCGGTTTAAGGCAAAAAAAAAATCTTATTACTTATTAATTTTCTTATTACTCAATGATATTATAAGCAAAGAAATAGTATACGTGAACGACATTTAGTGATAATAAAACTGCTTAAAAAGTACTTGTACACACACTACAACAACAACAACAGCACTTGAGTTTATTTCAGTCGAAATTACGATTATATATATAAATATACAACTATGTGTTACGGTAAACCAAAAACTGTACGATATATTTACGGAAGGTTAAATGTACATTCATAAATGTCTACCTACCACCATAACTTTGCTATTTAAAAGACGATTGCAGACAATTTAAAGGTAGGAAAGTAGGCCTGGTTGAAGGTCAACTCGTGCCCTTAGTTCACGATAAAACAATTAAAGTCTATGTAAATTAACGAGCATCAAATTGGACGTACTCAAAACAAAACTAT
Organism: Callimorpha dominula; assembly: GCA_949752705.1. Taxonomy (NCBI): domain Eukaryota; kingdom Metazoa; phylum Arthropoda; class Insecta; order Lepidoptera; family Erebidae; genus Callimorpha; species Callimorpha dominula. The sequence goes on along the minus strand of OX457010.1, from coordinate 6,249,087 downwards.
CACATTTTATAAAAGTTTATCTATCAAACGGTTTCTTAGTCGTACTATCACGACCAACTTACACGTTAATAGACCTTCTATTTCAATGGCTTTGATTGGTCATAAAGATGATTGCACAAGAAATGAAGATAGATAAATTCATAAAATTTTTGGTTTACAAATAATAAAACAATATTGTTATTTATTACTAGAATATTGAAATAAATACCTTTGATTTTTATTATTGAAATGGCCCAATATCGTAGGAGTCATTTATTTGAAGTTTAAAGCTGTTATTGATGGAAGAGTCGATTTTATGGCGACGCGTTGCAAAAATAGTTGATAATTTTTTTTTTGAACTATATCACTACTTCTTCAGAAGATTTTTATTTTCTGATTTAGAATTGCAATCTACTAACCTCGATTAAAGTTTAATTTAATATAGTGCCCTTAAAATTACGCCTGAATAAGTTAATTACTACTAGCAGCGCCTCGCGGTTTCACCCGCGTAAGTCCCGTGGGAATGTCGGGATAAAAAGTAGCCTATGCGTTAGATCCAGATCTTCAGATCCAGGTCTCTAGCTATCTACATACCAAGTTTCATCGCAATCGGTCCATTAGTTTTTGTGTGAAAACATTACAAACATACATACAAAAACACAATTAGTTTAGATTCATTATTACAAAAACAGTGTAATTTGTGTCAACAGGGGATTTTCACGTGTCAGACTATTACCAGTGCTGCAGCAGGTGATATATTGCTGGAAATAAGCAAATACAATTTTCTTTTGCAAATGTCAATAGATTGTAATAACCGATTACTAAGATAAGTGTCCAATGCTTGACCCTTTAGCCAATACAAGCATGTTCTAAAATTATAATTGAGAAAATATCATATTAATCAGACAAAGAAACATGTTTAAATAGCCAAAGATAATAATTAAGTACATTTAAAGTTACTAATTAGTGCTAAAAGTTAATTTATAAACATTAGTTACTTAGTGTAATTGATTCGTTAATCGACATTCGAATCGATAGTATTAACTATACTTTGGTTTAATAGATGTGACCGGCAACTGTTTGTGACTAAACCAATTTAAATTGTATTAGAAATAATTGGCAAATTTTCAGATTACAAATTTATTTACCCGTTAACTGTAGGTACTTGGATCACATGAAACAGTTGTTGTAAGATGTTAAATTAAAGCGCGCTACGTTTTCGTGTCTACCCATGAGTGAAAAATTGATAACGATGATCAGTTTGTGGAGATCAGATCAGAGGCTTTCGAATAGCTTTATTTGCATGTATATGAGTGTGAATTGAAAGTGAAAAGAATGCGTTGGAATAACATTTATTTTTGGAACTGACAACTGTTAGAAACAGTCTCAAAACCACTGATATAAACTATTAAAATCACTAACTAACAGCAACTGCCAAGTTGTTCGTACCTCTGTTTGCACTCAAGTCAAGTTCTCATCTTATTTCTCCTTTTATAAACCCACAATTTGTTAATATTTATCAATCGACCAATAGTATTGCGTTACCGGTATAACCCGTCAAAATAATATCTATTAACTTATTTTTATTAAATAGTGAACTGTGTTATCATCTATTATAGTTTGGCCCTATTTTAATAAAATAAATAAGAGTTTTTAATGTGGCGACAACACAACCATGTCTATGGAGTGTGAGTGAGGTTTTTAAAATCTAAAAGTCTCCTTAGAGTTAAGCATAAGCGGGTTGTTCATGTTGACACAGATGCAGGGTCGCGTTGTAAAGACTCGATTCTTCTAACGTCAAGGAACTCAATGTATTCAATGTTATTTGGTTTGCCTGGACGTACTTTCCTGGATTAAAACTTTTAGGGATTGGAGATCTCTTATTGGTTATAGCAACATGTTGTCACTTACAATTTAGGTATTGTGTGATCTAGTTTCTTGTTCTTCATAGATCTTCTTAAGATTATAAAGACAGAGAATTTCCAATATATATGTATGCAAAATTTATATTTTTCTTCTTTATTAAAGTTTGAAAACATTATAAATACATAGCTATACCAGATTAAATTATTTGTTAATTTTTCCTACCACAAATTTTGTATCATATCAGTTTTCTACTGAGAAACGTATAAAGTTACGGAACATGTAATTGCAAAATCAATGAATATATTTTCTTTTTCCTTCAAATACTCCTAGTGTGGATACGTGCCTTTTACATTTTTTACCAAAACCAAAGGATCTAACCGAATAGTGAGGGGAAAGGAAAATAAAAAGGGTTTCGGTATCGGTAGCCAATCTTTAGCCATTTGCTAATTACTACACCACTCAGGCTTTTGTGGCGAGCCCTATCTAATGGCAGACTTACAAAAATAGTTTCAGCTTTGCTCGATGAGAAAAAGTAGAGGTTGCCGAAAATGTGACTTCTGTGCTGTGCTGTATGTGGTGGAGGTTAGATGAAATATAATACATACTCGTAGTATATTTGCTGTGTTCAATAAGTTTATCCTCGTTACGGATTGCTTTAATTTATACCTTTATGAACATTAAAATCTCATGGTTCCGATTGCTGGAGTTTGCTTAATGATTCGTTTCTTTTATTAGTCTGAGTTTTTTGTCTTAATTAGCAGGTTTATTAATGAAAGATGTTGATGTTTTGTAATATTGTGCCAAGTATTTTTGTATAATATTATAGAGCAGTTCAGAAAGTATAATATATAAATTTAACACATGTTAAAGACCGGGAGTGTAATTAAGGAGATTATGTAGTATTATGAATCAGTGATGTAAAAAAAATAAGAAATATTAGTTTATGATTTTTAGAAGCCACTTAACATAACATTATTTTTCATCCCTAGAGTGTTTATAGGGATAAAAAGTAACATAGAGCCTATACGCATGTCTGTCTTTTAGAGTGTCAGGTTTTTTTTTATTAATTGTAGCTCGTCAGTGTGACCTCAACCCGCCTGATGGTAAGCTAGATTAAGGTCCAAAGGCCACCAAAGATTCGGACTATATTGTGGCGACTTCCACTTACATCAAAAACATACTTCAACATCATCTAGAGACGACGAAGACGACTGAACCACGTGGTAACTTCCTGCATCGCGCTATAAAAGTTTTCGCGCTGAATTAGTATATTACAGCTTCCCAACATCAACCGATGTGCCGCGGTCCACCAGGCATGATCACCTAGCATGGTCGGAGGATCCTCCCTTTGTGTTGGAGGGACATAACACTCGTTCCTCCACAATACTATAACTATAGTCTTCAGTTTGACGTCCTCGGGAGATAGGTTTTAACGCCCCGCTTAAAGCACCCGAGGTTATAGGTCGAAGGAAACAGGGAACGTGTGCTGATATCAAGGTCCAAATTGTAATGGTGCCGCAAAGAAAGGAGGTGCTGAACCGTTTGGTCCTAGTTGACGCTTTAACCCGCCACGTATTGATCGGTGTGAGAAATGAGAGGGTGGAATCAGTTGGATGAACTCATCGGAACACTCGCCATGGTAGAGGCGGTAGAATACTGCTGAAGAGGCTACGTTTCTACGCAACTGCAAGGGTTTAAGGGTCCTGGTGAGCTCAGGACTCCCAATGATGCGGATAGCACGTTGCTGCAAACTCTCGACAGCGTCAAAGTAGGTAGGCACGTGTGCGTCCTTGAATGTGTGTATTGATGGAGTGTACATGTAAGTATGTATGTATGTTTGTATTTTATAAGAACTGCCTATACCTATTATATTTACACAGTAGGTATCAGCAATAATTTAGTCATCCTAGTGTAGGACTAATACAACCAGTTTGGTCTGTTGAGAAAAAACATCGTCTCGTATCAACCACTCTACGTAAATTTATTTAGTGGTAGCGTATTGTTGCGTACAAGTCTATTATGAATTTTATTTATTTATAACGAGAGTTGCTATTTACTTAAATTACTAGAATACTTAAATAAATTAAAGTTAAAACGAAAAATTTAAGCTATTGAAATTTTGAAACGTATTCTGATAAAGAAATAACATATTACGTTTGAAATCGCAAAATAATGTCATTACAATATAAAAAATCTCAGCTCAATATACATTTTTAATGCTCATGCAATGATCATTTTGACAGAGTTCATTGACACTACAAGCAGACCAACTGTCGCCGTTCGTGAGAAAATCACAAATATGTCGAATATACAAGTTGAATTAACATAATCGTGTTTCAACTCTATAAATTTACGAGTATCGACATCTACACTCCTCTGGTTGTATAAGTAGCCAGACAGGTGCATCTTGGCTCAATGGATTTTTAATTCGGGAAAGCATAAATATTACCTACTTTATAGCAACTTTGTTCTATTTAATATACAGTTGTGTTTTAAGCAATTTTAAATTAGGAATGTTTTTTTTGTAACTGAGTAAAAAAAAATTTTTTTACTCAGTTACAAAAAAAACAAATAAAAGTACTTTCTAGTTTTTATCTCATCTTTTGTGCTTTCACGCCTGTATTTCTGTAGGGGTAGGCAACTATAATTTGGTCTCACTATTATAATCCCATCATACTACCGCCAACGGGGCACTTTGGGAATCAGAGATGGAAAAATTGGGAGTATTTTAAATTGGAAAAGTACCTTGGAAAAAGGGAAATCCTATTGCCTTCCCTTTTTTAGGAAAAGGATATTAATTATGATGGATTGTCGACTGTAAGGAATAGCTGGAGGTCAGTGACGCATACCTGTAACTCGAACTGTCGTCTCACCAAATAAACGCTACTCAATTATAAGACATCCCTAAGTGTCATTTTTTTCATTGTCATCTTATTAGTGAATTGTAGCGACCGAATAAGGTTTAACGGCATCCTGTTACTGTTTTTTTTTTAGTTAGAGTAGTCTATTTTTCTTTCTAAATATTACTTGGTTTAGGTCCTAACAACCCTGACTCACTTAGCAGTGCAATATCGAAAATATACTGTGACCCCACATGGTCTCCACTCTCGACAATGCAGGATTAACGCCTCCATTTTGTGTGATGTCACAGAATACATAATAGTGGTAATGTTTCGCCGCTGGAACAATAGGTAGATTAATGACAACCCTAGCGATGACACTCACAGTAGAAAGCACTTGCACTGGAACTACTAACAATAACTCTAGGGTTGCCAGAGACTAGACACTAGAGAGTATTTATGGACGTTTACAATCACGTGGCCAGTGAGCATGTTTGACTACTTTTATAAATAAAAACTAATGTATTTTAAATAAAAGAAAGCGGGGAAGCATTTGTGATAACATATTATTACGATGTTAATATAAATTATATTATAGTAAACTTTAATGATGTACGATAACGGGTGTTTCACATTGATTTATCAAATTTCCGGAGAAAGGCTTTGCAAATGAGTTTTTTTAGTTAACTTTTTTCCCATGAATGTAAGTGACCTATTGGGGACCAGTTATAATCAGTTGGTGTAATAACTATTTATTCCTATAACTATTTAATAGCTATTTATTCCTCGATACAAGTTTAAGGTCATTCACACGACATATATCTGTTAATGTCAATTAATTACTTAAAGGTATATTTTTTCAAACATTTTTCATATCAAAGAGATAGGGCACCAACTTGCGGTTATTAAATAGGTAGGTTAATTAGGTAGGTAAGTTTTATTAATTTAACAAAACCAGGGAAAACAGATTTGAATTCTTTTTATAACATCGTAGCGCCAAAATGGATCCTAATCAATAATAATTTAGGATCCATTTTGCAGTTGCGATGCTTTTATCGCGCTTTATTATTTCTGTGCTGCCTATAACTTGGTAATGTGACCCCTTATAAGCAATCGAACGCAACACAACGTTATTTACATGATTTCATAGAAATGTGTAAGTAGACTATTAACCTACCTATATTCTCGCAAATGTAGGTGTATTTGTTACAATCCACCTGATCGGTCTTTCGGTCACCTTAAATCATCTAACGACAATAAAATGAAATATTGTATGTTTATATTTATTGTATGAGGGGTCTCTTGGTCTCCTTGGTTAGTGATCCTGACTGCTGCGCTAGAGAACGAGGATTCTATTCGCACCAAGTACAAATAATTGTGCGATGAACGCGATTATTTGTGTCTCTGGGTGTAATTTATCCATATCCATATATCATTAGTATATTTATCAGCAGTCCGGTTATTATAGTACAGGCTCTGTCTAGTTTGGGATCAAATGGCCGTGTGTAAGATGTCTCAAGTTTAGTCACAAATTAGGACATTTGTGAATTTTATTATAGTAATATCATAGTCAACTAACAGACGACAGTAGTTACAGACAAAAATTAAACAGCAATGTTAGGCAACATGACATTATTAATAAATTTAAACTACCCAACCAAATCTGCACAAAAATTAAAACAAGTTGTTTGTACATTATAATTACGCCATACGTATGTAAAGAGATCATTTAGATTGTACATACTGATTTTGTTTTATTAGAATAAACAAGTTAGAAATCGACACAAGGAAAAAAATGTGTATTTATCATTTTATACTAATCTATTATATATAAATATCATCAATATTTATATATGAAATATATGTATAAAGTGATATTATCTATATATTATACGTCCGTCTAGGTGGACAGGTGACCTTATAAATATCGTCAGCCGTCGGCGAATGCAGGCCGCCTGGGCACTTAGTTGTTTCGCACCACGAGTTGTTCGCACTACGGTGTGAATAGCACGAGGAGCCTTTTTGATTTTTTTAAAATGGTACCTATACACTTGTATACCAACGTTTTCACTTTTTTAATCGTCTGTACGAAAATCGCAGTAGATTTTAACATTTTTGTCAATCATCTAAGTTAAAAAGAGGCCTTCTGTGATTCGCGCCACGGTGCGAATTGACGAAGTTCAAAAAAGACATTGATAGATTCACACCATGGTGCCAAACAGCCAATTGAAAAAGGCTCCTTGTGCGAATTACACCGTGGTGCGAACCGCTCGTGGTCGTCTTGGAAGTCATTGAGGGAGGCCTATGTCCAGCAGTGGACGTCGTATGGCTGAAAGATGATGATGATATAAATTAAAAAGAAATGGTGTTCATTGGTATATGAATTACTCGAAAACAGCTGGACCGAAAATTTACGCTTGAAATAGTGAAATTCATGGAAAACTAGAAGCCTTTTTAGACACTTAAATAAACAGCAACTCTGACGTCATAACTTTAAACAAAGCGCTGAGCGCGCTATCCTGAACTGGATCGAGCTACCTAAGTATTGAAACCTTTGGGACGGACGTGAGACGAATGTGTAATGTTTTCCTTGATATGGATAGATCATTCTAGAACAGTGCTATTTTTAAACAGGAAAAAATGGTATTTAGTTTGTAACCGATATGGTTTTGATTCCTTTATTCGATCAATCCAATCTTGTCGTACATTTATCCTAATCAATGATCGCTGCGGAACGATATATCCATTTTTTGGAAACCAAATTGTATTGTACCATATATTATTACTGTGTTACTTTACCTAGGTACACGACTCGCGGAAATTGAGTAACTGTGACATTGTTTTGTTTGACTTCATTTTCGAGTACTGTGTAGACGGTCCATATTTGACTGCACTGTTGGTCTAGTAGTTAGTCATTCTGACTGCTTAGCCAGAGATCATGATTTAGATTCTCACCTAGTACAAATCATTGTGTCATTTGTTCTGTGTCTGGGTGTACCTAATTTATCTTTAATATTTGTGTGATGAGCACGACCATTTTTGTTATGTGTCTCGGTGTCCTTTATCTATAATACGTATGTATTTAGTAATATATAAGTATGTTTATCTGCAGTCTGATTACCATAGTATAAGCTCTGCCTAGTTTGGGATCAGACGGCCATGTGTGAGATGTGTCAAGTTTTTATTATTTTTAATGAGATAAATACCTAAATTATTAAGTTATTTTCTCAGCCTGGCATTTATGTTTATTTGATTTGCTTATTAATCATTTTTTCGTTAGTAATATATAATTACATCCCTTTGGATAGCCTGACTTGTTGTTGTTTCAACAAGGTTACACTAGTCGTGGTTAGAGGCTGAATAATGAGTATTTATGTGTTTTGTCTTGCTCCTTGCGTGAAGAGTCTGTTTGTGATTATCTTCTATATTTATTAGTAATCGCTGTACTTAAAGTCAATTTGGTTAGGTACAGATAATATTTTTTTTTTATGGTATAGGGGGCAAACGAGCAAACGGGTCACCTGATGGCAAATGACTACCGCCGCCCACCTGTAACTCAAGAGTCACAAGTGCGTTGCCGCCCTTTAAGGTGGGAGTAGGAGAAGAGGGGGAGTGGAAAGAGGTGAGAGCTGGGAGAGGGGAAGGACGGGAATAGGGGAGTGGGAAGGATTAGGGCCTCCGGTAACCTCACTCACGCGGCGAAATGCAATGCAAGCATTGCTTCACTGCCGGTTTTCTGTGAGGCCGTGGATCGAGCGGAGTCGAGATGGCCCATACGTGCCGAAGCATGGCTCTCCCACGTTAAGATACGTTTATAACTGTTCGCACAAACATATGATACCTGCTGACGACCACTTGTGACATTTTGTACACAAGTGGAAAATTTGGATGTCACAATATAATCATGTCACCCGCAGAGATTTTTTTATAATTTATCGCGATAGTAAATAACAATAATTGGCAAAAGTAACGGCGCCATTTGGAAATGTATTAGATTACAATACTTATATTTATATGGCGGCTACCTACACTAGTTTTATGTGGAGTCGTGACATTTTTTACAACATAATAATGCCATAAATTTAGCCACTATTATTACTATGACGTCAAAGAGTAAGGTATAAAAATTGTCAAAAATAGAATTAAAATAAAAGCTAATAATATATTTATTAGTATTAATAAAATGTATTTAAATAACATCTCGTAAATAAACGTAGAGAATAAATGTTATAAAATCACTCATTTTGGGAATTAGTAGGTTTGGGGTACAATTACTCTTCATCCGTATCTTAGTCAAAGTCTTCAGCTTTGAATCTCTAACGCACTATAGAAACTTAATACTAGTCTTACTTACTTACTTCTTAGTATTTACACAACACCAGCTTAAAGCCGCAACTGCAAATCCCCAATTATATGTATAATCATTATGAAAATTAAAATTATTTGTATGTCCTAAAGACAAAACATAGCGCACTAATATTTAATCTTACACATACGTCTGTCTGACAATGGAAAACTTACTAACTCACACTCACTCACTGAAGGAGCATGACTTTAGCAGGCAGTTCCAAAAAAAGAATTTGAAAAAAAAACCATCCATATTAAAGTTAGGACCGTTTGAATTTCCAGGTAATATCAAAATTCAACCAAGTAAATTCAAATGTTTAAAACTTTTAAACGAATATTTTTTGTCAAAAAATCTTTTAGTAACTGCATGCTAGAGTCATGCCCTTTTAGTGATATAAGTAAGTGTTCCATTATCAGATAGATCCTGTTTATTTTTAACACCCTCTATAAAAACCTACCTTACTTGTTTCAAAATATCAAACCTCTAACTGTCTTTGTACCCAAAAATAAAAATATTTTTCCACCTCGGCACACTTTAATCCAACTCTAAAAAGTTAGTTACTGTTAGTACTATTTTTTTTTTCATATTGTTTTCTGTTAGTAGGCTAGCTATATGAAAGAAATATCAATTCATCTTAACGTAAGTGCATTACCAACCAGGTACGAATTACAAAATAACCTGGACAAAGTTTTGAATGAACAAAGCTACATATTACTGGTATGTCTCAATACTCTGTGTACATAAAATAGGTTCCCTGGTCGTCGATAAAATGCCGATCAGTATATTGTATACGTTGAATTATGCCAACTGCCGGCGTCTTTGATGCCTACAGAGTAATGTAAATATGCAGAGATTTGTTACATTTTCTATTCGATAAGAAAAGGATTTCTTTATCATTGAGAGGGTTGCATGAGAGATAAGATAAACGCTGGAAGATTTGTTAAATTTTGTTTTTCAGTAGACAAAGAGTTTTTTTGCATGTGAGAAATGTTTTATCTGATTAATAGGAAGGTTACTAAACGTATACAAATGTTTTAAAGTAAGGCTCTTAGTACATAACATTATTAGCACTTCAAACCAGGGCTGCTAGATGGTATAATTAGATACAAAATGGGTAATTTTTATTTTTTTGTGTGTCCGTTTTGTATAGGAGATTGCATTGTATAATTGGATACAATGTCATTACTGATGTTATAGCGTAATAAGTACATACACATAGAGATTCTTAAAAAAAAGGGTAATCCAGTTCTCTTTACGACGAACAACATTTTAAGTACAATTTATTTTATTGAATTTTTACCGGTTATCGTACCGTCTTCATATTTGGACACCCTGCACACCACCTGTTATATTTAACACTGATTTTGTATAATAGTTCATGGTTTTGTATAAATTCTGAGACTCGGCGGTAGAAAATAAGTTGTCATTACTGGCAGCCCTGCTTCAAACTGCTAAGAGCAGTAAAGGGACGACACTCGCGTTCTTGCAATAGCTATCACTTACTATACTAGCGATTAAAATGTTCTTCTCACCCCTAGTATGTGATAAAGGGGCTGTTCCGTATTGATCCCACGAAGATTGATCCCATTCTTAATTGACCCCAAATGCGTATTCCTTGTTGATCCCAAAATCCATTCTTAATTGACCCCAAATGCAAGAGGTACTAAAAAGTATGGATAGCATGATCATGCATTCAACTAATTTAATCTAACTACTAATATTGATTAGTAGATTAGTCCTATAATTTTTCACAATAATTGGTATTGTTGTGTTTATATTACAATATTTTTATTTGTCATTATCTATCTATAAAGTTTACTTTAGTTGCTATGTCGATTTGCATAAATATTTAATTGATTTTTTTATATTTTTGCACAAATTATCTTTTTTGATAACATTTATAACTGGAGTGTTAAAGCTGTTAATCTACCGTATGCGTAATTTTGTACAATACTTTGAATCGATGATTATAATTTATATTACCTTGTACTTCGAAATTGATATAAATACTCATTCTTAAGTTTTTTTAAATTTTTGTAATATTTTGATTCTTTTGGTTTTTAGTATTAAGTACACAATTTTAATCACATGTCCCTTTTTTATATTATTCTCCTTAGTCCCTTTATTACATTAATTGTAACGCCTGATGCTTGATGAAGAAATTCATATCTGCGAGCCACTGCAACAACATTTTAATAACCGCTTTTTCAGTCATTAAAATTACTTACCTTATTTGTAAACCGTACACACAAAAAGTGTTTTTATAAGAAAAAGCTCGGTGGGATCAGTTGAGAATAGTAGACTACACAAAAATGGGATCAATTCAGAATAAAATATTAATAAAGTGCCGTGGGATCAATAAGGAAGTAAAAGTGGGATCAGTTAAGAATTTTCGAATTCGGGACAACTTTCGTGGGATCAATACGGAACAACCCCGATAAAGTGGCCATATTTATCTCGAGTAAATTTTTAAGTTAATTAAAAATCAACGAAATGCTACCTCAATATATAATTTATTCGATTTAAATTTTACAGTAATATATTAATTTCAGCCAATCGATTAACGATTTTTAACATACTCACAGTAAGTATATTTCAGTTTTGTTGCATACAATTGCTATAATAATAAAATAGACCCAGATCTAATTTCCATAAAAATTTAAACTTTATACATGCTAATATTCCTTCGCATCACTGTCAATTGATAATGCTGCTCCACTGTGTTGTCAATCCTCAATCAATCAGTCTATCTTCTGCCAATTATGCTTTACAAACAAAAAATATCAATTCTGACAACTTAAATATATTGTTATAACTTGTATTATCTTTTCAACTCTAAGCAGCTCATTATAATCACCGCTCAGATTACATTATGTACATGGAGGTAAATTTACCTATTAGTACTGTTTCTTCATCAATATGTGGATACAGTAATGTATTATAATTTATTCAAATTGAATTCAAACAGTACTCGGTGGAGATTTTTTTAACCATAAATATTCCTTTTCAATATATTTAGTTTTTCGTAGCCAATTTTATTTTAAGCTTTATCTAACAGAAGAAGATCTGATGACATTTTAGGAACAATTTTATGGTTGTCGATACCAAGAAAAACACACAACATTATAACCTCCACGGGTATGAAAATGGTTACATACAAACGGACAAAGACCTATCCGTGAGGGTTCTTTTTTTATTGAAGTACGGAACTCCAACATTGAGTATAATATATTAAATATACCAGTGTTTTTCTTGTGGTAATAGAAAATATACTTGTTGTTATTGTAATCCAAAATCAACAGGCCAATTCCAATTAAAGCTCAAAAGTGCTTGTAACATACATACATATGTATTGCAAAAAAAAAACTAAGAGTTACGCTTTTAATAATTAACCCCCGACGCAAAAAGAAGGGTATTGTAAGTTTAACGTGACTGTGTGTCTGTCTGTGGCATCGTAGCTCCGAAACGAATGGACCGATTTAAGTGCGTTTTGTTTTCTTAAATGTAATGCCAGAAAATCTGTTCAGCCGTTCGAAGATCATTCGCTCTTTTTGATCTTTAAAGGAATTTTCAATTCGGAGGTATTTTAAATTTATGATCATACACTACGACCTTGCAAATGTCGAGACTCAAAAACAACAACAACCACATAAGCACTCATGGTAACTATAGGACCGGTAGCTTTTTGAAAGAGGCGTTTATAATTTTAATTTGCCTTATGCCTTAAATACAAATAACTAGGGTCAGTAGAAAGCTTTCGGGACGAGAGTAAAGTCAGCAAAAGACACGACTGAAGACACGTCTATTTCTACGACAGTCGACCAAACTTTTATCAAATTTTTAAGTATCTAAATCATCGATATATTTTACATTAATTTTACAGGATACAAATTTATCTTTTCCCTTTAATCCCCTTAAAGTAACCCGTCCCGCATCACTCCCGGCGCAAAAGTGCCCATGATGCTGGCAGCGTTGCCTCGCTGAATGGCAATGGACAACCTTTGCACCAGGAAAGACCCGGAACGGGAGTCACCATTCCTATCCCTAATCCGGCGGCCAATATCCGCGATGAAGCCCTTCGCCTCAGAGCCCCAACTGCCCAAAGTCTCCACTGCAATAGGCACAAAATAGTATCGCGCCTCCATTGCGGCGTACTTTACACGCTTTTTGTTTGCATCATCAATCATCAATCATCGATATATGTACATATATTTTAATCTGTGTCCTCGCACTACTCTACGCCGAAACACGGTTCCCATACAAGCGGTAGGCTTTCTTTGTGAATTATTGCGGGTTCCGTAAAGGAGCGGTCTACCCCCGTCAATACCTTAATGGCAAGCCGTGTTTTCACCTGAGGATCTCTAAAAAGTTGTAAAAAATAGTCAACGCTAGGGAATTGTAGAACGATTGGATTGAAATTGCATAGATACCTTTCTGGGCTATACCTAAATGCTCAATGTTGATTTAAAAGTATTCAGAAATTTAGCTTCTACGGTTAAAAAATATGTAGTGTCTAAGAGATTATCCTACTAATATTATAAACGTGAAATTTTGTGAGGACGTATGGATGTATGGATGTTTGTTCCTCTTTCATGCAAAAAACTACTGAACCGCTTGCGATGAAACTTAGTATGTAGATAGCTGGAAACCTGGATTAACACATAGGCTACTTTTCATCCCGATATTCCCACAGCATCGGGATTTATGTGAATAACACCGCGGGGCGCAGCTAGTTTTAACATCCTAGCAGCTAGTTTTGTCATCCAAAAGTACATATACAAATGTTAAAATATACAAAATTTAAATGTTAAAAAAGATTTGGTATGTAATTAAAAAGTGCTGATATTAATTACCAATTAACATTTCACGTACAATACAAACCACAAGTCTTAACCTTTAAATACAGTCTTTATAATTCTAGAAGAATACGAGTATTATTCATGATAACAATGTAATTAATATCTATACTAATATTATAAAGCTATAGAGTTTGTTTGTTTGTTTGGACGCGCTAATCTCAGGAACGACTTGTTCGAATTGAAAAAGTATTTGAGTTTTGCATAGCACATTTATCGAGGAAGGCCATAGGCTATATAACATCACGCCACGACACCGGCAACGGTTGGATATGATATTGCGCTATTACTGACTCTGAATATTGACTTTACCATTTGTATTTGTACACCCATATTACGCAAAAATAAATATACAGTTCATTCATTTTATTTCAAGATTCTAAACTGACGGCGGAAGTTTGTCTTTCACTTCTTACTCTTTCTTCTCGCGTAGACACTCTAATATTTAAACAGAGTTGTAAATTTCGTGATAATATATTTAAAAAAATGTGGTAGTCATCATATTTATAACGTTTGAGGTTCAACTTTAACCTTGAATAACTTTTAAACGATTCAACTTCTCGAAAAATTATATCAAACCTTTTTTGGAGATCATTCAATTTCCTATAAGAATATATATTGATTTCTACAACACGCAAATTTGTTAGAACGCAATAAAATTTAAAATAAAACCCATGTTATTTAAATGGCAAATCAAAAACCACGAAGAGGCACCTCTTAATATTAATATTAAGAGGTCAAACTTTATCAGAATTTATTTTTAATATTTGAAAGATATTTTCACATTAACTAAAGAAAAAAGTAAGTAAGTTGCCCCACAATGTACAAGGTATGATAACCGCTTACCATTCAGGAATCCGTATGTTTATTTGACACTAAAATCTATACTAATCAATACAAATAAATAAAACTGAAGTGTCTGTTTGTAATGTCAAAATAATAGTTTTTTTAAGCTATACATACAGCTATTTGTACGATACCTATGCCTAAAAATCAGTTGAAATTGTTGTCAGCCTATCTGTTTGTTCCGGCTAATCTTCGGAACGGGTGGATCGATTTCCACGGGCCTTTACTGGCAGATAGCTGGTGTTATAAGTAGTAACTTTGGCTACTTTTATTTTGGAAAAAGGATTAGGTTTCCGCGCGAAATATATGAATATGTATACGCGAGCGAATCCACACGGGAACTGCTAGTATATGAATATAATAAAGCTGAAAAGATTTTTGTTTGATTGTATGTTTGTTTAAACGCGCTAATCTCTCGAATTATCGGTCAGATTTGAAAGAAAGAAGAAAGAAAAAACATTTATTTCGGCACACTGAGACAATCTTACACATAAAAATACAAGGAGAAAATAAAGTACCGAAAGGGGATTTGAATCATAATTATTCTTGTATTAGATAAAGTATTAGGAAGGTTATGTAACATGAGTGGAGCAGTGATCACAAACGTAGGTGAAACTGTGGAAACGACTAGTCACTACATTTTATAAAACAAAGTCCCGAACCGCGTCTGTCTGTCTGTTGCGATAAACTCAAAAATAAACTCAAAAACTACTGAACGGATTTTCATGCGGTTTTCACCAGTAGACAGAGAATTCATGAGGAAGGTACTAGGTATATATTTGTTAAGGTTTTGTGTATTTTTTTTTAATATGATGATAATTGTTGTAGATGTCTCTGTTACCCTTGCGAAGCCGGGGCGGGTTGCTAGTAAAATATTAATACAAAATTATTTGGTAAATGTTGCGATCATAAATTTTTAAAGAATTCTCAGAAGAACGATTATATTGCAACAGAATTAAAAATTTACACCCTTCAAAGATAAACGTTACCAAAAACCAATATCAATTTAGAAAATAGACTAAAAAGGGTAAAGCCAAACATATCTTCCCAACTCTTTGAAAATTTCATTCGTATTTATACATAACGACCATTTATTTCTGATCTCTAACGCTCCATCCTAACTCCCCCTCGATGTATAGAATATGAACACGTAGGAGCGGGTAGGTAGATCAAAACAAAATGGCGATCGTACATCACTACTGTTGGAAGGGGTTGGCTGGATTTACAACCCTTTTGCTGCAGATTTATGAAGCGATCGCAGGGTTAACTTAACCTAACCCTCAAATGCAGAAAAGATCGTGTTTCTTTATTTTATGAATGGCCGACAAAAATAGACTACTTTTTTTTTGTTGAAGTGAGTTATTTATATATATTCTTAGATTGTTTTTAAAGTGAATACTAAGTACCATACTAACACTCTTTTTAAGGTAGTGTGTCTAAAAGAATGTTTTTTTTTCTCTAAAGTCCCGTGTAGGTCAGCAAAAAGAAATCATTTTGTAATTTTTATTTAGTTTTTATTCAAAATCAATGGCAAATATACATACGTCCCTTCTGATAGTATACCTTCACTTCGTTACAAACACTCAAGCAAGACAATTCGCTAACAATTTTCTAATGCGGACAATGGTCTATGGTTGAGTACAATCATAGACCATGGTCCTCTACTGATAGAAATACAACAGCATGAGCCACGACCTAGAGTAGATAGAGGTGCTTTCCAAGTTGGGTGACTCAAATTTGAGTTCAGATTCAGAAAGAGATTGAGCTGTTCAATGTATTCAAAGCTGTTGTCATTTTTGCAGTTATTGGATTAAATGACAGATCGATAGTTTGTTTCCTCCCCAGTATTGACTGATAAAACAAATATTAAAAAAAAACTTTACAATATGCATACAACGCAAACAAACTTTTACTTACGGACCCCTCTATAAAAATGTACACTAGAATCTTTGCTTAATCAAGACCAATTAACAGGCACTCCCGTTCCTAATACCACTCAGTGCACTCGGTCTGACCACCCAAATCAGGGAATACATTTACTAAATAGCCCTCATTTCTTAACAAAAAAACCATGGAGTTTCTCTAACTACGTACGTAAGCGTGCAATACCTCCAGTATCTGTTCTCATTACCTCTCCGTGAGCCATGTATCCCGTATCTATGTCAGTTAATTTTCCACAGTGTAATTACCGACTTCGCTTTGTTTTTGCTACTAACTTTATTTGCATAGAGTAGAGGGCTTGTTTTTACGGACAGGGCAGAGTGTGGAGTCGAATTAAGTATTTAAATTTTTAGTTAAGTACGATAGAAGTATGAAAGAAATACATAACTTTTTAAGTATCCTATTAACATACAGTCGTTACATATACTAGAGATCTAGAGTTTATACCGTTACACATTGTACATGTTTTCGTCTTAGGTATTTTTTGCGAGAGAAAATAAACCTGATTATATTTAATTGTACCAAATTTGACTAGCAATATGTAATTTAAGCAATATGTACAGTAACATAATACTGACCTCTAATACAATTTATTGTCCATCATCATCATCATCAGCCTTTCACTATCCACTGCTGGACATAGGCCTCTCCTAATGTACGCCACTAAGCTCGATCGTCAGCTCTCCTCATCCAGTTTTTCCCCGCCGTTTTGCGCAGATCGTCACTCCACCTGGCCGCAGGGCGTCCTACACTACGTTTCCCTTGACGTGGTCTCCACTCCAGAACTCGTCTACCCGTCGTCTGTCCAGCGGTTATCTGTTCTGCGGGCAATGTGGCCAGCCCATTGCCACTTCAGCTTGCTAATTCTTTGAGCTATGTCGGTTACCTTGTTATTGTCCAACTAATAAATAATTTGTAAAAATTTGAATGAACTGAATGGCTTCTAAGCGCAATACCAAGAGGCGACAGACTGAAACTGCACATAGTACACTATCAATGTGAATTCGCTCCTAACACTAGATTTAAATTATGTTACAATACTAAAGAAAATATAAAATATTTTTGGAGTTTACTCCTTATTCTCGACGCATGTAAGCAGATATGGGTAATTGTGTATACCTTTATGTTATATATATGTGTAAATATATACAGAATATATAGAGGAAGGAAGTTAGGGAGGGAGTTAGGAAGGGAGTTAGGGAGAGAGAGAGAGAGAGCGAGAGAGAGAGAGAGAGAGAGAGAGAGAGAGAGAGAGAGAGAGTAAACTCCAGTCGTGGGTCGGAGCTGACACACACATTTTTTTTTTATTTAATTTAATTAAAACGTTGATATGAACAAAATATTTATGCAATTGTATTCTCAACAAACCATTTAGTAAGCAATGTTGGATACTTAATACGAATAAGATAAATTTATGTCAATATGTGTTCAGTCAGAAATTTATACTGCATCCTGGTTCTTAATACATATTGCTGTGATAAGTTGCTAATGTTTTAATAAGCTCAGTTTCAAAAATAAAATTAAACTCAGAGTACAATTACTACAATTAGTAATTTAAAATTAAAAGTAAGTTAACAAAATCTTTTTTTTTTCCTTTTAAGGTTTATCTAGTATAGTTACTAAGGGCTTATTTATACTTACTTTAGTCTTAATTAGTAAGTAGGTCTTTATTCTATATACATGAATTTTCACTAATTTAAAAATAAAAAAATTAAATTTAAATCTAAAAAAGTTTAGCATTCACCTTATACTAATGTAATTTTTTAACTTAAAAGTTACAAATCAGGAATTTTTATTTAGGTATCGTAAGTGTATCTTGGAAATGTGAGAATCAATCATTTAGAAAAATGATTTCCTAAAAAAATTACAAACGAATCCTCTCTCTAGTAGCGTGTGTTCTGATCTAAAACTCCAGAATAAGCTAATAGAGACATTGTTCGGGCGCTCGTTAGTCGCATCAAGATGCGCAAGCGCTGCGGGGGTCTTGCAAGCTCCACGGCACTGCCTTCGTAGAGTTTTTATATAGTTATAAAGCTTGAATAAATAGTAGAGAAGTCGAAAGACGTATTAGCATAAAACTGACCTCTCAGTAATACGCGATTGATCAACGGATTGTCTGAAAATTTTACTAAAAACGTGATTTAAAACACAGAAAAATATTAAAAAAAAAACTCCAATTTTGCAAAAGACAATGTTTACGTTAATGAAACTATATTTTATTTTATTTATTGAAATTGACATGAAAATACACGAGGAATCATATATTTCCAATTGTTTTTTTGTGGCTCAACAACCTTTCTGTAGCTAAATATATTAAGAGTTCCAGAGCTGAAAGAGTCCAGATTTGATCTAAGGATTCCGTTGATCAATTATTATAAATTCACATAGCTACAGGCAAAAATGAGACAATGTTCACTGTAATAAAAGCCATAGTTTCTAAAAGTCTTTATCTATCTATCTAAGTAAAATTCAAGTGTCTGTTTGTATGTTTATACGATACTTAGGTTGTCTTTCTGTCTGTTTGTACCGGCTAATCTCCAGAACGTACCGACCGAATTCCACGGTACGGTGCTATAAGGAGTAACGTAGGATACTTTTATTTTGAAGAAAAAAATAAAAATAGCAGGCAAAAGCTACATAGAATTTAATAACCCTGAAATGCTACTTACATTTGTCACTTTACGCTCCAAAGAAGTCTTTGTTTGGAGACATAATATTGTAACTAAAATATTATTTGCATAAGAAATCCGATTCTGTATCATATTCAGCTGCTCAAACCTTTCAGCGTCTATTTCAGGAACATTAAAACAGCTCTCAGTCCTGTCACACAAAATAATATGACAATAACCATATCTTGGTTTAGTTTGTCATGTTTTTCAAACATTGAGTGACGTATATTTATTAATGTTTTTACTATTTTTGGGTAACGTTTACAACAGTGCATTTCAAATGTGGAGAGGTTGAATGAAATGCGATATAGAAGAGACTGTATCCTTTGATGAAAAACCAGCTGGTCGTTCATATGTAGATAGACTAGATAGTGATACAAGGTTGTTTTTTGAATTATGTAGCGATAGTATTATCAGGATAAACGGAATGTATCAGATAAACGGATAGTATAAACAAAAGGTAGAACGCCCCGCATCCAGAATGACCGACGACCTGCAGAAGGTAGTAGGGATGGACTGGATGCGGAAGGCGGAGGACCGGGTACTGTGGCACACATTAATAAAAATAATTACTCCACACATCGCACACACGGCCGTCTGATCCCAAACTAGGCAGAGCCTGTACTATGATAACCAGACTGCTGATAAACATATTTATAGATTTCTAAATACATACATATTATAGATAAATTACACCCAGACACAGAACAAATTATCGTGCTCATCACAAAATTATTTGTCCTGGGTGGGAATCGAACCCACGACCTCTGGCTTAGTAGTCAGGGTCACTAACCTCTAGACCAACAGGCCAGACATTGGGAGAGTCCTATGTCCAGCAGTGGCATATAGGCTGATTGATTAATTATTTTCAGGATTTGGAGTATTTTAATATACGTTATTTGTTTTACGAAAATATAATTTTAGTACAATATGTCCATTGCGTTTTGTCGAGTCTGTAAATACTTGAAATACAGGAGCAATGATTGGTAGGGATAAGTGTCACTAGCGTATTCTCAACATTGTTAAAACTCAACTTGAGAGGATGCTTCCGGGAAAATAGAAAGATAATTATTGTCTGCCAGCCCAAGATTTACGCAGAATCTAATAGATTTATTTTTATTCGTACAGCGATACGGCATTAAGCAAATCATTGGCACCAACAGACAGAATGTGTATTCATTTGCCACATTAATAATATAAAATATTTCAGATCTTTACATATCTCAAGCCGTTCATATGAATTCCAAGAGGCAACTTTGAAAGTGCAATGTTGGCATAAACCCTAGTGCATACCGTAGTAAGCCTCGATATAGGTCGGGTGCAAATATTAAAATATTGGAACGTCCCACATTATGTCCGGATTAAAAGTTAAGAGGCTCATAGAAAATAATTCTTGCAGGGAATGCATATTTGTAAGAATCGTTATAGTTAGTGTGACTCCAAATATTATAGGTAGAATGAAAGAGTGTATTTGTTACAACCTTTCCTATACTAACTTTTAAATTTTCGTGTTACATGATATAATATTATCTACGTATTTACGGGAATTAACGCGATTACGGAAAGGTATTACATACCTCTGAATTGCCTGACGTTTCGACCAGGTTGCACTAGTCGTGTTTCAAAAAGTGGAGGTTGATGAAGAACCTTCTACCTCACGAATGAAGAACCTTCTACCTCACGATGTCGACGACGGAGGGCGTGCATCGCTGAGCCAGTCGGCCTGTGACCACGGCCAGTGCAACCTGGTCGAAACGTCAGGCAATTCAGAGGTATGTAATACCTTTTCGTGATCACGTTAATTCCCGTAAATACGTAGATAACTTTTGTTTCCTTGAGCATATGTGATTATACAAAAATGTAAACTTAAAAAAATTGGAATCATCTGTTTCAGTAATAAATTCAGGCAATTTTCTTACATTCTGATAGTAACAATCGCATAGCATACCTACTTGAGTATAATGACTTTTCGTTTCTGTCCAAAGCTGGCTGTGAACGTCGAGGTTACAAGGCTGATTTAATACCTCAAATTGATCGATTTATAATTGAAAATTGTTACCAACAATCAAGACGTTAAACAGTTGAGCATTGTGAGACAATCTCTCCAAACCTCAAATAAATCTACAGGTTCCTAACTTCAAGACTTAATCTAAAAATGTTAGAAGATTTGTGAAACGTAAGTAGTATAGAGAATGCTGATTTATTAATTCAGTAATTTGCCGAAACATAATATATGTGCCTACATGTTCAGATTATACCAAGTTTGAGGTAGTTGAAGAGATATATAATAGATAATAGAGAGATTTTCTTATCGTCTTTTCTGTTTTTCTTTAATTAAAAACTGTTGAGACCTAGGTGTGCGATATACTCGTATATGATGTTACTACAATTTAATAAATAAATACTATTCACACGGAGTTTTTGTTAAGTCGGTTCTGTAACGAAAAATATTTTTTTTCTGCTCCAAATATCTCATTGAATGCCTGTTTTATCTCTCACACACTACAGCATATTTAACTATTTACGAACAAAATAAGAACTTAAGAAAATAAAAATATTACTTACATAAATATATCTAAATAAATTTTTCGCCGTGCGTGCGGTCTGCCCATAACGGGTCATAAAGCTTGTTACACACCAATAAATTACTCAATTAAATATATAATTACGACAAAAAACCCGGCGTAAAAATGTAACATTCGTACGAACGATTGAAATATAACTTTGGCCATTAAAACCGGAGCTTAATTGTACCACAATAAGGGGACAGACTAAAATAGTCTCAATAACAAACACGTGTGACGATTGTAAAAAATTAAATAAAAAGGGTTTCAAAGAAAGTGTATTTCATTATTAAAGAATGAAAGAAGAGGTAGTACCGTAAAAATAAATTAATGAAGGATGCTAATACGTACAGCAGTATTTCTGTCCTAAATGAGACGGTCGTTATGTGTGTATGTATTAATGTAATTGTGTAACATCCTCTGTAGCTGTGATTCACAATAAAACAATTTGAATTTAGGTAGTTGTAACGTAGTGCTGTTTTTAGGGTTATAGGATCACTTCGTTGTTCGTCTGTCTGACTGTCTGTGTGTCGGTCTGTCAAGAACGGAAGGTTGCGGTTGGTATTATATCACATTACAAAAAAAACATGTACTGCGATGAACATTGTACGAGAGAGTATTTTTAGGTAAGTTTGTCTTTGGAAAAAACGGGCAATAACATTCGAGGATTGATTCCCGAAATTGATGAATTGATTGAATTGATCGTATTTTTTTTTGTAAAATTGAATTTCAACAGGAAATACAACTATGCAGTTGAACTTAAAATGCAAAACTCTATATGTATACAAAATTTCATCAAAATCGTTGGAGCCGTTTCGTTGGAGATTCAGATTATGTATATATATGTATACAGATATACAAGAATTGCTTATTTAAAGGTATTACATATACAGGGTGTATTTGAAAAAGGAACACCTACTTAAATCGCTGAAAGGGCGTGACTCTAACATGCAGTTACAATAAGAATTTTTGATATAAAAAAAACTATACGTTTTAAAGTTATGATCGTTTGAATATCCAGGTGTTTTTGCCTTCGTTTTTCATAAGAGTAGATGGAATGTGTAAAGTTAAAGATTTCAACTCGTGCGTATTTTTTAATTTTCTAACTTTACTAAAAAAATCCATGAAAACTAACTTATAATTGTTTTAAGTTGCTTGTTGTGGATTTTCTCAATAACTGAGTGAATAAATAAATAAAAACGTGGGTGAAACTACTGGAAACGGCTGGTACGCGGTTCTCAGCAGTTTCACCCACGTTTATGGTCCCTGTTCCGCTCGTAAGGGTCGTAGCGTGATGTTACATGGCCTATAACCTTCTTTAACAAATACTCTATCCAAAATAAGAATATTTTTTCGAATCCGACTGACATTTCCAGAGATTAGCGCGTTTAAACAAACAAGCAATCATAAAACAAAACTTCTTCAGCTTTATTACATGAGTATATATTAGTTTAGTATCACTACTACACTATCAAAACGATAGGTTTTGGTACATTTTTGTATGATATACTAAGTCGCGAAGTCACGCCTGACGATGTCAAATCATTCACTTTTAATGTTAATTTAATGATTATAAAATAAATTAAAAACTTTAAAGAAAAACCGAACAACAATTTTCCACACTATTTGAAGTTATTTTATTGCCTGACGTTATAATAAATTTTGAGCAAAGGAACTACCTAATTCTATACCAATCTTAGCCTTTTAGTTTCCTAAGAAGATTTACAGCTGGACCGTATCTTTGTGTATGTTGCGAGTTTGCGGACACCTTCACTGGAACCTCTTGGAGAAACAGATAGATGATGTGTCGAGTGACACTTCTAGATATAATATTCGCTTAGCATCAGGTCCTTAATTATGTAAAATAAAAGTTGAAGTTCATCTTCTAACAACATAAAAGAATCTAAAAATATCAGAGCCACATTTTAATTGTCACAATTTATTGTTCTAACACCAACACTCAGATTACTGCATAAATTAAAAAGTACCAACTCAAATTACAACAGTAGGAAACGGTTAAAATTAACCCTAAACTGCCACCAATTTGTTAATTGTTGGGGTGTTTTTTGTCAAGTTTATTTTTGAACAGTTTATTTATGAATTTAAATGGCTCCAGAAGACTAAGGGTTGGCTGATTTGAATTTTATGAACTTATTTTTACAATTTTGGAAGGGTTTAGGTCCCGTGAGACATGATGAAAGCGCAAGAAATTATTCTCGTACATAACGACTGTGGTTGTTTAAAAATATTTTTTATGCAATTTAAAATTAGATAACACTACGTCTTAGGGACTCCATTACTGAGTACTTAGTTTTCGTACTCATAAAGTAAGTTTATTAATAACCCCCATTTCTACACACCTAAAAATGCGAACAGTCTGTTTATGTGTATAATCTGGTGAATACTGCGATGGGACGGATGCATTGCCGTGCAAGTGTTTATAAACCAAATATCAAAAAATCAAATCAAAGTAGGGTAGAGCAGATTCCTGCTTGGGTTCCGTCTGACTATGTATGCACCACTACGCTAAAAAGGACCGCAGTTAAGCCTTAAGCGTAGTTTTGTATTTCTGTTAACAGGGTTGTCAGAGCTACAATTTAGAGTCAGGGTTGGCAAAACGAGAGTGATACCAATGGTCTTAGTCCAGCGGTCGTGTCATTATTATTGAATAATTCGTTGTATAAAAAATCGTCACAAAGTGTCATTTTTCACTGTAATAGAAAAAATTTCTTTTCCGAAACCGAAAATCTGCTAATGTACTTATAAATACAATAATTTAATCCGTATAGGTTAAGGATCAAATTTTTGATAAGACTTTACACTAATTTATTAGCTACATTTTTGCAATTTGTCAGTTGTATGATCTGTGTTATAAATAGAGATCGAATAATCGGATGCATATTTACCTAAAGTTATTTTTTGGATAACAAATTATGGAAACGGCTTCTAAGTATATTTTTATTTACGAATGCAGTTGTATTGTCGCGTCACTACTTGCGCACAAGCAAGTATAATTTGCTCACTCTTTTGTCTCACTCGCACTCTAACAAAATGCTTACATTTCCTGCGGTTTAATAGGCCCGATTTGACACTTGTTACAACGTAATAAGGTTGTTTTTGCTTCGTCAAAAATCACTGACAATAAAAGTAGGGAAAAGCAAACCATTATACGTTGTAACAGAGCAAGTGTCATTTGTGTCAAACTGGGGTTTATTACATCTCACGGAGTATAGGTAGACTTAAATTTGAATTTCCTGGAATCGCGGGATTCTTTCGATAAAAAAGTGCTTTCCATAATAGCCAACATCTCAACTTTAGGTAAATATGCATCCGAATATCCGATCTCAAGTTATAAACTACAAATCGCATTGGCCTTTTCATTACATTTTAATCACAATCAAATAATTGCGTACTTAGTCTAGTAAAGTTTTTGTTTCAAAGTTCACAACTACCTGTATTTCGATCGTCATCAAAAAGGTCGTAAGAAAATAAAACTAATCAAACAATAAACCACTCAGTGAGCAAGTTGCGCCAACAAAATAACAATAATAATATTCGTAATCCATTGGCTCATGTAAACCTTAGAACAGTCTCGCAACTTTGATTGGATTGCCAATGTAATCCGTAGGAGACACAGCGCGAGATGACCGGAAGATTAACTCTCAGACAAAACTTATTAACTTGAATTGAACTTCTTGATTGGATCTGCTATATTTTGTTATTAGAACAAGCCAGATATCGGTAAATAATTTCGTTAAAGAAATATTACACGTGGCGTTCTATTTTTGAATCGGATTGCTTATTTTTTTGGGCAATATAACATTTTGGAATTGATGTAATATTTTTTTCGGTGGACGAGATTCCTGTCAATATTTTTTTATATAGGTGTAATTATTTATCTTCAATCAGTTTTATTGTAGGAGTCAGTAGTAAGTAAATAATAAAGATATTCGTATTCGTTCGGTGGCTTTGAAAGGGGAAAAATACTAACCAAAATTTTACAATTTTCATGTTTCAAGTAGGTAGTCGTTAATCAATTTATGATCCTGTCCCTATCTATTTCTCTTATGTACATCATGAAAAGAAACATTTTCCAAACTACTTTCCACAATTTTCTGATCTATCTATTGAACTGGAATAACCAACTATTTCATGTCACACTTTCCACATTGTTTTCAAAATTTTCAGTTTTTTTTTCACTAAAAATATGATCAATGTTTTAATTGTAAGTAATCTTATTTATCTAACGGTATTAAAACAACTATAGCCAAGTATTTTTTATTAAAAACGCAAATAAAAAATTAACAACAGTTTAATAACAAACTATACTCGTAATTAAAAAATACAGTCTAAGAAATTTGAATACAAAAAACGGTTATAAAATCGTTAAAACAAGTTATTATTAGCATAGCCGTTAATGTGTGCCAAATACTCATAGTTGTGAAGGGAACTAGATGACAACTTTTTATAATAACCACGGCAGTAACTAATATAAAGTATATTTTAATAATCAACCTACATCATTGTTAGTACTAATAAAAAACATACATTACTACATTTATAAATAGACTTTGTTTTTGACGCGTTTGCAACTGAGGCGTATATCCCTCGGTGTATCTCTGGCTTAATGTCTATAATTCACTTTTTTAATATATTATCTATGTTTCCTGCTGTGTACAGTCAAGCAACTGTTGCGAGCTCCGGCTCTTTAGTGTTGACAGTAATTGGGTATTATTTAATATTAATTCTAAAAACATTTTAGTAAAAATCTACTAAAAGAAATTAACAGGCCAATTTAACTATTCCTAAGATCAAAAGAGTTCGAAAGAATCTGTTGCTAATGAAAAGAAAGAAAAAAAAAATACTTATTTAAGACGGAAACAAAATATAAAATAAACAATAAATCGTAAAATAGACCGCCATTTCATGATATTTTCTCGGCGATAACCAATAAAACTATCAAATTATTGCACGTCATGTCATGAAGTTTTGGTTATGTTGAAATAAACAACAACTTTTTATTCTTATGAATTATTTTATTATCAAGTACAATAAAATCTTTGTCCATTTGTGAGCGGAACAAACAGTTTTGATATTTTAATTACCGCTTGCTGAATATTTTTTGTATCGAACAAAAATTTAATTCAAACTGGACCTATAATAAATTTTTATTCGACAAAGTTGAAAATTAATTCCGAAACAACGAGGTGATTACAGCACTGTATAATATACATAAAATAACAAAACTAAGAAATTATCTACATCGTCGCGCCGTAACTCAAGTGCGATGTATTGTTGAAATAAATCAAGTGCACAATTGCGGTAAACATCTTTACTATAATTTTGTTCTTCTCTCCTTATGTAGTTGTTAAGCTTTGTTAAGCTAAATAAAGTTAACCAAATCAAAAGTTTAACTACTTTTTTGTTAAGATCAACGACTGTGCCATTGTTTGTTTTATGTATTAACTTGCTAGAAACATTATGACCCCTGTGCATGTCAAAATATTGAGCCAAAAAGAGATCAAGAGACAAAGCGCTGTCTGGCACAAAGCGCTTCTCTCGAAGCTTCGTGTAACACTAACACTATTGTAACACTATTGTACCTAAAGATCTGACTTTTAAAAAGAGTGGCCATGAGTTTCTTTGCCCGTATTCTTCTCATAAGGCTCTACGCATTTTGGAAACTGGAAGTTATAGATCGACACAAGCAGGCAGGAGATTTTGGTGTTTTCACCTAATTTACCTCGACAATCCAGCACATGCTGTGGCGTCTGTTTGTGCCGATCTATGATTTTAACTCTAGCTTCAATTTAACGTTCATAAATGTCACTTAGTGTCTTAATTGAATAAATGATTTGAATTTGAATTTGAAAAACTTCCTTCCTATGGGCTTCCCGAGAAATTATGCAACTGGATCACCAGTTTTCTCGCAGACAGAAGCATCAAGGTCGTTGTCGACGGTGCATGCTCCGACTTCAAGTCTGTGAATGCTGGTGTCCCACAAGGCTGTGTGCTATCACCCACGCTGTTTCTTCTGCATATCAATGATATGCTGCAAATCAGCAGCATTTATTGCTATGCCGATGATAGCATAAGTGATGCCTTGTATACCGGCCGCGCTAACATTTCTCGGGAAAACGTCACTGATAGTCGATGCAAACTTGTGTCTGAAATCGAAGCCTCCTTACAAGGAGTTTCCGATTGGGGTCGACTCAATCTAGTCCAATTTAAACCAACGAAGACAGGCTTAAAAGATACCGTTTGTCGTGTCACCTCGCTTTGAGAGCACTTCCCTGACTGCCACAGCCAGCATCGGAATCCTTGGCGTCGATATATCGAGCGAAGTCCAGTTTCGCGGTCACTTAGAGGGTAAGGCCAAATTAGCCTCGAAGAAGCTTGGTGTGCTCTACAGATCGAGACAGTATTTCACCCCGGCCCACCGCCTACAATTTTATAAGGCGCAGGTTCTGCCGCATATGGAATACTGTTCTCATATCTATGCAGGAGTACCCCAGTACCAGCTTCTCTCTCTTGACCACATTCAACGGAGAGCGACTCGAATCAACGATTGCCAGGGTATTTCAGATCGGCTTGACCCCTTGGCGTTGCGTAGAGATGTAGCCTCACTCTGCATTCTCTATCGCATGTATCTTGGGGAGTGCTCCGAGGAATTGTTCGGACAACACTTTCGACAAAACTTTCATCCCCATCACTCGGATAATTGGCAATCCACCACTGTGCGGTTTTCCAGAAATTTTTTGCCTCGCACAACTAACCTCTGGAACAAATTGTCGACTGCGGTATTTCCGGACCGATACGACCTTCAAACCTTCAAGACAAGAGCGTACTCCTATCTCAAAGGCCGGCAACGCACTTGTGACTCTTGAGTTGCAGGTGTCCATGGGCGACGGTAGTCACTTACCATCAGGTGACCCGTCTGCTCGTTTGCCCCCTATAATATATAAAAAAAAGATAATTTTTCTAAAATATGATTTAACAAAGAAACATTTGTAATCAATATACCGCATTACAAGTTTAAGTATCAAAACACACGGCACGCTATAAACATAATTATGAGTTACGACCGTGGTCTGTTACCGAAAGACATATACCAAATTACATCCAGACTAAACTATTTATAATATTATAATAATTTTCCGGCCCAATTATTCTGTTGCTGACACGTTTTATCGCTATATATACGATTGTTATGCTTAACCGAACAATAAATAATATTTTTATAATATTCTCTCCGTGACAATATTATAAACAAAATGTTCTGTATATGATGTGCCGTAAATAATATAATTTTGTCGTCCGTACAGGACAGAGAACACGGCTGTTTACATAATACGTAAGCTTAAATGCTCTCTCAGTTATGATTTAGTACATTTTTTGACATTTTTGTCTTATAACTTTGGATCAGTTGGGATATTTCAATGCATGTTAATCCAGCAATGTATGTGAAAAATTACGATGCAAAAGATATTTTTGTTTTGTTATTTCTTTCTGTATTATGTGGGTCGAAAGTAAGAAATTAAATAGACATTTAATTTGTGTGTTGTCTATTTTGGCAAATTCTGAAACTGACAGTTACAAAATCTGTAACGTATAAACTATCATAATTGAAATAGTGGCAAGCAAAAGTTGACAAACGGATAAAGCAAGTAATATATTTTCAAATTACATTTTTGTCATTTGTGATATATCTTTCGATTTGTGGGATAATACGTAAAATATCATATTTTATAAAAATGCATTGAGTAATATCGACACCAGAGAAAAACATACCCAGGTGAAGGTGATCTGTCGCAGGTGAAGGTGATCTGTCGCAGGTGAAGGTCAAGCTGTAGAGAAACCTTTTTAGGTATCTCCAACAATCAAAACAATTCTTAACAACTATCTCAGTTTTTCATTCAGTTAATTCCCAGACAGTATATCATTCTTTGGGACTCCTTAAGAGTCACTCAAGGATTCCTAAAGAATGTTTTCATAGATCACTGTTGTTGACCCTGTGCTGGCGTACAGGAGTGACATCAGTGCAGGTATGGGTTGGATTAGTCCCGTCTTATGATGAGGCAACTTTATAAACATATAACATCGCTCTATTCGCGGTGGCCATGGCTGAGGTAAATACTGTTAATTAAGCCTCTGTGCCATAAAATATGGTGTTCTTTTATGTGATTACATACTAACCGTTCATGTCTATGGTAAACTTATTCTAGGGTTATTTTTCCAACCTTTACGTGTTTCGCCATAGATATTATTGGAATCAAGATCACCCAGGACAGATAGCGTGTAGAGTATGTTGCTTTTATTTCTTTTTCCGTAGGTTTTCGCTTAATTTTGTTTTCTTGTGTTCCGCCTTGCTGAGAAGGGAAGTGAGTTTATAATATTTTTTACGTACTACATACCTACTTCAGAATAAATTCGGTACGGGTTTTAAATTTATTAATTTTCGGTGCTTGCCAAATGTCATACTCGATGTTTCCGTATCTAACTGTTGTTGATCCTGGTATACGGGTGTCAAAGCAGTGGGAATGTAGGTGGAATTAGTACCATTGTAAAAAAATCTACGCTTCCTGATTACAAGAGCAACGAACCTATTTATAAAAAAGAAGTATTCTGATCTAATGATATAATAACAAAATATATACGAATACACGTTAAGACAGAAACCTTAACGTAACAGTGCTAATCAAACTTGAACGATCACAGAGTGCATTTTGTGTGAAGATATATTGCGGTTAAGATGAGGATACACAGTAATTATAATAATAATAATGATAAATCCTAGGTCAGTAAACTAGGTACCAGTAAATACCAAATACAAGACTATAAGGAGCTCGTTTTAAGAATAAAATAATACAATTTTTACATAAATATAATTGTTTTACTTAACTTGCAGTATAAGTAAGTTATCCTAAATATTTGCAAACCGTTTTTTGCGTGCATTTTTGCATTTTTATAATGAGCATGACCTGATTCTGCACCCAAGATTGGGAACTCCTCAACGGCCTATAGCACAAACACAAAGCTTTAAATACGCATTGAATTATGATTTTTTTAGATTAATTTAAGTCCCACTACACCATCAACGAAAAGTTGCTAAAGTGAACTAAAGTTGCTTATTCAAAAATAAATATTCTAGATTTGCGTGACGTAAGAGAATTCAAAAGTGTATAATATTAACTTTATTTATAAATAATATTTATTTCTGATAAAAATAAAATTGACGAATTATTAATACTCCAATGGATTTATCAGAAAATGGATCACGATACGAAAGAGCTTTAGAGGGACATTTTCAGCCGGATCCGTTGGGCTGAATTAAACGTGGTCATTATGTATTATATGATTACCTTTAATACGACCATTCCTTTCTCTATAAATATTTGTCTTCTGTTTATTTACTTACTACACAATCATAAGGTATTTTAAGTTAGGTAAAGCAGAAAAAAAAAATTATGTGTCCTTTAAAGTATAAAATTAGCTTTATTTTGTTGCGTTTTAGTCTATTCCAATAAAGTAAATTAAATGTTAACTAACTGAAATTAATATTTCCACTGTTAGAATTTATCAGAAAATCCCTGCTAAGACATTATCCAACCAAATATGGAGTGTCAATATTTTTAAAGCACCATATTTCAAGTGATTTGATAATCACTCCTCCTAACAGTAATAACGCCTTCCCTCTATTGTGTCCTTGCCTTAACAGTACAAATATTAGCCTCGGTCTTGTAGTGTAATACTGCTATAATCCCTGTATTAAGCACCCCTGCTCTTAACGTTGGGTAGCCGAAAAAATATTTTATTATAGCATGTTGCCATATAACAAACAGCTGTCATATTTTGTCAGTTAATAATGACGTTAAATGTTTTTATTTTTGTATTTAATGTTTACAGGTATATTATTGTTGTGAAGTCCTTTGGTAAAAATAAGTTGACGATGGATATTTAAATACATTATAATAAAAAAAAGAATCTGGCAGTCGTCTGCACGTCAGAAGTGAAAACATAACTTATACATATACACACACACGCGTGACGGTCAGTGCTTTTTTCCCATCCCAAAAATGCACAACATGCCTAAAGAAGTTTCACTTCAAATAAGATTGCCTTAGTTTTTTATTCTCCTGATAAGAAGCATGTTTTAATGATACATACAAATGTTATAGTAACTTAATTTATAATAAAAAAACTGTCATAAATGAAAACACACACACATCTGTATTAATGTATCTGAGCGTACGGGTCACGCGAGTTCAGTGCTTTTTTACCATACCAAAAGTGCCCAAAAGTGCCTAAAGAAATTTTCATTTTAAAAAAACTTTAGGCACTTAAAATTAGTATAAACTATTTATTAGTTTTGTAACCAATAGTTACAACAGTACTAATGGGGTACCGGATACTCGTTGTATACATACACAAGCTAAGCGACTGATCGACACTTCTCGTGACCAGAAGGCGGGCCTTTTTCTTGCACAGAGAATTAGCATTGCCATTCAACGTGGCAATGCTGCCAGCCTTCTGGGAACACTGCCAGTAGGCAACGATGCGGAGGAATTTTATGACTCATGCATGTAAATAGCTTATATATAGAAATAGATAAAATTAATGTATAAACTGTGTATATATTTAAAATGATTACACAAGATCCACAGTATAATAAGACTACAGTACAGTAAGTACAGTACCTAATTATTTTATGCGTATCATGTGCTTATTATTAATTGTGTTTGTTTACAAGCCGTAAGAATGTATATAGTTATGTATCTCCTTACATAACTAAACAATAATTACTAATATAATTTTTCTTTGTATTCATGTAAGTTCTACCTACGTATCTTACCACATAATAACTAATTCATATTTGTTACGTCTTGTGGAGGTACGTATATATAAGGTGTAACAACATCAAGTGGTCAAGCTTTCAGGGATTGATGTATTAATGATTGTCTTCACCAAAAAAGTGTTTTTTTTCGACGTTTTTTTAAATTCTGAAGTTATGTTAATGTGTAAGCAAACGAGTAGAGTATCACGCGACTAAATTGTAATTTGCCGAAAAGGGTACTGGTATTTGTATGGGCCTTTTGTCAATTAACCTATTTCTGTGCATTTAGTGTTTATGCAGATGAACTAAAAAAACAACGCCATTTTCTGTGTTGTATGCATTTACAAAGCTTACCTACTGTTTTTCGTTTAATACAATTGACTTGAGATTTAGGGGTCGCTTAAATTTTTAGAGTTTAGATGTATAAGCGGGATTAGAGAGGATATTTAGATTATAATTATGTAAAAGTAGTAAGTATAATTATGTATAACTCAGCGCTACAAAACGATAAATAGGTGTAAATGTGTAATATGCATAACAGATAGTAAATTTATCGATATATTGGTATACAAGTATAACTAATATTAACTACAACTTTAAAGGGTACATAAACTATCAGTTTACGATTACGGTTTTAAATAAATTATATCTATAACTTAGTAAATCCTAACAGAATTTAAATTTGTGGTAAATGTGTATTTTAAATATATCTGTTTCTAGTCTAATTATAGTTGACAAGCACAATAATGTAAAGTTACTTACATTTTTTAATAAATAGAAAATCCCCTAATAGATAGATTTACAAAGTAGTACGGAGCGTTGCAGTTTATGACCGCTCATTGTGCGTGGACTTGTGGCTTGAAAGGGGGGGGGGGTCGAAAAATATTACAATGGGGGAGGTGGGGTGTAGTGAGATATCACTTGTATTTATTTTTTTCGTAGATGATATCTGTATTTAAAAATAATATTTTAAAATTATTAAATATATTTTGAACTTAAAACAATACGTGATTTTAGTTAGGGGTCCACGTGTCACCAGTGTGCTAAAAACATCACGTGATTAATGGACGACCCCTTTTAGGGAGGGGTTTATGTAGAACGACTAAAATCTTCATACTTAAACTTCCTGAAAGTGACCTTAGTCGGCAAGTGACTTGTACTAAGGCATTTAACAGTTATTGGGAAATAAGTTTTTTTTTTTTGCCAATTCCTATCGCGGTCTATCCACATAAGTATTTATTTGCAGAAAAAATAGTAAAACCATCCTATTCCTAATCAAGTAAATTCTTCATCTCATATTTTTATGTATTTACAAAACAGTACTCGTGTAAATGCCTAACAACCTCCGAAAGTTTTACAATACCTACACCAAAATTATACATCCATTTTACCCCAGAAGCAGGGTAAACGTACAAAGAAATGGGGAAGCCGTGATAATCCCTAATATTCAGCTCTCGATCATAACACCGACTCGAGCCACAAAGGTGATGTAATAACGACCGCTAATCCCCTATTGTGGCGCCACCTCTTGACGGATTGCCGACAACTCTGAATGGGGCTTCAGCCGGGGTGTGCTTTGTTCGCGCCGATATTAGAACAGTCTATTGTACAGAAATGCTAGGGATAATTTGTTTTCCGAAGGGTTTTCTGAGTAATAAAGTTGGATAAATGTTTTGTTTAAAGGCTTTCTGTTGAGTGAATGGTTTTGAATTATGATTGTGACGCTTTGATGAAGGGTCCTTTTAATAACCTAAAATGTACCTTGCGGTATACGTACCTACACTAAACCGGTCCTTGAACAAAATTATTTACTATATTTAACTGTTTTTCACTATAGTGATGGTGTGTTTTGTTATGTAGCATTGTTGAATTTAAACACACTTTACACTACAAAGCAATAAAAGACAAACACTAAAGGTAAGGATAAAAGCTCTTAGAAGTATAATTATAATAAACCTATAAAGATAAGAAATTTAAACAACCATTTAATGTAACTCCAATAAAAATAGGTATCTGGTAATTTCCAAAATGAAATCCTAAGAATTACTTTAATTATTAAATAGTTTAAATAATGCCAAGCCAAGCTCTCAAAAAGTCTTTAGATAGTTTTTCAAGTGAAAACTTCTTTTGGCACGTTGGGAATTTTTTGGTATCGAGAAAAAGCACTGAACTCGCGTGACAGTTACGCTTAAATACATATATACAGATGTATGTGTACAATATAGATATCTATAACGTAAGCTATGTTTTCACATCTGACGCGCAGTCCTACGACTGACAAAGTTTTTTTTCTAATTTTAATTTTCTAGTTAGCATAAAAAGGGTAGGCTGAGGAAAACATTTTTCATTATATTTGCTGGCCCTCAGAATGGTGTTGACTTTATTGCCGTCTACGGGCACTATTTCAGACTACGTGCTGCTATTTTTAACTAAAAACACAGTAACAATTTACCCGATATGGAGAGCTTCAGAATCGCCAAGTTTTGTAGATGTAGTCAGACTGAACAAAGTATGTTTCCTGTTACACTACAGGATTTAATCATCTATGGAAATAGACCAAATAATATACTTATCTAATTCCTCCATTCATCAACCAACCCTATGGAAGGTGGCGTTGTTTTACCCCACAGAATTAAATGTTTAACCCGAAAATTATTTAGTTGTGTCACACGTCACAGATGATGGATCGCGGTAATAATTGCGTCATACTTGACACGGTGGGAGTAATTTGTCGGAAGTGGGGGATTGAGAGGTTAAGAGGGAGGGGGGAGGCTTACGTTATTGATGGGATGCCAAATGGAGTATTGTTTTTGTGTGCTATTTTCTCTTGATAAAATGTTGGGGCAACTAAAGGATTTTCTTTGAACTGGAATAGTCGCGTAGAATATATTATATATAAGTTATTGTTTACCCTTAAAATATTGTTAACATTGATTACATATACAAAATGGATATGTGCAAAGGAAGACCTTAAAGCTAAAAGCAGTTTCTTACTAATGATTGTTGTCGCCGCATCAAAAACTCTTATTTATTTTATTCAAAATAGGGGCAAACTATAATTGATGATAAAACAGTTCACTATTTAATAAAAATGAGTTAATAGAAAATTATTAAGACTAGTTATACCGGTAAAGCAATGCTATTGGTCGGTTGATAAATATTGTTGAATATATTATAAAAGCATAGAAATGTATTATAAGTTGTTAACAATCACGGTTCCCGTGGGATAGATTTCCACCAAAATCTCTAATCGAGCAGTTGGTTATAAGCCCTTCTTTACAGCACACTATGTGGTTTTAGTTGATTCTATTCTAACGCACCTGAAAAGAGACGTGGGCGGTCTTTACAAGCCGAAAAAAAACCGGACAAGTGCGAGTCGGACTCGCGCATGAAGGGTTCCGCACCATCGTACAAGATGTATTACTATATACGTACTTTTCTATTATTTATTGTTTTGGTGGCAACATAAATACATCATCTGTGAAAATTTCAACTGTCTAGCTATCACGATTCATGAACCGTGATAGCTAGACACTCTACTGTCCGTCTGTCTGTCACCAGGCTGTATCTCATTAGATACAACCTGGTGACAGACAGACGGACAGTGGAGTCTTAGTAATAGGGTCCTGTTTTTACCCTTTGGATACGGAACCCTAAAAATGACAAACCTTACCTACCCTGTAGTCACTTTAAAAAATACAAGGCTGAAATTTTTTTTAATATTTTATATAATAGATAAAAGACAATTTGGAAGAGGTATCATGAAAGATTGTTAAACAAAGTACAACCCATTTCGAAATAAATGTAACAAAAAACGCATAAAGTTGAAAATCAAAAGCGATTTTTCGACCATCAAAGTAAACTCAGACGCATAAACTACATTAAATAAAGCACAAACATGACGCATATTAATCGAAATTTGTGCGCGTAATATAAAAATCCCCATATATCGTAACAGAATATTCAATTTGTGGTGTAAAATTAGCACTTCGGCCATTACAATGCGCTAAAAGCTGATATACATATGTAAAAAATATTTAGATTTTAAAGTTTCTAACACTGTAATAGATAAACATATTAACTGTTAATACTAGCTTATTGACTCCATGGATTTTAGTAAAAAAAAAAGTAAATTAGTGCGAGTCAGACTCGCGAACGAAGGGTTCCGTACAAGATTTAACACAATGTACTTTTTAAATATTTTCATAAAAGAACCAAGAGAAGCTTTATAATAATATGTAAATATTTGTAGAAATACAAACTCCATTGCCATTTTTAAAATTGAGCAGAAAACGACAAAAAAAAACACGTTTCTTATCGTTTTGTTTTTAACTCTATTCATTTTTTATTATTTGTTGTTATAGAGACTATAGCGATTACGGTTATGGTTCAAAAGAAACGGCCATTATTAAGATTGAGCAAAAAGAAAAGTTTACTGTATGGAAACTGTCTTTAATTTATGACTTTATTTTATTTTCATGATTTATTGTTATAGCAGCCATCGTATTACCCACTCTTTGAAAATATCAAAAGTTACAGTGTTTAGTCTAAGGTCGAGCACAAAACGCCGAAAAAAATCATGTTTCTTTTATGGAAGCCCTTTTATTTTTATTTTATTATTTGTTGTTATAGCGACAGTAGAAATACACATTCAGTTAAAATTTCGATTGTTTACCTGTAACGGTAGATGAGAAGTAATAGGTACCGTAGGTGCGGGCGTGCTTAGTAATAGGGTTTCCGTGGCACCCTTTGGCTATGGAACCCTAATATGTTAAAAACTATGTTTGATTTTACTAGAATATTAAAAAAAGTATACTTAATGTTGTTATTGTTTTAAATGAGGTATGTGGGCAAACGGTGTTCATACTTTATTGTTCCCATGAATCATTTAAAACGATTATTAGTGTAAAAGTTTATAGTTTGCAGACAAATCACCTATTAAATACTATTTAGTGAACTAAACACATATTAAAAATAGTTCAATAACGTCCTGTTATTATTACAATATACTATAATGGCAACTATTTTCAAATAAATTACGATAATATATGTGACATTTTAAAAACATTGTGTGTTAAGATGAATGTGTGGCTCAGGAATGAATTCCACAGATTTTAAATGTAAAATATGTTAAGCAGGTATTAATTTTCAGAATGCAACTGTTACATTTGAATTTAAAACAAATTCTCGAAGTTTAACGTTGTGTCAATATAGATATTAATAGTTTTTGATAATTAATTCTTTAATTAAATGAATTTAACCTATAAAAGAAGTTGCAACCCAATAAAATTTTCTTTTGAAGTTTGATATGTTTAGTGTGGCTGGTTGTAAACTGCAATATCTTGCTGTAATTAAGCACATTACACATGCACATAGTTTTAGTTATATTATCAGCAAACTTTTCCTTAACACAAATCAGTGTGTCACATTACAGAAGAATTATGAAGCTACAAACTTGATAGAAAAAATCCTAGAACATTTGATTGACGTCAGCGAAGCGCTAAAATGTATGGCTCGGAGCCATTTATTAATTGCTCATACTTTACGATTGATCGCTGTTTCGTATTCTCTATTACAGTTTATACCGAGTCACTACAAATATTTCTTATGTGATTTTGTTCCATTTTCGAATTCCAATTTTGAATATGGAGGCAACGTTTTTTTTTCAATTTAAGTGTGAAGTGAAGGATTTGTTAGTAATATGTATGTAAAAGTATTTAATACTATCTGCTTACTAAAACATGTTTTTAAACAATTGCTTATGACAAAGTGTCCTAAAGTCAAAATAAAAAAGATGTTAAGTATTTCTTTATCCTTCCGGTTTTAATTTTTTCAGCTTTAAATTTAATTTAAAATTTAACAAACAATATTTGTACTATTTTAATGCAAATATTTTAATGGAAATTTATTTTAATGCAAATAAATATATTATTATTATTATTTTAATGGGTCTGAATGTGTAATTGTGTATATTAAAAAACTGTACAATTCTCTAATATTTTATTAATACCCTAGGTTTGTACGATATAATAATATATAATATTATTTCGTACAACTATAGAATAGAATTTTGATATATTTATGCATTTCTAAAAAAAATATCAGCAAGGGTTACTTTCCTAAAATAACACAATAAAAAAAACTTCTCATAAATTTCTAAATTCGAACATTATGACAATCCAATCAGTTGGAATACAATCTAAACAAAACGGATTACATCGAAATTTCTACCTTATTTGCTTCTAGCTTTGATCGAAAATAACTTGTGATAAGGTGCTATTTATCTCAGCTAGTGTTGTCCTAATGTAAACAGAAGAGTCACGTATTTCGAGACTTGTCAAAGTGTAGTTTACTGACATCCGTCTTGACGCACTAATCTTGGAGATTAACGCACTAAAACGATAGACGTTTCATATAAGTCATTGTCCGAATGTGAAAACAATGTGCTTTAAAACGAATTTCATGGAATGATAAAGTGGATGAATTCATTTTTATTTTTATTTAATTTGGAGAAATACTTCAAATAAGACATTGCATTTTTCAAATTTCGAAATGTAGTATTTTATTATAAAATATTTTTATGTAACTTAACTCGAGTGAGTAACTCACAATGGTAAATAGATTTAATTCATGTAAATCTTCGAACCCACGTAATCAGCTGCTGATTTGTAAGAGGCATGACTGATTTCGAGTCACAATTGGTGCTTTATAAAAGCATTTCTTTTATTGCCAAGAGTGGGGATTCCCAAGTACCATAACGTTATGTTGAAACTACTGAGAAATATCTAGGATTTCTTGGCGCACGTTCATAGCCAACACCATAGATATGTCTCCTTAATAGCCTTCCTTACCTCTCTTCTAAAGTGTCACACCTACCATCATTCGTGAAAATTGAAGTAAACACTTTAATAAACAGTTATACCATAACGTTAAGAATAAATCATTTTAATATGTTGATGAATGTGGCCGTATTAGTAATCATACTTTATTCTGTTTTAACAGTGAAATAAGTCACAACAGTTAACTTCATAAGTTATTAATACAAATTAACAGTGAATTTTCACAAGCTTTTGAATTGGTTTTCAAATACAACACATTTTCAAATACAAACAAAACAGTTGCAGTATTTACCAGTACTTCGTAACTACTTGAGCTGAAGTTCTTAATTTTATATTTGTTAAAGCAATGATAGTACAATCATACCATACCGTACCATAGTCATGGTCTAATGAAGCTGAGAGTTGATCATAATACCTTCTTATTTAAGAAAAACCCGCATTTGTTTGTTTTTAAATAGCGTTTTCGATTGTACTTGAGAACGTTTGCATAGAAAACACAAGTCAAAGATGATCACAAAACAGTTAAGAATCACTGTAAAGAACATAACACTATTTGACCGTCATCATATCACGCTTTTTGTGTCAACATTTAAAAGTAGGTTTGTGTATTATTAATACATAATGTGTCATTCTAATATTTATCTAATATTCCCGCTTTTTTTTATACCTATGTATATGGTGTAAGTGCTTCGGAATCAGATGATCTACCGTTTATTTAGATTCTGACGATATGTAGTTCATTTAGAGCTAATAAAGATATTTAGTTTACATTTTCTTGTAAGGTTTAGGATGTTCTATGTTAAACTTAAAAGTAAAGGAAACTAAAATAATAAATCCGTTGATATTAGAGTCAAAACATTCTTTAACTTAATGAGTTACCGATGAATTGTAGTGACGCCATTAGCTGATGCTCTAATTGCACGAATTTAAATCGAAACTATAGCTATACAAGATCAAATATCACATTCGATTCTTACAGTATACAATGTAGTATAATTAGTCCCAAAGATTTACACAGTAAAAAAAGTAAACGAAAATCCAACCTGACAAAAATATTTTGATTACGAGCTAAAATATTGTAGCAAATAAAACTTTCAACTTGTTACCAAGAAAACAACAGTGAGTTAAGCTTAGCACATACAGACAAAAGCAGTAAATAATAAAATTAAAAGTCACTTTAGTTCACCGAGGCATACAAATTATACCAAAGTAATAATCTCATAACTCATATTAACATTAACACCGGCCATAAATAATGAATAAAAGAAGAAGAAAAAAGGTCTGTTTATTTTTATTATTCATAACGAAAAAGAATAACAGTGTGCCAAGAATAATGTCAAAAAACTTTGTCACAAGGCAATTTGTCACTCATTTGAAACAATACTGAAAATTCCATTGTCTTCGTTAAGTCTGTCTTCGATAATCAACTGTCAACGCTCGCCATCCCTATTGTAGAAGCGACAACAATGTTTCTCATTCGATTTTCAAACGAAATGATCAGTAACACAAAGATCTGGTTTTCAAACTCGAATCTTATAAGAATCGGTGTAAGATTAAAAATAGTGTGAATGAGGAATGTGAGTTATTCTGAAACAAATGTAGAACACCATTAAAACGACGTTCAGAAATAACGCAAGATTTTTAAAAAAGTGAGGATTGAATTGTTTTCTAGTTTTAAAACAATGGCTCGGTTATTCGTGGATACGTTAACAAAAGTGACAGGTGCTGATTTGTTAGTGATTCCCCGAATACCAGAATAGAGCGTACGTCAAAACAACGGGGTTAAATCGAAGAAATGACTTTTGTTATTTTCTTTCGCTAATGGCTAATAATCTTACAAATAGCTATATGTCTGTTACGAAGTCTTGCTATCAATTTTCGCAGATCTAATGTTGTAATTAGGCTAAGATTTTTAACACTTTTAATTAACAATCCGCTTATCTAGATAAAAATCTTTATCTATATATATCAATGTTTATTACTACCTAATGCGCTAAAGACCTGTTGACCTCAATTTTTGAGCGAAGGCCATAATTTAATCCGCTAAACGATGAACCATTAATTGTCAGTAAAAATGTGCTAATAATACAACAGGCATTAACGAAAATACGATACAAACTCTACACTAAATCAAATACCACATTCTCTAAAGAAAACTATTTTCTTTATTATTACTAAACACAGCCATAATTTTAGCTTTATTTACGATCTACATCACTAAAAAAGTGAATTTATTGCATCATGTGGTCACGTTTCACTTGCTTTTGGAACAATAAAACTAAAATATTTCAGAAAAAAAACTAGATGAGAGCGCGGTGTAGCCATAGTTTATAATCGTTAAAAACGTCGACGCAATAAAATGTCCAGTTATTGTTTAAATAAACAATGGCCAAGCGACAATAAAGAGCTGTAGAATAGCCCACAAAACGACACTGTGACTGACGTGTGAAAATGTAGATTAAGTTTATGTGGGTAGATGTGTGTGTAGGTAAAATACGTGTTTTAGTCGTCATGAAAATCGAGATGATAGTTAGTAGTATTACAGTATTACATGAATAGTATAATTTTAGGAAGCATTGTTTAAGAGCTTGAAAAATTTTTTTTCTTAAGTTATTTACGTGAAAAAACCAACGAAATTATATTAGCGTAACAAAGCGTCGTAAAGTATCGCATGGACCGGAATGATGTTACACACTGATGTAATAGTATAACTTGTAATACTCGATTCTCCTTACTCAATAATGTATTTCCCCGAATCTGAACTCTTACATTAAGGGTGAATGAAAACAGTGAGGGACCACTTTAACACAAGTACAGACAATGTGATAGTAACATACTACAGAAAAAGTATTATTTAATAAATTTTAACTTTTCGCATTCCATTACGTTTAGTTTAATGCGCATAGAACCCATAATTTAATATTAAGACAGATACCTAGACATTGCATTGTCATAAAAG
Source organism: Callimorpha dominula (assembly GCA_949752705.1). Lineage (NCBI taxonomy): Eukaryota > Metazoa > Arthropoda > Insecta > Lepidoptera > Erebidae > Callimorpha > Callimorpha dominula. Next base: position 6,206,546 of record OX457010.1, on the reverse strand, counting down.
AGTTGGTGTTACAATAAAATTAAAGCATTTAAAAACGGTTTAGGAGATAAAAAAATGATTTAGCAAGGTATAATTCGATGAAAAACTCATTCGCTAACCCACACAGGTACCAATAATGGATCTTCATAATTTATACAGAAAACAATTCAAAAATGTATCACCGTTTCACATAAAACTGACATGTCTGTTTTAATTTAAAATATACTCTTTGCGTTAACTAAAGAGGCGGTCTTGCAACAAAAATAGCCGTTCAAAAATATTGAAGAGTGTTGAAAAATATACGTCAAACATGTATGAGAATAATAAGAAGCGACGACAAACACTTGATATCTGGGCCAGTGGGCTATACTGTTGCTTCATTTCTAATGTTCGTCACATAGACGAAATGACACGTAAACATTCGTACTATAAGTGTGATTATTATTGACACGTGGATTTCGTATTTTACTGAAGAGTACTTACTAACTTTTACCCTTTACCTACTCCTACAAGACATGAGGTACAGGGAAGGCTTCACCGATTGCACGATGACGATTATGTCGGGCTCAAATTGACTTAAACCACACGAATCCCGACGGGATTCAAAGTATGCCCTGGTAGGATTACCACTCAATCCAGGACAGACTTCACATACCTGTCAGTGTCTTGCGTTTTTCCGACACAGAAGCGTTCACACGATACTTCACGTCACCAGTTTCGCCTGCGTATGCTTCCGAACCGGCACAATACAGAGTCGATTAAAATTATCATTTCGAAAAAGCACGTACCTTATAAAAAAGATAAAGTCTTGATTAACACATTTAATATGCATAGCAGTCGCGAAAGTTTAATAACAATTATTAATACTTACATAGTGTTGTACGGATTGTACCTGTGTCCACTGGCAAGTATGATTGCCAGAGTTGCAGAGAAGGGAGAAGGATAGGATTGACAAAGAACGAAGGTGACAACTCATACTCAGATGGAAAGACATGGAGAGGATAGGACATTGGAGTGCCCTTCTACGTATATTATTCTACTAATTATTCAATATGGCGGTGGATATTTGAATATTTCTATATCTCGTAAAAAAATTAGTATATTGTTTTTAGACTTTTTCAACTTTTTAACCATAAACGAAAGAATCGTTAATTAATCAAAATACAAGAAAAGTAATGAAAACCAAATATGCGTAGTTACTGAAACTCGCCATTTACTGAGACTTCACTAAACTCTCATCAGTCTACTCGTGACCACGATCGGTGTAATTCTGTCGAAATTTCAGGTGAACAAAATACTTCATCTTTATACATATAACCGCGATGAAGTCCCAATTGACATACTTACATATAATTAAGCAAAATACCCTTCTTTTGTCGAAATGTGAACATTTCAATGTGAACACAAAAGAAGGGTATTTTGTTTAATTATAGTTGGCAAAATATGTGTCTTTAATACGCCTCTGCCATTGGGCAGAGGCTTATTAAATACACATATTTTGCGAATTATAATTTGGTCGTAATAGGGAGCGAGCCTATTGATGCCAACCGGGCACTTTGAGAATTAAAGATGGGCAAATTGGGAGTATATTAAAAGGGACAAATAGGCAATAAGGGGAGGGAATGGTAGGAAAAAGGTATTGCATACAGGGTCGCGTACCTGCTATTGCCGATAAGTTCAAGTCCTCCGACTAATATAGTACGTAATTATCAACGTATTAATATCTGCCGTGAGTGCCGCGTGGCGCATGGTCCTCCCACACATAACTATTTGCGTCGTCCACAATAATTGTCACTTACGCAACACTGCATTTGCTAATTGCAGTAGTTGGATTGCTAGATATCGCGGTTAATCATCTGATGTTATTAAAGTCCATAATCTATAGGTACTATTATGCTGTTCTTTTTATATCAGCACTGAATTTTAAGACATCGTTGTTTTTTTTTGTTATTAAAAATACTTCTAGTAACATGACCCATCCCTCCCGTCCAGGTTTTGTTCACCTGTTTGCACCTTCGTTCAAACGACTTTCGCTCCAGAGAATTTCTTATTTTGGTTATTTTAACATTATTTAGAGCTGTAGCATTGTCATGTATGTTACTAAAAGTTTTTAACATACTTTCTAATAAGATAAAAACATTTTCAATAAATAGTGCAACTGGTGTTTTATAGGTACGACTGTACTTTAATCAGCACTACAACGAGATGTACTTATTATATGGAATGAATGTGGTTTTTCCAAAAAAAAAAAAACGATCGAATAATGCTTATGCAAGTAAATGCCATTCTGTAGGTACATTACTAGTTTTTCCTCTTTTGATATGTCAATCCTCACACCTCATAGGCGTTTGTATGCCTATATATAATTAAAAGAGCCAGCAAAAGTGAATTATACCCGCATTTTAAAGATTATATTTTTGGTAACCCGAATCTAGTGAGCATTCCATACTCTTATACAAGGAATTTTCTAACATACAAGTCCAATAAAATCTTGTCCTGCGTTTGAATCGAAACCAGGGTCACAGCTAGACAGAATATTATCATCTGTACGAAATATTCAAAACTAGCAAACCGCCCCGGCTCCACATGGGTTAAATTTACACATGGTGCTATAAAAAACAGCCCCGGAATTTGATTTAAAATCACATCATTTTCAGATCATATCATTATCTCCTATACTGAAACTTCCAAACTTTATCTTATATATAAAATTCTCGTGTCACAATGTTAGTTACCATACTCCTCCGAAACGGCTTGACCGATTCTCATGAAATTTTGTGTGCATATTGGGTAGGTCTGAGAATCGGCTCTTATCTATTTTTCATCCCCCTAAATGTTAAGGGTAGTCCACCCCTAATTTTTTTTAAATTATTAGATACATTTTTTTTATACAGCATTAGAAAATACATACAACCCTGAATTTTCAACTCTCTCCGATCAACCCCTGTTTTTTAATAGCGATATTAGTATTTTTACTTTCATTGGTACAATTTTTTTAAAGTATTTAACCCATTGAAAATAGAAAGTGCGATTGTTATAATCGATATTTTTTTTATGGAATCGACGGGTCACATAATGGTAAGTGACTACCTCCGCCCATGGGCACCTGCAACTCGAGAGTCACAAGTGCCTTGCCGGCCTTTAAGGTGGGATTAGGAGAGGAGGGGAGATGGAGAGATGGGGGGGAAGATGGAGAGAGGGAAGGGTTAGGGCCACCGATAACCTCACTCGCTCGGCGAAACACAACGTAAGCATTGCTTTATCGATATGCCGATCGAGCTGGCCCATACGTGCCGAAGCATTGCTCTCCCACTGTTAAACTTTAAATATGTCAGTTTAGTTAATGAAATACTTTGAATTGAGAAAATGAATGGTTGGTTTTTTGTTATTTTTATAGTCATCACCATCCCACAATAAGTTAGTTATTTTTTTAACTACCAAAATATTCATTAAAAATAATTAATATGGCAAAACAACGTGTGCCGGGTCAGCTAGTATATTTCTAATATTACTATAAAAGTATAGTAACAATGTGTTTTCTCGGCCAAAGAGCGTTATATATTTCTGAGATTTTCTGTAATTTATTAGTTGCGCGGTGCGCTCTATTGAAGTAAAGATTACCTCGTTATAAATAGTTTCAATGCGAAATACACATTTAGTCTTTGTTTAGATGACAGATGTGTGTATGATGTGTGCATTTTAATGTAGGTATTCTATGTCTGTCTTATTTTGCGTCGCTAACATATTTCGTTTCCCGTGGGCATTTAACAACAATTTTATCTTTTTATTGTAGGCAAACGGTTCCCTGAAAGATATTAATTTTTGTGGTATGGCCGCCCACTGTGCATCTTATGTAATACTAATATCTGTTTGCGGTGCCTGACCGTGTTTCTGACCCTTTTCTAAATAATTTCCAATCAGCAGGAATACGGGGTGGGTCACACTAAAAGTTCTTAGGAAATAAAAAACAGAATGATATGTCTGTTAATATTTTTATTGCTTTTCGAAATAGTCTCCGTTCCTTTCTAAGCACGTCACATGCGATGGAACCATTGACTGAAGCAGTGAGCCCACTCTTCTTTAGGGATCTCTTCCACGCCTTTTTCAAACGCAGCTACGACATCTTCAGGGTTCACTAAACGAATTCCTCTAAGTTTATCATTTATTTTTTGGAAATAAATATAAGTCACAAGGTGCTAGGTCGGTAAGAAGGATGACTCACTAGCTCCACACCTTCGATAGACTCGATACTCCGTCTGGCGGAGTGAGCTGGAGCGTTGTCTTGGTTTAGGAGGATCCTGCTTCTTGGGCGCTGCTGTCTAACATTTTCCAAGACAACTGGTAAACAATGACTGACATATCTGCAGTAAAAGTCCTTTTATCTTCTAGTATGTTGCAAAATGACCCAAGCTGACTCGAATGCTGTATATCACAATATACAGCATTCGAGTCAGCTCCGTCAGACTCGAATGCTGTATATCACAATATACAGCATTCGAGTCAGCTCCGTCATACTTAAAAACATTGAGTGGCACCAATGCTTTGTAACTTTTTTCCAAACTTTTTGTAGTTGACTCATAATAATGCCTAAAGCTGCCCAAATCTGTTGATATGTCACCCTTCTATCGTCTTCTATCATTAGCCGCACAGCACTCAGGTTATCTTCAGTAGTCGGCGTAGAAGGTCGTCCTTCTCGAGAATCATCAGTGAGTTTGTTTCGACGACAGTTAAACTCATTAACCCAGTTGTAAACAGTGGCACCCGATGGGCCTTTGTAATGAAATGCCAATCGAAGTCTATCGTAACATTATTGTTCAGAAAGACCGCAACGAAAGTCGTAATAAATAATTGAGTGAAAATTTTCTCTAGTGAAATCTATTTCGATGCTCGACAGATACTTTTTAAATTGCGCCAATTTTAAAAACAAATGGCATATGAAATCATTAAACATCTACAGATTCCCAAAGAGTTCCTAATTCGTAATTTAAATAAATTTTTCATCGGCTGCTTTTCTTACTGGCCTATTCTAAAAACTTTCAGTGGGACCCACGTAGGTACAGTACTCTGCTAGTTTATTGGTATCTTTTTTGTCAGACAGCGCTAATTCGAGAGTGTGTAGTATTCATTCATTTCTGTTAACAAGACAGATGGACGTTCAAGACAGTCACCATAGTGACAATGACTAGTGTTCTTGTCATGATATTAGAAAAAGAACCCTAAAAAGTAGTTTTAATTGGCCAGAACCAGCTACTAAATAAAAATGCTTATATTTAACTCTAACTAACACTAACACGCCATCATCACTCCTAAACAAAACCAATCAATCATTCCGACGCACGCCGGCTAAATTAAAAACACAATGTTCTTAAAATGGATCGACATTTTTTCGCTTTTTTTAGCCATTTTCCCCATAAAACGTCACTAATAGCGACGGGCTGCGCGTACGCATGACCATCAATCAGCGCCTGAGCCGCAACAATCTTGTTTATAGGATTGTTAACCGTGTTTATTTCTATGGTTGCTGTATTTGATGCGGACAGGGGAACGGGAGTTTTTAGCTGGTATTCACGAGAAGTTGCTCGTAAGTACTAAATGCTCCTATGCAATAAAAACTTAAATAAATATAATTAGGTATGTTAAAAGGAATAAAGAAAAGTGTGTGTCAGCTTCGTAGCATGACTGGAGTTTATTTATCTCTCTCTTTCTCTCTCTCTCCCTCTCTCTCTCACTCTCTTTATCTCTATATCCCTTAAAGCGTTACGCTGCCCTCCGATTACTCAATTTTATTCTTCTTTATTTTTTCTTATATGAAAATCGATTCTTAAGGAGTAAACTCCAAAAAGTAGGTTTTCTTTTCTATGATAAATAGTAAAAAAAAAAATTTTGTTTTCTATTACCGAGGTATTTAGGTCGAGTAACAAACAAAATATAATTATAAAAATAAAAAAAAATTATAACGCGGCGGGGGACTTTGTTTTATAATAATTATGTAGTGATAGTAGATGGACATAATTCACTTAATTTTAGGGTGTTATAGTGGACCCCGTGAACAACGTAAAGCGCTAACAATTTTATGAAAATTCGTGGTTTTTAATACAGACTAAAATATTTAATTTGAATATTGGTCGATAAATCTAATGTTTCGTATGTGAGAGCTGACATGAAACTATAGGTATTTATTACCAAGGATAATGATGCAATGTCCAGATTTTTCTGAAAATGTCTGCATAAGAAAAAACCCAATTATTGAAGTTGACATGAAAATTCATTATGCGTTGTTTAGAAATGTGCACCTGCATTAGGATTTTTCATACATTTTATTCAAGCTAAATCAACTATTTGTCGTCAGTCTGTATGTCATTTTTCGATACGAAACGATAAGGTTTAAGTGCATTTTAATCAAAAATACTTCTCTTTACGATTTTTTCAACATTTATCACAAAGCTCTGATAGGGTTTCCTTACAAAACTACTATTTTTAATAGTTTTTTGCCAGAGATTTTTCTCACGTTGAGTTGTAAAGGAGTGAAAAAGTAACAAACACACAAACTCACTGTCGCAATTATTATATTAGTTAGAATTAGGATGAAACACTCTGTATTAACACGGAACCATAACTTGATAAATACAAGCTTGCCGTGACAAATGGTAACAGAGTGTTTTTATATATTTTTAGAAACCACGCGTGGCTCTACTAATTGGGCACACAATACTTCAGCTATGTTTTGCTTTATCTTCAACTGTCAGTCCACCAGGATTTCAATACGATAACAAAGAATCTAAAAGAATAAATTGATTTTTTTCTTTTTAAAAGAGGAATCCGCATTTTGAATATTTCTGTGTCGCGGGGGGCTCCCAACTATTTTTGGATCACACAAATTATTATCCCGTGATGGGTTTGAACCCACAACACTCGACGCGGCGTAGTGGCGAGGTGACCATTGACACCATTGCGCTATCCGTGCAGTCAAATTGTACAAAGGAATAACATTAAAAAGCAAGAAGGCAAACAATTTTTAGTACCTACCATCGATGATGTAGGCAAGTTAATAATAGTTTATCATTATTGAATCTCAAGAACATAACATCTAAAAGATAACCAGAAAATCAGACGGCATTCATTCTCATTCAGACTTTCGTCAAAGATTATTATATAAAGATGATTTTCTCAACGAGATTCCGAGTCATCAGTAAACAGTTTACAAACATCGCATTTAGTACAAGCAAATCTATCTGGATTCACCCTAAAATCATCTTTAGAAGATTCGAAGGGACTGTCAAAATCTTGTTTTTGTTTGGTAAGAAAGAGACAATAAATTTAATTCTGATTGTTGTCATTGAGAAAGCGCATTTACAATGACACAAATCAGAACGTATACGAGACGTTCGCGAATGAACCGGAGTGTTACATATAGCATGTACTCGGATGTAATTTTAACATTACACAGCGCATAATATATCAAATTGAATCTAGGTAAATGTTCAACTTTCGACAAAATTATCGTTTGCATTAGCTGTTATAGAGCTATTATAAATATTATACAAATAAACCTATATATTTTAAATCTAACATCGCAAGTAATAACAGTTTAAACGGAAATAACGCATATTAATTGAATTTATAACTCGACATACCAATAATCTAGTGTGGTGTTGACATTATTTTGTATTTTACTTCGTGGTTTCAGTGACAAATATCTTGGTGTTACATAAGAATTATGTATCAGATGTTGAACTGGACCTTTCTGTTTGTTTATTAGTTTTAGATATTCATTCAGACGTTAAAATAAATCGTTTAGGAACTACTTTGAAGAAGTCGATGCCAGCTTGCTAAAGACTGAAACGTGCGTCACACAATTTATTAGAAATTTTTTCATTTTTCCTCTTCATCTTAAAGCGTGTTTGGATAGAGAACGTCGAGTGTTCTATGTTCTCCACCTTCTGAAGAGCCTTCTGTTAAGGATGTGACATCAGTAAGAATCTAGACCATATTTAGTTTATGGAACTGGGGGTAAACGAGCACCTGATATTAAGTAACTACACCCGCCCATGGACACCTGTAACTTAAGAGTCACCGGTGCGTTGCCGGCTTTCAAGATGGGAGTAGAAGAAGGGAGGGGGTTAGGGCCTCCGGTAACATACGGGACGTGCCAAAGCATGGCTCTCCCATGATTGAGTAATTTTTTTTATAATATCTCACAAATCTCACAATACGCCATTTCCTTTGATATGTCGTGTGACAGATATAATTTCCAGACCATTTTTATTATTCTCGAATTTGGCAACCAAAAGTGACCCTAATATTGTATGGTATTACAAAATTCATTTATTTATATTGCACATCTGTGTTTGGGTCACAGGAATTGACATATGTACCAAATTTCAACCTAAGCGGTCCAGTACATTCGGAGCTAATTGATTGTGACAGAGGGATAAACAGACGCACATGTAATCCTATATTGTTTCCGTTTTTCATTCGGACGTCGGGAACCCTAAAAAACGCCTTATTGAGATTAAATATTGTTCCCTAGACGTGTAAGATGATTGTTGTACCAAAGCTCGTCTCATGGTAAGTGGTTCCAGGGCCTATAGACACCAACGCTCCGGTATAAGAAAAGATCTAAAATATCAGTTCAGTACAAACCAAAAATATATCTTTCTCTTTAGTAGTAAACGCAAAGACTATGGCTTCACTACACTAAAATACCTGCTACTACAATGTTACGGTAGAGGCAACGGAAGCTCAAAATAATCTCAGCACGACATTTGTTAGATTATCATATCGCACTGTCTTGCGTAATTTATATAATTTATATTGCCATCCGATGTGACAACCCAGTGAGCCCACCACCCAAAAAGTTGAGACTAAATTAAAAATTAATTTTGACAGAAATATTTTATATAATTAACTGAACATATTTGTAATATGACAACAGATATCATTTTTTTAATACGATAGACGTCAAAGTATAAAGCATTTCCTGCAACATAATATATTTCTGGTCGACGGAAACGTATCAATAATATTATAATAACAATTTGCCTTATTCTGTCAAGAAAGATGTCCAAATCGTTTTGGTGATCCAATAACGATCGTTTTATAGAAAATAATGAATCTTATTACAAGGGAATAAAGATGAAACTTTACGGAAAGGGAAGCATAGATTTCATGTTTTTATTCTGTATGAATCAAATTAATTATATGTTTAAATCTATGTGAAAATATTAATCCAGTGTCTCCTTCGACTGTTTAATGCATTTACCTTTTATGATTGATAATTTAATGTGTGTAATATATTAAAAGCACTTTTTTTATTTCGAGGTATGAAAGGATAATTTATCCATACGCTGTTACAATTTACACACAGCTTATGTTTGACTAACAGAGATTTTAAGAGCTGCAAGTGAATACTGGAATAGACGTACATACCTCGATTAGTTAAGGTGCAGAAACGCTAAAAGACGTGTTAAAAACTGATAAATAAAAAAATATCAAAAAGGAAAATCTAATTCTTTATTTAGCCGCACACATTGTATCATAGTGATAGACAAATGGAAGTAAATATATCAAGGAAATGTGCCAAAATTATAGTATTCACATGTGTAGTAAGCACAGTTTGATTTTCATCTGTTCCTTGCTATTGACCGCAATAATTTGAAGCAATTATAATTCATAAAATAAACTTTGACTTCTTGTTTTAGATAATTACGACACAATTGAGAACAATGTATAAAAACCCTGCAATTTCAGAGTGCCTCTGATAATATATTTTATAGTAGTGTAGTGTGTGTAGTGTTTAAAGTGTGTGTAAGAGATTCATTAACTTTTAGGTGCTTAAGTAATGCTTAAGTGTTAAAGCAACTGACAACAAGCTTGCTGTCGTTAGTTTATTTACAATAAAAAAAAATACTATCCTATGTGTCAAGTTAGCACAAACTGCACACATTGCGCGAAATTTCGTTAAATTAGTACTCTAGGAGTACATCGCGAACAAACAACGTGGCACTTAATTTTTATATATAAGATAGAGTTAAGTAGTTATTATATAATCTAATTATAACGACAAAACTACCAATAGATAAAAGGAACTTGATATTAATTGTCCAAAAACTAGTTATTTATGGTCTCATGGAGAAGCAACCGAAATAGACAATCGGGCCACCCATACAGCCGAACATTGTCGCCGGTACGGTAGTAAAATTAAGTGGTTTTCTTAGTAATTTTATTACTATAAACCTACCTGATATCTAATTTTATAGTAATACTTGAATTTATTTAATTGATTTCAACATTAGCGCTTTTAAATTTACATATAATGATACAACTAATGTTACTTTGCTATTAGATTAAAAACCTTACGAGTGTATTATCAAGCCTTTTTTCTTTCTTTTTGTATCGCGTGGAATCCCCCACGGGTAGTCACCTCAATGGGGCTAGCGATGAAGTGGTATGTCGGAATCGAACTGACTAAAAACACACGTTGTTTCGTCACAAGTGGGTCTGTTACAAGGAACTGGATACCCTAGGAAGGAAGTTCCTGATAACCTGGGCATACCTTGACCGCCTCTTAACCACTAGGCAGCCACACCATTGCGTGCGGTAGGTCTAGCCCTCCCTTTCGGTTCAGAGAGGCTCCATCGCGCCACTGTCGCAAGCCTGCTACTACTAGGGTGTTGGGCAGCCTCAACCGTTAAACCAAGACCAACGCTCATGCAGGTCGGAGATCATTCTGCGCTTTTTTCTTCTTCAGGACTGGAGAGTACTAGCCCTCTCCCGTTCTCTTTCCGCCACCTTTTTATCAGACATCATTTCCTCACAAAATTGCAGCGGAATCCCTTTCACAGTCACTTTTTATCATGGACAGAACAATGGTCTCCAGTGAGGGGGTTCAAACACTAATAGCTCCCAAGTGGTGTTGTTGCGTCCACGCTGACCACTCCACTAGGTATTATAGTACTCGCTGTGCTATAGCTTACTTGGCTTAGGAGAGGATTTATGGAGGAGGAGAATGCAAATGAAACTCTAGATGGCTGTGAGCAAACTTGTATTGAGACGTACTTATATTATTGAACAAGTCACGTTATTTCTTCATACGAGCTCCCGGACAACTGCACCGGGCTGACATTCAAACTTCATGACTCTTTTCTTGTTTTCTTCTTTGCCTTCTTATCTTCTTTTTTTATTCAAATAAATCTAAAAACGACTTGACTATCTTACCACATGCCAGAACATGCTACAGTATTTTCAGTTCTAAAGTTTATTAAATTGTACATGGACTTACTTAAGACTACTTGACAGTTTTTGTTAATGTTTCCGAAATATCTACATTCTAGCACCAATTTTAATGCTACTGTTTGCTTATTTATTTTTTTGTTATGATATACTTAGTAACTTTTAAAATTTCACGTTCAATGATCACGTACCTAACAGGTAAAAAAATTTAAATGTCCGACGTTTCTGGCCGTGGTCGTTTCGCAGGTTGCTCTGGCAGTGGTGACAGGCTGACTGACTGAGTGGTGCACGCCCTCCGTCGTCAAATGCATGAGATAGTACTATATGTTTTCTTCTTCCGTTCTTTATAATTTGTGATTTCACTGCTTAATCCATGTACAACCTTAGCCATCTTCCCTTTAGACGTCATCTACTTTTGTACCCATCAACTTCCATTTATATGAAACTCTTTTCACCACATTTTCTCTTCTCTACGCATTCTCTCTCTCATACCTCTCATGTTTTATTACTGTGCAAATGGTGGTCGGTTTTCTAAAATGCCGAAGTACTTAAAATGCCATTTGATTTTTTATCAAGAAAATAATATCCCACGGGTTATACTCGAATTGGTGTAGGCTTGTTATTATCCATTTATTATTCAAATCCAAAAAATTAAGACAAACTCGTAAAGTTAAAAGGAAATAAATGTTTAATGTTATTGGTTCCGATTACCTGTTTACTATATCTAGTGGTTAATTAAGTGAAAGAAATATTATCTACATCATATCTACATAGTTCTATTTGACGAATATTTACGTTAATTTAGTCAAATATAAACATTGACATAAAGATTTCATCGACGGTGGTCGAATTATCGAACTATATTTTTACTTTTTTGATTTTTGATTGAGCTTTACCTTGATTTAAATTATTATGGGGTTTTAAACGATCATTTCTTTACTACTTAAATTACGACTCACGTCACTAATTCTTTAAATATTATAATAACAACGTCTGATATTAAATGTATAAATATAATTTAGTATCCGAAACCGACATCAGTAAGTACTTGTAAATGTATCCACAGCTTGGCCGTTTACAAAACGACAATTAACCTACAACAATGTTACAAACATAAAAATAAAAATGCTTAATCAATGCTTAATGGCGTGCCCCTTTTTGCTGATTAGCTAGCCAAAACTTGGCACACCAAATAATGAAATAAAAACCTAATGCTGCGTCTTACTTTACTTAAGAAAACCTTTTTTTGGTATTAGTCCTTAGTTCCTCACTATAATAATTCTACGACGCGTGATAGCTACATATTGTAGTGATGAGACCTCTCGCACAGCTTGCATACTCCTTCGATTGGAAGAATAACTCTTTACTACGTGAGAGGCATGGACTGGTGGCCCCAAACTCGAATTTAGAACATGTTCGAAATATTTTATGAAGAATTAGAATTGAAGACAAGTGAGTCGCCCAGCGGACAGAAGACTGTCTGGACGACTGACGTGCAATGTGCACAGAATAATTCTAGAAGTATTATTTATAATTAATTTGTTTGAAGTTATAATTGTTACACGAATAATCTGATCCTGATTATATCGCATAGTGCGTTTGCCTGCTCTTTTAATTTTCCTCCTCTAGATAGAACCTATCGAACCCGGTTACCATAAAGCCCCAAGCTTTATACGTGGTGGAGTACGCCGCAGTTATTTTAGAAGAAGTACTCCACGCGTTACAATATATAGGTAATTTATCTAGGGGTCTGGCACAACTTTAGACTTTAGCTTGACATTGTTTTTTTATTTTTGTCTATGGACAACTTTGAATAAGGAACAAAAATCATATCAGACATTTTCTACAATTTGCCTTAAAAATTTGATGTACTTCGATTACAGTAATTAATATTACGACTCGTAAAATAAACCCATAAAAAATAATCACAGTTCAATAACAGAATCTAAGGACAGATATGGAATGGCAGTTATTGATAATAACTGTTATAAATTACAAAAACTATTAACTACACCACTGGTCATTTTAACCTCCTTTATAAGGCACTAAAGAACAATAGTTAAACAACATAAAAACAAAACAATTATTTCCATAACTCATAGGTAATCACGTAGTAACGTGTCTTTTGTTGTCTATTTGAAAAAAAAAAACTATTGACTATTCGCAGTCGGTTAACGGCTGCAATAATGTATTTAATTAGATAGGATGAGTAGCAGAAACTGGTACTGTCTCGATGTTTCTAAAAAATTATTAATAGGTTAAGTTTGAAAGTTTACAAATAATACAAGAACCATGAATACGTGTGCGAAAATTGTTTATATTTTTCTTAAATTCTCTAAACCAGTTACATTAAAGGAGATAGTCCGTTTTGAGTTGACTATTGTACAGTTATATATAAAAAACGCAGAAAGTAAGATTATTGTATAATTTTTTTTTTATTATAATACAGTTGTGCAAATTAATCAGAAAATGGGATATTTTGCAAGTTTTTCAAAAGAACCACACGGTGACGCCCTTTTAGCCAAAGAGAATACTCACTAGATATAACTCAAAGTGAATAGATACGAAAACTATCTGAGCGTGTAATAGTGGCGCCACTGTCTATTCGTCTATTCAAATTAATTATTGTTAAGTACTTGACAGTTGACAGAAAAAACGTCAAAAATTACGTGCAAGCCGCTATTAGCAAACGATGTGTAATATGTTTCTATTGTTAGTTAGAAAATACATTAGTGCAAAAAAATAGGATAAAATCTAGGTTTTGAATAACCTAATGTGCTCTAGATTTGCATTTTAATTTTAGTGCACTGAACAATGACTCATCCCGTCTTCCATATAAATCTGGACGATCGATCGATCGTCGCTCAAAATGAAACAGGTAAATTACACGAAGATACATATATTATCATACATCTTTACTGTACAGAACAAACTCTTTAGTCCCAAGACACTCATACAATACTAAAGAGACTAAACTACTTTGAGACCTCCAAATAGTGCAGACTTCGTGACTCTTGGTAAAAACTCTTAATAGTAAAGAAACATCTCAAAAGCAATTGTGCCGAGTGAGTGACTTGCCAAAAAACTTGAACAGAAATAGTTTTAAGGTAACTTTCGACACTTAACCCTTCTGTTACTGGTGCAAACAAACCATTAGTCAAGCACTAATGGTTTGACAAAGTTCTTTTTCTAGAGTTCCGTTAAAATTACAATATCATTCTTATTCACTTTTCTTGGTTCGAACATTTTATACAACAAGTGTTATGTGCATAAATACAAGCCCACGGCTCGCTTGGTGGTAAGCAATTACCGGTGCGTGTAAATCAGATAGTCAACATTTAAGGTATTGCCACAGCACACAGTGCCCTCACTGGAGTTCTGGTATCTCTATTCGCCAGTATTCGATTTGTATTCGAGTTAATCTGTTAAACGCGGACAGTACCTATGTACTGCGCCTGGTATTTATTTTTTGGTCTAGCAACATTGACAAGTTCGTTCGTTCGTTACAGATGAATTAATTGCTTAATTCATCTGTAAGTTTGGTAGACCCACTGGACACTCCGGCCACTAAATTCAGTATTAAAGTGAGGTACAGCAAAATTTCAATACTATGGATTTTAAGTCTTTTTTTTTAAACTAGTGGTATCACTTGTTTGTTGCTAACTCAATAATGAAACAAATGTAATAATACTCCTCTGATAAAAAACAACACTTCTATATTGTAGTATTAGTTAACCGCAGTGTTCTGTAATGCATTTTTTTTTTTCTCCGTAAGCCAGGATGGCTTACATAGAAAAAAAAATTGCCTTCAAGACTTTAATTAACAATATTAACAACTAGTTATTCGGTAATTTAATGGAACAAAATAATATACAACAACAATTCAACATATAAATGAAATACGTTGCAGCAGAATAACCCCGAACTGCAGCGGGTAATGAGGTGTCGAGCACCGAGTAAATCAGATCCAGAACAAGTGCCAAATAATTTTACGAAATTTTATTATAACAATAAAGTACTGCGGACGTTTAAAACCACAAATTCACCGGCTCAAAACAAAGTTTCCTTGTGAAGTCTGAGATAATTTTTTCAGAGAATTATGGTGAATTTACCAGCGTATAACATTCATGTTGGGGCTTGTTAGCGCAATTCGGTTTTGGACGTGGTTTGTTTAGTTTCATTGTTGTTTTGTATTTTCGTTATTTTATTAAGACTTAGACGGTTACTCGTTCTCAGTTTGTATGTGGTTTTTCCTTTTGCGAAAAAACACACGAATACTTGGCCTGTGTTATGAATATTACTAATATACATTTAACAAACAAGACACCAACTGTCTATGAGTTAAAGAAATTGCTGTCCCACTCTGCGCATCGCACTCAAAACTCTTAACCTATTACCAATTGTTTCCTTCTGTCATTGCGCCGTCTAAAAATTATCATATGATTACATTTTGTAGTTTTACAAAAGTTTTTTGAGTTCTAGGTTTTATCGCCTTTAGCCGTTTATAGCCCCGTCGCAGTACAAGGAGATGGATCTGTAAATACTTAAAATCCCATGAAATCGCAGTGCTAGTCAGAAGTATTAATAGAAAGAAAGAAAGAGAAAGAAAGAAATATTTTTTATTCTGACTCATACAGGATGTACCATACCATGTACCTACATGGTTTTTCGCAAGAAAAAATAAGAATAAATAAATAATAAAATACCTCTGCATGAGACAAAAATGGTCCTTAGCTCATTATGCTACTTCGCACGATTAGCAAAGAGGCGCTGGTATTCTGCTAAGGCCAAGTGACATAGGAACGGACATCATGCTATCAATAACACTGTTAGGGATAAAAAATTTAAGAGCTATGGGCTAGAATATTTGACCTTTGACTGTACGACTACATACGGAACAAAATGTCAAGCACAAAAATAATAAATATTTGAAGAATATTATTCTATTCGTTGCGTATCTTTATATAGTAAAAAATAAACAACTGAATAACAAACTAAAAACAATTTCTTACATCAATACAAAAACATGTTATTTATTATTTTTCGTCTACAGATTTTAGGTTAGGTTTTTAGGTAATAATGTTTCTTCAAACATATTATAACAACAGAGGTGGTTAGGCCGAAGGACTGGACGGCGGCGCGCGCGCCGTCGGGCTCCGCTCAGAAAATTTGGATAGCCAATTTGGATAGCCAATTTGGATAGCCAATTTCGTGCGTAACGCTGTTTTAATGCTTATGAATAGTCACTCTCAAGTGTCGCAAGTTTACCACATATGTATTTCTGGTGGTGATCACCAGACCTCTACGGGGTAAGCAATACAATTATGCGTATGTGACTCATAAGCTTGAATGTGTGATTGTTTGTCAGTTGAATGCTATAAATAAATGGCCTTCGGCTTTTAAGGTTTTGACAAAGTTGGCAAAGTGATAGAGATTTTTGCAATAAAATCTCTATCACTTATATCCTTCAGTACGGCAGGTGTCGGGTGAAGGGAATTCGTGTTGTTAACCGACTCCAAAATGGAGGAGGTTCACAGGTCGATAGAACTTTGTATGGTATGTATATTACGCGACTTCTTCACCATTTGTGAGCCGATTTCAATAATTTTATTTTAAATTAAATTAGTTGTACTCTAGGTTGGTCTCATTAGAATAATAACTTTCACGTCGTACTAATTTGTGTAATAAAACTTTGTACTAAGGTTGGTCTCATATAAATTTATAGAAAATATTTCACCTCTAAGGGTGGAAAATTAAACAATGAAAAATACATACGGCTTATTACAATTTATTATGAATTGAACACATTGAAGATAGTAATACTTTTCTAAAATTTAATTAACCGAGGCTAGTTTTATAAGTTAAATGCACTTTTTTACTTTTTTACTTTCTTTTAATTTCTTATTACCATGAATGAACAAAAACAAATACCAAAAACAATACATACATTGCAGTATCTAGTTAACAAAAGTGCGTAAATAAAGTCCAGAGCTCAATTAAAGACAGCGAGGCATTCTCCGTGTCAGTGATTTATTTAGTCCCGTCCACTTGCGACCGCGGCAGTTTAGGGTTAATTAGGGACAAGCTTAGTACCGCGAAATTTATGCAGTCGTCGGGAAGACAATTGATTGCAACTCTTGACGTTGTGTGGCCGAAATATTTAAACCTACACAAGGTTCCGTGTACTATTTGTGACTTTATTATAATTAAGGTACAGAACCACATTTATATTTGTATCTACCATTTTAACGTTAGTTACAATTTGGTGCGGTACACAAATTTCTTCAGTTTGTTTATTTTATTTTTGTAATAATCAATAACTTGATAGCAAAAGACATAATCTATTCAAACGAAACTATAACATTAGTATTTTTTAACAAATTAAACAGAAAATTTAATGGAATATTATTGGAATTGAAAATTATTCTAATTAACAAAGATATTTTTTTTAATTCATGAAATCATGACACAGAAGTAATGTTACGTATTTATTTAGTCACACTTACATTTTGAAAATATCAGCAAAAACATAATTATAAAAAATGCTATCCGTGCTCTTGCGTCGCATGGTAGTACAGAGCCTATAAACTTCCTCAATAATAATAACTTGAGACACCTCACACACGACCGTCTTCTAATCCCGAACTAGGCAGCGCTTGTATGATGCCAGACTGCTGATAAAATACTTGTATATTACTAAATATACATATTGTACATACATACATATTGTAGATAAATTACACCCAGCAACACATGACAACGAATGATCGTGCTGTTCACACAATTATTTGTCCTGGTTATGAATCGAACCCAGTCTGGCTGCGGAATGATGTTTGTGGTGAGGTACAGTCTGATTGTAAAACCCGATGTCAACAGTTATAAATCTGTTTAAAAAGTGCTTTTAAGAAGTGCGTATATAATGTCTCAATTTTGCTTATTTTAACATTTATTTTAAATTATTATTATGTTAATATCTTACTTATATCAAATTCCAAATGTGTCATTTCAATAATACTAAGGAATTAAAAAGTTTGTTAATAAGATTTATATTTATATATAGATTTTACAATCAGACTTTACCTCACCATAAACATCATTCCGCAGCCATAGTAAATGTCCATTATATACAAAGCATAAGTGCTTAAAGAACTCAATATTAACAGAACACAATAATAGGTCTAATTGGCTGTGTGGTCAAATCCGTCAAGGAAGGCTGACCTGGCAGTAAAACCCTTTAAGTAAATGACTCCGCTTATTTATTGCAATTGTAACAACGGGTATGACCTACCATCGTGATCTGGCGAAGGGTTATGGACCAAGAGTAATATAAATTATTGAAAATAATTTCACCTATTAATTAGGACTGGCCATGCCGATAATTCTGTCTATATTAAAACGGCTTACAGTTTATAAGTTTTTTTGTATTTGTTTTTAAATTGCAACTAGATATTACAATAGAATTTGTAATTAAAATAATTCAAATGCTTGTGCAGCAGGAATATAACCTCCTGCAAATTGGTGCTTTTCAAAGTTTGCCAAGGGGGCGCTGAAATTCATGAGCCCCTCTTGAATTTAAAGCAGTGTTTATAATTTTATAACCACTACTTTAAGTTCAAGAGGCTACGGCTAACAAGTTTTTATATGCTACAACACCAAGATAGACGAAACATTATATTCTCAAGTACCAAATTTATAATTTTTTGTGATAATATGGTGAATTAGTTCAATTCAAGGAAGTTTTAAATCGATTCACTGAATCAATCTGGTATTTTAAATCGATTATTGTAACATCAAATAATGGAGCTCAGTCTGTCACACGTACCTACAGCGACACCTAAGGTATTTCGGCGGTTCGGTAAGCCACAAAAGATCTTCTTACTTTTTTTAACCACCTGTACAAGTCTGCAATAAGTACCTAAGTAATGTAAATAAAGACGACAAAGCCCATCGAAGCCTAACAATTTATTTTCGTGATTATTAACTACGTGTGTCGTACAATTATCGGGAGTATTTATGAGACGACGCAATCTGCGGTCTATGATTAAGTGGTCCCATTTACCTCTAACTTCTGACCCACGGTAACCCGATACTTCAGGGCCCTTTCTCACCTTAGAATCTCTGTTATATTTCAATAAGTATTCGAAGGAAATATACGCATAACACCGGTACTAAATATGACACAGTTATTTCGTAATATAGTCGTATAGTATCGTATAGTTAATTTGTAAAATTATATTGGTTTATTTTATTAATAAATACTACATGAGCAATATCACATATCAAAGAGGTTCTTTTTGTAATTAAAAACATCAAAATTTTGTATTGAATTTTTTTCTAACGTAACCCGAAAATGCTTAATCGGTCGCGACGTATCAGAGTCTATAAAGACTCAGATTAACATTAATTTTATATCTAGGTAAAGACAAAACAGTTAAGTACATTTTGCTTCTCTATTGTGAACCGATTTTCTTTTTCTTTGTTTTTTAAGTAGCATAACTTTAGTGTAATACACAAATATTTTAGTATACCTAATTAAATTTTACCCTTTTGTACGGAATATATTTATGTATTTCATTTAAGATAACTAGCAGATTTAGAGGAAAAAGTTACAAAAACAATCAGTGTAATCACCGAAGCCTGAAACAGATCCATAAGATGCACGGTAAAATCTATTTTATCTATTTCTGATCACTATTTTATCTAATAACGAGTCAAAAGCTTTTTAACCATCAAATATCTACATTAGAAAAAAGATATAAAAGTTGAGGGTACTTCTTTAGGTGTCCTCATTTGGGCACAGCGGGCTTAAATGGGTTAAAGAATACCAACAATCAAATGCTTTATTAGAGTATATTAAAAAGAAAATAAACACCATTCTGCCACCCGGCAAATAAAGTGTCATATCACATGTTAGGTACGTTTGATATTTTTATAGGATTCAAGTAAATGTTGCATTTGGTCAGCTGTAAAAACATCGTTATTAGCTCAGTGAAATAGGGAGCTGTTTTGTTCAATTCTCTGGCAGAGAAGTCGTGTTTTCTCGAAATAGGTAGCTGTTTTTGTATTATGACACTTTTTCTGCCGAGAAGCGATTCGATCAAATTACCGGAGAGAGCTGAAAAAAATTATGTCATCTAAAATATCGCTACAGTGATCCCTTTATAATACCCAATCTTTCACCCGACGCTGTCTATTTTTGCGTTTTTTGCTATAATTACAATCAAAATTGCAATAAAGGCTTTTTTATTCTCTGCAAAATTTCTGGTATGATTGACGGTCAATCAAATTGAGCGTCTAATGTCGATATAATTTCATTAATCACCAACAATCATTTGTCAATCATACTTTTTTTTTTTTTTTTTTTTTTTTTTTTATACGTTTATTAAACTTTATTTTACAAAACCCAAAATAACTTAAAAGTACATACATTTGCAGTTAATTGTGGATGTAATTGACTTTCAAAATAACATTCAGTTTAATGTAGGTTCTCAATTCGACCGTATATATAATAATAATTGTTTATTGCCACTAAAGATACATCCTGGTAAAACTTACAAATAAATTACGGTCATTTCTACAACTTGTTGAACACTGGTACCCAAAGTAAGATTAAACTTGTGTTATGGGTACCAGGGCTCCCGCATTTTGTTTCGACGACAATTACTTTAACCTAATTCTAATTCTACCTCACAGCAATATTCATAGCTATGAGTAATATAAAACATGCAACCCAGTAAGATTGTGCTGTGTGAGTGTGTGTGTGCGTGAGTGTATGTGTGTGTGTGTGTGCGTGTGTATGTGTGTGTGTGTGTGTGTGTGTGTGTGTGTGTGTGTGTGTGTGCGTGTTACAAGATACTTAGTTTAATCAAACTCTCAGTTTCATCATAGGATTTGGCCATAAGCCAATCAGTAACTTTTTTTTTGCAAACGGATCTAGAAAGCGGATAGATATTACATTTTTCATTTGCGATGTTGTACAATCGAGATCCGATTACATTATGGTGTCGTGCTGCGAGTGCGCTCCCAAATGGCTGGGTTTGACAGACTCTGTGACCGTCAATCATGACTTTTAGACATGATTGACGCTTGCATGAGCGTCTAATAGACGCCTTATGTATAATTTTTTCTACACACTGTACTGAAACAATTCGTCCATGCACTGGTGAACATTCTAGAACTAATACAGAAGCGCGGTCATGCGGTACATTACACACACATATCATTACACATCCTGAACGCGTTGTTGTATTTGATGTTGGTTATACTTGAACTGTACCACGGCATCCTTTTCAGCAGGAATGTCAGTTATATATTGCCTTAAAAAATGTATGCAGTTGTGTATCAAGAAAGCCCTATTGATCTATAATAGATAATATGTAAACTTAGTATTTAAATATTTGTAATAAATGTATAGTCATAATTATTTCGTGTTGTCTATACCTAGTATCTTAATAACAAGAATAAAATTGATTACTCATAAGTGAGATTTATAACCACTCATAATTTTATTAAGATACAAGTAAATTTTTTTACAAATCTGACTAATTAATTCACCGACATCCTACATATTTCTATTAACATCCAATAATCCACATATAAGGCAAAGATGATGTCAGGTATATTATTCATTTAATGTCTTTTAAAACAGTAGGTATACTATATAATATTGTGTATATATTGACTGTACTTATCCCATACCTTTGTGTAAAAAAAAATGTGAATTTTAGTACATATATCCCTATGGTTACGAAATAAATGCAAATTGGAATTGATTCAAAATAGGTCCTATGACTCTTTCACAACTATGCACACACAATACATAGTATAATACCAGGACCCCTGGATGTTAGTTAAGCAAAGACAAGAATAATTTCATTTACTAGAAATCCTAGTAACTCATCATTACATATTATAAAACAAAGTCCCCCGCCGCGTCTGTCTGTTCGCGATAAACTGAAAAACTATTGAATAGATTTCCATGTGGTTTTCACTAATAGACAGAGTGATTCATGAGGAAGGTTTAGGTGTATAATTTGTACCCGTGCGAAGCCGGGGCGGGTTGCTAGTAATAACTAAAAATATTTTTAAACATTTTTTTCTAAAACTCACAAATAATTAATTTTAACATTTATTAATGACAGTAGTTTTATAAGCATTTTGATTCTACACAAATACCAAAGATTATACATACATCATTAATCTTCGTAAAATTAAGAAAGACACGCATAATTCTCTTTCACTGTAATAAACTACAAAACTAAAACAAAATACTTGATGATTTATATAAAGTTAAAATGACCTCGAACAACCAAAATATATATCAATATATCGTTGTAATATATCATAACGCATTATTAAAAGATGGGGCATTAACAGATAGGCACGTACTAGACCAATATTTTAAACAGAATGATCATACGTAAATCCCATTATGACATTGTATCACAAAATTCACAAACCTATTCGTAACCTACCCACATTCGTGGGTATTTTTGCGCCCATTACAATATCTACTCATTTCATATACCTAAGATAAAAATTAACTTAATTTATAGCGTTTTACATTTTTTGTAATAGTTTATATCATAAAAAGATAAGCTGTTGAATAAAAAGTGTTTTTGTATGCTTACATAGTATGTAATTTTAAATAAAATTTTTGACTTGACCGGGCCGAAAATAAAAAAATTTGCCCCCTGGGAAAAAAACTGGGTACACCCATGGAAGTACTGATTTATATGACACATTTTAAATTTGTTTGATACAATAATTACATTTATTACTACTACAACACTTTTAAATTTAGCTTGTTTGTATTGAACACTAAAAAAAGGAAAGAAAAGTGAAGATCAATTT
Source organism: Callimorpha dominula (assembly GCA_949752705.1). NCBI lineage: Eukaryota > Metazoa > Arthropoda > Insecta > Lepidoptera > Erebidae > Callimorpha > Callimorpha dominula. The sequence continues at coordinate 6,183,482 of OX457010.1, read as the reverse complement.
AAACCGACTTAACAAAACACGATCAGTAGTTAGGATGAAGGGGTTTGGGGCTCAACAGCCATTTCGAGTTACAGGCATGCGACCCTGACTTGCTCGAGCTGTTCTTTACACTCTCCAATCCACCCACATAAGGGGTCGTCCATTATTCACGTGATATTTTCTTAGCAACTCTTTAACCCCCCTCCCCCCTGGTGATACGTGGTGAGGTTTTAGACTAACCCCTAGCCAAAATCACGTGTATTTTTTTAGTTCGTGATTTTTTCCGAACTCCCTGCCCCCCTTTCGAGCCTCGCGTGATTAATCAACAATCCATAAGCAATAGGTATCCCTTAACCGACCGATCGATAACGCTAATATTTCGTAAGAGAAAGGGCTGACATGAATGAGTCTATGGGCAAGTAACTATTATCTTACCTATGCTGTGGGTATTAAATACCGGGATGTTAATGTAAAGTCCGTATTTTTCTGAAAATGTGTGCAAAAAAAAGACCAAAATGTACGAGCAAAACCCGTACATTTTGATAGTTATAGTGTTATGCTGACATCGACGCGCAGCGAAACTTATGTATAATTAATTGATGAGCCATGAAACATTTTTGGTCCTTCGAGCCGGGTTTGCTCGTACACAAAATCAGTTGAAAAATGTGCACTTTCATCAGGGGAATCATTTCCCAAAAAAACAATAAAAAAGAAAGAAAAATTCAATATCCATTTGTTTTCAAACGACATCAAGTATTTGTCGGCTACACTTACACTTAACGCTGCTAAATTTTGACCACGGCATTCTGTAACACCCGGTTTTGTGAGTGAGTGTAGTCTCTAAAGCTCCATATGTCTCTATTCTCAGTGTTATACTTGTTCTGTAAAAGGTTAGAGATATATATCTGTGTGTTACATCTCAATTTTTCTCAATTAATAGCACAACCACACCTATAAATATTAATAACATACCTACACTATAGGTAAATTAATGTAGCTATTTCTGTATCTAAGCTGAGAAGTAGGCACAAAGACCGTCATGTTTACACTCTCAAATCGATTGACATGTTAAAGAAATGTGGCCACGAAACAAGCGATTAAGGGTAGTTAATATTTTATAATTATCTTTAAAAGTATCACCGATTTCAATGTGCCTCAAAATATCCAAATTGCATCAATTGTGCCTATAAAATTTGAAGAGCTCCCTCGATTTATCCAAGATCCTACCATTCAAATCCGAATGGTAGTTCCAGAGATTAGTGCGCTCAAACAAACAATCAAACAAACAAACGAAAATACTCTTCAGCTTTAATATATTAGTTTCGATTTATAGTTCATTCGTCTGCAAAGTCCGAGGTGACGGGTTCGGTTCCAACTCAGTGCATATATTTCTATGCATGTATATATCTATTTGCATTGGTATGGCTATTTTTAGGTATAATATTTATGTATTTAGAAAAAATGCATCTAACTCTTTGTACAAGCCATGCTTAGTTTCGGTCTAGATATCGCTGAGTATAATGTCTAATTTATTATTGAATTTCAATGTGAGTGGAGCTAAGACAGCAAACATATTATAACAAAATTGCTGCCTAACTACATTCTTCAGTAGGTACAGAACAATAATGTCGTTTTGCGGATAGCTTTATTAGTCCACTTTCTTAAGTATTTACCAGTAATGCAACATTATATAAAGGTATTTTACCATTTTATATTGGTTTCTCACCATTATGCCTTTTTAGTTCAAGAATTTCATGTAATTTAATTTTTCATACGTCGCCGCTTGATTTATGGCCCTACACGCACCTCCACATTACCCCATACTCCTCCAGGAGGGTGTACCGCGACCTAATGTGAGAATCCATTAATCATTCAGTTTTATACAAGGACTGACTTTGGTTTTGTTACGGTCTTGACAGATGCCGAGTAACGCTAGATTATCGCAATACGATATCTATGAAAATAATTTTCTTTCAGTCAGTGAATGACTCTTTCTAAGCCAGAGTTGCAAGTATATTCTAAGGGTTAGAGTAGAGTCAGTTGCGATAAATTTGAATGTGAGGTTGGCCTTAACGACATTCATTCTTCATTTTTAAAATACCTACGTTTCATAGACAAATGTAGACAAAACAACGGCCAAGTGCGAATCGGATTCGCGCATGAATAACCATCGTACAATATATTTAATACTACTCGTATAAGCCAAAAAAAAATACGTTTCTAGTAGGAGAGCCCCTTTAATTTATTTTTATTATATGTTGTTATAGCACCAACAGAAATACATCGTGCAAGTGGACCACAGTGGAGTCTTAGTAATAGCGTCCCGTTTTTACCATTTACCCTAAAAACATTGAGTGCCAAAGACGCATGCGGCTAGTGACAGCTGCGGTTAGAAAAAGGGAATTTAAAGTTAGGACTCGAATCCAAGACCGGCCTGTCTGTTCCATATATGTAATCTTAGTAATTATTAAATTAACATTTTAAATAATTTTAGCTAGTATCGAAACCTATTGACGGGGAGGTCCTCCACCCTAAATAAAACGAATGGTCTGCTGGTACTAATAGCGTAATGTTGTCTTTCTGTCGGAAAATATCTTCATCTATTGCACTTAAGAGAGAAGAGAACATAGCGAGAAGAAAAGCGAGCGGTCTCCCTGACGTCAGGATGGAAGGAATAACAAATAATTAACCAGTTACTTTTTGCAATAGAGTGGTGCAGTGCTATTAAAGATGACCTATAGACACCAGTATCTGCTTAGTTAAAAATAAATTTTATTTACAAGGTTGCGTTAGAGCGCTTTGCCATCATAAAAATAAAATCAGGCTTCTAGGTTTATCCACAACGAAGTTACGGGGGTCGAAAATGTCCTGAATGACTTCGAGAAAAGCTGTGCTCCTGTTTTTTTAAGTTTTGATCGACTTGGCGGGGGCACTACCGGGCCCCAGATAAGTGTTTGTAAATATTTCTTCAAAGTTTAAGTAAACGGTATATTTATATTACAAAATGTATTACTATTATTCATTTTTGTATTCTATACAATAATTAATACCTAAACAATAAAACCACAAATAGGTATATTATATTGAAACTATTGTAAATATATGCTGTTTAATACAACAGACTCTCATTAAGAGAACGTCTCATTAATTTGTCGTTTTTTTGTTAAGACATTGTATTGTATACAGAGTGTCCCATTGAGGAGCGCATCGTAATTACGAAACGACAAAGTGTGGTTGACATCAACTCCAATGTTTAAGAGAACGGAAAGTCTATACAACCTCCACAATGCCTTTGAAGCGACTTTGTCTCACTTCGCAATTATCACACCCCTGTACCTATATCTCGACAAAGATAACTATACAACTGTTTAAAAAATTAACGTTTTTAATTCACTACAAATAAGGTTGAAAACAGTTGTTCTAAAATTGTTTCGAATATTTTTATACAAGTTATGTAGGATTTAAGAACTCTTAGGTGGGATTGCGATGTTTTTGAGTTTAAAAAAAACTATTGTAAAGGTGTCTATACACGAGATAATAAAGAAGACCCTTGTTATTTGAATTTCCTTCTACTTGATGGTAATTGGTTTTTTACTTAATTAAAGTGTGAAACAGGCATATGGAGGATTTGATCACAAGAGATTCCCCGTGGCCCATGCTCTCTCTGGCCACTTTGGTATATGTAGGTCTTGCTCAACTAAAAGAACCTCCACTTTACAGAATTCATTTAATAAACTCAAGTGGCTCGACCGGAGTGATACTACCTCACAGAATACCGGCAGTAAAGCAATCCTTGCATTGTTTTTCGCCGAGTGAGTGAGGTTACCGAAGGCCCTGCCCTCTCCCCCTCTCTCCTCCCACCTTAAAGGCCGGCGACGCACTTGCGACTCTTGAGTAGCAGGTGCCCATGGCCGGCGGTAGTCACTTACCATCAGGTGACCCATCTGCTTGTTTGCCGCCTATGCCATAAAAAAACCTAATTCGTATTTATTTAGTCTACAGATCGCTTGGCGAATTACGACAGTTTTGATTTGTCTTATTTTATTTATCATTTCTGTCCTGACGTCCAGATTATTATGGTATAAAATTATAGATATTGAAATTGATGAATTTTTTTACTAACGAATCGTTTTTTAAACATGCCTTAAACTGTTTTTCTTTGCTATGATATTATTTAGTCATTTAAGTTTCAATAATATAACAAGTTTACTCAGAACAAAACTTGACATGACGTAAACTTAACTTGAAATTTTAGTGGAGGATGACATAAAACCTCAAACATTGGCCCCAATTCTGTTACTTCACTCGCTAAATTAAAATTCACAAAATTTTCTTCATATAAGAAGTAAACCTTGTACACTTCGAAACAAGGTCTTATTTCAAATTGAAACAAGTAGGTAACATATGTCGCTATCGAAATAAGCAATTTATTTGTCGACTAAAGTCTGATACGCTTAAATAAACTTTAATACCACGTAGCGAGAGCCGCTATCCGTTGAATGCCATCTCTTTTGCTCTGTGTTTTTAGTAAGCGTCTTCGTAGGTGTAGATTAAAAACACGTCATCCTTGTTCGTTTTGAACAAGTTTTTATACGGCAATTATACAGCGTTTGAATAAATGAAGACTCTCGCTGCGTGGAAATAAAGTTGAGTATATGTTGACAGGTTTTATTGAAATTTAGAGGCGCTGAGAAATAGATGCTAGTAACAAATAGACCTTATTACGAAGAACACTAGGTTGATTTCATATGAAGAAATTAAGTAAGGTTTTAGTTTAGTCGAGTGTACAATAGAATCGGCACCATTGTATCACTTTTTAAAGTGATGTAAAGTGATTTAGTGTCTTTGTAACCAAAGACACTAAATCACATTATTGTAACTGTAACCGTGGTCACAAAAGTACCTAAAATGAACTATTTAACGATACTTATTTTTTACGTATTGACATACTTATGGATTAATTTAATTAGTTATAAACATTATTATTTTCGTGATGAACTACATTTATTGCCATTATTTCTCTCTCTTTCTCTCTCTTGCTCCTCGCATTTGAAACATTAATTTATTAATTTATTGCTCTGTTATAATTAATTGTATTGTTATTTTTTTATTGATTGTATTGTTTTACACGTGTGACATTTTATTTAAGTAGCATTCATTTTTTAAGTTACAAAATTGTTTTTAATATTCAACACAATGTAAAAATTGTTATGAATGAATAAATAAAAAAAAAAAAAAAAAACTTCTGATTTATAGGTCACATAGGAACAACATGTTCAGTAAAAAAAGCATATTTGTAATACAGTGTAAACCTTTTAACCTATAATTTCGGGGTTGATACCTTATCGATTGCAAGTGGACAACTCCATATAACAATTCTTTTACAACTACCCTACAAAAATAATTAAATTTACAATCCAAAAATTCTTATATTACGTCGTTATTCAAAAAAATTAATTTAATAATTCATATAACTGACCTATCCTATATCGCATAACACAATAAAGAGGGTAGTTTCGAAATTTTTTTTACGTGCCGTAATGAGAGTGGGCCAGTCCGCATTCATATTTAATTGGCGCGCCGGCGCTCGTCTAGTTTATGGCCCTCTATGGTCGAGGGGTGATTTTACATTTTTTTTACAAATGCCCGATGGCTCGAGTGGTATTGTAGAGAGGACAGTGCGTATCGTGTTGGCATAATATTGATAAGACATAAAAAATATATATGTATTACTATCTTGGTTCTGGTGCTTATAACGACTTGTAAGTGATGACGTACGCATGTTCCCGATCAGGAAACATAATACTATACAACATTTTCTACTGGCTATTTTCTACTATCGGGGTGTGTGTTTTCAGGATGGCAGTTCTAAGTTTGACTCAAAAACCACTTTCAAATTTGAAAATGCTTCTTAATTCACAATATATACGCATTTTTTATTTAACATCAGGTCTTAAATAATATATTGCTTCAAATAAAATATCGACAAATGGTGCCATCACGTGTGATTCCCGAGATTAGCATTGAATTTCGCCAGCAGCATTGTAATTGTCTTCATGTATCTTCTAGGTGCAAAATTTTTAAGAACCATTTCTGCTCTATCTCATCGTTTTATTTAACTAAACAATACTTAATTATTGTAATATCGAAATTTTAACTAAGTGGTTGATTTGACAACGTGATCAATTAGACTACGTAATCGATTAGACAACTTAGTCGGTTTGACTACGTTGTTGTATGCATTAGATTTTTATCGTACTAGATACGGTCGATGTTATCGAAATCAACACAGTACTACTTCTAGTTTTTCTCTTGTTAATTCTTTGGTTTCTTCATTTCTTTTAAGATTATATCTTTAGCAATTGCAAATAAATAAGTATGGTGAATATGTAATATTGTTTTTGCGACTTTACCGTTGCCCATCGAAAACTAGAAAGAATATTTATGTAATCTGCAATGTTATGGACTTCTGCGTTCACAGTAGTCACAGTTTATATATTAACCGTAACTTAGATAAGCATAAATGAAACGGTGTTTTTAGGATATTGCATATTCAAATCTGTAAAATATTTCTTATAGGTTTTTATAGTAATTATTTATATTATAATTTTCTTAAATAACTACTATAAAAAAATAAAATTTAATAATGATTGCTTTTACAATCCACTACCTCTTACCCTAATTAATATTATATTTATGAAGCACTTCACTTTAGTTTTTAACTATTTGAATAATTAGTTAAATAGTTTTTAATTTTATAACCTGGTATCTCAAATTTATAGGGGCAAAACACGATCAAACATTACAATTTTACAACACAGTTTACACAACCACTTCAGGTATAACACAATAAATATACCTTTAACGACAATAAAGGCTATTAGACCTCCTATTACGGACAATAGTACGCCATTTTGTATATTTTATAGAAGTACTTTCACGGTATATCCACGTTATGCTGTCCATAGATAGCTCGATGCGGTAGCTCGGAGAAAAAAAAATACGCGAAAATAATATCGAAAAGCTATAAAATGGAGTAGGAGTACCGCTATAAAACACAAACAAATAAGAGAGATAATCGAAGCAAGTGCCGTACCTTATTGTATAGTATTTATGTGCATCGTAATATTTTACTGCGAGTTTCTTTGGCAAAAGCTTTTACAGAAACGCCTACCAGAGCCACTTTTTTAGTTATTGCTCAATTTTGGTTATCGTGATCGTATTCGTGTTTTATAGATGCCAATGACTAGGAAACTTAAATTTTGTTGAAAGCTTTGTATCAAAAAAATTTAATTGGAATATTTTTAAGCATGACGAAAGAGACATTGTAAGAGCTTTTAATACCTGAAAATTTTGGTGTTTTTGGTCTAAGTTAAAAATCCCACTAATATTATAAGTGTGAAAGTTAGGATAGATGGATGGATGAATGTTTGTTACTCATTCACGCAAAAACCACTAAACCGATTGCTATGTAGATAGCTGGAGACCTGGATTAGCACATAGGCTACTTTTTATCCCGATATTCCCACGGGGTCGGGACTTACGCGGGGCGCTGCTAGTGTTTTCATACATTTAATAAAACTGAGTCATAATACATATATGTACTATGTACATACACTGACGCCTGTAGGTAGTCCCGCAGAAGTAGGCAAAAGGCGTATTAAATGCCTAAATTGTTTCAATTATAACTAGTTCCGATTCACGTAATAGGGGGCAAGCCTATTTGCGTCAATCGGGCACTGCGGGAGTTAAACATGCAAAAATTCCAAAGAGCCATACTTCGGCACGTATCGGCCGGCTCGACCGGAGTGATACCACGGCCTCATAGAAAACCGGCAGTGAAGCAATGCTTGCATTGGTTTTCGCCGAGGTTACCGGAGGCCCTAACCCTTCCCTCTCCCCCTTCTTTCCCCATTCCCCTACTCCCACCCGAAAGATCAGCAACGCACTTGTGGCTCTAGAGTTGCAGGTGCGCATGGGCGGTGGTAGTAATTTACCATCAGGTGACCCGTCTGCTCGTTTGCCCCATATACCATAAAAAAAAACCTACCTTGGCTCGGGAAGCAATGGAATAAGAGAAATATTGCTTATACGTATGGATTAGGGAGTCTAAGGAATAGCTTGAACAGTTTAGGGTTGCATAGGGTCGAACCGGTTGAAGCCGGGAAGTCCAAGCCCTCTATCTAAAAGTTATACTGAAAAAAAATACGATGTTGAAAATCTAGATCCAACATAATCGTAAACGAACATAGTCGTACGCGATTAGATCACTGAACACCATTGCTATTGGTATAGGACTCTGTTTCCGCATTTAGACTCATAGGCAGTTCATCTTCGTTCAGATAAAGCTGACTAGTTGAGCCAGCCTAACTCCTTCCTACACAGAAGCTTGCTTGGGCGTTCACAGGCTTCTAGGAGCGATCTCGCACCCGCCAGGATAATGGCGGCCGTCACTGGACACTATATACAATAAGTACTATAGGAAGTACGCGAAAAAATTGACTGTGGACCACGCAAGTAATTGTACCATGTGAGGAACGAATCTACAAAATTAGGCGATTTGAATGAAGTCGGCTGATGAAATGCCGACTAAAACTGTTATTAAATCCGTAAATTATAACTTTTCAGTTAAATCAAATCTATGAAGTACTTTAGGTACCTACTGTTTGTATAGATAGGTAAGGGTGCTTATTTAAAAGAAAAACTTAACTCCAAAATAAAAATTAAAAATATGTCGTTAATGACAATATTTACAAAATTTAGTAAATATAGTACATATAGTACATATAGTAAATAATAATAATTCTGTTAGTAGGTATTACGTCTTCTACTTTTTTAAATAGACATCTCCTACTAAAAACCCTCGTACTAAACAAGACATCTCCCCATTTCAAATTCAATTTATTTTATCAATCTGTCAACGGAATAGTTCTAACTTTATCTATTCCAAAAGAAATTTCAAACTACAAAACGTTACCGACTCATCTACAAAATCCCCATAAATAACATATAATCCTAAACACCATCGAAGCTAGCGATCGGCACTGTAAAATACTGTTTCTGGTATTACAAAACCTTCCATATAACGATTATCCCCATAAACACTAGTTCCATAGCTTGATTTGTTTGACAAATCAAAATTATAATCAAGCAACGACGGCAATGGATGCCCGTCTAATCGTTGCTTTAAAAACATGCATGTTAACATGGAAGTTAGTTGTACACTGTGGGACAAAAGTACACACGCACTAATCCTCGTATTGTTAACAGGAATCCAATTTAAAAATTCCATTGAGAAGTCAGACAAAGCCTGATTGATTACGACTTAAAATGTATTTGATAGTAACACGCAATGTAACATAAAGAACTTATAAGCATTTGCTTAAAAAACTTTTTGTTATATTTTTTTTAAACATTCCAATATATACAAGTGTCTAAGTGAGGTAAAAAATATTGCGTTTTGGGGTTTTCATCATATCGATAAAAATTAACTGCCTAGGACATGGATAGGTAAGGTACAGCCAACCTTGCTATTACAACATATATGTACATATATATAGCTAAGAGATTATCGAAATTACCTACAAAAGAAAAAAACAAAATACGGGTTGACTTTAGAACCTCCTGCGTTTTTTCGTCGGTTAATAATAGAACTAGTTTAAAATTCGAAGACTCTACTTGAATAGGTATTATGCTGTTTATATAAATGACCGGGTTAGCTTGTGATAACATGTTATATAATACTTTTTGTTAAAGCACACAAATTGAGAGTTGAAATGTATTAAATGATATGAAACATTAAAAATTGGTTTTTCTTGTTACAGGTAATGACAGTCAACACGACGATTTATATTTCTTTATGATCGCAAGTACGTCTATCAATCAATTTTTTCACTGAAAAAAAAAATTTATTACTCTTTTACGCCAAGAGGTCAAAAAGCAAACATAATTCATTGAATTATTGATAACAAATAATGCTCTGTCAGATCAGACTGTATGTAAATAAACTGTTCCGAAATATTTTTAACCTTTCACACAAAAGGACGGTATTATATGTTTAACGTGTGTTTTTGTGTGTCTGTCTGTGGCATCATAGCTTCTAAACGAATAGACCGATTTTGATTTGGTTTTTATAGGTTATTCCATCGAGAGTGTTCTTAACTATAATTCAAGAAAAACTGTTCAGCCGTTCGAAGAGCATCCGCCCTTTTCTAATCTGTTAAGGGAGTTTTGAGCCGGGAGTGTTTTTAATTTATACTCGTATTCATAACACTATAGATCGCCAATAGCTACTGGACAAAAAAAGAAAATCGATTAATAAACGGAGGAGACAACGGTACTGAGCTGTTTTGTTTGTGTGTACTATAACCATACAGGGTGCTAGTGAACTCTCCTGAAAATGAGAACAAACGATAGTACTAATGATACCTTTGATGATGGTTCAGAAAACAAATATATACTGATGAAAAAATTTCTTTTTTTTAGCATTTTTGAAACGATAATTTCATAAAAATTAATAAAAACCACTGACGCCCGCTTCAAACGACATGCGGGTGCAGAAGGCCGCGCGAGTTTGGCGCCCGCGAGTCTGTTGACCCAAGCGTCAGCTGTTTTTGATTGACGGAGCGCAAAAATGCTAAAAATATAACTAAAAGATTATTTTTTTCATCGGGATCGATTTTTTTTTTGACCCATCATCAAAGATACCATTAGTACTATCGTCTGTGTTCGTTTTCGGGAGCGTTTCACCAACACCCCGTATGTATATGTACATTACTTTAGTTTCATTTTTTCCAATTTTACTGTGGTTACAAAATCCCTAATACATTAATTATTATAAACATACACGACGGCCAGGACAAATGTACTTAGTTATAGCTTTTTTTTGACATGTCCACCTCCAGCTTTACTACAGCTGTTATCGAACAATCTTCTTCTATTCTTAATAATAATTATTTATTTATAGGTACATATTTATTAATCATATTAATATTAACAGTGAAGAAATTTTCGGTAAGTTTGAACAAGTGCTTGCTGAGTGCGTTAAGATGATTATTCTGAATCTGAAGTATATCTGAATGAAATGCACTTTCATTGACGATGGCCAGAAATAATGCGCGCGAGTCGATCCGGCCACTGCCTGTAGACTTATGAATTGTGTAGAGGGTAAATCGGAACATGTTTAAATGCTTATAACGTATTTTATTAAACAATTTTAGGATATTTTACAGCAACCTTATTTTGAAATTATTCTCGAAAGCTGAAATTTACCATTAAAACAAGTATTTCTAGTAACGTAAAAAAGAAGGCAGACCTTAATGAACTATATTGGTAACAAGGATATGTTGTGTCCAAACATGTCCGTATAAAAACATGGACACAAAAATTTGTACGATATTTTTACGAATATGCCTATATATAAAATATATTGTACTAGCTGACCCGCGCAACTTCTGATGTTGATATCTACCCTATACCCGTGATGCTATATACCCTATAGGGTATATAACATCACGCTACGACCATGATAAATGGGCTATCCACCACCACAAGAATTTTACAATTCGAACCAGTAGTTCCTGAGATTAGCACGTTCAACCAAACAAACAAACTCTTCAGCTTTATAATATTAGTAACTTGATTGCTCTAATTGAGTACTTCTGTGACTTTCAGAACTACTTTCAAGACATCTGTCATCAATATAGTGTTTGTAAATTTATATTTGTTGTAAATTAAATAAGTGTGGGTGAAAAGGGTAAAGGAACTCATTTGATGTAGAAATGAAGGCATCGTTAAAACAAATAATCGTAATCATAGTTCAGTCGAATCCTTAATAGGAAGTAGCATGAAGATATAAAAAGCAATCATCAAATCAGATTCAGGATAAACTACATGCAGTACTATGTCGATACTGCATAAAAATATTTTGGTTTCTCAAAAATAAACAGTACATTTCCAAAATAATACGTCTGCTCTAAACGTTATTGTGCCTGTAGCAAGAGATGAAACGCGATGATTAAGCCGGAGTATTTCCGATGTCTTTTTTACTCGTAACAATTATGCGATAAAATCAACAATTGTTTTCTATATTTAAATTGAAAGATTCACTTTTAATAAATTGTATTTTTACTTAAAAAAAAAGACGAAAAAATTTAATTGCAATATATTTTATTTATATATATCCCCTTTGTGTATTTATTTTAAGCAATATGTTGTTGGTATAAACAAAAGATTATTCTAGGTATTTATTTATTCTTACTTTAGACGTTGTACAAGATGTACAACGAAAACAGTTGTGTAACTAAACCAATTTTAGCTGTGTTAATAGGTTTAGTCCTACTTTTTTTGGATTACGAATTGACTATGAAGTCCAAATTCAATTAAGTTATTTTTAGTATAGTTTAGAGAGCTTTGTAACAAAAAGCACAACAATATTAGTTGTTTGAAAATAAATTTAGTTTATGGTGCGTTGCAAGTTGCAAGTCTGTCGTCTCTGTCTTTCGTGTGTGTTTGGCAAATCCTACTAATGTACTAAAAACTATACAGCATTATATTATTTCCTACTTTGCTCTCATGCAGCGGCAAATTGATTTTTTTACATTAGGTAGTAAATTCCAGACAGTTGAACTGTCTTGTTGAATTATCTGGGTCCTACCAAATTTATTTTATGACATTCGTATGCTACTGTTGATCTAGCGTATGAAACAAAGTGAAAGAAAATCACTTCCAGTTTGTATAAAATTAGTTCTACAGAAAAATAATGATGCGTTTTTACGCAATTATACCTATATTTTTATAAGTTAATACTGTAAATCAAAGATAATATTAAACCTACACGTACCATACACTTTAGTTCCGGAAAATAGAATCGTATACGAAGAAAATTACGACTAGCAACACCTGGTTGGACATATTTATATAAAATAACCCACCTCTGATTGATAGCCCAGGAAATAGGCCAAATGTTGCCTAGTGAACTAAGTAACTTCCTCTGATATTAAGAGGCCTCATTACCGCATACTTCAGCACTGACAAAATTATATTCTCTTACTAGTTGGCTCAAGATACAACGGTATTACAAAACGATGAAAAGGACCTTTCATTCAGAGAATTCTGTTTGATTGAAAGAGAAAGAACTACATATAATCGTCAGGATGGAAAGGGAGCGATAATGTCCTTAAGTCGATTCTTGGCAATTGTCCACCGGAAGGCGGTTTTTAGCAAAAAGACAACATTGAATTTGAAACTGAAATACAAAGCGAGCCCATTCACTGGCTTGACGAAGACTGAATGTAATTGGCTTGGAAAAGTCAATCCATTACACTGGATGCAAGGTGATCTTTCTATTTGTGATTGTTCCTACCTACCTAGGTTACTTGGAAAATTTGCAATCACAGATACAAACGTACAATCATAGATTATAAAACAGAACAGATGATTCATTTAAACAAGACATTTAAATGAACAGGGACTCTCACGGCCAATGCATATAGCTCAATATGCTACTATAAAAATACCTATAGGTCGCACGCGCAATCTACTGTGTGATTCAGCGTTTTTTACAGTGAGTGATTGCCATGTATAGGTAGTAACTGCTTCGGCACAATGGATAGCATCAATCTGTGCTTAAGACTTGCTTAGGACCTGCCTAACATAACGCGGATCGCGTGTATGTTTCCCGCTTAGTGATCCTCTAATAAAGGAGAGAGCTTATAACGAATTTTGAGAAAGTATTTTATGTCTTTACTTCGTTGGACATATTGAACAGTATATCTTAAATACCATTCAAGTAAGCAGTGGAATATCTGGCAGACCAAGTCGGCACTCATTGGTACTGCGCATAATGTAATTACCGTAAAATATTTCAGCCAAAGAAAGGTGTTTTAGTCCGAATGAGACGGAAAGAAATATAAAGTAGACATATCATCAATACATATAAATAAAATTGAAGTGTCTGTTTGTAATGTCGAAATAATAGTTTTTTAAGCTCATACAGTTATTTGCACGATACCTAAGCCTAAAAATCAGTTTTTAAAAATTTTATCTGTGTGTTTGATCCGGCTAATCTCCGAATGGACCGATTTTCACGAGACTTTCACTGGCAGACAGCTGGTGTTATATCTAAGGGATAACTTAGGCTACTTTTGTTTTGGAAAAAGAATTAGGGTTCCGAGCAAAATATTTAAATAGCCCTATATAAGCCTCGCGGGAACTGCTAGTTTAGAAATTAGTGCCGACCTCAAACATGTGTTAAAAAAACTTTATTTGTCTAAACGCATTTATCTCAGTTTCTACCAATCTGATTTATAAATTTATTTTTATGTTACATATCCCGTATATAAACAAAACCATTGCTTATATAACATCACACTACGATCTCTAGAAGCGGAGCAGTGGATGCAAACTGTAGGGTACATCTGGTTTACTTAAATGTGACTAATTGTTATGATTTGAATTTTGATTTACATATTTAAGGAGGTAGGGCAAAACAGATTTTTTATACTACGTCGGTGGCAAACAAGCATACGGCCCGCCTGATGGTAAGCGGTTACCGTAACCTATGAACACCTGAAATTCCAGAGGACTCGCATACGCTTTGCCGACCCTCTAAAAACTTATACACTCCTTTCTTAAAGAACCCCATACTGTAGTCCCTCGGGAAAACCTCGGCAGAGAGCTCATTTCTCAGCCGGAGCGTTTGCGGGAGGAAATTCCTCTGGAACAGTACCGTGCGCGAATATTACTTTCACGCTACAAAAGAATGCAGTTGTTTTTCTACTGGTGATTAGGGTCACCAAAGCTCGATGGAATGGGATGTTGTAAGAATATTGGCACTGATAACAACTACCATCGGGGGATGGGTATGAATTGTTTCTTTAACTCGAATGAGTTTATATTGCATCTGTATGTATATACTCGTACCTGTATTCTGTAAACTTATAAATAAAAAATATATGCAGGTATAGTTTAACATCTTACAACCAAACTCTAGAGAATTTCGCTGCCGTAAATTTTGCATACATAAAATTTAATAGGTCGACACTATTTCTGACAAGCAGAACCATAAGATTAATGACGTTCTCTATTAAGTAATTTGAAGTTGGCTGCAGTAAACATATACAAGTTTACGAGGACATACTCAATGGTTTTATTACACATAGACAAATGAACATAAACTATCAGCCACGATTAGTTAGGATCGCCATACAAGGTTTTATGGTAGTTTTAGTTTATCGGCCTATTACTGTCTACGAGTGAAGGAACCATTGTTACGATTTAGAATGGGATGGGTTGACCATTAAATGGTAATTTTGTTAAGGTTTGTTTAAGGTAGGCCTAATATATGCTGGTGAAAGTAGGATTTTGTGAAAAAGGCTTTATTTTTACATATTTCATGCCATAGTTATGTTGACGGGAATTAACGCGACCACGTATTTAAAAGGCTGACCTGTGACCACGATCAGTACAACCTGGTCGAAACGTCAGGCAAACCGAAGGTATTTAATACCTTTTAAATACGTGATAGCGTTAATTCCCGTCAAGATAATTATATTATCATGAAACAAGAACAAACCCTATTAAAATGAATTGAAAATGTAATTTTATGCATTTTATATAACACTTTTAGCTTACTCCTAACTTAAATAACACATATAAATAACAGTCGTGTCTAATTACGACGTTTTAACTAATCGATAAGTAAACAGCCGTTCACGACCCGCCAATCCAATAAACATTCGCTAACACAGACAATTATATTATCCGAAGGTAAGTAAACACGGCTCTTGCGCACGACATACATAAAGAGTGTAAAGCCGAACGCGGTCGAAGTTGACACGACAATTGCCGACTGTTACAACTATTAAATCTTAGAGACCGCCCTGCGGCGACGAGTTCAAAACACCAGTCCTCCTTTGAGGTTTTAAGATTTTTGCTGTTGGTTCTTTCCGGATTTTAATATCTTTGTTGAAAACGCGAAGCAATATTGTAAACTTTTAAATATACCGCATGTTTTAAAGTTAACCATGCTATTTACAGTCTAATAGTTGAATTAATAAAAATCAATGTAAAATCGTAGGATTAAGATTGATGCCGAATGTAACCAAATTTTTCAAGACTGTACCTATCCCGTATATATTTGGAGATGCAAGCTGTTGTATTACACACACTCTTTCTCAACTATAGTTTTGGGTTCACGTTCCAGCGGCTGGGCACGTTTCAAGACTCCATATTGCATATGAAAATGACATTTCCTAACTGATAAAACCAATAGCAATTTGTCCAATCCAGAAATCAAACCTAGGACTTCACGATCATAGAAATTATAATGCCTTTGATTGGAGCTAAGATAGCATAGCCATACAATTAAATTTTAGCCACTCCTGATAATTACTCGAGTACTTTTAAGGTGTTTGATTATGTTTATTGAGACAAGACCACTGTACCGTTCCTTCGACGCGGAAGGTCGCATCATCCCTACGCTGCATCCCCGAAATACACACATGCGAAAAACTATATAATATCTAAACTAATATTATAAAGAGGAAATATTTGTGTTTGTTTATAATGTTTTCACACAAAAACTACTGGACCGATTGCGATGAAACTTGGTATACAGATAGCTGGAGACCTGGATTAATGCATAGGCTACTTTTTATCCTGACATTTCCACGGGATCGGGACTTACGCGGGTGAAACCGCGAGGCGCTGCTAGTCTTTAATAAAGCAGAGGCTTCCAAGAACACAAAAAGGGTTTATCTAGAATCCAACAAAAAATTCGCACGCTCGAATTATTTGTAAGATGTTCACCCTGGCATACAATACAATGCGTAGGCGCAACATCTCAATCGCTTGTCGAACTTGTTGCGCCGAAGCAACTCGTAAACCAGCTCGTGATCCTAAATATGTTCACGGTTCTGTACATGTACTAGAATAGAGCTTGTATGGGAAACTCATTGATTTAAAAGCTATTCTAAAGCAGTGAAAGTATAAAGGTGCACAGAGTAGATAGTTATCTACAGAAAGCTCACTCATTGAGGACAAACAAAAAGCAACCTTTTCTACTACGTAATTAAGTGTATATGAGCTTGACAATATGATATCAACTTTGACAAACCACAACATATACGCAAGATGTACGAATTGACGTCTTTGTATGCACTAAATGATATCGACGCTCAGCTGATTCGACTTACCCCGAGATTTGGCAACTGAGGACGATATTGAGAGGCTTGCTTTGAGACGAACTGGATGCTTAGGAATTTAACTATAATAATCTTTAGCTTAGAAAAATAACTTGCGAAACTTTATAATTAGCAACAATGGATAACACTTTGATTTTTCTTTTCACAACAATTACACAACACAAACAACTCCACACAGGCTGGTCGGTGTGGCCCGTTGTCGCCCTCAGGATAGGCTCACTAGTGTTGCCAGCCACAAATAGAAATACATTAGCCAGTTTTAATTATTAACTATTTGAATATCTTAGCTATATTAATATTATTTATTTATATGTGCTCCACAAGGTCACCGCTGAAAATCAGCGCTGTTTGGCGCGCGGCAATGGCCAATTTCAGTAAGTGACGTGCAAGTGCGTGCAAGGCAATTGTCAACTTATTTTTGTTTTTATTTGTATTTCCTGTTTTTCTATTTGAAATAAATACTTTTTGTTTCTTTGTTTATAAGGAACAAAGATTCTCAGGTGGTGGCTACGGATGATGCAGTACATCGTTAGATGTTCCCAAACTACATGAATTGAAGAGACGAGGTAGCCGTAAGAGGCAAATGTTCTAAAACTCATCTTTATGAAAATCTTTGTTTAATGTACAACCGGTAGATTTTTTTCTATGATCATAGTACTTTATTCTCTTTGTTCTCGATTTTTACAAAAGGTACGGGACTCCAATCTTCAATCGGCTTCGATTAAACTTTTGTGCTAATCGCACAATGTCTTTGTTGCAGGTACGTTCATCGCGTGATGACAGCACATTACCAACGACAACGGACTACCATTAAAGTGATATAAACTTATTGTTGGGGGAGCAACAAGTGGAATTCAGTGGTTCGTAGGGTTGTCACTAATATGCGTGGTATTAATAAAATTAATTTTAAGGTTTTACTTAAATGAAACTTTTTTCTAAATAAGTTATTTTAGGGAGAACCTTAAGACTGAAAAAATGTATTTGATTTGTTATGTAGGTAAGCTTTTTATGTTTGTAACTCACTGTTTTATTAAATAGATAGGTATTTAAGTAAGAAATAAGTATTATGAAAAATCTTATTGTTTTATCAAAAAAGTATAAATGTTTTCAGCCGTTTTGAAGAAACGACATTAAGTAGACATATAGACAAATATGCAAAAAGTTATTAATTTATTAATTAGGTATAGGAATATAGGAATTATCTATTTACAGGTTCCTCATAGTAAACATATAGGTAATAAGTTATACATGTTGTTCCTATGTAAAATGCAGTCAAAACAATTATTATAAAAATGTAAATTGCAAAGGGGTACAACCCTATCAACAATGCGCCCTCTAATAATAGGGGTTGGGTTAAACAAACATTTGTCTTGTTGGGCATCGGTGACGCGTTACTTCATGCGCAACAGGTTCTATACAAATATACATCAGTTTGTAAGTGTTACAATTAGGAATTTTCGTCTAAATCTACATTTACAAAAGGAGGATTAAAAAAAAAGTTTAAAAAACTGTAACCCGACTACGAACAATATTAATAATTTATTTCTTAATTAATCTTAATTTTATACTTTTCCGTTTTTTATTGATATTCTGTCTTACTTCTGCTTGTTTGTTAACAATTTAAACATATTTATTTACATGGACAATATGATATTTATACATATTTGTAATGTGCTCGTCAAGACCTTATATTTGATACCAAACATCTCATGATTATCTTAATTTTGTTTGATTATGTCACCGTCCGGGTGATTTATGAATCTATCGATACCTCATTCATCAAAATCGGTTCAGTAGTTAAGGCGCTACGATGGAACACGTATAAATAAAAACATACTCGTACATAGACTGCTGAAATCATTACCCAAATAGTAGTCGGGTAAAAAAAACCTATGGTTTTGTTTTCTCTGGACCATTGGATACATATTGCCTCATAACACTGTCAAAGTCTCATGTACAGTCTCTAATGACTGACATACTGATGTGATGTAATTTTATATTATAGAACTACTAACTACTACTATTTTATATGATAGATTGAACCTAATAAATGTTTCTTAGTGTGAACTTAACTGTTTTGCTATGTTTACATTTATGAATAAACCTGTTTTTAATATTGATAATCTCAACAGTAAAACCAAAGATCTTTGTAGTTTTAACCCCGTTTATGGTCACTACTCTGCCCCTAATGGTCGTAGCGTTATATAAAATAGCTTATAACGCGTAGCTATAAAGCGTATAGGGCAAGCGAGCAGACGTGTCACCTGATGGTAAGTGACTACCGCCGCCCATGGGCACCTGCAACTCAAGAGTCACAAGTGCGTTGCCGGCCTTAAAGGGAGTAGGGGAAGAGGGGGTTAGGGCCTCCGGTAACTTTACTCACTCGGCGAAAAGCAATTGATTTTCTGCCGGTTTTCTGTGAGGCTGTGGTATCACTCCAGTCGAGCCGGCCCATATCTGCTAAAGCATGACTCTCCCATTAGACTATCCAGTATGTAAAACGATTTGTATCCTCACTCCTGACACATCTAGACCCGAACTAAGCAGAGCTTTTACTATGTGCTCTAGAATACGGATAAACAAACATGGAAACATTCCTTTTTTTTTAAATACATGCATATAATACATAAAAACACAGATACCAATGCAAATAGACATATTGAGGCATACAAATATTTGCACTGTTCGAACTATTGAACTCGTTCATATTATTAACTAACAGTTCCAGTACCAGTACATATTTAGATATTTTGCGCGGAACCCTAATTCTTTATTCAAAATAAAAGTAGCCTAAGTTATTCTTTATAACACCGGTTATCTGAAAGTGGAATCACGTGAAAACCGGTTTACCCGTTCCAGAGATTAACCAGTACAAACAGAAAGACAGACAGACAAAAAAAAATTAAATTGATTTTTAGGCATAGGTATTGTGCAAATAACTGTATAAGCATAAAGAAGAGTTTAAAAACTATTATTTTGACATTATAAACAGACACTTCAATTTTATTTATATGTTACAATTTCCAATTAAAAAAAACTTCAGCTTTTTTGTATCAGTACCCATAGATACATGTTTTTTCAAGTTCAAAGTCCTTAATTTATTTAACCTTCATAAAAACAGAAACAACACTCATCAACCAATCACATATTCTGTCTAAATGATCAATATCTTACTTCTAAAACAAATGAAGACGGAACGGTCTGTTAAAAGAAGCGACACGCGAACCTGCGCTTGCGCACCGGACGCGACGATTGTGCGCGCGAGTGCCGCGACGGAAATGCGGGCATTTTGCGCCAAAACATCCGCCATTAGCGCTGAAAAATATTGCGTATAATAGTTAATATATTGCTCAGATATCGCATGCTGATTGATATTAAAATGAGATGTCCATTCCAGATTTGTAGTGACTTTTTAATATTTGTGTGTTTTTGTGTTATTGTTAATGTTAATGGATTGTTGTTTTGCAATTTCCTGCGTTATTTGGGCGCAAAGCTTTCATGCTGTCAGACATCTTTTATTTTTGACATTTGTAAATTATTTTAAAAGAAATACGAGGTATTTATTAAATTTTTTGTCATCGGACTTTGTAATTTCTTTTTTGTTTTATTAAAGCAAACGTTGGCTACATGACTCGAGAGTTGTTAATAACGTGTTTTCTTCCACTACCTGCCAGTATTAACGCATAAAAAAGAGATTACGTGATTTGAAGTAAACACTATCTCTTATGTTTTTTTTAATTATTATTTTCTTAATTTTCAGTTTCCCTATGTTCATTGCCTACTTTTAATTTTAATAAAATAATACCTGACTACAAAAAAGTTATGTTATAGTTTTTACTAAATATTGTTAAAACTAACTTGGTGATTTAAAAGAGAAGCCGTGAGTTTGTTGCCCGATTTCTACTCACAAGGCTCAACAATTTACCATATAGAAACGGGCCGTTATAGATCAATTATCAATTTTGTTTATTTTTAAAATTTTACGTTAGACATAGCAACCTAGTGTTGCGGTGACTCTGTGTGTCTTGACTTATAATTTTAAGTTATAAATCTCGTTTCAAAATTGAAGTTTTCGAATGATGATTAATTTTGTGAAATAAAGATATTAAATTTGAATTTGACACACGGCTACTCACCCTAGATTAAATTTCACAACAATTCTACATTATATTTTACAACAAAGACTGGCCTAATATATAACAAGTAGTAACAATGACAACTATTAACGCAAAATATATGGTCTCTCTTAATAGAATATAGCAATAAATACAAACGTTGAAAATTACAGGTTAATGTAGTACATTGTTACTGAGTGAAAACTATGACAGATATTGACACTAAAGCGCTTCGTAATGTCTCAGCTTTCATGAATTTTCTATTCTGGAAATTGATGTAGGTACGTATGGAATGAGTTGAGAGATGGTGGATAGAAGTAAGAAAGAAAGAAAATATATCTGAACCCGCAACATAAATAACAAAGAGAGAAATATAAACTATAAATCCAAAAGGATTTTCGTAAATTTGTGCGAGCCTGAAAAGGTTACCATCTCAGCATAATGCTGCTCCTAACAAAAACTATCGTTCGCTACAATAATAATAAAAGTAGAATAAATGACATACGTCACGAATATTTAGAACCAAACTAGCTAAGAAGTAAGTGACAATGTAGAGGAAGCAAACGCAGACATTTACAATTACTAAAAATCGCCTAGTGGTCGAGTTTTGACAATAATTCATTAAGTTTTGACAGTACCTATAAGGGGTGTAAGAAACAGCCTACCGTATCTTGAAACAGTAGATTCAGACCAGCATTCAGAGTTTAACATCATTGGAATTTTCTGCTGGAAAATTAATATTTATTTTTTTTTGCTTAAAAGTGATATCACAATGAGTAAACAGAACATTTTACTAAAAAAAAATCGCCGTGTATAACAAATATACTCCAATCAGTTTTTGTTAAAACGATAGTACTAACTGCAGGCGGTTACCATTTTAAGTTCTTCCATATTTGTGTCCAACTATAGTTTGTGTGAAACTGTACAACAGTATTCCAATAAACCATAGCTGTTCCGTGTCCAACAGACTGTCATTGTTCAGTGACAGGTTCCAGGAATGATGCCGCCCGTAATAAACGCGGATGGCTATGTCAGGGTTGTCGAGGTTTGGCAGCGTTGAGTAAAATGTTTATGATTTAATTAGAATATTTGATATTTATATAATATGTCTTAATGTTTACGACTGCAAGAATGACGCTATGATCAAAATGGTTCCCACAAGGGACAACAATTTGTGTAATCAACAAGTACTTGTCGTGCGTTTGGGTGTGTTCTTTGTGTCCGTTCTTTAAATATTTCTAAAGATTAAGTATTCCTAATTTATTGTGAATATATACGACGAATTTCTTTCAATGATACCTTTTAGAAACTCTTTTGGACAATACCAGTATGACAAGGTTTTACAACAAAAAAAACCTGAAGCAATGAACTTGTCACGATAATACTTCTTCCATTTAGGAATCGAAAATAATGTCAGTGACATTATCAGACATTATCATAAGCAACACCCTCCAGTAGCTATTATTCAATTGATAGACTAAATCTAAATAGTAATAAATTCTCCTTGAAATAGTTAAAATTTAACAAGATTTATTGGTTAACCCTAACAAAACTCAATTACCATAGGTACTTAATATAGAATGCACAAATCTATTACAAAGCTTTTGTCTCTAAATGCTAAAATATTCATTAAAGGAGCACCAATTAAATCAGAAAGACTTTATAGATCTCTATTAAAAGTAACACTTTTGGTTTAGGTTCTTCTAATAAAAAAAAATGGACTCTGACATTCTAAAGGTCAGATCAGTACCTGTTAAGAGTCCAATATGCTCTCATGAGGCACTTAAGACACTCAAGTTTTTAGATTAGAAATATGTGAAGTAATTTATCAATTGTAGACATTTATACACATAAAACAGTTAAACGCAAACCCTTGCGAACTGTCAGCCGATGTCATGCAAAAAACAATAATGCTTGAGTTGTTTGACTTCATAAACGCATGTATACGTCCTACCTTGAACTAAGCTCTTCTCGGGTTTTAACGGAAGCTCGAGGTGCAGTAGAAGCGATGCATTGCTAACAAAAGCCATGTAGATGTACTGACTGACGCGACAAGACGGCCTTTACGCATGGTTCATATTGGGTAAAATGCAAAAAAAAATCCAAAATTTTAAATTAATCTTTTTTTTTAAATGCTCTTAAATAAATAAAAGGTTGTAAACTTTATCCATACTTCTTTATTAATATTAGAAATAGGTTAAGTTTGGGAGTTTTAATATACCTAGCGGATGATTTCCGAAATTACTATTCAGTTTAGAAAATTCTTGCAATAAAAACACATTAAACCATTACATTTATAAGGCTTCATATTCACGTTATAAACACCATTTTTTCTAAGAAATCACAACATAATTATGTAATTCAATCTGAAAAAAAAACCACATATTTCTATAAGTTATTAGTTTCGTTACGGAAAAAATATTAACCAATATTATTTTTACAAAAAAGTTCTTATATTTTATTTTTCATGTTTTGTAAACGCATTTGAAATACCTTTCGTTAGTAAAGGTACAATCAACGTACAACCTTTCATTAATAACGGCTATTATCTATATAGCATAACACTACTATTACCGAATATAATTAATTTTTGGCAAGTACCTCCGTGGAGATGTATCAATGCAAGAAAAATCGCGGGTCACGTCAAGTTGTTAAGAAAAAAGGGATGGATTTCAGTACACGATTATTTGTGTGATTTACAAAAAATGTTCTGAGTCTTGTAGTTCTCTGTATCCGTTGATTGTATGAGTAAAACGCCATCAAAATATAATTTATCGCATCGCTTGAGATACGATACAAGGTTTATTGTTTAGTTTTATTTGCAACAGATTTAGCTCAGACAATTGACTTGGAGACCGTAAGTCAGACATAAAACGGATGCCGCTGTCAAAGTTCTGCTCATTGTTGGTTTAGAGTTATTAATTGAAATAACACTGGTATTATTGGAGCGAGAAATTCTAGGGCATGCGTTTGTTATTATTTCTTAGCGACTGTACCGTCTTTGTTACATGAAATGCAGTACGATTAAGATTAATAATTAAGTACCTAAGCGATATTTTTCAGTGTTCAGTTTTGTGGAGTTTTTTTCATATGCTAGTTGATGAAAAGCGGTCATTATGACCTTTGGACGTTTACAAAAATCGGTCATTATGACCTTTGGACGTTTACAAAAATATGTTGCTGAACCTAAAAAAATAAATAAACCTGGAATTATTCCTCCTCGCAGGAATGCGATAAGTGTGTTAAATGGAACAGGAATATTCAGAAATCAGCTGAGAAAACAAACGTAAAAATTCACCCTTGACTGTATAATCCTCGGTAGTATAGTGGTAAGTATCCCCGCCTGTCACGCGGGAGACCGGGGTTCGATTCCCCGCCGGGGAGGACAGTTTTTGTATTTTTTTTTTGTCTCCGAAAGTTTTTAATGTAGCATATTTTAACACCGAAAAATAATTTACAAGAAACAATTTTGAAAACGATGAATATATTTTCCTGATGTTATATTTCCCCAACTGGTATACACAACATAAGGAGGCTATGTTACATAAATAAAGTTACCTACTTCTAGGAACTTTTCTTTGTTTTATCTTTGCTGTGGTATTGAAAGTACAGCAAGCCACGGTAATCGTTGAACGTCGGGCAAGTCATTTGCTGAACTGCCCAACCTTAGAGGTAGATATAACAATTGTTAATGATACTACAACTCTTTAAGAAATCACCACTTATGCGGAAGTAATAAAGTCATCATTGCCAAAAAATTTAATAAAAACAAAATATACCTAACGGTATACCAAAACCATTCCCGTTAAAAGCCACCTAATAAATCATATCATATATTTTTTCGCTAGCCCATCTAATAATCATATTCAACCCACTAAATTGACGCGGGGTGGGCAGCAAGGCAAATTAAAATAATTTACGACCAATTAGCAACCGACTTGACGTACTAAACCCGCGGTGTCGTATGTTAACGACACAAGTATTTTTGACACCGTCTATTTATTATTATTATTGTATTAAAGATTTATTAAACAACATATTTTCTATTATTACCCTGTTATATTGACCATAAACCTCGAATTTTATTTTAAATGCTATTATTAATTTAGTAATTATTGTTTTTGTAATAAACAATACGATCTTCTGACTATTACTAGGACAATATTTTTTTAAATAAACTGTGACGTTTATATTGTGTCGGTAATAATTGTATCGTAAAAGTTTTATTACGGTAACTGGAATAAAGTTGCCGCACGGCTTTAACTAATAAAAACACATCACTTATTCTCCATTCATTAAGACAATGAACGATTCGGTAGTGGTTTACATATTTCTTGGATTAGTAAATTACTAAAATAAATGATCATTAATCAAAGTATATCTATTTAAATAAAAATCAATGTATGTATGTTTGTCCTATATGCATTTCTAAATCGTTGATCGGATTGTGATGAAACTTTAGCAGGGTCTTCTAAGAACGCTCGAGAGAGTTTATGGCCCAAAAAAATCTGGATTAAAAAAAATAGCATTGCAACGCATGCCGGGTGCAGCTAGAAATTATATAAATTCCAGATCATGTATCAACTGTAGAATCGGGATAAAACAGTTACGCAGTTGTCCAGACAATAAAACTTAAGGCTGGACCGGAGCTAAGGGTGTACAAGAGAAAGGTAGTCAGCACTATTAGACAAGAGCTACAGACTTGGTTAGTAGTGGGCCAGAGCTCCAATGACAGGGTGATAAAACCATCAGACCTGTCACCAGGGGTATTACGGTTGATAAGCACCAGTTGCCTTACAATAAGGCGGCCCGTGTGGTTGACGTGACAAACCGCTACCGTAGATTGCTGACCTTACACCGCTTCTATTTTCAAAATTTAAATAGAACATTCTAGAAACAGTTCTAGTTGGGCTTGATGCGACGGCTTAAAGCTACCATAGCTAGGACTCATAACATGTGAAGTTAGGTCTTTATTTTTTCTTTTCTTTTTCAACTCAACGACGGTAGAAGTGACGACGACATATTATGCCATCGTCACTTCTACCCAACAGTAATCGCTATGCTATTCTTGCTAACTCCCGCGTCTGGTAGCCACTTGTCTAACAAAAACAATTAGATACATTGTGAAGCTTGTGTTATTATTGCTTGGACATTTATGACATCCATCTTGCGTGACATTTGCAGCGCACCGGAACACTTTTGTTTCATTCATAGGTGACGTATTTTATCTTCAACCAACGTATGAGGGAGGCTTGGAGATAAATATTATAATCAACTGCTAAATTCTAAACTGCAACTGTGAGAACAAACCGTTTAGGATCTAGAGATTCTAAACATTTCGAGTAATCTACGTATTATGTAGATATATGCCTGCGGACTATATTTTTGGGGTCGATCTTGACCCCGAAAATATTAAACAACCACAAGAAAGGGCACCGGTATTAGCAACGGATCATAAGCCACGGCTATATTTTAACATATTATTATATCTACCTTGTGAAGAAGTGTTCTTCGTGTCTAAGAACATGTAAGTGTTGACCACGAAAAAAAAAATTGAGTTATAATTAATCTAAGACTCCGGTGTTGCCATTATGTAGCAGGAAAGTCTTTGTTCCTATATGTAACAAACTACAAATTATACACTTAAACTTTCCTCATGAATCACTTTGTCTATTAGTGAAAACCGCATGAAAATCCGTTCAGTAATTTTTCAGTTTATCGGGAACAGACAGACAGCCAGACAGACAGACGCGGCGGGGGAATTTGTTTTATAATATGTACTGATTAAAAACTACTTCTTACAATAGATATTTTTTTGTTTGTTTTGGGACGAGATGATGTTGACGTCGATGATTTAGGTTTTGTTTTCAAGTTTAAGATTAGTACCTCGGAGACCTAGGAGAGCTTTGCTCGGTAGCTTTTAGTAAAATCGTATTTTTTGTAAAATTGCATTTTTACAGGAAATACAACTATGCAGTTGAACTTAAAATGCAAAACTCTATCTGTATACAAAATCGTTGAAGCCGTTTCCTAGATTCAGATTACATATATAAATATATATACTATACAAGAATTGCTTGTTTAGAGGTATTAGATTTTTATTGTTTAACCAAATATTAAAACTCAATGTTTTGGCAATAGTTATGACGTCATAACTCATTAGTTCATAGAAATTTCAATAGAAACATATGTTGTTTTACTAACGACTTCACTTGAGAGTCAACTGCCGTACCTTTTGATTGCGTTTCTAGAAAAAGGGCTGCATTACACCGCTAAACAAACTCTTTTACATGCAATATTTTGGTTAAGAATTACAAGACCTCAAAGATGTATATTGCCTTAATGAGGTATTGTCAAGTACAATCAAAGATAATAATCGTAAGATACCGTTTTATAGAATTTTTATTGATAACGTGAAAGCTCCCAATAGTTACTGAACAAAACAATGAATAGAAAAGCGGTTGACCTCCAAAACGAGCAAAAGTTTCTGGACTTCGGTGTTTTTACCTATTTAAATATAGATTTTTAGGGTTGACAAAGTTAAGAAAATACTAGTGAGGATAGACACCATCGGAGATAGGTACATCATCATTGGTGTCTTGCACGGTATCTAGTTCTTGACAGGCCGTTTGTTTCCTTATTATATTAATATGAAAATATATTTAATTAGAATAAAATCTTTCGTAAGTAGTATTAACATTTATTAAGGACTAGCTGAACCGACAGACGTTGTCCTGTCTTAACTATCAATATTTAACAATCGCAGAAACTGACAAACAACTGACAGTTATGTCAAAAGTACACACATTACATTAGAAAAGCTAATGTGGTCGTTAAGTTTCATAAATTTTTTTAATGTTTTCTTTCATAAGAACCTTCTTCTGACAATAACAAACCCAAAAAAAAAAAAAAATTGCGAAATCGGTGTAGCCGTTCACGCGTGATGCCGTGACCAAGGGAAATAGGAATTCATTTTTATATATATATAGATATACGGTTCAACACACGTAGGTATGTTTTCGAGGACTTTTCTGGCGATTCCGGCAGTGCACCTCTTGACACGTACGCTGAAGGTTGCTTCACCCTAGATAAAGATCTGCCATCGGGTCCGAAAGTCGGGCATCCCCAAAATACACAAGTGTGTGACCGTAGACCGTATGTCCATAATAGATATGAAAATGTGTGTTATGACAGGGCTCGCCGAGTAGGTTAGCACATTACAAGGTAAGGTCTTAGGATGGGTGACCATTCTTAACACATTGAGACCCCGCCGTGACTCGGAGGGCACGTTAAGCCGTCGCGTCGGTCGTTCGTTACGGGTAGTTGGCGCCCTAAAAAGTCCGACAACCTGGTCTAACTACAGAACTTCGATATCGCCTAGTACTGGGGTTGTAGAGGTCTGATGGCAGTCGCTTCACGTAAAATATCGAAGTTCGGCGGTATCGCAGTTGGGCTGAAACTTAGTTGGGAAAAGGCGCGGAGGATGTTAGGATAATTTCATTGCATCCCTTTCCACAGATTACTTTCAGTTCACCACCGATTATCTGACTTTATAAATATACTACATTCAGCTTGTTATTAATAACAATAGATTAGGCGCACATTAAACGCAGCTGCCAATGATATTATGATGTAGAGTTGAATCGCGCCACCTTACTGCCGAGATCATTCATCATTTCTCTTCTATTTTGTTTGGCTACTCTTTGAAATGTAGTCGTGATGAACGAGAATGGACTGATTTGAAAGTACAAAGACGTGGTACCTACATTTGGAATGTTCAATGGATATTATATTACCAACATTAGAAGCGACTGCGCTGTAGATTTCGAGCTTTTATTTAAAAGTATTATTGAGCGTTATATAAATCTGTAACTAAAGTTAAAAAAAATAATTGTACTCTGTCTAAGGCCGCCTGTTGTACAAATTACTTATGGTAATTAGTTACTTATTGTAATATATATCTGGTATACAATAAAGAGGATTATTATGACACAACTATCTGTTTACGTCACTGTACAACAATAATAACCAACAGAACAAAACTAGGACAAAGATTCTTACTTTATTAAGCAATATTTTTTTACTTCAAAAAGTCTATAAAATTCATTAAAATACACAAGTTACTGCCCAAATTAAAAAACAAGGTGCTAACTGGCTGCAATCGTATCACCCATCTACTGACATCCAATTTTATAGATTTTTTTTGTAAATGTGTAATTCGATTATAATGCGATATGGAACACTAATTGGTCTGATGAAAAAGCGGAGCAGACCCTAAAAACTCCATAACTATAGCATGCATATGCATAACCATTTCGTCTTTGCTCTCGTTTATTTTTCAACAGTGTCCAGGCGGTCTTACGATGGCGGCAGAAAGCAGCAATTTTACTATAAGGCTTATGAATATCGAAAATTTGTCTTAGAAAGGTAATTACTTAGGTATGCTTCAACTATAGGTGTGCATGTAAACATCCCTTTATGGACATACACAAAGTGTCTCTTAATTTCGCCTCCCCCGCAGACGAGCTTCACAAAGTTGTATCTGTTAGTACCGTTAGCAGATAAATGAAAGCCGTTTTCATATTTGTAATTGTATTTTCATCAACTGTAACTTATTATGTGACCGTGAATCGGTAAACGGAAGGTAGGACGCCCCCAGCCAGATGGACCGACGACGTGAAGAAGGTAGCAAGAACTGGATGCGGAAGGCGGAGGACCGGGTGCTGTGGCGCACATTGGGAGAGACCTATGTCCAGCAGTAGACTATGATAGGCTGATTGATTGATGGATTGATTGATTGATTGAGTGAGTGATTGATTGATTGATTGCGTGATTGATAGTGGGCTCGGACTTCCCGGCAACAGCCAGGTCGAGTAACAGGTATACGACCCCGACCAGCTCGAGCTATTTCTTACACTTCTCAATCCATCCGTGTAAGCAATAACAATCCCCATTCTTCTATTGCCTTCCTTTCTTAACTATCTTTCCCTTTCTAAATACTCCCAATTTTTCTACCTTTAATTCCCAAAGTGCCCAGTTGACGACAATAGGCAATATTAAGTGAGTGGGACTAAATTATAAATAATACGTCTTTGCCTACCCCTTCGGAGATACAGATATGAGTGTATGAATATATGTAATTTATTACACTATTGATAACAATAAAGCTCCGCCGAAGGTAGAGAAATAACTGCTTCAATTTTTTTCTAAAACAAGTGTTTTAAAACAAGTTCGTCAATAACTACTAAAAAGAAATCGGTCCACAAACAGGGGAGAAAGTACTAAACTAATTTGTCTATGCTTATCGTCTATATAAATATAAAAAAAATCGTGTCACGTTGTTTGTTCGCGATGAAGTCTAATGAATCGATTTTAATGAAATTTTGCAGAATATGTGCAATTTGGTCCAACTTGAGAGATAGGATATTTTTTTTTTGTCGCATATTACCTAGCCACAGCAATGCGTGGCCGAGTAGCTAGTTAGCAGCTATTGCTCACTGTGTGCAGTTTGGTCCAACTTGAGAGATAGGATAGTTTTTATCTCAATTTATAGTCACAATATTTTTTATTGCAAATTACTTAGTCACAGCAACGTTTGCCAGGGTAGCTAGTTTATATATAGATTATAGGTGTATGTATCTTTATATTTAACATCTAAACGTATAAAATGTCCTTTCACAACTAAACCAGAACTTTTGTATTAATGACACAGATTTCATTATTATGAAACCATTGATATATGTATTTAGAGTTCTATTTAACTTGTAGATCTTTCAACACATTTTGGCTATTCGGTTTTAAATTGGCGTAGAGAGCAAAATAACAGTTTATAAAAACAGCCATTTTAAATATATTAAGCAATTTTGTTTTACCATAAAATAATTAAAATATACGGATTGGTGCGTTTAAAACAATTAATGGTCACTTTTCTCAATTAAAATTGTTTTAATTTACATAATTTTCAAATTGCTGTACCAATTTCGTTTATCAACAAAATGTAATTAGGTTTCGAATGACAAGTGAGAGAAAAAACACTTTGGCACGTGGTTGATTGAATAAATAAAGGGTCTTTCAAATAGAGCGGGTCGATGTTAATAATCTGTGGCGGCCATTTAGTTTTGGCTGCATCTGTCAAATCTGTTTTTTCTTATTCAGTCACTGATGCCAAATCACCATGGCAAGTTACACGGTTGAGCAGCATGTGCAAATGATAAAACTTTATTATCAAAATGAGTGTTCGTTAGTGCAAACGTTGCGCGCTTTGCGCCCATTTTACGGCAGACGCGGTGGCCCTTCAAAGTCTACTCTCCAACGATTGGTGACCAAATTTGAGACGACCAGTTCGGTAAACAACCAACCAACACCTTTACGTCAAAGGAACGCCAGATCGGCCGAGAACATCGCCGCTGTACGTGAGAGTGTTCAGGAGACTCCGAGGCAGTTGATTTCTCGCCGTGCACAAGAACTCGGCCTTTCGCAGACTTCAACTTGGAGAATTTTGCGTCGGGACTTGGGCCTGCATCCGTACAAGATCCAACTGACCCAAGAGCTCAAAGTTAATGACCACAGACAACGCCGTGTGTTCGCTGAATGGGCTTCGGAACGTTTGGAAGAGGACCCCGATTTTGGCCGAAAAATAATCTTTAGCGACGAGGCACATTTTTGGATGAATGGTTTTGTTAATAAGCAAAATTGCCGTATATGGGATGACCACAACCCACATGAAGTTCACCAGGTGACAATGCATCCACAAAAAGTTACTGTTTGGTGCGGATTTTGGTCTGGCGGCGTCATTGGTTCGTACTTCTTCGAAAACGACGTTGGCGAGGCCATCACCGTCAACGGCGAGCGCTACAGATCAATGATAAACAATTTCTTTTGGCTTGAATTGAACAATATGGACGTGAACGACATGTGTTTCCAGCAAGATGGCGCTACTTGCCACACAGCGAACGACACAATGGACATTCTGCTTGAACGGTTTGAGGGTAGGTTTCAGCCGGATTTATGCAGCAGAGTCATTAAAAATTGGACCTCTCGGATTCGTGCCACCATACGAAGCCGCGGCGGACATTTGAACGACGTCATATTCCATCCATAATGGCATAAATTGGCCTTTCAAATAAAAAATAAATTTCGTTAATATCTCACACACATCTTGTTTTATTCAATTTTAACATCGACCCGTCCTTGACCCTTATAACATATTTTACTTATTTTTATATTTTGTAGGTGGTACTTAAGAATAACCACAAGATTTTAGCGACGAAATTCAGCAAGTACCTTTTAGAGTTCCGGATGGTAATGCGTAGAGTTACAGAACCCCTTGGCTCATCCATAGGGTTGTAGACACAAAAATGATACAACCGGAGTTGCAATTATAGACACGACAGCTTATTTCCCAAACTTTGTTAAATGAAAAATCAAGTAGTGATTTTAGCAGGCTAACCTTAAATCACAAATGTCATCCATATTGCTTTCTGTTCTTTTTCATATTATCTCGTTAAGTACACTTATTCGCCTTATTCTTCAGAGAAAATACCTAATCAGCTTAGAAGAAGACAATACTCGTTAGTATTGTCTCTTCTATCAGGTTACCCATCAATTGACCATGGCAACATTTGAGATTGCACGTACATTTTAATTACCTATACAATTTAATTAATTATTTAATTAATAATTTCCTTTTGAACTTTTTTGCTATCTTTACATTAGGGGAGTTGCATACAAAGGCGCGCCTGCTCTTTTTCACTGCGTCTTGTTTCTTTTTACTTTTGCGTTCCTCCCTCATGTCCCTCTGTCCTCTGTCCAACGATGCGAAGGAATTTTTCTCTTGTTTTTCCTGACTTTATTTACTGACTTTTGTTTCTGTTTATGTTGCCAGCAAATTTTCCACAATAAGGCCTGCGTATTTTAATTTTTAATTAGTATTTCAGGAAATCTTTATTGGAATTAATTACATAAAAGATTATGTTGTTGGAGTTAGCTTTTTAATATCGTTGTAGGTACAAAGTGTAATGTTTCTATCGAAGTCAATTTTACACCTATACAGGTAAAAGAGGCGAGGTACTAGATATAGTCTATTTTGGGAAACTCAAATGTCTAGACAAAGTTACATGAAAAATAACAGAACACGTCGCGCTGAGCCCGGACAGGATATAAGACTGGACTACCGTATCTTTTCTTTCGTGTGTTTGTATCTTCTTATTCTCTCTCTATTTTATCCTCCGATCAGGTTAGGTGATTATGCCTGCCAGGTGCCTTAGATCGTTGCTTCAAAACTGGTTCGTACTGCTAAGAGTTGTGTATGATCATTATGATCAATTAAAATTAACTACCAATCCCTAATCTGGACGTTAGTTCTAGGTTATTCAGCTTCAATTGTATGTTTGTTTGTAATCGATGACAATGCAATAATTCGATTAAAAAAAAAAAAAGTTTAAAAAAACTAAAAAAACACGCTTTTATAGAAAATAGTGTAAATAAGAAATAAATTAATTTCCGATAATATACATTTATTTCTTATTTACACTATTCTTAATCCAAATTTATTAAAATTTATTTTATATTTGTTAGTTGGATTTTCTATAAAATCGTGTTTTTTAAAACTATTATTTATTTTTATGGCATACGGGTCACCTGATGGTGAGTGACTACCGCCGCCCATGGGCACCTAGAACTCAAGAGTCACAAGTGCGTTGCCAGCCTTTAAGGTGGGAATAGGGGAAGAGGGGGAGAGGGAAGGGTTAGGGCCTCATATAACCTCACTCACTTTCTTTCATGATGTAATTCTTTTTTGGCTGTGGGAAAACCTCACAGGTTCAAGTCATATTTTTGATGGGTTAGGGGGCAAACGAGCAGACGGGTAACCTGACGGTAAGTGACTGCCGCCGCCCATGGGCATGTGCAACTCAGGAGTCATAAGTGCGTGGCCGGCCTTTAAGATGGGAGTGCGGGAAGAGGGAGAAAGGGAAGGGTTAGGGCCTCCGGTAATCTCACTCACTCAGCAAAATATAACGCAATCATTGCTTTACTGCCGGTTTTTTGTGAGGTAGTGATATCACTCCGGTTGAGCCGACCCATACGTGCCGAAGCAAGCCGAGAAAAAAGCACTGAACTCGCGTGACCGTCACGCTCAGATGACAAATAGATGTGTATATGTGTGCATGTGTTTTCACTTCTGACGTGCAGTCCAACGACTGACTGTTTTTTTTTATTGATAAGGTACTAAATAGAACAAGAAGAAAAGTGTCTGGGACAATTTTATTGATCGGTAGTGCAAATTATATCTACTAATACAATAAAGATAATGATAAAGATGAAGAGTTTTTGTTTCATTGTTTGTTTGTTTAATCGCGCTAATCTCTGGAACTACCAGACGGATTAGGAAAAACATTTTTGGGAGAGGAGGAGATTAAAGGGAGAGGAAGCTAGGGCAAGGGATACCGCAAGTCTTGGATGGGGAACTGGATTGAGACTGCAGTAGCTCGTAGAGACCGGGGTCGCGTACTCAAATGTCCTGTATTTTCTAGGACAGGAACACCAGCCAGGCCAGGCCAGACTTAAATCTAAGATATTTACCAGTAGGTACACTATAACATACAATCTCCACTTCCTTATGATAAAAAAATGTATCATGCCGAATTTCAGACTTCTCCGTCCACGGAATATATAAAAAAGAGGTAAAAAAGTTTTTCGCTAAATCCTAAGTTTTTTATGAGAATTATGTCAAATTATGTTTTGATATTTGAGAGAACATCCGACCATGATATTTAAAATCGAAATATTTCAGATCAGATTGAATTTTAATTTCAGCTTGGTAATAGGTACTACCTAAACTCAATCAAATACGATAGTTCTAAATATAGACGGATTTTAAAATATATTTTTCCAACTACCCACATAGAAGAAATTGTGCCTCCAAAGATTAGCAAAACCTTTCTAAATAGAACATTGGATAAAGTTGACTCAGCTTCACAAAAGGTAACATCTACCTATCTACCCACTACAGGGAGTAGGTAGCTATCTGTACCACATAAAAGCAGCTAGAATAAAAGCCAAACAAAACATGTATGGAGGCAAGACTAAACATTTCCAAGACGTTGCTCGAGGGGGGAAGGTGCCCACTGGTTTGGGGTAAGAGGCGACATATACTAATAAACAAGTCAAGCAAATTTCAACTTTACAACAACGGCATAAAGTTCAACAGAACTGTACATTCCAGTTGTAATTCCTCTATACAGTATCCATATAAGAAAGACCCGTGAAAACACATTACGTTTCCCCGTTGTCTAAAGTTTTACGAAGGTTTAAAGGGACGCGGAAGATCCAATTTAAATGGTTAATAACGTTTTTCAGCGTTGTCTTCGTGTGTGTGTGCTCGTTTATTTGCAATGAAGCAAATCCGCAGAACATAAGAGAAATATATTTTTCTTTGTAATAGGTATTCTAGCGAGTTCTATTTATAAAATGTTTTTTTTATGTCAGAGTTATAAATTCTAGAAACCTAATGTAGGTACCTATATATTTCATGATATTACAACCCAAGGAGGCTTCCACACGACTGTGAAAAAGGGTTGATGTCAAAAGTCAACCAACTAAGCCACATGGTGGTTCGTTATAAGAAGTCTAGATCATAAAATGGGTCAGACTTATGAATTAGCCGAACGACCCTTGTCTGGGATCACCGGCTTTAAACGAAGATGGAGACAATGAAACCGTTCTCTTTATGGGGTATTAAAATGAGATTTTATTTACAGTACAGTACAGCCTCCATTCCTGGCCAATGAACTGAGTTACAGGTTCATCCAGCTTAGCTTTGTGCAAGACCGTGCTTAACAACTTCGATCACCTGTCACGAATCCAGAGATCACGAGTCCAGTATGATTTCCTCGGTGTCCTCTAAAAACCGGTGTTCTTTTTAATTAATTATTATCTAAACTTACAAATCACAAAGGCAGAAGTAATAACCAGGTTTTATTTTATTATAACACCGTTCAATAAACACAATTTTCTTAAAACGTATCTACAGTTAAAACTATTGAAGAATATTAAAACAGAGCTTCTACTCCGATATCAAGACATTAGTCGAGTTCATCGATCGCATCTCGTTTCATCTCGTGGTACGCAGTCGGTCAGTCAGCGACACCTGTTCCGAACATCCGGTCACAGATACTATGCCTATTGCACTTCTTAATGACTGCTTTCGTTACTACACACTGCAAAGAACTCTAACTGATGCGTTTAGGTTGAAGACTCTAATAAATTTGTTCAGTAACCTAACGTTAACTTGCATAAATGGAATATTAATTTTGAAGTCTGTTTATGAAATTGTTTTCACGTTTGCGTATCTGTTTATTTTTAATGGTACAATGTTAGTTGACTGCTACTTAAACGCGTTAAGGTTGGAACTTGTAATTATGGGTTTCATATTCTATTCTATTTTTAAATCGGCCCAATGACGGCGGGTGCGGCGGCCTATTTGAAATCTTTTTTTTATATAAAATTATCTTTAGGACTTTCGACAGTTACGTTTGCGTTACTTTTAGATTGAAAAAAGTTGAATGATGTAACTTAAACGAGTAAGTTTGAAGTCCGGGTTATTGTCTTGTTAAGTGCTGGCATTTCAGTTTCTATGTTAGTTCTGTTTATAAATAGAAGGACATCTCAAGATCGTTAACGGACAAGCATTTAGTTCGATGTGAATACTTATGAGTGAATATTATTAGAAACTTTTTATAGAGATTGCTGTTTGTTTGTTTATATTATTATGCACTGGTTTGTGTACATATCCTTTATTCTATAGTATGAGTGTGATGTACCTAAATAATATAAAACAATGGGTGTAATAAATTTGTATTTAATTTGAAAATACAGGTTTACCTTAGAAAAGAGCACTTGTACCAACGTCTTTTTTCAATTATATAACATCGGAACTAAGCTTCACCTACATCATGTTATTCGCCAATAAAAAGTACCTACAATTCGTCAAAAATAGAACACGGTAAATGGCAATTTGAAATTTCAAACGCAGAACAATACCCACACATCAGCGAACGACAATAGACGTGACGCAGCATTCCAATTCGGTGCGCTATTGTTGAATGCGACGCTCTGATTGGCTCGTTGGCACAATGGGCCACGCCTACCACACAATGCCCTATTGTCGTGGCTGGGGCGCGCCGCCCAACAGTTCTTATATTTATTCAATAGACTAGTACATTTTCTGCGATGCTTGTGGTAAAATAAACTACTACTAGTGTTGTTCGTTTTTCTATCCCAAATTGGATTGTCATTAAATGTTTTGATTTCAAACTTGAATTTGGGTGAGGTGCGGTAGTGATTCTGTGGCAATGTACCTATCTATATAATTATTCCCAGGCCTTTGTTTCTCTCTTCGTTTGAATAATAGTATAATAGCGAAAGTTATCGTTATTTTATAAAAAAAAGTATCTGGATATAAGTGTGGTGTGGTAGTTGCAAGGTCTATTTGGGTAACATGCGTAGATATTGTTGTACATACAAAACATAATATTATTATACAACTACGTTAACAAGCACACACACGGCTCCCTGATAGTAAACAGTTACTCATGCGTCATCCTTTGCGTTATTAGGCCCCATTCGCTTACTTTTAAGGAGCCTTAGACACTGTTACGTCAGTGACGAGTAAAGTAGGTTTAATTGTGACTAAAAGTAGTTTACTACGCTGCTGTTTAGGCAAGATAAACTATAAAACAAATAAAAGCAGTCCCATAACGATAACTCCAGTAAGTGCTGTAAAATAGAATTTTAATAGCAAACATACAACAAAATCAATTCGGGAGAGAGACGATTTTTAAAAGCTAAAAACACATTAAAACGGAAAGTAAACTGTAATAAATTAAAAAAAAAGATCACGCCCACTTAAGCGCCCCAAATGGAAATGGCAGCTACTTATTTCTTCCGTAAAAGCATCGTTTAAAAATTGGTCAGTCGCCTCTTTGTATAGGGATGAGGTTCCGTAGCTCTGAACTAGTTCAATCTTACTTAAATTGATACTTATAATAAAAATTTAAAACCTCTGACGTAAAAATCTCATAAATAAGATAAAACTTTGACACCTCTTTAAGTAGATATTTCTAATTTGTTTTCTGATAACATTAACAGCTATAATGATATGTAATCTATACTTTGAAAGGTAGCAACCAATTTAAAATTTTATGGTTTTAACTTCAACTTACCGATAGATAAGCTTACCTACCTACCTATCCTTTAAAATTCTGAAAAAAAACTTAATAGTGTTTAAATAAAAATCTTTTTAACAAAAAATTAAACCGACGAAAATAACTAAAAAGCAAAAAATAAATAAACCTTAAGTCTTAAGTATTGAGCTTATTTCCATAAACTATCAAATTTTATATAAACTTATTTTGAGTTACCTGATAAAGTAAGGAAAAGTAAACAAAAACACTATTCGTTCCTATAATTTTCGAGGGTTCCTCTCAATTTTATCAGGATCTCATCATCAGATTTTGACTTCCTTGACATGGGACCACCCTTGAGGTATACCCTATCTGACATAAAAAAAAATAACAATATTATACGGTCGAATTGAGAACCTCCTTTTTTTTTCGTCGATTAAAAATGGGGATAATTAGGTACTGCAAGTAAAGTAAACAGAGATATATCTACCTATGTATAATTGCGAGACTTGGCCCGAAACAAAATATCAGTTAATATAATCTATGTACCAATTTATATGTATAGGTATGTACTTGTATTGTTTAATAACTCATACTCCTGGAACGAAAGATATATTATTTGTTTTAAGTACATTCAGTAGGGACTTAACCTTAATAAGTAGTCCCTGGTACACGGTACCCAACTTGGTAGGTAAAACATTCACCAAAACAGCGATAATGTTGCAGGGAGCGCCTACAAATGAAGATTAGTGTTGCTAATGGCACCATTTCCCGATGTTAGTACCCGATATTTTTATGTCAAATGTACGTAAAAAGATTCAAGACCGTGTAAATTGATGTCCACTTTTTAAGAATTTATTTTTGTTGGTTATTTCTATCTAAAATAATTACATTACGTAACGTAAATTGTTTTTCTACCAATTACTGAATGATCATTAAATGAAGGGGGAAATTTTATATTTATGTAAGTAACAAAGCACGCAACCAATGTCTTCATAATTATATTACGAGTACTTACGTAGAACCGATTCTGTTGTCTATTCTGTTGTAATATTAGCCTTTGATATTTCCAAAAATTATTAACAAGTTTAAGGAATTGCATAGTAGTGCGATATGAGCGCGAGAACATAAGCCAATTTGTACGTATAACAGTGTCTACTAAACTCCAGTTACCATTGGGAACACCACAAAATTTACTTCAGGCATTTTAAAAGGTATGAACTTCATCATGTTGAGCTACAAGTGTTTTGTCTACAGTTATAAATTCAATTTGAATTACAACTACACAATTAGAATTACTTGTAAGTATTGTACAACCACTTTAGTCATAAAGACATGAATTTTGACGTATGATCTTATGGCTTCCTTTAAAAGAGTAAGGACTATTAAAATCCGTCCAGGTATCTCAAATCAATATTATATTTTATTCATACAGGTTATAAAAAGAAATCATTCCCGTTTGGTGCCTTATCATAGCATTCTTAACCCTAGAACCAAGGGACTTTTACAAAAATAAAATTTACAGTCAAA
The DNA here is from genome assembly GCA_949752705.1 of Callimorpha dominula. Taxonomy (NCBI): domain Eukaryota; kingdom Metazoa; phylum Arthropoda; class Insecta; order Lepidoptera; family Erebidae; genus Callimorpha; species Callimorpha dominula. Next base: position 6,143,471 of record OX457010.1, on the reverse strand, counting down.
AACGGCACTCATTTTGTACAAATTTGAGCTACGTGATACGTTTAAATTATAACACAGACATAATTTAAAATAGCCTCATTATATAGTATAAAGTTACTATTACACACTGACAATCCAACTTTCACTATTAAACAATGAAATAAATCAACTTCCATTTACAACAAACACTATTCATTTTTCGATAAATTAACTAACCGTTTTGTAAGTTCAATAGGGTCATGTGAACCGGTGATGTAGGTCTCTTATGTTATAGTAATGAATGGGCGATAGAGGTCAACGTGCACTGGGTATGTTTGATGACAGATAAGATAATTAATAAAGTGAACATGCAGTATCTAATTAACTGGTTGGTTATGGTACTTACGTGCTGATATTCGGACGAAATGCAATTAGTTTTCCTTCTGACTTACACTAGGTTGACTTATTTAGCTACTCAGATCAGTCAAGTTTTGGTTTTTTTTTTTTTTTCAATTATGCATATAATTATACATAATTATGTAATATGTGGCATTGTAAAAAAATTAATAACATATTTTTAACCCCCCTCGTAAAAACGAGGGGTATTATAAGTTTAACATTTAACTTGTACCTATGTATTTATATGTCTGTCTGTGGCATCATAGCTCCTAAACGGATTAACAGGTTTTGATTTAGTTTTTATTTGAAAGGTGACTTGATTGAGACTGTTCTTAGCTATAATTTAAGTAAATCTGTTCAGCCGTTCGAAGATCATCAGCTCTTTTCTGTTCGTTGATGGGATTTTTAAGTCAGGGGTGTTTTAAATTTTGAATTTTTGTTATATTTCTGTATGTGAAATCTTATTTAGGGCCGTTTGTGCACTTTTGCTATAGGGAAAAATCACTGAACTCGTGACCGTCATGCTAATAATAAATACATAGATCCACTAGAGGGCGCTAATCTAAACATTGAGTTCTGTCAGCTCCGTATTAGTTAATGTCACCAACCTGCGAATATGACGTTTTAAGTTCGTCGTTTCGTTTAAGTTTTCACTTCTGTCGGCAGTCCCATGACTGCCTACTTTTTTTTTATTTCTCATTTGTACTCTGTTAATCATAACAGAGTACAAAAGTGATAACTATTAATAAACATAGTAGATAAATAAATTATGGCTTACAAGCAAATAGTAAGACAGGTGCCAAATAATTGATAAATTTATCAAGTTGGTATTCAAATCAAAAATGTCAGTTACCATATTATGCGGCAAAGTAGTGTCCTAATTACGAAATTTTCTACAAATACATATTCCGCCTGTTATCCCTGTATCTAATGATAATCTTTCAAGGAATTTAATAACGACCTAATTATAAAGGCGGCTGTTTCATCAAAAGCTGGTTTAGATAAAAGGTTCTCTTGTATTTACGCCTACTTTCATATATGTACCTATTTAAATATAAGTAGGTATGTGAACACTTCTGATGTGATATAGGGATGTCACATCAATAAAAAGGGCAAGATATATTGAACTACAAAATTTTAATTTAACTTTTAACTTGACACGCCTCACACACGGCCGTCTGATCTCAAACAAGGCAGAGCCTGTACTATGGTAACCAGACTGCTGATAAACATACTTATTTATTTCTAAATACATACATATTATAGATACATTACACCCAGTCACAGAACAAATGATCATGCTCATCACACAATTATTTGTCATGTGTGGGAATCGAACCCACGACCTCTGGCTTAGTAGCTATTATCACTAATAACTAGACTAACAGGTCAGTCAAATTAAGACTTTCAGTACCTATAGTTCCTTTCTTTATAACCCCCGACGCAAAAAGAGGGGTGTTATAAGTTTGAGGTGTCTGTGTGTCTGTCTTTGGCATCGTAGCTCCCAAACGAATGGACCGATTTAAGTGCGTTTTTTGTTTGTTAGAAAGGTGACTTGATTGAGCATTGCGGGTTGTGGTTTAACAGTTTATTTTGAGAAGTTGTGTATGTGTACCAATCAGCATGAGAACTTTCATTGAGCGATGTAGGAACTGTGGTTCCTAAGTAGTTCAGGCTATCTTGTTTAGATGGCGTTGGTTATATCAGCACATATTATTTTATATCTGTAAGATAACAGCTTTTAAAAAGTACTTAGTGAATAAATATGTAGTAGATAGACTTAGGTAGGTAGATAAATTCAAAATTTTAGAAGCATATCATACAGATTCTCGTATTGTACGCAAATTGAGTATAGATAATTGTTTCCGCACAATTTTTCGATACCAAAGAATCGCTCACTCTATATCCAAGTGATATTTACGCGTGACAGCCCTATTGAGGTAGAATGAGCACATATCTACCTACACATTATTTACGTAATATAACGTTACACATTTCATTGTTTTCGAAAAGGGTTCTCCTATTCAATGTTTTGAGAATCTCCATATTGAAAGGAAAACTTTCAGAATACCCAAATATAATTATACTAGCAGCGCCTCGCGGTTTCACCCGCGTAAGTCCCGATCTCGTTGGAATATCGGGATAAAAAGTAGCTTATATGTTAATCCAGGTCTGCAGCTATCTACATACCAAGGTTCATCGCAATCGGTTTAGTAGTTTTGGCGTGAAAGAGTAACAAACATCCATACATCCATACATTCATACATCCATACATCCATATATCCTCACAAACTTTCACGTTTATAATATTAGTAGGATACTAGCATTGCGTTCAAAATTCGGTCCTTATTTACTTATTTATTAATAATGTATGATTTTATATAACTTTTTACATCGCCGTGTATTTTTAGTTTGTGTGTAAATCTTACAAACCTCGTGATATTTGGCGTCCGACTGTTTACCATTTAATATGATCATATATTTAATATTTAAAATACCCCCGATTCAAAAATCAGAGAGCTGATAATCTTCGAATGGCTCAACAGATTTTCTTTAATTATATCTAAGAACACTCTCGATCAAGTCACTTTTCAAATAAAAAAAAACGCACTTAAATCGGTACATTCGTTTGGAAGAGCTTTTTGTAAGAAACAGTCTCACAATCACTGATATAAACATGAAAATCACTAACTAACAGTAACTGCCAAGTTGTTCGTACCTCTATTCGCACTCAAGTCAATCGATCTTCACTTATTTCTACCCTTTCATAATCCCGCTATTCGACCAATAGTATTGCGTTACTGGTATAACCAGTCAAAAAAATGTCTATTAACTTATTTTTATTAAATAGTGAACTGTGTTATCATCTATTGTAGTTTGGTCCTATTTTTAATAAAATAAAAAAGAGTTTTTGATGTGGCGACAACATATTATGCAACAAACAGACACACAGACACGTTTTGAGTTAAAGATAAAGAAAAGGGAACTTATGAGAAATACGGGCTTTGCTTAATATGGGATCAGACGACCGGGGGTGAGATGTGTCAAGTTATTATTATTATTCTCTTTATTCATTTTTTATCATATAAATTACATTTTTAAATATGTACATAAAAAAATATATATTTAAAAATATAAAAAATAGTAGACCACCGACATCGGGTACAGGGACCAAGATACCGGTGGTTAGGGCTCCAAAGACAGGAACCTCCTCACTATACGGGCCGTGTCGAGAAGAACTGCCTTCTGCATCAGTCCCTTGATCCAACCGTCTAACGCGAGCCTCTGAAGGTGTTGATCGAGGCTCTTGGCTATTAATCTATGAGCAGATATGACAATCGGAACAATGATCGCCGATTCGACATTCCACATATCGACAATCTCGTGAGACAAATCCAAATATTTGATTTGTTTATCTTTTTCAACTTCCACGAGATTCTCGTCATGAGGAACAGCGATATCGATGATCATTGCACGGCGCTCTAATCGATCTATCATTATTATTATTATTAATTGACACGATGGTTTGGATACCTATATATATAGGCATAGGCCTTAGACATACCTTTGAATTGCCTGACGTTTCAACCAGGTCATACTGGCCGTGATCTGTGAACCAATCGCTTAAATTCCCGTTACCCTTTTAGTAGTAACGTGAATTTTGGAATATTTACAGTTTCTATATAGAAGAAGTGCAAAGAGCTAAAATATGTCCTAAAACTCTAAAAATTACGTAAAAACGGCTCAATGAAATTAAATGCGTCCAGTGACAGCTGTGACAGCTCAAGTTATACTGGCCACGAAAAAACCATGTCGAAATTCGATCACCACGCGATCTCTAGTATAAATAAATGTATGTAATAACTTAACCACCTTCAAAGGACGACAGAACTTGTTAACTCCACAGTATAATATCTACCTACTTGCAAATAAACAGACGGTTTACACCGCATGGAAAACCCCTTTGTATATGGAGTAAGTTTCCCATCAAAACTAACTTTATGGGTACGTGAGGAAACGAAAGGGTGAAAATGAACCCGTTATGTGGAAAATAAGGGGTTTCGATATGAAGTGATGTGTTCCCTACAATTTGGAGTTATGGGGGAATTAAATTTTAATACAGTCGGTATGAGATAGGAGGGGCGAATGTTTAATATATGAGATAATAATGTTAGATTTCTTTGATGTGAGTTGTGTAGTTTAATGAAGAAATACGAAGGTACTCATTAGAGTACATAGGGATGGGTTTGACACATTTTATTTATGATAAAATGTGTCAAACAGTTCAGTGTCAAATCCTACTAATAATAATATAAACGTGAAAGTTTGTGAGGATTTATGGATTTATGGTTTGTTCCTCTTTCACGCAAAAACGGCTGAACAGATCTGGATGAAATTTGGCACAGAGGTAGATTATAGTCTGGAATCTGGAATAGTACATAGGCTTCTTTCTATTCCCGAAAAATGTATGGTTCCCGTGATCCCATAGGAAATGTGGATAGATTTTACATACATTTTTAAAACACAACAGTTACCTGTTACACCTAAATGCGAAAGTAAGAGCAAGTGAAGCCGCGGACGTGAGCTAGAACATCTAAGGTCCGCATCAGTCATTATAAGAACATAGATAAATACCTATCACAGTTATCACGAACAGGTAGGTAGGCAGACTGGCCTGTTGGTCTAGTGGTTAGTGACCCTGACTGCTAAGCCAGAGGTCGTGGGTTCGTTTCCCACCCAGGACAAATAATTGTGTGATGAGCACGATAATTTGTTCTGTGTCTGGGTGCAATTTATCCATAATATGTATGTATTTAGAAATATATAAGTATGTAGATCAGCAGTCTGGTTACCATAGTACAGGCTCTGCCAAGTTTGGGATCAGACGGCCGTCTGTGAGATGTGTGGAGTGTGGAGTTATTACTGTAAGTGGTTAAGGGATCTACCTCACAGCAATTAAGTTTGTTTGTTATTTAATAAAACTCACAAAAAATTTAAAGTAAATATCTACTAAACAATATTTTTCGAATAAAATTGAGCGCAACTAATTAAACAAAAAAAATACCAGCTACCATTGCACGGTGCAGAGGCGGAAATGCCACAATGAGACGTGGACTCGCGCGGATTAGATTCAAAGCGAGGCAAAGATCTTTAAATAGATAGGCCGCGGACGCGCTAAGTGATGCCAATTAGCCAGCGCGCCCTCTGTTGACATCGGTTAAGGTGAAGCTCGGCAAGTTCCAATTTTAAAATTTTGGCTTACGTGTAACCTTTTTTTATTGTACAAAAAAATCGATTATAAAATTAAATCGATTTATATTTATTTAGATACCGCGTTTCGAATTAATAACATCGATTTGATAACACAATTATCTAAAGCTTAACTGGAACGCGGATATCATTTTGAACATTATTAAGTCACATTAAATTTCATACTAGATTTTTTTTTATCAACGAAATATATCTGTTTAAATAACTTTAGGTGGATTTGTGGGCTCGATCTCGCATAGAACTTAAATCGGTTACGTTTCTACACCACTAGGTTCGCAAACGAGCACACAGCCTGTCGGTTACTAATGTCTATAAAACCTGTAACACTCTAGGAACCATTAGTAGCGCAGCTTGCATATTCCTAATAACAAAGTTCTGATTAATTGGCTGAAATACAACACGACGTTAGTAGGTACCTAATGCTGGGTTACTACTAGATTTCCTAGTATTTTAGTAAAAGTGATTTCACAATGTCATGAAATTTGTTGTGCCCTACCTTTTCTAATGTAACATATATATTATACAAATAGATTTTAATCCGAATAAACACGATTTAATTACCAGGGAACGTGCGTATTACCTAGTACTCACTATACAATGTGATGTCTAGCATTTTTAACCGATTTCAAAAAGGAGGAGGTTCTCAATTTGGATGTTTATATTTTTTTTTATGTATGTTCGGGCATAACTCCGTCATATATAAACGGACTTGTAAATTCTTTTTTTCTTCGAAAGATGTTTATTCCGAAATGGTCTCACTTAAATTTCGTAAAGATCAGATGATGAGTTTATTTTTATCATGATTTAGGTGTATTGAAGACGTTTGAATACTTTACTAGCAACCCACCCCAGCTTCGCACTTCATCGAGACATCTTCCACAATCATCATCATATTTCAACCAATTTACACAAAACGTTAACAAATTATACACCTAAACCTTCCCGATGAATCACTCTGTCTATTGGTGAAAACCGCAATCCGTTTAGTAGTTTTTCAGTTTATCGCAAACACAGGCAAACAGACAGACGCGGCGGGCGACTTTGTTTTATAATATGTAGTGATAAAAGTTAATTATGTGTACAAATATCTTACGTGAATCTCTATAATGTTGAATTTGCGGTTGTAAATTTTCTACTATACTCGCACTTCTTAATGTGGTCTTACTGTTGGACTAACTTTATTTTAAGTAGAGAGCAAATATGGTTTTCTAAAATGCCTCTCCTGTACAATGGTCTCGAAATACTACTTAAACATTACTTAGTAATCTACTTTGACTGGCCTGTTAGTCTAGTGGTTAGTGGTCGTGACTACTAAGCCAGAGGTCGTGGGTTCGATTCCCACCCAGGACAAATAATTGTGTGATGAGTATGATCATTTGTTCTGTGTCTGAGTGTAATTTATCTATAATATGAATGTAATTAGAAAGTATAAGTATGTTTATCAGCAGTCTGGTTACCATAGTACAGGCTCTGGTTTGGGATCACACGGCTATATGTGTGATGTGTGAAGTTATTATTATTGAAAATTTCACTTCAAATTATCAAAATGTCACAACACGAACATACAGGTAAAATAATTACAAACCAAAGAAAATGTTATCTTTCTAAAATCTCTTTACGGGCAAATAATCTTTGCAACTGTTGGGAACTTGAAGGAGAAGGGACCCTGTACAAATAAACAAGCGAAGTTCAAACAAAACACAGAAACCAATCAAGTAATTGGTTTGCCTCGCATCCGTCTTGCTTCGATAACCTTCGTCAGCGCCACCAATGGGGTGAGAACACCCCTTTATGCCTAAATTATTTTATATTCTTGATATAATACTCATTTAGATTCTTAACCTACCCATTAAGTAATATGTATGTATTATCTTGCTTTTTTTCCACCATTAAAGCGCTCGCTTTAATCGATCGCGGATTGCTAGCAGTCCCCCGCCGCGTCTGTCTGTCTATCTGTTCGCGATAAACTGAAAAACTACTAAACGGGTTTTCATGCGGTTTTCACTAATAGACAGAGTGATTCATAATTAAAGTTCAGGTGTATAATTTGTTAAGATTTTGTGTAAATTGATTAATGTATGTTGAAAATGTCTCTGCTACCCGCGCGAAGCTGGGGCGGGTTGCTCGTATTCGATAAAACATATTCATTGAAATAGTGAAATGAACGTAAGAAATATTGCCAAAAGGACATAACACACACTCGAAATATTCGCCCTGAATTGAAAACTATCTTATCGAAGGTTTAAAAAGAATAACGAAACGACGAACTTAAAACGTCACATTAGCAGGTTGGTGACATTCATTAATAAGAAGCTGACAGAACTCAATGTTTCGATTAGCGCCCTCTAGTTGATTTATAATGTGTTATTAGCGTTACGGTCACGAGTTCAGTGCTTTTTCCCTGTTGCGAAAGTGCACAAACGTGCGTAAGGAAGATTTTACTTCAAAAACTACATCCTTGTCTTCTATCTAAATATGATGAACTATACTTGGCCATTTACATTTTAATTTAGGTAAATTAAGTACTTCATCCTTAAGATCTAAGTATTTAGATAGGCAGGATGTTTTGTCGTTTAACGAAACATAATTATGATGTATCTAGATACAGTTTTTCTTTTAATTAGCGGTGTGTATGCATGTTTGTGTTCTACACAGATGCTTATTTTTCAACGAATTGAATCGGACGGTGTGTGTACCTAATCAGTCGAAGTAGCCGGTGACTATTTCAAAATTGATCAAACAGCGCTGATATTCTCGTTAACTGAAAGGCTTTCTTCTACTACTAATTGCTCACTACTCATTTCTTGTAAGCTAATATTAATTTTTTTACAATCAATATTGAATATAATACAAATTCGTGAGTGGTATTCATATTTACTAGAGATCGTCTGTTGGTGGAATTTCGACCGATTCGACCTGTAAAATTTTGTTGAAAATTTTACCGTCCGTAAGCAAAACGAATCGTTTCTTGATTAAAGGAACGCGGCATTAAATGTCTTGTTTCATTTCCATGACCAGTATAATTTGAAATGTCATTGTATAAACATTTGTACCATGACAGGTCAAAATATCTACTAGACAGAAGACAGAGTCGGTAAAAGTGTTGAAACGACTATTATACTCCAATATCCAAAAAAAACCGGCCAAGTGGGAGTGGGACTCGCGCATGAAGGGTTCTGCACCATCGTAAAAGAAAGATCGAGCAAAAAAAGCAAAATAAAAAACACGTTTCTAGTAAGGGTGCCCCCCCATTGAGCTTTTTATTTATTTTATTTTTATTATTTGTTGTTATAGCGACAACAAATACACATTCTGAGAAAATTTCAACTGTCTACCTATTACGGATCATGAGATACAGCCTGGTGACAGACAGACAGACAGACGGACAGTGGACTCTTAGTAATAGGGTCCGCTTTTTTACCCTTTGAGTACGGAACCTAAAAAAAAAAAAAGTGTTAAGTATGGATACCGGTAAATCACGGTACCATCAGCTTTGTAGAGTACTTGTTTGCTAACATAGTTGTTTAAAAAACAAAAATACTCATTAGAAATACAAATGATCAAACAAAAAGCAATTTACCCTCACAAGGCTAATACAAGCTTGAAACAGGGGTGTCCCCCTGCCCCGACAGATAATACCCCACTCATGTAGGATGGGGTGCGGGGGTACCCCCGAGACACACATTCTTACACGCCTGCGCTCCTGTATGTGGGTCATATTGTCCTCAAAGGAAGGAACCTTCTCCTTGTATCTTGCATGCACAAAGGAATACTCTGAATAGAGCTGAAAGCGAAACCATATTTAATAGAACACATTTATTGAAATGGATAAGCTATGGGAAATAGATATGTGATGGTAAGGGCTTACCATAACTGGACGATAGTAATACGAAGTGGAATTACTTGCACGTTGCTGTAGTACTTTTTAACCCCCGACTCAAAAAGAATTGTTGGTATAAGTTTAACGTGTGTATCTGTGGCATCATAGCTCCTACACTGATCGACCGATTTTGATGAAGTTTTTTTTATTTGAAGGTTGATTTGATCGAGATTGTTCTTAGATCGAAGATCTGTTCGTAGATCATCAGCTCTTTTCTATCGTTATATGGATTTATTAGTCAGGGGTATTTTAAATTTTTATTTATGTAGCTAGTTTTATGGGGTACCTACGACTAAAAATATTCCTCCACTTTTTAATACTTCCTACTATTGAAGTTGTACATTAAAGTAGTGGCTATCTTCAATGGGGTCGTAATATCAGTTGGTTTATGCAACTAAGCTGGCAAACAAGCACACAGCTCACTTTGTGGTAAGCCTGTATAGATTTACTGCTACCACTATACTCTCTTAGCCAGTCTTCTGAAGGGAGAAGTACTTCGCCAGAAATGTGTTGTACGCCCCGTATAAATGACTACTCTTAGTTTTAACCACGTTTGTGGTTACTGCTCAGCTCCTAAAGGTCGTAGCGTGATGATACATACCCTATAACCTTCTTCAACAAATACCCAAAACAAACCAAAAAAAAAATTATCCGATTGGTAGTTACAGTTTAATGCGTTTAAACAAACAAGCAAACAAAAAAAAAATCTTCAGCTTTATCATTACATATAAAACAAAGTCCCCCGCCTCGTCTGTCTGTCTGTTCGGGATAAACTGAAAAATAGGTGTTTAATTTGGTGTATAATTTGTACCCGTGCGAAGCCGGGGGCGGGTTGCTAGTTATTAATATTAACATGACACATCTCACACAGGGCCGCCTAATCCCAAACTAGGCAGAGCCTATACTATGGTAACCAGACATACTTATATATTTCTAAATACATACATACTATAGATAAATTACACCCAGACACAGAACAAATGATCATGTTCAATCTCACAACTGTTAGTCCTGGGAATCGAACCCACGACCTGTGGCTAAACAGTCAGGATCACTAACCACTAGACCAATAGGCCAATTAAGCATTTATTACCATATCTTTATCAGTATAAGTTAAAATTGCATAACTATATATTAATTAAAAAAACGTTACAACGAAAAATTCATCAAAATTCACCCACACAGTGTTTTGAAATCACCACACCGTGGAAAAAAAGATCATAATAAACTCTAATGAAAAAAAAAACTATAAAAATTTTCATTAATCGATGGGAATTAGAAAATAATACATTAATATGTAACATATAGCTCCACTAATTAGCAATAACATACACATCAACAAACTTAATATCAGTAATTTAACCAAATTAGTTGATACAGCCAACTTGTAACTCTTTATCAGACTAATCTCTATTTTATTACGTCGAAATCGTATAATAAAGATGGTGTGTGTCATATAGTGAACCACGGCTGTGTCTTAACTAAAATAAATAGTCAATCAACTATACAAAATTATAATTATAAAGATAAAATTTTGAGTTCCATGTGGGACCGTCGGACATCGTCGTTGAATATTCATGATCAAAGATATGTGTTTTATCGAAATGTATTTAAGTAGTCAGATTAAAAAATGGAGTACTCGCAAACAACTTAATTCAAAGAAAGATATATGTACAATTGCAAAAGAAAACGCGAAAGAATCTACATAGATTTGTAGAAATTAACGATAAATGTAAGTGAATACGCATGTCTAGACTATGACATCTTTTCATTTGTAGATATTTAGCCAAATAAATTTATATTAAAAGAGTAATATATGATGCAGCGCAATACTTAAACATCTTAGAAACAGTCTCGTTAACGAAGTTAACTCTACTTACGCACAAAACCTATACGCTGTCGGAGTAAACCTATTCTAAAGGGTTAAAAACGTAAAGGGTTAGGTTAATATATGAATCTCAGCAAATAATGGACACGAAGTATCCAACCAGATTCTGACCAATAAATCACACAAATATTAGTGCCGTTTAGAAGTCAAATAGGTGCACGATACAGCTTCTAGTTATCTTAAAACACTGCAAGATTTGTGCATTCAAGCCAAGTTAGGGTAGCGGGATCGCTAAAGGTCCACGGGAGGAATAGGGTTTGCGCGACGGCTGCTATCAATAGCATTTGAGAGCTATTGAGAGTGTTTTCAGTCATCTCTTACTGCTTATTATTAGGTAAGTGTGCCAAGCGCTTGATTATCATTATTTTATTATGATTATCAAGGGTTAATAGATATACAAGTACTTAAGCTGCATTGCACCTATTATCGTTATTTCACCGGATTATAATAATTGATTAAAATTAATTTGTGTTTTGCTTTCTCTTGTAGGCACGTTAAAGTCTACGTCGGAATAGGATTAAATTTAAATATCTAGTAATTTTCAAAGACACACTGCATTCTGTGATCAAAACATATCTATTAAAGACTGAAAAAAACAATATCACAGATTTGTTGATTCATAAAGTTTCTAAAATCTTGCCATTTAAGCCAGTAACTTAATTAAGCTCGTAAATAAATTATGTACTTAAATAAAACACAGATATACCTATCCGTTGAAAAAATAAGTGAAATATTATCGTGGTTAGGTAAATAGCGATTACGCTGGGAAGTCTCCAAGGATTCGGATCAGCTGAGTCCCAGTTACTGATCATTTAAATACGTACTACTCTAAGTATTTATAGAACATGGACATTGACATTCACAATTTCTGTGGAGGCATAATTTTATACAGATTCTGTTTTTATGTTCATAGCGTTTGATTTTGTGTTTTTTATTCATTTTACTGAGTTTAAATCCGAAATATAACATTGACAGGAATTAACACGATCACGTATTTAATAATATTACCAACCTTTGATTCCCGTCAATATGATTATATTATCTATCATGGAACCCAAAACTTTAAAAGTTAGTTAAGTTCAAAATTCAATGATTTTCAATATACTTTTTGTATAATACAAAACTATTTTTGTAATAGTTATTTTGTGTTTGTAAATTTCAACAATTAAGGTAGTCTACGGAATATTTTAATAAAACCATTGAAATTCTTGTGTTAAAATTATAAAAAACACAAAAGTAATGATCAGAGGGCCGTGTGTGAGGTGTGTCAGTTGATTATTACTATTCTATTGGGATAAATGCTGTAAAAGGTTTATCCTTAAAAGTAAAAATTTTACAGCATTTATACCTATTATTTACCTACCTATATTATATTTCGCGTTAGAAACTATTGTTTTATTGCTATTGTACCTGCAAATATAAGACGTAGAGAGGAAGTGGGGAGTTGAGATGGTTTGAGAGAAACAGATACCAAACTAAAATTGAATATCTCGGTTATCAAGCTTGGATTTTAAAATTACTATTAATATTCATTAATATAAAAACCAAGTAAGATAATTTTATTCTTAGATTCTTGTGATTTGGTTACATATTTCTTGGACTTGGTTTCTTGCCCCATGTAGTAATAATATCTGTGCATGTCACACGAGTACAGGTTTGGTGGGAAAGGGAGTTCTATGTTGTTCAGACAACGGGTCTGAACAACAATAGAACTCGCCAATCGCACAATCGGAGCCGCACACAATAGAACGTTTTTCTGTGGCCACGCCTTACCCAGCACAATGGGCACAATAACACGCCCAGTTAGATCCAACTACATTCGTGAATAAAGAAAATTTTCTCCACAAATACAAACGTAACGGAGATTGTATTGACTTTTTAAACGCCCTCGTAGATGTAGCGCACACCCACCTGTGTTTCATTGTGGTGTGCGAAAATGATTTCACAATGCCCGGCTATTCACCGCGACACGCACACTGTGCGGCCGGCGCCACACTCAAAGACGTTCGCCGGGGCGGAGCTTAGAGAGAGATAAAACCTCGCCTAGCCGTCAGCCCACGTGCCCGAGCAGGAGAGAACGCTCTCGTCCGACACGCACACATTGGCCGCTAGAAAAGGATGGGCTGAACGGCTTTGTATAGATTCCGCGGGATGAAAGCTGTTATTCTGCATAGACAATTGATTGTAATTGATGTTCTGAATACAACTGCATCGAATTTTTGCTATAAATTGTAGTTTGTGAAGAGTAGATTGGTGTGGTTTGATCAAAATATGATGTTCGATTCATATTATGTGCGCTAAGAGCTCCGAAGGACGGCATTGTTCACAGGGCAGTGACATTAGGTCGGTGCGTCCTTGTCGCACGTGGTGCCGGCGCGGGGCGGGGGCGCGGCGCCGCGGGCCGGGGGGCGGTTATTGTAGCGCGCGCGTATTGTCGGCTCGCTTCGATCTGCCAGCATTGTGTATCGGCGCCGCGCGGTCAGAAGACGTGTATCGCGTTTGAATTCGAATTTCGAATTGCGTTCGATCGCGGAACGTTCGTACGAACTGTTAGTTGAGCGCGGAGTCTAGTACATTTTAATTTGTGTTGAACTATTGTTTTTGTGTTTTGTTTTTTGCTTGTGTGTTTTATTGTTTTTAAGTTTGTGGCTATAAGAACTGTTAGAACTATGACTGTGAGAAATAATGCCAAAGAAACGGTGTGATTGGACAACTTGCGGTGTTTTATTAGTTCTGTTTTATTTATTATTGATTATTTATTAGTTCCCGTTGAACTTAGATTTCTCTGATGTCTCAAAAGACAAGAGGAACAATGGTAACGCACCTGAAGGTAATTAATTTTTATGTTATTCAATATGCCAACGTGCATTTTTTTTACTTTAATTTCATAAAATCAGGAACGACATGTGTAGCTTAGCACAAGAGTAGACTAGATTTTTAAAGCTTCGTTTATAATTTAAATTTAGATATTTTACTTATTTCAAGAATATTTATTCAGTAGAACTGAAATAAAAAATTGCCATCGATTCTGGGGAGTCTTATTAGATGGCAGTCTCATCGCAGTAGTAATGGAAGTAGTTCCATCATATTTAGTAACTAAGTACCTGTTACAAGCAGCACAGTGGTCTAAACTGTCAAATGTGGGCCAAAAATGGATATTATATTCTGGTATAAAGCTATCCTGTATGAATATAAAACCGTGTTGCAATTTATATTTCGGAATACTTTTAAATACTGTTGTATGATTACTATGATTAGTATACAAACTAGTTTTAATTTTTTTTGACATGAATTTTTTGACATTTAATTATGTAATCGCGTTTTTAATTTATCAAAGTTGCCTTTCTTACTTCTACAAGTTGAAACAATCGTTTTTTTTTTATCTAAAAAAAGATCTGTTTTAATTTACTTTAATTTTAATCTTCATGTGTATTAACTTACAATCAAATCTAAATAGAGATCTTCGATACAAAAACCTGACTATTTAACATACCTATCTAAAAACTAAAAACAGAATGATGCAAATGAGGTCAGTGATTCTCGAGTTACATTTTTTAAGCAGACAGGCTGAGGTAGATACGTTACATTTTTTGTATAAACCTAAAGATTCTAATTAATATAATATATCTTTTAAGATAATACTTATAATAAGTTGTTTGAGATATCGGTTTTGTTATATAACTAGCTGCGCCTCGCGGTTTCACCCGCGTAAGTCCTGATGCCGTGGGAATATCAAGATAAAAAGTAGCCTATGTGTTAATTCGGGTATCCAGCTATCTACATACCAAGTTTGATCACAATCGGTTCGGTAGTGTTTGCCTGAAAGAGCAACAAACATCCATACATCCATTCATTTTCACGTTTATAATATTAGTAGGATATACAATTTAAACAGATTAAATAGGGGAAGTAAGGTACAATATATTCAGCTTGAACTGAAGGCACGTGGCTTTGAAAACACTTTCAGTGTGTCGTATTTGTGTTTGTAATTAGGATCGCCAGAGCAACATGAGTAGGACATAGCTGTTAAAACATTAGTGACATTACTGATATTACAAGTGTTTTGTCTTGTATTGTGCTTATTTCACATCTAAGATATAAAAAATAAGGAGTTTGTGCATCTTAATATCACTACATATTATAAAACAAAGTCCCCCGCCGCGTCTGTCTGTCTGTATGTTCGCGATAAACTAAAAAAGGACTGAACGGATTTTCTTGCGGTTTTCACTACTCGACAGAGTGATTCATGAGGAAGGTTTTGGTGTATAATTTGTAGCCGCGCGGGCGGGTTACTAGTTATATATAAAGTATATCTACAAATTTTATTAACATTTTATGAGTCGTCTAAATTCTGAATTTAAAATATATTGTAATAAACTTAATATGGCATGAAATGGTCATAATATGGTCTATATATTTCAATAATGTTTAAACTAAGAGTATAATTCAGATACCTAACGAAATAAAGAACGAAGAAAACGACAGTATATTTATAAAGCGATTAAAAACCTTCCTAATAAACAAAAATTATTACAAATTAAAAGATTTTTTCAAAGATTGCTGATTAAATAAAATAGTAACTTGAATAAAAAAAAAAACGAACTTAACTTGACAATGTAATAATGGGTAAATAAATGGGTCGGTCTTCTCTATATTGCTATACCCCATTAGGGTCATATATGATACTACCTATAAATTATTAACATCTTTAATGTGACATACGTATAATATATGATGCCATAAATGATTGAGTATTGAATTCTGAGTCAGCCTAAGCAACCAGTGCAAACTGATCGAAACGTCAGACAATTCAGAGGTATGTAATATATTTTCCTGATCGCTTTAATTCCCGTGTAAATACATAATTATATCATGAAACGCGACAGTTTAACTAATAATGTCTCCACTATCTGTGTGATATATATTTATTACGAACACAAATTCTAGTTATAGTAATGATCGGGGTAACAGATGTTCATATACCTATAATAAGGTTAATAATTAATCTTGTCATATATTAACACCTGCTACGTATATTTAACCAAACGACAGGTTCTTTAAAAGAGACAAATTTCCCACTATGCACACAATGGACTTTTTCATGGACAATCGTTAATTGGAATCTCTTAACGTAAGAAGCGGTAACAAATGGTAAATTGTGGTAAAGTTACAATTGTAAAATTTTACTGCTGCAGCATTGTTGGTTGTGGTAAATTGACGTCCAAATTACCGCAATTAAATTTAAAAATTAAGTAGGCGGTAAATTACCGTGAATTGATCTGTTGTTTGTCGACATCGTGCTGCGTTTGGGAACTGTTTATTTCGTTCTTAAATTTCATTTAATGATCCCCAGCTTTTATAGTAATAAAAACGTGTCAATTTGTTAACGACACTTTAGGTTTTGTGAATTACGATAGGTTGCGCGAGTGTACGATACTATTTAATTGGTACTTTTTTGTCTTCTTAATGAGGCAAGGATTGATTTTTTAGTCTTGCTTTTAAAATCATACTTCGGCACTTATGGGCCGGCTCGACTCCGCTCGACACCGCGGCGTCACAGAAAACCGGCAGTGAAACAATGCTTGCATTGCTTTTCGCCGCGTGAGTGAGGTTACCGGAGGCCCTAACCCTTCCCTCTCTCCTATTCCCGTCCTTCCTCTCACCCCCTCTCCTCCCCTCTAATGCCCCTCTCCCGTCTTCCCCTATTCCCACCTTAAACGCAACGCATTTGCGACTCTTGAGTTACAGGTGCCCATGGGCGGCGGTAGTCATTTACCATCAGGTGACCCGTCTGCTCGTTTGCCCTTACTTTAAAAAAAAAAAGTTGAAATAAAAAAAACGAACTCTGTATGTCATCGTTTACTGGTCGTCGTTCTCAGCAGTTTCATCTGCGTTTATGGTCACTACTCCGTCCCTAAGGTTTGTAGCGTGATGTTACATAGCCTATAACCTTCCTCAATGAATACTCTATCCAATATTAAAAGATTTATTTAAATCTGACTGATAGTTCCAGAGATTGGGGTGCTTATGTATGTAACAAACAATCAACATCAATTATATCTTCAGCTTAATTATATTAATATAGATTTACCTGTGCAACTATGAAGTTTATATTGTCTACCTTATATATTTATATATGCCTTAGCATAACAATGAGTACTTACACAAGTACAATTAAAAACGATTTCCAAAAGATCCAAGTGTATAAATAACTCAGCATTAATTGTTCACTGCCATCTAAAAAATTAAGGATTAAGGATAAAATATGGTGGTTCATTGGGTTAATTTTATAATTTTTTGAAAAACCGGTGGTAAAAACACTGCACGAAGAAAAATATTGTTGCATTATATTTACATAACTTATATATTGACTGGCCTGTTGGTCTAGTGGTTAGTGGCCCTGACTGCTAAGCCAGAGGTCGTGGGTTCGATTCCCACCCAGGACAAATAATTGTGTGATGAGCACGATAATTTGTTCTGTGTCTGGGTGTAATTTATCTGTAATATGTTTGTATTTAGAAATATATAAGTATGTTTATCAGCAGTCTGGTTACCATAGTACAGGCTCTGCCTAGTTTGGGATCAGACGGCCGTGTGTGAGATGTGTGAAGTTATTATTATTATTATTATAATATTAACCCAATCTTACCTATTTGCGTTACACAACCCTATCCACCCTCTAGTACTTTGTGTATAAGGTATGCGATTATTATATGACATGTTTAATTTATTCATATGCTGTATTTATGTATCTTTTATATATCTATGACATATTATTTTTAATCTATTTCATCTTAATGCACCAAAAACACTGCCCTATGACGTATTCTCTTCATCCCATGGTTGCCTGGTTTTTTTTGAACACCTTTTTAAATCTTTTATTCTATCACTAAATATGTATACAATGCATACCTATACAATGTGTTTTTTTTTAATAATGACCACTAGGAATTTTCTAAGTTGTATCTGTCTGCACAGTGTATAGGAAACTCATTCAGTTGTCGAAAGCAGGGCGTATCACCGCTGCGACGACAGTCATCAATTAGCGCCTCCGTTTTATGAAATACACTTACACAAATATACGTACTTGCTAATATTGTAAATTGTTAACTGTATGTTTGTTATTTGGTGTATGACGTCAAATTCATAAAAAGCTTAGTCGTTTAAGCACATAATATTAAGTTGATACAAATAGTTTTTCAAAATATGTTTTCATTGCAGATCTGTGAAAAAAATACAAGTATCAGATTATAATATGTGACGTTGACAGAATATTTTGTTCTAGATTTTGACACATAATGTATTTTACAAGGAAATTGGAGATGTTAGCTTGTTAATGTTTGTTGAGTGGCGACCACATTAATGTTTGATGCCTATCATCAGCACCTCATAAATAAGAACAAGAATTTATGAACACGTAATTAAATAATTTTAAGATTTTTCATATTCTGCTTTCATACTCTTATTTCGCTGAAAATAGGCTTAAGTTCTTTAAACTTGATAACCTTAATCTATTCACTGACAGCCATGGCTTACATTTTACTTGTATATATGTATATAATAGAAAATGTCAGAAGCAATGTCAGTACATAATAAAAGTAAGTTAACAGTAGTTGGTAAATCTTTTGCTTCTGACCGGAAAGTGCCTATAAAACAGTTTACAATTATAACTTCACAACATACCAAATGTGGTAGTGAACAAACAAGACATTAATAAATCTAAAACCATTTCCAGAAACTAGGATAACTACATCCAATTGTTTTTAATAAATATTATTTTTGTTATTAACCAACAGGAAACGGGCACGCGTATTTATATTAAAACACCGCGCAATGAAAACAGTCGTAAATCCAATCGAATATAAACCTTTGCTTGCCCCGGATGTGAAGTATATTAAAAATGTAACTATTTAACCGAAGACTAAATAGGCAACGTCCAAATATCATAAAAATAAAGATGCGGTCGATTTTAATAACCGATTTATTAGTTTTTAATAAAATATAGGATGTGGTTTTGTCTTTAGTTGAAGTCTTAACTTAAACATTGTGGTTGCTGCCTTTAATGTTTACAGCTTACATTTTGTTAAAAAAAAGTTGTGTCAGTGATGTGTTTTTGAGTATTGATCTTAGTTTTATTTTCCTAAACATTTTGGCAAATGTTTTAGTTCCAAATTTAAGTGCGCAAATCACAGTACACTCTTGCGCCATAAAAATAGTTAAAAATGTTGACTTGTTTGTTTTATTTCATCGAGAAATCTGAAGATAATCTTTCGAGAATATGAAATCTAGCATCTAAGCATATTGCTCTGAAAGCCCAAAAATGTAACAACACTACAAAGACGTAGGTGAAAGGTTATTTAACGTAGGTAAATAATGTTTTTAACATACGTACCATACAGTTGAAAAAAAAAAAAAATGGTAGACACTGAATTATAACATTCTTCTCTAAAAAGAGTATCAATTGATATGTTTTGACAACTGAATTTAAAGGGAGTGGGGTACCTAACTACAATCCTAAGAAAACACATGAAAGTATAAAAAGTATTTTCAACTTTCTTTATTATAACAAGACTAACAGTGGATATTTAGGTTTACGATGCCTTGGGAACCCTTTCGCAATATTAACCGCGATAGTATAATTGTTCTGTGTGGTATCGCAGTATGTTACATAATCGTTATTAAAACTACATGTTTAACCATTGCTGTTGAACTACGAGTCGGTCTCAAAAAATTGTTTTTGTATATGATAGCCAGATTCATGAGGAATAGTATAGGCTATGTAACATCACGCTACGACCTTTAGGGGTGTAGCAGTGACCATAAACGCGTGTGAAAATGTGGGCTGCTAGTAGTGAATAAATAATAATTGTTATCTAGGACATATTACAGATCTCTATCAAGACCCTAAGACTAAGCAAAGCTTGAAGGTACTATGGGATTTAGGGCCCGAATAAATACATACCTACAAAGTATAATGTACTAGCTGACCCGCGCAACTTCGTCCGCGTTTATGAGTTTTCGCCGTTTTTGCAACATTTTTCATTGATGTTTCGCTTCTATTGGTTGTAGCGTGATGTTATATAGCCCATAGCCTTCCTCCATAAATGGGCTGTCGAACACTAAAATAATTTTTCAATTCAAACCAGTAGTTCCTGAGATTAGCGCGCTTTAAAATATTAGCAGATATAGATTTTCAGAACATGAGAATACTTATATTATTAATTTGAAAGTAACTCTGTATGTCTGTCTATCCATCTGTTAGGTTTTCACGCCTATCGCTGAAACCATTTTTTATAAATATTTGTATTGAGAGAAAGGGGACTTTGGAAAAAAACACAGGCTCCTTTTTGTCACGATAATAAAACTTGAAGGTGGTTTTGGGATGCCGCTTTCATGACAGTGTCCTTGTAGGTTCTTGCCTGTTCTTCTCCATAGGATCTACGTATTGGAACAGGCAACTAGCTTCACGACCGACTTATACTGACTGACTCCTACTCCTGACAATTCAAAAAACCTACAGTTTGTTTACTTGAAATAAATCATTTTGATTTTGATTTCATGCTTTAACTAGTAAACGGATCATCATGAAATTGTGTACGAAATACACGTTATTAGGGTGATACAGAAGAAAAGGATATTGCGTTGTTAATATTTTCCCGATTCGGTAATCAAACTCCTCACACAAACAGGTACCAACAGTGCAGTCAGCCAGAATTTAGCAAATTTAGCACTTTCGTTATATGATTGGTGTATTTTTAAATCATATCGTTATAAAAATACTAAGGAGGAAAGAGTTATGCAATATGATGGTAAGCTGTTATCAATGCCTATTGATGTTTGCAACACTATTAGTGCCATTGGTTAGCTGTTAGTGGGCATAATTATTTTAATTATAAATTAATTTTAATTATAATTTTCGAACTCATAGCATGTGGAAGTCCCTGTGAAGCATTTTCACCACTTTACCCTAGCCTCAGTAACGTGGCAAATATGCGAACTGGACCTAGAAACTACACGGTGGTTCATCACCGTTTTGCCCGTCATTTCCTTCATGTGTTACACCCTGAACTTAACATATGCATGAAGGAAATCCCAGAGCTTACCAAACATTGAATAACTAATCTCTAAGGAAAGGCTGTCTAGAATTGTAGTATTTAAACTCGTCGCTGCTTGTGACAATTTCAAAATATCATGAAGTATATATACATCTATCTAGTTCTTAAAAAAATCTCAACGATTTTCATAAAAGGAAGCCGCTGTAACCCTATTATTAAGATTCTTATCCGTCACACCCATCCGATTTACAAGACAAATGTTACCGAGTACCCGACCAAATTAAATAGGTAGGTCACGTCCTCTTGTCATCATTGCGACATTCAGTTGACTCAACTTGCCAGTATTATTGCCACCCTATGTTTGAATTCTTTTTTTATTAATTCTCGCCACGTCGCCCATCTCGTCTTTGTTCGTCCCATTGTGAATACCGTGTGTAATAGAAATAGGAATAATGTGTGCTTGCTGAATAGGATTTTTGTATTTTGTCCTGAGATTACAAGAGAAGTCGCGCTTTGCAAGAATATGGTAGTCGTAATGCTGGGTTTATGGTAAACTGAAAATTGCTTTGACGGTCTAGATCACATTTATATTTTTCTTTTAAACTGTTTTACAAAAGTAACCTGGTTTCCGAAGTAATTATTAACCTATCTGTGACATAGTATACAATTAACTGTAGTAGTAGTTGACCAACTCCCACCCCCGGGTTTAGTACTTCTTACCTACTATTGTCAATATTTACGTCTTTAGAATTAAGTGAGGATTCGGCTTAAAAATTCTTTCCCCCCCCCCCCCCCTACTCATCTTCTTGGTATCTCTAAGACTGGGTACGGCCATTCTACAAGTAAGAGATGAGTACTAACGTAACGGAGTAGAAGTCTATAATTTGGTCGACTCTTTAACCACACTTATAAAATAATTCAATTACCTAGACAGTTAAGAAGAATCAACAGAAGCACGATTACCTTAAAAATAATGATATTTCCGTCCTCACATAATTCACGATTTTAAAATATTTTGAAAGCCACTAATAAATATTTCTCTCACGACTACAAGCGCATTAACACCTACTTAAACAAATTTGAAGAACATTTTATACTAAATAAACTTCGTTGAGGGTTTAACAATAGAGCGCGCCCTTTGGACTCCATCCCTTGATATAATTCGTCGATTTCTGTAGACAACGCCTTCCGTTTCTTTCATTGAATATTCCAAAAGCACAAAGAAGAAGTAGGTTGTAAGTTATAAAAATATAGCGGTTTTGAAATTATATCATCACATGTTTCACTGTAGGTATATACAATATGTTAACTACGACCTAAATATACATTAAAGTTGAAGATCATCTAATGCCTTCATTGAGAATAGCTGCTTTAACATTTACAGCACTTTTTAACAGACTGTTATGATAGCGAAGGCAATTTGATCTCTATCAACCAATCAGGCAGGACGATTCTTCAGGCTTATGTTCCGCCAAATAATTCCTGAGGATGCCTCATGTAGAGGCGAAACACGTACCGAAGTATCACTCCGTGGCATCCTAAAATTGCGCATTACAACTTTAGATGTCCCTGCCGCATCTAAAAAACTACTAAGCAGTACTATTTTTAATACAAATATTACGTATCTATAAAAAACTTATAACTGTTTGCTTATTTTCTCATGTTTAAACTGTATAGGTAATGGTATCCATAATCCACCAAAACTTAAATAAAAAAAAAATACTTTTACCTTCAACCCGCTAATGGACGTTCGCTTGCACCATCATTGTACGACCAAAAGAATTCCCCAGCAATAGTTCATTTAAGGTGTCCCTATTATTTGTGCGGAACCCTTCTATTTGTTAGCACGTGTTTTATAGTTCAATCATTGCACAATTATTGTAGGGCGAACACGGAATGTTAAGGAAGTACCCACTATTGTTTGCATAAAAAACTTGAGTGGGTAAATTAGAATTTATTACGATTAAAAGTGTTAAAAGCTTATCTAAAATCTTTAACATAAAATCATACCCTGGAAAGTCAAATATCAGTAAATGTGGTTTTAATCTAATGTTGGTTTGTAAATATAGCTTTTTGGGTACGTTATTAAGGTCTAAAGGAATTTTCCGAAAAGAGCTTTGAAATTAATCACGGAAACAAATGAAACATAGAATTACAGTCTCAATGTTACAAAGGTGAGCTTATTATCAATTTTATTGGGCACTGTTCCAATATCCAGCTGTGACTAAGTATTAGAGAATTTCCCAACACAAAAATCTAATATTTTATTCATTCCTACTTTTATAAGAAATTTTGTGAATTTCTGGGAGTTTAATGTAATATGTTCTATGTACGCTTTCGTCTAAGTACTTATACATTCTTTTAATGATCTGTTTTACTAGAATAACATACGAAACGATGACAAAAGTTAACTACTAATAAACCGTAATGAATTTCTTATAAGACAATGTTGTAACAGTTATTTCATTACAGGAAGTCAAAACTTTTGATTATAGGTTTCTCAATTTCCGAAACCAATTCAGTTTCAACAAAATAAGTCATACTACTTCCATTATCAGTATATTCTCTTGCTTTCGAACCAAATTCAGTATTAATACAATAAATATTACTATTGTCATTATTTGTATATTATCATAATAACAATTCAACTGGAGGTCATCACTGCTTACCATATAATTTTCATCATTCATCACTTGTAGTGTTCTCAAATGCTTTGTACGTCAAATACCCTTTGTGTGTGTTTTCTACGTGCCGTCTCTTCTCATGGCTGGATATAGAAAATAAAGAGTTTCCTGTACAATTGTCGAGGGACATTCGACCCGTTCAGAGGAAATGCTTCCACCTTTAGAAGACACACGTGTTGAGAAAGGGCTTAGTGTTTTATTGTTCGGTGATATTTGGAGTAAGTCAAGTTCGATTTTATTTAAAATGACATTGTGTAATATATTTACCAAAATATCCTCCTTTAATCTATATTTCTATTTGTAGACGAAAAACTTGAGTTACAAAATTTTTCATAATTATGTTTTTCACTAAAAAGGTACTTGATCCAGAAGTTACATAGGCTAAGCATATTTTTTACCAGTTATAGCTAATCGTTGGTGAACCCAGCACATCTAGTCTGTATATAGGTAAATTAATAAACCTTGAATCTCATTATATTATCTGTCTCATTCTCTCTGTCTCATTGTAGTATCGTGGCATTGGTTGACAATTGAGATTGATGCCCAATACAACATGGCCATTACACCACTCTTACAAAAAATATTTTGGCTGCAATAAAATTCACAAAAAAATTGTGCTCAACCTCTCAGTATCTTTATCTCGGTCTTTTAACAATACTTTATTTCCTTGATATAATATTTCAATGTCTCAAAACGAATATACATCTTTAACAACAAATCTTTAGCAACATTCGTGCTCCTATCTTGTATGAAAACTATACGATGAGTCGTGAGACGAATATTGACAGGGTGTAAAATAGATGTCCATCTGGCTGAAACTATAATGTCGATGCAGATCGGTG
Organism: Callimorpha dominula; assembly: GCA_949752705.1. Taxonomy (NCBI): domain Eukaryota; kingdom Metazoa; phylum Arthropoda; class Insecta; order Lepidoptera; family Erebidae; genus Callimorpha; species Callimorpha dominula. The sequence continues at coordinate 6,118,494 of OX457010.1, read as the reverse complement.
TGCTCCCTATAAATGCTGCTTTTGCAGCATATACCACCCAAGTGAGGTAATTGATGTAAAAGTTTATGTTCGATACAGACGATACAGACAATTATATTAACATGACTTCCTTCGATAAATATAAATCTTGATCTTAAAGGTGTCATAGGTATGAAGGGTGTGGTTATATTTTAAGGTCGTATAGTAATCCCAGTCAAAGTAAAACTCGGATAATGTTTGGGAAATTTGTGATATGAACTTGATTTACCGATTAATCTAATGTTTTGTAAAAGACCGAGAAGATTAATCTTCTCAGTCTTTTACAAAATATTATGCACACCATTCTGTTAGTTATAATGTAGATATTACAAAACAAATGGATATAATATATATATAACATACCTACGTTTTGATCCGTAGGTATGTTATTTATTATTTTCCCGGTATATACTTGTCCGTATATAAAAATAAAAACATTGAAATTTACATAAGAAGAGGCAGTATTTAAAAATGTTCACACGAGATAAATCATTTAAAAATCAGTCCTTAAAATATGCTTACACCTTTTTGAACCACCTAGAATAAGGGTACATCTTAAAACTTGTCATTAGTTGGGGAAAACCTTAAATAAGTTCTTTCGAAGTTTTCAGTAATAATTAATCGTGAAAATTGACGATCACAATGGAAAAACGTAATCTTTTGATTTCACCACATTGTAAATTTACCGGCCAAGTACAATAAAATCTCTTTCAATAGCTTCTACATAAATCTTCTATATATGTGTTTCCCTATATACATAAAGAGTTTGTTCATAAATTTCTCCAAATAAGTAAGATTTATGTGATTTCTTTAAAATATACTTAAATTGACGTCTGAAAGTAAACATGTTGCTACGTCTACATCTGTTTGTTTGTAAAAGAGAAAAATAGCTGACAAAACCAAAATCGATTGACATATTAGTGCTGTAATGTATTGAGACTGATTTAGAATCGAATGATTATATCTTTCTCAGAAAATATGCCAAAAATCAGCTTCAATGTCTGTACAAAATGTACATTACTTCAAAATAATGCCTGAGGTTGTACATAAAATTGTGTATAATATAGTAGGTGTTAATGGCATTGAATCATATGCGTGTTACTTCTAAATATAGTTCAGACATATAATGAAACCTACTTTATAGATTGATAATATCCAATAATCTGATCTATCAGACAAGTAAGTAGTTCTCTCAATACTTATTTATGAAAATTTTATTTGGGGCTAACTATACAGGCCTGTTGGTCTAGTAGTTAGTGACCCTGCAGAGCTTATAGGTCGTGGGTTCGATTCTTATCCAGAACAAATAATTGTGCGATTATAAACACGATCATTTGTTATGTGCCTGGTTGTAATTTATTTATAACTAGCAGTGCCTCGCGGTTTCACCCACGTGAGTCCCGATCCCGTGGGAATGTCGGGATAAAAAGTAGCCTATGCGTTAATCCAGATCTCCAGCTATCTACATACCAAGTTTCATCGCAATCGTTCCAGTAGTTTTTGTGTGAAATCATTACAAACATACATACAAAAACACAAATGTTTCCTCTTTATAATATTAGTCTAGATATGTATATGCTTAGTAATATAATGTTTATTCCTGGCAACGAATTTAATCAGAAGAATATTGGACGAGTTAGAAATGCGTTGAAAAGCATATAATCTCTTTCTAAGTCATTAGTCTCTTTCTAATATGAAATATCGAGGATAGTGCAAGTTATATGGACACTGCCAAAAAATAACTAGAAATCAGCATTCTAAAAACGAATTCAATCTTAAAATTTTTGCGACATGGACCAAAAACACGACAAGACGTATCTGCTTATCGTCTGGATTACAACAGCCATGAAACTTATTTATGAAAGGTTACCGATATCAAAGCGTATATCGTTATGAAGTACAGTCCTGCATCCTGTGGATATTTAGTTCGATGCACGATCGTAAAATTCTTTACTATCTTTATGAACGTAATAGTTCTAATTTTATGGTCAAAAATGTTATATTAATAATCTAACGCGTTTGTTCGGGACTTCCGTCGATAGACCGGTATTCAGAACAGATTTTTTATATCATTGTATTTTTGTGGGATGCAAAAAGTTTTAGGTAGAGCGTTGTGGAATGCCACAAGTTACATAAGTCGTATAATAGTTATAGCTACGTAAATACTTGTTTTTTTTTGATGAACGGAATCTCCCATTGGTCGGAAACCACACAGTTTTCTGTGGCGGGTTCTTATTGACGGAGCCTCAGGTGTAACGTAAAAAAAACTTTGTGAATTCCGTCAGACGTAAATATTGCTACCATACAACTATACAACACACATACCGTACAACAGACAATTACTTAATTTCGTAAAAGTATTAGTTGGTATTTAGAGAAATTCATCAATATTTTTTGATGGATTTTTATTACCCGACTTCGCCAGAAGAAGGGTTATGTTTTTCAAGTGTATGTATTGTATGCTATGTATAATATGTATATTTCTTTAGCACACTCTACAGCCTAAACGGCTTGATGGATTTTAGCTTGAGAGGTGTCGTTAGATTCGTCTCAATTGTGAGAGTAACACTGGGTAGGTATATCAAAATTATGAAAAATGTTTTTTTATTCAGTAAGTTTGAATTTTAGTTTTTTTTTCAATAATCCAATAATGAGAGTTGCATGCAAAATACGTTAATGAAATCATCCTACGTATTGTGACTTAATAGTCACTTAATTATTTTAAAGACAAGCGTTCATTTGGGTGGCTACATTTCTTAAACATCTCATAAAAATACCAATATATTACTTACTTACTAAATCTTCCAATTTCTTTACTTACCATTATGTCACTCTACAGATTTTTGTCAGCTTTACGCTCTTAATGACAGATTTTATGATCTTGAACTATCTGGGGTTCATTTTACACTCAGTAATATCATTGTTTTCAATGTTTGTGTGTATTTATTTAACGATCATTATTGAGAACAGGAAAGGGGATATTGGGGATTCAATGCAGGTATTAACAGATAAATGGAGACTTTAGAATCGAGGGAGTTTTCGGTACTTTATTTACACTTGGGACCCTTGGAGCCCTTATAAAAAAAGAGGATATAATATATTAAGAGCTTTATATAGTATGCCAAATAAAGCTTCAAGGTTTTTATAGCTTTCTTTATTATGTTAAAAATCGTTATTCATTTTAACAACAGACCATACGAGTATAAATAGATTAGGTATATAATATACACTCTCAGAGACGTTACTAACGATGAAACCTAATACTTAATGATTTGCCTGGTACAGGAATCGAATTCATGTTAGTTATTTTTTAGGGAGCAGGAATAAACAAATCCCGTAATACACAAATGTTTTTAAAAAGATTGTTTTAACTTCAGATGTTTGTAATTTGTGAACTAATGTTTTTTTTTTCATACTAATATTATAAAGAGGAAAGATTTGTATGTAAGTATGTTTGTAACGAATTGGCTCAAAAAGTACTTAACCGATTGCGATGAAACTTGGTATGTAGATAGCTGATGACCTGTATTAACGCATAGGCTACTTTCTATCCCAACATTCCCACGGGATCAGGACTTACGCGGGTGAAACCGCGGGGCGCTGCTAGTATTTGAATAAACTGACAAAAAGGTCTGATCGCATATTAACAGGATTTCCAAGAATCAACGCAGTGGAAGACGGGAATCGTTGCACGGGAATATTGATATAGAATCATTAAAATTAAAGTTTTTTTTTATGTAAATATTATGTAAATGACTACTGCCGCCCATGGATACTTGCAACTCAAGAGTCACGAGTGCGTTGTCAGCCTTTAAGGTGGGAATAGGGGAAAGGCAGGAGTATCTGGCAATAAAATCTCAAGTCTTACGAAAACGTTATTTAGGCCCTTGCAGCACTTTAACAAAACGAGCACTTTAATACTTTCACAATACAATAAATAGTTAATAAGGAACAAAAAAATGCTTCCTGAACTTTTGCTGCTAAACCTAAATCTACTCGTATACTTACTATAAACACACGAACACACACACAGTAAAACAACTGATTCAAAGCTTTAATTAAATAAAATATGAATGGTGTCTATAAATATCGTGGAAGACAAGGCATCAGGCATAGTGGCATTGTACTGACTGAACACAAACGGAACACGTGTAATGCATTACCACATCTGGACCGATCGCCCATAGAGAAAAAATCGTATCCAATTTCTGCTCGAATCCTGCTTTTGCTATTTTTTATTACACCCATATGGGCTTTTGCGATTTCATTGATTAGTTTATTGTATTTTTTATAAAAAATACGCTTATGAAAATATTAGCAATTATGTAACAGATTTTGTTCAATTTTTCATTTAAAACATGTATTTTTATGAAAGCAAAACGTACCTATCAACGTTTATTTTTAAACAGTGTTAATAATATTACTGAAGACTTGTGTAGCCTCGAATTCGCGTAGCAAATATTTGCATCTATGAAAATGTCTATGTATCATTATAACTTATATTTTTTGTTACAGGTAAATATAAAATCAACAATGCAGTTTCTACAGGTTTGCAATCTATAAAACCAACTTAATCATTAAAAAAAACTCTGCATATTTAAAACAATATTAAATATCTCGTAATTAATCATTATCCTTAGCTAATGATTCTTGTAAGAAACAGACATGGGAATCAAACCTGCATATGCATATTGAATTACTAGTGGCGCCACCAAGCGAGTTACAAAGACATTTTGTCTCAATCAAGTGGCAACAGACGTCTGCCATAGACAATAATATCTTTGTTCAACATAACGCTCATTGTGGCCGAATCAATTACAACATAATGTGTTCATTGTGTAATGTACGCTAACATTGTCTTAATGCAACTCTCTCAGTATAGTTTTTATAGACCTATTTATGGAGCGGTGAATTTATTGACCAGATATATATTGCTACTGTGCAATAGTTATCGCTTTGCTGCATGGGGCTTGCGTTTGTGACTGTATTAGTATTATTTGAGATGTATATTAAATATCTTTATATGTGTAAAATTTCGTGTCGCCTTGTTTGTTTGCAATTTTAATAAAATTTTGCACACTGTGTGATTTTTGGTCTAACTTGAGAGATAGAATATTTTTTATCTCAATTTATAGCTACAATATTTTTTAAAGCTAAAATTTTTGAACAATATGTGTTACTAATTTAAACAATACGTCAAAACGGCTACATCAAGCTACACGCGTCAAGTATATGTGTTGACCTGTCATTTTACTTGAGTCTATACAATGACAGCTCAAGTTCAAAGTTAAAATTCAAGTTTTAAAGTTAAAAAAAAAATTAATGAATTATGGTCGGATGTCGACCACCAGGCGATCTTTAGTTACATAGTATAGTGAGCTCTTTAGGCAAGCATCTTGTTAACTACCGCAATGGTAACATATGTATGTATATGTTGTATGTGTATGTATGTATTGTTGTAGACATCTAAAAGTGAAAATATCACTACATATTATAAAACAAAGTCCCCTACCGCGTGTGTCTGTCTGTTCGCGATAAACTCAAAAACTACTAAATGGATTTTCATGCGGTTTTCACTAATAGAGCGATTCATGAGGAAGGTTTAGATGTATAATTTGTTAAGGTTTTGTGTAAATAGGTTGAAATATGATTATGATTGTTGAAGATATCTCTGCTACCTGTGCGAAGCCGGGCGGGTTGCTAGTATAATTTACCATAACGACTGAAATTTAAATCTTGCAAGATACCTACACAAAATATAAATATAATCCATAAAAAGTTAAAAAAAAATATTTATAAATTAGGACTTAATTTGCAAAATAAATCGATAATATGTTTATCGGACGTTTCGATTTCCGATTTACACATCCTATATGAATAAAAGTTGTGGAAGTGTTAAAACAATAATATTTTCACAAAGAGATAGGTGTTTACAATGTACTAAAAAGAGATCGTTAACATATCCAACCAACAACACTTGTCACCGGTGAACAAGCTATCATATTCCACTAAAAACTCTAAAAGGTGAACATCAAAAAGAAAGGTACATTGACACCAGTTTGAAATTAGAATAACGAAATCTCGTAATGGACTTAGGGCATGAGAAACTGAAGAGGCACTCATTATTGTGGAGTAACTTAAAACCGCCACATGTGCCACATATCGGCCAAGATTGCGATGCCACATGTGAAATGAAAAAAAAAAGACAAAAATCTGTTGTCACTACTCCCTAAGGTACAAACGACGGTACGAACAATGACACTCCGATCCTGTTCTCAAAATCGATTAATTTCAACCCTAACATGAATAAGATAGAATATAAAATCGATAGTTGTATTTCGATATTATGGTCGATTTCTTTGGAACACGGGTTGTTTTGTGATCGTTTTTTTTGTTCAACCTTCCGTAACCTTTAGCCTGTGACACGGATTGTAGATTAGGCATATTGTTGACCTTTTTTGCTTCCATCTTACTTGCACGTGTAGTTTTGTTTTTGTCGAAACCCCTCTGAAGAGCTTTTTGTTTTTATAGGGAGTTGTACAAGATTTGCATGTGTGCTAAATGGCTTTAGCGAGTTTTTGGATATCGTTTATGTCGTGTCCCATGGAACTTTATGAAAAGAAACCATTCGTTTTGGATATAAAATGGCGCATACTTGAGGATTTAAAAATCACTGTGTGATAAAATTTTAAAACATTAGAACGGATGAGAGTAGGTTTTTTTTTTTTTTAGCTAGTGGTCGGGCCACCATGTCGAAATTCTATCGAGATATATAATAGAGCTTTGTTCAAGATAGGAAAGAAACTGTTCCAACATATTGTTTATTGATAACACTTATCTCGGAAATAGCTACTAAAGAAAAAAAAGAAACCCTTTTGTCAAACAGAGAAGAAATGCTACTAAGTGATTCTTCTGTCTCCTCTGTCTTTGCCTGTTTCATGTATAAATAACTAGCTGCGCCCCGCGGTTTCACCAGCGTAAGTCCCGATGTCGTGGGAATATCGGGATAAAAAGTAGCCTATGTGTTAATCCAGGTCTCCAGCTATCTACATACCGAGCATTGCAATCGGTTCAGTAGTTTTTGCCTGAGAGAGCAACAAAAACCCATACATCATCACAAACTTTCAAGTTTATAATATTAAAGTAGGATATTACAGCATTACTTAATTTACTGATTATGATATCATAAATCAATAATACTTTATTTTCTAATCATACTCAGTGAATTTATAAAATCAATATAAACATTAATAAAATAGGAATTTAGTGGCAAAAGTATATGACAAACAACAAAAGACAAGATTCTGTAAAACAAGAGATAGTTAAATTCATCGAATCTCAAACATATTTTGTTGAGAACGGAAGTTTTAATATTGTCGGTGTTCGCCCAAGCGTAGCCGTTGACAATATTAATGTTTTATTATGAAACAATAAACAGATCTGGATATTTTTATAAAAATGTGTAGCAAACCGCTTGACCGATGCGCGGTCAACAACCAACAACGTTTACTGAACAAAATACAGGCACAAATGCTTCTATCGCCAAATAACTACATCAGTATAATATACGTTTGATAATGTTCAAATATTCATAAGCTTTTTAATATGATTTAGTGCAAGTTCAAAGCAATAACGACTTGTTTCCATAAATTCAAAAAGCTCAGGTACTTGTATGTAGTTTTTTTAGGCGCCAAAATATTTCTAAACGTTCTTGAACATTTTATTTTTAACACCAACGATATAATTACACTCGTTCCGTTATTTTTTGGCATCTATTTTTATGCCGTTTGCACGTGTATGTCAAAATAGCCAGAAATATTGTGATTACTATAAATCACGTAATTATAAAAAAATATATATACTTTTTGCGACAGTCATGATTGTACTAACGCTATTGATGGTTGAAAATAATAATTTTATAATAATGAAAAAAAAAAAAATTATATAATAGTAATCATAGTAATCATAGCGTAATGGATAAGGCGTTTGACTTGCGATCAACTGGTTGCGGGTTCAAACCCCACCTAGTATTGACGAAATCAGTTATTAAAACAAGCAATTTAGCTTTTCTGGAGGAGTAACACGAATAATAACAAAGTGTGAACCACGTTGCTAGAAGTCTTTAATACTATATTATGCAAGTATTGACAAAATTTATATAAAATGTTGATATCGATTTATATATAACAAAACATGCTTTAACGCCATCTACCGAAGACAAGCCGAACTACATAATAACTAATAATCCTGTATCGCGCAATGAATATTCTTGCACCGTCAGGGTCCGCCAGACATGATCACCTAGCCTGTCGGAGGATCCTCCCTTTGTCTCGGAATAACAATTAAACCTCCACAGAGACAATGTCGTTAAAACGCGCAAATTAAATCAACATAACACTTGAACACAAAGTATGAATGGTCTCATTAAATAACTTCAATTGGGTGTAAAACGCCGAGATTTCCTAGGAACCATTACCATCCCGAGAGGCCGGTGTCCCGTATAAATCTACCAAGATGTGTTACGAATAAAAATAATAGAATTGTCGTGTCTAATAATATTGTGGCCGTTTCCGTTCGCTCGTTTATTTCGGTTTGTGAGAGCGAATATAACATATTAACGTTCATTCATGAGTGTGCGGTGTTCTGTATTACCATTAGTTAGTTAATGTCCTCTAAAAACTGCCACAAATGGTCTATTACAGCACATTCGTGTGGCGATGTCAATAACGCTTTTGTGTTGTTCTTTTTTTCTTTTTAAATATTTTTTTTTTCGTTTTTGAGAGAGATTTCTAGAGATGTTTTCGTGTTTTTAATATGTTATATAGTAGAGTCATAGACAACTTTCATAGGAATGAGGTATTATTGCCAACTAAGTTATACATACATAATCCTTGATTTTCCCCGATCCTTACATTCATTCATAGTCATATTATATATAACGAAATTTCCTGTTTGCTGAACTAACCAGACTGAGCGATGTCCAAAAGAAGTTCCCTCGTAAGTACTAAACGACTAAACCGATTTTAATTTGTCATTAGATTCGTCTTTATTGCGCGATTGTCACTGGGTATATTAAAATAAAAAACTTGTGCGTCTCGAGACGCCCGACAGAAGTGATAACTTAAACGCCAGACAGACTGGCGCCGTAACGCGTTACGTAACGAAGCCGTTTACCCTCCCATAAGAAGTTATCACTTCAAAAAAACGTGTGCGTCTCGGGACGTCCGACAGAAGTGATAACTTAAACGCCAGACGGACTGGCGCCGTAACGCGTTACGTAACGAAGCGGTTAACCCTTCCATAAGAAGTTCTTCACTTCAAAAAAAATCAAAATGGTGTATTTTTGGCGCCAAAATTTTTTAGTGTCGTCTAGAAAGTAACAAGTCTTTCGACACGGATCTTGATAGATTCCTATATCAATTTTTACTTTCGATACAACATATGAGACCGGTAACGTAACTAACGTGTTTGTAACCAAGTTTATTGTTAATGGCTGATAATTTAAGGTTAGCGTTAATTAGTTTCAGTGTAACTATCGGTCAACTGTTATTAACACTTTATAACAAAATCGTTTCGTAACCCAGACGTTTTATTACCTATTATTTTTTACGTCGGTGAAATTTATTTCGTCAGTGTAATAGATGTTAATTATTGCTATAACAATTGGCGGGTTTTTGTGTGTGGTTTTTTTAGTACATATATTTTTATAAAGGAGTTTTATATAAATAAAGGATTTTTATAAAACTCTTGATTTTGTATATTACTATGTTTGTAAGAAGTAAAGGAGCTTATCGCAAGCCAACGCAACAACAATAGGGTTGTCACTCGCGTGTTGACAATACAACTTCCAATCTATGTCATTGTTGATTCATTATATATGTATACGAACGAAAAAGCAACGCCTTGCATCATTTAACCGCGATTTTCTGTAAAGGTTGCGATTTAGGGGATGGGGGTACCTATCTACCTATTTCAGTAAACATTTTCCACCTCATTAATCTTACAAACACTAAACGTTTGTCAAATGCGAACAAAAATATAGATATAATAACAACAAAAGCTAAAAGTAACAAAAATATCAACATCAATTTTATTGTTGTCATAAATAATCTTGTATCTAACGAGACACTACATTTGCATCCTAAGCCTGCAATATCCAAACAAATCTCCGGGATATAGCAAAGAATGCATAGAAATTCCAAATCCATCTCGGCTATCAAGGGAGTCTTAATCCATACGAACGATGTGTACTGATAGAACAAAACAAATTCTGAGGTATGACTAATGGTTAGGGATGGTACGATTCCATTTCGATAATCGAATTAACCATTCTAACTTTTAAACTTTCGCGTTCCAAGATATCATAAAATTATGTATATATACGGGAACAAACGCACTCACGAACTTTCAATTGGGAAGATGGTTTCAAATTACCTATAGCGTGGAATCCAGTGATAAAAAACATGCCACCTCGCTTTTATGCACATGCAGATAATCACCAAAATAAGGACACATCGGTTTGCTTACAAAACAGGGACACTGTTAGTATAGTATGTGAGGTATATGGTGAAACAAAAATATCGAAAATGTGCGGGTGTATGAAGATTCTTTCTCGACGACAGAGGGCGTCACCACTGATCCAGTCAGCCTGTGACCACGGCCAGTGCAAAATGGTCGATTCATTAGGCAATTCAGAGGTACGTAATACTTAATTCGTGATCTCGTTAATTCATGTGTACCTACCTATACATATAATTACACACTAATAGAATCTACATGACGCGATCACAGCCGAGGTCACAGGCTGATTGAGCCTGTGCAACCTGGTCGAAAAGTCAGGCAATTCAAAAGTGATTGCATTATTCCCGTGCATATACATAAGTATATATCATTTAACGAGAAAGTTGAAAGTTAGTACATGTAATCTATGGCATGATATACCTGCATTATATGTATAACGACCCATTTGGTGCAGTGCTAAATCATTTCAGTATAACATCTGGGGTCGTACGATCAACCGGACTACCAGCCGGACTACTGCTACTAGACCGTAGGTTCGATGTCATGCGTGTGCTTACATTGGTGTGAACTATGTATAATATGTAGGAATCTACAATAAAATGTATCTTAGTTAGTTAGAACCTACAATTCAAGCTATGATTAGTTTGGGTCTAGATACCTCTGTGTCATGTGTCCCAGATGATTATTATTAAACCACAAAACTCGGCAAGTATTATTATTATATTTATAATTTGGCTATAAAAACTATGCCACCAATTCAAAGCTATAAGTTATAGCCTATAACTCCCATTTATTTAATTCCGGTTAGTAATTACGAATACAACTTAGTAGCTGAACACATCGGACAGAAGTCTAATCGATTCTTGAAGCATCGATTTGAAAGTAGCTATAAATATATCGAGTCACAAATCTAGTCTCGTCACTAGAAAGACTGTAACAATAACGGGCTAAGATGATGGATGCTGCCGGTGGCCAACACAAAAGAAAATAAAATGATCTCAGATGTAGGCGATAATTCATACAAAAACAATAATAAAGGGGTAATTTTGTCTGAACAACATTGTTCTACGTGATTTATTTAGTGGTTGCTTTGTTCTTCGTTGTATATAATGTGTTAGAAAAATATTTGTGTAACTTAGTTTTATGTATAGAGAAATTCTTTTTGTAGTTTACTTTGTTTTATACACAAAAAATTTAACAGTTTTGCTTTTTCAAACGCTTTTGATTGCGATCATAACACCTTAATCTTCTGCATACTCTTTTAATATACGTTTGAGTATTTTTTTTTTAATATTAGACACCTAAAGAATTTAACTTTCGTGTTAGTTTCTACCGGACTATTTAGTAGTTTACATTGCATATGGCAACACATTTGGCCTGGTAGCAAGCAACTACAGCACATTAGCTGATAAAGTTTACCTCAGTCTTCAAAATATTGAACACCATTGGTACCTAGTATTACCACAATCGACCGGTTCGAACCCAAGTAGAAATCTGATGAGCGCTCAGTCATAGCCCTTGTGAAAACCTCAAACATAAAAAGAGTTACTTCCAGACAAATCCAGTATAGAAAACACTGGTTGACAATAGGTACATAATTTAAATATAATATATAAAAGGGCGGAACTTCCTCAGACGAATTATGAGTTAAGCGAAGTTGCCATTGCATACTATTTCTTCCCCACAGGAGTGAAAATATTATAATATGTCATAAATTTGAACTAACATATTTCTTATCAATAACGGTTTCTCTTATAACTTCTTAGAAAAATATATTTTTTAAATAAAGAACATTTAGACAATATAAAAAAAAAACACTGTTATCATAATCTATAACTGAATATTGGTTTAATTTAATATTCTTTAACAAAAAATAACAGTGATCGCATAGATTAGGAATAAAATAAAGTGAAAAAAAGAATGCTACGAAGTACGGATAGTTTATTGTTTATGTTCGATAGAAACATATATATGAACTAATACAAAAATACACCATAATCTGTTGGATTAGAAGAAATTAAACAGTGCAGTGCAATAAAAACTTCATCCTTCTAAGAATACAGAGCACTTTCGCCAGTGTTGAAGTAGGACGGACCACTTCTGTTTTATTGTTGGAGCCATATTTTATGACTGGATTGTGTACAGATTTAGATTATAAAGACCTCTTCACGCGTACGCGCAGTATAGTTGCGAAATAGTAGGTATGTGATCGAGCAAGAATAAATCACAGAAATGAACAGACTACTTTTACCGACTAACTGTCATCTTTTTTCGATATTTTTAATAATTTATTATACTCGTACATCTTGTCAAAAATGTAATAATACTGGTAGAAAAATAAATTAAATAAAAAAGAGTGAGTGAGGTTACCGCATGCCTTAACCCTTCCCTCCCCCCTTCCACCCTTCCCCTGCTCGCACCTTAAAGACCAGCAACGCACTTGTGACTCACTTGTAATCATTTACTATCAGGTGACTCGCCTGCTTGTTTGATTGACCCTATATCATAAAAAAAATTGTTGCAAAATGTCTTTTCGTTTTGTATTCTGTTAATTGTTATTTTAAGCTCATATTTTTCTAACTTTCATGACAAAATTTAATACTCTTTACTACAATACTCTGTAATTGACCTTTATGAGCCGTTTATTCCATTTTAGGTCCGAATAAAAAGAATGTATATTATTAATACGATTTCATGTTTATTTCCGTGTAAGATCTCTTCTTAAATCAAATATTAATATTTTAGATTAATTTTAACTGTAAATCGTTATAATGTCTATTAATAAGCAATTATAGCGCAAACATCTGGTCATAATTTTCAAGCATCAAGGACATTTATATTTGTCCACTCGACAACAGCTGTTGCGTCGCCGCGATTTGTTGTTTGTATGTAGATGCCTTAACGTTGTGAGATGGCCGTGCGCACTCCAAGCGTGGTGTTCAATCATACGACTGCCTGCTATCTTTGAGATTATAATGAAACTTTTATGACTTCAATTTTCGTTATGAACAAAACTTTGGTCGGACAAAGATCTCTCATAAGTTATATGTATTTTATATAGTTTGAGCTATAAAATTTTATCTATTGTATTGATGGTTTATTTCTTATAAATGCACGTTAACAAGCGTTCTGGTTTAATATTGCAGAAAGGTTTATGTTGATTTATTTTAAAATCTATATAGAGACCGGATGATGGTTTGATTCTTCACCTGCATAGGCAAATTGCAGAATCATAGTTAAAGGAAACGATGCTGTATTATAACATGAATAATTTGTTATCAAAATGAGAATAGATCGCTAGAGAAATTAATTACAGTCACAAATAACGGTACTTCATAGAAATATCATAATCAACACAAACAAGTTACCTTATTGGCGTATTTATTGATTCCTTAACAATGCAACTCACCAACATTTTTTTGATTTCCAACAATATTTGATTGTTACTAAACTATAGTAATAAAAACCCAACTAAATGTAATGACGATGTAAGTTTGGTAATTGAAAAAAAACATCCAATAAAAATATAATCCGATACAACAATAAGTATTGTGCTACCGGTTGCAATCATTAGAATTGATGACGCCAACGTTACTCAAAACATGGTACAAAAAAATAGGAGAGCCAATCAAGAAAGTACAGGAGCTCACAATGCTATGTCTAATAATGAATAAGATGTGTACAATGACGTATTACCGTGTAATAAAGACGGGGAAGGCAGACACAAAGGTAAAGAACGTAATGATTTGGAAGTGAGTGGATGTGTAAGCGTGAATGCGAGGAGCGAACCATGAAAATTACATGCAGAGCTCAATCGCAGCCGCGCTTTTGTGTTGCACAATGTGGGCACAATGGACGGTCAAGGACTTTATGAAGGACAAAGGGTTATAAGAATGGAAGAAAACATTGAGATTGGTACTAATTCTGAATTCATGTCATGTCCACCAACAGGTAAATACCATTTTTTTAATCATGGTTTTCAAAAAATATAAGTACAGGAAGTTTGAGTTACATTGGTTTCAAGGTGTTACTTGGTTCAAACCACCAGAAAACACTGTTATAGCTGAACATAATAATAATACGATATTAGTGAAATAGTCGCAGAAGGCTTAGGTACCCAAATGTATGAGTTTTAGAAGCGTAAAAGAACTGATAGCTTGAGCCAAAATAACCGGAATTTACTGTATTTAGTAATCCTAATGGTTAATAGTATGATATTACAAAAATAAGTCGTTACAAGTAAACTGTGGAAGCAGAAACAAAACCTAACTTCAACTATAATAGAACTGTTACTATGGAGAACATGGGCAGCTTGAATTATGCAAATTCCATACATGTAAAATCTGTTGTGACTCACACGGGGCATTGTACTGACTTAGAAGCATCAAAGTGAGATCAACCTGAATAAAGGCATCCGCGCTGGACCGACGAAGGGGTTGTACAATGTCGGCGAGGTCCGAACAAAAACTGACATCACAATACGTTGGGCCAACAACAGTGGCCGCTCATAAATCAACCTCAAACAAAAGTAACAATAGTATTGAGGGTACCTTATAAGAGATCTTAGCATTGTGCTCATTCTTTGATGTTCACTAATAAAACCTTTGATTAATATCGTATAGACGGAACCAGTTGGTATGCAAATAATGAAGTTCTAAAGGATTCGACGGTAGTAGGATCACACGTGCTGGGGTCTCAACAAAGAGTAATGTTACATCTTCCTCACAATGCTTTTGTTGATCCCTGTACAGCTAAGTTCAACTTGCCTGATTTAGTTTTTTGTTAATTTTTTTAAGTCAGTTATTTGTCTTGTTAACGCATTCCATTGCCATCCACTTTATTTTTTTTTTTATAATTAATCGCAGACTATGTTGTTTATGCCTATTGGTAACGTAGATTAAAAAAGTTTGCTTGATAAAAAGAGTCAAAAGAATTAAGTGATTATTGACTAATTTCTTGTTTTTTAGAGGTAGTTTTTATCTAATCTATAATTATGGAAGTGTAGAAAAAACCTTGAACACTTCGAGACTAAACAGTACAAATAAACAAATAAATATGAAAGAAAATTTTAAGTTTAGTCGTCTATAAAGATATTTAAAAATAGCTTTTCGACCAATGACCTGTCGATAATTATATTTTTTACCATTCGGCTGTTTTATCATGGTAACATTATCTATCCAGTATTGTGACTCGGCGCTGTCCTTGGAATAATAGAAGGGCTGCTCACCTACAGTATTTCAATTTCATCTACCTACTTGAGTTTCTTTCTAGTTTTGTGATTGTAAATATTATGATAAGTATTTTTTTATTGAAATTGTAAATTAATTAGGAAGTGTTTAACACCCTTATTTTAAGAAAAATAATTGCACCTCGACTAAGACGTACGAAAAGCTTTATTGTTAAATTTAATAGTAAGTATAAAAAATACATTGCTATATTAAGTAAGTACTTGTATTTATTTCAATCAAATACTCAATCCCAAGCTTACAAAAGCATCACACCGTTGGTTCGTTTGCGGCACATTGAACTTGCTTTCCTACCGTTTGTATGGAGATAGAATACTGTATAGATAATATTACCGTGGTTTTATTGTTTCCCATTTTGTCTCGTTTATCAGTTAAATTATGTATAATTTGGGTTAGTAGATATCAGTGTTATCATTGTTATTATTTTGTCACTACGAAGAAACTCTTAATACATTGTCACCTCCAAAATGGGGCAATTGGATTCGTGTGATGGGTCGATAGTTATCAAGCATTATATCATTTTCTGCAGTTATTGTAATACATATTACTATTTATATTAGTAAATTTTTTTGAACTTTAATCTTAGTGAGTTAAGTGTATCACGTAACAGTGACTTTTTTTATTGTTTAAACAATGTATTTCAGGTATGTTTTATTATTAATAAAAATACAAATTCTGTTAATTATGTATTGAGAATATTATCTTTTAAGATAATGTTAAGTTATTTATTTCAAGTTTTATTTGTAGTGTCTTATTTTATACATACATACAATATTGTTTCATACTCAAATTCGCTTAGGTGCCTCCGAGTGCCTACCTAGACCTACTTTTGGGAAACGCAGATTACCCGCGACTCTAAAACTGACCGGCAAATATACCACAATACTTAGTAACACAAGAGTCCCATTTCTAGTGATCCCATTCTCTTCTTTACCTACCGCTCCTGTTTATTGCTATGAATATCAGTCAGAGTCCTTCCTGGCCCTGAAGGCCATGGAAGACGATGCGAATTATTTATAGTAATTTCCTTATAATATATCAAATTCAAATCATTATATTGTCACGGGCTTTCTGTTCAGGTAATATTTAAATTGTTATGATAAGTAGTGTAACTTATTGATTGACAACCCTAGCTTTCGAGCAAACGTACGCGACGCAAAGCAAAATAAGCTTTAAGGCGTTGATGTTAGACACATAATGGAATGCCCAATGTAACGATAGGCAAATGCTTATTTGAACAAGAATTGTATATTGTGTATGATTCAGAACAAGCAATGATACATACATCTAATTTTAAATTTTAATATCTATAGGTACATTCTTTAACCAACCATTTTACGATTATATTTCCTACACAAGAATATTATTTTTAAAAACTAATGTACTCGTATGTATGTATACGTAATACCAGACGTATTTTTTTATTGAAAACTAAACATATGTAGACACAAAAGTCAAATATAACAACATCCGTTTCCTACGCGAATGATTTTTTTGTTATTCTTAATAACAGAGATCAGTCTATAGTTTTTACTAATGTAATGAGTAACTGGATTTATTAGAAATCCAATAAATTTTATGACGAAACTCTAAACATGTTGCAAATATTTAAACATCTTTTGGGTTTGAATAAAGCATTTTAAGAGTAGGTAGGTAGGTAAGTAGTTTTTTTAGAGTAGTATAAACCCTTACAATAGCAAAATTGTAGGCAATTCATTCAATTAGGACCATAGACTGACCCACGTTTGTTATATGCTTTGGTAGGATAAAAAATAAGGTTCATTAACGAGGAAAAAGATAATCAAAGTTTTCCTTTTAATATTCATTAAATCTTATTAATAATTATTATAATAAAATTAATGTTTAATCTTAATGATGATTTTGGTTCTAATCCATCCAATAAAAATCTAGAAATACATCCAATTTGAGTACCAAGAATATAGTTTTAGCAATTTTAATAAAACACAATAGATTTCAGCAATATTGGTATTCAGAAACAGGTAGTAAATTATCTGACATTAACACACATAGTTCTAATATTAATACAATGCACGAGAAAATATCTATTATCTGCAGTAGTCTAGGGCTGTCCTTAGCCTAAACTCTCATTCTGAAATGATGATGATAGAACTCGAATTTAAAAATATTTTTATTTTTTCACCGTGCTGAGCAAGAAAATCATCTTAATTACACATTGATGTTCAGATTTAGTATACTAGAATAGTTTTTATTATCTTATATTTTCCCTTTAGTGACAGCCCTGTCATCACAGTAGGTATAATTTTATTTATCACCTCTTTGTTCTCTGAGGTTTGTGCCAACATCATATTCTATTTGTTCATGAATATCTTTCGTGATAAATGAACTATTGAAATAAAAATTGTTATTTCGCTCGTATTTCTATGGCTGTCCAATTCCCCAATTAATGGGTAGGTATAGATAGAACCTTTATTTTTGGGGCTGTTAATATTGGCCCTGGTTGACAGTAGGACGCTTGGATTCGTAATATGTCATTGTAACAGTCACATACAATGTTTTCAGGGTAATTTTAATTTGTCAAAGTAAAAAAAGTGTTATATCACATTGAGTGATTATAAAGTCAGTCGGAAAGCTGTAATTATTTATTCAGTTGTCTTTTAACTTCTATCTAGCTGTTAATCGATTTATGAGAGCAACAGTTCAAAGGAAATATAATTTTAGTGAAAAATAACTAAACAATTAAATATATGAAAGACAATAAAATTTTCCAACTAATATAAAACTCAAAGATAACATCTGGTACACAATTAAAACGTCAAAAAAATAACAACAGAAAACTTTTAAGAGAAACGTCAACGATAAATCTTTCGTTAATAAGGCGTCGCATAAACAATGTTTTTTTTTCACCATTTTCAATTTGGCACTGCGCTTGTGCGCCATGCGTCGTTGCTTCCTAACATTGACCAATTATTGCACACACCACTCACACCCGCCTTTGAAGTCTAAAACATAAAATTTGTTAAAAAACTGCGAGAGTCATTGATAATTATTTATTATTTTCCTCGAACCCATTTAGGAGTGAAGCAAATTTATTATATTGTGGAGTAAGTGACAAGTGAATGGCGACGACACGGACACCGTGCCAAAAACAATAGTGCTTACGACAACAACTTCTACTGATACTTCTGACATTTAGTCATGTATTTCTGGAGTTACTGACAAGCTCTTTAACATTAGCATTAGTTAATTAAGATCACACAACTCCTAATTTTATAGTAACCTTTGAAGAAAGAACGTTCGTTTGTATTGCTAAAGGATTACAATATATTCAGGAAAGTACTAGAATCATTTTAAATATTTCTATTCAATTAATTATTATCTATTAGTATAAATTTAATATGATTGTGTATATATTTTGATAAACTCTGACCAATTTCTTAAAGAATTCCTAGCTAGATTCCAAATAATATTCATGAAGATAAATTTTATTTTATTTTGATCATTTCATGAAAAACACAAAATGACTTACTTGTAGATATCAGCAATAATGATACTTATATATGATAATTTATGCCAATCTTCAATCTTATAAATATTCGGTGACAAAAATATGCCCACCTTATTACGAAAATTACTTTATATACTTCATATAAAGTTTTAACTGACATTCCAGATTTGGTATGCGTCCAACAAATTTACATCATCCATCACCAACTCATCACAGTCATCATTAAACATCTTATCACTTGACACGTCAATATCATTACGACCTGTCCATTCAATTACAATCAGAGAACTCTCGTGTTTGATCCTATTATTACATACGAAGTACACTAAGAATTTCTTTGGGAAAAATGCTTAGAAATATTATCGAAGGCCTCACAATGGACTCGCGGGACTTTGATGTGACAAGAGGGAATAATCAATGGTTATCGATAGAAACATGCTTTGATGTTTAAATGGAAGTCGTAATGAAACATTAGACCTTAACGTCTAATATTTTGAACTCATAAAGTATTAGGCGATGCGACACTAAAATTTTTGTGTCAAGATTGTAAATGTCGGTGCTCAGTGTTGGATTTTATTGTACAAGCATAATATCTGTTCGTGTAATAATATGCACTATAACATGCGAATATTAATTCAAGAATTTGTAAGCTTATTTATCTTTCGATGACTTTTACAACCCTTGTTACAAGACATTTTGATATAATTTCAGAAACGTGTTCGTTTTACATAAACAATAAAATATTTCTGTTGTATTTCTATTTAATTTTTAATAATCAATATCTTTAAAATGTTGGTATCTACTTATTTAAAAATATGTCGTAGCTAAACACAGACTGTTTATCAAACTACAATCTTAACAAGGCAACAGTGAACCCATCGCGGAAATCGATTCTAATTCGAACGTCTGTATCGGAACCGTACATCGATGTATCGTTATACCGCCGAGCCCTCTTGTTTGTCGGATCGATTATTCCACTTCATCTCACACTTATTGGGTTCAAACAAGTCTATTTCGAAGGCATTGGTTGCGATTGTGACGTAATAATGTACCCAATTAGTCAGTATACTTTTTATAGTCTGTGTGTTAACTGGTATCCTTACATATTTTAGCTTGATTTCCTTTTTTGACATGACACATTACACGGATGACATTCCCAGCAACATAGAATACCTTTTTGTTTTTTTTTTGAGTTATTTACATGTAATTCTATTCAGATCTTCTGCCAGCTTTCCATCCTCGACATGAAATTTGAGATTACCTAAATGTTTAAATAAAAAGTAATAAAGGAAACAAAAGAAAGCGACATATATGTAGGTATTGATAAGCAAGACAAGTTAAAAGACCAATTAACTTTAAATAACAAAAAAAAAACTAATAGGTACATCTTATTTTCAAAGCATATAAGTTTATATGCTTATTAGTAATTGATACTGCACAAAATACTAAAACAGACTTAATGAAAGACAAAATATGATTTTACGAATACATTAATACTGTATAATCATACCCTTACGAGTACAACCTTACATTTACAAGATTCTTAATTTATCTGAAAGCAGTATTTAATAAACAATTTCAAAACCATGTTTAATAACCAACCTATGGATACTTACTTTACCATTTCTAATTGATTCCTCTAAGGAATTCAGTATTTCGTATGGTTTCCGTGTCTATTCATTTCAATAATGTAGTGTTATTGTTTGCAAGCGGTGAAAGCATATTGTTCTACAACAGTGTTGAACAATAGTTAATGTTCGTGACTGTTCGTGAAACGTGTCTGTACTGAACCGTTCGTAGACTATTTCAAATAAATGCAATATTCGATAACTATATGCAGATTTGCTTGTATGTCAAGAACTTTGTAGTCACACTAGAGAAATAATTCATATTTTGTAAATGCATCAAAGAGCATTGTTCCAGGTCATATTGAATCGGCAAAAAATTTACAACTCTCAAATGAATATTAAAGAATATCAAATTTTATAAAAAGGATATAAAACCACTTAAAATTCCACAGAACCGTCAGAACAATAAGAGATCTCAAATCTCGTTCCCCACAGTTTCACCCGCGTTTATAAGGGTAGTAGCATGATGTTACCTAGCCTATAACTTCAATGAATAGTCAGTAAAATAGTCTATCCAATACAAAAAATATTTTTTAATCAAATGGTAGGTAGTTCCAAAGATTAGCGCGTTTAAACAACCAATCAAGCAAAAAAACTCTTTATATATAATAATTTGTGTCACGTCGTTTGTCCGCAATGAACTCCTAAACGAATGAACGGATTTTAACAAAATTTTACACACTGTGTGCAGTTTGATCCAACTTGAGAGATAGAATAGTTTTTATCTCAATTTATAGTCACCATATTATTATATTGCTAATGTCTTAGTCACAGCAGCAGCACAGTAGCCGGGTAGCTAGTATTATTATACGTATATTATCTGATAATAGAAGTATAGCAATCCATTCCAAATCTGATATAAATCAGGCATAACATCAGTAAGTACAAGGTTCAAACAGTATAATCCATATTGAAATGATTCAGACAGGCCACAGACCATAATTACGACATCTAAATACATCAAACCAAAACATGGTTATGTGTTCACCAACATCGATTACACAAACCATTATAATACATTCAAATTTACATCATTTCACACTTAAATTACTGAACGAGCATTAAAACGAAACCAAACCGCAACAAGGCACTTGACGACCCAAAAACCGCAAGTAAACGTAACATTACAAAATAAAGCTGAAATATGTATTAACGTATCAAACAAAACCTTTGATGGCATTAACGGGTTGACAAACACCACAAATTGTGATTGTGACGTCTTGAAAGGGGTTAATAACATCCGCGTAGGTAGGTTGGATTGTGTAATCCGTTTAGAAACGTCTGCAGATTGAGCTATTGTGAGAGATCTGGATTGATTCGAAGTCATATAGGAAACAAACCTTAGTTTATACTATTGTTTTATTATTAATTACTAGAGTGCAGTAGGTGAACGGTTGAATGAATTACAATAGGGAGATTAATGAAGGGTTTTCAGGTGGTTTGAAGTGGAAGTAGTTTTGGCTTTCGGTGAATGACAATTACTTAGGTGCGTATATGTTGAGTACTATAGATCTGTATTGTTACAACTCCATTGTGGAGTTCAAGCTAAATTCGTTTCACTACTGTTCTATTCTCATCTATAGCGTCTTTTAATGCAAAAAAGGGAGCCGCTCTTTCGTATTTCTATAAATATTTTTTTAAAAACATAAATTTTACTAAGCATGTCAAAGTTTAAAACGACTGAAACATCAAATCGATTCACTGAATGGAACTAACTTGCCATTATCATGTAAATACAAACTAAATAAACACTCACTAGTTCTGACACAATTTTTAGGTGCCTACGAGTTATCTGGAAGACAAGGCAAAGTTCAACAAATGCTCAAGACAGGGAATTAGTACGCACGATTTAAAAAGGGCGAGATATTCCTAGCAACAATTTAAAAACACCGCCACTGTAGCCTAATATTTCAGAGATCAGCCTATACTCAATTTGTTCATATACTCGTATGTAACCTTCACGGAAAAAATATTTAAAAAAAAAGAAGCTTACCTTGTTTGCCTTATATTTATTAAAGAACTTGTGAACATTTATTCATATTTATCAAATGGATAATACCTCAACCCTCTATCTGGTTCTTCGTGGATTAGCCCCGAGGATTTTGTCCCCTTTCGGTTACGTTGTCCTCAAATGATATTTTATAGGACAAACACCGGCCGGCCCCTGCAAAAATAATATGTGTCTGGAACTAAATTATTCACAAAGGTGTAGCACCGGCGAACCAACCTTATGAATAAAATATAAATCATTCGATATATTATTTGATGCATACTGTCCACAGTCTCTTGTGTAAGGACATTTTAGTAAAAAAAAAGTGTACTACCATGATGCAAGCTGGATATATATTTTTTCTGAAATCTTCAATTGAATTCGATGGTTGTTTAAATAAAAACTAAATTGTATAATTATATATTGCCGGGTATATTCAATTTCACCGAGTCTGCCACTTTATAGACGTACACTTGATATGAGCATTAAAAATTTTGCTCTTCAAATAATTTATGACTACTTTTTATACCTGCTACTACATTGTATAAAAAACACATGCCCATTTTTGTACAAAGAAGTTACTGATGTTAACAAACGATCGATACATAATAATATATTACCATGGAGCACCGGTGACTCTACTAACACAGGAGAAACACAACACTAGTAACACTAATTAATCAGTCTCATTTAGGGAGAAGTTGCTTCCTCAGTCTGGTAGGTCTAATTCAAATAACAAACAATCTTTACTCTACAGAAAAAAACAAAAAAAAGAAACAATAACATTAGAAAGATGGATAAATAAACTCTTTATTGTACAAAACATACGAAATGATACAAAACTGGATGTACATATTATTACAAACCAGAGAACTTGCACAATTGGCGGCTTTATCGCATTTTGCAACCTCTTGCAGGGAACCATTGGATAGAAAGAGAGTTTATGTATGGCAAAAGGAGTTGCTTATTATACATGTACACATGATATTGACATTGATACAAAAAAGCCGCGAACGTGCACATTTAACAAAAAGCCAATAAAATAATACAAATAAATTCTCATCAAGAAACTAAGCTATACTTTGTTTAATATGTAGAAGGCATTATGTCTACTAAGATCACTATGTTTAAGTACTAGTGAGGCAGGAGGTTAGACGGCGATGAGACAATAACTGGCCCTAGGGGTTCAAACGATCGTCTGGGTCCCCTCACCCGCGTCTAAGAAAGGGGACTTCGGATGTTACTACTGAAATACTTCGTTTCGTAATAAAATAAGGACCGTCGTTTTTTATGACCGCACACTTGTTTACTTTTTGGTTACATTTTATTTTGTGGTCAACATAGTAAAATTATTTGTTTAAGAGAGTCTTAGACAGATATTTTATTTAACCATATTTTACTAAGTCAAGCCAGATCGCGAACGTAAGGCTCTTTAAATCTTAGCAGGGAAAATGCTTTCAATTTACGAATACTTAGAATAGACAGAATAGAAGCAAATCGATGTATATATATATATAAATTAAACCGCTATTGCAGATTCAGTAATAAAGATGAATTGGATGGGAAAGCTGAAACACGAAACAAAACTTATTTTTGTTCTTAAGAAAAGAATAAACTTGGTTATTTGATAGGTAACTCAATAAAATTGGCAACTGGCTTACACCATCTGCAATCGCACTTAATAAGGTAACTATAAATCAAATGATCACATAACTTCCTCGGCTACTAAGGACTATCTGCATTAAGCAAATTCCAATATTGTAAAACATCAATAGTGAGCCGCCCTTCCTAGTTTATGTTTCGGCGAGCAGCCCGCGCCACATTGCCCCTGAGATTTGACAATAATTCTCGATAGCTCCTCTATTCTACCGCTTTCAATGAATACTGAATTGAGACCAACTCCGTACATCTTAGACACAACCTATTTCAATTTAGATTATTGCTTTCTCGTTCGCGATGCAATATCTTAATAGAACCTTCACAAACGTAACTTCAATCAGCATTTATTGAAACGCGTACATGCAAATCTTAAAAAGGAACCTCATCGCTAAATGTAATCAAAGCTTGAAGATTAATAATGAAATCCAACTGTGTATTTTATCCATTGACCTTCCAAAATTAACAGAGATACTGTCCACAAAGACTCGCATTGAAAGGTGCCCCTTTCACTGATTAGTTACTCTTTAATCTACAATCGAAACAAAACTGAGCTCGTAACACGATTGTCTATCTGTTCATTTACTTAGTAAATTATTCTTTGTGGAACGGAAGAGAAGGCTTTGAATCCATTAATTCTCTGATGGGGTCACAAAGAGGTGGTACAAATTAAAATAATGTATTCTACGACTTCAATGGGGCTCCCTTCGTCCGGTACGCGGCTGTTATTACAAGAATAATATATTTAAATCAGAGTCTGCTTTCAGATGAAGATGTACCGCTTTGTGAGTCCACCGAATAAGTGATCACGTACATTGCCATTAGGATACGTTTTATGTGCAAATTATAGCCTGCCATTTTTGAGCTTACTCAAATTTCAACGGAGACGCGCTCCGAACAATTTGGGTTCGTTAGATAACTTTTAATACTGCCATTATTGTGTTCACGTATGTGGTGAAAAATTCATGTGAATTTTCACATGTACAAATGAGCGTACATTTGCATACGCATGAATGTTCTTATTGAAAGTTCAATTAATAACAAATCCATGCTACTACAACAGCAAATTAATCCCCACGTTAAAAGGGTTTGTAAACTACCCTCTGTTAACAGATAATTTAGAATATGATCACCCCGTTGCCGAATATTTCCGAACAAACATTTCGATGTATTTATTCTGGTGTTTATTTTGTAGCGTAATATGTCGTGTTCCACTTTGATGTCGTGAAATCGCTTCTGTTCTTTGTCAGCCACCCAAGGATTTACATCTATTACGTTAGTCATTTAACTCTCAGTTTTACTGCTATCTATTTTGGATTTAGAATCCTTTGTAACATGATAGGGGGTTTAGTCTGTATCGTTCGTTGGTTTCATATGGAATTATTGCATATGGTTGGTTGGAGTTTGTTTGGCAGTATGAATGGTTCATTATATGTGGGGATACTTTGAGCAGGACTCGGCTATTTGCGATGTATACTATTGTTTATGATTTGGAGCAATTGTTTGTGTTGCACTGTCAAAGGATGCGCACTTGTTTGTTTTATGATGGGGCGAGGGAGATAGGACGATAGGATAAACAAAGCTACACTGTGAAGGAGCTCAATGACAAGAGGTGACTTGTGTGTCGTTATTTTTATAGTGGCACTAATGATTCTGTTAAATGGAAACTGGTGAACAAATGTTGAATTGATTCAGCAGATTTTGACATAGATTTTGAATTTTCGTCCATTGTTTGAATTTAAATTTATATCATTTCCCCATTCCCGTGTCATGTCATTATAAAGTTAGTAAAGCAAGTTAGTAAGATTGTTGTAGACAACATAAATAAAATAGTTGATTTTTCACTTTCAAAAGATGATTATCGGGTCGCACTTTCCATTACAGAAAGAGACAACTGACTTGCTATACCGTGACAAATTTCTTTATGATAAAAAACGAAAATGGCAAGGTTCTTGAAATCTCAGCAAAAAAAAAAAAACAAAAAAATTGTAAGCTTTTAAATACTTTGTGTTTAAAATTATTTACAAATAAATACAGACGTGTTTCTGCAAAGTTTATCGTAAATATAAGAAGTATTAATTCAATCTTTATACTCAAACTATACGTCAAACCAGGGTAAGAGTTAGTTTTCCGTAAGGATCGGAAACATTGAAGTACTGCTTGTAACCAAATTTACTATAGCAAGTATTCCTTTGAGAAACTGGAGTGGCTTCTTGAATCATGCACTCATTTTCATTTCAATTATTTTTCTACAACTTTTGCATCCACTGTTTCCCTTTTCACATTCAGTGTATTTCTTGTTCAAGATGATGGAAAAAGGTTATTTGTCGGCTTTAGTTTTGGTTTGAACAGGATGAAAGCGATTGCTGATGTACTAGGCAGATGACTTTGTGGCAGGATTTCGTAGCAGTTTTTTACGCTGTTTGATTAATTTACTCGCAGGAAGTGAACTGAATTTAATACTTAACTAAAGTTGTATAAAAATGAGTTTAGAACAAAAATGATAAAGTCATTATGATGTTAAACATTTTGCTGATGGACTTACTGCTACCTTAAGGTACAGACTACTCAAGACAAGATCCCTTTTTGAAGTTGCAGTTACAGAAGCAGTGAAGGCATTTACCGCTACTCTACAAAAGATTGCAAATGTAATTATATAGCTCAGGACCCCTAAAGTATTATACCTAGATACTGCAGCGTGAATGGGAGACCTAGATCATTTCCTTGTGACCCTGTAAACCCTTTTTGAGATATGGGGTCTTTATAAGATAACATCTGAGTTTGTTCACGATGTTTACCGAAATGCTTAAAAAGCTTTAAAAAGTTAGGACTAGAGCCAAGGCTAGGAAAAGATGTTATTCAGTTAAATCTGTAGTTATTCCAAAGTCAAATATTAAAAACGCTTAAGGAAGGATCAGCAGTTATAGCAAGCAGAGAGTATACTCTTCTCATTCACACGCATAAGAGCTAATTGCCGTGCTATGCCTTCTCTAAGTATTTACAGTTAAAATCCCCATAGTTTGACAGCATAGTCCTCTGGCGTTCTATTTCGTCTTTCTCCACATTCTCCACTGACAGTAAAATTACCCTAGCACTAAAAAACAAGCTCGCTTGAACAAAGTTCAAAAGTTCAGTTGAACTACATTCGTTCATTTTGCTTGCGTTTCATTTCGCAGTGACCTAAGGACACAATAGTCTCTCATCAGAGCCTCTTGTTTAGGGAAAATCGCCGAGCCGTCGCTCAGTTTGTATACCCCTTAATTGTTGATATTACGTCTTATATTGATGCTAGTAGCGAGTTTTCAGTAATATATTGAAATAGTACTCAGAGGGTTTGTTTTACTAAAAAGTATAGAAACTTTAAAGAGTCATGTGAATGTAAGATTTTAGAAATATTTCTCTGGAAGGAAAATCTTTATAATAACCCATATAAAATAACTTCGGTTTGAGTGGTCACCTCACCACTACGCAGCGACGCGTTTTGTGGGTTCAAATCGCACACGGGACAAAAATTTGTGTGATCCACAAATAGTTGTCCCGAGACTGGGTGTTCTGTGTCTGTTGTTTAAATGTTTGTGAAACCCCCCGCGACACAGAAATATTTCTAATGCGGGAGAAGTATCTGAAAAAAATGTGCACCATTTTCTGAGCTTAGAGCAATATTTATTTTTTTAATTCTAAATCTAGTAGGTTCGGTAATGATCCGTGGGGGTTTCCACACAAAAAAAGCTAAGTTCTATAACTGTTATTCTGAATACAATAATCAAAATATTAAATACCTTTGTCATTACCATGTCTGAGAAAATCAATGGGCGAGAGTTCCTAATTCCCCATCGAGCAACCTGTAAAGTTCGCAAGAACATTGCAGTACTAGGTGGAACAATGAGGTACAATGTTGCACGCTGATTGGACATTGTGTACGGCGTATTAACTGTATTGTTTGCAGAGTAATCATAATGCCGTCATTACCCTCGGAGGGCGGGCAGAGTAGTCAAAAAGCATGGAGACAGACTTTGTTAATAAAACTTTTTTATTCAAGGAAACATAATTGTATGTATGATAGTTAAATTTTTACTATTGTATTTAAGTATATAATTATTGGGTTATGCCTAATCTTAATGTTAATTAAAACAAAATTTTCAGATATAGGGTCTTAATAAGATAACATCTGAGTTTATTCACGATGTTCACCGAAGTGCTTAAAAAGCTTTAAAAAGTTAGGACTACAGCCAAGGCTAGGAAAAGATGTTATTCAGTTAAATCTGTAGTTATTCCAAAGTCAAATATTAAAAACGCTTAAGGAAGGATCAGCAGTTATAGCAAGCAGAGAGTATACTCTTCTCATTCACACGCATAAGAGCTAATTGCCGTGCTATGCCTTCTCTAAGTATTTACAGTTAAAATCCCCATAGTCTGACAGCATAGTCCTCTGGCGTTCTATTTCGTCTTTCTCCACATTCTCCACTGACAGTAAAATTACCCTAGCACTAAAAAACAAGCTGAAAAGCTTAGATAAGCTAATATGTAACTTAACTAAAAATATTATTTAAGCAATTTGAGAAGTAAGTAGTCGTAACTACTTAAAATAAACGGTACTTACCTCATATTTTAGCCTAATATTAATTGTTCAGAGCAGGTTATGCATTCCGTGAAATGCATAGGAAGGTATACATATTTTTATACTATTAAGTTGACAATCAAACCGACATTTTGTCTGATGGTACGTGATGCGTCAATACTCTTACTATAAATGGCATCACTTCAAAACTTCTGGGTAACCACGACTTTTTGTAACAATCAGAAATGTCCTGTGGTCTATACTCTTTATAACATAATTTAGAACATCTTTATTACTGAAATGATTATTGCGATTTCTGAATTTGTTGTTTTTCTTCTAGAGGTCACGATCCTTACATTTTTAATATTAGAAAAAATTGGGTCTTTTTATAAGATAAGTAAGTAGTTCTTCACGACATATATTTGCATGTTTTATTGCGTATATTAAAAAGATTAAAGAAATTGCTATTGTAATAGTCCATCTCCTTGCTATTGCACTCGCCCACTCGTCTCGCGTTGTCGCGTACCGATGGGTAATTTCCCCCATTGTCAGGCGCAAGAAAATGCTTACAACGATTCGCAGTAACTAGATATGCCTAAAGACCAAATAATAAAAATTTAAACTAGACATGCTTAGTTTTTTAGTTGTATCTTCACTTGCTGCAATTTTTTTTAAACCTTAGTTTTTAATTGTTTCTAATAATTAACCTTTAGTCGTGGGAGAGCCATGCTTTGGCACGTATGGGCCGGCTCGACCGGAGTGATACCACGGCCTTACAGAAAACCGGCAGTGAAGTAATGATTGCAATGATTTCGCCGATTAAGTGAGGTTACCGGTTGCCTTAACCCTTCCCTCTCCCCCTCTTCCCACCTTTCCCTACTCCCATCTTAAAGACCGGCAACGCACTTGTGACTCTTGAGTTGCAGGTGCCCATGGGCGGTAGTCATTTACCATCAGGTGACCCGTCTGCTCGTTTGCCCACTATACAATAAAAAAAAAACCTAGTAAAAATGTATCTGACCAATATGTTACCATTTCAAATTTTTATGTGAGGAACCGAGATTAAATGAAATGTGTACTTACATAATATTTACCACATAATTGTTTTACATTATGAAGTAATACAGTCAAGTCAAACATTTGGTTCTATGAAGATCAAAACGTCATGAATGCCGCAAAATATAGGCATAGTTCTGGCTTCTGAATATTACACATGACAAATTATATAAGCATTTCAAAATGGAATGGATGTTTTGACTTCGGTCGCATGTTATATCTACTATTTACACTTATATTTTTTTAATTATATTATTTATGTTTGCTTTCTGGAACATTTTCAAACATGTTATAAACTACAGCTTTACGACCAGGCGGCTTGGTTTAACTTCTCTTTCTTGCGGTTGGCAAAACTAAACATTGACCAATTTTTGTTGATACTTATATTATATTATTTATGCCACTACTGAATTGAGTAATCATTTGTTTTTCATAATTAAAATGATATCACACAGTATCATATTATACAAGTATTAAAAGTTGATAAAATTCAAGGTTTTCACGACAAAATGTTGGAAAAAGTTTTTTTTTTCTCATGTTAATGTAAGATCTCTACTGTTTTGTATTTTATTACTGCTATTAAAACTGTCATCGCCCATTTTCTCTGCCGGACACCATCTATCACGATTTCGTGAAGTCAGTTCTTTGGCTCATCTAGTATATTATCATATTTATCAATAGCTATTACACTTGTTACTACATTTTGTTCAAGTTTCTGTGCGTGAAGAGTTTTCTTGTAATTCTCCTCGATAATTCGACCTCCCTCCGTTTCACTCAATAGAAGCCAATTGTGCGAAGCAGCGCTTGTTTTGACATGTCATTTTATTTTATTTTCTTTTCAAGTTGTTTCTATGTTGTTATTATTAGCATTGATTTTGTTTTTTATTACGAACTAAAAATATTAGTAGATTTGTTTTAATTGATTTACTTAATAAGGAAGTTTTTGTACAAAATAAAAAATTAAGTGCTCATAAAATATAAGTAGAAAGTATTTACATAATAAAAGTCTTAGTAAATAAATAATAAAAAAATTGTAAGCACCTAATAATGAGTTTACAAAAATCGATATGACATCAAAATTGTAAGTAGGTACATATTTATAGATATAACGAATATTCAATTTAAACTTGAGAACAGAGCCCTAAAACTTAATAACTATGTGCCAATCAAAACATAAATCCAGGTAGATTAATGAACAAATTGGAACATTTACGACCGAGAAAGTGAGTTTATCAAAACCTAATTTGGAAGGAGAAAGATTCTAGAAAATCTTATTGAATTTTATTGAGAATAAACTTATCATAGAATAGAAATAATTCTGTTACTGGAAAATTCCTGCCGACGTTTTATTATTTTTTACTCTAAAGGAAAAAATATTTCTTCGTTCCTCATTCAATTACCGACGCTTCACAATATTTTTCTATTTAATTTTTATTTTCATTGTACTCTCCTGTCGCACTGGGACTTTTATTCGCTTATTTGATTTGAAATGTTTTTATTATGTCTGCTTCTTTATAAATGTGTTTCGATTGAAGGCTATTTCTTAGAAATTAGGCTGGTAACTTTCCTCCTAAATAAATATAATCGCATGTGAAGCATTTCGAAATTGGTTAATTTGACAAACTCGATAAGTTGAGTTTCATCGTCACCGATTCGTTTGACTAAATTATCACCTACCGTGATTTATAGAAACCCTATCAAATTCCAATTAATGCGTCATCTCCGTGCGAGATTTCTTGGTAGCAACTTTACCTAGATGACATTAATACATTGATCGGCTGGAACCTTAGCCATTTATCTAAGACGGGCGTTGGCAATTTCCTATGTCAAATAGATTGGAGGCAAGGCACTCGTTCAGTTTACTTAGACCATCCGACCGTCTTTCCGTCCATCGCACTCTGATTAATTTCTAAACGGATGCCCATGTTAATATCTCGTATAAATTAGAAGTCGGCTTTACTCGTGACTTGTTTAATAATAGATAAAAGTGTGAACATTCTGCTGGATAAATATATAATTATAGTTTATAAGTTGATTACATACTTTGCTAGTACTTGAAATAAAAGCTACATAACACTTGAAGAACGTTAAAGACTGACTGTAGATTGAGATGGAAAGGACCCCTGGTTATTTGGACTAAATATCCCTATCATGGACTACATACAGTAATGATAAGAAAGTATTTATTAAAAACTATACGGTTTTACTCACGTTTGTATTTCGGGGATGCCCGACTAGTTTCGGACCCGACGGGGGCCCTTTCTCAAGGAGTGAAGCGTCCTGCCGCGACGGTGTCAGGCGTCACCAGGCGTCGCGGCAGGACGCTTCACTCCTTGAGAAAGGGCCCCCGTCGGGTCCGAAACTAGTCGGGCATCCCGAAATACAAACGGGAGTAAAACCGTATAGTTTTTAATAAATATGAATACCACTCACGAAAGTTTTTATTGTAAGATAAGAAAGTAAATAGATACACATCTCTAATCTGCTATCATATCCAGATAAATTAGAAAAGTTTCTTAAGTTATTACACAATTACATGTATTCCTAATTATAAACTAAAATATTCATTTATAGTGATAACATTTTTGAATGAAATACTACAACAAATTAAATTGTCATCAATAATATAGATAAGGACTAAACGTAATTCGCACACACATTGCATAGTGCAAATCTTTTTTTTTTAATTAAACAACCCTTTTATCGCTATGCCAGCAAACCATTTAACACAATTTCAGTTGCAAGGGGAGGTGTTTACAGAAACAATTTGCTACCAATTTGGTTACGGCATTGTTACCGCACCCCACTGCAAATTGAAATCGACTTGCACCATTGAACTTACAAGTTATTGTTTTTTAACTCTATAACAGAACTTGAAACAACATTATTTAAAATATGTTGTATTAATCTATATTTTGTAAGATGTAGACAGAAAATAATGTAAAAAAACATTGAAGTTTAGAGGCGATAACAAAGAATGATATATGTGTTAAAGGAAGTCTAAAAAGAGAAGTCCGTTTCTGGGCCAAACCGTTACACGAATCAGATATGTACCGAAAAATTCGTCTATTTTGCTTAATTAACCCATTTAAATCTTAGCCTCAATTACAATGGCCAAGTATAGAAAATAAGTAGATTTCTATTTATTGTTTTAAACAACTTTTGTAAAATCTCTGCAGCACTAATTTTATTATACGTCACTAAATTCACAAACGCTGACATAATACCAATGAGGTTTTCGCTAATGTTAATCAGATAAATCTGAAGTCACCACCTAAGCACTTTTTAATTAATCACTTACAACCTGATCGTGATAGTCTGCCGGCGCTGCAGCACAGTCATCGCCAGATTTACGTAGGAAACAGACTCAAAACTATATTTTTTAATTAAAATACTCAAATAATAAAAATAACCTAAAATGTGAACATTGTCTGATTTTACCAATTTGGCCAATGCTGTGAGACGTGAAAATTGGGCTCGTGAAACTTTCCTAAGTGCTGTAAATTATGACCAAATTTCAGCCCTGTAACGCCAGGCCCAAGTTTCTATGGACTTTGGGTTTCTCCTTTATGGACGACAATATTTCAGTCAACATCTATTATGATTACACGTTACCAATATAAAAATATACGCATTTAAATATAACACGCAATTCCTATTGCTTTAATAAAAAGTGTAGATATTTATTAATGTCAATCAATAACAAAAACATCATGCACAAGAAAATAAACATTTCCTAATGTAAGATTGACCTGTCAAATTTTCCCGCCACAACGCCATATTGTTTGCACAACTGCGTGACGGTAGTGCGTTACTAACAAAAAAGAAATAAGTATAGTTGCATTCATATATTTAATCATTTTTGCATTAAAGAAAGAAAAAATTGTTTATAGTGGCACAATTCTAACCTTTCTTATTGTTTATTTATTTTTCCTATAATATTTAAAATTGAAAGTGTAGAGTTTAACACTGAAACTAAAAAAAAAAAACTTTATGACGATTACCGTGTTATAGTAAAAGAATTATGTAGACATTAGAAAACGTCAAAATCATCATCGCGTCCACGGTTGGACAAAGGCCTCCCTCATTCACTTTCAAGAAGGTTTTAAATTATTATAAGAAGTACTATTCTGTACAGGTTGCTTTAAAAAAAACTAAATTGACTACGTTCAGTCGCAACATTGAGGTGAAGCCCTAGAAAATTGACTTAATTTTGCCGTTGAGCCGTGAATAAATTAGGATACGGAATATATAATTAAAAAGCAATATTAATAAACCCAAAAAAGTAATTGTTAAAGACTGCATAACTGTAGACATTATTCATGTTTCTATAATATAATTTATTTTAAATAAATAAAAAACTGAAAAACCGTTTGAACTATAGAGCTTTTAAGAACTAAATAATAACAACTTTTGAAGTGTTTTTGAATTCTAAATATTTCTTTAGGCACGTTGGGCACTTTTGGTATGGGGAAAAAGCTCTGAATTCGCGTGATCGTTACGCTAAATGTATATTTATGGGAGCTTGTGTTTTCACTTCTGACGCAGTCCTACGTTTGACAGTTTTTTAATATCTATTCGTTCCTTGCTTAAGCTTTAAATTAGTTATTCACCTATGGAGAAAATATTTTAAATCCAAAATTATATTTCTACTTAATTATTGTCACAAGTTTTATTAAAATCTGTATCGCCCTAAATTTTAAATGTTGGTAACATTTTAACATAAATTCAGAGCAGTATAAGTAGATTAAAATGTTAAGGATATCTTCTTCAATTGCTTCTCATAAGAATAACCACCCTATTATTTTGAATCCAAAAATGCTTGCGAACAGCAAAACATAGCTCCTCCTATGCTTATTAGCTTCTTGACACCACCCCATATTTCATGGCCACTAATAAATACAATTTGCTGTCAGTGTGCTATTAGGACTTTTCCTGAGTCTATTGATTTGACACCCTTTCAGACGTTGGGGTGAACTAGACTATTGTTTATGCAATTCGGAAAATTCGAATAAAATATAATTTAACAATTAACTTAGTTTGACTATGTTTTTGGCTGCAAAATAACCATGTGTTTAAATTTCTTAACTTATTTTTCAACATTTATTCTCATGTTCGTATACCTCCCTGAAATATTTGCTCTGCTTTAATAATATTATCTCTGCTTTATCTGTTAAATCATTAGATATATCTAGAGTCTTCCCTTTAAAGGTTTTCACAAACTCATCCTTTCGCATGTTAAGTGCAAGCAAAAGTGATTGTGACGAAAAAGTTCCAGAATAAGTTTTTGTAATAATTTGCATAATATTATGTTTTGACAAATAATACTAAAAAAACTTGTTCGAGAGCTTACTAACGTCGCTTTTTCTAAGATAAGAAAAGAATAAGTGTGTTAAAATCTACTTCTTGCTTTGTCTATTCTTGTTATATCCACAGAATCCTCTCGATATTCCGATTTAAGCATTTATAAATGTTTTTGCCTTTTTTATTTAAGTCTTCATCTTTTACAGACTAATATCTCAAACATTTATACCTTTTCTTTTCCATTTTTTATAAATTTATAGGAAAATAAAAAAATCGTACATAGATCTTGTAACCCACTGAAATGTCATCCAACCTAGGCTAAATTTGTGTTTTATTTATCGATTTATTTCATCGTAGAATAGCATAATATTAATCTTCAAAGTTTTCTTTGCGTTTGTAAAGCACCACTCGTGAACGTCAAGATTTATTACTTCATTTTCCGGCTATTCCGTAAAACAGTTAAAATGATAATTTCAGAACATTCTTTATTTGATAATTCTTAAAAAATATTGATTCTAATAGTTTGAAATAATTAGAATTTCGTAAAATCAATTATTACCTACATATTTTTAGCCTAATCAGCCCAAATGAAAATTATCATCTTAAGACTGAGTAAAATTGATTTTGAAAGCAAATTTGGTTTTGACATCAAAAACTCACAGTATTAGGTTCACAAGTAAGTCAATCAAAACTATTTTAATTATACTAGCACTGAACAAACGCAGAGTAAGCCCTTCAATTTTAATGTTTATTTTTCATTTAGTTGTCAGATCTGTATCAACTTTGCAGACTTAAAGCCAACTTGTTTTGAACACAAACATTGTTCTGAATGTAAATAATGGTTAATGGATTGAGTTGGTTTATATATTTGAGTTAAAGACCTGGTTTATTTATATAAATAGTATTTTTTAATGTTTACATTACCTATATGAAACATATAAATATAGAATAGTGTACATTGATTTATTTGTTAGTGCCCAGCTGTCGGCACCAAAATCAAAATCAAAATGATTTATTTCAAGGAAACATTGTAGGTATTTTTGAATTGTCGGTCGTGAAGCTAGTTGCCTGTTCCAAACTTGCCTTACGTGAGTTATTATTGTTCTCAAAAAAATCGTGCATTGGTAGTGTATTATAGTTCTGTTTACCCCTTTGGATATATCCAGGCATGATTATACATACAATTTACTGTGCTTGTTCACATTTAGGGATCATTACAATCTATCGTTAACTCGGTAATTCCTGAGCAATTCCTTCAAATCAGTATACTTCATTTGTCATTTACGTTCAAAGGCTGAAACACTCTGCCAAAAGGATGACATCAAGTAAACGTTTCAAAATAATCACATCAGTACAACTGATCCGTAGACAAACATCAAAGCAGCGCACCAGACACTAGCACAGGAACCGTTTGTTAACACAATCAATGAAGACGTTTCCAACACAAATCAGCATCAAAGTACACAAGTTACTGTATAATTGTACACACGATCAAAATTTACTGTATACTATTCCATTTTGGTTCATTCAGCATAGCCTAACACACTCACATTAATAAAATCAGTCAATTTAACAAGACCTTCCGCGCCCCTCTAAAATCACATAAATTGAGATGTTGCAAATGAAATAGAAGCGGTGTTCAGAGATCTGGCAACAGTGGTCAACTTAGAACATGATCCGGCGGACACCTTAAGTCCAAAGGAAGCAGTAACTGCAATTAGTACAATTAGTAGAAGCCAATTAGGTGCTTTAACGAAGCGAGTTTCGTAACTAGTCGAGAGTTTGGGTGACAAATACTACGTTTGACATCTGACCCGAGATCTCAATCAAACAGTGATACTGTTTGTAAGCTGTGTTTGTATTTTGAATTCACTAAGCCTTATATAAGAAGCAGGCATTCGAATGAAAATTGCTAACTGTAGATTACATAAATCTTAATACATAGTTTTAAAAGAACATTTCTAAAAAAAAAATATATGGCCTGTTGATCTAGTGGTTAGTGACCCTGACTGCTGAGCCAGAGGTCGTGGGTTCGATTCCCACCCTAGTCTGGGTGTTCTTTGTGTCCGTTGTTTGTATGTTTGTAAAGTCCCCCGCGACACAGGAGTAATTCCTAATGCGGGAGTTCTTTTTAAAAAAAAAAAAAGAAAAAGAATTTTATTATTACTCGTTTTGTTTTCATCCAAATTTTTACGAATGTACTTTTTCTTTTCAGAAACATGTCATCTAAACGAAAGTCACCACCGTCAAAATTGCAAGAAGGTGCTGCCGATACAGAGAAGCCTGAGGCCGGCCCAGCCAACCTGGACTTTCCGGACCATCAGGAATCAGACGACAACGAACAACACAGCTATTACAAATTTTCACCAAGTTCCTCCACAAGGACTTCCATTAGCGAGGAGGAAACGAACTACGAAGACGAACGACCCTCAAAGAAGCAACGATTCGAGCAAACATTAGACATGACAAATAATCTTCTAGTCCCATCATCTTTCTTAAGTCTACATCAAGTCAATGACCTTCAGGCACGAAGACGTGGCTCATCAGAATGCAGTAGTCCAGGACCCGAAGCAAAAGTTTTGGGACTGTGTAACAATAACAATTCATTGCTGAACCACAATAGCGCGTTGTCGTTGAATGCGCCTCACAAGAGGTCCATGGATGACGTACTGAAAAGGTTAACTTCAAAAATGAATAACAGTACGATTAAGGAGGAGAAGAGGCCGACGCCTTCAACGACGCCCGTCAAACAAAATAAGTAAGTAAAGTAGTCGTAGATATTTTCTGAAAGCAACAACATGGAAACATATTATGTCCAATTTAATATAATCTGAAATCGTTGTTATAAGGCAAGAGTGAGACAGGCCTATACGCAGCAGTGGGTGAAGTCGGATGATGATGACAAAGCAACGACAACAATAAAATCTACTCGTGCTTTTTACTGAAACAGATCCGAGATAGATCAGAAAGAGTTTTTGGATATTTATATTAAACATTCATTCGTCATTGAATAAGATAAATTCTTACCATATGAAAAGTAGTAACAAACTAGAAATAATTTTCTTTTGTGTCTAATATAATCAATATTTATTTGTCTTTATTCCTACAATGGCTAAATAATTTTCTGCTTATACCATTGAGTTTTAGTTTTAATCATCACCATCCATCAATCTTACTATTATTATAATGATGTGTGTCGTAATTATTTTGTTATAGCATATTCAATGTATCTCACTGTCTAGTCCAGATACTAGTAAATGACAATAGTTCGTCCTCTGTCTATCACTGTTCAATTAGCCATTAGCTTAGGGTCTGTCATCATTACTAATTAATCAGATCACCTTCCGATTATTGGCAGTTTCCTACACTCATTTATCTACTGTTTAGTTTCAGTGTTTACAAAGAGATACGGAAATCATTATTATGTGACGATAAATTATTATTAATCTCTTTAATGATAATGTTATTATGTTGACAATTTATTTTAGGTACAGATTTTATTTCCTAGGTCTAGTTTATTATGCAATTTTCTTTATGTTTCTCATAGTAGTATTCAATTTCGAGTCTTGTGTTTTTTTTTAATCACCTTTTTTCAAAACTTATACCAAACCTACTAACTCACCATATCCAAGCATATCATATCATATCTTATAACATATCCAAGCATATCATATCATATCTTATAACATATCCAAGCATATCATATCATATCTTATAACATATCCAAGCATATCGAAGCCGATCTCTTTCTGGACCTGCTAAAGGCAAGACAAAATGGTTGTGTCGAAATTGTGGTCGACATAAAATTCATTTTGAGTCAGTAGTAATAATGTCAGTCAGAAAAGAATATTTATCAATTTCTTCTGGTATTAGTGGAAACCACAATTTAATGTTTCACGGTTCTAGGGTCAAGGAGATTTTTTATAACCCCATCCATTGACATCATCTTTGGTATGGTTGTTATAGACACATTGAGCAATTAACTCAATGTGTTAGGTCATCAATGAATTCTGTCATTAAACTTTACTTCAATAACTTGGAATTTGTTAAAATAACATTTTTTCTCACGTATTAGTAAAATTTATAATAATTTATAGGTAATAATAATACATTTTATTTCAGAAGTGCTTCCATAAATTAGTTATATAACATAAATATAAGACATAATGACATTAATGCAGAGATACACGAACTTACACTGTCGTCGCAAGGCAAACACAACAAAAATAAAACGGCCAAAGACCATTTCAAGCTAGTCGTTTACCAGAATTTAATTGGCCATATTACAGCACATTAAAAACAATGTTAGAGCCACCGCATTTCTCTATAAAGCTTTAAACGCATAAAGCATGCGTTTAAAGCTATGCTTTTATAGATATGTACGTTATATGTCTACTGAGTTCGGGTGACGGAAATCGTAAAGTACTTAGTTGCTAGTGTCTTTTAGAATATCCAATAGCCGCTTAATGATAGTTTTAAGCAAAACAGATATTTCAACGGAGAATCTCACTGATAATAAAAGACAAATTACTATGCCTCACGAGTGTTAGTGTCTCTTGACTTGATTATTTTTTTGTAATTAATTGTTTATAAAGATAGCAACGATTTTATATTTTTTTTCACAATAATGAGCTGACACCGGCGGTTGAGAGTTTTCATAAACATAATAAAGAATTTTTTTCTCATTAATAAGATTTTTATAAATTTGGAAACGGCAATAAAATAAAAAAATGCCCTTATTGGCAAGTAATTTAAAATAAATAACAAATACTGTAATAGGAATATAAAGATTTATTCAAAGTATTTAAGAAAAACAAGTTCTGTTAAGTTCCATCTCAAAAGAAATATCCAACAGAGTTAAAAAAAAAATACGCGGTAATAAGCGAAAGAGAAAAAGTAGATAAAAAAGATAAAAGTAGGCGAAAATATAGTAGATAGAACTTAGTCTACACTCTAGATGGAGATAAACTCACTCCTCACAGACACAACAAAAGGTTACTTCGATAATGTATAGAATCTATTTGACCGTTTTGGCTAACCCTCCCTTTATTGTGGGTTGATTCCAGCGGTACTGTAAATCTGGGAGCATACCTATTCATTTAATGAATTCTACGTCTTAACTACGCTTAAGTGTGTTAGTTAAAACATTACAAATAAACCATTTTCATGAATAGAATTAAGTGCAGTTACTACATGGCGTCAAGCTATGACAGACCACCCATAGACACAAGTAAACTACAAAATCTTAACTCACAGTTTCATGGCTAATACTACTAATATATTTAACATGACTTTAAGTAGCCGAAGAGTTATTTACAGTCTATAACGTTAATGGTGAACAGGAGTAAGTAGTAATTAAATTTAAATATTTATACTAGCCACTAGGCGTTCGTGAGTATGGAGAAAGATAGTAGACCGTTTCGCATAACTTGATCAGCATAAGTTTGTCTTAGCCATTAAACCTTAAGGTCTAATTTCCCGCAGACTGTTTGTTTTTTATTGACTGAGTGTGTCAATTATGTACGTGGGGTTGTTTAAGTAGTGCATTAATTTTCTTAACAACGGGATGGCTCTTGCATTTACATTTCTTTATAAAAATTTGAATAATTAAATGTAATTAAATTGTTCTACATTGATAAGATGTTCCCATATGCTCAGAAATTTTTCATTTTAAGAATGTAGAAAATACAATGACTTTAAAATGAAGAGATAGCCATGAAATGATAGACATGAAACCAAGGTTACAAGAAACATTACATTTCAAACAGAAACTCTTGAATCTCAAAGCATTCTATATCAGGTACATAGTAAATGTGAATGTATTTCAAATATATGATAAAGTTGAACTTTTATTTTATTTTTATAGTGGTTATCAAATCTATAGCTTATCAAAGCTCATGCACATTGAAGCATTATCCATGTCGGCAGCACGGTCGTAAAGAACGCCATATTAGTAGCAGTCTCATGCAAAAATCATGAAGTGAAAGATATTACAAAATATAAGCGACCGCTATGCGAAACAGTAATTACCGCGTCTAATATGTAAATGTACGTACAAACTCTCCGATTATACAATTGTGTTCATGGATAACAATGATTATTGCTGCTGCTCATACATTTTCATTAAAATTCCAAAGGTTTAGTACAAATTCCTAGTATCGTTGATGTGTTAATTTAGGAACAATAACGTTTCTAACATTATCGCCAGACTAATGCACGTGAATAAGCCTTTAAATGGGGTTTTGCCTTTTGTTTAAGAACTATTGTTTATGAAATGATCGGTAGTATTCTTATATTTAAAAACTTCTGTTACATTGTTTATGGTTGAACAGAAATTAGTCTTGAGGTGGCTGACAGTCGTATTCTTAGTCTTAATAAAGAACTTACTAAGTGTAACTGTTGCCTGCGCTTTAATTGCTGAAATAATTCAACAAACAGTATGAGTAATTATTACGTCGATCTTTTGTATGAGTTTCAACGGATTCATATAATATATTCATTGTCTTAAGTGTTCAGATTTATGTTCTATATAGCTGTTTACATTATCTGTTATTACCATGTCAGCGAAAATCATCGTTTAGTAGAGTTCACAAACCTAAAACATCTTTATGAAGTTTCTGGCCGAAAATTTGGCTGGTGGCATTTTTCGCTTCAATACATTGTTTTTATTTGTGCGTTTATTTCAAAAGTAATTGCTATTTCTTATAACATAGAAGGCAAACGTAAAGTTTGCGATGTATCTGATATTTTTGTATATATACAAAAATATCAGATCAGATAAAGACTTATAAACTCGAGTTCTTTTAAGTTCAGTGGGGTCAGATTACTGCTTATAACTTTTGTTCACACGTCCATAGAATAGCTTCTAGACTTTTATTGTTAAAATATTCGAGCAATAAACATGTTTAAGCACAAATGATTGACATTTTTACAAACATATTCCGTTATATTAACATATTATTATATTGTTAATGTAAAATAGGTAATAAAATGATAATCATAAGATTGACTTTGTGAAATTTGAATAGGAAGGACACAAAGTTGGAGCCGTTAGGTACATATAAAAGGCTATTTTGTTTATTCAACATTAGTTATCAAAATATAACCTCACTCTATATGAGGATATTATAAACTTGATTGTATCATTAGTTATGTCGAAAAATAACATTCTTAATCAAATATGAATACCTACAAAACACTAGGTATACTTATTTAGTGCTATTGTTTTTTTTTTCACCATGAAATATTCTTTTCAAGCAAGTACGGGTAAAAATTAAAAGTAGTGATTGTATATTGTAACATTATTATGACTAGTTATACCGGTAACGCAACGCTATTGGTCAGGTGACAATAGTAAAGTCTAAGGATGCGTTATAAGTTGATAACAATCACTTGAGTGCTGATTGTAGTACGAACAACATAGCAGTTACTGTTATTTAGTGATTTTGATAGTTTATAGCATTAGTCGTGAGATTGTTTCTAACACAAGTGAGATTATCTGCCTTTTGGCGTGACTTTTTTACAATCTTTTTTCTGAATAAATGCAGATCGTCACTTTAAAAACATTCCGTTCCGTGGTTTTTAAGAGGCCAAATACAGACAATTTATAAATACAGACGCTTACCGCGCTTCCTTTTATACTCTGTAAAGATAACAACAATACTGGAGTAACATTAGAACAATAACTTAGTAAAGAAGAAATATGATGGGGTTTAAAAAAATGTTCTATGTTTTGTGATGTAACTAACCAATATATATGAAAATATCTATTGAACTGAGCTTTGCTAGGCTAGGCATATTTTGAGACATATAATGGTGTGTTAATATTGTATCTAGATATATTGAATCTACCAATATAACATAAATAAATCTGCTATGGAGTACTACCACGATGTTGTCGCTACATTACAAACTATTAATTTCTAATAGGAACAAACAAAAATGGATGATAAAACACTTCACTATTTAATAAAAATGAGTTAATAGACATTATTATGACTAGTTATACCGGTAACGCAACGCTATTGGTCAGGTGACAATAGTAAAGTCTAAGCATGCGTTATAAGTTGATAACAATCACTTGAGTGCTGATTGTAGTACGAACAACATAACAATTACTGTTATTTAGTGATTTTGATAGTTTATAGCATTAGTCGTGAGATTATTTCTAACACAAGTGAGATTACCTGCCTTTGTGTTAATTCAAATCAGATTTGATCTTTTTATGGCGGGATTTCTGCACTAAACAGCTTCAGATAATCCAATAATTCTGGGCGTGTTCCGAGGTTACAATCATACATTATAAGCGGCGGTAGCGTAATGGCTAAGGCGTCGGACTTGCGATCAAGTGGTTGCAGGTTCGAACCCCACCCAGTGCACTACTGGCGTGAACCCACTCCTAACACAAGCAATCTTAGCTTAGATG
Source organism: Callimorpha dominula (assembly GCA_949752705.1). Lineage (NCBI taxonomy): Eukaryota > Metazoa > Arthropoda > Insecta > Lepidoptera > Erebidae > Callimorpha > Callimorpha dominula. The sequence goes on along the minus strand of OX457010.1, from coordinate 6,074,605 downwards.
GAGGGGTTAACAAGAATACTAGTAATGTGTGACCCACGTTACTAGTATTCTTTAAAATAAGGTACCTGGTACCCCATTTGTACACTCGAGGTCATCTAAATTCATCTGAACACGTAAAAACCGTAGCTTTGGAGTTCGTACCTTCAATCATTCAATATCCAATCTTATTATAGATTAGTCTCAATAATAGAAGATAATTGTAACAGAGGTTAAGGAGATGTCAAGCGTGATCTATGTCAATATTTACGTTGTTTATCAGTGCGTCTCTTATCATAATAGCTTTTGTTGATAGCACTGATTGTATTCGCGGATATATTGAGTTGTTAGCATGTACATTGTGGATGTTTTGCAAACAACGGGATAGTGATATTATTTGATAAACTTTGACCAAACTACAAATTCTTGACAAAATTACAAGTCCCGACCAAATTACTAATTCCCGAACAAATTACAAATTCCCAACCAAATTACACATTTCCGACCAAATTACAAATAATAGTTAGCCCAAACAATATATAATCTATAGGAAGATTATATAATATATATTGTTTGGGATAACTAAGAATTTGACATTCAGTCAAACCCATTAATTACTGGCTTTTTTATTATTCTCAATATTAATTACTGCACACCTCATGGACCTACTTTTAGATAAATATACGTATTAACAGACTTCCCACTTTTCAAAATTTAGAGCAGTTTAATTTTATGTTCCTCCCCCTATATTATATTGTTGAATTCCGATTCCTATAAATTCTCAACCACACTCAAAGTTTAGAAATGACGCTCACGATCTTGGACCACTTAAGCAGACATACGCATCACTAAAGATATATCTTCTTAACCTCAAATTACTACATCGGCCTACTTCCATCCCCAATAAGTCATTGTGGTTGTACAATACAAAGTTTTGGTATATTCCAGACGCATGCGCATTGTGTAGCAGTAATTAAACGAACAGTAATAGCCCTCAACGAGATTAAGACGCGAGCGTGTAATGTTCTACAATCCATCTCCGTTATGCTCTCGTATGGTTCATGGATTAAGTCATGAGCTTTAAGCGAGTGAGACATCAAATTTATCTTTAGATGTTAATTAAGCGAGACCATCTAGGATTGCCTCGCAAAAACAAAATTTGACATATCTTGGTATACCTTCTCAGTTTTTGCTTTTCCAAACTTATGATATTTGATAGTCATTATGACATATACCTCCCTGTGTTTTTATTTAATCTGTTAACTGTCCGGTGTATGTTCTTTAAAAAAATACGCTATAATTGCTGTATAATTTATTTAAACACGCTATGAAGAAGTTTTAAGATTTGAACTTATTAAAAACTCCCAACCAAAGCTTTTCGAAAAGCTTTGCTTGCGGTTTTTATTTAGTGTAGCGTAGTGTGATATAAGATAAATGTGATTAAAGGGTACACAATGAATAAACGATTCATAATCAAATCAACTTAACATTTTATGTATATTACGTCTGACATCATGTCTTGTCTCGTCTAGTAACTTCCGCTATCGCTTATTCGTATACCTTGGGCCACACAACCAAACAAAACGTTAACAATAGAATGAAGTCATAATTTGTACAGTGATATATATCCACAAAGCACAACATAAGTGTAACAGATTACAGAATATGTTATATTAGTTAATATGAATATCATATTTATGAACACACTGATGGTTACAGACGGCCCGCCACCGCCGCAGGCGTTTCTCAAAGTTTTTTGTTACACAATACGAGATTAGAAATGCTCGCATTACTTCAATAAGGATGGACAAAACAATTTATTAATTTTGTAACCTTTTAATGCAAACAAAAAACGTTATTAAAAACTGTTTGGGAAATCAGAGTGGTCATTCAAAATATTATATTATAATTGTAGCAAATGAAGCACCAATTATTTTTTATTGTTAAGTGACTTATGACACAATTAGAAAATGTCGTGTGCTAGAAATATACTTAACGATATATTAAATTAGAGTGATGTTTAAGTATTCAATCATAACATATTAAGCAAATGCACGTCTCACTTGACAGTACACGAAACAATACTTTGTAAATAATACAAAATACTCACTGGTAAGCTCCGTTCTTCAGTAAGGTAGAAAACTGATAAATTAAAAAAGTTGTAGTGGCTGACGCCTTTATATTCCCGAATTCGGAAGTTTATTGTCATTTGTCAGGCAAAATTTTCCACGTCTATGGAAAAACCGATACCAATTTGCTCACCCCGGTCATCAAACTTAAGATCGCAAATACACTCAAGTACTACAACCACGAGCATATTTCTCTAAAATATCTTGGAACAAAAACTGACCTAACTGTAGCTACAGCCTTTTTCGTACAAAAAAACCCCTAGAACAGATTGCCAAGGTAAGCCACACGTAAGCTAAATGTTTTCGCAACGACCTGTCACGAGTGCTAAGACAATTGACAAGGTCCCCACACAATAGATCTTTGTACACACAATAACTCTTTATACTGTTCAAGCCGGCTAAGATTTGCCCACATATGGAAACAGGACAGACACTGTATTGAAATGAATTGTCTGTTTGTAACTTCAACAGTACAATTGTAAATTGATATTATTTGGAATGCGGGTAATCTTAATTTGTATGTGTCATGCTTGTTTTAAGATACGATTTCGAGGTATGATTATTATATAAAATGCTTACTGTTTGATAAAAATGCTTGTTTCAAATCGGAAGTTCTAAAGGTTTACGTCGTTTTTAACGTATTTTCGATTAAAGAGTATTGTTCAGACGAGTCATGGAACAGCTTTGAAAGGAAACACGTTCTGTGCTTACTTTGTCTGAAGTCAGGTAGAAAGATGGATTTACCGGCTGACACAGGTGCTTACTGGGCACGGCTGCCTCGGAAAGTGTCTGTGTCGCATAGACCAGGAGCCAACGCGTACGTGCCATCTCTGCGGGACTGTCATAAGAATACTGTACCCTGATGTACGCTAAAGATGCAATGAAAATGGGAACGCAAGAGGACTAGCACTCCCGTCCCATAGAGGACGCACAAAGCACCGTGGAGCAGCTAAAGACCTACGGCTTATATGAGCGCTGGCGTAAAGGCACCGTGTAGGATAATCCAGCGCCTGCAGAGTGTGACGTATTCCGCGAGCGCCTTTCTAAACTGAAGAGGGGGCATGGCTCCCACTCACGACTATCAGACTATCTGTTTTATGGACAGGTAGTCAAGTTTGTCAAGGGCCCAGGAAGTCTTAGATTAAAACTGGGCCCTCGGCTGTACCCGTGTGGTTTTAGTCGGTTCGATTTCGATATAATCAGTTTACCGAATTCTCGGTGAGAGGAGTTTTCACATGTAAAGAAAAATAAATAAAAGGTAAATTATGTAGGTATATCATGAGAAACTGGTTTTAGCTCTCTTTAACATAGGTACCTCGCCAGAGGAGACCTAAAACCAACCCGCTATAAAATATTTTCTTTCTCTATAGCAATTTGGGTTTAAATATTACATAAGTATATACCACGACGTGATACCACGGCCTGACTGAAAACGGGCAGTGAAGCAATGCTTGCATTGCTTTTCGCCGAGTGAGTGAGATTACTGGAGTTCCTAACCCTTCCCTCTCCCCTCCTGTCCCCCTCTTCCCACCTTAGCCTGCTTCCACCTTAAAGGCCGGCAACGCACTTGTGACTCTTGAGTTCCAGGTGCCCATGGGCGGCGGTAGTCATTTACCATCAGATGATCTGTCTGCTCGTTTGCCCTTATACTATAAAAAATATATATATATCGTTATAAAATCGGTTAAAATAAATATTTCTTAAAAATTCCAACGGGCTCATAAACATTAAATGGTTTTTTGAATTTTCTAAGCTGGTCTGACTATTGCAAGTGCATATATGCATTTTGCAATTAAAGCTAAAAAAAATTTCGCTGAAATTTATAGCACTTTTTAATATCATCAGAAGCTAGATTTCTGCGTACGTTCCTTTCAAAGTTAGGAAATAAAAAAAACGCTCTTTTTAAAGTTGACCTTCATTTGCTGTTAAATAAAAGCACTTAGCGACTTTGAACAGGTCTCATTTTGTAGGTAATTTAATGGAAAACAAAAAAGCTTTGGGCACATATGATGAAAAACGTACTGGAAACGAGATATCACACGAAATGTAAAAACAGTCTTTTTTTTCGTTAAATTCTTAAAAGACAATGACGCCCCACTTATGCAGACTGCGGGTATCGAATTTCTTAATCAGCGCATTTTTTACTATCTATCCAAAAATAAAAATGCGTGGTTATCCACAATTTAGATATTTTAGTTCCTTGGCCCAGTCAAGGAACTAAAATTAGGTATTTTAGTTAATTGTGCACAAGGCATAATCTTATAACAAGAAAATTACTTGCTTATCTTCAATTGGCCATCGAACCTAAATCTAAAAAGTGCAGTTTAAGTTACCGGCGTTTATCGCCCTAGTTTCCGAGACAATAATAAACTGATAACAATTGACAAAATGTAGGAACAATAATTTCGGAGGCCAAGGGTTATCGCGAGCGGCCGCCAATAAATAATACTACAATTAGTGCACTGTTCTTTAGATACGGTAGGTAATTGTAACAATAACATAGTTACAAAAATGGATTGTTTTGCGTTTATTTTGTCTCTTTTTAGAGTTAATAAAAGTTTACATTATATTAATCTTTCCAGAAGTTTTAATTGTTTACTGATAATGTTAGGTACGTCTTAATAGGTATATTTATTCACTGATTCGATTTGTATGTCAATTATGAGTTAAATGATGAGTTAAAGTCAAATCAAATCGATCATAGATCATGATGTGCTGTGATATCATGGTGAGGAGATAGATAGTATCCTACAAATATTATAAACGTAAATGTTTTAACGCAAAAATGACTGAACCGACTGCGATGAAACTTGGTATGTAGATAGCTGGAGACATGGATTAACACACAGGCTTTTTATCTCGATATTCCCACTACAACGGGATTTAGGCAGGTGAAACGGTGGAGCACAGCTAGTTTTTCATAATTCTTTATTGTACGCCCAAACGGAAAAATTCATACAGGCATAGTACCTATAATAATAATTCATACTGGAATGTCTACACTGAAGTGCTCAATAGGGTCGCTAAGAGCAATCTCTTCCAGACAACCCAAGGTTAGACAGGAATGAACAGGAACTCACAAATAATTTAATGTTGACTAAATGTACACATACTACCTGTTCTGTTGTGACGACTAAACTACAATGATCAGATACAATAAACACCTAGACTTAGTACAACTATCTATAAATCTCACAACCATGTAATTGACATTTATTTTTATTGTGTGGAAATCCCCACGGGTCATCACCTCACCGGAGCTAACGGTTAAGTGGTATGTCCGAGTCGAACCGACTAAAACCAACCGGTGCAGCGGTGCTCCGTCACAAGTGGGTCAATTGTAGGGAACCCGGGTGGTATATCCGGATGGCATACCCAGTGCTATACCCCGGTGGTATACCCGGGTGGTATACCCTGGTGGTATACCCGGGTGGTATACCCGGGTCCTAAGAAGGAGGCCTCTGAGACCAACAGTTGTTTGTTCGTTGATCCACTAGTTACTAGTGGACCTATGTTCAGATAGATGCAACGGCCTAGACCGCAATACCTGTTGTCACTTTAACTTATACAATAGGTAATTTATATTACTTTTTTTAACATCACCGAATCGTAACATCATCTAAGATGGAGTCCCATTCAAAGATTCAGGTCTCGTATTATGGTTTTGTGAGTCTACTAATTTTGCAGAACTTTCTTGGGACCATTTTTGTCGTGTCGTGATTGACTAAATAAATATTTTGACATACGCAACATATAATTAAATGATAGTTGCAATGTTTAACTCTAGATACTAACCAGTCTGAGCTTAATATACCTACAATACGAATAAAACGCAGGAAATTCACTTACCGCGTCCCAATACCTAATCGGCCTTCCAATTATGTCCTCCGCTATGCTGCCATATACATACCTGCTTGGAAAACCAATTGGATTTTGTAACAACAAATTATGCCTATTGCGCACTATTGCAAAACACAACTTTGTCACCGTTTCCCGCCTTCGCGATTTCAAATTGGAATGCAACGTTAAGCGCAACGCAGTGATTGGTTCATACAATATTCAGGACGGCCAATCGCAGTACGCCTGTGTCGCCAGTGCATCAAAAATTCCATCTGAATATACCAGTGTGGCGAGCACTAAAAATGATAATGCCCTAACATGACCATACAATTTGAAATGAAGAATTCATGCATCGTTCTCGTTTACATTTGGGATGTGTTTTTATTGACGTTGAAGCGTACAGGTTCAGCCCATTTTATTTATTGAGCGGGGTTATGCAGTGATTTTTGCAAAACTATTTTTGTGTAAAATAAAACGGGTTTTGTGATGAGATTGAAATATAAATGGCTCGCTAATATTGACGAGTGACTCAACTATTGATGTTCGAAATAGTATTTTTTTTAACTACTTACCAATAAAGTAGACTGCTGCTAAATCACACTTTTTGTTTAGTATTGACTCTGCTCATAAAAATACTTATGACAGCCACATGGATACGGTACTAGGGTCAGCAATGCATGAGTTATATTTTTATTTCAATACAACTCTCGCTTTAGGAATGTTCAAGAGTCACAGGGGGCTTCACACAGATTTATACAACGGACACAAAGAACACCCAGACTTGGAACAAATATTTTTGGATCACACAAATTATTGTCCCATGCGGAATTTGAACCCACAACAGTTTGCGCGGCGTAGTGGCGAGGCGACCATTTAACCATTAACCATTCCACCAACCGTGCAGTCTCATATCACATCTCTAGAATACGCTCAAAAAACCACTAACCGCTTGCAAAAAAGGCGAAGGTACCATGTGTTTGCCACGTAATTAAATGATTTTTGTTATAGTGTATTGAAGGTATTTGAGTTGTATTAAATGTATTTTAACCCGACGTGTATTTTTGTAAAGCGTGTAATATTTCATATACAAGTATTCCATTTACTTCATTCGTCTTGGGGATATTGCTACATGAAGTATTGGAAACAGAAGCACAATAAAATTTAATAATCGTTATAGTTGTCTCTACTTTAAAGAGTTTTTCACTTTATGCATATGTCTGTAAATAGGCCGTCTAAATTTTACAGTAAACCGCATTTATACCAAGCTCTCGATACAAAATAATCATCCCCATGAAAAGTCACTTTTGGATATTTAGATGTCCTATTTAAATTCTCGAGGATGTTCTTCCTCTTTGCTCTAACAATGAGAATGAAACAAAAAAAAAACACTTCTCTCTGCATTTATAGCTTCATCTGACAATAACTTGTAAAGAAGCCAAGAATAAACAGAGATATTGGCGATATCACACACTCGTCTATTGAAATAAATAATATATAATCATTTTACATCAATATCACTAATATCATTTAATCTCTGTAATTAACCAGCCAGGATCAATAAACTAAACGGTACATACCGGTTTTACGAAACAAATCAACAAGATTATTTTAATCCACAATCAGAGTGTTTCTTTTAACAAATACGTAATAACAAACTATTATTTAGAAGTAGCTTTTGCCTGCGTAAAATTAATTTTTCCATCACTCGGGAACAAAGCTTTTTTCTGGGTGCAATGTAGTAACGTGCATGTAAAATTAAATGATGATCGGGTGAATGGTACGGCGGCAGCGCATAAAATACGAACAAACAGATATTGCTTTTTATATATTACATGTATCACTACATATTATGAAACAAAGTCCCCCGCCGCGTCTGTCTGTCTCTCTGTTTGTCTGTTTGCGATAAACTGAAGAACTACTGAACGGATTTTCATGCAGTTTTCACTAATAGACAGAGTGATTCAGTAGAAAGGTTTAGGTGTATAATTTTTTAAGATATTGTGTAAATTGATTAAAATATGTTGATGATTGTTAAATATGTCTCAGCTACCCGTGCGGAGCCGGGGCGGGTTACTTCTTTTGACAATATATAGAGAAACTTTTGATGAACTTGCAGAAAAATGTACGTACTGTGTACACATACTGGGCGCTTAAATATTTTCAGTTGTATACAAAGCCAAGTTTATTCTCTATCCCTAAGAAACAGTGCTTTATTCTGGATGGAAGGTATGTTCTTTGCTATACCTCTGACAATGTTTATGCAAAATTTCATGATGTTCGGGCCAGTGATTAAGGCGTAACAACCAAATAAACATACTTTCCAAATAATAGGTAATGTTATAGTAAGGTTGTGTTGCCAATGATACCATCATTGGCAGTCAATCATTGGCATCACGGTACTGAGACATGGAATCACAAAACCACTCAAATAGGGACAGGGCTATGCTTTGTGTTACTCCACGAGATACAAAAACAAGAATGCCGTAAAAGAACCGAAGTACTGATATGACTGATGTTATTAATAATCGAAAAATAGCAATAAACATACGATAAGGGAAGCAAAGATGCAAGGACCGGACAGCGCACCCTCCTCTCCCTAGACGACCGACAAAGGATTCACATGGAAGAGAGCCCATGAATGCAGATAGCGGTGGAGGTTTATTACATCCACATTTTAGCTTCATTTTTGGGATCATGTTAAAGAAGGCGAGCATATAGCCTTTTATCGCCTACGATTCCAAATACCTTAATTCTACAGATAATTGTACAACAGAAAACCCCAAAACCAGTTAGACCAATAAAACACATGATACTAATAATAATACGCTTTATGCAATGACAGCCGTGTTTACTTAGAGCCACCGCGCACTGTTGAGATTTAATCGAACGACAGTTTAGTCGCTATCGTATGATAATCGTGATAAAACTATCGGCCGATACTTCAGTTTTGTAGTAATGCACGCACTACACCGATTTGTGAGTAAATAATCGCACGTATTTGTCAGGAGCAGGCATAAAATGGCTTGTAAATCTGGTTGTATTAACGTTTCCTGTCCTATCGACTGACTGTTTAGTTTATAAAGTGCACTCACACACATGCACATACTTTGCCGTACTGCCTATTGACAATAGGGAAACAGTGTAGTTTATTTACTTATTATAGACACGCTAACATTATAAATATACAAAATTTTAGAATAACATACAATATGGCACAGTTCTTATGACCAAACGGCATGCACAGTATGAGTATGAACATTAATCAAAAAAATAAAGGGTAAAAATGATTAATAAAATAATGTAATCATTTATTTTTAGAATAGTATGCTGTATACGTAGTTGAATGCAGTGCGCGCACTTGCATCGCACTTCACACACTTTGTCCAATGGCCGATTACTGTTCGATAGTTTGATCAAATAGGAATCTGGCCGACATTTTCAATAGTTCTTCATTCATACTGATTGCTATCAAACTATCGGCCGATTAAAAATAACAAGTGCACGGTGGCTCTTACGCTTCTTTGACAAACGTATCTTTAAAGGTCATGGCAAGCATGGTCTGTTTTTTCTAACCACTTTATTCTATTAACTAGTGATAAACGAATTGCATTTTAAATTGACCCTCACAGAGTTGTACTACAGGCTAGGGAAAACCACAATCAACCGCAATAGTAAATTCGTGTTCCAAACACCTTTTTCTAAACAAAATGAGAAAATATCCGTTAGTGTGCACAAATCAAAGAGTGGTTCCGTTGAAGCCGGTCCATATTGACCTTAACCTGATTTAAAATGCTATCAGTCGTCGGTCCCCTACCGCTTGAATGTGTCGCGTTGCGCCGCATCGCACCGCGTCGTACAGAGCTCAATAAAAACGCCACTATATGACTGACTACCGGTGGCGGAGTTTAAATTAGTAATGAGTGTATTGTTGGACGAAAGTCTAAAGTGGATACGCTGTTTGTTGGTGTTACGTAACTGGAAGTACATTAATATTTCTTTTTTTATGTTATAGGGGGCAAACGAGCAGACGGGTCACCTGATTTTAAATGACTACCGCCGCCCATGGGCACCTGCAACTCATGAGTCACAAGTGCGTTGCCGGGAGTTGGGGAAGTAGGGAAGAGGGGGAGAGGAAGGAGAGGGGGAAGGGTTAGGGCTTCCAGTAACATCACTCACTCGGCGAAAAGCAATGAAGCATTGTATTGTTTTCTGTGTTTCTGGTATCGCTCTGGTCGAACTAGCCCATACGTGCCAAAGCATGGCTCTGCCACTGTTAAACTGTTTTGATTTAAGTTTAATTTTTAGGATTAGGTATACTTACTAGTGCCTAATTAAAAGCTTCTTAAATCCTCAAAATTGAATTTTCTAATCCTGTACCTAAAGTCTTTAAACATTAGTGAATTGTGGTAATGTTTTCCATTGTACATAACCTGCACTGAATGGCATCCGTCTATGACAGAATTATGACATAAGTCAAACTTGATTACCTTTTACCCATATATCATCTGTATTAAATGAGATTGCTAAGTGGACTAAAAAACTATTTAGAAAAAAATAAATTCAAAATGAGGCTCATACATGTAAATAGAAGTTTATAGGAAGTATCGTCAAATGATATTATAATGAAAAGCGAATACGAATTACTTATATTTTTAAATAGTAAGACTGAAATTACTTAACAATTAAGACTTGAGTTTTACTTTCATTTAGCAATTAACTTCAAAACACAAATGTCGTATCCTTACAAATCAAATATGTTTGTCTTTAGGGGACGAACAAGACGTATAACCCTACGGCCACCGTTGTCTCATGCAAAGGGATTTTTTATTGTTGCCCGCAAATTGTATTCGCGACAACCCTAGTGCTGCATACGTGAATGATGTGTGTCGACGAAATGAGTCGTTGTTTCTTTAATGTAGCGATTCATAGAGTTGTATGGTCCTCTAAATTGAAAAAAAAAAGCTTGTACATTTACAATTACAGCACATTGTAAACCATCCTACTTGATATTTTTTACACCAGTAAGGTTGCAAAAAAAGCATACGGCGCTCCTGATGGTAAGTAAAACTAAACTAATTTACTTCTTCAAAGGGAGCCATATCCACTGCCCTTTATACACTGCTTACGCACACTAAGTACACAAAACAAAACAATTATGTAAAATTGTCACGAATTTTTTAAACTCCTAAACTTCATCGTAAGACCTTAGATCTCATGTAATACGAGGAATCTAATGAAATATTTTCAAACATCAGGCACAAATCGAAAATCACGAAACGTTAAAAATATTTCTAAGCCAAAGAACCGTAAAAACCCAAAAAGAAATTGAACACAGAATATCACCATACCAACTATTATGTATTCTATGACCATACACCATTTTTTTTCTCTCTTATGGCTCACGGTTCGTTACACCACAAACAAGTGACCATAGACAATACACACTACACCACAACGCGTAAATTATGTCCAAAAACCATTCCATTAAATAAAATATAGATACCTACCTACTATTTAAACAATTTAAGACTCAAATTAATCCTAATATTCGACAGTAATAATATCTTTATATTTCATCAACAGACAATATCATAAAACCGCTATAATGAAAAATTAAAATCGCCCCACGATCATTTAAAAAAATGTCCGAATCGGCAGCTAATTATCTTACAATTAAGCATAGATACGGATTCGGCTGTATCAAAGAAGCTGCGTCTGCAAATAATACGGAAACCAATTATTATCTCAATTACTTACCTCCCTTTGATGCTTAGAATTTTGATCGAAATCGAAGCAGGGATGAAATCAAAGAATTTTTTTTTAAAAGAATGAAGTTATGAAAAGGAATGTTAATGTGAGTTTTAAAAAACATATCAGTTTCAAAGAGATATGGTTAATTGTGTAATCTTTACTAACGTTATAAAGCTGAAGAGTTTGTTTGTTTGCTTGAACGCGCTAATCTCAGGAACTACTGGTTCTGAATTGAAAAAATATGTTAGTGTTGGATAGCCCCTTTATGGAGAAGTTATGTAGGTTATATAACATCACGCTACGACCAATAGGAGCAGAGCAGTGACCATAAACGCAGGACGGTTAGTATGTAATAAGCTTACCGAACGTTTAAATTGTGGAATGCTTTTAGTACCATAGAAAGATAACCCAATGTGGAGTTGTTGAAAAAAGAGTAGGTCACCGGCCATAGTGACTGCTTAGAACCTACCCCTTGATAAGGTTTTTGTCTATCGCAATATTTAAAACCTAATACATAAACTTTAACCCTTTTTTTCAAATGACATCTATACCAGATGATATGATGAGGATCCTTTTGATAATCTTATTAATTCTCATCGTGAAAGTCCATTTTTCAACTACGGTACCAAGCAAGCACCCAACCTGCCCTATAGATCAGCGCTTATAAACACTTACAATACCAGTATTGGCAATGTTGGCAACCCAATCAACAGTGGTGTGGCGACTCCACTCACCAGCTGCTGTCTCTCTTCATGGTTAAAAGAGAACTTTTTAAATACTTAATTCCGAAGCAGGCATCTCCAGCTCGAGCAGAAATCTGCTGTGCCTTGTGCCAAAACTAACTGATTAAAATGTCAAAATATCAAATTCATAATAAATAATATTCTGAAAGAAATTTTCAAACAAAATATTGTGACTTTCTTCTAAAATTTTCCTCAAAAAAAGTATTTATGAGATTCTTATCCTCTCAAATTGACAATCACAACGCCGACAGGTGGTACTGACAAGCTGTTATATCGGAATACTTTTTGTATCGACTTTCTTTAAAAGTCCAACTTCGATTATACAGGCTGCTCTGATTTCCTTTCCGTATAATTGGCGAAGTTTTGTAAAGGTCACTCGCTGATCGGTAGCTATCTTTTTAATGAGGTTTGAAATTATTGAGGATAAAGAATATCCTTAAAATGAGACTGATTTTATATTTATATATGGTAATAGAATTTTCAAAGATGTCAAATATATAAAAAAAAATTTTTTTGTCTAAATTTTTTTTTTATTTAGCACTAAGATAGTATGAGTACATTTACATAGTTACATAACATAGGCACTATTCTTTACTAACTGTTACATCAGGCGTCATTTTTTCAGGTTTGTTATTATTTTTAACTATGTACCTAAATACATTTTGGAAATCAATTTTAATCTACTTATAATTGTCTTATCGAACTGAAACTTTGTATGTATATGTAGTTCGGATGACAGACTGATCTAATCAAGGAGCCAGGAGGTGGATAATGGAACTCCTCAGTGGCTACTAGCAAACCCCTCAAAATTGGGCTCATATGATTCGTTTTAACGAGTCCAATAGATTGGGCTTGGTAACAATGATCAGAAGCTGAACGTGGAAGGTGGAAAGTATTTTTTACTTTTTAATTCAATATAATTTTAAATACAAGTATTTAACTGTCAAACTAAATATTAAAAGTAAATAATTTGACGATAGCTACGTATGACGTCACAAATTATTATTTTAGCAACATAAGTTTCTATATACACTACTACCCTAATAGTTGCATTGATATACTATGTATACCAACAATTATTGAAGAATATTATCTACCTTTATTATCTACCAAATAATTAGTGGCGTAATGTCAGTGTAATACATCTCTGTCACCCCTTCCAAGATATATACGCGTGAGCATATACAGACAATAAATCAAAACATTATAACACTCAAATGTCTTTGATGAAAATATCAAACCAATCCCGCTGTATAGTGTCAAAATTCATTCTCCCTGGGTCCCCTGGCATCCACTTTAATTACGTCACCCCTTGACGCAACCCTTGAGATTTTCAAAACACCTCTCCGCCTTTTGTTTTATGATAAACATAGTAGTTTTGTGGTGTTGCGATCAACATTATAATGTTCTAAAACTATTAGAACGGTCATGATGTTGGGAGGTTAGGCATGTCAAGTTGGATATTTAAATTTATTTACATGTACTTACAGATTTTTGAAGTGAAAACTCATTTAGGCACGTTCAGCATTTTTTGTACGGGAAAAAAGCACTGAACTCGCGTGACCGTCACGCTCAGACATGTGTGTTTATGTATATGTACGTTATGTTTGCATTGTTGACGTACAGTCCTACGACTTACATTTATTTTTGATATTGTAGATTATTGTTACAGCAAAATAATTCAGAAGCGCAATGGTTAAAGTGGTCGCCTAGCCACTACACCACGCTGAGTGTCACAAATAGTTGTCCGGAGTCTGGGTGTTCTTTGTGTCCGTTATTTAAATGTTTTTAAAGTCTCCGCGACACAGGAATCATTCCTAGTGCAAATAACGTGCTAGAGATAACAGCAGCTTCTCGATAATACCCGGTCATTATTGAAGAAGGTTTAAAACGACAAATCAGTTAGAGTAATGTAGTGATAGTCTATAAAGTGACCGTCAACTCTACATATATAAAAATGAATTCCTATTTCCACGGCATCACGCGTGAACAGCTGCGAGTAAAACCGCGGGGTGCAGCTAGTGTATGAGCTAGATAAGGAGCCTGGAATGGATTGCTTTTCGTGATAATGCCGTCTATTGCTGGTTTCACTATAGTATAGTAAACAGTGGTCATCAAAAGAGTAGATTTAATATACTTCAATACCTTTTTAGTACTTTATCAAAAATAAGCTTAGAACCTTAGTTCAAAGCCCTTTCAATTCCTGTAACTGATCGTTGATCGTCTCCTATCATTCGTAGCGAGATGTTTAATATTTTAGGTACAAGTCTCAAGTCTTAATAAACAAGTCTTAATCTTAATACTTCTTTTTCTTAATATAGATTATAAGGTCCTTCTTATATTACCGCAATCAAACAAACTAACAACAATCTCTATCAATACATTTTAATACGAATGAAAACTTAAAATTTCCCCAAAAATGGTGTATAAATAGTAAATTAACGCAGCCAGTGCACCGTGAATCGGAATAATCTAATAGTTTCGTCGTCCGTACACCCAGCGGTAGTGAATTGGTCTATTAGTTCACCCTAGTTTAACTACGGCCCCCTCCTAACATAGTTACATCTAAGTGTATTGTTTTTACCTTTTAGTACCGTCAATTTAATTCTTTGGAAGTAAAATAGTATACAGCATCTATAGGTCTACACTAGTATAAAAAAGCTGAAGAGATTTTTTGTTTGATTGTTTGTTTAAACAAGCTTATCTCTAAAACTACCAGTCGTATAAAAAAAAATAATTGTATATTGGATAAAGTATTCATTGAGGAAGGTTATAGGCTATGAAACATCACGCTACGACCCTTAGGAGCACAGCAGTGACCACAAACTCACTCACTAACTCAAAACACGAAAAAAATCTCCATACTTCCAACTTTTGTTATGAAAGCTATAATTGACCACTATGGCTCAGAATATTTATAGGATAGTTTAAGACGTCCTCCCCAACCCCAGATGGACCTACGACCTGTTAAAAATGGAAGAGAACCACTGGCTGAAAGCGGCCAAAAACGACCCATTACAGAAGTCAAAGAAGTGTATGAAAAGCCTATGTTTAGAAGTGGCCTTCAAAAACTTCTGTTGTCTACTCACCTACCTTAAACTTAGACACCATTAAAATTAACAGCAAATGCACAAGACAAGTAGATTGATATTTCTTCATTGGTAATACTCTTCATAGCTTTTGTCTGTAAGAGAATCGCAGACTGCGATAAGACCGCCCATTGCACTGCTATATAATACTGTATTTCTCGTATGTATCCTATTTTTGGTGGGCAATAAAGTATACTGACTAAAATTAGAAACAAAGATAACAAACATCTGAAAATGTGTTTCTTACACGGTTTCTTTCGAAAAAGTGATCTAGTTTAATTCCTGTGGGGTTACAAGTGTACAAAACACACGCGTAATAAATCATAAGTGGCGTTCTCATTGAACAGGAAAATAAAACATGTTTCACTGAATCGTATGACACGAATGAGGCTGATCGATACAGCTTTTATATTTATTTGCAAAGGTTTTGTAATTCTCGGATACAATTGTATATTGGAACACAATCAATCAGAAATACCTCCCGCGGTAGGTTATCTTAAGGACTTACAATGAAACTTTATACCTTCTCTTACCAAATATTTAAATATGTGTAAAAATTATCTTTTATAAATTATTTTGTTACAATTCTCTTCAGTTAGACTCGTTAATAATAACCCAATATATGTATTGAAAACCGATTCCTGTCATAATATGTAATTATATATTTATAAGCTAAATTTAAATAACAATTGTCTTTTTTGTTATTGCTTTTAAATGAATCGATGAATCCAAATTATTTTATAACCAAAGAAAAACTTCTAACTACATTAATTCTCAACAAAAGTTAAGATTTTCTATACTGAATTTCACTTCAGCATAATTCTTATAAATCGTAAATTGGTTCATAACAAAAAATGAAATTTAATTAGGTCCCGTTAATTTATTTTTTCACTGAACTCGTTCGCGTGAGCCCTTTCTTTGAGAAAGTGGTTCACTCTTTTGTATCGTGGTAAAATAAAAGATGTTGGGTTATATTCTGACAAGCGAGAAACAATCGGGTATGCATTCAACTTGTTTTTTTGCAATTAAGGGCGTCCGTGATCATTTCTCAAAACTGCTGAATAAGTCATTTAAAAACATTGAGCCTTGTCATGTTACGTATTGTTTGATCGGGTTTACTCCTTATAAAATATGTACTTATATACATATGTAGGTACTTACACATGGGTAGCTGAACCACTCACCGCGTTTGTTATTAATGATCTTGGAAAGATTTACAAAGATACTTAAACTTTTGATACACCACCAAGTTGAATATACGTTACTGATGTGATTTACCCTTGCATGATTACGGTGTCACGTACGCTTTGCAAAACTTTTGAAGAACCACATTCTACAGTCATTTGGAAAGAAGAGAAGTAGATCATTTTGAGTGCAGGGGTCTGCCTCAGTAAAGTTGAGACTTGAGAGAGAAATAATGATAATGAATCTAAAATTTTGTTGAAAATTTACAAAACATATATATACCTACCTTAATATAAAATTAAAAAGAAACCTTGGTGAATACTAACTAAAAACGACCTAAATGTAATAAATAAAATGTAATTGAATACGTAGCAAAAGACTAGGAGGTTACGTCATAACCTCCAGAAAGCGGAAGTTCAGACCACAACATTAATAATTCAAGTCCGTCCCCTGATGCACTCGTTTGTGAACGAAAACCTGTATTATGGAAATTGTGACTTAACTTAAAGGTTTTATTTAAAGAGAAAATATAGGAAAAGATAAGTTAAATTTTGTTGTTTTATAGAACTTGAAAATAGGGCTCATATATAATTTTATAATATCCATATTATAAAATTATATGAGCAATTATATGTGTGCACTGTGCAGTGCAGTGCAGTGCATAGGGCGAGTATAGGAATGGCCCTATACCCGAGATCTCAAATTTCTATTTCTTTTCTTTTCTCAAGTAAGTACTTTTTTAATCTTTTGTTCTCTCATTTGTTCATAAATACTGCCACTACTTATACATCGTTAAAAATTTGAATACTAAAAGTACATTTTGAGAATGTATTTTGAGAGTTTTCATTATTTTGAGAATTAGAGAGCTCGGACTTCCCGGCAACAGCACGAGTTAGAGGCATGCGACCCTGACCTACAAGAGCTATTGCTAACCCTCCCCAATCCATTCGTATAATATATATCTCGTACCTTCAATTGCTGTTCCTTCTTATCTTTTTTTTTTAAATATTTCCAATTTTCCCATCTTTAATTTTTAAAGGGCCCGGATGATGGCAATAGGCTTGCCCCCTATTACGCGAGTGGGACGAAATCATAGTGTGCAAAATGCGGGTGTTTAATACGATTCTGCCTAACCCCTTGGGAGATACGGGCATGACTGTATGTATGTGTATTTCGATAATAATCGGTCTGCACCTTCATTTTTAAGGATCTGTAACTTGGAATGTTGGAAATAGTTTTTTTTTGTCTGGACATTTATTGTATATTATGTTAAATCTCTTACTCAACTTACTTCGTTTGAATGACAATCGATTTATTTAACATAAAAAGTATACAATAATAATGTATTTAAAAGACCTTGTAATTTAAATGTGTATGTCAAATGTTCTTATGGTGCTTCTTACTCGTAATAACTAAAATTTACACGTGTATTTTCAAAAGAATTTGGATTATTTCCAACTCTATCACTTATATAATGAATTTCCACAGTAATCACTAAGGACGTGGCTTCATAGTATTATCGTTCTTTGTTGATATCTTGGTTGTGCCATCCGGTAAGAGTGCCGTCATGAATTATTCACACGGCTCCAATCCACTCCACCTCTCCACCTGATATACTATTTTATGTAACGCGCACAATTTTGTATTTTAGAAACTATTTGTTACGCGCGAAATAATTTTATAACTAGGGTATATTGCGAATAAAATGAAATGAAATGTTTGAGAGTTTCATAATCTATACGCGCTACGGGCCTGTTGGTCTAATTGTTAGTGATCCTGACTGCTAAGCTAGATGTCGTGAGTTCGATTCCTACCCAGGACATATAATTGTGTGATGAGCACGATCATTTATTCTGCGTCTGGGTGTAATTTATCTGTAACATGTAGGATCTGTGTATGTATTTATAAATATCAGTAACATAAGTATATTTATCAGCAGTTTGGTTACCTTAGTATAGGATCCCACTGAGAAGACCCAAGCTTAGCATACACCCGAATCATTATGATATTAGATTTTGCAGAAGGAAAGTCTTTCTCCTAAGCTCTTATGGCTTGGTTTAAAGTGTCGAAACAGACTTGACATTAAAGTCGATGGCTCGATTGATCGAGCTGGGCCGACATGCGATAAAGATCCAAATACTATTTTCTAGAAGAAGTAATAAACTCCTCCAAAAACACAATCAATGTGAAAGCTTAGTGGCTGAATAAAACATAGGCAGGTGCCTAATTGGCAGTCATATCTTATATAACTTTTTTTTGCACACAGTGATCGACGAGGAGTCCTCGACGCGGCGGCGCTACAGGCCCTAGCTGGAGAGAGCGTGCTTGAGAAAGAGAGGCAGCTATCCGAAATGATTCTACAATTGCAAATGGTGAGAGAACAGCTCCTAGCGCAGCAGGAACACGCAAAGGTAGGTTAGAATTCGACATTGATGAAGCCAAACTTATTCATGAATTCTAAGTTTTTTCAATTCGATCAACTAGTTATGCATCGATTTATTTTATTTAAAATAAATAAATATTGGGAACTAATTACAGCTATTGAGTTGAAAAGCTTTTTAAATACTTGGAATTCTTTTGCGTGCTCCTAGTGTACTATATAAGTTAATAGTTTCTTTACAGAACTCATAATTTATATTCGACACATTCGTGTACATCAATGTTGTATAATTATGTTTCAAAAAATTGTTTCATCACACACTTAAGACATAATTCCCCCATCAACAATCGTCACTAAAATATTTGATGGCTTTATAAATTGATCGCCCATCCGAAGCTTTTGATCTCTAAATAATAATTAGTGCTACAAAAATTGTTACGTCTTCAATACTATTATATTTTATATGTTGTATTAAAAATTCTGTACATAGATGACCTCGTTCGGAGTGCCAACTTGTTGTAATGAAGTTAGTCGGATTAGCATCGACCGAGATAAATGCGTTGACGATTATTCCAGCGTCTTCTGTTTCCGAATCAAAGTCATTTTTATTGAAGTCGTTTAACATCGTGCAGTTTGGCATCAAATTTTGTCAGTGTCTCTCATTATTTAGACAAATACTACCAAATCCATACTTGTTTTAAGGGACATGAAATATAAGCTAATCTGGTTCATAATTTATAACGTGTTTAGTTACAATGATTTTAATCCATTATAAAATAAACGGAAAACCTTTAATTAGTGCACAAATTCCTACAAATATCTATCAGTAATACCAAATATCAAATCAAATCCGTAATGAGAATCCAATCACACAATAAGTAATTAGAATACACCGCCAACATTATAAGTACGTACTAAAATAGAAGTTCACGATCGTTTTGACCTCCACTCTACTTCGGAATGAGTGGTAATACTTTGTTTTCAAAGGCTTTTATCTGAGCCCAGACATCTGTTTTGCATGCCAGGTCACGAATTGAAAAGGGCTAAGGAATGGAGGTTTATTCCTGTTTAGGATCTTTAAGTTTAGCCCGTAAACTGCGGCTTATTGTTCCATTTCATATACGTTTATGGCGTTGACAGTTTCACTGTGTCGTATAAGACCTTGCTTACAAGAATCCAACTGTACTTCATAACATAAATTTTGTACAATGCTATTGATAATTGTTATGGGGATGCGGAATTTATTTCGAGTGAAGACGTTTTGTCTTATGGTGTAGTAAAATTTAATTTATGGGTGATGCTTCGTCGTTTCTGCTTGCTGGATGCCCATCTTTTGTTCTTTAACGCCTTTTGTAATATTTCCTAATTAACTTCGTTAGAATAGTTTCTTGAAGATTTCTTGTACGTCTTTGTGTTTTATTGTTTTATTTTTCGATAGATATTGTAAGAATTAGCATATACTATGCCGACTTTTACGCGTAAATGTGCAAGCCTGGTTGTTCTCATGACTTTTGGCTGTGACTTCATGTGCGTGGGAGAATACTAATCCTATCCCAAACATAAAGTAATCAAATTTATAAACAAATGCTTTTTGTTTCAAGTTGGTACAACCTCAAAAAGTAGTCAAACATAAAGGCCCCTTTCATTGTAATTCCCTCCTCAAACTTGGCTGAATTTTTGTTTACTCTTTTTACAAATTAGGTTCGTTACGGGTCCGTGACTCTTTTGAAAAGTTTCTTTTTGAGATGGTGTACGCAGATCATATGGCCTTGTTTGTTTCTAAATATATTTAAGGGCTGTAATAATAGAAAAAATTATAACCATCGATGTGAAAGAGTATTGTGTTTTTAGTTTAAGCTATATTTCTTGATATAGATAATTATTTAAATTAAATGTACGTGTTCTTGTAATAATGCCACCTTAAGGCCTCGTTGCCGTCGGTATCAACACTGTCATAGACTTGAGTTTCATGAAAAAATAGCAATTCTAATTTTTTATTTTTCTTATTTACTAATCCGGATACAATAAACCGTAGTTTCATTTACATGAAGTATACCTACCACCAACTCCTAATTAGCGCGCTCCCATAACGCGTATTCATATTCAATCATCAAAGTATACAATACAGCTTGTATCCTTTCAACCCGAATCAATTTTCATGTTGAATGCATATTGTGCCGGGCACTAGCCGTACCGTCAGCAACAAAGACACTCTCTTACTAATGAATCAGCGATAAAAACTCCAACAACACTCGATAATATGCCCTCTGTGTAGGGTTGGCAAAAAATGGATCGAATTTTTAACGAAGTGTGTTGCAGCAGGATTACTGGCAACATAGTCTTGTGCTGTCTTTCGAAGTTCGAAATTTACAATGTTGATATTCATGGTTAACGATTATTACTTTATTTGGTTCAGATTTTTTATTTTTTTATATAAATAAGTAAATATAAATGCAAAATGGTTTTTGATTAGTCATTATTTGAAAAAATACTTTGTGAGACAGTAGAAGGGCAATGTAATCACAAATAGTACAATGAGTCACATTAGCTATTGTGACTACGAATCTCCTTCTTAACTAAGTTGAAGGTCTTAAATAATCACTAACTAAAATACCTACAAAATTTTATATAAGGTATGTGCAGTAATCGTCTAAGCTTAAAAATATTTTAACAATATAATCCCTAAAAATAGACCAGTTCGATTAACAAAATATCAGCATCAACCCTAAAATGGTTGACGGTTAGATTGAAGAGGCCTGTCTATAGCGGTGCGAATGGGAGCGGCTAATGGCAGAGCGTTCGTATTCGCGCGTTTTTTTCAGAACGTCCCTTTGTTGACTATGTCGGCTGTATTTCGAATAGCGTTCGATACGGTGCATTCGATTCATCATTTTTTTTATGTTGTCTTTAGAACGCTAGACTGTTTTGTTTGAGTCCGTGTATCAGTATACCATAAAACAGATTTGGTTTAGTCTGGTTTAATATATTTTTTTAGTAAGTAAGCTGATGAAAATAAACTAATAGGTATATTATAACTTATTATAACTTTTCTACAATAATAATTAGGATTTTTCACTAAGTAAGTATACATAATAATATTATGTTTTACATTTGTCAGCTAAAAAATTTGAAAATGTCATATAATATCTCTTTCTTATTATATGTCATTAATGAATAGGTACCTCCTGGATAAATACGTATTAAAGTTGGCGGACAGTGATTACGTATTATTTTCAATATCATTTGATTGACTATACATCCCTATCATATCTACCGATCTAAATCTGCATCTATTTCAAAACAGCATAATCAACTAACAAAGAGCATAAAAAAATTACCCGTCGGCGAGAGCACTCAGTTGAATTAAAATATCACTGAAATAAATGAAAACATAGGTATCAATGTGTATACAATATATATTGTAACCCCTGCAGCCCCATACGGCCAGACAAACGGAAATATGAAAATGAAACGTATAAACGAAAAACGCATCAAACGTGAGCACGCGACGACAGCCGGACAAAAAATGAACACAAACGAGCGCTTAATTCGCAAAAAGCCCGTTTGATGTCACTAATTGACAATCAGTTGGAGGACGCGTCTCATTGGTCCGCTTCCTCGTTCTGTTTTTAAAAATTAAAAACAAATAAATTAGTAGGGTAGCCATTTTTGCTGTTCGTTATTTGTATAGGCAGCAAGGGATGATGAAACTGATGGTAGATAAAAGTCAATACGACATTTAATAGAATAACAATGAACAAGAGATCCTAAAATGTATAAAACTAAACAAACTTAATTACAAAAACATACCGACGTTTAGCCTTTCGCGTACCATGATAGGTACCTATGTTATTACGCTGCCGTGCACTACTGAGCCAGTCAGCCTGTGACTACGTCCAGTGCTACCTGGTTGAAACGTCAGGCATTTCAATGGTATGTAATACCTATTAAGCATGTGATCACGTTAATTGCTGTCAACATAATAAAATAAAATAACCTAAACAAAATTAAATGTTGTATCATGAGAATGGTCAGGCGTGTCTTAGATCTTCTAGTAGGTATGCTACGATACGTCGCAAAAAACCACTAAGACGCTGCTGGGGCATTAAAACATGCACTTAAATATTAAAAATAAAAACTTGTATGTGTTCTATTTATTGTAGAATGAGCTATAATACCACAAAGTACTCCAGAATATAGCTCATGACGACCTTTTGGCCATGGCCATTGCGATCACTACTTCAGCGTAGTGCGATCACTACTTGCCAGGAAGTGGAAGTTTACGCGGTTTGAACGGAAGTCAACGCTAATGCTGTAGCATTAGCGTTGACCTCCTCCGTGTTTTTCCTGGAGGCCTAAGAAATGGTTTCTCCAAAAAATCAAAAGAATGTTACAGATTTTGTAAAGCTTAACATGCCCATGTAGGTATCCTATTTATTACTAATTTCAGCGACTCTATACCTATTCTGAACTAAATTATATAAACATCTTCAAAATAATATTCACTTAATTTTGTTATTCCAATTCAATTTTCATTTCAAATTATAGGAATCTTAACACGACTTTATTTCAACAAATCTCTGACATCATAGTTTTTTGTTGATTTTTACAACAATTTTAATAATTTTCAATTTTTTTTAGAGTTAACGGTTGCATCAAAAACAGAAACTTTTAAAAGGTGTCATTCCCTATTAACCGCCTAACTACTACCGCTGAAAAAGTAAGCCAACAAGTTGCTCTTTAAAAAATATTTTTAATTAAAAAACATATAAATATCACTGACATTCGAGGGGTTAACCATGTCAGACCAATTAGTTTTTGAAAGAAAACTAGAGAAGTGATGGACAGACGTGTGGTGACAAGGTTTTTGATTAAAAACTTTAAAAGATAATATGAAAAGTTTGTGGTATAACTGGTAACATGCCCTTTAGTAATATGGAGTCGCGTCCCCTTTTAACAAACTACCGATGTGAATAGGATTTCATACTTAAACGTAGGCATACGTGTTACCACTTTTTTATTAAAAAAACAACCCTGCAATATGGCTACATAACTTTTAAAAATAAAACTCATCACCCAATTTTTTTGAAATCAAGTGAATTCCATTTTCAAAATTTAATATCATAGTATGTTCGAAAATCGTTTTATATTTCGACACAGTGTTGTAAGTAAACGATGTACGGTTTATCGATTAGTTTACTGACAGAACGATCAGTCATAGAGAAACGATTGATGATTGGCGTCTGCCGTCACCCCTATTTGTTCCTCTACACCATACATCACGAACACTATTTAAGTATTTTAACTAGATGTTCTACACAAATTAGTAGCACGACTTAAGTTCTCTTGACTAGAATTTTAATAGCTTACACGCTACCTAATATGGTGAGCTTAAATTACTAAAATGCCAAGTTAATCGATTTGTTGCAAATATTCACAAGTCGATTTTATAATTGTTTTTAATAATGTATGATTTTATATTTGTTTGCTGCTACTGGAAAATAAATAAATTCTTACTCAAGGTAAGAAAAATGGTCTATCTTTTCCCTAATATCTATAAAAACATTCATTAATACAAGAAACACAACACTAATGCAATGTAAACATAAGTTTTCATTCTGCAAAATGAACACAGTTTTAAAAAACATAGCGCCTGTCATCTATGTTGTAGTATTTTCATATCTACAGACATATTATACTATTATCACTGTTTTAAATACATCTATACTTATATATTATGATATCACAAGTAGAAGGCATGCGCACAAAATTTTACAACACATGACTAACCGATTCAAAACGCACGAATAGAAGAAAATCTACTACACAAAGGCGGGACCATTTCCACCGATCATTGTGAGAGAACGCTACAGCACTATGTGTCTATCTTTCTCTCACAAAGACGCCGCCGCGATGCGCAAACGAGATAGCCAACACAATAGACAATTGTTATCCCCACCTCCGTAGAACTGTGATTAGATTTCATACAAAAAGCACCCGTAAATTCAAGAGACAGGAATGTATTTTGGTTGTTTGTAGATAGCCAATAATTTGATTCGCTAGTCATAGTAGAGGGAACAATGGTTCAGTTTAGATATATATAGAAGTTTATAGTTTATTCAAGAAATTTATTGGCGTCGTTACAGTGTAGGCATTTACGTTCGGTTTTTCATAAGTTGTTTGCACGCCAGCGTTCACGGTTGTAAAATCCGTGAAAGTCATTATTAAATGGTTTGTTATTAGAATACGGTTTGCTTGTTGTTTCACGAATAATTTACCTACTTGTCTGTAATTTAGGACTGGCTTGAATTTAGGAGTGTGTAAGGTAGTATTTCTTCTTGTTTTATGCTTTACCTACGGATCTCTGCGATTTATTTTTGGTGAGCGTGATTCGTTTGTTACCGGGAGACAGAATAATGTTTTCAGATCCATTCTAAAAACATGTCTGTAGATTTGTAATATGGAAATATACAGAAACTTTCTAAGATTTAACTTATGTATTTATGGTGATTAGGGAGTCTCCTCACTGGGAATAAGGACGAGCTACAATGTCAGAACCGACTAAAACCACATAGTTTTCTGTCACGTAGTCTTTCTGCCGGAGCCTTAGGTTTACACAGTGGACTGTATAGGTCCGTGCCTCTGTCAGTTATAGAATAAGTCAATTGCAACATCCGTATCATTTGATAATCCTATAAATGTCAGATACTCAAGCAATAATATAGATTTTAAACCAACAGTGTCATAAAACAAGGTATTATCAACTGCATTAAGAGTCCACGATTTCACCTTTGTCGCCAGTTTCAAGTAACTATCCGGTCATAGTAGTATTTAATCTTTGGGTAACTATCAAATGAGCAGTTATGTTCCTTTCGCATACCTTTTAATAACTTTGTAAGCTCCTTTAATATTGATAAGACTTACCAAGGGTTTTTATTACTACTTAGATGTTTTATCATATTGCTAACGGATGTTCAGCCAAAGCACTTAGGTGCAGATAAGTAAATCGGTGGTTTTAACATTATAGGTTGTTTTTAAGTTAGAAAACAAGCTCTTACTTTCTGTCTACAGTACACTACAGCCTACAAAGTATACTAGCTACATAT
The DNA here is from genome assembly GCA_949752705.1 of Callimorpha dominula. Classification (NCBI taxonomy): domain Eukaryota; kingdom Metazoa; phylum Arthropoda; class Insecta; order Lepidoptera; family Erebidae; genus Callimorpha; species Callimorpha dominula. Next base: position 6,048,406 of record OX457010.1, on the reverse strand, counting down.
TTTTAACACTTTTAACTGATTATAAATTTAAAATTATATTATATGTTCGGTATATATTTGTATCATATAGGCATGTAATTACATGATTCCTGGGGCGATGCCTAGCGCAGAAAACAAATCTTAGTCGCTCAAAACAAATTACTTACGTAAACGTATTTTGCAACTTCCCCATTTCGTAAATAAGAAATTCATAAAGATATATTCTGTAAAAAAGGAAAACAAAGAATTATACTGTTCATCGATTGACAACTTTTTGTGGAATGATGATGACTGTCATAGAATTATCTAGAACAGTGTTTATAGTATGCGGGGTCTACTCTAGTAGCGCTTATGGTCACTTCCTCCAAATGCCGCAGCATTGTGTTTTCCAGTATCAATCCCCAAAGAACAATATGCAAGCGGAATTTACAGATAATGTGTCCGTTCATTGTATCTTTATGAAGTCCCCCAAGACAAAGGACTTCTTGCCTTATGTTTAGTTATTAAAAACTTCTTAAAAACCAAACATTAACTGAAGTTTAAATTGTTTGTAAAATTAAATCTACGTTATAAAATATTGTAAATATAAAAGTTATGAGAACACTAAAACGAATTTACTAAGCAAACAAAAATCACTCTCTGCCATCGTAGTATTTCTACTACAGAACACAAACATTCGCCCAATTTATTTCCAAAGAAACATACCTAAAACTAAATTAATTATGATCCATCACAAACAACCAAAAACACATCTACTGAACAAGTGAGATCTCAGACAAAACATAGTGAAAAGTAAATTAACCTTTCTGCCGTACGAAACTCATTTACCGATACAAAACAAGACCAAAACCAATAGAGGTGCCCCAATCGGAAAATACCGGAATGAAAAGACGCCTGAAACAGCTCCGGAATCAACTGAAACATGCTCCTTTGTGCGTAGGTATTCAGTATACAAATGCTTTTCTTGGCCGGCATTCATGGCTTTCTATGGGGGCAATAAAGGTTCCCACGGACACAATGAGCCGGGAAGGCAAGGAGAGTGATGAAAAGTTGGGAATCTGGGCCGCGTTCCCGAGGCGACGTAGTGATGCGCTGTCCTTGTTTATCGATAAACGTTTGAAAGAAAAACTGTGTGAAAAGCTACGTTAAAGTTCGGTTTTTATACTAATACTGTGATTAATATGTTTTTAGTTTAATCATTTTCATGGTTTTCTTATACATACCTTTAACATAAATAAGTTCATACTTCTGTCTATAGAGGGAACCAGACACAATATCATCTTTATTCGATGAACACATATCTGACCATCTATAATGGACGATTCTGATTTGATGCATACTATTAACCGACTTATAAATAAGAACGTTATCAATTCAGCTACATGTATGAAGCTCTTGTGTGTTTTTTTTTGGATTTGTGACTTTTTTGCCTTGAAAATAGAAATCAATGATACTATGTCGTATGAAATTTAACATATTCGAGGAATCGAGCGAATCTATACTGATATAATAAAGCTGAAGAGCTTTTTGTTTGATTGTTTGTTTAAAAGTTTTAATCTCAGGAACTATCGGTCGGCTTCAAACTTTTTTTGAATTGAATAGACTATTCATCGAGGACAAATATAGGCTATATTACATTACCCTACGACCATTAGGAGCGGAGCAGTTACCATAAGCGTAGATGAAACTGCGAGGAACGACTAGATTATAATAAAATCGGGTAAATAGTAAATAATTTATTAAAAAAGTTTTTTGTGAAAGATATGATCATATTTTAATATGTTTTGTTTCACGAAAATTACACGTAGAAGTTTATATACTAGCAATTACATCACGTGACAGAATAAAAACACATCGCGATGTTATGTTAAGTTTGCATGTAAATAAAGCTAATATCGATGAATAGAGCGGCCATCACTAAAATGTAGTTATACCCGTGACTTTCCAATTATTTTTGCGATCTTTCTTCGCCACAGACTACAGTCTGCATTGAATACGAAACAGAATAGCGTCGGATTTTAAGAAATTAACAGCTTTGTCGGGTGAAACAAGAGCTGGTGGTTTTTGTAAATATTATCTATGTAACTAGGTACCGGGCGAATGTGGAATATAGGAATTACCAATTACGGTCTATATAATGTAGGTACGGAATATATAATGTATAATAATTTTCTTTAGGAAAATTTGAATGGTTGAGATGGTGACAGTGTAGGTATCTAACTAAAATATGAGGCTACAACCATTACATTACAAGACATGAGTAATATTGGTTTTTTGAATTATGAAAACCTTTCTCTAAAACTTAGTAAATATATAATGGTAACATCAAATCATTTTATTTAAGAAGACCTGAAGAGGCTGGAAGTTGTATGACTAATTAATGGACCATGTGAGAATAAGAAAGATCACAACATCAATGGTCATTAGTAATCACAAGTAGTACTCGTTCACGACTATGACGCGTATAGCCGCTACCGCACCCGCGTTCCTCAGAAACAAGTCGCCATCTTTGTTTTTCCTTTTCCACCAACTTGCGGTTAATTTATTTAATAAGTTGTTTTTTGAATAGAGCGCCGAGCAACCGAGCGCTGGATGAATTGGACTTTCTATTTTCTTCTCTTATATTTTACACAAAAAAAAAATCTCTGTATTTTGTTTATGAAAGGAAACATAAGCTTTACATTTATTCTTTTTTTCTCTTCTTTGTGACAGTTGTTCTGTACAAAATATCTTATTAATTAGCACCTTAAGGCTTTATGGAAAATTTAAAAGCATTTTGTAGTTTCGTTAGATAATTAATTTTTCACTTTATTGTACACACAGTCAATATACCTAATGTCAAAACTTTAGAGGCAATGGAAGCAATAAGTAATAATAGGTATACGGCCTTATAGCTCGAAGCACGGAAAGCGATAGACAGGCTTTTGTGTTTATTAGTTGATGGTGAAATTTAACATTAAAACGCAAAAAGCGTAGCAGCTTACACGTTGGGCAATACACCTTGTTACTAGTATCACCTAGTAGAAGTAGTTATACTAAAACACCTCACAGATATGATAGCAACAACGAAAATTAATCAATAAAATCTAGGTAAGAGACGTAACTGTAGTTTTTTATTTCATACTAGCTGACCCGACAGACGTTGTCCTGTCTTAACTATGAATATTGACTGACAGTTAGTCAAAAGCGCTAAGGTTACATTTGAAAAGTTAATATGGTCGTTAAGTTTTCTTAAATCTTCTATTGTTTTCTTTCATAAGAACCTTCTCCGGGCAATAACAAATACAAAAAAAAAAGAAATACCAAAATTCGGTGTAGAAGTTCACGCGTGATGCAGTGACCAAGGGAAATAGGGATTCATTTTTATAAAATAATATATAGATTACTAGGTTTCGAAAATAAAATTAAATAATTCTCTTTTTAACTATTTCTGCCTAGGTACTTATAAATAAAATAAATTATATAAAAGAAATTACTGTCGTTCCTTAGAAAAAAATATCCCTATAAAGAGCACGAAGTTATACTTGCGAGTGTGAAACAAGCCAAAAAAAAAAATATTAAAACACCTTACACGCTGTGAAAAAAGCAAAGCATTCTCATTTGAGTCAATCGTAAATGTAGACACCTTTGTAAAACAAAAAGCGGGTAAGCTGTTAATAATTGGTTGAAAGTTGAAAGGCTGACTTGTAATACTTGTAACATTTATTTTGATGGCAACACTGGAGCGATTTATTACAGGTTGGCACACTGAGCATGAAAGGCACACCGCACAATAGCCACCTACATAAATGCGGCGAGATTTTAACAGTGTGATTAATAGTTGTAATAAAATGTTGTTTATGTCCTTCACAATGTACACTTGATGAATTTTAATTGCTTTGTTTTACTTTAATTCTTTCCATTTAGTACTTTTATACCGCGAAGTTTTCCGAGCTTGTTGTCTTCTAAGAACATTCTACAATTATGTTAGTAAAGTATTCATAAAAAAATATGACTCAAACTTAAAAAATCGTATGTTAAAAAAAATAATACCTAGTAGCTCCTTTATTGTTGTTAAACTTCCCGCGACTGTACCAACAATATTTTAGTTTAAAAATGCCTTTTTAAAAGTTTCTTTATAACAAAGGAACGTAAATAACAGAAAACAAAAATGGCGTACGTACCAACTTCGAAATTGGAATTCATCAAAATAATGCGAGGAACGTGATCTCGTGCAAAGTGCGGGGATGAGAATATATTTAGTGATATGTTACATTTAGGGCTGGTGAAGACGGAAGAAAATAATGGTAATTCAGTTTATTTTTTAATAATTACTTGAACTAAATACAATTACGATTGTTTATACCAATAAATTCGAAAGACAAACATAAAAACTAATTGGCTTAACTTCAAAACGTTATTGTTGTCATATTTAGAATGCTGAATAGATTAAAAAGAAAGATAGAAGTACTCTTGTCAACCCTAGTAAAGAGTAAGGTGCGCGGGAGTCGAGCGTTTCGTCCCTATTCTTTTTTTAAAAATACGTTTTTATTAATTGCTAACCATTGTTGGGTGGTCGTTGAGCTTACGAGAATGCGTTCGTTCTGTTCCATTTCAACATGTTTCGAAATATATTTTTTTACTTTAAAATTCGTATAAGCTGCTTAATTGTTGAAAATGGTGCCGTGAGCTTCAAACTGATGATAAATTGAAATGGGCATTCAAGTGAAAACGAAGTAATATATTATTATTATATATGTATTTAATTAATACGTCAATCCTCAAAGCAAACATCATGAGATCATTAACTTGTCTTTATAAAGGTGCTAAATACATTAGCAGTTAGTAAACACATACGCCTTTATGAATTTATAGCAGAAGCGCAAGATTCTTTGGACTAACAAAATAACGAGTTTTTAATAGAAATCAAAATTAAAGATGTGTAATATTTTTTATAGGACTATTACGGGTCAATGTTTCACCTTATTACCTACCAGGTGTTGAAAAGTAATATGATTGCCAGTGAAAAAAATATAACAACCGTCAGTATAGTGAATTGTAATCTCAATTTCAAACTGTGATGACAATAAATAGTTCACAATTTTGCTAGTAGTCGGTAAAAATGCTCGACAATTTCCTGCCCGTACTATTTAAAAAAAACATCATAAATTTAAATAATAATTGTAAATAAGTTAACAGGTCAATTAAATAGCTTTTTTTATTCAAAATAGCATATAGCACGTATAAAGTTGTCACAATAGGGATGTCACAAAAAAAATGACTCGTCGTACCGCTGTTTGTTCAAGAAAAAAGATCTGACCGGGAGCGATGACAATTTTAATTTAATACTAGCAACCCGCCCGGTTTCGCACGGGTAGCAGAGACATCTTCAACAATCATCAACATATTTCAATCAATTTACACAAGATCTTAACAAATGATACACTTAAACCTTCCTCATGAATCACTGTGTCTATTAGTGAAAACCGCATGGAAATCCGTTCAATAGTTTTTCAGTTTATCGCGAACAGACAGACAGATGCAGCGGGGGACTTTGTTTTATAATATGTAGTGATGATATACTTTTGCATAAATATCATGATACTAACAATCTTTTGTAAGTATTATAAAAATAATAATAACTTTACACATTTCACACGGCCGTCTGATCCCAAACTAGGCAGAGCCTGTACTATGCTAACCAGACTGCTGATAAACATACTTAGGTATATATTTATAAATACATACATATTATAGATAAATTACACCCAGACCTAGAACAAATCATCATGCTCATTACACAATAATTTTTCCTGGGTGGGAACCGAACTATAAATAATATTCAGTTAATTTGGTTTAATTTATTTCTATCATGTTCGTCCTCATACTCCGAGGAACACACAAATAGGTTTATAGATATAGATATACATACTCGTATGTGTAAGAGATTAAAAGAACACTGGCTAATAAACAAATAATAATGTAATTTCTGACAAAACAAAGCAAGCATGTTTTAGGTTTAAACACATTAATTAGGTAATATATTATGCATTAGAATGACCTAATCTGACAAACAATTCAGATTAATTATTTTAGATGGTGCTGCAAATGAAACTGATGGATAATAAATGCGTTATTATAAGCACTATTAAATATCTTAATTAAATAAATGCGTTATTATAAGCACTATTAAATATCTTAATTAAATAAATGCGTTATTATAAGCACTATTAAATATCTTAATTAAATAAAAAAAGGCAGCGTGATTTTAAATATAAAAATGAAAAGTGTTCCATCAGTTTGTTACAATACTATTATTAAACCATCCGTCGTTGTTTGTTGTATATCTGTGCTATATATATCCGTCATTTGTGGCGCGGCTTTACACCTATTTATGTAATAGACATCTTTAGCAACCACTATTTATTTACCGTTACATAGAAAACATTGTTTTGTGTGTGGTGTTTTGTAAAATATTTAGAATATTGCTTGTGATTTCTCCTAAAAATTTATTGAAATCAAGCTAATTCTAGGCCAATATTTAGGGTCAAAATGAAAGGTCCAGAATAGGCAGGGAAAAGCTAAATGTCATGAAAAATTCACGAAAGAATATAAAATCAATATTCAGTTACAAATTTAAGAAGGACTAACTACGCCAGGTCTACGTATTTATGAATCAAATAAAACTACAAAGGCTGATTCAGCAGTAGATATTAAATTTTAAAAGGGTATTTTAAAGAAACCGTAAAAGTTAAAAACAAAATCGTGGACCGTTCCACCTACTTTACGCAAACCTGGTCTTCATCCAACAAAAAATACAAAATGACGAATCATAAAAAGAGTTAAAGTTCAACAAATTATACTATTTACTGCTGTAAATAATACATTATATGACAGTATTCCACCAAAATGTTTGGTCGTATGGAACGTCAAACTTTACGTCACAATAACGTGACATTTTGTCAGTCAACGCATCGTTGATACTATTTCCCACTCGAAATGATTTTAATTTCCCTCTCTAGACGGATTTACGATTATTCCCCCCTATTGTGACTGAATATTACACTATTATTTAGTTTTTCATTTGTTTTTCACTGAAACATAACATTTTAAAAATACACGAGCATAACTAATGAATCTATATTTAAGATTAATATTGGCACATACCTTTCTTTATGTTTTATAAATTACTGTTCTGCTGACACTCTGTGACGTTAAGGTGATTTTTACTGTTGATGCTGCAAGTTAAATAGTTTGATTTAAACGTCTATTTTATGATATAAAACAATGTTTTTAAAACATGTCGAAATTATATAGTTTATTGTAAACAGGTATGGCTATGGTTTTATGCTTGTACCTATATTAATGCTGTTCGGATAGTTAGGTTAGGTTTGTAACTTAGTGGGTCCGGATGTCTTAATAAAAGCTGTTCCTGGATCCCTCCTACTTAAGGCGCAGTACGGCACACCGTGTGGTTTTAGTCGGTTCGATTCCGACACACCGCCCCACCGAAAACCCCGGTGGGGTGACGGCCCGAGGGGGTTTCCACACGCACGAAAAAAAAAGAAAGGTTTGTAACTTAGTGCATTCATATATGTTATTGTGCATGAAGTTAAATAATTAAGTTAACAATTTAAATACAAAAACCACATTTTGTAAAGTAATTTCAGATTAAATAACCATAAATAATAAGGTACAAATTCTGGACGAAACTTAGTTCTAAGTGTTATCTTAATGTCAGAGCAATAAGTAACACGAACATTAGTAATAAGAAAAATCACAATCAAAATATTTTATAGCAAAATAATGCACAGAAAATAGTTTATAGGATCACTAACTAACAAATTACAAGTAACTAAATATATCTTACAAAATAAGAACTAATATTTAGACTTAAAAAGTAAAAGTTATTTTTTGACAGCTGGAAACTTCATAGACAAAATGTTCATCTACTGATCTCGACGATAGTTTTTATAATACAAAAAGTCAAAAATTCGCCTCTTTCTTTACTATTACTATATTGTGTTGTGTACGTGTTATAAACCTAACATCTACTTGGATTTTTATTGACAAGAAGAAGACACATAATTAAACACGCTAGACAATTCACTAAACGTGAAATAAGAATGTAACATTAAAGGAAGGTATTCAGTTACCAACTAAGATTACTGTTATCTTATTCCACAGTTTAACATGTTCTCCAGTTTTTATTGGTTCGCCTTTGAATGTTTTTTCACTTTGATTACATCAGTAATGTTGATTGAAATCGGATTTTACATTAGAATTTCTTAATTTTTATTTCTTTTTCTTTAGTTTGGAATTTGTGAAATGGATTTTCAGTTACCTTTTAAGACTTTATTTGGTAAATTAACAGTTGTTATCGTTGGGTTAATTTCGGCGTTGAGTATTTTTATACAAATAGAAATAAATAGGTTTTAGATTTGTTTATTTGGCGTTAATGTACTTAAATACTTGCTTAAAATTTTCTTAAGAAGTAAATAAAGTGGAGTCTAAAGCAAAATCTAATTTTTAGAGAGGCTTAGTTGGAGTGGGAGGTTCCATAATTTCAGAGGAAATCGTGGTAAAAGACTATTTTTGTATTTCAACGGATTTCCATGTACCTACTCAAGGCACTGTGCTATCACTGTTAAGGTTTTTATTGAATACAATGATTCACAACAAAGTCATGTCCCTTACAGCATAATAATACAAAACTTTTTCGTTTTAAGACTGACTGTTATCACTACATATTATAAAACAAGTTCCCCGCCGCGTCTGTCTGTCTGTTCGCGATAAACTGAAAAACTACCTAACGGATTTTCATGAGGTTTTCACTAATAGACATAGTGATTCATGAGGAAGGTTTTGGTGTATAATTTGTACCCGTGCATAGCCGGGGCGGGTTGCTAGTGCATTAATAAAGTAGTTACAGAAAATACATCAGATTTTTTTTTTTGATTTAGAAACTTTCGAATATATAAGATATCATCGTAAGTAAACTACCCACTTTGTGATGTATTTAAATTTATTTTACGCTAATTCGTTTCTTAGGAATTTGAACGATAGAAACGTCAAAATTGTCAGAGGCAAACAAAATTAAATATCCTGTCATAACTTCACGTCTTTTGATGACAAGTAGATCAAAGCTGAGTTCCTATTATTATAAAAATTGCCACAATATACATCTACAATATTCGACTCAAAAAACTAGCGGCTTCGTTATTATAAAATGAATTTAGTAATTTGTTTGGAATACTTTAGATGTTCTAGGATTATCTGCTATTCTACTTATAAGTACATAAATCCTTGAACTTTGATGATGATGATGAAAAGGTCCTTATGTCTTTTTCTGTACCCCTGACAACGTGATTGAAAAATTTGATGATTATCGAATTACCTATTGGGAGTGATAACTTAGTCATCTCAAATTAAGTTCCGAATTAATGTCCTTTTTCGATCACTCGCAATAATTAATAAGAATAACAGTAATTATCTGATAAATATAATGAAAAATGGGCTTCATTCTGTTCTATACAGACTAGTACCTTACACAGACGTGCCTTCATGAAAAATCTGTTTGTATTTATTACCATTTTTCTTTCACAATTCGCAAGTAAATTTGGATCTATAACAACTATCAGACAATTTGTGTCGTCACACTTGTAATAGCGCGGTTGAGATTCTGCTCGAATCGAAGTTACCTAACTGAATAAAGAAGCACTTCCTTCACTTCATATCAAATGGGTCACATCATATTAATAACAGTCTTTAAAGAGTTAGTCAGCTGACATCATTAGCTATGTGAGAGGTTAGTTGTAGTACAAATTTTGAATTTTACAAGGTGTCAGATAATTTGTTTCCGTTGTCGTCACACGGCGCGAAGTGTCAGCGAGAGGTCAGTAGTCTAATGCTTGGGTAAACATTACCGAACAGAGGTTACAATGTAAACTAGCTAGTGTGAGGTGCGCCTTTGATCTTTGCCGCGAGAGACGTCAGGGCTGCCAACATGATATTTTACATTTGTCAATTTAGTTGAATTTATTTAAATATACGGTCTAAGCTGATCTTGAGATGATTTCGATAATAGTAAGGTAATGTGCCAACTGAGATACTTTAGTGGCCCTGACTACTAAGACAGAGGTCGTGGGTTCGATTCCCACTCAGGACAAATAATTGTGTGATGAGCACGATAATTTGTTCTGTGTCTGGGTGTAATTTATCTGGTAGCAGAGACATTTTCAACAATCATCATCATATTTCAACAAATTTACACAAAACCTTAACAAATTACATACCTAACCTTTCTCATGAATCTATTGGTGAAAACCGCATGAATATCCGTTCAGTTGTTAGTCAGTTTATGGCCAACAGACACACAGACAGAGGCGGCGGGTGACTTTGTTTTATAATATGTAGTGATAATATGTATGTATTTAGAAATATATAAGTATGTTTATTAGCAGTCTGGTTACCATAGTACAGGCTTTGCCTAGTTTGGGATCAGATGGCCGTTTGTGAGATGCGTAGAGTTATTATTATTATTACATGCGAGTCGTACTATATGGGTTTGTCCTAAAACGACGTTATCACTTCAGACATTCAAACGATCGTTAAAAATATAGAAATGTCATATGTTATTATTTAAGAACTTATATTTTTATGCAAATTCGTTGGCAAATAAGCATGCAGTTTTCCTAAAAATGGGTACCTGTACCTCGACACCAGTCGTCATTCGTAGCCAATGCCATGGAGATCTGATGACCCTACTTACCATAGTTAACCACGGTTCTGTAGAGTTGAGGTGTCGAGTACCTAAAATACGAGCAGAAATCTTCAGTACACTGCCTCTAAGATATATAAAAAAGTCGAACACTTAACATACCAATAAAATATTACAACGATCAAATATAAATATGTATTACAAATAGTTAATTTTAAATATGCATCTCATTTTGTAAATGTAATTCAAGATGTTTTGAATAACAAAATCGTTTACAAAATAATAAAAATGGGCGATAACCCTAAACGGTACAGAGTAGTCCATAGAACAGAGTTTACATTGGCATCATTCAAATGTATGAAGTTGCTATTTACGTTTGACCAGAGCACTCATTACGGATTGTTATTGGAATAATAAAGAGAGAGGCATCGCATCCGTCTAGCACTGAGATCGTAACGCATTTCCAAGTATCGCTTCTATCCATTGCGAAATCCTATCGCTTTATTCTCATCAAGGATTCCGCGAACTGACACTTCTGTTTTTGTTTATTAATCTATGTTTATCTGAGCTGGTTTTTATTTTTGATAGAATGTTTAGATTTGAAGTGTTCTTTAATTCATTTAGTTGACTCGTCTATCTGTGTATATGTGTGAAGATGCTGGTCATGACTGACTTATCGACGTGCCGAGGCGAAATCGAGATTATTGGAGATAGAACTGGCTTCATTGATCCAATGATTTAATTCAAGCTATTTTGAGAACAATACACTTTATTCCGTAACCCAGGGAAGTTGATCTATGATAGAGAAAACCACTGTCAAGGAATTCTATTGGCATAGGGATCGGATATTAGGACCTTTGGCAAGTAACACGTCTAGTTTTCCTATCTTTGTGCGTTACCATAATTATTGTTAAATTACCTTAGTATCACAAAATAACTTAAGAGTTTATATAAGTTGGTTTAAATCAGGTCGCTTGGTCTGTGAGTGTGAGTAGGTAATCCTGACTGCTAAGCCAGAGGTCGTGGGTTCGATTCTTACCCAGGGCAGATCATAGTGTGATAAGCGCGATCGTTTGTTGTATCTGGATGTAATTTATCTATAATATATAATGTATTTAGTAAATAAATAAGTGTGTTTATCAGCAGTCTGTTTACCCATCGGAGACTTGCGGTATCTCTTACCCTAGGTTTCTCTACCTACCTAATTTCCTAATTTACATTACATTCCTAAGGATTAGCGTCAGGCAGACGCGACGGCTGGCCACAAAAGAAACCAGCCAAAGCCCTTTGCAATGTTACACCTTGCGCCGGCAGGAATGATGATGATGATGAATTAGTAGTCTATGTGCTATTCCAGACTATAATCTATTTCATCTAAATCCGTTCAGCCGTTTTTTTTTTAACTTTCATCCATCCATCCTCACAAATATTCGCCTTTATAATGTTACCTAATTAGCAGCGCCCCGCGTTTTCACCCGCGTAAGTCCCGAAACCGTGGGAATATCGGGATAAAAAGTGCCTATATGTTAATCCAGGTCTCCAGCTATCTCCATACCAATTTTCATTGCAATCGTTTCTGTAGTTTTGGCGTGAAAGAGTAACAAATATCCATCCATCCATCCAAACTTTCATATTTATAATATTGGTGGGACAGTACAGTAAAATTGTAAGGTCAAGAGCCCGGTAACACGAGAATATTTTTCGAGGACGCACTTACAGAAGCTTGCACAGGGCGCATAAAATAGTTACAATACTGTTTCTAACCATAATAAATGTATAAAATCGATTGACTTCTGACACAACACAACACATTTGTGTTTCTGCCTTTACTTTGTGATTCACCCTTAAGTTACGCAATTTACGTTTTTTTTTACGACGCGATGAAATCTAATCTGCGATGGTTATTTCAATGTGCACAATCAAAACGATTTTAATGGAATGTCGGGTAATTTAAATAATTTTACTAACTAGATGTTTCAAAGTAATTTACGATTGTATTTTATTACCTAACATAATTTACATAATAACAGCAGAAAATAACATCAATACGTTGCTATAAGTATTTTCTAGCTTGAAGGTTCCAGTTTAGCAAGAACAGATTTCTTCTGCGCCTAACCTTGAACTTCAATACACTAACTTCTATTTACTTCGTGCTTTTTATTCAACATCTGTTTTTTTTATTCAGGTTTTCAAAACGCCAGTCAGAATTCAGGATCCTTCCATATCAACTGATCACAGGTTTCTTTATACATCTTCAATGTCATCCAGTAGATTAGCTAATCTCATAGTAAACCATTATCATCGTATAAAATCTTCTTTGTTATTCACTTTCAAGTGGAATATATTAAACAAGCAAATAAATTATCCGATGTTATCGCACCTTATCTTATTAGCACAATTTTATTATTGGAATATATTGTGATATTTAAATAAATTAACTTAGCAACATAATTTAACACCAGTCATATCGTAGAATAGACATTTTATTATAAAGAAAATATTGATAACTAGCATCGCCTCGCGGTTTTACCCGCGTAAGTCCCGATCCCGTCTGAATATCGGGATAAAAAGTAGCCAATGCGGTTATCCAGGTCTCCAGCTATCTACATACCAAGTTTCATCGCAATGGGTTCAGTGGTTTTTGCGTAAAAGAGTAACAAACATCCATCCATCCATACTTTCACATTTATAATATTACTGGGATAGTGGGATTAATAATTGTACAGGATACCATTAATTTTAATAAACACGGATGTAAACTGCCAGACTGTACCTGTAACCTGTAACTGCAAACCTCGCGCTCACCTTAGTTGTCAAAAAGAAAAAAAAATGCGTGCATAGATTTCCATGTCACTCCAAATAGGTTTACACACAAATCTTTTAACAGAGTGCCGTATAACCCGCTTGTCATCGCCATTTCACATGTCAGCAGATCCAGAAATACCACAATAAACTGTAGAAAATTAGCCAAGGGCCTCCATTAATGTGTCCCACACGTCTAAATAAATTATTGACATTCATCAACATCGGTATTGGAATAAAACATACGGAGTTAATGTTAATTCACACATTTTAATAAGGGAAATAGACAATAAATAACGTTTTATTTTTGTACAACACGTAAAATTGGTTTTATTGGTGAGTTGAAGGCAAATTGTTGGAATATTTCAACGAAAATAATTGATACGAATGAGTTGTTAAAGTCAGTAACTTTGGTCAACGGTTGACAATTTAGAAATTATTTATGTTAATGCACTATTGCAATAATATTTAAATAGAACACGAAAATAGACTTCTAAATGAGATCAATAAGCGGATATCGTAATTAAATACTGTCACGATATTGACAATTAAAACTAATAAAAGTCCATAAAATCTATTTTGAATCTTCAGAATATAGAGTTGCCAGCTAAGTATGAAGATATTTACCACTAAACAAAAATATTTTGGAACAGAACAAGTATTTCTTTCTATAAGTATAGTAACAGTTATGAATATCGGCTGGTTGGACGCTCAATAAAAATACAAATATTGTTTATTTTCTCTACAACTATTTATTGTAAGTATGTTTTGCTATTTAGAACCTGCATCATAAAAATAATAAAGAAATCCACTCTCAGTAACATTCGCCTATTTAAGACTTGTAGGTATGTATACTTACAATCAGGATTAATTGCCGTAATAATAGATATAACAAACACAAGTCTAACGTGCGAAAATCAACTTGTTGCCATGATTTTGAGGTTCCATGAGTTTATTGCGGCTAGGACAAAAGGAATGAAATACCTTGTCACATATAGATACACAGTAGTGTTGACTTTTAATTAAAATTATAGCACTAAAACACACGTGTCCCGCTGAAAGAAACTGAAAAGAAATATTAACGACATCATCATTAAAACGTTTCATATGTAAGTATATATTAAAAGACAAAATGGCGGCAATGTAAATAGGCGCGAACTACAAAATCTTTATGAAACTACGTCCGTTTACAGGAAAACCAACGTAAAGGCTAGGGCGACTACAAAGTGCCTTAATTTTTTTAATTACGGCTGGCTTATGTTATTATACTTCTTTGTGCATTCAGGGTTGCATGTGAGGCTTTGCGAAGTAATTCGTCAGTACTGACGGGAGCGGTCTAAGTCATGAGACGTGGCAATATACGAGAAATTCTTTATTTTTATTATTATAGGTCATTAACATTTCATCTAAAATATTAGCGATTCCAAATATCGACATTATTGTTGTAAGTACAAAAAAAAATGGAGTTGGATATATTAAAATAAGTACGGTGCTTAGTAAAATTTTATTATTTTGAATTGTGGCAACAACAACATCTGATACCTAGATATTAATGTAAATATACCATATTCATATATTCTTTTTTTGCATTTCTTAACACAATGTTGTCACTCTTAGGACGTTCTCAATAAATCGTATCATAAGTTCATCGTAGTTCACAAAACTTACCATCAAGTAAAATGTAACTAACGTGAATAAAAAGGGATGCTTTGACAAATATTACTTTAAAATACAAATTAAAACCAAGCTGTATGCTGCTCCAACCCGCTTCCGCTTCCTCTTTTCACTTCCACCAGAGCGTTAGAATTTAATAGAGACTCCTTATGCGACACCCGCATGTGGACCTAACAAGACTCTTTTGAGCACACAATTATATGAATATTATGCTCTTTAGTGGGCGTTTATAGCGCCACGTTTTAAAAATAGCCTTAAATCATATTTATGGTAGATGCCTACACACAAAATTCAACATATAAGGATTTAACATACCTACGGGTCTCATTTAGAATAAAGACACCTTTAGCTTGCAGGACGCTGCAGCTAACAAGTACTACTAACGTAGTGGCGTAATGGTTTCAGTGGTCACCTCGCCACTACGACGCGTCCAGTGTTGTGGGTTTAAATCCCACACGGGACAAAAAATTGTGTGATCCACAATTAGTTGTCCCGAGTCTGGGTGTTCTTTGTGTCCGTCATTTGAATGTTTGTAAAGTCCCCTGCGACACAGGAATATTCCTAATGCGGGAGTTGTCTTCTTAAAAAAGAAAAGAAAAAGTTATGTTAAAAATATATTTATATTATTAAATAGTATATTTAATCTGCCTATTTTTATGCTAACGTTGCGCTAATATTGTAGGTACCGATATAGCGATATGACGTGGATATTTTTTGGATTGTACTTGCATGGGTGATAAATATACCTATTTATCGCCATTTCACTAACATTTCTATCATATATTAAGTGCAGAGGGTTCGGACTTGACCATTTTCTTCGCCTATAAAATATATGTCAATACTACATGCATGATGGTATTTACGCATAAGATAAATAAATAGGCATATATAAAATGTTTTGTAACGAAACGTATTAGGACTTTTGAATATACTAGACAATATATTTAACGTTTTTTGTTTGACGGATAAAAATAAAAAATGTTGCTATTTTTTGTTACAGGTAAGCATGTGTGGTAAGATTTAAAAAAATACAAATAGCTTTACTTCTCAGATGTTAGTAGGTAAGTCACATGTATTTAATAAATACATTAAAGTATATAATATATTTTCTACAACATTTATTATTAACTACAATAAAAACTTTCGTGAGTGGTATTCATATTTATTAAAAACTATACGGTTTTACTCACGTTTATATTTCACCTATGTATTTTGAGTGTGACGCCTGACACCGTCGCGGCAGGACGCTTCACTCCTTGAGAAAGGGCCCCCGTCGGGTCCGAAACTAGTCGGGCATCCCCGAAATACAAACGTGAGTAAAACCGTATAGTTTTTAATAAATTTATTATTAAATTCATTGTTCGAAGACGTGATCAATTAAATTAATTGGTCCATTAATTTGACTGCCCTGTTGGTATAGTGGTTAGCGATCCTGACTGCTAAGCCAGAGGTTCGAGTTCGAGTGGGTTCGATTCCACCCAGTATAAATAATTGTGTGATAAGCATGATCATTTGTTCCGTGTGTCTGGGTGTAATTTATCTATAATATGTTTGTATTTAGAAAAATATAAGTATGTTTATCAGCAGTCTGGTTAACATAGTACAGGCTCTGCCTAGTTTGGGATCAGACGGCCGTGTGTGAGATGTGTGCAGTTATTATTATTTATTATGTAGTACCTAGGTACACACCTTTATTAATATCAAAATTTTAGTGATCGTGATCTACATTCATATATATAACAAGCCTTTTACCACGACGAAGACTTCATCCCTTCTCTCGTACACTGTCTAATCTGACCAGGCCGTAATACCGTTTTGTGGGACGTGCCACGCTTCACTTTTCAGACCGTCTCAACACGTCTACTCACACTTTTATCTAAATAGGCGTTTGTGATCACTGCTTCGCTCCTAACGGTCGTAGCGTGATGTTACATGGCCTATAACCTTCCTCAATGAATACTTTCTCCAATTCAAAAAAAAATTTGGTATCCCACTGGTATATGGTTATACTGTGGAAGAGTCATGCTTCGGCAAGTATGGGCGGATCGACCGGAGTGATACCCTGGCCTTACAGAAAACCAGCAGTAAAGTAATGCTTGTATTGTGACTGAGGTTACCGGAGGCCCTAATCCTCCCCCTACCCACACTCTCCCTCTCCCCTCCTTTCCCTACTCCTACTTTAAAGGCCGGCAACGCACTTGTGACTCTTGAGTTGCATGTGCCCATGGGCGGCGGTAGACACTTACCATCAGTTGACCCGACTGCTCGTATGCCCTCTATCCCATAAAAAAAAAAGTTTCACAGATTAATGCGTGTAAACAATCAAACAAAAAATTCTTCAGCTTAATTAGATTAGTATAGATAACATGGCTATACTCCTCACTCATGGCAATTAAAATATTTACAAGTCAACATGTCTTAAGTATCTAATTCTTTTAAACAATTCTAAGATCTGATAAGAGCATACACCACGAAAAAGTTTTAAGTAATTAAGAGAAGTTTCCCACAGAAGTACCGAGAAAGATCAAGGTTTTACTTTTAATATCTGTCTCTAATTGCTGGAGCGGCCATTAGACATCATACAAAGTTATTTAAAAAGTCTACAAAATAAAATTAAATAATAGTCAAAGTACCTTAATTGTTTCATGTTAATGGCTGATAAGTAGAAACATCTATAGTATCTATATACTAATATATTAAATCTGAAGCGTTTTTTGTTGGTTGTTTATTAGGGTTCCGTACGCAAAGGGTAAAAACGAGACCCTATTACTATGACTCCACTGTCCGTCTGTCTATCTGTCATCAGGCTGTATCTCATGATCCGTAACATGTAGACTTGAAATTTTCACAGAATGTGTATTCCTGTTGCCGCTATAACAACTAATAATAATAATGATTAACAAAGTTAAAGGGTTTTCCCCTACTAGAAATGTGTTTTTTTTTGCTCGATCTTAATAGTCGTAACAAGTAGACGTTTGAAATGCTCACAGAGTTTGTATTGCTATAAATCTTGTACGTTGGTGCGGAACCCTTCATCTGCGAGTCCAACTCGCACTTGGCTGGTTTTTTGTTTAAAGCTCATCACACACTATACCGTCACGGCTCCACCCCAGCAAATAAGTTGTCATTCAAATCTGAGCTTTAAAACGTTTCATAATGTCAATACTCGCTTACTGCCTGCCGTCGGCTTTTTCATATTGACATTATCAAAAATATATTATACGACCACGTGTTAATGCTCAGATTTGAATGACAACTTTATTGCTTGGTTGGCGCCGTGCCGTTACCGTGTGTGATGACTTTAAATGCGCTAATTTCTGGAACTAACAGTCGAAATCAAAAAAATCTTTCTATATTCGATAGAGTATTTATTGAGGAAGATTATAGGCTGTAAGTGAAGCGGAGTATGAACGGAGGTGACACTCTGTAGAACAGCTAAAAAGATAATATTATTAGATTTATAAGTGTTGTGGCGACCTGGTCAGTTTTGCCACAATCAAAACGGTGATTGACGAACAACCTACCGTCTAATGCAGTGATTGACGGTTGCATGATAAGGTTTTGATGTCGATATTATTGAGTGTCTAATGGACGCCTTAGACTGCAATGTCGGGAATGGTTTGATTTCCGCTCAGTACAAATATTTGTATACATGAGTATATCTGTTAGCATTAGCCTGGTTGGATAGATAATATCTAGGTATTTATTAAAAAATATTTAAAAAAAAGTTTGATTTTTACGAAACAGCTTCTGATTTTGTATAATAGTATAATTTTAGCCTTAACAAAAATAAATAAAATAATTAGAGCGCTAAAAATAAGTAGTTATCTTTGACAATGTTAAGGCAGTGGAATTAACGATTTAAAAGCTTGTTCAATCACAGGTAAAGTTTTAAAAGAAAGCTATATACATCCTACAACATTAAAGTATGAATACTTTTTCCTTTAAAGAAATAAAAAGAACCTATTACATTACAATAATCAATGTTAAATTAGTACGTATTGTAAGCGTGTGTTTATTTATTTATTAAAAACTTCATGCACAAATTGTACAAAGGCGAAGTTAATGCCTTAGGCATTCTCTGCCAGTCAACCTTGGGGTGAAGCAGAAATAAACAGTGGTAGGTGCAAAGATATGGTAAAGAGTACGAATTTTTAACTTGTTATAATAATAAAATTTAACAAGTCATTACCTGAATATACACATTATACTGATACATAATATACCAATACCTATACAAACATGCATACATACATATACATACACATACATACATATATTATGAATATCAAGTCTGAGATTCATGTACTAGCACTGTGACAGTTGCGCCAACTCGTTGTGGAGGAGATCACGTACCCTCCTTTTAAATATAAAGCGGTTTGTGGACATCCTGATTTCGAGAGGGAGCGCATTCCAGAGAAGAACTGATTCGACATAGAACGAAGAGTTCACTAAGTCGGAGTTATGAGAGAAGATTATTGTTTCTAGAACGAAGATTTCTGTCATGGTTTGAGGACAAAAATCGAAGTTAGGGAGCTAAATAAGATGGTGGAGATGGAGAGTTAAGAAAAGAGAAAAGAGCAGTTAGTGCTCGCAGATTACGACGCTGACGAATAGGGAGCCATTTTGCTTCGGAACGTAAAGCAGACACGTGGTCATACTTGCGAAGATTGAAAATAAATCGAATGCAGTTATTGAGAAGGCGGTCCAGTTTGTCAATTCTGGAACCCATAGAACAAGCTATGCTTTTGTAGTATATCCCACAACATAAAAAAGATAAGATAACTTGTCAAACATATTTTAAAAATTACATCTAAATTATTCTTTATTTGATAGCCAATAACGTTATGATAAATTTTTTTATTAATAACGTTACACGTTATAACTTTGGTACTGTAACTACTGCAATAAAGTTATTAACGTAATTACCACTCGTTATAATACAGATCATTTATGAATCACTTTAATTTCTTAATTTAGTAAACTAACATACACACACACACATAATTTACTTTCAATTTGTAATTATTGAAATTATCGAATACTCTACCTACTTAATGAAATACTGTTAACAAGAGGTCAACAGTATTTCATTAATGAGTTGTTTTAATAAAAAATAATATTAAGTCAGAAAACACACAAATATAATTCTTTTTTAATCCACAGTTTGTCTAATTAATTATTCAAATTGTTAACGCCTGTCGGGAGAATCCAAGGTGATTAGAATTTTATATTTATAACAAAAAAATGGCAGATCGTCTATGAGAAAGTGTTGTAAACATTTAAAATTATCTATGAATAAAAAAATACGAAATAGCCACAATACAAACTTAAACCTAGCTCATGCATAAATATTACTATTAAATACATTCTCTTTTATAGTTTTTTGTCAATATTTATAGCTTCAATTTAAATAATACAAATTTAAGTTATAACTCGGTTCATATACGGTTCTTAATACCTACTTAAATATGTGTTTATTTCAATGGCGATCATAAAAATACGTTCAAATGTTCAAATAACGTATACATATTTTAAATACTGTTGCATTAATGCAACACCAATGCAGTCTTATATCAATAGTTTTAATTTCACGGCTTCAGTTTCAACAAACATATATTATTTAAATACTCATGTCAGGCGTGGACCTTCCGAAATAGATTTGAGAATTTATCTAGCAATAAACTTGGACCTACTGGTGTGACAAAACATCGTCAAAGATTAGTTTCGATAATGCTCCCTTACAAGACTTAATGAATAATATATTTTATTTCTGAATTCATAAAGTTTAGATTACTTTGTTATAAGTGTGTAGTGTTCAATAAAAATTTAAATAAAAATATAAATGATGGTCATAGCCAGTTCACACTACAGTGTTGTCCAGTCCCACGCTTCAACGGATTGGACAAAACTATCAATGTTCTCAGCCCACTTGTCTAACGATCTAAGAAGATAAAGTGCTGTAAACATCGCATGGTTGCGGTCACAACAAAGTGTTGAGGGATAATAAATACATCAATGCACACGCAGCTTTATGTTATTGGTAATAATTATGTTTTATGATTTCGAGACAGTTTCTTTTGATGTGTCCGAGGCATTGGTAGGTTTTTTAAGATAAGGTTTACTTACAATTGATTACATTACAATTAATAACAAAAAGCTAAAAGTTGTTGCTTCAGATTTTGAAATGAAAATGTCGTACCTCGTTTGGTACAGAATCCAGAGAGTATTGGCTGATTTTTATGAATTTCGAAGCTTTGGAATATCCTTCATATTTATTACTTAATTATAAATCAGTTATATTTTTAACCGACTACAAAAGGAGTAGATTCTTAATTTGACAAGTTTTGTTGTCAAAATCGCGATATATGGTAGTAGTAGTAGTATAAGTAATTATTACGTTAATATATAATACAGTACCCAGAACAATTTTGTATGAATCACATTCATACAAAATTAAAATACAAAAAAAAAAAAATATATATATATATATATATATATATATTTCTTTCTTTCTCTCTCTCATTCATATTTTTTGTATGTTTGGATTAAACCGCACCATACAGTGATGGGAAGGAACTCCTTAAAAATGGGGTATTTGATACATATTTTTTGCCAGCGATTTTTCTTCCATTTTACATCGTAATTCTAGAGTTAAGGTGATATCAATATGTCAAGTGAAAAACGAAGTAGAAATTTAAAAAAAATATAAGTCTTGAAAAATGAGTAGGTATAGGGGTACCTGCTAATTTAACGCATCTTTGGCTTAAATACTTAACTGATAGAAGACATTTGAAATTATTTTCTTTTTAAATAAAAATACATTATGTTAAAGAGTTTGGTTTTTCGATGAATCGTAGAAGCTAATTTCGTACTGTATGATAATTTTGTAAAAGAAACTAGACTTACATTTTTTGTTTTCTCCTAAAGAATAAAAATAACAAAACTGTCATCACACCTCTTGAACTCAGTCGATGGCCACATTTCTTCAAATATCAGTTACATTCGAGATCGGTCCCAAAGAGCACAATATTAATATGATTTATTCTCAATGGCGGCCGCATTAATGATCACAGCAACTTGTTTCCAAAATAAAATAGACAGTGAGTTTAACTCAGGGATGTCACTAACCTTGGTAAAAAATAGGAGAATTCTTTTACATCGTATAATCTCTACCGGCGATCATAAATCATAAACAAGATTTTAGAACTTCATTCAAATTATCTGATATTTCATGATCTCATTAGTATCAAAATTGACTTTCTTAAAATTACGTATCAGAATTCTATACCGTAAATGAAATATTTTAAGCATGATTCGCTAGTTCAGATTTTGATATCACCAATTCAAGTTACTAAGAAATGAAATAACAATTAATTATATTCGTTAAAAAATAATAGTGAATGGTTTGTAACACACGTTAGCCATTTAGTTTTAAATAAAAATTACTTTGCGTAATACGGAACATTATTTTGTATTTTAAATAAAGCTCTTGACAGCCCTAGTTAACCGGTATTTAAAAAGGTTTTACATAGTTAATAGGCGTATGGGAAAAATATATTTGTGTTAAAAACCAACCGGCTTTCTGATTAATTGACCTATTAGGTATATCACATGAAGACGATGGGATCGAAACCAAAAGGTGCTTTACGAGTTACGAAATAACTAAATGCACACTCATGTTATCGGATCGTGGAATTAATTAACCCCCATCTTTCAGAAACTATTTTAAGGAAAGTAAAGTAAAACAAAGCTTAATAGGATTTACAGGTGCGATCTGAAAAACGGCACCTACGTTCCTAACTAAATAATTAATCTAAAATACTATCGAAATGAACTCACTTTTAACACAAGAACTTAGTTTAGTTGGATAGGTTACTAACAATTTACTGTTATTTGAACCCTTAAAAATGTTAAATCTTATAAATAAATAAAGCAACGTAAAGTGTGCGCTACAATATCCGAATTGGTCGAGGTAGCACTAGGCATTCAAAATAACAATAATAACGAAGAGTGTACTCGAAAAAAGCCTATCACTTCTTTAGTAACAGAGCGGTCTATAATTGAATTCACTGCCAGAGGACGTTGTTTCTGCCACTTCTATAAACTCTTTTAAAAACAAACCTGATAACTGCTTACGATTAGACAATTCAGTGCTCAAAAAAGTGACGGACATTTAAAATAAAGAAACTATTCTACATTTATCACTAGATGTGAACATATCAGCTGGCTGCTCGTTCATAATCTAATAAATAAATATTATACTACCAATTAACCCCAGATTAATGTTGAACGACTATTTTCAAACTAAACAAACATTCTTTCTAAATATATGACTAAAAGGCGACTATAATGACAATGATTTCGCAGTTTGCTTTCTCCGTTTTTAATAATTAATAAATACATCACATTGATTAGAATGAAAAGCTGTAACTTGTGCTATAGTTAAACAACTTAAGTTGTAAATAAGGTAACATACGATACGACCTTCAAACCATCAAGAAAAAAGAGTACCTACTTCCATCTCAAAGCCCGGCAACGCACTTGTGACTCTCGAGTTGCAGGTATCCATGGGCGACGGTAGTCACTTACCACCATGTGACCCGTCTGCTCGTTTAAAAATAAATGTATAAAATTAATATTAAAAAAAAGTCATAAATAAGTATCTAAGCCCGCGATAAAATACGAACACGATTTTTTATTATTATTGAATAAAAACCAAGTTGCTTTTAAATAAATGTGAAACATAGGTATATTATAAAATAAGTATAGATAAAAAAAAGTAAGAAAATAACAAGGAAAGTATTAAAACACACGTACCAAGAATTACTAACAACAAACCCATTTTTAATGGCATTCAAACCCAGCTTTCCAGCTTACATAACAATTCAAAGGCTGTCTTTCAGTTGTCCGTCTGTCTGTCGCCACAATGGGGATGACAAAACAACCGATATATTCCCATATGGGTTCACAATGAGGTTTTGTACTTGCGTATGCTCATATCTATACAAAATGGCCGCCAACATTGTTTTCATTTTCTTGGCATTGTCGTGTAAGTGAACTTTAACTGTGGGAATTAATTAACTGTTGCGTAGGTAATTGTAAAACAATTAAATAAAAAAATAAAATATATTGTTTTGTTTAATATTTAAAAGGTATTTTGTTTGATGCTTTTTTACAATTTCTTTAATTACTGAGACAATCTCATTGGGATAAATTTGAATTGAATATCGCTTGGCATAAATTCTTTGGTTACTGCGTGCTATTTATGTTTCAATCAAATAAATAAATATATATTGACTAATGTTATCTGAAAGATAACACAAGTACAAAAACATAAGTACTTCTAGCAAGATAAACTAAACTTACTTTGTTAATTTTAAGCGAAGTATTTCGAACGTGAGTCACCTATTTGATGGTACATAAAATCTCCATGTTTTTCCTAATAAAGTATTTCATTTATATAATGACAGGCCAATGACGAACTTGAAATCACGAGGAAACAGCTGATCAAAAATCCTCAAATTGAATTAATGTTTATTGATGCGTGTAAAACAATAATTTTATGATTTTTTGTCAATCTTTTTCTTTTTATATACGATAAATTATATTAATAAATCTATATGGTTTAAAGTTATGAAACACCACTGTAATAAAGGTTGATCCTTAACTCTTTATAAATATATTTAGTAGTTACTAAACAGATTTATGTGACGTTTAAAATACGGTAGTTCATTAATTTAGAGTTATGCCATGACCTAAGTTGCCACACAGGTGTCGAAACAACTTTATTGTAATTTAATAAATTCACTTCAATGAACCCTCACTTAATTTAATGACTGTCAGATAGATTTTTTTATGCTTTATTTTTTGTATTAATTGCCATAAAATATGAATTTCCGGTCGAACTAATCTTTAATAAAACCACATTCACGCCAAATTAGTAGCGACTATAATAAAAAGTAGGTAGCTAAGATACCAGATAATCGCTTTAATTATGTAAGCACCGCATTTCATGGCGTGAGAGTTTCGCAAATATTTGCAAAGCATTCTTTTGTCCTTTTTAAACACATTTAATGATTCCGCCGACGCACCGCACTACAATACACCACGAAGGTCGACAAAGAGTGAGCCGAGCAGAGCATAGACAACGACCGAGGGGTTTTGTCTCAGCCCATAGACAAAAGCTCTTTCATTGGTGGAACAATGACGGGTCGTCTTTGCCTCATTTATCATAAAGGCAGGTTACTTTCATCCAATGATTACTATGTACAGTGATTCAGACGTTCAGAGCAGCTTTAAAGGTTCGCATTGTTCAAATTAATTATACACAACTACTTAGTATATTTCATTTCTTTGTTAAGCAATTAGGTTATAAGTAATTATTTATTGTTTCGTATTCTCTATCAATATTGTTATGTTTGTACTGTATATATATATATTCCATTCAAATTTTTTTGTGACAAGCAATTCCATTTCAACAATTAAATAGTAATATTATAGCTAGCATTCAAATTTAAATGTGGAATAGGTAGATTATATTTCAAAAAAGATAATTAAATAAAGTCAAAATTATCGACGGCTCACATCGTAAGGAAACCTGCAGACCAGTTTGTTAATTGTAAGCCTAATAATCCATGATGTTAGACAATCATTCTCATATCTTTCACAAATTATCACTTAGAATTTAATAGTTACTGTAGGCTATATTTATAATCTGTGCCATAGATACCAATTCCCAGAACGAGTCACTGTAAGCGTTGACAAAAAACTTGATGTTTTTAATTAGGAGAGTAGCGTTGACGTTAAAGTAAGATACGTTGTGTTATTACTAGCTATCGGACATTTTAGAATGTCCATCGCATCTAATGTACTTGAATATTTAGGGAGTTTTGTCTTGTCTATAAGATAAGAAAGTTATTTGAATTTTTTATTTTATTACTTTTTTACTAAGCTTATTCTATTAACTGTAGTGAGAAAATGTCTATTTATTCCTCATAAAGGAAAATATATGAGAAAGAAGTATAAAGCTATGATTACAATCAGTAGTAATGCATAACTACATTCAACGGCATCTTGGTAAATGGTTTGTTGCTGTCACATAAATCACTCGTACACAATAGTTATGATATTGCATTTCTTTTTTATAAATGGTGTTGTTCTCGGAATTCGATCTTCATATTTTGATTTTATCATTTTCAATGTGCCCAATTTTTATCATTTTTGTTCAAATATGTTGTACAAATTAAAGTTGAGTTATTTCGGCTGTTATTTCTGAGAAATAAGAAATAAGATATAAGAAACATTATAGAAGACTGGTCTCGAGCTGTTAGAGACAGAACAGAAAAGCGGAGAGAAAAGTTTGCCTTACACAGTGTTAGTCGGATAAGATTACCTCTCAGTAATGTCTATCAAGCGAAGCTAGGCCTAGCCCGGAATTATACAAAACTTTATGATTTTAAGATCAGCTAGGCACATGTTCTTTTGTTTACGTCATTATTCGTTTAGAAACTACATTCAAAGATGGGTTTCCATCTCTCACATCCAATGTATCTCTAGTCAATTTATTTAACATCAGAAAACATCAACATTATTATCTGTGTTCATTATCGGAAGCGTCTAACCTAAAATCAGTAGTGTCTAATGATTAACCGCTACACAACATGAAATACATTTTTAAAGTACACTCTAGAACATTCTTACCTCATTGTGTTCTTACCTCATTCTCAAATTGGACTAGAGGTATCAAAGACAGATACAACTCGTTCGTTCAAAACGTCAAATTCTATTCCAACAGATTAAAAACAAAACGGCTGGCAATGTGAACGCGCTGTTGAGCCGAGCGGCGACCGAGGAGGCAAAGGCAAAGGCAACGATGGCTTGCAGCCAGTCGGAAGCTTTTGCACCACTCTAACTGCTAGAGGGACGCTCTATTGCCGTTGTTCCGAGAGCACTTGCTCCCTAATTGTTTGCGGAAAGGGTTCCTCAAGTATTGTTCCGATGAGTTTTTTTACCGTCAGCAACAAAATATAATATTGTTGCAGTTTTCTCTGCGTTAAAAAAAATGTTGTTGATTGTAAAAAAGCGTGGCGTGCTTAAATAAATTTTTATAATGACTTATCAATAGCTGCCAACGAACTATTTGTAACATTTTTCCAGATGAGCATCCTATGTAATTTTTACAATAAAAAATTATCATCTCATCTCGCTTTACCGAGGATTTCCCATCGATAAAGCGAGATGAGATGATAATTTTTGTAAGTTCATTAATATATTGCAGTTTCCCAAATTTAAAGAGATAAATAGGTTTTATTTTGCCTAGTCCTAACTCAGCCTATGAGTGGGATAAGTGGCATAACAATAGACATTATACAAACTATACTCGACACAGTGAAAACAATATTCTTCGTTCATAGGATATTTATCAAAAAAAGGATATTAAAAAATCAGATACGTTAATACTTTGCTCAATCGATATTATGTTTGTAAATAAAACAGCTGTTACATCATAATCATAATAAGTAAAAATTACATATACCTCGGTTCTACCTAACCTAGGTGTTTTGAAGGCTTTTTATAAAATAAGTTTATTTTCTAATGTTGCTGTCGTTGTCACTGTTGTGGTAGAGCTTTATTTCTTCGATAAAGGCTGTAATACTATAAAAAAATATTAAACTCTTATTACATTAGTCGTCCGTTACTTAGCTGTCATTCAACTTCATTGTTTCAAAACTTTAAAATAAACAAACACGCTGTAAAATAGGCCGAAAAAGTTAATTAATGTAGAAGTTACCAAAACTTTTTCAACTGGCTACATTAAGTTACGCTATCTGACGCTACACACTTGTGCACTTCGCCGCGGCAATTTTTCTCTAATTAAAATCATGCCGATTGTCGTTTCTATCGCAGCCGCGTTCGTTTGTTGTGGTCCGTGACGCGTGGCATTTGGAGCCTACTTGTGCTTTTTAGTGCCCGCGTTTACCCTTCATGCGCGTATCCGAACGAACTTCGTACCAAAATAATGCATAAAAAGTCATTTTTTATTTCTGCATTATACAAGAGTTGGTATTTTGGCGAAATGCGGCATTCTGTTGGGAGTTCTTTTTTTTTTGTATTTAATAAAGTAACGCAGTAATTTGAATAGCATTTTATTGTTGAAGTAGTTTATAATAGGTACTGTTTGTTACCTTTACCAGAAAGAAGCAGATATTGTGCTTGAGTGTTACGCGTGCAAAATACCTACTAAGTACTAATCTCATCTATATTTATATACCTGAGATCAGTAGATAGAATGGACATTATTAAGTTTTTTTTTAAATGTCAATATGACGACTGCACGGATGGCGCAATGGTTTAAGTGGTCACCTCGCCACTACACCGCGCCAAGTGTTGTGGGTTCGAATCCTACACAGGACAAAAATTTGTGTTATCCACAAATAGTTGTCCTGAGTCTGGGTGTTCTTTGTGTCCGTTGTTTGAATGTTTGTGAAGCCCCCCGCGACACAGGATTATTCCTAAAGCGGGAGTTGTCCTTTAAAAAAAAAAGATTAATGTATCGTATTTTTGATTTATCAAAAGTAGGAGTCAGTCAGAATAAGTCAGTTGAGAAGTGAGAAGAACAATCAGAAACTCCAAAGACATTTTTTACGACATGTTTTTTTTTGCAAGTTTCTGTTAACATTGCTAATAAGCGCAAATGAAATGTGAGGAAATTGTAACATTATTGTTCTGAAATATAAACAGTCTTCATCAGTCGTTATGTAAGTAGCAGCAGTCCGGAGATGACCAGCCCCAGCGGCTGGTCATCTCCGGACTGCTGTTACTTAAATATGTATAGTAGTAAATTTACGGCAATCGTTCACGAGCATGACGCCCGTGCCAGCCATCGTGCAGCTCAACCATATTGAAGGGAGCTGAACGACCCGACACATACGCAACCATCGGCAGGACTTCTAGGCGAGCATGACATTCTCAGAACTGCCAGCCAACATAGAAAATTAAGGTAATAAGTGACTACACAGTTCCCACATCCACATGTATAATTTTAAAATTTTCTAAATTAAACATAAAAAATCATATCATAACTACAATGTCAACACAGTGTATAAGTGTATAATCATTATCATCATTATCCACGGGGCATCCAATGTCGTACACGGCTTCCTAAAAACTTAAACACAGAGCGCCTTTGCGCTTGCTTCATCTACTAGGTGAATTTAAATCTGTTCAAGGATAATTTGAAGAAGCTTTTAATTGAAACATTTTACACAAATGTCTCAAACTTTTTGTTCATTTTATAAAAATATATTATTAGGTGGTACTTAGGCTTAAAATGAATTTTGAGTAGGTACCATATTCATAGACCTTCTTGATACAAAATAATACGCAAATGACATACACCGTCCTACTAGACCCACGTCAGCAAAAAAAAAAACTTTACAAAAATTAAAAGATAAACGCTTACAGAAAATTACTGAACAAAAAAGTTAGCCAGCTTTCGCTTTCATAGCTTATCTGGCAAAACTTCCAACACATTACCCGACGGAAAACTCACGCATATTGTACGTGTGGCGATAGCACGCGTTCGCGGCAAAAAAAAACCGCGCGATAAACGGCGACAAATCACGGCGGCATGACGCGGCAGGCGCTAATGACGCAACTCGTATCTTCCATCACGATGACGCGTGACAGACATGATTTAAAAAAAAGGAGGGTGGGGTATAAAGGTTGCTTTGTGGTCGTTGCGATTGGGAGATGTTTTGTCGATTTTCTCACATTAGGGATGTTTTAATTGGGATTGATGGTTGTTAGTGATGCTGTGTTTTGATGGGGCAACTATTTTTGTTCTGCGGCGCTACACTGGGGTATTTTAAGAATGATTAGTTAGGATAAATCGTATATTTTTAGATGCATCTGTTTTTAAATTGAACACGTGTAGTTTGTAAATTACGTAGTGATCTTTATCGTTGTGGAAAATGTCGGCGGTTCTGTTTAGTATCCACACGAAGTATATTTGTTTTTGTGACATACTGTTGAAAAAACTTAAATTTTCACACATACCTACTTAGGTAAAATGCGATCGACGTGGACGTTTGGAACCTGCATACGTCACTCATTTTTGTAATTTGACTATCTAAGTAAAACGTTTTCTAGGGATTGGGTAAGGATTTACCGGAGTGTACTCGTTTTGGAATTAAGTGCAAGAGAGAGGTATATAACTGTAGAAGTGAAACAGAATATACAGAATGAAGTGAGTGTGAGTGAGTGTTCTTACCTAAATGGAGGTATTCGATAGCATAAGCTCTACTCTAAAAAGGCACTTCCAAAGACACATTTTTCTGTGTTCGAGTTTTCTGACGAGTGGAGTTTCTGAAGTCCAGAAACAGTATAGCCTTATTCTGTCTGCAAAACAAATATTTTTATTCTGTCGGGTACAATAAACATCTTTCTACAACTATCAGCTGCAGTAATATTAAAAGCGCGATACAGGATCAGAGCAGTCAGCTTAACTTCACGGAATAACGATGGAAGTATTCACGGTGTACCACATCATCTTTTCAGTCCTAAGACGTTCACTGCTGAATATAGGCCTCCCTCATTGACTTCCGAAGACGAAGACCGGTTGGAAACGGCCAGCATCCACAGTCGACCTGTAGTCTTTATAAGTCAGTCGTCACCTGTTATATCTCTAAAATCTGAACTGAATTAATACAACCTTTCAATTTTTTAAACCCTCCAAAATATTGTTTGTCTAATCTAAACCCAATAAAAGCTTAATTCTCTGCATTCAAAACAACGCGACAATAACAAAAATAAGCAGCTTATGTTTATCATACAACCGCATTCTCACAATCGTATCTCCTATCTTTATCTCTTTCAGTCGTTGGAGCGAAACAAAACATTATTAACAAGGGGGTTAACAAAATCGTAGGCATCATCAAGCGTATTACCCGATGCCATTAAATAGGCACCCCCGCTAGGGGCAAAAGCTAACAGAAGGAGCATCTTTGTTTAACCAGATAAAATCTCTTTGACAATTTGTGCTTATTCAAATAAGGCGGTCCCCTGATACATAATGGCTTAATATTCTGTCTTCGCCTCGGTGTACGGATGTTTTAATTAGTTACCTATCTTCTATGAATATATGCGTGTATATTTCACACTTGATCGTGCAGGAGATTGGATTAAAGCACTTTATTAAAGAACTTGTCTTCTGCGTACGCATTATGTAAACCCATGTATATATTTTTTTATATTCACAATATTTAAAGTTAGTACTTTATTACGAGTGTTTGTTTTGCAAGCAATGAATTAATCTCTATTATTTTACCATTTAATATGTTGCTAATATAGAAGAAAGAAAGAAAGAAAGAACGAAAGAAAGAAAAAAGAAAGAAAGAAAGAAAGAACGAAAGAAATGATATCACATAGATGGTCTATAGATGTACAAACATTTTTAAGGCCAATGTGAGAATCGTCATGAAATTTTGCATACGTTACGCTACGTTACCAGGGATACAAGAAGTACATGGGATCTTTCATACAGAATATAAGTACTGTTATCGAGTTATAGAAAAATAACTCTTACGCGAGCAACGCCGCGGGTAAATGCTAGTAATAAAATAAAAGACAATCACTAATTAAGAATCTATCTTTTACTATACATAAAGATATTAAATATTAAGGAGGTCGCCTTAGGTATTGGTATACAGATACATGTATGTAGTTTATCGCGTAATATACATAATATATTATGAACTAGCTGTTCACTCGCGTGTCCTATACATAACACCTGATGTCTGCCAGTGATAGCCCCGTGGAAATGGGTCTACCCGTTCCGGAGATTAGCCGGAACAAACAGGCAGATAGACGACAATTAAAAAAATGATTTTTGGTATTCGGATAACATTCGGATGCATTCCAAACATTACAAACAGACACTTCAGTTTTATTTATTTATACATATAGATGTATCTATAGATAAGCATGAAGCGTTCCTTTAATGTTCTTCTTTTATTTATAAATATAATCCACCATAATCAATCGTTTAATAAACATCAATATAGAAATACAATTCGAGAATCAAATGTTATTTGAACAAATCATCGACATCCCAACAACTTCTTTTACATATACTTGTACCTTCGCTACACCCGCCATAAATACATATAGATATTCGCATTTATTTGTAGCGGAGGCTAACAAACGCTCAATAATCATTCCAGGGTAAAGCAAACAGAACTTACCCGGGTCTTTTCCCTTGGCTTAGATGAAAAACGACAGACGACGTTGAAAATTAACAAAACAGATTACATTTGGCTGTTTCAAAGCGAGCAGGGCGCGTTGTTTGCCGCCAATTCTTTCCATTTGCGTAACCGAGGAAAGCGTACCCCATAAACACCTTTCTGAATTGGCAGGCAGATTAATGTCACAGATAAAATAAAACCATAGACGTATTTTATTTCTTTTACAGCACAAGTGTGCATGTTAATGAGCGAGTTACGCATTTTATTTAAATCGATTTCTGTTGTCACTGTTGATTTGTTTTATCTTTTTAATGATTTATTGACAGATTGACCCTTTTAAACTAACATCAAGCATTATTTAAAGTAATGTGTCATTTTTATTTAGACCTAAACTTGAAGACAGAAGTACAAGAAAATATTCTACAAGCTACAATTTAACTTTATTATTACATAAACCCACGAGTAAACGGCGTATTTTTTTTCATCTAATTTTGGTATTGGTAGTAATTCACTTAACGGAGATCTGCCATCCATCGCATAATGAAAGTATATGTTAATTACATACATAAAATATATCTTAAACAAACTCAAATCAATTTATTATAATTATAATTTGGTTCGAACACATACTCTACTTCAAATTTCAAAACGTTTGTCAATTATTATATAGTGCCCCGTGCCCCTTCACCCCGCCCTTCCCTTATTCGCAAATTCGAATTCTCTCTTAAAAAATAACTGATTGTCTGTTTACATTTCTCTGCTTGTATTGAATGAGATGTTTATTTCAGTTAGACCTCGGGGTGCCATTCGTTCCCCCCTCGATGGCCCGTAAATTGATCGGGGGAGGAGGAGGAGGAGGCAGATCAGAATAAAACGGTGGCTTTATTAGCGTACGGTACATAATCGTTCTGAATCAAAGGCGTTCGAATTTTGAATTCCAATGATTGTGTACATAAAAGAAACTTTTATAAATTAGGCGATGATATTTGTTTCTAGAATTTGTTAAAATTTCGTTTGTGTATTTTAGTATTAGATGTACGTTTCAGTTCGGTTTTAGTATAGAAGAAGAGGCATAGAAGATATAGAAGGGAGGTAGGTAACCTTTCATTGGCTAACTCTCAAATTACTAATGCAAGACCAGATGTTTTATACTCGTGTTGCCAACCTTGTATAAATCTAATAAAAGCGTTAAAAGTAACAACATTAATAGAACAATATTCATCCTTTGACAGTAGTCAACAGTCCTCAAAAAGAGCTTTGTTAGTCGTGTACTCAATATTGAAACATTATTTGGCAGTGTCCTTCAGCAGGTGTTTACGAGTCGTGTAGTTTCGATTTGAGCAGAGATTTCACTATACGAGTACTATACGAATTAATTAGGTACCCAAAGTGTACTCCCATCTCAAAGGCCGGCAACGCACTTGTGGCTCTTGAGCTGCATGGGCGACTGTAGTCACTTACCATCAGGTGACCCGTCTGCTCGTTTGCACCATAAAATATAAAAAAAATAATCCTCAATGGTATAACGTTATGCGTAAAGTTATCTTTGGACTTCCAACTGATACCTACAATTTTCGCGATAAAAAACTTTAATATGTCTATGTCACAAAGCAAAAAGTAATTAAAATAGCAAAAAAGAATGCAAAGTTAATCTTGTTTGCATCCATCCAATCCATAAAATTATGTTCGGATATTTTCAAGAGATAATTGATTTTATTCTAAACAACATTTAATGCACTTAACATTTTCTTAAGGAACCCACGGCTATTCATAAAGGTTCTATTTGTATGGGGAAATCATTTTGTGATTAAAAGGGACCCATTCAGCTATTGCCGACCACTTGCATAAATTATTGGTTGTACAGTCAGGATCCACGACACAAAATATTGTGTACAATTTTTTTTTGAGTACGAGATGGAGCGTTTTTGTTTTATTAAGAACCATTTTTTATCGAAACGAATCAACTATTATTTATTATTATAGTGGTAAACTAAGAAAGTAATTTTGCGAACATACGCAGGGGCTCTCGGAAAGTCAATTCTTAACATCGAGTGAAATTTTGTATTTGTACGGGGGGTTCAGTTATATTTTTTGCTTTTAACTGTACACAGTATGTAGGTTACATAAAAGGCAGCCAAGAAGCATGTTGTTTGACACGAAACAAATTACAAAAAAAATAAAGAGACAAGAGATACATAGATAGATAGCACTTTATTTGTACACAACTCTTATTATTGCTAAATGCAATCTCTTCCAGACATCCTCAGGGGGATCAAAATGATTCGGAGAAACAGTGGTAGTTGAAGGTGCATTTCCAAATTTTAATTATTATAAATGTGCTTCTTAAGTTGAAATTATTATTTACTCTCATCACACAGGTAGTATATAATTGTATATTATACATGTATTTGTAAACAAACATGTATCTAAATATGTTTCTCCCTAGTCTAGAACCAGGGCTGCAGTGTCTTGTATTATAATTATTCTTTCCTGTTCACTCGCATTTTCCGCTTACCCAAAATGATGGTCAACTGTTTGTACTTAGTAAATTTATGATCTGAAGTTATGAAAAAAAGATCCAAAGCAAAAATGGAATTTATCTTACCAAGGCAGAAGCCCAACAAATTAAAAAAAAAAACGAAAAAAAAAACTTCTTCCTTTATTCGTCAGTTCGAAATTTAAAATATTCACAAAAATTAGAAGAGCAATAAGTGGCCAGCGTTTTCTTGTCATTTGCATACCGGTGGCGACTGTACAAGAAATGCTATCAAAGAGACAGCCTCTTTTGTGAGAAGGAACGGATCGGGGAAATTAATTTAGGTTTTTTACAAGAGCTCCCATTATGAACGTTATTATGAAGATCTCTTTCTGTATTGATGTGCTTTCTTTGATCTACAACGTTTTGAAATAATGACATTATTCCCTTTGATACTTACACGAGTGTGATGATATATATTATTTTTTATATTCTATTTCCCATTCTAACTAGGTTTTTGTTATAATAAACACCATTTTGTTGGCAGGATGCACTATTGATGTTGTATAAAAATGAATATCTTACATATTTAATAATAGGCACAAGCCACAGGATTTGAGAAGAATCTGACAGAACTGAATCGGGTGCATAACTAACGCACATTTAAATTGCTCTTGCACCTTACCGTTTACTTAGTAAAATGGCTTATAAAGAAACTGATTCACTTTTATAAAAACAAAATATTTAAAAAGTCACACTTAACAACGATAAACCTATACAGATACATTTTGCGCTGACTGTACTTATACTGATTTATCCTCAAAATAGAAGCAGAAGGCCAGATCGATAGCCAAACACAGTTACAAACTGTACACTATTCAATATGAAAGTACAGATAAACCTCTACCAATGTATCCATTCAAAACCGACCGCCTACATACATTGCAATATCATTGAAACTAAAGACACAAATAACCACACAGAATTTTTACGTACTGACGTAGTAATTTGTCAAATCCTCAATAATATATAAAACGTCAACATATTTCTAAGAAGACACTATCACAATGAATGAGCCACATAGTATTAATGAGTGCAAATTCACTTTCAGAAGAACCATCAATGAATTTTACCAGTCAAACAAAATTCAACCCAATCTACTCCTCTATTAAAACTAATAATCTATCAACAATGTATACCGGTTACATCAAAGACGTCTCACTCAGGATGTGAGATTGAAATTCCTGATCTGACTAGCAATAAACTTACTTCAGCTTAAAAGAGATTTCAAAAGAATGAATAAAGAAAACGAAGATGTTGTTATTAAAATCGTTGCGGACGGAAGAAAGGGGGCTTAAAATGACACCCGCCATTTTGCAACGATATTACGCATTATTAAAATGGCCGACAAATCTGGAATTTTATTGATATTTTAATCTGGAACTCGCCGCGGTCAGTTGATGATCTTTTTTTCACATTGCGTGGCAATTGTTTTTGACGCTTTAAAGCGATGAAAATAAAATCAAAATGCAGGAATGCCTTTGAATATTTTTTTATTATTCCCAATTTGCTCTTTATGGAGTCTTAAAATACGGAAAATTACAGAATATAAATACTTTGTAATGTTAACTTTAATTAAATATGGTAACCAGTGCATCCTTTGCCAGCGGTTTATCTTCTAAGTTTTGAAATTTCATGATATTTGCGTAACTACTGGGTATTATGTGTTTACTATACTATAATTACAAACATTTCAGAACTGAAATGAATATACCGTGTAAAGTTACAGAAGGGATCTCATCCCATGGCATTGGCAATAGATGAAATAAGCAAGACTTTGATCCATTAATTTTATTGTGGTTATGTAAGCCTAAGGAAAACTACAAGATTTTTTATACGTATTGCAGAAGATAAAAGACTATCCAGCGGCAACTAACCTGGATGTTTAAGCATACATCAAACATTACTTCCATTAAAAGCCGTTAATAACAATTGCCATCAACAATAAACTAAAATATCTACACACAAACACTTTTTTCCTAATGTTGTGCGGTGTTAGAAATAGATATAGATCTATTCAATCATTTTGACATAATATTCCAAATAGACCCACAGCAATAAACACAAGTTTACAAGCATTATCATCCTCCGTTCCTTTTCCCAATTAAATTGGGGTCGGCTTTTAGTCTAACCACGATACGGCCGAACTTCGATGTTTTACGTGAAGCGACTGCCATCAGACCTCCACAACGTGATATTGAAGTTCTGTAATTAGACCAGGTTGTCGGACTTCTTAAGGCTCCAACTACCCGTAACGAATGCCACAGATGTTCGTATGGCAACCGGGACCGACGGCTTGACGTGCTCTCCGAGGCACGAAGGGGTCTCGATATGTTAAGAATGGTCACCCATTTTAAGACTGACCCGGCTATTGTTACTTGAACTTGTAATGTGCTAACTCACTCTGTTAGCACTTAGCTACGAGCCCCTCAGACACAAGTTTACAAGCAATTAAAAATAACTATACCTACATGATACCGTTTCAATCAATGTATTCTACAACTTGTTATAGAAAATAAGCAGATCTCCCAAGCCTCTTACTCAATTACCCTTTTCAAAACGGAAGTGCTACAGAATTTGTTATGACAATACTGTTTGTATGCTTTAGTTCTTACCTTATAGGAATTGTGAAAAAATTTAATGGCTATTTAGTCCTTTTTATTTCAATCACATGTTCTTGCTACAGACCTAACTAGATGCCACATTTTTGTTCCTGAAGCGGAACGGTATTGATTGTCAGACAGTATTCAACGCCATTTGATTTCAGTAAGATTGAGCACAGACAATAAATCTTTATTTAAAAATTATGACGGAAAATTGACAGAGGTCGAGCTTTTGTCACCAAAGCCTTTGATAGTAGACGTGACCAATATAATCTTATATGTTTTGTATAATAATAAACTGGAGAGTCTGAATATAATGCTGTATGTTTAAAATTCTCAGTTGCAATAACAATGATATTGACAATAGAGATAGAACTGTCAGGCCTGAATAATATATAAATTCCCATTTTAATATTTCAAACGTTAATTGAACATATTAACAGATATTTAGCGTTTTATAGCCATTTTTGTTTTCAGAAAACAATTATATAAAGTTCTTAAGAAAGCTTGCTACCTTTGTCATAAAAAAATATCAATGCAAAACATTATAAAATCATAGTTTATTATTCTCAAAGGCTTCTTTAATATTGAAATATCAAAATTATTTGCAATTATCCAACTTTTTAAAACCATTGCTTATGTAATTATTCCACAGATACATCATTATGTTTTATCGCCTCTCCGTGTGTTGAATAGACAAAAGCCCACTGTCTAAATAAAAAAAGAAGTATTTAGATCCGTCTGATAGTTTACATTGAACAGCGGCCGATGTTTGTTATTTTATTAAGTGTTCAATACTAGCTACATTTATTGTAATGCCCGCGTGTACATCACAAAGACCAACATGTTTATTTTAAAGGCAAGTGCCGGTGTACTGTGTACTCTTTCCAAACTTTATACCTGAACTATTCTTAAACTCTTGAGTGGAGATCGAACACCAACTCAGTGGAATTGTATAAAAATAAATATTTAGATTTCACTGTACATTGTTGACGGGAAAAGGTTAATATCTTTATATTTAGAGGTGTGTGTCGATAACTAGTGCGGATGGAATTATAATAGACATATTATATTATTAGACTTTATTTTTGACTCGAGTTGCACACAGATGGACTAATGTTTTTATTTTATAATCTGTATTTTTCGTTGACAGATAGGCAAATCTATGAAGTAAAAGCTTTTTTATTTGACGGATCAAAATAATATTTGCGTAAAAGAGCTTTTTACTTAAAATAGTTTTGGCTTATACATAATTTATGAGGGTGTTTAAGTTTCATAGCAGATAAGCGGGTAACTTTATAGCTTGCTAATGGCTGGTCCCTTTTACCCCCAGATTAGCGGTAACGGAAAATCC
Source organism: Callimorpha dominula (assembly GCA_949752705.1). Classification (NCBI taxonomy): domain Eukaryota; kingdom Metazoa; phylum Arthropoda; class Insecta; order Lepidoptera; family Erebidae; genus Callimorpha; species Callimorpha dominula. The sequence continues at coordinate 6,009,513 of OX457010.1, read as the reverse complement.
ATACACACCGTAAATGTCGCGCCTGTTTGTTTGTTGGTACACACAAATGATCTAAACACACAGTCAGTCAGCTCCTGTGAGTTACAATTTAATAATTGGCCATTAATGTTTCAGGATATAATACGTTATTTTACGATACTATCAATTACGCGTACGGACGATGTTTCTGAATAGGTTTTGATCACCGCAGTAGTTGGAAACTAGAATGCTATATACACACTAAAATAATGTGTAAGAAAGTAAATATTATCTCGTAAATAAAAAACCTGCTTCTAAATCTAAATTAAAATAAACCATTCTATCATCAAAACACTTTTGTGATATAAAAAATAATATGTTTTAGAAAATGTATTGCCTGTTCAAAAGTTTAGTCGCAAAAAGCTGTCAGACAGACAGACACAGTTACCCTCACATATACTCATAATAGGTTGGTAGGTACTACTTCGGATTTTCGAACACAGTATTTTTAGTTTTCTAACAAATTATTAGTATGTAGAGAGGTATCTATTGACATTGTATTTGTAGTCATTTTTGTTCAATTCAACAAATGAGTGAAATTATAGACGATGTTTTGTCTGATAACATCTCTGTAGAAAAAGGGTAGCAATTTATTGAATTTGAAATAAAAAATTATTAAACATCAAAGGCAAACAAAGGCTTGCTTAAAAACAACAACAAAACATTTTTAAAATATATTTAAAATATAATCTGTTTAAGTACTACATAAGTATTTACTGTGTCACTGGTACTTAATAGGTATTGCTTTAACTGGATGAAGTCAGACCGGTCTGCTAGTCAAATATGAAGCAACTATGTTAATAAAACTAAGAAGTTAAATCTTATGCCGGCAATCATCGCATACATTATGGCGGTTTTAATAAACAATAAATATTTAAAGACGCGCATGCCGCGGTGGCGAATGACGCGCGTCAGATTGACGACTTTGACGAATCATTGTATGTATGTCAGTCAACGAGAAGATAAAACGAAGTTGATTCGATGCATTTGTATGATATATTTTTGCAGAATTAAAATTTTGCTATTTACTTGTTTAACATGTAACTCACTAGTCTTAAGTGCTGATATTTTGAGTAGTAGGAATGAAAAGATATACAATTTTAGAGCCTAGTTTTTATATTCCTAAGGTGGCTAATACTCATGCGGTCCGTCTAAAGGGAGGTTACCATAGTCTATGGAAGTTTGCATCAATAAAAGTGTCACTTAGGTAAACGTCGCCGAGGCGTAGTAAATAGGTTTATACCCTTTTTAACCTTTGAGTGTATATCTTTAACTCAAGTATCTATGTAACACATAGCTGGTCTTTAATTTGAGCTATATAGGGGGATGCTTTTTTCATTTGGGTACCGCGATACGTCACCGTTCCGTGTCTGAAATCTGCGTATGAAAGAGACGGGCTATGAAAGTCGAGCTGTGAAAAAACCCAGTCTATGAATTACTCATAAAGCAAATTTTGAAATACCACTCAATAAGAACCAATGACCATAATCTATGGTCGTATATACCAGAAGTATACCTACATTTAACCTACCACAAGCCAAAGTGACAGCTATTTCCCTCTGTCCTTCCACTGAAATTGGTTCAAATGAAATAAAATATTAACTGTTAATGTTGTAACAGCAGAAAAATCTATTTCATAGAAATGTGAATTAATGAAAAACTTCTTAGAACATAATTCGAACTAACATCAAGCTTTTAAACAAGTAATAATAAAATTAGGTTTGGAACATTATGTTTTTATGAAACTGTGTGATTCATTGTATGTCAGACATGATATATGTATTTGACGTACTCAACATTTCTAAGAATCTGTAGATATGTGGAACAGGAACTATTTTTACATCATTTCGTTAATTGCAAATAAATACAATAACGTAGTTATGTACCACGAAGAAGACGAGAATAGTTTAAAACAATATAATATAAATTGAGCAAAATGTCTATGTATTAACCCATAGTTTTAGGTACAGGTCCACCAGATATTCAGTCCATCTGGTGATAGCAGGTCCTCGGTTATCTGTTCCCCTTAGTTTATTTGGTGTCCGTAAAATAGAGATGAAGGTTCCTTCATTTTACTATTTAGAGGTGCTATGTTATCATGGATGCTTTGGTTCTGTAACGAATATCTTCTTTCTAAACCATATCTTGTAGAGAAACGCCCAGCATCCTTATTTGAGCCTCCGTAATCAGGAAGCCGTCAATCAGATATGTTTCCAGACTAAGCAAAGAAACTTAATATCAATTCTCACAACCTGGGAATCGAGACCAACCCAAGACCCTAAGTGCATAAACATTCCATGAGACCAAGGGGTTGTGAGATTGCAAACGCAAAATTGATGTCAAGTATGATAAACGTGGGCCGAAATCAATATGAATGTCAGAGAAGTGTCTTGATTACATAATAAACCAATGTACATTATGATACTGTATTCTACACTGAGTTATCCATATTACCTATAATATTATTCCAACTAAGGCCAAAATCCCTACTTTAAGTCGAAAACAGAATAGTACCTATTCTGCCGCCACAAAGCCTTACATCTCAAGTCAAGCTCGGTTGCATCCTCTTTAGTGCATTTCACCCGGCTTGTTACCCGGATATCTTGGCTTTTTGGCTGGATAACTCGCTTGTTACCCCCATCCGAGCGGTTAGCTCAAGTCTCCTCCAATTATTTCCAGCTCAAACCAGTTGGAAATGACTGTAACTTTTAATTTTGGATAGCTTATTTAAAACTTTCTCAAGAGGTCAGCTTCTTGTGCAGCTATAGGCTAACGAATTTGAGTGGTTGGTTATTTTGTTTACAGACCTTAAATACTGTTCGCTGTATTTTTATATGCTTGAACAGTATACATACATATGTTTCTCAGTTTAATTGATAGATATAAGGGAATAACTTGCGATATACTCTAGAAGTTTACGTCGTTTTTAATTTGAAGGCATTTATTAGTTTTCTTTATAATTAGTTTTTGAATACAAAATTATACCGAATATACCCTTGTGACGTTTAATGACATTAACACGATCATGCACTTTTTTAACTTTTCTTCTTTTAATTATAATAAATAAGATCGTAGCCTGCGTATTTGATGACATTCGGAATTTATTTTTTTATCTTGAGATAGGTACAGTTAAATAGTTTGATTTGAATATCGAAAACTGCATCATTTCTCACGCTTCAAAATATTTTGAATTTAATAAAAGTGCGCCGATTCCTAGCGTCTCCATTCATATACAAAATGTGTACATAAAGTCCAGTATAGTGTATAACAATATGTATATTCGTCAATATTGTGTAATTCCACATAATAAACAGTAAACACAATTTTTCTTATTTTTTCCTCACCGCACTATCTCCCGGGAGATTATAGGCGGTCCATTAGCGACAAAGGACAGGTGTTGAGTGTGCTAAGCTTTATTAATCTTTTCTCTCGTATGCGGTGAGGTTTCGCACTTTTGTGGCATCTGCCATTGATGTGCACAAAGCCTTAGATATAAACATATGTAATGGGCACTATGGTTTAGTGGTAGAGCCGGTTAAGTACAAATATTAAGACAGTGGTTTTCAATTTGCCACGAGGTTTGGTCATCTGTTAAATAGGATAACATTTATATTATTTTAGTCAGTACTTTTTTCATAAATTGTATAGGTGTTTTAGATAAAAACTATCGTATGGAATGACTGTATTCTTATAATTTGTGGACTACTCAGCTACCTATATCTGCTTTATATGTAAGCTTTTTAATGATAATGTGATTTTTATACGTCCTTATTAAACAGGTTTAATAAGGACGTATAAAAAACATACGTTTACTATATAGTTTATATATAAAATAGAACACTGAAAGGGCTGGGCAGGGAACTACTCTAGCATGCAGTTACAATAAACATGTTAGAAAAAAAAAACCATCCGTTTACATCGTCATCGTTTGAATTTCCAGGTATTTAAAATTAAAAATTTCCAAAATAAAAAATATGTACGATTTAAAATCTTTAACTTTATACGCTTCATCTGCTTTTATGAGAAACCGAAGTAAAAATACCTGAACATTAAAACGGTCATAACTTGTAAATGATTTTTTTTTTATTTTTATTTGTAACTGCATGCTAGAGCATACCCTTTCAGTATTTAAATAAGTGTTATATTTTCAAATACACTCTGTATAGTATTTATTACAATACTACGTCAAATTATTGTAAAATTTACATCCTACTAATATTATAAACGTGAAAGTTTGTGAGGATGTATAGATATTTGTTACTCTTTCACACAAAAACTACTGAACATATTGCAATGAAACTTGGTATGTAGATAGCTGGAGACCTGGATTAACACATAGGCTACTTTTTATACCGATATTTCCATGGCACCGGGACTTACGCGGGTGATTTACAATTTACGTGTTCACTGTAATAATTGAAAGTCATCAATTCATCAAATAAAATAAAATACATACATACAAAAATTACGATCCAAAAACAATTCATAAACAGTCAAATGCTTAATTAATGCAAATGAATAAAAGTACGCTGCTCAGTTTTGTTTTTAACATGGTTAAATATAGAATTGAATGCAGAGCAGAATAATGACGGCACTCCACAGCTCTATCGCCTACAAAAGGTCATCTTGGGTATACGAAAGCATAGAGAGGAAGTGGTACTCACATTTCACACATTGTACTATACTTCTATGTACCATGTTGGTGGGAGAGCCATACTTCGTCACGTATGGGCCGGCTCAACTGGAGTGATACCACGGCGCCACAGAAAACAGGCAGTGAAGCAATGCTAGCATTGCTTTTCACCGAGTGAGTGAGGTTACCGGAGGCTCTAACCCTTCCCTCTCCCTCTCTCCTCCTCGCACCCTCGTCCAAAACATTTTATTAAAAAAGACTTATGCCCGGTTCCTATAACCAAGAAACAATTCGTTTTGCTTACGGACTGTAAAATTTCGTTGAAAATTTTCAACGAAAGTTGACCGTCTAGTAAGTTCGTAAGGAAAACGAATAGTTTCTTGGTTATAGGAACCGGACATTAAAGAATATTCCTTTTTAAATTGGGTGAACATAATCTAATTTCAAGCAGTTCATTTTATTATTATTTTTTTTTATATATTATAGGGGGCAAACTAGCAGACGGGTCACCTGATGGTGAGTGACTACCGTCGCCCATGGACACCTGCAACTCAAGAGTCACAAGTGCGTTGCCGGCCTTTGAGATAGGAGTACGCTCTTTTCTTGAAGGTTTGAAGGTCGTATCGGTCCGGAAATACCGCAGGCGACAATTTGTTCCAAAGATTGGTTGTGCGAGGCAAAAAAATCTGGAAAACCGCACAGTGGTGGATTGCCAATTATCATGGTGATGGGGATGAAAGTTTTGTCGCGTTGAACGATGGCGAAACGTTATTATTACGCGTGTCACGTTCTACCTAAGTTACAAACTACAATTCCTTAAATCTTATGAAGAACTTACGAGTATATACCAATTTATTTTCTTAGCCGTTTTTTCAAAATATATAATATACCTGATAGTAAAAAAAATAAATGAAAAGTAACATCCTTACAATTCCAACGCTATTATTTCCGCCGGCTAACGGAAAACAAAAATAAACAAGAGTAGGTAAGGAATAAAAGAAATGCTGAAGTGGGACGAGCATCCGGGGCTAGCAAGAGGCAGGAGGCAAGACAGGGGGTAAAGCAAGAGGCAAGAGGGTGAGGTAAAGGGAGGTTTAGCTGTTTCTGTTACTCTCGCGGGGTTTAGTACGGTCCGGTGGTCGTCCCTTTGGGAACTCTTTTGTTTACTGTTTTCGAATCCTTATGGTCCTTCAAGTGGTAATTTTAGGGTATTTATATTAGTAAAAGTATACGCAATTTTACATCTCTGTTTAGTTAACATATACCTACATATGATGTATGTATTTGTCACCAGTACTTTCTGAGAATAGTTAGTGGAAAATCTACATCACAAGTTGGTACAGTTTGTAATGGAGACAAAATAAAATGCGATGAGTTTAATGAGTAAGAGTTAATACAAGGCTGCAATGCGATGTTGCATCGTAGAAATTTGCAATCGCATGATGATGCAGAAATGCAGGCACTAGCAATTGATTCGCATTGCACATTCCTGCGATATTTTATCATACTTTTAATATATAGATGAACCAAAAATGTCCGATATTGTTTCCTAAAAGCAGCGACACTTGACACGGTGATCAATATCACTGGTTAAAAATATTTTTAATTCGTTGTCGATTGATGAAGGCATAGACAAATCACACGAACAGTTTCAGTAAGACGCCTTGTACCACGAAATTGAATCGTAGCGATTTGAATCAGAGCTAGCTGCTTTGCGAATTTAATGCCGAAAATTAATTGCCAAAAGCCCTAAGGGAAAAGGAAGCTATTATGTATATGTTATTATTTATAATGGTAGATTATATATTTTCCCAAACATTTCTATTAGATACCTACTTTTGCTGATACTGATAAACTTCACAAAATCCTTACTTTTTGTAATCACATATTTTTAAGAATATTAACTAAATGAAAAAAATATTCTTAACCTTTTTGTCAAAGGTACGATGGGGTTGACATCCTTACTGGACCAAAACACAAAAAAAAAATGTCACTCGGGACGTACTATACATACTGGTCATGCTTTCATCTTTTTTTCGTTCTGTTGGGTATCATGGTAGAAGGTTGAAAATGTTGTCTTATACAATGCGTTCCAAACAATAAAATTCAAATAAAACTAAACGACCCTACTATTTGTTAATTTATTCTGTCATTCTATCGAGTCATCGAAATCATCACAAGATCTACTTCAAATAGAAGAAGATACCCTTTTGAAAAAGATGTGGTAATACAAAAACAATTAATCAAATAGACGGACAGTGACTAAATTATTACACTAATGGTCTAACTCGAATAAATTACGCTGTTGATATTACAAATTACTCAATTTCGCTATAATCAGAGCACGCGATGTCATCAATCCATCACCATCAAGTTCAAAACCTTGAAAAACGCTTTCTCTACAAAGGTATCATCGATAACAAAACATGTTTCGAATTATAAAGTCGTTACATACGGGAGCGGAAGTCTAAAAATTGTTTTGTTATTAGTTACATTATAAAAAAGTTGAGTTAAAAGTGGAGCCGACTTGTGATGTGGCGGTAATAGCTTAATTTTTTGATTTACTACCCAACTTTGTTGTGTGTCTCATGTCGAAGGGAAGCTGTAAAATAATGAAAGGTACAGTGTTATGTTTATAGAAAGTTTTCTTAATATTGAAGATGGAGGAGGTAAGGTTAATATTACTTTACGCCTTTAAATTTGTAAAGTGAAGAGAAAACTGGCAGAGCTTTTTACTGTCCAACCCTGGTATATTGTCAAGCGATATGTGGTTATCTTCCAAATTATGTACTGCAACTATACAAGCATGATGAAAAGAATTACCGACCTCGGATCTATAAACCGGTATATCCATCAACGTTCTAGATGAATAATTCAGAAATATGATTGCAGTTAGAGCTGTCAACATCAATGGGAATGTTAGGGTTCCGAATCACCTCTATGTACTGTATTATTTCTTGTATCCGAAAAATTACAAAGAGGACTTTCGTTCATCTCTAAACATGTCCTCAAGCTCTGACCTGGTGTTTAGTTTGTTATGTTACACAAGTCCAAATAACCGTAGATAGGTGAGAGGGAAGACAAACACCTATTCCATATCAAAAAAGATGTTTTGATATAAAAAGACAAAGTCTAGACTCACAGTAAGTTTACTACCACACGTTAGGGTAGGGTTCATCATCAGACCATCATTATATTCAAAGATTCCCAAATCGTTAAAATACAGATCCAACAAAAAAAAAAAAGGAAAATAGAATCTGATTATAATTGGTGCACATACATAAAAAACCGTGACGAAATGAAAGCCTTTTAGATGTGTTTTAAAAAGAATAAAAATTCAGTATTTTCTAAATTAATAAAAAAATATTACTTTTAATTGTCATTTGTAGACCTTATAATTTCAAATCTATTTCACGAAATGCAAGAGAGCGTAGTTATGTAGCAGTAAGATGAAAATGCAATAATTCGATGGCACGTGTCGGCCGACGTCCGATACCAATCAGCCGCTAATTTGTACCCACCACAGGGAAGCCACTTCACAGGGCTGCCACTTCACAGGGTTACCACCACTGCTAACTATTGTGTACGTCGAGTATTGTATGATTTAATAACAAATCAGGGACAGAAGTGGGCGTGTGGTTTCGAGTTTTGACTTCTGAATAGCTTCTATGTCATGTTTTATGACTTGTTTTAGAAGTAGATCGCGGAACTGTTTTATGTAACTATAAATTAGTTTAGTTTACGTGTCTATTAGATTGAAATAAATAAGAAAGTGTTAATGATTGGACCGTTCAATTAATGAAAACCTCTAAACCACAATCCATACTAATATTATAAAGCTGAATAGTTTGTTTGTCTGGTTTAACGCACTAAGCTTAGGAACTACTAATTCGAATTGATTTTTTTTTGTGTTGGATAGCCCATTTATCGAGGAAGGCTACAAGCTATAAAATATCACGCTATGGCCAAAAGAAGCGTTAATGGTCACTGGACCATAAACGCAGGTGAAACTGTGAACACAGCCAGTAAACTATATAGGTTATAGAAAGATTTTCTGATTTTTAACTTAAGGACATGTAAGTTATCATTTAAATATATCCTAGTAGTAATTTTATTGTATATAATATTCTTTGAAATAATCCCTGACAATCTACAATCGATTTTATACAAAACCATAACATTACACACCTGCCAAACCCTCAAATGAACACGGTTGATGGTTTAAAAATAAACTTACAATTCTTGAAGTCCATTTTGCAGAATACATTTTATAATCACCGCGAACATTAGATAAGATCGGTACCTTCGAATATCTGCGACTCATTGGTCGATAAAATAAAAAAATATACACAGCGATAAAGGGTCTCCTGCAGAGAGCACCGTACGCAATTGTACGTACCTGCTTCGCTGATTTGCTAAGTCATAATGTTTATTTGTTTATACTTTGTTAAAGTCATGTTTAAACCCCCGACAGAGGGGTTAGAATATTCAATATTTTTTTCTTTTAAGAAAACTAACTTAACTTGTATCCACTATTATTTTGGTAGCTTAAAATTAAAAGAACGTACTATTTTAGACCTAGTGTACACAGTATTAAAACAAAGTATTAAGGTTTCCCAACGGCTCAATAGCTCTACTAAAAGCTATAATAATAAGGACAATAGACTGTAGAATGGGTATTTTGGTATTAAATATTGTTTTTTTTATTTATTTTATCACAAGAAGAACAAAAATATTTACAATGAGTGTGGAAACCCTGCTGCTTTCTTATTCATATTATATACCTAGTCTATAAAATGAATAGTTTATACATATATTCATACCCTCACACCTTTATCCCTAAGGGGTAGGCAGAGGAGTATCAAACCCTGAATAACGAAAATTTACCGATAAAGCTCATATTTCAAAGGTTTGACTTTTTTTTTTATTTAGGTTTACCAATAATTGTCTACATCGAAACTTGTCATGTACACATGCTAGAGAAAAATCAATTAACAATGTAATAATTACTTATAGGTAAACAGCGCTTATGTTAAAATATATTAAAAACTAGCTGACCCGGCGAACTTCGTACCGCCATATTTTATTTCTCTAATCGCAACTAAGGAAATAAAACCCTTCCGGTAAAATCTAATTAGCTAAATTGAAAATAAAACTAAAGTACTCAATTGAAAAATTCATATTGTTGTACAAAATGACTCGTCCATCAGATGTTAAATCGCAAATAACAGACAAATAATTAGCTGAATTATACGGTATTTCGTGCACTACAAAATAAATTTAATTAATTTTATAGCGTCAACAACACGTGGTAATTATGCTGTTAAAATGTAGCTTATATGACAGGTTCGTAGATTTACCATAGCAGCGCCATCTATTGATTACTTACTCAACCCAGTCGAAAGGTATCGACATCTGTTAGAATCATTTGGAGTTAACAGATAATTGTGACTGTCAAATAATAACAGACAAATAATTAGCAATAAATTAAAATTGCGACTATAATTTGAGATTTAAACTATCCTATCTCTCAAGTTGGATCGAACTGCACATGGTTGCGAATTTTATTATAATCGGTTAAGTGGTTTAGGAGTCCATTGAGGACAAACATTGTGACACGAGATTTATATATATTATTAAGATAAGAACCTGGATGACAGAACTTTGCTCGATTTTTTTTTCGTTTCCTAAAAATGAAACCTAGCTAGATCGATTTATCGCCCTCGAAACCCCCTGCATACTAAATATCATGAAAATCGTTTTAGCCGTTTCCGAGACTCAAATTATATATATATACAAGAATTGCTCGTTTAAAGGTATTCGATTATAAACTTCAACTGCGACCCTCAATTACACGCAGTTTACATTAATTTCAATTTAATGTGCCACCATATCTGGTAAACAAATGCGTGACTTTATTTTGGAAATTGATCCAGAGTTCATGTCTATAACATCGCTGAAACTATTCATTATCTCAGAAGTTCTTGCATGAGGAGAATTGGCGCCAAGAATGCTCCTAAATTTGTAACACAAAAAATTGGTGTAATAGAAGACAAAACAATTCAGTACCTTTTTCTCCTCTGTTGTCTATCGATTCTTTTTCTTTTTATGTTTAGTCGTTGACGAGCTTCAGGGTTATCAATAAAAAAAAATCAAACAGATTTTTTTCCCTACCGTTAGGGTTACCAATAATATTTAATCCACTTCGGTCGAATTTCGGCCTGGGTGACCACGATTATTAAATAGTTTTTAGCATTACATTTATTAACATTAAATTAACAGATTTATATGAGTCATTGTAACTTAGTTTTCCATCAACACAGTAGCAGCTAACAACACATGTTGTAGCTGAAAGTGCAGCGCGATATCTCCGATCAGCATTAAAGCGCGTTTAAGTATCGGCTTAGAGATGGGGTGGAGCTGCTTTTAAATATATTTTAATTGGCTGTAACTTTTATAATTAATAATATGTTAGTTTAGTAATTTTTATTTTACTTTTACTTAAGATCTTGCAAAGCAAATATAAGCAAATATGGCATTATTTGCTTATATATTTTTATGTATTTAATAATACGTAGATATTATAATAACTAAATATTTGAAAGGTTTTTTCGCATCCTTAGAAACTGACACTCGCATAAATAAAAAGATTCTATTTGTATAATAATAATAATCGATTTTGACTTTAGCTTTAATAAAATTGGAAGTACATTTAGTAACTTTGAGAGCAAGACAATTCAATAAAAATGTGTTAAAAGATATATCTAAATGTTGAGATAATTCAATCTTGAATCCTATGCATTAACACTATATTGGAAATGTTACAAGCAATGTACATGTACTGTACATGAATGAAGAATTCATGATAACAACTTGTTAAAGGAGTATGTATACCTACATCCAAAACAGTTGTAGGAAAAATCTTGGGACACAACTGTTCTTTAAATGTATTGCTGATTATGTAATCTAATAGATCTTGATCATAAAAATTCTCTCGAATTTCTCAGGAAACAATTTATATAAAGGAGCTCAGTAATGAAACCTAATCCAAGCACAAATGTAATAAATGACACATTTTTGTTTAATAATCATATATTGTATTTAAATCTAATCAAATGTTAACTCTTTATCTTTTTTAACAAAAGCTGCTCTTCGCATGTGGTATTCCCAGCGGTGCATTAGCAATTCATTTTGATATGTCATCGTTGCACCGTAATGCCCCAATGCCCTCTCAAAATCATGTTAGCCCTTTTAAATTGTATTATTTAAATTATCAACACTTTAGGGTCATGGTATTAATAAATTATTTGATAGTTTTAAACAGACATAGTGACTCAAATGGGGCACTAACAAGCTACGGGTTATCAAATTTGATGTTTATATTTGATAAGAAATAAATGGCACGTCGATGATCAAACAAAAGATTTTGTTATTGAAGTAGTTTTTCTATTAATAAAGAATTTTGATTATGATATTAAAAGTGAAAACTGCTTGAGGCACGTTGGGCACTTTTGGTACGGCTTGAGAAAAGGCACTGAACTCGCGTGACCGTCACGCTCAGATAATATATACAGATGCGTGTGTTTCATCCACCATCCATCATCATGAAATTTTGAAAACAAGTAGAATTTGATCTGAAGGACGTAGGACGTATACTTATCATTTTGTCCATGTTCGTAATGGAAGTTTGTACTTACGTAAAAAAAATATTTTCAGAGGCTTTCCAACCTGGTTATCAAATAAAAAAATCTCATTAATTTGTGCCAGTTTGACGAGCAAGCAAAATAAATAATGTTTAGTTATTTAATTTCACTGTTGAAAATGATCATACTAACAGGTTTAACAAATAAATCTCTAGCTGCCTCAAACCTCAATTCGTGACTAGAATAATCTATCTAAAAATGAGCACACGCCACACTGTGACAGTAAATATTATGATTTCACCCAAAAGATCTGCATCTCTTACGTCAATGTGACGTCTGTTTCATTATAAAGCTTTCCGCGTGCTCTCACCTAATCTTCCTTTCAATTTAACCCCAAAGTTCTTATGTCCATCGCCTAAGAGTCAATATCCTTTAAAATTAGGACGTCTTTAAAAATTAGGATTACTATTTTGATATCGGCGCTCACGTTATAAATTATGTCATGGTATGTCCGGTGCTCATTTTGATCTCTTTGTCCAATCCCTCGATAACATTGGTTTTGGTGTGTTCTTTCAGTTAATCTATGCTTACATATAAATCGCTAGGATTTTATTTGTCGTGCTTCATTGACAATAGCATTATGGGGATTAGTTCCTTTATCCTCATGTCCTCATCATTTGTTTGCATCTACTATAAAAGATATGTTGACATCTGATACAGCTTTATATCATCATCAAAACATCTGACAGTAATACTTTTTTCTGACATTACATTCTCTGTCAGTATCTATGTCAAGGTCTCTTTTACGTTTTAGTCGAAGGGCGAACAGTAAAGAGATATCATTAATAATATTTATATGATTAACTACTAATGTTTCATAGAAAAGAAATATTGGAGTAGGAAAACGTTTTTTACATATAAACAACAAGGACACAAAAACGTAATATGTTATTGCTTTCATTTATATCCATCGTCATATTGACAAAATACCGGGCTCTGGTCCTCGCCAAATCACACCCACCTATTGCCATTGGCACGGGTTGCATTGTTTCAGTCACTATAATGATGGCACTCGATCTTGGCTGTTTCTCAACCATATCATGTTTATGGCGCGATCCACCTGCGAATCTCACACAATAAATTGCGATCGCCAGCTGATCATCTCGATCAAAAATCGCATTTTTATATCATCTCTAACATTAATAATGCTATCAAAACTCGGCCGAAATGCCAAAACGACGGTTCGTTGTAAAATATAAGCGGCAATTGCTAGGACATCTCCGCAGAGCTATTAAATAAAAGTCTTTTTACATTAGATAAATCGCGTACGTTATTCGGGAACATCTGTCCCTTGCCGATTACGCCCATACATTATGCTCAGTTTGTTGTTTTTAATAAAAAGTTTAATCCGTTCGGTTATGACGGCAATTTGTCAGGGCGATGGAAAAACTTCGACCGTCGATTACCGGTGGCGGTGGCGCTGTATTGCCGCTGCGGAGGCCCTCCTGCCGTCTATTACACACCGAACCACTTTTTATTCGCGCGATTATGTCACGTTTATTTATGCATTCGCTTTTGTCTTCCATTAACGCTTCTCCTTTTTTATCTGCGCCGACGGTGATTCACTTAAATTCCTACTGCCAGGAGCGTTGATATGTTTGCAAGAAACTTTTTAATCGCAAATCCTTTCATATTTTGCGCTGAAAAGTGCTCTGCTCCTCCGGAAACTCGCATCGTCGAGCTGTTTTGATTTCATCACCTTATAACGTCTTATTCTGAACAACCATTAACGATTCAATACTGTCTTAATGAAGAGCCGATAAAATGTATATTGAGTTATTCGTCACGACTCCCAGGCAATTAATTGATGTACTTTTTTTGGATGATTTGCTTTATGGTCACCGTGATTTAGTGACCGTCCGACTGGTTGATTTGTGAACACATTTTAGCTTATTCTTTGTGCTTGGAGGTATGTAAGTGTTGCAATATATTGTGAGGAACAAATATCGCGTCATGAGACGTTAAGACTGATAGCAGAAAGTTGTGAGCTCAAAACTTGGGGCGCTGGGAACCGCGGAGCCTTTTGTTTGTACATATATAAAGTTACTTTATTAATGACTATCCTCGAAATGTTGCTGGCTGGAAAAATTACGACTCTTTTTTTAAAGCAATAACAATTGTTTGTGGTTTATTTTGCTGTTTTGTCATCTACTATTTATATGTAGGTATTTCTAAATTACTGTTGCCTTATCACCTTTGGCAGTATTTGCAACAAAGCTTATATATATATATATATATTTAGCTGTACGACCTATTTGTTAAAGTCTTAAGCGACTCAAATCAAAACTAAAGAAAAGACGACTTACATGTTGCGGCTTGGATTCGATTCCCGATGAGTGCAAATATTTCAATGGATGAATATATTTATTTGGAATGGACTGAGTACTTCTAAGTAAGCCAAAAAAAGAAACAATTACATATACTTACCCCTGTTTTAGAACTCATATTTCAAGCTGTACTTATTTAATTGAAATCATTTTCTATACTTGTTACAGAATATAGGCAACGTGACGGCAGAGCTGGAGATCCAGAGGTTACAGCAGGAGCAGTTGCGTCGTCAAGAGATGGTGAGACGAGGCCAGCATGGCATGTACCCTGGCCCACCCCTCGCGCTACTGCCGTTGTTGGAGCAGATGCGGCCACAGCCACCACCGCCAAATGTAAGTAGCTGACTGAAGATAATTTCATCAAAGAGCAATATGTACACACGTTTATAAAATCACTAGCTGACCCGCGCAACTTCGTCAGCGTTTGAAAATTTTCAACGTTTTTGCAACATTTTTCCTATTGGTTGTAGCGTGATGTTATATAGCCTTATAGCATTCCTCGATAAATATTAATAATCCAACACTAAAATAATTTTTCAATTCGAACCAGTAGTTCCTGAGATTAACGCGTTCAACCAAACAAACAAACTCTTCAGCTTTATAATATTAGTATAGATTAAGCTAAATTATAACTAGAACTAGCTCTCCCTGAATTATATAAAAAATGTTTATTGATAATAGTAAAGTTCGACAATATCTACTAAAAAACAGAAAAGAAGAAAAAATCATTTTAAATAAATTTCAGCACGATAGCTTCAGTGGAAGTAGGTGAAATATTGATTGCGATATTCCAGGACATACATACGCGTGAAGTTAAATAAAAGCTTTTAAAAAGCAGACCGGTTGACAGGCAGATGAGAAAGGTACTAAGGTAGATAACTGTTTTGTCCTGTAATGTATTGGGCCTATGTTTACCGACTCAAGGAGTCATCATCAACAAAATATAAAAATATAATCTACGTAGCTGATGATGAAATTGATTGGGCAACCCATAATCACGATGTGAAACTAAACATTGGCTCATTTCCTGCGGCCAGAAACACTAATTATTGACACCGTGTTTATCAACAGACAGGGCTGCCAAAACAATCGATTCCGGACATATTAATAGCAACGAATATAATGTTGTTTTATTGTAAAATGCATTACATACAGGAAGGGGTTACAGTTATGTAACACACTAATTAAGAATACCAGTACACTCTACGTTTATCAAGCTAAAACAATATTATGATGCAAATACATCATACATACAATTGACATCGTGGGAGAGCCATGCTTCGGCACGTATAGGCTGGCTCGACCGAAGTGATACCACGGCCTCACACTTGCTTTTCACCGACTGAGTGAGGTTACCGGAGGCCCTTACCCTTCCCTCCCCCTCTAAAACCCTTCCCCTACTCCATCCTTAAAGTCCGGCAATGCACTTGTGACTAGAGTTGCAGGTGCCCATGGGGCGGCGATAGTCATTTACCATCAGGTGACCTGTCTGTTCGTTTGCCCCTTTACCATTAAAAAAAGCATCAGTTTTTTATCCAATACTGTAATCCCCGGGGAACTTATAAGGACGTACTCCTATGGAGATGGCATACGTGGTCTGTTATAAAAAAAATATAATAATAATAACACTTTAATAGCAAAACAATCATGCATGTAAATCCACTTAAAACACTAAAACAGCTTATGTCCAGCTGCAGCGACTGTCAAGGCAAGCGCCCCTATTCCCGTGCTAGTAACAAACTGTGATACAGGTAGGTTAAGAATAATCCCCTACGGATACAACCATCACAAAACCAGTGCGTATGTAATTTAAAGTAGACCTTTGTGAATTGCTGAGTCCCCACACTAGGCATGAGGTATATTTATATAAGGACCAGACAGGAGAAAAAAAGAAAAACAACAAATACATTAAAACATAAAAATAGAAAACATAAGTGCCGCTTTAAGGGGTTCTAGTAAAACAGAAAGAATCCTAGTAACGTGGGACATTAGATTTTTAGGCAGGAGTGAGATCACGTTAGTGGTGGGTTCACATAGGTTTACGTCATTCAGTCAGTTCAATTCCGACACCGCTTCACCTAAAACACCGGTTGTAGTGACGGCGAGTGAGGTTTCCACACGAACGAACTCCAATCATATTTTATAATTAAAGCGGCGGTAGCGTAATGGCTAAGGCGTCGTACTTACGATCAAGTGGTTGCGGGTTCGAACCCCAAACAGTGCACTACCGACGTGAACCCACTTCTAACACAAGCACTTAACTTAGGGGTTACCTCCAGGGGTTAATAAGAATACTGGTAGTGTGTGACCCACATTACTAGGATTATTTAAAAAAAAAATAGGGTGGCGTTTGTACCCGCAATCAATCGACCGCATGTCCAAAGGCTCAGCCATTAGCCAATTTATTAAACCAAATCTAAATATGTAAATTAGAGGGTGTAGAGAGATATAAGTCCTCTTTAATATTTCAATTTCTAATATATCTAACCTTTTTTTAATCAAAATGGCGCAAGCGAAACCCGCCACAAAATTTACAAAAAAACGCGTGATGTTAAAATGAAAGTTGTTTGCCACTAATTACACTGCCTCGTCATTTGTTATGTAAAATTATAATTAGATACACATTATGTTACACTCCTTTCCTTCACTTTACATATCACGATATTATTTTGTGTATCTCAGGTTCATGTAATCGAGGTTAGCTTTGGACGCGTTAGATAAGTATTGTGAAATCAATTCTGAGTAAATATTTAGATAAATTGTCAATCTTTCGTCTTCATATAGCTAAACTTACATCCTCCTCCGAGCCTTATCCCAACTAAGTTGTTTTCGGCTTTCAGTCTAACTACGATACGGCCGAACTTCGATATTTTACGTGAAGTAACTGCCATCAGACCTCCACAACCCAAGTACTAGGCGATATCGATGTTCTGTAGTTAGACCAGGGTGTCGGACTTTTTAGGGCTCCCACTACCCGTAACGAATGCCACAGATGATCGTATGGCAACCAGGTGTAAAGAATGGTCACCCATCCTAACACTGACCTGGTGTACTATTAATATTACTTAACCTTGTAATGTGCTAACCTATTCAGTTACCACTTAGCCACGAGCCTCCATATACCTAAATTCATTTTTTTTTTACTATAACATCTGTGTATACACACACAACTCTGTATAGATATACATTGTAAAAAATGTGTCCAAGTAGATATGTTTATGTACTTTATTTATGTAGATCTGTTTAGTATTTCCTATAATTTTACAAAGTTTTATTCATAGGCCATTTTTTCCTGTTTAAATACCTAAATGCTAATATTCAAATTGATTACTTTGCCACTATTAAGATGAGTAATAATTATGACGATATCTTCAAACAGTTTTTATTATTACTTATTACTTTAACATCTAATTATAAGTATCTTGTCATAGGTACAAAACGCAGGGTGGCAAGCACAGGCACAAGCGCAACTAGCCCAGCTATCAGCCGCGAATGCCCGCTCGCCTCCACCGCAAGACCCCGACGCACCCCTGAACCTAAGCAAGCAGCGGTCACCATCGCCCGCACAGGCTATGATGATGCCTCGCTTTGTGCCATACTCCCCAATGGATGAAACTCCGTACAACATGCCGAAGGATGAAGATTTTAATGCTGCTTGTAATAGTGAGTATTTCATTGCTTTAAGATCAATAAAGGGTTTAAGGCTCTCAGTCAATGATTCTTGTGACACACTCCTGTCAAACTGTCTTCACATATCTAATAAGGTTTCTCTGCCGTCGTTAAACCTAACGTTCTGGATCTAGATTTAGTTTGTATCTGTTAATGGATTTTTTTTTGAGAAATTAGTGACAGAGTTGACGTTATTATTGACGGCAAAAAAAAATTGGACTATGTCGGTTGGTAGAGCTTAGTATAAAACGTTCATACATCCAAACTAATATAAAAACTGCTAGCTGAAATTTTACCCACATTAAAACTGTGTGTGTAAATGCGAACTAATAAATGATTTGATTAGACAGCCGTACTCATATTTTGGGATGCGCGCGCGCAAGTGACTCGCCAACGTCACAATGACGTCACGGCATTATCTGATTCACTAGACCTAGACGAATTCCTGTGCTGGAAGTATGTCATTGGAGTTAATAGGCTATTAGCCTATTATTAGCATTCAGATGTTTTTAAATTAATTATTGTTTATTTAACCATTTTTTATTATGTCATGTAGGAGTTTTATTCATTAATAATATAATCTGAAGACATAAACACCATTAAGTTAAATGTCTAATGCCCGGTTCCTATAATCAAGAAACGATTCGTTTTGCTTACGGACGGTAAAATTTCGTTGAATTTTCAAAGAAAATTTTTCCGTCCGTAAGCAAAACGAATCATTTCTTGATAAAAGGAACCGGGCATGAAAGAACTTTTTTATATTTCCGCAAACAAAAGGAAATTTTAAATTCAAATGCAAAGTAGGTAGGTACATCCCAATTCAGGAGTACAGTAGGTACACCACACAAATATTAGTCCACAATGGCACCAACAACACTCACTCACATTTATTACAAAAAAAAATATTTAGCTAGCAATGTTCTTTGTAAATAGATTGAATGCTGGCGGAGAAAAGCCCTTATGCATCCTAAGCAGCAGGACTGGCAATGATCTGTTTCTTTAGAGAGAGACGTTGCTGTCTCCGCTTAATGTTCAATGTCATCATAATTCCTTTTCGTATTCCTCTGATTAGCAGAGGGCACAGTGGAGACATGATGACGACGGAGGAGGTTCGTCGTTTCAGTCGTGGGCATGATCTGTACATATCTCCGCTGGGTTTATTCGGCTGGTCTCCAATAGGGGCGAAAGCTGGAGAAAAGTCATTGTTAACAATGCCGTTACTACTCGTCCACAAAACAGATAACTATGTTGAAATGCACTCTTCAAAATAGATACACACGATACATATTTGTTAGGCTGTGAGACCGTTGTTCTTGCACCCAGGGCATGGTCGCAAGGTGAATGATTTCCCTTACTTGAGCCAGTCACCAACCATTACCCGTATAGTCCCAGTTTTTTTGTAGTTGCCAGCCTCAAGTTCAGCCGTCAAACAAAGGGGGAGTCATTGTTTTTAAATACTGAATTATCGGATAATCTACGAAATTCTATGTTGTAAGTCAGTGTGAAGATAGAAATAAATGAGGACATGTAGTTAATATTATGTCATGATAGAAATCTCTGCTAGTGAACAAGACTTTACTTTTAGAATGATCTTGTTCACTAAAGCGATTTGAAGGCAAAATTACAAAATGACATGTGTCTTAGATATGATATAATAATACATTTGTAATGTCTGTGCTACTTTTAATTTCTTTAAAGTTTTATATTTTATTCATTTATATGTATTTTTAAGAACTTATAACGTGGGTAATACGTACACGTAAAAAATCGTCTATTGACACCAGTGGTCCTAAAGATTTTATTGGAAAACACCATTAGACAATATCTATTGACATCGATACTCTAACCGAATATAGTAAAATGTAGTTAACTTAACTTTTGCATATTCTATATACTTCATACTTTCGATTGGTATAGAATTTGACTAATAACCAAACCAGTGAAATATTAAAAAAAAAAAAAAAAAAATTGTTAAGTAATCATATTCTGTACTGAAAGTCATCCCATTTGCAATATATTTATTAACATATTTAATTAGATATAAAATACTTTTCATCCATTACCCAGCTCGGTGAAGGTCGTTTTACAGTGGGATCCTATACTATAGCGACAAATGCTTAATTTCACAAATTTAATTAAAAGTAACCCTCACTCGAAAAACGACAAAATAAAAGAAATAACCTCCTTCAGTTACAGTTACATAAATACTAAAATAACAGTAATTCAGTCCAATAAATCGTCTAAATTATACCCTTATTAATCATCCTACATCTTCTCACTAATAGATAATATAATGGATAAGTACCTAACTGTTATGGGGATATTAACATAACCCGTTCAAACACCAGTTAATCATTTATTAATAGAGCATCTGTAATATTATACCAATTAATTAACCATAGGTAAACTTCGAAATATATGTTTCCCGTGAACGATTTATGATCACAATATATTGTGTTCCATCTATGGAATATTATGAAGTGAACTGTATCTCAGGTGTAGTGTACCATAAATGTAATAAAATAATCTTCATCCACATGTTGAATATTGAAATCTTATTTGAATAAATTTATGTTAAATATCGCATTACGTTTAAAATATAGGTCCGTGTAAATAGGTTTTGACTAATATTAGCAGGAATATAAATTTTTGTAAGACATACGCAATTCTGTTGTCCTACCTTTTTATGGCTCCAGGCTATGATGAAGCAATCATAGGGTATCTATTTTATTAATTAACTAGCTGCGTCCCGCGGTTTCACCCGCGTAAGTCCCGATCCCGTGGGAATGTCGGGATAAAAAGTAGCGTATATGTTAATCCAGGTCTCCAGCTATCTACATACCAAGTTTTATCGCAATCGGTTCAGTAGTTTTGGCGTGAAAGAGTAACAAACATGTATACATCCATACTCACAAACTTTCACGTTTATAATATTAGTAGGAAGAGTTTACTTATTATATATATATAGGGAAAGGTTTGCTTATTCGTTTCAAAACAAATGTAAGCAAACAAAAAATATACTTAAATTAATAAAGATACAACCGCATAGGGCCTACAAAGTCTAGTTCTACTGAAATTAAGACTTCAGATCGACAAGAAGAAATCTATAGGGAGTTGATATTCTATCAGGTTATGAAACATACATTCCAAAACTACTCTTTCTAAAACAATTGAAATAAACAAATCTTCATCCGCCTTAATAGAAATTTAACATTACAGGATATTATGTTATACTGTATCAATTTGAATATGAAATGTAACATTGCGAAATGTAACTAACTGAAATAGACAAGGAATACTCTTAGATAAATAGTGGGTAAATGTTAAAATGAAGAAATGTTCCGTGTCGCCGCCAGACATTTTGATGTTTCGCATTTAATTGCTAAATATAATTAATACGTCTTACACCGTGAAATAGTTACTCTCCGGTAAATATCGACTGTATGTAGGTCGTGATATTCATTGCTTTTCTTACTTTAAATTTATTATTAAGTCACAACCTCTGTAAAGCTAACAAGCATTTTGAAGCTCATTTAGTTATAAATGTTGGTCTTGTTAATAATAGTTAGAACAATAATCGCTCGCATTTTCTCTCTAGAATAAAATTGGTCTTACGTTACAAGTTTTGGTATTGTTTAAACCATTATATTAATCGGAATTGGTTTTTTTATACAACGAAATTGGCAATCAAACACACGCTCTAACTGATGCATGAATAACTCGCGCGTTGATATTTCTATGGAGGTTAGGCGACCCTACTTACTAGCCTATTCTGTGGGGTATCTCGATGTTCTGTGGTCTTTAGTTTCTAACCTAGGTATTGCTCGGACATATTGCACATTGTTTATCAGGACTAATGACCAGCAAGATACAAGATTTACTTCCAGTCTTATTGAGTGGTATTTTAACCACTAATATCTAAGCCACGTTTCCCCTCTATATTAAGATACTTCTCCCAACGGCCTTGTCCTCATTTAAGTAAATAATAGTAATAATAACTTGACACATCTCACACACGGCCTCTGATCCCAAACTAGGCAGAGCCTGTATGGTAACCAGACTGTTGATAAACATAAATACATACATATTATAGATAAATTACACCCAGACACAGAACAAATGATCCTGCTCATCACACAATTATTTGTCCTGGGTGAGAATCGAACCCACGACCTCTGGCTTAGCAGTCAGTGTCATTAACCACTAGACCAACAGGCCAAATATTAAAACGTAGCTCCAATTCTCACAATAAAATCCAATATACTAAAACAATTTACACACGCTATAGTTACAAGTCAATATAGAACGGTCTCTGAAATGTTATCTGGTTATATCGTAGGTGTATGTGGATGAACGGATTGAGAGATGCGGCAAGTGAAGAGTATTAATTATAGTTGGTAATCTTGAAGTGGATCTGATTCTTACGGGATCTGGTTTTATGTTACTAACTCTATAATGTCTCATTTTTATTACCCTCTCGGCGACTTGATTACATTCTTGAACCGGACAATGTTGGAATTCCAATGATTAAAAAGTATCTTTGCTAAGAAAGAAATTTTAGATTATTTTGTTTATATGGTTAACCCTATAATGCTGTAATCACTTTTATTACTTAATCAGAATAATTCAAATTCAAATTCAAATACAAAATCATTTATTCAATTAAGACATTAAGTGACATTTATGAACATTAAATTGAAGCTAGAGTTAAAATCATAGATCGGCGCAAACAGACGCCACAGCATGTATTGGATTGTCGAGGTAAATTAGGTGAAAACACCAAAATCTACTGCCTGCTTGTGTCGATCTATAACCTCCAGTTTCCAAAATGCGTAGAGCCTTATGAGAAGAATACTGTCAAGATCTTCAGGTACAATAGTGTTAGTGTTACACGAAAAGTAAACAGGATGCAAGCTCCGCTTAGAATCCACGACCTAATCGCAAGTCCAACGCCTTAGCCATTTAGCCATTACACTGCCGCGCTGCTTGTTGTTGTCAACAACAACACAAAGGAACAACACTATACGAAGTAACATGTCCCCTGCTGTGTTTTTTGTGACACCCGTTAGTTTAGCAGCATTAACTTTACTTATCCATATTGTTAATTTTTTAAAGGCCTATTGGCCTAGTGGTTAGTGAACCTGGCTACTGAGCCAGAGGGAGTGGGTTCGATTCCCACCTAGGAAAAATAATTCTGTGATGAGCGCGATCGTTTGTTCTGTCTAGGTGTAATTTATCTATAAAATGTATGTACCTATGTATTTAGTAATATATTAGAAGTCTGGTTACGTTACCATAGCACAGGCTCTGCCTAGTTTGGGATCAGACGGCCGTGTGTGAGTTGTCTCAAGTTATTATTATTATTTTGGTTTACATGCAGTAAACGTCCTGTAGTTGAGACAGAGAGAGATAGAGTAGGGTAGTCTATGTTTCACGGGGAAGGGAAAAAGAGTTGGTAAGACACGGGGAACACCATTGATGTTGCGTGTTGTTTATCGGCGCCATGGACCTTGTCCAGTTTGCCAAATTAGTAATACAGAAAAACATGAGTTTATCTACAAGTATCTACGAGTAAGATTATTCCGCAGTAAACCTCCACAGACAGTAGACATTAGTTTATATTATTTTTAACAAATAAAGAAAACATAATACGTTCAACACGCCGCCATTTAATGTGAAGGTTTATTGAGAAAACACTAGTTTCTTTACATCAATAAAAATGTTATGTGTTATGTTAATGTTACATTTAATAATTCAAACTTATTATTAATAATGATATGGTACACAATAAAACTAATATCTACTTTAAATAGTTGGCGCGATCCCAAAGCGAAATGGTTACAAAATCGCAAGTGTCGTTTCGTTTCCTTTAAAACAAGAGAATTGCGTGAAATGCAAAATAGATGGCGCTGGAGACGCAAACTTCCGTTCGGTCCATCGTCCCGCCTCAGAGGACACTCGCGCACACAACACATACACTTTGTACGGAGACAATTTTATTGCATTTATTGCACTGAGTTCGAATACTAGATATCGAGCCTAAGGAATACCTCATCAATACAGTCAATATGCCATTCTGTTAGTTGAACTTTATGCAATGTTTATAAAAAAAAAGAAGTCATTTATCAATGAACATTTAACTCACATCGCCAGCTGTGCCACTCGCGCTCTGCCAACCATATTCCCACGAAGCTCTAGTCACTGCTATCACCAGCATAACCATAATATTTGCCATTAATTATGCTATTAGTGCTGAATATACCTACAATGTATTAATGCTCTTCTCTAGAGAAGAGTCTGGTCTGCAAGACTTCTACAACTGAGGTACTTCCTTAGCTGACCAGATATTTACTGTTAAAAAACGAACTAAAAAACTCATCCTCTTTGAAATCTCAGTACTAGGTGTATTTGCACCTGTTTTTAGTAGCATTGCTTTTAAACGTACCTAAACTTTATTATCACATCTGTTACAATTTTTTATACAGCGGGCCCATAAGTACAACTACATAGACAGTTTAGTTGAAACATAGATTAAATTCCTAGAATACTTTAAAGAAAAAGCGCTATAAAACGAAATGTGCCTGTAACTATATCTGAATTGCGTACTTGACCTGTCTTGTGTAGCTAATTATTGCCGCCATTCCAGGGGAACGTCATTAATACTCGTTGTTAGTTTGACAGCTGTGTAACTGAGACAGAAATAAAATGCTATTGACGTCATAAGCGGCTGAAATTAAATTTGGAATGTCCAAAAAATATTGCGCTTTATTATATTATTTGTGGTTGGAGTTTTGTGCGCGATTGTTGGGCCTCCTCGCGTTCATCTTCGAAGTGTATCATACAGTATCAGACGCAGTAGGATGTTATAAATTATCTAAGAGCGCGTCAAATTAATTCAAGGAATGTCCCGAGCTTTGGATGCTGGATGTTTCCGCGGTGGCTTATTAATCGTGTGGACACTTGGTGGCGAATCCGTCAACTCAAATGTGAGGCGGACGTGTCGTTTTGACCCATATTGCCGAGGTGCGGAGTGCGGGGAGATGATCGCAATGATCGTTTCGGAATTTGATTAGGTCTAAATGTACGCGGCACTTGTCATATCTTTCACGCAATTTCGATGTCAAACTTCTTGTTATAAAGTTTATTATTTTGTCGCGATTGAGAAGAACCAAGATGAAGAAATATAAACAATCTTCATAATTTTCTCATATTTAACTGTATATAATCGCATTGCTTAAAGTGATCGCCTCGCCTCTACTCCGCGCCGAGTGTTTGTCAGGTGTGTTGAGTCAAATTTTTATCCCATGTGAGAATCGAACCCCCAGTTCGACGGGACAACATTTTTTATGATCTGCAAATACAAGTTGCCCTGGGTCTGGGTGTTCTTTGTGCCCGTTGTTTGAGTGTTCGTGAAGTCCCCAGTGATACACAATTATTACTAACTAGCTGACCCGCGCAACTTCGTCTGCGTTTGCAAATTTTCCCCGTTTTTACAACATTTTTCATTGATTCTCCGACCCTATTGGTCGTAGCGTGATGTTGTATGCCTTCCTCGATAAATATAAATGGGCTATCCAACACTAAAAGAATTTTTCAATTCGAACCAGTAGTTCCTGAATTAGCGCGTTCAACCTAACAAACAAACTCTTGAGTTATCTTATATAAAATAATAGAAAGGAAAGAAAAGATGTCACTACGGTGTGGGCGGTTGAGGGTTCGATGTGTATCTGACCGGATACAAAATTTTCCATGATTCATAGCCAATTGTTTTGTAACTGATTGTAATTTTGGTTTATCAAGAAATCATAGTTATGAAGATCCGACACCCTAGCACAGATTACTAAGTATTTACTACGTAAACCCTAGTACGGTCAGAAGTCTTAAAAATAAACAAGTGTTTTAGATGTTCTTGCATTGAGGTATATTATCTACATTGAAATAGTTTGAAAAGTGAAACCGAGAGCCCAGCTAACAGGCTCAATTCTATAAAGGTATTGAATAAGTTCGAATACACAACAAAGTCACACATATGTATGTAGTATAAGTAACATAACAATACGTATTGTAGGTTAAGTTAGCGACTAATAAAACAACAGCAATTCTAAATGTCGAAGAAAACATATATAGAATGATTCTGTTATCACCATCCAAAATCACACAGTAGAATCTTTGATGAAAATTATGAGAAACCTGTTTTTTGTTTTGATATCACTTATTACAAAAATATTGAGTAATTTGCATCACTAAGTTGTCTCAACAACTCAGTTTGCAGACACAACGCACTCTGTGTGTACGCTACACACAGAGTGTGCTAAGGGTCCATAACCGCTCGATCGGAACTTCGAAACTTATGCAATTTGCATTACCGTTTCAAATTAAGTTAATTACTTTTTTAACACTTTTATTGTGATTTTTATTTGGAATATTTTTCATACCTCATATCTGTACTATTTATTTTCGTACATTTAGGTATATACTAGCTGCTGCCGCGACTTCGTTCGCGTGGAAATTTTGGTGATATCTGTCGCGTATATGTTGTCCCGTCCTCTTGTTAATATTCATGCAAAATTTGAATTAAATCTATTCAGTAGTTTTTGCGTTTTTCCCGGACATACATACAGACAAACAGACAAAAAATCTATACAACCAATTTTTTTACGCTTCGGTATTGTTTGTAGAACACACAGCAAGTATTATTTAAAAAAAATCAATAGTTATTATTGAATTTGTTACGATTTTATTCATGTATAGTTTCAGTAAACATAGTCAATCATATTCACCAAACAAGTACGTATTATTTTTAAAAGACCGCCATAAAAGACATACCTACTTAAACCTATTCTAACTTATGTACAAGTTTGAATATTAATTAAGAACACTTTCCTAAGAAAGTTGTACCAGTTATAACAAATAAGCCATTCTTGGTGTCCACTGGCTATACCTACACATTAACTAGCTTCTAATCAGTTAAACATGAATAAATCATTACGATTTATTTATCTAGAAAGCAGTCACTAGCTACCTTTTTTTTTTTGATGTCGAGGTGGAAGATCCTCATGGATGTCCTCCGCCCTTGGGGGGCGAAGGGGTCTGTCAGACTCTTACCGACTAAAAACCACCCCGGTGTTCCACTGCTTGCCCATGATCGGGGGAGCGAGAATCGCCATTGCATTCTTCCGCAAAGTCACTAGCTACCTGCGAGAGAATTTTTAACCTAAGAATTCAAAGTCAGTTGAAAAAACACTGTTATAATAATTAATTTATTAACTTAGGTTTTTTTTTATACACTTCATTTATTTTATTAATTTTAAAAGTATTTTTTAATTTCTTTTATGCCTTCTACGTTAAAATAATAAATTTCATGATTAATTTAATTTTCCTGGATTTGTATAATCAAAATTATATGAAGTTTATATGCAGCTTGACAAAAAGAACTTCAAAGCAATTATTATACCAATGGAATATTAAGATAATTCCTGGCTACTCCATAAGACGTTTAGGCAGTAAATTGTATAGTTCATGAGCTTGGACAATGAAATATAACACAAATGAAGTTTGTAAACAATATTTGACTGCATATATTTTATTTTTAGATCCAAATGGAAAGCTTAGAAATAGTCACACAATCCGAATTTAACGATTGTTTTACGACCGGCATCAATCTCTTGCAATAATTTATAGCAGGCAAGCGCGGCTTCCGATTGTACCTATGTATATCCAACAACAACATAGCGACACGCCATTAACTTTTTCATAACTTATTTATATTTCCATAACTTTTATGTAGGCATCGGATTTCGGAATTCCGTCCTTATGGATTTGTGACTTGACCAAAAGCAGCTTAGGGCAACGGAACTGTTTACCGCGGTCAAATTCGGTATTGAAATAGAGATCAAATTAAATCATTGAAATATCCTGGAATATGAAGAGACAGTGACAAACACAAACTGGCAAAAATCTTTAGTTTGCGCTAGCCAACACATTCTGTTTAATTAAACAGAATTTATAATTGCATGCTAATCAAAAATTAGGCGGCACAGGGGTGAGCAGCAATTAGAAAATCACTTAAATGTTACTTTAATACAGTGGCGTAACTATAGGGTGGCAGAGCGGGCAAAATGCCACTTGCCCAAGGCTCTAAGTGTAAGAGCCAAGAAGAGTGAACTTGTATCCCATCTGATGAATTAGCCACGAGCCTCAGATGGCATAGTTACGCCACTGCTTTAATACGTTTATTGCCCCACTCCCCCCCTCTTCCTCCACCTAGGTTTGACAATGTACCTACGTATATTCACCGTGCAACCCTCCAACAGGGCAACACAAGGTACGAAGAAATTTAAGGAAAAATACACGGTTTCGATATTCTCCGTTGTTTCTTTACTGGGAAACAACTTAATATCTACCTCTATTGTTTCAGCATCATCTTGGAGTCAATCACCTTCAGAGGATGCAGAAAAAGCCAAGCTGGTCCGTCAGCCGCGACGTGACGAGGCTGGCAAACCCCACATTAAGCGACCCATGAACGCCTTCATGGTATGGGCTAAAGACGAACGCAGGAAGATTCTCAAAGCGTGCCCTGACATGCACAACTCTAATATATCAAAAATTCTTGGAGCGAGGTGGAAGGCTATGTCCAACGCTGAGAAACAACCCTATTATGAAGAACAGTCCAGATTGTCTAAATTGCATATGGAGAAGCACCCTGATTATAGGTAAGTTGCATAAGTATTTGTCTTTCCAGACACTTCACCGACGTACCTCCTTCACTTAAAACCGAAATGGACTGTTTATCTCAATTTAAATCGACCGCCTCTTTGACACTATCTCCAGATTATTGTTTTTTTTTTTGTATAAGGTAGAGAGCTTCTGATAGTGAGTTTCTAGTCTAATTAGATGCAGATCTAGTACTTTTAAGCTTTTAAACATCTAAGGACAACGATACTGTAAAGACTTATTTATGCCTTTATAAATTTATTCGCAATATGCTCTTTGTAAAATTTCCATTGTGCACTTTAAGTTGAGATTGAGGAAGATGACGCAGAGAAGTACCAAGTAGTAATGGTTTACTGACAACAATATAAACTGATAAAACAACAGCACTTATATCTTCTTTATTAAACATTAAATAAAATAACCAAGACAATGTTAAGCAATGCAATGCAATATTCAAGGCGAACTGTATCTTAAACATTAAATATCAATTCGCATTACCCATCTTTTATTTAATCTAACTATTTTATTATTCCAGGTACCGCCCAAGACCAAAAAGGACATGCATAGTCGACGGTAAGAAAATGCGGATATCTGAATACAAGAACCTGATGCGGACTCGCCGGCAGGAAATGAGACAGTTGTGGTGCAGAGACGGTGGTAGTGAGCTTGGGTTCCTGCCGCCTTCGATGTCTTCACCAGGACCCTCAAATTCCTCCCCACCTCCGAACGGCGGTAACTACATGAACCAAGCGTTCTCGCCCCCGCTATCCCCCAGAGAGGAAGATTGAGGTACGGCGCGCGGCTGGCCCTACCCGCACGCCGCGCCCCTCCAGCTTCCCCCTACACATCACCCGTGGTAACAAGACTCCTGGAAATATCTAGGATACTCCATCATCCACTAAGACTTGACATGAATCTCAAGCGACCCCAATCTCACTTATCGATTATTGGGAGCTTCATGTAAAAAACTTTAGCTGTATTTATGTGAGTTATTTTGCCAGTGTCTCAAATTGGATCTCTCGTTTACAAAATACTGATAATTAATAATGAGATTATTCCATTAGTGAGTTAAGAAAATTCTATCGTTGGACGCTTGCGCCCGTATATAATATGTGCAGTAATTATTCCCAGTCAAAAATATTTAAGTAAACTCTTGAAAGGAACATCTTAGTACAGTATCTCATTTATTGGTAGCTCTAGTTGAACCTTGTAATTTATATAAGTTCGCTGCTGTACTAAGAAGTTGGTCCAATATGTATATGAGAGAAATTGTATCTCAAATATTACTTATAAGTATTATGCGGGTGTATAGCTCTCCTATTATGTAAATATCGCCCATCATAGGTTCGACCTAATTTATGTTTTGGAATAGAATGTTAGATTTTTGGCACAAATAGATAAACCCTTTTACAAAAGAAATTGTGCCAAATGTTGTATTAAACCAACACGTAGATAATTAGAAAAATAATGTATATATACATAAATTAATCATTTAAAATCATTATATTAGCAGTAGACGTAACTGGATAAAGCCGATTGGAAGCGGTTTTATGGATTCTTTGTAAATAAGTAAAATTCCTTTTGTAGATAAATTAGCACTAAGTTTTACTCGAATGTTCGACAATTATAGTGTAAGTGTAAGATTCAGAGATTAGTGTCTAGTGATAGGTAGTCGTAATGTATTTTGAATCTTGACTATCGCGTGGCCATGTATAAACTATTGCGAAACAATGTAATATCTTAGCTGCTTTAGACACTAAGCACTTATTATGTATGAAACCAAAAATTTGAAGCGGATTGCTTGAAAATTTAAGTGTTTTGAACACGGGAACTGTTTTTTTTTATTTAAAATTCAGTGAGATCTACCTATAATATGCATAATGTTTATAATAAAATACTCATAGATTTAGTTGAGATTGGTACCTAGTAGAACCTTTTATGATAAGAGTTTCGACAAAAAGTATATAACGAATATTCAACATAGTCAAAACATTTAAATTATAATTACCTATAAATAATGAAATTGTTGCAGTATTTACAAACACTGCGAGGGGAAAATGATTGAACGAATATGGCAACTTTGTTTCTTTGTGTTTTAAATGCATTGTATGACCTCGTGAAAATCGTTGTGGATACAGATGAAAAAAAGTTACGGTTTTTCTTCTACCGTTGGGTCTGATACAAAACCGGTATAGAGGTTACAGACAGTGTTGTTGCTAAATTGGATGGTCAATTTATAAATTGTCAATTTGTGATCACAAAACATATTCCCTATGTAGATTTCTTTTTAATACCCCCACCGACATTACGTGGGACAATTTAGAGTCACTCTACCTCTATTTAAAACAAAACGAAAATATTTGGACACTTGAAATGTGTGAGTCTAAAAAATGCAAAAACAAAATGACTGCTTGTTAATAATATATTATGAATGTAAGTATATCACGATACACTAACTTACTCAAACAATTTTTTTGTGGTTTTATAGAAAAAAGAACAATATTCATTAAAATTTGAGTTATATATCTACGCATAGTATTGCGTACGTGAACAACAGATAAAAATAATGTATGCCCATAAACTATTATTATCATAAACAAAATGTTCGCTTTATCGAATCGTGCAATTTATATAAGTAGGTAAATAGCGTCTAAGCTGTAGCAATGCGTAATATTATCTACATTTTTATATAGCTCTTAGTAAAACAAACGTGTATAAATATTGCGAGTAAAAATCTAAAAAAAATGTTCGAAATAATTGCCATTTTTGAATTTTGTTATTTATTTTTCTAATTAAGTGTACAAAACTTGTTTTTGTTTTTTTTTTTTGTATTTCCTCTCTTTTCTTTAATAAAAGTTGTATGCCAGTAATTGAGGTGACGTAGCGTTAGTATGGATAATTAAAACCTATTGTGTACGTGAAACTTAATGTTTATAAGTAGTGTGTATTCATACTTAGTAATTGTGTAAGGGTTTAGATCAGTGCCGTTAAATTATTTATTTTTTATGTTGAACTCATGTAAATAGGCGTATATTTTGATGTAAACGTTAGTAATTGTGGTTATTTAATGAACGATACTTAATTATGGTGTCTCGATCGTATGAATTAGGATGTCGAACGAGTTTATTTTTTATTTATTAAAACAGATGTAACAATTCGTTTGATAGCATCCACGCTCTTGCCATAAAAAGTACCTAATTAGTGCCATTCGGGTACTTTTATTGTAAACATCACAAGGTACTGATATTTTACGACTTACGTACTTAAAAATGTTGTTATTCTTTTTAATACTTTTTGAACTATTTTCACAATTATTTGTGGAGTTTTACATTCAGCATGCCGTATTACTTATCATTCGAAAATGTTTCAAATGTGTAAGTAGATAGATTTTAGGTTTTATTACCTAGTGTAAACCAGGTCACATTGTTTAAAAATTGTGCCAAAACCCAAAAGTATATTAAAAAATAAATATTGAAAAAAAATTATGACCTTTTTTATTTACAACCACCCTGATTACATAAGCTAACTTTGAATGCTAATCGCAAAAACGATAATAATTGAACTTAGGCGTGTCATGTGACTTTCACGGGATTAGCAACGCGTTAGTAGCACTCTGGTACCTATTGCTAAAGTTTATTGGCATTAGAGTACTTCGAGTCAGTTTTTACGTACTCATTACATTACAATGCTAAAGTTAATATGATTTAACACATAAAGACTCGTCCTAGATAGATAGTACTTTATTGCACACCAAATATCACAGAAGCAGTCAATGGGATACAATAGCTTGTAAGAACGTTACAATGGGCGGTCTTATCGCAGGCTGCGATCTCTTACGGACAACGGTAATAGGTAAATCGCACCAGCTACTTAGTACATACCTACAGATTTTACAAGAGTTTATACAATAATGCAATGAATAGCTAGTCTGCTTATGAAATAATCATTGTTATACACTAAAACCTTGTGTTTATTTGAATGGTTCTGTAAACTCATGCTAAGTTAGAACTGTAAGGTAGAACTTGCGAAATCTCGAAGTAGGAGGGATGTTGCTAGTGATGTCATTTACAAGATGTAATAAATTATGAAATCTCATCCATACGAGGACACAGCAGACTACCCGACTAAGGAAGCCCTCAACAGAAGGAGGCGGCACGCGAGCCACGAGAGCGGCCAATGGTGTCACAATCACAACGCAAGATTATTTTAGTTGTGCTTCTAGTTGTGTAGTAACTACTAATCCAGCATCGCGCTATGAGAGTTCTCGCGCCGATTAGTGTATATACAATTTCTCAACATCAACCGTTGCGCCTCGGTCCGCCAGGCATGATCACCTCTCCTGGTCGGAGGATCCTTCCTTTGAGTTGAGGGACGTAACACCCAATTCTCCAAACTAGAAAAGAAAGACTAATATTGTTGTTTTGACTTTTGCAAACCTAAGATAAGATCAAATAACAATAAGATCTTTAAGAAATTGCTTAAGCCTAATCCACCCATGGAACTACCTACATATTTATGAAGCGTGCTGCGCGGTCGGTTGCGCGCAGCTGTGTGCGGTGTGCATGGTTATGGGTGTGCCCCACCGGCCACGTGCGCCACACTCAGCGTGCCGGTGCCGAGGAACAACTTACTTCAATTTGCTCCCTTGTCGCGCGCCATACGGATTTTTAACGTAGTGGCTACATTTATAGATATTTACAATTGTAGCCTGCCGAAATTCACAGAAGTAGCACAAAATTGCATTATTTTTGAAATATAATACATTTATAATAATTATTTTTATGAATATTAATTGTTTATAATCATTTATTATAATTAGTTGTAAGCTTGCAATATAGCCTTGGGAGTTTTACTGTAATAATATTGTAAATGTATCTAAATAAATAAATGATAAATTGTTGTATACTTAAATAAGCGTAAATAAATAAAAACCGGAGTAGTTAACAATTATCGATAAACCGCGTCGTAAGTATATGTGCAATGTAAAAAAAATATTATAATATCCTTGTCCCACTCCACCGAGAGCACGACTAGCGGTTAATCAAAGACAATTTTTTCGATGTAAGCGTAGGTATATTTTTGATACTGACTTGTACTGACGCCTGAAATTTTAACTATGGCAAACTACTGTCGCAAAATTTGCGGCACCTATTATAATATTATCTACACCATATTTAGTCCCACTAAAATGCCTAACACATGCCTTGGAAGGTACCTAATTATTCTCGATGATTTAAAATTCCATACGTTACTAATAACGTGTGTAGAGGAAATGAGAACAAGGCACATTTACTTATGTACAAATTTTCGTTGAAAATTCAACGAATTTTTACCGTCCGTAAGCAAAACGAATCGTTTCTTGATTATAGGAACGCAGCATTAAACAGCAACAGCTTGTAAAGAACTGATTTACGAACGCAGTTGAATTTAATTGTGAGTCTTGTAGTAACACCACGTCGAACATAATTGCACGTACTTAGATAAGCCATATTTTTGTAGATTAACTTTACAGCAAATCTCTTCATACCACGAAGACATGGATATAACTAGAGGATTCCGACCGTGTTCCACTAACGAAAATTTCGGGATTAAATGTCATAAATCCCGGGATTTCTATACAGAATTGATTTGAGGCAAATCTCAGTCGTTCGTTCTCCGCGCCTTTTCCCAACTAAGTTGGGGTCGGCTTTCAATCTAACTACGATACGGCCAAACTTTGAAATTCTACGTGAAGCGACTGCCATCAGACCTCCACAAGCGGTAGGTGTATCGAAGTTCTGTAATTAGGCCAGGTTGACGGACTTTTTAGGGCTCGAACTACCCGTAACGAATGCCACAGATGTTTGTATGGCACCCGGGACCGACGGTTTAACGTGCTCTCCGAGGCACGGAGGGGTCTCAATGTGTTAAGAATGGTAAATAATATATTTTAGTTTATGGGTCACCCATCCTAGACTGACCTGGCTAGTATTTCTTAACTTTGTGATGTGCTAACCGGTCGGTTACCACTTAGCCACGAGGCAAATCCCAGTCGTGGCCATAATTTAGAACATTTAATAAATAGTTAATGAAGATTCCTCTAATTTTGGTCGAACAAGACGCGCTTCTATGATGCAAATAGAACTTGAATTTTCTACTTATTTTAATTAAAAAAATGGAACCATTGATCTTCTTAGTGTCGATTTAGGATTTAAGTTAAACTTCTTTGACGTTTAAATTCTTTTTCATGACTGATTTTTTTATTTATATATTTTATTTTTATTCTCCTTGCAATAAAGAAAATTTGTTTTTTTTTTCAGGTTAATTCAACTATTTTTCGGCTATACATAACGTTCCTAAACTAATGCCTTACTTCTGTAACACCTTGTAGAAATGGCTGTTGCCTGTTCTTGCCAAATCTAAACATTATTATGCAATTGTTATGTATTTGTTCGATAAATATATATTTATAAGTACGACTTCTATTTTAATTGACTGTTGAGATAATTGTGACATATTTAATACATGACATGTGAATATATTGATATTTCATAAAACTTAAATGTAATTAAGTAGTTATAATGGATTATACGTAATTATTTGCTGGTCAAATCAAGTTGGACTAAAGTTGTTTGCCTGCTTAAATGTTTAGCACGTAAGATCTATTGTACTACCAACTTTTTGTAAATAAATTTTGAATTTAATTGTTTACAATCCCGGGATCCCGTGATTTGTTGAAAGCCGGGATGGAATCTCCTTAACACTAGACATTAACATTTCATCAATAACAGTACGCACCCTTACGAAATATTAGCTTTATAGGTCAATTTTCAAATTCAATTTTTTATTTCAAAATAAAATTTATATATTATAAATTACGATTTTTTTCTACGTCATTCCTGCATACGACTCTAAAATATGACCACACCTGTATACACAATAGTGATAGCGTTGTAAAATCTGTTGTAAAATAATAATCAATTTCTTACAGAATAATTAGTTTATTAAGAATATACATACGTAAGTCCTGCATACATTCATAGATTTTAATACATCAAAAGTATCAGAATAATATAATTATTACATGATATGGATACACTTAAGCATTATATAAAAATACTCTTTACTATTTACAATGAGTCATCATACGTCGTTTTAATGTTAAATATTTAAGTACATTCGATTACATAAGTTACGTTTTTGGTATTGTTAATATTATGCTAAAAATTGAGATTATTTGAATATCATCATCTACGGGTGTTGCCCGTTATAAAAAATGTATAAATAAATATTTAGTGTGATTATAATTTTGCGACAATTACATTAAAAGCACGTATCATTCATGTATATTATCATATTGTATACGATTATTTCGAAAAGATAAAGATCTTTAAGAGCTCATTGGAGCAAGAAGTCTCTCTTGTTATTATTCCGAAAATGGGGTTACGAAAGAGAATAGAAGAGACAAGAGATGGGGGCCGACATCTTCCCGCGTGCGTGTCCACGTCTTATATTAAGGCCCAATGAACCCATAACCCATAGCAACAGAATAGGCTCTATTGCAGCATAGCCATTTTACAGCGCGTCAAGGTGGTAAGACATGCCAAAAGCCTGTTACAACGGAAATTATTCAAACATTTAAGTGCAAATTTTGTAAGTATTGGTTTTAAGGTATGTCAAATAAAATAACCACAGACGAAATATTAATCGAAACAAACATACCTCTATATAAAACGACCATATGAAGGGGGTGAAATTGCGGCTAATTATATATACAATTATTGCTAATATTCGAAGCTTTATAAAGCCTAATGCTTCTTCACTATCTCATTTGTATAAAACAATCACTTGTCGGTCTATTCAGGTGCATTCATTAAAATTTTATAAACGCAAATATATGCCTTAAACAAATTAAATAACTTTTAAATCAACAAATAACAAAACGCAATAAATAAATTCGTAAACAACACTATAACATTGTACCGAACAGCACTTTTTCACTTAACAGGCGAACAAGAAGGGCATAACTTGACTTTGTTCAAATCTAAGCATGCACCGTGAAAAGTGTGACCACACTTAAATACCCAGAGACCGCCATCTTTGATTAACACAGTATTATGAAGTGGCAACCCGCACAGTACACAATCGGTAATACCATTATTTATGTAATGTAAATTATCTAAAATATTGTCGATATCTACATTTTTGATGTACTCTTCTGCAAGTTCGAAGTCACCGGCAGGTCCTTCGAGGAGAGGCTTCAATCCCCAATGTTTAGATTTCGCAGCCACGATCATCGGTAGCGCTGTATTCTTCGTGTGGCCGTTTAGTGTACTTCGTAGTAATTTGCAAATCTGGAAGTAATACAAATTGTCTGTTAGTTTATTAGTGACATTATGTAACTGTACAATAAAATAAAAACCGGCCAATTGCGAGTCTGACTGGGCACCGAGGCACGGTGGTGCATAATGGAAAAAATTCTCACCTCAACCGAATTTTTAATGGTATAAAAATAAAAGACTCATGCTGCA
Organism: Callimorpha dominula; assembly: GCA_949752705.1. NCBI lineage: Eukaryota > Metazoa > Arthropoda > Insecta > Lepidoptera > Erebidae > Callimorpha > Callimorpha dominula. The sequence goes on along the minus strand of OX457010.1, from coordinate 5,971,940 downwards.
TACTCGTGAAGCAGTCTACTAACATGTCCAACTGCTACAATTGTAATCTTTTGATTTTTAATCACCCAAAAAATTCTGAAATCTGAACATTTCAAGCAGCGAACTGTAGCGTCAAAAACTACCATATATAAAACGGGAGAGTGCGAGGATTCCGTAAGCAAGCAAACTTTTATGTAGAATTGTAGACAGTACGTCCATCCCGGGATTCAATTATTTAAGACTTTTGCCTGTTTAGCTGTTTTTAGAAAGACAAACTTAACTTTGCGGTTGCGATGTAAGTACGACAAAGTCAACAATCCAGCCGCAAAATATAAGTTGAAAAAAAAAAAACCTTTTTTATGTGATATAAACAACAACAACAAACCAACGACTTTCGGATTTTTTCCTTTACTTGTGAAAGCGCAATCTGTATGGCTCTTAGGTAGTTTTTATTTTTTTATATTTAAGAACTTTCTACACATTTAGGATACCATACAATAATAATCTTACCTCTAATTTGGAATCCTCGAAATTGTAAGAGCTGTATATGGTATCAGTCAGGTTCGCTGTAATAGTAGCGTCATATCTTTCATACATGGTCACCAGCAGACACGTGTGATAAAACTTCACTGTGATCGCCCCCTCGTCTATCAAACTGGCGTACTTCTCCAACACTTTTATAGCGTTTCTGCCTCCAATCGACTTGATCATCAAACTACCGAGATCATCCCAACTTAACGTATCCCTCACTGAAATATGATCAAACTTTGTCGCACAATTCAAACATATATTGGCATGTAATATAGCATACAGTTGTACGGCTCGCTCCCAAGTGTCCAACGTGAACTGTGGCAAAAAAGAATGCAACACACGTTCGTCCAACATTTGTAGCACTACCATCAGAATATTCAACAAGTCTTCATTCCGTCTCAAGTATAAAATTTTCCTCCACAAGTATGGCATACGTTTGCATATATCATAGCACTGGTTACGTGTTTGGTTGGACCACTGTCTCTCAATGAATTCATCTATCAGCTCAGAAAACGCTGGAGTGTGATGTGTTCTCGAATAAGGAAGTGGGAATCCACAAACGCATCCGATATTCGATAACTTCTGAGTCTTCAAATTTACAGATATACACGAGTCTACAAAATATTTATATAAAGTTTCGTCTTTTATAACAAAATCTAACGCTTCTTCCTTTTGCGTTGTTTCACTCAAATAAATAAGAAATATATGGTTGGGTACAAACTTAGATTCATCAAAGGCGCCAACGCTTGCACAATATCTTTCTAATTGTAACATAAGACCGTAGATCTTGCTAATATCACAGGCATAAGTTTCGATAGTAGATACTAAATTAGATTGTTCCATCTCCTTACTGACTAAACTTAATTTATAACATTGATACACAGACTTGCATGCCTTATCCTTTTCTAATATATTATTGTCTACATCTATGGCCATTTGACTAGAACCTTTATAAATTATGTCACTATTCAACACATGCTGCGTCTGAGCAATCGATTCTTCTGAAGGTATTCTTTTAATTATACGCGTATGTGGCTCAATATGTGGGATTTCTTTTATATCTAGATTCTTGTCAACGCTGAGATGTTTCATTTTACCTTCAAAACCCTCCCATTTTTCTTTTAATATTTTCCTACTTGTACTTAATTTACCCGATACGGACACACTTAAGTCTTTTAATGTCTGCATTGCTTCTGGAGGCAAAGAACTAAACTTATATTCCTCAGATTTGGTTGATATATTTTCAAGTAATGATGTCTGTGCATTGTAAGTGTTATCTACTACATATATTCCAGATTTCATTTGAGTAGAATCATTTGGCTTCAAGTGATCAAATTTGTCTAAAACATCTCTAATACTGTTTAATAGCTCGTTCTCATTCACTTTATCTCTCAAACTGACTAAAATGTGTAATTTAGGTGACAACGCGTTCGCCAGTAGGTGTTTACTGAATAAGGCACACATCTGTGCGCACAGCACATACTTCTCCTCAACATAGCACTTGACTAAATACTTATCTATCTTCATATACTTCAAGCAAACTAGAGAGCCGTTGGACAACCATATATATAACATATCATGGTATATTTTACAATCAACAATTTCTTTGTACGCATCAAACCAAATTGTATGATCAACATCACTTATATTTAAAAAATATATTGCGTTTTTCTTAAATGAGAATATGGCACCATTCATTGCAAAAATTTTAGGAAAATTAACAGATTGCCCTTCGTTGTCACTGGATATTTCGTCCAAAGAGACATTTTGGGCTTCGTAAGACTCAACCGAGATAATTTTCATGGGTTTCCTTGCAAGAACTTGCTTGAATTGATGTGTTCTTACAACTGTTCCGTCTATGGTAGCTTCCCAGACCCTGGACGAGGGTCTCGCGCATAATATAAGGGTGCTTTCTACTTCCTTGCCGACTGCGAAACCAGACTCGTCTCCTACAATGTTATACCTTCGGACCTCAGTGAAGTCGTGTGCGTCATTTTCTGTGGACTGTTCAATATTTTTCTCTTTATTAACGAAACAGGCTCCATATTCCCCGTCGCGGAATTTCTGCCCGATCTGTCTGTATTGTTCTCTCGAGGTATCGCAGATGTAGCATCGCGTGAGAGTTGAGACGAGCAGCATACTAGATTTCATGTCTAATTGACAAATTCTTGAATCTAAACTCATGATAGTCAGTGATGAGCTTTGGAACATTGTTTTGGCCTGGAAAAATTAAATTTAAACATTTTATTTATTTATACAGAACACTTTTAAAGTAGATTATTAGTAGAGATGAACAAAGTACTGTACGCACATTATAAATATTTTAAGTTGAGGTTGATTTTCCGGACAGTGTTAGTTGTTGGTCATCTCGCTGATATATGTGACTGAAAATGTGTATGTATCGTTGTAAAAAAATACGTACGTATGATTTAAAATCTGTAACTTTACACGTTCCAACTATTTTTATGAAAAGAGGCAAAAATACCTAAGATTCAAACGGTAATAACTTGTAAACGGACAGTTTTTTTTTTTTCAAAATTGAGTTGAAGTTAGCTGCTATTCTCATAAAAATAGCAGATAACTTCAACTCAGTTGACATAGAATTCGGTATTGTACATATTATAATATATCTCTAAATATATTATGTAGGTATGCCACAAGAAGCTTTCCGTTCATATTTCATACAGCCCTACAAGACCAAGAACTAACGAAAAACGTAGAACTTATCCTGTACAGTTTGTTACGTAAGTCAGGTTAAACCCACATCATATTAAGAGACGAACGCCTCCAGGGATGTTCGATTTAATCTTGAGCGAATTATTTCAAAACCTGGACTCAGGCCCGTGAAACAAGTAGGTCAACATGTCTCTGCCGTCGCCTAGAACCAGGTTTTGCTAGGACTATATTTTGTTCTACCAGACATATTATTGGGACCAGCGCTCATAACCGATAGCCGGGCCGTCGTTTCCACCGCAAGTTTGACGTACAATCACCTCTTCGTAAAATACAAACGAGTTATAAAATTGCCATTGGTGGGTCCAAGCTGAACACTACAAAAGAGTGTGTCGACATTGTCATTATGTCAAGTCTATTAACATTTTTATTTTGTACTATTTAAGGGTAATGTACCCCAATCAATACACTGTTATCAAGCCATACATTCAAGTTGCTACTGAACAGTCAAAAATTCAAGGCCATGATGCAGTGACTGTCATTTTACACACTTGAGTACACATTACAGAGCAAATTAATTATTCACGACTCAAATAAGTAGGTACTTCACATGTGTACAACATTATAAACCGGAATTATTATCTCTTTTGTGTACACAAGTGGAAACCACCGTATCGATTGTTTTCTAATTGAACTTGTAGTTAATTAAATACGTTTATTCAGTATTACAGTTTTTTTTTAATTGACATTATTTTAAGCGAAGAGTCAAGTCATGATGACAAGGAATTCAAGCGTGACTCATCAAGGACGACATGCAACTAGCAGGCTGGCTCAATGATTCGATTTGTCACACCTGTTTCACGTCAGAGCATAAGATAAGATGTCATATGAGATGAGCATAAAATAAACTTCCAAATAATGGTCGTGAAATGGATTTTGCAACATTTTTTTAATCATGTAACTAGTGGAATAGTCATCAATGTTTGTAAGCTATGAGATATACCTTCAAATGATTTACCACAAATTATCATGCATTTCATTGCATGCAATGTAAATGGAACCAGGGTAACATATGAAGATGAAATGACACAATCTCCAAACAAACACTTTGTAGTACTTGACCTTTTAATATAGAATTTAAGTTATAGTCTGTATGAGTTGACAAGAATAGATTTATGAATTTCGTTTTTAAATCAGTTATGAATAGCTGACATTAAATTCGGTATTGTATATTAGAAGGACTACATTGCAATACCAACTACCTATATCCTACGTCAATTTGTTGTCGAGACAAGAGAAGAGAGAAGTTATGAGTTTTATAGATCGAATATTGCATTGTTCAGAGAATTGGTTAATTTAGTAATAGATATAATTCCATTAATTACATATTTCCAAATTGAAGATACAAAATAAAACTTACGATAAAATTTTGTGGTTGCATAACCGATATCTTTCCAACATCATCACCAGTGAACAGCATACGGTTAGCACTCCAAATCATTGCTGTGATCTCATTTCCTTGGTGCTCTTTAGATGTAACGGTTGACTGGCTGCCGCTGAGCGACTGGTTACATCCAGCGACAGTGACCAACCCTCGGCCATTTGCAAATCCAATGTGCTTCTCATCTGGCGATATGACCAAGCGTGTGATCGCTCCATTCTGTAAAATAACAATTTTTATAGATTTTCTTGCAACCAAGATTGAAAACCAGCACGCAGTCCGCCCGATAGCAAGGGGTTGCTGCCTGTTGTCGAGCAGGCGGCCAAGTCTGCCGTGGCTCACAGGGATTTCCTTTCTAGGGTACACCTAAGTCCCCGGCATTAGGACCCCGTGACGGAACACCGTGTGGTTTTAGTCGGTTCGAGTCCGACATACCACCTTGCCGTTGACCCCGGTGAGGTGATGACCCGTGGGGGTATCCACACGAACAATAATAAAAACTGAGACTGAGAGCTAGCGGCCGTTTTAATCAGAAACTAGGCTATCTGAGTGGCTGTTCCTGTCCATTACCGGTCGAGCTTAATTGGACGGTGATCTGTGCTCGACCGCGTCAACTACCTCCAAACAAATAATTAAAAATAACAATTTTTATGGTTTCCTTTCATGTTCACCACTACAAAAAAAGTCCAGTTTCTTCTCGTCTTAAATCTTTGGTAATCAAAGAGACATTATTCAACAAGCCTTTTCATTTATCAGATTACTAGCTTTAGCCCACGACTACGCTCCTTGTCAATCAATTCAGGTATCCCTCGTGAACAGTGTTTCTGTATCCCTGACAACACGTGTGCAAAATTTCATAATGATCGGTTGAGTAGATAAAGGGCCATCCATAAATTACGTCACAAGTTCAGGGGGGAGGGGGTCAACGAAGTGTAACATTCGTGATGTCACATGTCAAAATCTAAAGTATTAAACACAAAACATTACTTGTAAACGAAAGACTACACACGCTACTACACTTTTACTAAAAAAAAAATTAGAACTGCTGTGTTCAGTTCTGGGTATAAAATTGCAAAATCATGAAAGGTTCCTAAGGTAACACAAACAACCTCGCTTTCACATCAGAATATTATTTGGTATACTTGAGGACTTGTCTCTACATGAAATATAATCATTGACTAACCTTATTGGGTATTAACTGCATAAACTCACATGGATCCCTGTTGAAGATGTATATACCACCGCTAGTTGCACCAAATGCAATTAAGGACTTTGATACATCAAAACATGTGTACTGAAAAGAGTTTAAGGTAAATTACTCTATTAGGTCATGCATTTTGTATACAGTTAATTTTGCATTGCACCATAATACATATAAAGGCATAAAAAAATAAGAAAGTTAAAAAGTTATTGTTAGTCAGAAATTCCATTACACTCTGTCTATTCGTTTACTTCCTTTTTGCCAGTTGATTGAAAACGTAACGTATGCCAGATTTCGTAAAATTTTACTTTAACATGCACAGTAAGAAACATATAAATTACCTATTTTTATTTATAGTATTTGTTACCATTTGTAGACGTTATGATACTCTAAAAGTAATATTTTTTCGAAATAAATGGGTTATTGTTTTACGCAATAAAACAGTTGCGTTCTTTTTAATGTAGTGAGAAACAAAAATTGTTTTGGAGTATTGCACCTAGTTCACCTGTGTGGACTATAAGAAATTATTTTAACCTTGGTCCACCACTTATATTAATTAGGTCTTTACATATGATTATGAAATTGGCGTTTTGTCGAATTGGCCACTTCCACCTCAAATATCTGGTGTTTGGTTTTTTATTCAAAATTTAAATTAATTTCAAACTGAAGCTTGTGTATTTACGTTTAAGTTCATTAACAAAATTGATGATTACTACTCGTGCACTATTATAAATGGAAATGTTCACCTTAACTTATGTTAAATATTATAAAAATGTTTCTGTTAATATTTTAAAATGTTAGGTGATGCTTAAATGGTAATGTTTTTTTATGTGAGTGCATAAAGAATTATTTTAAATTAGGTATAACAAATTATCCAACACTATCTTGTTGAGTGTGCGTTCGGATCATGTTTTCCTAAATTGTTAAAACACGTACATGTCAGCTATGGTAATTCCTAATTCAACTATCAAATTGTAATATAATTTGTAGTTAGGTGGCGTGAGCCAAATGTCGTTTTCGACATGTCATAAATGCCAGCCTAGTAAGCAAGTTTGTACCAACTTATAACAAACTTGATACCTAATTAATCTTCGAAACAAAGTGCTAATTTGTAAATTGCTAATGCAAAATTGCTGCAAAGTTACCACAAACTTGAAACATCAACAAAAAAGTAACAAAGTTGCAGCAACTCTGTGTCTCTTGAGAAGCTAGCCATTAAACAACCGAGACTAGTCAGTTGCTTTAGGAACGATGCTAGACCACACACTGCACAACAGACAGTCGTAACATTAGAAGACCTGGTATGGAATATGTTCGACACCCACCATGCTTCCCGGAACTTGCTCCAACAGATTACCATTTGTTCCGGAAGTTGGACAATTTCTTGCGAGGAATAAAAATCAATTACGATGAGGCAGTCCCAACCACTTTCAAAGATTTCATTGATTCTCACACAATTTTTTCAGCAATGGAACTAATAAACTTCCAATAAAATGGCGAAAGTGCAGAGATAACAATGGTACATACTTTGATTAATTAAATAAATCCTACTAATTTTATAAACGTGAAAGTTTGTGAGGATGTATGGATATATGGATCCATGGATGTAGTTTTTGCGTAAAAAAGATTTCACGCAAAAACTACTGAACCGATTGCGATGAAACTTGGTGTGTAGATAGCTGGAGACCTGGATTAACACATAGGCTACTTTTTATCGCGATATTCCCATGGCAACGGGACTTACACGGGTGAAACCGCGAGGCGCAGCTAGTCATAAATAAAATCGTTTTACTTTTTCCATATAAAACGCCAATTTCATATGTAAAGACCTAATATTAATACGTGATAATTGTTTGTAAGCAAACAGGCAGGAATGTGAAATCTGGAATCCTTAAAGTTTATATTTATGTAGAAGTGCATAAAGCATTAATGTTTAAACAATATATGCTTTTAAGTAAAAATATATGTAGAAACGACTACATAAAGCTTTAAGGGTCCAGTATATATTTTGGTTTGTTATGGATCAAAGTGTATACAATAGTAGTTCATCTAGTTTACCCTAAATCGGCACTGCACGTCTTAGGCATATGTAGATCTTCAAGGTCATTGGTACCTACTCTCAAAACGTGCATTTTTTTCCTTGTTTTAATGAAAAATGAAATCAACATTTAAATGTAAATATTTCATTATTACATACACATTCCTCAATAGTGACCTTCCTTACTTTTCTGTAGTACTATTACAATAATAATAATAAATTTATTCATTTTATAGTTGGTACACATTATTACAGATCTTATATAACATTAATGAGGTTAAAAAAATATGAGAGCCTGTACTAGGGTAAACTTGTGCCACAGGCGGTAAGTGCACTTACAGACTTTTACTACATTATGTAATTATTTAATAATAACAATATTTATTTACTATACATGTCCACAAATAGACTTAACTGTGTAGTATATAACAATATAGAAACATTAACATTATGAGACTATTATTTATTTAACAACAGTAATTAAATCTTCAGTCTGGTTGTATTCTAAACTTTGCAGATACTAACTGACAAGATTTTTTGCTTTAAAGTAATTGAAAAATTGACAATGAATTGCTATTGAACTACTGGTGGATCAACGGCAAATTTTTTTCCTGTAGTACACCTAGGTGGACCACGGGCAATAACCCAATTGCTTCTACCGTATATTTTTGATCAATTTTAAATGTTTCTAAATTAGTATAAATAATTAATATTAAAATGCTAAAAATCAAGTTCGAACTTAGAGTAACAAACAAATAAAAAAATATACACTACGTCGGTCTAGATGTGACACCTCGTAAATGCAAACAGATAAAATTCTCAGTGTAGACACATAATACTGCTTTACAAAATAAGTATAATACACATTTTTTATTTCTCTACTGATTTTAAACTAAAATAATATACGCTTTATAAGAATGAACAGAAGGCATTAACAAGTTAACACCGGAATTATTGTTCAAAACTTAAATATAATTTTACGAAAAAAAATTGTTATGAGGTTCATGATGTAGACCGACGACTAGATAGTTGTCATGTATAGTATATTGAATGTGGATAAAATAGTTTATTAAACAACTTCAGTATTTTTTACCTAAAATTAACATTTTAATATATAAATTGATTAAAGCTTATTCTTAAATAGAACTGATTAATATTTTAAATCAAATCGGCACCATGTTAGAGCATCACTAGTACACTACTAATCAAAACATCATAAGAATGGATATCATGAAAATAAGAACAATTTTTATAAATTAAGTAATAAATGCATTCTATTCTCTGTATCTATTCTGAGAATTATGACATCAAGAGCATGTTACGTAAGGAGCCAATTAGTATGTCTTTGTTCTAGTTAATGTAATATGAAAGTTCTGTTGAAGTCATTGAATCTTGGGATGATAAAGTTTTGACTAATATATCTGCAGCTGCATTAATCCCTTAATACAGATCAAACAATGCTGTTGCTTGTAACAGGCCTCTCAAGTATAGAAAATATCATATTGGTATGATACTGTCTGTGTCTGAACTGTCTTATAATTTGGCATTTTGTGTAATATATTAGCTACCTGGTGGCTGAGTAATATGCAATAAAAAAATTGGGACTATTAATTGAGAAAAAACTATCCTATCTATCAAGTTAGACCAAACTGCACAGTGTGCGAAATTTCATGAAAATTGGTTAATTACTTTAGGAGTTCATCACGACAATCAACATACATATTTTTTATATAAATATATTACTGTAGATCTTTAAGTAAAATTTGTGTTAAATTAACATCCATAAGTTTGACAATACATACTTGCTATATGCTTGATTTGGAAAAAAGTTATTCCTCATTTGGAGTTACAATAACAAATAAAGTTATAGTTTAAATTTAGAGAATCTAAAGAAGTTACAGAATATTATCAGTTTCTAGAATAAAATGAAATTTAAAATATGAATGGCATAGTCATATAACACAAACTATAGTCCAAGGAATATAAATAGGTACTTGAAATCATGAGATGTTTTACTACCTTCATAATTCTAGAGCCAAGGTAATTGACACAAGATCATAGAGTAACTTAACTTTCATATAAATATTGTAACACTGAGATTATCAAACGAAAATTTATTTGAAATTATACATAATTAAATTAGTATTATTGTTCTGCAAGGCCTGCAAAAACTTTACAATGACATGAATTTCAAATTAGAATGTAATAAGATACAGGATATATTATGATACTTAGATTATTAATAAAGCTAATAAAGAAGTAACGTAAAAAATATATGTTACGAATAATAATTTAGTGAGGAAGAGATTCAAATATTTTATGAATTAAAAAGAGTTTTTTAATAAAAATAATTACCTGACACTTGCACTATTATCACAAAAATGCTCGCGAATATATCTTATTATGTAACACATTAAGTTGTCAGTGCAATAATTTAATAAATAATGAGGCAATGATGATTCAAAAAGCACTTGATTTTCTTCTTATGCAAACTGATTGATATAATCAACATTTTCTTTCACACCAACTATGACAACATGATTACATGTTCACCACAATAAATAAATTATGCGCTTACAGTACTCAGTTAAATTTAGATAATTTAGTAACCAATTATTTTGAACAAAGGCCAAAGAAAGTGAGCATGACGACTAACCTTTATTCGCTGAACATTTTGTATGGGATAATTTAAGCTGTCTGTAATATCTGGAAGCTCTTGTAGTAAATATGGAGATAAATTTGGATGAGACATATTAATTAATCATTTTTAATTTATATTTTACACACTAAATATATCCCTGTGCGAATAACAACACAAACAAATTGTTCAATAGTTCAATACTTCACTTAATTTTCTTCCACAGATAACTAAATAGACATTACTTGAAGAAAATTATTATGTCTGTTCCGATATGCACTGCGAGCATTGTAAGGTGTGACGTCAATTTATAGTATAATGCGAAGCCGTTCCTTTATAGTAAGTTATACTGGTTACTGTTCAAAACGGAACGCAGTCCAGTATACTGCCATTTGGCAAATCAAGTCAATTGCCAAATTGCATAATAAAAGTGGCAGTGTGACAGCACTGAGAGCACCTTACCTTGAAAACTCCAGTGCTCACAGTGCCAAAATGGTGACGTTTATGAGGTCATATATTTCCCTACGATACTGCGGCAGTATACTGTCAGTCCATGACGGAACGTATTAATCCCAGTACGAGCACTGAACAGTGCTGCAGTGTATATCGGAACATTCCCATAATCAACACTCCGATTTGCTTCATTCTTCAACAGTGTTGACGTTTTACAAAATACTTACTAAAAATACTACTACACTACATTACTAAATCGCAAAAACTTCCAAATAATATTATTTACTTATTTTATTAAAAATATCACTACCGCGTTAGGAGTATTCCTGTGTCGCGGGGAGCTTCACAAACATATAAGCGACGGACCCAAATAACACCCAGGTTCTTTACCCCTTGTCACTTGTGGGATTTGGACCCACAACACAGCGTAGTGGCGAGGTGACCTCTTAAACCATTGCGCCATCCGTGCAGACAAACATGACTGTGCAGTCATGTTTGGATGGCGCAATGGTTATAATATTATAATTATAATAATATTTTTTAAATTCTATAAGTAGGTATTAAATGAAGGTCTTACGTATTATTTCCATGACAATCAGTGAAAGTAAAATATAGACTTTTATATAACGGTAATAAATGCATTGTTTTTTTTTTTAATTATAATTCTATTCGTGCTATTGGACTTTGTGTACAAGAAGTACAGAAAGCAAATATGTAGGCCTTAATATGAACCTTACCAACACAAAAACATCTCTGCGCACGTAGCCCTGGTTCTGTTGAGAATGTGTTTTGCGGTTCCGAAGATTACCTATCTTCTAAGGACGGCTCCTGTCTGGTTGTTCCCTCAAGATGTATCTTGCTTTGATAGCTCCTTAAAGTGTACAGTGGAAAGCACTTTGAATGTGTCGTTGAATGTTACACAGTGGAGCCAAGCCTCTTTGCCTGTACGGTCTGGTGGTCTGGGTGTGCGACGAGTGAGGGATGTGTGTCTGCCTGCTTTTCTCGCATCGGCGCATGGGGTTGTTGGTCTGGTCTCTAAAATTTTATCGCGTGATGGAGGCAGGGCTATCATACCTTTTGCTGATGAGGGAGTAGCGGAGTGGAGGACGCTCTTCCCGAATGCACCCCTTTCTGGTTTTCCGGAAAAGCAGCGTGCTTGGGACGAAGTGGGGTACAAGTCTGAGCTCGACCAACTTGTCAGTGCTGCTGGGGGAGCGGATCTGGCCAGACTCAGAACGGAGTCTGGAGCGTGGTTGCAGGCTTTGCCTTCCCCTTACTTTGGAACGCTCCTCGACAGTGACTCTTTGCGTGTGGCGGTGGCTCTCCGCCTGGGCTGCGATGTTTGTCAACCACACCTATGCATCTGCGGATCCATGGTGGAGGCCAATGGTCATCATGCGCTGAGTTGCAGTCGATGCTCGGGGAGATTTCCTCGACACCACGCCCTAAACGACATTGTCCGGAGGGCCTTGGTTTCGGCAAATGTCCCATGCGTCTTGGAGCCACCAGGTCTCAGTCGCTCCGATGGCAAAAGACCCGACGGTTTGACGCTGGTCCCATGGCAAAGAGAGTTTGGTGTGGGATGCTACGTGTGTCAATACTTTCGCGGTCTCTCATCTGACTCACACAACACGGACGGCTGGAGCTGCCGCTGAGAGTGCGGCTGCGAGAAAGCGGGAGAAATACGCCCCCCTGGGTGAAAGTTACTTGTTTGTACCACTAGCGTTCGTCATCATAGCGTTCATCTGGATGTTGGGGGTCTGATGCCCTAACGTTTATGAGAGAGATCGGCCGTCGCCTTAGAGAGCGGGGATTTGACAGTCGCTCCGGGTCTTACTTGGCGCAACGGTTGTCCATTGCCGTACAGCGGGGAAACGCGGCCTGTGTAATGGGCAGCTTTGCGTCGGGTGGGGATCGGGGTGGCCTTTTTTAGTTTTAAGTATTTTTTGTTCAAAATTGTAAACCTGTTGTCATTTATAAATAATAAATTGTGAAATTGTATATATATATATATATATATATATATATATATATATATATTATATTTTTGTTTTCTCACACAAAAATAATGACAAACGGCAAAAGAGGAAAAATAATGCTAGACAGTGTTGAACTTGAGTATGTAGAGCAGTACGTGTACCTAGGAAAGCAAGAATCGTTTTTTAAAACAAATAACGAAGACGAGGTCAACAGAAGACTCACGTGCAGCTGGAACAAATACTGGCCCCACTAAAAAATACTAAAAGGTAACTACGATTTAATTATGAAAAAGACCATCATGGACACTTGTATTCTGCCCTGCTTGATCTATGGCTCCCAGACGTGGACATTTACAACCAAAATAATTATCAAAATAGGAACTTGTCAGCGGATAATGGAGAGAAGCGTAGCATTACGCTTAAAGAAAATTCAAAAAACGAGAAGTCAAGAAATAAGAAAAAAGACAAAACTGACAGATGCGTTACACCAAACACTAAAACTAAAATAGAACTAGGCCGGCCATGTAGCGAGATGCACAGACCAGAGATGGACTCTGAAGAGCACGAAATGGACAGGCCCAGAAGGAAAAAGAAACGTGGGCAGACCGCAAAATTGGGCGGACGACATAGTATCGTTGGCGGGGAAAAACTGGACAAAAATAGCACAGAACCGAAAAAAATGGAAGAAACTGGAGGATGCCTATACCCTATCAGGGGTTCCTATAACATAAATTCAAAACTAATCTATAATATAATAATTAATCGCAAAATGTGTTGGTAAGCGCATAACTCAACAACGCCTGGACCAATTTGACCAATTCTTTTTTTTAAATGTTCGTTGAAGTTCAAAGATGGTTTTACGGCGAGAAAAATTTAAAAATTTGCCTGAAAAAGTCTAAAAAAAAACACTTTTCTATACTCCCATACAAACGATTCGTAATAATACTTAAAAGTCAATTTGAACTTTAATACCATACTATAAAGTTCAAGTGTTAGTGGAGAGGTTCCGGGAAGGCAAAACAATTGAGTGATGTTAGTATCGTATATTAGATTTAAAAAATGTAGAATAATGTCAGTAATGGAAGAGGATTGCCATATATATTGGTTGTCAAATATTTATGCGTGCGTTCAGCAATTTATTTTGTGTAAACTAAGGAAAATATATCAAGTTACAGAGTAAAAAATAAATTAAACCCGTGCGAAGCCGGGGCGGGTCGCTAGTATTAGAATAACTTAGACTTAGAGTTACTAACATAAAATTAAGAAAATATAAAACATATTATAACTATATACTTTTAAGGTTTATAGGAAATAAAAAAGGCTTTATTATTATTATTGGACTTTAATCGGTGTTATTATTGGTCGGTTGGTTTTATTTGTGGAATAAATTTTAGAATTTCCAGAAGTTGCATAAAGATTATACGCCCACAGCCGGCGGCATCAAATAAAGCTAACCATTTGGATAATCAAAGAGCGAAAGAAAAAAGTGGTGAATTAAGTGGCGGGAGGTAACAGGAACAATATGCGATCCTAGGTTTCCCGTTAATTAAAAAGAAGACTTTTATACTGAACCTCGAAGTTTAAAAATATCGATGCACTGTATTCATAAAGTTGAAAAGTGCGACTTAGGCGAGTTAGAAAGTATGGTATGAGCAATTATTTAATTGAGAATATTCATAATTGCGAAGTACGGAATTTCGTAAAGACTATCATACTAAACTTCGAAGTTTAAAATATCAATGTATCGATATATGACTAGAAAGGGAGTACCTAAGCGATGAAATAAAGAAGGACCGAGTAGAATGGAAGAAAAAACAACAAATAGCTCTACTACAAATATAATTGGGAAAAAGGTAGGCAGATGATGATAATCAATAACAGATCGCGGGAAAAATGTATCGAAAAAAACATAATTGCAGAGCAGGTGAACTGACAACACAGAATTATTTATGATGACCTGGTCGATATAATGGAAATCTTACTGTCCTTACTCTCCTTGACTTTTCCAATGCTTTTAACACAGTCTGTAGATTTCGACATTCTGCTCAGTATTCTTAGCTCCCTTAACATATCTCCAAGCGCAATTGATTGGCTTTGTAGTTACCTGTGCGGACGTCGACAGCGTATATGCATTGAAAACACTCATTCATCCTGGTGTAACTTATCTGCCGGCGTACCCCAGGGTGGCGTTCTATCTCCTCTTCTTTTCGCGATTTTTATAAATTCAATCTATAATCAACTTCTCTCTCACTACCACCTTTATGCAGATGATATTCAGATATACTCTCAAGCACCTCTAGAAAAACTGTCCGATGCATTTGACAATATTAATAAAGACCTGGTTCGAATCCGTGATTGGAGCTTGGCACATGGGCTCACAGTAAACCCAACCAAGACCCAAAGTATTGTTGTTGGCAGTTCTAGAAAAATCTCACGTGTTATCTGGTCACAGCTTCCACAGATTATTTTTGATGGTACCCTAATACCAATCAGTCGTAAAGTAAAAAATCTAGGGATCTTTATTGACCCTGAATTATCTTGGGGCCCCCAATTGGAGGAGGTAAGCCGTAAAATGTTTGCTTCTGCTGGTTCATTGAGACGGCTACGCAACCACAGATTACTAAGTAGTTACTACGTAACAGATAAATCACTCCCTACAAAAACGTCCATACCTACCGTTTTAATTACCTATTCTTTTCGAGCGCCGACCGCTGCATGCGAAAATCATTTTAAGTGTTCTTAAAACACGATTATTATTGCACGGTTGCATTGCCGTAAGTGAGTTTAGGGTTACCTCTTTTCATGTTATATTCAATATCTATATTTTTATAAAAAAAGGCTATGTTAATTAAGTTTTATTACACAAAAAATCGAGTGTGTCACCAGACTTAGAATCTAAATCAACATAGAATACCACGTCCCCGTAAGTTTACTAATACGAAACCCTTAATAACGAATGCACGCTACCAACGCCGTAGCCATGCGACTTAAACCCCTAACGAGAAACATCATTAAATTATTAGAACAATGCAATTTAGAGTCTCACGAAACTAAAAGAGCAAAGAAAAAAGAAAATAGAGAAGAAAAATTAAAAATCATTTGGACAAAAAGAGAAACAATGGACTTGACCACATTTTTAGATGGTCTTGCATACTTGTGCTATTTTAAACTCATATTGGCCCCAATTCTGTTACTTCACTCACTAAATTAAAATCCACTAAATTTTATTCATATAAGAAGTAAACCTTGCACCCTTAGAAACAAGGTCTTATTTCAAATTGAAACAAGTAGGTAACATATGTCGCTATCGAAATAAGCAATTTATTTGTCGACTAAAGTCTGATACGCTTAAATAAACTTTAATACCACGTGGCGAGAGCCGCTATCCGTTGAATGCCATCTCTTTTGCTCTGTGTTTTTAGTAAGCGTCTTCGTAGGTGTAGATTAAAAACACCTCATCCTTGTTCGTTTTGAACAAGTTTTTATATGGCAATTATACAGCGTTTGAATAAATGGAGACGCTGCGTGGAAATAAAGTTGAGTATACGTTGACAGATTTTATTGAAATTTAGCGGCGCTGAGAAATAGATGCTAGTAACAAATAGACCTTATTACGAAGAACACAAGGTTGATTTCATATGAAGAAATTAAGTCAGGTTTTAGTTTAGTCGAGTGTACAATAGAATCGGCACCATTGACATATTTTTATTAGGAAGTAAATAATTTATTGATGTTCAATATAATAATAATTTTTGATGCTTTTGCAACATTTTTCATTGTTACTCTGCTCCTATTTATGGTAGCGTGATGTTATATAGACTATAGCCTTCGTCGATAAATGGCCTATCCATATCCAACACAAAGTTTTAAGAATTTTTCAATTCGAACCAGTAGTTCCTGAGCGCGTTCAACCAAACAAACAAACTCTTCTGCTTTATAATATTAGTATAGATATGATGTAGTGATAAATGTAAAGAAGAACATTGCATAGGTATGTATATTGTTGTTATTCCTTAATAAATAAATAAAAAATATTCAATAATTTGTGGGAAAAATATAAATACATATTTAACGCTTCATTATAAATAATGATTCAATACTTTAATTAAAGTTGCGTACATCCAAATCTTTTCTTAATCAAACGCGTGGAATTCACTACACGAGTAGATACATCGTTGTCCTTGACGTCATAGTGCCAAGATTAGCCGGCTGGCCGCACCGTTAGCGGCGTTTTGAATAAAAACATAAGGTACCTAGGTACTTTATTTCTTGTAGCTATGGCATTGTTATAAATATAAACTAATAAAGTATAATTAACTTAAAAATTATAAGATCTGGTATTTAGTACTTCCTAAGTATATATTTTTTCCATGAATAGAATCTTAAAACCGTTTCAAAATTACGTATTTTTACTTTACTTTACTATATAAATATTTAATAAGAATGGTAAACCATTATTAATAATTTACAGAATTAACTATTTGTATTCGAAATAAATACTTGATTTGAATAGTTTAAACTACTAGAAACCATGTAAATTTTCCCCGTGAATTTGACTGTATTTAAAGTATATTTAAGTATATCAATACGATTTTGAATTATGTTTTTGTACCTTAAAATTTTAAAATAAAAGCGTGAGTGAGCGCGCAATGCAACTGTCGGCAACCCACTGCGCGAGACTGCGTATAAGGGCCGCCAGCGGCCGGGCGGCCGGTAGTTGTTTAGCGCACGTAAGTACATCGAGTGGCATAGGTCTGACGAAACTTTCTTCCTACTGTCACCAAAATTGCACTTGCGAATACGCTACTACTTCCAATCCTTGATTACGCAGATGTCAGCTATCCAGATCTCACTGAGACCCAATTGAACAAACTCGAGCGACTTCAAAATTTTTGCATAAGATTTATATTTGGTTTACGCAAGTATGATCATATCTCAGAATTTCGTCAAAAGCTTGAGTGGTTACCAATACGCTTTCGCCGGAATGCTCATATCCTATCTCTATTATATAATATAATGTTCAACCCTTCCATACCTTCCTACCTTTAAGAACGCTTTGAGTTCCTTCACGATACACACACGAGATTCTTAAGGTCATCAGAAAATCTGGAATTAAAATGCCTTTACATTCCACCTCATTTGTTGACAAATCCTTTACCGTTGTTGCAATACGGTTGTGTAATGCATTGCCAATTGAAATTAGGAAATATGTGTATGTATATATGTGTATGTTTATTTATATTTATCTATATATATATATATATATATTATGCATATGTGTGTAAGTATAGGTATTGTTATGTATAGTATACCGTCAGCTACCAATTACTCTGACACTAAATCCACCCAAAGGTTGTCTGGTAGAGATCGCTTTTAGCGAGAAGACCGCCCATTGTACCTAGCATTTAAATTAAATTTAAGATCTATTGTAAGTTTATATGGTGTACAATAAAGAATATTCTATTCTATTCTGTTCTATCCCCGCACAAAATAGCACGGCAAGTGACGTGCCTCTGCTTAATTCAGGTATTTTCCGCGATCTCATAAAATCATCTTATCGCTTCGAAACAAATTGTATAAAATGTACTAAACATAAAAAAAATATTATGTACTCATAAGTACCTAGTAATTACCACTATCTTAGAAGAACTCTTACCCGCTATCACCCACATTATTAAGTATTCTCTTGATTCTGGTTCTTTCCCATCTTTATGGCGTAAGGCTTATGTACGTCCATTCCCCAAAGTTCCTAATCCCTCTCTCCGTAATCACTTACTATTCTTCCTTTTCTCTCTAAAGTCCTTGAAGCCTGTGTACATAAACAACTCTCTCGGTTTGTTCATCGGAATAACTAACTCAGTTCGTTCCAGTCAGGATTTCGACCTGGTCATAGCACAGGGTCCGCCCTGCTCAAAGTGACTCTCGACATCAAGGCGGCGGTGGAAGAAGGTAAAATAACTGCATTGGTCCTGATTGATTTTTCTAACGCCTTTAATACCGTCAGTCATGATATCCTATTGTCTATACTGTCCCATCTTATGATCTCCGATGATGCACTGGAATGGTTCTCCTCCTATCTTCAAGGACGCCAGCAGTCTGTCCGGATCGATGAGTCTTCATCGGCCTGGTGTGACTTTGATTCTGGTGTTCCAAAAGGCGGCATTCTCTCCCCACTTCTATTTTCACTATTCATTAATTTCGTATCCCATGAACTTCAGTGTGCGTATCACTTGTATGCAGATGATCTACAGATCTATTCACAGGCCAAAGTAGACCACCTGGACGATGCAATAGCTAGCATCAATCTCGACTTGGAGGCAATAAAAAACTGGTCCAACAGGTTCGGATTAACGTCAATCCATCTAAATGCCAAGCAATTTTAATAGGTAGCCCAAGAATGATGAGTAGAGTTGATATTAATAGCGTACCGGATATTATTTTCAATGAATCATTTCTGCCCATTGGCCCTTCAGTTAGGGATCTTGGTTTGTACATCGACAGTACACTAAGTTGGCAAACACAAGTAGCCCAAGTAAGTCAGAAGGTAACTAAAACCTTGCGTAGTCTTTATCGTTTAAGAAATTTTCTCCCAGCCAAGACAAAAACGTTGCTTGTACAGACTTTGGTGTTCCCTGTTGTCGACTATGGTGATGTAACACTTTGTAAATGTATGTAGATATATGTGTGTATGTATTTATATAGTATAATATAATTTTTTATTTAGTTTATATTATGTATTGTATTTTAAGCAGTTTTATATATGTAATATATTTCTAATATTGTTTCTAATATTGTTCTTCATTTTCTGAATTTATATTCGCAATTTTAATTATAATTATACACCTGCCACGCACGTCTCTGTATCACCCAAAGGTTGACTGGTAGAAAATGCCGATGGCATTAAGTTCGCCTGATGCAATTTATCTGCAGGAAGTGTTATAAATAAAAAAAATAAGTTATACATTTACTTTAGTTTTTTTTACAAATATATGTTTACATACATACAATAGATAGGCAGAGGCGTATTTTACCTACCCACATTTTGCTAACTAAATAAGTAGATACCATTCCCGTAACAGGGTGCAGCCTATTGCCGTCAACCGGGCACTTTGGGAATTAAATATGGTAAAAATCGAAAGGGAAAGGTAGGTACTTAAGAAGGGGAAGCAATGCAAGAAAAGGGGTTTCGCTTATACATTTAAATAATATACTTTATTGCACACCGCATTACAGTTGTTACAATGAGCGGTCTTATCTATTATATATTATTTATATACCTTACATTATCCTGTACACCGTAGGTAGTATTAGAACTATTGTTATACATTACAACCACATGCGTTATTAACAGCGCTGTATTTATTATAAGGAATATTATTACCCTACTTACCTACTTTGTTATTATTACAATTTCGTAAGAATATCACACAATTCTAATAATATTTTGTTCATAAAATAACTCTGATTACATACATTGTTAAGTTAGAAATTAATTATGACTCTAGCTAAATACAGATTTATGGGTAGGTATACTTTGTCAGAAATAATCACATTATTCCGCTAATAGGCGGGCCGTAGCCATATTTGTAGAGAAATAGGCTTTGCGGTCATAGACTACAGGTTATAGATTATTTTGCATGTGATAAACTACGCACTTGCCGACTCATTATGCTAGTTATGATAAGAACACAATTAGATAAAATTAAACAATTACAGGCTAGGATAATTAAGTATTTAATCAACAAAAAATAAAACTGAGATGTAGACCAGACTACTCGTATGATGAGTTATTTAATATACTACCAGTATAGGCTAAAGTAGAATACCTAATTGCGTTAGAGCAATATAAAATAAACAAACATAAAGAACCTATAATACATAAATATAACACTAGACAAGTTAAATACTGTAAATATGTGATACGGTCAAAAAATTATTATTGCAAAAGAACAATACGATACTTAACTCCAACAATACTTAATAGAATAGATGTTATGAGAAATACAACCAAAGAAATATGTACTGCAACGTTAAAGAAAAGGCTGAAAAATAACCTATTAGAATCTAATATTATTATGTATAACGTGTTTTAAGATAAATGTAGATTTATGTATGTCCTTACTACCTTAAAGTGTGTACCAATAAGTAAATATATGTAAAAAAAGAGTTCCATTGTGGCCAACAAACTGGTTAACAGTTTGGCAAAGTTTGTAATTAATTTACCTGCATGTTTTTTTGTGATTAAATAAAAAATATTTATTATTTTATCTCTTTGCTCACTTTGTTTTAGTGATTTTCAAGTTTAAACAATACTGTACATAATGTTAAGGGGAATATACTGACTTCTGTACAGTTCAATACAGTTTTTACTAGCGAGGGGCCTGGATTCATAGATATTTAGGTACTCTTGGGTCAATAATATATAACTTTTTCTACAGGTACAGGGCTGAATTGTTTCATCCTTTATTTCATCTTTCACGCAACACTTATAGGAGGAAATTTATTGCAGATACTACTGTAGAATACGGTAGTGAGGGTAAACTTTTCTGTCAAGTGTCTGCATACCTCGAAGCTGAAATCAAGTGGTACCACAACGACACTACAATCACAGATTCAGATGATATCGAAGTATTGGCTGAGGAGAAAGAACCCTCTTCTTTTAAAAAACATGAATTTACACAACGCCGGTCAATACAAATGTGAAGTGAGTAACACTCTGCACACTAAAAGTTACTCGGCTTACGTGACGGTGTCTGAAATGGATGAGTTATTAATGAAGGCACTTTATGTATGTATAAAAAACAATATTTTCCATGTGTATAGTTGCCGGTGGCCTACTGGACATGTTTCAAACTCAGAATCTTCAAGCTATTAGGGCGATAAATCTAAAAAGTCTAAAAAATATATATAGACCCGATATAATGAAATATAATGTACAGTTCAAAACTAATCGTATTTCTTGAAGTTTTGTTTTAATTTATATATAACTTTATGGAAGGCTTAAGATAAGCTTATTGGAAGGCAGGTAATCAAAACGATATTAAGCCAAAAAATTTGACGAATGATTAGAACGGTCTAAATAGTTTTCAAAAATTAATTTTAGACGAAGAACTCGGAACGAAGCTTGCATCCGTAGTACTTTCGATTTGAAGAACCAAACCGAACATTTGTTAAAATTTTTCATAAAAAATCTTCTAATGCGGTTAGTAAGTACACACATAAAATGCACCGAAGTCTCAGACTCTAACGACTGACTCAAAAGTGTCTGCAGTATATTAAATAATTTGACTACATTTCGAATATTATAACGTGCCTTCTCATAAAAATTTGTCAAAAATTTACCTCTAACTTGTTACAATTTCATCTAATTTTAATTATTTAGACATCGACTAATAATGTATTTTTTTCAGAGGCACCACATGTGGAAGTAGACAGTTCAAATATTACACTCCACCTTGGGGATTTGACTTATCTGGAATGTACGTGCCAAACATGCCAAAATTCTGTGGGCTGTGTGTGTGGCACATGCTACGTCGCGTCATCCGTTCGTATCTAGACCTATCGAGTTATTAGTACATAGCCTAGGTTTATTTATTCACAAAAATAGATTATTAATTATAATAGATTAATTCATTCTGTAAAAAAAGACACCCCTAACGTCGCCGCATCGTAGCATCGTCAGTACAGATAAGAGTTACGCGATAGAAAGAGAGGCAACTTCTATATATATAGAACTGTAAGTCATAAGCGCTGTGCGAACTAAATAGCGACTTTATTGTGTCGGAACAAGAGTCGTTATTTATTTAAATGATTTGGTGGAGTGGAACTTCTGTACCTGTACTTATTATGTATTCTTATAGTAGTTGTGCTTTTAGTTAGAATAATATTGTATGAGCTTTTCTATTCATGCTATTAATTTCTTCTCACCGTAACTTATTGTTTACCCTTACGTTACGCCTTTGGAATGACAAATCAACACGTTAATTTTCAGGGTAATAAAAGGAAAACCCTCCCCAGTGATTACTTGGAAGTTTATCTCTAAAGATGACTTTGAATTCAGTATATTGCCGGAAATCGTGACGGTGAAGACGACAAACTTAAAAATAGCAGCAGCGCAAAGTGAACACAGTGGAGTATACCGATGTTATGCCACCAACTCCGAAGGGCATCATTCCGCTGATATTTCAGTTGCTGTACAATGTGAGAAACTGTGACAACTTAATGAACCTGTCATTGAAGTTACGATTTTTCGTCATATAGTTATGTTCTAGTTAGTCTGTCTATGAACTGCTCATGATTAAAATACTTACTCATTCATGATTCGTTGAATTTGTGTTGTAAATTTACGGAAGTTAAATTGTTATTATTCATATTTATTATTATTAAATTATTATTATTATTATTCATGTTAATTGTTATTCATATTTTAATTATTTTCACGTTTTTATTACTCACGTATTTACGTCTTACGTAAACGTAAATGGTATTACTGGTACCTCAGAACCAGTAATATCATTCACTGCCGAAAGCCTATTGCTCACAGCCAAAATAGCTCAACGTTTAAGCTGTGAGTAGTGAGCCTGCAATATAAGCAATTACGGGCATTAAAGACTGTGTTTATAACATACAAAAGCACATAATTTGTATACAAAGTATTAAGCAACACTTCCAAATACATAACTGTTTATTTTAATACCAGATACTTGTGAGGATATCCTACTAATATTATAAACGTGAAAGTTTGTGAGGATGTATGGATGTATGGATGTTTGTTACTTGCGATGAAACTTGGTATGTAGATAGCTGGAGACCTGGATTAACACATAGGCTATTTTTATCCCGATATTCACACGGGATCGGGACTTACGCGAGTGATACCGTGGGGCACTGCTGGTTATTAATAAATTAAAGTAAGCCAACTCTTTAACATTTTAGATCCACTGATCATATCAGATAACGGGACCAGCGAATTGATAGTCAACGATGACGATCCACTGTCAACTATACTGCTCTTAAATTGTTGACGGGCCTTGACCTTGACACAAGTTCATAGTTCAGAAAAGATCCTATGATCAATCGTTAAACTAGAAACCCAATAATTTCAATGCATAAATTAATGTCTCATCAATGTCCTCACTGAGTTTACGTAAGTAGAAGTAGGTCAACTTTTAAATGTTAATAGCTTTTGCCCGCGACTTCGCTCGGGTAATGTAGATTTTGTCTCGGGAACAGAACTTTTTTCTGGATGACATTTACCTTATATTCTGATAACCTTCTGATAACAAAGTGTATGCATTATATCATGGAGATCGCTTGAGAGGTTAGGCGTGAAAGTGTAAGAAACAAAACACTAATATTCGCGTTTAATTATAAATTAGGACTTTTTGTAATTTTTTTGTTGTTCAAGTGCAATAAATTTCAAAATTGATGATATTTACGTAATCAACGTCCCGATCAACTTAAAAATGACATCCATGTCTATTTCTATAGTATTTGCCTCTGTGCACCTGAAAAACGGAAACTATTTTTGTAAAACACGAAACTTATACGAATTTCTCCATAAAATTTTTAACCCCTGTTTTACCACTTTAGGGAATGAATTTTCTAAAATCCGTTCTTGCCGATTGTCTACGTCATAATAACTATCTGTGCACTAAATTTCAACCTAATCTCTTCAGCGGTTTGAGCTGGGCGTTGATAGATCAGTTAGTCAGTCACAGCTTCCTTTTATATACGTTATATATATACAGATTATTTTGTTTATATATGTTCTAATATTCAGTTCAGAACAATGAATATGATGGTGCTACATTAACCTCAATTACTTATAATCAGCAGTAAAAAACTGTTTAATGATGTACAGTTTATTTACAAAACATAAAAATAATTTTTGTCTTACAGATTCAAAGCATTAGGTACGGACTCCGGAAATTATCACTGTATCGCTGAAAATATTCTTGGCAGGGCACAGAAAACTATTGCTGTCAACGTTTTAGGTGAGTTTATTATAAGTTTTTCAACTTGTTTTTCAATTTTTTTGATTACCTTACCTATTTCGTGATCGCGTTGATTCCCGTATAAATACATTATTACCTATATCATGGAACACACAAGTTAAAAAGTTAGTATAGACATGTAATATAAATATGCATTGCAGTTAAACCGTATATACTTTCTTTTTTCGTTCAGTCTGTTCTTCTTTGGAATGCGCTTCCCCTCGAAATCAGGATGGCCACCAATCGTTACTCATTCAAAGTGAAAGTAAAGGAGTACCTTTTTGAACAACTAGCAGAATGAACTTGCCGATAATTTATCATCTAAATCGTTACTATGTTTTTTATTTGTATGTATGTATGTATGTATAATGTATGTATATGTTATGTTTGTGTACATATTTGTATGTATGTTTATGATATGTATTTTATCCTATATACTTTGTTTACGTATTTTTGTCTGATATTTAGTTCACAAATTTACCTAATAAACTGTAATATTTTTAATGCACCTACTTCCTATTTTCTCTACATCACCCGAAGGTTGACTGGCAGAGAATGCCTATGGCATTAAGTCCGCCTCTGTACTCTATGTGCATAAAGTTTTAAATAAATAAATAAATATATAGAGGCTCCGGTATCAACAACAGTGACTGCAAGGGCTGGCGAATCTATTGATTTGGCATGCAATATTGTATTTGGTAAGCCTGTGTCTTATACAAGATGGCAGTTTATTGCCTTGGACTCTACCACTAGCGTCTTGCGAAGGTAACAAACGTGAAATTTTGATTACTATTCCTAAGTAAATATATTGATTTTACTTGATTTTTACTTTACTGTATTTTTTTCACAGAGGCAGTTCTTCCCTTCCTTTACATATGAATGATGTGCGTCACTCCAACGAGAGCTTATACAAATGTATTGCAGACAACATCGTTGGCACAGACAGTAACAGCATCCCCGCATCCGAGGTCGTCGGCCTCCAAGGAAGGAGGTCTACTGGTGGTCCCAGGAGTTGGCGGACCTCCGTGCGGCCTGTACTCGTGCCCGGAGGTCAAACACTCGCAGCCGGCGGCGTCACCGCGAAGAGGGGGAGGAGGACCAGCTTCATGAGGAGTACCGAGAGGCGCGGAAAACTCTGAAGCTGGCCATTAGCCGCGCCAAAGAGGACAAAAGAAAGGAGATGCTGGAGGGTCTCAATGGTGACCCCTGGGGACGCCAATATCGCGCGGCGCAACAAAAGCTCCGCGCGTCGGGGGCCCCCCCCTTACGGAGACTCTCCAGCCCAGCTTCCTGCAGGAAGTGGTTGAGGGCCTTTTCCCGCAACGGGTGGAGCACGTACCCCCGTCGATGGCCCCCTTGGCCGGAGACGACGGGGAGAACGAGGAGGATGGTGTTCCGCCCGTCACGGAGGCGGAGGTAGGGGCGATTGTTCTACGGATCCGTTCCAAGAACACCGCCCCCGGGCCAGACGGGATCCCTGCCCGAGTGTTGGCCCTCGCCCTCGACCACATGTCCGACCACCTCAGGGAAGTGTTCGACGCTTGCTTGGCGTCCGGGCGCTTCCCTGACTGCTGAAAGAGCGGGAAGCTGGTCCTTTTAAGGAAGCCGGGACGGCCTACCGACTCGGTTGCGGCCTACAGGCCCATCGTGTTGCTGGACGAGGCGGGTAAATTGTTTGAGAGGGTTCTCTCTGCCCGCATCGTCCGGCACCTGTGCGAGGTCGGCCCCGATTTGTCGGACGCCCAATTCGGTTTTAGAGCGGGGCGTTCGACGGTCAGTGCTATGTTGCGCCTGAGGGCCGTGACCGAAGAGGTAGTGAGCTGTGGCGGCGTGCTGTTGGCGGTGTCGCTGGACATCGCCAACGCGTTCAATAGTCTGCCATTTAGCTGCATCAGGGAAGCACTCCACTATCACGGAGTGCCAGGGTACCTGAGGCGGCTAGTGGCAGACTATTTAGAGAAGCGTACCGTCATGTACGAGGACCGAGATGGAGTTTCGAGTTGTCGGCCCATGTCGTGCGGTGTTCCGCAGGGGTCTGTCCTTGGACCACTCCTGTGGAACATGGGGTACGACTGGGCCCTTCGAGGCGACTTCCCCCCCGGGCTGGGCGTAATCTGTTACGCCGACGACACACTGGTCACAGCCCGGGGGGCGAACTTCCAAGAGGCGGCGCGTTTGGCCACCAGAGGGGTCTCGCTGGTGGTCGGTCGCATCGAGGCGCTGGGTCTGCGGGTGGCCCTGGATAAGACGGAGGCCCTTTTGTTTCATGGGCCTCGTCGTGGTCCACCCCCTGGCGCCTCCATCGTAGTCAACTCGGTTCTCGTACCGGTTCGGGCCCACATAAGGTATCTGGGCCTGATCCTCGACGGTAGGTGGCTCTTCGACGAGCACTTCCGACAGCTTGCTCCGAAGCTGGTCGGCGCTGCGTCCGCCCTTGGGCGACTCTTGCCCAATTTGGGCGGACCCAGCGTCGCTACAAGACGGTTGTACACGGGGGTTGTCCGGTCAATGGCACTGTACGGTGCACCGGTGTGGGCGGGAGCTCTGACCGCCCAGAATAGGGCGCGCTCTGGCGCCCTCAGAGGGTTATGGCGGTTAGAGCCATACGCGGATACCGCACCGTGTCGACGGAGGCGGCGTGCGCGTTGGCCGGAACTCCCCCGTGGGATTTGTTTGTTGTTCCGGGCGGGAAGCGGCAGTCGGCCCCCGCCCGAAGAGGTACGCGAATGGCGTGAGGCCGCTCGCCGAGCCACCATGGCTCGTTGGTCGTCCCGGCTGGAGGCTCCACGTGCTGGCTTTGCCGCCGTGGAGGCGCTCCAGCCGGTCATCGTCGACTGGGCAGGGCGGCAGCACGGGACCCTTTCCTTCCGACTGACGCAGGTTCTTTCCGGGCACGGCTGCTTCGGGAAGTACCTGCACTCGGTCGCTAGGAGGGAACTGAGTCCCGCCTGTCACCACTGCGACTGTAGTGAGGACTCGGCTCAGCACACGCTGGCGGTTTGCTCCGCCTGGGCGACGCAGCGTCGGGCCCTCACTGCAGTCATCGGAGGGGATGTCTCGCTACCGGCCGTCATACGATCCATGGCCGGTAGCGACAGGAATTTTACCGCGGTCGCGACCTTCTGTGAGGACGTCATCTTGCAGAAGGAGGCGGCGGAAAGGGTCCGGGAGGACGATCTCCACTCGGACCTAATTCGCCGCCGGCGAACCGGGCGGCGGAGGCGCGCTTACCAGCGCCTCATGCCGCCCTGAGTGTGGCCGCGGGTGGACGGGACGGGTTTTTCCCCTTCACCCGCTATAGTGGCCCCCCGCGAGGAGGCGGCGTCCGCGTGTGCCTGGACGTCGCCTAATTGAGAGGTTTTTACCCGAAGGTGGTGCCCGCGCTTTTGCGGGCAGGCGCTAGGGGGGGTCCGGATGTCTTAATAAAAGCTGTTCGCGGATCCCTCCTACTTAAGGCGCAGTACGGCACACCGTGTGGTTTTAGTCGGTTCGATTCCGACACACCGCCCCACCGAAAACCCCGGTGGGATGACGGCCCGAGGGGGTTTCCACACGCACAAAAAAAAAAAAAAAAGACAGTAACAGTACTTTAAATTTTTGTATCTTTTATAGATTACTATCCTTCTTCCTTTAATAATAACAATAACTCAATTGTAAAAACAAATTTATTGGGGTTTATGTTGTTTAAAATACATATATATTATATCAGACCTAGAGTGACATAGAATGTCTTATATGTATGGAGGAAACCGAAAAAGTGTGCACCTGATAGCAGAAAATAATAGTTCAAGAACCGACCAAAATTGTATAGGCAAAGGTTACGAAATGAACAGTGAAATGCGATGAGTAATAATAGATAGTGTTTTTTGCAGTAAGTATAATTGATAAAAAGATGAATGATCGAATAAATAATGTCTGATGTCTTCTAATCCGCATTGTTGGCAGTCCTTAAGCCACCGAGTCCCTTGAGCCTCTGCAGATGCGTAGAGATATCGCCTCTATGTCAGTCCTCTATCGTCTTTATCATGGGGAGTGTTCTGAAGAGCTCTTCCAACTGGTCCCCCCTTCTCCCTTCCTCTACAGGACAACACGTGCCGGCCTCGGAAGTCACCCCTTCAGAGTGGAAGACACGCTCTCGCACCCATCGATTCGGGTCTTCCTTCCTGTGCCGAGCAGTTAAAACCTGGAACTCCCTACCAGCGCACGTGTTTCCGTCCCACTATGATCCCGGGTCCTTTAAGCGGGGCGTGAAAAAGCATCTCACTAGGCCGCCATAGTGCTGGTCGCCATGCTGCACTGTCCCTGTTCGCAGTGAGGATGGTGACCACCACTCTTGGATTCTGCTTGTGCTTTCCATCAGGCGGGGCAGAGTCATTTTGGCAGCTCAAACATAAAAAAAAAAAAAAAATTATCATTGTTTTCCTATAATATAAAATGTTTCATGTCTTCCTTCCCTCAAATAAATACACAGTTTTGACTGGCACTTTTCTATATACAGGATGTATATTACAACTGAACCCTTACTTAAATCACTGAAAGGGCATGTCTCTGGCATGCAGTTACAAACGGAACAAACGAAAAAAACTATCTGTTTATGACCGTTTGAATTATCACGTATTATTACCTCCATTTCTCATAAAATAAGGTGGAAAGATTTTAAACCGTTTTTGAACTTTTCACTCAGTTATTGAGAACATCCGTAAAAACTAACTTTAAAAGTTTTCGAAGTTATTTTTTATGGATTTTCTTAGTAATTAAATGAAAATTATTTATGTGATAGCGGGTAGATTCATGCCCTTTCAGTGATTTAAAAAAGTGATCCATTGTCATATACATCCTGTATAGAGATAGGGATGTTGACACTAATTAGAAATTTATATTGCATTTTAACTAAAGGATTCATTGTGATATATAAAAACCTAAAACAACGTTTTTTTCATTAAAAAGACTGTTAAAATATATTATAGATGATTAAAAAGGCTGAAATAGTAACCATGACCACGTGACTGAAAACACCAATCAGATTCTATTACGTAATTATCCGAGAGACTGACAGTTGATACTTGATAGACAGCCAGCTGTCAGCAGCTGTCAGTTGGTATCATAATAATATTAACATAGAAAACGTCACTCATTGCGTGAATTATCTCAGATAGCTGGTGCTTGTTGTTGACAACGACGCTGCCTCTCTTCCAGAAAGTGTTAGCCACTTTCTCCTTATTTATTTATTTTTTGGGACATTTATGAAAAGTTTTTCCGGTGTGCTGATTGTTGTGCTTTTGCACTTGGGCACTGCACAGCATTTGTAATACTTTATGTCCATTTCTCTCAGGTAAAGCACATAAATTTGGTATATTCGTAAAGGTAACCGTGAGCACAAACACCAAGAACACTTATTACTGTGACGGGCTGACAGTTTAATAATGTTTTTCGGATAATGACGTAATCAAACTGAAGTCAGTGTTTCGGCGGGAAAATTTAAAAGTAACTTTATTTTTTCAAATTTCTCGGATAAATTTTAGTGTTTTTTAACAGAATATTATTTATTGCGTTCATTATGGGTCTAGGTATAAAATAAAACCAGTTTTGAAAATATGTCAACATCCCTATTGTATACCTTACTTCTATCCTCAACATTGTTCTTTTGAAATGTAATAACAATAGATAGGTCCATTGTGTGTGCTGACTTCCGCCATGGACAAGTGTGGAAGTTCCATTTTTTTTTATATTTAGCTCTCACCAATAACCAAAAGTATAAATAACAAATTTTCCTTAAGCTCTAGTATACATAACATCATCTGGTTGTTGATCACTGGTGCCTGTTGTACGTAATAAATGACCTGTAATGCTGGTTACCATGTTTCCATTACGACACAGTGCAATATGCTCAATAGCAAAACTGAGAGTATATAACGGTTTCTTTAATTTTGGTGATTTTCTAACTACCGTGTCGTACAGTTGATGATCAATGATTGCTATAGTGACATATATTTAGAAAATAATAATATTATATTTTATTTTCACACCCTAATACTAAGTTACATGATTGGAGCTGACAGTGATTTACCTTTATATTAGAACTCTTATAATATAAAAGTATGTACTTGAGACAATATAAGCTAGTACAATTGTATTAGTACCTAGTTACTGATACTAATAATGAGGTCATTATGTGCATGTTTGTGTGTATAAACGAGTACGTGTGTGTTACCACGTGTGCAGATGCTTAACTGATTGATTTCAGAAAACACCCACCTTTCGTAATTTTAAACCAATATCTATGGTCAAAAAGAAAACACCTTTCTTTAAGTTTTATCTGACGCATTTCAAATCAAATCAAATTTATTTATTTGCATAAAAGTCGGTACAGAAAGGTCTTACATGTTTAAATATTCTAACACATGGGACTTTAGTCAATACTATTGACATACAAATTATCATTATAATTATATTATTAAAACAAACAATCAAATATACAATTCAATAATATTCAATATGTCTATACTAATATTTATTATAATGTCAAAGTTTTAATAGGTACCATTTGATGATGTCAAGCTTTAATTCTTTTTAATTATGTGAAGTTTTAATTGTACATTAGTACTGTAATTTTATTTGGATTTTTTCAACCTTTAGGTAATTCTTCCTTAGCAAAATGGTAAAAATGTCTAAACCTAATTGCGCACATTTATAAATATTTTCTGCAGCAGTGTCGTCTTAGCGTCAGCGAAGGCGTATATGTACATTGTGTTATAGAAACATGTAGTCATACATACTTCAGGGTTATATAGTAGACCCCGTAGGGTAGGGTTTTCAAAATACACGACCTGCAAGTTCATAAAAGTAAGTATTGTAAGTTTTGTTCTTATTAGGACTCTTGATCATGTGGCCGATAAAAAATATACAAAAAATGATTGACAGTATAATGATTATTATTCCAGCTTTTTCTGAAACAAATGTACACTGGCACAGCTTTATACTTTAGTACTTTGTTCAAGTTTACAACAATCCAAAACGTCATACACTTGAACAATGTACGTGGCTGTACTGAAATCATACCTACATCACTAGTCACTAGATATTATAAAACAAAGTCCCCCGCCGCGTCTGTCTGTCTGTCTGTTCGCGATAAACTGAAAAACTACTGAACGGATTTGCATGCGGTTTTCACTAATAGACAGAGTAATTCATGAGGAAGGTTTAGGTGTATAATTTTTTAAGATTTTGTGTAAGTTGATTGAAATATGTTGGATGATTGTTGAAGATGTCTCTGCTACCCGGGCGAAGCCGGCAAGGGTTGCTAGTATTATATAAAACAAAGTCCCCACCGCGTCTGTTTGTCTGTCTATTCGCTATGAACTCAAAAACTACTGAACGGATTTTCATGCGATTTTCACCAATAGATAGAGCGATTCATAAAGAAAGTTTAGGTATATAATTTATTAAGGTTTTGTGTAAATTGGTTGAAATATTACGATGATAGTTGAAGATGTCTCTGCTACCCGTGCGAAACCGGGGCAAGTTGCTGGTAAAGCAATAATTATATGGCTAGTGCCCAAAAGGGAGCACTGTCAAAGGACGTATTAGGTTCTTAAAAGATGATTTGTGCACAGTCAGCTTTCCAAGGAGTGTGAACATAATATATAATAAAAGTAAAACTTACTAAACCGTTTGAAATTGACGATAATGTGCGAAAAATCACAGGGAAGCAATACAGATGATACGATTTAACCAATAATGATTACAGGATCAAATTGTACGTAGTAGAAGTAGTATCAATAGCGACAATCAGCAAACTCTTTCTACAGCGATATAGGGCAGATGACATCAGGGTATTTTTTGACTGCCAGTGTCGGTTACAAGCACTTTCAGTTTTTTTTTTCATTTGTTTTTTCTATAAGTTGTGAAAATCGTCACTCGTTTGCTGACATTTAAGCATTTAAATAATAAAAAAAAAGTCTTAAATTGCATTCCATTCCGGTACAAGTATTTGTACTGACGATCTTACCAGTACTATTATGTATTCTGTGAGTGTTCAATATTTACGTAAGTCCATACGTTCCTACTAAACTTTACTTTTATTCGATGACAATATTTTATAACATAACTATTACTAACAAATATTTAAGTATGGTTCCAATCATTACATATTCTGAGAGCATCAGTCGCATAATGTTACTCATCACTTTGAGGTAAACGTGGTGGAAAATTTCTTACTCATTTTCAAGTTACCACAAGTATATAAATATTGGTGCTCATCAGTTTAATTATTACAGTTTGACCGGCCAAGTTGCTAAGTTGTTAGATTTATTATTAATTCATACGGAATAACTTCAAAATGCGGGTGTGGTCTTACCATCACCTAATATTGCTTATACTCGGTAATATCTACGAGGTATCATGTCAAGCAAAATCAAGTTTATCATTTGTCATCGACAACACTTATTCAATGCATGATGATATAATGCAAGTGAAGGAGAATGTCAATGGAATATCTGATATCATATTTGAGGAGAAAGCTAGTCAAATCAAAAATATGGTGCTAGTTACATTTAACGAGCCGGATCGTTTCATTCCAGGTATGTATACTAATACATAATTATTATAATTAATCATTATTGAAACATTATACAATATTTACAATAATAATAGTAACTTGAGACATCTCACACACGGCCGTCTGATCCTAAACTAAGCAGAGCCTGTACCATGGTAAAAAAAAACACAATAATCTTTCTGGTTTTTGTTACACTCATTAGTTTAAAAAATAAAATGTAAACATTGTAATTAACTTAAATAAAAAAAAAATAAAAAAACCAGACTGCTGATAAACATACTTATATATTTCTAAATACATACATTTTATAGATAAATTACACCCAGAATTTAATAATAAATAATTAATTTGTGTTTGAAAATAGCCTCGCCTCATTAGTTAAAAAAATGTCGTAGCATTTTTTTTTCGTTTAGTTAAAATATGATAACAGGGTTATTTAAGTGTCAAAAACAACGCAGCATCTTAGTTAAGAGAAGTTCAACACGGCTCTCTGGATTTATTCGTGGTTTTTAAACATTAAGACACTTACAAGATGAATTGCTCACTTCACATAATGATAAACGCGTTGTGTCTATGGGCTTCAGTCAAATTACGACACCACAAAATATTTTTTAATACTGGCTGGTGGCTGGTCACAACACTACTTCTATTTACACTCGTTTTGCGACTTTTTGAAAGGTACTGAGTGGCTTTGCTACAGGAATAGCGGAAAAGTAAGGCACGTCGGGGTCTCTGAGAACCTACGTCCACAGTTAGAGTCTGTGCGGAAAGAGAACCGTCGTAGGATTTGAGGTGATAAATTACCTCTTTTCTTATGTTGACAACACTGTTACGTCATTATAGTTCGACAATAAACATCTTGATACTTAGTATGAAAAAATTTAAAATACCAATATTTTTTTTTTGGTGAATAAGTGAAATGACGCGTAGCAAATAAGAATTATGCTGTCAAGACGCTATGTTTCTCCGTAATAATTAGGAACTTAATTAGTAATGTGTGTTAGGTATGCAATAAATTAAAAGACAATAATAATATTAACATTTAAGGCAGAGAATACATTTTTATTCAAAATACGTAGTACTAAAAAAAATTTCTTATGGAAAAATGGAAACAAAAGGAGAATATTTTAAAATGAAAAATCATTTATTCACTATTATCAAAGTCTGATTCTCTGATTCTAAATACTCAATGTCAATTGTGGTTGAGCTAGCTATGGAACTAGCTGAGAGGTCCAAAGAAGTATCTTCTTCTGAATCTGATGTGCTTAAATTTGTTACATCCTACTAATATTATAAACGTGAAAGTTTGTGAGGATGTATGGATGTATGGATGTATGGATGTTTGTTACTCTTTCACGCAAAAACTACTGAACCGATTGCGATAAAACTTGGTATGTAGATAGCTGGAGATCTGGATTAACACATTGGCTACTTTTTATCCCTATTTTCCCACGGCATCGGGACTTAAGCGGGTGAAACCGCGGGCGCAGCTAGTTGATAATAAATTCTTGCATATTATCTTCTGTCAAACGGTCTTGTTCGAAATAATTTTGTCGGACATGTATAACATGATCACATTCTTTTTTCCAGTGTTCTGCAGTAATATTATTGAAGCATTAATTTATAATTGGCAATAACTCTTTAGCTGATTCATTCACTTTTTTGCTGCCACTTGTATTTTTACTGAACTCTATATTAGTTCAATCGCATTAAGATCGCAATGGTATGGCAGCAATTCTTTTTTGTAACTTTTTACTAAACTTAGAAGTTCAGCCTTTAGTGCATTATCTGGATATGATATTTCAAATTCTTGCAGCCATTTCTTCAAAGTGTCTTTCTTGTCATTGCTATTCGGAGGCATATTTATACGTACACTGTGATAGGATGCATCTAGCATAATAACAGACGGTTGATGCAGGTTTGGCAAGAGTTTTTCTTTTAACAAATTGGTAAAATTGTCACGATTTATATCATGGTGATAATCCGCTTAACTACCTTTAGTTTGAAAAGTAAATAAACAATTTTCAACAAACTCTTCCCTAGTACCAGCATGGACTATAATAAAATATATGTTTAACGGAGAGAAATCGCTTTAGATACACCAGGTTAATTGGAACCTTGCCAACATTTACTATCTTCATGTACAGTGTGAATATAAGTTTCATCTAAATGTACAATCGGCTTTCAAGTTTATCTCAAAAGCTTTATTACTCGCAAATATTGAACACGCCACGCCACAATATCATGTCTCTCAATAAGAATTTTTTGTTTTGTCTCACATTTTGTATATTTATATCCCAGTTTTTTCTATATCTCACGAAGAGAAGTAGTTCCACCGCAAAAGTTAATATCTTGCTTTAAAACACGATGCAGCTTTCTCAGAGTTGGTATCTCTTTCCGTATAGTATAAAATTTACGAATTTTAGTTCGGATGGCACACTTGTCTAAATCATCAAGAACAATAGTTTTTGGTCCGCTTTTGCGTTTTTTTTCTGGTATGCACCGTTATTTGTGGATCCTCCTTTTTTTAATTTTAGACACAGTATCTTTACTGAAACCGGAAAAAATATAAAATTTACTATAATGAAAATACAAAGTATGAAAATTCCTTAAGCATAGTACAAAAAAAATGGTTATAAGTTCATAAGATTGACACATATTTATATAAATCATATATATTTCGAGATGTCTGAGATTCTATATCGCACACAAAGTCTAAATAATATTCTAGGCACACGTTCAGTGACTTTTTGCAAGTTAATCAATAATAGGGAGTTTTGGATAGGTTGGCAAAACTGAATAATATTGAATATTATGCTCCTTGTGGAACTGTGTAGCGTTTTACCCCTGATCGACATGATTTCTTTATAAAACCACAAGAAAACAACACGACAATATCAACACGAAAACAAGTTCGATATTCTTAAATATATACTTCTCGTTAAAAGAAACTGATTTCTACTATTCAAAAAGGGGAATTCATAGTTTAAGACAAATAATATGTAATTGATTGCAGCTTCACGTTTGGAGACAGTGACCGAGGATAGATATGATTTTAAAACCAGTATAGACATGCTACACGTGTTTGGAGGTGGTGATTGTCCTGAGATGTCAATGACTGGCATTTTACAAGCTTTAGACACAAGTTTACCAGGGTCTTTTATTTACGTGTTCACTGATGCTTCAGCTAAGGATTACTATCTAAGCAAGCAAGTCAAAAATATGTGTCAAAAGAAGCAAAGTCAAGTATGTAATTACGCATTATTAAGCCAATTTGTTTAAGCCATTACAAAAGTACTGAAGTTATAAACATTTTCAATAAATTTTCAGATAGTATTTATTCTGACTGGTTTTTGTAACAATCGTAATGAAAAAATGTATCAAGTATATTACGACATAGCAACAGCATGCTCAGGATTGGCATTCGATGTTAACAAAAATGAAGTCCATAAGGTAATATTATTTCATAATAAATTATTGAGTTATTAGTTACTAGCTGTGTCCGCGACTTCATTCGCGGCTATGTCGGAAAACAACAATATGTCGCTTATAATGGGCGTAGTACCATATTGTTTTGATTGTTTACACGCGAAATACCGACATAAGTGGGAAAAGCATCCATTTTTTTCGTGTGAAATTTCACCTCACTGGGCTACTGGTGAGGCCGTATTTCAGACTTAAACTGACGAAGAGCACATGGTGTGCCTCTCAGTGCCTGTAAGGCACTGAGAGGCACACCATGTGCCCGTGCACCGTCTGTGCACCGTCGGTAATGCGACGTTATGCCTCCAATGAT
This sequence comes from Callimorpha dominula, assembly GCA_949752705.1. Taxonomy (NCBI): domain Eukaryota; kingdom Metazoa; phylum Arthropoda; class Insecta; order Lepidoptera; family Erebidae; genus Callimorpha; species Callimorpha dominula. The sequence goes on along the minus strand of OX457010.1, from coordinate 5,934,658 downwards.
TAACCCAGCGCCAGCCCGCGGATGACAAGCGGGCTCCGTCTACTAACTGGGTGATATTCGTCTGAATATCTGAATGTATATACGACAACATATTTAAGTCAGATTTGTGCGCGGGCGACGTACAAGGCACAACTAGAACATAAATATATTTTTTTGTAATTCTAATAAATAGGGGGTGGAGCTATTAATAATTAATGTAAACTATTGACTAAGACTAAAAAGAAGCTCTGGCCACGTAAAGCAGTAATCCCAATGGCCTCATAACTGATTTCCCACGCTAGTCCGATTTCGATCGATAGTCTAGGAAGTTAATAATCAATTTCTGTACGGTTAAAGGAATGGGAGGAAAGTTCGGTTAGAAAGGAAGGTTCGGAATTCCGGTTACTTAAGAATACTACTTGAAAATGATGATGACTTTGTGCCTAAATTTGTGAATAAATTCTTAAGCTTCTTGCTTGATATACCTACATATTTAGTCGTGACGCTACCATAACAAGATAAACAACTTCTAAAGTGCGGCACGAGAATAGTCTAGCAATAGCGTTTCTGCATTTTTCTCAAGACGTCATTTTATCCGGATTATGGACATAAGATTATTTCGTATCTACTTTCGAAGGTACTCGGAGAAATGTTGTCGTAAAGATCGCTGTGGAAACTAATCCTAAACAGTTATGATGTGCTTAATATATTATGTACACATTATATTTTCAGGTACTTTCTACTATTAAGGAAACAATAAAGGGGAACAAAGCAACGATAGTTGCGACCAAAATAAAACCTAACGTTCTCACAGACGTAAATGTAAGTAGAAATACTTGTCTATACAGATATTTGTAACAAATTAACTGTTCTTAAATTATTTATTACTTTTCCATTCTTTTTGTTTTTATCGTGTGGAAACCCCGACGGGTCATAAAATCAACGGGGGGCTGGCGGTGAAGTGGTATGTCGGAATCGAACCGACTAAATCCACACGGTGTTCCGACATAAGGGTCTATTGCAAGGCACTCGAGTATACCCTAGGAAGGAAGTCCCCGAGAAAAAATATTATTATTGATAATACTAAAACTCATCAACAGACAGAAAAAAAATATTTTTAACTGTTTTGTCTTAGCCTGAATATACAGATTTTATTATACAATTAATGTTGCTAGATTTTTTATCCCATGCCGTAATTTGATCAATACTTAGAGAACTGGTAGTTTTTAAAAAGGTCTGAGCTCGTTCAAAGGAAAAGATCCAGTCAAAAGACGTAAGTAGCTGGAAGGTACACTCTAACCAAATTACTTTCTTCTCTATTTTATTACTCGAACTGTGTCACCAACATTACACAATTCTGTCACATGTGCTGGTTTGAAAAGTTAGCGTAAAAAAACAACAGAACAGCGTAAAAGAACACACAAGGAAGGTAGTATTTTGTACCTGAATTGCGTTTTCCCCGTTTCTCGTACTAATCAATCTATTTTATGCATTCATGCAGGTTTGAGGGCCTATTATTACTTTGACCATTTCTGACCTTTTGTAGTAGGTACAGCAATAATAGGAAACATCATAGTTGGGCAAACACCGCTGACAGTTTTAACTACCATTTTCCTTGTAATTTACATGCTCGTGACATAGATAAATTCCGACCTCGTCGTAGCGCATTTTATTCGACATTTTTAGAGATAAAGATTAAAAGCTCTTCCAGAGCTCTGACTACACTGCACGGAATACTCTTAAATATGTATGTGTGTGGCAATTACTATTAATATTTGTTGAAATAATTGCCACTGTGCGTGATTTGTCTTTGTCAAAACTAGCGTTCTCTACCGTTACTGGTCCTACTTACGTCTTTGTTCTGATTGAATACGTTCTAATTTCGCTTAAGGTTTTCTTCCTCGTAGTCCGAAGGAACCACACTGGCAGAGTGGACAAAGATCCATGCCACGCCATATCTACCGCTCTAAAAGAATCCAGTTAGTAAGTTAGCTCAACTTATCTACTCCAACGCCGTTTATTCACTGTTCCTTCTCCTAATCTTCAACGTGAATGTGTTATAATAACCTGCGACACTGCGATCATGTCAAGAGGTATTAAAGAGTACAACATTACTTATTTATTTAGTGCGTGGGAGAGCCATGCTTCGGCACGTATGGGCCGGCTCGACCGGAGTGATAAAACGGCCTTACCGGAGGCCCTAACCCTTCCCTCTTCCCCTCTTCCACCCTTCTCCTACTCCTACCTTAAAGGCCGGCAACGAACTTGTAACTCTTAAGTTGCAGGTGCACATGGGCGGCGGTAGACATGTACCATCAGGTGACCGTCTACTCGTCCCCTCTTTACCATAAAAAAAAAACCATCGAAATAGATCAAAGGGTATAGTGATTCAGACAGGAACGATGCCACCGATCAGGTAGCAAGGAAAGAATCTGGAACATCGATATCGGGTCCAACTACACTGCTGCCACTACATTTCAACCAACTTCACTGTTGGGTTAGGCAACGGACTCTTGAAGCGCACAGCGGTCATTGGACTAACACACCTGACTGCAGACAGTCTAAACTGATAAGTCTGAAAGAAGTCTCACCACGTTTAACCTGGAGACTGCACAGTTTCAACCGACTCGACATCCGAATAGTTGTAGGAACCATTACGGCCCATTTGGCCCTGAATCGGCGTCGAATCACCATCAGTTCGACAGATAGTCCTTAATGCAGAGGATGTCTTAACGCGGAGGAAACAGCCGCCCACGTTATCCTGGAGTGCGAGGGAGTGGCCACACAACGAGCAAGTATCCTCAAGTTGGCTCAACTAGCTAGCCTTCCATGAACGCATTGTGGAGCATCTGTCAGTCTAAATGCGGCAACAGAGTCCTCTACTAATAACAATACCAACTACTCTTTAGCGAGCCCAAAGCATGGGCAGCTTCAGACCTACCAGAATTTTAGCCAGAAACAGCAGTCTTCCTACAAAAAAAGAGCGTTGTCCCTGCTCCTGCTACATATCCACGTTTTACTGCCAAGCTCCCTTAAATATGGCACTATCAAACTAATAATAATTTCAACAGGAAAAACGGATTCATCTGTATGCTGTTACTATCATTCGAAGAATTCGAAGATTCGTAACATCTCAATTCACACTATGACATTACTTTTACGCCACCTTATATATTTTGCTTACCCTGTGCCTGTATAGGATACATACAATTCACACACATTCACAATCCGAAAGCCTTTAACTCTTGCTATCTTTCTGGTTAATCATTTAATTAATTCTGTGGACGTTTGTTATTTTAGTTCAAACTTGATGATAAAATTGAATATGCGATTGTCTCAGTATCTGGTCAAGACGTCAGTTTGGAAATAAGTGGGCCATGGGCAAAACAGGAAACATTATTGTTTCTTCAGAATGCAAAGGTAAGATGTACAATTTGTTATTATCGAGCACAACTCCTGGATACAGATTGTCTCCATTATATACCGAAGAGCGACACTCGGTTAATCGCGATTGATAGTCACATTTTTTTTTTTATTTAGTGGCAGGACTATAGTGAGTCATAATTAGAGACAACTTAGAGGTAAATCATAATTTTCAAAATTTAATGTAAAATGCAATAATACGATTACGCATTGATACATGGGTGATAGTATTGTTTCATGACTATTGAATGCCGTTCATGAATATTGAAAACAATACAAGTTACTGTCTCTTTCCAAAAGATCAATAGATCAGTGGAAGACCAATTGAATGTCTTTTTAAACCTTGAGTTTGATATATAATTTCACTTATAAAATATGTCATTTAATAATATACTTATAAACTCTTAGCTTTTTTATAGAAAAAATTGAATTTAGAAGGAATATGACTTGCATATTATAACAATACAGTATGGAGGGTAGAGGTCAGGAGGACGATCTCTGTGTATAAAACATTTTAAACTTAAAAATAAAAATATGCTAAATTGTAATTTTTATAGCGGATTATATCCTGAAGAACAAAAAATGTATTTTAAATTGTTAATTTTAGGTTATAAAACTTAGTGATCCTACTCCTGGAGAATACACAGCGACTGTTAAGGGTGGTTCAGAGACAATTGTGAACATTGTCGGTAGAACTGATTTTATCTTCCATCATGGGTTCTCTGAACTAGAGCCAAAGTCTCTCAGCGACACTACACCACAACCTATCGCTAGTAAGTCTGTTTTGTCCTAAGCTTCCTATACTTTACCCATAATATTTAGTATGGAGATGGTCAAGAATGGACATAGGCTACTATTTTAAAGTTCATTTCAGCATCAATAATTCCACCCAGACGAAGCCGCAAGCCGCTGCTTGGAAAGTGTATAATCAACATTTAGCTTATGAGATTAAAAAAATAAGACACGTATCATTGAGTTATTACTAACGCAGCTGGACATAAGCCATTAAGTGTCTACATCGCAGCATAGTGGCAAGCAGTTTACATCTTTACTACACAATTACATGGTCATTTGAAGAGCCCTTTACAAATAAATCTCGATCCAAAGAGCTCCTTTGCAGTCCTATCGCACATATTACTGGGGGTCGGGAGCTCACCTATTTTGTCATTAGCGTTGAAATTTTTCAATCGGAACTTTTAGCATTACAAATGTATTTTAATAGAGTCTCGACATTCTTAAAATATAGATTAATATTTTCAGATACCCAAACGCTACTGTCGATATCCATAACTGATCCAAAACACACAGTTGATATCATCTCGGTCCAAATCCTAGATCTAGAAGACAGAATTAAGGATTCATTCCTTCTAAAGCAAATATCTAATGATTTCTACACGACGCAAGCGTTTATAGCACCATCACAGAGATTTAAAATTGCCGTAAGTTTGTTATTATACTTACATATTCATTCGACACATTAAATGTTCGTTGTTCTATTTTCAATAATAAGTAGGTATATCCTCGTGATATAATGCTATTTACCTACGTTCTCTTTTTGATTGATAAGTAATGTTTCAGGTTCTAGCAAGAGATGTAAAAACAGACAAGTATATTAGGCGTATAGCTAAACTTTCAATCACACCTCAAGACCCTCCAAAAAGTAAGTGTTAATTTTACTCTTAATCCTTCACTAATTCATGACAATTACAACTGTCAGCTTTTTAACTGTAATGTTTTTGTTAAAACTGCTTAAATAGCCGATTACTCGGTTTTGTGGGAAATTGTAAAATCTACTTGTTAAATACAGACCTATTAAATAAGTTAAATAAATAAACCGTTAATCCATAATCACCTTTTACCAAACTGCTATCATATTGTTATCACAAAGTGCTGTGTTTATACCAGCTGAACCAGCTGAGTTGAGCCCGTGTTGGTGAATTTAGCGTCTAGCGTCGAGTAGTGTTAGTGATATTTTTAAATTTGGTTTATTAGTCGGTAGGTATTGAGATAAGGAATTCGATAGTGTGCATAACTCAAAAATATAAATTTTGGAGTTAGCCCCGTTTAGATCTAGATTGCGATTTGGTGTATTTTGTAACCATTTTGCATTTTTCAGTTGAACCTAATTCCAAAGTACCCGCGGTTACTATACCCGAAGGTAAGATTATAGAGATAACGTACGGACAAACGGTGAAACTGACCTGCAAAGTGTCAGCTTATCCTGAGCCTGACATCCAGTGGTTCAACGCGGACTCAGTACGATTAAACTCTCAGGTGAGAATACTACACCGGCATTATAAGTAACTACTGTTGGTTTGTAAGTTATATAGTTATCAGTGTGCTTGTGAGAGGAAACTCTTTATTAGTCAGTAGTTACGTAAACACAGTATAATATAATATAAAGTGATTCTTGCATAGGTACTTCAGTTAGTAAGTTAAAGTGCATACTGAGTCAAATAAATTATTACGACGGAAAAGAATCGACCGATTTGCGTAATCAGCTAAACAATATTATACCTAAGTGTACGTAAACCGTACAATACTCTTTAGATACCTAACACTCCCCTGACCATCCTGACGTAAGTGATTCTATAATAAAGAAAAGAAAAATATTATAAAGACTGAACTGTAGCCCTCTCTTACATGATGCCTATACTCGCAAGGCTTTATCGAATAGAATAGATCTATTCACCATCAACGCAACAGACAGTCCTCTATTCAGAGGATGTCTCAACGCGGAGGAAACGGCCACCCACGTCGTCCTGGAGTGCGAGGGAGTGGCCACCCAACGGTAAGGCAACGGCAAGTATCCTCGCGGGTACGAGATCGCTCCTAGAAGCCTATCTGAACGCATAATTGGCCGCCTGTGAGTCTAAACCCTTTACGACACTCATGCTCCTATAAGGAAGGTTAAAATTAATAGGCCACCTGCACCCTGGATGTCGAAGGAGGTTCTTTTGGCTATGCGGCGAAGAGATAGAGCGTTCAGTAAACTAAAAAAGGACCGCACAGAAGAAAAGCGCAATCTGTACAGAGTTGCAAGAAATCGTTGTAATCAGATGATACGCAACGCTAAACGCCGACACATTCTTGACAACCTCGCTTGTTCTTCCCCCGCCAACACCTGGAAGTTCTTAGGAACTCTAGGTATTGGTAAACAGCGTTCTGCTAACGTGCAGAAGATAGTTGGTTTAGATAATATAAATCGCCATTCCTCTAAATCTGCTCATCTGGATCACCAAACCAAATATCGGACTGTTAACTACTTAGCGGGCCTAAATTGTCCCAATATTAACTCTTTCCGCTTTTCTCCAGTTGCTCAGGGTGAGATTAAAAAGATAATACTTTCTATAAATTCTAACGCTGTAGGATTTGATCAAATCACCAGACGTATGATCACAACTATCCTTTATCAAGTTTTACCTGTAATCTCCCATATTATTAAATTCTCCTTAGATTCCGGCCTTTTCCCCTCACTTTGGCGTAAAGCCTTTATCATTCCCCTACCCAAAATTGCAAATCCCACCCTTCCTAATCAGTTTAGACCTATCTCTATTCTCCCCTTCCTCTCTAAAGTGCTAGAATATTGTGTGCATAAACAGTTATCTGTTTTTATTTACAAGAATAACCTTTTAAGCCCATTTCAATCTGGTTTCAGGCCTAGTTATAGCACTACCACCGCTCTTCTTAAAGTGACTGGCGATATTAGGACGGCCATGGAAGACACAAAAGTGACAGTCTTGGTACTGGTAGATTTCTCCAACGCCTTCAATACTGTCAGTCACGATATACTCCTGTCTATCCTCTCCTATCTTATGATCTCCCCTGAAGCACTGGAATGGTTCTCATCTTATCTTCAGGAACGCCAGCAGTCTGTTCGTGTTGACGACCTGTCTTCGAGTTGGTGCGATGTTGACTCTGGTGTTCCTCAAGGCGGTATACTTTCTCCTTTGCTATTTTCTGTGTTTATTAATCTCCTAACCCTTGAACTTCAGTGTGCGTATCATCTGTATGCCGACGACTTGCAACTGTACTCCAAGCTAAGGTTGAAGACATAACAACAGCTATTGACATGGTTAATAGAGACCTCGAAGTCATTGAAAACTGGTCTAACAGGTTTGGGTTATCTGTTAACCCGACAAAGTGTCAGGCCATTGTAATTGTAATTGGTGTTGTAATTGGTAGTCACCGATCGATGAGTAGAGTCGACTCTGAGGCGCTCCCTGCTGTGATTTTTAACGGTGCAACTATACCCAAAACGCTCGGTGAAAAACCTGGGCTTACATCTCGACTCTAAGCTATACTGGCGCGACCAAGTTACCAACGTATGTCAAAAGGTTACCGGAATCCTCAGAGCTATATATCGCCTAAAACATTTTCTCCCTGCGAATACTAAGACCACCCTCGTGCAAACTCTTATCTTTCCTTTAATCGACTATGGTGACATGTGCTGTTATGACCTGAATGCAGATCTCCTCGATAAATTAGACCGTCTTCTTAATAACTGCATTCGATTTATTTTTAATCTTCGTAAATATGACCATATTTCCACCTTTCGTTCTCAGCTCAGATGGTTGCCTATTCGTCAACGCCGAAAAATGCGCGCATTCACTACCCTATTTACTATCCTCAATTCTCCATCTCCCCCTACTTATTTAACACCACACTTCCAACTACTGTGTAATAACCATGACAGAAACCTTCGGTCGTCAAGTAACCTACTTCTACTTTGTCCCTCTCATACTACTGGGTTTATCGGTTCTTCTTTCTCGGTTCAGTCTATTCTACTATGGAATGCGCTTTCTCTCGAGGTCAGGATGACTACTAATCGTTATTCTTTTTAAGTGAAAGTAAAGGAGCTTTTACTCAAAGAGTTAGCAGATTCAACTCTTCAATAGTTAACCATTGAATATTGTTAAAACTTATACTTATTCGTGGATATATGTACTTAGGTATGTGATAATGTGAATTTTATGGTGATCATGTCTGCATGTATGTATGTTTATGTATGTATTTGTAAAATATATGTATATGCATATATATATGTAAATATATATATATATATTTATATATATATATATACTTGTAGCCCAATATATATATATATATTGGGCTACAAGTTGCGTATTATTTATTGTACAATTATTTAACATAATTTTTATTTGCACCTTCTTCTTCTTTTCTCTGCATCACCCAATGGTTGACTGGTAGATAATGCCTTAGGCATTAAGTCCGCCAATGTACCAAATGTGCATAAAGTTTAAAATAAAAAAATTAATAGTAATAAATGGGGAAACAGAGCCCTATTCCAGTACCAAAAAGGCTTCATCGAGAAGACTTTCTCACGGGATTATGGTATATTTTACGGAAGATCAATAAAGATGGTAAATTAAGGGTTGTAAGTTTTATGGGAAGTTCGTCGCTTTTGAAGGAAGAAAACCATGAAATTTCACACCTTACCACCACACCTGCTTCTGGTTAGAATTACACTATATCGGCGTTTTTGTTTTTTTTTTTAATTTTACCCCGAGGGTTAATTAGGGGTTGTAAGTTTATATACGAAGTTCGGTAGTCTACAAGAAGAAGAAGCATGAAATTTCATATTAAAGCTTCTTAGATAATGTTGTGTGGAAAAAATATTATAAACAAGTTTGCATCTACGCTCGATAGAAAGCGTTGTGTGAGTGTAGCTTAAGGGAACACCGAAAACGTCCGTTGTTCACAAAGAGGTACCACGGTACTTACAACTAACGATTAAAAAAAAAACCAAAAAGCCGCGAGCAACAGTCTTTTATATTTTCCAACGAGCTGCCGTTCACCTCGATTGATGTCAAAACTTCCTGTCTTTGATAGTCTTCTCTTTTCTTTCAAATCTTATATTCGTTTTATACTAACAGAAGGCACAGAAAACGATTTCAGTAAACCTTCTCACACACAAGGCAGTATGACATTCATCATCAAGGTTGATATGCTACAGTACCTAGTAGTATACAATGAACGAGGTCTAAATGTTATAAATTACTTCCAGAGTTCGGTGGTGGAGCTGCCCTATGAGTATATTAGCTATTTGGGAATATCACGTGTCGTGAACAACGCAAGCTACACATGTCGTGCCCAAAACAAAGTAGGAACCGGAGATGGGACCATAAACGTCATGGTTAAAGAACCTTTTGTTGTTAAATCCGCTGTTAAAGGTAATTCTACATTTTTTTTTGCTTTTTATTATACATAGTTTACAGCATTGCTTATTAAAAATAATCTTATAAAATATTTACATAATTTTTAAAAACTGAAACAAAATATAGTTTTGAACTTTATTACTACATATATTATTATAAGACAAAGTCCCCCGCCGCGTCTGTCTGTCTGTCTGTCTGTTCGCGATAAACTGAAAAACTACTGAACGGATTTTCATGCGGTTTTCACTAATAGACAGAGTGATTCATGAGGAAGGTTTAGGTGTATAGTTTGCACCCGTGCGAATCCGGGGCGGGTTGCTAGTCTTTTCATAAACAAACAACAAACTAACAAGTTTTGTGTATAAAATTTCATTTTCATTGACAACTAGTAGAAGACTAGTCGTCAATGAAAATGGAATTTTACTGTGGTCTGCGTATTTTTTAAATATATGAAACCATACTTTTTTTACGTTTTATTAATAACAAATAATTATAACAAATTACATTCAAGGCTTATGTATGCTAGCTGCCAGCTAGTTTGGAATGTGTATTTAATATTCATTATTATTATTTATAGGTATCACAGAGATAGAATATGGGACCAGGGGTGTACTGACATGTGACATTACAGCTTCAGTGCCCATGCACATTCGTTGGTATGTGACACACGAGAAAGTCGGCGCTCGTCAGGAACTAGTGACATCTAACAAGTACTCCATATCCGCTGATGGCACTGTACTCACTATTAATAAAATGGACGTAGACATGGCTCATACGTACAGTTGCGAAGCATCTTTAAATGAAAATGAACGGATACGATCGGTTCATCAAACACAGGTCAACATTCGTGGTTTGAGTAAGTGCAACTATAACATACTTCGAAAATCTTTTTACACGGCCTTATAACTTAATACCACAACTACCTAACTTCATAGACGTTGTCCAGTCAAAGCTTAATTTAGAACATCATTGTGAAAAAAACATTGCGCGTAAGCAGCGTACACGTGATGTAAGTGAAACTGCTTAAAAGTATATGCCTCCTCTTTCTAATCCTATCCAGGTTATATCTGGTTATATCCTTCTTCTCTCTCGTGTAACGAAATGTGCGTAAATGAGACGTGTCCCTTAATTTCACTCTCAAATCTCGTGCATTATCGCTTATCGAATCACCGCCTAAGAAGTTTCAATTAAAAAGTCTAAATCTGTAGCGCCATCAGGCTCTAGTTATAGATAAGAATACATCCCCGCGACCACATAACTAAAAAATAATAAAAAATGTGAAGCGTTAGCAGAAGATAAATTACAAAAGACTTAAGGGTCTTAAACCTTAATGACAATGTACGGTACCTTATGTAAAGGTCAGTATCGTTTGTAGATTATAGATACAGTTAGGTTTTAGGGGTTCTGTTCCTCAAAAGATAAAAAGGAATCCTTATAATGATTGTCTGTCTGTCTATCTGTGAAGACTCTTTTTCTTAAGAACATTAACATCAAATACTTATGTGTGCGGTCTAATATCTGTGCTGCTAGGTGGGGTTCGAAGCACCAACCAGTTAATCGCAATTATTCCAATTTCAGCACAGCCTCAAGTTACAGGCGACGATAATAAAAACGTCTTGAAGGGTTCTGCTGTAAATATTAAATGCCAGTAAGTTAAATAATTATAATATAAATAAATATTCTTACAACACATGCTTACAATTTAAAAAGTAAGTAGATAACATTATACTTACATGTAACTTAAAGGTTGATCACATTTATAGTTTTTGAAACGAAGGTCCTTACCGCATTTCAGATGCTCGGCGGATCAGAGCTAGGCGGAAAAAAGTGTAAACACAACGAAAAATTATGATCGCTTTAAATCTTTTGCCATATAAAAAAAACTTTTCCTCATAAACCCACTGTTCTTTTCCATCGCGTTGAATGATTTTATTTACGCCATCTGGGGATTTTGCGCGAAACTTCTGTACTTCGATGTTGGTTGTTTACTAATTATTCATATTAGTTCGGGCTATTTTCACAGATGGCCAATTTTATTTTCGAGTTTTTACAATATTTACTATACTTTGATACAATTTGTTTGATATAGCGAAACGAACTTGTCCAACCGAGTGTCTCAAAGACATCTCACGCGTTTTTACTATGCTTATCAACATTACAGACATTGATCTCATTCCAAAAACGTGTATATATTAACATTTTAAATTTGAGTTTCTTTTCAAGTCAATTTTACTAAAATACACTAAGCGTTACACTTAATTTTAATAAGTAAAAAATAGAATTATGTAAATCAGTTCTATAAGTCTTTGCTAAACAAATGAAAAATTATTCAAATGACATCAGAGTAGGAAGGTATTCAAACTGTTAACGAAAACAAAGTGCAACATTAATTTAATATGTTATTTGTAGCGTAACCGGTGTACCAGAACCGACAATAACTTGGTTATTTAAGGCTAAGGGTGTGTCGAATTTCGCGGCGGTACAAGGTTCTCGGAACGTGCTGCACATATCCAGGTTCCAGGAGAATCACGTCGGCACTTACAAGTGCAGAGCGCACAATGTACTTGGGGACCACGAACATCACACCACACTCAACATTCTAAGTAAGCTTATTACATTACTGCCCAAAAAAGGAGTGGAATGTTATCAAGGTTCATGTTGCTATGTGAGTTTGTTTATTCTACTGCAACTTTTAAATGCCTGAATAGATTTATTAGAAACATAATTACATCAGCCCTAGTGAAGACTATTGATTTTTTAATTCAAAATGAAGGCTGTATGGTGTCATTTTCAAATGTAAAAAAAAATATTTCTTTAAATATTTTTTGGCAGGACCGTCGTGTTTTTTTAATTTTTTTAATTAGTAACTTGTTTTTATTTCATTAACCGACGAAAAAAAGGAGGTTCTCAATTCGACCGTATAATATTTTTTTTTGTATGTAAGTTCAGCCCTCACTCCGTTATTTATGAACCGATTTTGATTATTCTTTTTTTGTTAGATAGGATACACCTCAAGGGTGGTCCCATGTCAAGGAAGTGAGGATCTGACGATGAGATCCAGATAATATTGAGAGAAACCCTCGAAAATTGTAGGAACGAATAGTGTTTCTGTGTAGAAGGTATTTGCGTTTAGAAATCATCACATCATGTAGCTGAGCTGATGATGAAAAAAAATCAGAAAATACAAATCTTTTTAACAAAAAATTAAACCGACGAAAAGAACTAAAAAGCAAAAAATAAATAAACCTTAAGTCTTAAAGTATTGAGATTATTTACATAAACTATCAAATTTTATATAAACTTATTTTGAGTCGGCGCCAAATAATAAAATGATTAATTACCTACGTAGAGTCATGTCCATTTCTACGTAGGTACATATACAATTTTGAAAATTAATCAGTGAATAATGATATGGTCATATTTTTAAACGACTTCAAAAATGAGGAGGTTCTCAATTCGTCGGATTTTTTTTTTTTATGTATGTTCATCGATTACTCAAAGACGCCTGAACAATTAGAAAATTCTTTTTTTGCTTCAAAGGGTATATACTTCCTACCAGTTGATCCCATTTAAATTTTATCGAAATCGGTTGAGCGGTTTCTGAAAAATCAACAAATATCTAAAAATTGTATACATGGATGGTATTTTCGTTTACTCCGAAACCTCGCTGTCTCATTGGAGCAGTAGGTTTAGTTGGCCTACCCATATTATATTTAAACAAAATACAATTTATCATGATTTAGGCACATTGAAGTCGGTGATAATTTTTTTTTTTAGATAATTATAGAGTTCTATGTATTATAGCCGATATATAGTTTAGTCTGCCTAAAAATATATGCCTTCTTTTTAATCGGGAAATTATAATACTATAAAGTTACTGGCACGAGTCGTGAGCACATTTTTTATTAGTCAATATGACGTTGACCACTCGATATGACGTTGACCACTCGATATGACGTTGACCACTCGATATGACGTTGACCACGCTGACGCTGCACGTAATTGGTTCGTCAGTCGATGCTATTGGGTTCGCACTTATCATTCGGCTTCCGTATACTTTACTATTGTACTGAATGATAGTTTATTTTTGAAATTCGTGCTCACGTCTCGTGCCGGTATCCGTACCTCGTGGTTTTTTTATACTGATATTTCTAAACAAATTCGGGCAATATATTAACATTCTCAGTATTTATTAGCCTAAGTTTCATTCATACCAGCCTTATCTCTCAAGAAACATAACCTTAATCGATTATATGTTAGTCAACGATTCCACTATACGACTCTGCTGTCGTCTGGATAAATGTTTACAAACAAATTATTACAAATATTTTATTTGTTACAATTTGTTAACTAATAAATTGTAACAATTCAAACATTTGTAACAAACAAAGAAATGTTCACTAACATTACCTAACATAAAACATTTTCTTTAATATTGTAATCAAATGTTTGTTTAGAAAATGTTATGAATGTTTGTAAACATTTTTAACAGCAGTGTAGGAGCACCATAATACGTATAACTGTTTTCTCAATAAAATGCTAATCTCGGTTATGTACTCTGTTTCTAGTTCCACCCAAGATAATAACAGACTCCACGTCCGTTTATAACAGCGTCGAAGGGAAAGATGCTATGATCAGGATTCCTTGCGCTGCTACTGGTCTTCCTGAACCAACCATCATATGGGTGGTGAATGGTGTAACCATATCTGAAAGTAAGGTTCAAATACGAAAATACGTCTAATACATAAAATAAAAGTAATTATATTAAGTACAGATCGCCTGGTAGTCGAAATTCGACCATATTTATTAGATTTAGAGTGTTTTGTTTTATTTCATATCGATTTGTGATTTGTGATCTCTTTAATACATAGAAAGAATAGACATAGTGTCATTAGTATCTAATAGCTTTAGATTGCCAGTGTATGAGTACAAACTGCGCACGCGCATTTTGTATCCCTTTACTTGTGGGTATTCTGTATGTATTCTGTGCCCGATTGCTTTTATTTCTAACTAGCAGTTCCCGCGCGGCTTCGCTCGCGTGTACATATTTTTATATTTTGCGCGGAACCCTAATTTTTTTTCCAAAATAAAAAGAGCCTAAGTTATTTCTTATACCACCAGCTATCTGCCAGTGAAAGTCCCGTGGAAATCGGTTTACCCGTTTCGGAGATTAGCCGAAACAAACAGACAGACAGACAAAAATGTTTATAACGGATTTTTAGGTATAGCGTATAGGTATCGTGCAAATAACTGTAAGTATGAGCTTAAAAAGAAACTATTATTTTGACAATTTTATTAATTTGTATGTTGATGTATTGATGATCAAGTTATTTTTCCCTTTCTAACATTGGAAAAATGTGGTTCAGGTGCGAAGTATTCCATAAAGGACGGGGCTCTGGTGATTCGTGAGCCGAGGGTGAGCGACACTCGCATCTACACGTGTATGGCACGGAGTGCCGCCGGATCTACTCATGCAACCTTCCAAGTTAATATTTTTCGTGAGTAATTTTGCGAAAATATACAGCGTGTAAGTTTGAGCTACGCGAAAAACTTACAATAACCTCTTTCTGTTTATACTTAACACAATACAAAAATGTGTTCATCATAAAAATGCGAGATTAAGGATTTATAGTCATTAGTTTAATGTGGCGCTACGCAATGTACATGCGACGTGCGTTGATAATATTTTTGTGCGGTACGGTGAAAAACCTTAAACGTTCGGCGCCATAAAGACAACCTGATTGCATAAAATATTTAAATGATTGATTACATTGCAGTTTTTGATCGTCTGCGGTATTTATCACTGCGGTATTTTTTTGTAAAATGTTTTGTTTACTCATTGTGATATCACTTTTTAGCAAAAAAAAAGTAAAATAACACACTATTTCAGCATTCGGTACGGTGTCTCTTACACCATCTAGGTACATAATCTACATTTACTTTATGTCTAAGCTGCCACAGAAATTTAAAAACTATCAGCAGCTAGCAATTTGCAAATAAAACTTTTTTGTTTTTATTAGGATTAAATGCACAGCACTGATCCTTCTACATCTACACATTCATCTCCAAATTTCAACTCCCTCAACTCAGGAAACTTATTTAATGTTGCTAGTTGTGAAGAGAAATATTTTGGCCATTTTATAAAGTTTGAAAGGTCGCACATTAGATTGCAGTCACAGGATTTATATTTATTAATATTTTTTAAATTATTAATGATAAAATTTGCCAAACCTCTGAGTACTAACTATGCCACTGCGGACAATCAAGAACCTAAGATTAACAGAAAAGAAAAGCACGACATACATTCGGTTTTTATTAACTTTCAGAGATGCCTGAAGTGTCCGGAGGAGAGTCTAAAACTATCAAAAAGGGAGATTCTGTTATAATTAAATGCGAGTAAGTGTTAACGACCACTTCCACATCTCATATCTTGTATTTCAATTAATATTTTAATTATTAACTACATTTTCAGTGTTGTCAAAGGTGTACCAAGACCATCAATAACGTGGTACTTTAAAGCTGAAGATTCCTCAGAATTTGTACAAATTACGGGAGTTACTCCATTGAGTATAAAAAAAGTCGACAAGGGCCACACCGGTACTTATAAGTGTGTGGCGCAAAATGCAATAGGCAGTAACGAACATCTAACCGACGTTACCGTTCAGTGTAAGGAAATATATATTTAATCTTTTGATGCAAACTTAATGTCAATGTATTTCATAATAATTTTGTTCCATAGTTGCACCTACCATACTCTCTGACGGTTCAAAGACATTAACGGGCCTTGAAGGCGACGTAGCTTTACGAATCCCATGCGAGACTGACGGTGTTCCGAAACCATCTATTACTTGGAAGATGAACGGTGCTGTTGTCATTACAAGTAAGTTTAATCATTATAGTCATTATAATTTGGTTAGAGCAAATATGTAAAAATATAAATTGATTAGTCATACCTTGGAAAGGACATACCATAGGCAACTTTATGTCGCGAAAATAAAACTTGAAAGGGGGCCAAATTGGGAAAGAAAGTTTGTATGAGGGATCAATAATTTCTCAAGTTTACGGATACAAATAGAATCTTATCTATACTTTTAGTAAAAACTAAAGGTTTTTTTTTTTTAAATACTTGTTAACAATAGGAAAGGAAGGAGGGATACTGGAATAAAGATGGGGGATGATTTAAAATTTTCAAGTATGTACTTATTCTATATATTATGTATTATGTATTCTATATATTTAACTAACGATACTTTAAAAAGTTAGTTATTTTGTTAAATACGTAGCTTGCGTACCTGCCCTTTTCACTCTCGTGAGCGTGCGTGTATATACGCACGAGTCTAATACGCTCCGCTGCACTGTGGCACGGTAATATTAATAATATTGATAATATTACCGTGGTTTTGGTAAGTAATAAATTACAGACGCTTTACATTGCAGTTTTTTTATCAACCTATTATAACATGTATTGACAGAAACATTCATTGTATGGTTTATATTACTACCTGGATGAGCGAGCTTTGCTCGTTTTTTTTTTACGTTTTTTTTTAAATAAAACCTAGCTAGATCGATTTATCGCAGCCGAAACCCCTGCAGACTAAATTTCATAAAAATCGTTGGAGCCGTTTGCAAGACAATGCCTGTTTATAGGTATTAGATTATGACATATTAAAACCAAGCACGTGAAGTAGAACTATCGAGATCTACTATTTGACGCGATTTTTGTGGGAGATTGTGTATATTTGATCTAAGTCTTAACCTGAAATAATGAATAAGTAATGTTTTAAGATATACTTTTATTTTTGTTACAGGTTCAAGATATATTGTAACTGACGAAGCGTTACTTATAAAAGGACCCAACAGGAACGACTCTAACTCATACACGTGTGAAGCAAACAACTACTTGGGACTTGATCGTGTTACCTTCAAAGTTAAGGTTGAATGTAAGTAGACTGCTGTTATTCATGGACTAAATTAAATTGTATAAATTTTAATCCTATAACGCCCCAGTTTTTTAAGTACCCTATACAGAGATGAGATCTAGAGTCTAAGCAGAACTACAATAATGATATAAATACCTATTTACATTACAGCAAGTTTTTAAACACTTGTGTAGAACAGTATTAATAGTGTTTCGTTTTAATGTTTGATGTTTGATATAATGAATAGGCTAGGCATAAATTACAGTTAAGTAATTTATGATCAGTTCCTTTTTGGAATTAGTTGATGGATTAAGATCAAGTATTATTTTATTTTTATCATAATATTTTCATTAATATCGATAAAACATTGATAATCGATAAAACATACTTGTCATTAGCTAAAACTTTGACACGAAACATACAGCATTCTGCGTTCATTAATTCGTTCTCAAAATTTGTAAAGTTACCGTTAGTTGCCGACGCTAAATAAACACTTCAGAAGCATTAAAAACTAATTAAAATCATAATATTGGTATCCGTTTTGTGTCACGACCTCCGGCGACACTTTTTGAAAACCCCTCCGGACTCTTTCCGGCCGCCATATAAACTAGGATAAATCCGGGAAACCCGGATGGATAGCAGCCCTGTTTCTGCCAGATGGCTTGAATTCTGTAGCCGAGTGGGATTATTTTTATACAAAGCGCAGATTGAGATTTTTTTATGGGATAGGGGAAAACGAGCATACGTGTCACCCGATGGTCAGTGACTACCACCGCCCATGGACATTTGCAACTCAAGAGTCACAACTGGATTGCCGGCCTTTAAGGTGGGAGTAGGGGAAGGGTGGGAGTAGGGGAATTAGGGGAGGGGTGTTTGGGCCTCCGGTAACCTCTTTATCTTTTCATTAGCTTAGGTTTTTTTTTTAACTTAGTAGTATCTATTTGTTTATTAATTCTTTTAGCTATTGTGATCAGTTTTTAAAATTCAACTTGATACATCTTAAATTTTATGAGGGTAAGAATTTAAGATCCGAATCGTATCCTATTAAGTAAGTATATAATATAATAATGTATATAATTATAATGCTGTAATATATAATATTTGTTATTACTTTTCTGTATTATCTTGAACACTTTAGTTATATTCTGTTGTGTATATGTGACGATTTGTTATTGGTTATCTTGTCTGTTAATATTCTCTTTTACTTGGCTGTAAAAATTCTATAGTACCTAGTTAAAAAATAAAGATATATATCCTACCTCAAATTAAATACACTTACAAAGATTTTTTTTCATTACAGCATCTCTTGAAGACTTTGGACCTACAGAAATAGTGCATGTATTGCTTGGTAAAACTACGAAACTTGAATGTGGATCAAGTGATTCTTCTCAATCAGTTACGTGGTTCTTGGTGAGTGAGACTAATGTTGGTATTACAGATACATACATATGCTCACGCCCTATTCCCGTCCGGCGTAAGCAGAGACGACATAACGCCATTTGCCACGATCCTGACACAGCTCGCGCCTCTTCCACATTCATCAGACCTTTCATACACTCCCGCCGGTTACGGGTCCTTTTAATTAGGCTTGCTTCAGTATACGTCTTTCGGGGCTCACCCGCACCGACTCGCCCACTCACAGGAGCGCTATAGATTCCTTTAGCATAGCTTTCTTTTCACCCATCCTTTGCCCAAACCATTGCAGTATTCCTTTCCTTCTTTTCCTAAACTCTTGTCATCACATCTTCTTTCAACCCACACCGTTTTTATCCTCCTCTTTCTTCACTCAGACAAACTTACATTATAAATACTTCTCATTGGACGCATTTCGCCAGCGTTAATTTTACTCTCATGTTTTTTCTGCCATATTTAACTCTTGCTGCCTGATGTGGTACTTACCATTTTGTGATTGTGATACGTAAAAAATATAGTGACATGTGGCTTACTATTACTTACTTTATGAAAGGCTGATTAAAATATTTATCAACTAACAGAGCTATCAAATCAATTCCAATTTCTGAAACGTTGATCAAAGGAAATGTACTAATGTATGATAAATTTCATTGAACATTCGATTGGCATTAGACATAAGGTTTTAAAGTAAATTTTAACAATTGACATAAGTTGTGTTAAGTGATCAAATCAAAGTGCCGGTTCGATAAGTAAGTAATCAGTTCGTAGTGACCAAAAATGTTGCCGATTCGATTAAAGATAACAATCGACTTTATTTAGTTTTAATCGATTGAAAAAGGTAAGTTAATTTTAGCTACAACACATTTACCATCACACACCCGTCATTATGTACATTATTATACATCGAGATGGGATGAACGATAGCCGTCACGTCATCTTTAACTCGGTTCAAAGTACCGCCGTTCTCGTTCAGGTCCCGGTGACGGCGCCGCGGCGGGGACAAGCGCCCTTACCTTCTCAAGCAACTGTCAAAAAGAGAATAAACAAATAGATAGAGTACAATCATGCTGTCAGCAACTCAGTATATACTTGGCAAAAGATATGACATACGATTTGTTTAAGTTTTGCGTTCATTACCCTTTTAGAAACCGGGCGTTAGTCATTTTATAGTAGGTAAAGTTAAAACCCAGATAGTAGTAGCAGATGGTAAAAAAGCTATCAAAATGCTCTGCTTTCAAATTATCTAAGCCTTGTCCTGCTTTAATGTATACGTAATGCGACCTAAAATTATAAGATAAAACCAACATGTAGTAAATTGACTTTAAATTGTCATGGAACACAAAAAAACAGAATTATTTTACTTTCACAGGAGGGTCAGAGCACAGACATTAAAGGAAACTACTACCATTTAGCAAATGTGGATGTGTCTTCAGAAGGTAACTACACCTGCCGCGTAAGTGACATGAGCGGTGCTCGCAGTAAAACTTACGCCGTCATAATCGGCTACGCGCCCGTGTTCTCGGATTATGAACACGAACCACTGTACGACTGGAGCGGCAGTGAAAATGATGCCTTGGACTGTGATGCTCAAGCAAAACCCACAGCAAACGTAAGCTAACATTATTTATATATATATATATATAGATTATAGTAATAAATTTTTTGCTCATTCGTTCCCGACAGACTCTTCATCCTCATTTTTGGTGATAACAATAATTTGAGACACCACACACACGGCCGTCTGATCCCAAACTAGGCAGATCCTTTACTGTGGTAAACATACTTATATACAGAGTGTTACATTGATCATATTTTATGGTCTTCTAGTAGCATTTTGCGTTATTCACAGTCACAGACGCAAAATGCTAACGATTTTAGGAAAATTTATGAATTTTAATTCAAAAATCTCATATTGAGAGTGATAAATTAAACTTCAAAATTGAGTGAGAAAGCTAATATAGCGTAAGAGAGAGGGCTGACGTGAATAAAACTATAGGTTAATACCAAGGAAATTGATGGAATGTCTGGATTTTTCTGAATGTAGTGAATATGGGTCTATACCCTATCTTACTAAATAAAATTTATAATAAAACAGGCACAATCACTACATATTATAAAACAAAGTCCCCCGCCGCGTCTGTCTGTCTGTCTGTTTGCGATAAATTGAACAACTACTGAACGGATTTTCATGCGGTTTTCACTAATAGACAGAGTGAGGAAGGTTTCGGTGTAAAATTTGTTAAGATTTTGTGTAAATTGATTGAAATATGTTGATGATTGTTGAAGATGTCTCTGCTACCCGTGCGAAGCCGGAGCGGGTTACTAATAATAGATAAATTACACCCAGACACAAAACAAATGATCATGCTCATCACACAATTATTTCTTCTGGGTGGAAATCGAACCCACGACTTCTGGCTGAGTAGTCAGGGTCACTAACCACTAGACCAACAGGCCAGTCAATATATATGTATAACTGACTGTTGCCGAATATAATTTACGTTTGCACTTCCCACACTCTCGGACCTATGTTACAGTATAGACTTATGAGATTTCTTCTTAAGCTTGTTAGACATTTCTTGTACTTGCAGAGCGATATGAAATTCGCGCCACAAGTATAAAACATAATATACAATTTGTAACAGTATATTTTATCTCTTTAACTCGCTTTAAATGTACAACATATATTCTAGTTTACATGGACGTATAACGGTAAATTGCTGAAGGGGGTGGACTCATCCAAGTCAGATGTGGCCGGCAACTGGGGACACTACACCTGTTATGTGAGCAATGTTCACGGCTCCATCCAAAAGAGTTTTGAAGTCATATCTTCTCGTAAGTAATACTATGGTAATTTTAACTCGGTTTTTTTATTTCCCTCTTCCTGGACCGTAAAAAAAAATTTACCTCCCTCTGGGATAACAAAAACAAATTTTGCTACGAGTATAAGCTGGGCTCTTGTTTTGTGAAGTGAAAACTTCTTTAGGCACGTTGGGTCCTTTAGTACGGGGAAAAAGCAGTGAACTCGTGTGACCGTCAGTGGTGTTTTCGCTTCTTACCTGCAGTCCTACGACTGACAGTTTTGTTTTTTATGGTATAGGGACAAACGAGCAGACGGGTCACCTGATGGTAAATGACTACCACCGCCCATGGGCACCTACAACTCAAGAGTCACAAGTGCATTGCCGGCCTTTAAGGTGGGAGTAGAAGAAGAGGGGGGAAGAGCGGGAAGAGGGGAAGGGTTAGGGCCTCCGGTGACCTCACTCACGCGGCGAGCTCAAGCTATGTGATTATTGCTTCACTGCCAGTTTTCTGTGAGGCCGTGGTACCACTCCGGTCGAGCCGGCCCATACGTGCCGAACCGAAGCATAGCTCTCCCACGAACAAAAAGTGGTTCATTTCTAATGTTAATCAAATTATTTATGGATATTTTACAGTAGAGATTGCTTTTGTTTGCCCCATGGCTTAACTTTGTTCGATTCCTGTGTCGGTCAAAGTTATTTTTGTTTGAAAACCTGATTTTGAAAACGCGCTCGATAAACTATTAGGTGCGACGGAAAATGATACTGTCAAAATTTGGCTGTAGAATACACTTCTGCTTACCTCTTCGGGAACATAGAGGCGTGAGAATAGTATATACGTATAGGGGTAATTACATATTGTACACAATATATTGTTTGTTGTACGTAGGTACAAACAACATGTAAAATTTATTGTTGATTATTTAATTTGAAATATAATTATTTTATTATATGTATAACTGAATTGTCAGAAATTACTCAATGTTCCATAAGTTTAAAATAATGGTAATAGACTACAGACGAATGTAACACCATCGATACTGAGCGATACCACCCGACCCTCATAAATGGTATAATACTAATTAACAACGCAACTAATGAATGTATAGGTCCTCCATATTTAAATTCCTAGTTAAATAATAATATTTTTATTTTTTTACAGAATGTCTCATAAGCAGGAATCCTGAAAATATTAAAACTATGCCTCTTATATTGACTCCCACATCAACTTTTCCTACATTGGCCGGAACCACCCACTACTTGAAAGTCGAACCTGGAGAGACAGTCAAGTTTTCTTGTCCTAACGCTAAAGACAAAAGAAATAAACTCCAGAAACTTCCTAACCTTAACGAAACTGAGGCGATCTGTGATAAACAGGATGTATTCAAAGTACAAGGCATACCTTACAAGGTTTCAGATTTACAATGTGCCGAAGAAAGTGATTTTATGGTCAATAATAGGCACATTAAATGTGCATCCGAAACATCTGAACTAATGCGAGTCGGTTTTGAAGTTCACGGTTTCTTAGAAACGTACGAAGTCTGCTTCGATATTTCTAAGAGAACACCTCTGTTCACTCGTGCGGTCATGTCTAAAATTAACGGGGGTCCTGGGACTACGTACAAGTGGCACAAGTACCCTGAAACTGTGAAGGGTACGGATGACAAGACAATATACACATGTGATAGTACGCTTTCAACGAACTGCTACAGTAAGACGCAGTTGGTGAATGCTCGTGATTTTACCGACGGTCCTGCGCAGAAGAGCACTTTCATAGATCCTTTGAACGCCGTTCCTTGCTGGCGTCCTGGTAAAATGGCACAGGTAAGTGACTCACGCACTTAAAATTAGTACTAAATAGCATTACTTAATCTTTGATCTGTAGTATTCTAATTTCAAATGCTTGTATGAGGAGTAGTTTCACGTTGGTGGTTTACTAGGTTCGTACCCGTTATTTTTATTTTGGAATTATAAACCTACTCCTTGATTGAGAAAATCCATAAAAACTTAACGCGCATAACATTTTTACGTAGATTTTATGGATATTCTCAAAAACAGATTGAATAGTAAAAAAAAAAAAATATGTATGATTTAAAATTTAATTACTTACAATTTTTTTCATCCCTCGAGAACAGATTTTTTTCTGGATGGTTGGTACCCTATTTCTTGTTCTGTACCATTGACAACGTGTAACCAAAATTTAATGATGACCGTTTTCGGTAGTTAAGGCGTCAAATCGTTACATACAATTCTAGTTTGTAACAGTTAAAATGGCGCCAGTTGAGTTAACAATAAAAAAATAATATTTTTCGTACTATATTATTGTTCTATAATATATAGTACAATTGATCAAAATATACTACGATACTATATATTATAGTACGGGTGGCAACCCTAGTCTGGGATAGTATATAGGCTACTTTCCATGGGATAGGTTGCACCATAATTTCCACTCAAACAAAGTCGCTGACAAAAGCAAACAGCTAGCATTGTTATGTTATTGAAAGCTAATGTTTGATTTCAGTCTCCATGGGACAGCATAGAAAATATGATGAGGTCGCGGCTCAACATATTCGACCAATTCATCGCTTGGTCCGGTACTCACACGGTTGATAAGAAAAATGGAGGCGTTATTCCACGTTATCTATGGAAGGTAAAGTTTATAAGCAATTTAATAGCACTTTTTAAATAAGCAATACCTGTGTATAAAGAGCCACCAGTTCCCTCCAGTAGTCGTGCAAAAGCAAAGTAAGTTTTCAGAGCAAAAGAAACTGTTATGAACATTCAATTTTTATACGCAAAATGTACCGTTTTCTGCAACTCTTACCAACACAAGAAAAGGTGCTATAATACCTCTATGATTTATCCACTTCAATATATAATGACAGGTCAAATTGTCAACGTGAACTGTCATTCACTGTTTGTGTTGGTAACTCAGTCGCCGAAAACAGTACTTTTAGCGGTAGGTCCAGTAAAAGATTTTTGGCCACTTCGATATTATTTTTAGGATCACTTACTACATTAGAACTTAACTAGTAGTGCTGTGTTATAAAGGTCCATAACGTTTTTCATATGAGGTACGGATATGAGTGTTATACCTACTACAAAAAATTACTTTGCAAAATTTGGGTGTTATGAACATGCTAATCTCTGCCCAAATACGAGTCATCCGGTGGTGAAAGTTGTTCCACACCACAAAGGATCGCAATTGTAAATTGGATCATCATACCTCCACAGGTTGAACTCGCGACAGTGCGAATAAATACCAGAGTTCTTGTTGCAACTTATTAGTTTCAGAAAGTCTAGTCAAAACTAAGTCAGCAACATGCTTACAGTCTGCTTAATCAAAAATGTGGTGTTTAGTTGTGCAACACTGGCACAACATGGAATAACAACGCTACGACAACCGTATTTAGTTTCAACTGTTTAGGCTGAGTTTTTCTACAGGAAGCAGGTTGTAGGGATTGCATTAAGGCGTATCGACATTTTACTTTTAAGCGAGAACTGATGTTTTAATACATAACCCTAGGTGTTAAGATTTGATGAAGATGAGTCAATCGCTATAGTCTACGTGAATGGTCCATCGCCTTCTGAAGAGGACATCTTATGCAAGAACACATGTCCTGATAAGCAGAGCGTGCCTTGGTTTAATGAACTCAACGAGCACATATACTGCTGCGAAGTGGACGACTTCCTTCGAGCATTCAATTTGCGCGACACAACTGTTGGAGGTAAGTGAGCTTATTTTTAACAGGCTTCAAAAAAGGAGGAGGTTCTCAATTCGACTCTATTTTTTTACGTTTGTTACCTCAGAACTTTCGACTGAGTGAACCGATTTTGACGTTTTTTTATTTATTTGAAAGCTGATGTTTCCCGAGTGCTCCCATTTTAATTTGATCTAGTTCTGCCAATTGCATCCATGAGAAAACCATATAAGTTTTTTATGAAATAGGTTTTTTTTGAAGTCGGTTTTTTTTTAAAGAATTATTCCTTGATGAATTAATTGAAATGAAAAAAAGGAAACGTAAAATATCTGTTACTATTATTATTCTACTGATCATCATGCATACACGTTGTCAGAGTTGCCCAGAAAACAAGTGTTGTGCCCGAGTACAAGCTTAATATAATTTTTAAAACTTTGGTCAATAATTCATATCAATCAATCAAGTCAAATCAGTCGAATTTAAATCCATCAATCATTAAATTCAATGCCTTGCTCTTTTCACGTTCTTGCAGTAATTTTTCACTAATTATTTATTGTAGGACTAATATAATGATTTCATATTATTTCAGAATCAATGGAAGCGGCGCTTAATAAGATAATGTCGAAGACATACTAACGTGGAACTGTTCATCACAAACCTTCTAATGAGATGTTTAGTCATTAAGGAATTTAGCGTTAGTGTCATATATCTTAAAGTTGATGAGGGAAAGGTTCACAATCCAGACGAATTGCAACAAATGTGCGTGTGTGTTCCGGACAGACACGTGTGCTGTGCACTAAGCCGGTGAATGAGGCGTCGTTTACGCGCGCACTCCGTAACCTGTGAAGATTGTATAGTGGGGAAATAAATAAAATCTTAAATTGTATACCTACTGCTGACATCATATTTACTATGCCATGTCTACTCTTTAAAGTATATTCTATAATAATGTAGTTCAAAGTTAAGGATTAGAAGCGTGTTACTTTCAATGCTTTTTGGTGTTCTTTTAAGAATGTTGCTGACTAAGATCACTAAAATCAATGTGTTTTATGATACATACATCTCCATGTTGTTTTGTGCATTTGAGCATAGGCAGATGAAAGTATGATTCGTACTCCATGCAATGCATTACGAAAAGAAAAACATTAGTTTGCAACTTGCAACTAAAAAAATAATTAAAAAAAAACACAGAACAGAGAAACGCTCTCAATATAATAGTTACTTACAGACAATGTCAATCCTGTACATCACTTATTTAATTTACCCTCAAATAAGTACCTAATAAATGAATAAAACACTGAAACAACATTTTCTAGTTTTGATTCTTTTTTGAACCGTTGTTTAGCGAAAAACTTGAGACTTGAGAGACAAGGACCGACTCTGTGTTCGAGAAGGTATCGGGGAGAGGGTTTCCGTTACCTGGACACTAGTTAAAGATAAGGAAATTGGGAGTAGGTATATTGAAAGGTAGGTACGAGGGGTAAGCAATGGAAGGAGAGGAAGATTGGGGAGTGTAAGCTACAAGACGAACAGGTCCAGGTCAAGGTCAGAACAGAGAAACGCTCTCAATATAATAGTTACTTACAGACAATGTCAATCCTGTATATCACTTGTTTAATTTACCCTCAAATAAGAACCTAATAAATGAAATGAATAATCTGAGCCTAATTATATCGCATAGTGCGTTTGCCTGCTCTTTTAATTTTCCTCCTCTAGATAGAACCTATCGAACCTGGTTACCATAAAGCCCCAAGCTTTACACGTAGTGGAGTACGCCGCAGTTATTATAGAAGAAGTACTCCACGCGTTACAGTATATACATACAACATTTTATTACCAAACGGTAAAAAAATATATTACAAATATAAATACAATTTTATGTATGTGTAGGTATTGTACCATCGGCACCACAACTAGCCAAACTTTTGGTTTCAATTAAAGTTTGTAGAAAATGTGTTCCTCCTAATTGAGCTCCATTACAAACCATTAGGCGGATTTAAATTTGTAAGCAACATAAAAACTGTGTCAAAATATTGTAAAAACTCAAAATTAAAATTGCGCCATTTGTGAAAGTTACCCGAACTAATATATGGATAATTAGTATAAAACCAACATCAAATTACAGTAGTATCGCGCATAATCCAAAGATAAAAAATTTACTCCTGGTCAGCATTTTCGTTGCACTAACACTTTTTCCGCCTAGCCCCGATTCACCGACCGTTTGAAGTGTAACGTGCGATAAGGCACTTCGTACCAAAAATATTTATGTAATATCTGCAAAGAGACAACCTCACAAGATGCTATATCAACCCGATGTCATGAAGCGAGAACGCGAACGGTTCAAATGAAACTTGGCATGATTTAAGTTCATACAATGAGCTAGAACATACTTTTTATCCCGAAATTCAGAAGGGTTTCCTTGAGAGGGGGGACGAAAGTCAAAATGTGTATTTAGTTGTAATCCATTAACACGTAGTCCGATTGCAATCATTATTTTTTTTGTTGAAAAGGAGGTACTTTGAAGATTGTCACGTAAATCTTCAGAAGTAGAATTTGTCTGTTTTTAGCTTCATGTAAAAAGTACAAAATAAACTCGGAAATGTATTATGTACAAGTATTGTGTGTAATTCGGTGAAACATTTAGTATTTGGGGTTTATCACAATCGGTTTTCTCTATCCATAGAAAAAACATTTCAAAGTTTTGAAAGTTTCGAAGTTTTGAAAAATGCATACAACACGTAACGACATCTGTTGGTCCTAAGTAATACTAGCTATACAATACTAAACGGGAAATGGTCATTTATTATTTTAGATATTTATTATAGAACACACGCATTAGGAATATCCTGTGTCACATTTTCTTCACAAACATTTAAACAACAAGGAACACCCAGACACGCGACACCTATTTGTGGATTACACAATTTTTTTTTGTCCCGTGAGGAATTTGAACCTACAACTTGACCACTTAAAACATTGCGCTATCCATGCGTAATATTAATATTTACATTATACCGTTAAGTAAATATTTGTAGTGCAATATTCATTATAATTTAATAGAAACTAATACAATGTACATTCACATAACTATGATATTGGGGTGGGCCTTAGTATTGGCTAGTTGTTGGGAGTAATCTGTTAGGTATACCGATGACATGTTGGTGACGGCCCTAGGGGCCCATAATTTCTAAGAAGCGGCACTGACTTACTAACTACAGCAAGTCTCCCAATTAGTCGCACGAATCTTTAGAAGACTTTCGAAGTGGTTTAACGCAAAAACAGTGTGTTGACCGGATGATTTCTGCATTTGGTGATGAAGCCCCATCCAAAACCACAATTTATCGCTGGTTTGCTGAATTTCAACGTGGACGTGTCAAGCTCAGTGATGATCCCCGTCAAGGTCGTCCAAAAACTGCAGTCACCCAAGAAGACGTTGATGCTGTGCGTAAGCTGATTGAGGAAGATCGACATGTGACATACCGCGAAATTCAGGCATCTTTAGACATTGGCATGAGTCAAATACAAAAAATTTTGCATGAACAATTAGGTGTAAAAAAGTTGTTTTCATTCGCATGTTCGCATTCGCTCTGTGAAAAGCGAAAAGCGGCTCGCGTTACTTGGTGCGTCAGAACTCTCGAAAGATTTCACGCAGGATCTTCAAATGCTCTATACAACATCGTATCAGGTGACGAATCCTGGATATACGCGTACGAACCCGAAACAAAAAACCAGTCACGAGTTTGCGTGTTCGAAAATAAGTTAAAGCCAACAAAAATTGTTCGTTCACGGAGTGTTGCAAAAAAAAATGGTGGCCACGTTTGTCTCCAAAACCGGCCATGTTGCGACTATTTCTCTTGAGGGGTAAAGAACGGTTAATGCAGAATGGTATGCTAGCATTTGTTTGTCACAGGTCGTTTCTGAACTCCGTAAAGAGAACTGCAACCGCCGCATCATCCTCCATCACGACAATGCGAGTTCTCACACCGCGCACAGAACAAAAGAGTTTTTAAAGCAAGAAAACATAGAATTATTAGACTATCCGCCGTACAGCCCCGACCTAAGCCCTAATGATTTCTATACTTTCCCTAAAATAAAGAATAAATTGCGTAGTCAGAGATTTTCATCACCTGAAGAAGCTGTGGACGCCTACAAAACGGCCATTTTGGAGACCCCAACTTCCGAATGGAATGGTTGCTTCAATGATTGGTTCCATCGTATGGAAAAATGTGTCAAACTTCGCGGAGAATACTTCGAAAAGCAATAAATACATTTTTAAATAGTAATGTTGTGTCACTTCCTTGATTCCCGCAATTTTTAGTGCCGCCCTCGTATTACGGTTTAGCCACAGGAACTGCTTTTATGTTTTAAAAATTAATGAAATTCTAGGGTATTTTTAGGTGGACTTATTGACAACTATGTCACTACTTTTTCTTAAATCGAATTACTTCATCATAAAGAATACTTAATGTAGATAACATTTGTTTTAATTTTTTTTTCTTTTTCGGTATAATCAGAATCGTATGTTCCAAAGTATTGAGAGGTGGGTTTACCGAAAATGGAGTATGTATGTATCTGTTACGGAGTTATCTTATCTGTGGCTATCTGTAACGTGGTCTGTTTTTGAGTTCGTGAGATTTTTATGTGTTAAAATACCAAAAAATAATTTATAGTTCTGAGAGAAAAATGGTTAGCAATGTATTAAATTATTAGTTGGAACTTTCTTATTCTAAATAAAACACTACACTTTCTTTTTCTAAATAAAATACTATAGATTTAGTGGCCAATATAACCTGTAGGTATTTCTTATCCACCACAATAAATGGCTATTGCCCTCAATATCTCCTAAACATTTGCCTTTTCGAAATTAAATTATTTTTTTGAGGAATCAGGGTTTCATTTGGTATTCTAAAATTATTTTTTTTTTACTTAGCCTCACACTTGTCCCACTGCTGGGCAAAGGCCTCCCCCTTACGCTTCCACTCCTCTCGGTCCTCGGCCACCCTAGGCCACATGTTTATAAAAGTGTTGAGATCGTCCCTCCATCTCCTCCTCGGCCTTCCTCGCTGTCGCCGACCAGGTATCCACTCCGTGGCTATTTTCGCCCATCGGAATAGCTCCATTCGACAGACGTGTCCCGCCCAGCACCACTTTAACCTGGCGGTCACCACTCCAACATCAGCGATGCCAGTTTTGGAACGCAGCTCAGTGTTTCTGACCTTTAGATTACATAGCTTAATTTATTTACGTTTAATAGATAAGAATAATACTAAAATACTAAAGCAGGAGGCTCACCAATAACTTTAGCATCTAGAGCGTCGAGGCCTACTCGACCTATAAGGTAAGCTCTGGTAAGGTTCTGCGTCTAAGGTAAGCTCTGATGAAGCCTCCTTTATGGTGACAACCTGGTAGGTGGTAAGTACTTGAGCCAAAGTACACCTCAGCCAGTATGCAATATAAATTTTAGAACATCCCAAAGTAGATGTACCACAATGTTGGAATATTTATAAAGTAGAATTATTAAAAAAAATCATTGAAATGTAGTATGTAAAATAACCCACCTGAAGCAGAAATAAAAAAAAATGTCTCAGAAAACAGGCATTTAGTAGTGTGAAAAATGAAATGAACTGAAACTTACATGAAACATCCAATTAGAGATGATCCAATTTCCTCCCGCCACAAATAAAATACAGTACAGAATAAAAGGCTGTGAATTAAGCACACAGAAAACCGACCAAAGATAAAACGACAATCGTAATTAAAAAGTTTGCAATGCTAATTCAACCATAAGCAAAATATTCAACATTATGTTCAGATTCAACCAGCCTAAACAGCACGCGCCGTCATATATATGTCAAAATCTCAGAACGCACGAAGTGGGTACGGGCGATGAGAAAACTCCCTTTTGATATTTAATCATTGATGTATTGTAAACATGCAAAGAAACACTGTACAGTTCCTAGGTTAGTGTTGACTAGGCCGTGACCAAACTGAAAGTGAACTCGTCCGTCCGCACTCCGCCTAGACTCTGCGTAACGTCGGTGCATGGCGCTTGTGTTCCTTTCCGGTGAATATATTATAGAGGGCGCATGTGAATCGGCAAATTTTTAGAAAATATAATGCCACAGACACATATGTGACACATGCATAGATACACATGTTAAACTTATAGCACTCCAACTTTTTGCGTCGAGGGTTAAAAATTGCATGGATAGTGAGACATAACTTTACGCAATAATATAATGGTGAATCACTGGTAATTCAAACAAAAATAGTTTCAATTTTGGCATTGTTAATAACACATCATCACTAATATCAATCAGTGAAAAAATGAAAACCACATCCAGTTTCGTGTGATTTAACGCTGACATTTCGGCGCGCTTTTTCTGTGACGTCAAAGACGTCGTAGTCCGTGTTTAATGCTTTATTGATTTATGTAACATTTATGTGTAGTCATAAAACGTACCTATTATTATTAAAAAGGATAGAAAAACTTATTTTCAATATTGTATTGTGGAGTCTTGTGCATAATCCCCTAAATATTCATTATAAATAACCAAATTGTTGTTGATCTCCGAAAGTTGTCGAGTTATAGGGTTGTAAGGCGTATAGTTGGTATTTTTTATTTGCTAATTCTTATTTTAAGGTATTTTTCAACATATTACGTATTTGATGGTTAGACTGAGTTCCAGTAAACATAATGACAGTAAAATCGTAAAGTATAACTAAGAAATAGAGGTAAAATTACAATATTTCTGCATTCTAATTATGACAACCCTAAAGATGATGACATATGGTTTGTTTACAAAGATTCCATATGTTATTTGGCTCAAGTTATAGATGTTTATTTGTTGTTATAAACGATTTTATAAAATACATAGTTTATCAAGCAAAAAATCTCAAGAGTATCATTTTTCAACCCCGCATATATATTGTTTTGTACATATTTAAAAATGTAAGTAAGTAAGTAAGTAAGTAATGTAGTTGAATATAATTAAGAATAACTAAGTTTCTCACCATAACCGAAATACAATGATACAAAAAAAAAATGAAACAACAAAAAGAAAAGACTTATGCTAACGTGTATCCAAAATATTCCGGCCGTGGATCGCTGGTGCCCGAGGTAGGTGATCGTTCGATTTGTTGATCGTTTCATATCCTACACACATATATATATATATATATATATATATATATATTCAAGTATTTTTGTAAATATGTTTTTAAATTTACATGGTTTGAGTGGCAGAATTAAAATGCAATAATATTGGGATACAATGCCCCGGTTTCCTGATACATTGAGTATATAAAAATAGTTCCTACTAAGTAGCTTTATTTTTATTTTACATTTGTCTTTTTAACTAAACGATTACATAAAAAAAATTAAATAAACGAATACTTGTAACACATTTAAATACATTAAAAATGTATTTATTTAATATTACTTACATCAAAAAAAAAAATATTATGTTTCATAAAAAAGTCCCTAAATTTTGGGGTAACCTCTATGCACTGGTAGAAAAAGCGTCACGCACACAAGCGCAGATATTGTATGTTGACACTCGCGTTGTGCGGGATTCACTCACACAGCTTCAAAAAGTGGCTTCAAAGTAAACGGTGACTTTTGTACTGGTCACGGTATCTGGACCTATATATAATCTAAGCTTTCCACCTAATTTTATGAGAAATAGAGGTAATAATACCTGGAAATTAAAACGGTCATAAACGAAGGTTTTTTTCTTAAATTCCGTTTGTAACTGCATGCCAGAGACATGCCCTTTCAGTGGTTTAAATAAGGGTACAGTTGTAATATACATCCTGTATATGGAAAAGTGCCAGTCAAAACTGTGTATTTATTTGAGGGAAGGAAAACATGAAACATTATATATTATAGGAAAACAATGATAAAATAAATTAATTAGAAGACATCGGAGATTATTTATTCGATCATTCATCTTTTTATCAATTATACTTACTGCAAAAAACACTATCTATTATTACTCAGCGCATTTCACTGTTCATTTCGTAACCTTTGTCTATACAATTCTGGTCGGTTCTTGAACTATTATTTTCTGCTATCAGGTGCACACTTTTTCGGTTTCCTCCATACATATAAGACATTCTATGTCACTCTAGGTCTGATATAATATATATGTATTTCAAACAACATAAACCCCAATAAATTTGTTTTTACAATTGCATTATTGTTATTATTAAAGGAAGAAGGATAGTAATCTATAAAAAACCCAAAAACTTAATGAAAGCTATTTAAAGTACTGTTACATTAATGCTGATACTGTCTGTGCCAACGATGTTGTCTGCAATACATTTGTAGAAGCCCTCGTTGGAGTGACGCACATCATTCATATGTAAAGGAAGGGAAGAACTGCCTCTGTAAAATAAAATATAGTAAGGTAAAAATCAAGTAAAATCACCATATTTACTTAGGAATAGTAATCAAAATTTTTACCTTCGCAAGACGCTAGTGGTAGAGTCCAAGGCAATGAACTGCCATCTTGTAGAAGGCACAGGCTTACCAAATACAATATTGCATGCCAAATCAATAGATTCGCCAGCCCTTGCAGTCACTGTTGTTGATACCGGAGCCTGTATGTACGGTTTAACTGCAATGAAAGAAGAAAGAAAGAAAGATAAAATATTTTATTTGTATCTTCTACATAATAATAAACATACGTCTTAACACCTAGGGTGGTATTGAAGATCAAATAGGGTACCCACGTCAGCTATTGTTCTGCAACGCTGAGCATATTTTATATTACATGTCTATACTAACTTTTTAACTTGTGTGTTCCATGATATAATAATGTATTTATACGGGAATCAACGCGATCACGAAATAGGTAAGGTAATCAAAAAAATTGAAAAACAAGTTGAAAAACTTATAATAAACTCACCTAAAACGTTGACAGCAATAGTTTTCTGTGCTCTGCCAAGAATATTTTCAGCGATACAGTGATAATTGCCGGAGTCCGTACCTAATGCTTTGAATCTGTAAGACAATAAATTATTTTTATGTTTTGTAAATAAACTGTACATCATTAAACAGTTTTTTACTGCTGATTATAAGTAATTGAGGTTAATGTAGCACCATCATATTCATTGTTCTGAACTGAATATTAGAACATATATAAACAAAATAATCTGTATATATATAATGTATATAAAAGGAAGCTGTGACTGACTGACTGATCTATGAACGTTTAGCTCAAACCGCTGAAGAGATTAGGTTGAAATTTGGCGCACAGATAGTTATTATGACGTACGCATTCGGCAAGAACGGATTTTAGAAAATTCATTCCCTGAAGTGGTAAAACAGGGGTTTAAAATTTTATGGAGAAATCATATAACAAGTTTCGTCTTTTGCAAAAATAGTTTCCGTTTTTCAGGTGCACAGAGGCAAATACTATAGAAATCTACATGGATGTCATTTTTAAGTTGATCGGGACGTTTATTACGTAAATATCATCAATTTTAAAATTTATTGCACTTGAACAACAAAAAAAGTACAAAAAGTCGTAATTTATAAATAAACGCGAATATTAGTGTTTTGTTTCTTACACTTTCACGCTTAACCTCTCAAGCGATCTCCATGATATTTTGCGTATACTTTGTTAAGGGTTATCAGAATATAAGGTAAATGTCATCCAGAAAAAAGTTCTGTTCCCGAGACAAAATCTACATTACCCGAGCGAAGTCGCGGGCAAAAGCTATTGACATATAAAAATTTGACCTACTTCTACTTACGTAAACTCAGTGAGGACATTGATGAGACATTAATTTATGCATTGAAATTATTAGATTTCTAGTTTAATTTAAAGTTAAATTGATCATAGGATCTTTTCGGCACATTTTGTAATGAAAAGATGAACTTAGTGTCAAGGTCGAGGCCCGGGAACAATTAAAGATTAAGAGCAGTATAGTTGACAGTGGATCGTGAAGGGATTCCACCTCAGAATCCATTATCTCACTTTATCAATGTATCTATACCTATGTACATGTTGGTCGTCTGTATGGTGTCTGGCCGCATGGTCAAATGGTACGATGACACCATTCTGCGACTTCTCCCACCACACTGTTGGTGCTGGTGAAGCAGTTACATCACACTGAAGTACTACATTATCGTCTTCTTTGACTATCAATTCGCTGGTAGCGTTATCTGATATGATTGGTGGATCTAAAATGTTAACGAGTTGGCTTACTTTCATTTATTAATAATATCCTCACAAGTATCTGGTATTAAAATAAACAGTTATGTATTTGGAAGTGTTCCTTAATACTTTGTATACAAATTATGTGCTTTTGTATGTTATAAACACAGTCTTTAATGCCCGTAATTGCTTATATTGCAGGCTCACTACTCACAGCTTAAACGTTGAGCTGTTTAGGCTGTGAGCAATAGGCTTTCGGCAGTGAATGATATTACTGGTTCTGAGGTACCAGTAATACCATTTACGTTTACGTAAGACGTAAATACGTGAGTAATAAAAACGTGAAAATAATTAAAATATGAATAACAATTTAACTTTCAGTAAATTTACAACACAAATTCAACGAATCATAAATGAGTAAGTATCTAAATCATGAGCAGTTCATAGACAGACTAACTAGAACATAACTATATGACGAAAAATCGTAACTTCAATGACAGGTTCATTAAATTGTCATAGTTTCTCACATTGTACAGCAACTGAAATATCAGCGGAATGATGCCCTTCGGAGTTGGTGGCATAACATCGGTATACTCCACTGTGTTCACTTTGCGCTGCTGCTATTTTAAGTTTGTCGTCTTCTACCGTCACGGTTTCCGGCAATATACTGAATTCAAAGTCATCTTTAGAGATAAACTTCCAAGTAATCACTGGTGAGGGTTTTCCTTTTATTACCCTGTAAATTAACGTATTGTTTTTACATTCCGAAGTCGTCACGGAAGGGTAAACAATAAGTTACGGTGAGATGAAATTAATAGCATGAATAGAAAAGCTCATACAATATTATTCTAACTAAAAGCACAACTACTATAAGAAAACATAATAGTACAGGAACAGAAGTTCCAATCCACCAAATCATTAAAATAAATAGCGACTCTTGTTCCGACACAATAAAGTCGCTATTTAGATCGCACGGCGCTTATGACCTACAGTTGCATTCGCCTAGAAGTTGCCTCTCTTTCTATCGCGTAACTCTTGTGTCTTCTGACGTTGCCGTGATACCGCGACGTTAGGGTTGTCTTTTTTTACAGAATGAATTAATCTAAATATTTAATTACGAGTCAGTTTTGTGCCTTTGTCTCTATTTTTGTGAACAAATAAACCTAGGCTATGTACTAATAACTCGATAGGTCTAGATACGAACGGATGACGCGACGTAGCATGTGAGTGAGCATCGAATAAGGTGCGGCGCGCGGCAGCCCACAGAATTTTGGCACGTTTAGTCGCCCCCGCTTTATACCTACTCTGCGGAGTGGACCTGGCCTGACATAGATAACTAAATACATTACCTGCATTCCAGATAAGTCAAACCTCCAAGGTGGAGTGTAGTATTTGAATTGTCTACTTCTACTTGTGGGGCCTCTGAAAAAAATACATTATTAGTCGATGTCTAAATAATTAAACTTAGATGAAATTGTAACAAGTTAGAGGTAAATTTTTGTGACAAATTTTCATGAGAAGGCACGTCATAATATTCAAATTCAAATTCAAATTAATTTATTCACTCAGTGACATTTATGAACGTTAAATGGAAGCTAGAGTTAAAATCATAGATCGGCGCAAACAGACGCCACAGCATGCACTGGGTTGTCGAGGTAAATTAGGTGAAAACACCAAAATCTAATGCCTGCTGTCGATCTATAACTTCCAGTTTCCGAAATGCGTAGAGCCTTATGAGAAGAATACTGGCAAAGAAACTCATGGCCACTCTTTTTAAAAGTCAGATCTTCAGGTACAATAGTGTTAGTGTTACACGAAAGGTAAACAGGATGCAAGCTGAAGCCACCTGAATTTCATTTTATTGAAATGCTCCAAAAGCTAACGTACTAAAAAATAAAAATCTCTCAGTGATACCGTTGAAGTTTTGAAACTATTAAACATAGAAATCAATCAAGGTGCACATCTACCTTCATTCATTTACAAAATCTACTGTTAAAAATAATTCGTGACTGTATTTAAGAGGCTAGAGTTGCAGTTGAACGAACCAAAATAATAGTATAGGCTAAAGCATCGCTGACTAGGCCGACCAGTCACCCCAAGCAGCACCCGTTCACGAGTATGACGCATGGACCAGCCATCATCTTCTTCGCCATATCAGAGGGAAAGAAATGACCCGCCCCATGACGTAGTCAAAACGTAGTCAAATTATTTAATGTACTGCAGACACTTTTGAGTCAGTCGTTAGAGTCTGAGACTTCTATGCATTTACGTGTACGTACTAACCGCATTAGAAGATGTTTTATGAAAAATTTTAACAAATGTTCGGTTTGGTTCTTCAAATCGAAAGTACTACGGATGCAAGCTTCGTTCCGAGTTCTTCGTCTAAAATTAATTTTTGAAAACTGTTCAGACCGTTCTAATCATTCGTCAATTTTTTTGGCTTGATATCGTTTTTATTACCTCCTGGTGTAAGCCTTTCATAAAGTTATATATAAATTAAAACAAAACTTCAACAAATACAATTAGTTTTGAACTGTACATTGTCATTTAATTATATCGGGTCTTTATATATTTTTTAGACTTTTTAGATTTACGAGTATCACTCTTATAGCTTAAAGGTTCTGAGTTTGAAACATGTCCAGTAGGCCACTGGCAACTATAAACATGGAAAATCTTGTATTTATTATATGCATACATAAAGTGCCTTCATTAACAACTCACCCATTCCAGACACCGTCACGTAAGCCGAGTAACTTTTAGTGTGCATAGTGTTGCTCACTTCACATTTGTATTGACCGGCGTTGTGTAAATTCATGTTTTTTAAAAGAAGAGCGTTCTCCTCAGCCAATACTTCGATATCATCTGAATCTGTGATTGTAGTGTCGTTGTGGTACCACTTGATTTCAGCTTCGGGGTACGCAGACACTTGACAGAAAAGTTTACCCTCACTACCGTATTCTACAGTAATATCTGCAATAAATTTCCTCCTATGAGTGTTGCGTTAAAGATGAAATAGTGGATGAAACAATTCAGTCTTGGACTTGTAGGAAAAGTAATATATTATTGACCTAAGAGTACCTAAATGTCTTTGAATCCAGGCCCCTCTGCTAGTAAAAAAACTGTATTGAACTGTAGAAGTCAGTATATTCTCCTTAACATTATGTACAGTATTGTTTAAACTTTAAAGTCACTAAAACAAAGTGAGCAAAGAGATAAAATAATGAATATTTTTTATTTAATCACAAAAAAAACATGCAGTTATAATAATTACAAACATTGCCAAACTGTTAACCAGTTTGTTGGCGACAATGGAACTCTTTTTTTACATATTTACTTATTCGTACACACTTTAAGGTAGTACATACATAAATCTATGGCCATTTTCGGCCAGTTTTGGCCAGTGCAACATGGTCGAAACGTCAGGCAATTCAGAGGTATGTAATACCTTTTCGTGATCGCGTTAATCCCCGTAAAAACGTAAATAATGTTATTGTAATAATCACAAAGTAGGTAAGTAGGGTAATAATATTCCTTATATAAATACACCGCTGTTAATAATGCATGTGGTTGTCGTAAGTGGTCCACTTTCAATCACCAGTGATCAATCTTTTTAAAAATGGTTCGGTTTCATTGCGTTTCAATAGAGAATCGCAAATGAGTACACGATTATTTATTATTAGGTTTCTTTTAGTGAGCTCGTGTGGTACCCAACTATGGAGCTTTTTTGAATAGCTAGACTTTTTTAAATGGGTTTTTTGACCCCTTGACTTGTTTCGTGGTCAATCCTCAGTTCCTCGGCTACTGTCGTGACTACTAATAATAATATGTCGATCTTGCTCCACTTTTTCAAAAATGCCATCGAGTTTATCCGTATGAGGGCTATTGTGTATTCCCTTATATATATACCCCGCGAGCATATGTACACTTCACTGGCTTGCCCACTCACTATAGATACGCAAGTTGAGACGTCTGCACTCGCCTGTGGCTCATGCAATACTGACTAACCTGTCATATCTACAGCAAGCACGAGATAGTGCTTATAACTATTATTTATTTCTCCCTACATACACTACAAAGGCGACCAGAGCGAGCTGCATCTTTGACATCAAAATTACCAGACTGAAAACGCTTGAACCAACTTTGTGCTTCTCTTACTGACACTGCACTAGGTCCATAAACGTCACAAATTGTTTTCGCGGCTTGAGTCGTATTTTATATTTCCTTTGTTTGTAATAAAACTTCAGAATGTATCGAATTTCTTCGTTAGATTCACTAATTTTGGGGGATAGAAAAAGGGTTGAAAAATAGCGGGAAATTGCTTTTTACTTTTAATTTTTCTTTTTCTTAATGTCCTATATTTATTGATATTAAAATCAGCCAGATACAAACAGTACAACAAAAGAGATTTACTTCAATTTTATACATACAAAATATGAAAAGAGTTTTTCCCCGACCTTTCATTTATCAATGTATCTATGTAATGTTCTCTTTGAATAAGTTTATGTTATATTTTTAACTCTGACTATGATCGTCCCAACTAGGATACCCTTAATTCAACTAAACAGTAAGGATTAAGAACAGGTGTGTACCTTCAGGTGTCTGCAAAACTTCGAATGTGATTGGTCTGTAAACAAACACGTCTATCCGTTGGGTGTCATCGCCTTCCGAGTTTTTACATTTGCAAAAAACTGTGAAGTTTGTCGTTACGTTTTCAATGTTAAAGTAGCTGATGTACAATGACGGTATTTCTAGCAGCACGCTCTGTAATAATAATAATAATAATTTTATAGAAGGTGGGAGCAGCCTGGTTTAGTGAGTGACACACATCTCCCAGATGCTGAAATTACGAATTCATTTTGGCGTGACATCTGGGCGATACCTGTCACTCACACAGAGGGTGATTGGATGCGAGATGTCGAACGATCGTGTGAGTTGATTGATACCATGGAGCCAATAACAATATCGAACACTGATATAGCTTATGCAGTTCGTTCGCTGCCGAACTGGAAATCAGCGGGACCGGACGGACTGCATAACTTTTGGTTAAAGTGGCTCCGTAGCTAACACGTACGATTGGCATCTCAACTGCAATCATGCTTAGAATCAGGTTCGCTTCCGACTTTTATGACCACAGGCGTAACTCACCTGCTCTTTAAGTCTGGCAGTGCCATGGATCCCAGAAACTACAGACCTATAACGTGTTTACCTACGCTTTATAAATTACTTACGTCTATTCTGAGAGTGAAGATAACATCTCATATAACTAACAATACTATTATGGCTTACTCTCAGAATGGATGTAAAAGTGGGGCCCGTGGCACTAAAGAGCTCCTTATTATTGACACGACCATTAACCAACAAGTTCGTCGTAATCGAAAGGATTTGGCGACATGTTGGATAGATTACAAAAAAGCCTATGACTCTGTACCGCATACGTGGCTCTTGAGAGTGATGGAGTTGTACAAGGTAGATACAACTCTATGCACTTTCTTGAAGGCATGTATGCGGCAATGGAGAACGGTGCTCTACTATCCAGGATGTCGACGGTCTCAGGGTTACGGCGAGTATATTAAGATCAGGCGGGGTATATTTCAGGGTGACAGTTTGAGTCCCTTGTGGTTTTGCTTAGCTTTGAATCCTCTCAGCACTTTACTGAAGAGTTCAGGGCTAGGCTATCGTTTACGGAAAGAAGGTCAGGTTATATCCCATCTCCTTTTCATGGATGATTTGAAACTGTTTGCCTGCAACAATTTCCAATTGATAAAATTACTTGAGGTAACTGAAACCTTTAGTAAATGTATCAGAATGGAATTTAGTGTGGATAAATGTGCAGTCATGCATGTAAAAAGAGGCAGGATTGTGGAATCTGAGGGAATGGAACTCTCAGATTCCATACACCTTAGATGTCTTTCCGCCAACGAAACTTACAAGTATCTAGGTATGACACAGGCGTTAGGTGTAAATGAATTGACTATGAAGCAATCGTTACAGGAACGTTTCTTTGGCCGCCTGAAAAAAGTATTGAAAAGTCTTTTGTCAGGTGGTAATAAGGTGCGGGCCTATAATGATTGGGTCATACCAGTCCTAACCTACTCCTTTGGCATACTTAGATGGACTCAGACTGAACTAGATGCCCTGGATAGAAGAGTTCGTACACTGCTTACCGCGTACCGAATGCACCATCCACGTTCATCGGTCATGAGATTGTATATCCCGCGGAAATGTGGGGGTCGTGGTTTTTTAAATGCCAAGACCCTTCATAACCGCGAGGTATGCAACCTTAGAGATTACTTCCTCTCCGTTGACTTGGATGTGTATCGGGATGTGGTGGCAGTTGACAACGGACTCACTCCGCTTGCTCTAGGAAAAGAGAACTGGCGCAAACCAGCAGTACTTACTATTATAGACCGCAGGGAGATATGGAAGAGCAAGGCGTTGCATGGACGTTTTTATCGGGCCTTAAATGGGCCCGATATAGATTTATTAGCATCAGTATCCTGGCTACGGTTCGGTGACCTCTTCGGAGAAACTGAAGGTTTTGTCTGTGCAATTACAGACGAAGTTGTTATGACGAATAACTATCGGAGATATATCCTGAAGGACGGCACAATTGACATTTGTCGGGCGTGTCATCGTCCCGGAGAAACCCTCAGGCATATAATTTCTGGTTGTTCTCGTCTTGCCAACGGCGAGTACTTGCATAGACATAACCAAGTGGCCAGGATAGTCCATCAGCAACTTGCTGTTAAATATAATCTTGTGGCTGTCGAGTTACCGTACTACAGGTATGTGCCCGACCCAGTTCTCGAAAATGGTCGTGCAACATTGTACTGGGATCGATCTATCATCACTGACAGGACTATTGTTGCCAATAAGCCTGATATAGTGGTTATAGACCGATTAGAGCGCCGAGCAATGATTATTGACATCACCATTCCCCATGACGACAATCTCTTAAAAGCAGAAAAAGATAAACAAATAAAATATTTGGACCTAGCCCACGAGATCGTCGACATGTGGGATGTGGATTCAGCAATCATTGTGCCGATAGTCATTTCGGCCCATGGGTTAATTGCTAAGAGCCTCGACCAACACCTTCAGAGGCTCACGTTAGGCAGCTGGATTAAGAGCCTGATGCAGAAGGCAGTCCTCCTTGATACGGCACGCATAGTGAGGAGGTTTCTATCTCTGGAACCCTAACCACCGGTAGCTTGGTCCCTGTACCCGATACCGGTGGGACACTATTTTTTATATTTTTAAATATATTTGTTTTTTTTTTATAGTGAATGTATTTAAAAATGTAATTTATATGTATATTAAGTAAATAAAGAGATAATAATAATGATTATTAAATTAGGGTAAATTCCTCAGTGCCGGTTTTTTTAGCAGTACAAATTTACAAACTTGATTTGATCTTGAAATCACAAGTAACCTATCTGTAATTTTAAAGGTTATTTATAATACTTACAATCTTATTAATATGAGATTTCGACTTAACTATGGGATAAATGGTTAAATATCAATTATTTAAATATTTTAGTTTATTTTGAGAAATGGGGCCGAAACTAGCATAAATGTATGCATCCGGATTGTAAGTCATATAATACGAATATATCTAGCAGTCGGACTATTATGGGCTTGATGAGAGCAAGTTTTCGAACAGGCGCACAGAATTGATAGTGATGCGTTCCAGTGAAACGTAAATAATATAATTGTAGAGGAATGGGTGATCTGATCTACCTCCTGCTTTCTACTAAATAGTAATGACATTTATGCTTAAATTATCTTTAAATTGCAATGTATAGAGACCAACAGGAAGAGTACAAAAATTTATAGTAATCTTTGTCTTTGCGCCTGCGTACTACCAAGACTTCAGAAAATATATTAATATCAACGTGGTGTAATTTTTGTGCATTAAAGATTCGTTGGTTAATTAATTTATGTTAATTTTTTAACACATCTCTTTTAATTTGACCAATAACTTTTATATAAATTATCTACAATAAAATTTATTAACATTAGTAAATTATTTGTGTTGTTTTTATATTTTATTTCTCATTCTCCCGTAGGCCCTCCCGTAGTTTCATTTCTGCCGTGTGTGTTTTTTAGTTATTTATTATTACTAGAGATCACGTGGTGGTCGAATTTCAACCATGGTTTTTGGATATGCCAGTATTACTTTACCTGTCATTGTATAGACTTACTTACCATGACAAGTCAACGCGTATACTGGACGCGTGTAATTACATTAAGCCGTTTAAACGTAATTTTTAAAGTTGTAAGATACATATATTGTTTAAAAATTTTAGCTTTCTGAACTTCTTCTATATATAAACTATAAATATTCCAAAATTCACGTTACTACGTTCGCGAAAAGGGGTAAGTACGAAGA
The DNA here is from genome assembly GCA_949752705.1 of Callimorpha dominula. Classification (NCBI taxonomy): domain Eukaryota; kingdom Metazoa; phylum Arthropoda; class Insecta; order Lepidoptera; family Erebidae; genus Callimorpha; species Callimorpha dominula. Next base: position 5,890,682 of record OX457010.1, on the reverse strand, counting down.
ATTCTCTTCACGTTTATTAATGATGATTTTTAAGCATAATTTTGAATTGTTCATGTGAGAACTGTAAAGTCACTTATTTAGTTAAATTGCCTATGTTGCTTGGCAGTTCTGAGTATGTCATGCTCGCCTAGAAGTCCTACCGATGGTGGCGTATGTGTCGGGTCGTTCGGCTCCCTTCAATATGGACTATGGTTGATCTGGTCGATGGCTGGCGTGTGCGTCATGCTCATGAACGGGTGCCGTTGGTTGGGCTTGGTCATCTCCAGACTGCTATTACTTAAACTTACTTCATTGTTCTCACATTTAATTTACGCTTATAAGCAATGTAACCAGAAATTTCTAAAAAACATGTTGAAAAAGCGTGTCCATGTAGTTTCTTGCCTGTTCTTCACCATAGGATCTACGTATTGGAACAGGCAACTAGCTTCACGACTAACTTAGTCTGACTGATTCCTACTACTGACAATTCAAAAATACCATATTGGTTTAATTGGTAACGTGGGAGAGCCATGCTTCGACACGTATGGGCCGGCTCGACTCCGTTCGATACCACGGCCTCACAGAAAACTGGCAGTGAAACGATGCTTTCATTGCTTTTCGCCGCGTGAAAAAAAAGAAAAAAAAAATGGAATAAATGTTTTGATTTTGATTTTGAAAGGCCTTGGATGATAATAATTTGTTAAATACGATTATTAATCATTTCTATGTTTATTTTGCAAAATCTGTAAACAGTACCACAAATATTTCAGTAAGTTAAAAGTAGTTTAGAAGTAAATATGTTTCTTTATTTTTCGTTGTAGAAAATTAAATAGGTCAAAATAAACTTTAACTTAATCTGTGTACACGAAGCCAAAATTTATCGATCTATTCTTCTCCGTCGTAATAATTTATTTGAGTCAGTGTGCACTTTAACTTACTAACTTCAATCACTTTATATTGTATTATACTGTGTTTCCGTAACTACTGACTAATAAACTTTTCAATACTACGAGAAGAGTTTCCTCTCACAAGCACACTTACAACTATATAACTTACAACATATACAATATGTTGGCTTTTGTTGGTAGTTAAAAAATAGTAGGTAACTAGCTGACCCGGCGAACTTCGTACCGCCATATTTTATTTCTCTATTCGCAACTAAGGAAATAAAACCCTTCCGGTAAAATCTAATTAGCTAAATTGAAAATAAAACTAAAGTACTCAATTGAAAAATTCATATTGTTGTACAAAATGACTCGTCCATCAGATGTTAAATCGCAAATAACAGACAAATAATTAGCTGAATTATACGGTATTTCGTTCACTACAAAATAAATTTAATTAATTTTATAGCGTCAACAACACGTGGTAATTATGCTATGCTGTTAAAATGTAGCTTATATGACACGTTCGTAGATTTACCATAGCAGCGCCATCTATTGATTACTTACTCAACCCAATCGAAAGGTATCGACATCTGTTAGAATCATTTGGAGTTAACAGATAATTGTGACTGTCAAATAATAACAGACAAATAATTAGCAATAAATTAAAATTGCGACTATAATTTGAGATTTAAACTATCCTATCTCTCAAGTTGGATCGAACTGCACATGGTGTGCGAATTTTATTATAATCGGTTAAGTGGTTTAGGAGTCCATTGAGGACAAACATTGTGACACGAGATTTATATATATTAAGATTACAGTTAAAAATAAATATGTTTATATTTACGTGTGAATGCGTAGAGTTATTCTCATTGTTTTCCCACCAAACTGTTGGCGTTGGGTATCCTACCACTTTACACGCCACTGTTGCTTTGTTACCGTAATTTATTGTAATGGTCTTTCCTTCGAGTATTTCAGCGTTAGGTTCTATCCATCTTGGATCTAGCACTGGAAACAAAACTTTCGTTTAATATAAGATATACTCGCGCTTAAACACATATTACTTAGCAAGATCTAGAGCAGGTGTATCAGATCGAATTATTAAAACACTCACAATCCAATTGATGTGTTGAGTGATATAAGTTAACAGACATAAAAAACATTTAAGTACCTATTACCAATTACGAGGTTATCATTCACGGTAATCTCTGCTAAATAACCTTTGTACGGATAGTGTGATACTATTGTCAAAAGTTATAAACAATTTCAAATTTTAAATTAAATTACATATTTAAGTAGGTATGTATATGTATTTATACTGCGTGCAAAATTTGAGTTAATTAAAACACTTAAATTAATTTAAAAATATTTAAATACTGTTTTAAGCAGTGCTAGATACTGTTATTCTTAAAGTAGGATAGAGGTGATACTTCAGTAGAGCGGCCTACTGTTGTTTAACATAAAGCAGCTGGAATATGTTTAAGCTCAGTATGTGATATAAATATCTAGGTAACATTAATAACACTGCCACTCAAATTTAAAATCTCGGAGCATCAAACCTTTGATTATTTATCAGTCTATATAATCAAAGTATCGAAAATTGTTTTCTTTTGTAATAATGGTTTCGACGTACCTATCATTTGAGGGATCAATTTCTCGGTGGTACCCGAAACCTGTTGATGAGTCACTTTGTCGTAACCAAAGATCTGCAATAAACTAAATACATTAATTTGCTTTCGTTCAACAATTAAAAAAAGTGCACGCAACAAATGAGAGCCTGTTGTCAAGTTCAAGTGGAGATGCTTCTCGACCGTTGCTACAAGGTAATCTCTTCTAGTAATTTCTAGAAAATCGTCTCGGGTGGTTTATACGTTAATACTAACGATTCGGGTGTACTGTGTGCAGATATAATATAGCCGTAGAGATATATATACAGGCTGTATTTGAAAATAGAACACTTACTGAAATCACTGAATGGGTATGACTCTAGCATGCAATTACAATAAAAAAATGGAAAAAAAAAACTATCCGTTTACAAGTTATGACCATTTAAATTTCCAGGTAATTTCACCTCGATTTCTCATAAAAGCAGGTGGAACGTCTAAAGTAAAAGATTTTAAATTGTACGTACTGTGATTGTACGTACTTTTTATTTTGGAACTATTTACTCCGTTTTTGAGGAAATCCCTAAAACGAAGTAAACATTAAAAGAATTTCGAAGTTGGTTTTTATAGATTTTCTTAGTAACGAAATGAAAAAAACCAAAATAAAAAATATGTACTATTTTAAATCTGTAACTTTCCACATTCCACCTACCTACCACCTACCATTTCATGAAAAACGGAGACCAAAAAAATACGTGGAAATTGAAACGGTCATAACTTGTAAACGGATAGTTTTTTTTTCATAAATTCTTATTGTAACTGCATGTTAGAGTCATGCCTTTTCAGTGATTTAAGTAAGTGGTTTATTTTTTAATACACCCTGTATATAGCCTTACAGATTGTCAACCTTGACATGTTTATTTTGAGGAAATACCTGAAAAAATCGAGAAATCCATACAACATTTTAAAAAAAGAGTGTGAATCTTGTGAGAGGGGTTTTGTTTAGGATAGTTTCTGAACGACTGCACCTATTTGCAAATTTCTCTTCATATTCAAAAGTTTATTAAGTTTATTGTTCACAGGGTTTGTACGCGGATTATAAATGTTTGTTCAATCCTGGGTTGGCCAGGGCGGGACGGTAGTGTAATATCATTACAGTATGTTGAAACTGTGGTGTGTACTTTGCTGTTATCAGAAAAAAATATCATTATGACAATTACCCAAATACGGAAGCTCTTGTCAGGGTCAATGAATGTTTTCGCCAAGTATCGATCCGCGACGATTTCCTGCAGTGACAATGTCTTATTCTCTTGTTCATTAAATGTCTGTATTGCAATCGATTCTAGCTTTATTGTATTCAAAACATCTATTAATATATAATTTTGTCTTCCTGTAACATAACACAGATAAACATGTGTAACAATTCAAATTTCAGAAGCGGCGGTGGCGTAATGGCTAAGGCGTCGGACTTGCGATCAAGTGATTGCGGGTTCGAACCCCACCCAGTGCACTACCGTCGTGAACCCACTCCTGACACAAGCATTTAGATTAGCTGGAGGGGTTAACAAGAATACTAGTAATGTGTGACCCACGTTCTAATTATAAAAAAAAGGTTAACTTATTTAACAGGAAAATAAGTCAATAGATAGAGGTTAATAATCAATTTTAGTCGGCTATACTACCGACTAATGTTTGTTTGTTTGTTTGACTGGCCTGTTGGTCTAGTGGTTAGTGACCCTGACTGCCAAGCCAGAGGTCGTGGGTTCGAATCCCACCCAGAACAAATAATTGTGTGATGAGCACGATCATTTGTTCTGTGTCTGGGTGTAATTTATCTATAATATGTATGTATTTAGAAATATATAAGTATGTTTATCAGCAGTCTGGTTACCATAGTACGAGTACATACAGGCTCTGCCTAGTTTGGGATCAGACGGCCGTGTGTGAGATGTGTAGAGTTATTGTTATTATTCTTATTATTATTAATAAATTATTTTAAGCACTATTTTAGGCATTTATTGTAAAAAAAAAGATGATGTATAATTTTTGGCATGATGTGGTCTCCTGTAATTACGGAAGCACATTAACTCATTGTTTTTGTAGAATTCAATTTAGCATGTAACGTGTATTCCTTGTTGGAAATCCCAATAAATAAAAAAAAAAATAAAGACTGTTGACGTCAAGCACAATTTTAGAACAGAGCTATAAATATAATATGTCAGTGTTCGTTGTGGAATTTACCAGACCATATTAGTCAGGGTTTGATTATAAAATAAAGCACGAAAGAGTTATTGACATATATTTAAGTTATTTTTTATATTCATTTTATTTATTTATTTTAAGAAGCAACATCTGAAGTCTTTATTTAAGGGCTTTGTTAGAAGTCTATAGATAGGTACGCTATGCAAAAAAAATGTAATGTAATAAATGTAGTAAAAAAATATCTTTAATACTTTATTACAATAATCGATCGTAAAATCTATTAACAACTGGACATAAAATTACTTCTATCATTAAAAATTTAACTAAACCTGTAATTTGTCCACGTATTTGACATACGCATTCACAGGTTCAGTGTAATTTGTGCATGTGAACAGTACTGACTGACTGAGTTTATCAAATATATCTACAATCGGTAAACCACGTATATTTCTGGTGTTGCCCAAAATTTTCTATTCTGTGTTTCAGGATGTCCTGAAACACGATGGTAATGGCCCCTTTACCATTAGGGTATCAAATCCAATAACATCACCCTTCAATCGCTTTGGAGAGAAGACCTATTCGAATTTTGCTCCAAAAATGTCTGTTCCTCATTTTAGTATACTTTTTTACTTCAATCCTGTTTGCAGATTATAATATGGTGATTATATGGTATGTTTAACCCTCTTTGACTTAAATAAGCTCCAGTAAACGTAAAAAAAAATATATATAAAAAACTGTAAGGTAACCTTTATGATTTATATTTTTATGCACTAGATGTTAATTGGTAATAGTTGTAAATTGAAATATGTAGGTATATAATAATAATAATAACTTGACACATTTCACACACAGCCGTCTGATCCCAAACTAGGCAGATCCTGAAACTATGATAACCAGACTACTGATAAACATACTTTTATATTTCTAAATACATATTATAAACAAATTACACCCAGACACAGAACAAATGATCATGCTCATCACACAATTATTTGTCCTGGGTGGGAATCAAACCCACGACCTCTGGCTCAGCAGTCAGGGTCACTAACCACTAGACCAACAGGCCAATCAAATATGGCAACCATGTCTAGCTGCTTTACCGCTAAAGTCATCAACGACTGCACGGATAGCGCAATGGTTTAAGTGATCACCTCACCACTACGCCGCGCCTAGTGTTGTGGGTTCAAATCCCACACGGGACAAAAATTTGTGCGATCCACAAATAGTTGTCCCGAGTCTGGGTGTTCTTTGTGTCCGTTGTTTGAATGTTTGTGAAGCCCCCCGCGACACAGGAATATTCCGAATGCGGGAATTGTCTTTTTAAAAAGAAAGAAAGAAGAAAGTGTAACTTTTGAAATGGTTGCTTACCTAAGAACCGAGGGGACGTTTAATGGGTTTGAATTTCTAATACATTGATCTCATAAGACAGAAGATTATGACGAGATTAACTAAAATTTATTTTACCTGGCATCGGTCTGCGACTAGTTTCCTTCAAGCTTCGGGGTTGTTCAGTTGAGAAACCTATATGCAAAGGTAGTTGAAATTTCTTGTACAAGGTTAGAGAAGTGGTGCCCTGGCTTCTAACGCTAACAGTGTATTCGCCCGGTAAGGCTTCCACTAAATGAATGACCTAAAACACACAAATAATTTCTAAAGATTAAGCAAGACGAAAATGCTGCAATAGTGTACAAAGTAATTTATTTGTGAAAACAACAGTTATACACTTATCTTAATTAAGACAGGTTAGATTTAATATTAAATATCTAAAAAATTACCTGAGCATGCGGAGATGCCACAATATTCTGAAGTGTAAAATTTGATTTGTCTACTCGAGACAATTTAACTAGTGGATGGTTTCCAGATATTGCCAACATTACACTTTTTGTAAAAGAGTCCACTGAAAACTGATATAAGTATAATTGAGCATATAAGTAATAAAAAACTTAATCCATCGGCTAAGTTAAAAAATAATATATATAAATATAGTTCATCCACCTACAGCAAAATACAGCGTCACCTAGCAAAGAAAGAAGGTAACTGAACTACGTAGTAACTACTGATCTTGCATCGCGCAATAATAGTTCTTGCGCCTATTAGTATAAATATATACCTTCAGAACATAGACCTAAGGGTCCCAGGCAATACTCGCACTTGCTAACTTTTGTGTCGGAGGGATAGGTACCATACCCTTTCTTCCACTTGACTATTTCATTGAAAATGTAATTTAGGTATATAAAACACCTGCCTTTTTCCATTTTCAAAGACTTTAGCAGTATTTCTTTACACATATGTTGACATATAGAATTTTATGAGCCTGTGGCAATTTCTAGTCAAGTGTACATTTTTGATTTCTGGTCAGTAAGCATTGCATACAATTTGGTTTATTGACAGTGAATACTGTTTTGAACATGATATAATGTAAATGTCTAATGGACATCGATGCACTGGTCTTGATGTAACTTTCCCTTTGCCCTAAATATTAGACAGGTATTAACATTTTCCAGCCGTTGCCGTAGCTCTAAAATTACAATTCCTCTTCTGGGATGTTATTGAATGGAAACTATGACTTTCGTGGCCCGTTAGATTCTTTGATACGAGTACAACAAGTAACTCACCGATATTTCTTTGTAGTCCTTAAATGTATCGTAAGAGACTACGTTAGTCCCTTCCATTTTTATAATTTCCTTTATATATGGGAAAACCTGAAATGTTTAACATGAAAATATCATAACAATAAACAAGTTATTTGCAAACTTAATGTAATAGTAATAAATGAAAAAGTGCTTTAAATAGTAAACCCATGCAATTTCTCTTTATTTTTAAAAAATATCGATTACGATACTGACTTGCAGATGGTAGATTAGTATAAAAATAAAAGTCACACATTGTGCATTTATTTAGGTACTAGAATTAAAAAATACCTTTTTTTATGGTATAAGGGCAAACGAGCAGACGGGTCACCTGTTTTAAAATGACTACCACCGCCCATGGGCACCTGCAGCTCAAAAGTCACAAGTGCGTTGCGGGCCTTTAAGGTATGAGTAGGGGAAAGGTGGAAGAGAGGGAGAGGTGGGAGGGAAGGGTTAGGTCCTCCGGTAATCTCACTCACTCGCCGAAAAGCATTGGAATCTTTTACTGCCGCTTTTCTGTGAGGCCGTGGTATCACTCCGGTCGGCTCGGCCCATACGTGTCGAAGCATGGCTTGACAGTCCTGGCCGTCAATCTCCCGAACTCCGTCCATTTCAACGGAAGTGGTAAAATCGTCCTCTGTTGTTAAGGTGATCCGTGCGGCTTAACATGCTAAGATTGAATACGAAAATGAATAAAATCCAACCTGTCTTAAATCTGCGCTATTCAACTGGAACACTGTGCCGGAGCAGGCTTTAGCTACATCATAATAAGCTTCAACAGATAAGTTGGTGCAGTACCCAGTCAAAAATATAACTACCTAAAAAAAGTTGATATTTATCATACAAATTAGGAAAAAAAATAACACCCCTCCCTATTCCGTCTGGAATAAAAAAATATTCTATCCTTAATTTTCATTAAAATGAGGCAATGCAGAAGAGGTGTGACTTTGCTCATGACCACACCACATGATCTTAATCTAAGAAATTAACAAAAAAAATTAACTTTTAATCTTTAATATATCCATTATTTCATCTTAAAGAAGTAATTATTATAACACGGTTTTATCGCCAGGCTCCCCTTAGGCCTCAGTCACGAAATCAGCGGGAGCGGGGCGGCAGCGACGGCGGCGCGTTTCAATGCATTCATTTATATGGAACTGGCCTCGAAGGCAACGACGCGGGGAGCGGGCGGCGAACGGCGGCGCGGCTTACGAGAGCGTTGCCGCGCCACTCGCCGCGCCGCCGCCCACCGCCGCCGCCCCGCTCCCACTGACTTCGTGTCCGAACTCCGAGGCCTGAGACTTTAGATAATGTTACGTTAGATCATTGGTTAACAAAAACCTTCACTAATAATAAATAGCTTATCAGTTACAATAAAGATAGATAGTACTATCTATTTATCTTTATGTTAGGGTCAAGGTTCTGATGGGTCAAGTCTGAGTATGAAAAATAGCATGTGAACATGTCCTATGGTTAAGTTAGTATACAATGAGAGAGAAAAAATATACCTGGCTTAATGAGTTCCTACATAGGTTTTCTATAGAAGGCAGCTTGTTAATATCCTTAGGAAATGCGTCTGTGAAGAGAAAGATGTTTGATCGGGGCTTGCTTACTATTAAAGCTCTCTCAATACCCGAAAGCGCAGCTTCCGGACAATCTCGTCCTCCCCTTAGCGAGATTCTATTAATAGCCGTTATAAGTTCACTAAAACTTAACGTCACCGTGGGTTCAGCGGCAACTGTAGAAAAACCAATATCAAATAAGTAACAGCTTTTAGTATTAATGTATGTTTATTGGACTGTTTTTAATAGATAGCTTCATGATTAATAATAATAATAACTTCACACATCCAAACATACTTCAAACATACTTATATATTTTTAAATACATATATATTATAGATAAATTACACCCAGACACAGAACAAACGATCGTGCTCATCACACAATTATTTGTCCTGGGTGGGAATCGAACCCACGACCTATGGCTTAGCAGTCACTAACCACTAGACCAAGAGGCCAGTCAAAAAGTTCTAACCATTCTTGGCAGTTTTATGCGTTGTAAGAGAGATAAACTCTATAAATAGGTAAGTTTATTGAGGATTTATTATCAGAGTCGATGCATATAAATTTCTATAATAAGAAATCCGAGAAATTGATTTCGATCTTGACGTCATCTTCTTTCTTCATAATTTTTTAATAGAAGTTGATAGGTCAATTTCTTTATACTCTCTTTGCTTTGCACTTTGCACTCCATAGTAGTAGAAAAGGTTTTAAAAGCTAAGGTGTGGTGATGGACCCTGTCAGGCAAGGCAAAGGTCAGTAAAATTCATTTTCCTTACCGCGTCCGTGAGGGGTATCCGATTAAGTTAAAAAAACAAACGATTTATTAGTGTATGTGTTTTTTGAGGATCAATATCGGTTCATGATCACCAAGTTTTACTAATTTTATGCATTTCTTATCAATTTTATTAATTTTTTTTTGTTTTAGTTTTATCTATTTGATATGATTTTGCTTACTTTACTTTATTGGTTTTATTATTTTAGCTCGACACGCGGCAGCAGGTCAAGCTACAAAAAAAAGTGAACTGGCGTCGCAGCAGCCGTGGTGTTATATTACACGAACCATTTGGAGCCACTTTTGACGGGCTAACACATAAAATTTGGTCCATCTATTAAACCCCTTACATTAACTAGAACCTCAAATTTCATAAATACAGTTCAAACGCTTATTAAGATATTAAGGTCTAAAATCGGCATTTTTGTCATTGGCTGACGCCAGCCAGACAATCTTGGACAGGAAAATCTTGTACCTACCGAACCTACCCACTTCCAGAAGACCTAGGTTGAAATTTGGCAATCGGCTCGGTAATTGTGTGTGGGTAATACATAAAAAAAAATCAGAAAACAGTGAGTTTTTTCCATTTAAAAATTTTCAAAGCAATTGATTTTTATTAATACCTAGCGCCTTTCAAAATTATAATAGCAAAAACTTTTTCATTCGCAAGAGAAATAGGTTCCATGATGAAAAGTCGCTTTCATCGTTTTGTATAATTGCGTTTTAAAGAAATACATTCTTACACAATAATGCTTCACTAGTCTGTGATTTACATGAGCCCAAAATTCGATTCCTTTCGTCTATAAACTTTCATAGACAGTTTAAAAATGTAAAGATACACAAAATGTAGGGTGCGTAAGGAAGGATTCATCAATGAATGAGCAATGCTCTCTAATATTTCTAATGTTCAAAAACATTTATAAAAAGCACAAACAAGAAAAATGTTAATTTAACAGATCATGTTTGAATGATGAATAATAATTAATAACATATCCCATCAAAAACATAAATGTAAAAATGGGAGCCAAGTTCAATATTAAGAATTTGCGTGGTTATCGACTTCGCTAATAAAAGAATTGAGATCTAAATGGGTACTAAGTTCTGTAAATAATCCTGAAATTTATTTATAAGAATCTATACTTTATATATCAATATTATAAAGCTGAAGAGTTGTTTGTTTGTTTGCTTGAACGCGCTAACCTCAGGAACTACTGGTTCGAATTAAAAAAATCATTTAGTCTTGGATAGCCCATTTATGAGGAAGGCTATATAACATCACGCTACGACCAATAGGAGCGGAGCATCAATGAAAAATGTTGCAAAAACGGGCAAATTTTTTCTTTTTCTCTGATGCAGAAGAAGTTGCGCGGGTCAGCTAGTCTTATTAAAATGTACACACAAATTCTTGTTGTTTTTCTACAACAATGGTTTCTATTTAAAAATATAACTTCTTAAATTTGAACAGTCGAATGTTTCACATAAATCAGGTCACTGACGATACATTGAAGTTCAAGATTTGACTTGGTTAGTTTTCACATAAGTACAAGTTATTTTATATTTGGCTAATCAACGACGGTCTGTCTGTCCGCGGCGTAGCTGAGAGATTGGGTCCCGCCTGCTACTAAAGTTAATGCATGTATTTAACTTAGGCTTTCAGCTCATAATATAGTTTGTTAAACTGAAGTAGAGTTTACTTTCCTTATAGTTTATTTTAATTTTGTTTTCCATTCTCAATCTTGTTTCGGTCTTTTTAGTGCTTTTGAATTATCTTTTTTGCAGTCGGGTTTTTGATTTTTTTAAATATTTATTTTATTTTAGTCTTTTTAGTGTCTCGGCACACTTTTATGAAAAAAAACTGTGTTACTTTTATAGGTTGCGCAAAATGTAAAGATGATTGTATGACAAACAAAACAGTTTATTTACAAACAATTTATTTGTTCCGTTTTAAAGATGTTTTAAATATGAAATTTAGAATAGTTATAAATATCCGTAGGATATTTATAACTATTCTAAATTTCATATGATAGCACGGGGTCCGACACGAACATGGCATATTTTTTACGCTATCAAAAACCAAGAAAGAAAAAAATCAAGATGACGGATTTTTGGCACGAAATAGTAATATGTTAATAATATTACTATTTCGAGCTAAAAATTCGCCATCTTGATTTTTTTTAAACACCTATCTAAGGACACTTAGGTTTTAAAAGGAATATAACGATATCTCAACTATCGAAATCCATCCAGTCATTAGGAAGATACGAGGTAATAAAGAAATTTACAAACATACAGAAATTTACAAAACAAACAAACAAACAACCTTGGCAGTCGGGTAAAAAGGGGGATGGGAAGACTTTTTTCGATTCAGTGATCATTTAGCTTGAAAACTCTTGATGGTAGTATATGTAACGAATTTTGAAGGAAAAGTATCACGGCTTAGTAAGCTTTGTTGGTTTAAGAGTAACAGTCGCCCAATTTATAAAATGCACCTACGTTGAATATTTCGTACAAAATACAAAATCCTTTAAAAAAAAATTTACATGAAGTTTTTAGAATTTGTTTAAAATGGGTAGTAACAAACTACGGAACACTACACTGCACGTGGCTGCAATAATATGTCACCGACGATAGGTACATTCATAAAACAATGGGGTTAAGCAGTTTCATGCTTCAGAATCGGTATTTAGTGAAATTTATTTATTTATTTGGTTTTCTGACAGTTGTTACATTTATTATTTTCATAGACTTAAACTATTATACACATACTTATTCTAAATGAACAACCATTTATGAGCAAACACCGCATGGTCTGATATATCCTTTTTTTACATATAGCTAGTTACCTATTTAAATAAAACAAAACAACAGAAGATGGTTGGTAATCTAATAACATAAAGAAACAGAAAGGTACAATTTTATGTCCCTGCGAAATTTACTTATATAACTTGAAAATATACCTGTACATCTCCTACTTTCGTTCGCTAATTTGCACATACGTGGGATAGGAGAATTAGATCCAAGTACGGTTTTACGAAGCGGAGGGTAAAAGGGAGTAATTTGGGAACGGGGATTACGAGCTGGGACTCTAATATTAATCTTTTTGAGTAATTCGGGGCACTCTATATTATTATTGATTATTTTAAAAAAGAAAATGAAGTCAAGGAATTCCCTACGAGTTTCAAGTTTATCTATTTTGAAAAGCGAGAGCCTCTCACGATAGGAAACAACTGTTTTAACTTTTCCAATCGAATAAGTTAAGTGCCATAGAAAAAGTTTTTGAATGCGTTCTAATCGCAAACCATGGACTGCGTACATGGACGCCAAACTACGGTACCGTATTCTAGAATGCTTCTAACAAGGCTGTTATAAAGCAACATCTTAGTTTCCGGCTTACGAAAAATCGTACCGTTCCTGATTATAAATCCTAGCATATTTGATGCGCGTTCAATTACTCGTTCCATATGTGTATTGAAAGTGAGCTTACTATCTAAAATAATATTTTCAACTTCGCTTAACTTAACACCCTGAATGTAATAGGTAGGCGGTAAAGAGCTTAATTTGCGAGTAAATTTAATATGCATACATTTAGCCGGATTTAGTTGCATTTCATTTCGCACCATGCAACAAGTGAGTTAAGGTCTTCTTGTAGCAGCGATATATCAGTTGGAGACTGTATAATTTTCACGATTTTGAGATCGTCGGCGTAGATATAAGGAACACAAAATCGCAAACATTTCGGTATATCAATAATGAATATATTAAAAAGAATAGGACCCAAATGCGAGCTTTGAAGAACACCAGATGTGGCTTGGAACGCAAAAGAATTGTATGAATGAATGAAATGATTTATTCATTAGTCGTGTTGGTAACCGCGGGGATTTTAATGATTGCGAGATAGAGTCACTGACATCAAATTATTAGACAGAGGTCAACGAAACAAGTGACCATGAATTATTGTAGGCGATAAAACATCTATTATTATAATATATTCTACTTAATACTGGAATAATATGAGAATTTATCTATTTCTAGACACAATTAGATAAGACTTTGAGAGTATTGGTAAGCAACAAATAAATTTATACCTTAAACTTAGTTTACCACCTAGTCAAAGTTTATAAAGCTTATTAAGTGATGAGTGTAATAATAATAATTCATAGACTATGGGAGTATACTATGCCTAATGTCTAATGATCGTAATACCGTGAGACCGTCGAGGATATCAAGACAGTTTAATTCCACTCCAAAAAACCAACTTTGTTGGGAAACGGGACAAAAACGAGTGCTGTACTCGATGTTTTTATCTGTCACTTATTGTTAAACAGTGTAAATGAGTCACAGCACTGGAAATATGTGGGTGCGATTAGGCCTGAAAAAAAAAATGAGTGAAATTGTGAAGTGCGAATATAAAACCATTAACGGCAATGAATATCATATTGAAAACATCGTCTGTTTCATGTCAAGAAAATAAAGAAAAGATAATAAATAATATAATTAAATATCATTCAACTCGATGTAAAAATGTTTTTAACATAAAAGTAGGTACAACAAGTAGGTAAATTTAGTTAGTGAAAAGTTAAAAAAAATTTAAAAATTGATCTTATAAATTAAAATATTCTAAAAACCTTTTAGGATTAGGGTATACTAAAAGGTGGATCATGGTAAATCAAGTAGAACCACTATATAATAGTCGTAGGTATCTTACCTGGGCCTGGGTCGCTGAACGGTACAAGAATGTAATCCTCTATTTCTGTATTACCAGGAGGATTTATAACAGAGCCTAAATTTGCTTTTAAGACATCTAATTCTTCGGTCATAGACCCAGAGGTATCTAAAACAATGGTGAAACTTTTAGAACAAAAAAACAGTTTTAATAAGGAGAAACCAACTAATAAGTGCTTAAAAAACATCTTGCAAGATATCAATGTGCAGCAAGACGAGTATCCTATTGCTTGTTTAGTATTTCAATACATTGTTGGCGTACATTTAAGGGGTAGGTTTAACACTTAACGGTATAAATAAATAATAATAACTTCACACATCTCACACACGGCCGTCTGATCCCAAACTAGGCAGAGCCTGTACTATGGTAACCAGACTGCTGATAAACATACTGATATATTTCTAAATACAGACATATTATAGATAAATTACACCCAGACACAGAATAATTTATCGTGCTCATCACACAATTATTTGTCCTGGGTGGGAATCGAACCCACGACCTCTGGTTTAGCAGTCAGGGTCACTAACCACTAGACCAACAGGCCAGTCAATTACATCTAAATTGTGCGATGTAAAACAAAATTCAAAGTTGAAAGTTACTTAAAAATTATTTTTTAAAGAAACCACTTTGTGAATAGTGACTTTATGCAATTTACAACGAATAAATTATATCTACTTATTATTGACTTATAAAATTAATATAAGTTTTTTATCAGTTCTATATCCTTAAAGTACCTAATGTGGTTGTAATGTCAATATCTCACAAGCAACAATACTTGCAATAACTTTCCCACACAGTTTCGAACGACCAACACCATGGGCATCTGTAGCTTTATCGTTTGTTTGTTATGGTTTCACACCTTAAGTACTCAATCGATCCTCATGATATTTTACATTTTTCATGATATTCCTCACTTGTGGTACAAAAAAGGATATAGGGTTCCTTTCACCCACGAAAATAGTACCCTCTTGAGGAGATCTTTGTATATAAAAGATAAAAAATGTGTAATAAAAAAAGCATAGGTATTTAAGATAAATATTCGTAGCATGCGTTGCAATGCCTCTTTTTGTATAGATTTTTTGGGCCGCCCTTTTTGGGAAACCCTTGCGGGATTCTCAGAACACCTTGCCAAAGTTTCATAACCATCTGATTAACGGTTTAGAAATGCATGGAGGACAAATATTGATAATAATAATAATAACGAGCAATGATTATTGACATCACCATTCCCCATGACGACAATCTCTTAAAAGCCGAAAAAGATAAAGAAATAAAATATTTGGACCTAGCCCACGAGATTTTCAACATGTGGGATGTGGATTCAGCAATCATTGTGCCGATAGTCATTTCGGCCCATGGGTTAGTTGCTAAGAGCCTCGACCAACACCTTCAGAGGCTCACGTTAGGCAGCTGGATTAAGAGCCTGATGCAGAAGGCAGTCCTCCTTGATACGGCACGCATAGTGAGGAGGTTTCTATCTTTGGAACCCTAACCACCGGTAGCTTGGTCCCTGTACCCGATACCGGTGGGACACTATTTTTTATATTTTTAAATATATTTTGTTTTTTTTTTAATTATAAGTGTATTTAAAAATGTAATTTATATGTATATAAAATAAATGAAGAGAATAATAATAATAATAAATCCACAATCTCACACACGGCCACCTGATCCCAAACTAGGCAGAGCCTGTACTATGGTAACCAGACTGCTGATAAACATACTTATATATTTCTAAATACATACATATTATAGACAGATTACACCCAGACACAGAACAAATGATCGTGCTCATCACACAATTATTTGTCCTGGGTGGGAATCGAACCGAATATTGATAACAAATTAAGATTGTATGATGTTTAATTTTATGCTTGACATTTACATTTATGTGAATTACTTAAAGAAAAGACAATACAAGCAGGATATTACTGATTAATAAGTACACACGTCTTAGCCTTAATTTGCAATAATGTAACAGCAATTATTTGCTTGATAACATTTAACCTATGTATTCATCGACAATCTAAGGGTCATTCTCCTAGCATGCACTAACACTAGTGTTGTTGAGTGTATTGGCGCGTGTATGTTGGTCACACTGAAAGGTTTTAGAATAGTAGTAAGAAAAGCAGCCGATGAAAATTTTATTTAACTTTCTAATTAGGAACTCTTTGGCATTTGGAGATGTCGGATCGGCTTGATGTACGAACACGATTTATATGACATATCTGCTCGCCGCACTCCGCTTTGACCTTCAGATATTAAAAAATTAGCGTAGGCATCAAAGAGTATACAAACACTACGTAGGCATAACTACCGTTCAAAGGGACGTTATGATAGGATAATAATTTATTATCTCAAATGCCTTTTAAGCTAGATAGATAAAACCAACGGGGGATTTTAGCTGATCTTCAAGAGCACATTATATTTCTTTTTTAATAGTTACTTAGTTATATTAAAAAAATATATATTTTAGTGTTCTTTATGAGCGACATTCACTAAAATAATATATGTTGTAATTCTTGATATTCAGTATTACACATAAAAAATTCGTTAGTAAAACTTAAAAAGAAAAAGGCAGTCACGGGCGGGACTGCTGACAGCAGTGAAAAGTTAAAACGACGTGTCACATTAGTATGAATAGCATGTCGGTGACGAACCCATAACTCTTGCCCCTTTTTGATTATCGTGTAGATAAACAAAAAGGATTGGTGAAGAAGATACTTGTATTCTATCTCATTCTCTCGCAGGCTAAATCCTATTTATGAATGTTTGTCTTTTTTTTAGTGTGAGTTTTTCGTTTCATCGAATTTCAAATCACAACGAGTTTCACTTCAATAATCGAAAATATAGCACCTAGTACAAGAAACGTGCTTTATATATATATAATACATAAGCTTTTATATATAAGCTTTTATGTCTAAGGAACACGAGCGACGCGGCGACGCACTATGGAAAATGGTAGAACAATGGCACATCAAAAATCGTTTTTACTAATATCGTTACTGGCACACTTTTGAAGTTTATTGATTAGTTTATGAGTTAAACTTTATTATAATGTAGTCATTTTACATAAATAACATTTAAAATATTTTTTTTTTAATACCATAAAGTTTATGGTTCTTATAGATTCCCAATTCAGGTCTAATGGATTTAATACATTCAAATTAATTTCTTGTAAAATTTTATGGGAATAGATATAAATTATTATACATTTCTAAAAAGCTCATTGTATGTAGATTTTAATACAACACTGCCGTTGTAAGTTTCGTGTTTCTATTTCCATGTAAAAAAATTGAACAATAAAATAAAGGAAAAAGTTTTTAATTTCACCGAGACTTTCGACAGTTACCGATGTCTCCCGGTGCTTTATATTTAATGTTGTTTGGTAGCCTAGATATTCATTAATAACATTTATAAAAACCAGCTGCGGATATGTGCGGTTTCCAAAGTTATAACGAAAAATGTGATAAAAGTCAGGAAACGGACAACTTTTATCTGTTGTGTTTCCAATGTAGACTATTTATTTGACTTGTTTGCGGTATGTTTTTATTTTAAATATTTATTATAATTGATAATGGGGCGTTTTATCTGTATTGCAGTAATTTTGTGGTAAAACTTCAATCAACAAAATGCACACTACCCTTATTTTTCAAACAGTATATTATAAAGAGTTGATATATTTATGTTGTTATCATAAAATCGTAGTTGTAACTAAACAGACGTTTAATTGTTACATATTTTTTCATAATGAGTACTACTTTCAAGTGTTCTAAGAGGAAGGAGGAGAAAGGATCTTGGAGGAGGAAGAGGAGGTCTTGAAGGAGGAAAAACACTTGAAGCACTATCAACAGTTTTAAAAGAAAATTATCATGTTTCTGAAGATAACGTGTGTTTCATTATCAGTGAATAATATTCAAAGGAATTCAATAAATTTGGCTGGCCTGTTGGTCTAGTGGTTAGTGACCCTGACTGCTGAGCCAGAAGTCGTGGGTTCGATTCCCATCTGAGTCTGGGTGTTCTTTGTGTCCGTTGTTTGTATGTTTGTAAAGTCCTCCGCGACACAGGAGTAATACCTAATGCGGGAGTTGGCTTTAAAAAAAAAAAAGAAAATCCAGTACTAATAGTAAAAATAATTTTTCATCAATATGAAGTAAATACCTACGCTTATCTGGTAAATGTTTTTTATGAGTATGTACCATCCGTTAAGATCAGTTCAGACACAGGAGTAATTCCTAATGCGGGAGTTGTCATTAAAAAAAAAAAGGAATAATATTATCCCATCCTTCAATAAACGATGGGCCGAAGCGTAACGGAAAAAGGATTTGTTTTTGAAAAAGAATATTAATTGAATGGATCCAGAATATTTAGTAACCTTACCAAACTCGGAAGACAAAACAATAAAATTGACTCCACGCCATCTACATCATCTGGAAAACGTGGAAGACCGTGTGTCTCTTATGGGGACTCGTCAGAATAAAGGTAGAAAAGAAAAAAATACTATACTACTTAGTGAATATGGATTTGAGCACGTCTAAAATGCGTATCTTCAGGGATCACGTTCAATAAGAGAAGGAACACGGCTTGTGGAAGCACTAAGGCTTGCTGATACTGTTGAAAAGACCTTATGTTTGAATCTCATGCGTAACGTAAGCCAGAGAAAAATGCTAATGGATCAAAAAGCCTTGAGTGTTTAAATTGATTTAGATGTAACGAAAGCACAATATTTGTATTTAAGGAATTTAACTAAAAAACAAAACTGTTTTATATACCCACCATATTATAAAATACAAGAAATCAAACAGACTTACTATAAAACATCTTCAGCAATGAAAATTCCAATACAAATGCAAAAAATATTGAATCTTCAAGATTTATTGGACCACACTGCTAGGATTTTAGCAATAGATTCGGTGTGTAAGAATAGATTGAGAAATTTACTTTTATACAGCAAATGGGGCTGTGATGGTTCATCTGGTCAAAGCCAGTACAAACAAAAGCTCAAAGAGGAGTCTGACCTTATTTCTGATGCAAATTTGTTTATTACTTCTTTGGTGCCTATCAAATTAATCGATGAGCTAACGGGCGCTATTGTCTGGCAATATCCAGTGCCTTCGTCTGTCCGTTTCTGTCGGCCTATATTAATAGAATTTTGCAAAGAAACGCTTGAAAAACTAAAGCTGTTGTGGAAGAAGTAAAGAACCAAATCATTTCTTTCGGCCCTCATCATTACATATTATAAAACAAAGTCCCCCGCCGCGTCTGTCGATCTGTCTGTCTGTTCGATAAACTGAAAAACTACTGAACAGATTTTCATGCGGTTTTCACTAATAGACAGAGTGATTCACGATAAAGATTTAGGTGTATAATTTGTACTCGTGCGAAGCCGGGGCGGGTTGCTAGTTATTTAATAAAGAAGGGGAATTAGTGAAGGTAAGGCTTGTCTAGTTCGTTTCGATTCTAAACAAGCATCACAGTGTGTGTTTTACAAGCAATACTAATCACAAGAGCGAAATAACTTAGCAAGAGTATGATTTCGATTTTTCAAGAAATGTGCAAAGGCTACGATTCCAGTTTTATAACTTCATGATATTTTATCGAATTAGGTTATCCTAACCAAACTCTATTAGGAGACAAGCAACAAAGTTATTTTTAGTAGGTAGTATAAGGAAACAAGATTATTTTTGAGAAATAACATTTATTGCACAGATCAAACCAAATGCTCAAAATGTCCTCCACCTGCAGGGGACGGGTTATCCATTACTTTTTACTTTTTACGACAGATCCTGTATACTACTCTATATTTGTGCAAAATTTCAATCGTCTTTATCGATTTGTCGACTGCTGATAAACATACTTATATATTTCTAAATACATACATATTATAGATAAATTACACCCAGACAGAACAAATGATCATGCTCATCACACAGTTATTTGTCCTGGGTGGAAATCGAACTCACGACCTCTGGCTCAGCAGGCAGGGTCACTAACCACTAGACCAACAGGCTAGTCAATTAATTTCAGTTGGAATGTTTTGAGTCTCAAAAA
Organism: Callimorpha dominula; assembly: GCA_949752705.1. Taxonomy (NCBI): domain Eukaryota; kingdom Metazoa; phylum Arthropoda; class Insecta; order Lepidoptera; family Erebidae; genus Callimorpha; species Callimorpha dominula. The sequence continues at coordinate 5,870,266 of OX457010.1, read as the reverse complement.
TGTTTTGACAATGTTCTGAGCAGGGCATAGAAGGCCGATATAGGGCTACCGTAACCTAAGGACGTTTGCAACTCCAAGAGACTCGTATGCGCGTTGCCGACCCTTTGGAAACCTGTAAATAAATAACTTACAAATGATAAATAATAAAATATGTTTACTACATGAAGCAACCAACTATGCGGTTGCTATTAGCATAATCTATTTTACTATGGAATGCGCTCCCTCCTGAGATTAGGATGTCCACCAGCAGAGATACGTTTAAAGCTAAGGTCCGTGAATTTTACAGGAAGCAGTTGGCAGAAATATCCTCATAACCTCACAACCATAGGTATATTTTGTATCTAAATATAGTATTTATTTAAATATATATTTATCTGTAAGTATTTATATATGTATGTGTTATGTATAATCAATTGTATTTCTATGTAAATTATAACTTTCTTCATGAAATGTCATTCTTATACACCTGCCATGTCCCTCTCACTGAACCACCCAAAGATTGACTGGTAGATAATGCCATGTGGCATTAAGTCCGCCTCGTGCAATGTAAACTGCAGGAAGTTTTAAATAATAAATAATAATCGCAGCAGTAAAGCTTCAAAAAAATGTTCTAATTTGGACTTCTTAATTTACTGGCATTAGAATAATAATTACAGTTTAATAAAACTAAAAAACCGGCTTTCTTAGCGAACTGAATTAAAGTAGAAAACGGTCACTATCCACCTCCTGGCTTACTCATGAGGCTATCTTTCCCAGCCCAATCTGTTGGACTCGTCAAAACAAATGAGCCACTGAAGAGTTTCGCTGACCACCTCGTGGCCCCTTTATTAGATCAGCTCCAAGATGTCAAATTATAGAACTGTCATATGAATAACATACCTATACATACATACAATGTGTGATTTGAGTACGACAATCAGAAATAAATTAAAATTGACTTCTTAGTTTTTACGTTGTAGGTACCTACCTAGTTAGTTCAAATTAAAATTCAATACTTATCTTTATTTCATTCAATTGCTTAACAATTATATGAAATAATAGAGATCAGCACACACACAGTCACTGCAACAATATGTTGATTTGTCAAACGTAAAGTAATAATAAAAAAAATGGATAACAGATATAACCGTCCGTTACCAAATGGTTGAAGCCTCGTGAGAAGAAATCGGATAAACAAACTCACGGCCACTCATTTAAATCACTAGATAGTTATAACAATATTTAATAAACGTCAATTCAAAGGTATGTAATAACTATTTTCTGATCAGTGGCGTACCTATACTTATACTATACTATTATAAATATTATCGCGATTAAGTTCCGAGTTATGTGTAACTCTAATATGTACCTTACTACTAAACCTAAACTTGTATACGTCCATCTCGGGAATCAATTCTCAAAAACTTTTACCCCTTTTTTTCGAAAGACAAACTTAACTTTTTGGTCGCGATGTACGACAAAGTGAACAATCTAACCGCAAAATATAAGTTTGTAATCACAAAAATTTTTTTTGTGTGAAATAACAACAAATTAACGACTTTTGGATTTTTCCTTCAATTGTGCTGTAAGACCTTGCTTTTTACCAATTTTCATGATTCTTCTCTGAAGATAGAGAGATGCGTCGCTTAGGCCTATCGTGGACAATTTTTCGTGCGTGCAGTGGTGTTCATCGATTTATAAGACGTTATCGCGTTAAAAAGTTGAAAATTAGGGTAAATTATTGTGCTTACAAGTTTTCGCGAAAATCTAAATTTGACCATATCTTTTTATCGTGTTGATTCAGGACCTTGATTTTTATACACCTATTAGGTACTATAGACCTCAGTGTCTGGTATAAATTTCAACTTGCTAAGTCCACCCGTTCCTGAGAAAATCGGTGGTGACACACGGACAGACAGACAGACAGACGGACAAGAGAGTGATCAGAGTTCCTTTTTTTACCTTTTGAGGTATGGAACCCTAAAAATTGATTTTCTGACTACAAACTTATATTTTGCGGATGGAAAGTTGACTTTGTCGTATATTGATGTATGAGAGAGTATTTTTAGGAATGTACAGCTAAGTTTGTCTTTCCAAAAAAATCTTCTATGTACTGTCTACATACAAGTTTGTTTGCTTACTGAACCCTCCGTGCGCGAGTTAGATTATTATTTGTCCGGTTTTATTTGCTACATTTTTACCTAACAATCAAAGATATGCAAAAGATATTTTAAGGCACTTATAAATAAAGTCATGTTATTAAACATTAGAAATTATTATAAAACAAGATAAGCTCTCTGAGACGGTCGTTATTCTAGGGTTTATAGAAGAAAAAAAAATTGGTGGCAACTACTATGATTAAGTCACCAGCAACGCAAGTCAGTAAAGCAAACAAAAAAATGTTACTGATATCAGATTAGGTTACAGGAAGTAACAACGTGCAAATCGTATTCGAGTCGTCTCTGCTTATCTGCCTAACTAGCAGTATCCAGTGGCAGCAGCCAGTGGGCAGTGTCCAACATGACTTGTTGGAGATCGTACTATGTAGCGTTCATTTATTGTGTAGTTATACAGATATGTATAGTTTACAGTCAAGATATTAGAAAAAGTAGCTTAACATTCGTTATCGACGACTCCGGATCAATGACAGATGAAATAGAGCAAGTAAAGGAAAGTGTTGACTCTATTTTCGAAACTGTGATGACGTCAAATGTATCACAAATAGAAAATTTCGTTTTAGTTACTTTTAACGATCCAGGTATGTGCAACAGTTGATCGCTATAAGTGACCAACTATCAAATCATTATTTTAATGACGTTATACAATCTCAGTTTTATTAAACTTCTACAGTAATACCAACAGTCACATTAGTGTCTACATTGTGTAAAGATAAAAATAATAGCTTGAACGGAACGGAGCTTGAGTGGAGAATCCCTGTTGTATATGTGCATTATTACATATATTACATATACCCATATATTATTTTTACATTATGTATTTATTTATATTATTTAAGTATACGAGGGGTGATTTAAAATCTATATCTATACTTATAATAAATCTGTAGCGGGATGAATTCTATACATTGAATATATTTAAAAAAAATCGACTGAGGGGTATTAAAATATCGATACTGATGCCGAATATGCGATTCAAACAATTTTTGTTTGTCTGTCTGTCTGTTTGTATGTTCTCGATAAACTTAGAAGTTACTGAAGGGATATGCTTGAAACTTAGTATGATAATAGTTTGAGTGCCTGCGCAGGTTATAGGGTACTTTTTATCCCGGGTTAAACTTTGGTTCCCACAGGAAAATCAATGAAAGCTGTAATAACATTGTAACGTTAGTAGAATGTAGAAACTTATTACGAATTAAATTACAGCGAGCTTTTAGCTTATCTGGTATGGAGTACGAATTCTACTAGGTTAGGTGCCGGATCGAGTCCCTCTTTGACACTCTTTTCTTTTTTTGCACTTTTTTAATATTTAAACTAATTTTCTTTTTGAAATTAGGTATCGTTTTTAACCGACGAAAAAAAGGAGGTTCTTAATTCGACCGTTTATCTACATATTTCTTTTTTTTTATGTATGTTCAGCCCTCTTCGATATTTTTGAACCGATTTTGATTATTCTTTTTTGTTAGATAGGGTATACCTCAAGGGTGGTCCCCTGTCAAGGAAGTCAGGATCTGATGATGGAATTCTGATACAATTGAGAGAAACCCTCTAAAATTATAGAAACGAATAGTGTTTCTGTTTACTTTTCATTACTTTATCAGGTATTCGCGTTTAGAAATCATCACATCATGTAGCCGAGCTGATGATGAAAAAAAATAGCTGGTTCTTAACTATGCCAACGAGCAATTTTTCCTCTCGCAGCCATTAAGTTTATAAATAAGTTTCAGGGCATTAATAATACATGCAACATACAACCTAAGTATGTACATTCTACTAACGTTACAATGTTATTACAGCTTTCATTGTTTTCCCTGTGGGAACCAAAGTTTAACCCGGGATAAAAAGTACCCTATAACCTGCGCAGGCACTCAAACTATTATGATACTAAGTTTCAAGCATATCCCTTCAGTAACTTCTTAGTTTATCGTGAACATACAAACAGACAGACAGACAGACAGACAAAAATTGTTTGAATCGCATATTCGGCATCAATATCGATATCTTAATACCCCTCAGTCGATTTTTTAAAGTATATTCATTGTACAGAATTCTTCCCGCTACAGATTTATTATAAGTATAGATAAATAATACACCCAGACATAGAATAATTCGTCCTGGGTGGAAATCAAACCCACGTTCTCTGGCTCAGCCGTCAGGGTCACTAACCACTAGACCATCAGGCCAGTCCAGTAAATATACATATATTTATAAATAGAGTTATAGAAAAAGAAGATGAAACTTTTAAACTTTTGCGTTCCATGATAATGTAATTATGTCAAATCAAATCAATCTTTATTTGCCAACCAAATGTTCATAAATGGTTTTATTACATAAAATTGTCGCAACTTAGTAGCCTTTTACGGGCATTGCAAATTTGAGAGAAAGTTTATAGAAAAGATTATTAAAGCAAGCATTATAGAAAATTACATTAATAAATCAATAATATAATATATGCAGTATGATTATTGAAAAATTATTAAATTATGCAAATGTTGACGGGAATTCACGCGGTCACGTGTTTAAAATATTATAGGTACAGGCCTGTGATCACGGCCACGACCACGGCAAAGCAAAGGTATGTCATATACCTTTTAAATACGTGATCGCGTTGATTCCCGTCAACATGATTATATTAGAATAGAAAAGAATTTTTATTTAAAGCATCTATGAATTAGTTGTTAGTTTAACTTAACACTTTGTTAGTATTACAGTATTTTACTATACTAAATGCATGGCAGACACTATCGCCAAAAAAATTACATCTAAGCTGAAATATTAACATGTAACCGGTAAAGATTTTTTTACACTTTCAGACCATTTATTTTCCGTTCAGTTACAGTAGTGTGAAATCTTCTGTTACACCGTGACTAAGCAAAGCTCAGAAGCAAACATTTATCTCTTAGGTATACCGAGGGGGGCCACAGTTTCTAGGAAGCAGCACTGACTGACTGACTACAGCAAGAGTCTCCCAATTGGTTGGACGAATCGAGATGTTAGGTCGTCACAGTTGTTTTATGACGATTTTCTGCCAGGAAAACAACCCTCGTGCAAGGAGTAGGTGACGGTGTGGATTCGGTAGAAAAACTTCCAGGTGGAACCTTTTCACTCGCGCTCTCATGCGTACGCTAAGAGTGGCCGTGGGTGTATGAGACAAGTTTTATGTCCTTCACCCGAAGCAGAGTCTCCCGTGAAGAGGGTGTCTGGACATCGCCCAGTTGCCGTCCGCTAACCATCGCTGGATGGATCATAGGAGGCAAAACGTCGCCGTACCGACGGTCAACTCATAAACGGTGCTGTAAGGCACACCGTGTGGTTTTAGTTAGTTTAAGCCTGATATACGGCCTCACCAATAGCCCGGTGAGGTGAGCTTCCACACGAAAAACAAATGAGTAATGTTACCACGGCCAAATTACGTCGTTATTTCACGTAAGCAACCAAAACAACCTTTTTTGTACGCTCCAGGTTGTTTCACCAAACCTGTGAAAAATATTTAGATGAAAATAATATAAATAAGTCCTCATTTCTGAGATTTCTCTGGCGCTGTAATTACACATATGCTCACCTATACTTAAAAATGGTGTCTACGAAGAAAATATATTATGACTTGGTATAAACATTTGGGGAACCTCTTAGTCTCCATATTCTACAGATGCAACCTGGTGGTTTAAGATTGGTACGAAAAAGCAGCGACAAGATGACATTTCCAGGACAAATCTCGAATTGTGATGATAGATAGAGACGAGGATGACCTGTATGACTCACTTTGATACCGAGACAAAACAACAATCGATAGCTTAGAAGAAAAGTAAACCAATACCAAGAAATAAAAAGCTCAAGCTCTACCAATAAGCAATAATAATGATTCAACTTTAAAAAGAGAGTCACTATAACTGGCTCAAATTATACAGACCAAATTAGAAAATTGTTAAAATCACAGAAAAAGCTGAGACAAACTGCGAGCAATGCTACTGTTTGTTACAGAGACAATGCACAAAGCCTAAGTTGCAGTGGCTACCATTCGATTAACAGTGTTCGTTTCCACAAGGGCAATGAGATTCTTATGATCAAAATTCTTTAAAAGTTGTTGAAAAATTAAAATAATTTAAAGTTATTAATGTTGTGTTACAAAATTATTCATTATCACTTCGGATCAGCCCTTCATGTATTTACACATTCTTTGATCAAGGTAAATGAGATTGATATAAAACTGTTTACTGCAATCCAGCGACGAGCGAGCCAGCAATGTTGGGAAAAGAATTATATTACAATGGCTGGATTTTTGATATAGTATTTCCTATTGAATGTAGAGGGATGCACTAAGTCCGCCACCTAGGAGCAGTTGCGTTTACTAGTGCGCATCCACTTCCGGTAGATAAAAATACCTGATCTTAAAATCATTTTAAGACATTTATTTTCTTTTGCATTCATTTTTATGCCTTTTTAGTAATATTAATTCACAATTGCTGGACATTTTTGCCGTTGCTAAGCCTTTGTAAGACAAAATCGTAGTAAGTGAAAAAATATTATACCTACCTTTTAAGAAAGCTGAAAGTTATATAATGTTATAGTTCTATAATCGAAAAATGTCATATTAATTTGCCAGACGGAAATTAAGTTGTTTAATATGAACCAGACAGATTAAAGTTGCGAACAAGAAATCATTTAAAGAAACAAAAACCCCTAAATACTCGGTTGTTTAATAGGAGCCAGACACATTAAAGCTTCGAACAAGAAATCATTTTAAGAAACAAAACCCCGAAATACTCGGTTGTTTAATAGGAGCCAGACACATTAAAGCTTCGAACAAGAAATCATTTAAAGAAACAAAACCCCGAAATACTCGGTTGTTTAATAGGAGCCAGATACATTAAAGCTTCGAACAAGAAATCATTTAAAGAAACAAAAACCCAAAATACTAAATACTAAACATATAGTTGTTTATATTTTTGTAATCATTCTTTACAAGCCTTTATTTCGATATCCCACTCGATAGGTATTGAAGAAAAAAAAGTTGAACATACATTTTGTCACAAAAAATCCACCATTTTGATTTTTTATCATTTTAATATATCCATGACACTCACGAATCTAACGACATACAATTAATAAAAAATGGTTCAACCATTTCATAGTTACTAGGGAACATAGGGACGGAGAAAATACATACAGGACAAACAAATGCCCTCTCTTTTGGTTTCACCGCAGTCGAGTAAAAGACAGGATATTTAGGAGTTGTTACAAATCCCACTGAGAGCACCAGAAAAAGAGAGACAGAGAAGAGAAATATTGAAATGGCTCTGACTTGTACAGAAGTTTATTTATGCCCGGTTTCTATATTCAAGAAACGATTCGTTTTGCTTACGGGCCGTAAAATTTCGACGACGACGACGACGAAAATTTTACCGTCCGTAAACCAGGGGGTCAACTCTAATTCATTAAGTTTTAAATACTTTGTTTTATGTTATTGTTGTTGTTTTATATACATACTGGACGCCAGTAGTTTATTGTAACTGTTTTTGCAATAATTACAATCTTTTATTTAACTTGCAATGTTTGTTCGGGTCAAATCTTTTAACTCAATTTTAAAGCAGTTGTCCTTGACCGTTAAGTATATCAAATTTCAAATTCTTAGGAATAAGCGGAAATTTCTTTAAAAATGGTACAGAGAACTTAGACAAATGAATCGGTCTGGCTCTTAATTAAACGATCGTAATTCTATCTTTGTAAACTGAGCACCTTAGGAATTAAGGGAGCAGGTCAGGATCGTGGTTACTCAAATTGCCTATTGTCGGGAAGTCCGAGCCGAGTCTGATGATTTCAATACCAGGTAGTTTACCTGCAGGAAGTGGAAACCGTTCCGAGGTGCCAGACTTAGTGCATCCCTCGCTATATTCAAAACGGAATAATATATAAGAAAATCAGCCGTTATAAAAGTCTTTCTCAAAAACGTTGTTAGCTCTTGTATCATTAAATGTCTCTTTTAAACTTTAGCGTTCCATGATAATATAATTATGTTGATCAGTGTAACCTGGTTGAAACTTCAGGCAAATCAAAGGTATGTAGTAGGTAATACCTTTTAAATACGTGATCGCGTTAATTCCCGTCAACATAATTAGATGATCCAAGTCTCGTTTCCTATAACGAAAAAGGCTCTTTTTTTGTTTTGCTATTTATTAAAAAAACTGCTTTAAATAGTGAAAAAACACGCATTTTTTGAAAATAAAACAGATACGACAATACGTCCTTTGTAAAAAATAGTTGCAACATTATTTTTCTATTACGGAGATATATTTTAAAGAGACACAGCCTCAGATCATAGAATCGATTAGCTTTGCCTTTTAGATCGAAATGTATGAAAACCGCTGATTAAATGATTAAAAAGAAATAGTACGATGATTTAGATATTAGACAATGCCGTGGCCAATCTTATGATAATGGATCCAATATGGCTGGCACCTATAACGGAGTGCAAGCCAGGATTGCAGAAAGGAATGAGCTGGCCGAGTTTGTACCGTGTTTGACTCACTCCCTAAATTTTGCCGGTCTCCATTCTGCATCATCATGCCCGGAAGCAATAAACCTCTTTGCAGTTATTTAAAAACTATATTGTTTTTTGTCGGCTCTATTACTCGATGGATTACTATGAAAAAATATGTTACAACAAATTTAAAAGGAAGCAGTCAGACGAGATGGTTGACGAAATATGTCGCTGTGAAAGCAATGTTAAATAATTTGCGAGAAGTTGCAGAATCCTTGAACTTCTCATGCTCCGGAAGCAAAGTACGAGGCATATCATCTCTTAAATGCTATAAAGAATTTTATATTCTGAACTTAACGATTGGGGAAATATTCTCCGTGAAATCAATCGAATTAATATCAAAATTCAAAAAGAAGATATAATATTTGCGCGTTCCATCTCTTTAATGGATGGATTGATGAAAACATTGCAAAAAATGAGAGAAAATTCAATTGAGTATTGGATAGAAGTGGCTAAAGAAATTGCGGGAAAAATTGGCGTTAAGCCTAATTAACCAAATAAACGAATTCCGAGGTGCAAAAAACAATTTGATGAGATGTGTGATGACGAACTACCAACACTTCAACCTGTTCAACTCTTTTCTAAGGCAACAATGATGGTATTTGATAGAATATTATCTGAAATTAAAAAGAGGGTTGATAGTGCTACCATATTGAATTTGAATTTTGCATTTCTCAATGAAAGTTAAATTCTGTAGAGAACTATATATTTTTAAAGAGCATGCTCCACTTTTATTTTTAGATATAAAAAAGCTAGCACTATCAATCTCTTGTAACAAATCTATAAGCATGATTTGCAGGATGCTTTTCCTAATATTTGTATTGCTCTGCAAATATACTGTACGCTTCCTACTGCATCCGCAAGCTGCGGGCAAGTTTTAGCAAACTAAAACTTATTAATAATTGTCTACGATCATCGATGAGCCAGGAACGTTTATCGCGTCTCGCAATATTGGCAATAGAAAATAAAACTGCTTATGAAATCAAATGACAAGGCCATAGATTTGTTTGCAGAACAAAAGACCCGAAAAGTAAAATTGTGATTTTAATTGGCACATTAAAATCACAATTTTACTCTTCTTCTATAATAATTATATTTAACCTCACGTTTTATTTCAGACCCAATCCTGTCCTATCTTTTTTTAAATATATATCCATGTATTGTTAGAAAAAATATAGGCGGGTGAGGGCGGCATTTTTCAGTTTTTGCCCTGCCTCAAAAAAAAATCAAGATCTGGGGTTACACTTGAAAATTAAGAAGACTTGAGGAGAAAACTTACCTACTATTTATTTGATCTTTGATTAATTATTTAAGTTTCGCCATTAATTTCTAAAAAAATCAATAAAAGCATTTGGTTAAAGATACAAAATTTTATTTTTATGACCTCTATAATACTGATTGCAATTAAGGATATATTTTTTTATGAACTAGTTCGACTAAATCATTTACAGCAAAATGGCAATTGTTTATATTTGAGTTATAGCAGATCCGCCTCATCAAAATTTATATCTGATACAACATTTCTGCTGCTCGACATTGAAACATTGACTGCTGTGACTAGTACAAAATCAATGAAATAATAACATTAGGACAACATTAACATTATTCCAGTTAAATGTATCAAGTAAGACGAATAGAAATAAGTTGTGAATTTCAACTTTCTATCTTTATAAATTTACGTGTCATTTATTTTTGTAATAGTTTTGTTGCAGTGGATATTTCGATATACAACAACATCGCTTTTTACCGTCGACATAAACATTAAGTAGACTAAATCAATCATTTAGTCTAAACTTGTAATACACTAAGCTTTCAATTATATATTTAACACATGTTGAATGTATTTAATTTAATTTCAGATTATATTTTACACACTGTTACCACAAGCCAGAAAGAATTTAAGGCAGCTGCTGATCTAGTACATGTACGTGGTGGAATTCCAGAATGTCCGGAAAAGGCTATGACAGGCATTAAAGTAGCAATTGAAAACAGTCTACCTCTATCTACTTTATATGTTTTCACTGACGCATCAGCAAAAGATTTCAAAATGTTTGAAGAAGTTAAGAGTATGTCAAAAAAAAAACAAATACAGGTAATTTAAGCTTTTGATCTGATCGTGCACAGCGGGATATTGGGTTAAATCCTACCCGCATTGCCTCTGGTGTTACTCCTGCACACGAGCAGGTAAGAGTAATAATATCAAAGGAGTAAAAATATTTAACATGCGCCTTGTCGATTGTTGTTGATTGATGTTGATTGATTCTAGCTACCTTTCCGTTTGAGTAGTTGCATTATGTTTATTGACTTTTACACAGTCAGACGTTGATGAAACAAACCTTTGGAAGGGGATGCTTTTCTATTGTTCACACAGCATTCAAAACGACCACAAAATACTCCTCTAACTTAGTTTTAACTAGATAATTGCGATTCAGGTTCTTATTTAGTATTATTAAGATCCTTAATAAGGTATCTACTTGAAATAAATAAATTAAAACTGAAACTAGAACAGGCAGATCTAGAAGATGTACATGTAAATTATAATAACTTTATTTGTTTTCTTTAAACATACTCATAGTTATCACATTATTAATGCACATAAAAACAGCACGTACACTAGAATGATTGACCAATGACCCCCATGATACGAATATCCTGTGTTATGGAAGTCATCAATCCGTCCGCAATGTGTTCATGTATGTTTGTAAAAATGTGAGGGAGCATGTATAACTCCCTCATATTCCTGTATCGCGGGGACAAAGAAGACCCAGACTCGGGACAACTATTTGTGAATCACACAAATTTTTGCGTCCGTCCGTCCGTCAAAACCGTTGCGCCATCCGTACATATACGTATAATAAAATATTAAAGATTTAAAAGTCAAATGGCATGTAATTTAATCAGATCTTCTGTTTCATTATAATTTAGTGTTAGAAGGTACTGTTTGATTCGATCTTTGCAGTAGTGTAAACTTAAAGAGTCTAATGTCTACGTGCAAATGTTGTATGTGTGAATTTTGGAAAATGCCGGATTTGATCTCCTTCTTTTACTTGGGCTATTAGTGTTTAGGGGGAGGGTTACGTGCTTGCGCAAGGTGGTGCGATGAACCAAAAGCTGTCTGACCGTAAGCCCACCATAGTCCAGTCCAGGTATAGCTGCTTGGTAGGGTAACGGAAGGGCTTGTTATGGAGTACTTTTATTACAGCTCGTTGTGCTCTTTCAGCTTCAATGATGACAGTTTTTGCTGCTCCTCCCCATGCACTTTTACAGTAGCTTGTAATCGATTCACATAGAGCACTATACACCAAGTTCATTATCTTAACATTAGCCGAAGTTCTTAACTTCTTAAAGATGAATATAAGTTTCCTAATGCGTGAAGACAACGATTGTATGTGGTATTTCCAGGACAGGCAGGAGTCCAGTTGCAGTTCTAAATACTACACCACCGAGGCTCTGGCCACGGTGGGACATGAACAATTATACGTCTAAAGATTGAGATTAAAACACTGATTAGGGGTTTAATCTAAAAAAAAAGCGATTCTTATACCGGTAGCAAGATTAGTAGTTTCATCCTTAACACGAATTTTTCCAGGTCACTTTTATGCTAACTGGTACTTGTGGCTCAAGGAAAGATAGAAAGTACCAAGTATACCATCAACTAGCGAAAGCTACAAATGGAGAAGTTTTTAACTTGATAAAAACTGATATCGCAGATGTAAGATTTATTTTATCAAATTGTTTTTATTACAGCTGTAATTTATTTAATCAAGAAATCTGAATCAATCAATATACCTATATAAAAAAATAATTGCCGCTTCTCAGTTTTATACATACTTAATCAATCTTTAAGGTTTTTATTATTTAGTTCTAATATCTCATAAATCTAAATTGTAATACCAATTCATCTTGAAACTCACAGATATTAGAATACGTGAAGGAAAATATCAAAGGTAGAAGTGACATTATTGAATCCAAAAAATTTCCGCCCGGATATGGTAATAAATTTAATGTAAGTACAATAATGTAAGCTTCATTTAACAATTAGCTAGATATTGCCTGGCCGTCGTAATTCAGCCGTTTTGAATGTCTTGTATCATTTCAATGACCAGTATAACTTGAAAAGTCATTGTACTTTTGTACCATGACAAGTCACCTACTCGGCTCTTATAGCTTTATGCAGCTACATTTTATATTGTTTTAAAATTTTGGCTTTCTGCACTTCTTCTACATATTAAATTAAAGTACCTATTCAAATTATATATATGTGTATGTACCGGCATGATAGAGGTCGTAATTATGCACCGATTGCCTGCTGCGGGCTCGGTTTTTTTTTATTAATCTAGAAGATGAAGAATTTTACTGGATAGCACTTTTTAGGTTTTATTTATGGTTTAAGATGTAAACATGTACAATTTTAACACTGTAACAACTTTTTGCTGCCGAGAAACTTAATGTTTAAAATATAAGCCGTGACAGTACGAGGGCTTTGATTTTTTTCATTTTATTCGGATTACACGTGCTGCAGAGACTAAGTTCTTACTTAGTCTCGACCTCTCTACCGTACGTAAACTCAAGCTTCCGATTTTTAGATCAATTTATTTAATACGTCGAATTAATATGTATGTAATATTATTCATTAGACGTAATATATGAATACACATTATTCATTAGACGTTATATATGAATACACAGGGTGTATATTCATAAAAAGGAAGAAAATCCATGAAAACTAACTTCCATATAACGATGTATACAAATCAAATTGACCGTAACGAAACAACTCTATAGGTATAACTATTTAACAATGCATTAAAATAATTTCAGTACTCGGTTGATAGTAAACTGAATGATATAATCATCTCTGTTACTGGACTGAAACCAAAAATCAAAGTCATTGATTCAGAAGGAAAAAAGGTTGACATAAAACATATCGTCAACAAAGATGAAATAGCAGTAAGTTCTATTCTATATCAATATATTATTCACAATTATTACTGTTAAAGAATATTTGTGGACACACAGACATTTTGTTTTAATAATTTATTTGAAAAATGTCCAGATCGTGAAAGTAACTGACCTGAAGCCTGGTGTGTATTTAGCTGATGTTGGAAGTACATCGGATACATATGTGAAAGTCATGGGAAAGACTACTGTTAATTTCTATTATGGGTTTTCTCCGTTCGAGACAGACTCGTTGAACGACACTGCGATTAGACCCGGTGCAGGTGAGTCATCGTTTGCTTTAGGGTTTATCAAAAGGTAACACACTAGTGAAGAAAGACATTTTTTAAAGAACGTAGTTGCCAAAAATACTCGTGACTCCACGTGATTGTAAGCGGTTACCGATGTCTATAAAAATTCGCAACATTATCTCACATACGAGTACATATGCATAGTCAAACCTATCTTCCGTGGATTTTTCCCCATCTTACTAATTTACTTTTCGTTCTACCTTTTGTCCACGGCTTCACTTACTTAAAAGTTATTATTCTACCCCTAGCAAACAGTACTTTTTTCTGGACTTGAACGTGTATGGAAAATTTAATGATGATCGGCTGGCGTGAAAGCGTAAGAAACGAACAATGGAAACCACCATTGGCATTTTTATTTTTTTTGCTCTCACAAAGTTAATTTCAAAATACCATGACAATAATACACGGCTATGTAGATTCTGAATATGTGATAATAGTGCGAAATAGAACCGACATCTCGTCCACTATCCTAGGGTAGGTTAGGTTTTCACGGGCAATTTTCTGCAACTCCACGACGAGCCACGTATTTCGCGTTCGATCCTAGGGTATCCCCTATCCTGCGATTTATCGTAAGTTATACACCCTTATCTGTTTTCGTTAATCTAAAGCAAATGAGCAAATCCTTTATTAGCGAAACTGTTAACTATTAAAAATAAATAATGCATAATCACGAGTTATTTTTTATTTATTATCTTATTTTGACTAATTTATTGGACTTCGTTTATGAAATACCTGTTTCGTATTTATGTCTGTAAAAAACCACTAGACTACACAAAGCCTAAATCATAAGGGATATTTTGTTACTACTGTATTTTGTGTTTCTTACCAGCGTTTCACTTGTACCAAACCTGTTCTAAATTTTTGGTATACTCTATACTAAAACAACAACCAAAACTAAATAATGTACGACGAAATCAGAATGTCTAACTGCGGAGGCGAACCACTTGGAGTGGCGGAGTTCCTAAGATATGGTTGAGTTTCGTGATTACGGACTTATCTAATATACTCGTACTGGTTGTCATTACTGTCATCCAAACTCAAATAGTTCTCATATAAATATAACAATAAACACCTACATGGTACTTTGCATATTTGCATTTTTTTTCCAATTTAGACCTTGATCGATCCTTGATTTGATCCTTCAGAGTATGTGGCACTGTCTAGTTGTATCAGAACTAATAAGCCTGTAAGTATCAGTAAGTGTAAAGTGCCTGCAAATATCTATTTACAAAAATAAATACTGTCGGTGTTGTCACCGGTTAGTCGTGATACCCTTGTGGGTATCACGACTAACCCTAATTTTTTTAAATATGAAATTATTATTTTTTGTCTAGATGGGGATTCGTACTTATCAATAAAGTTACAAGGGGACGGAGTAAAACTTCAAACAGTCAAAATATTTGATATGGACGGTAATATCTTGGAAGAACTACCATTACGATTAATCGATGAGAAAGAAAGATTTTATGCGACAAAACCATTTCAACCACCTAGCGTAGCGTTTCAACTTTCGGTAAGTGCAATCATAATACAGAGCATTAAAACACTTACACCTGGATGTGTACGTTTTTAATTGCTTTAAAGTGTTTTATATGAGAACCTTTATTTACTTTAATTAATAAATAATTTGCGGTAATGATTGTCCATTACCGCAAATTATTTATTTATTAAAGTTATTATGAGGTTCCAGTGGGGTGATCCCTCCCCGAGAGGGCCTCAGGTATAGCCTAGAAAGGTAAGGTAGACCACCTGTCCAAAAACCGTTGTTTTAGAGATGTTTTATTCTTTGCAAACCGGTTTGAATAACCTGTTAAACTTGTGATGTTGTTACTTATAGGTGTTTGGTTATGTGGAAGAAGATAAAAAACTTATCAAGCGAACTTCTGCACTTCCGATTGAGCGAAAAAACGTAGAACATGGTAAGATATTTTCTCTCTCTCTCTCTCTTTTTAACATTTTTCTCAACAACTTGAGCTTTTAAATCTAGTTTAGTTTACTTAAAAGTAGTAGCAACATCTATGCGCACGGAATTGTGCAAGTTTTAGAGCCCAAGGTGCTCCAGTTCCATATTTACACCAACCATTTCGAGCCATTTTCAGACTCCCTATAACTCAAGATCGGATAAACCTATTGAAATGAAATTTTGTAATTGCTGTAAGTGCTTTCTTACTTACTATACCATATAACAAATTTCAAAACTCAAACTTTAATAGTTTACTGGAAATGAACGTGTGAACACAATAAGTTATGGAGGTGACCAACGGACTGACAGATCATCAAGAATCGAATTGTCCACTTTTAGGCCACTAAGATACATGAAACTTGTTACAGGGCTAGGGCTATCAAAATGATAAGGGATATTTTTTAAAACCCGGAAATTGGATCGAGTTTATTAATTTTTTGTTTTAATATATCTATTTATACTTTGTCACATGGTTGAACTAGACTCTTAATTCTGATCTTTTTTCTTTTTTTGTTGATAAAAAAATTAAGAAGTTAAAGAAGTTCCTATTATTGTTTTTGATCTGATTTATGTGACCTTGTATTCTAGTGTTGTTTTAATTATGTATCTGTATTAATTTTCAACTATAAAACTTTTACAAATAAAGTCCGAAAAGGTTACAACTCTTTAATTAATACATCTCATTTATTTCAATAAGATTTAAAAAAATGCTTGAATGAATAATAATATTTTGTTCATTTATGTACAAATTACACTAATGTAGATAAATCCAGCTAAAAAGCACTAAAGCATTGTTGGCGATGCGATTGTAAAGTAAAAAAATAAGTAAAACTTAGTTATTCATCAATTCAAACTATTTATTAAAAACATCTATAAAATTACAAGCATGATTATGTTTTTTTAAATATAGTAATATTTTAAATTTTTAACGTATAAAAGTACGTAAAAACATACGCAGTGTCAGAAAAGGAACAACAACTGACCACAAATAACAACATGAAATTTAAGCGGCGGTAGCGTAATAGCTAAGACGTGGGACTTTCAATCCAGTGTTTGCGGGTTCGAACCCCACCCACTGCACTTCCAACGTAAACCCACTGCTTTCATAAGCATTTAGCTTAGCTGGAGGTTCTAACAAGAACACCAGTAACGTGTGACCCACATTGCTAGTATTCTTTTCTAAGAATAAAATGTTATAAAAGTAAAATTTTAATAAGTAATTTTTACTTCAACACTAAGTTTTTCTGAAATAAAATCTAGTACTGTTAATTAATTATAAATAAAATATATGTTACAGAAACTGCAGTAAATGTGGCCCCCTCAGCAACAATTAAAGAAGGGCCAAAAATTTTCGTAGACTACAGATCGCCTTTGAAGCTAAAATGTAAAGTGCACGGATATCCAAAACCTGATATAACCTGGCAAGAAAAGGGCTCTGGAGTGATTATACCATCTAACGTAAGATTTTCAAATTGTCGCAGTGAGATTTAAAATATCTCGTGAAAGCTTAAAATATAAAATGTAACATCTAATATAATGCTTCAAAAAAAGCGTGTTTCTTTAAAAAAATACTTGAAGTATATATCTTTATATAGTTGCCAATTTTATTGTCAACTAATTTACTTTTATTATAAAAATCTATATATATAAAAATCTATTTACATCTGAAATCTGACAAAATTATAATCAAATTCAAGTGCTCCCCCAACAAATTTTGATAAAATTATCGTGTTATTCACCGAAGACACAAGATTGATGTGTATACATACGGGGATCACACTGAAAGGCTTTAGAAAATAAAAAACGGAATGATATAGAAGCCTGTTAATATTTTTATTAAATTTCGAAGTAGTCTCCGTTCCTTTCTAAGCACGTCGCATGCAATGGAACCATTGACTGAAGCAGTGAGCCCACTCTTCTTTAGGGATCTCTTCCACGCCTTTTTCAAATGCACTGCATCTTCAGGGTTTATAAAACGATTCCTCTAAGTTTATCTTTTATTGTTGGAAATAAATAATAGTCACAAGTCGGGAAGATCGGGACTGTAAGGAGGATGACTCACTAGCTCCACACCTTCAATAGACAAATATTTGATAATCCGTTTGACGGAGTGAGCTGGAGCGTTGTCGTTGTGGAGGAGGATCCTGCTTTTTGGGCGCTGCTGTCTAACATTTTCCAAGACAATTGGTAGACTGACATACCAATCTGCAGTAACAGTCCTTTTATCTTCTAGAATGATTGTTGCAAAATGACGTCCGTTCAAAGAATGAGGCAATCATATTTTTAAAGGCTTCACTTGTATGTTTGTTTGTAAGTTTGTTTATAACCGACTCCTTAGGGCGCGATTTTGATCCACTTAAAACGGCCAGATTTCATTCAAATTCAACGATAATGCAATAATTCGATTAAAAAAAATAGTTTAAAAAAACTAAAATAACACGCTTTTATAGAAAATTCTACTTAAAAATAGAAAATAAATTTTAATAAATTTGGATTAAGAATAGTGTAAATAAGAAATAATAAATCAAAGCGTGGGGTGCATGCATAGTGTCATTAGTTATAAACATTTTATTGACACTATAGCACCCCACGCTTTTCTCCAATAATATACATTTATTTCTAATTTACACTATTCTTAATCCAAATTTATTAAAATTTGTTTTCTATTTTTAAGTTGGATTTTCTATAAAAGCATGTTTTTTAATTTTTTTTTAAACTATTATTTATTCCCTTAACTTCTGCCCTTCTTTACTTTTATCGGCAAAACTTCGAATGGAAACATCCATTGTGCACATTGTCTTTTGCTTTCGGGTTCGTAACAATATATCCAGCTTTCATCACTTGGGACGATGTCAAATACAGCATTCGAGTCACCTCCGTCATACTTTTTGAGCATTGAGCGGCACCAATCCAAACGACGGCGTATTTATCTTCCGTCAAATTATGAGGTATCCATCTAGTACAAAGCTGTCTGATGCCTAAATGTTAATGTAAGACTTTTTGCACTTGACTCATACCAATGCCTAAAGCTGCCAGAATGTGTTGATATGTCACCCTTCTATCAGCTTCTCTCCGCCGCACAGCACTCGCGTTATCTTCAGTAGTCGCCGTAGAAGGACGTCCTTCTTGAGAATCGTCAGTGAGTTTGCTTCGACCACATTTAAACTCATTAAACCAGTTGTAAACAGTGGCACGAGATGAGGCTTTGTAATGAAATGCCAATCGAAATATATCGTAATATTGTTTTTGAGTCGTAATAAATCATTGAGCAAAAATTTTCTCTAACCAAATCCATTTCGATGCACGATATATTTAAATTGCCGCCAATTTGTAAAAACAAATGACATATGAAATCATTAAACATCTACAGATTCCCAAAGAGTTCCTAATTCAAAATTTAAAAAAAAATTTCATCGGCTGCTTTTCTTACTGGTCTATTCAAAAAACTTTCAGTGTGGCCCACGTAATGGTTATGTTTTTCATTAAAGAAACCCTAACAATAAACGGATGCGGTGTTAATTCTATAAAAATAGAGATCTCTATAAAGAATGCGTGATATTTTAATATATATTTTCATTGTATATACCTATATAAAAACATTATTTATATTGCTAGATAAAATGAACGCACTTTTCTGCGGGGAATTGATTTCCCTATTTTTTTTATTAGGTATCGTCTACTGCATTAAACAAACTTTCAAACATTTATAGAATAATATGTGGAAATATATGGCGGTTATTAATAAAACCCATTCATTACACACACATACAGACATGTATGTGTGATACACACACATGTACTGAAGTAGCCCCAACACAAGTATTTTTATAATTTAGCGGGTCTCCTTCATAATATTATAAATTGTATATTGTACTTATTTATTTTATTTAAGGTAAGTACGATAGAAGAGCCATACGATTTTATGAGTTTCCTGCACATAAAGAAATTAAATAAAAATAGCACTTATGAATGCAAAGCGCATAACTCGCTTGATACGAAAATCGACAGTATAGAGGTTGAAACCAATATATATTTCAATGTTCTGGAACAACCACCAGGTAAGCATATGAATAAAACATAAATTAAATACATAAGAGTAAGATAGCCTAAACTCAAAAGCAGAATAAATAAGGATCGATTCATATTTTCATGATTATTTCCAGATACCACTGAAGTAAAATATGGCAAGGAAGTCAATATGCGATGTATTGTAGAAGCTTCTCCACCAGCAAGTATAGCATGGTACCATAATGGCAGCCTATTGTCTAATGACACTAATACTGTGATTTCTAATGATACTGGAACTGTGAATATTAAACATGCGACTCTTGAATCACAGGGAACGTTTATGTGTGAAGTTAGAAACGAGTTTTCTTGGAAGACTTTTTTTGCAAAAGTGAAAGTCATTGGATTAGGTATTGTATTCGCTGATATGAAATTATTTAATGACCTGCATGACAATAAAAACATTTTGTAAGGTTAATATTTAATTTATAAAATAAATTGAAATGGAAATAAGTACAAAAGGGTTCACCAGTATAAGTACCTCGAACATTACCAAGTAGCTTGTAGATAATGGTAATTAAACTTTCCTATCTCGTATATATGTCTATGTATTATATATTAATACATGAAGAGAGTTATTTAAACTCCTTTTTAAGTTAACTTTGAGCAGGGAGAAATGTTAGATTTAATACTTAGTTCATATTAATATGTTAAAATTTTGAAAAACATTATGTTTTATAAATTATTATGTGGAAACGGCTACATCAAGATACACTTGTCCAGTATATATGTTGAATTGTCATGGTACGGTGAGTCTGTACAAAAACAGTTGAGCTCATAATGGTAATTAATAGATTGATTTTTGTTACAAATAGGTCAATGAAATAAAACAATGAAAATTGAATAAATAACAGTCAAACTTCGACCACCAGGCGATCTTTAGTAATTTATAAAACTAAAAAGCATTATATAGATAAAGCTGAGCTGCTATACGTCAAAAGTAAAGTGTTGCCAGTTAGGTTCCCTTCTACGATCAATCTAGCGGAAACAACCTTCTTCTCCTTCTTCTTTTTTTTGCTCTTTCCTAACAGTGAGAAGGTACGAGTAGCCTTTTTGGGTGTGCCTTTGTGGTGTCTGGTTTCTCCGTTTACTACTGCTGCCATTTTTTTTATAATATCTAATAGCACGTACTCGGCATTTAAACAAGGTAGAAATGCTTTTGTTTTGTATGTACAACAATTTATTGAAAAAGAACATTTGTTTGTATCAAGTTTTAGTGAAACAGCTTTATAAGTATAAACAAATCTTTCATCATTATTACCCCAATAACTGAGTGAAAACACTGAAGTTCATTAATATAACCAAAAATAAATCATTATTAAAGTCACATTCAAATATAATAACTAATAACATACCAATGCTAGAGTTCCATAACCAATAAGGAACCCTTATAATTTCGCATTGTCCATAGTGAAAACACTGAAGTTCATTAATATAACAAAAAATAAATCATTAATAAAGTCACGTTGAAATATAATAACTAATGACATACCAATGTTAGGGTTCCATAATCAATGAGGAACCCTTATAATTTCGCATTCGCATTGTTGTGTTGTAAATTTTACATTTTATTAGTTGGCCGACTATTACTAGTTAACTTGTTAAACCAACCTAGCTGTAACAGTTTTACTTTTCACCTTGTTACATATATATTTCTAAATCTAGGTGACTTATAAAATGAAATTTCAAATTTAAAAGGCAAATATCGTACTTCAAATTACATTGAAAAGATTTAAATACAGTATATTGTAATATTGTTAACTACGGAACCCTGCCATGCGCGCTTGGCCGCCCGGTATTACCTTTAGCTTATGGAACTCATCATCTTCCTGCCCTTTTCCCAATTTTATTTGGGGTCGGCGCAATGTTTAGTAAATCAGTTGTTATAATTTTTTTATTACTTAAATATTTTTTTTTCAACGTTGACAGACCCATCTAGGGTTCTCTATTTCGATGCGCTGAATCCGAATTTGAGGTCAGTTAACCCGTACACCCTCAAAATTTTGAGTAAATTGCAAAAAACCGCAAAAAAAAAACCAAACAAATAAATTCAAATTCAAAAACATTTATTCAATTAAGACACTAAGTGACATTTATGAACGTTAAATTGAAGCTACAGTTAAAAATCATAGATCGACGCAAACAGACGCCACAGCATGTACTGGGTTGTCGAGGTAAATTAGGTGAAAACACCAAAATCTACTGCCTGCTTGTGTCGATCTATAACTTCCAGTTTCCGAAATGCGCGAGCCTTATGAGAAGAATACTGGCAAAGACACTCATGGCCACTATTTTTAAAAGTCAGATCTTCAGGTACAATAGTGTTAGTGTTACATGAAAGGTAGACAGGATGCAAGCTGATGCCACCTGAGTTTCATTTTATTGAAATGCTCCAAAAGCTAACGTACTAAAAAATAAAAATCACTCAGTGATACCGTTGAAGGTTTGAACCTAATAAACATAGAAATCATTCAAGGTGCCCAACTGAACGAAGGTATCATTCAGTTACAAAATCTACTGTTAAAAATAATTCGTGACTGGATTAAGAGGCTAGAGTTGCAGTTGATCAAACCAAAATAATAGTATAGGCTAAAGCATCGCTGACTAGGCCGACCAGTTACCCGAAGCAGCACCCGTTCATGAGTATGACGCATGGACCAGCCATTATCTCCTTCGCCATATCAGAGGGAAAGAAATGACCCGCCCCATGACGACGCCGCAAGCAATGACATTTTAGTGAGCATGACGAACCATGGTCGAGATACTGATAAAAATCACTACTAGTCAAATTACCATAATAATCGTCACGCATTACTTTCAACTGACAATGGTTTGTTAATAATTTAACTTAATTATAAGACAAAGAAGTTTGTGTGTGTATACCTAATGACACCTTAAGCCCAAGACTGTTTGTCGTTTAGATAATCGTTGATCGTATAGTAGGCTTTCCTAATAAGGTGATTTTTTACAGTTAGCCTGAATTTATCTACAGGAAGGTCGATTACATGTATAGCAATTTTATTATGAAAACGTATACCAAGACCTTCGAACGAGTTGTGTACCTTATGTAAGCGATGATAGGCACCAACGAGTTTAGACTTGTTTCTTGTATTAATATTGTGTATATCACTGTTTTTCTTATAGTGATGAATGTTGTGCCTAACAAACATAATATTTGCAAATATATACTATGATGCAACAGTTAAAATACCTATATCCTTAAACAACTCTCGAAGAGAGACTCTAGCACCTAACTTGTATATGGAGCGGATGGCTTGTTTTTGGAGAATAAAAATCGTTTCAACATTAGCCGCCTGAGACGCTGTGAAAGTAGCTAAAATAAACCAGCCTAGCTGTGTCCGTATCAGCGAGCTGACGTACCTTCCATACTGCATAAGCTGCCGAACTAAGCCTGCCTGCAAGGCTGTCTATCTGGGCTCCCCATTGTAGTTTACTGTCTAATGTAATTCCTAAGAATACTGTTGAGTCTACAATACTTATCATTTAATTATTTAGATTTAGATCAGTACCTAGCTGTTTTACATTTGGCATAGTAAATCTCACACACTTTGTTTTATTTGAATTCAGTAGGAGATTGTTAGTTGAAAACCAATACAATACATACATACATACATACATATCATTCGCTCGTGGATCGTCGTGCTTACCGGTTGTTTACATATAGTCTTCCCGCTACACACGCTGTGTACGTGCGAACGTGTTATCGCGCCGGCCGGCCCGAGGAACTACCTGTTTAACTAATATGTGGAGCGTACAAGTCCGAGAAAACACTATCATTACGGCATTACGATGACTACTCTAGACAGCACATTTAATCAGTTGGAGGAGCAAACGCAGAGATCTGGAGTGATGAGCGTGGATTCAGATGGATCGCTTATTGAAAAGGAGTCACCGCCACCGTATATTACATTTCGGAAAGTTGTAGTAAGTAGCCACGAGCCTGATATTCATTTAATTAAAAACGTATCAAGAAAATATGATGTCTAAGCTCAAAAAGTGGTTCTCAATGCAGGATCAAAAGTTCTCCAAATTACTCGACGAGTTTGAAGATGTGAAAAGTTCAATCAAGTACATCAGTGACAAGTATCATGAATTGGATAAAAAGAATTCAAGAAGTGTGCAATCGAGTGCATGACATCGGAGAGGTTTCCCAAATTAATGAATCTCGGATTGCTGTTCTTGAACCCAGATTAGAGTCCATAGAACAAAGAGCGCGTAGCTGCAACATCGAAATTAGTAACCTACCTGAAAAACGTGGCGAGAATCTCATATCTATAATGGAAAACATTTCGTCCGTTATTAAGCAACTTGTATCAGTTAGCGACATTGTATCAATACATCGCGTCCCACAGATGAATGCCAGCAACTCACGCCCCAAAAAATGTGGTAGTGAAGTTTTCAAGTCAGTTGATAAGAGATCATTTCATTTCGGCTGTGCGTCAGAATAAAGGCATTACTTCAGAACAGTTAAATATACAAGGTTCTCCACAAACAGTGTATGTCAACGCGCATCTAACCATTCAAAACAAGAAACTTTTTCATCAAACTCGTGACAAGGCCAAATAAAACGGCTACCGGTTCGTCTGGGTCAAACATGGAGTTATACTTGTGCGAGCTGACATCTCTTCAGCAGCATTTGCAATTCGATCAGAAAAGAACCTGCACAAAATCATACCATATAATGTTTCAAAATAGTAATACTACCGTTGATAAAACTTAGAATTTGGATTACTGTGTGAGTGAAATTATCATAAACATTACTGTCAAATCATTATTTTTTTTTGTTTTTAATATATTGTCGTTTAATCTGTGTACTACATTACTCTATGTGTTTACGTCCACAAGGTATGCGAATTCAATATCTCAATACAATTATTCTATAACAACCGCCACTTTACAGATAAAAAATATATTTTTAGTTACTTGTTACTTGTACCTTTACATAATATACTTGATGGAGAATGGTTATTTTTGCAATTTCGAACAGTGTGGTCGAGGTTTTAACTTTGCTGTTACATTTTACTATTCGAAAAAGAGTTTAGCAGAGTGTACTACAGTAAACAACATATTATCATATTGCAATCGACATATTAATTCTATTTACCTTCTTTTAGTTAATATTACAGTTTACTACCAAAATTGCAGAGGTTTACGAACCAAATTAAATACTGTATACCATAATATTTTAGCGGATTCCTATGATATGATTATTCTATCTGAGACATGGCTTGTTGCCGGTATTTCTGACGAGGAATTAATCGACCCTCGGTATGCCGTTTATCGCTGCGACAGAAATCGGGTGTTAAGCGGTAAATCGGATGGTGGAGTTGTTCTAGTCGCGGTGCGCCGAGGTTGTGGCTTGTGGTGTGTACATACCACCCAATCAAACACAAATTTCTTATGAGTCGTTTTACAACCTTCTCGAAAAAACTATCATGACAAATGCAGTAGGTAAAATTTTAATTTTTGGGGACTTTAATCTGCCATTAATCGACTGGTGTGCCCATGGTACGTCAGCACGTATGCCAAAACTTAAAAACATTAATTCTATGGATATTCTTCTTCTCAATTTCCTGGCAACTGTAAATTGCAAACAATATAATAAAATAAAAAATCAGACGGGCCGTATTCTAGATCTATTATTGTCAAATGATACCTGTGTTTGTGAACTGGCATCTAATCCTTTGGTTCCCGTAGATGGTTATCATCCTCTGTTTTGTGCAATCGTCTGTTTTGACATAATACACTCACCCATGGTTCGCTGCTCGTTGCCAAGGGATCGCTTTATAGAAGCTAATTACGCTAATATTAATAAAGATATAAATAATGTGAATTGGTCCTCTATTTTAAATAAACCTACACTAGACTCTGCCACGGACTGTTTCTATGAATCAATCTATCAAATTATAAAATCGAATGTCCCTAAACGACCGGTAAAAGTGAACGATTTCCCATTTTGGTTTTCTCGCCCCCTAATTCATATATATAAAAACAAAGAAAAAGCTTGGGTAAAATGGAAAAAATATCGGAATAATTCGGACTATAACAATTTTCTATGTTTCGTAAAAGATTTAAGTCACTGTATAGGCCTTAGCGGGTTAATATAAATTAAACTTTGGACTGTATATCATAGGCTTTAATGCCGTTAACAATCTTCGCCGTGGAATTACAAATAAAGGGTGTCCGTGTCTATCGCGCGGTGCGTCGAAGAGCCGAGTGATAGGTCGGGTGAGACAGGCGGTGCGCGCGCGGCTGTTGCTCCGCACCGCACCACACCGCCCCGCACTCCACCTCCTGGGTCATCTGCGGGTTGATGATCTCGGCGTTGCGCCGACAGTCACTATCCGCGGAATGCTTTAAAAAATATTTACATTCGATAGAAAATGGTTTACGAAAGGATATAAAATTATTTTGGTCTTATATAAATAGTCGTAAAAGTATATATATATATTATTTTATTATGGACTCTTATCCCGCGCGAAGAATCAACGCAGGAATTCCGCCAATATCAAGTGTTTTATAATTATACAAGTTAAATAATAAAAACGTAAAAAAATGGACGTCTATTCGTCCATCTTGAAAAAAACCTTCCGTCGTAAAAGTAGGACTGGTATACCTTGCACAATGACATATGGTAATGACAATTCTAGTCAGCCCGTTGATGTATGTAGGTTATTCTCAATTTTTTTTAGCTCCGTTTATGAAAGAGGTTGTGATACGATTCACACCTCAGAAAATTGTTTTACAAACCACAATATTAACATAACTGATCTCTCCTTCTCTGGTGAAACTGTAGTTGGTGCACTCTGGACTAGATGGTATCTCGCCTTTCTTTTTGAAATACACTGCCGAGTCTATAAGTATACCATTAAGTTACTTATTTAATCGTAGTCTAAGGGAGGGTGTCGTACCTAGTAAATGGAAGATAGCCAATGTAACACCTGTCTATAAAAGTGGTGATAAAAGTGATGTTACAAATTATCGTCCAATATCCTTGTTGTCTACCTTGTCGAAGGTTTTAGAACGGCTGGTTCATTATGCTATATATCCTATCTTACATGGTATTGTGATCCCTGAACAACATGGCTTTGTCAAAGGTCGTTCGACATTGAGTAACTTAGTATTGTACTCTAACTTTTTGTTCGAAAATATGGACAATCGTCGTCAAGTTCATTGTGTTTACACAGACTTCTGTAAAGCCTTCGATAAGGTAGATCACACTATATTACTGAATAAGATTGAGTTTAATGGTATTCGTGGGAATCTGATGCGATGGTTCACCTCTTACATTAAAAATAGGTCTCAACAGGTTGTGATCAATGGTTTTGCTTCAGAGGCAATCGACGTGGCTTCAGGAGTACCACAAGGCTCCATTTTAGGCCCTTTATTATTTGTTTTGTTAATAAACGACATAAGCTCCTGTTTTAAGAATACTCGTATCTTTTTATATGCTGATGTTCGTAAAATATTTCGCTGTATAAATAGTATTAATGACTGTGAAAAATTGCAACATGATCTACATTGTTTATCAAACTACTGCATTCGTAACAAATTACACTTAAGCTTGTCTAAATGCAAATCTATTACATTTACAAAAAATAAAAACATTTTGAAGCACACCTACTCTCTTTGTAACACTCCGTTAGAAAATGTCAATACTGCCAAATGAATTAATGAACCAAATTTACATTCGCATACCTAGTAGTTCTTTAAGAATACGAAACACATATAAACTTAATCTATTCGCCCCTAAATCAAGCAGAACTAACGCTGGAGAACGAGTCCCCTTAACAAGAATTATGAAATCATATAATGATAATTTCACTGACAGATATTTTTCACTTATCAGCTTCAAAATTCAAAACTGCAATTTAACAACACGTCAACATGTAACCTAGTTTCAACCTTTCAACTGTAACCTTTTCTTCTTTTTTTTGAATTTTTTTGTTCCTCTGTACCTTATAATTCTGTTATTTTGTAACTCACTAGTATGCTATCATTACTTTGTAACATTATTTTGTGGATAACGGTGCTGGTTGCGTGATTAATTAATGTAATATTTTTACAAACAAGAAACATTTTGTAACCTATTATTGCGCAATTGTTTGTTGTCCTGAATAATATATAAATAAAAAATCACTTAGTGCCTTATTCACATCGTCAAAAACTGTTTTCTTATGATTAGAGATCGGATATTTGGATGCATATTTACCTAAAGTTGAGAGTTGGCTATTATGGAAAGCACTTTTTTATCGAAAGAATCCCGCGATTCCAGGAAATTCAAATTTAAGTGTACCTATACTCCGTGAGATGTAATAAACCCCAGTTTGACACAAATGACACTTGCTCTGTTACAATGTATAATGGTTCCTTTTCCCTACTTTTATTGTCAGTGATTTTTGACGAAGCAAAAACAACCTTATTACGTTGTAACAAGTGTCAAATCGGGCCTATTAAACCCCAGGAAATGTAAGCATTTTGTAAGAGTGCGAGTGAGACGGCAAATTATACTTGCTTGTGCGCAAGTAGCGACGCAACAATACAACTGCATTCGTAAATAAGAATATACTTAGAAGCCGCTTCCATAATTTGTTATCCAAAAAATAACTTTAGGTAAATATGCATCCGATTATCCGATCTCTACTTATGATCGACTTTAAAAATAAGTGACGAATCATCAGCAGATAGAACTATATCACAGAGATCTTTTAAATAATAAGGTAACTTGTTTATGTTTATCCAAAAAAGTAGAGGACCCAATATAGAGCCCTGAGGAACGCCCATAGTAACAGGTAATCGTGTTGAATTCTATCTTTCATGTAGGAAACAATTAGTTCCAAAGCAATACCATTAACACCATAATGCCTAAGTTTAAGAAAAAGCGTGTTATGTTCTACACAGTCAAAAGCTTTTGAGAGATCGCATCTTGCGAATCCTCCCATGCATTAAATATATGTCTCAAAAGAGTTGCACCAGCATCAATTGTTGAACGACCCTATGTAAAGCCAAATTGTTCTTTGTGAAATAGATTATTTAGATTAAAATGGCTTTCTAGTTGTTGTAAAATAACTTTTTCAATAATTTTACTAATAGCCGGTAACATTGAGATTGACCTAAAGTTACTTAGTTCAGTTGTACCTTCTTGAATAAAGGTATTACTTTGCTATACTTCATCAGGTTAGGAAAAACACCGGAACCAACACTCGATCGGAATCATCGATTGAATGTTATGGCTAGAAATGGTGCTATATCAATTATACTTCTTCGTCCTCGGTGCCGTTTATATATATTTGAGAGAAATGTTTATGTAAAGGCTTTAGAGGTATATAATAAGCTACCAAATAAATACAAAGAACTACCGCTATCTTTGTTTAAAAAAAATAATTAAAGGTTAATTGAAAAATCTTTTTATAATTTAAATGAATTTATGACATTTAAGGATAATATCTCATTTAATTAATGTTATTTATTTAATTTACTAATTTCATTACACATACCTATAATTTAATCTCAATACGTTTTACTTTAATATTTAGTTTAACATTATTTGTAATACTTTATTTGACATTTAAATTTTAATAATAAACCAAGGACTTGCTTCGAATTTTGTACCAAAATATATGAATTTACGTATTTTCACACCATTGTAATGGTAGAATGTGAGAGGTCTAAACACAAAATAAACACCAATATGTAACTGCATTCTGGTGAATAAATGATTTATTATTATTATTCTCTTTATTCATTTAAATATACATATAAATTACATTTTTAAATACATTCAGATAATATCAAAAATACATTTAAAAATATAAAAAAAATAGTGCCCCACCGGTATCGGGTACAGGGACCAAGCTACCGGTGGTTAGGGTTCCAGAGACAGAAACCTCCTCACAATACGTGCCGTATCAAGAAGGACCGCCTTCTGCATCAGGCCCTTAGTCCAGCTGCCTAACGAGAGCCTCTGAAGGTGTTGGTCGAGACTCTTTGCAATCAACCCAAGGGCTGATATGACTCTCGGTACAATGATTGCTGAATTCACATCCCACATGTCGACCACCTCGTGGGCCAAATCCAAATATTTCATTTGTTTTTCTTTTTCAGCCCTTAAGAAGTTGTCGTCATGGGGAATGGTAATATCAATAATCATTGTCTATTACCACTATATCAGGCTTATTGGCAATAATAGTCCTGTCAGTGATAATAGACCGATCCCAGTACAATGTTACACGACCATTTTCAAGAACTGGGTCGGGCACATACCTGTAGTACGGTAATTCCGCAGTCACAAGGTTATATTTAAGAGCAAGTTGCTGATGGACTATCCTGGCCACTTGGTTATCTCTATGCAAGTACTCGCCGTTGGCAAGACGAGAACAACCAGAAATTATATGCCTGAGGCTTTCTCCGGGACGATGACATGCCCGACAAATGTCAACTGTGCCGTCCTTCAGGATATGTCTCCGATAGTTGTTCGTCATAACAACTTCATCAGTAATTGCACAGATAAAACCTTCAGTTTCTCCAAAGAGATCACCGAAACGTAGCCAGGACACAGATGATAATAGATCTACTTCGGGCCCATTTAAGGCCCAATAAAAACGTCCATGCAGCTCTTTGCTCTTCCATATCTCCCTGCGATCTGTAATATTGAGTACTGCAGGTTTGCGCCAGTTCTCTCTACCTAGAGCAAGCGGAGTGAGTCCGTTGTCCACTACCATAACATCCTGATGCATCTCCACGTCAACAGAGAGAAAGAAATCTATAAGATTGCATACCTCGCGGTTATGTAGTGTCCTGGCATTTAAAAAACCACGACCCCCACATTTCATAACCGATGAACGTGGATGGTGCATTCGGTACGCGGTTAGCAATGTACGGACTCTTCTATCCAGGGCGTCAAGTTCAGTCTGAGTCCATCTAAGTATGCCAAAGGAGTAGGTTAGGACTAGTATGACCCAATCGTTATAGGCCCGCACCTTATTACCACCTGACAAAAGACTTTTCAATACTTTTTTCAGGCGGCCAAAGAAGCGTTGCTGTAACGATTGCTTCATAGTCAATTCATTTAAACCTAACGCCTGTGACATTCCTAGATACTTGTAAGTTTCGTTCGCGGAAAGGCATCTAAGGTGTGTAAAATCTGAGAGTTCCATACCTTCAGATTCCACAATCTTACCTCTTTTTACATGCATGACTGCACATTTATACACACCAAATTCCATCCTGATACATTTACAAAAAGTTTCAAATCATCCATGAAAAGGAGGTGGGATATAACCTGACCACCTCTCCGCAAACGATAGCCTAGTCCTGAACCCTCCAACATAGTGCTGAGAGGATTCAAAGCTAGGCAGAACCACAAGGGACTCAAACTGTCACCCTGAAATATACCCCGCCTGATCTTTATATACTCGCCGTCACCCTGAGATTGTCGACATCCTGGATAGCAAAGAATCGTTTTCCATTGCTGCATACATGCCTCCAAGAAAGTGCATAGAGTTGTATCAATCTTATACAACTCTATCACCCTCAGGAGCCACGTATGCGGCACAGAATCATAAGCTTTATAATCTATCCAACATGTCGCCAGATCTTTTCGCTTACGGCGAACTTGTTGGTTAATGGTCGTGTCAATAATAAGGAGCTCTTTAGTGCCACGTGCCCCACTTCTACATCCATTCTGAGAGTAAGACATATTATTATTATTATTATTATTATTTTTATAGTTTCTATTAATTTAACAGAAATCCCCCATAAGTCCCCTGAATTATTAGAATGTTAAATTTGTGAAATGTTATACAGGCGAGTTTTTCACGAACTAGATTTTATTATGTATTTCGATGCGCTGAATCCGAATCTGAAGTTAATTTAGTTCGCCAACCCTCCGAATTGAGAGCAAGTTGCAAAAACCCGCTAAAAATCGTAAAAATTTAAGTTATGCAAACGAAAAAAAAACTCTTGAACTAGATCAAATATGTCTTTTGTGTATTTAGATGCATTGAATCCAAATTACAAGTTGATTACATACTAGTACATGTTTGGTTTACTGCCAACAATTTAGTGTTATATGGAAAAAAAAACGAAATGTATAAAATTTTCGTTGCCCAACGTTAGACACAATGAATGCCAAGTTTTATTAAATAAGGAAAAGTTAGATTTTGTCAATGAAACTGTTTTCCTAGAGATAGATTCTAGATTACAATGGGGCGCTTACTTATCATCGCTTTCAAAGTGGCTAAGTTCTGCAGCATATGCTGTAAGGAAAGTCCGCCAACTAACAGACATAGATACTGCAAGACTAGTATAGTTATACTAAAGTTATTTTCACAGTGTCATGTCCTACGGTATTTTGTTGTGGGGGCGTGCTGCAGATATAGAATCTATGTTCATTCTGCAGAAAAGAGCTATCAGAGCCATTTATACTCTACGTAGTCGCGAATCCCTTAACTATTTAAGGAAATTAACATCCTGACGGTGCCTTGTCAGTATATTTATGAAAACATTATGTATGTCGTTTGAAAGGAATTATGTTTTGTTTATTACTGTGAATAAGAACAATACTATTTTTTGATATTATCTACTACATAACATGGTACTACTACTGTACCTTATGACTGGTTTTTACGGTTTTTTGCTCTTGCATTTTCTCGCATTTTCACAATTTATTTAAAATTTGAGGGTGTGACTTCATTCAATATAAAAAAAAATTTTCGCTTCTATAATTGCAACTTTTCACGATTTTTCAGCAATTTTCAGAGGTTATTCGCAATTAACTCTAACTTTGGAGGGTCTGTCAGGTTAATCAACTTGTGATTTGGATTCAGTGTATCGAAATACACGGCGGCCTATGTACCTATGTACTAATGTGCAAAAAGTTTTAATAAATAAAAATAAAAAAAATACACAAAAGACATACTTGATCTAGTTCGTAAAAAACTCGCTTGCATAACTGCATTTTCTTGCTAGTTTTAGCGGTTGTTTGCAATTTACTCAAAATTTTGAGGATGTACGGGTTAAACCGATCTCGAATTCGGATTCAGCGCATCGTCGGGTCTTGTCAAAGTACTGGCCACTTTTTTTTTTGTGTGCCGGTGTTATTATTAAATTTAATAATTAAAATATATAGGTTGTCTGGAAGAAATTGCTTTCAGTGATAAGGCCGCCCTTTGTACATATTCACCTGATGTATTTCTTGCAAAAACATTTTTGTTGGTGTACAATAAAGTTTATTTCTATTCTATTCTATAATAATTATTGACGTTATTTTTTCCAGAAAAACCGTTAATTGAGAAACCAGATGAGAAAATACGTGCCGTAAAAGGAGCTGAAGCTCAACTTACATGTCGGTAAGTTTCGGAAAATACATTCCATCAACTTTTACAAACTGATTCGCTCTTGTTAATGTAGATGTGGTCAATCAATTCAACCATTTCTCGGGAACAGTACCTACATTTTTCCGGATGAAAGGTAAACTTAGCCTGTTTCTGCCCCTGACAACGAGTATCTATTGAGTAGTAAAGGCATGAAAACGTAACAAACAAACTAACATTCTCACTTTAATACCAGTTAGGATTTCCCTCATTGCACTATCACACTAATAACATTTTTTTTACAATATTACAATTACATAGAAATTTCATAATTTGTGTCATTTACTCTAGACTCTAGATGAGACTATGGTAAAATTTTCTATGGAAAAAATCATTCAGAGAGTCTAGCGATATGGTTGACTATTGATAATATGATTGGTGATTAATACTTTTTAATAAATATTGCCTAACAGTCCTGATGCTTTGCCACAATCTAGGGTGTGCTGCCTTTGTTATAAAAGGAAATTAGAAATATATTTCCCAGGTGCTTCTATATTAGGCTTGGATTTGCTGGTAACCTAGGCAAAGTCTCTGGGAACTTCACAAGTTTTTTGACACCATTTATATTATTATCAACAGTATTATTTATCAACAAGTAATTGTATTATAATAAAGTATTATATATATTAACAAAATAACAAAATACCGGACAAGTGAAGACTGATTCGCGCACCGAGGGTTCCGTACAAACTTGTACGGAATAGATAGTTCGTCTATCTCGGGAATCGATTCTCGAAGTTTTTTCCCTGTTTATTTTCTAGGGACAAGCTTAACCGTTCTAAAAATACTCAACTTTGTCAATTTTCAAAGCGCAAAATATATGTTTGTTATGGTAAAAAACATTTTAAGCGATATAACAACAAATTAACGACTTTCGATCTTGTTCCATTCACTGTGCTGTAAGACTTTGCTTGCCAAATTTCTTGATTCTAGGTCAGCGGGAAGTAACCTATAGGTTTTAATTTGCCTGCAAAATGTTAAAATAAGTATATGGTTTAAATGGCCGTACCTTTCGATTGCGTTGACTTACCTTACTGACTTTTATATTCAAGACACCGCAACCATGACTGTTTTATGTTAATTTCAACTTGATCCCTTTACGCATTCCTGAGAAAAAGGGTCTTGGCCAAGGCCAAGAGTGGTTTTAGAAATCCGTTTACAACTCAGTGAACCTATAAGGATTACTTGTTTCCTTTTGAGGGATGGACAAAAAACATGATTTATAATATATTTCCCCAGTATTCTTCTTGGAACACCGAAGCCAACCATACAGTGGTACTTTCAGCAACAGAAAGTGAAGAAATTCAGAGAACTTAAGGAGATTAACGAAGCCCTACTGTTGAAGAATGTGAGCGTCGACGACGTGGGCACATACACATGTAACGCCAGCAATATAGTGGGATCACACAGTGTCACTATGGATTTAATTGTAGAATGTTAGTGGTATAATAATTCTTTCGGATAAATATAATTGGATTTTTGGCACAATGGTTTAAGTGATCATCTAAAAGAAAGTAAACACTAAAAGTAATAATAATTTAGTAACACTAATAATAAAAACACTAACTTTTTTGCCAAAAATGCTTTTCAATGGACAGTTTAAATTTTCAATATCTTAATAGACGACGTATGGACTTGTACGGTGCTTAGAAAGGAACGGAGACTACTTCGAATAGCATTTAAAATATTTACGGGCTTCTATGTCATTCCGTATTTATTTTCTAAAAACTTTATTTCATATCGTAATTATTATTAAAACAATAAAATACAAATAAATAAAATTTAAATTTCTGTTTTTAATGTCAAAATAATTGTTTTTATGCTCATACATTTATTTGCAACAGACAAATATTATTAAAACACAGTTTTTTAAATATTTGTCTGTCTGTCTGTTTGTTCCGGCTAGTCTCCCGAACGGATTGACCGATTTCCACAGGACTTTCACTGCCAGATAGTTGGTGTTATAAGGAGTTAAATTACTCCGCGCAAAACGTATAAATTATGTTCACGCGTGTGAACTGTTATTTTATATTTTTATTTCATTTTTCTGTTTGTTACAGACCCACCGGCAATCAAAGAAGACGGAGTCAACTTGATCGAAACTAAAGCCGGTGATGAAGTAACTTTACCTTGTAATGTCGACGGTTTACCCACTCCTACAGTGAAGTGGCTAAGAAATGGTACAACGCTGCACAGCTCGAAAAACATTTTAACAGCTACAGATCACAGTCTCAAGTTAGTATGATTGTACATTCATGTTCAGAAACAGTGAGTCATACATCAATTACGGGTGGTGCAATGTGCAGGTGTTACTGTTTAATGTCGTTATTCCATGGGCAGTCGACTAGTCAATCGGTTACAGAATATTGTCGAACTATTAATACTTATGATGTATTTTATTATAATCTAGTTCTATCATTAGAACAGCTTTATATTAATAGATGCATATGCCTTATTCATAGACTCATCTATCGTAACACAATAATATTTTCGATAACTCTCAACGAGGCTATATTTGGACTCTGCATTCAGTTTAAAATGCGATATTATTATGGACTTAAAGTAATTTGTTTTCTTTGTGCTTTTAGAATTACAACAATAGATGTGTCCGACACTGGATATTATACCTGTGAGGCTGGAAACCATCTTGGCTCTAGTACCAAAACCATTGTTGTTCATGTATTTGGTAAGCAAAATGTTTACACTACTCATAATCTTCCGCGCTTTTTCCCAACTAAGTTGGAGTCCACTTTCGGTCTAACTACGATACAGCCGAACTTCGATATTTTACGTGAAACGACTGCCATCAGACCTCCACAACCCAAGTACTAGGCGATATCGAAGTTCTGTAGTTGTACCAGGTTGTAGGATTTTTTAGGGCTCCAACTACCCGTAACAATGTTGTCATGCGCACATCTGTTCGACGTCAAACATCTAATCGTCGGTCCCGGTGACAACCGGATTACTTAACGGGCTCTCTGAGGCATGGCAAATATACGCACACAGATAAAAAGGTACAAATACTATCATCAACCACTTAGCAAGTCAAGTAGTGTTCCTTTAGTAGTTTCTTAAAGCTTGAGCTTGAGCAGAGAAGTGTTGATTCATCAATTCGATATCTTAGTTTTCGATATCTAAAACTTTATTAACAATTTATTGATTTAAAGATAATTTACTGTGATTATAAGTGATAAAAATGGTTTTTACATATTACTTTGAGTACGTTTGTAGAATTTGAGGTCAGTTGACGGTATACCTATAACCTCTTACGTGCGAACATTAGTACACACACACTTTTTTTTAATGTTATAGGGGGCAAACGAGCAGACGGGTCACCTTATGGTAAATGACTACCGCCGCCCATGGGCACCTACAACTCAAGAGTCATAAGTGTGTTGCAGGCCTTTAAGGTAGTAGTAGGGGAAAGGTGGTAGAGAGGAGAGGGGGGAAAGGGTTAGGGCCTCCGGTAACCTGACTCACTCGGCGAAAAGCAATGAGATCATTGTTTCACTGGCGGATTTCTGTGAGCCCATGGTATCATTCCGGTCGAACCGGCCCATATTATGTGCCGAAGCAAGGCTCTCCCACGAGGAAATAATATATTCATATCCTTATAGTATAAGTACCATATTATTTCTTTTAGAAAAACCGGTAATTGACAAACCACATGAGAAAACAAGTGTTGAAAAAGGAACTGACTTTCAGCTTAGATGTCGGTAAGTGCCCGAAAATATATTCTGTTCTCCAGTTCGCACTATCAAACTAATAAGTCGCAATAAATAAAGTCGGTTATTGTTCAGTCAAGCAGGCCGCTGGTGTATTAATAGAGGGTGCCCCTAATATTTTCACTTGAATAATTTTATCAAGTTACAATAATAAATAGAAGATAAAGCTATAAAAACTTATAGTTGAGTTTTCATCCATAACCACATTTTAAAATAACCATAAATTCAAATGTATTCACAGTATTCTTCGTGGAACGCCGAAACCAACCATACAGTGGCATTTCCAGCACCTCAAGTTAAAGGACTTTAGAAAACTTGAGGAGACTAACGATGCCCTACTCTTGAAGAATGTGAGCGTCGACGACATGGGCACATACACATGTAACGCCAGCAATATAGTGGGATCACAAAGTTACACTATGGATTTAACCGTAGAATGTTAGTAGTACCCGTGTCTTAAACAAATAGAGGAGTTAAACTACTCGATATTCTGTATTAAATTTTGATGAAGTTGACAAAAGGTTCGGCGTATTTGTTTAAGAGGTCACCTACATAAAGGAAAAATAAACCTTACAATAATATTGACGGCAGTGAAATTAAAATAGGACCATTATTATAGCCCCAGATAAGTTAAACAACGAACTTAAGCGGCATTTGCGAATAGAGCATTTTTATATAACCTAATTACTGTAACAATATTATGTTGTATGTTATAGATCAACCGACAATCAAAGACGACGGAATTAACTTGATCGAAGCTAGAGCTGGTGATGAAGTAACTTTACCTTGTAATGTCGATGGTTTACCCACTCCTACAGTGAAGTGGCTAAGAAATGGTACTACACTGCGTAGCTCAAAAAACATTTTAACAGCTACCGATCACAGTCTCAAGTTAGTATGAGTGTACGTCCATGTTCAGAAACAGTGAGTCATACATTAATTACGGGTGGTGCAATGTGCAGGTGTTACTGTTTAATGTCGTTATTCCATGGACACTCGACTAGTTAATCGGTTAAAGAATATCGTAGAACTATTAATACTTATCATGTATTTTATCATAATCTAGTTTTCTATCAGTAGAACACCTTCATGTTAATTGATCACTATGAATTATTCATAGATTCATCTATCGTAATATAGTAATATTCTCGATAATTTTAACGAGGATAAGTATATTTGGACACTGCATTCAGCTTAAAATGCGATTATTATGGATTTTTAGTCATTTGGTTTTTTTTTTGTGATTTTAGAATTACAACAATAGATGTGTCCGACACTGGATATTACACCTGTGAGGCTGGAAACCATCTTGGCTCTAGTACTAAATCCATTGTTGTTCATGTATTTGGTAAGAAAATGTTTACACTATTAATGTGATCAAACACAAAGCCTATTTATTATTACCGGATTTTACACTCTCAACACCAAAGATGTCACTCTCCCCCTCCCTAAACAGCTATTTAATTGCAATCTTCATTAATGTATCATTTCATTTATTTATTTGTGGAACATAGGTTAATTTACAGATCTTAGTAATATGTTAAATGTGCCACTACGTCCTACCATATTAAATGGTGTACAAATGATAAATTAAAATAATTCAGGCTAAAATTATCAAGACTATAAATAATAACCTAGTATTAACAATATCAACTATTGCATTACAACCACCTATTGGTACTAATTGTTAAATTAAATAATATTATTATTATTTAAGTATTATGTCAAAATGTAAAACACTGGCAATACAACAAAAACATGTAAACCAATTCAATTCAATTATTTCTTACAACAGCATGTACATACATTTAAATATTCATCAACACTGTAGTATATTTTATTTAACAACATCAGTTTAAGTTTTTTTTTAAATAAGTAAGTTTTCTTCGTTTCGCAAATTTTGTGGCAATTTGTTGTATACTCGTAATTTTGGTCCCATACAAAAAATACTTTTATGAAGCATAGTTGTTCGTGAAGGTACCAAATATAACATGCCTTGCCGTCTTAAGCTATTTGTTTTTTAAAAGAGGTTTAGGTTACTTTTAACAAATAATACAGTCTCGAATATATATATCGATGGCTGTGTCAGTATTTTAGGGTCCGAAAAAATGGTTGACAAATATCGGTAGGTTTTATGTGACAGATAGCCGTAATGCATTTCTTCTGGGCCTTAAATGCCAATTCTTTGTTTGTTGAGTTACCCCAAAAGATAATACCATACCTAATTGTTGACGTTACATATCCATGATAAGCAGTGATAACAGTTTTGCGATTTGCAACAGTGCCGAGTTTAAACAATGCATAGCAACATTGGCTTATTTTTTTACAGACTTGTTCTATATGGGGTTTCCATGTCAACTTATTATCTATTATTAATCCTAAGAATTTTGTCATGTCAGTTTGAAATGTTAATTGTCCATTATAATTTATTTTTAAATTGCATTCTTTAATTTGTCTTTGTTTTAATTTTATAAATTTGGTTTTATCAATATTAATCTTAAAGTTGTTGTATGTCATCCATTCTATTATGCTTTTAATAGTCATATTAATTTCATTTTCGAACTTTCGTTGATTTTCTCCGGTAAATAACACCGTACTGTCGTCTGCAAACAGTGTCGTATGGTGATTACATATTTGAGGAAGGTCATTTATATACATAAAAAAAGTAATGAACCCAGTATGCTGCCCTGTGGTACTCCAAAATGTGGTGTTTTAGGTTCAGATGAATACGAAGATTCTATTTTTGATGATCGACAGATTCTGTTAACTTGCATCACTTGCTTTCGGTTTTTTAAGTAATATTCTATATTAAACTATTGCCATTCCCCCTCACCCCATATGCATTCAGCTTGTTTAATAGAATTGAGTGATCGATATAGTCAAAAGCTTTAGAGATATCCATAAATATTGCTATTACTGTTGTTTTTTTGTCCATAGACGTCATAACTTTGTCCAAAAAATCAAAGATTGCCATGTTGATATCGAAAAAATTTTTTGATACATAATATCAACAGTGCTTCATTATCTGGACTAATGATCTTATATTTAAAATATATTAAAATAAATACATAATAATAATATCAACAGTGCTTCACTTTCTGAACTAAATATATTGACATAGTATTTAGTTATGAAATATTATCAACACATAGACAACATATTTCATATCCTTATATTATAAGTACGATATTATTTTATTTTAGAAAAACCGGTAGTTGAGAAACCAGATGAGAAAACACGTGCCGTAAAAGGAGCTGACTTTCAGCTTACATGTCGGTAAGTGGCCGAAAATATATTCTGTTCTCCAGATCGCACTATCACACTTACAAGATGCAATAAATAAACTCTCATGGTTATTGTTCAGTCAAGCAGCCCGCTGGTGCATTAATGAAGCGTGTCTTTAACATTTTCACTTGAATAATTTTATCATGCCACAATGGTTAAACAGAAGATAAAGTTATGAAAATTATTTAATTGAGTTTTTCATCAATAACAATGTTTCAAAAACGTCA
Organism: Callimorpha dominula; assembly: GCA_949752705.1. Classification (NCBI taxonomy): domain Eukaryota; kingdom Metazoa; phylum Arthropoda; class Insecta; order Lepidoptera; family Erebidae; genus Callimorpha; species Callimorpha dominula. The sequence continues at coordinate 5,829,664 of OX457010.1, read as the reverse complement.
TAAATTCAAATGTATTCGCAGTATTCTTCGTGGAACACCGAAGCCAACTATACAGTGGCATTTCCAGCACCACAAGTTAAAGGAATTCAGAAAACTTGAGGAGTCTAACGAAGCCCTGCTGTTGAAGAATGTGAGCGTAGACGACGTAGGCCTATACACATGTAACGCCAGCAATATAGTGGGATCACAAACTTTCACTATGGATTTAGCCGTAGAATGTTAGTACTACCCGTGACTTAATAAGTGAAGAAGTGAAATTCCTAGATTTTTTATATTTAATTCTGAATATAATCCTACATAAAGTAAAAGTAAATTAAAACAATGGTCACGCCCTCAGGAGCCATTAACAAGTTCTTATTGTTTTCTGTATTTTAAGAATATTGGTTTTCGAACTTTCAAAAGTTGTATAAATATTAATTATAAAATATTAATTATAAATAGCGACCTAACCTAGATAATATTATTAAGGTAAGGGGTGCCTTTTTGTTTATCTTACGTTTCAATCGAATCGCAGCGATCTTGGTCATGGAAAGGTTGAAGAAGGTTTAATGACTCCTCCTTGTGTTGCAATTTTATGATTGAAGTTCAGGACATGGTATGAAAAAACATATTTATTAAAATTAAACATGAATATTATATGGCTAAGCAATTTTTTTTAAATATGTTTACGGCAGTGAAATCGAAATAAGACCATTATTAAAGACCCAGAATTTTAACTGCATTTGCGAATAGCGCATTTTTATACAGCCTTATTATTGTAACAATATCATGTTTTTTATTTATTTATTTGGTTTGCTGACAGTTGTTACATTTATTATTTTCATGGACTTAAACTATTATACACATACTTATTCTAAATGTACAACCATTTATGAGGAAAAAACGCATGCTCTGATTTTTACTTTTTTTACACATAGCAAGTTACTTATTTAAATAAAACAAAAACAATATGTTTTTAGGTAAACAGTATGTTGTCTGTTATAGATCCACCAACGATCAAAGAAGACGGTATCAACATGATCGAAACTAAAGCCGGTGATGAAGTAACTTTACCTTGTAATGTCGACGGTTTACCCACTCCTACAGTGAAGTGGCTAAGAAATGGTACTACACTGCATAGCTCGAAAAACATTTTAACAGCTACCGATCACAGTCTCAAGTTAGTATGATTGTACGTTCATGTTCAGAATTAGTGAGTCATACATTAATTACGGGTGGTGCATTGTTAATGTTTAATGTCGTTATTCTATGGACAGTAGACTAGTTAATCGGTTAAATAATATCGTAGAACTATTAATACCTATTATGTATTTTTATTATAATATAGTTCTATCTGTAGAACATCTTAATGTTGATCACTATGAATTATTCATAGAGTCATCTATCGTAATACAGTAATATTTTCGATAACTCTCAACGAGGATAAGTATATTTGGACACTGCATTCAGCTTAAAATGCGATTATTATGGACTTTTAGTCATTTGTTTTTTTTTGTGATTTTAGAATTACAACAATAGATGTGTCCGACACTGGATATTACACCTGTGAGGCTGGAAACCATCTTGGCTCTAGTACTAAATCCATTGTTATTCATGTATTTGGTAAGGAAATGTTTACTCTAATATTGCGACCAAACACAAAGCCTAGGTATTTATTACCTGATTTTACACTCTCACTCCAAACACCAAAAATGTAACTCTCCCCGTTCCTAAACAGCTGTTTAATTGCAATCCTCATTAATTATTGATACATAATAATAATATCAACAGTGCTTCACTATCTGGACTAAATATATGGACATAGTATTTAGTTATGAAATATTATCAACACATAGACAACATATTTCCTTATATTATATTATATCCTTATATTATAAGTACGATACTATTTATTTTAGAAAAACCGGTAGTTGAGAAACCAGATGAGAAAACACGTGCCGTAAAAGGAGCTGACTTTCAGCTTACATGTCGGTAAGTGGCCGAAAATATATTCTGTTCTCCAGATCGCACTATCACACTTATAAGATGTAATAATAAATAAACTCTGACGGTTATTGTTCAGTCAAGCAAGCCGCTAGTGTATTAATAAAGCATATCCCTAATATTTCCACTTGAATAATTTTATCATGCCACAATGGTAAAATAGAAGATAAATATTGAAAATGTATTGTCAAGTTTTTCATCGATAACCGTATTTTACGAACATCATAAATTCAAATGTATTCGCAGTATTCTTCGTGGAACGCCCAAGCCAACCATACAGTGGCATTTCCAGCAGCTCAAGTTAAAGGACTTTAGAGAACTTGAGGAGACTAACGAAGCTCTACTGTTGAAGAATGTAAACCTCGACGACGTCGGCAGATACACGTGTAACGCCAGCAATATAGTAGGATCAGAAAGTTACACTATGGATTTGACCGTGGAATGTTAGTAGTTTTGAAGTTTAAAGACAGTTAAAAAATTACATTCGCTTGTTTGTTTTGTAATTAATTCAAAAATTATGACTGGACAAATAGGACTGGATAACTACACCAAATAGTTGTTTTAGATGTTAGCTTAAAGAAAAAAAAACTAAAATTAACAACAATACAACGAGCAAGCAGTAACTTCCTATTGCTCTTTATTATTTAAACTTTCGAAAGTTGTTTACCCATTAGACGTAAATAGCCGTAATGTTCATAAAGTACAATACCTTTTTGTTTATATATGGTTACAATTATTTTGTTTTCCAAGCCACGTCTGGTGTTCCTTAGCGCTTTTTGCAAATTTACCCGCAAATTAAACACTTTACCGTCTACCTATTACATTCAGAGTGTTAGGTGAAGCGAAGTTGAAAGTTCGCAGTGATATAAAATTGTTCCTTTCTGACAAAAAGCTAGGAGTTATTAATCTACCAACCACCTTTTGTTGTTTTATTTATAAGGTTGTTTTATTTACCTTAGTTATATGTGCAAAAAGTAAAAAGTCAGAGCAAGCGATGTTTGCTCATAAATGGTTCTCGTTTAGAATAAGTATGTGTGTGATAATTCGAGTGCATAAAAATAATAAATGTAACAACTGTCAGCAAACCAAATCGATATATATAAAAATGAAGCCCTATTTCCCCTGGTCATGCCATAACTTGAGAGCGGCTTTACCCATTTCATTCATCTTTTTTTTAATTGTTTTGTAATACTTCGTAGAAGGAGGTTCTATGTTCGGCTGTATGTATTTTTTATGCATGCATATTTCCGTCATCTATGGAGCGATTGCAAACATTTTTTATTTTATCACTAAGTTCGGATCTGCAAATGGATCTAAGGGAAAACGAGGGAAACCCCTTAGAAATCAAGGGCAGATATAGTGTGTTTGTGGATTTTTCTTGAAATTAAGCAACATTGACGTTTAAAGTGACGAATGTTATTGTTATTCACCGACTTAAAAAAAGGTTTTACGTCATAGACCGATTCCCACGAAGGACAAATAATTGTGTGATGAGTACGATAATTTTTTGTGTGTCTGAGTCCAATTTATCTATAATATGTATTTCGAAATATATAAGTATGTTTATCAGCAGTCTGGTTACCATAGTACAGGGTCTACCTAGTTTGGGGTCAGACGGCCATTTTTTTTTTTATATTATAGGGGGCAAACCAGCAGACGGGTCACCTGATGGTAAGTGACTGCCGTCGCCCATGGACACCTGCAACTCAAGAGTCACAAGTGCGTTGCCGGCCTTTGAGAAAGGAGTACACTCTTTTCTTGAAGGTTTGAAGGTCGTATCGGTCCGGAAACACCGCAGGCGACAATTTGTTCCAAAGGTTGGTTGTGCGAGGCAAAAAAAATCTGGGAAACCGCACAGTGGTGGATTGCCAATTATCCAGGTGATGGGGATGAAAGTTATTCTTAGGAGCACTCCCCATGATACATGCGGTAGAGAATGCAGAGTGAGGCTACATCTCCACTCAACGCCAAGGGATCAAGCCGATCTGAAATATCCTGGCAATCGATGATTCGAGTCGCTTTCCGTTGAATGCGGTCAAGAAAGAGAAACTGGTACTGGGGTGCTCCTGCATAGATAAGAGAACAATATTCCATATGCGGCCGAACCTGCGCCTTATAAAGTCTCGATCTGTTGAGCACACCAAGCTTCTTCGAGGCTCATTTGGCCTTACCCTCCAAGTGACTGCGGAACTGGACTTCGTTCGATATATCGACGCCAAGGATTCCGATACTGGCTGTGGCAGTCAAGGGAGTGCTGTAAAAGCGAGGTGACACGACAAACGGTATCTTTTTAGCGGTGGACGCGCAAACCTGTGTCTTCGTCGGGTTAAACTGGACTAGATTAAGTCGACCCCAATCGGAAACTTCTTGTAAGGAGGCTTTAATTTCAGACACAAGTTTGGATGGACTCAGTGACGTTTTCCCGAGAAATGTTAGCGCGGCCGGTATACAAGGCATCACTCGTGCTATGATTTGCAGCATATCATTGATATGCAGAAGAAACAGCGTGGGTGATAGAACACAGCCATGTGGGACACCAGCATTCTCAGACTTGAAGTCGGAGCATGCACCGTCGACAACGACCTTGATGCTTCTGTTTGCGAGAAAACTGGTGATCCAGTTGCATAATTTCTCGGGAAGCCCATAGGAAGGAAGCTTCGAGAGAAGCGCTTTGTGCCAGGCCCGATCGAAGGCCTTCGCTATGTCCAAACTGACTGACATCGCCTCCCCCTTGCTCTCGATCGCCTGTGCCCAACGGTGAGTCAGGTATACGAGAAGATCACCAGCTGAACGACCCCGACGGAAACCATATAGTCATTGAGTAGCTGGTGGTCTTCTAAGTACTGAAGGAGCTGGCGGTTGACAATGGATTCCATTATCTTGGAGAACAAGGTGGTTATGGCTATAGGTCTATAGTTGGACGGATCCGAGCGGTCACCTTTTTTAGGGATCGGGTGCACTAAAGCTGTCTTCCATGAGTTCTGGACGACGCCGAGGGAGTAGGAGAGCCGATAAAGGCGCGTAAAAACCGGTGTCAACACGTGTTCAGCACGATGGTAGAGATTCCGTCGGGCCCATTCGACTTATGAATATCGAGGGAAAGATGTGCTTTACGCACTGAGCTTTGGAAGAAGCGGACTTCCGGCATACAGCTGACGCACCGCGGTATGGTCGGCGGTACGTTTCCCCCGACATCCAAAGTCGAGTTGGATGCAAAGAGGTTGCCCAAAAGGTCGGTTTTCTCCTTAGCGTCGTGGGCCAACGAATTATCTCCCATTTGCAGGGGTGGAAGGGATGGTCTACAGAAATTTCCCTGGACAGCTTTGGCAAGAGACGAAAATGCTCGAGTTCCAGAAGGGAAACCCACCAGTATCTCACTAATGCTGCCGATGTGCTCCGACTTCGCCCTGGCAATGTCTCTTTTGAAGGACCTGGAGGCAAAGTTGAGCTGCTTTTTTAATGCGCTGGTCTTTACATCCCGTACTGCCGCTGCATTTGTCCAAGCTTGGTAACATTCCTGCTTTCGGCGGGACGCCGTTTTGCAGGATCGACCTTACCAAGGCTGGGATTTGCCACCTATGGGAATCACAGAGAATGGAACAAAAAGCTCCATTCTCTGAAGCACCACATCAGCAACAGAATCGGCACCGAGGTTGGGATCATCCGGCTTGTAGCAGACCTGCCTCCAAGGGTATAATGCAAAGAAGGTTCGCATCCCATCCCAGTCTGCTGACCTATAGTGCCACACACGGCGGCAGCCTACAACTCGCGGCTGCGGCGAGTACGTGAGTGTCACCGTACTTCGGATCAGGCAATGGTCCGAGGAGCCAATTGGGGCCTCAACGGAGACTTGGTAGCCATCCGGATGAGAGGTCAGCAGAAGGTCCAACAGTGAAGGCTCGTGGCTTTCTACATCTGGGATTCGCGTAGTCGTTGCTACCAGTTGTGTCAAGCCATATGTCAGGGCGAAGCCGTGAACAGATCTCCCCACATGATCGGTTTTGCGTGAGCCAAGCCAATCAGCGTGGTGGGTGTTAAAGTCGTCAAATATCACGATCTCTGCTAATGGGATCTGCTGCAGCACAGCTGTCCCGAGTCTGGATGTTCTTTGTGTCCGTTGTTTGAATGTTTGTGAAGCCCAGGAATATTCCTACTGCGGGAGTTGTCTTTTATAAAAAAGAAAAAATGTTCTCAATACCGTATCTACTCAGTACGCACATACCTTACACTTAAAAACTAAAAATAAACACTTTTAAAAAAGTTAAACATACTACAAAAAGCACTAAGAAAGGGCACTGAAAAGTAAAAAATAATCAATTTCCAACTTAATTGAAAATACTACATAAATGTGACATTTTAAAATATTAGGTAACGTTATAAAGGCACTAGGTAGCTACTGGTTGATTTCAAGTCGGTGCCAAGCTCGAAACGCAATAAGTAATACTTATGGGATATAAACAGCTTACTTAAGATCGGAAAAAGACCAACCGATAACGTTACTAGTATAACATAATTATGTGCCGCCGCGGTGGACCTAGCCTGTCTATCAAGTACCTATTTAGCTTGGCACCGTCTTCAAACAGACCAGTAGGCACCTAGTGTCTTTATATCGTAACTTATTATTTTAAAAATGTCACATTTATGTAGTCTTTTCAATTAAGTTTGAAATCGATTATTTTTACTTTTCAATGCCCTTTCTTAGTGCTTTTTGAAGTCAGTTTAACTTATTTTTTAAACTGTTTATACAAGTTCCGATGCTAGACTTAATACATTTTTTTTTTTTAGATTAATCAGTAAATAATTTATTGTTAACCAGATCAAAACTGATGATTCGAGGTTAAATATCTCGAATCATCAGTTTTGATCTGGTTCGATCAAAAGTTAATTTTTATGGTCTAAATTCAGCTCTTGGTATATTGATACAAATCACTTACAGTAAAGAAATTGAAGAACGTAAAACGGTATAGATCCTTGTGATACACCCTAGGAAGATATTGCATTTGTAACGCACAAAGCTACTAGATTAAGAGCAGAGGTTGAGTTTACGTAATGCAGAAATGTCAAATGGCTAGTAGCATGTATCAAATTTGCCAGATATGCTTTTCTTGTATATACTGGAGAGTAAGTAGCCTTTAGTGAAATCAAATAGTTGTCAGTTTCGATATCAAACTGTACCATAGTCATGTTTTGTTCTGCAGCAACAGATAACAGTATCCGAATGGAATCATATCTTACTGTTGGTGCAAATATCTCAGTGTAGTCAATGCCACTTTTCTGTGCAAATCCTTTGGCACACAATCTGGCCTTGTATCTTGGTCCATCTGGTTCGTCTTTAATGCGAAACACCCAACTTCCTATAACTCTAGCATCGGGTGGCTTCTCCACTAACTGCCATGTGCCATTTGTGCTATGTGCCTTCAGCTCTTCCTCAATGGACATCATCCACAGATTGGAGTTCTTCGATGCAAGTGCTTCTGCATATGATTGTGGAATGATGGAGGGCGACATATCTTCTGAGCATAGGTAAGATTTGGGCCCAAGGTTCATGATATTTTTGTTCCGAGGACGAAGTGTAATGTTGGAACTCTGAGGATATTTCACTGGCATCTCCGGTTTATAATCAGGATCATCAGAATTTGAACCTTCACTGGGCTCCACTGCTGAATGAGAAGACAAGTCTGAGCTGTAATCTTCAAAATTTGAAAAACTAGTTTCAGTTATATGACCTTTTTCTTTTTCTAATTCTGACAAAGAGACTGGTATCACATTTCTCTTTATACTGTTCTCTAAGAAGATAACATTTCTACTTTTTATAACAGTTTTTGTTTTAGGATTTAACAATCTATAACCTTTACTATTCTACCAGTAACCTACAAAAACGAGTTTCTGTGACTTGCAGCCCCATCTCTTAACTTTTTCTTTAGGTATTTGAGCCATTGCATGACAACCAAAAATTTTTAATGTGACTTACATCTGGTTTCCTTCCAGTCCACATCTCTTCAGGTATTCTATAGTTCAATGCGCGTGTCGGTGAACGGTTCACTATGTATGCTGCTGTCATTATCGCTTCAGCCCATAAGTTATTCTGTAAATTTGCATTAATTAGTATACATCTGGCCTTTTCAAGCAGTGTCCTATTCATACGCTCAGATATACCATTTTGTTGAGGTGTGTAGGGAGTTGACGTTTGATGTTGTATGCCAGATGACAGTTCGCAGTTCTTTAGTTTTTGCATCAAGTTGATTTTCTACAAATCGTTTATATTCTATAAATTTATCTAGGCATTCAGACTTTGACTTTAAAATAAAAACAGTTACTTTTCTAGAGAAATAATCAGTAAAGGTGAGAAAGTATCTTGCATTTTCTAGTGACCTTACCTCCATGGGTCCACATATGTCAGAGTGAACAAGTTCTAGAAGTCTTGATTCTCGGGAACCTTCACGTTTGAATGGTAGTCTGGTCTGTTTACCTTCTATACAGGAGACACAGGTCATGTTACTGCTCTGAGACATTGTTACACCTTCAGTACAGTTTTCCAGTTTCTTCAGGTCATGATAATTGAGGTGACCCTTTCTCTGATGCCATAAATAAAAATCATTAATAGTGCTTTGAGATACATATGCTTGAACAGAAGCTATGTTTAGTCTATACATGTTATCAACAAGTCTTGCAGTTGCTACTGCTTCATTATTCTTGTCAAATTTAATATTGCAATTAGTTTTAATCATCTGACTGACTGAGAGAAGACTAGTAGAAAGATCAGGAACATGTTTAACCTGAATGGTGCTGATAGATCCATCTTTTAGTGGTACATTAATATTGACCTTACCGCAGCACTTCACTTTCAGTTCTTTATTGTTTGCAACACGGATAATTTTGATAGGTGGTGGTGTCTCATCATAAATCCAATCTTTATGCATGGTCCTGTGCATTGATGCACCGGAGTCCACATACTATCCTAAATCATAATTACTTGATTAGGCTGAAAATACTGCTACAAACGAGTTGTCACTTTGTTTCTTGTTAGTCTTGCTCTTACAGTTTTCACCGATGTGTCCATATTTATTACATGAATAACATCTTTTGCTTACTTTTGTTTGCATAGAATACACCCCGCTCAGATTGTTTGATTTCCTGTAACAATTGAGTTTTAATGAGATCAGCTGTTATAGCGACACCAGAGCTTTCAATGACCATTATCATAGGTCTATACTGTTCTGGTAGACCAGCCAGTAACAAGGTACTTAACCATTCATCATCGACTTTAAATCCCATGTTACGGAGCTTGTGTGCTGTAGTCATAATTTTATTTACGTATTCTTCAATACCTTGACAACTTTCGAGAGAAGTTGTTATGAGGTCACGAAGTAATCCAACGTTCCTAGTAAGACCAGAGTCGTCGAACACTTTACATAGGTTACCCCAGACTTCCTTTGCGGTCTTAGCTTCTTGCACGTGGATGTAGTTTATTGGATCCACTAGTAACACTATTTTTAACTTTGCTTTTATGTCTTTCTTGGGATCGACATTATCGTCGGTTATACAGTCCTATAGTTCCGTGCTCTAGGTATGTTTGAATAGCGAATTTCCAACTCGCGAAGTTATCTCTGCCAGTTAATCTCTCTATCAATGTCATATTGCTATTAGACGACATTTTCGGTGTATTTTATTGCACCTGAAAGACTCAAGTCAACACGTGGCCTCAGTGCCGTGAAAAAGATTATGTTATCACTGAATTTACGGAACAAAACTCGTGAACTAATTGTTATAAGTGTGCCTGGGCACATAACCTGTTAAATGAAACTAGTAATTAACTGTGGAAGCACAAAATAACTTTATTAGTTTAGTTTTACGTGTGACATGGAAAGCAAAAGCAATCTTTGAAACAAGAGTAAAGTAAAATGGCCACGCCCTTGTAGGAGTGAATGTCGTAAACAAAGGCGACAAATTTGAAATTACACACTAACAACTTGGCACCCATTTAGATCTCAATTCTTTTGTATGTGAAGTTGACAACCACGCATATTCTTAATATTGAACTTGGCTCCCATTTTCACATTTATGTTTTTGATGGGGTTAATAATATTAACTAAAATTATATTATTATCTTATAGATCCACCGACAATCAAAGCAGACGGAATCAACATGATCGAAACTAAAGTCGGTGATAAAGTAACTTTACCTTGTAATGTCGATGGTTTACCCACTCCTACAGTGAAGTGGCTGAGAAATGGTACTACACTGCGTAGCTCGAAGAACATTTTAGCTACCGACGATCACAGTCTCATGTAAGTATGATTTTTTTATATCGTGTGTAAACCCCCATGGGTCATCACCTCACCGGGGCTACTGGTAAAGTGGTATTTCGGAATCAAACCAACTAAAACGACACGGTGTTTACAAGTGAGTCTATTGCAAGGGGCTCGGGAATACCATGGGAAGGAAGTCCCGAAATCTCCAGTAGACCTTGGCCGCCTCTTAAACAGAAGGCAGCCACACCCTTGCGTGCGAAGGGGTTTGCCTAGAGTCTGGGGTGCAGTATTCTTGCGATAGCCTCCGCAGTGATGGCACGCAGACGTTGGCTCCCGGCTTATGGGACATAGGTACTTTCCGAAACAGTCGTGGCCGATCAGCACCTGCGTCAGCTGGTAGGAGAGGCTGCCGTGCTGCCTCTCCAGCCAATTCTCCATGATAGTTCTTACCGCCACAATAGTGGCGTAGCCTGCGCGCGGTCGCCCAAGTCGCTCTTTTCATTCTGCCATTGGGACCTGACAGAGATGAGACCATTGCACTTAAATTTCCTGAGGAGTAGTCTCAGGTCCCGCTCCTTACGAAATTGATATAACGACGGGTCTTCGCTTTACGGTCCCATGGTACAGTTTCGTCTATGAGTCTCGCCGCTTCGAAGTTATTACGTTAATATGATATACGATGTTAATATGATCGTACGTATAATGAGAAGCATATTTTCCACGGTTATTGCAGTAATCAATCGGATTTAGGATCAACTGGTAGAACTTTTAAATTATTTCAACATGTATGGGAGGTAAACCTCTTATTAATCGTGATTGGTTCTATCGAAAGTCACTTTAAGCATCGTTTCAAGTAATTAAATTTTATAAACGAATTCTTTCGTATGAGCAATGATCATAAAAAAAACGGTTTGTAAGTTTTTAAGAATCAGACTTAATAGTTCAGTTTCAAATACAATCAATTTTGGTTGTGACTCTGCACAATTACATTTTTGGTAGGAATCGATAAGGATAAGGAAGGAGGAACCTATAGAACAATATGTAGGGTGATTTTTATGATAGGAATTTTAATGAAAATTCAAAAACTGCATAATTTAAATCGTCGATTACGACTGATTCTGTTGAAGATAATAATCAATCTCAACAAGGCTCAAAATCTTCCTTATGATGCTGATGCTGCCTAACTGCCTATTAGATTTGGTTTATTTTCATTAAAAAGCCATATAAGCCAAATAAATGATCTACGTCACTGACATGATTTTACATCTATGCATCAGCACACATATTAGAACTCTATATTTAGTTTAAAAACTGAAATTATAGACTTAGATATTCGTTTTTTTTTATTTCAGAATAAGAACAATAGAGGTGTCCGACACTGGATATTACACTTGTGAGGCTGAAAACCACATTGGCTCTAGTAACAAAATAGTTTTTGTTTATGTATTTGGTAAGAATTTCTTACACTACTTATGTGATTAAGCACAAAGTCTGCCTGATGGTATACGCCTTTACCGGGATCCACAAATAATTTCAAATCCAGAGCGATAACAACCTCTGTCCTTAAACAGCTTTATTCCTCTCTTAGTAAAAAATACAGTAACCATTCTTTTCTCACCCACACTTTACTCTGGAATTTAGTAGGAACATCCAAATAGTATACATCCAGGTTTCATTATATATATTATGTAACAATCGAGTATACGTAGTTAGATCGGCCCTCTCCCATTTTTTTTTAATATAGCACGAGACTAATTCACAGCATCAGTTATCAAGTGTAGTACCTACCAGTACCTAAAGTGAACGTACTTTCAAAATTATTGTCATGAATCCGATGATCAGTGGGTGCACTTAACTTGAGATTTTCCTCGATCTGCTGATATGTCACACGTCGGTCTTCCTCCAGTAATTTCCGTAAACTCTCAATGATCTTATCGATAGTTGCTTCTATCGGTCTGTCGGAACTTGTATCATCCTCTCTTCCACTCATACCACCCTTTTATAGTCCTTAGAGATGGACAAGTTGCCCTCAGTGCAGTACTCATTTCCTCGAAACATTTTTTGTTTAGATACGCCACGTTTAAAGTAGTACAAAATAATTACATGAATGTCATAATGAGAGAAGCCTGCCATTTTCATTTAGAAATTTAAAAAAAAATCGAACAAACCATTCCTTGCAACCATTCCTTGCCTCAAATTATTTTGTTTTAAATATTACTTAGAGTTATGGATGTGACTTCAAATCACAATATAATGATATCTAGTTTGCATACGACAAAACTTATGTAGCGCCCTACGTATATGAATTTAAAAGAAATGTATTAATAATTACATTTCAAGTCTGCTGTACTGGTACGCAAGTTTTATAAAATTTAAACGGGGTTTTTAGGTGTGTTATCTAAGCTTAGGCTTTTAGGTTGGAAGCAGCCTGCATCCACCGACACCCGCAAGCTTTACAAGGTAATCTGTCCCTCTTGCTGGTGAACGTCCCACGCGTTTAACATTGATCAAATAACTATGCTTTATAAAAACAAACATCATATCTTTATCAAAATACGCGGCTGAATTTTTCTTTAACGGCTTACTACAATATTCTTTCAGAAAAACCGGTAATCGACAAACCATACAAAGAAACACGTGCCGTAAAAGGAACTGACGTTCAGCTTACATGTCGGTAAGTGCCCGAAAATATAAATGAGATTCATCTATTGTTCCTTTCTTCGGATTGCACTATATTTAATTATATTTTATAATTTATTCTGGCGTATACTAGGACAGCCATGTATAAATTATGTTTGTAGGCAATTTTTATAACTGAATTAAATTTAAGGCTTATTAAGGGTGGTCGTTTCTCACGAATCTGTTTGCACGAATCGTGCAAATCATCCATTTTCTTAATCGGTTTTAGAAAAACGTGCGAATCGCTGCAAAAAATATAATATATTCTCTTTAGAAATAATATTTTTATAAAACAATGGCGGTACTTTTCGGAGATTTTCTATCATGGCTACGCAGGCTGCGTCATAATTTGCTTGTTAGCAAACTTAATGTTAGCAAAACTAAGTCTATTTTCATAACACAGCTGCATCAGCTCTAAGCACCAGGCTCGGTATCAAGTTACGCAACTGTAAAGGTTGTTGTAACTAAATTAATTCAAAAGGAAAAAAAACATGAAACACTTTGGCTTGATACTCGACAAGCATTTAAGTTTTAAAGCACACATTAACGCTTTATCGAATGTATAGTATAATTGCGTTTGTGTCGCATAAAACTTAATGACTCAAATAGAGGGCCCAACGTTCAGTACTAAAACAATATATATAAAAAAAACATTTAGGTATTCCACCACAAAACTCTACAAAGATAGTAAGGTAGGTAGGTACATAATTTTTACATTTATAAGCAACAAAGTAACTAAAACTGTTATGGACTCTAATGAATATGTAGAAACAACTACTCAATCTGCGTGTATATAGAAACACAATTTCCAATATTAACACATTGTTTGCCAGACGATTCAGTCCATACATTCTAGTGGACAACTATAATAAGGTAGCTAAAGAATGTGACATTAAAGAGTACTTACTAACAGAGGCAAAATTGTGGTTTTTAAATGGCTCAATTCATGTCGTGGGAGAGCCCTTGGCACGTATGGGCCGGCTCGACTGGAGTGACAACACGGTCTTACAGAAAACCGGTAGTGAAACAATTGCATTGTTTTTCGCTGAGTGAGTGAGGTTACCGAAGCCCCTAAACCCTACCCCCTCTCCCTCCCTCTCCCCCTTACCCTACTTCCACCTTAAAGGCCGGCAACGTACTTGTGACTCTTTAGTTGCAGCTGGCCATGGGCGGCGATAGTCACGTACCATCAGGTGACCGTACCTACCGTACCGTATCCCTATCCCACAAAATAACATGATGCTATTGAAAAATTCCAGGTTAATTGAATACACCTAAAGTGGAAAATCTCATGCACGTAATTATACAGTTTGAATTATAAATATTATTGTAAATACTAATTATATAGGTATTGGTATGAAAGTAAGGGTATCATGTATGTATCACCTAAATAACATTTTATTATAATTCTTACATTGTTATATGTAGGTATAACTCTCTGGAAATAAACAATTTTTAATAGCTTAATTTTTTCTTTTCGCACGCAAATAAAATCCATCTGTGAGGATCAATACTTCACAATTTTTTTTTTATAGAAACGGTTGATTCGTGCAAAACGATCACTAAACCGAATTTATTATAATGTTCGTATGCAATTTAAATGACAATGACATGATTTTCACAGGTAAGATAGAATATTTTGTATAAACGCCGGCAATTGAAAAATGGGTAGCTAAGTATTAATGCCGCGTTCCTATAATCAAGAAACGATTTGATTTTTGATTATAGTAACGCGGCATTAATCAATGACCGTATTTAAAAAGCATCATGATTCCAAATATAAATCCTCAGCATTCTTCGGGGAACGCCGAAGCCAACCATGCAGTGGCACTTCCAGCCCCGGAAAGCAAAGAAATTTAAAGGAATTAAGGAGACTAACGAAGCTTTACGGTTGAAAAATGTAAACATCGCCGACGTGGGCACATACATGTGTAACGCTAGCAATGTACTGGGATCACAAAGTTACACTATGGATTTGACAGTAGAATGTTAGTAGTACTTACCCGTGTTTTAAACTATTTAGAAAATTAAATTAGCATGTCCTTTTCGTATTAAATTGTGATCTTTGTGCAATGATTTATTTTAATTTCCTAAAAGAAATAACAATAATAACGCACTCAAAAGTAAGCAATAAGTTCCTATTTTTATAATAAACTTTCGAGACTTGTCTGCATATTAGACATAAATAACCATATTTCTTTTAAAGGACCTTTTTATTGATCTTACGTTTCGATCAATTCGCAACGATTGTGGTCACGGAATTATTGATGAAGGTTCAGCGACACCTACTAGAGTTGCGAGTTTCAGTAGCTACCCGCACTTACGTCCTAACTTACGATGCCCGAGCGTTTTCATATTTTGTTTTGCCTTACTTAAAACATTTTATGTTTAAGCGTTAAACAATAACCAAAATAATGCAATATGTATGACAAATCATTTACTGAAATTAAAGAAAATAAAAGAGCGGGAATATATCCTTGTAGTACGCCGTAACGCGATATGAAATACATTTACATTTGTTTGTATATAGGGTAGATGACTGACAAATCAAATCAGTATCTTTTTCGTAAATGTCAAAACGATAGGTTCGGTATTTGGGCCCACCTTTTTTCATCTCCTTTGGATCATATGCGAAGATATGACGTCATGCCTTAGTGTTGTCAAATTATTTACTTTTCTGTTAATTTAACGATTGTAAGATAAATTGTTAAAATGTTAAAATAAAACTGGATGACAGCTTTCACGGTATTTTAAGATATTATATTGCCCTACTTAAGCGAAATAATTTATTTTGAGCATAGAAATCTACCCAATTTAGTTGCAATAGTATCTACAGTTTCTTTATTGCCTAATAAATTAATGTAATAATTATATAAAGTAGGTACTTGGGCGATCAGCAGATTTGTAATTGTGTAAAATCGCATTTTTTAGAATAGACACCTAACTACATATAAAGGGTCTTTCAACAAGGACGGGTCGATGTTAAATATGAATAAAACAAAGTGTGTGTGAGATATTAACGAAATTTATTTTTTATTTGAAAGGCCCATTTATGCCATTATGGATGGAATATGACATCGTTCAAATGTTCGCCGCGGCTTCGTATGGTGGCACGAATCCGAGAGGTCCAATTTTTAATGACTCTGCTGCATAGATCCGGCTGAATCTGAGCGATGGTAACTTTTTGTGGATGCATTATCACCTGGTGAACCTCATGTTTGTTGTGGTCATCCCATATACGGCAATTTTGCGTATTAACAAAACCATTCATCCAAAAATGTGCCTCGTCGCTAAAGATTTTCAGCCAAAATCGGGGTCCTCTTCCAAGCGTTCCGAAGCCCATTCAGCGAACACACGGCGTTGTCTGTGGTCATTAACTTTGAGCTCTTGGGTCAGTTGGATCTTGTACGGATGCAGGCCCAAGTGCCGATGCAAAAGTCTCCAAGTTGAAGTCTGCGAAAGGCTGAGTTCTTGTGCACGGCGAGAAATCGACTGCCTTGGAGTCTCCTGAACACTCTCACGTACAGCGGCGATGTTCTCGGCCGATTTGGCGTTCCTTTGACGTAAAGGTATTGGTTGGTTGTTTACCGAACACGATCGTAGGGTAGACTTTGAAGGGCCACCGCGTCTGCCGTAAAATGGGCGCAATGCGCGCAACGTTTGCACTAACGAACACTCATTTTGATAATAAAGTTTTCTCATTTCAAAAACAGATTTGACAGATGCCGCCAAAACAAAATGGCCGCCTCAGATTATTAACATCGACCCGCTCTATTTGAAAGACCCTTTATAAACTTAAAAATCATGAGCTAAATACAAAAAAAATATCCGCGTTAGAGCCGCTTTCGAGATACACAATTAAATTGTATTTCGTGTATTTCGGCAACGACTTTTTATACATACATATATAATTAGTAAATACCTACTCTTTGTATATATAATAATATATATACATGTATCTAATTCAAGAATTGCTTGTTCGAAATTATTAGATGTATTCTGTTACAGATCCACCGACAATCAAAGAAGACGGAATCAAAACGATCCAAGCTTTAAATGATGATAAAGTAACTCTACCTTGTAATGTCGATGGTGTACCCACTCCTACAGTGAAGTGGCTAAGAAATGATATCATACTACATAGCTCGAAGAACATTTTAATAGCTACCGATCACAGTCTCAAGTTAGTATCATCTTACGTTTATATTTAGAACTATATTTTCACTATTAGTGGTTAGCCACTAATCATGGTAAAAGTTACACGACTCTACGGTTTGAGAGTGGTGAGTAAGTTCATTGATAGTGATGAGTCAGTAAATAATTTTTTTCTTGTCTTATGTAAAAACATTCATAATAAATAAATATTGTCATTAAGAGCTTTGCTGCCTTAAGTTGTAAAAAATCTTTTAACAAAAATTAAACCGACGAAAAGAACTAAAGAGCAACAAATAAATAAGTCTTAAGTATTGAGCTTATTTACATAAACTATCAAATTTTATATAAACTTATTTTGAGTCGGCGCCCAACAACAAACTGACAAATTATCAGAATTTTATATGTACCTACGTAGAAATGGACATATTGGACATGGCTCTACGTAGGCAATAAATCATTTTATTATTTGGCGCCGACTAAATACTTAAGAAGAGAATACTTAAGACTTAAGGTTTATTTATTATACGGATATATACGAATTGAGAACCTCCTTTTTTTCGTCGGTTAAAAAATAGACTTAAGTGTACACAAATCGAATGAATCGAAATCGAATTACTTGTAATCTATACATTGAGTATGTAGAAGTAATGCAAAAGCTAAAGATTATAAATATTATGTAATATCCTACTAATATTATAAACGTGAAAGTTTGTGAGGATGTATGGATGTATGGATGTATGGATGTATGGATGTGTGGATGTATGGATGTTTGTTACTCTTTCAACGCAAAAACTACTAAACCGATTGCGATGAAACTTGCTATGAAGGTAGCCGGAGACCTGGATTAACACATAGGCTACTTTTTATCCCGATATTCCCACGGATCTTACGTGGGTGAAACCGCGGGGCGCAGCTAGTAAATTTATATTTGTTTGTGAGAACGTCTACAAAAAAACTACACAGGTAAAATATATGTGTACGTAGACCTGTCTTGGTTTGGAAAGTCTGTAAAATTACAGTTGCCTTTTAGTGGAAATTAACAGCTCAATATGTTACGAATAGGTCAATGAAATTTAACAAAATATTCATAATATAACTTTCGCTAGGCGCTTAATACTTACCTATATCATGCATAAGGAGATGATGGCTGGTCCATGCGTCATACTCGTGAACGGGTGCTGCTTGGGGTGACTGGTCGGCCTAGTCAGCGATGCTTTAGCCTATACTATTATTTTGGTTCGATCAACTGCAACTCTAGCCTCTTAATCCAGTCACGAATTATTTTTAACAGTAGATTTTGCAACTGAATGAAGGTAGATGTGCACCTTGAATGATTTCTATGTTTAATAGGTTCAAACCTTCAACGGTATCACTGAGTAATTTTTATTTTTTAGTACGTTAGCTTTTGGAGCATTTCAATAAAATGAAATTCAGGTGGCATCAGCTTGCATCCTGTTTACCTTTCGTGTAACACTAACACTATTGTACCTGAAGATCTGACTTTTAAAAAGAGTGGCCATGAGTTTCTTTGCCAGTATTCTTCTCATAAGGCCCTACGCATTTTGGAAACTGGAAGTTATAGATCGACACAAACGGGCAGTAGATTTTGGTGTTTTTCACCTAATTTACCTTGACAATCCAGTATATGCTGTGGCGTCTGTTTGTGCCGATCTATGATTTTAACTCTAGCTTCAATTTAACGTTCATAAATGTCACTTAGTGTCTTAATTGAATAAATGATTTTGAATTTGAATTTGAATTTGAACATATTATATTATGAGTGAAGCATACTCATGGATGAGATGAATCTGGGTCACTTATAGATTTAAAATTTTACCTTCTATCATACGAACTACATTTAATTAGATCTCTGCTAACTGCCTAAAATACTCAAATTAAGAACTCATTACAATTGTTTGTTTTAATTGGAATTTCAGAATTACAGCAATAGAGGTATCCGACACTGGACATTATACCTGCGAGGCTAATAACCGTCTTGGCTCTAGTAAAAAAACTATTGTTGTTGATGTGTTCGGTAAGAATATTTTTAAACAATGCGACCCGCTCTTAACACAAGTATTTATGTATTTAGCTTAGTTGGAGAGGTTAACAAGAATACTAGTAATGTGAGGCCCAAGTTAATAATAACCTTCTGTCTTCCTTCCTGTATGTTATAGAATTAAGATGCGCAATTATAGTCGATGCAGCAATAAAAATTGAACGTTAAATTTGTTAGATGTAGGTTTAATCCCATCAATAACATAAATGTGAAAATGGGAGCCAAGTTGAATACTATTATAATTATTAATTACATTATAATTAAGACTACGCCAACAAAAGAAGTGAGATCTAAATGGTTGCCAAGTTCTGTAGATAATCCTGTAGATTTGATTTAAATTCAAGTATTTATGTTAAATAGATTATGAGTTATTATGCGGTCAAGAGCTGCCCAAGGACCAAAGCATCTAAAAAATTAATTCATCTTATTATAGTCGTTTAAAAATGATGTCAATTTAAGTTATTTGTGTCTTATCTTTGGGTTAAGGTACGATGGGGTTGATATATGCTTACTGGATAAATATTAAAAAAAAAGAATTATACAGTGGTTTAAATAGGTGTTATATATTATATTTACTACGCTATAGCTTATGGAACATAGTCATATCATTACTAGAATATAACTACTTACCATGAATTTCAGAAAAACCTGTAGTTGACAAACCAGATGAGAAAATACGAGCCGTAAACGGAGCTGATGTTCATCTTACATGTCGGTAAGGCCGAATAAATATGTAGGTATCAAGTTTGTTCCATCTCCAAATCGCATTAGATTAAATTAAATGTCATTAAATATATTAGAACGTAGTCGCAGCCATGCCAGTTGAGTGCGGTGAAACAGTATACTAAGCTTATGGGTAAAACGGATATATCTATTCTAGGTTCGTCCCGGCTGCAAACGAGTGGGTGTGTAAATAAAACTTGTAACAAATTTTAGAATTGAATAAAATTACTATATATTATTACGCAATTTATGTATTTTACATAATAATCGTGAACAATTGTTACATTGGAAGATACTCGTAATTTAAAAACGCTTGTATAGGTATGTCATAAATGAAAATATACTTCCTCAGTATTCTTCGTGGAACACCAAAGCCAACCATAAAGTGGCACTTCCGACAACGGAAAGCGAAGAAGTTCAGAGAACTGAAGGAGACTAACGAAGCTCTACTGTTGAAGTATGTGAGCGTCGATGACGTGGGCACGTACACGTGTAACGTCAGCAATACAGTGGGATCACAAAGTTATCCTATGGATTTGACCGTGGAATGTTAGTAGTACCTATACTATTTATATTATAAATGCGATCATCAGTTTGTTTGTTACGCTTTCATGCCTTAACTAGTCAAAAAACCATTCCACTCAAATTTTGCAATACACGTTGTCAAGAGTCAGAAAGGGACACACCTTTCATTAAAAAAATATTATTTTATAATTCCAAAATATACTTTATTTGACAAAATCAATATTTAAGTACAACGACAAGTATCAGGTACCACGAATCAAGTACAACAAGTACCACGATATTACGTATGAAAAATCTTTTCGAGTAGATCTCAGTGGTACGCCCATTGTAAGGTATTATGACGGTAAAGTAAGTAGTAACTAGATACAGTACTGATATAATTATGTATTTACGGGAATTAACGCGATCACGACCAGTGCAACCTGGTCGAAACGTCAGGCAATTCAGAGGTATGTAATACCTTTTCGTGATCGCGTTAATTCCCGTAAATACATAATTATATCATGGAATGCGAAAGTTTAAAAGTTAATACAGTACTGAGTCTGATATACCATACTGACTAAATGTTCTAGAAAAATAGACCAACAATATCCTTCAAACTAGCGCAAGTACTAAATATTATTATGTGTTAAACCAAATCTTTCATATCCCACTAATCCCACTAATATTATAAATGTGAAAGTTTGGATGGATGGATGGATGGATGGATGGATGTTTGTTACTCTTTCACGCAAAAATCACTGAACCGATTACGATGAAACTTGGTATGTAGATAGCTGAAGACCTGGATTAACGCATAGGCTGCTAACGCATACGCATTTTTATCCCGATATTCCTACGGGATAGGGCCTTACGCGGGTGAAACTGCGAGGCGCTGCTAGTCTTTTATGTAAGGCAAGGTTTGACACTTTATTTTATTTTATTATTTTTGGAAAACTTACAGCTAGAACAGTCTGCAAAATTTATAATAGCTAGTAATGGCCAATTACAAGTTTTCACATACAACTTTATAATTTCGTCAGGTTTCAGGTCAACCAATATAATTGCAAAAATTTGAAATAACTTAATACTATTGTTCTTTGAAAAACTGGTTACACATGATCCTTTTCATTTTAGTAACATTGGTGGTGAAAAGGTCGATATCTACATTCAGACATGCCGTGTTATGCATGCGGCTGGCTCTTACTAAATAAGCATTTTCCCTGTAGTCCGTGCTTACAGTTGGAGTATACAGGAGGTGTGATCTGCGTAAAGACCTTGATGGTACACGCATTCCGATTTTGTTCACAAACTCAGTCACTTGGATTGAACCATTCATTATATTAAATAAGAACGACAAGTCCGCAATTTTGCGCCTTTCATCTAAGGGAAGTAAATGAATTTTTTTACATCTACTTCTATAGGTAGGCAAGTAACAATTGGAACGAAATTGTATGCACCTTACAAATTTCCTTTGAATGCCTTCTAGACGATTTATGTAGACGTCATAGCGAGGATTCCACACTTGTGAGGCGTACTCGAGGTGACTACGAACCAAGGAGCAGTAAAGAATTTTTATTGTTTTGAGGCATTTAAAGTCCGACGAAATTCGGCAGATAAATCCCAGCGCTTTTGTAGCTCTTTTGACTACACAATCAATGTGGGGATCGAAGGTTAGCTTTGAGTCAAATACTACTCCTAAATCCTTAACCTGAGTAACTCTAGTTATAGGTGTATCCTTGAGGGTGTAGGTATGAAGGATTGGATTAGGTTTGCGGGAATAAGAGCATACATAGCACTTCGATACATTTAAATCAAGTTTATTCAAGTTACAGTATACTTGAAACCTATCTAGCTCTTCCTGTAGTGAACGCGCGTCATCATCAGTCGTTATTTGCCTCCTTACTTTCATATCGTCGGCATACAACAAGATTTTTGAAAGGTGAAAGCATGAGCTAATGTCATTCATAAATATGTTAAACAGTAGCGGCCCGAGCAGTAATCCTTGAGGAACGCCTGAAGGTACATTAAATGATCTCGAAGTGAATTCGTTCAACACCACAGTCTGACATCTGTTTTCGACGTATGATGCGAACCACCTATAAAGATTGCCACTGATTCCCATATGGTAAAGTTTAAGCAGGAGTCTACCGTGATGTATCCGGTCAAAACATTTGCTAAAATCTTAGTATATAACATCCACTTGAGAACGCTGAGACATGGACTCCGATATAAAATCACTGCAGACTACCAAGTTTGTAGTAGTAGATCGCCCAGGCAAAAACCCGTGCTGGTATTCACCAAAATCCAGTTTAAGAGCAGAGTATACCTGCTTATGCACTATTTTCTCGAAGATTTTAGCGAATACACTCAACTTTGAAATGGGTCTATAGTTCTCGACCAGACTTTTTAAGCCCTTCTTGTGAATGGGTGTTATATATGCTGACTTCCATATGGTGGGCATCAGGCCAGTATCAATTGAGCGTTTAAATTAAATAAAATACAAAGAGGAACGGTAAGACTGCTGCCACAGCTTTGTATAAATATTGGTGGCACGTTGTCTGGGCCCGCCGACTTGATGACAAAAATTATGAAAATACTAGCAGTTTCCGCGCGCCTTCGCTTGCGTGTACATATCTGCCTATGTAAATCGGTCCACCCGTTCCGGAGATTAGCCGGAACAAACATACGGACAGATAGACAAAAATTTTAAGAATCGATTTTTAGGCATCAGTATCGTGCAAATAACAGTATGCGTTGATAATTTTCTTCATTATTTTGACATTACAAACGGCGACTTTAATTTTATTTATTTATATTGATATGTATTTTTAAAATTGTAACTGTTATGTTATAGATCCACCAACAATCAAAGATGTCGGAATCAAAACGATAAACGCTAAAGCCGGTGATGAAGTGACTTTACCTTGTAATGTGGACGGTGTACCCACTCCTTCAGTGAAGTGGCTTAAAAGAGGTACCACACTGCATAGCTCGAAGAAATATTTAATAACTCCTGATCATAGTCTCAGGTTAGTATGTTATGGTATTCGGATTGGCTTCTGCTTATCTGGCGAAAACACGATAGTAATTCAATGCAACTAAATAGATCAAACTAAACGCTTTTGCATGAACGTTCTTCAAATGTATCGAAAATATGGGCACTATTATCTTATCTGTGGTATGGGGTATACTTTCGGCGGCAACGCCTCGCAAAGTATTATGCGCCAACAAAAGTATAGGGTACATGTAAATGCACCGCTGCACATACGGCTATTTGATACCAAAAGCTTTCCAAAATTAAATAATTTCTATGGTTTTCATTTACAATGATGTTTACAATATAATTAAGTAGGTTTTAGAGTAAAACACTTGAAATTGGATAATATAGATAAAATAGTATATAGAAAAATTATATAATTATTGCTTTTCATTAAAGCTTTCATTAATGCTATTTCCCCTTCTTCTATTGAATATCGTAACTTTTCATCTAAGGATTGCGCTATACAGTCTTTGATATACTCGTAGAGTTGTCTGCTTGTAATTTCTTTCTTCGTCATTTAAAATTCTGTCAGAAATCTATGTCGATAACTAGGATTTAAGAAATAATCTATTTCCAATTAGTTCAAGAAAAGAAGACCAAAAAGGAAAGCGGAAAAGGCTGGACTGTAAATTTTTCTTAAGGAATCGACTCACACACTGTAGTTTATTAGGTAGTATTAATTTTGTCCCGGTAATGCCCAGCCGTATTACTCAATGATTACTTTTTGTAAATAAATTCAAAAATATAGAAAATATTTATCATCATTAAAAAGCCTATTACTAATATAAAAATATATAGTGTAAACGAAAACTGATCAATTAAATGTAAAAAATATAGTACTCACCTTAGTTTC
This sequence comes from Callimorpha dominula, assembly GCA_949752705.1. NCBI lineage: Eukaryota > Metazoa > Arthropoda > Insecta > Lepidoptera > Erebidae > Callimorpha > Callimorpha dominula. The sequence goes on along the minus strand of OX457010.1, from coordinate 5,805,412 downwards.
AAGATCTAGAACAAAAATATCCACATTAGACCTCAGAAGTTAAAATTTGTGCAAATAATATTTAATTTGTATTTGTACAAATAATATGTAATCTGCAACTTTAATACATACCTACCATTGAAAACAAGTAATTGAAAACACTAAAGTAAAAAATTAGACAGCATCTAGGTGTCATAACTGTTAAAGAATGATAAATAATACTGAAAATAAAAGGCTTTTGGAATGGCATTCAGCTTCAAATACCTTCAAATAAGTATGTGCGCTACAAGTACATGAGCAATCCGGCATTGCGGGGTCATTCAGTGAGTTGCTGCGCGTTAAACTGGACGTGTTTCTTTTAACAAACCGATTGTAAAAAAAAGTAGTGACCTGAACTGCTCAAGTCACTAAATTTGCTGCCACTGCCATGACTTTTATATTCGAAGTGAACTCCCTGTCTAAAGGTGATCAATATACGATGGTGATGAACCCTTAGGCATCGTCTTAAGTATTTAAATCAGCGTGTTTCTAATTTCATAAAAAAATATGTGTAAGCGTTTGTTTTACGTTGTTGAATGAAGTACGAACAGATTTAAGTAACTACAAATCAAAGGTGATGGTAATACAAATACTATTTATAATTAAAATGGGTATCACTCAACCATTGAAACCTACCGTGCAGTTAAAATATAGTTTCTCCATGAGGAATAGATATTGCATCTATAAAGCTGTGATTATCTTTTCGATTAATCTCAACCTGATTTTGTTTATGTATTTCAATTGACATTTCAGAATTACAACAATAGAAGTGCCCAACACTGGATATTATACTTGTGAGGCCAAAAACTATCTGGGTTCTCGTAAAAAAACTATTTTGGTTTTTGTATTTGGTAAGTTATTTTTTACACTAATGAGACACAAACTCGTGGCGCTCTGAAGTTACGCTATATCCCTAAAGCGTAACAGTGCCACGAGTTTGAATATGGAACGATGGTAGATGGAACCTGTAGACCATGGCAAGGACCATAGCCTCTAGTGCGAGGCTTCGTATGCTGATGATCGCAAGATCGGCTTTGACTGGTCCATCACGTCGTATCCTTTCGACAGCCCTTTGTAGTAAGAAGTGAGGAAGAAGACATGCCATGTTTGGCTTTACGCTACGATTGTCTTATGCCTATATCCTTACATACCTAATTTTTTTTTGATTCGTTTACTACTAAATAGCAAACCACAAGTTATTTGTGTTAAAGTTGAGAGAAACAACAACATAACTAATGTATTTTTACCTACAATTTTATTTTTTGCTCAGTTCCAGCAAGTATAGAAAAACAAAAATTAAGCACAATTGATATCATGGTTGGCAGGAAATTGACATTACCATGCCACGCTGATGGACATCCACAGCCAGAAATTAACTGGCTTTTTGAGAACTTTGATACAAAAACAGCACCTACGAAGTTACTGTAAGTTTGTGAATAGATTTCTACCGGGTAGTTTATAAACTCATTACATTAAGCATTACATCCACACCAGACAAGCTATTTTTTTAGTATTCTTATTAACCTGCATGCCTCAATTTTCCAGTCAAATAATACTAAAACCACACCAGATTAGTTCACAATCCAGTATTATTCACAATCTAAACAAAATAATGCGATTTTTAAATAGCACAAGTTTCGACAAAAATATAAATTAAAAAAAAATGTTTTGGGTATAATTTAAATTTTTTATATTCGACAATAATCCGAAACTGGACAAAGGCGTCTTACCTAGTTGTCAATATAAGCGAAACCACAAGGAGGTGGATATATTAAATTTTTATGTCATCCTTGATCTATCATTATCCTTTTTAGGGTTCCGTACCTCAAAAGATAAAAAAAGGAAATCTTATAAGATCACTCTTTTCCGTCTGTCTGTCCGTGTATCACCACCGATTTTCTCAGGAACGGGTAGACCTAGCAAGTTGAAATTTCTACCAGATACTGAGGTCTATAGTCCCTATTAGGTGTATAAAAAACTTGTAATCAGGTTCTTAATCCGGCTCATTATAAATGTTTAATTGTAAAAACTGACGCCAAGGAATCAAAATACTAAAAGCTTAAGCTTCTACAACAATTCTTATATAAGCAGTAAAAACAGTAGCACTTCTTATATTTTTATCACAAAAATAGTACCTACAACTACAGAAATGTCTTGTTCCGAAACTGTGATCAGTTTTATATCATTTTATAAGTCTAATCTCATTTTTGAAATAAAAAACATGTAATGATTGCTATCCGTGGTTTTTAAACTACATAATTCATTTGCTGAACTATAGTAGTTAGTCTTACCTAATCTCAATGCGGTGATACGCTAAGCCTTACAACTATAAATTGTTCATTAGCATAGCACGAGCTCGAATCCGACAGCGAGCATTAGCTTTAACTTGCTTCATCTTTCAATCAACCTTAAATTACCCGCCATTTGTCAGACGGACCAACGGCGTAGCGTCACTGGTATAAACAGTCATAATAATGTCTATTAACAAGTTTTATTCATTATTATTATTAATTAGTGTACTATTTTGTCATCTACTATAGTTTATACCCTATTTTTAATAAAAAGAATACGTTTCAAAAACGTTGCGACAACATTGCTTTGTTTCAGATCCAGCCATAAAACATCAGATTTTAACCTACACCGTGTACAACTAAGCGATCAAGGATATTACACATGTGTAGCGAGTAACATTGGTGGAACGAAGGAAATTAAGTACACGGTTAATGTTAATGGTTTGTGTCCTTTTCGGTCATTTATAGAGAAATGTAATATTATCATACTGCACTATATAACAACTGCGTAACATACTCATATAATCACAAATAAATTTAATAAAGTACACGGTTAATGTAAATGGTTTGTGTCCTTTTCAGTCATTTACTAGTTTGTACTTTATTTCTTTGTGATTATGTTATTTTATGTCTTTGTGAGTATGTTACGCAGTTGTCATGTAGTGCAGTATGATAATATTACATTTCTCTTTCCTTACCATTAAAGTGTGGTAACCTATATATGCCCAGTGGGTCATTAACCACCCAAAAGCACTAGTTTACATCAAATGCACCCCGACCACGAACGACTAATATATTCTTATTATAATGCCATATTTAGGTAGACCATAAAACTATTTTGAAGCACCGCTTGAATAATACCTGCTTTAATAATTTAGCGTTACTAGTATTACTAGTGTAAGTTCGAACAAGTTCATTTTTGGAAAAAGTTTGCGACCGAATGCAGATAAATGTAAGTGTTGTGTGTGTTTTATGTTAATTTAGTGAAGAAATTGTTTTCATAGTAACCTATTCAAATTCAAATTCAAAAATCATTTATTCAATTAAGACACTAACTGACATTTATGAACGTTAAATTGAAGCTAGAGTTAAAATCATAGATCGGCGCAAACAGACGCCACAGCATGTACTGGATTGTCGAGGTAAATTAGGTGAAAACACCAAAATCTACTGCCTGCTTGTGTCGATCTATAACTTACAGTTTCCGAAATGCGTAGAGTCTTATGAGAAGAATACTGGCAAAGAAACTCATGGCCACTCTTTTTAAAAGTCAGATCTTCAGGTACAATAGTGTTAGTGTTACATGAAAGGTAAACAGGATGCAAGCTGATGCCACCTGAATTTCATTTTACTGAAATGCTCCAAAAGCTAACCTCCCAAAAAATTAAAATCACTCAGTGATACCGTTGAAGGTTTGAACTTATTAAACATAGAAATCATTCAAGGTGCACATCTACCTTCATTCAGTTACAAAATCTACTGTTAAAAATAATTCGTGACTGGATTAAGAGGCTAGAGTTGCAGTTGATAGAACCAAAATAATTGTATAGGCTAAAGCATCGCTGACTAGGCCGACCAGTCACCCCAAGCAGCACCCGTTCACGAGTATGACGCATGGACCAGCCATCATCTAATTCGCCATATCAGAGGGAAAGAAATGACCGCCCCATGACGATGCCGCAAGCAATGACATTTTAATAAGCATGACGAACCATGGTCGAGATACTGATAAAAATCACTACTAGTCAAATTACCATAATAATCGTCACGCATTACTTGCAACTGACAATGGTTTGTTAATAATTTAGCTTAATTATAAGACAAAGAAGTTTGTGTGTGTATGCCTAATGACACCTTAAGCCCAAGACTGTTTACCGTTTAGATAATCATTGATCGTATAGTAGGATTTCCTAATAAGGTGATTTTTTACAGTTTGCTTGAATTTATCTACAGGAAGGTCGCTTACATGTATAGAAATTTTATTATAAAAACGTATACCAAGACCTTTGACCTTTACCAAGAGTTGTGTACTTTATATATATATACCCTTAAACAACTCTCGAAGAGAGACTCTAGCACCTAAATTGTATATGGAGCGGATGGCTCGTTTTTGGAGACAAAAATCGTTTCAACATCAGCCGCCTTGCCCCAAAGTAGTATACCATAGGACATGACGCTGTGAAAGTAGCTAAAATAAACTAGCCTAGCTATGTCCGTATCAGTGAGCTGACTTACCTTCCATACTGCATAAGCTGCCGAACTAAGCCTACCTGCAAGGCTGTCTATCTGGGCTCCCCATTGTAGTTCACTGTCTAATGTAATTCCTAAGAATACTGTTGAGTCTACAATACTTAACATTTCATTATTTAGAGTTAAATTAGTACCTAGCTGTTTTACATTTGGCATAGTAAATCTCACACACTTTGTTTTATTTGAATTTAGTAGGAGATTGTTAGTTGAAAACCAATATAATACATCATTTAGGGCCCATTCACATCGCCAAAGTTTCTTACGATCGACTTTAAAAATAAGTGACGTATCATCAGCAAATAGAACTATATCACAGAGATCTTTTAAATAATAAGGTAAATCGTTTATATATATGCGAAAAAGTAGAGGACCCAGTATAGAGCCCTGAGGAACGCCCATAGTAACAGGTAATATAGAAGACCTCGCACCATTGACATTTACATGTTGAATTCTATCTTTCAAGTAGGAAACAATTAGTTCTAAAGCCATACCATTAACACCATAATGTTTAAGTTTAAGAAAAAGCGTGTTATGTTCTACACAGTCAAAAGCTTTTGAGAGATCGCAAAATACAACTATCGCATCTTGCGAATTCTCCCATGCATTAAATATATGTCTCAAAAGAGTTGCACCAGCATCAATTATTGAACGACCCTTTGTAAAGCCAAATTGTTCTTTGTGAAATAGATTATTTAGATTAAAACGGCTTTCTAGTTGTTGCAAAATAACTTTTTAAAAATTTTTACATATGTTATATATGTACATGTTTTTTTTGTAACATTGAGATTGGCCTAAAGTTACTTGGTTCGGTTGTACAACCCTTCTTGAATAAAGGTATTACTTTGCCATACTTCATCAGGTTCGGAAAAACACCAGAATCAACACATCGATTGAATGTTATAGCTAGAAATGGTGCTATATCAATTATAATAGTTTCTATTGATTTAACAGAAATTCCCCATAAATCCCCTGAATTCCTAGAATTAAGAGACTTAAACGTTTTTATAATGTCTGTGGGGTTTATGAATTCAAATTCAAATAAATTCTTACATTTGCTTACATTGGCCCTTAACAACAATTCAGACCTGGACGCACAAGAATTCAAAGTACTGGTTATACTAACTGTTATATTTGTGAAAAGGGTATTAAAAATAAATATGTATTTCATAGATATTGATATTAATTTTGTTATAAAAGATTTTTGAAGTGATAACTTCTTATGGGAGGGTAAACCGCTTCGTTACCTAATGCGTTACGGCGCCAGTCTGTCTGGCGTTTAAGTTATCACTTCTGTCGGGAGTAGAGAGATGTGTTTGTGCCCGGGCAGAAATGGCAAAAACTGGGCATTTTGGGCATAAGTTTATTTATGCTGGAATATATGTCCAATCACAAGGCAAAACATTTTTTTTATTGTTTAATAGTATTTGAAATAAAAGAAGAAATATTAATGATTGAACTAAATTGAAATATTAATGATTATATTTTCATCACAAAGTGAGGTTAGTTACAAAACTTTAGAAAAATAAAATTTTAAACAAAGTTAGATAAAATGACAAAACATTATAAAAATTATAATAATCAACGTCATAATAATTTTAAATATCACACATAATCATAGTAGAGAATCATAATTTTTGTATGACACTAGAACGGTATTATAATAATTAAAAAATGTTTATTGTAGTGTATATTTGTTTGTCCTAATTAATCACCATCGCTATCGTAAATTGGTTTGTCGTGAAGTTGATGCTGCTGATTCTATACCATCTACTCTCCAATAAAGAAGATTCATTTCTTTGTTTATAAGCACCATAAATACTTCGTGTATGCTGAATCCATTGCCCTACAAAAACCACATGAAAATCCGTTCAATAGTTTTCAGTTTATCGTGAAAAGACAGACAGACAGGCGCAGCGGGGTACTTTGTTTTTATAATATGTAGTGATTTAAATTAAATCAAAAAGAAAAATATAAATTGATCAACCATACGTCTTACAGTCACGTGCATTGATATGTACACGTTGACAATAACGTTAATATTTGGTATTTCAAAAATAAGTGTGTATATACCTACTTTTCACCCAGTTTGAAGATTATATAATTTTGAATAAAACATGAGATACTATTTTTTGAAATATCAAATATTAACATATATGTATTTGCAAATATGTCAACGTTTACATATCAATGAACGTGACTGTACTTTCTTTACTTTACTGCGAAGACTAGATAGACTAGATGCTAATATCGGGGTTTACATAATTGCTTTCAGAGGTATATATACCTATTTTGAAGTGGCTAATTGGTGATGCCGTTAACAACGCTTATTTGATAGTTAGATTATCAGGAGCGAAATTTAGTTTCTTCTTCTTAGATTTTTTCTCCACAAATGAAAAAAAATTATGATAAAACACTTTGCACCGTTCACTCGGAACTTTTTAATGCAGGCAAGGAACTTGCCTGCTAAATTCAATTACATAAAATTACAATTTTATTGGTAAACCTGAATTTAATGACTGATTAGCGTATAACTTTATTTTAATTTACGACATTATATGCCCACGGGATCGTTATTGACTCGAAAAAAAAAACACTTTCAGAACTGTAAACCAGAAAATACTGCCACAACCCTTGTTTGTGGTTATCAATATACAACATAATAAATGTGAAAATTATAAAAATCGGCGTCAAAAAAAGTTCTGGGCATATATGGGTTAAGAACACTTCAGAGTTTTCTGTACAACTTATTAAACATGATATTATACCAAATAGTTTATTATACTTGAAGACCTTGTTTATTGGAACGATAACGACACACTTCACGTTTACCTATTTTTTTTTTAATGGTATAGGGGGCAAACGAGCAGACGGGTCACCTGATGGTAAATGACAACCGCCGCCCATGGGCACCTGCAACTCAAGAGTCACAAGTGCGTTGCCGGCCTTTAAGGGGGGAAGAGGATAAGAGGAGGGAAGAGCGGGAAGAGGGGAAGAAGGGGAAGAGCGAAGAGCTAGGGCTTCCGGTAACCTCACTCATGCGGCGAAAAGCAACTGCCGGTGAGGCCTTGGTATCACTCCGGTTGAGCCGGCCCATACGTACCGAAGCATGGCTCTCCCACGATTTATATATACTTTTGAACGGTCATAAATATTTGTACAAATTTTCAGCTCCACCTACTATAGAGAACTTGTATGCAGATAAGACGTTTACATGTGTAAAGGGGGACTTGGTGTTGAGAATTCAATGCAAAGCTACTGGATATCCAAAACCTTCAATTGTTTGGAAAAAAGACGAGTTAAATATAGTTTCTGGTAATACAACTATACATATTTACATTGCATGAGAATAAGCTTCATTGATTTTATTACTGACCGTAAAGTAGAAGTAGTAGTAGTAGACCGGAAAAAGAGTTGATTTATTATACTAGTTGCATCTACACATACTTGTAAGTTACTAAGTAAATGTTAAAAAATACACAGGTTCGAAATGGTTCGACATTGAAGATGGAACTTTGATAATACGGAATATTGAGAAAGGACAACAGGGGACTTATACGTGTTTAGCGACAAATAGAATAGGAAATGACAGCATGCTGTATAACGTGATTGTCAATGGTAATATGCAGATTTTATATTGTCATATCATAAATAATTTACAAAATGTACTCAATAACTTATGCCACTTTTTTTCAGACTATCCAATTGTATCCAGACTTGAATCCACAATGTTTATTGGTCCAGGAAAGTCTTTGGATGTTCCTTGTGCCATCCCACACAAAAAAACTGACTTCATACGTTGGTACAAGGTACTTAGTTTCCTGCCCTATACATGATTGTAATTGATTAATGTATTAAAGGTCTATTTATTCTCATGCTTGTAAAAACCTTTTCTCGAGTTTCAATTCAATTTTCATTTGTTACTCTGTAGGCAACATTTTAGAAGTCCATTACCAGTTATTACATTACATTTTTAAGGTTCCGTTCCTCAAAAGGAAAAAAGCCTTTTTAGGATCACTTTGTTGTCCGTCTGTCAGTATGTATGTTTGTCTAACCCCATTTCTCAGGAACGCGTGGAGGCATCAGGTTGAAATTAACATCAAATATTTAGGTCTACAGTCCCTTCAAGCTTCTAAGTCAACGCAATGAACAAATGCGGTCTTTTAAGACTTATATTTTATCAAATTTGAACATTTCGCAGGTAAATCAAAACCCATAGGTACTTCCTATTAAACTGGAATCATCAAATTTGGCAAGAAGCAAGGTCTCACAGCACAAGTAAAGGAGAAACACCGAAAAATTTGTTATATCATTTCAAAAAACTATTTTTACGATTACAAACTTATATTTTTAGGTTGAAAAATTTACTGTTATCTATATCGATGTATGGAAGAGTATTTTTAGAACTGCAAAGTTAAGTTTGACTTTCGGAAAAACACGGGTTAAAATTTTCGAGGATTGATCTACATACAAGTTTGTTTGCTTACGTAGCCTTCAGTGCGCGAGTCAGACTCACAGTACTCACACTTGTTTTGTTTATAGAAGTAGGTAACTGAGAAACTTATCTTTTTATGAAGCCGGTTAATCTAGATACATTATCATAACTAATACCTACTATAACTGCGAATATGAGTTTATTCGTTCCGCTGTCACGCCATAACTGCTCAATCAATCATCATGCAATTTTTTAAACATGTTATTAGGGGTGCAGTGTGCAGAAAGGTTTCATCCAGAGAGAACAACTATGCCCGAGTAGCGGTATTCGCGACCGAAGACGAGGGCAAAAGCTAGTATGACAATAACTAATAACGATATTTCAACCTGTCTAATGAAATACGTTATTTTTTATTTGGAGTCACCAATTACTTCGAACATTCCTGGTCTTTTGTAGCGCACACTTGCTTTATACACGTTCACTGCTCAGACCTGACTAACTACGAGTAACCTCCAGATCTTATGAGCTGTGATTGTTTGTATTTCCTGCAGTTGCATGATGTGCAACATTAGGTCGTGTAATAAAATACCTTACTTTTAGATTCAGTCTAAACCGGGACGATTTTCCAATAATAATTTTCCTTTTGTTTTGAATTTAAAATTACGAAACTAAAAATTTGATGTAACCCCTTTATGCAGAAGCAACATGATTTGACTTCACCCGTGCTACACAGGTATTTAATAATGGGCCAATTACTCTTCTAGTATTCGGTATGTGATATATTCGACAAAAATTAATGTTCATTCAGTTCATTCGCATTTGCTCAAATTATTTGGTTTTGATGCCAACTATATTTAGATAAATTGAATCAGTTTTCAAACTGGTTAAGAGCTGTCATTAGCTGTTATTTTGTGAAGAAAGTCATCATTTTGATATCAGTATCCGATTATTCGCTAAAACTTTTATTATCTCTTTTTCTATTATTCATCATGTTAATATAATTTTTTTAATTTATTTTCAGGATTCAAGACTTATAGCGTATGGCGAACTTACACTAAAAAACGACCTAGATATCGGTGTATACTCTTGTCGCGTCAGCGACATTTGGGAATCACATTCAGCCCATGTCGAAATAAAAATGGGATACAAACCTTCGTTTATCACGAAGGAGTCAGAGATTATAAACTTTAAAAAAGGAAATTATTATCCTTTAAATTGCTTAGCAAAAGGCAAACCAGAACCGAAGGTATCTTTTGATTTTTTAAATTCAAATTTATGTTCTCTTTTGGCAACACGATATGTGTATTAAATTTGCATCTATGGAATTAATAAATTTGTATTACCACTCTATATAGCATCGGCGACGGTGATATTTGTAAAAAAGAAAGCCTGAAAGTGTATGTGACTTTAGCCTAACTTCTTCTACGCGAGTTTATACAACATAATGAAATAACATTCTGTTGTAATTTATTAATTACTAGGTCTTGTCCGCGGCTTCGCTCGCGTGATAGCAATTTTTCCATCCCTCGGGAACGGTACTATGTCCTCTGTTTCACAAGCAACGTGTATGCAATTTCATGATCCTCGGATAAAATCGTATGAAAATCCGTTGGGTACTTTTGTAGTTTTAGTACTTAGTACGTTGTCGCTGTTGTACTACTATGTAGACGTTCAAGGACTTTACAGAAAAAAGGAAGAATACATATGGGACAGGAATCTGAGAAAAGGAAAGGATGAGGTTTCATAGGGAGGGGAGTGATTTGAGCCATTTTCCAGACAGATGGAAAAACATTAGTGGATACAGAATAGTTAGGGATATGGCAAATTACAGGTAGAATTTCATTTAAGATAGGAAATACCATATTACGGCTGATGTTGTTGCTTCCTACTGCATTAGAAGTTATTGATAGTATGCTCTTCTTAACACCACAAGCAGAAAATTTACTGAAATCGAATGGAGAACAGTCAGGAGTCGGCAAAGATAAAAGATAATTCAGTGTTGCAGTTTTAGTACTCCCTTCGAAATTGGTGGAAGCAGAAAAATATGAATTTAAGGAATTTATATCAACATCTTTTGAAGCAGAGTTCGGACGTGATTTACCGACCCCTAATGACTTAAGAAATTTCCAGACCTTAACTGGATCACCAAATTCAACGGATTTGTCGATATATCGGCGTTGAGTATTCCTAGCGGGTGTCTCAGTAAGAGTGCACTTTTTAAAATTGACGCCATTTTTTTTCATTGGAGGTTGCTGCTCTGATATTCGACAGCGGGCATCAACGATTGTTCCGATTATTAAAAAATGAGCGCTACACAACTGATCAACGCGTTATCATTGTGAAAACCCATTACAAAAATGCAGTGACCGTGAATGGCGTTCGTTACAGGAACATGCTAACGGAGTTCTTGTGCCTCAACTGGTTGGTATGGATCTGAACGACATATGGTTTCAGCAGGATAGCGCCACCTGCTACACCACGCACGGAACGATCGAATTGTCGAAGCAACGATTTCCAGACCGAATCATCTCTCGAAATTCCGATGCCAATTGGCCGCCAAAATCGTGCGATTTAACACCGTGCGATTTTTTTCTTTGTGGTTTTGTGAAATCTCGGGTTTATGCGAATAAACCCGAAACAGTTCCTGAGCTCAAATCGGAAATCCAACGCGTCATCGGTGAGATACAGCCACATCTCTGTGCAAAAGTCATGGAAAATTTCATGAAAAGAGTAATGGCCTGTCATCGGTCATTTGCCGAATATTTTATTCCATACTTAATCGGAATATGTCTTCTTTACAATACAATAAAAATATCACAACTCTGTCATAAAATACTTGTTTTTATTTTAAAATGAAAAAGTGCACTCTTACTGAGACACCCGTTACACGTCTTATTGCAGTTATTACTAATTAGGATTTTTTTTTTTCCCAATTTGAAGTAGTAGGGTGGCTCTTGTAGTTTGCACGTACCGTCGCTTTCTTTTTCTGTAACGCCTTAATTTCTTCTGTTAGCCAAGGTGCGGGCAGATGTCGTACCTTTATTTGACGAACTGGCGCATGTATTAAATTGTTTGTAAAAAAGGAAATCTTTTCATCAACACTTTGTGAGTTGAATAACGTACTCCAGTCGATGCTATCGGCATCTCTACGAATATCTTCAAGATTCATATCACAAATATTACGGTGTAAGAGTATCTAAGGATTGGGTTGCAGAGCACTGCCCATGTTTAACGACATGTTCTATAGCGGAAATAAGGATGAGATCAAGGAGAGATGAATTACGGTTAGGCATATTGTGTGTAGGATTAAGTGAAAGAATAGCAAGATCTTTGGCTTCGAGAACAGGCCGAAGGGAGGAAAAACGAGAATCGTTTTTAAGTAAACAGGTGTTGAAATCACTCATGACTATGATATGACTGTACGAAGGGGTTAAATTTTCTAAGATTGCTTCGAGTGAAGAGAAATAGTCTACTCATAAGGAGGGACTATAAAATTCACAGAGATATAATAAGGGTCCGAGAAAGAAATCCAGCTTGTACAACAATCATAGCGAAAGCATGAGAAGACGTATTCAGGCTCTCATTAGAGCCCGAGGGGACAATTTTTGTCAAAAATCAATCAATCAAGTCATCAAAAAATTGATGAAATGTTAATTTACTGCACGAATTTTCGCTATTTCACTTTTTGAACATTTCACCTTGATAAATGAAAGGCACGTATTCAACCCGAACGTATATTGATACTCAACACAACTTATAATTCTAGCGGCGTTTTATACAAAACATTGAGACGGTTTCTTACATCGCTATATAATTCTACCCACTAATATCTAATATGTAACACCCTCACCCTTAATTTGTACTCTCGAACTTATCTATTTGACAAGTTATACATAAAGGGAAAATATTAACTAAACTAAATTACTTACATACTACTTACTATTATTTACAATGCTACTTAGACTAAGTACCGTAATATTATAAATACATGACAATCTTTATAATATAAAATATCTTCATAAGTTATTCATAACAGTCGTCGATGCCATATCGTCTAACCGGTTTACGTACACGTCGAACATCATTTGTTTCATTGTTTACATTACGAGTCGAGCCATGAGCACCTATTTCCCGTAAATTACGCCCGTTGGACATTACTGAAGGTGCCGTCAATGCAATCTCGGTTGGTGTCTGTGGGGTGTTAGATGCTAGTAATTTTGGCGAGGCTGCCACCGGCTCCTCGACCGGTCCGTCATTACTTACCGGAAACATTAGCGAAGGGCGGAATCGTTGCACCGGTCGTGCTGTTAATTCTACTTTGTTCGTTATATCTCTTGACACTCTTAGCTTTAATTGGTCAATATGCCTATGTTCCTCGGTTCCACTGATAGATCTGACTTGGTAATCCGTCTTACCCGTCCTCTTCACTACTGTTCCTGCCACCCATTTATCATTACCCCGGTAGTCTCTAAACCAAACATTCTCTCCCGGTCTAAACTGCCTAATCGCCCCCCCAGCTATCGCTTCCATCTGCACCTGACGGGCCTTAACTAATTCTTTCTGGTCCGGTTTTAAGCAGTCTAAACGCATGCGCAAGTTGCGCCCTATGCACATTTTTGCTGGACTTTCACCGGTTGTATAGTGTGGTGTATTTCTATAAGCTAGTAGGAATCGACACAAGGAAGCATGTATGTCAGTTTTAGATTTAATTGCTTTTTTTATATTACGTTTACATATTTTAACGGCATTTTCCGCCGCCCCATTTGAGGCCGGATGATACGGGGCTGAAACAATATGTTCGATTCCGTTGGTATTTAAAAAATGTTTGAACTCAGTACTAAAAAATGGTGGGCCATTATCACTTACTACTTGCTTCGGCAACCCAAATCTTGCCCACATTTCCCGTAATTCCTTTATGACGGCTTTCGCCGTAGTACTATTCATTTTAATAGCCTCTATCCATTTGGAATGAGCATCTACTACAATAAGGTAAGTTTGCCCCACTATCGGCCCCAGAAAGTCTACATGTATTCTGGCCCATGGACGGTCGGGCCAAGGCCAAGCGCGCGGCGCGTGTGCAGGTGGGGCGTCGGCCACCGAGGCACAAACGGAGCAGGCCCGGCACGCCACCTCCAGTGCCTCATCCAAACCGGGCCACCATACATAGCTCCGGGCCAGCGACTTAGTTTTAACTATACCCATGTGACCCTCATGAAGCTCCGTAATTACCTTATCCCTACAAGAACCTGGAATTATGACCCGATGTCCCCACATTACACACCCTAATTCAACATATAACTCGTTTTTTCTATTGAAGTATGGCTTTAATTCTTTAATGTCAACATCATGAGGCCAGCCGTCATTAATATATCTAACTACTCTGCTTAAAATATTGTCCGAGGCCGTTTCTTTTTTTAATTTACGCGAGTCTAACAGTAACGCTTCGGAAGCGAAATGTAAGTATGTTTGTTCCGGTGTGTCTAACTCCTCCTTATTAGTTACTTCCTTATGCCTACTAATCAACCTAGATAAAATATCTGCTGTGTTCTTATCTGTGCGAATATACTCTATTTTAAAATCGTAAGCTGATAACTTTATTGCCCATCTCTGTAATCGACTAGCTGCTGTACTAGGAATACCTGCATGAGGTCCAAAAATTGTAACTAATGGTTTATGGTCAGTGCGTAAAGTGAACTTCCTACCAAATAAATACTGGTGGAATTTTTCTACAGCAAATATGATCGCGAGTGCTTCTTTATGGATCTGACTATAGTGTCGCTCGGCGGAGGTGAGTGCGCGTGACGCGTACGCCACTACTCGCTCGACACTCGCGCCGCCGGGTGCGCGCTGCGCCAGCACCGCGCCGAGCCCGCGCGAGCTCGCATCGCATGTTACGATACTCTCCAACGACATATCGAAGTGTGTCAACACCTCCGCACTACACAATAGCTTTTTAATTTTATTAAAAGCGTATGTATGTGATACTGTCCATTTCCAATGTTTGTCTTTTTTAAGTAGACTATAAAGAGGTGTAATGTGGGTACTTAAATTCTTTATAAACTTTCCGTAGAAATTAACCATTCCCAGAAACGATTTTAATTCTGAAACGTTGGTCGGGTGAGGCATTCCTAAAATTGGTTTCAACTTGTCTGGGTTAACCCGGACACCCATTCTATCTATTATAAACCCTAAATACTCTACTTGTCGTGCCATAAATTCACACTTTTCTTTTTTTATTTTTAAGCCGTTTGTGTCTAAAATGTTAAATACTTGTTCTACACTCTTTAAATGGGACTGCCATGATTTACTCTTAATTAAAATGTCGTCATAAAATACCACTACGTCTTGAATATTTTTAAAGAGATTCGTCATTAATTTCTGAAAAATCCCCGGACTAGAAGAGAGACCATACACTAAGCGGTTATATTTAAACAGTCCTCTATGCGTATTAATGACCGTGTAATTCCTAGAAGTCTCATCCAAAATCAACTGATTGTAAGCTTGTGATAAATCTAGTTTCGTGAAATAATAATTACCACTCAAGCCACTAAATAAATCCTCTACCTTTGGAACCGGGTACCTATCAACCAATAAAACCTTGTTTAGTGTCACCTTATAATCCGCGCACAGACGTATTCCGCCGTCCGCCTTCCTCGCTATAACCAGCGGCGTGGCCCAGTCGGACCGGTCGACGGGCTCGATGACACCGGCGCGCAGCATGGCATCTAACTCGGTATCGACTCGCGAGAGTAGTGCGTACGGTACCGGGCGCGCGCGACAGAAAATCGGCTGCGCCCCGTCCCGCACATACAGCTTGACCTCTTCCCCGGTGTATTTTCCCAATGTGCCGTCAAATAGGTCCTTATGCCTGGAGATAACATCATTAAACAATTTACTTTTGCATGGTATTATATTATGTATTTCCGTATGCTTACTTAGCCTAGGTATTTCTATAGACAATTCGGATAACCACTGTCTACCTAATAAATTCGTGCTACCCTTGTTTATTACATATAAATCTAAGTTTTTAACATTATTTTCGTATATAACCTTTGTCTCTAAGTACCCTATAGGATGAATTGCTGAGCCGTCATAAAATTTCAGCTTCAATTGACAAGTTTTTAACGGTAAATTTTTAAATAATTTTAAGTATGTTGAGTAACTTATACAGGATAACGCCGACCCTGTATCCACTTCCATAATTAATGGTTTATTATTTACCATAATATTCATACACACCGGTCTATATTTCTCTAAAGACATCTGGTACATAGCCTCCTCGTCCTCTTCATGCGCGTTGTGCTCCGAACCGGAGCTGTCGCTTGCGGGCGGCTCACGTAGCCAATGCGCTGCCGTACCGCCTGCGTCTCGCCCGGCGCCGGCGCTGGTACGGCCGCGCGCCCCGCGTACTGCCGCTGAAGCTCCCTTGTGTCGCCTCACGCCCTCATCGCTCGGCCCGAGCGCACGACCTCCGCGTGACCTTGCCCGTGGGCTACCGCCGTTTGTATTCTTCAATGTCATACGGCGATCGGATTCCCTCTTCAAGCAAACTCTTCGCAAGTGGCCCATTTTTCCACAGTAACTGCATTCGAAATCCTTGTACCTGCAGTTCTGTGACCAATGTCTGCTGTCCCCACACGATGAACAATTTTTAAGCACTAATTTGTGCAAGTTTTCGCTAAGGTGCCGGTCTGGCCCTTGTTCCCGTGAACCCTCGACGGCCCCGGCGTCCCGCTCGGCTGCCTCCAGGGTTTTTGATAACAGTAGTGCTTTGTTGTAGTCTATGTTATCTTCTGCGAATAGTCTTTGACGAATAAAGTCGCTCCGCAGCCCACACACGAACTGATCTCGAAGGTTTTCATCTAAGTTAGATCTGAACTCACAATACCTAGACATCTTTTTTAAGTCCGCCACGTAGTCCGCTATTGTCTCGGCTGTTACTTGCCGTCTTTGTCGGAATCTATATCTCTCGGCAAGGATTGATGGTTTCGGTTGCAGATGTTTGTGCAGTAGATCCACCGCGACGTCATAGGATAAGCTTGATGGCTTCTTGGGACTCGCTAATGTTGACAACAGCTCATATGCCTGTTCACCGATTAGCGCGATTAAAGTAGGTAGCTTTATTTCGTCCGCTATTTTATTTGCTACAAAATACATTTCTAGTCGATCAACATATGCCGACCAATTCCCGTTTTTTACATCAAACTCTTTGATTTTTCCCACCGACATTTTGCTATACCACGCGATTAAAAACACAATGCGATACGAACAATAATAGTTTGTTCCAAACTACTTTTTATCCTCGTCGCCACTGATAAATGAAAGGCACGTATTCAACCCGAACGTATATTGATACTCAACACAACTTATAATTCTAGCGGCGTTTTATACAAAACATTGAGACGGTTTCTTACATCGCTATATAATTCTACCCACTAATATCTAATATGTAACACACCTAAATTAAAGATAATATTATAACATTGTTTTCCTATTATTTATGTATTTTCCTAGATGCTTATTCAAAATTATAATATTTAGATGAAATATAAGTGCCGAAATGTTGATTTTTTTCTATGTGCCCTTAATTGTGCTCGTGTGTGTATATGTTATGAACAAGTGATTAATGTAGGATTCTTCATAATGTTCAGACAGTAGGAAATAAAACGATTGAAATAAGCAAATTAACCGGGCTGTATAAATAATGTGCCCCACCGATTGGGCAGAGTAATGAAAATATGTGGTTTGTTCAAAAGGGAAAATGCAAGTGACTCCAAAATAGCGTTATTATTTTCATTATTAGTCTATTGGTATATAAATATACATTTATTTTGTATATATTTTATCGTATTTTAATTGTGAAATTTAATCATGAAAAAAATCTCTTTTTTAATCTCCTTAGCTAACTTCTAAAACGCAACGCATTCGATAGACCAATATATGAAACGGCTTGCAAAACTTTTTGGTTAAATTTGCATCTCGCGGTATATGAAAAACACTTTGTCACGTAGAAATTTGATCATATTTAGCAGGATAGGAACAAAACAGTACTTAAAATAAGCTTTTCTATCCTTTTCAATAAAGGTTTCAAAACTTTTATTTTCATAAATCAATAAACCATCAAACACGCTGTGATCCTTGACGTTACAGAAAAAGCACGGCGAAATGACTGTAGTTTTAACTTTTTTACTGTAATATTTAAAAAACATTTAAGTAATTAAAAAAACTGTGCAACCTAAAATGTACACTACATACATTTTAGGTTGCACAGTTTTTTGTTAAATTGACTACATCTATCAGACATACACCATCACCACATAAAGTGTATTTTAGATTTTGTATTGTGTATTATAGATTTTTTTTAAAGTAATTGCTAATTATAACACACTTTACCAAAGTTTTGTATTAGTTTTCCATTTGAGATATTAACAATATAAACTGTGTGCTTTTTCTAGTTTTTAAATTCTGAACTGAATAGAAAACAACTGCGCTCTGTAGCAGCGCTTATTTGCTAATGATCATGGTCCTTCCATGTACATTCTTGGTTCTAGCGCCCTACCGAATGTACTTTAATTGGCTTAATTATCAACTTGTGCAACAGTTGTGTAGTAATATTTCTAATGGTCAGACAATGTGATAAATAACGAAGTTTATATATGTAATCACATAGCCCGATTTTACTTGTAATTATTTATATTACCCGGGCATTTTAAATAATGCAATGTTTCTTGGTCACTTGGTCCATAACATATACAGACCTGGAGAAAGCCTTTGAAAGTGTGTGCCTTATGGATAATTTTGAAAAAAATGGGGTGCACGACGACGGTTCATGACGAAATGACGTGCTGTGTCACTGTAAAACGTGAGCAGTCCGAATATTATCCTATCACATGTGGTGTCAAGCAGGGATGTGTCTTGTACTTTTTTGTAGTCGTCACAATGACGAAGGTATAAGATTACGATTTCGTTCAGATGGTGGTCTCTTTAACCTAGCAAGGCTAAAAGCTCACACCAAGGTATCTTACGATCAAATTATGGACCTTATGTATGCCGATGATTTATGCTCTGGACCTGAAACTGCTGAAGGGGTCCAAAGACTTATAACGAATCTGAGTATAATAAATTTGGTCTTAAAATTAATATTAAAAAATCGAAGTGATGTCAATGAATGCTTAACACCAAGTTCCTCTAAATCTACAACTTCAGAAAAGCAATTTAAATCAGGTGGAGAAAACAAAATATTTGGGTAGCACTATACCAGCAAGTGGTGATCTCGACTCTGAAATTAACAGCAGGCTCGGTGCTGCTATGGCGGCTTTGGTAGAATCCGAGACAGAGTTTTTTGCTCCCATGATATCAAATTGGGAACCAAGATAAAGGTGTACATGGCCATTATCTTGCCTAACATTTTATATTCCAGCTAGACATGGTGTTTGTATCGAGGACACATACGCGTTCTTGACAGGTTCCATCTAAAATGTCTACGAGACATTATGAACATGGACAAAATGGTCAGATCGTGTACGGAACACCGAGGTACTTCGACGAGGCAATGTCGATGGCATAGAGGCCTATTTGATGCGCTATCAATTGCGTTGCTGCGGACATCTCTCCAGAACGTTAGAAGAGAGGAAAGCAAAACGTGTTTTCTTTTCTAAACTGGAACATGGTAAGCGGAAACGCGGTGACCAGTTTCTTCGCTTCAAAGATGTTCAGAAGAGACATATGAAGAAATGCCAGATAGAACCCTCTCGTTGGGAGATTCATGCTGCCAATCGTTCAGACCATCAAATATTACATTTAATAACGTCAATGGTGCCTCACGTGTCCACAGTGCTCACGTGTATTTACCGCAAAAATTGGGTACGTTAGTCATGTTAGGGCAAAACATCCATGCTCGTAAAAATATCCCACAGTAAGCTACTCACCGTAGCTGAAATCGGCTAGGAATTTTATATAGGTTATTATTATCAATAATTGAAAGCGAAGGCCAACCTCACTATTTATTTGTATAATTTTCATGACTATTTTAAATCATTTGCTTCGTTTTCTCTAGTTTTTAGTTATTAATATCATACATTTTTTATATAAAATATTTTATTTTTTGTTGACAGATAACTTGGGCTTATAATGGAGAATCATTAAGGGAAACGAAAATGGTCTACACTATTGAAATGACTTTAAATAATAGAGGAATACATACTTGTGAAATCAGTAACAGTTTTGGCAGCATCCAGCGCTCATTTCGTATTATTTCGCAAGGTATAACAGCTGTGATTTTTTAAATCTTAAATAACTTTTATAGTTTTGTAATTACAAGATAAGAATGTGGATATTTCTGTAGATTTACTTAAGGGCACCTAAGAGTAGCACAATATTAATATCGAACACCTAGATCTAAATAGGTCTTAACTCAAAAAAGCACTTTTTTCAGAAAAAGCAAAAAACTAAATACTGTGTGTAGATTTATACATTTTATATTTAACTAAAAAAAAGGTATTGTAGGTATCTTGTGTTTACACCATGTTTAGCGTCGAGCGTTGATGATATTTTTAAATCTGTTTTATTGGTCGGTAGGTATTCAGATAAGGAATTCGATGGTGTGCTTTTGAATATTTTTTTTTTATTTAGCTCTCTTTAGATCTAGGTGTGCTATATGTGCTTAAGTTGAAGCAAAGAGCTGGTCTCAGTTACTACTTTATTGTAATATCATCCACCATAGTACAGAAATAAACTCATTGAACTAAAGTTCAAGTGCATGCCTAAAAATGTATGACATATGTAAACTAAGTTCTGAATTGGGCCTTATCAGCTCATTTCATTTGATAATTGCGAGGAGGGTGTGCCTAACAAATACAGAAAAGAATAAGTGCTTAATGTGTATTTCTTAAAAGGTTTATTGTTTTACAGACTGCATACTAGATGTTAAAAAGGATTTTCTATATGATAACCAACCCATGATGTTAACCCCGCTAATGAAGTGGCCGCTATTTACCATCGTTGACGGTTTTATGCTTATAGATAAAAATGAACCATTCTATTTACACTGTCCGAAAAAGTTTGTCAAATTTCGTTCAAAATTTGTAAGAGCTTTTTGTGAAGGAGAAACACAAATAAAGATCAATGGAAAAATATATGAACACTCAGAAATTAAATGCAAAACAGAAATAGAGCCAGTTATTCGAAAAACTACAAACCGTTGTTTATTTCGTAATGCGGTAAATGTAGAAGTAGGATATCAAATATTTCGTAATTTTCTTAATGTTTACAGTGTCTGTTTAGACACACATAAAAATGTGCCTCTTTATACTCGACATACATTATCTCCTGCTCAGTATGAAGTTTCTACAAAAAAAAATGTCTGGTGGCCATCTACTCTATTACCTTATTACTTCGACACGATATATAACTGCAAAAATCAAGCCTATGATATATCATCAATATTGGATAGACCATTTCATTATAATAATAAATGTTGCTTTGGTAAAAGACAACTTGTCAATCCCATGGACTTAAAGCCTGGTATACCTACAAGTACAGCCAATACGTATCTGAACATCGTACCGCACTGGAGTACGTGTAACTCAAAAGTAAGTAATTTATGTATTGTCATAAATAATATCTTTAAAGTTACTTGTTATAACAGCAAAGGAAAACTCCGTGAGGAAAGTTTGTGAAGTGTGACCCAAACTAGGAAAGAGTGACGGACTTTAGGACAACCTATCATACTAAAAGGAGTCCCATGCCCAGAATATTTCTTTTTATTTTATATTTTAGGGGGCAAATGAGCAGACGGGTCACCTGCTGGTAAGTGACTACCGTTGCCCATGGACACCTGCAACTCAAGAGTCACAAGTGCGTTGCCGGCCTTTGAAATAGGAGTACGCTCTTTTCTTAAAGCTTTGAAGGTCGTATCGGTCCGGAAATACCGCAGGCGACAATGTGTTCTAAAGATTGGTTGTGTTAGGAAAAAAAATCTGGAGAACCGCGCAGTGGTGGATTGCCAATTATCTAGGTGATGGGGATGAAAGTTTTGTCGCGTTGAACGATGACGAAACGTTACGGCCGGTATAAGTCCGAACCATTCCTCGGAGCACTCCCCATGATACATGCGGTAGAGAATGCAGAGTGAAACTACATCTCTATGCAACGCCAAGGGGTCAAGCCGATCCGAAATATCCTGGCAATCGATGATTCAAGTCGCTCTCCGTTAAATGCGGTAAGAGAGAGAAGTTGGTACTGGGGTGCTCCTGCATAGATATGAGAACAGTATTCCGTATGCGGCCGAACCTGCGCCTTATAAAGTTGTAGGCGGTGGGCCGGGGTGAAATACTGTCTCGATCTGTTGTGCACACCAAGCTTCTTCGGGGCTAATTTAGCCTTACCCTCCAAGTGACCGCGGAACTGGACTTCGCTCAATATATCGACGCCAAGGATTCCGATGCTGGCTGTGGCAGTCAGGGAAGTGCTCTCAAAGCGAGGTGACACGACAAACGGTGGCGGTGAATTTTTGGCGGTGAACGCGCAAACCTGTGTCTTCGTTGGGTTAAATTGGACTAGATTAAGTCGACCCCAATCGGAAACTCCTTGTAAGGAGGCTTCGATTTTAGACACAAGTTTGGATCGACTCTTAGTGACGTTTTCCCGAGAACTGTTAGCGTGGCCGGTATACAAGGTATCACTCGTGCTATCATCGGCAAAGCAAGGAATGCTGCTGATTTGCAGCATATCATTGATATGCAGAAGCAACAGCGTGGGTGATAGCACAAAGCCTTGTGGGACACGTCGTGACATGCCTTTTGGGCCTTGTCGACAGCAACCTTGATGCTTCTGTCTGCGAGAAACCTGTTGATCCAGTTGCATAATTTCTCGGGAAGACCATAGGAAGGAACCTTCGAGAGAAGCGCTTTGTGCCAGACCCGATCGAAGGCCTTTGCTATGTCCGAACCTCCCCCTTGGTCTCGATCGCTTGTGCCCAACGGTGAGTCAGGTATACACAAGAAGATCACCAGCTGAACGACCCCGACGGAAACCGTATTGAAACGCACTGCAAGCTTTGGAAGAAGTGGACTTCCGGTAGCGGTATGGTCGGCGGTACGTTTCAACGTCATCCAAATTAAATCGATCGATAGCCATTTATTTAAATTGCATTTAGTCCAGAATCTTGTTTACTAAATTAAACTGTATGTTATTTTTAGAATTGGGCTGATATTGAACAAAAAGTAAGGAACTTAACCAAATTATTAAACACTGAGCTAACAATATTGACAGGAACAGCGAAACCTCTTCAATTGATTGGACATTCAGGTTATAGAAATATCGTGATCCACGATGAACGAAGAAATGAGCTACCCGTCGCACAATACTTGTGGAAGGTAACGCATTTTACAGTTTATTGGCTAACATAGCCAATTGCTAATCTTGATGCAAGTATCACAAATTTTGAAATATTTTTAGGTGGTCCAAGACCCGGGGTCATCGAGCTCCCTCGCTATAGTACAAGTCAATGTTCCTGATTTATTACCAGCAGATGTTCCTTTACACGTTCACTGTAGAGACATTTGTAAATATATTGAGTGGATGAAGGGCACTAATTGGCATAGTGCGGCAGATGGCTATACGTATTGCTGTTCAATCCTCGATTTCGAGTCGGCTTTCAATTATAGGGGACAGTTCAGTCACGGTAAAACCACTGTTTTAAATAAAATTTGAATGATCCAGCTTACTCAGAGGACTACTAATCTGTTCCTGTTAAGAATAACTTCTAGGAGTAAACTCAGTTCATTAAAAAAATATTTACACATCTATCAACAATTATTTTATTATGTAGAAGAATATGAATTTTATTAAGAAAGATGAATTGCTTTTTATTTATTTATTTAAATTAGGGAAAACAACAGCTGCCAACTCTTAACTAGGTACTTAACAAAGATTACATGAGTAGCCAATAATAGTCCTCGGTAGATGCATAGAGTGGATGAATATGCTATAAACAGTGCTTAATATTAAAGCTGATTGGCAACCTTTGAAAAGATACATACGAGAGAGAGAAATACAACCTATAATAAAGAATTATAATTATAAATAACGTGTATAAATATGATTAAAAATGTACTTACATAAGTACAATAGAACATTTCTATTATCTAGAAAACCTATAACACCAGTCATATAGTGTAATATTGATGAGATATGAAAAAGCCTATGATGATAGTAATTTAAGCAAAACTCGTTTTTTGAAATTGTCCTTGGAACCAATGAATGAGTAGACACTACAAAAGTAATTATTGTAATAGTGAAGTAGATGTGATATTACACTATTTTTACCGTAATTAGTCCGAGTGAAATGGAGGGCAAAATAATATAGTGTGTCTAGTGTTTTTCTGAGGAACATTAAACTTAATTTTATTTTTTATTTATTTTTTTATTTTTTTTTATTTTTATTTATTTATTAGGACAACCAACAAGCCATACACTGATACATGCTTAATACTATCTTAATTTGTAATTAAAGGGTTAAGTGTTGACTTAATTACAGGTCGCCACAGCATGCATTTTGTGTGGTAGATAGAGAAAAATACACACATGTACAATAAATACAAGTGCTGGCAAGCCAGCGAATTGTTTTACAAATTTTTAACGAGGGGGACTGACAGGGCTCAATGGTTGTTTAGGGATGTAAGGGCTGACAAAATATTGCGGCGGTAGGTGTTAAATTTGTTTGAGAAAATATCTATATTTTTGTGTGTTTTAACAATGTTGTTGTATTGTCTGCATAACCGGTTTAAAGTAGAGTACATTCCTAGATTACTTTTTGATATTGCAAGACCAAACGGTACGTAATTTAGGGATCTAGGTAATTTATATGGAGCATTAATTTTAACTTGCTGTAGGAGATGAGGAGAGTCGATGTAGTTATTCATTAATTTGTACAAAAACATTTGATCCAACAGTTGCCTGCGCTCATGTAGGCTGCTGACCCTAAAATGAGAGAGGCGCGAGGAATATGATTTCAGTTGTTTGAGCAAATAACCCTGGAAAGTAAGATGACACAGGAACCTCTTTTGTACTGATTCTATTCGTTTTATATGTATTTCGTAATGAGGAGACCATATTTGACTACAGTATTCTAAACCCGATCGAACTAGTGTTTTAAATAATGTCAATTTAGTGGACGGTTTTTTAAAGCCTTTACTGTTTCTGATAATGAACCCTAGCATTTTAAAACCCTTTGATGTTATTTTGTCTATATGCTTGTGAAATCTTAGTTTATTATCCAGATATACGCCAAGATCCCGCGCTACCTCAACCTCCTGTAGTGGTATACCATCTATTGTGTAATTTAGGGGGGATTTCAAGATACATCTGGTGAAACGTATACATTTGCATTTATCAACATTTAGACTCATTTTGTTGTCTGTACACCACCTATGTAGATTGTTTAGATCTTCTTGGATTAGTTGTTCGTCGAGGTTTGATTTAATTGGTCTTGAAATTTTTAGGTCATCTGCAAATAGATAATAATCTGTGTGTCGAAGATAGTGATGAATATCGTTTATAAATACCGTGAAAAAAATAGGGGCTAGATGTGATCCTTGGGGGACACCAGATGAGGTAGGAAATGGGTAAGATGCATAGCCGCTTACCACAACTTTAGAGTTTCTTGAACTGAGATAGGAGCCAATCCATTTGAGAACATTACCAGCTAAACCGTGAATCGATAATTTGTCAATCAAAATGGAGTGGTCGACCCTGTCGAAAGCTTTACTAAAATCGGTGTAAATGGCATCCACCGATACCCGATTGTCCATGTTGTAGGCTATATTAGAGACAAATGACATTAAGTTCGTCGTTGTAGATCTGTTTTTAAAGAAGCCATGTTGATGCGTGGAGATTAATTGTTTAAGATGCGAGGTTAGAAACTGGCGAACAAGAGATTCAAAGAGCTTTGCAAATACTGAAAGGATTGAGATTGGCCGATAGTTGGTTATTTGAGTTTCATCGTTAGATTTGTGAATAGGTACAACAAGGGATTCTTTCCATGAGCTTGGGAAGGTGCCTGTTTTTAGTGATTCGTTGAATAGGATAGTTAGCGGGATTGCCAATATTTCTGAACATTTATACGCAAACAATGGGGGAATTCCATCCGGTCCCGCTCCCTTTGTTTGATCCAGCTTTTTTAGACCTTTAAGTATTGTTTCTTTAGTAAGGGTTATGTTATTTAGCGTATTATTTGAGATACAGTTACTTATATTGCATTCATCATAGGTTTTTTTATTACTGTGGGTGTAAACTGAAGCAAAGTATTTAGCAAAAAGATTGCAGATGTCTTGGCCACTCGTGGCACTTTCGTTATTGAGATACATTAATGAAGGGTATGAGCTGGATTTTTTATTTTTATTTTTAATGAAGGACCAAAAGGTTTTCGTATTGCAGGCTATTGAGTCTTCGATGCTTTTGATGTAGTTGCGATAACAGTTATTTATACAAGCATCACATCTTTTTCTGAGCGTCTGAAATGTTATAAGGTCTAAGGGGTTTTTGTAGTTCCTGTACCGTATCCTAAATTTTAATTTTTCTTTTAAAAGATGTCTAAGATTGTTATCGTACCAGATTGGAAATTTATTTGATTTGGGTTTACTTTTGGGGACAGTTTCGGCTATGGCTTTGCGTATTATACTGTAGAAAGCGATTGTCATGTTATCAATATTGTTGCAGTTGGACAGTTCGCTTATCCAGTCAATTTGTTCTAACTTGGTTGTAAGAGCTGTATAATCGGCTTTATGGAAATTGTATTTGTTTGTGGAGGCAGGGGATAGTGTCTTTTGTGTATTGAAATCTATATTAAATTCTATAGGAGGGTGATAAGGGTCGATATTGCTTAGTGTGTATTGGCTATGTGATGCTGTCACTGTTAACTTGCTAGATAATACAAGATCAAGAATTCTCTGATTATTGTTTAAGATGTGGTTATGTTGTTTAAGGTTATGTAATGCTATAAAGTCGAGAAGTGTACTTGTGTTGAGGTTGCGCGGGGATATGTCATCTATTGTATCATTCCAAGCTATAGTACTCAAGTTAAAATCACCCGTGATTAGTATGTTTTCGTGTGTTTCAAACGCGCGAGTGGCACCCTGCAAGAAGTCATTTAACATGTCATTTTGCAGCGGTGGCGGTAAGTATACGGCACATATATGTATTTTTTCTGTCACATTATTAATTTTATAGCTAATAGCCACCCATAAATCCTCACATTGAGTCTCATACTCAGTTAGGCGAAAGGAATCAATGCCAGTAGAGACAGCTATAAGTACTCCACCACCTGACTTTGTTTGGTGGTAAGCTGTAGTGTAACGGTCCCTCCTATATACTTTATACTTTTCGGAAAAAAGTTCAGAGTCATAAATCGAATCATTGAGCCAAGTCTCACAAAGAATGATAATGTCATAATCACAATTAAAGACACTGGTATAGAAATGTTCCAATTTTGTTCTTAGACCTCTGACATTCTGGAAATATACATTTAAAAGCATAGGACAATCGGTCGGTCCCCGTAAAATGTCATATAGCAACCCCCTAACCATCAGGATACGCCTCTCCACCAGAGTTAAGGGATTGTATTGTATGTGCTTTTATTTTGTTTATAACTGTTTGCCCGATCACCGGTGCGGTTATCCATTAACATTTTTATGATATATATATTATTATGTCGTATACCACTCGATGAACTGGGCCGGTCGAGATCTACTTGGGTAGTACTGTTTGCATAAGTTATAACATACAACAATATATATTTTTTATGAATGTAATATATTATGTAGACAATAAATAACAACAGTAATGTAGCAGTATTATTTGATTACAACCCCTGTGTACAACCGTCTCGTAGCGACGCTGGGTCCACCCAAGTTGTGCACAAGTCGTCCCAGGGCGGACGCAGCGCCAACCAGCTTTGGAGCAAGCTGCCGGAAGTGCTCGTTGAAGCCCTCCCTCTCGTCAAGGATGTTGACTACGATTGAGGCGCCAGGGGGTGGACCACGACGGGGCCCATTGAATAAAAGGGCCTCCGTCTTATCCAGGGTCACCTGAAAGCCCAGTGCCTCAATGCCATCGACCACCATAGAGACTCCCCTGGTGGCCAAGTGCGCCGCCTCCCCTGAAAATTCACGCCCCGGGCGGTCACCGCGACGGGCCCATTAGTACCCCATGTTCCACAGGAGTGGTCCAAGAACAGAACCCTGTGAAACACCGTACGACATGGGCCGACGTCTCAAATTTCCATCTCGGTCCTCGTACATGACGGTACGCTCCTCTAGATACTCTGCCACTAGCCGCTTCAGGTACCCTGACACCCCGTTATAGTGGAGTGCTTCCCTGATGCAGGTGAATGGCAGACTATTGAATGCGTACACCACGCCACCACGGCTCACTACCTCTTCGGTCACGGCCCTCAGATGCAACACAGCACCGATCGTCAAACGCCCCGCTCGAAAACAGAATTGAGCATCCGAAAAATCGTGGCCAACCTCGGACCTGTAGGCCGCGACTGAGTTGGTAGGCCGTCCCAGCTTCGTTAAAAGGACCAGCTTCCCGCTCTTCCAGCAGTCAGAAAAGTGTCCGGACACTAAGCTAGCGTCGAACACCCCCCTGAGGTGGCCTGACATGTGGTCAAGGGCCAGGACCAAAACTCGGGCAGGGATCCCGTCTGGCTCAGGGGCGATGTTCTTGGAACGGGTCCGTAGAACAGCCACCCCTATTTCTGCCTTCGTGCCGGCGGTATACCCTCACCTGCCACCTCCCCGTCTTCTCTGGCCAAGGGGGTCATCCACGGGGGCGTGAGCTCCACCCATTACGGGAAAAGGCCCTCAACCACTTCCTGCAGGAAGCTGGGCAGGAGAGTCTGCGTAAGAGGGGCGCCCGTCGTGCGGAGCTTTTGTTGTGCCGCACGATATGGGCGACCCCAGGGGTCACGATCGAGACCCTCCAGCATCTCCTTTCTTTTTTCTTCTTTGGCCTGACTTATAGCCAGCTTCACAGCCCTGCGTGCTTCGCGATATTCCTCGTGAAGCTGGTCCTCTTCCCCGTCATTGCTTCGGGCAAGAATGCAGGCCACACGGAGGTCCGCTAGCTCTTGGGATCACCAATAGACCCCCTTACTCAGAGAACGACGACCTTGGATTCGGGGCATGGCTGCATCGCATACCTGCGTTATTACATCGCGGAGGCGGCCAGCCCCAACGTCTACCACCTCAGTTGGAGGTGGAGGAGTAGATAGCCAAGACTGAACAACTACTCACACACCAGTACCAATGTATCACGAAGGTATGATATATTACAATATGTACTTATACCTTTTCACACTTCTAAGGTAACAAAATATCCTAACCTAACTGTTTTTTAAATGTTCGTATTTATGTTTGTGCCACCTGAAAATTCACTGTATGGTTTTAGTTCATATTGTTAAAGTTAATTTTTGTTTGTTCTTACCCATATCATATGTATATTGTAGCGACGGCACTCTCGCTCAGCTTATATACTCCTTCGATTGGAAGAATAACTTTTTACTACGCGAGAGGCACAGGCTGGTGGCACCAAACTCTAATTTAGAACACGTTCGAAATATTTTATGAAGAATAAATGTTGAAGACAAGATCGAGTCGCCCGGCAGACAGAAGACGGTCTGGAAGACTGTCGTGCCAAAGGTGCACGGAATAATTCAAGAAATAGTATTTATAATTAATTTGTGTGAAGTTATAATTGTTATATGAATAATCTGATCCTGATTATATCGCATAGTGCGTTTGCCTGCTATTTTAATTTTCATCCTCTAGCTAACATCTATCGTTCCCGATACCCTAAAGCCCCAAGCTTTACACGTTATACGTGGTTTACACGTGGTGGAAGCGTTACACGTGGTGGAGTACGCCGGAGGTGATTGAGAAGAAGTACTCCATGCGTTACATATGGTGGAGGTCCCTAAGGTGTCTAAGAGGAGAAGTATTACCAAGCAATTGATGATCGCTACGGACGTGGTGTAAAGATACATCACCCTACGTGTTGAAGGTTCGAGAAGAAAAGGAAAAACGTCGAAGGGTTTTCAAGTCGTCGAGTGGAGCGACTCTCCTATATATCACAGATAACCATTTGAATTATTTTATCGGTGTTCTCTCTGTATAATTTTATTTATGCATTATGGCGGATTGTAAGTCGTTTGCGGGGGCCAGAGGAGAATCCTTCCAAGATTTCCTAAGGCAGTTTAAAGTAATTTGTGCAATAAATAAATGGGATGAGAAAGACAGATCATTAATTTTGGGAGCGTATTTATCGGGTGCAGCTCTGATGTTCTATAAAACAATATTCTATGATTATATCATGTTTGAGGAAATTGTACTTAAATTGGAGAAAGAGTTCCCGTCGTTTGTCGACGATATTGCGGAATTTTATAATGCAAAACAATTTCGACATGAAAGCAACACAGAATTTTTTTATAGATTGTCGTCATTAGCAAATAAAGCAAATATTACTGACGACAAGAAGTTTATTAATGCATATTTAAAATCTATGGGATTTTATCAGAAACAATTACTATCCTCACGCCTGTATCAGACGAGAGAAGAATTGAGAGACACAGTCATTCAATTAGCAGAAGTAACTGAGACCAGTAGATTTGGAAATAAAAATATTAATCTCCCAATAAACCCACCACAAGGGTTAGAGCATTCTGTTCAATTCAAAAGAAAAGAGGATGTCATCATGAACAGACCGAACCAAAGAATCAATAGGTCTTATGATGGTCGTTCGCCAGGGTCTCCAAGTGATAATGAGGGTTATAGAAGTGATCGCGATGCGTTTCATACACCACGGTACAATTTAAGACCGCGGACAGAGGGTGCTAATCAGAATTTAAATTATAGAAACGAAACACCACGCACCACTCGCCAGAATTTTCGGCAAAGATTCGGCAGGAGAATCTGAGGAGAATGGAGTTGGATGCCGAATCTGGAGATGAAATACAACTCCATACGACGTTGAAAACAAATGAATCTGGTCAGTTCGTTCCATTTATTACTCTTAATATTTGTGGGTTTAATTGCAATGCTATGTTAGACACAGGTGCTTCAGTCAGTGTTATTGATGAGACACTAGCGCGCAAGTTACATCTTAACATATGTGAGAATGATAACACGACGCAAATTCGGAGCATAACCGGTTCTGCTGTGAAGATCACGGGACGGTGTAGAATCAATGCATTAGTAGAGAACATTTTAGTGAAGTTAGATTTGTTTGTAGTAGAGGATATTAATATAAAATTGGTGCTAGGAATAGATTTTCTTAATAATAATTCATGTATGATTGATTTTGCGGATAGAGTATTGTTATTGAAAAAACATTTTATAATACCTTTTGTGAACGAAAATGAGATTCAACCTTTAAGTTCGTTGGTTATTGAAAAAGATATTATGAGCTGTAAAGTAAAGACAGAAACTCGCATACTTCCTCAAATAGAATATTTATGTTCCAATAAGACAATTGATCAGAAGGATGACATTGTTACTAACACTTTAAATAGTAATATCAAAATAAAGGAAAATGAGGTCATTACGTTAATAAATTCGGAAGCTAGTACAGGTAGTGTTGATGTAAGTTGTTGTTCGGATAAGCAGAATGTTGTAGCAGATTTTCTTAGTAGCAATCCGTTGGTGGAAGATCTGGAGGAACGTGAACCTGCTCCTGTTCAAGATGGACTACAATTGCATAGGATTGACTATGTTAGATTGCAGGATGTTCAGCGTAAAGATTTTTTCTGTAGGCGAATTTTTTCTGTTTTAGCTAGTAGAAATGTGAAGGTATACAAAGGATTTCTAGTTGTGAATGGCATCCTATGTAAGAAAGTCAGAAGAATAAATGGTATTAAGAACATAGTTGCTGTTCCAAAGTCTTTATTAACAGAGTTCCTGCGAGAGCTGCATGATGATACATGGTCAGGTGTTCATCTAGAACCAATGAAAACGTTATCCAAGGATAGAGAAAGGTTGTTTATTTCAAAGGCTGAAAAGGAAATGGAGGGTTATGTTAGAAGTTGCTTGTTAGGACAACAGACGAAGCAGTTGATACAAAGGGCGCGGTGTCGCGCATAAATAAATTAAATTGTATCACGCGATGTAATAGATTCCTGTCAAAAAGGCAATATTATGTTGTAGTAGTAGCAATATCCGTTGCTAGGCTTATTCTTGTTATAAATAAGGTCGTTGCTATGCTTATAAAATATGCACTTCGGGAAATATAATAAAACAGTTACTTAGAACAAACATAAACAAAGTTCACAATGAATGGTAATTTAACTTGAAGATAGGAAATTAAATTGTTTCAAGAATTTTCGGGGGGAGAAGTAAGTCTAATAGTATAGATTCTCCTTCGATTGGAAGAATAACTCTTTACTACGCGAGAGGCACAGGCTGGTGGCACCAAACTCTAATTTAGAACACGTTCAAAATATTTTATGAAGAATAAATATTGAGGACAAGATCGAATCGCCCGGCAGACAGAAGACGGTCTGGAAGACTGTCGTGCCAAAGGTGCACGGAATAATTCAAGAAATAGTATTTATAATTAATTTGTGTGAAGTTATAATTGTTATATGAATAATCTGATCCTGATTATATCGCATAGTGCGTTTGCCTGCTATTTTAATTTTCATCCTCTAGCTAACATCTATCGTTCCCGATACCCTAAAGCCCCAAGCTTTACACGTTATACGTGGTTTACACGTGGTGGAAGCGTTACACGTGGTGGAGTACGCCGGAGGTGATTGAGAAGAAGTACTCCATGCGTTACAATATGTATTTATATATGGTCTAATGCCGCGTTCAAATAAACAAGCCATTAAACTTTAAAAAACAAGCAATTAATTGATCAGGTTAATATGTACTCCATAAAGGTAGATAACATGTCTTCACAATATTTTGATGACACAGGAGCTCTTCAAACAGAAATTAAGAAACTTGAGGAGCAACTGAGAACTATTAGTAGTAAATATGAGATTTCACAAAAACAAAGTAGGGAACAAGTTTTGGCAATAGGTAAATTAGTTAATTCATGCAATTGTAGGAATGATTCATTGTTGTTTTCTGATAACCACAATGAAACCACTAGTTCTTTAGACAGTTTGCCTGTAACATGTGCCCCTAGGATATTGACATCAAATAACAATAATGTAGTTATTTAAATTATACGGTTTTACTCACGTGTATATTTCGGGGATGCCCGACTAGTTTCGGACCCTACCCGACGGCAATCGAAATAAGCCGTCGTCCGAACTTCAATAGGGACAATGGGTGGGCATTACCTCCAGCCTGGCGACCGTCCTTGAAACTGATGTCACACGAAATAGTTACGGCTCCAAACACTGACACAGTAAGTTCAGTGTGTACCACAGTGCCTGCGATAAAAGATTTCGCAACACACAACGCAATGGAAGCGCAGGCGTCCACATCCCGGCGGTCATTACGACAAATGAATCGGTGGGATAGACAACAATCCAGTCTGGCACCTGCAACCGGCGCGGCAGGACGCCTCACCCCTTGATAAAGGGCCCCCGTCGGGTCCGAAACTAGTCGGGCATCCCCGAAATATACACGTGAGTAAAACCGTATAATTTAAATAATATGAATACCACTCACGAAAGTTTTTATTCGAATAATGTAGTTAACTTCCAGAATGGCAAAACAACTAGTCAAAATCAATTGTACAGTATCAATAGTAATATATTAATGTTTAGCGATGAAATTGGTAAAGGTTTAGGTATGTTAATGACAAACTCAAATAAGGAATATTCATTATGCAAAACCTAACATATAATATGATTCTAGAAAAGGCTATTAGTGCAAATTTTGATACAAATACTAGTCTCATAATTTTCAGTGGCAATACTGTAAATAAAAAAACATTCATAAAATACTTTGAACAGTTATCGGAACTCAATGCAAATAAAATAGTACTATTTACACTGCCAATTAGCAAAGGGTTGTCTCAACATGAAAAAAATATTAGGATTAATTTAAATATGACTATGTTTAATTTAACAAGCCAGATTAATGGTAGATTTAATAATAAATTTCATTTAATTGACATCAATAGGATTGTATATGATAAAATTTTTCGAACCACAGATAGTTATTATCTGCCGTATTATTTTAAAAGACAAATAGCTGTTTCGCTATCATATTATTTTAGAATAACAGCCAAGAACTTGGCTAACTTGACAGCTCCTATAGAGCACCCCCTAGAATGTAAGAATACTGTAGCCAAACATTTGGCTTCATATAGTGCTCCTTCTGACCTAATTAACAATGACGTTATTAATATTAATTCAGGCAATAGCTTGACCGCACATTGTGACATAAATTCTTTAAATTAATTGCTAAGACAATAAAGCCTATCTCTTGCATATCAAATCATTTACACAATAATGGTATTGTTAGTAGAAATACAAAAATTGTAGCAATAAAGTAATAAAGTCAATGACCATAAACATAGTTCATCAAAATATTCAAGGATTATCTAGGAAAGAAGAAGTAGAATTATTTTTTGATAAATATAATGTTGATGTGCTCTGTATCACAGAGCATTGGCTACAGGCACACCAGTTAATACTTGATAATGAACTTTATTCTGCTAGAAGTGTGTATGTAAGAAGAAAGTCAATTCATGGAGGGTCGTTAATTTTTGTTCGTAATAGTATTAAGTGCAAAAACCGGAAAGATGTCGTAAATTTGTCTGCTGAGCGCAACTGTAGAACTTTCTTGTGTAGAACTGGAACACCATATTATAGTTAGTGTGTATAGGCCACCACAGAGTGACTTTAGCATATTTGAGATAGGTATGGAAGAAGTTTTGAAGCGTTTATGTGTCAGTAGTAAGGTTTTGGTAGTTTGCGGAGATTTCAATATTAATATATTAGAAAAGTGTCCTATCAGTAAAAAATTAGTGAGCCTATTTGAATCATTTGACTTGAATTATTTATTTTCTGAGCCAACAAGAATTACTTCTCACTCGGCAACTTGCTTAGATAACATCTTTAGCAATGGTGAATATTTAAATAGGTCAATTTTAAGTGATTTAACATCTGATCACTGTGGGCAATTTGTTACATTTCCTTGTATGAAAGAAAATAGAATAAGCAAAACTATATGCAGGCCCATGACTAGTAACCGATTATTGAATTTTAGTAATAACATTAGTGATAAGGTTTCCAATTTAGATTGGAC
The DNA here is from genome assembly GCA_949752705.1 of Callimorpha dominula. Classification (NCBI taxonomy): domain Eukaryota; kingdom Metazoa; phylum Arthropoda; class Insecta; order Lepidoptera; family Erebidae; genus Callimorpha; species Callimorpha dominula. The sequence goes on along the minus strand of OX457010.1, from coordinate 5,770,154 downwards.
TCAAAGAGATCCGGATAAGCTTTACGGCTACTTATTCAATATGATAGAAATCGAATTTAACAGTATATTTAAGTCAAAAACAATAATGCAAAGGCCAAAAACGACATTCTGTGACTGGGCGACAACAGGAATATACAAAAGTAGAGAAAAGCTGTATGATTTATATGCTATGAAACAAAGTAATTTTGACCCAAAATTTCATAAATATGTCAAAAATTACTCAAAGATTTTTAGGAAAACATATACTATGGCAAAGTCTTTATACATAAGTAATAAAATTAAGTCTTCAAATAATAAAATAACAGCTACATAGAACATTATTAATAATGAAACTGGACGTAGTAAACCTCGAGATAATGATTTAAAATTAAATATTAATAATAGGTTTATAACAAACAACTTAGACATAGCTGAATCTTATAATACCTTTTTCATAAAAACGTTTAAGTCTCTTAATTCTAACAATTCAGGGGATTTATGGGGAATTTCTGTTAAATTAATAGAAACTATTATAATTGATATAGCACCATTTCTAGCTATAACATTCAATCGATGTGTTGATTCTGGTGTTTTTCCTAACCTGATGAAGTATAGTAAAGTAATACCTTTATTTAAGAAGGGTTGTACAACTGAACCAAGTAACTTTAGGCCAATCTCAATGTTGCCGGCTATTAGTAAAATTTTTGAAAGAGTTATTTTGCCACAACTAGAAAGCCATTTTAATCTAAATAATCTATTTCACAAAGAACAATTTGGTGGTTTTATTTGAGGATACGTCACTTATTTTTAAAGTCGATCGTAAGAAAACAGTTTTTGACGATGTGAATAGGGCACTAAATGATGTATTATATTGGTTTTCAAATAACAATCTCCTACTAAATTCGAATAAAACAGTGTGTGAGATTTACTATGCCAAATGTAAAACAGCTAGGTACTAATTTAACTCTAAATAATGAAATGTTCAGTATTGTAGACTCAGCAGTATTCTTAGGAATTACATTAGACAGTAAACTACAATGGGGAGCCCAGATAGACAGCCTTGCAGGTAGGCTTAGTTCGGCAGCTTATGCAGTTTGGAAGGTACGTCAGCTCACTGATACGGACACAGCTAGGCTAGTTTATTTTAGCTACTTTCACAGCGTTATGTCCTATGGTATACTACTTTGGGGTAAGGCGGCTGATGTTGAAACGATTTTTATTCTCCAAAAACGAGCCATCCGCTACAATTTAGGTGCTAGAGTCTCTCTTCGAGAGTTGTTTAAGGATATAGGTATTTTAACTGTTGCATCACAGTATATATTTGCAAATATTATGTTTGTTAGGCACAACATTAATTATTATAAGAAAAACAGTGATATACACAATATTAATACAAGAAACAAGTCTAAACTCGTTGGGACCTATCATCGCTTACATAAAGTACACAACTCGTTCGAAGGTCTTGGCATACGTTTTTATAATAAAATTCCTATACATGTAATCGACCTTCCTGTAGATAAATTCAAGCGAACGGTAAAAAATCACCTTATTAGGAAATCCTACTATACGATCAACGATTATCTAAACGACAAACAGTCTTGGGCTTAAGGTGTCATTAGGTATATACACACAAACTTCTTTGTCTTATAATTAAGCTAAATTATTAACAAACCATTGTCAGTTGAAAGTAATGCGTGACGATTATTATGGTAATTTGACTATTAGTGATTTTTATCAGTATCTCGACTATGGTTCGTCATGCTCACTAAAATGTCATTGCTTGCGGCGTCGTCATGGGGCGGGTCATTCCTTTCCCTCTGATATGGCGAAGGAGATGATTGCTGGTCCATGCGTCATACTCGTGAACGGGTGCTGCTTGGGGTGACTGGTCGGCCTAGTCAGCGATGCTTTAGCCTATACTATTATTTTAGTTCGATCAACTGCAACTCTAGCCTCTTAATCCAGTCACAAATTATTTTTAACAGTAGATTTTGTAACTAAATGAAGGTAGATGTGCACCTTGAATGATTTCTATGTTTAATAGGTTCAAACCTTCAACGGTATCACTGAGTGATTTTTATTTTTTAGTGCGTTAGCTTTTGGAGCATTTCAATAAAATGAAATTCAGGTGGCATCAGCTTGCATCCTGCTTACCTGTCGTGTAACACTGACACTATGGTACCTGAAGATCTGACTTTTAAAAAGAGTGGCCATGAGTTTCTTTGCCAGTATTCTTCTCATAAGGCCCTACGCATTTTGGAAACTGAAAGTTATAGATCGACACAAGCAGAGAGTAAATTTTGGTCTTTTTCACCTAATTTACCTTGACAATCCAGTACATGCTGTGGCGTCTGTTTGTGCCGATTTATGATTTTAACTCTAGCTTCAATTTAACGTTCATAAATGTCACTTAGTGTCTTAATTGAATAAATGATTTTGAATTTAAATTTGAATTTGAATTCAAGAAACGATTCGTATATATCATTATTACATTATGCGAGTTATATATGTTAATACATTATATAACTCGTTAAACTTATAACTTATTTAGAAATATATAAGTATGTTTATGAGCAGTCTGGTTACCATAGTACAGGCTCTGTCTAGTTTGGGATCAGACGGTCATGTGTGAGTTGTCATCATCATCATCATCATTTCAGCCATAGGACGTCCACTGTTGGACATAGGCCTCCCTTAATGACCTCCAAGAAGACCGGTTGGAAGCGGCCTGCATCCACCTACGTCCTGCGATCCTTACCAGGTCGTCTGTCCACCGCGATAGTGGACGTCCTACGCTGCGCCTTCCGGTCCGTGGTCTCCATTCCAGAACCTTTTGGGCCCATCGACCATCCGTTCTACGAGCTATGTGCCCCGCCCATTGCCACTTCAATTTTCTGACCCGTTCGGCTATATCGGTGCCCTACGTTCGTCTGCGTATCTCCTCATTTCTGATTCGATCGCGCAGAGAAACATTAAGCATAGCCCTTTCCATAGCTCGTTGAGTGACTCTGAGCTTGCTTATCAAGCCCATAGTGAGAGACCACGTTTCGGATCCATATGTCATCACTGGCAACACACACTGGTTGAAAACCTTTGTCTTCAGGCACTGAGGAATTTTGGAAAGGAAAGGATGCAGCGAAGTTTCCCAAACGCTGCCCATCCGAGTTGGATTCGACGATTGACCTCTTTCTCGAAGTTGGACTTACCTAGTTGAACTGTTTGTCCCAGGTATACATACGCATCAACAACTTCAAGAACCGAGTCTTCAACCTTGATGGGGGTAGGCACCACATGGACATTTGACATAACCTTCGTCTTGTCCATGTTCATCTTAAGGCCCACCCGCTGGGAGACTCGATTGAGGTAACCGAGCATCGTGCTGAGATCTTCCATCGATTTCGCCAAGACCACAATATCGCCGGCAAACCGAAGGTGAGTGATGCATTCGCCGTTGATGTTGATGCCAAGCCCTTGCCATTCCAGGAGCTTGAAGGTGTCTTCCAAGGTGGCAGTAAATAGTTTCGGAGATATGACATCTCCCTGTCTTACGCCTCTCCTTAAAGGAATCGCCTTCGAATTCTGTTCCTGTACTCGGACTGACATCGTGGCGTTGCTGTACAAACACTTCAATACTTCAATGTACCGGTAGTCAATTTGGCATCGCTGGAGAGACTCTAGCACTGCCCATGTTTCGATCGAATCAAAGGCTTTCTCATAGTCCACAAACGCTAGACATAGTGGCAAGTTATACTCTTTGGTCTTCTGTATAACTTGCCGAAGCGTGTGGATGTGGTCTATGGTGCTGAAGCCTTTTCGAAACCCGGCTTGTTCGGGAGGCTGGAAGTCGTCAAGTCTGCGATCGAGACGATTTGTGATGACCCTCGAAAACAGCTTATAAACATGGCTCAGAAGCGAGATGGGTCTATAGTTCTTCAGTAACGTTTTGTCACCCTTCTTAAAGAACAGCACCACCACACTTCTGTTCCATGCCTCTGGCGTTGTACCTTCAAGCACGATAAAGTTAAAGAGCTTCTGAAGGACTTTCAGTATCGGTGTTCCACCCGCTTTCAGAAGTTCTGACGTGATTCCGTCGTCGCCCGGCGCTTTGTTGTTCTTGAGCTGTTTCAGGGCCATTCTAATCTCGTACAGACTGATATCCGGAATATCTTCGGTGTAATGTCGGGTTAGTTTGGCTGTTGGGTCTTCGGCCGCATTGCTAACAGGTTTGGAGACCGAATCGTAGAACTTTCCATAGAACGTTTCAATCTCCCTTAACACTTCTGCTTTGGTTTAAGCCATACTGCCATCTCCCCTTTTCAGCTTCGTCATCTGGCTTTGCCCAGTTGTCATATCTCTTGCGAACACTTTAGAGCCTTTGTTCCGCTCTATCGCCTCTTTAATGCGATTTGTGTCGAGGAACGGATATCGTGTCGCAAGGATTTCCGGATTTGTCTATTGAGCTGCCTATGTGTCTCAACGTCATCGGGAAACTGCAGTCGCAGCGAGTGTCGTCCAGCCATAAGGTTAAGGGTGTGGTCTGACTGTCTCTGGGGTCTAGTTGTACGATGGGCCTTAAAGAACTGAGACCGGTGGGGTCTCAATTCTTTAAGGCCTTGGACAGCCTAAGGCATGGACAGTTTCTACGAACCTGTTATTGATTTCGTCCACACGAGCATCTTCCAGACAGTCAAAGCGATTTGAGTGAGTGTGAGTTGGGTGAAGTTATTATTATTATTAACCCTCCTTTTTACGCCAGGGATTAAAAATGAGTATGACGGTAAGGCATATGAAATAATACTATGGTGAATCATTGGAAATTTAAACAAGATAATTTTTGATTTTGGACGAATTCAACGAACGTTACTTTTTGTAAACTTCAATTTTACAAGTACATGATGTGTCGGAATAATAAATTATGGCATTTTATGAAAGTTAAAGCATGCAATCCAATCAAAAAAATAAATAGGAGTGATACTACGGCCTCACAGAAATCCGGCTTTTCGCTGATGGAGTGAGGTTACCGAAGGCTCAATAGGTATTCCATACCTTTGAATTGCCTGACGTTTTAACCAGGCTGACTGGCTTAGTGGTGCACGCCCTTTGTCGTCGAGACGTCGAGTCCGTGAGGTAGCAAGTTCTTCGTCTACCCGCACATTTTCAATATTTTTGATATTTTCGTTTCGCTATGAACCGCGTGTGGTATATGACCACACTAACATGTAATATATACATCATGAAAAATTTAAAAGTTAGAACTACATAAATTATGTATGATGCGAGGCCTACACTGCTCTGCATGTATAGGATACTTCCCTTAATTAATTTTTAATTGGTATAAAATAATTAAATCTTACAAACCTACTAACACAAAACTAAGATTATTTCTGCAGTACTAAATACAGTCTAGGGCAGACCTTTGATTGGTCAATCCGTGGTACTGCCAATTGAAAGGGATGGAGGCTCTCTGGGCACCAGAGGAATTTATTTATTATAGACACGCCAACAGTATACATATACAACATTGAGTAATAACATACAGTATGACACAGTTTTTATATGTAGACTTATAAAAGGCATGCACAGCAGTTATACACCAATAAAATATAAGGGTTCAGCTAAAAGTTATTTAACTAGTTAAAGTGTTCGCGCGAATGCATCGGATTAGCGATCGCTCTCGGAAAAAAAAATCTAGTTTGTTTATAATTTTGACTGTTTAGTGAGAAAAATATGTTTATAGTGAACCATTAACATTAGTGCACTCTTTGAATATGGAGTACAGTGATAAATTGAAGTGCCTTGGACAAAATCTTATTATAAATTCTATATTCTAAATTTTTATTCTATAAGTTCTCTCTCGAATTATATAAAGTGAACATTGACGATTGACAATAATTATAGTTGTGGGTGGCGCGAACGCGAGGTAAACCGGCAGCCGTGCACCGCGCTCTTTTGCTCGCATACAGTTGCGACTCCCTCTCTCCCGCTCTTGCACAGTTATCAATAGTGATTTTGGATTTCAAAATGAACTGTTTAGTTTGTGGATTGAAAATTAATGTGGGAGATGCCATTAAATGTAATGGTTGCAAAGAAAATTATCACTACAAATGTGTGAGTACCACTTCGGTTACTTCTAAGGACGGGCAGGCTCAATTGAAACGCACTTTCAAGTGTAATTCATGCTGCAATGTTACCCGGCGTGTCCGGTCTACGGATGATACCCCAGTTCGTGGTGTTCACACATACGTTATGGAGAAGGATGGACAGGAGCAATGCACTAAGGAGGCAGGGGGTAGTGAATGTCAGGAGACTAAGGAAGGGCCAGATGAGTTCTCAGAAATTATGGAGAGAGTCAATAGTGTAATAGTTACAAAAAATTGTGCTTTTGAAACAAAAGTTATGGAAGAAATAAGGGCTGTGGTGTCAGTCTTGACTTTAGAAAACAGTAAACTGAGAGAGGAGTTAAAGGAAGCTAATACAAAGTGTAGCTCTTATGAAGGACAAATAGTCATGTTAGGAACTCAGACACAGAAGGTCAAAGAGCAAGAACAAAACGACCAGCAACCAGTGTCTTTAACTACACAGGAGCTTAGTAAGAACAGGATAAAGTCATCAGGCGACGGCAACGCGAGCGCCCCGAGGAGATTTACGCGTCAGCCCGAACGTCGTATAGCGCTGGCTGCCACGAGCGAGCCCGAGCGCACCGCACCCGACGCACCTGCGTCTCCGGTGAGCTACGCGTCGGTGGCCAGGAAAACAGCGACTGCTCAACATGACGGACAGAAGACGGACAGAATTTTAAACCGTGGATGGAGGTCTCTAGAAATAAGAGGAGGAATCCGATAATAAAATGCGGCAATAAGTCCGTGGTTTTACTAAAAGCGGTTGAACGTAAAAAGTACTTACATGTTTGGAGATTAGAAAAGAGTACGACTGAAGATGGTTTAAAGGAATATATTACAGGAATATTAAATAATGAGTCGGAAGTATCTATAGAAAAATTTAAACCTAAAACTGAGCGTGACTATGCGTCATTCGAAATTGGAGTTAGCGAAAGTAACTTTGGAAACCTACTTGATCCGACATTATGGCCATTAAATGTAGAAATCTTAGAATGGATTTGGTTTCGTCACCCAATCCAACGACAACAGTAAACCGTTTAATATGAATTTGAATATTTTATACCAGAATGTAAGAGGACTTCGCATTAAGACCACGATATTTTTAACACTGTTGGAATCGTCTGGGTTTGACCTATTTGCAATCACAGAAATCGGACTAAATGAATCTATTCAAAATTTAGAATTCTTAGCACCGGGATATCAAGTACTGCGGTGCGATCGAGCCTATGGGCGCAAGCAGGGAGGCGTACTTTTAGTCGCCACGCCGCGTTATGAGTTGCGTCGAATAGTGATAAGTGATAAATGACAACTTTAACACATAGACGATCGTAGGTTTGAGGTGGTTTGTGCTGATGTATTTAAGCGAAATCGATTTTTATTCACGTGTTGTACGGTTTATATTCCTCCACAAACTGATGAGAACAAATATATTTTGTTATTTAATATATAAGAAGAAATATGTGTTAAGTATAAAGGTAAAGTAGTTGTGATAGGTGATTTTAACTTCGGGGGGTGAACTTAAGGAGGCGGCGTGGCTGGCCACCAGGGGAGTCTCTCTGGCGCATCGAGGCGCTGGGTTTGAGGGTGGCCCTGGATAAGACCGAGGCCCTTTTATACCATGGGCCCCGTCGTGGTCCACCCCCTGGCGCCTCTATCGAGGTCAACTCGGTCCTCGTACCGGTTCAGGCCCATTTTAAATATCTGGGCCTGATCCTCGACGGTAGGTGGCGCTTCGACGAGCACTTCCAACAGCTTGCTCCCAGGCTGGTCGGCGCTGCGCCACCCTTGGGCGACTCTTGCCCAATTGACTCTTGACCCAGCGTCCGGGCGTTGTCCGGTTAATGGCACTTTACGGTGCACCTGTGTGGGCGTGGGTTCTGACCGCCCAGAACAGGGCATGCCTCTGGCGCCCTCAGAGGGTTATGGCGGTTAGAGCCATACGTGGATACCGCACCGTGTCGACGGACGGCGTGCGCGCGTAGGTGCTCGCCGAAGTATATCGGCGAACAGCTGAGTTCCGGGTGGGAGGCGGCAGTCGGCCCCCGCCCGAAGAGGTACGCGAATGGCATGAGGCCAACATGGCTCGTTGGTCGTCCCGGCTGGAGGCTCCACGTGCTGGCTTTGCCGCCGTGGAGGCGCTCCAGCCGGTCATCGTCGAGTGGGCAGGGCGGCAGCACGGGACCCTTTCCTTCTGACTGACGCAGGTTCTTTCCGGGCACGGCTGCTTCGGGAAGTACCTGCACTCGGTCGCTAGGAGGGAACTGAGTCCCGCCTGTCACCACTGCGACTGCAGTGAGGACTCGGCTCAGCACACGCTGGCGGTTTGCTCCGCCTGGGCGACGCAGCGCCCTCACTGCAGTCATCGGAGGGGATCTCTCGCTACCGGCCGTCATCAAACGCTCCATGGCCGGTAGCGACAGGAATTTTACCGTGGTCGCAACCTTCTGTGAGGACGTCATCTCGCAGAAGGAGGCGGCGGAAAGGGTCCGAGAGGACGATCTCCATTCGGATCTAATTCGCCGCCGGCGAACCGGGCGGCGGAGGCGCGCTTACCAGCGCCTCATGCCGCCCTGAGTGTGGCTGCGGGTGGACGGGACGGGTTTTCCTCTCCACCCGCTATAGTGGCCCCCCGCGAGGAGACGGCGTCCGCGTGTGCCTGGACGTCGCCTAATTGAGAGGTTTTTACCCAGAGGTGGCGCCCGCGCTTTTGCGGGCAGGCGCTAGGAGGGTTCCGGATGTCTTAATAAAAGCTGTTCCCGGATCCCTACTACTTAAGGCGCAGTACGGCACACCGTGTGGTTTTAGTCGGTTCGATTCCGACACACCGCCCCACCGGGGGTTCCGAGGGGTTTTCCACACACACAAAAAAAATAAAAAAAAACTTGTTTTCTAGTAATAATAATATTGTTAATTATTTTGAATATTTTATATCTTTTTACGAATTCGTTCAGTGTAATGAGATACCATACTGCAATAGTAGACCATTGGATCTCGTGTTGAGTGCTCGCGACGCCGCGTTCGATGTGTGCGTGAGTACCACGGACGAGGCGCTGCTACCGGTGGACGCGTATCACCCGCCGCTTCATGTGAGCTTAGCGATGGGCGCGCGGGCGCGGCCGCCGCCCCCCGCGCCCTCCGCGCACCCAGCGCCGCATGAGCAATCCGCGACTTCCAAACGCTGGGACTGCGGCAGCCCCGCGACACTCGAACGCGCAGATAAATATATCAAAATGGAATTTTAGTAAAGCCGACTTCTTAAATTTATATCAATCAATAGGTGAAATAGACTGGAGTGATATATATTGTTCTAATAACCCGGATATAATACTGAACCTATTTTATGAGAAAATCTATAGAGTTTTTAACATGTATATTCCACTGAAAAAGACCAACCACAGCAATAACAGATATGTCTACCCGGTGTGGTACACAAGTGCAATAATTAAAGACATACAACATAAATACATATTACAGTCTAGTACTCGTAAGTCAAAGGTCGATTATGAAGCATTTTCAACGTGTAGGGCTAAAGTTAAGATGGAGGTGGCACGAGCCCACGACGATTATCGTGACCGAGTTCAAAATTATCTGGCTAAAGACCCGCGAGCGTTTTGGAATTTCATAAGATCTAAAAGGGGAATTTATCTAATCGAAAAATCATAAAAGATGGTAAGGTATTATCTGAGAACGAATGTGCAGCAGAGTTCGCCCGATACTTCGAGTCTGTATATAGCCCGGAGCCGGCCGTGTTATGCGTGGCGGCGGCCGGAGCGGGCACAGTACAGCTCGCGCACCTGTGCGTCGCGCACTCGCTCGCTGCGCTCCGAAGCGCTCAGTTGGACCGGACGGTATTCCACCATTTTCATTTAGGGACTGTAGGGTGGTGTTAGTGGGGCCTCTACAACATTTATTTAACGTCTGTATTGAGTCTGCAACGTTCCCAGAACGCTGGAAACTCACCAGGGTCGTACCGATACCAAAGGGTAGTGGAGGGTCGGCTCCCACTGATTTTAGACCTGTAGCGGTTCTGAGTACTCCGGCGAAGGTGTTCGAAGCGGCTATTCATGGCTGTCTTTACCCACAGATAGGCGCTCAGTTGTCCGGCGCACAGCATGGGTTTCGTCCTAGGAGGGGGACGACGGGGAATCTCCTGGATCTTATGATACGTCTAGTGCCTGAGGTGGACTCGGGACGGCAAGTAGATATTGCTTACTTTGACTTCCGGAAGGCTTTCGACATAGTGGACAATGACGTTTTACTGTCCAAGGTGGCCAGTGTGGGATGTACCCCACATGCACTCGCATTTTTCGCCGATTATCTGCGTAACAGATGTCAGTATGTCGACTGTGGCGGACACCTATCGGATGCCTACCTAACGCGGTCTGGTGTGAGTCAGGGTAGTACCTCTCGGACCGTCTAGGACCTCTCTTATTTATTCTTGCTGTTAATGACTTACCGAGTGTTGTTAAAAAAATCACACCCTTACTGTTCGCAGATGACCTAAAACTGGTTCACGAAATCAGGAACAGTGTAGATCATACCATATTACAGCAGGATATAGATAGGATAGTGCAATGGAGTAACCAAAACAAACTGTACTCCAATGTGGCGAAGTGCTCCGTACTGACATTCAGCCGCGCGCGAGTTCCGAGCCATTACCAATACCTCATGGACGGGACACCGTTACAGCGAGTACAAGAGGTCAAAGACTTGGGTGTGCGCTTCTCTTCTTAACTACAATTTCGTCTACATATCACTGATGTTTGTAAAAAAGCGTACCGGAATTTAGGGGTGGTTCTGCGTCAAGCCAATAATTTTACAAACATCGGGGCCCTGAAAGCACTATATGAGGCGCTAGTTAAGAGTGTGTACCGGATGAGTGTGTTGGGCGGTGACGGCGACCGCCGTTACTGCTAGTGCCGCGAGCACGCACCTATTTGTTACAGCGGGCGCCGCTCACGCGGGCGCTACGGGCGCTCAACACGATATCAAACGAAATTGATATTTTTTCATGTGCACTGAACGAATTCACACGAGTTGCTTATTGTGTAGTATGTAGTGAGTGATTAAGTTTGTTTGTTTGCTTTATATTGTTTTTTGTCTGTACACTATGGCCAATCTATTGTATTAGGTAATAACCTTTAAAAATAGATAAGGTATAGAAATAAATAAATAAAATAAATAAATAACTAATATTACAATAATAAGTACAAAATAAAATAAGAATGCAAAATAAAGTTTATAAAAAGAATGAATAAAATGAAATAATCATTTATTTTTTAACAAAAGTGATGAATGAGTGAGATTTCAATATTTTATGTTTGATGTTGTGGAAAGAGTCATGAAAAATATCCAACTGATCGAGGAATAAAACATTACTAGGAATTAGCCTTATGTGACTTAATAATGACGGATACAATCTATTAGCGGATCAGAGAAGAAGTACTTTCCTAATAGACTTCAAACGTGGCCATATCATATTTCTACACAATAATTACTATGTATTAACGCAACGGGATTCCCGCTTTTCTGCAAATAAAACTGTTAAACTTTTGAACTCGCATTTATCAGCACGGGTTACTAATAAGTGACCCGTGCTGATAGGCGAGTTCTAAAGCGAATAATATCGTTATTACACATTTATTTTGCTTTCAATATCCAACTGATCGAGGAATAAAACATTACTAGGAATTAGCCTTATGAGACTTAATAATGACGGATACAATCTATTAGCGGATCAGAGAAGAAGTACTTTCCTAATAGACTTCAAACGTGGCCATATCATATTTCTACACAATAATTACTATGTATTAACGCAACGGGATTCCCGCTTTTCTGCAAATAAAACTGTTAAACTTTTGAACTCGCATTTATCAGCACGGGTTACTAATAAGTGACCCGTGCTGATAGGCGAGTTCTAAAGCGAATAATATCGTTATTACACATTTATTTTGCTTTCAATATCCAACTGATCGAGGAATAAAACATTACTAGGAATTAGCCTTATGAGACTTAATAATGACGGATACAATCTATTAGCGGATCAGAGAAGAAGTACTTTCCTAATAGACTTCAAACGTGGCCATATCATATTTCTACACAATAATTACTATGTATTAACGCAACGGGATTCCCGCTTTTCTGCAAATAAAACTGTTAAACTTTTGAACTCGCATTTATCAGCACGGGTTACTAATAAGTGACCCGTGCTGATAGGCGAGTTCTAAAGCGAATAATATCGTTATTACACATTTATTTTGCTTTCAATAACGATATTATGCAACCTATTTGTATCTAATTTATAAAAATATTTGTTCGTATTTTAAATCCTGCCGTATCGTTCATCCGATTATCATAACATTTTGCATACACTTTGCCAGGGGCACAGAGAACGATATAGGATACTACCTACAGAAAAAAAGACTGTTCCCTAGGGATGGAAAAATAATTATTACGCAAGCGAAGCAAAAGCTATTACGTAATAAAGATTTTAAAAATAATGTATGGCATTAAAACGTTTCATAAGGTACTACTAAACTGCCTGAACACATGAACATACTTAACGCCAAGATATTTGTCTAAACCCAAAAACACTTATTCTCGACTCTTTTTCAATTAGATTGTTGAAATAAACAGCCAGCCTCAATTACGACTGTTACTCCATTTATGCTGTAAATGGAGTATCTACTTCATATAAAATGTTGAAAATATATGAATATTAGTATCAGTAATCACGTGAATGAAATATACATATAAATCGGCACTTATTCGTGGTCATATTTATCTTTCCATTAGTTCTCGAATCTCACACTTTTTAATGATTAAGTTAAGGTTGGTGTAAGAGGGCTCGGTCTTCCCGCAACTGACATTTCGAGGTACAGGTATGCGGCTCTGACTTGCTGCTATTGCTCACACTCCCCAATCCATCCAGATAAGCAATATCCCTTTCCAATGATTTTCTCATATTAATCCCCAAAGTGCCTGGTTGACGGCGACAGGCTTGCCCCTATTGCGTGAGTGGGACCAAATTATAATAGCCAAAATGTATTTAATACGGCTCTGCCTACCCCTTCGGGAATACAATAGTGAGTGTATGTATGTATATATTATATAATACTAGCAACCTTCGTACGGGTACAAATTATACACCCAAACCTTCCTCATGAATCACTCTGTCTATTAGTGAAAACCGCATGAAAATCTGTTCAGTAGTTTTTCAGTTTATCGCGAACATCGACGGGGGACTTTGTTTTATAATATGTAGTGATACAATTTCAGGACCGTGTAAAATTGTCCTAACACTAGACAGCGTTTCTACCACAAGAGATTAATTATCCAACATACTATGAGAACTCGCAAGGGTCACGAGGGTTTTTCTTCGCCGAACGTTTTTCAGATTTTCAAGATTTTCAGAGCCAATTCGTACCTAAGCTTAAAGTAGTCAAACACAGTGCAGTCTAATTTATCAGATTTAAAAAAGTCTAATTTATAGCAGTGAATTAGAAACCAAATTAAAAGCGTTCCTCTTGAAAGGGTGCTACTATTCTGTCGATCTGTGATGCTGGACATTGTTAATTTTATTAAAATGTATTTTTTTTCATTTTTCTTTTTTTTAACGTGTGGAAACCCCCACAGGTCGTCACTCTACCAGGGCTAAGCGGTAGGGTGGTGTGTCGAACTCGAACCGACTAAGACCACACGGTGTTCCGTCACAGTCTATATTACCAGGGCCTCAGGTGAACCTTTATAAGGAAATCCATGTGAACCCTGGCAGACTTGGCCGCCTGTCAAACAAAATATTGTTTATTTTATTCAAAAATTATTATGAATTTTGTTAAAATGTGTTTTTTTATAGTTCAAACACAATGTAACAGTTGTTCTTGAATAAATATACTGATAAACTGAATATTTTGTCTAATACTTCATAGTTATTAATTAAACATCAAAATAATAATCTAAACCTATTACAGTTGCAAGATATCCCGAACCATATTATTCGCGACCAGCGTCTCTAATTGATGACATCATATATTCATATATTCATACAATATCCAATTTCTGTTAGTGCTTAACATGGCTTGGTTACAATCATATCTATTAGTGATACTTCTTACAAAAACATGGACAGTTCACGGAGACGTTATTACAAAAAGCAGTTTGACTTTCGTTATTGACGATACAGCTTCAATGTCAGAAGAAATACGTCAAGTAAAAGAGACTGTTAACTCTATTTTTGACGCAGTGACGACGTCAAATAAATCTCAAATCGAAAACTTTGTTCTGATCACCTTTAATGATCCAGGTAGGTGATTAAGGGCACATGTACAGACAACCTATAAACTAAATAATTTAGTCTAAATGTCTTAGTTTTTAACTGAAACAGCTTTTGCCTGACTTTTCAATCGCGGCATAAGTTTGCACTTACTATTGTGATTGAGGTGTTAGGTTTAGGATTCTGGGATCGGTCAAAAAGTGTTATTTCATCAAGTCATTATCAGTAACAACTTGAGGTCAGGAAGATCTTGGTATTTCACCCCTGTGGCTCAGAAAGCATTCTGTGCATTCCTAGATGGCCTTGGCGTCCCACGCCTAATCTTTCTCCTTTCGTGTTGTATTTTGCTTCAAACGGATTATGAGAGGGAAGAATAAGTGGTGCCCCTGGTCTTACATTGTTGTCCAGTGCATGTGCTGCAGTGAACGGAGTTGGGATAGCATACGTTTTTATTTCACGCGCAGTAATGGTTTGAGTCATCGACTAGCGTGTGCCCTTATGGTGTTATGGTGGTGGAATATTGATTTCGCAGATGATAGACAAACTTAGTAGCCGATTTAAGTCATCTTACCTACACATATACCTTAAAGCACAGATCTCAGCCTCAGACAACATAAAAATGTTATGGGTGTTTATGTAAAGAAATAAAGTAGGTATGTTAAAAGTAGTAGTAAAATATACATAATACCACTGTATTATGTATATTTTTCTGATTTTACTACCTCGATATAAATAACAAAGCTAAGGGGGTAGAAAATATTTATTATACCAAGTAATGTTGATGATGAATGTTACAAGGTAAACAAGGTTTTTTATATTGAGGTTAGATTGGTCTAAACTCGAAATAACAAGGTAAACAAAATTAAACAATTTTACACACTCAGTTACAGCGAATGATTTCCACTAGTACCTACCTAAAGTAAAACAGTTCCCGTTTCTCTGTGACGGTTAAGGAACACATTTTTGGTTCCTTAGACATTGCACCTTTACTGTCTAACAACAGTGACAAACAGCAGTGTTTACATCATTTTTCATTAAACACATTAGTGATTCTCTTACAATAAATTTAACGTATACGAACGGAAGTAGAGACGTAGACGTAACAGGATCTTGTGTGATAGATTGGTAGGAAATATTATGTAAAGGTTATATGTTGACAAAGATGTAATTTACATTTTCTATTTATATTCTGGAATGATTGAAATCCAAAGAGGTATGACAAAAGGTATTCCTAATGTAAAGGTAAATTTTGCATTAACTTTTACGTCCAGTTTTAGGGGATTTTGAAGAAATAGTTAAATCGAGGAAATCGTTATATTGAGGTTCGTTTCACTGTACACGTATATTATTTTTTGCCCTCATAAGTTTTGGCAGTAGGTACACTCTCTTTCATTACTAAAATAGAAAAATTCAAACTGTTTAGCAATTAATACGTTTAAAATATATGTTTGAGGACTAAGTAAATAATTTACATTGACTACGAGTTTTATGGAAGTGCTTCAAAATAATAGTATAATGATAGTATTCGTAATATATATGCCTGTAACCAGAGATAGAGGCGTTTTAGACACCCACATTTTGTCAACTTTAATTTGGTGCCGCTCACATAATAGGGCCTAAACTTAGGAGTCTATTGAAAGGAATAGGTAAGTAAAAGGAAGGGCAATGAAAGGAAATGGATATTGTTTATATGTAGCAACACAGCAACTCAAGAAAGCCAGGGTCGCATGCCTGTAACTCGAAGTGGCTGCTGCCAGGACGTCCGAGCCAGCTAATAATAATTATGTCTTTCAGATGCCAAACTACTCACCGTTACCAAAGATCGTACAGAGTTTAAGACAGCCTTAAGAGAAATAAACATACACGGTGGAGGTGATTGCCCCGAATATTCCATGAAAGGCATTAAAATAGGTCTTGAAAACAGTTTACCTCTTTCTTATTTGTATGTGTTTACCGATGCCTCAGCTGCAGACTTTAGTCAATATGAAGAAATCAAGAGTATTTCACAGAAGAAACAGATTCAGGTAACTCGTTTAACTTATGTTTAGTATAAAGGGCTGTAATGGTAGCTAAAGTGTATGATTTGCACAGTAACTAGTCATCTTTTTTAGCCCAATACGCAAAAAGAGGGGTGTTATAAGTTTCAAACGGATGAACCGATTTGAGTGCGGTTTTTTTTTTGTTTGAAAGGTAACTTGATCGAGAGTGTTTTTGATATATTCATTCATCATCAGTTGAACTTAAGCATCAGATATTAAGGACTTCCACAAGGAGCGGTCTTGGGTTCTATTCATAAAAAGGCTCCCTTAAATTTTGGAACGATCTAGTGGTAAATCTAGTTGGGGATTGTCTACCTCTTTGCCTTTCCATTGGTCGAGACCGAAAACATTTCTACCTAAGCGGTTGACGATTCTCAGGACCAATTACATATATCTGCACAATTCCATTTCATATTTACATAGCTCTACGAAATTCTTCGTTCCGATTCCTACCTTGTAGGAAAGAGCACAGCTTTCCTAATAGTTATTTTCTTATATGATTAAGCCAACGAATAGAATTGAATTATAGCCGGATGAACCAGAATTTCACGCTTACTTTCTGACACTAATTTTTGTCCTGTCTAAGACTTAACTATTTCCAAGCATTTAATAAAAAATGTGTTTCATTGGAAGTACCTATATAAATACAATAAGGAATAAGAATTGTCTGCGATAAGCATGTACGTATCACTAATTTCTGAAATTTTAAGTCATGTTTGAATACAGAAATGTATAAAATTAGTTTATGTATTGTGAGTTTAATATAATTTTCAAATTAAGGTGTCCAAAGCACACTTCCGTTTATTATAAAATATGTTATAGGTGTTGCGTGTGGTTTACCAATCAAGTTATATGTTTTCACGTAACAATGACCATTACCTACCAAAAGTTAATTATTGGGTAATCATCATAAACAGAAAACATTAAATAATAAACTACAATCTTTTAAAACCGAATCGATTATACGAGTATAGGAACAGCTTCTGATTGTCACCAGAGAAACCTTTGACATCACAAGATGAAAAAAATTTATAAAATATGATTTTGAATGCATATTTTTCTTATTTTAGGTAACCTTTCTGCTAACTGGTGAATGTAGGCTTAGATCTGATCCAGATTATCAAGTATACCATAAAATAGCTAAGGCAACATCTGGGCAAGTTTTTAACATGATGAAAGAGGACGTGAAAGATGTAAGTTTTATTATTTTTAATTAGTTATCTCTGAAAAATTACCTTTTATGGTCAGTCATGCTTTAGAAATTTCATAATACGTTTGAACATAATAGTCACAGTCGGCAAATGTTCTGACAAACAGAGAACAAAAAGCAGCTAATGAAAAATAAAATCAAGCAGCTTGTTTACGATCCATAATAATATGCCTTTTATGAAGAAGGAGAGTTTGTTGTCCGACTAAACTACGTTGCCACGTAGTTTAGTCGTAAGTCGTAGTTTAGTCGGCCTTCGCACTGCAAGAGTAACGCGTCTCTTGACAACACAAAAAAACATCGTGGTTGATGCTATTGATGCTAGCGGTTTTCGATTTCAATAATTTCTCCATTCCATGAAGTTATAGCGACTTACTCAACAGCAAAAATATCTACAGTGGAGGTACTTCTCCAATCGCACGGGTCTGATTCTGAAAAAATGGCTGCCCTGTGCTCTTTTTAACTTTTCACCTATTTTTGCAAATCATAATTTATCATTATTTACAGGTATTAAAGTACGTTGTGGAAACAATAAAAGGTAGAGACACTATACTGGTTGATAAAACATTTCCATCTGGCTTACATGAAGTTGAGGTGAGTGGAATAACTAAAATACTTTTATATTTATATTGAGCAATTTAGAAAACAAATCATTTGTCTGTTAGTCCTATAAACGGATCTGCTGTGAATAAAAAAGTTGCATGGGGCTATTCGATGGAGAAAGGCTATTGCGCATAGTACGAGGGTGGCACTGAAAATTTCGGGAATCAAGGAAGTGACACAACATTACTATTTAAAAATGTATTTATTGCTTTTCGAAGTATTCTCCGCAAAATTTGACACATTTTTCCATACGATGGAACCAATCATTGAAGCAACCATTCCATTCAGAAGTTGGGGTCTCCAAAATGGCCGTTTTGTAGGCGTCCACAGCTTCTTCAGGTGATGAAAACCTCTGACCACGCAATTTATTCTTTATTTTAGGGAAAGTATAGAAATCATTTGGGCTTAGGTCGGGGCTGTACGGCGGATGGTCTAATAATTCTATGTTTTCTTGCTTTAAAAACTTTTGTTCAGTGCGCGGTGTGAGAACTCGCATTGTCGTGATGGAGGATAATGCGGCGGTTGCAGTTCTCTTTACGGAGTTCAGAAACGACCTGTGGCAAACAAATGCTAGCATACCATTCTGCATTAACCGTTCTTTGTCCCTTTTGGAGACAAACGTGGCCACCATTTTTTTTGCAACACTCCGTGGACAAACAATTTTTGTTGGCTTTAACTCATTTTCGAACACCCAAACTCGTGACTGGTTTTTTGTTTCGGGTTCGTACGCGTATATCCAGGATTCATCACCTGATACGATGTTGTATACAGCATTTGAGGATCCTGCGTGGAATCTTTCGAGAGTTCTAACGCACCAAGTAACCCAAGCCGCTTTTTGCTCTTCACAGAGTGAATGCGGTATCCATCGGGAAAACAACTTTTTTACACCTAATTGTTCATGCAAGATTATTTGTATTTGACTCATGCCAATGTCTAAAGTTGCCTGAATTTCGCGGTATGTCACATGTCGATCTTCCTCAATCAGCTTACGCACAGCATCAACGTTTTCTTGGGTGACTGCAGTTTTTGGACGACCTTGACGGGGATCATCACTGAGCTTGACACGTCCACGTTGAAATTCAGCAAACCAGCGGTAAATTGTGGTTTTGGATGGGGCTTCATCACCAAATGCAGAAATCATCCGGTCAACACACTATTTTTGCGTTAAACCACTTCGAAAGTTATAATAAATCATCGCTCTTGAATTTTCTCGAGTCAATTCCATTTTCTCAACGACTAAACAAGTTTGACAAAACCTTGTGATAAGACCGAGAATCTTTTTTTATATAAATAAATGGTATTCGATTTTTAAAACCAAGGAGTTTTCAATTAAAAAGATTTTAATATGACAGAAACAGTGGAAATATTCCATTCCCGATACTTTTAGTGCAGCCCTCGTACATCCTCTTTTCTAGCTTATTTATTACGGCTACGGTATTTTCCTGCTTTAATTTCCATTTTAGGTTAGGTAAGTGATAATTAAACTAGCGGTCAATATTTATGATTTTAAAATCCAAAATCTTAAGATCAAAGATAGTATGTTTGTTATAGATGTAATTTTTATTTGACGAACACAAGAAACAACGCATTTTAAACATTTTTTTTTTATTACAGTTTTAGATAGATTACAGTTTTGAAACGTGTTGGTGGAGATTGGTGAAACAAACACAGACATATCTATCGCTCCGAAAGAATCAAGTGATAGCGTATGTTCCATTGTTCCGTGACATTTCTACACTTTTTTTTTTATTTATTTATTTTGTCTTTTCTTTAAGCCTTACTTTAGTATCAAGGTCCACAAAACTGCTTTAAACAGTTTGAATGTGGACTCAGTCGAATCTCTATATATTTGTATATATAACATTATAAATATTATGCTGATATATTTTATAATGATGTATGTAAATGTTACCACTATTCCACGAGAAGGGAATATTGGAAACTTTCAACTCATATATTTCTATACTGAATAGATTTAAGTTTGTTTATTGCAGTCACGATGAACTTTCCTACACGGATGTTATTATATCAATCAGCAAACGAGGTGATGAAAACCCAGGTTCTGTCCTTAGGAATTGGCTGTCTATTTATTTTGAATCTAATTATTGTTTATATTTGTTTTAGTTTAAGGTCGATAAAAAAGTGGATAATGTAACTATATCTGTGGCTGGTTCCAATCCGACTATCAAAGTTAAAGATCCAGGTGGCAATAAGTTAGAAACTAAAGAGATTGTTAACAAAGATGAAATAAAGGTCAGTAGCTTCCTCATCTTTTTCAAGTTAGACATACCAAACTTTTTTAATCATAGACACATGTTTTTATAAACAAGTATTTAACAGTTTATTTATTTATTACCCATTTAGAAGTATGTTTCACTTACAAAACTCTTATTGAAGCATGGTTTTGTTATCAAACGTTTTCCTACTTCGATATTTAAAATCTACTTTGCCATTTCCACGCCATTATCTAGTAAGATAATGGCAGGTTTGCAAGTGGCGACACTTGCAAATAATTGCAAAACTAAACAGTGATTGTTAAAGTTTAAACTTTATATTTAAAAATTGTCTACATAATGATTCTTTTCGTTTCGCATATTGAATATAGGGTAGTTTTAAAACATCGTAACTTACATATGTCAACTAATTTGAAGGTGAAGGCAACTCTACATCTATACTTAACTATTTGTAGGTAGTAGGTGTTCCAAAAGGAGATCCCGGTGTTTACACAGCAAAGGTTGGCAGTACGTCAGATAAATTTGTAAGAGTCACAGGCAAGACCACCCTCAATTTTAAACATGGATTTTCTATGTACGAGCCCATAACCTTGAGTGAAACTGCCACCAGACCCGCCCCAGGTATTTACTTCAGTTGAATTATATGTCCGCTATTGGTGAAAGTGTAAGGTAAACGTAATACGTATATATTAATAACGTTCCTTGTAATACTTAGCTAAACCGTGACCCTATTAAACTCATATTAACAAAACAACATAACAACGAAATATTAATAAACAAATTTGTTCTTGGAAGGGTATTTTTCATTCGGAAAGTGAGAGTAGTTGGAATTAAGAAAGATTAGTTTTATTATGTATTATAAATATGTAAAACATAATTAAGAATCTAGTACTGAACTTAGCAATAAAATAACCAGTAACTAACATAGTGAGCATACATAAATTAGTCACTGAAACTGGTATTGCAAACCTTGACGGAAATTGCTTACCATTAGACAAGCTATATCTAAGACAGTTTAAAAAAGATTTGGCGACTCTATGAACGCAGGAATAGAAAACAAGGTTAGGTAATACTGCGATTTCCTTGTAGGATATCCTAGGATCCTAAGTTGGCATGTTTTTGTGTGTATAGTACTGTGTAGTTTTCCTTTTGTGGATTCTATTTGTAGTATTTATCGAGGTTACGATTAATGAACTCATCTGGTTCTAGATGGAAATACATACCTATCGATTCAGCTCCTCGGGGAGGGCGTAATACTTCAAAGTGCAAAAATACTTGATACGAGCGACAATGTCTTGCAAGATTTGCCATTAAGACTAATTAATGATAAAGACAAATTCTATGTGACCCAGGAATTTAATCCACCTAGTACAACATTTAAAATTTCTGTAAGTAATTTATATACCTTCGTATAATCTAAATTAAAATAGCGGAATTGAAATTTAGGGCGTGTTTTGTTCCTTCGGTATTCGATGTATCCACAATTCACTCAATAAATACATTGAAATAAATATTATAAGATAAACAATTATGTCAATAGTCATGTTTCAATGTCAATGGATAAATACAACAAACTGATAAACGGACTGTGGGCAATATACGGACGAGTATTGGATTTTAAACAAGTATAAAACTATTATTATTAGTTTCCTTACATCAATGTAATTACGTTCAGAAAACTAGCGTAACTCTCTTAAATATATGTTGTACAAATATGCCTATTTATGCTTCTTCTAGTTATCAATAACAATAATTTTTTTTTAATCACCAGTAATGCTAAAAAAAGCTTTCAAAAATTCTTTTTGTAACTGCCTGAGTCATTTACCGATTTACCGATTTAAGTAAGAGGTCCATTGTCATATACACCCTGTAATTCAGGACATATTTGTTATAATTATTACTATTACTATTAATTATAATTAAGGCAGTAGGTAACGATAAGCGATATGTACAAATGTTTTCTCTATTATACTAAAAGTCATCGAAACTGATGACTGATATGTTTAATCTATGTAATAATATATTCCTAACTAAAGGAGGGTTTTCGTCGTCTGACTACTGAGTGAGTCCCAATCCGTAAACACTAGATCGCAAATACGACGATGCCCATACGATTCCGATGCTTTTATTAACACCCGGCGCAAAAAAAGCTCTTTCAGCTCTTTACTAATTGTTGAAGACATTTTCAAGTCGGGGGCATTTTAAATTTTAATAATTTGAATATGTGGTTGAGGATTTTCTGAGTGGCATTCTTAAAATGTAATGGTTTTTTTGTATCCCATTACGTTTAACCAAAAAATATATCTGGCGAAAGGGGGGCGGGACATCATACCATACCACCATGCCTTTATTAACCTATATGTTACGCGCGCGACAACTTTGGCTATTGTGTTGTTTTCCATCGTTTTTTTATTATATTGATTATAACTTTAAGAGTAGTCAGATAAAATTTAAAATTTTTTACTAAGTATGGCAAAACAGCTAATCGAAGTTCCAAGTGGCTCGAGTTATAATAGGTGTTTATAACGCGTTATAAATAAAAATGTACAATCTACAATTACAATATACAATTAACATGCTAAAACGTGTTAAGAATTCAAATTAAACTATTTATTGTGGTCCCAAGGTGTTAGGTTACGATGTGGAAACAAAAACACCTGTGGAAAGGATGTCTGCCACTCCAATTGAACGACAAAACCCAATATATGGTAAGATATAATTTTATTTATTTATTTTTCTTTATTGCAAATTATTCCATTAATGAAATTTAATACATGACATATTACAAACATGTCTGTATTGTAAATGGCAAATCGTTATTCCCAATGATTTCGGGTCTTATCACTCACGATCTTCATCAGTCTTTAGTGTACTATGTATTATTAGGGTTTTGAAAGATATTTTTAATTTAATATTACATTAACTACATATTATATAATGCAATATAATAAACGGCGTATGGTTGCATCGAGGAAGTGTTTGTTTTGTTCTACAATAACAACTTACTCTGCTTTTTTGTGTTCCTATCGTCAGGTATCAAGCACGTCATATTCATGTTTGTATGACTCAAATTACAATAGCAATCAAAGTGTTGAATAACTTTTTACTCAAAGGAATGCATCAAAGTAATTTATTTACAGTGACAACAAGTAATACAGCACCCTTAGTAAAAATTATAGAAGGGCCAAAGATAACCGTGGATTTTAACAAACCCTTAGAATTAAAATGTAGAATAAATGGAAATCCCAAACCCGAAGTATTATGGATAGAGAGAAATACTGGATCTACTATACGCACTGATGTAAGTATTTATCAATGCGGTATCCTGCAATTGAATAAATAGGTGTAAGAATATAATCTATACTTATAATAAATCTGTAGTGGGATGAATTCTGTACATTGAATATATTTAAAAAAAATCGACTGAGGGGTATTAAGATATCGATACTTTTGCCGAATATGCGATTCAAACATTTTTTGTCTGTCTGTCTGTCTGTCTATCTGTCTGTCTTTCTGTCTGTCTGTTTGTATGTTGACGATAAACTCAGAAGTTACTGAAGGGATATGCTTGAAACTTAGTATGATAATAGTTTGAGTGCCTGCGCAGGTTATAGGGTACTTTTTATCCCGGGTTAAACTTTGGTTCCCACAGGAAAATCAATGAAAGCTGTAATAACATTGTAACGCTAGTAGAATGTATATACTTATTTCGAGTTTAATTACAGCGAGCGTTTATAGTACGAATTCTACTTAGTTGGGTGCCGGATCGAATCCCTCTTTGACACTTTTTTCTTTTTTTGCACTTTTTTTAATACATAAACTAATTTACTTTTTAACCGACGAAAAAAAAGGAGGTTCTCAATTCGACCGTATATATATAAATATATATATATATTTTTATGTATGTTCAGCCCTCAATCCGTTATTTATGAACCGATTTTGATTATTCTTTATTTGTTGGATAGGGTATACCTCAAGGGTGGTCCCATGTCAAGGAAGTCAGGATCTGAAGATGGGATTCTGGTAAAATTGAGAGAAACCCTCTAAAATTGTAGAAACGAATAGTGTTTCTGTTTACTTTTCATTACTTTATCAGGTATTTGCGTTTAAAAATCATCACATCATGTAGCCGAGCTGATGATGAAAAAAAATAGCTGGTTCTTGACAATGCCAACGAGCTATTTTGCCTCTCGCAGCCATTAAGTTCATAAATATGTTTCAGGGCATTAATAATAATAACAACTTCACACACCTCATACACGGCCGTCTGATCCTAAACTAGGTAGAGCCCGTACTGTGGTAACCAGACTGTTGATAAACATACTTATAAGTATATTTCTAAATACATACATATTATAAATGAATTACACCCAGACAGAGAATAATTCGTCCTGGGTGGAAATCAAACCCACGACCTCTGGCTCAGCCGTCAGGGTCACTAACCACTAGACCATCAGGCCAGTCCCAGTATACATATATTTATAAATAGAGTTATAGAAAAAGAAGATGAAACTTTTAAACTTTTGCGTTCCATGATAATATAATTATGTTGACGGGAATTCACGCGATCACGTATTTAAAAGTATTATGGGTACAGGCCTGTGATCACGGCCACGACCACGGCAAAGCAAAGGTATGTCATACCTTTTAAATACGTGATCGCGTTGATTCCCGTCAACATGATTATATTGCAATAGAAAAGATTTTTATTTAAAGCATCTATGACTTAGTTGTTAGTTTAACTTAACACTTTGTTAGTATTACAGTATTTTACTATACTAAATGCATGGCAGATACTATCGCCAAAAAAATTACATCAAAGCTGAAATATTGACATGTAACCGGTGAAGTTTTTTTTACACTTTCAGACCATTTATTTTCCGTTCGGTTACAGTAGTGTGAAATCTTATGTTACACCGTGACTAAACAAAGCTCAGAAGCAAACATTTATCTGTTAGGTATACCGAGGGGGGCCATAGTTTCTAGGAAGCAGCACTGACTGACTGACTACAGCAAGAGTCTCCCAATTGGTCGGACGAATCGAGATGTTAGGTCGTCACAGTTGTTTTATGACGATTTTCTGCGAGGAAAACAACTCTCGCGCAAGGAGGAGGTGACGGTGTGGATTCGGTAATAACATCCAGGTGGAACCTTTTCACTCGCGCTCTCATGCGTACGCTAAGAGTGGCCGTGGTTGTATGATACGAGTTTTATGTTCTTCGAAGCAGAGTCTCCCGTGAAGAGGGTGTCTGGACATCGCCCAGTTGCCGTCCGCTAACCAGCGCTGGGTGGATCATTGGAGGCAAAACGTCGCCGTACCGATTGTCAACTCATAAACGGTGCTGTGAGGCACACCGTGTGGTTTTAGTTGGTTTAAGCCTGATATACGGCCTCACGAATAGCCCGGTGAGGTGAGCTTCATCACGAAAAACAAATGAGTATTGTTCCCACGGCCAAATTCTGTCGTTATTTCACGTGTAAGCAACCAAAACAACCTTTTTTGTACGCTCCAGGTTGTTTCACTGCCAATACAGTCTCAGAAATGCTGCCTGGAGAAAGCAGTACTATGCAATAAGCGACAAATTGCTGTTTTCCGAAAAAAACGCGAACGAAGTCGCGGGCACAGCTAGTATTAACTAATATCGTAAACAATGGTCCCAAATCTGTTACTTCACTCGTATCTAAATTAAAATTCACTAAATTTTCTTCATATAAGATGTAAACCTTGTACACTTCAAAACAAGGTCTTATTTCATATTGAAACAAGTAGGTAACATATGTCGCTATCGAAATAAGCAATTTATTTGTGGACTAAAGTCTGATACGCTTAAATAAACTTTAATACCACGTAGCGAGAGCCGCTATCCGTTGAACGTCATCTCTTTTGCTCTGTGTTTTTAGTAAGCGTCTTCGTAGGTGTAGATTAAACACACGTCATCCTTGTTCGATTTGAACAAGTTATTATATGGCATTTATACAGCGTTTGAATAAATGGAGACTCTCGCAGCGTGGAAATAAAGTTGAGTATACGTTGACAGGTTTTAGTGAAATTTAGCGGCGCTGAGAAATAGATGCTAGTAACAAATAGACCTTATTACGAAGAACACTAGGTTGATTTCATATGAAGAAATTAAGTCAGGTTTTAGTTTAGTCGAGTGTACAATAGAATCGGCACCAATATCACAAACACTCACGCACTCGCACACACCCAGAGATACTTGCCTCGTTAAACTCCTGCAACCAAATAACTGTTGAGTAATGTTTTTGTTAAATTTTAGTACTAAAAATGGTAATGTTAATCTTTCTTTCTGAGGTGGGGACCTGGTGATCTGTAATACAGGAACGAACCTACTTCAGAAACCAGCTCCTCACATCTACTAGACTGCACAAAAAACTTAGTTTACTATGTAACTGTAAGAAGTTTGATTCGGAGGAAAATAAAGGAAATTATTATTAATATTAAATGATTACATATTATGTCCCAAAACATGCATGTGCGAAGTTTTGCAATGTTAAGGTCATTAAACACTATACCGTCACGGTGATGGCACGATTGCTCCAACCCAGCAATTAAGTTGTCCTTCACAACTGAGCATTAAAACGTGGTCGTACAATATATTTCATAATGTCAATATGAAAAAGCCAACGGCGGGCAGTAAGCGCGCTTGCTGCAACCATACAACTCGACTCGCACTCGCTTACACCGCGCAGTCCGCGTGCTTACAGCACGCCGAATGCGAGCCGCCAGTGAAAAAACTTCGCTTCGTGTCGCACATGAAGACGTTGAAATCAGCTAGCACCTCGCGGGCGGCGTGCGGACTGCGAGCTTGAACCTCGCGGGCGATGCGTGGTAAATCACGCTGGCGGCTAGCGGTAGCCTCAATTTCAGGCGGCGTACTGCCGCTGTGCCATTACAGTGCCGTGATAGTGCATGATGAGATGACCTTTATGATGTATTTTATGCTGTTTAAGGTTTCGACGATAGAGGCACCTAGTGATTTTATAAGTATTCTGAAAGTAGAGAACGCAAATACAAACTATACATTTGATTGTCAAGCGACGAACCCGCTCGGTACAAATATAGATCGTATAGTAGTAATTACCAATATTTTTTTTAATGTTTTGGAAATACCAGAGGGTAAGTTACTACTTTATTACTATACTGAGGATTTTACTAACACTACACTTGAAAGTAAACGAAAACGAATATAAGTTTTTTTTTACGTTTTACAGATACAACAGAAATCGAATATGACAAGGAGGGCAGAATTCCGTGCATTGTAGATGCTCAACCACCGGCAATTATCAACTGGTACAGAAATGGCACGCTACTGTCTAATGATACTAACATTGTCATAGCTAGTGATATGAAGACTGTCACTATAAAACACATGGATCTTGAATCACAGGGAATTTTTTTGTGTGAAGTTAGAAATGAACTTAACAGAAAACTGTTTTATTCAAAAGTTACTGTGTTCGGGTTAGGTAAGATTATAAGTTTTATACATTACAGCTTAATTAAATAATACAAATAATACGTGCTATTTATTCCTTGAATAAATTTACAACGCAAAACAACTTTTAGCCCATCATCATCACAGATATACATTTATTTATTTTTTATTTATTTTACTACAAACACTATTATTACATGTATTATTTTATAATGATATCATGTATGAATATTACAACAAACTTCCTTATATTTTATTTGTGACTTAGAATGTCAGCACTTTGACCGCACAACACAGCAATTTGATCGGTACTGGATTGGTACTTAGCTACAAAAATGTGAAAACATATATAGATAAAAAAATAGATCAAACAAAATATTGTCATAATGTTGTGTATTAATGTCTGACTGTTTTAGCGAAACCGATAATTAACAAAACAGATGATATCATTCGTGTGACAAAAGGAGAGGATGCACAGCTCGAATGTCGGTAAGTTATTACAAGAATATGATTGCATGCAAATGTTGGTAATGCTGAAATATAATGGTGAATAATTTTAAAAATGTTGTATCAGTACTAAACTACTAAGTGATACGACATTTTTAAAATTATTCACCTAGACTGTCAGATTAGTATTAGTTAACGATGCAATAAACGTTTTTGTTGCATGCAAAAAGAACCCGAGCTTACCGGGACACATTAAAAGATGATGTCATGATGACCTTATATATTTTTTCAGCATTCTTGAAGGAACTCCAAAGCCCACGATTCATTGGTATTACCAAATACAGCACGGTGAAAAGTTTGAAGAAATAAATAAAACAAGCGACATCTTAAGGTTACCGGACGTGGACATTGATAAAGTCGGCACATACTTGTGTATTGCTAGCAATGAGATGGGAACTGAACGATATGCTGTAGATTTGATAGTAGAATGTTAGTATAATAATCATTAAAAAAAAGTTAAAACTCCAAAAAACACTAACAAATAAATGGTGAAAAAAAAGGGTAAAAAGTGAAAAATTAATTGATTAAGAGTTATGACTTGTTTCATACTTCGTAAATCTACTTAAAACTTAACTTAAATCCAAACTTGAATTTTTATACGTAGGAGGACACTAATACATATTGAAATTCAAGTTTAATAGGCGAGCAAAACAATAATGTTACTTATTTATACTGCTGGTAGACTAGTAGTTGTTTAGCCGGTGTCTTGTATAGTTTGAAGACTGAAGGTACCTGACTATACACTGACTCAGACTTAATAGATATGTCATATCAATTTGTCAAACCAGTAATTATTACAGAAATAGATAATTGATTTACGTTATTAGAACCTTTGTTAAAATACTCTATAGGTAGATTAAGGTTAAAAAAAGTTAATATAATCATTAGCTTTTTCGACCTTGCACTACAAAGTATTTATAGTAATAAAAGTTATGTTTGTTATAGATCCACCCACAATTAAGGATAGCGATAGCACAGTACGAGCTAATGACGGCGATGTAATAACTATTCCCTGCGAAGTGGACGGTGTACCTACTCCTACAGTAAAGTGGTTTAAAGACGGCAACTCAATAGATACCTTAAGTGATTTCAAAATTACGGCCAATCACACTCTAAAGTTAGTACACGTTAATTATCTCCAAAAAAAACATCAATCAGTTATATTATTTTGGATAGTTTAAACTTCAGCGCTCTAGTAGTACTCTACTATTTGTAATAAGTAGACATCGGATTATATGCACTATTAAAATGCCAAAATATGCATGCAAAAATGCGCTAAAAAAGGCCGAAATATGCATAACATACTTTTATATTTACTTACATTATTTTTATTATTATTGATATAATATTTGTTTATATTCATAAATTATTATTTATTGATTATATTAATCAGTTGTAATTCTTGTGACAATAAACAATCAAACATTTTTCTAGATTTTCTGGAGTAAATTTGTGACGTTTGTCATTTAATATTAATTTGTATGCTGAAAATGACCTCTCTACGTCAACTGACGTTACCGGACAGAACTTGAAATTTGGCGCCATTTCTGCAGAAATTTCTCCAGACATTTTGGCCAGTGCCGTCGATTAATGCGTTAAGTTTCTTTATTTCTTCAAGACTCCCGAGTCTTGAAGAAATAAAGAAAACCATGCAATTCTATCTATAAACCCGTTTTTAGATAGAATTGCATTTAATTTGCCACGGCCCTTTTCCGATAGTGAACTCGGAAGGGTCTTATTCTGTGCAATAATATTGACACTGAAACATTTAACTACTGAAATAAGCACTATTAATAAAAATGTCCTTAAGTATGCAAAAACGCAGTAAAAATAGCGTTTTATGCATATGCAAACATGACAAAACGCATATAATCCGATGTCTAGTAATAAGTGATGTAAAATTTTAACCTTGACTTGTCAAAATTTTTGTGACATCCAAATCCGCCAAAATTCACTTTAATGCCATCTAACGTAGACAAGCCAGAGTACGTAGAAATTACTGATACTGTGTCGCACAATGAAGGTTATCACTTTCCAACGTCAATCTTGGTTTTCATTCAATAGTTCAAAACACTATAACGCTCCTATTGAAAAGTTGACCACTCACGGCTGATATTGTTGTAGAAAGGTTTACTTCAGACATTTATTTGCTTGTAGAATTCTATAAGGCGTTGTTCCGGCTTTTCGCAAACCATCTATAATAGAATATTGTATTTGATAGTTTAGAAAAATAAAAAGTGAAAAGTAATAAGGCCAAATGGTTTCTTTATCGGATTATTTCTTCCACACATTGTTCTTATAGTACTGACTAACCGATGGATGACATGGATTTACCTTTTATTTTAAATTTATAATCCAAACTTACAGGCCCTAAGCGTAGGTAATTAACCATTTTAAGAATATCTCAGACAGATACTGTAATTCCAAATGATCAAATGAAACATATGATATTGCTATTTACAGTTCAGTTTTTTCACCTTTTAAATTAAAACATGTTTTCAATAATGAATACACAATGCAAATAAAAAGTGCTAGACAATACATATAATTTCAGGTGGCACGCAAAGGTACTGTCTGACAACGGATATTACACTTGTGAAGCTGAAAATGCACTTGGGTCTACTAACAAAACTGTTTCAGTTGATGTGTTTGGTGAGTTTAAAAAAACTATAAGTATAGGTTACAGTAAACGCTCAAGTCACAATTATCCTATAGCCCGCCTAGCTCCACCGAAACGTACATTCATTATTAATGCTAAAGGAATTAAAATATTGTATAATATAATCTAGTCTAAGGCATTTAGTTATTATAACTGTACGAGTTTTACAAGTAAGTAAAGTTGCAGTCCTAATGTTTAGTAGGTACAAGCGCAGTGCAGAGGCCAGTTTGTTATTGTTTCTGTTTGAAAAATAACTGGTGCGTGCTTAAACTAACGTTATTTCTAAATCGCGAATCTAAAATTCACCGAATCCTCTAGGTTAATGTTTTCTCTCACTGGCGTACGTCAGATTATAAAAGATATTAAACAATTTCGGACTTAATACCTTCGGTATTTGTAACTTTACTTATTATTTCACTTCAATAAAATAAATACTTGCATTTAAATATTAACTAGCAGCGCCCCGCGGTTGCACCCGCGTAGGTCCCGATCCCGTGGGAATATCGGGATGAAAAGCCTATATGATAATCCAAGTCTCCAGCTATCTACATCGCAATCGGTTCAGTAGTTTTGGCGTGAAAGAGTAACAAACCTCCATACATACATCCATACATCTTCACAAACTTTCACGTTTATAATATTAGTAAGATTCGAGGGGAAATAGTACTAATAAAAATAGTTAAATTATATGTTTTAACACAATTAAGGTGTAAAAAGTCTAGTAGGTATTCATAATTTTTACCCATTTTTAAATACTTATGTGAATACGACTTGTTTACAGATTCACCGCACATAGAGGTACCAAAGTTATTTACAATTAACACCACCGTTGGAAAAAATATCGTATTGCCGTGCCATGCTGATGGATACCCACGACCAGAAATTAAATGGATTTATAATGATTTAGACAGCAAAATAACAGAAAATATACCGTAAGCTTATTTCATTACTAAATAAAAGCTCCTTTATGTATTTTTAGTATTACCACAGATAAAGTTACTTCGTAACAGCCACGTCACTCTCATACAAAAGCGGAAATACCTAAGCTTTGATAGCCTACAAAATTATTATTATTTACATTTACATTTACAAGTAATGAAAGTATTCTGAAGCCTTTCGAAAGTGATGTATCAAAATGTAACTATGGTGGTTATAAAAAGCGAATGTCATAGTGTGATCAAAAAAGAAGTGCCGCCCAGAAAAGAAAATTTCGTATAGTTCTATAGAAATAATATATTTCTAGAGAACAATACGACAATTTCTTTTTGTAAACATTTTTACTATAATGCGATATCTTTTACTGAAACTCAATTTAGTATATAACAGCAATATTTATTTAGTAAGGAGATACATATTATTATAGCCAGGCGGTATTGGGGAGTATAGAATAAATTGTATAAAGTGTTCGTGGAAGAGCCATGAATGTTCGTGGAAGAGTCATGCATGTTCGTGGGAGAGCTATGCTTCGACACGTATGGATTGGCTCGACCGGAGTATTACCACGGCCTCACAGAAAGAAAACCGGCAGTGAAGCAATGATTTCATTGCTTTTCGCCGCGTGAGTGAAGTTACCGCAGGCCCTAACCCTTCCCTCTCCTCTAGTCCCGTCCTTCCCCCCCCCCCTCCTCCCCTCTAATTCTCCTCTTTCCCATCTTCTCCCCTTTCCCCCTCTTCCCACCTTAAAGGGCGGCAACGCACTAGTGACTCTTCTGAGTGAGTTACAGGTGCCCATGAGCGGCCGTAGTCATTTACCATCAGGAGACCCGTCTGCTCGATTGCCCTCTTTACCATAAAAAAAAAATACCTAAAGCATTTTTTTATTATATTAATAAAATAAGAAATAGGTAACTGAAATCATTTGTATGACTCATTTTAAGAGGATTTAGCAGATTAATAACACACCTAGAGTGAATCTTACCGGTGGGTATATAAAATGTGACCTCGAGTGAGTGATGCCCTGATATTACCTACTACGTATTTTATTTTCCAAAACTTCATTTATTTCTTTATTTCATGTTCTTCGCTTGTTATAAAATTATTCACACATCGCATCTAAAAACATGGTTGTGTTCCACGATTTATTACATTTTAATCTCTGAAAAAGTTGCTAAACAAGTAAGATCAAAATAAAAACAAAAACATAGGGATGATTCAATAAAAATAAAAGCTATGCTATTAGTACAATTCGGAATGACAACAATTTACTTTTTGTTAATACAATAATTGTCCTTGTTTATGTTTAAGGTATCATAAAAAACAAATGGTGTTACGGTTAAGAAGTATAAAGCTGAGAGATCGGGGATATTACACATGTGTAGCAAGTAACGTTGGAGGATCCACTAGGATTACGTACGAAGTTAAAGTGAACGGTATGTAAATTAATGGTCTTATTTAAATAACTGTGGGAGAGCGTCAGCTAACTTTTTATGTTTGCAAAATGTCAACTTGCAGACTTTAAATATACCTACTTGCTGTTTTCTTTCCAAAAAAATTAAATTGCAACATAAAGTTACTACCTAAGTTAAATACTTAACTTTTTTTTGTTCTATGTTGTACATACATCTTACCTATTTGCAATTTCTTTTTTGCATGATTTTTCTAATAAATTCAAATTTAATGTCGAATCGGTGATGAGAATACCCCATCCATATGTATATTTTTTTATAACAGAAACATTATTTAATGTTGACATCAACTGCTATAGATACTCATGACACGTGATAGCACAGATGATCCAACTGTGACTAAAAAGATTTGGTTAAAACCAAGATGAACATTCATCTTCAAGTCAGAGGTTTTTGCTTAAAATATGTAGCTCACAGAATCATCTACGTATTCGTACACTCATAATCACTATTACAGTCCATGAACCTAGAGCTGATCTTTTAGCGGTGTATTCATACCGTCATCATCACCAAACATATCAAGTAAATTAATCTATAGTTGTTGAAGCTTTATATTATGCCAGACTTTTCTAGTCATTATCCAAGATACACATGGACAGAAATCAAGTGATCCTTTTCCTGTTCATTTCCAGCTCCGCCTGTAATTGAAAAGATCTATCCAAACAATAATTTTAAAGCTGTAACAGGTGACCTGATGTTAAAAATTTCGTGCGCAGCTACTGGCAGCCCAAAACCGACAATCGTGTGGAAAAAGAACGGTTTAAATATCGCTTTTGGTAATATTTACATAACGTTATCTCACTAATCCAACTAATATTACAAATGTGAATGTTTGGATGGATGGATGGATGGATGTTTGGTACTCTTTCACGCAAAAACGACTAAACTAACTAACTAGTGTTATTATAACTATTGATTGCGGCAAAAGTGTCCGGCATAATTTCAAAATATTCAATGCAACCCGCCCCGGTCTGCTAGGATGATGCCGGTATAAGTAAAAGAATACTACAAGCTGTATTGTTCTCAGTACTTATATATATACAGAGTCGTCTTAGAAATAATTTTAAACTAACTGCAATTAATAATACTTGACCTCCGTTGATTCTAATGGGTGTTATTACAATCAATGTATAATTTTGCTTTACTCCAAATTATACATGAACAACACTATTGTTATTTCTAGGCACTGAATGGTATGACATTGACAATGGAACTCTTATAATCAAGAATATTGATGAAGAGTCTCAAGGAGCTTATACATGCTTAGCTCAAAATAACATAGGGAACGATACCATGATTTACGATGTGACCGTCACAGGTAATGTAATCTTAAAATATACTTTATATTCTTTTAAAAATGTTGTTGCCTGCGTACTGTGTGTAATTAAAAAAACGTGACGAAGCGCAACCCAACCTACGCAGCAATCAGAAACATTTATAAGTGAGAATACGGTATTTCGGTTAATAAAATATAGACGGCACCTAGTTTTATTCGAAGTTTACATTTTAATACATTACCATTATGCATATTTTCAGATTACCCAGTAATTGATGAACCCGTGTCTAAAATGTTTGTTGAAGAAGGCCAATCGGTCAATATCTCTTGTAAAATCCCACACACAGGCATTGACACAGTCCGTTGGTATAAGGTGACTACTTAAAGTAATTTTTTGGATTGAGCACTTTAGAAATCAGAAGAATATTTGAAAAACATCTCGTCTAATTCGTCAAATAGTCGAATAGAATTAGCATATTCGCATTTTTAAGTGAGATCGTCGATTTTTTTATTTGTTAGATAGAAACGTCACGCTTAACATATTTCATTTCAAGGCATATAACCCTTGGCATCACCGTCAAAATTTATTGTCAAAAGCGGTAAAAATCGTTTTCTTTTTTCGATTGACGAGTAAACTTTTCATCTTGCGCGTAAAGTGTTTCTATATAAAAATTGCACATTAAAAGACGAAAAAAATGAGACTAACAAATTGCAAAAAACCGCATTTTTTGGCCGCTTTTTCGAAAATTCATAACTCGCGTTCTAATGAATATTTAGGTAAATAAAATTTGGTAAGAATGTGGGTTTGATAGCCCCCAATACGCTCACAAAATTGAAGAGATATTCAGTCAGGTTGCAACTCGGCGCTGGAATATTTCGATCGCAAATTTTTTTAAATCGATTTTTGTAAATCGACTTTATCAGTATTTCTTCTTCACTTAATGAAACCGCATTTTAACACGTTTTAGAGGAAGTCGTGACAAACAAAAAGGTATTTTTAAATTTACTCTAAGTTGGCCCAAAACTTTTTTTGGGCCATTCTCCCGAATACCTTTTTTTCAGATTTTTCAACGTTTCACTATAAGTTTAAAGCTGATCTTGCTTTGTGGGCGTATTGTGGGATATGAAACCCATATTCTTACCAAATTTCAGGCCTTAATCATATGAATATTCATTTGAACGCGAGTTATGAATTTGCAAAAAAAAACTACTAATCCGATCGGGGCTTTTAAAATCAAATTTTTTTCGTCTTTTAATGCGCAA
Source organism: Callimorpha dominula (assembly GCA_949752705.1). Taxonomy (NCBI): domain Eukaryota; kingdom Metazoa; phylum Arthropoda; class Insecta; order Lepidoptera; family Erebidae; genus Callimorpha; species Callimorpha dominula. The sequence goes on along the minus strand of OX457010.1, from coordinate 5,734,137 downwards.
TTTTTATGTATAAAAACTTTTCACCCAAGATGCAGAGTGTATTTGTAAATTAAGGAAAAAACTGTTTTTACGATTTTTTACATTTTTTTTGCATAGTGATCATACCACGGGTGAATATGCCTTGAAATAAAATATGTTAATCATGACGTTTTTATTTAACAAATAAAAATAAATAACCGACTATCTCAACTTCACCCATTTTTTAACGATTTTCGGCTAATTCTATCAGACTAAAATTACAAAATCAAGGCTTAAAGCACAATGTATTAATAGTATTATTAAATACAATACATATTAAGAGCGACAGTCATAATTGTGGCTAAGCTCCGTAAATAAAGATTTAAAAAAAAATACATATTAATATTTTATGATTACTGTGTTAATATTATCAATGAGATAATATTTAATAAAATGTTACAGGATCATAAATTAGTTGTTAAAGGTGAACTGACATTAAAAAGAGCAATAAAAACAGACGACGGCACTTACTCTTGTCGCGTTAGTGATTTTGCAAAATCCAGTTCAGCGCATGTTCATGTATCAGTTGGAAAGAAGCCATCATTTATTACAGATGAGGAAGAAGTAATTGAATTCCTAGAAGGAGATTCAGTTCCTCTCATTTGCGAAGCCAGTGGAGAACCAGAACCAAAGGTAAACAAACTGGTAAATGTGTAATTATGTATGCAAGATTTAAACAACAGCAATAACTATTAAAAAACGTTTTGGCACTATATTGCTATATTTATAAATTATATTGATCTATACCGATTCAAATAACATGTTTATGTGATTTGAATGTATTTAGATTCAGATAGTGAAGACCCAGATCTATTTTTTATTTCCTGCCATATTCCACTTTAGTAAAAAGTCGATAAATTACAATTTTCCGACGAGGCGATGAGTGCCAATACAGTCTCCAGTCCCGCAAACGACCCATCGGGCACCGGGAGTACTGAAGCATCTGCAACCTCAACAAACTTTTGCCAGGTGGTACGCGAGTGGTGGTCAGTGCAAGCATTTACAAATAACAACAGGAGTTTCGTTTTTTCATAAGTTTCTTGGTAGTGTATAAATTTAAATGTCAATCAGTCAGGGCGCTGAAAAAATTATACAAATTAAAGTTAAGCTTGTGTGTCAGTACAACGCTTCACAACATAACTTGAATTAATGAAAACCTAGGTTTAGATTAAATATTTGTTTTTGTTTTGGTACATTCAAGAAATGTTTTGATTCTAGTTACTGTAGTACTTTTATTAACCCGAGATTTATCAAGTGGTTGAGTGTTTTTTTTTCTTAAAGGTATCCTGGCGCTTGAACGATGAAGAAATGGATATAACAGAAATGACCTTCCATTTGCAAATGATGTTAGATAATAGAGGAAATTATTCTTGCGAAGTTAGCAACGATTTTGGAACTATTCGACGCTCATTTACTATTATAACCAATGGTAAAACACTAATAGATTTATTTTTACATCTAAGACAATCTATCCAATGCAAAAAAACTTTGTATAATCCAAAAGTTGGCTTGTTTCTCCCCCTTCACTTTCAAGCGAGTTTAGTTTTTAATCAAATAGCGCTTTACTATCATTTAAGAATATTTTGCGAACACTAGGTTTAGATCTAATGATGTTATTTACTTCTTCTTTGTAAAACTTAAGTTCATAAGTTACTTCTTGTATGTACATTTAGAAGGATCTCACCTGATTTTTATTTGAAACCTACACTCTTATGTTTGTTAACATTGTGACATTGGTGCCTTTATTATGTTGATAATATTAAAGATAATTTGGGGCCAATTATCACACTCCTAGTTTTTTTCGCTTTTGGAGAATAGGGTATAGTTTTCCATAGATTTATAATAGATATATATTTAAATATCACCAATCGTATATGTACTCAAAACTAGTACTAGTGAACTCAGTTGCAACAAGCTTTTTGCACAGTGACAATTATGATAAAAATTAATTGGAGCTTCAGAAAAAACCTCTAAACCCATTTGAAAAATATTTTTACAGATTGTATATTAGACGCAAGAAAAGATTTCCTAAAGGATAATGAACCTTTACTGTTATCACCCTCACTTACATGGCCATCATTCAATATTTTTGAAGGATACATGTTTATAGCCAAAAATGAACCATTATACTTACATTGCCAAAAAGGCTTTCGTAGTTTTCCTTCAGTCAATACTGTTATGGGCTTTTGTGATAGTGAAACGAATATAAATATACAAGGAAAGATATTCAAATACACAGATATCAAATGTAATGAAGAAAACGAACCGACTATCCGAAGAAGTTATTCAAGTTGTCGACCTGGTAATACCGAATATGTACAAGTAGGATATCAAGTATATCACAGTTTTCTCGAAGTTTATGGTGTCTGCCTAGACAAAGAAAACAGTGTGCCCTTGTACACGCAGCACAAGTTATCTGCAGAACAAAATGGTGTTGACAAAAATGATACGAAATGGTTTCGTGACGATTTAATGAATCTCGACTTCGATTCCATGTATCACTGCAAAAGTCAAGTTAAAGACATATCGTCTACATTAGAAAGACCTTTTCACCCATATGACGACTGTTGTTTCGGTAAAAGACAGCTGGTAAATCCAAAAGATTTACAGCCTGGCATACCCACCGCCGCGGCATATACTTATTTGAATGTCGTGCCTCAGTGGAGTACATGTAATTCAAAGGTAATTTTAGCTAGTAATTTTCTTGCTGATTGGCTTTAACTAAGACACTATTACACTATTAAGAATGAGTTTAACGCACTGAGTTAAGGAATTAATCAGAAATACATGATTTATAGAAATGTAATTTCAAGGATACTTTTTGCTTTTTTTATTATTGCTTGCGGGTTTACAAAGTATACAATATACATTATTAGATGTGTAACTCGGGACTGAATCGCGATAATATTTAAAAGGTACAATATTTTTTGGTTACCTGACGTTTCGATCGTATTGCACCGATCGTGGTCACGAGTGGACTGATGAGGATGAGATTGGGTATCCGTTGCGTCTTAGTACTTCCTGAACGTAAGTTAGCTCGCTCTCTAAGTGTTCAGGGTCGCACAGGTCGTGGGCTCGGTTTGTTAAAGAAGCCACAACGGACTGCAGATGACATGGGTGATGGTGTGAGTGGGCGTGTAAGTACTTGTCTGTGTGTGTCGGCTTACGCTAAACAGTGTGTCCGAGGGTACCATTTTGTCTTACCGTTAATTTTACGTCAAGAAATGGCAACTATCTGTCTATCTCTATGTCAAACGTGAATTTAATGTCCTGTTGGATCGAGTTTAAATGGTACATTCACCAGGATCGGTGCAATTCGATCGAAACGTCGGGTAACCAAGAGGTATTGTACCTTTTAAATGTTATGGCGATTAAGTCCTGAGTTACACATCTAATATGTATCAAAGTCACGAAAGTTTAAAAACAATTATCCAATATACATTTGTTTTATTTTTCTATTTTATTGTACTGCAGATGGATAGATAGTTATACATTTTATTAATATAGATTTATATAAATATACAGTAATTTCTGACAAAAGGCTAAAGAGTCCTCATCCTCAGTAATCGCGTTGAACAACACATAAACATAGACTATGTATTGTAATGCCTTACCGTTTTGTTAAATAGCTACCACAATCATGGCCAGTTCGTTTATTATTAATAACAAACCGCTATAATTGTTTAAACCTTACTAATATTATAAATGCGAATGTAACTCTGTCTGTCTGTCGATCTGTCCGTCTGTCTGTCTCCCTTTCACGCCGAAACTACTGAACCGATTTAAATGAAATTTGGTACACAGATAGTCTAGAGCCTGAGAAAGGACATAGGCTACTTTTTAATGCAAAAAAGGGATGTAGAAGGTTGAAAGGTGGGGATGAAAAGATGTATAGAAGTATCGTCAATTAGCCTAAATAATTTAAAATTCTACCCATAGACACTATTCCACGCGGACGAAGTTGTGGGCACAGCTAGTATTAAATATTGATATTATAATCGGGGGGGAAATAATATAGTGATTCATTCGCTGGTTTAGGTGTCCAATTCATTTAGGTTTTGTGTTGAAGGTCGGAAAAAAATCAACTTTGCTACCCGTACGAAACCGGGGGCGGGTTGCTAGTATTTTATATTATAGAATAGGAGACTGTGTCCATGACTATGTGACCGATAGGCTAACTTTGTTTTGTTTTCAACGTTGTTTTCTGAGATAACTAATGAAATGATAACGTGCTATCAGTTGCAGACACTTTGCATTTGTGTGTGTATTGCTAGTATAGGCGGTTTTACACTGGACTTATGAACCTTACTGTACACTTATGTTTTTAGAATTGGGCCAACGTAGAAGAAAGAGTGAGAAAGTTTAGCAAATCGTTTGAGAATAAGCTTACAATATTAACTGGAACAGCAAACCGACGTCCAAGGTACAGATCCCGAGATTATAAAGGGATCGTGATCCATGACCAGCGGGGTAGAAAACAACCCGTCGCGCAATACTTGTGGAAGGTAACGCACGTTGATTTGCTAACTCGTCACTTGATTGATTATAAGGTATTATACATTTTGTAATATTTTAGGTAGTCCAAGATCCGACATCATCAAGCTCCCTCGCTATAGTACAAGTCAATGTTCCTGATTTATCACCAGAAGATGTTCCCTCACATGTTCACTGTAGAGATATTTGCAATGACATTGAGTGGATGAAGGGCAACAATTGGCACAATGCCATAGACGGCTATACGTATTGTTGTCCAATCCTTGACTTCGAGTCAGCTTTTAATTTTAAGAGACAGTTCAGTCACGATAAAACCGCTGTTTTATATAATGATCATCTCATGCCAAGATATCATTACAGTCTAACTACTACGTAACAACTACTACGTAACAACTACTACGTAATAACTACTACGTAACAACTACTACGTAACATTACAGTCTAACTACTGCGTAAATTCTATAATATTTGAAGTCTAAAATTTAGGGGATTTTGTCATGTCAATAATAGAGAAATCTTATATTAAATGGTGAATAGTAAAAAGAAGTTTGGAAATTCAAAGTAGAACATAGAAATAGTTACCCCTGACACTTTACTCTTACGTTGTTGGCGAGTTTCCTTCAGTGCATGTATTAATTTTAAGAGCTGATTAGAAGTTATTAGGAAGTAATACAATGATTTCTACATTCAAAAATATTTTTCTGTTTCAAGTCCTTAATTTTTAAAGTATCACAAGATGGTACTTTTTTGGATTCACTATTAGGGAGTGATTGCGTTCGATATTCGGGCGTATGGACAGCAACCAATTTCATAGCCCTTAGAAAAACCACAACTTATCGGATATATCAAAAAGTTGAACTAAACGCTTTGACAGCTCCTTTTTGGTTCGAGTTGCCAAGGTGTAGAATGAAGTGCCTGCCTGTCTATTTTTGAAAGTCAATTTTACTATAATCCTGGGACGTTCAAGTGTAGAGTTAACCATCTTCGCATGAACGCCTATTGTATTACACAATATTAAAAAATACCAGAATTATATAGATATTAATATATGGTATTAACGTTACTTTTTGTATATTTAAATGAAATGTCGTTGTTGGTATAATATTGGTATAAGGTATAAGTTGGTATAATATAATAAAAGTGAAAAACTGTAATTGGCTCAATGTTGTGCATGAAACTGCCTACTGTTGTTTTTTTAGCTAAATAAAAAAAAAATAATCCCAACGATTCTCCTTTATAAGTAAGTGTCTAGATCTTCTATTGAATTACCTCGATACACAAATAGTAGTTAAAACTATTACTCTTTATTCTATAAAATTATCTGGACTAACTGTGGATTCGCAAATATTGCCAGGAAAGGAAATATTTATTCTTATGTACGCACGCAAAACTTTTCATAGCTTGATCCAAGATTAATAATGATATTTTAGGTTAAGTTATATTTTGGGGGTATTAATATTAAGACTAAAAAGTGAAATAAAGGTACATATTTTCTTTTTTGTCAAGATAAAACACATAGAAAACAGTTCAATTTGTAATGTGCATGATATGACTTCAGACAAAAGACTAGATACAGGCTGTATTTGAAAAAGGAACACTTACTTAAATCACTCAAAGGGCATGAATCCACCATGCAATTACAATAAGATTAAAAAAAAATGTTTACAAGTTATGACCGTTTAAATTTCCAGGGAGCTTTTTATGGATTTTCTTAAAAACTGAGTGAAATGCCTGGAAATTTAAACGGTCATAACTTGTAAACGGATAGATTTTTAAAAAAAAATATTTTTGTAACTGCATGGTTGATCCATGCCCTTTGAGATTTAAGTAAGTGTTCCTTTTCCAAATACACCCTGTATATGGTATACCTATCCCCTTAAATTTAGTTGTTCTTCGATATTACTATCTTACAACTAAGTTTTTTTTTTATATACAACTAGCTGCGCCCCGTGGTTTAATCGGGATAAAAAATAGGCTATGTGTTAATCCAGGTCTCCAGCTATCTACATATCAATCGTTCATCGCAATCGGTTATGTAGTTTTTGCATGAAAGAGGAACAAACAACAACATCCATACATCCTCACAAACTTTCATGTTTTTAAAATTAGTAGGATTGTGTATGTACGGGAATTAACGCAATTATGTAACCTTCTTTATCCATACTAACAGTGTCCTCTTTCTGTAAGCAAAACGATGAATCCCTATTCTGCTGTTTATCCGACTGCGCATAAAAGCGAGGTGGTATGTTTTTTTATCACTGGATTCTAGATATATATAAACTTTCACGTTCCGTGATATAATTATGTATTTCCACGGGAATTAACGCGATCACGAAAAGGTATTATTGGGCGTGCGCGGCTGAGTCAGTCAGCCTGTGACCAAGGCCACTGCAACCTGGTCGAAACGTCAGGCAAATCAGAGGTATGTATGACCTTTTCGTGATCGCGTTAATTCCCGTGGAAATACATAATTTGATTCTATGTTGTAGATAAATTAAAATCATCTTCCCGATTAGAAGTTTTATGCTATTTCCTTTCAATCACTTCCCGTACAACTCACCCACCACAGTAACTCTTAACATAAGCGTTTAGCTTAGCTAGATGGGTTAACAAGAATACTAATAGTAATGTGTGGCCTACAGTTCTAGTACTTATTGAAAAAAAAAATGATATACTCGTAGGTACAATTGTTCTTACGTGTGTTTTGAAGAGCCTGACTAGGCTAGTTGTAAATACACTCGTTTATGTTTAATAATTATGAATTAAGTTTTTATTTTAATAAATGATTGCCTGATAAATAGTCTTTTATTGAGTTTATCTTAAATTATTTAATATAAAATGTGTAGGTTAAAATATTCAGTAACGTAAGAATAACGGATAAACGCATGTATGCTAACAACAACTTATTAATAGTTTATCTTCCAACCCGTATTACAACAGTATAAAATCTAAAATCTGGTCAGTAAAAGCCGTGAAAAATGTTACCTTTCCTTATTACAACATACGGAAAGGTGTAAAACACACTGTTAGGATAGGCTGTAGGTGACAAGCTGCCCGTCCCACTAAGACCAGGATGTCATTTATTTTTTACAGAGATGTTTTTGAGAGACTATTCGACCGACAGCCAAAATTAAATACGGCTTAGAAAGAACCGTTTTCCGAATCTTTCAGAATATTGACACGGTAAGATACGTCGGTCGCCGTAGAGGAACAAGGGTCTGAAAAGGGGAAGAAGCGATGCCTTTTCCGTTGCCTGCAAAAACCAAGCATGCCGCCCAGAAACAACGTACCCTCTTAATCTCTTGTCGGTAATGCTTTTCAATCATAAAAAACCGACAAATGCTAGTCTGACTGGCGCACCGAGGGTTCCAAAACAAACTTGTAAAGAAGGGCAGAAGTCAAGGCAAAAAGATGATTGCCTCATTCTTTGGACGAACGGATGATTTCGCAAAAATCATTCTAGAAGATAAAAGGACTGTTACTGCATATTGGTATGTCAGTCATTGTCTACCAGTTGTCTTGTTAGACAGCAGCGCCCAAACAGCAGGATCCTCCTCCACCACGACAACGCTCCAGCTTACTCCACCAGACGGACTAACGAATATTTGTCTATCGAAGGTGTGGAGCTAGTTAGTGAGTCGTCCTCCTCACAGTCTCGACCTGGCACCTTTTGACTTTCATTTATTCCCAAAAATAAAAGATAAACTTAGATTAATTCGTTTTATGAACCCTGAAGATGCAGTGGCTGTGTTTGAAAAAGGCGTGGAAGAGATACCTAAAGAAGAGTGGGCTCACTGCTTCAGTCAATGGTTCCATCGCATGTGACGGTGCTTAGACAAGGAACGGAGACTCTTTCAAAAAGCAATGAAAATATTAACAAGTTTCTATATTATTCCGTTTTTTATTTTCTAAAAACTTTCAGTGTGACCTCCGTGATTCTATCTCGGTAATAAATTCTCGAAGATAAAGTTTTTTTAAGTGATATAACTACAAGTTAACGACTTTCGAATTTTTTCCTATACTTGTGCTGTGACACCTCGTTTCTTACCAAATATCGTGATTCTAGGTTAATGAATAGTACCCTATAGGTTTTGATTTACCTGCTAAATGTTGAAATTTGGTCAAATCTAAAGCTTTAATGGCCGTATCTTTTGATTGCGTTGACTTAAAAGCTTGATTGTTTTGTTGATTTCAACTTGATTTCTCCACGTGTTTCTGAAAAAAAAAGGGTCTTGACGAACAGACAGACGGACAACAAAGTGATCCTATAAGGGTCCCTTTATTTCCTATTGCGGAGCGGAACCCTAAAAAGGATATAAAAACACATATATTACTGTAACATTAACATGCAACTGCTTAACGGCTGATTTTGAGATGTTTTGTTTTGGGATCATTTAATCTGAATAGAATGAGTTTATACTTATTGTAGTATACAACAACATACGAGTACTTTCAATGCAGTGCGTGGAGGCCGCGGCATTGACATTACGGTACTGTAGTCTCTGGCATTATGTTCTATGAGTATTACTATTAACAGTTATTAGTTACGTGATTAGTGATTACTCTGTTTTGCATCGCTATTCTTATTATTATATATTTTTTAAATAGTATATTAGTCATTTAATACATTGTACAACATACATACATTACATACATACACTCACGCCTGTATCCCCGAAGGGCTAGGCAGAGACGTATAAACATCCATATTTTGCCAACTTTAAGGTGGTCCCACTCACGTAATAGGGGGCAAGCTTATTGGCTTCAAGCGGATTTTGGGAATTAAAGAAGGGAATATTGGCAGTATATTGAAAATGAAAGGCAGTCACGAAGTGAAGGCAATGGAAGAAAAGGGATATTGGTTAAACGGATGTATTGGAGAGTGTACGCAATAGCTCGAGCAGGTCAGTGTCGCATACCTGATACATAACTTGAACTGGCTGTTGTCTGGAGGTCCGAGTTTTCTAACAAGAAAATTGTACAAGTTAAAAAATAAATAACCTATTACTAATTTGTGCCTGTTTCACTAAAACACACTAAGATAAACTGACACTTGATGTGCCACCCGGCTAAAAGCCACCTTCACAACACTGAAGACCGGGTTAACAAGCACTACTAGCTAACTGTATATTTTATTATTATTATTCTTTATTCAACAAAAAACAATCACATATTACACAAAGAAAATTATATATCACAACGTCGAGCTTAACCCATAGTTGAGTTCTTTTTCAGCCTTGCAAACCTTGGGAGAGAAGAGAGGATATTAAAAATAAGTAGGGGTCAAAGTCGTGCGTACGGAAATAGAGATATAGAACTAGAAATAAAGACGATGAGGAAGTAATCAAATGTTATCGGGAGTGTTACATGTAACCGTTGTGCCGTAAGATTGTACAATTATTTGCTGACTTATGCCGCGTTGCGTTACAATAAACAAAAAACGATTCGTTTTGCTTACGGACGGTAAAGTTATCGTGCAAAGTTCAACGAAATTTTACCGTCCGTAAGCAAAACGAATCTTTTTTTATTTATTAGAACGCGATATTAGTCGTATAAAAAAGAATAATACCATGTAATTAAAAAATAAAATTTATCTTTTCTTTTGAAAGGACATCTCCTGCAATAGGCATATTTTGTATGTATTCTATAACATCCTTTTAAATATAGTAAGTCAATGCTGTGTACACATACTGTCTTGAATTGAATTTAATTAATATATTATGAGTTTAATGTCTTAACTGTATTCTATTTTATATTCCATAAGTAAATAAATGTCATGTTCCGTGGGAACTTTATAAACATACAATTAACGGGCACAAGATACACCCAGACTAAAATGATTGAGTCTATAAATCACGCAAATATTTTTTATGATGGGATCGAGAATTTCAGTTGGATGGAAGTCAGTGGCCAGGAGTTTTATAAGCCTGGTTATTTTTCGTTGCTTTTGCAAATCTGGCGGTTCATGTAACTTTTGACTTAACATTAATTTGTCTACGTGCACATTTCATTCCTTTTTAAACTGAACTGAATGAGGTAACCAGTGAACACATCACCGGTAAAATACTCATTTCATCCAATGGTGGCGAGACAATTTGAGAAAGTGCCTACATTTTTGCCTTTAGTTTTAGTATTATTTGAATAAAAATTTTGATTCATATAATCCTACTAATATTATAAACGTGAAAGTTTGTGAGGATGTATGGATGTTTGTTACTCTTTCACGCAAAAACTACTGAACGGATTGCAAAGAAACTAGGTATGTACATAGCTGGAGACTTGGATTAACATATAGGCTACTTTTTATCGCGTTTAGCGGGTGAACCCGCGGAACGCTGCTAGTATTACATAAAACGTAATTCGGCTCAAAACTATAATGATACCTCTGAAAAGCTATTTTCTTTTAACCTTTCAAGTACTGGTGCAAATTTCAGATATAATCATTTACTTATTGTAAACCAACTAAGGGTCAGACAGGCAAATGATGTTTACCACACCATCTAGGTACATGATTTTAGTATTGGTAATCGGATTTTTCAGTTTTTTTTATAAAAAGTAAGTATAGCTACAACAATATTTTTATATACTTAGCAAAGAACACATATTTATTGAGTTATTTAAATAGGTACATATTAATTTACAAAAGTATCATCCACTCCACGTGATGACCTTGACGTATATACATATATGTAGAAATACGTGTCATCTTATAAAAGTTTATACTTAGCAGTCGAATGAAATTGATTTGTCATAAATCTATCCATGGTTAAGAGAATTAAGAATGTTTAAAATCAAAATTATTTAGATTAAAGATACTTTGATCCCTTACACATAAATCTCATGTTTGGTAGTATTCTAAACTACATTAAAACATTTGAGAAAAACAAGTGTGCATTATTAATTTCTTACATTCTTTATTAATGTGCTAAACAACTATTAAGATTTAAGTAAATTAAAAGAAAATGGCTTCAGCAGTTCCAGAGGTAAATATGTATTATCGTATGCAAACTATATATCATAAAATTCTTAAGTCAATCGTGACAACTTTAACTTGGGGGATGATGAAAGGTCCGGCAGGCCGATAGAAGTCACTACCGATAATAACATCGAGACTTTATGAAAATCTTTGGAGGAAGACCGTGTGTGGATTGGACGGATTGGCAGACAGGACCAACTGGTCATCAGATTCTTCACGACCATTTGAAAGTACCGAAACTTTGTTCACTCTGGGTACCGCACTTGATGACTGATGCGCCGAGGGAGCAGCGTTTTGTTTGTATGATTACATGTGATGAAATCTGGCTGTATTATTTCGACGTTCCTACTTAATCCCAGAGTAACGTGTGGGTACTTAAAGATGAACCACCACCGACGTCTGTGAAAATGTCCCGATCCGTAGAGAAAAGAATGGTTGTTGTATTTTTTTTTTCTAGGAGTGGAATATTGACTTCGGTTGTAATTGTTAAAATGAACACTGTTATTGCTGCATGGTATTCAGAAGAATGTTTACCTCAAGTATTAGAAGCTTTAAAAAATTAACGACCAAACTCAAGACTCGATATTTGGCTTTTACATCAACGCCCTTTGCACATAGAGCTGTCAAAATTACGGACTATTTGCACCAAGCTGGAACACGGCGGGTCTGCAGTTATTATTAGGGCAAATATAAACGTGGTAAGTTTATATATATCAAAATATATTAGAAACGAAACAGAGTTTAATCATTATCTTGAAATCTCGAATGGCGATATATTGCAGAATGTGACTTAGACGCAAAGCAGTTTAGGAAATATAGCGAGGACAATGAAGGTAGTCTCTTCAAGTCAACCAACGTATTGGCCAACCAATAAAAGCAAAATCCCTCATATTATCGACTTTTGCGTCATCAAAGGAATTCCTAAGACCAATACATACGACAGATTGTGGTTAAAGGCGATATGGTGACTGTATTTTTTCCGGCAATCCTTGTAATTTGTATATTTAGATGAGGCCACATGGTGCGACTAATGTACGAATAAGTACGTCGAAAAATAGCACCTTAATGAATATGGATTGGGATGGAAATAATAAGGAAACCGATAAACATAAGTTATATCATATGCATTGCATATTTCTCAAAAGAAAGCAAAAACTCGAAGCATTTGAGGTCTGGTCTTAATGATCTCATTTAAATACAAAATATATTTACTGCAAAAGTTAAAACAAAGTCATACCTGCAAGTTATCACTCATCTTCCGATCCTATCTTATTAGAGAGAATATAGTGCCAGATAGGACACAGTACATTCGTTTCAGATATATTGGGCATAGTAGGCGTCCTGTGAGTTAATGTATAATGTGTACATGTCTATAACTAGTAAATGCAGTTGACGCCCCTGATGGAAAATAAAGAAATGGGATCACAAACTTTCAATAATGTTATGACAAAGAACCCGTATTTGAATTGTTTAAACTAAATCCCGATAAATCCCATATCTTGTTCTATGTCATAGTACCTATCATTTTATCCTCCGGAAAGGGGGATTTTATATCCAAAAGGATAGCGATTAACGGCAGTATATTAGGTATATTCATTTATTAGTTACTAGCAGCGCCCCGTGGTTTCACCCGCGTAAGTCCCGATCCCGTGGGAATATCGGGATAAAAAGTAGCCTATGTGTTAAGTTAAACGAGGCGGCAAAATTCGAAACATGGGATGGACAATAGACAGAGCCATGGCGTTTAACGAGAAAGAAAGTCTACACCAATAGCCTCTCCAGCCAATGCTCTATGATGGGCATAACCGTGGTGTGATAATAATTCAGGAGGGATAACCCAACACTCCCTCGTTTTGTAAATCCCAAGGATGAACCTCTAAGAATTGCCATTGCCATTAACAATGAACGAAATGAATGAGAAAAATCCGCCAGTTAACGCCTAATTCTCTTAATTTCACTGTAGGTGCCTTAACCTACTAAAACTTGTGAAATAAATAAACTTTAAATGAAGCTCAAGATGAAAATAGATTAATAGGTTTTTTTTGCTTTTTAGTGCATTTTTTCTATAAAACCTTATTTCCTTAGTACGCAGTAGCAAATAGTCTTGATTGATTTTTGTGCCTCACTCTACGATGTCTAATGTCGGCCACCACGCGAACGAAGTCGCGGGCAAAAGCTAGTGCCTGTATTTACATAACATGTCTGTATTACATTTCCTCAAATGGTGCACAATAAAGTGATATAAATAAATAAGAAGGTACCAGTAGTTCTTTAAAATAACCGTCTGTGCACTGTGTGCGTATTAGTATTAACTTAGTTTTTTTAAGTGGTCTGGTGTGCGATTTCTTACGCTAAAATCTTACAAAGTATTATTAGTAGTAATCTGAATAAGTAATAACATATTTGTAGTTCCAAAGTGGGGTTAGCTGAATTTGTCCTTGTGCGCGGTATGGTCATTAAGGAGTAATCAAAGGGCCATACATGATAATTATTGTTCTAAAATAGCGATCACTCTGATAATAATATCTCGTAACACAGTGTTTAAAGGTTAGTAATTCGTTTCGTGATAAACAATACCAAAGAAGCACGACATATTGCACCGAGTCTACACATGAAGAATGGTCGATTATTGACTTTTGACCCTATACTATTAAGGTATTCAAATGGACGTTAATTTGCTATAAAGACAATTCAATGTGAAATCAAATAATACCTTTTGAAATTAGTAGGTTTTAGAAGTATTGTTTAGACAATGTAATGGTATAACAATAAATTCCAATTATCTTAGGATCTAAATGTTGGTTAATTTATAGCCTAGACATATTATACTTTTTACTTATAGGACAACTTCTGCAGTGAAATTCCATATTTACAACACCCAACGAATTGGACAGTTGACTAGACGGACCACTCAAACGTAACGGTTTTCCTCATCCTTGAGTCATATGTTATTTTTAAATTGTTCATTCAGTTCAAACTGATGTATATGTGCCTATGTACGTGTATAGTTGTACCTAATAACATCAACGCGCTCCGCGCGCGGTGCGCCGACTGCATTGATTCAGTAATAAACAAGCTCGATACATATTCGGTTGTTTCATTGATAGCATACATCTCACAAACACAAATAAACAGGCACCTACTAATCTACTAATCCTACTAACTAGTAAAAGACTGTGTAATGCTAGCGCTGTTTAACAATAGTCAGCTGTAGAAGTATAAGAAGTGGTAGTAGTACTTCCGAAGTCGAGTTGCGGTACAGCAGAAGCAGAAATCGTCTGTACCAAACCGCTATTAATTAAATGGTTTTAAGCAGGGCAACTGTTTGCCGTTTGGCTCAAATTTAGTAATTGAAATTCTACCCCCTTTCTGTTGACCGAGTGACCTGGAATTTAGTACGCATTTTTAGTTCTGATGACAATACAAATCTGTGTGTTCAGCCTCATTGTAATTCCAAGAAGGCCGCCGCAACAAAATTTCGTATACTCTTTTTATTTTCTATTTATTAGCAATTACAAATATTGTTACAAGTTTTTAATACACCACTAACTACAACTGTCTCTCTGAATCATTTTGATCCATCCTGAGGTTGCCTGGAAGAGATTCATCATCATCATCAGCCTTTCATTATCCACTGCTGAACATAGGCCTCTCCTAATGTACGCCACTGAGCTCGATCGTCAGGCTCTCCACATCCAGTTTTTCCCCGCTGTTTTGCGCAGATCGTCACTCCTCCTGGCCGCAGGGTGTCCTACACTACGTTTCCCTTAAAGTGGTCTCCACTCCAGAACTCGTCTACCCCAGCGGTTATCGGTTCTGCGGGCAATATGGCCAGGCCATTGCCACTTCAGCTTGCTAATTCTTTGAGCTATGTCGGTTACCTTGGTTCTGGAAGAGATTGCATTTGCATTATGTACACTTTATTCATACACCATTGTATGAATAAAGTGTTAGGTATCTATATATCTATCTATCTATTTTTTTTTTATAACCAAAATATGGATATCAAATTATAAATATTAAGCGGCGGTAGTGTAACGGCTAAGTCGGACTTGCGATCAAGTGGTTGCGGGTTCGAACCCCACCGTCGTGAACCCACTCCTAACACAAGCGTTAAGCTTAGCTGGAGGGGTTAACAAGAATACTAGTAATGTGTGACCCACTTTACTATTAATCTTGAAAAGAAAAATAATAATAAAAAGCGAAAAATAAATAAATTGAAAAATATCCACATACCTATTAAGTAACTAAATAAAAATATCCATATACCTATTAAGTAACTAAATAAAAATATCCATATACCTATTAAGTAACTAAATAAAAATATCCATATACCTATTAAGTAACTAAATAAAAATATCCATATACCTATTAAGTAACTAAATAAAAATATCCATATACCTATTAAGTAACTAAATAAAAATATCCATATACCTATTAAGTAACTAAATAAAAATATCCATATACCTATTAAGTAACTAAATAAAAATATCCATATACCTATTAAGTAACTAAATAAAAAACTAAAAACTTGAAAATAAAATAAGTAAAAATTATTTTTTAAGTTAAACGGTTTTATTGTAAAGAAACAGTAATTCTGAAATAAAATGTGGCACAGCATACATTACATATTAATTTAGATTACGCTACGCCCCACTATTTCATTTCCGAACCATTGTTTAGCTTTACAGTATCTGGGTCATTAATGTTGCTTTATAATAAAACCGTTTAACCTAAAACATGTTTTTACTTATTTTATTAGTTAGTCGTCTCTTAGTTGTTTAACAGCTCATTGTTATCTCATAGTGTTAACAGATTTATAAAACAATTAGCAGTTCCCGCGCGGCTTCGCTCGCTGTACATAATTATATATTTTTCGCGAGACCCTAATTCTTTTCCCAAAATAAAAGTATCCTAAGTTACTCCTTATAACAGCTATATGCCAGTGAAAGTTCCGTGGAAATCGGTCCACCCGTTTTGGAGATTAGTCAGAACAAACAGACAGACAAAAATTTCAAAACTGATTTTTAGGCATAGGTAACGTGCAAATAACTGTATGAGCTTAAAAAAGCTATTATTTTGACATTATAAACAGATACTTCAATTTTATTTATTTGTAGTATGTAGTATTGATGTATTGATGAATTTGACGTAGACTATTTTTTGATAAATGAGGCAATGTATAAAAATTACACAACTATCACCTGTTTTGTAGCAACTAGGCCCAAAGCGGATGCGGTCAGTGTAGTGGCCTTCACCGTAGTGCCCTTTCAACTGAGAGGCAGACGTGTCAGAGGCCCAACCCAACACGACTGCCTAAAGCGCAGCATCATTACCACAGTACCTCACACTTAAGTAATGTTAACTCGCAAAGATATCGAGTTTGATGCTGCTGATATCCATATTCAGTTTGATTCAAGTAAGAGGAAAGTAGATTTATGTTGTAATGAAAAAATAATTACAAAAATTTAATTTTCATTTGAATTATGCATCACCGTTTATACGTTGCTGAATTAGTGTTGATTACAACATTAGCCAAGCTTGGGTTGAACATCGTCCGTCATCAAGAAATTTATGGAAAATCGACAGCTAAAGGTTTTACTAACGTCGGCTTGAAATTAGTGAAATTACATGGCTCTTAATATCACGTTTCGAGTATATTTAATAATGTATTTGTATATATATATATGACTGTTTGCAAGGTTAGTATGTGTTATCGGGAATGTATGACACGTAGGAATTCTATGCCATTCCTAGGAAATATTTACAATTCCGAGCAAGTTTAGGTTTAGTGTGTAAAATAATTTGTTACATTATTAGTGAAATTACATGGCTCGTACTATCACGTTTCGAGTATATTTAATAATATAGTGTATATATGTATATGACTGTTCGCAAGGTTAGTATGTGTTATCGGAAATGTATGAAACGTAGGAATTGTATGCAATTCCTAGGAAATATTTACAATTCCGAGCAAGTTTAGGTTTAGGTTTAGTGTGTAAAATAATTTGTTAACGATTCTTAAATACATATACTTCTTAGTATAAATCCTGCACATTTTACGTAGAAAGTGTTTTATTTATACATTTTTATAGACAACGAAGAGTATTACAATAAAATACAGGGTAAGCTGGAGTAACAGTTATTATTACGCAACTTTTTATTTTTGAAGCACAAACATTTTTATGAACGCAAATCCATCTTGCAAAGACCGTTTTTGAATCCTTGTCCGAATAATTCGATTCGTACACGCGAGCGAATGAAGCAGTACCAACACCCGCTGCGTTTACTTATTTTAATTGTAGCACATTTCCGAGTGCTGTTTAGGAAATAGAAATAGAATTTCTAGGAATTTAAATTTAGAAATAAATTTTATTTATTATACACAATAAAATTTATTTAACCTATTTCCTTGTCGATTTAAGGCTTTTTTATATTTATATCACTACATATTATAAAGTCCCCCGTCGCGTCTGTCTGTCTGTTTGCGATAAACTGAAAACTACTAACCGGATTTTCATGCTGTTTTCACTAATAGACGAGTGATTCATGAGGAGGGTTTAGGTGTATAATTTATACCCGTGCGAAGCCGGGGCGGGTTGCTAGTATTATATAAAAAGATATACATATTTCCTAGGAATTCCATATAATGATGGATTACATACTTTTCCAATAACATGTGCATGTGATAAAAAAAAGGCTGTTATTGATAAAATATGCGATTTCAGCAACACATCGTTGAATCACATTACTGAATAGTTACTACGTAACAGATAAATCACTCCCTACAGAAATGTCCAATATGTCCATGCCTACCATTTTAAATTACCAACACTTTCCGGGTACCGACCGCTACTTGCGAAAATTAACTTAAATGTTCGTAAGCACGATTATTCGTTGTCACGTGGGCGTAAGTTAATGTAGGGTTATCGCTTTTGATGTAGTATGCAATATATATTTTTATATGAATATTAGGTAAGGTCAGGGTGGCCAAATTTTACCGTCCGTAAGCAAAACGAATCGTTTTTTGTTTATTGGAACGCGGCATCCCACTAATATTATAAATGTTTATTATATTTGTTTGAAAGTTTGGATGGATGGATGGATGTTTGTTACTCTTTCACGTAAAAACTACTGAACCGATTGCGATGAAACGTGGTATGTAGATAACGGAAGACCTGGATTAACATATAGGCTATACATACAACATATTTTTATTCCGATATTCCCACGGGATTGGGATTTACGCGGGTGAAACCACGGGTCGCTGCTAGTTAATAAATAATCTTGAATTTTGCAGTATTTATTCAATACGATCGTGAATTACGTTTTTTGTACTTAAAAATTATGCAGCCGTCGGCAACCTACTTGCGGTAATATCCGCCGATAATGTCCGCCGGCGGACCAGCGGCCGGTAGGTATTTAGCGCGAGCTCGATGTACTTACATTGATAGAAGCCTGGTTCAACTATTAACATATATGCATATCTTAAGTGCCAACAATTATTTTACCCCCCCCCCCCTGCTCCCACTGACGCAGACCGATTTTGATTTAGTTTTTGTTTCGAGAGATGACTTCAACGAGAGTGTCCTTAGCTTTTATGTCAAGAAAATATGTTCAGCCGTTTGAACATCAGCTCTTTTCTAATCCTTAAAAGAATGAGAGTAACGTTTACTGATCTGACATAGTAACTTTGATTTGATGCTACAACATCATCTGGACACAGCAGGATACCCACCCAGCTACTCGCAAAGAAATAACAAAATCAGTTTATATAAATCCATTAATGAGTTGTTATATACTTTTATATATTTATTTTCATTTTGTAAACTTTACATGTTAATAAAAGCGAACCATTTTATTTAATAATTACGTGTAATCATTTTAGTTTTTCATTGATTAATTTATGCAAAGGTTACGGAAAATTTAATGCATGAGAGACCAATATTCTAAGCTTCCGGAATTTTGTGATACTTCGAGTCTGTTTCGCTATATCTTGGGCCTAATTAGGTATCAGTATTTGTAACTCCAAAAATATGTGGCCATAGTTTTTTGTAGAACAGAACTAAACACATAAATAAATGGAAATAAAATCAGAAAAGTTTATCTAGGTACAAAATATACACTTTGGGCCTAACTTCTTCTATTCAATCGTTTGCACTTGTAGCATAAAGAACGATGCCCATACATGGGGGTCAGGATATGTTTAGGGTAGGTTAAGAGACATTCGAGAAGTGGGCAAAAGGCGACGATCGCCACGCGCGATGGTTGACGACGAGAAAGTGTGGTTTTACCGGAGTTGACTAACAAAATAGTTGTATTAAACTTTTGTTGTTTTCTTGAAACGTGTTTCAACTACAAACAATGATTAAAAACTATCTCCTTAATTTGTTATCTGTCATTATTCATCAAGTAGACAACAAAAAATAAACAATCACGTGAGCTCGTGATTGTTTATTTTAGGGTTCCGTACCAAAAGGATATTCAAATTCAAACTAAATATCATTTAACTATTATATAGCCCATATAATACTTAATTACTTACACTTAAATCTCTGTAACTCTAGCATGCAGTTAAAAAATATATAAATTGAAAAATACATAAATTGAATTTCCAGGTATTCTTACCGCCTTTTCTCATAAAAGTGGGTAGAGTGTGTCAAGTTATAAACTTTAAATAGTACATATTTTTTTATTTAGGTATTTTTCATTTCGCTACTAAGAAGTTCCATAAAAACTAACTTCGAAAACTTTTTAAGTTAGTTTTTTATGGATTTTCGGAATAACTGAGTGAACAGTGTCAAAATAAACGATTTTTTTTACTTTTGTCATTACACATTCTATATGCTTTTATGAAAAACGAAAGTAAGAATACCAGTGAAACGGTCATAACTTGTAAACAGATATTTTCAAAAGTTCGTTTTGTATCTACATGCGAGAGTCATGCCTGTATATGCACTAAAAGCTCGGATTGCTTAACAACAAATGCAACTTGTAACAAACGAGCTAGACAAAAATACATGCCTACATATTTATAATGAAAATACATACATTAAAATTGAATTTTTGGTTGAAGTTTAGGTGTTTTTACCGTAACGATTAAACACATTAAGTGTCATATTAGTAACAATAGACAAATATATAATGATAATAATAATAGAAGAACCTCCAACGACTTGTTACCGTAACAGGAGCATCTATTCTGTGCAAAGGAGTAAAAGTAGAATGTGATCAAGATGTAATTATTGAAAATAACATAAAAATAAAGATATAATATATTATATAATCGTCAGTGTCTTTATTATCGTAGAGAAACTTAAGTAGGAAAATGCAACATGTTAATAAAATAGACTAGGTAGTAACTATAACTATACATGGATAATCACTCCCGTATGCGATGCGTCCTGTAGATGAGTTAGGTGTGTAATTTTTTGAGTTAGTACCTATTAAGTAATGCTTATTTTCAGTGTGTATTAAATGTACATCTCTTTCTTTATTGAGTAAATTAATGTTTTGAGTTAGAAAAATAACGTTTGATCTGGTTTTTTTTATGGTACAGGGGGCAATCCAGTAGAAGGGTCACCTGATAGTAAATGATAAACCGCCGCCCATGGGAACCTGCAACTCAAGGGTTACAAGTCCATTATCGGCCTTTAAAGTAGGAGTAGGGGAAAGGTGGAAGAGGGGAGAAAGGGGGAAGGAAAGGGTCAGGGCCTCCGGTAAGCTCACTCACTCGGCGAAAAACAATGCAAGCATTGCTTCACTACAGGTTTTCTGTGAGGCCGTGGTATCACTCCGGTCGAGCCGGCCGTTAAGTGCTGAAGCATGGCTCTCCCACGATTTAATTCACAATTTATTTTATGTACGTACCGTAAGAGATATATGTATATAACTCTTTAAATCGTTTTGTTAAGGAAATTCGAACGCCTACCTTGTATAAGTTCTTAATGCGCGTTATTGTTCGACGAAGATACTTTGTAAATCAACAGGTTTGCCCACCTGTGTCGTGTCGGTGTTGCTATGCCGTGAGAGTAATGAGTGTTTTGCAGATTACACAATGGAAATGCCTAAAGTCATTTATTCAATAAGATGTGCTTTTGACTTTGACTATTTATACTTTATTAAATAACAACCTGTGTTGTGCGGCGGTTGAGTATTTCTATAAAATTTTAGGGATTGCGGGTTCGTTTTTTTTTTTATGGTATAGGGGGCAAACGAGCAGACGGGTCACCTGATGGTAAATGACTACCGCCGCCCATGGGCACCTGTAACTCAAGAGTCACAAGTGCGTTGCCGCCCTTTAAGGTGGGAATAGGGGAAGAGCGGGAAGACGGGAGAGGGGGGTTAGAGGGGAGGAGAGGGGAAGGACGGGAATAGGGCAGAGGGTAGGGTTAGGGCCTCCGGTAACCTCACTCACGCAGCGAAAAGCAATGCAATCATTGTTTCACAGCCGGTTTTCTGTGAGGCCCGGTTTTCTGGTATCGAGCGGAGTCGAGCCGGCCCATACGTGCCGAAGCATGGCTCTCCCACGTAAGTATGTCTGAAATTCTCTTTACTTTGCGTCTTGTCACTACACGATTACTCTCGTGCTATTATAATATGACTGATCGCTGAGTCATGTTGCTGACTTGCTGTTTCAAGTCGTCATGTAGTTCGAAAGTTAAACGTAAGACAGCCAGTCGCTTACCACTAATAGTAACACAGTTTTTACCAGCTTGTTTAGATTTAGATTTATCATAATTTTGTCAAACATTTTACTAATTTCGCCGCAGTGGAAATGCCGTCAAGTGCCAACCAACAAGTATATGAAGGGGTGTTTACGTAAACTCGAACCGACTAAACCACACAGTCAGTGCTCTAACTTGTGGGTCATGGCTGAGGCCTATTAGCTCGTTTTTTTTATGATGTGGAAACCCCCCACGGGTCATCGACTCACCGGGGCTAAATGGGTATAATACAAAACCACAGAGTTTCTTTGTCATGTGGGAAGGCGTTACCGCGTCTAATTCTGAGAGACGCGCGCGGAACACGTCGTGCCGTCTCGGGCCGGCTTCTGCTAAGGCAACGGATGCCGTGCCCTTCGCCTTCTGGCAATGGACGCTTTCAATCGTCTTGCTCTGTCCGGCGCCTGGTGACTTCTCCAATCCGGGAGAGTTGTGGTGTTTTCCCGTTCCCTTCTTCCCCCTCCTTGGCACACATCACTTCCTCGCAAAACGGAGAGGTACAATCACACGCGCTCTCGGTTAGAGACCCATGACAAGGTTTAGCTGCCCTTGAAAAACCAGATAAATCACCGTGGGGTTTTAGGGAAGACTATCATCTGCTAAAAAAGAGGTTAAATATTGAACTATAAGAAATAAAAACATAATTACTCTAAGAAAACTAAGCATACACATAAATATAGCAGTCATGGTAAAATGCCTCGAAAATCTCAAGCTGTAAGGAACCCAGCAAGCTTGAACAATTATAAAAATTAACTCACGAGAATGCGTCGATCGATAGTTTTGTAATTTCCTTATAGAACTTATGTCCGTGAGTTCTGTAGAGAAATTGCCATTGATAAAAGTGAGCTTGGGTCATGAGGTCAAATGTCGTGGATGTCATGACCGAAGCTTGTGAAGCATAAGTAGCAACAGCGCTAAAACAGACCCACATGTTCATGATATTCTGCTTAACTGTGATAATACAAAACTGTGTTCAAAGAGTTACTATAATGGGCGCAAAAAAAAAAAAAACGTATACAGCAACCTAGTCCGCCAACATACTGCAGTGCACCAGTGTATCAGTTTTATTACATAGGTACGGAACCTACTGTTCTTATTACGATTCAGCCTAAACATCTTTTATTTAAAGCAATTTTCCTTCGTTTAAATAGTATTAATCAGTAATGTGTGATAAAAACTACACAAACATTTACGGACGTGTGGCGTACTTATTAAGAATAATATTTACTTCATCAGGAAATGTAATGTAACATGATTAAGGAACTTCGTGCAATACGAAGTTCTTTAATCATGTTTTAAATTTTTTTACCATTATTATCTAATACAAGGTGAATTATTCGTTACATGTTGTACAAAAAGGATAATGTCGTCACTACGTAACTCTTTTGTTGAAATATGATATAATGCAGCAAACACGAAATATAAAAGTAAATTATCCCAAAATCTTCAAGAGCAGAATTATCGCGATATACATATATTATATCAAACCTAATAAATAATAAACCATCTTTACGTGGGAGAGCTACGCTTCGGCACGTATGGGCCGGCTCGACTCCGCTCGATACCACGGCCTCACAGAAAACCGGCTGTGAAACAATGCTTGCATTGCTTTTCGCCGCGTGAGTGAGGTTACCGAAGGCCCTAACTCTTCCCTCTCCCCTATTCCCGTCCTTCCCCTCTCCCCCTCTCCTCCCCTGTAACCCCTCTCTCCCCTGTAATCCCTCTTTCCCGTCTTCCTGCTCTTCCCCCCTCTCCCCCTCTTCCCCTATTCCCACCTTAAAGGGCAGCAACGCACTTGTGACTCTTGAGTTACAGGTGCCCATTATACTTGATGGTAGTCATTTACCATCAAGTGACCCGTCTGCTCGTTTGCCCCCTATACCATAAAAAAATACTACAAAAATATATTATTGTTCCCGGGTGGAAGCAGAAAGCGCATCATCGATTGCCACATAGAAAAAATAAAAGAAAGATTTCGATGTGTCAATTAATTGTCCCCAAATAGGGTAGCTCCAAATATAGCAGTGACGTGGTGAATTGACTACGCATAACTGAGGTCTTTATTCTCCAAATTAAAACGTCCTACTTGCCTTGAACCTCTTTGTAAATAACGCTAGTATTGTTAACTTTTCTCTACCTACATGTTAAAGCGAATCTTGTCTGAAAAGTCCTTCTACAAGAAACTAAGATCCACTAACTGGTACACGTTCAAGGCTAAAAGACGAGACTTCTACCAAATCATCTGAATAGTATTTTATTATTCGGCTAGTTTACGTATACATTTTAATACATTAACTTTAAACGTATTCATATTACGTAAGCCTTTTTTTTATAATATTTAGATTTTACTTGGTTAACAATAGTCCAGAATTTAGTCTACGCTCGCCTAGAAAATTTATAAGTAAAATACTGGGCCAAGCTTGGGGAAACAAGTAATCTTAATCAGGGTAGCAAAAATACATTCAGTAATAAGTCCGGCAAATAATTTTTATTAATTCATATTGAAAATACATACGTATGCACAAGATGCACCGCATTACAGCAGTTTTAAAGTCTATATTTACAGATCATACATCTATGCCAAGTCCTTCGTTCAGTACTTATAGCTTTATCGCATTGCTATAGGAATCCATATTGAATGCAGTGGAATCCACCTTTGTATCGTACACAAAGCATAATAAGATGTGTATCGACGTTTGGAATCCTATTTTTCTTAGACATCCGGTTTTAAAATCAAGCGGAGCGTGTAGTATCTATGCATAGCTATTTTAACACTGACTTATAAGTTAATGTCAAACAAGATATTAAAAACCGGACAAATATTTGTCAGCCCACGCGCCATTTACAAAAATTGTCATTAATATCACCTAATCGTAACTACTGCTGCTGCAATCCCCGTCATTCATTTTTTCATTAGTATTAATCCTTTTTATTCAGAAAAGCATAACTGCTAAATTTTATAAATTTGTATATACTAGATCGTTCATTAAGTCCTAAGACTAACTTGGAGATGTACTGGTCATCAAATGATATGTATCAATTTTTTTTTGGAAAATCAATAAAATATTAATAAAATATTGAGTTACAGACATTTATGTGACGCTACTTTTTAAAAACAATGAAAAAAAACGAGTTTAGTGCGTTGATAATACATTTTTTTTCATGACTTTTTTTATGAGATAAAACACAGTTCACAGCAGTGGTTTAAAAAATGGTATCCGGAATCTGAACCGTCTAAGACAACCATTGCCATTTGCCGATTTCAAACACGGT
Source organism: Callimorpha dominula (assembly GCA_949752705.1). Classification (NCBI taxonomy): domain Eukaryota; kingdom Metazoa; phylum Arthropoda; class Insecta; order Lepidoptera; family Erebidae; genus Callimorpha; species Callimorpha dominula. The sequence continues at coordinate 5,708,652 of OX457010.1, read as the reverse complement.
CGTTTAGACACAAATTATGCTGAACGTCTCTGGTCGTCCAAATGAAGCAGTGACTCAACAAAACATCGGCCAAGTCCTGAAAATCGTGAAGGAATATCGAAAAGTAAAAGTGCGCAAGATAGCTGAGACAGTGAAGATTTCAACTGGTAGTGTTTTCACTATTTTATATCATGGAAAAGCCTTTTTCCACATGGGTGCCGCGTTTGCTAACAATTGCTCAAAAACAACAACGTATTAATGGTTCTTAGCACTGTTTGGTACTGTTCAATAGAAATAAAAAGGATTTTTACGTCGATATGTGACAATGGATGAAACAGAGATTTCACTCCGGAATCCAATCAGCAGTCAGTAGATTGGATAATCGCAGCAACGGAAGCTTATTTTAAAGCCCACAGATAAATAGTACACATGGAATAGAATAGTTAGAAAAACGTTTTAAGGACTGTATCGCAGTTGAAGGAGAGTACGTTGATGAATAAAAAATACATTTTATCCAAACACTTTGTTTTAGTTTATATAGTATCGGTACTTATAGAACCACGTGTTACATATATGCCTTACTTATCTACGAGTATAGGAAAAATGTTATTTATATTAAGGTAGACAACTACTAATATGTAGATATAAGTTGGCATCTGACAGCGTGTGAATGAGTCACCTTCATCTAAAATTTACCCCAAATAAAAATTGTTCTGTAAATTTATTCGTAGTTTTGTTTCGTAACTCCACCAGCATTGTTTGGAAATCGACCAAAGAGTCAAAGATATTAGCGGGCTAGTGATAATTAAAACTCATTGACTCCACCAGATGTTATCAGGTATAGAAGTGAACGTTGCTCAATTTTAGTATTACGTTATAGTTTTACAGCTTCTATCTATCTGATTTGATTTGGTTTATGTAAGGGAATGTTTTATATTACATAGTGACATGTATAGGGCTTGCATACCCGTTGACGTTGATAAGACAGACATTGAAAGGACAAAAAATTTTAATATGTAAAATATTGTAATCCTAAAACAGGTACTAAATATAATGGAGCAGCAGCACCCTCTCAATGGTCTCTTCGTAAACAGGTCTCGATCACTAAAGAATGTCAAGGAGATACAAATGAAATAAGAAGCGAGTGAATCCGCGCACAGAAACTGTCGTGCTTAACAAAACTAATTTACATTGTTTTCATAACAATCAACATTTATCATTTTCTTTAACAACTTAACGCGATGATTAAGAACATGAAGAGCATATATGGAACAGTTAATAACTAACTATTTAATAATTAACATTACATTCGTATTTGTAATATTTAATCACGAGAATTATCTTTAAATAGAGTAAAGCTACTAGAACATTGACTAGAGATGTACTGGTCGAGATATAACGTGTTCTAAGTTATGTGAATACAAACTGCCTCAAATATGCTTCAATAGTTAACAAGGTGTATAACATAGCCTAATACGTATCATCATGGCTTACTTTGACTAGTGTACTCCACTAAGCACTTTTGTTTATTCCAATAAAAAAAAACTCGGAAGGTCTTCATAGGTAGTCTACACTAATGACATAAAGTAGTATTATAAAAGAAACGTAGATGCCTACTTATTTAACCAATTAGCTGTTCTCTAATTTTGTTGCTTTACAAAACTGTCTCTGTGTGGATCAGGTTAGAGTGATGACGGACGGGGGATTTAAGACTCCCGCTGTGTCTAAGGCCGCCTGAGTCACGTATCCGTAGTAGAAGTACTAGGTTCGAAGATAGCGCCAAACTAAGCGTGCTGTTAGAGCTTCACGCGACCGGTATGTAGGCGAAACAACTAAGCATGTCCGTTCTAAGATCAGGTGGTTCGGTTGACGTACAGGAATTATAAGCAAAACATATTATATGACATTGGGACTAAAATTCTTATGCTTATCCGAAGTAGAACTTACTTTGTTCCAATAGTGCTGTAACTATTAATCTACATGGTATTTCTAGAAAGTAAACCCATTGCCTAGTAGAGAAACGTCCCATATACCAAGCAAGTTCATTTGTTGCGCTACCGCGCGTTGCATATATTATTGTTTGGTAATATCGCCGCACTGCAACATGCAAGTGGCTGTGACTCACCGGTCGGCGTTTAAAGGTGTTTAGTCTCCAATCATGCATTTTTTTACAAATTGATCTATTTATAAGACCATTCCCGTATGCGAGACATTGTAGAAGTTGATTTTGTTTCCTTCAATGGTTCTCAAAAATGTTTGCATATTTGCTTTGCCTTAACCTTTACAATTTCCTCTAGTAAATTTTAAATCCACTAGTGACATATTAGTCATTGATTGAGTAATAAATAAAGTGACAATATTTTCATACAAATCATCAAATTCATAAAAAGAAAAGAAAATATTAATTTCATCAACTACAATCCTATGATTTCATTATTATTACATACTTCTTAAAGAAACATCATTATAATCCATAGTGAATGTATGTAACTTACTGTAGGTAGGCCGTTTTATTTCTTCCCTCACATCTTTATTTTGTTTTATATGGTCACGATTGACTTAATACATTCATGCTACACATTAACTCATCAGAATATGATCAAACTCTGAGATTTTGTAGGTAATTAACATTTATGATAATTAAAAGCACTTGCTGAAAGGTCAACTAGAAAATCACAGAAGGCCTAAGTTTAAATAGCTATATGGTACCTGAAATGGCAACATAGATATACTATTAATTATGTATATAATATGTATGTCATGATCGACTTCAGTTTACCGGGCTAAGCCTTACTCGTGCGAAGATTAAACTCGTAAAAGGTGTCTCAATAAGAGTGCACGATTGAAATTTCACGCCATTTTTTTTCTTTGGAGGTTGCAGCTCTGATATTCGACAACTGGCATCAACGATTGTTCCGATTATTAAAAAATGAGCGCTACACAACTGAACACCGCGTTATCATTGTAAAAACCCAGTACAAAAATGCAGTGACTGTGAATGGCATTCGATACAGGAACATGCTAACGGAGTTCTTGTGGTTTCAGCAGGATGGCGCCACCTACCATACCATGCACGGAACAATCGATTTATCGAAGCAACGATTTCCAGACCGAATCATCTCCCGAAATTCCGATGCCAAAATCGTGCGATTTAAAACCGTGCGACTTCTTTCTTTGGGTTTTTTGAAATCTCAGGTCTATGGGAATAAACCATAAACAATTCCTGAGCTCAAAGCCGAGATCCAACGCGTCATCGATGAGATAGAGCCACATCTTTGTCAAAATCTCATCAAAATTTTCATGAAAAGAGCCTTTGTTCAGAGCCGAGGGGGCCATATGCCGGATATTTTATTCCATACATATTCAGAACATGTCTTCTTTACAATGCAATAAAAATATCATCACTCGCTCAAAAAAACATGCGTTTTATTTTTAAATTAAATCGTGCACTCTTATTGGGTCACCCTTTATAATATGTAACTCATGTCGTGCAACCGTGTCTGATGCAACTAACACTTTGAAGTCTGCCTCAGGTTTTCCAATCAATCTAAGATTTTTAGCCGATAAACCAGAAAAGCTACTTTAACGCAAAACAAACCTTGATAGATTTATTTTCTCTCTCTGATCTAAGAGTTTAAATGTGATTTAAGAGATTAGCTTTTAAAGATGAGCATGTATGTATTATATATGTATAATGTATCAGTAGAACCATAACTAATTTGAGCAAAAACGTTATTTTACTTAAGTAAGAAATCGTAACTGGCAATAAGACTGTTTTATGGTGTATATGTTCACGAATTTTAACTCCCTTCAGACTTCAACCGTTTGAACTGTACTCAATAAAATAAGATCCTGAGATGGTCCCATTTATTTTTCTATAACAGAGTACATACCACTTTAGACCAAATCTGGGAAAACTGAGATTTACTATTTTAAATGATGGTCATTAATGTCAGTCTGTGATATCAATTGGCCTTATCATAAAAACACTAATGCAAAATCTAGACAAGTACTAATGTAAAGTCATCATAAAATGGAGCTAAAGTTACGAGCCCATTATTGTTTAACTTACACAATAATAATCATTTAGAGTATCGTTACCGATCTTAAATATAAAATCTCAAATATGGCAGTCATTTATTAGGCAATTTGGTTGTTATTGGATAAAAGCGAGGTGTTTGGCAAAAGTTAGTATCATGCGAACATCGCCGACTGATATTTAACACACGACTTAACCTATTATTGACTAACGGTCGAGATGTAATTGTCTGACATTTTTCACGTAATGACCCATACACATCAGAATCATCTCGACATCGTAAAATACAAGGTCTTTGCGTTAGTAAGTCATAAAGGCCGGTCGAGTTGAGAATATTTACAACAAATTTTCTCACCATGTCGCAATTTAACTCAATGGAATGTTTTGTTATTCATTTTAAAGCGCTCACTGGTTTGAGTGGTTAAATGAAACATTACTGTCGACGAGGGTACGAAACTCGGAGATAGATATTGTAATTATTCAATGCCTATGTAACTTAGCACTACAGCCTACTTGATGATAAACGGTCATTGTCGCACAACGAAACTATTATTTTAATTAATTAAGGAAATGTGAAAGCCTTTTTTTATTCAAGATATAATTTTCAAATTCCGTAATACGAGACTTTTGCTGCGTGCAGAAAATCTTCAATACACATTTGTAACTAGATAGAAGGCAAATAAGGAAGCAGAAGACCTTTCACCGGAGTGTTAAGACATTCAGTGTACTAGTAGAAAAAATAGACAAGAAGTAACCCCAACCTGTCGACGTTTTAAATAAAACTGATCGATTTGATGCAAATCTGATATTTCTTTTAAATAAATTGTTTTACCGGCAATAAAACATGATAGTTGCACTTTCGGGGCTTTCAAAATAACTCGAAACGCCAGCGACAAGTACGCTTATCCAAAGTAAGTGGTTTTATTTTAGCAGTAGCTGTTACAAATGGATTGAAATATTAAATTTACTATGCGTCTGCAATATGATATGATGATATCACTAAATATATTGCAAATAAATTATTTGGTGCCACTCTTCGGTGCTGGTTTCGTAATCACCTTGACTGTATTGTAAGAAGTGTTACTTCAATATATTTCTTATTATCTAGGTGTGGAAATCCTAACTTTGCAACGAGTCTCCCTCGGAAGACAAAGATAAAGTACCAATGACCTTTCTCTCTTTCTATGCCATGTGGAGGTTGCCAACTTAAGGGACGAGAATAATTTATGTCTTTTTTTAAACTTAAATCACAGCTACAGATATGAACATATTTTTTTTTATTTTTATTAGTCAATCCGTGCATAACATATAGAATACAGACACGTATAACTATTAATTTTTATTAAAATTAGCAACCCTCCCCGGCTTCGCACGGGTACAAATTATACACCCGCATGAAAATCCGTTCAGTAGTTTTTCAGTTTATCGCGAACAGATAGACAGACAGACGCGGCGGAGGAGTTTGTTTTATAATATGTAGTGATTATAGTTTGCCCCCTTTCTTATTTTCATAAAATAAATAAGAGTTTTTGATGTGGCGACAACATGACGCTGACGCTATTACAATGAATGAAAATTTTCGCATAATTATTTTTTACGATTTTCGATGCAGCTTAAGTCAATGAGAGAGTTGCCAGAGTTTGTGGTTCGGGGAATTTAGACATGGACGTGATCGTGATTTCCATTACCATGCTGTACGTGAACGTACGTGAGCCGGCCAAAACGGTACGAAACTGACAAATAAATTTCATTGTCAATAAATTCGTAGCATATATAGGCATTGGAATGAGCCAAGTCGTGCAAAACATTTTGCATGGGCATCTGAAGGATCGGAAGCTTTACACTCGATGGCTACGACGCATGATTAAACGGAAGACCAGAAACTACGGTGTCGAGTGATGATGTAAAGAAAATTAAATCAGTTGTAAGAAAACGTTTGCTTCGATTTGCCGCAAATCAGGACATTACACAAGTGTCGCTTGAGGACCGTGGACAGGACAGTGACCGCAGATTGGTACGTCAACACTTGCTTCCACAGAGTTAGAATAAGTTCGCGAAAAGCTTCCTCGAAGCAATGTCGTCTTTAACCACGATAACACATCCTCGCATTCCACTGAAGGTTAAAGCTTTATTTGAAGGCTTCAAATTTAGAACTGATGACGCATCCACCATACAGCCCAGACCAGAAAATAAATAGTCAAAATTAAAGGCCCACGTTTTACGAGCCTTGAATCTGCGGTGAATGCGTTCCACGAATACATTTAAGAGGTGCCTTAGGAACACTGATCCACTGAACTGCTTTTTACAATGGTTCCATCGAATGCAAAAATGTATAACTTGTATAGTATATATTATTATCATAAATCTAATATCTGGTTTTATTTATCAGAATCTAGAAACTTTCAGTATGGCCTAAGTATTATACGATTGGTATTAAGGCTCAACTACTTGGAAACGGGAGTTATTGGTCGACGATATTATTTATTTTATAGATTTTTTGTTTACTTTCATTACGCAACCTATTGTTGCGTTGACATTGTGTTGATTATAATTTTTAGTTAAAAATAAAATCGGACCAGTGCGAGTCTGACTCGCGCACCCAGGGTTCCGTAAGCAAACAAACTTGTATACGTCCATCTCGGGAATCAATTCTTAAAGACTTTTGCCTGTCTTTTTCGAAAGACAAACTTAACTTCGCTATTGCGATGTACGACAAAGTGAACAATGCAACCAACTTTTTTTTATGTAATAATATAACAACAAATTAACGACTTTCGGATTTTTTCCTTCACTTGTGCTGTCAGACCTTGCTTTTTACCAAATTGCATGATTCTAGGTAAATGGGAAGTACCGTATAGATTTTCGACCTAAAACCTATAGGGTACTTCCGGTTGACTTAGAATTATCAATTTCGGCTAAAAGCAAGGTCTTACAGCACAAGTAAATGGAAAATTCCTGAAAATAAAAAAGTTGAAAATTAAAGTAAATTTTGGTACTTACAAGTTTTCACGAAAATCTAAATTTGACCATATCTTTTTATCGTATTCACTCAGGACCTTGATTTTTATACACTTTATAGGGACTATAGACCTCAGTATCATGTACAAATTTCAACTTGCTAGGTCCACCCATTTCTGAGAAAATCGGTGGAGACACACAGACAGACGGACAAGAGAGTGTTCTTTAAGGGTTCCTTTTTTTACCTTTTGAGGTACGGAACCCTAAAAAGACGTTTTCAAGAAAAATTTTAAGAATTTTATGAAATAAAGATTTGACTTTGATAATAGTTCTACAATAATCAATTGTAGAACAATTTTTTTTTTAGGGTATAGGGGGCAAATTACTTTAAAACTATAGTAACTAAAACTGATTTAAGTCAAACGTCATTTTACTTTTAGCGGCTCCTAACATAGGGGGAAGGTACTATGTTGTACCATGCTTACGAATTTTAACTGACTTCAGACATCACTTTTGCTTAGAAAAACCTTGCTGAGCATAGTGTATGCGCTGCAAAAGAATTGATTGATGATTTTCTGTTACAGTTAATTTGTAAAGTATGAATGATAGGTGTGGTTTAAAAATCGAACAAACGATTTCTTGCCTCTATTTTTTTTTTTTAATATTTCTAAGATTTTATGGCATTCAAATCAATATATTATAATATTTATTTTGCATACGACAAAATGTATGTACTGCCCTACTAAAATAAAAATAAGCAAAAATGAAGTGATGGCAGCGGCGACGGGTCTATTTGCCGTTTTTAACCGACGAAAAAAAAAGGAGGTTCTCAATTCGACCGTATAATATATTTTTTTTTTTTTTTTATGTCTGTTCAACCCTCACTCCGTTATTTATGAACCGATTTTGATTATTCTTTTTTTGTTAGATAGGGTATACCTCAAGGGTGGTTTATTTATTTTTTTACTTTTTAGTTTCTTTTCGTCGGTTTAATTTTTTGTTAAAAAGATTTTTATTTTATGGTTTTTTTCATCATCAGCTCAGCTACATGATGTGATGATTTCTAAACGCAATACCTGATAAAGTAATGAAAAGTAAACAGAAACACTATTCGTTCCTACAATTTTCGAGGGTTTCTCTCAATTTTTTCAGGATCCCATCATCAGATCCTGACTTCCTTGACATGGGAAGTCGGGATCTGATGATGGGATCCTAAAAAAATTCTCATGCCGCGTTACCTGCCTCGCTCTGAGGCGTTACTATGACATCGCTCGGCTCGCCTCGTGTACACTCGCCACCACTCGGCACCGCTCGCGTTCTTGTCGGTATTTTGGCGAAGATCAAAGTGGCGAGTGGCGAGCGCGAGCGGCCGGCCACACGCTCGTGTGCGCTCGTGTTGTATATTCGTAGAGGTGGGCAAAGAGTATACAAACACTCTTGGAGGTGGGCGATCATGAATGATTGACATAGTCGAAACATTTACTAATTACTAATACTGATTTATTCATCGAATATTGATTTTAATTTCATACACATTTTGTTTTACTTAATACTTCTACATTTAACTAAAATCCGTTATAAATTACCTTACGTCACAATAAAGTATTAGATATTAATGTATATTGTATTGTTAAATACAAATATAACGAAACAAAGAAAATTATTGACGTGACAACGTCTTATAATTCGATGGAGCCGGCTGCACGCACGAAAAAACATGACTCATGCGGCGTTACCTCGCTCTGAGGCGTTCCTATGACGTTGTCACGTTTAACTATCGTCAGTAAACCGACTTTACAGACAACCGATTTTTTTGCTAAATTATAATTTTAAATATGAGTTACTTATTTAAAATTCTTAATAGCCTAACATACTTAAGTAACTAATGCATAATTTAATTATCTACTTTAACTATTCATTGTTATTTGTTATACATATTTAAGCAACAGATATTCATCAATATTTTATTAAGTTTAAAGTTCTCGTCAAGATGAATGAATAAAAACAAACACGAGATAGCTGCTGTAATCTGTCGATAAGTTCCCTTGACTGGCTTCCCAATCAAATCAACTACTGGTCTCAGTCATGTTGTTATATTACTAGAACTACATACGTATGCTAAATTTCATCAAAATCGATTCACAGGTATAAAGTCAATCCGAACAATCATTCGGGTTGAATTTTTATTTGAAATTTAAATAAGACTTCAAAGTATACTCTATCCGACAAAAAAAGAATGATCGATATCGAGACTACCCTGTAAAATGTTGTGCGTGGTCATTCATAAAAAATTAAAAAAAAACAAATAGAAATAGACGGGTTGACTTGAGAAGCTCCTCCGTTTTTTTAGCCGGTTAAAAATATTTTGGCTGCTATTGTTCCTGTAAAGACCTCTCATTGTACTTTTTCTTAAATTTCTCCAGTGTACATACATCGGAGAGTAGCAATTTTATTATATGTACAGATTACAGTACATAATTACTTATAGGTATTGTAGGTTTTTGCTAGTTTGTGACAGAACAGGATACTGGGATGTTGTTAAAATTTTTCTGAGTTTACTTTAAGCTAAATAAAAAAATAAGTCTTTCATTCGCATATAATTTTTAATTTATAAAATACTAATCTTTTATTCACACACAATTCTATAATGTATTATAGTATAACGTTTTTAAAATCAAAATCCATTTGTTTTATCGGATATAACATTTATGACATAAGTAATCACATTTTCAACATGCACAAATAAATGTTATAGGCGATAACTTGAGAAAAACTACTTGAGTCTTTATAATGTTTATTCTATCACAGTTAACCTTCATATTCTATGTACAATTAACTAAAGGAGATGAATGCGAAGTCCATAATCTAACAGTTAACGAAGTTTCTAATAAAATTGTAGATTTTTTTGGTGCTAAACAAGAACATGTCAGAATTAAGGAACTCAAAGAAAAAATGGACAGAATAAACAGTTATGTAATTAACAATGACTTGTTTGCTGAATTATTAGCAAATGTGACAAAGGAAACAATACTGAACGAGACTAATTTCTATCAAGCATTGATGGAAAACGACCATTTTAGATTTTTGACCACTAATGATTCAGATAACCTTTATTTAAAATTGAAAGCAAAGATGACTCGTGATGATATTTTAAAAATATTAGCCCTAAGAAGTGGAGATGGTAAACTAATGAAATCAGCTAGAAGAATGATGAGAAACTCATTTCCCAAACGAGAAGATGATGGCAGAATACACGAAGTTGTCGATAAATTAATAGCCGAGGTACCGAGAGACAACCACAAGATTACAGCAAAAGAAAGTATTTATTGGGGTATGATCAATATTACATAACTACTCTGCCACTAATACTTATTCAATGATTTGAATGTAGATATGTAGTTCTTTTCCAGATCCTCAGGGTGCGTTAGAAGATTTGAAAGAGTATTACGACGCAAAGCGCGACGGACGACGTATTTTTAAGGGAGAGAGAACAAGCATCAGAGACTGGCCTTTTATGGTTTCTATTCACATTATGGGGAAATTTTGGTGTGGAGGTGCATTGTACTGGAATGACCTGGTTATTACATCAGCGTCGTGTTTGCAACTGTAAGTTTGGAAACATTGTCCATGATTAATTCGCTTGATGCCTGAAAAATATAGTGCACCTACTTCACCCATTTCTACACCACCCTAGGGTAGACTGGTAGAGAATGCCTATGGCATTAAGTCCGTCATTGTACATTTTTGTGCATAAAGTTTTAATAAATAATAAATAAATCACTAGCTGTTGCCCGCAACTTTGTTTCTGTGAAAATTTTGATGTGTTTGGTTGAGTCTATCCAACGGAAACCGTACATTTTTCCGGGATACGAGCCTATGTGCTATTCCAAACTATTATCTACCTCTGGGCCCAATTTCATCTAGATCCGTTCAGCCAGTCTGGTGTAATTAATAATAATCTTTCACATTTATAGTAGTATAGTATGAGATATATATTAGTTGTTTCTTTCAATTCCCCAGGATACACAACAACCGTTTCTTTCGTGAAAATCCTCGTGTGGTGCAAGTGAGAATAGGTAGCAACCACAGTCGAGTTGGTGGTGAACTCGTCGATGTTCTAGAGGTAAAGTACATCTTGAATTAATCTATCGATGTCATAGGTGCACTAATACGTACTGATTATTGCCGTAGAACTTTTAGGAGATGCAAGATACAGACTTATCTAGACTTTTTCATACTGCTTGTCATTATCTAAACAATTTAGGGTCAGTGCAAACATGTGTTTTTCCACTTCTGAAAACCGATTGTTTTTGTTATAGACCTTCAGAGTAGTCGTAAATTCGAGATATATAATAAATCCTACTAGTATTATAAACGTGAAAGTTTGTGAGAACGTATGGGTGATCGTTACTCTTTCATGCCAAAACTTCTGAACCAATTGCCATGAAACTTGGTATGTAAACAGCTGGAGATTTGGATTAACACATAGGCTTTTTATCCTGATATTCCCATGGCACCGGGACTTACGCTGGTGAAACCGCGGGGCGCACCTAGTACACCATGTATAGGTGTCACACTGAAAGTTTTTAGAAAATAAAAAAACGGAATCATATAAAAGCATGTTAATACATACATCGAAAAAAATGTAAGTAAGACGCATCATGTACAAAAACTGCATGTTATTATTTTTTTTTCTTTGATAACATAATGATATACTGCCTGATTTCAAAAATAGAAACTTCGATTGTGTTTCGTTTTCATTAAAATAAAAGCTAATTATTTTTTCCGATTTCATGTGGTTTCGTTGCTTGATAAATTTAGTATTTATCTCACTCTCACTGTTATCATTTTGAGATCTTAAATTTTTGAGAAATTGACCACCCGGGAGATATGTTTAAATCTACAATTCTTCGGCCTGATACGAGAAGGGTAACAGTGTATCGTCGTCCCGGAAATGCTGAGCGGCTGAGTCCAAAAAGTGCAACCTTACAGTGGCTCCACAGTGATGGTATGGGCGGGTATTATGAAGATCAGACGTACTGAGCTCGTTTTTGTGGATGGCAATAATATGAACGCTGAAACTTACGTTGACGATGTCCTCAGGCTTTATGTTCACCTATTTGCACAAAGTTTTGGCTCAGATTTCACGTTGATGCAAGACAATGCGCGTTCGCACACAGTTCGGAAGACCAGAACTCTCTGGTCTTCCGAGCTGTGTGCGAACGCGCATTGTGCAATTCCCGAATGTTTTCCATTGCCAAGTAGAGAAAAACTTTCAGTGTGACCCACGTATATATACACCACCAGAATATACATATATCGCTAAGTAGCACGCAATATAGTTACCAAGATGTATACATATATATATATATATATATATATATATATATATATATATATATATATATATATGCTATTCTATATATTAATTTCAGAATCTCTTTTCGGATTATTGTTCCTCTCTTACGTGAACTACCTACCACATTCAATCTTACAAACGCATTACTATTGTTGCATTTCGTCACCTATAAATATTTTAGTGCACGAATATGTATATTTTCATAGCTCTGAGTATTTCTATGTATAATACGTTATATTTGTGTTTACATAAAAAAAGAGAAATATCCGTATTAACATAAAAAACTTGTGAAATCGTAAAAAAGTAATGGTTAGTTTTGATGTAGATAGCGCTGTATAATTTATCCTAGAATAATAATAATATTTTATCACCAGGTTTACTTCCACCCGGGCTATGATCCCAAGAGTCTACAAAACAACTTGGCGGTTATAAGACTGCGGAGACATTTAGCATTCACGTATCACAGGATTCCGAAAATAATCAGAATTAATGACCTGCCTACTACTGTTCCTCCCACTTCTGAAGTTTTACTACTAGGATGGGGGGTCACAAAGGTAAATTCATCCCGTATCTATTAATATACCGAGCCGCGCTATAAACGAGACTAGAAGCCGCTGTAGCTGCTATACCAACTATACTATGAGAGTGGGACCGCACATTGACCTTTGTTATTTATGACACAAACAATCAAACTTCAATGTCGCTTAGCTTCCATAAATAAACTCTGTCCAAAACTTCTGAGTGGCTGGAACATTTGTGGTTAAACTATCTTATTAACAGATATCAAATAATCGTCACAAACTAGGAATATTTCATATTTAACCTGCACTATCAGTGGTAACTCCACTATTAGTTCAACATACAAGCTATTAAAAATATATTGAAACCCTAAAGGTCCTTGATACATTTTGTGTAAACTCAACAACCGTCAGCCGTCTGTTTTCAATCGTAATGCGAACGAAATCTTATTTCGTGTATTTGTTACAGTTGGCACAGAAATTAAATTACGAGCCAATATTTTTACAAAAAAAATATTTACCGGTCTACCCAAATACATTTTGTAAAGAAGTATACGGAAAGTAAGTAGTAATCAAAAAATACTAATTTTAGTAGGTAAAAAATCCAAATGTAGGCATTAGGAGGGCAAACACCAATTAAAATAACTAGAAAGTGTACGTATTGTCGGGTAAAACGGCAGACGGGAGAATATACGGCATCCGGGCGTATAAAGCCTGGCTATAATATGTCAACTTACCAAGGCTGTGTTATTTAAAATTTGTTGCTGAAATATTTTGCGAGAAATGACAAATTTTATATTAGTTGTTTTTAATTAGAAGTGTAAAATAAAGTGCTTGTAATCCAAATATTGCTAGTATTCGATAAAAGTCGTCTGTCTCCTATATTATTTTATATTAGTATATATAATTTACTATATGTACACACATCAAAAAAGTCTCATTTACAAAAACTGCATGATATTAATCCTTTTTGCTCTCGGAAACATATATTATACTGGCTGATTTTTAAAAATATAAACTTTTCGATTGTTTTGGTTTTTTCCCGATTTCATGTGTTTTCGTTGCTTGATAAATTTGGTATTTATCTCACTTTTATCATTTAGAGATATACAATTTTTTTTTAATTTAGTGGTGAGTAATTTTTTATGTGATCGAGCGAGACCATTTGACTGCTGATGAAATGCAGATAGCTGTAGGAATGCTACAAGCGGGAAGAAATCAGTCCCAGGTATCTCGGCATTTTTAATACAGGGGATAGTGCTGAGCAGCACCCAAGACGTGGAAGGAGTACAACTGTTCGACAGGACCATTACACACAACTGGCTGCAAGACGCCAGCCGATGTTAACCGCCCGGGAGATACGTTTAAATCTTGCTGTTAACGATTAAAGAAATAGGCTGCATAGAGACTACGGCCTACGAGCACGACGCCCAATTAGGTGCCCACCTATACGCCATGGGATTCGCGCCCGTCGAAACTAATGGTATAGAGAACACTTGACATGGACCCAGGAGCCATGGGATAAAGTTTTATTTTGCGATGAGTTTCGGTTTGAATTTAGGCCTAATACGAGAAGGGTAAGGTAATATGAACGCTGAAACTTCCGTTGAATATGTCCTTGGGCCTTATATTCACCCATTTGCACAAAGTCTTGGCTCAGATTTCACGCTGATGCATGATAATGCGCGTTCACACAGAGTTTGGAGAACCAGAGAGTACTTGGCAATGGAAAACATTAAAATATTGCCATGGCCTGCACAATCGCCAGACCTCAATCCCATCAAGTACGCATGGGACATGCTTCAGAGATGTGTTTTAGAGAACCTGGAAGGAGTGTCGATAACTCAACAACTGAAAGTCTTGTTAAAATGATTCTTGATTCAATGAAAAATCGTTGCCGACAAGTTTTAAACAACAGAGGCGGTCACACTTTATATTGATTTACCAAATAATAAAAAAGTCGTTATTTAATTTTGTAAAACAATGAAAAGTTTAGTTATTACTTTATTTTATACTACGTAAGTTACGGTACACATGTTAATTATTGTGATTAAATGAACAATTGACTGAAGGATTTTGTTACTTTAGTCACTAGTGCATCAAATAATACTTAGTTATTATGTTATTATTTATTTATTTATAAAAGAAATATAAATATATTACAATCGTAAGAATCGTTGAAAGTTCAAAACATAAAAAGATTTATATATACATATTCCCTCTGCCCGTCAGTAAGTAAGTGTGGGTGTGTAGGTGTTCACCAACGGAAGCTGCAACGTTTTTCCAATATGGATGCACTACAGAATTAGCCCACGCTTTGAATCACTCTATACTACGCCGACTGAACGCTGAACTCAAGGACGGCTTAGTTCAACAACTCAAGGACGGCTTAGTTCAACAACTCAAGGACGGCTTAGTTCAACAAGCTAATTCGGTTTGTTCCCTTTAAATAGACAATTTCGAAAAATTACTAACACCATTGCTTCTCAAACCTCTCGTGATACATAATTAGACATTGGCGACCCAGTACGAAGTTTCAATGCTTAATGTCTTAATTGAAAAAAAAAATGTATATATTTGTAGTAATGCCACGCCGTATGCGACTATCGAAGTAGAATAGAATTTTTGTGAGGTTATTATTGTGATGATAGTAGACTATTATAAATTGAAACTAGCTTTGATTAATTAGCATTTAGTTGTATCTAATATTTAAATCTATTCGCATAGAATAGGTTTAAATATTAGATACAATTAAATCAATGTCTTAAAAAGAAGATTTTTTTGTTAGCTGTACATTTTATGTCATTTGAGTGCAAAGAAATAAATAATCAGGCTTTTTTTATTTTTTTAAATCTGCAAATAGTTAATTAGGTTATATTTAAAATACCCTGCTTTTTTTCAGCAATCTCTATGCTCTCGCATTCAGATGTCATTATAGTATAATAATTGTACAGTTTTACATAGTGCTTGAAACATAATGCCAAAATTGCTCATCAGCTCTCCGTGACAGTCTACTTGTGGGACTTTTAGCAGGTTCAAGACAAGGGATATTATAAATACTTTTTAATACCCGTTATACACGAGTACGTCAATCCACGGCTAGAACATTACGTATTTTCCCACTTAACAAGTTTGTTTCAGGAGTTTCATTACCGAAAAAATGTTTTGTGCCGGAACAATCACTACAGGAGAAGGCGCTTGTGATGTAAGTTATGAGTTAGGATAATTAATTTAGAAATGTAATTTACCATTATGTAAAGTCATGGCGTACTATCGTTAAACATATTTATTTTTCAATGTTATTTCTATGTAGAAGATAGCTTTTGCCCGCGGCTTCGCTTCCTTCTATGTTGATTTCGTCTTGCCGGACGACCGTCTAAAAGTTATTCTTCTATCCCTCGGGAGCAGTACGTTTTTTTACGATGAACAAACAATAGATAGATAGATAGATAGAATATTCTTTATTGTACACCGTTAAATAAAATTAATTGGAACAGATCATGGCTTAAAAATAGAGTACAATGGGCGGTCTTATCGCTAATAGCGATCTCTACCAAACAACCTTTAGATGGAGATAATTATAGAAGTATTAAAGAAAAGCAATAGTTGATGGCGTACTATATAGAAAATACAAACAAGTATTTACACGTATTAATATATATATATATATATACATATACATATATACACATATACATATATACACATATACACATATACATATATACACATATACATATATACATACATACACATACACATACATACATACATATACACATACATATATACACACACACAGACATATATACTTAAATAATCCAGCTATTCAGTAGAGATTACATAGTAAAATCTAAAGTAATTTTGATCTTAAGTGTGAAATGGAATAAAAATAAAGAATAATATAAAGGTATTACAGTGATAGATAATGTTGCTTGACCATATTTTTAAAGGCTCTAAAGGTTCCAGCTTGCCGTATTTGTACTGGTAATGCATTCCACAAACGAACAGCCAGAACCATAAAAAAATATATCAAAAAAAGTTGTTGAATGCACCGGCACCTCTAATATCAGACTTTCCGATGATCTTAGGCATTTCGTATTGGTACCATGAAGGAACTCAAATCGTCCTTTTAAGTAGGAAGGTGTATGAGGGTTAAACAGTATGCTGTATAGCAAAGAGAGAACATGTCCTTAATTGTAACCCTGACGACGTGTATGGGAAGTTTCATAATGATTGGCGTAAAAAACAATCAATTTGCATTTATAATAACTAGCTGTTGCCCACGACTTCGTTTGTGTGGAAATTTTGGTAAAATCTATTCCACGGGAACCGTTTTTTTTTTTCATTGAGCCGTTTTTTGCGTGAAAGACTAACATACACTCATCCCATCCATCCATTCATCTATCTATTCATCCATCCTCACAAACTTTCGCCTTTATAATATTAGTAAGATTCGTCAGGATATGAGATGTGGATGTCATTTCAATAGCCGTATTACTTGTAACTTTCCAGGCTATCTACTTAAGAAAACGGTAATTAAGCACTGGCAACATTGCGTAATCACTTCGCCATTTACATAATGCTCTTATTTGTGCAGCACGACGCAGGAGGTCCCGCAATATTCGCTGGTCGTCTAGTAGGTATCATCTCATTCGGTCCGGCAGTCTGCGGATTTACGAATGCACCTACGGTTTTCACTTTAATTGGAGCTTTTTCTGATTGGATCG
This sequence comes from Callimorpha dominula, assembly GCA_949752705.1. NCBI lineage: Eukaryota > Metazoa > Arthropoda > Insecta > Lepidoptera > Erebidae > Callimorpha > Callimorpha dominula. The sequence continues at coordinate 5,691,069 of OX457010.1, read as the reverse complement.
AAACTGTTAATGAAACTGTATGTATTTTGATATGTTTAAACGTTTTTTTAATTAATAAGATATAAATTGAAAGTAGAGATGTGTAACTAGGGATTGCAATCCCAGACCAATTTCAATCCGCCCAGATCCAGCCGGTACCTTTACCAATCTGACCGGATTCGGCTGGACACGACTGGATCCGACCGGATTGAAATTGGCATATCACAACATTTTTTTGGTTGGTAGCAATATGAAATCATAAATTTTATAAAAAATACCGTTTAGACAAACAATCAACTTTTTCTTCCTCATCAACTAATCAACGGTGAAAATCTAGTATCCAATGTAATTATTTAAATTTAACAGTTCGTATTAGTAATATTAAAGTCTTTCTAGAGTTCATGCATGACGCCAGTAAAAATTATTCAAAAGTAACTTATATTACTTAAATGTAACTTAGTCAACAATGATCACCTTAGACCACAATGATTATGTTACTGTTACTTTAATGACATTAAATAATATTTTTGTTATTATCATTTTAAATTGTAACAAACAAATGTTACTCGTATCGTTTGCCAATCGACTTCTTAAACAGTTACAAATATAACCAGCGGTTAAAAAGACGTTTTCAGCTTCTAGTCTCAGTTGTGGACTTGCAATCTAATTTGGGGTACCTAAGGTTGGGCACGTGCAGGGTGCGGTAGTTACTGCACAAGTAACAATGCGCGGAAATCCTTCCAAAAGTTAGCATAGCATTGAACCGGATCCGGTAAAATGGTATCGGATCCGGTTGACGTCTAATGATGCCGGATTGCAATCTTTAGATGAAACAGATAGGAAAGTTTCTAATTTCATGATTATGGTGTATTGAGGTAGGTTGTCATTTATTGGAAGATAATCCTTTAAAAAAAGCCCTCCTAAATCATCCAGATCACAGCTAATAAATTCGTAAACCTATTCGGCCTAAATGTACCTTCTATCCGGTGGGATCCCCGATGTGCAGCAAATATCCGGCCAGATACCAGATTTTAAATTTGGAGACTTTATTTAAGCCGTATGTAATGTACTCGCCATATTCTTATTTACAACAAAATTGATAGTACTTGTAATAGTAATAGGACAAATTATGGTAAATGAATACCAATTTCTCCGCTAATCCGCTCTGCAAATATATCTTCCGCTGTATACACTGCTGTAGGGTACATCTTTCATAAAATTCCGAAAAACGTGGTTAAGTTTACCATGACTTGACAATGTTCGGCTGGATTTTCGGCAGCCGTATATCCGGCTATCCAGGTTCGAGGTTTGCCGGATGTTCGTTATCCGACTAAACATGTATCCGTTTTATCTCTAAATGTAATAAATTAGGAATATTAAAGGCCAATTTGCAAATGAGATAGAAATTTTGGCATAAGGAATTATATCACAGCGACCTGAGATTTGTGAAGTTATTATTATTATTTTTATTAAGTTATAATTTAAAAACATACAAATGACGGTACTTTTGTACCTGAACGAATTTTTATCATATTTGGAGCTAAATGTAGAATAAAACATGATTCGGTCAGCACGAATTGTAACAATATTCACATTAAGGCAGATTTAAATACATTTTTGTGTATAATAATTATTGAAAGTTACCTATTTTCTTGTAATTTAATGTATTTTCAGATGCCTAATTACTACCGAGCTAAACGACCGAGCACTAGCTCAACACAGTCTCCACTAGAAAATTATTTCGTTACCTGGAAAGCTGCAAAGTTGAAAAGTGCCAAAAAGGCACAAGCAGCAACTAAATTAGAACCAATACCTGTGCTCATGAAAGCAACCCCTGAAGTCCCTCTATTAGAAACTCCTGAACCTACAGAAACTCCTGAACCTACAGAACCGACTGATACTCATGAACCTACTGACAATGTTGAACCTCCTGAAGTACCAGAGCCTACAACAACTGAAACAGCTATCACAGATCCCTCACTATCGCCTCCATTGTTGAGAATGGAAGATTCTGATGGGGGATGGAGTATTGAAAATCGTAAATAAAGTCTTGTCGATATTCTAATGTTTTATTCGAATGATTTAACAAAGCTAACATTTTTCTCGAAGTAAGTAGCCAAGTCCAAATAAGTATGGTTACTGTGGTACTGTACTGTGTGGTTGAAAGCTTCCTTTTGAGGGTATCTGCAGCTTCTTTCTTAATTCTTATTTTTTTTTCATCTAAAATATGTATTTTTGGCACTGTATTTAACACAGGTCTCGTGTTAGCATTCGAAACATAGCTGTTAATTTACGAATTCCTTATAAAATGCGCAGCGATAGCGACGCAACGCGTGGTCCACTGGAATCCGAGACGAGACTGACTTGAGTGCCATCCATCAGGCGTATTGGTAAATTCTCATCCCTAAATAGCCAATCAAAATGAGTTAAAATATTTAACTAGATGGCGTGACCATGACCATACTCCCCGGCTAAGTCCGTAGGAGTTTCAAAAGAGTAGTGCGAAATAATTCGAGTAATAATTGCCAAATCTAATCTTAGTCTGGCTGTTTTGAGTATTTTCGTTGGCCCACCCAAAGGTCTGACTGCGGTAGAGGACCAGTTGGAGTCGTGGAGCTCCCTAAGATGTGGTTAAATTCGGTGGTTAACGAACTTGTCTAGTCTACTGGGTGTCGTGACTAGTCAAATCAAAACTGGAATGGTTTTTTCATGTCAAGATCACCTACATGGCGTAGGCGTCCAGGGAGATCTTGCACATTTTAAGTTTATGTAGCCTTAGATCCTTTAAGTTTGTTTCGGCGTTTCTTCTCAAGGCTAGACATAGGAAATGCCAGCACTATCTTAATATGCAGAACTAATAAACATGTAAAAGTGTCTGATAAGATCTATTACAATCAATCAAAATTAGGCAAATATTCGTGCAGCTCCCATCTTTCATTCAAAAATCGTCACAACAGTATAAGATTTACCTATATTATATCTATTAGGTATTGGGATCAGACGGCCGAGTGTGATATGTGTAAAGTTATTATTATTATTTTATATTTGAAAATTTCGTGTCATATTGTTCGCGATGAACTCCTAAACTAATGAACCGACTTAATGAAATTTTGCACGTGTGCAGTTTGTTTCAACTTGAGAGATAGGATAACTATCCTATCTCTCAAGTTACGCCTGAAACCATTTGCCACCTGAAACAGTGTGCAAATGAGCGGTGCGAGGATATCTATACTAATATTATAAAGAGGAAAGATTTGTATGTAAGTGTGTTTGTAACAAATTGACTCAAAAAGTCCTGGACCGATTGCGATGAAACTTGGTATGTAGATAACTGGAGACCTGGATAACGCGTAGGCTACTTTTTATCCCGACATTCGAACGGGATCGGGACTTACGCGTGTGAAACCGCGAGGCGCTGCTAGTGTAGAATAAACATCGACCTCTAACAAACACCGACTAGCACACATCCTTTGCTTGTTTTATGTGTATAAAAACCTCGCTCCGCTAAGCCGTTTCTACAAGAGCTGCGCTGAGCGAGGCTAGGTAAATGAAGCAATTCTATTGGTTCTTAACAAACACATCCCTCCCTACGCATCCTCGCACATCTCTGTGGAAACGCAGTCTTAAGCGCCATTTTATGTGCATAAAGTGTAAATTAAAAAATAAAACAAGGGAAGTATAATGAAGAAAATAATATTAATATAGTGTTACTTTAGACACTGGAACGATGCTGTAAGTAGGTCGTCGAACGACGTAGGCCATTCCATAACAAGAGGGATAAATATTTACTGGGATTGACGAATTACGCGATAGGGTGTTACATTGTACAATGCATTAGTGTAACTTTTTGACCTAAATTAATAAAGATATTTATCATTTTGAATTTAATGCTAAATAATTATACTTCAAAACTGACATTTTACTTTGGTCTTAACGTTTGGAAAATATAAATTAGATTTCTACAAAACAGATCTTTATTCAGTTACAAGACAAACATTTTAGAGCTATTTAAGGCAGCCTTAAGATTTAAAGTGATCTTGCCGTGTTTGTCACGCTACCTTATATTTGTTAGTTCATTTATAAATAAATTTAAATAAAATGTAAATGAAGTTATATAACAAGGTTTGTAAACGAAAACCTGTTGGCCTGTTAAATGCGGACGTGATTTTCTACATAAGTTTTCACCTAATTCTGGAGACAGAAGACCCGATTTTGGCAAAGGCTAGATGTTTTCCACGGCTCCAAAAACCATAAATATGATATATTGATTTTCTTACTCAAAACACCTTCTTTCTGTCCGTCTCGGGACATTAGGATGACAAGTTCAGTACAGTGGACAGTCTATTTGGTGTACTAAAACAGTGCTGCTTTTTTCTGGTGTTGAATAGGGTCACCACAGCTTCGTAGATATAATTGGCAACACACAAGTGACAGCACTCGTGATGCAAGTGTTTGTAAGCACCGTCAACCGCATACCAACAGGCAAGCTGTATGCCTGTTTTGCCTACTTAGTAGTAAGTAAACTTAATGTTTACCATCTTTTTAAATAAAAATTTCTAAACTAATGAATCTATCTATGAATTCTCCTGCCGATTATTATAATAATATCAGCGTACAATTAATTTATATATTGTTCCCTAGATGGCGTTGTACACAATTATGTGTCGGTGTTATTAAGATTTTGTACAAGGGAATAAAACCTGGCCTACAAAACTCGTAGGTGAGATCCCATGCGATATTGTAATACGTGTTATTCAATAGAATAAAACTGTGTTAAATTCAGTGGTTCGTGTTAATTTACCCTACACCCCTAAGTAGACCTTTTTAAGCGGACTAGTAGTCCAACAAATACAATAATAACATTTCGTTTAATTTTTCACCAAAACCGAAATACAATAAAAATTAATATTAAGCTACAACAAGATTTGACAATTTCGATTGTGGATCGCTAGTGCCCGAGATAGGTATAAAAACCTTGTGTTACAGTACACCAGGTCCCCACTCGGCTACCAACTTGACATTTCAAAATACCTTATTTAAGTGGTTACAATATTATTATGAAAGAAAATTACAATAACTAAAAGAAAAAAGGAACAAACGATAGCAGTAATTAATGAAACATTACCAAAGAGGGTGTGTGTACGTGTGTGTGTGAGCACGCGTGTGTGTGTGTGGGTTTTGAGAGATTAATTAAATTATTGAAGATTTTTGTGTCGTGAACAACCCGGAAGCGACCCGGAAGGAAAAAGAACGAAAAATAAGCCCCTCTATGAGGCAACAACGCTACCCTTAAGGGTTTAAAAAAGGATTAATGTAAAAACTTTAATTTTTATATAATTTCACCTACGTGCCTGCATATATATGTGCATACCTAGGTATGTATGTTGTCTTGTTCAGTATTCATTTAATATTGCATCTAAAGCGCATTTAATAATCTTAATTTGATTACCTACAAAACTACATAAAATTAAGTTTTATGACTAGTTTTAAAGAGTTCATGGTCGCTCCGTTGTGAACATTACAGCGTTTAGGCAAGAATGAGACTGACCACAGAAGGTTAAGCGTTATCACCATGAAAAATTAGAAACATCCTTTTCAATGAAACGATTACCATTTGCAGCTGTTTTCCGCCTTTGTAATAACTAGAGGTAGAAAGAACATATTAATTAAGTTGTTCTTGAACGTAATTGTTTATACACCCTTTAACATTAGCTTTCGCAATCAAGTCAATGAAAAACTAACATATTATTTGTCTTAATCTAATACTTTACAATTTTAAGGACTATACCAGCTCTTTTTAACTTTCTGGGAAATTAGATATGTATCTGAAAATTCCGTTAACCATTTACATCTTAGTAAAATAGATTGTTCCTCAAAGGACTGTATATATTATGATTTAGTTTTTAAGTAAAATAAAATAAATAATTACGATTATTTTTATGTGCATCCTTAAACTGTTGGATTAGTATGCAGTTGATGCAATACGTTACGAATTGAAACTTCCGCCTAATACCCTACCTACTTAAATTCACCATTAACCACCGTAAAAGTTGAACTTGTAACCACGTTGCTAATAAGTATAAAAATTAATCTTCGGAATGTAAATAAGGGTCTGTTGAATGTAGTACCTAGTAGGTAAAGTCTTAAGGCATCATACGATTAAAGCGATCATCCCATATTGTTATCAATCACTCTACATCTGTAATTATCTAAAGACAACCTTCGCTCGCGCATAAAGATTTTTAGCGAATAGTTATTCGACACTTATTAAGGTACACGTACAAACGATGGTGGGCTCGTATTACTGTATAAATTAGTTTGGTTTTATGAAATCTGTTTACTCGTATTGCGCGGAGGCCCGGGACCATAAGGGGTAGATTCCGTGAAGGAATACCATTGTTCATCAGTATTGATATACAACTACCAATGCACACGAAAAGTTGTTTTTATTGATGCATTCGAACCTAAAAGTATAACGAACCAAACAGTATACTATCTCTACCAGCAGGTCTGGCGAAGGAGACATTGGTTCAACTCTATGTGAAAAGTGGTTTTGGGTAGATCAAGTTTTAGGTTTTAGGAAGAAAACTTTTGAAGTGATAACTTCTTATGGGAGGGTAAACCGCTTCGTTACGTAACGCATTACGGTGCCAGTCTGTCTGGCACCGTGGCGTTTAAGTTATCACTTCTGTCGGGCGTCCAGAGACGCACACGCTTTTTCTTATACTTTCCTATTTAGAAAATCTCTCAAAAAAGGTAGAAAACTCTTTAAGAGCCGCTTCCATAAAAAAAATATCTTTTTAGCGTAAGCAGCTGATTAAAAAACAAATAAAGTGTGAACGCATACAATAAATAATTTTACAGTTAAACAGTTAACTAGTATTATTTCGGAAGGAAAACTGTTTGTTCGCAAAGTACAAGATTGCTTGGAAAATACACTGCTTTCTCGCCAATGTGTTCAAGATTGGCGAGAAAGAAGATATTGTACAAAAAAAAAACAATTAAATAATGTAGATTGGTAGTTTCATCAAAACCGAAAGAAATTTAGTAAATGTTCTTAAAATTTCAACCGGTGTCCAAACGCACGTCGCACTTTCAGCCATTGTCTACAATATTACACGCACGGGTTTATTATACAACAGTGGTGTTTGTGTGTCAGGTAGCACAATACAACAATTAATCATTGGCATTTGTAATATGATCTTGCAAAATACTTGGTAGATATCCGATGATATCAACATCAGTCAAAATGTTTGGCATTGTATCTATGAACTTTAATATTGTTTTATAAACTACATGTTGATTAACTTTTACTAGTTCCGGTTAAAGTGGCGAGGTACTTGATTAAATTGGCAAAGAACTGGTCATCGTGAATGTCATTCGGAATTGACGTCCTTTTTTGTATGGAAACCTCTTGTTATTATCAACGACGAGTTTTGAGTTAAGAGTTATTGGTTTAGCACGTTAAAGTAGAACTCGTCTCGATAAGTTCTGAGTGACCAAGGTCCTTAATGAAGATTATCACCAACTTTTAATTTTTAACTTACAATACACTATATTAAAAAGTAAAAATACTGTATTTTTATACGTTCAATACATTCAGAGTTATTCAAATTATTTGTTAGGCGTGGAACGCTGGATCGCGCCAAGCCAGCTGCTGTGACTTCACTGTACAACAGTCGCTCAGAGCGCGCCCTGCTCCTGACCTGCTTGTATTAACTCTGGTTCAAAACTTGTTAAGAATGTCGAATCCACAAACTAGAAAAACAATGGACCCGAAAATTTGTTTTATTGATTCATTCGAACCTAAAAAGAACCAAAAAAGTCGTAGTTCTTAATTAGGTACCGAAGACACGCATTTTTCAAGGGAATTATACTCAATGTTCAACTTAATGATAGTGGGACCAATAGTAGAAAACATGAAATTCCTGCGTTAACTCGAAATTGCGTGCATGTGTGCGTACGTGCGTACGTGCATGCGTGCGTTCATCCGTGCGTGTGTGAACCCAAAAAAAAACCAAAAAAAATATTATTTTGGCTTTTAGTACTCTTATAAAGACCCCTCATATTATTGTTTTAATTTCAGACATCGGCCAGTTACATTTTTATTATATTTATAGATTACTGAAAGGCGAAGAACATCTTACAAATAAACATTTCCATTAATCAGGTTAATTCTTTAGCATCAAATAATGTGACAGCTGAAGCTCAAATTCCAAAATCCCACTAATATTATAAATGTGAAAGTTTAGATGTATGGATGGATGGATGGATGGATGTTTGTTACTCTTTCACGCCAAAACTACTAAACCGATTGCGATGAAACTTGGTATGTAGATAGCTGTATTAACATATAGGCTACTTTTTATCCCAATATTCCCACGGGATCGGGACTTGCGCGGGTGAAACCGCGGGGCGCTGCTAGTAAAAAATATATTTTGGGTACAGTTTCTTATCTCCTAGAAGTATTAATCTGCTTAATATAAACGAATTTCAGAACCTCACCTTTTTCGCTACCCGCGTCACGTGGAATGCCTCAAATATCAAATTCACTTAGAAATCCACTTACCATAATTTTAAATTCATATGTAGGTATATATAAATAAGGCAACGGCGTAGACATTAAAATAATCCTAATTTAAAACAGCTGTGACACAACATTTTAACCCCTATTCCACACCCATTCTTAGATATTCTTTATCTAAGATATTCTTTCTTCTTATTCAAAAAAAAAAGTAGAATGTTGCTATTTGACTACGAACTACTCTAGCGCAAGACTTGAATTCATATGCTTATGTAAACTTTTATAGGAAAAAAATGGAAACGACATTAGTCCAAAAGTATTTTCTATCAGTAAAAGTTTGTACCTTATAATATAGATGTACTTGTTTTTAAAAATCATATTTTTTCCCACCTTCTGACGTTAGAATTTTTTGGTATTTTTATTATTAAAATGATTTATACCAAAAACCTGCTCTACAAACTTGAAATGTCTAGTTTAAGTGGTTTCGTGCTGTCGCGTCTCGTTCGCGTCGGTACACGTACAAGTTTATAATAATAAATAATAATAATGCAGTATATCTTTCTTAGAATAAAATAAAAGAAAATATTAGTACAAATAGAATTCCCTCATATATTCTTCACGACTGACTGACTGACTTAGTCTGACTGACTACTTCTGACAATCCAAAAATACCTTTAATTGGTTCAATTGAAATAAATGATTTTGATTTTATTTGATATAACTATATCCAGATGTAGAAATGACTACGCTTCACTAGGTGTTGGAGTCACAAAGAAAAGCAAATACTCTACTAATGTTACTCATAAAACGTTTGTACGAAGTTATTTAACGATTTACACATTCAATGGTTTAGAGATTTACTTCATAAGGATATACAAATAATTGACTGATAGTCACAATAGATTTCGTAACCAAATATATTTACAATAAAAAGGTTGAACGGTTTGTAAGAGAATGTTGAGTTTATTCATTTAATCGTACGCAATTTCTTCAGTGACAGAGTTTCCGCGATAATGTACACTTATATTTTAACTAGCTTTTGCGCGCAGTTACACTCACGTATTGTTACATCAACAGTGGAATTTAACATTAAATATATTTCAACGTAGAAGAAGTGTATTTTAACTAATGAAAATAGTCAAAATCCCCTGGATTTCATCAGCAATATCTTAAATAGACAAGTGTAATGGTTTCTTTGAAGTTTCATCGAAGCGAGTGAAGATGAAGATGCTTTTAGGTCATCTTTTACGTTACAACTATTATAAATGCGAAACTTTGGATGTATATGTATGATATATATTATATATATATATCATACATATATATGATTATTATTATTATAATAATAATAATAATCATTTATTTACTATAATATAGATATGTACAAGTTTCGTAGATGTTGAATATATTTCGGCTTAGACTGCTGTTTAGTATATTTGTACAATTATGTGTTAAACCCTGAAATCCAAGCTAGGTGGTGACCTGTATTTTGGAGATCAGTGTTCTGCTGTAGACTGATAAAATAAAAACGGGGTTACTATAATAAGTTAAGCAAAAATAAAGCAGAAATAAAGATTCATTTTATTCACAGATTCAGTTTATCCAGTAAAAAAAATTAATGAATTTTGTCCACGCACTATCACTATTCGTAGTGGTAATGAATGCAATTATAAATAAGCGCAGTGAAGATCTATATTTTTTTAATAACCTATACTGTCCTTGTATATAAAAAAAGCGTTTATTACACTACTTGCGCTGTAGACTAGTTACAGTCGAAGTCTATGTAATATATTTGGAGGAAAAATGTACTATCTAATATAGTTATGTTTCTTAACGCATAAGTCGTTACTATCAGAACTATAAATATTAATCAAATTAAGTTTTCTCTTTATTAAAATTATTTAAAAAGAATGTAAATTCATACACAAGAAAAATGTATATTTAAAAATATAACAAAACAATAGGTATAATACGAAATTGTGCATTGTAATAGCTAGTTAATATAACTTGATGAATACAACACTTATCTTAGAACAGTGTTCATCAATCTTCACAAAAAATGAATTCCGGTCAAAATATACATTTTACGACCACCAGAATTTTCAAACAACTAAGTACTGTATAAGTGTGAGTAATTCACACTTATACAGTACTTAGTTGCTTGTGCAATTAAACTGTAAATATGTCATTGCCAAACAGTCTGAGCTTTTATACCTACCTAGAGCCATTTAAAAATCACCTCTGAAGCTTCACCCAAAGTTCATGTCATTGTTTCGGGCGCCCATAAATCCATTGCATCCAATATGTGTGACGTCAGAGCGTGCACGCTTGCAACTAAAAGGCTATATAAACACTTTCACTGTGCGAGCGCGCGAGTCGCGGGATGACACCGCGGTTACACGCATGCGCACTCTGACCCCCGTAAGCGCGACTAACGGACATTGTATATTTGAATTTAGAATTTGTGTGTGTGAGACGTGGTGGCTTGATTTTCTTGTATAAAGGTGAGTACTTGTGAAAATTATTAACAAACATTCTAACAACTATTTATGTATAACATTTTGTGAAATTTGTTTAGTCTATATTATTTAGAACAATATAGTATTATATTTAGTATAATTTGGTCTACGAGTAAATACACATATAAAAATGTGTTAAGATAAAATTAAAGATATATTTTTTTGATATAATCAACTTTCAATAAAAAAAGCTTGTCAGGGTTTAATTTTCATGTACAAGATGCTCCACAACAGAGTCAAATTAATAATAGTATTCACTTTAATAATTTAAATGTGTAAATATAGAATATAAAGCAATAAATACAATATATTTTGTAGTATCTCAAATGCGCGCCAATCAAAAGACATCAACGAGCTATCGCGCACTGACATCCAATAGAACGTATCCTCAACGTACAGTGCGTTTGAAATCAATCAAAGGCTTCTACATATTTTTCAAAAATCTATTAACTCGTGTTAATCAGTGTAAAAAGCTGACTTTATTAATTTTTTTACTAGATGAACAAACGCATTGTCGATGAACCGTATTACTAATTAATAAAATTTATCAGTAGAAGATGCTCTAATTTACCCATTAAAGAACGTAGAGGTTTATCTATCTCCATCTGGAAGATAGTCGCTGCTTTAAAGAATTGTACCTACATATACAAATATAAACAAGGGAAAACCGTAATTGCCCTAACTGTAAAGTAACCTTGGAATTTCTGTGACTGAAACGTTGGGCGTAGGTATATAATATATTTCAAAGCTTTATCTATGGATTTAACATTAATGATTTTATTATTGAGATTTATTATATAATTATAAGTTTTACGAGATCACTTTAGTTTGTGGATACTGAAGATATAAAAAAAATAAACCATCAGGTAAATGGTATGTTGTTAATTGTTTTTTTCTTAAAGAATATCAATTAATTACTAGTGGATATTAGTGTATGTAGGGTCTATAACTTAATTACAATATTTTGATGGATTTTAAAATCGTGTACGCGAATAAATTGAGTGCATTATATTATGTGTTAACGCGCACGACCTTTATGAAAATATTGATGCGTCGATAGATCGTGTGATGAATACTAAAATAAATTTGTACTAATAATAAATAAATAAATAATAATATAATAATATATAATAATAATATAATAATAATATAATAATAAATAATATAATAATAATAATAATAAATAAATTTATCTAAAATAAATACTAAATAAATTTGTACGTTCTCTAATAACAAATAGCTAGTAAAGATGCGTTTGTCAAACACATCAAAAGTGCATTAAGGTTATTTTATTTTAGATATTGTACATTGTGTACCATCATTACTATGTAATTTATTCAAGATATACATATGTATCTATAACACACACATACACATACGTGTATCTGTAATATAATACTTACATATCTATCGTGTGTGAGTGAGCTATCTTTAAAATTTAAACTTTAAATTTGTGACCTTCTTTATTTTATTAATTTGTGAAAAACAGGATAAAATAGAGAGAAAAAAATGCATATATCAAGGAATAGCATAATCTGTCGTTAACTGCATTGACTTTCTTAAATTTTCTAGTTACGTTGTTATTATGAAGTCAATTTCCTGTAATATTCAAGCTTTAAGCCTTCCTTAAATATTACTGATAATCGTTATATCATATACATATACCTAACATGTATATTAATGGAAAATAGAAAATTGTATAACTATTTTAAAGTTATTTGGAAATTACACAATAATATACCTTACCTTTATACGTACTCGCATTGATTTTATTTGACCATTGGTTATTATTGCATATATAAAAAAGACTCTCAGGTGGTTCCATTATTTATACGAGTATACCAATAATTCATCATTAATACATAATACTATACTTTCTAGAATTAGTAGACTCTTCTAGGTACTAGACCTTAGTTATGCTTAAAACTTTTTTAACTGTAACGTGACTGTGCCTGCAGTGTTCAAGCGATGTAAAACCAAAAACGGGTATTAATTACATATTATTATTTCATAGTAAGGCTATCCACGTGAGATTTTAAATAACCTTCTCGCGAGTAGTTTGTCTAAACCTATTGAGCTATCTCGGTTCTACGTGGGAATAAACAAACTCGCACACTATACTTGTCTTATACATAATAATGAATGAATAATCTCCATTAACACTAGAAAACTAATTTTAACAAAATTATTAAATTTTACATTGTCCTAATATTGTACATATTAGGAATGTATGATCTGGTTTGCATTAGTATTGCCGGATTTATAATGGCTAAACGTTATTTTAATAAACTGACTATTGGTCTGACTAGAGGCTGGTGACAGCGTAACCTAACCTAAAAATAGTTTACGTTTAAATTAAAACGGACCGTCAACAACAGTGAGTAATTAACCGAAACAAACGTTTTCTTAGCATATATCTACTTCAAAAGTTATTTATTACAAGTAATTATTAAAAGCTTGTCATTATTGCGATTATATTCCCACTGTTTTGAAAATCAATTCTTTTACTTTTTAAAACAATCCACATTTTCAGCTTATGAAAATCTGATCTTATCAGAAATAATTTCTTGATATTTGCAACTCCTAGTTTCTTTAGAAAAACTGGAATTAACACAAATAGGTGTGTGTTGGTGAGTTAATTTAGAAGGTTCTCTGGTGGAAAGCTGTGAAGGTCAAGCCCTGGGCTTAGACCGGTTGAAGAGCTTGACAAATTTCTATTTATAAACATAATACATACATGTTCTATTCTTCCATAATTTAACAATAAAAATGTATAATATAATACGATTAATTTTGCAGTATTTAAATTCAACAATCTAAGGAGGTTTTATTCTGGTTTTTTATTATTCGTATCATCAAGAAAACCGTGTTTTATTTTATTATGCTTATATTGCCATTTTGAAACCTTCTTTGTTGAAAAATATATTAGAAATAATCCTGTTACACAAAATGTTACAAAGTAAGTGGCAACTCAAAAGCCGTCCATCTCCATTAGCTTAAAATACTCGTATCATCTAGTTTGACGATATTTATCAGTAAACTGGATAATATTTCATCACACCTTCTTTATTATTTAGATAGAATAATGAAAAAACAGGGTAATTAAGATACGATTTTCATATTGTTTCGACAAAAGATTAGCTTATCCTCCAGCCAAGGTTGAAGTTTTAGGCCAAATGAGATAAATTTTTAACAAGGCATTGTAACACTACTATATTACATATACATTAGTCATTTAGGACGACTTGGACAGTTAAAAATTACAATTCTTTTTAGGATTTGTGTCAAAGAGGCCAAGAACATCTGAATGTAGAATCTCTAAATCTGATGCCACTAGTGACCTGTATTTTCTAGTTACTTGGCTATGCATACAACAGTCTTCATTAAATGTCGGAGATCTGAGATATGCCTGAAGCTATGCAACAATGGTCCGGCCTCTTGGTGTGCGTATCGGCTACTAGCGGCTTATCGTCACTACGTCAACAGTTTACTTACCGATTACATTTTATTACCAGTTCAAACATTAGTTTCATTGTATTGTATATTGAGATCATGTAAACTCGATTACAAATACATTGTATTGATAAATGTGAAATGAAATGAAGTGATAATCAGTCGATAACTGGTTTATACACTACAACATTTCTTTCTTTTTTGTGTTAAAATAATGTTTTAAAAAAGTGGGTCAACATAATAAATTATATATCCAACCACTTACCTTCATTGAAAATATTTAAAGGTTGAATAATGGTTTCGTTAACGTAACTATTACGAAACGATAGACATGGATTTTATACAAAATTTTAATTTAATCACGCTGTTATGAATGTGATGTTATCCGAAACTAAGAATTATTGGTTTCTATGTGTAGTAAAGTAACTGGGACAATAAAAAATAGGATAATTGCAACCTATTTTGTCAATAGTGTTCGGTGATGCGGTAACTTGTAGGTATAGGTCTTAACAATGGGCCATGGAGCCGTACAATGTATCGGTTGGCGGGAGCTTGGGGCAACTGACATAATGATGACAGTACAGTGCCTCATTTGTCGTTTGAGACTATTTAAACATTTAAATGTGATTTGCTAAGACTTCAACTGCATAACATTAATTGTATTTGCAAGATAACATTGGCAGTTTTATTGCTTTTACTATAATAGACGGTTTCAGCTCGATGCACTTATTACAGTATTAATCTCTTTAAAAAAAAAAATATATATGTATGAACGTTTGTATGTCCGCGATTTCCTTAAAAAGTAATGTACCAATTTCCATCATTGTTGTTTCATTAACGTATTTTATATATTTACGGGAAGATTTTAGTATATAATACATTAGGTAATTGTTAGTTCTTTTTTTCAATCAATTTCGTTGAATTCGGTTTATTTTTGTTAAAAATTAAATTTTCTTAAACAAAGATGATAATGAAATACATAATCATTAAAAAACTAAATATATGAAAGTAATTAAACAAATAGTACTTACAGTGCGAATGAGAGAGACTGGCATGGAACCTGCGAAAAATGAAACAAAGACTTTATTTGTGACTATAATGTTGTGAATGTCAATGTTAACTGCTTTTTTATATTTGCTATTAGGTTTGCTACGTAATAAGTAGAACTTCTAACATAATAGCTGACAAAACAATGATAAATTAGTCTAAATAATTGCAGAAACTCATAAAAACGACATGCAAACCATAAGTCTACCTACTTCAAAAGTTTCGATGTATATTGTATGAAATAGACACACTATAATTTTAGTCACATTTCATGAAATTATACATTATACGTATTTATAGATAATTAATGAGACATATAAGTAAAGATGTATAGTTACGTAAACTGTGTTACCCACTCCTAAATTAATATTTTTGGTGTCAATCCGAATTGTCATCAGTATCACATATAAATACACGTGCATGCTAAAAAAGTTTCAATAGAATACCAGGATTTTCACTGACTTTTACTGGTTACATTTACATTTTATCTGGTTAAAAATATATTCTTTGGTTAGCTAGACGGGTTTTCTTTAATAGGTTAGTCGTTATGGTGTATTTATACCTAGGGAATTAAAATACAGTTATTTTAGCCGTAAATGCTTACACACTAATATTTTTCTTATTATCAGATCACAGCTTTTCAAGTCAAAGCTAACTAAGTAAATAATAAATGCATATAATTACTTATGTTTGGATTGCGTTAGATACTTTTCGATGAGGTTGTACTGGTCGTGGTCACAAGCTGACTATATATTACATGAATCTTGTTAGGTATAATTTATGCATGACAACAGTGCCGAAACAGAAGCTTATTTCTCTACTTCGAATTGATAGTCTCCCCCTCCCCTCCCCAATATCATGTACTACAGATGTTACCGGTTAAACTACAGATTTTAATATTATATTTTTGTATTCCCCCTCAGTAGTTACGATTGTTTTTATGCATCTTTATGTGTACATAATGTCTATTCGTATCGGTGGCTGGGTATAGGTGATTAAGGCCCCGTTCCGTAGACAGAGAATACAAGTCTACGCCACGTTCACATGACGGGCGTTGAACGCACGTTTAGCAAACGCGCGTTGACGCGTGTCAACCAGAACACACCTTTTGTTCAAGTCGTTCATGTTAACGCCCGCTTTGAGATCATTTGGTTTGCCGTACATTCATTCACACGTGCGTGCGTGCGTTTTCAACGCGACAACACGTGAATTTAATAAAACGATTCGGCCATTTAAATAAATGTCCGTATTCCATTTTTCATACAGCATGAGGTCGGTGACACTCCATTTCATACATTTCACCCACTTTAATTTGCATAAAATAAAAATGTTAAATACAAGAAATTAACCCGAAGTTCAATGCCCGACATCTGAACGTGGCCATTAAGTATCATTTACGTAGGTACATTTACGAAAAAACATCATGTACATTTATCTGTGTTCTAGAACCCATAATACACAATTCAATGGCGGTTTATTATTAATAAACAAGTAATATCGTAATTTAATTTAAGAAAACAAAATGTTTTGGAAAATTAAAAAAGAATTAAACAAAAATGTCAAATAAAAAATAATACAATACAAAAATTTAACAATAGTACCTTAATACATTTGTTTCAGAATATCATTTAATGTCTACCTTATAAATGTGTTACATTGTATTTTGGCGCAGTTTGTCGACATAACTCGGAAACTAATTACTTCCTATGATATTGAATTCATACAAAGCTCTTCTCATTAAATGATAATATTATGCAAGTTACTTTTGAGCTCTGCGTATTTAAAATAACTTCCCATACATTTACCTCTGATGAACACAGATCCCTAGCGATGGTTGTCAGATAACAGCCACAAGGCAATATTGCAAGTCAGAAGTTAGAAATTTCACACGTGTTTATTCTTCATAATATAATAATTTTTTACTAATATTTTAGATCGGTATTTATACATTTTTATTGTAAGCGAGTCAGGGCGCAGTGAAGGCGTCGTAATTTTTCAATTACTAGCTTCTGCCAGCGACTTCACTCGCGTAAAAGTTGTTTTTCTACCACTCGGAAACATACCTTTTTTCTGGGTAAAAGGTATCTTATGTTCTTATCTATGCCCCTGAAAACGCGTATGCAAAAATTTATGATGATCGGTTCAGTAGCTGAGGCGTGAAAGCGTAACAAATAAACAAACTTATTTTCGTATTTATAATATTAGTCAGCGTAGTTGGGATAGTCAACTATATATTTAATTATATACCAAATTAAGTAAGATTGCGTGTCCTAATTTTATTTAATTTGCTCTTTAATAAGGTATTTAATAAAGGTCTATATGACCAGCTTTAGACATCCTATTATTTATTATATATATATATTTACATATATTTTATTACCAAGTTGAAAGCTTAAACTTAAGCTAGTTTAACCAATATGTACTATATACTAAGTCAAATAACGTAAGGATTCGTAAGCCATATAAAACTTCCTGAACTTGTGTACAGTAGATCAAACTTGTCCAAAATAATCACAGGGTTCAATGTGAATTTCGAAGAGTCCATGTTCGGACACGTCCCGAAGCCGTCAATTAGATTCTCAAAATAGCAATCCCTAATTCCAGCCGTCACATAAATCACAAAAAAAAACTAAGTCTAAGACGGTCGGTCATCGAAGTAATGTCAGAGGTCGAGCAGCGGAGCGAAAGTGGAGACGTTACGTGTCGATTACGTAACGTTATCGTACCGCTGACACACCGCTACTTTGATTACGAAGCGATAGACAGGTTACTGGGTAATATGGTAATTCACGCATTTACCCCCGTGTCAAAGTCAAACAATGAGATCGTAATTGTATTTGTTTGGTAATCAACGATTGTGAAATACATATTTGAAAGTTAGAGGAGTTAACTGATTTATGTTGTTTATACTGCAGAATTAATAAGGGGTAGGTAGGAATACTAGAAACTAGTCGACATGATTCATAAGGATATAAAAGCTCAAATCGTTACCGATATGATGCTAAAGTTACGTAGACTAGTGCTACAATTATACATATTTCATATTCATGCATGGCAATGTTTAGTACATTCATAAATTAGGTACATTGCTACTGGTGTGTGTAACCAAAGTAGGATTACAACTTCGTTTAAGTCATTTTGTCGTATTTTGCGGTTAATTGTTATACACCAATGTAAATGTATGTAAATACCACAAATAACAAATACAAGTACACTAAAATTTACTACATATCCTACGTAACTGCACAATGTGGGTAAGTGTGGCGGGAGACGCGCGCACGCCTTCCGTGAGAAACGCCCACATCAGAACAATGATAGATAAATTTCGACCGACTTACCAATTGTAAGTAAATCAGTAGATTATGAATACAAAACCGTTTGCTTTGTAAAGGTAACGGAAAAAATATCATAAATCGCAAATTCTGTTAAACGCAGAATAGATTTTTTATATATTATACAGGATGTTAGTGAAACGCTCCCGAAGACGAAGACGATAGTACTAATGGTACCTTTGATGATAGGTTAGAAAAAAAATTTATCCTGATGAAATAAACTATCTTTTTACAGTTTTTTATTAGCATTTTTCATACTCCATCATGTTAGTACAGGTAAATGAAACGATAATTGCATAAAAAATAAATCAAAAACAGCAGACGCGGGCGTCGACCTTTCTTCGCGTCTTTTGACACGATGCTATTTTACCGATAGAATACTCTACTCAGGATTCCCTGAGGCTTAGGATATAACACAAAAAAACGGGTTAAATTGCTTTAGAATTATGTAAGTGATATTTAAATCTGTAACACTCATTACATAAAATTCTATGTACATACATTACACTATAGTTACTGCTGCTTTACAGTATATATACCTTGCGTTTAAAATATAAGTAATTATTGTTTTAATCTTTTTGAGATTTTTTATAAGCTTCTAAGCATAATAAATATAGTTCACGTATACTATTGAATTGTCAATAAAATATACAAACAAGCATACTTTAGTAAGACAACCATTATTACAGAATGCTGCCGACTTATGTAGGCATAGGCAGTAACACCCGGGGTCACGCCATCATATTTTGTAATACTCAACTTTAATCTTTACACAAGAACTGAGACCATCTAATTGATTTTTAAAGAAAACGTGACATCTTTTTTAAGTCAACTGACTGTTCAAAAAGGTCGTTACTGTAGAAATCTGTTCTAGTAATTCTATAATGCTTTTAAATAATTAATAATGATACTAAGGACTTACACGACTCGCTTGACATTAACGTTTAAATGCTCCTAATATGGACACATCGAAGGTTGTTTTAATTTATTATTCCCATCTAAGCGCTATCAAAAAAAACCCGATTTATCATTGATGGTAACTAAACTATCTATTATTATCCGCCTGTGTCCATTTAAAAAAAATCCAATATAATACTCCTTTTAAATCTTTTTTTTTTTTAAGACAACTCCTGCATTAGGAATTACTCCTGTGTTGCGAGGGACTTTACAAACATACAAACAACGGACACAAAGAATACCCAGACTGGGGTAGGAATCGAACCCACGACCTATGGCATAGCAGTCAGGGTCACTAACCACTAGGCCAACAGGCCAGTCAATACAGTCAACATCTTTTAGCATTCTATAACGAAAATATATCTGATCATAAATTTCAGGCGATAATCTCTTATCTTATATTAAGAATAATTATGCGTGCACTTTGATTTTTCCGTATCATCAACACAAACGAAACCTTACAAATTGTAAATCTAAATTTTAAACGCCATAAAGCACCACTTCCGCTGTTTGAAAAAGGCCTCGCCCGTTATTAGTTAGCATAGGTAATATTGAATATTAAAAAAACAAAATAATAATAGAAAATGAATGGAATATGTTTATAGTTTTAATATGTACATTCAATTTCCTTATTAAGACATCCATATTTAAATGTTGGGAATCATCACATACGGTGCTATTGCCTGGTGGCAGAGAACGGAACTATGCAATCATGCATGTAAAAAGTGGCAGGATTGTGGAATCTGACGGGATGGGACTCTCAGATTCCACACACCTTAGATGTCTTTTCGCCAACAAAACTTACAAGTATCTAGGTATGTCACAGTCGTTAGGGTTAAATAAATTGTCTATGAAGCAATCGTTACAGAAGCGCTTCTTTGGCCGCCTGAAAAAAGTATTTAAAAGTCTTTTGACAGGTGGTAACAAGGTGCGGGCCTATAATGATTGGGTCATATCAGTTCTAACCTACTCCTTTGGCATACTTAGATGGACTCTAACTGAACTAGATGCCCTG
This sequence comes from Callimorpha dominula, assembly GCA_949752705.1. Taxonomy (NCBI): domain Eukaryota; kingdom Metazoa; phylum Arthropoda; class Insecta; order Lepidoptera; family Erebidae; genus Callimorpha; species Callimorpha dominula. Next base: position 5,670,243 of record OX457010.1, on the reverse strand, counting down.
GATAGAAGAGTTCGTACACTACTTACCGCGTACCAAATGCACCATCCGCGTTCATCGGTCATGAGATTGTATATCCCGCGGAAATGTGGGGGTCGTGGTTTTTTAAATGCCAAGACCCTCCATAACCGCGAGGTATGCAACCTTAGAGATTACTTCCTCTCCGTTGACCTGGATGTGTATCGGGATGCGGTGGCAGTTGACAACGGACTCACTTCGCTTGCTCTAGAAAAAGAGAACTGGTGCAAACCAGCAGTACTTAGTATTACAGATCGCAAGGAGATATGGAAGAGTGAGGAGGTTTCTGTCTCTGGAACCCTAACCACCGGTAGCTTGGTCCCTGTACCCGATACCGGTGGGACACTATTTTTTATATTTTTAAATGTATTTGTATTTTTTTTATATTGTAAATGTATTTAAAAATGTAGTTTATATGTATATTAAATAAATAAAGAGAATAATAATAATAATAACTCCACACATCTCACACATGGCCGTCTGATCCCAAACTAGGCAGAGCCTGTACTATGGTAACTAGATAAACGTGATGCTGATAAACATACTTATATATTTCTAAATACATACATATTATAGATAAATTACACCCAGACACAGAACAAATTATCGTGCTCATCACACAATTATTTGTCCTGGGTGGAATTCGAACCCACGCCGCGACTGCGGTCATGTCAAAAGGTATAAAGGAGTACAACATCCGAATACTGTCAGACAGTAAGGCCATTTTAAGGGCCCTGGAGGGCAACACTATTAACTCCGGTCTCATTTATGAACGCCACCAGACGCTAGAGCGTTTAGCCTCTGCCAATGGGGTAATTCTGCAATGGATCAGAGGGCATAGTAATTCATTAGGGAACGACGCCGTCGATGAGCTGGCAAGGAAGGGACCCGCAACGTCAGTGGCAGGCCCAACTATACTACTGCCACTTCCCTTTAATCAACTTCGCTCATGGGTAAGGCCAACGCACTCGTGAAGCGAACAACGGCCGTTGGGCCGACACGCCGGGCTGTAGGCAGTCTAAACTGGTGCTGACGGAGGTCTCACCACGTTTAACTTGCAGACTGCTCAGTCTTAACCGACTCGACATCAGAATAGTTGTAGGAAACATTACGGGCCACTTAGCCCTAAACCGGCACTTATTCACCATCAGTGCGACAGACAGTCCTCTATGCAGAGGATGTCTCGACGCGGAGGAAACGGCCTCAAACGTTATCCTGGAGTGCGAGGGAGTGGCCACACAACGGGCAAGTATCCTCGCGGGTGCGAGATCGCTCCTAGAAGCCTGCGAACGCCCCAGGAGGCTTCTGTGCTTCTGGAAGGAGCTAGGCTGGCTGAACTAGTCAGCCTATCTGAACGAATAATGGACCATCTATGAGTCTAAATGTGGAAACAGAGCCCTACACCAGTACCAATACCAAAAAAATGCTGGGAATCGAACATATAAATGGTATGAATGCTTACTTTATACGAGATTGCAAAGAAAACATTTTAATTTATTTAAATATTAGCCGTCCCCGCAGATACACCTGCGTTTATAGTCACTGTTCCGCTCCTATTGGTCGTAGCGTGATATTATATACCCTATAGCCTTCCTTGATAAATGGGATATCCAACACTCAATGAATTTTTCAATTCAAACCAGTGATTCCTGAGATTAGCGCCATCAAACAAACAAACCCTTCAGTATAGTACTAAATACAATCAATAATACAATCCTCGTGTATAAAATTGAAATACATGCAATTAAATAATTTAGAGACATAATATACACTGATTACTAATAATAGTGGCAGCTTACAACTTTAGACTAAAAATAGTTTGAATTTATAAATTACTGATGCATGCAAACTTATTTAAAAGACGTTCATTAATACTATATCAAGTTTTAAAATTATTAACGGCAATTTGAAAAATGGAAATTAGATCACCAACGTCCTATTAATTTAATTTTGATCGCAGAATATATGAATATAATTAAATGTTTTTATAAAACGTATCATCTGTGTAACCTTGAAGAACCTTCAGAAGTCAGAAAATCTTGATAAATTTAGTTTTCGACGTACATCATTTGCCGCCGTTACTAACCTTTAGGTTCTTTAGTCAGTCAGAATTGTATACTGTTTCCATATTTGGTTGTGTGTGAAATTATTAACTAGAGAGTGAGTGACTCTGTGTACGCATACTTATAATGTTAATTTCTGGCAGATTCTGTTGCCTTGGTCTCCTTGTCTGATGGAAGACCAAGTACTTAATCCAACCAACACTTAATCGTGTCTTCACCCAAACCTCTACTTAGGCGATGTTCTCAGTCTCATACAGGTGATGCTCAGGCAGGATGAGACTATGCAGGCTAACCTCAAAGTTATTATAGTCCTACTTTAATTCCTTCCGTTGGGCATTAGGTCCTGGTCTGCTCTTCTATAAAGGTGATAATATAGTTTCCGTCATCTTTAAACATATTAGTAGTTTGCAGATGACGTATTTAAAACGACAAAGTCCGAACCACAAAATAATGCAATTCTACAATGTGCAAGTGACTGCTATTGCCAGCCCATGTGATTAATTCGTAATAAACACTATATTATTTTCCGTCTTAAAGCCCCTATGTAAAGTATTGAGGAACTTATTTCCTCTCAGCTGTACAAAATTATTCTATATTCATAGCCTAGAATAGTAGGTAGCCCTAGAATGCTGAACCGAGTCGATATTCCTTGAGTTAGGGTACAAGCACAGGCGGGCAGGCGCTAGGAGGGTTCCGGATGTCTTAATAAAAGCTGTTCCCGGATCCCTCCTATTTAAGGCGCAGTACGGCACACCGTGTGGTTTTAGTCGGTTCGATTCCGACACACCGCCCCACCGAAAACCCCGGTGGGGTGACGGCCCGAGGGGGTTTCCACACGCACAAACCAAAGGTTGACTGGAAGAAAATGCCCACTGCATTAAGTCTAATTTATACAATGTATTTGCAGAAAATATTAATAAATAAATAACCCGAGCAAAGATTTTCTTGTATTGAGATACTCGCTGATCTTTATAATTATACACACGTTATTATATGTCTAAAATTCAAATTAAGTCAAACAAATTATTCACATTAAAACATTCATAAAGATTTAGAAAGCATAAGAAAATATATTCGGGATCTGTAAGCATAAATAACGCGTTGAAACTAAGTGTATTCGATATGCCAACTTGTTTAGAAGACTAAACTAAAATGATAGTCAAATGTTGTGAGCTCATGGATATTACGTATCGTGTTATACGTCACACCAATTCACGACCTTATCATTATATTAATACGTGAAAAGAATTCTTTGTACCAATTTTAAGAAAATTTCTCGAATGTAGTAACGCGAATTTTTGAATATTTACAGTTTATATATAGAAGAAGCGCGGAAAGCTAAAGTTTTTAAACATTTTTTTTTTTGAAGTGAAAACTTCTTTAGGCACGTTGTGCACAAAAAGCAGTGAACTCGCACCGTTACGCTAAAAATACATATAAAGATCCACTAGAGAGCGCTAATCCAAATTTGGAGTTCTGTCAACTTCTTATTAATTAATTAATCTTTCAGTTATATTTTTACTTCTGACGTGCAGTCCTACGACTGACAGTTTTTTTATTAAAAAGACAAGTTCCGCATTATTACTCCTGTGTCGCGGGGGACTTTACGAACATACAAACAACGGACACAAAGAACACCCAGACTCGGGTGGGAATCGAACCCACGACCTATGGCGTAGCAGTCAGGGTCACTAACCACTAGGCCAACAGGCCAGTCAACAATATTATGTCTTACAAATTTAAAAATTACGTAAAAATGGCTTAATGAAATTACACGCGTCAAGTATATATGATCTTCTCTCTCTCTCATCCATCTATGATGGAAATTAAGTCCATACGATGACAGCTTAAGTTATAATATATTTGCGATTGAAAAGCCATGGTCGAAATTCGACCGCCAGGCGATCTATAGTTGAGTATAAATATGCAACACAACTAATGGTAAATATAACACCAAGTATTTACGATGTAGAAAATATAATATAAATAAAATTAACTGTACCTAATGGGTTTTAGAGGAATGTTGTGGAAAATTAGAACAAACAAATATGCAATATAATAAATTACAACACGTGATGACATTATGTTAGCTAACCGATGAGGTACGACTTAGCGTAAGTAATTACGGATAATAACAAATTTTGAACGAACTATTGAAACATACATACCTACATAAAACTTATAATTTGTTAATTGACCGTTCGGGAGTAGTTGCAAAATCTTATATGATTCTCTTACGTGCAATACTTTGGTTTGGATGAATCGTGAGAAATATTTTGATTTATTAAACACGCACGCGTCGACGGACCTTGACTTTTTAACCATTGTAATTTATGCAAATGCTGTGATTTAAAGTGTATACTAATTGGTGTACTATATTAGAAAACAGTAGACATGAAATAAGCAGAAGCCTCCAGATTTGTAAAACTTGAAACTTGTTATTTCAAGCTGAAATAAATAAAACATATAATATAGCTTAAATAGTATAATGCGCTTCCATACACATAATATATTGAATATTTACTCTTTAATTCTTATTTTAATTAATAATGGTGCCGATTCTATTGTACACTCGACTAAACTAAAACCTGACTTAATTTCTTCATATGAAATCAACCTAGTGTTCTTCGTTATAAGGTCTATTTGTTACTAGCATCTATTTCTCAGCGCCGCTAAATTTCACTGAAACCTGTCAATGTATACTCAACTTTATTTCTACGCATCGAGAGTCTTCATTTATTCAAACGCTGTATAATTGCCGTATAAAAACTTGTTCAAAACGAACAAGGATGACGTGTTTTTAATCTACACCTACGAAGACGCTTACTAAAAACACAGAGCAAAAGAGATGGCATTCAACGGATAGCGGCTCTCGCTACGTGGTATTAAAGTTTATTTAAGCGTATCAGACTTTAGTCGACAATTAATTTGCTTATTTCGATAGCGACATATGTTACCTACTTGTTTCAATTTGAAATAAGACCTTGTTTCTAAGTATACAAGGTTTACTTCTTATATGAAGAAAATTTAGTGAATTTTAATTTAGCGAGTGTAGTAACAGAATTGGGGCCAATATCCTACAAATCATACATGCGTCATCCCGCTAATATAATAAATGTGAAAGTTTGGATGGATGGATGGATGGATGGATGGATGGTTTGTAACTCTTTCACGCAAAAACCACTGAACCGGATGAAACTTGGTATGTCGATAGCTGGAGACCTGGATTAACGCATAGGCTACTTTTTATCCCGATATTTCCACGAGATCGGGACGTACGCGGATAGAACCGCGTGGCACTGCTAGTTGCAAATAAATAAGACATGGTTTGATATGAATATTCATGACAAGTAAAAAATAATGTATATGACACAAACTAAATTAATTATTCAACATATTTTCCTAAAATTTTAATTGTTTAACAAAATAACAGTTGTCTCTTGTTACACATTTACTGAGCATGCACTGGGGAAACTGTATTTTTGTCCGTGTATTGAATGCTTGCAAAATCAGTTAATTCGTAATAGATTACTAACTTTTGCTCGCGGCTACGCTTGAGGAAAAGTTATTTTTCTACCCTGTGTCCCACTCTGTACTCCTGACAATGCGTATGGAAATTTTAATGATGATCGGTTGAGTGCTTAGGGTGTAAAAGCTTAACAAACAAACAAACTCCCTTTAACTTTTAAAATATTAATTAGGATTTTAAAAATATGTAATACAAACTCACTCGATAGTAATTAAGTACCTAAATAACCTTAATAATTCACGCTGGATATATAAATAAATTATTTGAAAATTTGAACCAAAAACATATCAGCTACATGTACATTGTGTTACATAATTTCCGAACGGTCAAAAGTAACTTCCGTTTGTAACACAAACCGTGCATTACGTTTGTAGCACAGGTCCTCTCTTCATCTATAGGTAATTGTAAAACTTACTTATGAGAAACCATTTTAAAAAATCGGCAAAATTTATGTTAATTACATGCAGACTGACAATTAGCTTTTACAAAGATATATTTTCCAAATACTATTTACGGGTATTATTATATAAGAATTAGTGTGAATATTCAGACATTTTTCTTCTTTCAGAGTGTATAAATTGTGAGATTCGTTTTATTATCGCAGTTTAAATCCGAACTGTCTACCGAAAAGCATACACAGGATAAATTTAGTTCTCTTTTATGGCTTCTTCAAATTATAGAAATTTATTTTATTTTATAAAATATTGCGTTAGGTAGGTATATCATAAGTAATCATAACTGTAAGAACAGTATTTACATAAGTAATGTATGTAATATGTTAACCTAAATATAGTACCTACACATAAATTTATATTAATCTGAATAAAAGTGAAAATAACAATTTTCAAGATCATAACACTTAAATTCTAATTCATCAAACTTTTTACACGCATATCCAAAATTTACATACCAATTAAATAATTATTTCCCGGTGCTAGGTCAACGAAAGTGTAAATTCTTACAATTATGTTAGCGGAGGTTGCGCACACACTTATGAGGACAAACATCTCAGAGCGCACGGGCCGTCATAACACGCACCGGCCACCTGTGAATAGATTCGTCATACTCACAAAGCGAAAGTGGATAATGTTCGTTTACTTATCTTGTCTTTATCTATCACTCTTTGTCTACAACACGGTGATCAGTGGTAACACTTTAAATAAGTTAACCTATTAATCGTTACGTCTGTTTCAAAATCGAATATGTAATTAGGTAGGTATATGCAAATGTTTCTGTATTTTGAAGAAAAGTTTTTATAATAATTAACCATCAAAGTCTAGTTTATTCAACGTAAGACATTAGAAGTTGTGTTGTAATGGCATTGTTATCTTTTAATTACATTTTTTAATAATTGTATTCACTTAATTATAATTAGTCAGAGTCTCATAAGATTTAATCGAGATTTTGTACTAGAAGTTTGACTAGAGTTTTTATATTAATGAAAAGCTTTGTACACTTTGGAGCTAGTTGCGAAATAAAAATGATGAGGTCAAAGTCAAAATAATAACTGTACGAGTGAACGTACCTCATCAATGTCGGTGACCCAAGTGTTACAAGATGATTCTCGTAAGGAACCGAAAATACTTACCAATAGCTGCGCTCCGCGATTTCACCCGTGTAATACCCGATCCCGTGGTAATATCATGATAAAAAGTGGCCTGTGTTAATCTAGGTCTCCAGCTTTCTATCTACATAACAAGTTTCATCGCAATCGGTTCAGTAGTTTTTGCGTGAAAGATAACAAACATCCATACATCCGTACATCCTCACATACTTTCACGTTTATAATGTATGATGATAAGAACTGAACTAATCAGTTTTATAGATGATTTTTTATATGATAATATATAAAGGAGCATCAACAATATACATCATACATATATACACTTTGCATTTTTGATATACTTATTTCGTATTCACATCAAAGAGTTAGTTGTATTGAAGTTGTACGAGTATGTCCGTGAATTGAGTCTACCATAAGTCTCCTACGATATTGACAGTGGAAGTATTTAAGTAAAAACCTATGTGTAAGTGTTGTAATTAATTTAATCCAGGGATCGCTTGCTTCAATTGCAATCGCAAATTGCAATGCAAAGACGATCGCATTACTAATACATATGTTTATTATGAACCTTACAATTTTATTGTTGTATAAACTACACTCAAAAACGCGTTTCGTACTAATACATAAAACAGTTAATGTAAATTTGTAATTTTCACACAAAAATCGCGTTCATTAACCAAATTATTTGAATGGTACATTATTGAGTAACATTGTTGTGCAATTAAAAACGAACTATGTTCGTATTACAAATATTAAACTTATGTATGAAAATGTATGACTACATTTATTTTTTCTCATATTAGCTAATGATCGTTAAGATCAATTTTATTTTTATGGTGCCATAGTGTTTTCATGTTTTTGTTTAATAAGTACTTGGGCCTTTTTGTGCAGCCTTTAAGTAGGACTTGCATTAAGGAATCCACGGTTCCTTAAAATTATATGTACTTTATATTTAAGAATGTATACATGTACATATTATTTTTGTTAATGTCATGCTGATATACGGCTGGTAGAACGAAAACCCACCCTTTCGGAATGTTTACCAACTCACAACAGGCCTTGGCCTCGAAGCTATGGAAAATATAAATCTGGTCGTACTTGCGGTATCATGTCGACCTTCATATAGCTGTTACCAATTATATGGATGTTTCCAACCAGTGTGACAAGTTTTTTTTCATACAGTCATCAGTTTTTGTTTTCAAATATCAATACATAATAGTACTTGTAATATCTAGGGACGTTGTGTTTACTAGTGTCGTGGTAAAAATAACGTATTACGTACCTTTTGTCTTCGTAAAGCAATAAACTAGGAACAATACTATTATTAGTTAGATTGTAGGTCTTCAATGTGGCGTGGCTCGAGGCGGCTGTAACACTAAAAACAGTTATTTGAAGTCTTGCAAATTTCATAGCTACGGCATGCGGTTACAATGCTCATTGTTAATAACAATAACTTTACGAACGTAAGGGTTTTACGCAACTGAACGTGCCTAGACTGAGACATCATAATAAGGATGAAGTGATCAATCATTAATCCTCGACAGCCTGGTTTGTATTGATACGTCGTAATAATTAAAAGCTGGCTTTAACGGGCATTATGCGTGCTCATATCGGATCGATGCCTCCTTATAATATTTATCCTTAGTCTCCAATGCTGTCACAAAAACAAAAGAATCAAAGTATGATTTGTATTTTTCTTTTAAAAGCTGAGGATGACATTAGTTACTGATGGTAGTTGCCTCCACAAATCAAGTATTACCCTACAAAAGCAGATAGTTCTAATTAACATACTTTGATTGTTTACCTGTATATAATTAAAGTACATTCTGTTTTAGAGACTCGGGACACTTTTAGATATTAAAATAACCATGTAATACCCGTCCACTGCTAAAATATTTAATATAATAGATATGTATTGCGACTAGATGTAACTTTAGACGACATGAAAATAATATTGTCTACTTGTACTACTGCAAAATTAAATTCAACTGGATTGCCGCCGGGAGGGAGATACTTTATTAACATTTAAACTGTTTTGTATAAAACTACTTTTTATCTGTGTAATATTAACTCGTTAATATAATGTCCTATCCGGCGTTGTTGCTAAGCTGCTGTGACTAAGTAATTTGTAATAAAAAAATATTGTAACTATAAATTGAGATAAAAATATCCTATCTCTTAAGTTGGACCAAACTGCACACAGTGTGCAAAATTTTATTAAAATCGGTTCATTACTTTAGGAGTTCATCGCGAACCAACAAAGTCAAACGATATTTTATATGTATAGATTTTCGAGACAAGCAACAGATCCGACTCATCTATTTCATTAAATAGATGAGTCGGATCTGTTGCTTGTCTATATATGTAGATCGAATCTATAGACATTTCTATAGATTCGATCTACATATATAGATCATTTATCTATCTTGTGCGACTACAAACACACCATATACGTTTAACAGAAATTAAAAGTTGTTCGTTCCTCTTTAATAAATTAGAAAAAGTCTGTCTGTAGACAAGAGTCAAGCCCGCGACCGCTACAGGTACTTGTCCTTACCCTACCCCTTGGCATGGCAAGGTAAGGGAGATAAGGAAATGTATATACTTGGCAGAGTGACCTACCTAAGCAGCGGTTTAGTATCTTCACTTTTCGGTGTAGGTTTAAGGATGTCCACAGCAATCAATGCCATCTATTGATAGAATGAGATCGATCGATGTAGTCGGCCGGCGAAAACGTGTATATAATTATCGATCGAGCTTGATGCATTTCATTCCATCGTTATTACCCTACCATTGACTGAATGGTAGGGACCATTGACATGGTAAGGTAAGGAAGGAAGGAAAGAAAATGTATAGACTTGGCAGAATGACCTACCTAAAAAGCGCTTTAGTTTCTTTATTTTCGGTGTACGTAAAAGGATGCCCAAAGCAATCGATGCCATCGACCATTGATAGAATGAGATGGATCGATATAGTCGGCCGATGATACTGTTGATCGAACTTGATGCATATTATTCTAGCGTAAATCGATTGCTTCGATGAATTCCTTCAATGACACCTACTACGCAAGAAACCGCAAGAATCTTACTACCGCTATTCTATATAATCTATTTTTAAATATTATTTCCCCTCTTAGATTAGGACTTCAATCTGTGGTGTGTGGGTAGTCCACACACCACAGGTTGAAGTCTTATCTGAGAGGGGAATTTTTCCTATTTAAAATTCCAAGAAAATGTTATCACACTCTAACGTATTCTAACTTAATAATGTTTAAACATATTTCAATGCAACATTATATGCTATATACTGCAGAGGCACATAAAGTTATTAAATGGAGAGCAAAATTATGAATATCTTCATCAAATTAACTAAAAGTCAAATCATAGCAATTTGCATTCTTAAACATGAATATTTATGATGCTCAAAATAGAAAATATGGGTTTGCAGATTCACACGAAGAAGTTTGATGATATCGGAACAAATGGATAATTTTTATGGAACCTTCACCGAATATTTCACTAGGTATCTGCTATTTATAGTTTTACTCACGGAGCACATTACTACAACACACTCTGAATGATGTTAAGATAATGTTGCAAATAACGAAGACCTTTTACTGAAGTTTTAAATATCAATACATAGGCAAAAAAAAATTTATTATTTGTATTTTTAGTAATTCAATACTTTATGGAAAAGGCAGGTAAAAATTAAATATACAACAGTACATACTATTGTATGTTTAATTTTTTACCTGCACATGTAGAGATGTTCTGATGATTTTATAAGGTCAAGTCAAGTAAGTAAGTTAAGTTACGTATATTATGATATTTCCTATACTCAGTTTTATTTGTAGTTGTACATAAATTATGGTTAAACGAAAACTATAACTCTTCCATCATCATAACAATATAATCATATTCATTCATTTTTATAGAATTAATATATTTTTTGTGTTTGAAAATTCTAGATAATGTAAAACCATTATAATTCTATGCAAAAATCAGTTCATCAATATTATGTACGATTTTTAATGTTTTAGTTTTTAGGATTTCAACAACCTTGAAGCCTCGATTTAAAAAATGTGGGAAAACCTGTTTAGTAAATTTTCGTCCTCGACAGGGGGCGACACGTTCGGTGCCTTTCATGCCAGACCAAACATTTAAGTAGTGAAATGTTGGTGTATACAATAATAATGTAACATAATAACTTCACACATCTCACACACGGCCGCCTGATACCAAACTAGGCAGACATACATATTATATATAAATTACACCCAGACAAAGAACAAATGATCATGCTCTGCATTATTTGTTCTGGGTGGGAGTCGAACCCACGACCTCTGGCTTAGCAGTCAAGATCACTAACCACTAGATCAGCAGGCCAGTCCTAGTCATACAATATATGTAGTACTAACCAAAACATAACATTTTAACATATATCTATCGTTTAAAGAGTAAGATAAGCTTTACTTCTCGATTTTGTAAATATATTGTAAATGAAATAGAATTCCATAAAATATGTAAGTATAGGTATTTTTTTTAATTATACTTTTATTAAATTAAACAATATTTTACTAACATCTTGGACTTGTTTTTTTTTAATATAAATGTGGTTGATTCGGCAACCAAACTAAGAAATAACTTGTTTTTTGGCACACAACACTATTATCTCGTGTTGTCTTGCTAGCTACCACTAATAGGATGATCATTTACATAAGCTTGGATATGTTGTAACGAAGTGTGTGTATATGTTTGGGTAATTATGAGTAATATTTTTTTCTATTTTTAGATTAAACTTAGTTTATGTCTATTAATCACTAATTATAAAACAAAGTCCCCCGCCGCGTCTGCCTGTCTGTCTGTTCGTGATAAACTCAAAAACTACAGAACGGACTTTCATGCAGTTTTCACCAATAGATAGAGCGATTCATGAGGAAGGTTTAGGTATATAATTTATTAAGGTTTAGTGTAAATTGGTTGAAATATGATGATGATTATTGAAGATGCCTCTGCTACCCGTGCGAAACGGGTTGCTAGTATAATATAGAATTGAGTCCTAATTCACTTATCTACAAGTAGGAAGTACGATTACGTAAAATTTTGTTTATGAAACCATACAAAACTTGCAGTTGAACAAAAGAAATATAATGATAATTTGATTAAAAAAGTTGACTTACTCAGTTTTATTTAGATCATTATCCAAGTTATTACGGATCATTAAAGAAAAGAAACAGAAATATCTATAACACTTATGGTAAATCAAGAGGAAAGAGCAAGAACGGCTGGGCAAGAGAAATGCATTTCAAATAAATATTAAACTCCAATTTGACTGGACTCTATTTAACAGCAGAGCAGCAGAAAAATAAGCACCTAAAAGAGTCTGCGGCTATCACGCATAACAAAATGAGTCCTTATGTCACACAAGACAGATTTGTAATGAAAACATCTGTAATTTTTCCGTAAGTGTCACATTATGTACATTGAATGAAGAGACGACTCACTCTTGCGATATTAGAATAATGTCCGGCTACTTCTGACATTTTACACAATGTTTACATAAATTAATTTGTTTAACACATCAGTAGCGATAGTGCCGCAATCGTAAGCGTACTCGACACTTACAAAATTTATCTGTTGCCTTTGAACGATAGCAAATAATGTCATGTATGTACATATGTCATCATTCAGCGTTCAAAGCAAACTGCTACCGAGGACGATCCTCGGGTAATTACGAAGTACATTATTAGTACATATTCAATAAACTAATAAAATTAACACGAGAGCCTTCAAAACGGTTTGTTTAGTAAGTATTAAATTAGTATTAGGACATTCGTTTAGTACGCATCACACGTACAAGAAATTTAATTAGGCATAGCTTATTTACCAAATATAGGATCCGGATAGGCATCTGTAAAAAAACTTGAACTTAATTTGAAAAACTAACACGGCCCTTCTGCTGGTAAGTCTGCTGGAAGGTTACCTATGTTATAAACACCTTACAACACCAATGACGTCACCTGTGGCAGTTGGAAACCCTATTCACCCCTCCCCTACATTCTACATTCACCAACAAAAAAAGCATTACGGGTGTGGAGGTACAGGGCCAGACGTGTGGGTTAAAACTCGAGCGAAAATGCTAAACTTCATGTAAACGGGAATGAAGCTGTCAAAATAAATAATTAGTAAAACAAGACTAATTTATTTAAAATCACATACTTTTCATCACATACTTCTTTACAGAAAATCTGGACTCATAAAAAAAGTTTGATAAACTTCTTAAAGCTTATTCATATTCTTAATCCCTAAATTTTCCAACCTTATTTTATATATACTTTCGTCAAATTAAAATTTGACCAACCTCGAGTATAAAAAATTTAATTAAAAAATAATTATTGAAATCGGTTAACAATTTATTGGCAAAGAAATCGTGTAACAGACGAATAGGGTAGATGACTGTCAAGTCAAATCAGAATCTTTTCAATATACGCCATAACGAAAGGTTCGATTACATTATTTTACGAAATACCATAAACATAGTATACTATCGAAATAGTCAGACACAAGAATACAAATCACATCGTGCACTTTTAATCTTTTAATTGTCAAATCACAATTATAAAATAAATTAAAAACGATAAATAAAAGTGAAGGACAATTTTCACAGTATATTCAGACATTGCATTCCCTCTAAAAAAATATTTTAAACATAGGAATCTACCAAATTGAAAACCTCCTTGTTTGTAGTCGTTTAAACAGTACGTATGTAAAACTATCATACATACATATTAATAAGATAATATATAGAGTATATATATTCAATTTTTTAACAAGAAACAAGCACATTTATAAGCCAAATAGCACCTTAGTACAACGAAATATTAAAGCTATCCTATAATTAACGCCTTAAACAGTGACAGTAGCATTTTTTTTACAACTTTAGATGATTTAATATTAATATTGCTGACATGGGTATGCTCTTTTGCAAAACGCTATAAAATATATAATAATGTCGCAATCAATGAAAATTTTGCAATAATTTTTCGCTAATTTAAAATCTCCGTAACATGTTACAAAATAATGTGATGTTAACATCAAAAGTTATAAAAGAAATGAAACAGTATCGTCACTTTACAATTCAAAAATCTAGGTGAGCCTAGATGAATATTCATAAATACTTATTCCACCATATCATGGTCGAGACGCGGCAAGTTTTAAGTGATAACTAAAATGTCATCTCAACGTTTTATCTCTGTGACCTTTTAAGCGTTCGTCCATAAATAGATAAACTACATCCGCTAATTTTTGAAGGCCGATTAAAAAACAACCTTGACTTAAAGAATACTAAAATATGAAGGGTCGACTATTTTATTTATTTACAATACAAGGGGATAACAAGCAAACATTTTAAGACTATATTATGTTAATTTTTCTTATATAACTTACATATACCTATGTATGTTTAAGCTATATTATACCGCAGACGGTATGAAAGGATGGAACTACGAACGTTTTGCAACATCATAAATATCCCTATTTAAAATCACTGGAGTCACTTCTGTTTAAGCGGCGAGTCGGACTTGCGATCAAGTGGTTGCAGATTCGAACCCCATTCAGTGAACTACCGCCGTGAACCTACTCTTAACACAAGCATTTAGCTTAACTAGAGGGGTTAACAAGAATACTAGTAAAAAAAGTCTGCCACTTTTTTATGCTTACTACATTTTATTCTATAAACGACGCTTGCACTTGCACACAGTGTTATCGTGCATGGTCCTGTGATTAAACAATGTCACGTGTCATATGAACATGTCACATCGAAGCGTGACCAATTGATAATAATAAAAAAATCATCTCAAGATCCGTTTCCGTAAACCAAGGCCACGTCGAGAAAAATGTGTTGGAAAAAAAATCGGTCGTAAAATGTAACATATTATGGGACCAGTTGACAAGACTCATTTTTTATATACGCTTTGACTGTTGCACAAAATTATAAATGGTGATGTAATACGATATTTTTTTAACATATGAAGTTTTAATAAGTATAAGTATGTATTCTATGATGAAGGAGCATTGATATTTTTTAATCAGATTCAACTCTGAATATACCCCTAAAGAATTAGAATACCATTATAGTACAGATTAAAAACTTTTAAAAATTAATCAAGATCCATCTTAATAAAGTAACTGCATTAAATACATGTATAAATTGTAAATTATATAAAAGTAGGTAGGTATGTTATATTTTATGAACATGTCTAAAATCTTAAAAATTAAATGATATTAGATTATAATTGGAATAATTAATAATCTTGTATCTTTAAATTCTGACTGCATGTTTCTCTACGTTTGTATGATTACTTAAATTAATCATTTAACTCGACCAACCTTGACATGTGGTTTTATGATGAACAAGTTGTAATATTTAAAGGCTTCAAACTTATAATTTATTGTTACTTCGAAATATGTCTATCAAAGGTGATTGGTTTTATTGATAAGATCCGAAATTCGAATATTTTATACAACATAAATAAGCCTATAACTTTCCGATTAATATTTTTTATGTAGTACTCGTAGGTACATTCAACTTCAACCTATTAAAAGCTAATTTTGTTTACCTGTCTTACGTAATAACTTTTCTGCATTTGCTGTACCTATTTGACATCCACGTTGTTTACACAATTTTTGTTGCGTGTTCTTGGGTAATAGACCTATGAACAAAGTGTGTTAATAATTCAAACAAAAAGTTAAATTAAAAATAAATTTATGATTCTAGAGACACTTAGCATTAAAAATCCAACAAAACAATTTAACAAAATCATGGGTACCAACCGGAATTCATGACATAGAGATGACATAAAATAGAGCTTAGTTCACAATATTATTAAGGGGTAGAAAGTGAAATCACAGCGGAAACGATACACGAACCGATTGGACGCATCGACACGTCCGGAGATGAACAGATCTGAAACGGTCGATCACGATAGAGAAAGTATTACGACGTTTGTGGGAAATAGGTACGGCGACATCCTATTGTCAGACTGTTACATGTTTTTGCGAAACCATTTATTGGTTTACTTTTTTTGCATATTATTCAAATGATATACACATTGTGTGATTGTGTGATGGTTGCCAGTGCATGTACCGCTGCCTTTTCCGTAAGATATAGGTACATATAATATGTACAGGCGAGGGAACACTAGTTAGCTAAAATGGATCCTATAAAAAGCTACACCCTTGATATTGCAAACGTCTATGTGCTATGATGAACGCTTCTATTAACAGGAATGATGCTAATTTGCTGACTTAGGGGTCTTCTTTTCAATGCAGAGATATTTTAGAAATGGATCCCTTGAACTCTCGTGTAGATTAACATGTCTTTCAAGGCACAACAATACGTTGAGCACAAACTATTTATTAGGGCGTTTAATGAACCCTTGCTATAGGCCTTTTGACCAGCGAAGCTGCCTGTGAAACACTGATTTGCCATATACGTGTTCGTTTATCGCATAGCTGTGTGCAGGTATTAAACTATTCAATGGTACAACCTAGTTCATTTACATTCGACATTCACTGCCGAAAGGGCAGCCTTGTGTGGTGAATGGTGAGCATAACATGAAATCATTTAATCCAATCCATCTTCAACGTGAATATATTTTATGACTTTTCTCGAGTTTTGTCTACTGTCCTATATTGGTTATCAAACTATTAAGATTGAATTTAAGTCGAACATCCTACCTACAATAAAATTACCATATGCGTAGTTATTTATTTTCACACCACTAATAAGCTCATTTTCCCACAACTGTCAGTTTTCATTGCAAGATCCATTTGCATACACACTGTTTACGTACTTACATGTATTTTATGTGAGAATTATAAGCGTGATTGTCAAATATCAAATGAATATATGTAACTAAATGAAGGTGGATGTGCACCTTGAATGATTTCTATGTTTAATAGGTTCAAACCTTCAACGGTATCACTGAGTGATTTTTATTTTTTAGTACGTTAGATTTTGGAGCATTTCAATAAAATGAAATTCAGGTGGCATCAGCTTGCATCCTGTTTACCTTTCGTGTAACACTAACACTATTGTACCTGAAGATCTGACTTTTAAAAAGAGTGGCCATGAGTTTCTTTGCCAGTTTCTTCTCATAAGGCTCTACGCATTTTGGAAACTGGAAGTTATAGATCGATACAAGCAGGCAGTAGATTTTGGTGTTTTCACCTAATTTAATTCGACAATCCAGTACATGCTGTGCCGTCTGTTTGCGCCGATCTATGATTTTTAACGGTAGCTTCAATTTAACGTTCATAAATGTCACTTAGTGTCTTAATTGAATAAATGTTTTTGAATTTGAATAGCTTTAAGCATTTTTAGTTAAAGTATTTTAGGTTAGAATTTCTGTATATTTTAGGACCTTTTTTTACTGTACAATACTGAACTGTAGATATCTTGGAACGACGCAATAATGAAGGAATCTAATGCAAAGAAATCTCAATACATTAAAATTATAATAACTTGTTATTTGCAATTAAGTATTCAAGAATATCAGTGCAAATAAAGCAAGTTATTTATCTGCACTGATATTTATCTGGTGATTAAAAATAACGTTGGTAAGCACATCACTAAAGAATGGTTGGATAGATTTTTCTAAATCTGTTCCACATTCCACGTTCCAGGCCACGGTCAGATGACTGATGTTACAATAAAAACTTTCGTGTGTGGTATTCATGTAATACAAGAATGAACCCGAATTTTATAATATGATATAAGGCTTGTCGCGAAATGTTCCTGAATAAATTAAATTTGTAATTAATACATACGTTGAAGTTCGTTGAAACTCATGGAAGTATAAAAATAGTAGGATTATGTTTTTTATTAACATTAATAGACGTAGAGTGTAGCTGTTATATTTGACAAACTTATCCATGACATGGTGAACATCTTCATGGGTTTACTGTACATACATTTTGTAAACTACTACAAAAACAAAGAAGTCAATGATCTTGTCTCATCATCATATGGCATACATATGGGGATATATACATATAAGTAGGTACAAGATATAACAATCAACTTGCTTATGTTTTGTTATAAAATTTCATAACAGTTGTTCAATGGCATGTATAGACCAAGTTATATTATATCTAAAACTCAATAGCATAGTCTCGTAACGAAGATAGCTTTCCATTCTGACATTTTGATCAAACATGCAATATACCTACAGATGTGGTATCTTCTCTATGATAAATACGACACATAATCAATGCAAGGAGTGGCAACGATCTATTGTACCGATATGTTTGCTGCTAAAGGTTTTTATTGATCATTAATTGACTCATAATTCGAGTACGATATTCAATACTTGCGTTCATTATAATGTTGTGAATTGTGATGCATACATACCTTTGACATTTGACATACTCCTTTTAACCAAGGTATGTGTTTCAATCTTAAAGGTAAACGTTAATATTAATAATAGGCAACGTACACGTACACCTCAAAAGATGTTACACACTGCTTGCATAACATTCATGAGGGTGGGTAAAGTAAAAACAAAAGTTGGAGTGTAGTGTAGACTAAGAGTACTGTGTTTACAAGTCACATTGCAGCAATTGTATGTACATAATATGATTACTAATAAAATTTATATTATGATGCGGAAACATCATTAAAATAACACCGGAACAATAACATGGAGTTAAATTACGACACTGATTGTTAATGTAATGTTAATGAAATCGTGAACTATGCCTAGTGCCGTCAATGGACAATCATTTGTATGTTGCATCGTGATTCTTCGTAATTCATCTCGACCTCAGCGATGGCATTTACAGTTTTTTTTTAGTAAATCTATGAGCGAACCACTTAAATAACTTAACATTTGGCTTCGGAATGTTCCTTCTGTGGTAATATTTATTATACTGCAGCTGCTAGATTTGTGATGAGTGTGGGAATTACACTTTAGACAAATATTATTGCGACGACATGGTTTGCGAAATCATTGAATGTTAAATCATCACAAGTATTAAATGTATGATCATTGATCATGAATGTTTACTGCCTATCCACTATCGTTTTAGTGCCGTAGGTTCTCAGTAACTTAACCAATTACTTTTTACGATTATTTTATTACACTCAATTTATATGTTATTAATTTAGTAATTTCAAAAAGATGATTTTAAAACTTTGAAAAGGTGAAAAGTCAAACTTCTCGAATTTAACGTACTACGTGAAATTCAAAAATGTTTTTTTCACGTTTTCAAAGTTTTCGACAGAAAATGCAGATGAAAATTCGTTCCTCTACTTAATTGTCCTACTGACTACGAGTAAGTCGAATGTACAAATTTGTTCACTTACTTCCTATGTCGTTAGGTTTACAATCAAAATATTAAAATCATTTTAGATAAAGTTAAGATAAAATTAGAATAATTAAGTATTACTTGGTTAATAGTAATACTACCTAGTGGTAAAACTTGTCTTAGCAGATTTAGTTACAAATGCTCAAACAAGTTTTTAATTTTGCCAGAAAAACTTGAACGAAATTCTTTCTTTGCCTCAACCTTTTGACTCAAACTAAATATAATTACATAAATTCTTATAAGTTAATATCACGTCTTAGTAGAAATGTCAAGGTCGGCAAGGCTACTTTAAAAACAATACAGTCATAGACATATTTAAAGCAACACAAAATAGGGAGATATTAGCATAAAAACAGCTTTATACGCATTCATTAATAATACATTTGTAAAGGCATTTTATATAGCAAGATTAATATTGTTGAAATCTAATAAATTGTATAGTCTTCCCATTAAACTTGACCCCTCCCTTACCCGTTTCTAAAATTTTCCTTATCGTGCACTCAATAAAAATCGAAGGTGACAGAGGGCACCCCTGCTTTATTGTTGCCCTTTGTGTGTCATCCCCAATTTCTATTATTATTTGTTGGTTTTTGTACAGTTGGTAAATAATTCTCCTGTCTCTATTCCATCATTTTCGAACAACTTACAAGTTATTGCACTTTAATTTGTTTGCCTTTACTTATTTAAATCCACTCGCGTCCACTTTTCATTAAACTTGTGGGTTTGTACTCATGGATTAGATACAAGGGTCCCCACCTCACTATACTATACGGCTAAATGGTAAGGTGGTATGTCGGACTCGAACCGACTGACCGAAATCACACGGTGTTCCGACCCGTAGTCTTATTGCCAAAGAGATAAGATCCTTAGATCCAACCTACTACTATCATAACACATGCCATTTTATTTTTATTACAGAAAACAAAGAGTTTTTGTATCTTTTACAAAACTGTAATTTATTTGTTACATCAATTAAAAATAAACGGACGGGCCAAAAACTCTCAAAGCAGTTAATTTAACTACTACGCAGTCTATGCAGTCTTTTAGTATTACATTTTTTTTTTCCTACAGTAGATAATAAAATTAGTGAGGAAATTGAAAATATTAATTAACCTGAGATGATAGAATGCATAGTAATAGATAATTTTAAACTACCGTAATTAATGAACGATTCAATCATAACGTAAGTACCGACCTATTAGTACTGTCTTGAAATAGCATTTTTCTAGCTGTATTCTGTCCAAGGATGTGAGAATAAGTTTCAATACTGCTGCGCTATCAGCAGCTGAATAATCTTCAAACAGAAGTTGACTGCCATCTAAGGTTTGCGATCAAAGTAATAATAGTAAGAATAGCGAGTCTGACCCGGTTTCTTTCGCTATTCTATATACGGATGACATAAATGTTTGATGTATTTATAACAGTATATAGGTCTTGTTGTGAACTTATTGTATCTATAGCTTATTATGCTATTGCTATGTCAATAGGGTGTCACTCCCATGTGGTAGGTAAAACGACCTAATTATATCAACATCAATAAATTAGCAAGCAATAGTCTTCGATTTTGTAGTCGAAGCAGATTGTCCTAAACTTACACAATATGGCTTCTAGTTGGGAATGACAATGCAGTTGATTGGGCAACTTCCTTTCTGTTAATGCAACTGTTTTACATAGTTTTTTTGTAATCATTTAGAAATGACGGAACTTTTGTTTTTAAATCTTGGAGATCAATACTGTTATAATAAAACATAAATATTATGTCAAAATTGACAGTAAGTAACAAGTAATAATTATATTATAAAGTCAATTTAAAATAAGACTCAAATCATTTGACACTTATGTTGGTTCAAACAACAATAATATATAGAGCATGTAAGAAGAGAAATAAGAAATTGTATATATAATAATAATAATACCAAATGAGGATTATGATAGACTTTTCAGAAACCTAACATGCAATGATATGGTCCGATGGGAATATCTACTTAGAAATGAGATAGTGCAGAATGTGATCAAGTAATCATTCAGATCTCTAGCAAATTGTATTGCTCTTTTCAATTTTATTTGTATACATACTCTAATTAATTACAAAAGATTAAAAAGATCAAGAAAATTTTATAATAACATTTGAACCTAATAATAACTTTGTGGTGCCTAAAGTGCACAGTAGAATGGAGGACTACTTCTGGATGACTTTAAAATTTTAATAACATGAGTTTACGTAGCATCCAGTGCCAATCTTACCAGGAACTGATGAAAAATAATATCAGATTGAAAACAACTCATTATTCAATTTAGGTACAGGGTACAATTTTTTTGAAGTAACGGCCACCTCGAAGGTTGAATTTTAATATTTATTATAAGGACGAGACAATTAAACTTATCCTGTAATTTAAATTCATCTCTGTTCTTTGAATATTCTAATTAAAATAAGAGAGATGACTTTAGATAGATGAATGAGACCTGTTACTTAAGACATACAAATGTATAATTATGTAAATGTAATTGATGCAAAGTACAGTGTTGCTGCTTCAGCCTAACTTTTATGTAACTATATTGTGACTAGAAAAATCTGTTGCAAACCTGCAACAATTCAACTTATTTCGCAAATATTTGTAGATTTAACTGAACAGGAAAAGCTCTAAAACCTGTGACAGCTGAGATTTTATGACTTGTGAACTCATACATTGTGCAAGTTTTGCGTTTTGCAATCGCAATACAAACGAACATTTTCGTTCTCTATTAATAGACACTTATTACATGTTTTAAATACATTCTTGACTTCTTTTAGAAGTACCTGTGACTATGTACTTATGTAGTTAAACAAAATCCAGAGACTAATTTGCTTTAGAAATATAGTTTATATAATGATGTGACGTTCCACTGCACCACGAGTTCACATAAAGCCACGGCGAGTATTATACAGATTTTATCACACCACGAAGCATGTGAACTATGTTCTTTTCCACATAAAATCCTAAGTCGAGAGCAATTGTACAAAAACGATTCTGTATAACAAGTAAGTAAAGACGTGTAGGTCCGTAAACTTAAATTTTCAGTAATTATTAGAATACGAATAGCCTTTATTTCACTTCATTATAATATTTTATTTTACATAATTGAATTTGCAACGTAAATAAATAGTAAATTATTCTAATGTAACATGAAATAAATTTATTTTAAACTAGCTGTGCCCGCGACTTCGTCCGCGTGGAGTTGTGTCTTTGGGTAGAATTTTTAATAGACTAATTGACGATACTTCCATACAACTTTTCATCCACACCTTTCAACATCTTACACCCCTTTTTTCGCATTAACAAGTAGCCTATGTCCTTTCTCAGGCTCTAGACTATCTGTGTACCAAATTTCATTTAAATCAGTTCAGTAGTTTTGGCGTGAAAGGGCGACAGACAGACAGAAAGAGAGAGTTACTTTCGCATTTATAATATTAGTAAGGATTAGATTGCATTTTATTTCATTGTTCATTTCATATTCATAATTAGTCTTATCTACCTTTTGCTTGTCCTCCTTCCCTTTGACATATTAGAATATGCAATTTATGTTAATATTATGAGTAAAAATCAGGCATGAAAGCTAATCGTTAACACGATTGTATTGACTAGTGTTCGCCCAGTGGTCGAAATTCATATTATTGAAAATTTAAAAAAACATATGTATGAACTTGCACGTTTCTAATATATTTTTCTTTGGCTTAAAAAAACATAAAAGAAAATTTGTTGACAAAAGAGGAGAAAAAGATAATGAACTGCCTTTTCTGTACCGATTGCGATCTACTTATATTATATGTAAAAAAAACATAACAATGTTTTTTTATTGAATAGGTACACTAAAACTATAAACTAAAAAAATAAAATCGGTTTACCAAAAGAGGAGCAAAAGGTACTGAACTGTTTTGTCTTCACCTACTATATGTTCCTTTAAAAACCCAAACTACGATAAATCGTAAGATTAGCGAGTAAAAACTAAAATTTACCAACACCTATCGGTAAAAGTTCGAAAACGCGAGACATGTTATTGTTCCTCCAGTGTTTCCTTTGATATACCTTATGTTTTTGGTTTTCTATATGTCGATTTTTTTGTTTCGTATTTTTTTTTGATAGATATAAGTACTTACCTTATTAGAATAATTATTTTTTGTCTTGTGTCTTAGCACCAAAATAAATGCCTTTTTCTTTCTTTCGTTCTTCCTAAATATTTTGTGATCATTATTCATTTCGGACTTTTATCACCATAAACTCGGTAAATCATAGTTTTTACCACAGAGGAACGGTAAAATGTTGAAAAATAAACATGATAAATTGTGTGATAAGTAGATGGTCCATCTCTGTCTTTTACCATTAGGAGTAGGTCAAATATTAAGATTTACAGTAACATGTCATTTATATTAAAAAATACTAACTAACTTAAACTTTGTTTTGCTAAACAAGAAAAAGAATTTCGATCGACCGACAGAGGAAAAAAAGTACAAACTGTTTTGTATTTTATTATAATAAATGTTTCCAGTTTTTTTTATTCTAGCCTAAAGCTTGTTAATATCTACTAAACAAAAAAAAAATAAAGTCGGTTGACAAACAGGACCGAATAGAAAAAATCTGAGGTTTTTATTTTCAATTGGTCAATAGCTACAAAACAAAAAAAATAAGAAAATCAGTTAACAAGCATAGGAAAAAATTGTTCTTACCAGTTTTTTCTTTGCCTATTTATATTATAGATTATTTGCGTAGGATGATAGGTTTGCAAATGACATCCACAAGGACAACGTAATCTATGTAATAAATTATTTAAAAAAACAGGACATGGGTAGGGCGGAATGTTTTTCTTTAAATTCAAAAGTGGTTTTACTAAATCAGTATATATATTAATTATGTAAAAATATAATCAGATTCATATTTGGGCTCCATACATCTCAGCATCATGTTATGTTTAAGTTATCGTTCTAATTTGAAGGGGTATCCATACGACTTCTGATTGAGACAGTTGATTTCCAATTATTGAATTTGACATCAACTATCATTTTACAGAAACAGGAATATTTATATTGTGTGTAAAACACGAATACATAAAAGTAACTGTGGAACACCTAGGCAAACTAAGTAGGGGAACCTCGAGTTCATAACGACACTTTGAGTATTCACTTGACAATTATTTAACCTTTTCAAACACGAGTCATGTCTGTATTGAGTTTTTATTACAAGCACTGAGGTATGTAATAACTATTAACTTCATGAATATGGCATATACAAGTAATTAAAATCTATACAAATTTAATGAAATTTATTAGTGTACCTACAAGGTCTTAGTTATTTGTAAAATATGTGCATAGTCACCTTTAAACAATGTAATCGTATAAAATTAGCAAGAACGCTATTCATTCTTAATTAAGACTATAAACATACCGATAAGTGAATCTTGCAATAGTCATCAGTCTACAATGCGCTCGCCTTCATCATGACAGATGTCGGACACTTGTCCAGCTAAAGAGTAAATAATTATCCGGAGAAGAATCACATCCGTTTGACCATATTTCGTAATTTAGATTTGTCTATTTACTTTTTAGCGAATCTGTGAGAAACTGGTAGCACCTTCCATTGTCCAAGGCTTTATGAAATGACACCCACCAGATTGCTCAACTAACGTCGCCATTGTTTTAACTTTACTCAGCAATAAATAGACACGCCCTTGAATGTATCTACAAACATTGTAATTAAAAATCGAGCGATATTTCGGTATGAACATCAATTCTGTGAGAACGCTGTTTACACCACTACCCACGGTTTTGCAGGTATGTTCACACCAGACTATCCTTATCTACTCTGTAATACTTGCCCCATCAAAAATTAAATGTTGGATGAAATAATGTAACCTTTGGTTGATAGACAGGCATATAAAAAGACCTTTATGGTTAAGCATATTTACGGAGCGGTCTTTATTTACAAAGGTAACGATGAATGTAATTAGATTGCTTCACATTTGCATGGTACACACCTAGCGTGTTCTATGTGATTATATTTAACTTTTAAGGTAAGCAAGTTTACTTATTACGGCTGTTGAAATGCTAGATAAGACTATAAAAACTATACTTGTATAGGCAAACCTACCTTTACTAATAAATGATACGGAAATTTTTTTTTTTTAAGAAACAGCCAGCAAGAGATTCAACATTACCTCATCTTAGCTACATCTAATCTACTGTTGTTTCTTGCTCTACTACCAGGCCACTGCTAAACAAGGCCCTCCAATACTTTGTTACACGTTAGATTTCGTTATCGGTCGTGCCGTGGCTTGGAGTACCTTTTTACCCCAGAGGTTATCCATTGCCCAGACTATTATACATATACGTTAGAAAAACAAAACCTAAATAATGATAAATGACATGAAATCTTTTCAGACATTATTACACGTCGATTAGTTCTTTAAAGTTAGATGGTGATGACATTTCATTCAAAAGAACCGTTTCAGTTTTGAGCTGACCAACCCTAAATACGACCTTCCATTCATATGTCAGGAGTTAGCGTAAGCTGACTGCAACATACCAATCAGGTCAGTGCTACACTATTAAATGTACCAGAAACTTTAGATGTGTTTAAATAAGCGGTCTTTACAGATAGTTACCAAACACTAGTAGTCGGGTTTTAACTGTGGCGTAATTATAGCAAAATATATGAATTCCCCTGCGTGACATTTGTCCGTGCCTGAATTGCAGAACCAAAGTAACTTGTCACGCCACTTAAGAGAAGAGCGGAGGGATTAATTAGAAAAACCGCAGCAATTAACAAACTGTATCCATAATCTCTATGAAACATTAATAAAGTTAAAAAACGATCCGATTAGATTGCACCAGCACTGGTACAGCACAGTATGGTAGATCTGAAAAGTAATAGAATTGCTTTGCATAAAAATAATATTGGAATCAGATATATATGTCTAGGGACTATAAAAATAAAGTAATATAGATTGGAGAGATAGCCTCAGAGCCGTAATAACTAGATAGAATCGTAAGCAAGGCAAGTAAATAAAATATAATAATTTTATTATTGGTTTATGTTTTTTGTGTGTTGTTTTTTACTCACATGTGGTTTCTAGAAGATAAATGATGTATATAGTTATAATTAGAATACAGATCTGAATAATATGTACCTACTTTAAAATATTTTTGTGTATGTGTTGGTCTGTAATCTGTTACCAACCTTATGAAATAAAATAAATAAAAGCATTTGTTCCAAACATTAATGAAATTATAAAGAGTATAAGATTCTCACCGTAACAGATTAATAAAATGTTTTTTTTTGTATTTATCTCCAATTAGTCCCAAACTATAAGCAGATTTTTTCCCTGTCGTTTTCATTGTGTCCAAGGAGCTCCCAGCAGTGTCCCCTACACTTCATCTTTCACAATCTGTCACCAAGTTTCTGAATATCATGCCGTTTAGTATATAAAATGTATATACAAACTAATAAATTCGTAACTACAAATCGAATATTTTTTTAAAGGGAACTTTCGGAAAGATATAAAAATCGATGTCACCGAGTCTCAAGCAAAACTATTTCTTAAGTGCCTCTTACGATTGTGACAAAATGTATGTTAAAATGTCAGTACTTTAATCCATATGACTTCAAGTGTTATCTAAAGAAAACATTGTTCAATTTTATATTTTATTTATACACCGGCTTATGTTTTACTTTTACTTTTATAAAGTATGTGTCCATAACCTATTTGCAATAAGTTTAAGAAGCTTTTTTAAGTCTACACTAACAAGTCTGTAGAATTTTTCGACTACTCAATGAAGCCTGCTCTGCTGGACAACCAGTAAAAGGCGCAGGGTGAACGTAAGCGATGGAAACATATAGTCTCAAATGCAACAACAACCTGTATTCACTATGAATCACTCGAAATCTCCTTAAGGCCATCACGTTTAACACAATTCCTCGCGTGAAATAAAGGGTACTTTTAATAGATTCGTCAGTGATTATCGCGTCAAGAAGCGGCGGCTGTCATTCAGCAAATATGATTTCTTCGAGTGTATTTTAAGACATCATGTGCACATGTGATTATTATTTACGTTTGCTTGTATTGACTGTATCCCGATCGTTATAAGTATTCTAAACAGGCTTTATTTTCGAACCTCTATACAACTGATGCTCAATAATTAAAATCTATATTTGGGTATTAACTTGCTTGCTAATTGTAAATGTAGAAGTAAATCGCAATTATTATTTAGTAAATAACTCGCAAAACAAGCTACAGATCCAGCACCGTCTATGTAGAAGCGATCATTTTTATATTGAAGCTCAATGGCATATTATTAAAAATATCATAATGCGAACCATACATAAGCACCAAGTGACCTCATTGCCTCTTCTATAACCTTGCTTCTTATTTATTTTATCTGTTCGTTTTTTTGTAGACACCTGTCTAACAACATTATGACATTCGAAGCATTTATAGTTAACCTTTTCTTGAATTCTCATAACCGACTAATTATGCGATGTTATTAACCTTAATGGGATGTAACTTTATTAGAATCGTTTCGACAAGGTAAATACAGATGCCACGAAGTTCCTTAGAGTACAGAATTTTCATAAAGGGCACAATTTTTTTTTTTGAGTTTGTCGGCAAGCGTTCATAGGTATGCTACAGTGACCGCTTGTCAAAAGGCGTTTTTATGCTTGTTTTCTCATTCAAATCTCTCACATTTTCTTAAGACTACCCTACTGTAATTAAGGCATCATCAGCTTTAAATGCAAGGGAACATATACCTTGTTTAGAACTTTATAAATACTATATTATCTTTTTTTAAATATACAACCGACTTCCATAAGCTTAAGACGTGCCAGAAACATCATTTATACGTTGATAAGCTACTTTAGATACAGTAGAGAACTATCAATAAAGAAGGTAAAAACAGTCTTAGAAATAGATAGATGTGATAAAAGTATATCACCCATAATATCGTACCATCGTTTTAACCATTTTCTTATTAATCTCATCATCCGATTTAACAAGAGCCTTTTAACGAATTCCCTCATATTGCAATTACTTTTTTACTTAGTTCCTAGTTTAACAGTTTTGATGGTCGATCATTACTCGCAGTTGCAAAACACACAAATTGCCTGACGTGAATTAAGATTACAGAAACAAGGTGTAATTAAGGGTAGGTACCAGCAGAGAAGATTCATCGCTTGACCGCATTAACATATTGAGTAATACAATTATGAAATTCCAAATCCATAAACGTTTAATATTTTAAGGCGTATTTTGTCATAAAATGGTTAAGAGGCCGTATACGAAATTTTGACAATTTCGCTGATTTACGTGGTTTTAAAGACGTGATTTTACAGTTAAAATACTATACTCGTATTTCTATAAGTTTTTATGAACAACATAAAAGATCACTTTAATTTACATCTAATGAATGAACCACTTTTTTACTTTTATTATAAATAATAATGCGAGATTGAGGTTGTTTTAAAACATTTTTTATTACTATATTTTTAATTTTTTTTCCAGAAAATGGGTTAATTTTGAACTGAAGTTTATTTCTGTTGTTGTAATTTTATGAATGAGAGTTCCAGCCGAAATCAAAAGCAAAACTTTATCCATTTTCTGTAAAATTTGACTAAGTTAAACATTTTTTTACTCAATTTTTTATATTAAAATGGTAAAAAGTGTTTCATACATTGTATGGACGACTTTTACAGCAATACATTGTAATTTTTTCATACCGTTGATACTTCAAAACAGTTCGTAAGTATGTGATATTCTAAACCTCTTACGGCAAAATTTACAAAACAGTCACCGGTTTGAGGTCGATTATTCAAAATTATATAATAAAAGTAAAAAGGTGGCTCATTCATTAGATCTAAATTGAAATGATATTTTATGTTGTTCATAAAAACTTATAGAAATATAGTATTTTAACTGTAAAATCACGTCTGTAAAACCACGTAAATCAGCGAAATTGGCAAAATTTCGTATACGGCCTATTAAGACGCAGCACGAGGGCATCCTACCTGATCATATCTGAATAAAATGTCCTCAGACCCTCTTAGTATTAGACTACAATTTGGAGGGTTTAAAAATATGTTTTACGTGCATACTTAAATACCAAATATTTAAATTATAATGTATGTAGGACTAGGTATATCAAAAGTTAAAAATAAAATTATAATAATTTGAATGTATAACCAAACAGAAATGGATATATCGTCACATATTAAAGCTTAGAACATACACACATAATCATAATTTACATAATAGATATGCAAATATACCTACTTATATAATCTTTTCATGTATGATTGGACTTGCGCATATTTGCAATATTTTCAAACAGTGCATTTGTTAGTCTGTTAAGATATATAGTTTGCCATTTTTTTTTTAATTTATGGTACTGCTTATCTTTTTTAGATTATGTTAGTTAAAAGGCACGTAGCATATTTTCTCAAAAGATGTATTCAATTTTATTTTTACATCGTACCACCAGTATGTGAGTACTTCAAAATGGAAAGAACCCCTTTACTCTTCTTAATCTTTCTGCATAATCTGTAGGAAAGAAATCCCGCCAAACAAACCATATTAACACTATTAATATATAGGTAATAATTAATAGGTATTAAATAAATTGCACATTAGGGTCATTGCATAACTAGTTGTTACCGAATAATGTATTAATAAAATGAAAAGCCATAAATTTTCGTCGTAAAAATATGCTATAGAGGACCCGGATGGCGTAACGAATATAATATGTTCTGATGAGGTCAATATGAAACCACGTTTCCTTGTATTATGTAGCCCGACAATAAGAAGCATGAACCTTTATATTGACTAAGTCCGTTCCCACGTACATTTTTGTTTAGAACAAGTTTTAAATTACATGTAGTACTTAGATAACAATTAATAAAATAATTGTTACACGATGAACACGCTAATTTACGAAATTGTCTGCTTTTAAGCAAAAGAAACGGCTAATTTTGTTGTAATCACTAACCATTCTTTACTTTCAACAAGTGATGACTTAAGACAATAATAAGAAATACGATCAAATTTCAACATTAAATACAAGGAGGTATACTTTTAAGTTATAATAGTTGTATCATTGGGTACTCCGTACTCTATTCATATTAGATATACTGAGCTCCAAATACCAGACCCTTCACGATAGTTGACATTAAGCTCCAAACCATGTCGTGACGATAGGAATAATCATCTCGATGAGCCATCTACAAATACTTTACGTAATACTTTTAATAATGTTTAATATGCTGAGCTTTATGTCTGTATTTGAAACTTCGCAAACTGTAGACTATCGGTGCAACGTACTGTATTAAATTATTAACGTTAGTCTTTATGCCTAGGCCGATACGTGATATTTTTATAATAACTATACTGTATAGTAGTAAGCCGGTGATGATGTACACAGAAAAACAACTTAGAGGCCACTTAGAAGAGGCAGGGTTGCTCTAATTTGCTAGGGAGTCAAAGTTAGTAGTGAGTGTCGGCAGTCTAATGTACCGGAGACCGCCTACCATCTACTACTGGATAGGTATAGATATCGTACGCCAAATGACTTTAATGGAAAAAGTAAAGATAACTAATATTCTCAAGTGGCTGTGAGTATGGAAATGATGTAGTGCATACTATCAGGTAGCAGCGAAAGTTCATTTTATATTTTCACTCATTGTTTTGCTTTCGTGAATTCCGTTTAGACAATGAATGAACAATTAACTGTTTTAATTTAAATTTTTAACGACCATAACCGTGCTCACGGATCATATATTCTCTTAAAGAAACGTTCTACATTTTATACATTGTACGATACAATATACTTACATACAATACAATATGATTTAATTTTTTAACATAGGTATTAGTCATAACTGACTGAATATAACAATTACTGTCAGTTTTTTATTCTCAAGGTTTATTAATAAATAAATTTACACTTAGTAGTATGGTTAGGTTGCGATACCTTTTAACATATAGGTATACTTACATACATTTACCTATGTTGTCCTTCTGTTAACATACACAGTAAAAATTAATATAATATTACCTATATGAGACAGAAAAAAATATCACATTTAAAAAATCACCTAAATCTTAGCCATAAAAATTATGCAAATTACTGGTTGATTCAATATACTTCTAATACTACCCAAGAAGCTCAAGAAAGCTACATAATGTCGGTATTGGCATTTGTGTATCGTTTTAGCTGTGTAAGCTTCAGATTTATGAACCCTATACATATTTTTACAGTCAAAGTAATGCTAATACTAAATTATAAATTAAACATTATCGAAGAACTTCTAAAGTTTTTCAAGAAGAGACAAGGAAAAATTGGAATTCCTTATGTTCTCATATTATTTTAGTGGCATTGTAATCTCATTATTAAAGTTGAACCGGATTGGCCGGATAACGGATGTACCTCGCAAAGTTTAAGACACGTTTTGCGATTGTTTTAATGTGGTAACGACTGAAAACAACAGTAAGCAATAAACAATAAAAAACGAAATTTTAATGTGAAATTGATTTTTGCTTGAAGTCATTTCGAATTCAGCGTAATCGTAACCCTTATATTTGGTGGTCAGCTAATACTACATAATACCTAGGCTTAAAAAAAAATACAGAATTTATATGAAAGGTGACCCTGCAACAGAGTATACAGTGAAAGGCTTTTTCTGGAGCAGGTTTTGTTTATGACGACCAGCTCTGTTTCCCTTTAACAATACAGATAAATTGGTTTTCATTCACCATAATTTGCTCTTTGTGCAGTACAAACACCTAGTATTAATTTTGGAAAATATTATAATAATAATATATGATTTTATTTGATAAAAGTTAATGTGTGTTAAATTTGATAACCGGTATCCGGTATCCAGCCGGATACTAGCTGTGCGTGTACCCGGCTGGATAATACATTTATGCCGGATAGCCCGCTTACCAGATACGCGTTACATATCAACTCATTGTAGTACTACTTAATAAAATCATTAAAAGGTATTATGTATTAACTTTGTACTTGTCAATTTTCATAGGAACAATTAAAATAGAATCCTACAATTTAAAATAGTACTTATATCTGTATAATTAATTTATGACATAATGAGTAATAGCAACAATGCTTCAGTATTTAAACTTTTGTTACTATAGAGCTGTCTGGCTATACAATAGCACACAGTTGATATTTCTTTATTATGCATATCTAATTCAAGTCCGGGCTGTTAAGCAGCAATTGGATTTTTTATTATAATTATTATTGCTGCGGTGGTGTATTGCACTATTAATGAAAACATTATAAAAGTATTTTATTACGCCTCTATTCAGCCGTTGCGCAGAGAAATATAATAATGATTTAGAAATTCCAATATACATAGTAAACTCTATATATTGGCTCACACACGTTATGAGCGCTTAGTTAAGATAATCCTTCTAAACTGGAGGATGTATGTAGCATAATAAAAAGTTTTTTTTTTTTAAAAATAAAGGTATTAAGGTATTAATATAAAAAATAGGCTTACAAAGATAAGTGACAAAACAAGAATAGCGCTATACTTGACACACACTAGGTAAGTATTGTCGAGTTTCACTTTTATGGGACACGTCGATAACAATCAAATAAGCCCATGAATCTCGTTGCACAAAATTACGAATTATGTATTGCGATTTCTGGGCGGATCACCGATATATTGCGATGCACATCAACCAGTCCGACCGGTCTAGGGCAGAGGGTTTACGATCCGATGAAGTCACGACGGCCGTGACACAGTTTACATTTAATAATTTGATGACACTGTACTATAGATAGACTGACCGACGCGACAGACCGTAAAAATCAAATTTTACTATCGATGTCGCACTCTCGAAGCTCTTGAAATAAGTATTTAAATATGCCTAATGAATATAAATCTTTATCGCGTTCAGACAGACAGACAGAAAGACAGAGACGGCGGCGGACCTTATTTTATAATTTCCCCATCACAAAATATTTCCCCATATTACACAATACTCTTGAAAAACAGAAATATAAGTGAACTAACTATCTTTTATATAACTGAAAATCACAAGTAAGCTGGATTATGATTAATGATACTCAATAAATATCATCTGGCTATTAAAAAACAATCTTCGTTGCGTATGTTCTATTAGGCAAATATTATGGTCAGTACGATAACGAATCGAAAATTTATGAGAAAAAATTATGAGTTAAACATTAACATTTTTTGTGGTTAAATTAGATAAGATTACAGCAAGATGTACATTGAAGCATGGAACCGACATAAAGAACTTTATCGAATTTATACTTTGATTTTCTTGTTAATTGAAATGTTATTAAATGAGCTTTGACCTTGATGCGTTTGATTGTCATTAAAATATTTACACTGCATTTCAATGATTTCTATGTATTTATGCAGTATGTAAGTGGGTATTCAAAATAACCAATAACAAGTAGGTACTCCAATGTATTTAAAAGCTTAAGAAGTACCAAATAGTTCAAGTTGTTTTAATTACACTCGGCAATACTTTTTTTAACTAGGCATTAGAAACAATTTTTTTGATTGGTATGTAATGTACTAACTGTGAGTTCTTTGACAGGAACAAACTTTTCTACTCCCTAAAAGTTCCTCATGATTAAGTTTTCAAACGATGTTAAGACACATTAAGATGTCACTTATTGTCAGAAATACTTATTAACACCTCCATCTAACTGTGAACCTGTTCTCCTCTTGTGAGCTGCAACTAATATAATTGAACTATCAACGTAAATGGTTTAAAAATATTTGTAAAAATCAAACCCTTATTTCCTATTTTATCTTCAGAAGTGGTGGCTAATAAGGACAAAAAACATGTTCCAACTGCCATCACGACTTTCGTATAACCATTGTTCTCAAAAAAAAATACACAATCTTGACCCTTTCTTAAAATTGTTATTAAGCAAATGTTACTTATAAATGCCCTCTTACATTTAGAATTTGCCTTATACATAAATTTAAAAAATCCCTTCACCTTGAAACTTGCAACTTGATACAACTTTGAAGATTTCGATAAGATGTTTTTTGGTAAAAAGTAAACACTAGTTGCACTAACAACCATGAATGCAGTACCTAATGATATGCTGAATTTAAAAAAATAGGTTGACGAAATAATTTATTGTCGTGTAATCGATCACTAATGCGTCGGAGAACAATACAAATTGGCGTTTCTTCATTACGAACATACAAAAACTTGGGAAACGGTAGAAGTCAGTATTGTTAAAGTCGATTAATATTAATTACAACGACAAAAAGTTTAGGTGTTTTCTACGCAACAAGATGTGGGTGAAGCACAGCTTTACAACATGAAGAATCTTGTTTGTCAAGATTGTAACATATTTTGTAGCTATATTATAATCATAAATTTATGTTAATTGTATAAGTTTAACGGCCTTGACAAAACCATATTTGGGTAATTTAGGCGTTAAGGTAACCTGTTACATATTTTCTAACTATGATTAAACAATGCCATCATTCATAGCCAATAGGTATTTTAACACGTGATACGTTTATACCAGTTTAATTTTGTATATGGAGATTGACTGTGTTGTAACTTTTACTTTTTTAACTTAAACGGTCTCTTTTGTTTCAAGGGCAATCGAGTTTATTTCGCCCAGCATTTTGATATTTGCTTTTAGCTAACTATGTGCATTGCGGGCAGTTATATTTAAGCAACATTCTATTAACTAGTTTTATCCCATTGGAAAATATATTTCGGGTTAGGAGCGAATCTGGTTAGTGATAACGATCGAAATCCCGTTTTACAATAAGGTTACACAAGAGATGGGGAAAAGGTATGTTTCACCCATTGAGAAACATCATGAGAATATTCTGAAATATAATTTAACAAAGAAATCTAATCTGTGTGCAGAGTGCATATACTCATGAAAGTCGTCGTAAATTGTTTCAGAGATAATTCTAGCAAATACTGAGATTATTCTCGCAAATTCATTCAGCACTAAAGGTGACCAATAAAGCTACCGTTGGTGGATTTCAATGTGTTTGTATCCGATTTAATGCTTGAATAGTTAGTGAACATATCTGATAAATAAAAACTAAACAGACATTTGACGAAGCGGTCCAGTACGATTTAATTAGCGGAGCCTATGATGAAGCAAGACACGGAAACACAGCGCGCTGGGTTCACACGGCTGACCTCACGAATCGAAGATGCAACAACCTTACAATTAAAGTGTTATTCGTGAGCTGTAACTTAAGCTATTACCGATTTATACTTATAAAATACAATAGCGTATTTAAATTAAATTCAATGCAGCAACTATTGATTGACTTAATAATGTCGATTGATTCATATTTGGCACATCTATCATAATTTATTTGGAAACCTTCACACTTTAATGGTTTAATGACTTCTATTTTATTTATTATTTGTTTAGTACAATACTATTATTTTGGGTAATTGCCCTTTGACCAATTACGTAAATGGCATTTACATTGAATAAGTTATCAATGGTTTGTTATAATACAATTCAAACGTCATCTATACAATAAATTTAGCATTGAATTTGTATTTTAAGCTTCCATATTAGAAAACTTACAAAAGACTTATAAGCAGTCAATGTGTGTCAGTGATCAGATTGAGACAAATAAAAAATACAGCTATGTAGACACCACGACGACTCAACCCTAGTCACCGACTTCTTAGAAAGGTAATTAGCATACAAGCCAAGAACTAGAAAAAAGACAACGCACTGTAACTCTTGAGTTGCAGGTGCCCATGGGCGGTGGTAGTCACTTACCATCAGGTGACCCGTCTGCTCGTTTGCCACCTATGTATTCCGTAATAAAAAAGAACTTATGAATGGAACAAATCAAATTAAGTCCTCACAAACTTTCACGTTTATAATATTAGTAGGATTGTAAAGGTAATACTTATATTGCAGGGAGCACAGCACTTACTAGACCCAAACCAAGCATAGTAATTTATACTAAGCATATTTATAAGACGGTAAAACATACTAAGATACTTATATATTTTTTGTGATGTATGTTATACCTACCTACATAGTAAATATTCAGATTGTCCCAGACTAATGTAAATCAACAAACATATTCATGAATACAAATATTTTTGTACTGAGCGGGAATCGAACCCGCGACCCTGTGTTGTTATAATTAAGTTCACTCCCGCCGGGCCTATTTTTTTTTTTCTTTTTAATATTTGAGCTGCCAAAATGACTCTGACACGCCTGATGGAAAACAGAACAGATCTAACAGATAAGGCAAGAGAAATTCATTTAGGTATCCTCCGAAAACAATACTTTTATCTTGATGAAAGATATCATATGCCCTTTCTGTACACCTGACAAAGTGTATGCAAAACTTCATGATGGTCGGTTCAGTAGTTAAAGCGTGAAAGCGTAGCAAACAAACTCACAATCGAATTTAAAATTAATAGTTAGGAAATACAATTGGAGGACCTAGTACCGTTTTTATAGGTACCTAAATTAAATGTTAGCACAAACGTTAGTGATGTATGCCGATCACGTAAGCTAGATATTTGCACCTGCGCTTTTGTGTTTTATACTTCTGTTCGTTTGTGATAGGAAATACTTGGAATTACTTTTAGATTAGAAATATCCAGTCGGTGAAGAAGAGCACAATTACATTTTAGTACAAAATAAAAAAAAAACATTTTGTTGATTTGTTTGCTAATAATTTACATGTTTTAGTTTAATTAAATTTAATAAAAGTTAGCTGACCGCAATGACAAGTAAGGAAATACTTGGAAACTCAAAAAGTCACATCCTTTTCTTATATTTTATGTAAATAGGTAGATACTATACCTATTTACATAAAATATAATAAGTCTGCTCTCGTTTCCCGGATACATTACTTATAGGCTTTCGTGTGTTTCGAGTGATACCTATGTGCATAAACTTTTTTTTCAAACTTCAAACTGTTTATTGTGGATCATATGTACAGACTTTGGGTACAGGTAAAAGGTGTTCGCATTGTGTTTGGGTCAGCTATGTCCTGCCATTTGGCATACAATATACTATAGTTACTTTATACTATTTATTTTTTACTATTTACTACTACTTAGTATACGTATAAGCGTATAAGTTTATGGATATATGGGCTACATGGCTAAAGATTTCACAAAACACTACGTGTACATGACAGCTTGCTAAGTTTTTTTTACCGCTTTTCAGTTGTATGCATAAACAAATTCTAAGTAAAAACACTCCAAAAAGTTTTCATGCAATCCCTATTTTTTAAATACCAAAAAGAGATTCTCGCAGAGACTTTAAACATAATGACACAAAACCTTCGCGTTTGCGAAGAACTTTTTCAAGTAACATTAAGAATGTACATTACTTGAGAGTTAGATTAAATGTAAGTTGACAAGTAAAGTACATTACCGTGATAAAATTATAATATTCAGATTTTGTGAGCGCTGCCAAGGACTCGTGCTCTTGAATATTTTGTTCAATAATGTATGACATTTAACTGAACTAAACTGAATTTGTTTGTTGTAAAATGAATACTTTTATCAACATTTTGTATTATAAGGATGGTAAGGCACAAAGAGGAATTCTAAACTTCAGCATGTGTTTGAAAATAAAAAAAACAAAAAATTAAAATTAAAGTTATTTATTCTTTATGGGTTAGGTTTAGTGAGTTAGTATTAGTGTTGCCAAATTCACCCATACAAAAAATTACGGCGATTGAATATACTTTTAATGGGTTAGTGTTGTCGCAAAGTAAAAATCAGAAATGGCTTATTACGTTTATAGTATCCTACTAAGAACGTTATAACATAAACGATTTCTCCTATAATAAAAGTCTCAATTTGATTTATTCCTTTCAGAACCTGGCTGTACAGGAAGTACAGCTCTATTCTACGATAGAATTAAGTTCTACAGTACACTGATTATTCGATTGGGTACATCGGTTGTCCCTTTCCAACAGGATAAAAAACTCAAGAAAAGGGGTCATAAATAGGGAATTTTCTCGTAAAAACTTTTTTTTTACGAAATATGTAGGTATAATCGTGATTTCAACACTGATTTATAATTAGGATTTCAATGAATATTTCCATACAAACTCCATGACTGTGTATAGTAACACTACTATATGTACATAGTATCTACATTGTATATTATATGTGCTTCATTATTATTTGTTGAACTTTGCAATATACAGAAAATAAGTTTCTTCTATACAATATTGAATTGAATATTATTCAGCAGTTTAAAGCATATAGAAAATAACTCGAAAATGCAATAACATTTTATTATGTTATTAGCGGAATACAATGTGTGTATTTTATTAGATGCCAACAAAGAACTAAAGCATTGCATAATACTTCAGTCTCGAACCTATACATGCAACAAGCACTTTGCACTATTGAGTTGTAAATATGCAAATATGTACTTATGCATGGTGACATTTTCGGCGCAAATTTTGAAAGAGTTTCACTACCTAGTACATCATGCTAATGTTTCAAAACTGTACTTGTTTTTAAAAGTTACAGAACGTCAATTCATATTAGCACATTGCCTTGTACAGCATCTGGTAAAATGATAATGGTAAATTAAATCGTGTAAAAAAACATTTATTGAAAAATATACGGGACAGATATATTATTGTTATTTATAAGGCGTGCAAAAGTTTGTCTTATTAATCTTACAAGGTGAAGAGCTCTATCAACTGATTGCACTCAAATAATAATTACAAAGTAGAAGTCACCAAATTAACAGTGCAGTGTACTACGATAAGAGAAATATTAGTTCGTCTCACATCATCTAACTTATACTACTGACATTAACTTATGCACTCTTAGTTCAATATGGTTCCGGACACGGTTCAAGTCGATTGTATAGTTCGGGAACTCTATTCGTGGGGGTTGATTAGGGAATTATTTGAATGCGGGACCAACCAAACCAACATTTAATTTATTGAGATTTATATGCACAGATATTTATTACTGTGTACCGCGAAGCATGCTACCACGATTAGTCATAAGAAAACCGACTTATAATCATATTAAATACGAATAAATTTATTCTTTTAAATCATACCCATAATATTCGTTCCTAGAGAAATGTGCAAGTATTTACTGTTAATGAGACACCCCGAAATGCATGTATATGCAAATTCAGCTAAGATTTTATTTCCTGTTTCAGGTCCCCATGAAGCGGCTGTCATGCGCATAGCGGCACTGATTGCACTCGTGCAGGTAAGAATATTTTCATACTCTTTAGACGATGACATATCGTATCAGGAGGTAAAGAAACTACACAGTAGATATCTACCTGATTGCGGATGTACTTTTTTTTGAAGAGGAGAAAAAAAGGCCACAGATTAGACCCCGCGGCATTAGAGTTATATTTAAAGGGCGAAGATTCGTTTTTCAAAGCATTGGTAACCCAACTGATGTAGAGATTTTTAATACATATTGATAACCGCTTGTTTAGGAGGCAGGCTGTGTTTGTTTACCCATGTAGTAATATAAAAAAACTACTTATTTGGCTAAAATTACAATATCTCTGATTTGTATTTCCACTCGTAATAATGTCGAATCTTGAATACATTACTGGCCAGTTGGTCTAAGGGTCATTGACCCCGACTGCTAAGCCAGAGGTTGTGGATTCAATTTCCACCCAGGACAAATAATTGTGTTATGAGCACGATAAATTGTTCTGTGTCTGGGTGTAATTTATCTATAATATGTATGTATTTAGAAATGTATAAGTATGTTTATCAGCAGTCTGGTTACCATAGTACAGGCTCTGCCTAGTTTGGGATCAGACGGCCGTGTGTGAGATGTGTGGAGTTATTATTATTATTTCTCTTTATTAAACTTACTTATCATTATATTTTCGGCCCACATTTTTGCACAAATATAAGCTCTCTGCTCATGCACACTATTTCTCTCTGCGATAATTAGTTTAGAATTTTACTGCTGGAACAACGTTACTTCAACAGGATTAGTTTTTTCCCGTTTTTTTTTTCTAAAACAATAACATGCACATTTTTTTATGCGGCGCACATTTACAGCAGATTACGCACTAATTATACGTTCCACTTAATTATCACTCAATAAACTTCATTAATTGTAGTATATGACTTGTACTTTTATGTTAAAGAGATCATTTTGTTGACCAAAGAATGAAGCACAAGCTTAAGGTCAAATCAGTCAGTAAAATCATTTTGTAACATTTCTTTTTCACTTGTAAAGCTTGAATCTTTTCGGCATAATGCAATAGTGACAGACATGAGGTAACAAAATTAATTATGCCTGCCTAATAAATTATACTTATATTACTTTATTATGCCTAATGTTGTTTAGCGGATGATTAAATAACGCTGTGTCTTAAGTTTGTGACACCATTGTTTGCAAAATATAGATAGCATCGCCTATCGTCCCAAAACTGATTGACTTTTGACATAATAACGTAATTGCATTTAACCAAGTTGGCACTTCTTTTAAATGTAAATCACATGTTTTATCTAGAAATATCTATGAGTTACTCTTTTTATAAACTAATTTTATGTTTAATTAGTTAATAGGAAAATCGCAGACATACTTGAGCGATGTGGCTTGAACGAAAAATACAAGGCGAGTGTACAAACGTATGTTGAAGTAGTTTGTTGTTGTAGTTTTTACTAACCAATGTTCTGGTAAAAGACTGGCTTAACGTCTTCGACTCCAAAGTAGAGGGGACCAACGTACCGGTGTGTAGGTATACCTAGTGCACTGTTTTGCTTAAAAACTGTTGAGAGGGTGATTGCCACGGGCCTTCTACTACCAGATCAGCAGAGTGGTCTTAACTCAGCTCTTAACCATAGTAGATTAATCTTATTAGGTTGCTTAGCAGCTATCGTAATAAACAGTTTTTATAGGTACATAGATGTTACGGGTTCTTTATTTTAACCTATCTGTGGATATAGAAAGCTAATGTAATACGAAGCTCGCAAACTGTAATGGGCACGATTCCCACATGAGATCAGTCAGTGAGATTCACTAGTTCTTCTGATTGTGGGTATACCTATAGGGCTCTGTTTCCGTATTTAGTCTGATAGTGGGTGTAATTAGTGTTTGTGAAGTTCTCATAATATGATTTTAAAAAAAAAATACTATACCGTAAAACTAAGAAATCACTTATTTATTTTATTTATGGTGAAATCAACGTTCTTAGCGCTTAGAGCTATTCCTTCGACACAACCTTTGGATAGGTAGTGGTAATATTACATTCAAATTGTTACTTTACTGTATATATAAGCTCATAAATTATGCAAATTCACCCGAGTAACAAGCAAAAACAAAGAAATCTTTATAACGATTAATTAATCAATGTAGATCGCTGTTTTGTAATACGCCGCGGTGGTTTGTGACACAAAATTAAGTACGTGAGAGTAAATATTCATTGTCCGCGACAAACAATAAATTACTTACAGATTCTACGTTGATAGTACTCTCACACACATCCTTGGTTATTCAATGCAGGGTTTCACATGTGAATTGCTAAGTTTAACATGCCACCTTCTGCACCGAAAACGATCAGTTTTAATAAGTTTAACATCGAATTACAGTTTTCGTTTAATTTATCAGCAATATACATCTTATTTATACAAAAATCGTATCACGTTGTTTGTCTCACAAACAAATGAACTGTGTGTTTGGTCCAACTTGAGAGATAGGATAATTTTTATCTTAATTTATAGTCACAATATTTTTTATTGCAAATTACTTAGTAACAGCAACGCTTGGCCGGTTAGCTAGTCAATACAAATAAAAAAAAAATGGAAGTGTCTGTTTGTAATGTCAAAATAATAGTTTATTTTTAAGTTATATTCTATGCGACTATGACTAAAAATCTGTTTTTAAAATTTTTGTCTGTCTGTCTGCTTGTTTTGGGTAATCTCCGGAACGGGTGGACCGATTTCCACGGGACTTTTACTGGGAGAAAGCTGGTATTATAAGAAGTAACTCAGGGTACTTTTATTTTGGAAAAAAAAATTGGATTAGATAAGTGATTTACAATATACATATTTTGGTGTAGTTTACTACACTGTAATAAGTAATTAATATATGTATTCAATCTTATATCACAGAATACATGATAATACCAGTAATTTAGTTTATATGTAGTCACAAAGTTTTAATTATGCAAACACATATTTTGGCTTTAACGTATTTGATTTATTGACAATCAAACCAATATCAAACGATTGATTTATCAGTTTTAAATATCTTAGATGATCTCTACTGATTCTACGTCATTATTTTGCTCAAAGCCTTAATGAAAGGGAAAAGTTACAAAATGTACAAGACCAGACCTTTTTGATCAATAAGTACATGCTTCATCAAAGATATACGGTTGTAATTGTTGTTGTATTTCGGGGATTCTCGACTATTTTCTGAGAGATGAAGCGGGCCTGCCCCATTAGTACCATTTTCAGCAATTTTTATACGTTGAGAGCGTGCGGATGTAAACGCCTGCGCTTACGCTGCAGTGTGTTGCGTGGTTGGTTTTGACAGGCACTGTGGCACACACCAAACGAATACCGACAGGGTCCCGGTCGAGCCCAATACTTACATCTTTACCGAAATATACACGTGAATAAAACCGTAGATATATTTTTAATCAATATTAATACCTCTCCTGAAAATTTTATTCTGAATATAAGTAGGTACGTGCTTATTCACCTAGCAAGGGCTATGTATCCATAAGGCTTAATAGTAATTTGGCGCCAGTGCGTAAACATGTTTGCTATGTAAGTACATTGACGGGTTAAACGAATCTATACCTGAAAAATAATATTCAAG
This sequence comes from Callimorpha dominula, assembly GCA_949752705.1. NCBI lineage: Eukaryota > Metazoa > Arthropoda > Insecta > Lepidoptera > Erebidae > Callimorpha > Callimorpha dominula. The sequence goes on along the minus strand of OX457010.1, from coordinate 5,626,854 downwards.
ATTTTTACACAGCTCATTCTAGACCCAAACTACGCATAGCTAATTCTGCGGCTTTAGATCGGGGGTAAACTTATTAAGACATTTTTTTTATATACATATGTACATATTATAAATAAAAATAATACCCTAAGTATTCATCAAAATAAAATCGGCTAATTTAATTTTTGTATCTGTAGCTGTCGCTCGCTACAGCTGTTTCAGATGATTCAATCCAAACATTAACCGCGGTGGAACTAAACCGCGAATTAGCCGGCGATCATGGGCTTTCACCTTTCTACGAGAGCGGTGAAGAAACTGGGGTCACCTTTATGAGAGGCTCAAGAGCCGCTGACTCGCCCCTATCACCGGATATCGACGTGCAATGCTCCGGTGACTTTATTGATGTAACTGTGGAATTTAACGATATTTATGATGGTATCATATACAGCAAGGGTTTTCTAAATGATCCTAAATGCAAGTGAGTATAAATCTTTTAGATTTATTTGCAAACATTTTTGGATGGTTGCTGGTTTCAAGAGAATTTAAGTAAAATTTAAAGTATGGTCATCAGATGATTTCGATTGTCGATTATACGAATCTTTACAGTTATAAACATTTTACAATGGCTGAGGAAGTCAATAAATCAGGAATCCCGGTTTCTAGTAGTTTCCTAATACCTATATAGAAATAGTAACTTAACTACAAGAAGAATCCAATTAAAAATAATATTTTTTTTTAAGTTTATATAATAAAATAATAATATATGCTCAAGTATGGGTATGGTCAAATTTTGGAAGCGTTATGTGTAGCCGAGCAATAATTGACTTAGCTTAAAAAAATGGACTTAAAAAGAAAAACAAATGATTTTTTTTTCTTCGGAATATGCTTTTCCTGACAAAAGTGCATTTCCAAGCAACACACGGGGTTCAGACTAAAAGTTTTTAAACGACGGCGTTTTTGATCTTCCGTCAAATTATGAGGTATCCATCTAGTACAAAGCTTTCTGACGCCTAAATGGTCATGTAAGACTTTTTGTACTTGACTCATACAAATGCCTAAAGCTGCCCGAATCGGTTAATATGTCACCCGTCTATCAGCAGCTTCTATCTTCAGTAGTCGCCGTAGAAGGACGTCCTTCTCGAGAATCATCAGTGTGTTTGCTTCGACCACGTTCAAACTCATTAGACCTTGTAAACAGAGGCTACAGAGATGGGGCTTCGTAATGAAATCCCAATCGAAGTCTATCGTAACATTGTTGAGTAAGACCGCAACGAAAGTCGTAGTAAACTTTCAGTGTCACCCACGTACATATAATGAATTTTCATGGTAATTTTAATAATATTTTCACTAAAATAAACTTTTATGGTATGAAAGGTTTTAACTGATTTCTTTTATGGCCGGCCGCCAGCCTGACGCCAATCCTCCTTGGGAATGTAGTCGCATAAATAAAAAAAAGGTATAGGGAAAAGTGGGTAAGAAGCGGAACCCAGGGTAAGGGATACCGCAAGTCTCGGATGGGGTGCGGGTCAGAGACTGTAGTAGCTAGCAGAGGTCAGGGTCGCGTACCCGAATTACCTATATTTCCTGTGATCGGAGAGGCCACTAGGACAGGAACACCAACTGGCATAATAACATAGGGTTAAATACTTATTTTAAAGACGGAACCGGCCTAGGAATGAAACCATTTATTAATCCTTATGTAATATTATAAATGCGAAAGTGAGTTTGTTTGTTTGTTACGCTTTAACGCCTAACCACTTAACCAAGCTTCATGAACTTTTGCATACACGCTGTCAGGGGTACAGAAAAGGACATAAAGTACCTTTCATCCAGAAAAAAATACTACTTCCGAAGGATAAACAAATAATAACCTTTCACGAGAGCGAAACCACGGGCGAAAAAGCTAGTATACATATAAATATATAGGTAACAAATTACATGTACAGTAGGCGTGCGAGTTGCATGCAGTCGGGGCCTGAGCTGAAGGGCGGAAGCTTTTCCCCCCGGCCGCAAGCAAACCTCGCCTCGCACGCCCGCAGTGTAGTGATACACTAGCGCATTCAAAAGCTCTGCTTTGAATTGGCGCGTTTAGTGGACATATAAACATTTGTTTAAGTTATACTTACTTATTATTACAATGAACCATGAAATGAGAAAAATGTAACCTTCTTTTACTTAAATTTAGATATGTATCATTGGGAGGTAGCCAATCACGGTACTCGTTCAGAGTACCCCTGAATGGCTGCGGTTCCCGACCTCTTTGCAACGCTTGTGGTACTATCGACAATGTTCTCGTATTCCAAGCTGACGACTTTGTACAAGGATCATTGGATTTTGCTCGTAAGGTATGTATAAAAACTGCTTCACATAAGATGAGACTCGAGGATTTCCATTTGCCGCACCGAGCATACTGTTATGCTTAGGCATATACCTTTGGGAGGGCTACTTTTAGCCAAGTGGCGGTTAAAGCTGAATGCGGCCGTACAAATATGTATGTACATAAGTACATCTTCTTTCGTGTGCTCTTTAAATTCCTAGCCTGTGGAACGCGCAGCATATTTGAAACACGGTGTTTAAGAATCGTACATAGCTCGATAATCTGAATTTATTCACTAAAAACATCGACCTATTCTGATAGATATACCTAAGTAGATACTAGCTTAATTTTTCCACATAATACTTTTTAACTTTTATTTTGCAGGTGTCATGTGTACGCACGTCTTTAGAAGTGTCCACTGGTACTGGTGGCGTCGACACCAGAGAGCAACACATCCTTAAATTAAAACCGTTCATGGTAGATATGTTAGAAGTCGTAGCTGTCGAAGGCCCTGCAGGAGGAGTTGAATGTTGGATGGATATACAAAAAGGAGTTTTTCCTAATGTAAGTAAATTCTAGCGTTATTAAGATTTATGGTGCTGATCATCACAGCGCAAAAATATCCTCACCGTTTAATTATAGCCTTACATTACCACCCATGTACGACTACCGTGCGGACGATTACCAATAGGGTTTTAGCAGAGCAAAATGGACTAATTAGTCTAAATAACTAAGTAAAATCCATCAAACGAAAATGCATAATTTTTTAAGCTACTTTTTAAGGACTTTCTATAACAGTAAATAGTCCCAAAATAAATAATTATGTTCGATTTAAAATCTTTATCTTTACACATTCCACCTGCTTTTAGTACTGGAGAATACCTGAAAATTCAAGCGGCCACAACATTAAAAAGGAGTTTTTTTAATTCTTATTTTAACTGCATGCTAAATCCGTTATTTAAGCAAGTGTCCGCATTGTCAGATACACCTGTTTATGTATTTTTATATTTTTCTAACTTGTATCCTAACTTATTACTTTAAAATTCTTATCTTCAAGTTTATTGAGCTTTGGTTTTATAGAATAAATTTACTGACTTGACTAGGTTGATCTAGTTGATAACATATATACTAATTAATATACATGGCCCATTTTGCAAGTATTATCATGATTTGAGATTAAATCTATGTCATGTTATTATAAATATATCTTAAACTTCGTCATCATGACTACCAGTAGGCTTAAGTTACCAACTGAAAGAATAAAACAATAAACAATAATGAACAATGGGTACCACAAACAAAGAGCAAGCGGAAAGTTTTAATTATTTAGGTAACCGAATAACGCATGACTAAAGATATTCTCCTGCGATAAAAGAAAGACCCAATTGCAAAACAAGCCTTCAAGCGCAAAAGCACAATATACCAAAATCAACATTGAAATAAGGAAATGGCTCATTAAGACGTATATTGCACTTTATGGCTGTAAAACGTGGACACCGACCGAAAGAGACAGAGACAGGTTGGCAGCGTTTGAGATGTGGTGCTGCAGGCGGATGATGATTATCATCTGAACAGAAAAATGATGAAACGAGGAAGTCTTACAAATGGCAAATGAAGAGAGACAGTTATTAGAAACAATAGAACTGAGAAAATTTAGCTTTGTATCTGCTGCGGCTATTCTGTTTTAAATCATGTCGCCAGTTACACGCTTATAATTATTTTGCACACATACAGAACTTTACACTAATTCGTCACAGAGGATTTATTAAATATGAATTCTAAACTTTACTAAATACTCTCGTCCACTGATCAGTATAAGATAGCGTTTCGTATACATACTTGCTAGCCGTTACTTCTAAAACTTAAATAATACTTTGTAAATTTTGTTGGTTAATTTTACTTATGTTTGTGTACTCACCGACGAAACGATGCCCTTACTTTGGACACTCTACAGTGCCCCGCCCACATCGCACTTCTTACTTATTCTCAGTTCTGTATTAAAAACTATACATAACAGAAATGGGAAAATGGTTGGCAAAATGGAATGGATGCAAAATGGCAAAACAATAATGGAAGAAAAATAGTGAGAAAAAGAAGACGAGGAAGGCTTAGAAGAAATTTTGTATAACTAGTAATGGGGAAAGTGGGACTCATGACTAATCAAGAGGTCCAAAAAGATCGCAGAGCGTAGACAGCGACAAGAGCGTAGCTAACAAAAAGTAATGTGTTCTCTCTTTTGTTCAAAAAGTTTTTTATGCCTTTAAACTAAAATATATGTCTAGTAATAATTGAAGAAACTAGTAGGTACTAACTGAACTCACAAATCTGGGAAAGTAACTATTGTTCTATTTTAATTTCAGAATCACGTAACCACGAATAAGAGAGGTCCAAAGCCTATAAAAATGTATCACGTATAGTTTTTGATTAAAATATGAATTTGATTATTTTTCAGACTACTCCATTGGAGAACTCGATTAAGATTGGCGAATATTTAACAATATTGGTCTATCTAAAGGATGTTCGAAATCAGTTCAACCTTAAAATTCACGACTGTTGGGCGTACGACAACGAGAACTACGACAGTTCTAAAACAAGCAAAATTCAGCTGACTGACAAGGCAGGCTGCCCTAAGTAAGAAATCTATTTTAAAAATTGAGGTGCTAAAAAAACCTGGTTTCCATAATTTCTACATTACCTACATACTAGTAGTTTTGGTGATACAAGCTTAAGTTATTGTTTACAAATAATGCTCATAAATTAAAAATGGCATCAAACTTATTACTGAACTGAACCTACTCTTGGTTGAGCAAGTTTTTTGAACATCATTACTATTGCATTGTACAAACAGGAAGAAGAAACTCATTGACCTCTGGCAGAAAACAACCAACACCGGTAAAAGTGGCGCCACTTTAATTGCTTACAGTAAAGTAAGCGCATTCCGCTTTCCAGAAAACGACCAAGTCTACCTAACATGTAATGTAGAGGTAAATATATTTGATACACACTCTGACACATTTCTTGAAGGAAAATCAACTGATCACTTTGTATTTATTTACAGCTTTGCACAAACAACTGTGATGCAAATTGCGAAGGAGTTACAAAGGAAATAACAACAACTACTAGGCCGTTGCAAAAGTGTTACCCAGGTTCAGCTGAGCCGCAATGTGTTCAACCAACGCGCCAGACAACACTAATTACACCTACTTATTTACCACCCACCACATACGCACCTTACTGCTCTCCTAGCTCAACAGACCCGCGTTGTCCTAAGCCTACCACACCCGAACCTTTAAACTGTTACCCGGGTAATTTAGATTCACGTTGTCCACAACCTACGACACCAGTACCTCCAAACTGCTTCCCTGGAAACAAAGATCCGAGATGTCCAAAGTCTACTACCCCAGAACAACCACGATGCTTCCCTGGAAGTACAGATCCCAGATGCCCGAAATCCACAACACAAGCCCCTCCTATTTGCTACCCCGGTAGCACAGATATTCGTTGTCCAAGGCCCACAAAGCCAGTATGCTATCCTGGATCGCGAGATCCAAACTGCCCTCAACTACCCGAACCAACTACTTCAAATCCGCCAACCTACTTACCACCCAAACCAACTACTCCTGAATCACCACGATGCTACCCTGGTAGTACAGATCCCAGATGCCCCAAACCTACAACCCCTGAGCCACTGCGTTGCTATCCTGGTAGCACTGATCGTCGCTGCCCCAAACCAACTACTCCTGAAAAACCTAGATGTTACCCCGGTAGCACGGATCCTCAATGCCCTAAGCCAACCACATCAGCGCCTCTTCAATGCTTTCCAGGAAGCACAGACCCAAAATGTCCCAAGCCAACGACACCTGACCAGCCTCGATGCTATCCCGGAAATACGGATTCCAGATGCCCAAAACCGACAACATTAGCTCCTCCTATTTGTTTTCCAGGTAGCAGAGATCCCCGTTGTCCACGGCCAACAAAACCTGTATGCTACGCCGGTTCACAAGATCCCAATTGTCCTCAACCTTCACGACCTACAACATTAACTCCACCAACTTATTTGCCTCCTGCAACTTTAGAACCTAACTGCTTCCCAGGTTCAACAGACTCGCGATGTCCTCAGGCAACAACATTATCCCCTCCTCGGTGTTTCCCAGGCAGTACAGATCCTAGGTGCCCCAAACCTACGACACCTGCACCTCCTCGATGCTTCCCCGGTAGTGCAGACCCAAGATGTCCCAAACCAACTACACCTGAACCTCCTCGCTGCTTCCCCGGAAGTACAGACTCTAGGTGCCCAAAACCCACCACACCTCAGCCGCAAAAGCAAATTTGTTACCCTGGGTCACCTGATCCAAAATGTCCGCAACCACCACGACCAACGACCTTAAATCCGCCCACCTACTTGCCTCCAGAAACACCTGCACCACGTTGTTATCCTGGCAGTACAGATCCAAGATGTCCCAAACCTACCACACCTGAACCTCCACGATGCTTCCCCGGCAGCACAGATCCTCGTTGTCCCAAGCCTACAACACCTGAACCCCCTCGCTGCTTCCCCGGTAGTACCGACATTAGGTGCCCCAAACAAACTACACCTGCACCTCCTAGATGCTTCCCGGGCAGTACAGACCCTAGGTGCCCCAAACCTACAACACCTGAACCTCCTAGATGCTACCCCGGTAGTACCGACCTTAGGTGCCCCAAACCTACAACACCTGAACCTCCCCGGTGCTTCCCTGGTAGTACAGATTCTAGATGTCCTAAACCAACAACACCAGCACCTCCTAGATGCTTCCCCGGCAGTACAGATCCCAGATGTCCTAAACCTACCACACCTGAACCTCCTCGTTGTTTCCCTGACAGTACAGACCCCAGGTGCCCCAAACCTACAACACCTGCACCTCCTCGATGCTTCCCTGGTAGCACGGATAATAGGTGCCCCAAACCTACAACTCCTGCACCTCCCAGATGTTTCCCTGGTAGTACTGATCCTAGGTGCCCAAAACCCACCACACCTCAGCCACAAAAGCCAATTTGCTACCCTGGGTCACCTGACCCAAAATGTCCGCAGCCACCACGGCCAACGACCTTAAAACCGCCCACCTACTTGCCTCCAGAAACACCTGCACCACGTTGTTATCCTGGCAGTACAGATCCAAGATGTCCCAAGCCTACTACACCTGAACCTCCACGATGCTTCCCCGGCAGTACAGATCCCCGTTGTCCCAAGCCTACAACACCGGAACCCCCTCGCTGCTTGCCCGGCAGTACGGACCGTAGGTGCCCTAAACCAACAACACCTGAACCTCCTCGATGCTTCCCCGGTAGTACCGACCTTAGGTGCCCCAAACCAACTACACCTGCACCTCCTAGATGCTTCCCAGGCAGTACAGATCTTAGATGTCCCAAGCCTACAACACCTGAACCTCCGCGGTGCTTCCCTGGTAGTACAGATTCGAGATGTCCCAAACCAACAACACCAGCACCTCCTAGATGCTTCCCCGGCAGTGCTGATCCTAGATGTCCCAAACCTACCACACCTGAACCTCCTCGTTGCTTCCCAGGCAGTACAGACCCCAGGTGCCCCAAAACTACAACACCTACAACTCCTCGATGCTTCCCCGGTAGCACAGACCCTAGGTGCCCCAAACCCACAACTCCTGCACCTCCCAGATGCTTCCCTGGTAGTATTGATCCTAGGTGCCCGAAGCCTACAACACCTGCCCCACCTAGATGCTTTCCAGGCAGCACAGATACACGCTGCCCCAAACCTACAACACCTGAACCTCCTCGATGCTTCCCCGGTAGTACAGACCCTAGGTGCCCAAAACCAACCACACCTCAGCCACAAAAGCCAATTTGTTACCCTGGGTCACCTGATCCAAAATGTCCGCAGGAACCAAGACCAACAACCTTAAATCCGCCCACCTACTTGCCTCCAGAAACACCTGCACCCCGTTGTTATCCTGGCAGTGCAGATCCTAGATGTCCCAAACCTACTACACCTGAACCTCCACAATGCTTCCCCGGCAGCATAGACCCTCGTTGTCCCAAGCCTACAACACCTGAACCCCCTCGCTGCTTCCCCGGCAGTACAGACCCTAGGTGCCCTAAACCAACAACACCCGAACCTCCTCGATGCTTCCCCGGTAGTACCGACCTTAGGTGCCCCAAACCAACTACACCTGCACCTCCTAGATGCTTCCCCGGTAGTACCGACCCTAGGTGCCCCAAACCTACAACACCTGAACCTCCGCGGTGCTTCCCTGGTAGTACAGATTCGAGATGTCCCAAACCAACAACACCAGCACCTCCTAGATGCTTCCCCGGCAGTGCTGATTCTAGATGTCCCAAACCTACAACACCAGCGCCTCCTAGATGCTTCCCCGGCAGTACAGACGCTAGATGTCCCAAACCTACGACACCTGAACCTCCTCGTTGCTTCCCAGGCAGTGCAGACCCCAGGTGCCCAAAACCTACAACACCTACACCTCCTCGATGCTTCCCCGGTAGCACGGACCCTAGGTGCCCCCCACCCACAACTCCTGCACCTCCCAGATGCTTCCCTGGTAGTACTGATCCTAGGTGCCCCAAACCTACAACACCTGAACCTCCTCGATGCTTCCCCGGTAGTACAGACCCTAGGTGCCCAAAACCCACGTCCCCTGAACCTCCTCGCTGCTTCCCCGGTAGTACAGACCCTAGGTGCCCAAAACCTACCACACCTCAGCCGCAAAAGCCAATTTGTTACCCTGGGTCACCTGATCAAAAATGTCCGCAGCCACCACGACCAACGACCTTAAATCCGCCCACCTACTTGCCTCCGGAAACACCTGCACCACGTTGTTATCCTGGCAGTACAGATCCTAGATGTCCCAAGCCTACAACACCTGAACCCCCTCGTTGCTTCCCCGGCAGTACAGACCCAAGGTGTCCTAAACCAACAACACCTGAACCTCCTCGATGCTTCCCCGGTAGTACCGACCTTAGGTGCCCCAAACCAACTACACCTGCACCTCCTAGATGCTTCCCGGGCAGTACAGACCCTAGGTGCCCCAAACCAACAACACCTGAACCTCCGCGGTGCTTCCCCGGCAGTACAGATGCTAGATGTCCCAAACCTACGACACCTGAACCTCCTCGTTGTTTCCCAGGCAGTACAGACCCCAGGTGCCCCAAACCCATAACACCTGCACCTCCTCGTTGCTTCCCCGGTAGCACGGACCCTAGGTGCCCGAAACCTACAACTCCTGCACCTCCCAGATGCTTCCCCGGTAGTACCGACCTTAGGTGCCCCAAACCAACTACACCAGCACCTCCTAGATGCTTCCCGGGCAGTACAGACCCTAGGTGCCCCAAACCTACAACATCTGAACCTCCTCGATGCTTCCCCGGTAGTACCGACCTTAGGTGCCCCAAACCAACTACACCTACACCTCCTAGATGCTTCCCGGGCAGTACAGACCCTAGGTGCCCCAAACCTACAACACCTGCACCTCCGCGGTGCTTCCCTGGTAGTACAGATACTAGATGTCCCAAACCAACAACACCAGCGCCTCCTAGATGCTTCCCCGGCAGTACAGATGCTAGATGTCCCAAACCTACTACACCTGAACCTCCTCGTTGTTTCCCAGGCAGTACAGACCCCAGGTGCCCCAAACCCACAACACCTGCACCTCCTCGTTGTTTCCCCGGTAGCACGGACCCTAGGTGCCCCAAACCTACAACTCCTGCACCTCCCAGATGCTTCCCTGGTAGTACTGATCCTAGGTGCCCAAAGCCTACAACACCTGCCCCACCAAGCTGCTTTCCAGGCAGCACAGATACTCGCTGCCCTAAACCTACAACACCTGAACCTCCTCGATGCTTCCCCGGTAGTACAGACCCTAGGTGCCCTAAACCCACTACACCTCAGCCGCAAAAGCCAATTTGTTACCCTGGGTCACCTGATCCAAAATGTCCGCAGCCACCACGACCAACGACCTTAAATCCGCCCACCTACTTGCCTCCGGAAACACCTGCACCACGTTGTTATCCTGGCAGTACAGATCCTAGATGTCCCAAGCCTACAACACCTGAACCCCCTCGTTGCTTCCCCGGCAGTACAGACCTAAGGTGTCCTAAACCAACAACACCTGAACCTCCTCGATGCTTCCCCGGTAGTACCGACCTTAGGTGCCCCAAACCAACTACACCTGCACCTCCTAGATGCTTCCCGGGCAGTACAGACCCTAGGTGCCCCAAACCAACAACACCTGAACCTCCGCGGTGCTTCCCCGGTAGCACGGACCCTAGGTGCCCCAAACCTACAACTCCTGCACCTCCCAGATGCTTCCCTGGTAGTACTGATCCTAGGTGCCCCAAACCTACAACACCTGAACCTCCTAGATGCTTTCCTGGTACCACCGATCCTAGGTGCCCCAAACCTACCACACCTGAACCTCCTCGGTGCTTCCCTGGTAGTACCGACCTTAGGTGCCCAAAACCAACTACACCTGCACCTCCTAGATGCTTCCCGGGCAGTACCGACCCAAGATGCCCAAAACCTACAACACCTTCACCTCCTCGATGCTTCCCCGGTAGCACGGACCCTAGGTGCCCCAAACCTACAACTCCTGCACCTCCTAGATGCTTCCCTGGTAGTAGTGATCCTAGGTGCCCGAAGCCTACAACACCTGAACCTCTTCGCTGCTTCCCCGGTAGTACAGACCCTAGGTGCCCCAAACCTACCACACCTGAACCTCCTCGGTGCTTCCCTGGTAGTACCGACCTTAGGTGCCCAAAACCAACTACACCTGCACCTCCTAGATGCTTCCCGGGCAGTACCGACCCCAGATGCCCCAAACCTACAACACCTACACCTCCTCGATGCTTCCCCGGTAGCACGGACCCTAGGTGCCCCAAACCTACAACTCCTGCACCTCCTAGATGCTTCCCTGGTAGTACTGATCCTAGGTGCCCGAAGCCTACAACACCTGAACCTCTTCGCTGCTTCCCCGGTAGTACAGACCCTAGGTGCCCTAAACCCACCACACCTCAGCCTCAAAAGCCAATTTGTTACCCTGGGTCACCTGATCCAAAATGTCCGCAGCCACCACGACCAACGACTTTAAATCCGCCCACCTACTTGCCTCCAGAAACACCTGCACCACGTTGTTATCCTGGCAGCACAGATCCTAGATGTCCCAAACCTACTACACCTGAACCTCCTCGATGCTTCCCTGGCAGTACAGATCCTCGTTGTCCCAAGCCTACAACACCTGAGCCTCCTAGATGCTTCCCCGGTAGTACCGACTCTAGGTGCCCCAAACCTACAACACCTGAACCACCTCGATGCTTCCCTGGTAGTACCGATCCTAGATGCCCCAAACCTACAACACCTGAACCTCCTCGGTGCTTCCCTGGTAATACAGACCCTAGATGTCCCAAACCAACTACACCTACACCTCCTCGATGCTTCCCCGGTAGCACCGACCTTAGGTGCCCCAAACCAACTACACCTGCACCTCCTAGATGCTTCCCGGGCAGTACAGACCCTAGGTGCCCCCAACCTACAACACCTGAGCCTCCTAGATGTTTCCCTGGTAGTACCGACCCTAGATGCCCCAAACCTACAACACCTGAACCTCCTCGGTGCTTCCCTGGTAGTACAGACCCTAGATGTCCCAAACCAACTACACCAGCACCTCCTCAATGCTTTCCCGGTAGCACAGACCTTCGGTGCCCCAAACCAACTACACCTGCACCTCCTAGATGCTTCCCGGGCAGTACAGACCCCAGATGCCCCAAACCTACAACACCTGAACCTCCTAGATGCTTTCCCGGTACCACCGATCCTAGGTGCCCCAAACCTACCACACCTGAACCTCCTCGGTGCTTCCCTGGTAGTACCGACCTTAGGTGCCCAAAACCAACTACACCTGCACCTCCTAGATGCTTCCCGGGCAGTACCGACCCCAGGTGCCCCAAACCTACAACACCTGCACCTCCTCGGTGCTTCCCAGGCAGCACAGATACTCGCTGCCCCAAACCTACAACACCTGAACCTCCTCGATGTTTTCCCGGTAGTACAGACCCTAGGTGCCCAAAACCCACCACACCTCAGCCGCAAAAGCCAATTTGTTACCCTGGGTCACCTGATCCAAAATGCCCGCAGCCACCACGACCAACAACCTTAAATCCGCCTACCTACTTGCCTCCAGAAACACCTGCACCACGTTGTTATCCTGGCAGTACAGATCCTAGATGTCCCAAACCTACCACACCTGAACCTCCACGATGCTTCCTCGGCAGTATAGATCCTCGTTGTCCCAAGCCTACAACACCTGAACCTCCTCGATGCTTCCCCGGTAGTACCGATCTTAGGTGCCCCAAACCAACTACACCTGCACCTCCTAGATGCTTCCCGGGCAGTACAGACCCTAGGTGTCCCAAACCTACAACACCTGAACCTCCTAGATGCTTCCCTGGTAGTACAGATCCTAGATGTCCCAAACCAACTACACCTCCACCTCCTCGATGCTTCCCCGGTAGTACGGACCTTAGGTGCCCCAAACCAACTACACCTGCACCTCCTAGATGCTTCCCGGGCAGCACCGACCCTAGGTGCCCCAAACCTACAACACCTGCACGTCCCCAGTGCTTCCCTGGTAGTACAGATCCTAGGTGTCCGAAGCCTACAACACCTGCCCCACCTAGATGCTTCCCAGGCAGCACAGATACCCGCTGCCCCAAACCTACAACACCTGAACCTCCTCGATGTTTTCCCGGTAGTACAGACCCTAGGTGCCCAAAACCCACCACACCTCAGCCGCAAAAGCCAATTTGTTACCCTGGGTCACCTGATCCAAAATGCCCGCAGCCACCACGACCAACGACCTTAAACCCGCCTACCTACTTGCCTCCAGAAACACCTGCACCACGTTGTTATCCTGGCAGTACAGATCTTCGTTGTCCCAAGCCTACAACACCTGAACCCCCTCGCTGCTTCCCCGGCAGTACAGACTCTAGATGCCCTAAACCAACGACACCTGCACCTCCTAGATGCTTCCCGGGCAGTCCAGACCCTAGGTGCCCCAAACCTACAACACCTGAACCTCCTAGATGCTTCCCCGGTAGTAACGACCCTAGGTGCCCCAAACCTACAACACCTGAACCTCCTCGTTGCTTCCCCGGTAGTACCGACCTTAGGTGCCCCAAACCTACAACACCTGAACCTCCTAGATGCTTCCCTGGTAGTACAGATCCTAGATGTCCCAAACCAACTACACCTGCACCTCCTAGATGCTTCCCGGGCAGTACAGATTCTAGATGTCCTAAACCAACTACACCTGAACCTCTTCGATGCTTCCCCGGTAGTACCGACCTTAGGTGCCCCAAACCAACCACACCTGCACCTCCTAGATGCTTCCCGGGCAGTACCGACCCCAGATGCCCCAAACCTACAACACCTGCACCTCCTCGGTGTTTCCCTGGCAGTACAGATCCTAGGTGTCCGAAGCCTACAACACCTGCCCCACCTAGATGCTTCCCAGGCAGCACAGACACTCGCTGCCCCAAACCTACAACACCTGAACCTCCTAGATGCTTCCCGGGCAGTACTGACCCTAGGTGCCCCAAACCTACAACACCTGAACCTCCTCAGTGCTTCCCTGGCAGTACAGATCCTAGGTGTCCGAAACCTACAACACCTGCCCCACCTAGATGCTTCCCAGGCAGCACAGATACCCGCTGCCCCCAACCTACAACACCTGAACCTCCTCGATGTTTTCCCGGTAGTACAGACTCTAGGTGCCCAAAACCCACCACACCCCAGCCGCAAAAGCCAATTTGTTACCCTGGGTCACCTGATCCAAAATGCCCGCAGCCACCACGACCAACGACTTTAAATCCGCCTACCTACTTGCCTCCAGAAACACCTGCACCACGTTGTTATCCTGGCAGTACAGATCCTAGATGTCCCAAACCTACCACACCTGAACCTCCTCGATGCTTCCCTGGCAGTACAGATCCTCGTTGTCCCAAGCCTACAACACCTGAACCCCCACGCTGCTTCCCCGGCAGTACAGACCTTAGGTGCCCTAAACCAACCACACCTGAACCTCCTCAATGCTTCCCAGGTAGTACCGACCTTAGGTGCCCCAAACCTACAACACCTAAACCACCTAGATGCTTCCCCGGTAGTACCGATCCTAGGTGCCCCAAACCAACTACACCTACACCTCCTCGATGCTTCCCTGGCAGTACAGATCCTCGTTGTCCCAAGCCTACAACACCTGAACCTCCTCGCTGCTTCCCTGGCAGTACAGACTCGAGGTGCCCCAAACCTACAACACCTGAACCGCCTCGCTGCTACCCCGGTAGTACAGATCCTAGGTGTCCAAAACCCACAACACCTAGCTCTTGTTACCCTGGATCCAGAGATCCGAAATGTCCACAACCATTCGCTCCTAGTAGCACAAATCCACCTTCCACGTACTTACCACCATTCCCAGCTGAAAACGAAGTTAAATCTCTCCGAGCCTCAAGATCGGTATCAAAGGAATTCGATAATGATATTGGTAAGAATTTTATTCATTATTTTGTGGTCGAACATGGTCTTCAATTATCAATTATAGTTTTGAGTCATTAAGGGTCGAGAAGTAAAGGTCATGGGGTCCGAGTGCTCGTTTCGTTCATTACGAAAAATGTCGATCAGTCGCTTAGGTAGCTCCTTGTACTTATATACTAAGCTTGATCATCAGCAGTTAGAAATAGGTGTAACAACCATTCAAGCCAATTGTGCTGTTTTTCCGGAATGGTTTTGCGTTACGCTTGTTCATCTGATCCAAGATTTATAGAGTTACCCTTTACCTTACAGATAATACTGGGCAAGCACAGTCAAAGTCTCGAAAAGTGAGAGAAGTCACAGGTATTAGTGATACCGCTGCAACTGCATCGAGTGGCGTGGCTGCAATGTATATAGTGATGGGCTCTGCTGTATTCATGATTTTATTAGTTTCACTTGCTGTGTATTTGTACAGAAATAAAAGATTTAGATCAAAAACAACGACCAACGCGAGAAACTCATGCTGAGCATTGTAAATATTAATAAAATGTAGAAATTTTATTTTGTGATATAATAATTTTAAATAACTTTAACAAAAAGTTTGAAGAAATGGCTGCGTTCTAACGGATATTTTTTGTATCAAGTTCTTCTTAATTCACTGCCTTTTTAGCTTTATTATTTCAGGCGCTTAGGCATGCCTAGCTATGCATGTATCATTATGTAAAATAGTGCCATAATGAAACAATGTCAAACTGATGTGTTCTTCAAAGGATCCTCAGAATTTATTATGTATATTTTTATAATTCCTAGTCAATATTATGTATTATGTAAAGTATATTTTGAATTCATCATGATGTATTAAATTAAATATTACTCATTGTTTAATATACTCGTTTGTGATATTTTTGTATAAATATATTGAACACTACACTGATATGGCCATTAAATTGTATAGAGTACGTATTTTTATTGACATATGGCTAGATTAAGTATGGGTATTTCGTGAAACACGACAGAAGAAAGTTCAGATTTAGGGTTAGATCTTTGGAATGTGTCTACAGTCATAAAGTAATACTTACTATGATTTTGTAATGTCAGTAAGATTGCTTTTAGAATTGATCTAAGTAAAACATTCTATGAATGTCAAATTTGTTTCATTTCTCTTCAGAATTAAAAACTCACTTTGCTTTACTTAACTTGCATTTTACCTTAACAAATAACTTGAAAGCTGGCGGAATCCAGGAACAAATAGACAAAATATTTTATAATTCGGTGGACTGTTTTTAGAACGACATACTACATCTACCCGGCCAAGCGTTGCTGCTGTTAGGTAATTTGTAATATAAATAAAACTATCCCATCTCTCAAGTTGGAACAAACTGCACACAGGAGGAGTTTATCCCGAACAACGTGACATACATATAGATATACATTATATAAATACGTGAAGATAATTCTTTGTACCCCTTTTAAAAAAAAATCGCAAACGTAGTAACGTGAATTTTGGAATATTTACAATTTATATACAGAAGAAGTGCAGAAAGCTAAAATTTTTAAACAATATGTCTTAACTAAAAAGTCTTTATAAAATTACACGCGTCCAGTATATGTGATTACCTACCTGTCATGGTAATGTACAGATTTACTATACAATGACAGCTCAAGTTATACCGGCCAATGAAAAAACCATGGTCTAAAATTCGAAAACCACGCGATCTCTAGTTTATTATTAACTAGCAACCCGCCCCGGCTTCGCACGGGTACAAATTATACAACTAAGCTTTCCTCATGAATTACTCTGACTAATAGTGAAAACCGCATGAAAATCCGTTCAGTAGTTTTTCTGTTTATCGCGAACAGACAGACAGACGGATAGACGCGACGGTGACCTTGTTTTATAATATGTAGTGATACGTGAAATAATTCTATGTACGCATTTTTAATAAAATCTCACGAACGCAAGAACTTCAAATTTGCAATACTTACAGTTTATATATAGAAGAAGTGCAGAAAGCTACAATTTTATTACAATGTCTTACAAATTTAAAAACTACTTGAAAACGACTAATACATCAAGTTACAAAAGTCCAGTATACGTGTTGAGCTGTCGTGGTAAGTAAGTCTATACAGTGACAATTCAAGTTATACTGACCAATGAAATAAACCACAGGCGAAATTCTCGACCATCAGGCGAACTCTAGTACATACTATTAGTTTGCGTTAGCGTGTATCTATGGTATATTTGATCTAAGATACTATGTATGTATTTACATAAATAAATGTAGTGTAGAACATAGGTTCTATACTACATTTTGTTATACTAAGCATAGTCTTTAACTATAGAGTTAAGGACTATGCTTAGTTTCTGACTAGATAGTGCTGTATTTCAGATGATAATAATACAAGGCTACTTGAAGACAAACTGTTCAAATTCAAATTCAAATTCAAAATCATTTATTCAATTAAGGCACTAAGTGACATTTATGAACGTTAAATTGAAGCTAGAGTTAAAATCATAGATCGGCGAAAACAGACGCCACAGCATGTACTGGATTGTCGAGGTAAATTAGGTGAAAACACCAAAATCTACTACTGCCTGCTTGTGTCGATCTGTGTTTAGTTTACTACTTCCACTAATGAGAGAGATGTGTTAACGTTAATAATTATTTTTAAATTAAATTAATTGTCACTAGTCAATAGAGAAAAGTACCTACTGTTGTCGAGCGCCATAATCGCACTGGGTATATTAATAGGATAGTGCGATATACGATATACACATACGATACGATACTTGAGAAACTATTCTCATCATTAGCGTTGCTGATCGCGTCTCCTCTTGAAACGAGTTAAAGAGAGAATAAAGCAGATTATAGGGAGACATTAGACGTCTCTTGTTGTTATGGTAAGTACGGAAATTTTAAGGAGGTACATAATCTTACTGATGTTCCTTGTTCCGAAGTCGTTCTCTGACAACTGCCAATGAAGGTTCATTCCTCGAAAGTTTACAATGGAAGTGACGAAGACAAGGAACCATTTCTTTATTATTTTAATATGCTTAAAATAAAGTAATTCGAAATATAGCTTTTATAGAACAATAAAGTAAGAAAATTAATTCAATTCAAAAAATGGTTGGCGAGCAACCGCCCTAAATCCCTCGCAAAATCTATCTATCCCTAAACAGAGGAAATAGGAGCATAGCAGAAATTGCAGAGCAACAGGAGCCGGGGAGGTACTTCAAAAAAATACTTTTGAGAACTATTCCTAGTATAGTACAATGGGAACGCACGCGCGGGTAAAGATTCAAAATATCAGTCTAAGAAAGTATCTGCAAAAAACCACAGCCCAACAACATAATTCCTAATTACATAGTCAGGTGTTTTTTCTGCTGTGTAGTTTACCAAAGGTTGTCGAAATGGGAGATAACGTCGGCAACGTAATTTAGCTCTGTTTTTGAAGCATTTATGTACAGTTATCCTGATTATATATTCGTACAGGCGATTGTAATCGACATCTTAGAAATGTTTAGAGAATAATAATTGTGGTCCTTGTTACACAACCTCAGAAGCAGTGGGAGCCGTCTTTGTCCCTGCTGTAGGGACGTGAAGCGTTTTCGGCCTATTTCTTTACAGTTTTTTTATTTTAGTGATAGATAATGAATTTCCATTACAATTATATATAGATAATGAATTCCTATTATTCCTTTCTACTAAATCTTTAATAAAGACTAGCCGTTAATAGATCACAAAATACACAGGGAAACTAGCAACAACACAATTACAATAATTTATTAACACTGTTACACTTAATTCACTTCTACTTTACACTTTAGTCGCTGTTAATTCATTTGACACTCACTTGATAACTAACTCACTTGACACTCACTTGAAAACTAACTCACTTGACACTCACTTGAAAACTAACTCACTTGACACTCACTTGAAAACTAACTCGCTTGACACTCACTTGAAAACTAACTCACTACTCAGCAATGCCACTCTTTATATAGCAAAACGGTATTTCTAGAAACATTGCGACACCTTTGGTTAATTCTAGAAAAACAATAGAACAGTCTAATACATACTAGGACAACTTCCATTAATGGATAACTACTTAGTTCCGTGTTGTCTCAACAGATGGCGTGTATCTTTATTTTGTAGCTCTCTACACCTTCTCACAGTCGCCAATAGATGGCGGGTTATTCGTAACAATAGTATAGATAAGCGTGCCTATGCTTGCAGTGGCACAGCTTGGTACAGATGACACAAGGTGTATCACTACACTATTTTACCATCATGTACTAAGCAGTGACCAGGTTTGATAATGTGCCTATGCATAAGGACACATGGTTGTATGGATATTCATTATACACATCCGAATGACGTCAATTAAACCGAGTGATCAGAACAGATAGGTACCTATGTTTCATAGGCTCAAGCAGAAGACGGCTGTTCTATTAATGATTTTAACGTGCCGATTTAGATTCCCTAGTTAGGAGAATATAAGGTCCGTGTGAAAATAGAGTCCGAAACACTGAACGCACTGGCAGTGACGATGAACTTCTAACTTCTACTACTTAGTCGCAACAGTAATAAAATAAGGTTTGTTTAACAAAATAGATCGTCTATAAGGTATTGATGACTATTATTAAAAGAGGAATAGAAAAGAAACATTTTTTCTGCAAAAGAATTATTCAGATTCAGACAGCTGCCACTCTAATATAAGTATCATGGTGTTTGGAATAAGTGCTAAACTCACCAAAAATAGGGAGAATCATGTGATACAATGGAATTAGTGGATAGTGGATATAGAGGATCAACGTCGTCGGTAAGGAATTTTTGCAATACACTCGAAGGAGATAGATATAATTAGAAGAATTAGATAAATATATAAGCTGATGGAAAATCGAGAAGATACAGGTCTTGTTCCTTACAACAACATACATACAACAACATATAGACGTAACCCCACTTCATCAATGAGCATTTCACAAGCTTGTTGGCCTAGTGGTTAGTGACCCTGACTGCTATGCTACAGGTCGTGGGTTCGATGTTCTTTGTGTCCGTTGTTTGTATGTTTGTCAAGTCCCCCGCGACATAGGAGTAATTCCTAATGCGGGGGACTTGTCTTTTAAAAAAAATCCAGTACTAATAGTAAAAATAATTTTTCATCAATATGAAGTAAATACCTACGCTTATCAGGTAAATGTTTTTTTATGAGTATGTACCGTCCGTTTACATCACTAGGTGTTAGCAGCATACCAGCGCTACTTCCTCGAAGTGGCGTTACTCTGACGTAGGGCTGCTATCTGTCGGGGTTTCGACGAGTTTGTCCTAGTCTAGAGGGCGTCCGGGGAGCGTCCGGGCAGGGTTTTCAAATGAACAAGCTGTTTAATTTGATGGCAGCCCTACTCTGACCTAACGACCATTTTTGACTCATGCATTCTTTCATAATTGTAAATATGTAAAATTTTGACTTTAATTATAACTCTGTTGTAAATCTCTTATACCTACTGTGTTATGTATAGGTACAAGGTCAATATAAATTTAGGTACTTAGGTGTACTTCCCGCCATTATGTACTATAATTCTTTTAGTGTAGATTCCTAGTTAAGATATATTTTCTGTATTTGAAAAGGAGAATATTAAGGTATTTATTCAATTATTAAAAGTTTATTTGCCATAGGTAATAACAACCAAATATAATACAGACCTTCATAAACTATAGATAATGAACAAAGTAATAGAATGAATTAAATTATTTAAAGCACTAAACGTTTTATAATGATAAATAATAATAATATTAATTTTCTTTTTATATACAATATTAAGATAAACCTATTAAAACAATACAGGTAACTCCATTTTATTACTTAAATGTAGTAAACATTCTTACTATATTTCTGTAAAATATTTTTTATTATATTTACTTAACCTAAGCATATAAGTATATAGGTAGGTATGTACCTACCTATGTACTTATATGCTTAGTTCATGTTCATATTTTTATGTAAGTATGTACTTACATAAAAATATGAACATGAACCAGTATTCAAGGAGATACATAGATACATATTCCTAAATTGGTTTCAATTCAACAGTTAAATTTAATAACCTGATAACTGAGTAATTATATAGTGAATTATTCATTAAGTACATTGTTTTGCTAGAATTTAGAAAGCTGGAGTTTCAACATTCCAGTTCCTATAAGGTAGAAGACGGTGGCTTAGTTTATCAGAGGACCAACTTGGTCATGGTTTATGATAAGTTCAAGAGATTATAGTGTACAAAATTAATATGATAAAAACTGATTAACTTTAATAACAAATCATTCTTAAAAGTATAATAAAATTTACCATTTCCATAGGAATTAATAAGTAAGATAAATAAAATCTAGTAGTCAAAAAGAGAAATTCTTAAATCCCAGTAAGGTTTTAATTTTTTCAAAAAGAGATCATAATGGATAGGTTTAAAAAATATCTTCTTATGTGCTAAGTGGATACTAGGTACTTACAAAAAAGTCAACTTAAGTACTTAGGTACTTAAGCAAATTTCTAGTTACCTTATGTTTTTATCACTACTTAAACTAACTACAAATAATTGTAAAATATGATGTTGATGTTTGAGCTTTTATTACATCAAAATATTTTTCTTTTGTATTGTTTAACTATAATGTTGAAGCAATGGAGTGCTGTATAAGCAGACCCAGTAGGTACTTATAACAAGTCTTACAACTCAACATCTTTTATAGGCTGTGAATTTAATGTAGTGTCGATGAACTTTTGAAGATGCAGAAGTACTACCCTCCCTTGAAGAGACAATGTGTAAAAACATACACTACACTACAGATTTTACTGAAGAATTGCCATAGCTGATGGCTAACAAGCTGTAGATACTTCAATGTCAGCAGATAACTAGATATAGTTTGAAAGCTACCATAGCAGTTTTTTAAAGATTATTTATAAACATTAATATATACCAAAATTAATACTCATTTAGAAACAGCCCAGATAAATATGCAGATTAGGTAGATTTATAAAACCACAAAATAATAACGTTATGTATTTCATTATTGATGTTTTGAATTTGATGACAACAAGGAATAATATTGGATTGCATACAAAATAGCTAAACGATTCTATTGTTAGAAGTTTATGAAAACTTTTAATTTTTTATTACCAGTGACTGAACCTGCTATAGGTAAATACATATTCTTTTATTGAGTTGAGACTAACTATATGAATATTATTTAAATAACTAATTCGTTAAAAAGTTTTTGTTAGGACAATAAAATTGTAAATTACCAAATTAGAAGTAGGTATATCATTTCTATTTCACGATAGATCTATGCTATTCTATTAAGCATAATTTGTAAAGAATATAAAAAACGGTAAATTAGGTAGCTATACAAGATATGGAACCCACTTTGTCCCACATTACGTTAAATGCATACTAAAATAATAAGACACTGCAAGGATACTTGCTCAAAAATAGATGGATGTATCACAAAGTGGTATCAAATCACTCTAGAATGATAACGACCTGAGACTGAGACTCTGAGACTAACCTGTATCGGTAAGATGCTTTTAACACTATCAACATCATAATATAACTTCTAACTAAAATTATGTAATAATTTACCGCTCAATAAGCTTCAATCTGATAGGTCCATTCGGGGTATACATTGGATGAATGTGATAGTCCATTGGTTTATGACGATATTCCATTTTAAAAGCTTGCACCATCTGAAATCCAATTTCTTTTTAAAAAAAAACAAATGACAAAATCGCCGTGCTATGTTTTCAAATAAGCGAACAGTGGCTCAAAATAACGAACATAAATACTTATAGGTAAAAAACCCTAGAAAATTTATAGGTAGGTACAAAAACCGACGTACAAAAAATAATAATTCCATTTCTATAGCACTAACTTAGAACACAACCACAAGAAAAAATCCGTCTACTTAATTCAAAAAATTTGCGCGGTTCCCGCTATTATAATTTTTTTTTAAATAACGTTTTGTTTCACTTGTTTTAAAAAAAATCAAAAATATTTGTCCTGTTCAAGGTGCCAGCTTGTTTTATTTCGTGTATGTTCCGATATACACTGAGAGCTCTGTAAGGTGTGACGTCAATTTAGTATACTGCGAAGCCGTTCCTCTAAATTTAGCTATACTGGTTACTGATTAAAACGGAACGCAGTCCACTATACGGTCAGTTGCCTGTCATAAGTTGGCGGGGAGAAGTCGTTTTTTTATTGCTGTTTCAACTGGTCGTTAACTGTTCTTAACTGTTCGATCAAAATTTTTATTTGTTCGATCTTAGTTTTTTTTTTTAAATAAAATAAAAATTACCCTTAAGTTGGCGGGGAGAAGTCGTATTTTTACATTTCTTTTTTGCTATTTCAATTGTTCGTTAACTGTTCGTCATAGTTGGATAAAAAATTTTATTTGTTCGAACTTAGTTTTTTTTTAAATAAAATAAAAAATTACCCTCAAGTTGGTGGGGAGAAGTCGGTTTTTTAGACTTTTTTTCGATATTTCAATTGTTCGTTAACTATTCGTCAGTTTTTTACATATTTTTATTTTGCTATTTCAACTGTTCGTTAACTGTTCGTCATTGTTCGATCAAAATTTTTATTTGTTCGATGTTAGTTTTTTTTTCAAAATAAAATAAAAAAATACCCTTAAGTTGGCGGGGAGAAGTCGTTTTTTTAATTTTGTTATTTTTTTTGCTATTTCAACTGTTCGTCATTGTTCGATCAAATAAAATTCGGTTTTGGCACTCGGCGGCCGCTGCGGAACGCTCGCTTCGCTCGCTCGGCTCGTGCGTTATGGTCACAGTTCTAACCTAACCTAAACCTAGCCATTTCTTTTCAATTGACCTATCCTACTAATGTGAAATCGTCTGTAACTTAATATTAAAGTCCCCTCTCTGATGTCGCCCGCTCTCCGTGATGCATTTTGGATATTAAAATTTTAGGCGTGCGACTGAATTACCAAGTGAGCGACAGAAATAGCTAGGTTTAGGTTAGGTCAGAACTGTGATCATAACGCACGAGCGAAGCGAGCGTGCCGCCACCGAGTGTCAGAACCGAATTTTATTTGATCGAACAATGACGAACAGTTAACGAACAGTTGAAATAGCAAAAAAAAATAAAAAAAAGGTCTTTCCCCCACCAACTTGAGGGTAATTTATAATTTTATTTAAAAAAAAACTAAGACTGAACAAATAAAAATTTTGATCGAACAATGACGAACAGTTGAAATAGCAAAAAAAAAATATAAATAACCGACTTCTCCTAGCCAGCTGGCGGGGAATTTTTTATTTTATTTAAAAAAAATCTAAGATCGAACAAATAAAAATTTTGATCGAACAATGACGAACAGTTAACGAACAGTTGAAATAGCAAAAGAAAAGGTTAAAAAACGACTTCTCCCCGCCAACTTAACAAAGCAATTTTTTTATTCTATTTATAAAAAAAAAACTAAGATCGAACAAATAAAAATTTTGATCGAACTATGACGAACAGGTAGCGAACAATTGAAATAGCAAAAAAAATGTGTAAAAAAAACGACTTCATCCGCCAACTTGAGAGTAATTTTTTATTTTATTTTTAATAAAAAAACTAAGATTAAACAAATAAAAATTTTGATCGAACAGTTACGAACAGTTGAAAGAATAAAAAAAAAGTGTAAAAAAACGACTTCTCAACGCCAACTTAAAACGGCTCTGTCAGTTGTCAATTCAAGTCAATTGTCAAATCGCTGAAAGTGATAGTGTGACAGCACTGAGAGCACCTTACCTCGAAAACTCCAGTGCTCGTAGTACGAAAATGGTGACGTTTATGACGCCATATATTTCCCTACGATACTGCGGCAGTATACTGTCAGTCTATAACGGAACTAATTTCTTTCCAGTACGAGCACTGAGCAGTGCTCGCAGTGTATATCGGAACATACCCTTAATTTAATAAAACATCGTTTTTATTAAATTAAGTCATCGTATTCTTTGCAAAATCATAGAATAACCTAATCTACTATGCTCCTAAATATTTTAAAGAAACTCATTGTATGTGACTCTGTATTTTAGATAAACTATAATTATTTTTATTGTTGCTCATTGACTCAAAATATCTTTTAAGTACGATGAGATGTAGCTAGTCGATAAATATTCCCTTGGCCTTGTTGACCTCGAAATGATTAGTAGTCTGCATAATCTCTATAATGTTTATCCAAAACCAAATCATTGCAAAGGTTTCTTCGACACTCAATTTAATTCTATACAAATGCTATAGGTACTGGTCCCTATCAGGAGCGCAACAACAGGGGGGTATCTAACTTTAAATCAACAAAATCGAGCCATGATAATACTGTATGGCAAATTACCTTGCTTATAACCGTATGTATTTCCAGTTCGGCAAATCTTCTCCCCAAACACATTCTTTTACCATAGCCAAACGGTAGAGATGCAAATGCATGGTGCTTCTGTGTTGGAGAGCGATGCATCCACCTTTCGGGCCGAAAATCTCTTGCATTTGAAAAATATTCTTCGCTGTTTCCCATCACGTAATGTTGAAAGATTACTTGAGTCTATGAATAGAAACAATTTTGATTAAGGTACCTACCTCGAAAACGTACCTACCTACAGTCCCACAAATGGAGTCTTGGCTCATAATTCTAATAATCCCACTAATCCCACTATTATTATAAATGTGAAAGTTTGGATGGATGGATGGATAGATGGATGGATGTTTGTTACTCTTTCACGCAAAAACCACTGAACCGATTGCGATGAAACTTTGGTTTGTAGATAGCTGGAGACCTGGATTAACGCATAGGCTACTTTTTATTCCGATATTCCCAGGGGGTCGGGACTTACGCGGGTGAAACCGCGTGGCGCTGCCAGTATTTTATATGTGAAAATTTGGATGGATGTTTGTTACTCTTTCACGCCAAAATTACTGAACAGATTGCGATGAAATTTTGCTACGTAGATAGCTGGAGACCTGGATAACATATAGGCTACTTTTTATCCCGATATTCAGACGGAATCTAGACTTACGCGAGTGAAACCGTGGGGCGTTGCTAGTGCTTTATAAAATACTCTTACTACTTCAAATGGCGTTCTACCGTCTCTGCCTAGCCCGGACGGGAATAAGAGCGTGAGGTTTCAATCAGATGAAGTTCCTGTGTAATATACGTACTTACCCCTTTAGGTATTTGATAGTCACATATAATTGTGTCCTTCGAGAGCTGTCGGCCGTTTCCGATTACCACAGGATACATCCTTTAAAATGTTAAAGCCGTAAAAATATTGTTCATAAGAATTTAACTTAATAGATTTGACTTAAGACAGTTTTGAAACAAATGCCTTTTTACTGAGCTTAAATTAAAAATAAAACGATAGATCTCGAAATCTTAAATCAAATTTCATTTTAAAATATATTCATTTGTTTGGTTTGTACCCTTAAAATAGGTGTAGATCAGATTTCCTAAATTCAAGGACACTGAGATTTTTTATTTACACAAGATTTTTTTTTGTATTTTCAAAGGATTCTATAAAATATTGTTGTAAAATTTTCTTAAAAACTTTCAAAAATATTCCAGTTCAAAATATTAAATGTCATCTGTCATATGTCATAGATTCCAAACAGGTACCTACAGCGCAAATTGGAAGTATCTATATAACGCAGTAATAAATACATAAAATATTTAAATCCATGCCACCCTCTGACTCGAGGCAAATGGTTGCATTAACACGTACTAACCTCATTACTTCCTTTACACATGCTTTTAAGTAAGGCATGTGGTTAATATCTCCGGTTTTCATCGGTCTTCCTTGAAGAACCTTGTTGATTTCTTGGTATAAACGTTCTTGTACTGCAGGTCTTAATGATAACTGGTATAAAATTGACGCTACTGCATTCGAGGTCTAAAAATAAAAATAAGAAAATTCAATTTTCATCCATTTAAGATATTAAACCTACCCGTTAAGTCTTTTTGACATACTACATATTAACATTAAATTAGATATCTATTTTATTGTTAGTTGTCGTGTCAGCATAGAGGAGTGGCTCTGTTTGTGTAACCAGAACTAGATGTCATTGATGAATAAATAAACTGCAGTAAACGTGAAATGTGTGGAAAACGTTTTTTTGATAAAATATTTAGATGAGGTTAACAGTAATTTAATGACCTGGCTCTGAAACAACATCAACATCTGGACCTGACAATAAGATGGTCAGAAATTAATCTATCCCGCGACGCCCGCGGCTTTGTTCGCTGGAAATTCAAATAAATCCCACGGGAACCCTAAATTTTTTTCTGGGATAAAAAGTAGACTAGGTCCTTCCCCAGGATACAATCTATCTCCTTGCAAATGCAAATTTATAACTATCTGTTCATCTGTTTAGTCATGAAAAGATAACAAACAAATGAACAGAGTTACTTTCGCATTTATAATATTAGTATGGATGAAGATTGTAATACTTCCACAGTGCCTTAAATTTTTGTTATTCTATTTCGTAAATTAAAACATTGCTAAACTTTTTCATCAGGCGCACCATTAATAGAACGGTACAAGATTTGAGCGTGCT
Source organism: Callimorpha dominula (assembly GCA_949752705.1). NCBI lineage: Eukaryota > Metazoa > Arthropoda > Insecta > Lepidoptera > Erebidae > Callimorpha > Callimorpha dominula. Next base: position 5,599,419 of record OX457010.1, on the reverse strand, counting down.
CCTGGCAGATATTGCAATACGGTATAGGCCGTCATGTCAAGTACCGATTGGCTTGTTGGTCTTTATAAACGACAAAACGGTACGTCTGTAGAAATTTGGATGAAATATATATGACATATATATATGACGTCACGATTACCTAACTATTGCCAAATCATTTATTCTTAATAAGGAACTTAAAAGTGCCTGAGAAAAACTACATTTTTACTAAACAGTAATAAATATAGTTTGTCATACTTACTTAATTTCATGAGGACTTTAAACGATTTATTTCAACCATAGGAAACTACTATACCCTATTTTACAATACGAAAGTATACTTTTAAGTCAAATTAGTATCTCCTTATGAAACCTCAACACGGAGGTTCTGTAGCATTAAAACACTTGTATGGAACAACACCACAACCCGTGACGTCATATTTGGCTATCATCAAATTACTTACCTTTAAATTAAAAAAAAAATATTTTTTAAAGTTCACGAATACTGCACAATGATTGAATTGAACCATAGGAAACTACACTTTTGCCTCGACAGAGTGACGATAGTACTTCAGGTTAGGTCGTTATCTCTCTTGGGGATTGACCATAAACATATCCACAAGAAAGTGCTCTCAGTCTAAATCAGGCTCTGCCTTACCTATTTGTTATAAATAATAACCTTTTTTTTGTTAAATACAAGTTCTTACCGTGTCGATTCCTACTAAGAACAGATCTAGAGCGGCTACAGCAGCTACTCTCGGTCCAGCAGCAGTCACTAAGTCTTGTAGCAGTGACTTACTGCCCCCATTAAGTTCACATTCCTTTAGCGCCTTCTCTACGTGTCTGAGAGTTACACTGCAAACAACAAATTGCCAAAAACATAGAAATATACATACATATGTATGTACAGGATGTATATGACAATGGCACAGTTACTTATATCACTGAAAGGGCAGGACTCTAGCATGCGGTTACAATAAGAGTTAAACAAAAAGAAACTATCCGTTTACTAGTTATGACTGTTTGAAATTCCAGGTATTTTTACCTGAGTCCATAAAACCAGGTGGAATGTGTAAAGTCAAAGATTTTAAATCGTAATTTTTTTTTATTTGGGAATTTTTCATTCCGTTACTAATAAAATCCATAAAAACTAACTTCGGAAAACTTTTTAAGTTATTTTTTATGCATTTTCACAATAACTGCATGCAATATGAGTGCACATAATATTTCTGAATGATAATTCCTAATAGTTTCTTACATTTTTTTTAATATTAATACAATCAACATCGCATGCACAGTTGCGTAGTTTGGCATATATGCTGGCATCTCAGACTTCGAACCGGAAAGGCCTAGGATCGGACCTAGGAGACCTTCGGAATTTCCTATCAATTAAAAATTATTTAACGGTTCTGAAACTTCTCCTAATCGAACGGGGCACCAAAACATTCCATTGTTTCCGTGCTCTATTTAACTTTGTTTTCTTTTAACTTCCCGCTAAGGAAATCGAAGATTTTCAAAAGACAAGAAAGTTATTTGTTTTGGTCTATTTTTCAATAACCGAATTTTCAACAGATCTTGACGCTATAATGTCTTAGTGTATGTATGTACGCCAGTATGGAAAATAATCTATAACGATTTCGAACGGATTGACCGATTTGAATCCTTGAGGTCGATCGTCAGGTCTCTGGACCATATCTTTGATGAGTGTGACATGTTAAGACGTGGAAACGGTCAACCAAGGGAGACGCGAGGCTACAGGCCTGTACATGCCTTTTTTTTATTTAAATAGTGACTTTAATAATAATAAAAAAATCTTAAACGTTTGTGGAGGAACAGGTGTTACGTCCGCGTACCTCCAACAGAAAGGAAGAAACCTCCGACCAGGCTAGCTGATCATGCCTGACGAACCGCGGCTCAACGGTTGATTTTGGGAACTTTCATAGCGCGATGCAGGATTAGTAGTTACTCCTTAGTTTAGCTCGTCTTCGCTAGATGATGTTGAAGTATGTTTTTTGCTGTATATGGAAGTCGCCACACCGCCATGGCAGAGGAGTGCAGGGGGTGCACCTGCACTCCTCTGCCGAGCCGACATATTTTATTGCCATCTGGCAATAAAATATGTCGGACGCGTGCGTTTGATTTAACAGTCAGTAAGGATCAAGTAGATTTTAAAATATGAATAGTGCGCTAAGCTCCCAAGCATTCTCGTAAGTCTAGTTTTAACCAAAAAAAATATCACAAGCAACTACCTAAGAATTGTATCCAGAGCGGCGCAGTATTGCTTAAACATTTTCGTCGGGTAAAGCCGCCACCAGGGAGCGCGCAGTTCCAGTTCACCAACGCTTAGAAAGAAAGTTTGCACGGCATGAATAAGCCGCATACTCTCAGACTCTTCTTGGGCTTCGAAACAACCAAGCCGAGTGTCTAGGGCTATTAACCCAAGTGCTGAAATACATAGTATTTAATAAACCTCAAGTTTCATTGTAACGGATGAGTTCCATACGACTGTAATGGTAAATGCAATCTAAACTGTGCACGGAAGGACCTTAGTTGAATCTCATTTCAAAGTTAATTTTTCGTACATTATTTACATAGTTAAGAAAAAAGATAGTTGAATTCTAACACAACGATAAATAACATGTCGCCTTTGGCAAGGTTTATACAGATCATTGGACACTATGATACAGTCAGCGGGGAAATCAATAACTTTTTTTTTGTGCACAGCCCTTAGTCAAAAATGTATACGGTCTTCTAATGAAGAGATAGAAAATACTTAGGTAAAACCCTGTTCTTGACAGAATCGAACATAAATCAAGCTATACATTTTTTTTATTTATTAAATAAAACTACAGTTTACTTACATTCCAGCGACCATTTGTGTACTTCGTTTAAAAAGTCGTCTGGTGTTTCCAGGTTTTTATTCCTTATATCACGTACCCTAAAAATATATATAGTGTACATAATATATTTATATTTTGCATCACAATAAAATTTTCATGTAATTCTAGAAGTGAGTGCGTCTAAAAACCGTATCACTTATAGGTTAAAACAGTGACATGACATGAAGACAGTAATGCATTGAATCGAAACCCAAGTTGAATAAAATACTAGTTTAATGATTAAATTATTCATACTTTTATTTACCTACTTATATAGCTCAAACAAAATCTCAGGCGCTAAATAAATAGACAAGACTTGACTGAGAAGTAAAATTTACTATTTACCTTTGTACAAATGCATCTGCGACTTCTGCTACAGGGACTGTATACTGGGCTGCGGCTCCAGCACTTAACGCTACCCTTGATACTTTGGTTCTAAATGCAGCCCAAGATTCACCGTGTCTGAAACAGCAGTGTAGTAAGTACACTTGATTCACCATTACAACTGCTCTAATGAGACTAGGGAAATGCCTGGCAAATGAATAGTTTATCACTAAAATAGTAGAAATAGGTAGTTGACAATTTCAAAAATAAGTTTATTTTGGTTTGCCTAGAGTTTGAAGTACCTACCTTTTACGAAAAACACATACATAAACTAATAAAGCAGTCCATTATACAATATCAATCATAAATTAAGTATGATTTGACGAATTGTAATTGTCATTTGAAATTGTAGTAGGTACCTACCTACGTAGGTAGTAACCTTCTACAAAAAGATTGTCGGGTAGAGATTGCTTTTAGTGAAAAGACCGCCCATTGTAATATTTTTTTATATGAGATTCACTTTTTTTATGTTACGCAAACGAGCAGACGGATCACCTGATGGTAAATGGTGGCTACCGCCGCCGATGGGCACCTGCGACTCAAGAGTCATAACTCACAAGTGCGTTGCCGGACTTTAAGGTGGGAGTAGAGAAAGGGGGGTAAAAGGGAGGGGGGAGGAGAGGGGAAGAGGAAGAGAGGAAGGTAACCTCACTCACTCAGTGAAAAAACAATGGAAGCATTGCTTAACTGTCGATATTCTGTGACGCCGTGGTACCACTCCTGTCGAGCCGGCATATACATGCCGAAGCATATCTCTCTGCCTACTCACTACTTATACTTAAACTGTGTTTTATTAATGGTACAATAGAAAATAGCCTGGCTATTAAATTCTATTTAATATAATCTTGTAACATTCTACTTACACAGCTATGACTCCAGCGCAGTTTTCTTCAGCACCAAAGAAATCTTTCCTCAGGGTATGCTTGTAGTAATTTAGAGATGGCATTGAGGGCCTGAAACATTAGAGAAGCTCAACACAGGTAAGAGCTACCGATTATATTCTAATTAGGCTACCATGCCATATCATTGTCATGATTGGGCTACCATGATAGTACCTGCGGGTAGATTCACTTTCTCTGAATTCTTCAAATGCAGTGGATACGATACCTGCCCTCCGAGCGGCTTACCCGTAAAGTATGGGGATTGAGGTCTTTCAGTCGGTGAGGAAGATATGCTCTTTATAAATCCCACTTGTTCAGCATTTTTACTTACTTAAATATTTTTACATGTATAACACTACACGTACAATTTTAAATTCCCAAAATGGTGAGTAGATAAGCGTTAGGTATAAACCAATATTCAAAATATTGGTTTATACCTAACGCTTAGTGTTCTTTTGGGGCCTACAAAGCAAAATGGATGTCAATGAATAATAATGAGAGTATAATATTAGACATAAGATTACATTTTGCCCATGATTACATTTTAGTCGAGTACCTATACATTCTCTGAACTCACCTATGAGGAGCAGCGTCCTCGCCCCTAAACACTCTTTCCACTTCACTGGCGTCGAAAACGAATAGCATGTCAGGTCTGCCTAGTAGACCTGTAATCTTGACACAGTTGCCATACTGCTCGCGTAGTGATAAACACACCTTGTCGATATGCTCAACAGAATATCCACCTGAAAAAAAAAACATTTATATTGAAGGTGTAAATAGATGCCGCTGCCTGCTTCACCTAAATATATGTGATCTGAATATCTCTAAAAAAACTAGATGACCTGGTAGTGGAATTAGAGGCAGTCGGTTATACCATAACCAGGTCAGGGAAAGAGGCACACTCTATTGACAGGGGAGAAGCGTTCCCTCTCCTCCCCATAGACGCGGTCACCAAAAAGGACGGCTGAGACCTGATGAGACTACTTACAGGTAGTTGATTAAGCGGTAGTGGAATAATATCATTTTCTATTTATTCCAATACATATAACATTGCAATTGGGTACCAAGTAGTACTTTTGAACTAACGGTATGTAAATAATTTTGTACTATAGGGTTATAGTTACTGGCAAAACATGATATCTATCTATCGACCATAATTCGATCCAAGCTTAGTAGAAACTACGCTTCGATGCATACCATACCCTGTTCCCTGCAATTTCACTTTCGCCATTGCCGGCCACCAGACTCACCGGTTACTATCTCTTCCCAAGAAAGCAAGAGTTGTTATAGATACATCGTTAGTCAATTAGGGATGTACCTGGTCTAGCAAAGTTAAGGTGACTTTATACGTGGTCTAAGTCTAGTCACCTTAAATCTTTTAGCACACAATAAATAGCGCTTTTGATTGAAAAGTACCTGGCCTTGCCTTTTAATTGTATGTACATACACACACAAAATGTTGTTTGATAAAGTATTACTTTAATGACTGTATTTTTATATTTTTTGTAAAAATACAGTATTTGTACAAAAAATATAAAAATACAGTCATTAAAGAAATACTTTTTAAACGACATTTTGTGTGTGTATAAAACAAAATATGTTATTTATGAATATGAAATAATATATACATTAAAAAGATAATATAATCTTTTAATTCTCGATACTATTTTAAACTAGTAAATAACCAAGTACATACTTAGGTAGATTTATACATAACATCAAAATAACAAATGTCTTTTCTCTTTCTTCTGCTTAATTTTCTTCCACAACTAGAACAAACCTAACGACACCTCATCAATAGGTACCGACTCTTAAAGATAAAATCATAAATCTAAAAACATTTAAATAAATAAATTAATTAAATAACCTTTCTACTGGGAAAGCCTTGACAAAGTCAGGAAAATAACTGTAGGTCATATTTAAAAAAGGTCAGAAGGAAGCTGAAAAGAACACTTTCTTTTCAGTAACTACTTTGATTAATAAGTTATACTTTAATAGTCTACCTATTAATAGTAAGCCTATTCTGACACAATTACTAACGACGACCACATTTTTCAAAGTCTGAAGACTGTTTATGACTATCCTTTCAATTTCATGCTAGATCATACCAAAGTCATGTTTAGCTTGAAAAAACCAACTTCAAAGAAACTAATTCTGAAAAAAAAATGCAGTAAAAAGTAAAAAAATAACATTTCCTATTTTTCCGCCCTCAGGCCTTAAAAGCAAGCCAAGTATGCAAAATCAAATGTCATTCCCTTTTACCAAGTGATCTCTTTCTTACAAAGCCTCTCTACTAAGCGTCCTGCTTTGACGCAAACATGCAAGCTGTTTGAAAACTGTTTATTCAGAACGTTATAGTTATTATCTGCCTTCTAATTACCTAATAATTTTTACAAAGTTACAAGTTCATGCTTCAAAACATTAAACTTAGTGGCAATGAGAAAAGAGTGACTCACTATGTCATAACTCTTTTTGCGCTCATCAAAATCACATCAAGCAAAAGTTACGAAAATATCTACGATTACTTAACCTACGGGCAGAATTGCACTCGCCATGGTCACGGGTATACTAATGTGCTTTATTTTAAGGCAACGACCTTGTGTGACTTGCATGAATTTCAGTAACATCCATACTATGACAAACGACACTAATGACATCTACACAGCCCTCTATATAACTAACAACAGTTCTCTTCACTAATAAAAAAGCAAGGTAGGTACATTACACCTTATTTAGAAGGTGCCCCAATATATTATACGAGGGAGTAGGTCTGTATGTAATTAGGTATTGTTTAACAGACAGCCAATGTCGAATTATCATAAGTAACTTTCACAGAAATTATTAATAAAAACTTAAAGCCCAAAATTGGCTTAATTGACTTAATAGCCAAGGCATTCTCTACCAGTTAACCTTATATTGATGCAGAAATATAATGAGGTAGAGATGAATGAGAGTATTGGTCTAGTTATAGGGCTCTGTTTCCGCATTTAGACTCATCGGCGGTCCAAAATAAAGAAATGAGAGTATACCAAATAAGTATATAAGTAAACCAAATATCTCCCATATTTATGTTGATTTTTAAGGTTCCGTTTCTCAAAGGAAAAAAAAGAAACCCTTATAGGATAACTTCGTAGAATGTTTGTCTGCCAAGACATTTTTCTCAGGAACACGTTTAGATAAAATTGAAATTAACATCAAAAACTTATGTTTTACTGGTCACATTCCGCTGTAACAAAATTAAATTTATAAGTCAATCCAATTAAAATACACGGCCTTTCAGCCTTATATTTTAGTTTATTTTAACACTTCGCCGGTAAATCAAAACCTATAGGGTACTTGGAAGCACGGTCTCACAGCACAAGTGTAAAGGAAAAAAAAACCGGGTCCGCAGCAGGCCCGCAGAGGTAGATTTCGTGTTTTTTTTATTTTTTTCTGAAAATCTGCCCCCCATCCTTCTCTCTCCATCCCAGGGAATATCCCCCATTCACGAACTGAACCTTCATTTTGATACTAACTAACATTTTAGAAAACTCGACAACTGGTACAAAACCAATAGGTAGAATTTCTTCGAAATCTACCGAAAAATCACATAAACATTTTTTTATTTTACTAACTTATATTTTGAGCTTGGAAAATTGACTGTGACTACGTAGTACAATATATAGTTATCTGTGACTGTGACAGCGTATGTCACAATGTAAGGAAGAGTATTTTTAGAACGTCAACAACCTTTCGGAAAAAAAACGATCGATTTCGAATCGATTTCCGAAAGCGACTGTAGTAAATACTTTGTTGTTACAGGATTGATATACTTAAAACGAAATATTATAAAAGCAATAAAATGGATGTCATTCGAACTGCGTCGAACCCTTCACTTCCGTAGTCGCGAAGGTTACACCAGACTACGGAACCCTTCACTAAAAGTTCATGTTCACATTGAAAGTTGTAAATAAATGTATTTTCTGAACCAGAGAGCTTAAACTTCCCGGCAACAGATAGTTCGAGTTTACAGATATGCGAGCCTGACCAGCTCGAGGGTCTCCCTATAAGGTATATCTCTCAATATATTCCCAATTGTCCCATCTTCAATTACCATAGTGCGCGGTTGACGACAATATGCTTGCCGCACGTATAATTTCGTATCTCACGTAATAGGGGTTACATGAGAGGGACGAAATTATACGTGGCAAAATGTGGGTGTTTAATACACCACGGCTTACCCCTTAGGGGATATGAGCGTGAGTGTATATAGTATATAACATATACATATATGGCAATCCAGTCCAAACGTTCTAACTAAAAACTAACTCTTTATCGTTTCTGATAAACTAAAAACGATAAAGAGTTAACATTAAAAACAGGTAAAAAGATTATTATTAGCCAAAAACGCTGTAAATGAAAGTTTCTTCACAGCAAGGGTCAATGGCACGAATATAACTATCACATTCTAATAATGAAAATGATATATAGTATGCATCTATTACAGAAAATAATAAATGAAGTAACGACTAAGAGCTAATATTCTAGCGTGTTTTATAAACAATCACTTGTTTTACTTTAGTTTTTGTTAGTGGAATATTCAGTGGGTTTGTTGCATCTACTCGTAACGGGTGTTTTCCCGTGGACCTACTTTTTTGTCCTACTAGTAGGACCACGAGGGTATGGTATTTCTCGTGGTCCTACTGAAGGATTAAAATAAAAAATGTACCTCGACATGTATAAAGAAATCAAAACCAAGTAGGTACCTAGGGCTAAATATATATATTTATTTTATTTATTTTAGGAAAGCTTACAGACTAAACTATCAATCAGATTTTTTACATGTCAGATTTTTTCCTGTTTCTGGAAATTATGTTCTACCAATTTGATAAACTGCCCCACTGCTGGGGATTAGCCTACTTCCAGTATGACATATTACACAATATACACAAAATATACAATACATATACAAAATTTCATACTATGTTACATAAGATTTCTTCCTCGGTATTTGTAACACACCCATTACTTTCAAAGTTGAGTACATGTGAACTGAGACACCATTCATCAGGGCTTACCACTTCATGCAACTAACTGAATAAATAAATAAGAAATAAAGTAAAATACAGAAGAATAAAGCAAGCTACTGACATCCGTCTTCTTTCAATAACATCCACTGGTATACCATCAGGAAAAACTGCTTTAACAATTTTTACACTTCGCCATATTGCCATTCTAACTTTATTATTTATACTACTCTCATTCGCTATTTCGATATTTACACATCGTTCAACACTCTGCTAGATTCATTTTCTTTATTCACAAGTTTAAAAAAAAGCCTCCCATCGGTCGTTTACTTCCTCATCTTTTATCAAAACCCTCCCTGCTTCATCCTGCACAAATCTGACATGCTTGATATCTTTTGCTCTTTGCTAGGTCATTAGATGTGATGTCATTAGAGTAAATGTGAAGATACATAGGGTTTAATCTTGTTAAATTCTATTTAATTTATTTTTTATATGGCGTGTGTTAAAAGCTTTGTCATGTTATTTTTAGAATATGAATTTAACATACGTTTATATTTAGAAAAAAACTGAAATACATAAAATCTGAAGGGATTAAATTCATAAGTCTTAAAGGCTGGGAGCACTGAGTGTCGAAATGGCATTAAATCGCGTGGGGCGCTGCGCTTAGATAACTTTTATTTATATTCATGATTTTGATGTTACTTCGGATATCTAAATGAAATAAAAACTTCAGTCATTCAACTGAAGGTTTTATTTTGTTTAGCTATTCGAAGTAACACCAACAATAGTACCTATTTAAGGATATATTTTAAATTAAAGTACTTATTCATCAAACTGGTACTCCAGTATAGTAGCTACATTCTAGACAAGCATAACTGGCTTTCCGACTTGTCTAGAAATCCTGGTTGGAAATGTTGACGGCTTGCGTCTGGTTACGAGTTGTCTCTAGTACCTACCGACGACTTTCTAATTGGGTAGTACCCATCCTGTTCCTTTATTTATTTTTAGCACACTAGAAAATATTTGAATCACTAGACCAAGTATTGCTCTAATTTTTTAAACTGGCAACTGGTCGGCTTGCCTGATAGTAAAACTTTACCGGTATTGCAAACATTCGCTACGGTATAGGTATTTATTAGTAGTAGGTTCCAAATCTATCCTTTAGCCCTACTGTCTACCTGTCTACCTGAAAAAGAAAGCTATACCAGTAATACTGTTTAGCTGAGAATAGCTGGGGCCCTCTATCAAGGGGTGAGGCGTGCTACCGCGACGGTTGCAGGCGCCAGACTGTCCGGACCCTAGTCGGGACCGACCAACGGCATCCCCGAAATATACACGTGAGTAAAACTAAATATATCCTTAACTAATATGAATACCACTCACGAAAGTTTTTATTCGAATGGACGACTTTGTCGGCTATACCGAGATCTCCTCCTACCGAAAATCCTGCAAGGGGGTTCGTATTCAATGGGGGTCAATGTGACGGAACACTTATTGAAACATCGATTTTTGTATGCCTTGAAGAGGTACAAGGGATATTGCATACAAATGAAAAAATGGACCGTACAAGTATGCACGAAACTGGTTGTCACCTTACGCTCCACGGAGCGTAAAAATTGCGGTATTGCGCAAGGAAGGAAATGTATTGCGTGTAGCGTGCAATAACTGACAGTAGGTAGTAACGAGAACTATGTAAACCTAGTTAAACGAGAATTATAAGTTCCAAACTTGTAATTTCTGTTCCATTCAAGAATTTAGAGTAAGTTGGGACACCTCACAACTAAACATACTTTGTTTATGTTTTCTGTAAAGTCCTCCGACTTCCTACCGTGTAGACCTAGAGTGTAAGCATACACTCACCAAACTATTCGTATAAGTTATATCCCCTTCCTTCTTTGCCTTACCTTCTGAACTACCATTCCCTTTCAATATACTCTCAACATTCTCATCTTTAATTGCCGGTTGACGGCAATAGTCATGCCTCTTATCATGGACGCTGCGCCGGACTATCAACTAATAAAGTATTATTAAAAACAGTTTCTATCAGCACACAATATTTCTGAATATTCAGGAAGTTCTTTTCTTTTTCATATTTAAGATATTTTCGAACATTATTAAAATTCTAGTGTGTTGATAGAGAAATGCGTCGCATGAACAGATACGTAGTTTGGCACATTTGCTGGCTTCTCAAACTTCAAACCGGAAAGGGCTAAGATCACACCTAGCAGACCTAACAAATTTTCTATCAATTTAACAATTCCGTTCTGAAACTTCTCCTAGTCGACTAGAGCACGGAAACATTTCATAGTAATTAACTTTGTTTTCTTTTAACTTCCCACTAAGAAATTTCAAGACTTTCAAAAGATAGGGAATTTACGTATGTCATATCGTATCTGTGCTTATGTGTTTCGCTCCAATTTTCAAAAACCAAGTTTTCAACATATCTTGAAGCTTTAATGTCCTATGTGTTTGTGTATGTCCGTGTGTATATACGTAAGGACGTACGTGCGGATGTAAATAATCTATAACTTTCCAATGGATTGAGTGAGTGTATGATTTGAATCCTTGAGGTCGGTTGTTAAGTCTCTGGAACGCATCTTTGTCGAGTGTGTCGTGTTAGGACGTCCTAACACGACACACTCGGAATCGGTCAACGATGGGACACTCGAGGCTAAAGGTCTGTGCATGCTCAGTGGTCAAGGAAAAGGAGCACACTGATTTCAGTAATGATTTGTAGTTGTGTCTACGTGCGATATATTCATATCATGTGCGTAATGAATCAAATTGGAAACCTTGGCCTACTTGAAGCTTTTCGTAACGGAGGCAGGGTATTAAAGAAAATTGGTATGCCGTCGGTGTTGTTACGAGCAGTTACGTAAAAAAAACAATGCCTTGAACGCTTTATTACAGTGCAATTAAGGAAGATGGCCCTGTCTGCTATCACTTGCATCGTAATCGTCTAACACGATGTTGTGCTGGACCTTATATACCTACACATAAAAATGATAGTATACCATCACCAACATTCGGAAGAAGTAGAATGATTGTATGTGCTTGCATTGTCCTTGCATCATGATGTCCTAAGATGGACATACCTTCTTCCCGGAAAATAATGGTATTTTTATAATTGGCTTCATTATTTAAAGTAGTGATTACTAGATGAACTTCTTATATTGAAATAAAAAAAAAAACTAATGGTGTTAAACTGATTTATCTGTTTAATAATAAAATGTATGTGGAGGGACGGGTGTTATGTCCCTCCAACACAAAGGGAGGATCCTCCGACCAGGCGATGATCATGCCTGGCGGGCCGCGGCCCAACGGTTGATGTTGGGAAGTAGTATATATACTAATCGATGGGCCGTCACCCCACCGGGGTTTACGATGGGGCGGTGTGTCGGAATCGAACCGACTAAAACCACACGGTGTGCCGTACTGCGCCTTAAATAGGAGGGATCCGGGAACAGCTTTTATTAAGACATCCGGAACCCTCCTAGCGCCTGCCCGCAAAAGCGCGGGCACCACCTTCGGGTAAAAACCTCTCATTTAGGCGACGTCCAGGCACACGCGGACGCCGCCTCCTCGCGGGGGGCCACTATAGCGGGTGAAGGGGAAAACCCGTCCCGTCCACCCGCGGCCACACTCAGGGCGGCATGAGGCGCTGGTAAGCGCGCCTCCGCCGCCCGGTTCGCCGTCGGCGAATTAGGTCCGAGTGGAGGTCGTCCTCCCGGACCCTTTCCACCGCCTTCTTCTGCGAGATGACTTCCTCACAGAAGGTTGCGACCGCGGTAAAATTCCTGTCGCTACCGGCCATGGAGCGAATGACAGCCGGTAGCGACAGATCCACTCCGATGACTGCAGTGAGGGCCCGACGCTGCGTCGCCCAACTGGGGCAAACCGCCAGCGTGTGCTGAGCCGAGTCCTCACTGCAGTCGCAGTGGTGACAGGCGGGACTCAATTCCCTCCTAGCGACCGAGTGCAGGTACTTCCCGAAGCAGCCGTGCCCGGAAAGAACCTGCGTCAGTCGGAAAGAAAGGGTCCCGTGCTGCCGCCCTGCCCACTCGACGATGACCGGCTGGAGCGCCTCCACGGCGGCAAAGCCAGCACGTGGAGCCTCCAGCCGGGACGACCAACGAGCCATGGTGGCTCGGCGAGCGGCCTCACGCCATTCGCGTACCTCTTCGGGCGGGGGCCGACTGCCGCTTCCCGCCCGGAACTCAGCCGTTCGCCGATATACTTCGGCGAGCACTTCCGCCTCCAAATCCCACGGGGGAGTCCCGGCCAACGCGCACGCCGCCTCTGTTGACACGGTGCGGTATCCGCGTATGGCTCTAACTGCCATCACCCTCTGAGGCAAATAATTCTACCTATTCCAACCTATGGCCATCACTTATAAACTCAATTAATGGAGTTTAAAATGAGGAACGTTTTGACGCATTTTTCTGCACTAAACCTCCTGCTAAACAGATGGACACGCGGAAATGTAGAACAGCCCAAATCTCGAATCCCACTTTGGAAGAAATATATTCAAATATATTAACCGGATGCACCTACCTCTTCTCAAAAAGAAAGAGGTTTCCTAGTCACTATGGTACATAGTATCAATCAAAGTGTAAGACTAATATTTACATGATTTATGTGTCCGTTATTCGTATGCTGTTGAAGTCACAGCGACACACAGTGATAAATCCTCATGCGGGAGGTATCTGTTCTGAAAAACGAGTGAAGCTTATGTAACTTGTAATATTTTTAGAACATTAATTAAGATATTGCCATTATAATATACCAAGGTTTTCCTCAGGCGCTATTATTCCGTTGCCGATGTTTGTTTTACAACATGTAATTCGTGTTTGTAACCATTATTTAATATGCATGCGGTACATGTTTATATTATAATATAATCTTATCTTAAATTTAAGAAAATCTTTTATAGCACTAAGGTGCAAACAAGCATTCGGCCCGACGTCATTGAATAACTAGAATCACGTTTTATTTGCGACGTCGGATATATAACCAAGAATATAGGTACTTCTATAATAATAATAACAATAATAATACATACATATTATATTACATATGTTAGATAAATTACACCCAGACAGAGAAAAAATTACCGTGCTCATCACACAATTGTTTGTCCTGAGTGGGAATCGAACCCACGACCTCTGGCTTAGCAGTCAGGGTCACTAACCACTAGACCAACAGGCCAGTAATAGTAGAATCACAGAGCAAGGAAGACTCAGTGTGTTATCAATTTGAACTGGTGTTAGTAAATCAAGAATTTACATACTCAGTTGATCATTCTAAAAGCAAATGGTCATGTAACGGTGTTCGATGGTGCTGGGTGCACGAACTAATTGTAAATCGGTGTTTTATTGTATTGTAAATGTACCTACACTTGCCTCCCATGATAGCATTGGAGACATACATTTTAGAGTACGTACATTGACAGAATGTAAATTAACTATAAGAATGCTCACTCCGTTACGTTTTATAGGGTATCATTAAGAGATATTTTTAAACAATCCTTAAAACAAGGATAAGGGCCTTTTAAACATAATAGTTTTGATGTCTGAGCGCATTGTATTTAATTTGCCTGGCCGACATAAATAATATACGCACCTGTTGTTCAAACAGTTTACTGCAAATTTTATATTTAGGTGTGCTTATCGACAAACCTCGATATAGTATCTATCAACTATAAAATATAGCCATAAGTAGTATTGAATTTTGAAAACACCAAGTTAAAATTGATAAATTTATACCAATTAAAGGAACAACTCCGTATCACAGAAATGAAAACGTTATTATTAGTTTCACATGAAATTTGAGTTTTTTACAACTTCTATTCTGCCGCCAAAATCTTATACATCATTTTTATACATCTTTTTTATAGTTTTGCAACAGACTATGTCCAGAAATAATATGACCCGTAAGTGACACTTAACAATTAATAGTTTTAATAACAATAATTACAAATATAAACATGAAATATTACATTGATCTTACACAATTTATTCAAACAAAAGAACAATGTCTGTATCTAACACGATTAATCAAAAATGACGAAAGAAGTATAGTTATTATAAACAAACTAAAACATTATTTTTAAATTGTTGTGTTCTACTAAAGAAACAATGTAGAATATCTTTATTGTATACAATTTTATGTTTGTGTAAACCTACTAAGTATATGTACACAAAAGAGACATGTTTACAATACAACGGCCACAAATAAATAATGTTAAATTATTTATTTATAATACATACGTAATAATATATATGTATGTATATATATATTTATTGTATACAATATACATTAGACTTTATCTTCGTTACTTAATGCTTATTTCAGACCTTAGTGGTAGAAAAATGCATTGTCAACTTTAAAGACCTATTTATAGTTATATATTTTTCTGGTGATACATGTAATGCAAGGTGTTATTCTCGAGTTCTTAATACTCTATTGGCCCTGAAGCCGTATTTTTCTCGTAAATAAATAATAGCTCCTAATAGCTCCTTAATTCTCAAAACAAAAGTATAAAAATGATATCTTAATGCCTGTCGTAATCTTATTATAAGGCTAATGCAACTTTATGCAACTCGCAGCATAGTTTTCTTTATTAGAAAAAATTATGTTAATAAAATCAACTCAATATGTATTATATAGTTACATTTTAAGTTATTAAAAGCATTCCTCGACTCTGATATTAATTAACAAAAAACTAATACAAATGTACATCAATAAATTCTGTATTACAATTTAAAATAACTGTCGAAGTTGGATGCATGTATTTTGTAACCTTCTAATGCTCGGGGCTACCCAATCGAATCTTGAGAAATCTGTGACAACGAAATATTTTTCGTGATGATTTTCATCTGATCACAACGATCGTGATGGTGAATCCTACATATGGGTACTCCTCGCAACCACATTAGGCTGTCACCCACATACATAATTTTTAATTTACGAAGGTGGCAAGCATGAATGATTCGATGGGAAGCGGTCACTTTAGTCTACGAGCGTTTGCATCAAGAACGATGCCTTGCCTAGGTACGAAACTCTTCTGGTCTTAAAGTGGAAGCGAACCCTCATGTTTAAGAGACAACCGCAATTTGTGCAATGGTAAACCATTTATTTTAATTAAATATTTCTGCCTTTATTTCTTAACACATTTTTTTTTCTGGTCAATTCCACCAAAAGTTGTTTTATTACCCTAACTGACGTAGCGTCATTAAAACTGTATAAGTATTCGTAACTATAAATAATATTTGTTAACCTTGCTTCATCTCAATCTTTTCTTCAGAAATTTAACAATCATTAAAAGCTAAGACCTTGATGTAGAACACGTCTTGCAATTACCTACATATAAATGCATATATTCACACAATAAAATATGAATGTGCTTCTTTCGCATGGATTTATGTAATCATAAAACCTACTACATGTCGCCTCCCGGCAAAATATATGACATGTCTCAAAAAAAGTGTCATATCACATGTTACGTACGTTTAACATTTTTATAGCATTTAATAACAAATGTTGCATTTGGTCAGTAAAAAGTCTAAAAACATCGTTATTAGCTCAGTGATAAAATCTTTTTAACAAAAAATTAAACCGACGAAAAGAACTTAAAAGCAAAAAATAAATAAACCTTAAGTTTTAAGTATTGAGCTTATTTACATAAACTATTTAATTTTATATAAACTTATTTTGAGTCGGCGCCAAATAAAATTTTGATAATTAATCAGTTTGTTGTTTGGCGCCGACTCAAAATAAGTTTATATAAAATTAAATAGCTTATGTAAATAAGCTCAATACTTAAGACTTAAGGTTTATTTATTTTTTGCTTTTAAGTTCTTTTCGTCGGTTTAATTTTTTGTTAAAAAGATTTTATATATTTATTAGAAATCGATCTAACAATACTAAGTACTTTGAAAATATAAACGATTCTACTGTCTGTCAACTCCATAACAAAAGTATTATTTCTGTGTTCTTTGCTGTAATAGAAGGATCCTTTAATATCACCATCACTGGTACGTCATGCCATAAACAGTCTCTATCACGGAGATAAATAATAGAATTGGCGATACTTCAAATCTATCACGTGTACGACTACTTACCGATATATGGTGTAAAACGCCATGTATTTCCTAATAATGGCAAAGGCTTGGGTCCTGGCACCTC
Organism: Callimorpha dominula; assembly: GCA_949752705.1. Lineage (NCBI taxonomy): Eukaryota > Metazoa > Arthropoda > Insecta > Lepidoptera > Erebidae > Callimorpha > Callimorpha dominula. The sequence continues at coordinate 5,582,103 of OX457010.1, read as the reverse complement.
ACGCCACGACTTGACGGAAGGAGACACGTCGAACAAGGAAGTATCTAACGCCGCGTGGGTCGACCTGGCCCGAGAGCCTCGTGCAGGACAAGTTGCCACAGACTTAGTACCTGAAACTACCACATTCTTAAGGATACTTTCACATGTTTTCTAAGAGTACCTTTACAGACAATCCAAATGTCTATTTCTGGTACATTAAATTTAGTATTCAGTTTGGATTACTGAAACAATGTGCCGAAACCATTCAAACATCAAACATTTTCATATTTTATGTTAAACTAGCAACTAGCCCCGGCTTCGCACGGGTAGTAGAGACATCTTCAACAATCATCATAATATTTCAACCAATTTACACAAAACGTTAACAAATTATACACCTAAACCTGACTCGTGAATCACTCTGTCTATTGGTAAAAATCGCATGAAAATCCGTTCAGTAGTTTTTCAGTTTATGGCGAACAGACAGACAGAAAGACGTGGCGGGGGACTTTGTTTTATAATATGTAGTGATTAAATCTAAAGTTAATAATATTTTTGTCGTCATGTATTGTAGTTGTCGCGACGGTAGTTCGTCGTGGAATTTTTTATTAGCGTCTTGGCCCAAACGTCTGATGCATTTTCCAGAATCCAAATCTTCAAAATTAATTATGGTCCATAGAATGAAATGGTGTAGCTACAGCAAAGGGTACCCTGTATCCACCGACTGATATTTATCACTTAGAAACACTGATAGTAACGCGGCCTCCACCCTATCATCCGATACAACCCTTAGTCCTGTGTAGGAGGTCTAAAGCAGACAGTGTTGCTCTTTGCCCCACATATGCAATTTTATATTGCACAACTTTATATATATACCTACCTGCTATACTCCACGCTCCTTAACCGCAATCACTTGCATCATGTGTGTCTAAGAATATGAAAGAGGGGCAAAAAATCGTTACACATTAAAAGATTAGATTAAAGTAGTTAGGAAACTTGACTAGCTTGATTTATTTGAGTCATAATTAGACTCACATACGAGTAAATAATTAGCGAGATAATTTTTATCATTATAAATGTTTTTATATACCGGGTATACGCTAGGTATATATATTGAGACTTAAAACAGATATTTCTGCGTTAGACATACTCAAGATTGTCCTGCCTCCATAGGACCCTGATAGATCCTTATTGAACTATAGTGTCGTGTTTCAATAACCCTTGATTCTAAGTCAAAGTCATATTTATTAAAGGTATGTAATTTTACACACGTCTATTGTCTGTTTAAGGGATGCCCGACTAGTTATAATCCCGACGGGGGCCTGTTATCACGGAGTGAACCGACCTGTCGCGACGGTGTCAGGCGTCATACTCCATAAATGTTTACAAAAACCGTATATTTTAATAAATACTAGCAGTTCCCGCGCGGTTTCGCTCGCGTGTACATATTTATATATTATGCGCGGAATCCTAATTTTTTCCACAATAAAAGTAGCCTAAGTAACTCCTTATAACATCAGCTATATGCCAGTGAAAGTCTCATGGAAATCGGTCCACCCATTCCGGAGATTAGCCGGAACAAACAGATAGACAGACAAAAATTTTAAAAACTATTTTTTTAAGCATAGGAGCTTAAAAAACTGTTATGTTGATATAACAAACAGACACTTCAATTTTATTTATTTGATTGATGAATACCACTTGCGGAAGTTTTTATTCTGATTTTTTTCAGATACGAGTTTATTCACATACCAATTTCCAATCCACCGTCAGACGCTTGATAATATCGCGGTGTGGTGGAAAGCTGTCGAACAGGGCACATGCTCTGAAGCGGCCATTTCACTACATTCACGCGAGTTTTCATTCCTCTTTATGTTAAAATCTGAAAGAAATATGCCATTAATATATTTTATAGAGAATATTATATCATATATTATACCATATCTATAGATTTTAACGATTAACAACAAATATGAAAATTCATTTATGCTTGTTATGTTTCGGTACTCCACCCACACTCCACAAAAGGCAGCGCTTATTCATTAGGTAGTAAGTAGTATGTGTTATGTTTTTGCTCATCCAAGGGAGGTCTACTGTTGAACATACATAAGCCACCACTGAAGGCTGCACAGAGCGGTCTATTGCAGCTTTCATCCAACGCTTCCCTGGTACTCACTACACGCGTGAGTACATAACACGAGATATTTTACCCAGTTCTGTAAGTGGAATAACTACTATTTGTTTCTATTAGCTGAGTGGAAAGACGTTGTTTTGTAAATTTTCAATAAATTTATATGTAGAAAAACAACCTTTCATCTTTTTCCAAACCTTTCAAGTTTCTTTGTCTAAAAACCTGATTTAGAAGAACATACACAAAAAAAAAATTATACGCCCCAATAGAGAACCTCCTTTTTTTTGCCGGTTAAAAACCAATTCTGTTATTCTCAAGCGATGCGCTTACCAAGGAACAGCATATCATTTTTAGTGTTAAAGATGAGTAGCTGATGCATCTGCATACGTTCAAGATATAGAATAGAAGATCGTAACTCCCACATCTATCATGATAGTCAAAATCTACTTTATTCATGAACCAGATTTTGAATGCGTATACTTCAAACAAAACACGAGATATTCTTCGTGTTTGTTTCACTCTCTTTTTAGGTAGATTTTGAAGAAAAGTCTACCTATTGGTTTTGTATCTACCAGTTGTCGAGTTTTCCAAAAATTCATCTGATGATGGAGAAGGTGGATTATGGAACTCTTCAGTGGCTACTAGTGAACCACTCGAGTTTGGGATCATATGATTCGTTTTAACGAGTCCGACACATTGGGCTTGGTTGATGGTCTGAGGATGAGACCAGGAGGAGGATGTGGAGCTCTTTTTAATTGGGTTCGTCATTAAAACGTGTTTTTTTAGTTTTCCTTTACTATAATTTTGTTTACAAAAAGGACAAAAGAAAACAAAATATATTTTAATAATATCTATTAGTTAGACCTCTTATTAGTCGATATCACCTTAATTTTTTTGGTACCCATTGGAGTATTTAGCCTTACCTTTAAAATAATAAATCTATTCATAATTGGTGAAGGCAGAATACACATAAAAAACGTTAAAACTTTCTCTTGAATTAATTCACCTTTTTTTTTGTAGTGTGTATGTAAGTGGTATATCGTAAATTCGGAATCAAACCGACTAACCACACAGTGTTCCGTCACAAACTCACAAGTGGGTCTATTACAGATTGCAGGGTCCGGGTCCTATGTATGAATTCACCTAAAAAGGAAAGTCATATAAAGGTCTGCCCTTCTAACTTAGGTAGTAGATTGTTCCCCTATAGGAAAAAAAAAACCTAATTAATGTCGAGGTATGCTCGAAAACTGGATCTTTAAAACTCGCGATTTGCATTTAGAAACATAAACTAATTGTTTGCTTTTTTATTCGACCGTCCGCGCTTATTTTAAATAGTTACGTGCACTAAGCTACGTGTAAATCGAGCTAATATATTTTTAATCGTTTTTGAAACTTCTTTTCCACGTTCTAAATAGTAGACAGATTATAATCTCAACGTCTGGCAATAAGTTTTTATTAACAATAAAGTGTATACACAGATTTTTCATACGCACGAATGCAGTCTATACGTAAATGAACAATGTCATTAAGTATTAATTTAGTCACTGCGACCGCATAAGCCCTAGTCCTAATGCGATCGCATCGACTAAATTAAGCCTAGCAGTGCGATAGTTCCTATATAGGTCAAACAAAGCGGACTATTGCTGAAAGGGTCAAAGAACATATCGCTGCTGTGAATAATCGACAGACTAGTTAATCAGCGATTCACAAAACATGCACAAGAAGCAGGCACCAAACACTAAATTAAATTTCAAAATAGGGATACATTGGTTTACTTACAGAATAGGGATATTGCTAGTATAGTATATAGATACATGGCTTCATAAAATTATGAAATTGAGAGGAAAGCAGCCAACAAGTCCAAAGAGTCTCGTGTCTGTTTATTATGGTCACTTGACCGACCAAGCTTTTCATACAAGTGTGCAGGTCTTCCAGTCAGAATAACACCAAACAGTAGCGTAGCCAAGTGCAGGTGTCTGCGAGAAGACTTTGGAGCCGCTGAATAAGCCTTTTAAGTACCTCCGCATATCCACACAGATATGGGGACGGACTTTGTAGTGCCACTTCAGATGATAAAAGCAATTGCGTACGGCTTAAAGAATATAAGTTTCGAATTGAAGTAGACCATCAAAGACCAAGGCGACGAGCTTCATGTTCTTGATTAATCTGACAAACCATCAATTCTAACATCGGGCACAATCACTGTCACCTTCGAACACCCATACAGAAGTCTGTTTTACACCAATCAACACGAGTCCGTTTTTGTTCTGGGGTGAGTTCATGAGGAATCCAGCGACAACAAAGTCTTCTAACTTTTAAATGTTGATGTAAGATTTTTTAAATTTAGCTCATACCAATCCCCAAATGTCCTCGAATCTCCTCAAAGGTGATACGCTGGTTTTCTTCAGTTAGTTGCCTGACAGTAGTCACATTTTCCTCAGTGATCGCAGTTGAAGGCCGACCTTCACGAATATCATTATGGAGAGAAATACGGCCACGATCAAATTCTGCGTACCAACGCCTTACTGTGATCAAATGAGGTGCTTCCCTCCCAAAAGTATTTTGAAGACGAGCAGTGCAGTCTTGCGGAGTCAGTGAACTTTTAAAATTATAAAAAATCATCGCCCTAAAATCATATTGCGTTAATTCCATTTTTGCTACGCACGACGAACTTCAACTTGTGATAAAAAACAAATGACACGCGATTTCTCGATGATTATTTTAAATCAATGATTGAGTTTCTTATGTTTAAAAATATATAACATTCGAAATTCAATCATTTATGAGCGGCCAGGAGCGCAGAACTTTCAGTGTGCCCTATGTATATTGACAGGCGTCCAGAGCAAGGTCCGTGCTCACATCTTGAGAACCTTGCTTATCCAGAATCATAGTAATAATATGGCATTTAAAGCAGCATTACGGTTCAGGGTATGGTTTGGCTGACCGAAGGTTTGTTCTAGACGTTTTCCACTGCCATGGAATAAATCCAATAATTTTGTCATCTATGTCAAATCACGATTGCGCTCCTAAATAATCTAGAGGCATCGAATCCTATACATACAGGCGGAGAAACAGAGGCAAATATGAGCCTCTCTCGTGGGTGTTTCATTAGGAGAGACGTGGCACTTCGAGGAGCCACTGCCTCATCTTAACTACTAATCGTTACCATTTACTCGGCACATGCCTCAAAATAACTTTTATGCAAATAAAAGCACTAAAATATACATTAAACATGTTCTCTCTAAAAGCCAAACTATCATTACATAGTTAAAACAAGACAAAATTGTGTATTTACAAGTAATTATACCTACGCGTATTATCTTTAATTTACAAACTTTTACTTTACTTGAAACCGGTGTTTAACTTGCATAACGTGTAGTGTTTTATACTTTTTAGGTTCTAAAGTATGTATAAATAAATTTATAAGCCAAAAAAATTATCGTCTAAAACATTTCTATGACTTCTACGTATGTACCTACTTCTGGTTTTCTGGTTTTGAAAACCACAACTCCCGCATTAGGAATTACTCCTGTGTCGCGGGGGACTTTACAAACATACAAACAACTAACACAAAGAACACCCAGACTCGGCTGGGAATCGAGCCCACGACCTCTGGCACAGCAGTCAGGATCCCTAACCACCAGACCAACAGGCCAGTCAAAATACTTAGATACAATGTGTTACAGAAAGCTGTGTGTGTCATATTTTAGAAGCGTTAAGTAAAGCCGAAAACTGTCTGAAAAAAATGCTTTTCCGTTATGTAGTGCACATTTCTAATTACCATGTTTTAAATTTTTCATGTCAGTTTCAATGATATTGTTTGGGATTTTAAAAAAAAATTCTAACAAATCCTGTTTCGCAAAAGCATCCTTGATGTGAAATACCTTTACTTTAGTAATCGTCAGCCCTGTCTGTTACAAATTATATCTGTATCGGTAAACTTTAAACTTCGATTTTAATACAAAATAAAATAACTGCATTCATTATCTTTTAAAAAAAGTATCACCGACTTCAAATAACCAAATCGCTTCGTGTCTGATAAAACTTATAGAGTTCCCTCGATTTCTCAAGGATCTCATCATCAGATCCTGACCTGATGACAATGAGACCACCTGGGAAATATACCCTTTCAAACAAAAGAAGAATTTTCCAAATCGGTCTAGGCGTCTTTGAGTAATCGTCATACTTAAAAAAATAATATACAGTGGAACATAGAACATCCTAATTTTTTGAAGTCGGTTAAAAACCTAAAATCTTACAATTGTTAGTGTTTTACGTCCTTTACAGAGCCACTGTAAAATGCTAAGAAACTACCTTATCTTTGTCTAACAACTTGTACAAAGTACTTCAAGAGAATCAAGTAACCTTATCGTGCTACTTTGCTATAAATTCGTTTAATTCTTTCTATCGACTTGTAAGCGAGCTTGTTGTCAATGTTTATTTTCATCAGTAGTAGTTCCCCGTTGTGTGACATTATTCTGCAACCTTAACAGTATAAAACAGACAGACAGGAACGTTTGTAATAGTTTGGTCTCGTTGTATGGCCTTAGAAGGTAAACCTCGCTGGTTTTCATAAAAAGGATGTACTAGCAGTTAGCCGAATTCATTAATAGCCAATTCATGATTTAATCCAGCTAACTGCTTCCTCAACTACCTACCTGCATACCGCCAATTAGGTCGGTATTAATTTTCTAGGTATGAAACAATTGTTTATTTACAGGTTTACTTATGTAATGTGCAAACAAATACCTGTGTAGCAGGAACTGGCTTTAAGATTTTAATGACGATTTTCCCATTACTATTAGCTTACTTCAAAAAGGTGGAAGATCTCAATAAGACTGTATTTTATAAAACTAGCTGTTGCCCGCGACTTTACACGTTATAATTTTAGTGAAACCTATTCCACGGGAACCATAATTTTTTAGGGATAAAAAGTAAGCTATGCGCTATTCCAGACTATTATCTAGTACCTGGATGAACGAGGCGGTTTTTTTTACGTTTTTTTAAATGAAATCCAGATAGATTGATTTATCGCCCCCGAAACCCCCTGCATACTAAATTTTATGAAAATCGTTGGAGCCATTGCCGAGATTCAGATTATATATGTACATATATACAAGAATTGCTCGTTTAAAGGTATTAGATAGATATCTGTGTCAAGTTCTATCCAGACATGTTTAGCCGTCCATCGTTAGTAGTCCTCACAAACTTTCACCTTTATAATATTAGTACGATTACTTTATAATATTAGTACGATTACTTTATAATATTAGTACGATTACTTTATAATATTAGTACGATTACTTTATAATATTAGTACGATTACTTTATAATATTAGTACGATTACTTTATCGTGATTGACATCACTTTTATTGTACTACAATCCCTCTTATGGTATTGTATATGGTTAGTGGTACATCAACTAACGCAAACGCATTCTGAATTAAAGCTTCATAAAGCGTTACTTATAATTCCTTTCGTAGAAGAAGTTTAGTTGAGTCTTGTTTAACATGAATAAAACTGATATAAAAACAAACACATACTTTACAGATGAAAACTAAAATAGTTAGTTATTCTTGCTGTGTTGTTATTTTTTGTACCAAAATTGCCAACACGACTTGTGTCTTGTTTACAAAGTTCAATTAACTTAAAAAGTTACTTAACATTTAACTTTAAATAGCAAGTATTATGCAAATGTTTACTTCATGTTTTTCTAAGTTTACAATTTGTATTTTAATTTTTTTTTTATTATTTATTGTTATATGATAGTTTGCAAAAAATTGGCGATTCGTTGTAAAACTACTTAACACTGATTGTCTCTGATTGTGTATACAGACGCACAAGTGGTATATATCCATTAAGCTGTCAATCATATTCCATAAATAGCGTAAGTCATATGAAGCCTTATCAATTTTTTAATTTATTTTTTGTTTTTTATTAAATTCCACACTTTCTTGCTTAACAGTTTTTTCATATTTCTCACCCAAAACATTATCGACGCAGTTAAAATTTTGAAGATCCTTGATATGATTATACAAGTACCTAATCTGGCAAACCTTTTACATGTTAGAAATTAATCGATGTTGGATGCAAATGGTAACAGATAATATTATCATGGCTAAATATAGTTTTATCTCAGTTCTATGATTCCGCGAATATTTTTTTTAAAAGGATGTCCTTAATACATTTTATTATAACTTCGCTTAATATTATGTCCCTGTAATTGTTGCATAGGTATGTATAATGTTTTAAATAACTGTTACTATTAATAACTGTTACTATTACTATTATAATTTAATAAAAAAAATATAATTTATAGGATATGTTGTAACATATCCAATAAATTATAGTTTTTTATTAAATTATAAAGAATTTTTATGAAGTAGTACTTAATACTTTTGTAAAAGTGCAAACAGCAACTCTAAGGACCCGTTTAGGCTTTTTTATGACTCACATTGCCCAAATTCAGATATCCTAATATTCTTGACATTGCCCAGAAAACAGTCCTTCTGCTGGAGACTTAATGAAATGAGAAAACTGTTGAATATATTGTTGCTTACCTTTTCACACCAAAGTAACTAAAAATCTTTATCCCTTTTCACTGTCACTTTACACACAACAACAAAGAAGAAGAACAGGATCTCTGCCAGTTCCCTGTGTGCTCCTGGCGTGTTGAACGGCGACTGAATGTCTTCTCGGTACAAGTCGGGTGCTCGCTTTCTGCGCCTCTCTCCATTGTACGCAAACAAACCTTTGAAACCTCTTATTGCTATTCTTTCCTTCTACTTGCTTGATAATGTTTATATACTTTTATTCAGATTATATAATGTAGAAGTAACTTTATATCAGTGTGAAACATTTTTATATATTTAAATAAGTTTTACATTTCTATGGAATATGAAATTTGTTTAGACAATTTCAAAAAAGTTTAAAAGATACCATCTTAACTACAATTAGTTATTAAAGTTCTATTTTTTTTCTGTCAAACTATGCGTCTTTGATCGCCCTATTTTTTATGTCATAAAATAAATATGTAAAATATTTATACAAGCATATACCTAATTATTTCGATGCGCAGTTTAATGACAAACATTACATTCATGAATTAAAACAATCTACAGTAGCAATTTCACCGTGATACAATGAAAACTCACAACGTACGCTTCACATAGTTAAGTTACTGAACGTAATCGTTATATCAGATTAACGAGATTGAAAGTAATCGTACCATTGTCTCAGTGCCAACGCCTAGACTTGAGTCTACAACAGGTATAATAGATATTAATCATAAATAACCAATGGTTATTAAACAACGGCTATCACAAATCATTATATTTCGTTTGGAAAGTAGGATACGACTTGTAAGTTAGTAGATATTTGCTACAGTCAATAATGAACGGAATAACGTCGTGGATGGTTGCCTTTTACATAACCACATCAAACATTCGCCTTACATCCATATCGAAGTCGATAAATATCCCGGCAGACATACTACTCGTACGAATTTGAATAAAATTATCTGATTGTATAAGGTAGTTGTTATTTCCAATTTTATTTTTTATATAAATTTAGTTTATAAAAAAGGGCCACACAAATTACATAGTATATTAGTTAATCCGCATTACGAAGTCCTCGACCTATGAACGCAACCTATTGTTGTCGCGTCTGTTGCGAATTGTCTTATCAAATAATCTAGCAAATATCTTGAGACTGCTGCTTTACAAAAGTGATAGTTAAAAAAACTCACGTTTAAAACGTTTTTTTTTTAATAGGTTTTATTGCTACGAGTAACATTTTCTTTAATCATAGTTCTCAGGCACCTCATTTGGGCTTAACTAAAGATAACTCCATAACTGTCAACTGTAAAATATGTCAGTTTTCAGCACAAGATTCAGATCAGATCTTGTTGTGCAAGGTTTCTGTACCTATGTGCTTGTCTATTGAGTTTAACTTCTATTATTATATCTATAGTTTATTTTACGGAGCTAAAAACATATACCTACCTTAATTACTTTATATTTCAATTGTACCTTTGTAACTGTAACACAAAATTCAATACTAATAAATAATTAAAGTGACTACAGACTCACAAATGTTATCTGTTAATGACATTAGGTGAGACGTATCGTTGCAGTTTCACCTAGAAGTACTAGTTTTCCGCAAGGTAAGTTCCCGGTCAGATGCGTAGACCTGGTCAGTATTATAAGCATATTACCGATTGAGGAAGTTATGGTTGTCAACTTGTAAGCGATACCACAGATAAGATATGGCGATACTAATGACGATGCCGCCTTTGTCTGCAGACCACTAAAATTATTTTACAGACGATTAAATTTTTTTTTAAGCTAGACGATTATTTCAAGACTTCAAGTAATTTAGAAATGTATTTTAACATTTATTAAAAACGTTACGCAAAACTGAAAATAGGACTGAATACATGTAAATGTATAGGTACTAATATTATAAAGAAAGCATCAGAATCTTGTATGTTTCTATGTATTTGGAGGATAATCTTCGAAGCTACTACCTATTTAAAATAAATTATATGTCGTAATATGAAAAGATTGACCAGATTTATATAGCTACGTATTAAAGATATATGTATGTCTCCAAGTTAACTAAGTAAGCGCGAAGTAGGCGCAAACCAAAATATTTGCCATTAATACATATTAGCTAGTAAGTAGTACGTTGAAGAATAAATAAAAGAAATCTACTTACACTCTATTGTTAAGAAATTTTTACATATCCGCACTACGAAACGCATTTTCGGAAGAAAAAATATCCCGAGGAATAGAAAAATAACTTTATAGAAGCCAGTATATGTTTCACATAGCTATAACTAGGTATTTATCGGGTACACACAATAATCGCACGATACAAAACAAACCCATTGTAATAAGTTTATAAACGGACTACTGTTTACAATGTATTCTGTGCTACTGTACATATTTTACGAACATAACAATTTACATATCTGACGCTTGTCCTTATGCAGCTCCCAATAAAACATCAAAATTTCTCGCTTCTCATGAATAACCCTATCAATGAATCACAAAAGCATGCCTTTACAAGCTGTGGTGTAGTTACTTTCTTCGTTCGCGTCCTGAATGTTGAAATATTCTACATGATTCAGTGACAATCATTTAAATATTAAAGTGTCTATTCCTAACGAGATATATGTAAAAGAAATTACATAATAGTCTAATGTAATTTGTTTGTGTATTATAGTTTTAATTCACAAAAAGGTCAAACTCAGGACACAATCAGGCGTAATTTCCTTCAGAACACGCCACGTTTGTGGCGGTAAGGGTCATAATGGTAAGGCGTTATATAGGATTGACTGGAGAGGCGACATGACGCTCTCTACTACCGGATGACGCACGTACTCACTGGATATGGCTGCTTCGGGAAGTATATTTGTCGCATAGGCTGGGAACTTTTGTGGAGTGCTCTGAATTGGCGCAGCAGCGTGCCGACTTCATGGCGGCTGTCGGTGTGGGTAGCCCTTTGCCTGGAGACCATGAATATGTGTATGGTCCAGAGCGAGAGTGCCGAGTTCCGCCGCCTCGTTCTGTGAGGTATTGATGCATGCTAAAGAAGCGGCGGAAAGGGAACGGGAGAGAAATAGTAATCTTCGGTCCCGCCGGAGCGTGCAAAACGATCTCCGGCCTCTATGAGCGCTGGCCTGAGGGCGACAGACAGGCTGCCAATGGATCTTCTGAGATTGAACTTATCTGTCGCCCTAGCAAGCCTGAGACGGCGGCGCGATGTGTTCATCAGATCTCATCATAGGCCAAGTGTGCTGGGGTTTACAGGGATTTCCTTCCTAGGGTACCCCTGAGGCACCGGCAATAAGACTTAGTGACGAAACACTATGTGGTTTTATTCGGTTCGAGTCCGGCCTACCACCTTATCGTCTGGCCGCGATGAAAAAGAGCATAATATCGTTGGCACATTATAGCGATGGAGGGTTATAAACTTATAGTCTGAGTATATTTTATTGTTTTGTTTTGGGCTTAGTAGTAATAATAATCAGGAAGATCATTTTTGCAGACTTTTATTAAACTCGCCTGTTTACTGTAGCTACCTAACCAGTGAAACTTGCACTGTCGAGCATTTCACGTTAAGAGTTGAGAGCATGTCGATATTCTTAGGGCAGGCGCCAATTCCCGTGTTATTAAACTTTCTATTTCTTTTGACAGCTAAGTGCCAACGTACGCGGTGTATCAGTGGGAAAGCGTGAATGAACCTCGTGTAAACCAGTAGGATTTCTTACTCACTGGTTTTATACTAGCATGTCTCTGCACTCGTCGGTATCTCTTTGTCTTTGGCAGGTACTACGAGTCTACGACTGTGGGAATATTGAATACCGCTACGAAATTTATTATTAGAGGCAAATATTTTAATCGTTAAGTAGGTATGTTGCATTGAACGCATCTGAAAAGTGTTTATGTTCATTTGAATAAGTTAGCTTATAAATTGATTCAGAAATCTCTAAATAAGTTATTTATATATACAATAAAATAAATATATATATATATATATATATATATGTATATATATATATATATATATATATATATATATATATATATATATATATATATATATTTATATTATTAAAAATATCTCTGAATTACATAAAATCGTACCGTGTGACGTTTAATTACGTGTTATATAAATTTCTTGTACAACGCATAGGAGCTTCTTTGGATTAAATGAAACTAAAATTCGTAGTAGTGTAGTAACAAGTTTTCTCTTCCAAGGTCTGTTTAACGGACGTGTCTTAAGGTAACGTATGACTTGAAGTATCAATAATTCTGATCCTGAGTTAGCGTAAGTTTTTGACTTTGACAGTTTATTTAGATTAAGGGACAATTTAGAACTGCTACTAGTCCGTGCTAAATTCGGGGATAAGACATTTCTTATTACTATATTATACTATACTATATTATTTTAATCAGATTCATACTCTTGAAAGTCTACTTCAACAGTCATGTTTTCTTCGATTTCTTCTTCTTCCTCTTTCTTATGCTGGATGTTCATAAATTGTTCAAATGTGGCTGAGTCATTGGTCTCTTCATTAAAATCACAGGAATCTTCCTCTATTGTACTCAACTGGACATTTGAGCAAGACTGACCTTGGCAATTGGTACACGCTGGAAAACTGGAAAACACAGCAACCCTACTTTTTACAGCCACATATGGCACTACAACTTTTTTTGCAATTGCAGAAAATAGCGTTGAGGAATTTTTTTCTGAGCAGTTGGGAGTAAAGTTTTAATCAGTTCTAGAGTATTATCTATCAGTTTCCAACCCCAGTCTTCTGGGTTCAGTTGATTGCGTAGCCGTGTTTGAACTTGATAGTATACTCGATACAAGTGTTGAATAGCAGATGCCGATGTTGGAGGAAGACATGATAGTTGTACTTGATTATTGTTTCGCGTATTTTTTACAAAAGTTAAGTATCGGTATTTATCAATGCAAGTAATTTATTTTGGAGCTTCATAAACCGCAAGAAGAAAGCGAAATCTTTCCGCAATTACTTGTTTGAGGTGTGGAACTAATTTCTGTAAATACTTTAGTGCAGTCAGTAAAATCTTTTTTTCGAATAATTTAAATACTGACGTTTTGCCCCTTCTGTACATTGCTGACGAAGTGTCGCAGCCAGTTATCGCATGTAAAAATAAAATATACTATATTATATACACTACCTCACAGATCTCAAGAATGGTAACTCTTAGGAAAAAAATCATAAAGACCATTTTTGTAGATAAAATTAAGATCTACAACTTTGGTTTAGGATTTTTTTTGATAAAACTTACTGTTTTCCAGAAAAATCCAAAAAATCTCAAATTTTGACCTTTGACCCCAAATATCTTTTATAGCACACATAGGATCGATGGGGATTTTTAAAGCTTTATTTGTGATGGTAAACCCAAGCTCTCCACCAATATTTGGCTTTCCGGGAATTTTTGTTATTTGACCACTATTTTTATGTCTAAATTGACCGGACTATATGATCTATGTTCCGTATACCTACGTAGAAGAATCAGTATAGGCAAATATAGCTGCCTACGTCAATGTTAAACAGAACATGATGTTCTCAACACGTAAGAAAATGTGTGTTAAAGCAATTTTGATTATTTTAACTTAAAATCCGTAAAATTGCTTAAAACTAATTTAAAGAATTTGCAATTTATACGCATATTACAATTACAAGTAACGGGTTTTGATAACCTTTAGTATTATTAGGAATGTGAGTTCATTAAAACCTTTTTTTTGGCATCAGTGTACCTAATTACAGACATCGCCATGGACAAACTGGAACACAATGTTGTTTAAACATAAAACATATAGGCATATACATATAAGCCTTGTAGGAATTTTAAACATAAAATAAACATTATGTTTAGATAAGTAGGCTTCGATCAAATATACCATAGATGTTTAATCAGCGCTCAAAAATTGGCACCAACTAAACTGTGCTTAAATGCAGTTGTAAGCACAGTTGAGCTCTCAGACGCTTCGCACTCGCGCTAAGCGATATGACGGTGAACCTAATTCTGTGACCTGAAGGTCACAGAATTAGATTCGGTGGTTCAGGTGTAGGCAAAAAATGCTAAAACTATACTTTATAAACGCAAAAAAAGACATAAAATGACGAACTTTCGATAAGAGTAATTTATTAATACTATTAGTAATAGTATTTTTATCATAGATTTGATTTTCTAAAGTATTATAATGGCACTGTAACAAACGATAATTTAAAAAGTTACTTAATTTTTAAATACGTAGTTACCTGTCTACGAAGGCAAAAAATGCAATCTATAGACATAGCAGCAAAATTACAACAAATATTCACAGAAACATTAATTGTATGTTCTCGTTTATTATTACGATAGCATATTATATGCATGCACGTACAGAGAGAGAGATTGTGTATATATGGTACATTTGACCTAAGTAAGTAGGTATCTACAATCGGAAATATTTATTAGAAACAAACACTTATTTTATCCAATGATATGAACAAAATGTAACACGCACAGTGTATACTTATTTTTATCGTGTGGGATCCTCCTAGTACTAAAGAAGAGTAACTAAATTATGTCGGAGTCAAACAAACTGAAACTACACAGCAGCCCCTAGCCACCATTTCTGGCTACCAAGTTTACTTTTAGCAGTACCTACCCCGAGAAACGAATGCAAGGTCTATCGATCCGTTTGGTTGGTTGACGGACTGCCCTTACCGCCAACAATAGGCCAGCGATTTTCACATGGGTTTACTTACCAAAAAGAATATTTTTCTTCCTAAGGCTTATGAGTTTGCGACTTGATCGGGCGGAGCTCTCAGTGAACTCCGTGTCTACTGGATTAGAGAACGAATCTAGACACTGCGAGACAGACTCACCGATGGAGCAAGTCATAGTGTTATTTTAAATAATATTTTTTTTTTAATTTATTGTAAAATAAATAACATAAGCTTAAGTACTGGAAGTGGGTTTAGTTTTGTGGTATACAACAGATATGGTGGATAGAGTTCAAGTTGGGGTTCAAGAAGTAGACTCGTAATCAGGTTTGAACCTCAAACTTTATTATACCTAAGTTAGGTGTAATTAGGTTAGGTGACCTAACCTTTTAAAATATAGCACCCCTAATTTCGCAATTATCTCTCCTAGTTTACTGAAGACTGGCAAATTAGTTGACATGGGCCGGAGTACAATCCGATATTTAATCGTGCAGTACCGTCAGCTGAAGTATCAATAAAGCATTCACAATTTTATATCCTGATATTGACCAAAGTAAACATTTTGTAAGGCACAAAAATATTAGTTTTTTTATAAATCATGTTAGAAACTTTGCTACCGACTACACTACAATTGAAATTATTTAGGCCACTAGTTATTTTGTTCATATGCAAGAAGTCCTAGTTATGCGAAAAAAAAATAGAAAACTGTAGTAAATCAAGTAACTAGGACTGAGTTCCAGTTCTTTTCCCTTCAGTCGCTTGTGTATGTGTACTCAATTTCCAAACTAAGAACCAAACGTCCTTCAACCTGAATTTATGATATAGGTACCCAAATCATATGAAAAAGAAACTACCTATGTGCTATTTCTTAAACATTACATCATCCCTAAAGCATGGAGATTATGTAATTATACGTGATCAGAGGAAAACGTTTGTGTAACCAGTCGTTGTAAAACAAATGTAGGTAGAGCAAGCAATAATGCGACGGACCAGTATTGATGGGCAAACAACATACCTATGTGACAAAGGTGCCGCGACATGACAGGGTACTTGACAAGCCACGCCCAATGGTATGATGACAAAATATATATAACTAATTATGGGTTAGGTAACGATCCTTGAATAGGTGTAATTAGTAAGTATTTAAAACACAACTTCGGCAAATAATAGTACGTATAAATTAGCAAAGTAGAAATAATTTAAACTACTGTCATATTATTGTTACTTTCTGTTATTTATAGAGGGTTAGGCTACATGGGTCACAAACGGTAACAATTACTGATTAACAAAGGGCCTGCCCTTTGTCAATCAGTAATTGTTACCAGTGCAAAGGGTCTCAGATGCTCGGCAGCATGCAAATTCAGCCTGTAAGTGGTATAGTATCAATCACTTATACAAGCCATATCGAGATTCAAACTAAGGACAGGATGTTAATGGTTTGATTAGGTTTGTTTTCAAAATTCCACCTTCGATATCACTAAAATTCTGATCTAATCCTGCTGAAGGAGGGGAGAAAAATGTTGCTTCATCTGTAAATACTAAGTAAAATAACAAATACTTTGGAAGGAGCCATTCGGGAATATCGGTCCGTGAGTTTTGAAAATAGACCCCGTTTACCGCGTTTGCCGATGCATAAACGAAATGCAGCATTCAGCATGCATTGCACCATATCAGGTAGCTGGTGTTAAATTTATCTTCTATTTATATATTTAGTTAGGAGTTATCAACTCCTGAGAATTTGATATATTAAAAATGGAATGGAATGGATGCAATTTATATGTGCAGTTTATGTTAATAAAAATAATAATAAAAATATTGGTTCCGATTACAAGTTTATTTGTGCTTGAAAATTTACTGTGACGTATGTCGATGTATTTTAAGAACTGCAAAGTTAAGTTTGTTTTTCAATGCGACTTCAATTCGAGAATCAATTCTCGAGATAAACGAACTATCTACAATCTATATACAAGTTGTACGGAACCCTCGGAGTGCGAGTCAGACTCGCACTTGTCCGGTTTAATTTTATAGTACGCTAATTGTATGTATCTCTATAAAGATAGAAGAATTAGATCCCTGGAGGACGCCTAAGTAAACAAATTTTACAGTTCTATAGTGATTTTAACAGGCATCTTCTTCTAAAGGAGTAACCTTAATCCCCTAAACCTCGTCGTGCATACTTTCTTCTACCACAAAATAAGCGAAGCTAATCACAACTGTTCTCAAGAGTGGAACCGTAGCTTATCAACAAAAGTGTGGTAAGTAAACCGCATAACTTTCTGTAACTAATATCGTATTGTTCCTTTAGAAAGTAATACCATGCTTTGTATCAGCTATTGTTTGTAAGTATCAGACCTTATAAACCGCGGTACAGCGCCATCTTTGTTAAAAAAGCATAGTACCTAAGTTATATCATTGGTAGACAAAAAAATTATGTGTTATGAAAAAATTATTATAACAAATTCGTTTTCCGGAAGCACATGAGCTTGGAGATATAGCTCAAGTGAAAAATGTTTCTAGACTGCAGCGTTCATATTGAAAGTTCTCTGCACCTATTTCTAAAATATTGCAGAGCGAATATAGCCAGAATTATTCGTGATCCGTTAGTCCGTGACAATTAGTAAGTAGAAAAAACTGTCTGCAGTCATTCAAGTGTAAGTCTAGGCACTTATTGTAAATGTATACATTTGCTAATTAACGCCTGTCAAATTACAAGCAACAACAATTCGTAGAAAACAGAATTCGCGATTTGTGTAAAAGCAGTTACTAGTGACGGCCAGCTCTACTCTTTGCCCCAGTAGCTCAAAACAAGAGGCCGAGACTCTATACCTTCCCTTTCCAACGCCTGTTTGGATGATCTTGGGTCTATGGATAGAACATTGCAGGATATGATTAACGTCGACTTATTCCTCGTTTGAAGCTATGGTTAGACCTGTAGCCACAAGAGTGCTGACGATTCACGTATACTGAGAGGACCGAGCTGGACACGCACTGTAACATTTTCAGTGATTCTAGAGTTTCGGTCGAGAAGTTGATTTCACTTGATATCCAAAAGAGCTTTTGATAAACCGTACCCGTAAGCCGTACCGTTTACACGTTTCTTTACCAACTTGTCAAACTTAGCTTCCTCGTTGAGGCTCATGGCAGCCAGGTCTCGGTCTACGGTCCTTGCAATGTTTAACACTCGTGGCAACAGGTGGCACTAAATGCGTGGCGCGCTAGGTTGACGCAATTAACACGTGAAGTTAGTAGGTAAGCATGTGCGCGGTCACCACTGTACTCCTTAGTAATCTGTGCCACTGTGGAGGTAAGACTGGGGTTAGACTGGTATGCTGCCGTAGGTTGTTGTCTAACGGGTACTGTGTCCTCACTCCATTTATCACAAGGTCTTTGGCATATCGAGTGCAACGAACTTGTCGACTGAAACTCCAGAATCATTGGATAAGTTAGTGTGTGTCGTGCTTACTGCCATGTCGCTAAGTGAACTGGTTCTACGCGAGCTTTGGGCTTTGAACGGAATATATTTTACAGCTTGTCTTGTCACTCAGTTAGGATAAAATGAACATTAAATTAAACACATTCATAAAAAAAGTTTATTTACATCTCACTCTATGTGTTTAGTATCAGAATAACAAATAAAAAATATGAACAATATGATACTGTACTCATACACTAAGTGCGTATTTTACCTCAACTTACATAATATAAGTGCTGTGTGTCAAGAAGCTTAAAAAACACATTTATAAGTATAAAGAGAGTGTTCATAATTGTTGGAAAACATTTATCGGTCAATCATGCGCAGGCGCAACGGTCCGTCCGGCGCGTACATGAATGTGACCGCGTAGTCGAGTGGTTCGAAGTGATATTCCAGACGATATCGACGGAGCAACTGAAAAAAATTAAGATATATAAAAATAAATCTTTGGCTTAACAATAAATATGTACTTACTTAAATTTTAAAATTGAAGTATAGGTAAATATTAACAAAAGTTATGCTGTATTTTATAAGAGTTAGGTTAGGCAGTTTAACATGGAACAAAATACATTTATGTTTGTTCTATTACATACTCAAGTTTGTTTGACAGCGTTGCCAACTTGGACTTGAACTTGGTTCTTGAACTTATAATTTACGAGGACATAAGTGGTACAAGGATTTTAGGGGGGATTTGTTTTCCGGTGGAGAGCTGGCAAAATTTTTTTTTGAAGACAATATTTCTTACTGTTATTCTTATGACTCTCTTTCTCTCTGTATTAAAATATTGGCTGTCACTTTGTAAAATGGTCGTATCCTGTTTTATTCTGAGAAGATATAAATGCACATACATAGGTATACTAACTTTTAAAGTTTCGCGTTCCATGATATAATATTATCTACGTATTAACGGGAATTAATTCCCGTTAATTCCCGTTAATACGTAGATAATATCACATACATAGGTATTTAAAACTGTTTACAGAAGTGTAATTTATAGTTTCCCTACCTTTGCTAAAAGGATCTGAATCTCTAAATCTGCGAATCTGCGGCCTAAGCAGATACGAGCGCCAAAACCAAAAGGTAAGGAGGCAAATGGATGCAGTCGACCGTCAGACTCCAGCCATCGTTCCGGTTTGAACTCCTGAGGGTCCGAAACAAACTGTTCCATGTTGCCTGTCACGATAGTGGGGAATACCACTTGAACCTGTTAAAAATAAAATATCTAAATTTAATTTAATTCGAAAATTTCCACTGAGCCAGTACCTAATACCTAATGATATTAATACATACAAACCCGTGAAAATAGTTAAAAAAAAAAACAAAAAATACATATTCAAAATAATAAGAACACTTACGCCTTTGGGAATATGATAACCACAAATAACATCGTCTTCTTGAAGTGTTCTACCGTTGCCGATAACCGTAGAATACATTCTGAAAAGAGGGTGTTCTATAAAGTTATTATAGTTGAGGTAATATGAATTTTGAAATATTGCTTACATACAGGGTGTTCTTAAACACGTAATCCGTATTCCATATGTTTTTATGGAACTTTGCAAACATACATTTTACTACTTTTCTTCAGTTTTCTCTCTTTTATATTTAAAAGTGTCATTTAGTTAAATCGTTACTATTTTCAACAACAATAACAACCGAGGAAGTGCGCATGCAATATATAAGTTTATAATCGCAAATCACATTTTTGAAGTGATATAACAAGTTATATAAATTCACGATTTCCTTATGGTTTCCTATACATGCGCTGTGAGACCTTGCTTCTTGCCAAATTTCATGATTCTAGGTCAGTGGAATTAGGTTTTTATTTACCTGCGAAATGTTCAAATTTGTTAAAATCTCACTCTTGTTAAAATTTGAAGCTTACATGACCGTATATTTTGAATGCGTTGTTGAAAAAAGAAGCTTGGTTTCTTTTACAACTTCGAGGGACCGCAGACATAAGTATGTGATGGTAATTTCAACTTGATACCTCCACGCATTCCTGAGAAAAATTGTCTTGACAGAAAGACGGACAGCAAAGTGATCCTATAAGTATTACTTTTTTCTTTATGAGGAATGGAACCTGATATCATATTACAACAGATCACGTAGAAAGGCGGAATTATATGACTTCCAATTCACCCTGTAGATGATGATGTAGGGCCATAGGAAACTTAAAATAACCAGAATATTTGTACAATGTAGTAACCAAACCAACAAAAATAAAAACCACGATGTCTCTCTTGAACTATCTAGATTCCAGTTTTAAAGGCCTGTTTTTTTTTACAGCAATCTAAGCGTAATGTCCGTCTTTGTATTATTTCCTTACCTGAACACTTCCCGTACAAAAGCTTTAGTGTAGTGCAGTTTATCTAAGTCGGAGTACGAGATCGGTTTGTTGGGGTCAGGCAGGACTCTTTCAATCTCTTCGGCCATTTTCTCTTGCTGTTTCAACCTGGTCGCTGCCTGATACAAGATTGAACAGACTGCCATCGATATCTGAGAATAGAAGTACATAATATTTAATATGATTTGTTAAAATATTAAATTGGTGAAAATGCATACACCGTTCATAACATAGATAATAATATAATAATAATATTCTGGGACGTTTTGTATAGCGATGAAGACTAGCTGTAGCTTGAACTATGGGTTCTAGCATAGGGTTAACTCATAATACTTTTACTTTACAATTCGGTTTTAAAAGTCTTTAGTAGTAAGTTCTTCTTTCTTGAATAATCTTGTTTCAAGCAAAAATAAAATTCCATGGTATCGAGGTTATCTCGGTACTGCAAAGGAGGGGATCAATTATTCAGGAGAAAGATTATCCTGAATAAGTTCTTCTTTTAATCTCTTTAATTTCGTACTTCAATACACATAATATAATGGTTTAAATAGTTTATTTATTTACCGTATCAATGCCAACGAGAATAAGGTCGAGTGCCATAATGGTGGCAATCTTCGGATCTCCCTCACTTTGAAGGACGCGCTCAAGCAGCGATAGATCATTCTCTGACGTGACTTTCTTAGTCTTGAGGCGTTCAAGTGCCTCGTTTATATAACGGCTGCAGAGCCTGAAAACAACGAATAAACTTGTAGATTTTTCTCTCTGAACTCTAATGTAACAGCTTTAGTTGAAACATGGAGGTATATAGCACCTCTATGTGCTATATACCTCTCCTCAAACCGAAAAATACTTTTTGTCCCATGAGTTGTAAGCTTCGTGCCTCCTATTTCTTGCAAGGAGCGCCGAGTCAAAGGTGAGCCTTTATTATCACACGCTTCTTAATTAACTAATAACTTTTGTAAATATAAATGTAAATAAGTTTGTTTTTTAATACTATGTTACAGTTATATTTTATTTTCACCCGAAGCTTTAGGATTATACCGCCGTGTGTAAGGCCATATCACCACAAAACACTTTTACATTTATAATATTTGTATAGTTGAAAATTGAATGTTACTATTGTTGCGGGCGTCTAATATTATGTATTTTTTTCATAAGTAATTGTTACCACACCTTTACGTGCATATCGTACTTGCACTGTTATTCTTTAAGGGGCTTTGCATTAATACGTTTTTGCCCCTCTTGCATATATCCCTACTGAAATATCCCCTATCCCTACTGATTTATGGATTTTTTCCATTGGGATATTTGGAAAACGGGCGTTTTCAAATGTCGTAGGTAAAACTTTCATTACGCCCACGAATGTAGTTCTCTAATATACCTTTAAGATCCCTACCCACGGGTACAAATTATACATTTAACCCTTCCTCATGAATCACTCTGTAAATTAGTGAAAACCGCATGAAAATCCGTTCAGTAGTTTTTCAGTTTATCGTGAACAGACAGACAGACGCGGCGGGGGACTTTGTTTTATAATATGCAGTGATTTACATTGACCGTCGTTATTCATACGGTTCAAGTTATTTGTCTATCCCTCGGGAGCCTTTACCTAATTCTTCTGGATGATAGATACCCTATCGTTGTCTGCGTAGTAAAACGACGGATTTGATTTTTAGTAACTTTACAGGAGAGCACTTTAAAGTTTTCAAATGATGTTTTACGTAATATTTAAAAACGGCTGTTTCAATCTTCGTCAAATTTTGCAATGTTACTGTGTGTATGAATTTTCAAAAATGTTTCGTTTTATGATAAAGTATAAGGCTTACGTCAAAAACAAAAATCGTCAAAAAATCAAATCCGTCATTTTACTACGACTGCGACGCTATGTCCTTTTTTGTACACCTGACAACGTTTTTCTAAAATTTCATAACGATAGGTGAAGTAGTTAAGGAGTGGAAGAATAACGGTGGCACTACTATTCGTAGATTACTTTAATGTATTTATAGTACCTAAGTATTGTGAAACCGTAGCCATTACAAAAATTTATCAGTTTTATTCGCATCACAACTTTTTCGTCATAAATATCATTAAACGTGGGTTTTCTACAAACATGAATGGTGGCACTTACTCGACGAAAAAGTTCATGTTGTTCACATATTTAGTCCACAAAGGTGTTGGGACATATCTCCAGTAGGGAGCCTTCAGTTCAAGTACCGCTACGTTCCTTAGAGCGTACTTGGCCGCGTCGATGATACGCTGAGGCTCCGAGTCACTACTCAGCTGCGACGATAAACAACCCAGCCGTACGTCAAGCGCTACGCGACCAATACCTGGAAATAACGGAACCCTTAATCACATGACAAGGAAAAAAGAAAACTTGATTGATAACGCTCTTATGTATCATGTTAAAATCAGTGTACTCTTTATATTCATTTTTAGTTTTTTTTTAAATCGAACTAAAATTTCCCTAGACGTTTGAGTTCTTCCCGGTACAGGTTGGTTTTGAAGTACAGGGTGTTGCAGCTCTAGAGACCCTACTTACCAACAAAATTTTACCTTTAAAAAATCTCCAATCGACTTAAAAGTGTCTGAATCAGAGCATGGCATGCCACTTGAAACTTTCATAAGGTTCTTTGCAGGTATAACCTAGCCAATAAAAAAAAATCCTTGAAACGGCTAAATAATGACGTAACACATAGAAACTATAGTTGAAGTTGAAGGATACTCCTCCTTTTTGAAGTCAGTAATAAAGAAGACAATGTTATTTTAACGGCGATCAACAAGAGAATATAGGAACGGTAATAATAGGTCTTTGTCTACCAACTTCAGGTTGAAACCGCTTCATTACTTACAATGGTAATATAAATTATGAGTATCACTTGGGAATTTATTATTTCATATTGTAATATGTTCATGGTCTTCAAAGCACCTTTTAGCATATTTCTAGCTCTAATTTTTTGGTCATGTGTTAGTTGTCCATACAAATTAATAAAATGGTCTTTAAATATATTCATATATATGTATAAGCTGCTTGTTTCATGAAAAAAATCCATCAAATCGTACTAAATTTGTATAACTCTGCTTTAGATATAAATATAACTTTAATGTCTCTCTCTATTTTTCTGTAATAATATAATCATCTTTACCTATTTTACTTATAAAATAGTGAAAAGTTTTAGAAATTTTACTTACAAAGTATTAAAATATGACTTATAAAATAAATTTTGGTCATGCATCTGTTTAAAAAAAAAGATCTAATAGTTCCCAAGGACAGTAAGAGGAATTCCGAATATGAAATTCAATGACGAACAGATACGAGGGAAATAAATTACAAACATTTCTCAGCGCAAACAGATTTCTTAGAAATCGATCGTTAAGTACTTTCACAAAGACAACTCACATTCGAGCGACCACCGATGAATATCGTTATCGAACTCGTGGGGCAGGTCCCCCTTCTCGTCTCGCGCGTTCACCATGTACTTCAAGAAGTCTTCTGTCACATTCTCGATGGGTGCTACGTACTTCTTCACCGTCTGTGGTTGCAGTATCGGACGCTGAACCTTCGAGCGAAACTGCCGCCATTGGTCACCGTGACTGGAAACATGAAGAATAGTTTTTACACGATAAATACTTGATGGTTGATTAAGTATTTAACTTTTGTAGGAGCAGGAAGCTTTTATAGATAATATTTGTGTACTCTTAACTTTTGTGTTACCTTTTTTAACACGCTTTCATTAGCTTCCCTAACTATGCAAACGAATCTAACCGACTTCTACCTAAATCAAACTTTGTAGTATATGTTGTTCGGATGGCAATACTGTAATTTAGCATCTTGGAGCTGATCTGATGATGGGGCTAGACGGTGGATAGTGGAACTCTTCAGTGGCTACTAGTAAACTAAGGTAGCCAACTGTCCCGGATTCTTCGGGACAGTCCCGTAACGCCAGGTGAAGTCCCGCTTTGCAATAATTAGTAAAACAGTCCCGCAAAACCGAAAGAGCATTTTCGTTGATGAATTAAATATGGACGTCCATGAAAACCTCATTGAAAGTCGAAACCCTACGTGCTAGCATAAGAAGGTCAAGATTTAAAGGGGCAGTTCTATGTTACTCTAGCGATACGTTTTAGAAATAAATATCTTCAGAAAGTATTATTTACCGTCAAAACTTCTCATCCAGAGAATGCGGCACTTATTATGGGGATAATAAGTCCCGCATTCTCTTTTCAGAAAGTTAGCCTTGTAAGCCCCTCGAGTTGGGGCTAATAATATGATTCGTTTTGACGAGTCCACTTTGAAACTCTAAATAATGAGTTTTTAGTTAACAATAATTATTTAAAAATTGTGTTATATATTACTTTCACCAAATTAAAAGGTGAAGGAGGTTCTCAATTTGATTGATTTTTTGTATGTTTTTAGTTGAAATAGACATAAGCCGATTTTATTAACTTAATTGAACGGGTTCAAGTTTTGTAACTGTCCCCCCGTAACTAAACTTCAAATAAAAGTACAAAATTAGGTAATTACTAATACAATTTAGGTAAACTCTTAAGTTCTGAATAGGTTTACATTAATAGTGTAATAAATGCTATTCAAAGCTGCAATCTTATCGCATGCCTCAACAGCATCGCGACTGCAACTTTTGAAAAACTTGGCGAGGCCACGGCCTGCAATAATAGTGTGGCTTTAGAACAAGATAAAACCAAACAATTACATTGAGTCGGACACGATGATCACATCATACATGTCTTTTTTTCGTATATACCATATAATGGTTATACCCCCTTGACATAAATATAATAATTAATGATGCTAAAAAAGCACACTAGGTACCTATATAAAATGAAAAATTTCGTTTATATCTACGAGTACTTAGCCTAAAACAATTTTCAAGTCATGTCAAAATCATGAAGTGGATTAGACAATTATAGAACACGATTTTATTCGTTTTAAAAGATTATTATATGTGTATGTGAGGCCTAACAAGCCGTTTAATAATAAAGGTAAGTGCGTAGGCACACAAACACAAAAAGAGTTATAAAATTAGTGAAATGAAATGTATAAAAGCCATTACAATAAAATACCACTTCTATATTCATAGAAACGCGGTCGTAAATATGAAACTGTAGAATGTACTCAGTAAATGAATTGGCGGTTCAGAAGTTAATTATAAAGTAAAGATAATAAAACTTCACAAAAGAAAACATTTAACCAGTGACTCTCTGAAGATCAAAGAGCAGTTCTATGAATTGAAAGCAATCGTACAACAAATGCCTGCAACTTTATGTCTGAGTAAAATATAGACGTGAGATGACCGCGTAAACAAACATAAGTCGACAAATAGCATTTTTATGTATCCACAGCCTTAAAGTATCTGAGCGTCTGATCTTAACCATTTACTATTAATAGATAGAGCGCTTTTGTCTTAAATATCCCACAATGATTTAACAAATGAAAATTCATTCAGTTAGAAATTTTAAATTATGTACATTTTATTGCAGATTATTTCTATACTAGCAGCGCTCTGCGGTTTCACCCGCGTAAATCCCGATCCCGTGGGAATATCGGGATAAAAAGTAGGGTATATGTTATTCCAGGTCTCCAGCTATCTACATACCAAGTTTCATCGCAATCGCTTCAGTAGTTTTGGCGTGAAAGAGTAACAAACATACATACATTCATACATACATAGACCATACATCCTCACAAACTTTCACGTTAATAATATTAGTAGGATAGGATATATATGTTTCTATATATAATAAGTACCTAGTGGTGATTGGGTAACGCAGTAAATATGTGAACCCATTTCTAATACAAACATTGAACTTAGTTGGAGGAGTTAACGATTAGTACACAATAGTACACATCATGTGTGCATCGTGAATTATATGGTTATAAAGTGCAAAAAACTTGTTGTAGTATGCGTATCTCTATCATCAAATTGATAGTAAGTATTACCATATTGGTTTTTTTTAAACTCTCTGGACATTTTAACTAATTGCTTATTAATCATTTGGTCCATAACATATACATATGTAAATAAAAATACTAATAACGTAACCAACCAACGTATCACATAAAACTAGCGTTCTTCCCTAAAAATAACCTGCAGACAACGTCATTAACCGGATCTTAATGTATCTCGTTTATTAGTACTTAAGTTATAAATTCCTTGTAAACGCAGACTCTGTGATTTCTTCTTTCTTTCGATTTCTTCGCCGCTATGCTGTCATCACTGATGACAGCATAGCAGCGAAGAAATCGTTGTTAGAATAAAAATGTGCTTGTTAACGTTACGATTGGCGGGTATTTGAGTGTGGCTCTCGTGACAGTATGCAACGAATACCAACGCATAGATCTGATTGACGGCCTCACCATAGCCTTTATAATTTTTTCTGCGAAAAAATCAGCCGCTTTGCATGATAAATCGATTTTCTAGGCTTTGGCTGGTTTAAAGTGAAATTCAGTAGCTTTTTTACTAAACATCAAAACGGTAGGTTAGCTACAATTTTTTATGAAAAGCCAAGCATGACGTCAGGGTTGACTGTTTATGAAACATTAACCTGAAAACGAAAACGGAAGTCAAGGCATTTCAAAATATTATATGTATAGCAATATGACGTAAGTATTACAGATAATTTATTTCGAACATCGAAAACTACCGAGTCGACTTCAAAAAAAAACGTGGATTGTAATTAATTCTGCGTATGATTTGTACCTACTTTATTATCCTTTGTAAATGTATATTTGGTTTAGGTACACAGGTGTATTTAGGTAAATGTGTGTAATACACTAAATATATTTAAAACAAAGCCGATCCGAATATGTAGTATTTATTGACTGATATTTTGCGATCAAGCTTTGTGTTATCTCAAATACCTTAAAGATTTACTTGGACCTAACATTTATCCAATGCAAACGTTTCACTACATTGAAAGTCTCTAAGACGAATTCATCAAAACCAGCATAACATACATATTACATAATTTATATATGAAGGTGATTATGCATTGGAATATGATCAACACCTCAGATGGTACCTATTCACTGTTTTCAGTAAGAATGGAATACTGTATTATACCTAGCTGTTGGAGCCGTTATATTGCTTGCACGAGTAAGAAGGGGCTTATATCCCCTACTGTTACACAGACATACTGTCCATAGAACACCTTCAGTGCCTCGTCATGGCTGTCAAATGCTGTGTCATACTCATAAGCTATCGCTCACTTTGCTTATAGGAACTTTTAACGATAGGTACTACCCCTACCACTTTCTCGGCAGTAAGCGATAGCGGTAATAAACAATGAGTCATGTACCCGCAAATATAAGATCGTTTGTCCTGTTCCTAGGGTTGCCACCTTTGATGAAGAACAATAGCAATTCATTATTATCGATGCTCTTCTGCGAGTGTGTTACTATTACAGTTAATACTAACTAATATTATAAATGCGCGAGTGAGTTTGTTTGTTTTTTACGCTTTCACGCCTTACCTACTGAACCGATCATCAGGGAATTTTGTATATAAGTTGTCAGAAGTACAGAAAAGGACCCTTCGTCCAGAAAAAAGTTACCGCGAGCAAACGCTAGTAATATAATAAAGACTGTAATCTCGATGAAAATATAGAACTTTTCATGCTATATTATTATATACGTGGCAACCCTAACACTTACCCTGTTACACAGAGTACTATTTTAATATGTAACATTGTACTAACAGTGTTGGTAAATTACACAGAATTGTAATTGAATTACGCTATTACTGCAATCGATGTTGTCATTTACAAAAAAAAACACAATTACTTATCTACTAGTAGCCAATCAAGCTTCGTCTCATTTTATTTCTTAAGAAAATCGCTAGCTGCTTCAACATATATATTCTATTGATCCTAGGTCGTGGTTCACTAACAACAGGTAGCCAAATGCCAAATACAATGCCTGTAACGTGTCATGGTCAGAATTCTGATTCGCTTGTTTAGTTTTCGACCTCTGAGCACGTACCTTAATACCTGGTATTTATGCGAAATTTTGATGATAACAAAAATAGTCTTTGGAGGTAACACTATTTAAGGAAATGCGCGTGGCAGAAATGTAGCCTCCCACGGGTCCAGTACCTCCTGCAGAAGAAAGTGGTTAGACAGCACTACTCTATATATCTACAGATATTTGAACCCAAAACACTCAGCTGGTGAGTTGGGTTTCCTGAGGTGCATAGAAGGGGTTTTTTTTTATGGTATAGAGGGCAAACGAGCAGACGGGTCACCTGATGGTAAATTACTACCGCCGCCCATAGGCACCTGTAACTCAAGAGTCACAAATGCGTTGCCAGCCGTGGGAGTAGGGGAAGGGTGAAAAACGGGAGGACCTCACTCACTCGGCGAAAAGCAATGCAATCATTGCTTCACTGCCGGTTTTCTGTGAGGCCGAGGTATCACTCCAGTCGTAGCGTCGCGCGGGTTTCTGGGCACCGGTTATGTTTTCCATCAGGTCTACCTTGTTTGCTATTTTTATGCAACTTGTGTGTACCTACACAGTTATTTATCCGCTACTCCAAGCTAAACTAGGTTTGCAATTAGCAATCTTTAAATATTTATGTTGAAACGTGTCTCTCGAGCGTGTAGCCTAGGACAAGATATCGTTTCGCAACACAGATCTCTCAGCAGCGCTACCGAAGCGCGACGTACTTACGAGTAAATATTACACGAAGCAACTATGAGGTAGTGCCACCAATATTGATCATATTTTAGTCTAGGCTTAGTCTAAACAATTCTAATAAAGCTTATTTTATTATGTTCTCATTAGTCTGGGAACATAATGTATTCGTAAGTATACCGTACCAATGACCTACGTAGGTAGCTAAATCCACACACAAACACACTAAACTGTAGGAAATTGATGTCAAACATGTCTAATCGTTGAAACTTGCAAAGCTTGATGTTGTTTTACTACATTTCGCACCAGGTGAGCATCTTATTTTTTGTCTGTTGTTACGGTAAATTTATCAACGACGGAATAACTTTTTTTTAACGGTTTTTGTAATTTTCTCTACAAAATACATATTATGTATCGTACATGCAAATCGACTAGAGCCTGTTGATCTAGTGGTTCGTGATTCTGACTGCTGAGTCAGAGGTCGTGGATTCGAGTCCAAACCAGGACAAATAATTGTGTGATGAGTAATTGTCATCTACTGAAATAGATAAAAACGCGAAAACAAATTTTCTTGAGAATCTCTTCTTCTTTCATATTAGCATACAATTTTAAGCACCATATAATTACTGAAACCACGTCGACTTGCTAAGATTTAATATTTAGTTCAGAAACGAAAACATTTACACAAATGTTGAAGAACTTGGATTTTCAGACCACTATGGAACGATCATACTATAGTCTACTATTTAAAGATTATATAATATTAAAAATATAAAATTATTAAAATCTCAACTAAAACACAAAATGGCATGATGTCATAACTCCAAGTAGGTATTAATACTATTGGAAACTACAACGCGTTTAATAATAAAATATCATCTTTTCTAACTTAATATAATACCAAAACGCAAAATTAATTAAAAAACAAATTACAAAAAACATTGGCTAACTGTAGGCATTAAAAATCTTGTTGTGCCTATTGTTTATAATATTACTGAAATATTATACACAATATTGAAAAAGTAAGTTGCAAAAGCAAAGAAACATCAGTAAGTGCATAAGATAAAATCTTCTGAAAACAAAACAACAACTATGTGGCACATGATTAACGAACGAACAAATAAAATACATGAAATGGAAAAATTATATAGAATTAAATATATACAACATACTCACTTCTGATATCTGAATATTCGTAACGATGTAAAAACAGATTAAACCTGCCAAAGCTAGGCATTCTAGCGGTCCGTTTGTTATCTCAATAAAATATTTAACAATCTCCCAGATGACAGATCCCATTAAAAATAAAGAAAGCGACACTAAATTGCTACAGACATTATAACAGATATAAATTAATAAAACCTACTATACATTATATGAATATTTAAATGATCTGGGCCATAAGTAAATTGTTAAATTTTATATAAACTAATTTCGAGTCGTACGTACGTAGGTACATATAAAATTTAGATAATTAATCGGTTTGTTGTTTGGCGCCTACTCAAAATTAGTTTATATAAAACTTGATAGTTTATGTAAATAAGCTCAATACTTAAGACTTAAAAGGTTTATTTATTTTATGCTTTTTAGTTCTTTTCGTCGGTTTAATTTTCTGTTAAATAGATTTTTATTTTATGATTTTTTTTCATCATCAGCTCAGCATGTACATGATGTGATGATTTCTAAACGCAAATACCTGATAAAGTAATGAAAAGTAAAGAGAAACACTATTCGTTCCTACAATTTTCAAAGGGTTTCTCTCAATTTTACCAGGATCCCATCATCAGATCCTGACTTCCTTGACATGGGACCCCTCTTGAGGTATACCCTATCTAACAAAAAAAGAATAATCCAAATCGGTTCATAACGGAGAGAGGGCTGAATAAACATAAAAATATATATATATATATATATATACGGTCGAATTGAGAACCTCCTTTTTATTTCGTCTGTTAATAAAACAACCATAAAACTTAAATTAATTGCTTACAGACAGCATTCCGGTAAACAATAAACGTGAGTAGAGGTATTTTAATAACTGTTCTACTCTTTAAATTGAAAACGAATAATTACCAGGGCCACGAGGGTAACGATCTCGTCAAGGCAAAATAGCGAGACAATTTATATGTCAACATAATTATACTTCTAAAGACCACATGCCATAGTCATACCATCAACGATCTTACGCTCTACGTAATGAACAATTAAGGCATAAGACGTAAGGTCAGGTACTCCATCCTCACCGACATCGACTGGACCGTTCCGATGAGAAGCCTCCGGTAGGTGAGTTCACCCGGCTTTGGCAAAAGCTATCTCAGGGCGGACACAGCACCGTGAAGCGTTGGGGCACAGAATACACAATAGTACAGGCTGTCAGCTCGAGTATAAAACGAATTTCAAATATAATAGTGTCTTAGTTTTACGTCAGTAAATAAGCCTTCGGCATTTTCTAGGGTGTTAGCACCATTTGTCCCGCGAATCCTGAGCCTGAGTACCTAAATTTACCTAATTACATAGGTAAATGTATCTATACTTCACTTTGCAGTGGATAAATCTGCGCAGATATGACGGATGGTGATGATGGATAGCATGCCAGGCACCTAGAAGTTTCCCAGGTAGCCCTGGCTACCTTGCAGTTTACTACTACTCAAACTGAGACTAATTGAGAGTAGGTTAAAAGTACAAAGATTTGGATGAGTACCTATATTTAATTACTGTTTATTAGAAACAAAGAAATCATAACTCAATTAGGTCATTTACATTTACTGCCATATTTGCAAGGCAAACAAGTACAACCAGTGGGAAAAGAACCTTGAAATAAAAGCACGGTCACAATTTTTCAAGTGCCATACAACCTTGACTGCAACAAAATATACTCGTAGGAAGCCAGATAGTCAGGTGCTGCGACCATCACACAAGAAGAATAATAAGTTGATTGTATTAAATTAAGTCTCCACTGCGGAAGAAAACGGACCAAATAAGGAATTGGAAACAAATGAAAAAAATAAAAGATGAAAAGAAAACAAAGCGTTAATCTCCACGTCTTCTCGAAAAAGTACAGACCTCATAAACATAATCAGGATCCAGATATCAAAGCAAGATCTCCGTATTCAATGTGTACCGAGTTAAGTCGTCTTTAAACATACATAGGCTGTATGTATCCGGTTGAAGACACGCTGTAATATATAATGCTCACGCGTATTTACTCGTAATTACTAAAGTCAACTATCTGATTGTGTTCAGTGGTATTTCTATAATTATAAACCGCAAGCCGCTCATCTCCTTGTTGAGACAAGGCAAACAACGAGCCAACCGTAGAAGGCCGCAATATGTCGAAATGTCCAACCATTACTACATGCGTTTTTATTATTTGGAAATATTTTTACAATAACGTTAACCTATGTGTATAGTCTCCTATATCACACAGCGTAACGTTATTGTAAAAGTGTTTTCAAATAATAAAAACGCATTTAGTAATGTACACTAGTAGTTTCGAATTTTATAGACCTATATGCTCATAGGCCGGTAAACACGTCTGCTCTGTGCCGGTAAACTTGTCTATACCACGCAACTCATAGAGATGTCTTCTATGAGAATCTATTAGTCTTCATTGGACACTGTTTTTGTTTCGTAGTAAAAATACCTATTTTAGGTATTGGTGTGATATGATTTTGTTTTTGTTAGGGTTCCGTAACGGGACCGTCTGTCCGTCCGACCGTCTGTCTGTCAGCGGGCTGTATAATATCATGATAATAGATAGACAGTTGAAATTTTCACAGAATCTGTATTTTTCTGGAAGCTATAACAACAAATAATAAAAATAAATGAAAGGGGGCTCCCCTACTCTACATAGTATTAAATCTTGTATGATTGTAGAACCCTTCATGCGCAAGTCCGACTCGCACTTGACTGGTTTTTGGTTAGTTAGTTTTCATGGGTATCTTTATCAATTAGGGTAGTGGCAATAAGCTAACGAAGATATCGTTTAGAAATGTTTATCCCTTTTTAGTCACTATTTTGTGTTTTTTATAAGAATTTTACTTAGGTTGTAAAAGTATTTTACTTTATTATACGTTTCATAGAATACGTCTCATACTTTGTCGTACCTTTGCTCAAAACGTAATAAAAAGTATTTTTCAGTCACTTTTTTATACATCTAAATGGGCAAATGAACGCAGTCTTTTTGATGGTCAACTACACACCGGTGCCGATATACACCCGTAACTTCCTATAAATTCATCTTCCTATAACTTCAGCAGTAGGTTGACGAAAACGTTCTTCTATTCGGGCGAATATTAGGAGTTTTTTTTATTAAAATCTATCCAATGAAGAGAAAAATGTTTTACATTTTTAAATTATAAAAAATCGGGCCCGCAGAGGTAGATTTCGTGTTTTTTTAATTTTTTTGAAAATCTGCCCCCCAGTACTCCCCTTACTTAAACCCCCGAACTTAACCTTCATTTTTCTCTGTTGATCTGTCGTCCAAATTTGAAAGCAATCGGTGCATAATTGCGACCTCTATCGTGCCGGTAAAATTGAGGTACATACATTATCACATATATATATATATAAACTTTTTAACTGGCGTTTTTTTTTTGGGTCTAGGGATCATAACTAGACCTTCTGTGAAGAAATTTTTGGAAAACTCGACAACTGGTACAAAACCATTATGTAGACTTTTCATCGAAATCGACCTAAAATTACATTCTGTCTTAATGAGAACCACTTTCAAATACTTACTTTATAATATTATCGTACCTTAGGTACCAATTATTTAAATGTATTCAAATAATTATTATTAGGAAGCTATTGGGGTGTTCCTCTTTGTTGTTTCGGAAAAGAGTTCATTACCGTGCACGTCACGTCCGTCGTGCACACTTTCGCCTCGCCCTGTTTCTCAAGTGTGCCAAGTATCAGCGCTAACGTGTCTAGCTGCCAGTCTCGTGACTACATATACCAAGAGATACATAATTATGTATATTATACAGGGCACTGTCTGCAGAAAAACATGACACCGAAAACACAACTATGTATCGCAGACAAGGACGCTCCCATTTTATAAACAATTTTATAATGGCAACACTAGATACTTCTTTTTTTGGTAATCAGCTGTATTTTTTATTTATGGGAAAGTACCCAACTTGTTTGTTACGCCTTGTTTGTAAGTATCTATATTTCCTTCTCCTCGGTAATTTACAGATTATATATTACATACGTAGATATGTTTTTCAAATAGGTGCGGTCCAATGGAGGAGGTGTTCCCAACCAAATAGACCGCAGTTAGAAAGCTTTACCGCTTTGGAAGGATTGGCGAGATTCGAGGAGTGACACTCCTGGGATTGTCAGTGTAACTGCTTTCCGTCAGACGGGCTATGTGCTTGTTTTTTTTTCTCGACAATAATACCTGTCACACCTTTAAGGTCACCAGAGAGATTCTGTATTTAAAGTATGCCAGAAGCTAGCAATAAAGATTAAAACAAATTGTCTGATGTAGAGACAGTTGTAACGGTACCTTGTTTTGTATTATTCCATTTTGTAAGAGTATAAAGACTCGACTTCTTCGTGAGTAACCAGCAGAATCTCTTGACTGTAAGGTAGATGTGACTAGGTACTCAACGATCACGCTACTGGCTATTGTCATACATATTATACACGACATCTGTGATTAAAATGAAACTGTGAGTTACACAACAATGATGGTCCATTGTTGTGTTATCATTATCAACAGTAGTTAAAAAAAGTGGGTCAAAATTATGATTACTTAATTGAATATTCGCAACACACTGCTACCATATTTAGGTGTTTGAATAGTTCTATTTATAAAGTAACAGTAGTTAACTCGGTTAAGGGTCCGATATTGGTTAAATTTCTTATACCTGTAGTTTTTTTAAGAAGTAATAAGTTTGCAAAGATAATTTTAAGTAACTTTAGCATTTCTTCTGTAATTTATAAAACTTTCAGAGAAAGCATTAAAACTAACTGATTGAATGAAATGATATGTCTCAGTACTCATGTACTATATATAGCACGGCCTTCATACCATAGTGCTAAATGAAACGACAATATGCAGCAGCATGACGTGACAAAACAACAATAGTTTTAACGCTACCTGAAGTGCTAACTAGCCCTAACTGTTACCATATAGTAGCTATAATAGAATCAACAATGACTGTTACATTGATACTTGTCAATATGTTATGGCGTAATAATGGCAAAAAATGAGCTTTTCAAACATAAGTAATGGGGAAATTAGAGCTATGGTCGTGTGTGGTCGTTAGGAAATTAGGTTGGCTTTGGAAAACAGAACCTAATAGGTAGAAAGCGTAGCTCTTATGGACAACTATTGCAAAAATAGAAACTAAGCAGACGCTGATTGTTAAAAGAATAATGATTTCAATTGTCAATGTTTAATTCTGAATTATTTATTACTTTACTCGATCTAAAAACCGTACTTCGAAACCCACTCGAATACAAAACTAATATTGAATTACATTCACCTTCGATGCAAACAAATAACTGGCACGGTTGACGTATTATGTCTACACTAGTTTAGATAGTTCATTTCAGTCGGTTTGTTTGAAACGGTATGTACTTTTGATTATTATTTTATATTGAAGTGATAACTTCTTATGGGAGGGTAAACCGCTTCGTTACGTAACGCCTTACGGCGCCAGTCTGTCTGGCGTTTAAGTTATCACTTCTGTCGGGCGTCCCGAGACGCATACGGTTTTTTATAAAAAGTAACACGTTTTGATGTTTAAAAAAGATTAAAAATCCGTTTCGTACTATCTTATTTCCGTAGACGGAGTTAAATAGGCTTTGATCTGTTACTCCTCAAATATGATGTTGGTGATGGCACATAATGCACATATAATCTGATTAATTTCCAATTTAACAAGACTAGTTTAAGGCAAATAATTACTTGATTATCTGATCTCGCTTTATTCAAACATATAAGTATTCAAATACTAAGTGGAACTAGTACAAGGATTGCATTGTTTGATTATCGTTACCGCTGTTGGCGTCAAATGAGTTATGATTATCTGCCTAGATCAGCACGATTTTGGTCCCTGCCGACTATCATGTAATATAAGCACAAATTAATGGATAATATAATAATCTGAGAAACGCTACCTAAACCCAAACTAAGCATAGAATATAGTACCATGGGTTTTAGAACACAGATAAAAATACTTAGATATATTGTATTTCTTGTAAATACATACATTTTATACATAGGAATGGATAAAACTAATGGATGTAATGAATATTAATGCATACAAATATTTGCACTAAGCGGGAAACGAACGCGACGTCTGATATTCGAACCCCTCTCAACCGCTACCCCATATAGGTGCCATGGCCGGGACAACGAGAATCGGTGTAGGTATATTTCGCACCTTTAGAATCTTAAAGACCTAATTTAAAAAAAAATGGGAAATTAACTTCCTGACATAAATTGACTTTAATCGTCGATGAATATGGTCGATATTCATCGACTAATAATAAAACAGGGAATAGGGACCTACAATATACTCGCAAAACGATTTACTTAACGTTTGTTGAAAAATCTATATTGAATGAAAGAATAATAGACATACGAATCTTTGATTCGGTTTCCTCAAAAAACAGGTTTTTATAATTAAGTCTCTATACTTCTAAATGTGCGATTCTTTCCCGGCCCGTCTAAAGGTGAATTCAATATTTCAGACCCAGGATGATTTCACTTCAAATGACCCAACAAAGTACAGTCACAGAATTTGGAAATAGTTATGGCTTGCTTTACCTGATCCATGACGTTTTTTATTGATCCTTAATGTAGAGTGATTTTATTAGATGTTCTTCAATACTTCGGACTTCGATAGAAGTCCAGGATCTACCTACTGAACTATTTTTGAGTTTTTTAGCAACTTTTTGCACCTCCCTCCCCTCTGGTGATACGTGGTGAGGTTTCCGACTAACCCCATCACCCCATCCCAAACCTAGCCAAAATCACGTGTATTTTTTAGTTCATATTTAAAATGTTCAAAATATTATCTTTAAATAAGTACAGATATAATCGCGCGAATAAATACACGTAAAATTTCACTACACAAGAGGGAGGCCCTTGTGATATTTCGTGTTTTTTTCCTAACGCCCTATCCCCCCCTTTCGAGCCTCACGTGATCAATGGATAATCCCCAAGGTTGAAAGAATAAATGAATTGTATTATGGCTATGAAAATTGCAAATATGTATTGAGAAATGATGATTCCTTTTGCTAATGAATTTTATAGCCTTGTCTTGGTTTTGAAATACCGCTTCGATCAACTACAACGATTTGTAATTTGTTTTATATATTTTTGTCACAGTCACACTCACGAAATAATAAAAACCGTCAAGTGCGTGTCGGGCCACGCGCAGTGTAGCGTTCCGTAGTCGTCCCTTACTATATACGGACTTAGAAGGGGGCTTTATGTATATTACTATGAACATATTAATTGAGATCACGGTTTAATGGCCAATAACATTAAAAAAGAAGATAACAACTTCGTCTAACTACTTTTTTTAAGGATTTTGTATTTTGTACGAATTTTTCAAAGTAGGTATATGTAAGTACATTTATAAGTTGGACGACTATTACTTTTAAACTAACCGAGCTAACTTAACCGTGATATTGTTCCTTCTAAATGCATATCCATCATGAATTGTTTCAGATTTAGAAACCAAAAGTTAAGCTTGTAGGGACACTTGACTCTAATAAAAAATTGAGCTTTCTAGTACTAACAGTCTTTAAAGCTAAGTCGCGGACGGACGGACTGACAGACAAACGGACATGGCGAAACTTTAAGGTATCCTTGCTAGGACTACGGAACCCTAAAAAGTGGAATAATCAACAAGGATTCATAAAGTAAAGCATTAACCCGAAACAGGTACATTGCGTTTTTCTTTGGATTTTAAAAAGTGAAAGTTAAACATTCCTTTGGTTAACGGTACTTTTCATTTTTTGTTATTAGTATTACAGCTCGGGGCATTAACGTGGAGGCTCTATTTAATGGATTTGATGTGTACGATAAACTATGTACTTTTTATTAAAGTTTTTATAGCAATTTTAGCAGTGTGAATGCACTCTTACGTTAAGCTTAATTTTGCAATAATTTAAACTTTTAACTCAGAAAAAAGTGTGCTTAATAGTACATAGCAGAAATAATGCTCTTTCATATGAAACAACGGTAATGGTGATGATGAAATTATCAGAAAATTTACCTAAATTTGAAAAAGTAGGTCTTGGTACCATTTCCAATACAAAAGCCGAATAAATTAAACTGTTATTCTTCCTTCCTTCTCATAACTTTTTAAAAATATTTACTTATAGGTATATGTTTATTTTCATAATAAAATCTTTATTACAGATTTTTTTATAAATAATATATAAAATAAACTAAGAACTTACACTCCGACAACTCCAGGCAGTTCACCGAAGAAATCCTTCCTCACCTCGGACTTATACTTGACGAGGCAAGGCATAGCGGGCCGGAATGGTGTAGGGCCTTCCCTTCTATACATGCGCTCGATCTCATCAGCATCGTAAACAAACAACAGGTCGGGCCTGCCAATCAGCCCTCCCAAACGGACAATCCTCCCATATTTATCTAAAAAGTGTTTAGTCACTTTCGCGAACTCTGATATATCGAACTGACCTATGATAGGCACCATCCGCCACGTATTCCCCAGTATAGGAATCGGTTTGGGTCCCGGAACTTCGGAATAAGGTTTTGCATTTGCGAAAATTTCCACATTCAGCTCTGCAGTTGGGGCTATTTGAGAGCGTTGTCTTTTAGAAATCGGGCAGCCAGTTGCCGCAGACCTCGCATTTTTCACTATAAATGGTTGCGTGTATACAGCGAACGTACGGAGGGAACGACCCATGGCGGTTAAGGCCGCAGAGACGACTGCGCCGACTGCGCGACTGCGCGTACTCGGCGAACGAAATCGATATCCCGGGTTGTACCGTTGCGCGGGAGCGGCCGCCGCCGCGCCTGCGCCGCTTTAAAATGCCGTTCTCTTTTTAACGGAGATGGTTCTCAATTCGGTTGGTTTTTTTATGTGTGTTACGCAGAACTCCGTTATTTATTAACCGATTTAGAAAATTCTTTTTTATTATATTAAAGAAAAAACGATTGTTAGGAGTAAAAATAGACTTAAACCCCTAGGAGTAAATATGGACTTAATTTTAAATTATAATTAAGTAAAGTGTCTACTATAAGGAATATCAATTCTATACTAACTAGAGATCGGCTGGTGGACTAATTTCGACCATGGTTTATTTCATTGGCCAGTATAACTTGAACTATTATTGTATAGTAGACATACGCACCAGGTGGACACTCATATACTGGACTTTATAACTTGATGTAGCGGATTTACGTATTTTTTTAATTTGTAAGACATATTGTTCAAAAGTTGTAGCCTCAGATCATAGAATGTTTCTATGATCTGAGGCTGTAGCTTTCCGAACTTCTTCTATGTACAATATAAACTATAATAATTACAAACTTACGTTAATGCGTTCACGAAATTTTCACAATACAAACGAGGAATTCCCTTCACGTACCTATAGAAAGTAGAAAAAAATAGATAATTATAATAGGGTTTTTGTTTGATGGTTTAAAGGCGATAATCTCTGGAATTATCAGTCATTTTTGAAGTGAAAACTTCTTAAGGCACGTTGGGCACTTTTGGTATGGGGAAAAAGCACTGAACTCGCGTGACCGTCACGCTTACATGATACAGATGTTTTCACTTGACTGACAGTTTTTGTCTGTATTGGATAGAGTATTCATTGTAACATCACGCTACAACTTAGGAGTGGCGTAGTGACCGTGAACGGAGGTCAAACTGGTAAAACGAGGAACGGTTTGTATAGATAGGTAGATATATTATTTAACTGGCCTGTTGGTCTAGTGGTTATTGACCCTGACTACTAAGCTAGGGGTCGTAGGTTCGATTCCCACCTAGGACAAATAATTGTGTGATGAGCACGATAATTTGTTCCGTGTCTGGGTGTAATTTATCTATACGTATCTACCTAAAGTTAAATATGGAGAAATAAAATGTTTAGTGTTTTTAAAACTAAAATGTTTGCTGTCGCAAAAAAAATAAAAAACATAATAATTTGCTGATGCAGGAGTTTACATTTGAGTGTGACCTATCGAAATATAAATGTTTGTTATAATGAAAAAAAAAAATATTAAATAAATTTTATTTTATTTTTCTTTTAATATTATTCTAAAAATAATTCTAATATTATTTACCGACAAAACTTCATAACATTAAACAAAATATGTCTCCCATTTCATTTTCAAAAACTTGGCCGCCTTATCATAAGAACTCCGGACAAAATTGAGCCTGTATTGCCAAAAGTGCTTTTCTGGTTTGTTTCTGGCCTCTACGGCCTCCTCGGATAACTAACTAATTGGTAATATTGCATGTGCAATAACTGCTCCACCACAGTAGTACTTTGTGGATAGTGTAAGACATGCCGTCCATACAAATCCTCATACAGTTTTTTTACCTCTTTTATCCTGCTATAAGAGGGATAGAGAATTTCGTAGCCCGTGTTGGGGAAGCTACCTATCAAACCTGTATTACCAACAGCTACCTAACGCTAGCATACAGCAATTCTTTAGCAGATATTATGTTCCTGCAATTTTTTTTTCTCCTACAAAAACTTTCAACTACTCTTGAAGGTGGCAAAGTAGGGGATCAAAGTTTGTATGGAAGACCAATCATTTGACAAGTTTATTTGCATCAATTTTGGTATAGACATAAAAAGACCTGAGATAAAGTATTTTTGAAATATACTTGAAGATAGCAAAATAGGGGATCAAAGACCGATCATTTTTCAAGTTTCCTTGTATCTATTATGGTATAATATAATTTTGGTACCTATTTACTTTTTGTGCCGAAAATAAACCTCGAAAGTGGCAAAATAGGGAACTTCAGTTTAAATGGAAGACCAATTATAACAAAGAATCTGTCTTAAATTTCTTACATAGGGCTACGGTGAATCGTCTTTTTCAAAAGCATGTGGCATCAATGCAAGCAGGCATCAATGGTTATCAACGTTTTGGCTCATAACAACCCTCGTTTTTACGTCGGCTGTTAAAAATATAATAAAACGAGAAATATGCATCCATGTCTTCTGCGCCATACTCAGCGGCTACACCTATTGAAGAAGATACAATAGAAGGTCTAAATATTTTATTAGTGTCACGAAATGACTGATTTTAATATTCAGACTTAGACCAAATTTTAGTGTCGTTTTTAGGGTTCCGTACCCAAACGGTAAACCGGGACCCTATTACTAAGACTCCGCTGTCCGTCCGTCTGTCACTAGGCTGTGTCTCATGAAACGTGATAGTTAGACAGTTGAAATTTTTACAGATGATGTATTTCTGTTGCCGCTATAACAACAAATACTAAAAAACCGGGCCAAGTGCGAGTCGGACTCGCGCACCGAGGGTTCCCTAAAATATTTTGATTATATGATGTAACTAAAAATTTTCAGTTTTCGCAATTTTTCCTTTATCTGTGCTAGAAGACGTTGCTTCGTACCAAATTTGAAGATTCCGAGTTCCGAGTACCCTGTAGGTTTTGATTCCCTTGCGAGTGTCGAAAATTTGCGGCATAAACGGCTGTATCCTTCGATTGCGTTGGCTTAGAAGTTTCATTTTTTCACAGCTCCAAGAGACAGTAGACCTGAGTATTTGATATAAATTCCAGCTTGATACCTCCACGGCGTCCCTGAGAAAAAGGGTTTTGACTGACAGACGGACGGACGGACAACAAAGTGATCCTATAAGGGTTCCGTTTTTTTCCTTTCGAGGTACGGAACCCTAAAAACAGAATAAAATAAATATTCAAGGGTCTCCCATACAACAGGCATGATATTTTTGCCGTTTTTATAAATAATGGTACCGAACCCTTCGTGCGCGAATCCGCACTTGGCCGGTTTTTTTTTTTTCGTTTGTAAAACTCACAACTCTAAAGGATCGTAGGGTCCTAGGAGATCTGATCGAAACTTACAAGATATGGCATTGGCATTACAATATAGAGGAACACGCGAAATGACATGTTCATTTCAGAGGAGGTTGGGAAGGTTGAGGACATGAAGTTGAGCACCAGTTTTTCCTATATTAATCCCCACAAGCATTTTGTCAGTAACAGAGTGGTCAGAGCGTGGAACAAGCTCCTAGAATATGTGGTTTCAGCTGATACTATAAATAGTTTCAAAA
Source organism: Callimorpha dominula (assembly GCA_949752705.1). Classification (NCBI taxonomy): domain Eukaryota; kingdom Metazoa; phylum Arthropoda; class Insecta; order Lepidoptera; family Erebidae; genus Callimorpha; species Callimorpha dominula. Next base: position 5,538,998 of record OX457010.1, on the reverse strand, counting down.
ATAGACTTGACAAATATATCGTTAATGAAAAATACTTAAATTAAGAAAACAGGATACAGGCCTCATCAGTCGAATATCCTGCTGCCTGAAAAATAATAATAACAATAAAAAGCATTGAGATAAATATAAAGAGTTGCAATCACTTACAGAAATTTTGTTCGGTTTTGTTAAAACTTAATACTAATCGACGCTACAGCGCTGAAACAATCATCATTTGTCTAACCAAATACTAGGAATGGCCAGCGCTGCAGCGCACTGAGGCTTGAATGTTTTCACGATCAAAAGGTCGCTTATGCGTTTCGTTCATCGAACCTATGCTGTATGAGCTCCTATAGACTAAATTAAAAAACAGAACGGACATTTAACTTAAATAAGAACTCGTGTTAAAATAAACAAAAAAGATATTGAATTTGTTCATTAATTTAAAAACTTTGACTGGTCTTTATTAATGTAACGTTACAAATTAAATCGAATCATTTATTTAAATTAAACTAATTATAGGTATTTTTGAATTATCAGTAGTCAAGTAGTCAGTCAGACTAAGTCAGTCGTGCAGCTAGTCGCCTGTTCCAGTAAGTAGATCCTGTTTAGAAAAACAGGCAAGAAACTCCAAGGATACTCTTTTTTCAACACTTTTTTTTTCAAATCTCTGGTTACATTGCTTATAAGCGCAAATGAAATGTGACGACAATGTAACGTATTGTTTTAAAAATATAATCAGTCGCGCAAATTACTACTATACGTAAGAAATAGCAGTTCCAAGATGACCAGCTCCGACCAACGGCATTCGATCACGAGCATGACGCACGCGACAGCCATCGTCCACCTCAACCATATTAAAGGGAGCCGAACGCCCCAACACATACGCCACCACCAGCAGCACTTGCACCATTTCTGTTCTGCAACGTTTTAATCTCTGATAATTAGTTCTTGCTTACAGTTCTTCCTTAGTGAAAGCGAGACAGTACGAGGTGCTATTCATTGATAGAAGTGAGATAGAGCTATTGTTTTAATGGCGAAAAACATGCTCATGTCTACTAAGAATTTTAATTTGTCTCTTATTTTACTGCAATTTACTACAAAATCATGTTATAATGAGTACTAATTTTTGTTTTTATTTACCCGAATGTAATATAATGATGAAAAAATAACTCGCAAGTATATTTTTACGTTTTTTAACAAATACGAAACGCTCGCTGCTAGCTACACATGCACCAGTGTACACTGAACCACAGTCGAAATGCGTATGAGCTCGTTGTAGCTCCGGAACCACAACTAAGTTCGACAAACGTAGTGTTCCAAACGCCATATCTAGTACGTAGTACATTTATATCGATGATAAAAAGGTTCGGTTTTTAGGTAGGGTTAAACTAGTACCAAGTAACTACTTCGTAATCTATGCTAATACTAGTGATTATAGCTAGGTAGTAGTGTAGAAATTAAATTATAGTCTATTTTTGGCATTTTCATAACGTAAAAATTAAGCATAAAATATTTATAAATGTTGGCAGCACTGTCTCTCAGTCTGACTGAACTACTGATACTGACAGTGTGACCAGATTCAGTATTTTAATACTTTTTTAGTATATTTGACTGCACGGATGGCGCAATGATTTAAGTGGTCACCTCGCCACTACGCCGCGCGGAGTGTTGTGGGTTCAAATCTATAAGCATCTATAAAACATCATGCAAATACATAAAATTCCAAAAAGTAACTTGTTACAATCTTCGAGTACTCGTTCACCCCCTTCTTGTGAAGGGAAAATTTCTAACAGTGATGGCATGTTAAAATACAAAAATATGACTAGTTTCAGTAAATCTCTGTTATGTATACCGGTTTTGAATTCATCTTGCGAGCGCATATTTTCACAGATAAATTTAATAAAACACACCAAAGAAACAGGTCTATAAAGAAAAATGTATTAGCAATTTTTAACATCAAGCAAGATGTTAAAGATGAAGGAGGTTGTGTAAATTTTAATCCTTCGGGAATAGTGTTAAAATATAATTCTAACATTCATTGTGATGATGATTAATGAATGAAAAATTTTAAGAAAATCAGTATTTTTATTAGCATATTATTTGCCCCGTGAAAATCGGTATTTTTCTGTATTTTTTTTAGATGCTTGGTATTTTTGTAAAATTTTATCTGGTCACACTAACTTTGTCTGAAAGACTGAAACTGTTACTGAGTGTTTGTTTTGTTTGTTGTGAGTGAGCTGTAAAATTGTAAATAAACAATTTTGCGCATGTTATGAATTATGATTTCAGAATTTGCAAAAGAGAAAGTTTTTTGGACAAGAAAGATGAATCTAAAACTAGTGAAATTTATTGAAAACAATCCGAACATTTGGAATCCTAACCATCCGAAATACACATCAGTTGAATACCGCGATCAAACTTATGCTACTTTTGCCTCTAAATATGGTAATGAATTCACAGGACAAGCAGTAAAGGAGCGATGGACGAATATCAGATCTACTTTTGCTAACTATTTAAGAAAATTGAAAGCAAGTCGAATGAAAGAAGATGGCGAGGAGGTAGTTTTCTTTTCTCAAAGTTTAATGTTTTTGTTTATAAATCTTGTACTTATATTATTATTATTTGTTATATTCAGCACATACGTGATCTAGTGTGCTTCATGTAATTTTTTAATCCATCTCAGATAAAAAAAAAAAGAAGTGTCAATCAAGTCAAAGTTATTGTATTATCACAATTTCACTATAAAATGATTTAATGGAAAAAAATTATGATTTGTATTATGTTACAGGTATATAAAGTCACCTGGCACTTATGGGAAGCTTGCAGTTTTTTACTTAATGTAAATAAGAAAAATAAATTAAGAGAATCAGCAGCTGAATGTTCTCAAGTGGCAACTAAGGTACAATCAAGAAGCAAAAATACTTATGATATTCATTTTGTAACTTTATCACAGCCTCAATCAAAATAATTACAACTTGGCAAGAATGGATGGAGGATTAAGAATGTATTTGTGTGTAAAAATGTGTATATGTTGCCAATTTATTCTTATTTTTTATCTCTATTTAAGGCTAATACTGTTGTTAAGGATGAAGAATTAAGCAGCTATGAAGAAGATTTTTGTAACAAATCAACCAATGATGATGATTCAACATGCCAAAATGTAGCAAATGGTTTATTGAATGTATTTCGAGGTGTACAAAATGACATATTTAATGTAAATAACACAGAATATGGAAATTTGGGCCATCTCATGGCCAATAAGCTGAGTCAAATGAATTCATTTAAAGCCACACAAGTATCAAATAAAATAACGAACATATTATTGTTATATCATAAAGATAATCCGTATAATCCAAATAATTTAAAGTCTGAAGATCTATAAGTTTGTGTCTTCATTTTATAGATAAATAATAGAAATGCATTATGAGTCCATGAACCACCTGCAGTTATTATACCTGTGGGCTGCGGTACACCTAGTTGTTCCACTGTTACTTGTGGCCTATGTTCCAGGTATTCATTTAAGACTAAAACCACATGGTGTGCCATACTGCGCCTGGAATAGGAGGGATTGCGGATGTCTAAGGAACCTGGGTTTACTTATTTTGATCATAGTACCTTAACTTATAACAAGAAAAATCTAATAATAAATCGTTTTATTTTTGTATCCCTAAATTTCATTTAAATCTGTGATAGCCAGTCTGAAACTAACATTTAATCATGCAAAGAACATATTTACGTGGTGTTAAAATACTATAATTTTAGTGGATAACCTATAGTTACATCAAATGGCAACACTGTAAAAGTCCTTTACAATAGAATTATGTGTTAGAAACAGTCTCAAAACCTCTGATATAAACTATGAAAATCACTAACTAACATACGATTCAAAGTGACCTTGTAATCAGCACATAAGCGTAAAGAGCAGCAGCAGTACAATTACCACTGGTGTGGCCCAGTCGGAGGTGTCAACCGGTTCGATGATGCCGGCGCGCTGCATGGCCTCAAGCTCGGCCTCAACACGCGCGCGGAGAACTGCCAAGTTGTCCGTACCTTTGTTTGCACTCAAGTCAATCGTTCTAAACATATTCCTACCCTTTTAAAATCCCACAATTTGTTAATATTTATCCATCGACCAATAGTATTGCGTTACCGGTATAACCAGTCAAAATAATATTTATTAGCTTATTTTTTTTAAATAGTGAACTGTGTTATCATCTATTATAGTTTGTCCCTATTTTTAATAAAATAAATAAGAGTTTTTAATGTGGCGACAACATATGTATAATTTTCTATTTCTCTTGCTGCTTATGCTTACGTCTACTTTATATTTCTTTAGGTTCCATTCGGCCTAAAATACCTTTTTTGGCTGAAATATTTTGCAGTATTTGCACCATGCGCAGTACCATTGAGTGCCGATTTGGTCAGCCAGGCATTTCATTTAATACTTGAATGGTATTCAATTCTTACTGTTCAATATTTACAAAAGACTATGGAAAGTAATAAAAACTATCACCAACACCACAAAAACAACACAACACCCTAAAGAACTGCTAACATTTTCCACTTCTCCTCAAAAATCGCTCAACGAAGTAAACAACTATTTTATAAACGTAGGCAGCTCACTGGCAGATATAATCAATAAAAAAAATACTCATACATTAAACACAACCTTACAAAAACATTCAAGCAAAAATAACAAACTGCATTCATTTGTATTATTTGATACTGACGAAGAAGAGGTGGAAAAAATTATAATGGGCTTAAAAACTGATTGTGCCATGGGGTATGATAAAATTAGTAGTAAATTTATCAAAGAATATAAAACTATAATTGTTCCACCTTTGACTAAAATATTTAATGACAGCCTAAGGTCAGGAATATTTCCAGACGCGTTGAAGGGGTCGGAAGTCTGCCCAATCTTCAAGAGCGGAGACAGAAATCGTATCAACAATTACAGGCCAATATCCATCCTACCGACACTCTCAAAAATTTTGGAAAAAATAATAAATACTCGGCTAATCGATTATCTTGAAAAAAATAAGCTGTTATCATCAAATCAGTACGGTTTCAGGCATGGAAGATCAACCGAACAAGCTGTGAATAAACTCACAAACTTTATCAGTACAAATTTGGATAAAGGAAAAAAATGTCTCTGCATCTTTTTGGACCTTGCAAAGGCATTTGATACGGTTTCTGTTTCCGTCTTATTGGACAAGCTTGAGGGACTGGGAATTCGAGGCACACAACTAGAACTTTTTAAAAGTTATTTATCTGGGCGATTTCAGTGTGTGAGGGTAGATAAATACAGAAGTACATACCTTCCTGTTAGACACGGCGTTCCACAAGGTAGCATCCTTGGACCTACTTTATTTCTCGTTTACATTAACGAGCTCACGAGTCTTAAACTCACCCTCGGTGAAATTATCTCCTTCGCGGATGATAGTGCCTTAGTATTTGCCGCTGATACATGGGACAAGGTCTTCGATGCTGCTCAGCGCGGTTTTAATATCACAAGTGACTGGCTTCAGAGAAATATACTAACATTAAACGTAGACAAAACCAAGTATATATGTTTCAGCATTAGGCAGGCAACTGGGATTAGCAACAGCCACAAAATTATATCGCATGAGTGTCACCCTGATGTTGCCTGCACATGCTCACCAGTGGAACGTGTCCAATCTATCAGGTACCTAGGTGTCACTATAGATAGTAGCCTCAGCTTCAGGGAACATATCAAGCTACTATGTGCTAGAGTACGCAAACTTATTTATATTTTTAAAAACTTACGTCACGTTGCTGAGCCCAAGCTGCTGAAGCAGGTATACTATGCACTCTGCCAGTCAGTCCTTACTTATTGTATATCTTCTTGGGGAGGTAAATGCAAAACCACCATAAAGCCCGTTGAAATCGCGCAGCGGGCTATTCTAAAGGTTGGCAACTTTAAGCCTATCCATTTTCCCACCACGACACTTTACAGCACGTGGGAGGTTTTGACTGTCAGGCAATTGTTCATACTGAATATCATTCTCAAACAACATACTTGCCTAACTTACGCTCCACAGCTGTTAGAAAAACGTCGAAAACATAAAGTATGTACGATACATACCAGCTGGAAAACCAAATTTAGTGGAAGGTTTTTTGGATTTCTTGGCCCATATTTATACAACAAAATAAATAAAACATTAAACATTTACCCTCTAACAAAAAAACAATGTAAAGTAAAAATGAGCCAGTACCTACAAAAACTTAGTTACGAAGAAACAGAAATGCTACTAGTTATAGCACAGTAATTAAAATGTTAGCTTTAAAACTATTCATACAAAGTCGCAAACATACACACATCACATACACCTACATATACATACACACACTGATCACACTATTTAAACATGCATGCATACACCCACTCAATACACAACTACATCACCCTCACAACACTTATATATACTTCATCACTTACATTACTGTCACAATACTTACATACACTTCATTACTAACATCACTCAACAAAAAGGACATTCTCACACCTTCCCAAATTATATTTAAGTTAAGTATTAGGGTATAATATGTTTGTAACATAGCACAACTGGCAGATTAGAAATAGTAGGCTATTATTACAATAAAAAAATTAGAAGGGATGGATAGGCGCTGATAATCGGAATACAGGCTTTGCCTAGTTCGGTTACAGATGCTACATTCATTGGTCTGTAAAAATAATGCCAAATTATTTGTAATATAGTGTTACGTTGTTTTGGAACAAATAAATATTATTATTATTATTATTATTAATATTTCTAACGCCCTAAAATACCTTCTCAAAATTCGTTATGAACTAGAGACTATTGCTCTATTAGTGTTCTGTCTCATTCTCATGTAAGTGTGACACTTGCCATGCCAGGCAATGGCAAAGCAATGTCGTTGTCAGTTGTCATTTGATAGCTATTTATCAATTCGAAATATTGGCTAACTGGAGGCTTTCTCGTTTGGTCGAACTCGAACTGACGCTTGACTCGAGCAATTGAATTATGAGAAGAAGACCAAAAATATTATAAGTCGAGAAGAAAAGACCATACGCATTGACATTTAATATATTTTAGTATATGCATTGACATAAGGTCAAACGTCACCTCGATATTGACATTGACGCTTGATAATGAATTTGTAAGGTTAGGTTCGTAAACTAAAATATATTACGTTAACAAGTTGCAGCAGTTTACAAACAAATATTTTGTTACTTTGAAAAATTACTTTGAAATTATCCTGATATAATGTTCAAAATAAGTAACTTTTATGACAAGAGCGACTCATTAAAGTTTTTAGACTTAATGACATCAAGATGGGACGAATTGCACAATAATACGGATGTATTTCGCTATAAAATCAATAAATTAGAGGAACGGCCGGTAAATGAAAAATATTTTATACAGGTGAGTTATATTATACCCATTTAATTTGCACTTGGGGCGACTGCATCTGCTACTGCAGGCAAAATCTCTAACTCTTACGACAATTAAATGATCTATTATGTACAAAGTTAGGCACATAAAAAAAAGTACTGATTGTTTTTTGAATTAAGAATATAAATTATGATCTAGTCAAGATAATAATTTATACTCTTAACTCACTGTAAACAATTTTATTTATAGTCTGAATTCCTGAATGGAAATGGCAAAAGCTTTAAGGTCTAGCCAAAGAAAATATAGAATGTAGTAGCCATTAAATTTTTTTAAATATTTGTGCTTCTATGCAATTTCACATAATTCAATTATTATTTCAATATTTTTTTCATCATAATATTAGTTGTATTCTGATTTTACTAAGCAGCAAAATACAGAGTGATACAAACAACAGTGTCTCTAACAAAACAATTCTTTTTTTGAAATATGTGTTGTATTGTAATATGTTGTAGCTACTGAGTAATTTTCAAGATTGTTTTTCTTTTTCAGTTAAATCCTCATCGCTCCACAAAAAGAAGAGCCCCAGAAGAGATGAACAATATATGCCAACCATTTGATAAACATAAATTTAATTTTACCAAAGTTACACCAAATGAAATATTGTTTTCTATAGAAGACAAAGGTATTTTTATTAATAGTTAGTTCTAGTTCTACTTCTATTTATTCTGACAATTAGCAGCAATTCTTTACTCTTCTATGGCTTCATCATTAACTAATTGATTAACTGACTACAAGCTTAGACCAGCTACGGTCACAGCCAAAGAGGTTTATTGGGGTGATTTATTATATTAGTAGTCACATTTAGAGATGAAACAGATAGAAGTTTAGCCGGATACCAGATGCCTCCCAACCTTGACTTGAATATCCATTTGAACATTGTTGATTGACTTTCCTGCATGTTATTAGCAGTTAATCATCACCACTGGCCAAAAAAAGGAGAGATGAGGAGACCTGCCAATGATTTAGATGTAGCAAATGAACACAACAGTTTATCAGTCTCACAATAAAGAAAAAAACTCTAAAGGAGTAGGCATATTAAACTCTCACATTTTTCCAACTATAATTTAGTCCCACTCACAAAATAGGGTGCAAGCCTATTGCCGTCAACCGGGCAATTTGGGAATAAAATATGGGAAAGTTGGGAGTATTTTAAATAAGTAAGATAGGTAAGTGGGATATTGCTTATGTGGATGGATTGGGAAATGCATGGATGCATGGTGTGAGTAGGATGATGAGTAATTAATACATTACAGGGAGCCTTAAAGTACCATCAATATTTTAAAAGTTGAGGAGCTATAGATTATTGTGGTATGGACTTGTGATGGGCAGAGATAAGCAAATGTGGTCAAGAGTGTTTTATGTACCTAACATACATCAAAACACCGTGCGTGTGTGTATGCATTTGTGATGTACATGGGAATAGCGTGAGGATGATAGGAAACGGGCTCCTATAGTAACTAACTTCTGTTTGCGGTTGTCATCCAGGGTCATAACTCATAAGCCACTTATAAATTTTTCTCTGTATGCCAGCTTGGTAAGGGGATAAAAATTTAGGTGTGTACTAAGCTTGTTATATAGTTATCCTCTGAGAAGCAGAAAAAACGGTTGGTGAAGTGTGTGCCTATTCACTGTGTGTGTGTTTATTTCACTTACAGATTTAGATGTTCATACAGTCCTAGTGAATGTCAGTCCAATATCAAGACACCACTCGCTGCTATGCCCATCAGTAAACAAATGTTTACCACAAATTGTGACACTTGAAAGCTTGGCTTTGGCAGTAGAAATAATGTTTATTGCAGAGGATCGGTGAGTGTAGGCAAGTACATGCACACAACCATTTTGATTTTATTATTTGTTGGTCACAACATAGGTATTTTCTTGTATATTCCCAGGACATAGTTACAAATTCAGAAAAAAAAAATGAAGGGCTTTTAAAACATCTAGCCATGATCACTAATGATTACAAGATATTAATCTTTCACAATTTGTAATATATTGTTTAGTTTTATTGTGTCACAATATCGGAATCTTAGCTAACTTGTTATTATTTTGGATTTGTTTTAGCAACTTGAGGATTTTATTCAACAGCTTGTGTGGCTTTGCATCTGTAAACCATCTACATTACCATCTGTTCGTCGAAAATAATTATTTCTATGTGGAGAAAGTGGTGAGTAGTTGTCGTGATTTAATAATGTCTCGCAAACTATTTTTCGCAAATTTTCATTTATCAAAAAAACATTTGTCATTTCTTTTTGGGCATGTAATTAAATAACAAATAATTACTTGATCATGTTTCATAAAAAATCTCGAAGCAGTTTGTTTTTGGCGCTTCGCCGGCCGCTACGGCGGCACGTTCGCTTCGCTCGCTTGGGGTGGCAGTTCTAACCTAACCTACTTTTCTGGAAACAGTTGACAAAGTAAAATGATGCCAAATGATAATTGAACCAAGTGAATAAAATGCGAAATGAAAATTTGCTAAATATTCATTTGGTAAATGAAACTAGGGCGAAAAGTTTTTTGGGAAGTAGGTACAATGTGACCAATAATATTTTGCCCAAATTGTCCATAATCAACGAAATGTTGAATATATATGGATTGTATCATTCATAAGCACTTTGAAACTGAGTTTCGAGTAAGTTATATGATAGAAAATTTTGACTACGCCGGCGGCGAGTAGGTATGCTGCCGAAATATATAATTAATTCGTTTAAACCGGTAACCTTCCTTGCAGACTTTCGAACTCTTCGTTACCTTTGAAATTCACGAGAAAATCTATTAATCGTATTCAAATCGACAGAAACCCAAAAAAATAGAGATAGCAGAAACTGAACTGTTTCTGAGCATTTAAACACACTTGACAAACCTGTTCACTTCGTTTGGTGTCTTTTTCAGAATTGGCAACATGTAAAGGGCGGTATGTATAGACTGGACGAAACCTATCCTGCACCAGCATTTTGCTTTGAAGTACAAAGACATTCCATATTAGAAGCGACGAAGGACATATACAAGGTGTTAGAATATTTTTTGAAGAATTCCGTAGCACATAATATTCTTCTGACTAGAAGACAGCGATTGGATGTTGTAGATGATGCAGTCAAAGTGATCATTTGGCCTAGGAAAAGTACGACGGGTGCTAAGCAGTTTTCAGCCGTAAATGTAGCTGTACTGGAATTAAGTGGCTGGTTTCCTGTTTACGGTGAGACAATTTGTGGCATTTCTTTTTGAACTTCTGACTATAGGTACCTATACTACCTCCTCACGTGGTCCACAATTATTCCTCAAAGATGTCTTATTGTCTACTGGCTGTGACTCAGAAATAGTCACGGAGTGGTCATGTATAGCCTATAACTTTACACAATAAATAGGCTATCTAACGGCAAAAGAATTTTACAAATCTACTTTCGGATCTTGAGATTAGCGTGTTAAAACAAACATAAAACATCTTCAGCTTTATTATATTAGTATATATTTTTACATACATATATTGTATGTATATAAAAATATACATTAATATATTTATTATATAATACATCTATGTTAAGTAGGAATATATAGGTATATCGAAATTTACATACTTACACTCACGCCTGGATCCCCCAAGGGGTAGGCAGAGGCGTATTACATGCCCACATTTTGCAGACTATAATTTAGTCACACTTACGAAATGGGGGGCAAGCCTATTGTCGTCAACCGGGCACTTTGGGAAATAAATGGGAAAATTGGGATCATATTGAAAGGGGACCTACCTACCTGGTAAGATGGCAATGGAACGAAAGGATTTATTACTATATTACTATTATTATATATATAGATATTACTTATACGGGTGGATTGGGGATGTGTTAATATTGAAATTTATGGAGTTATAGGAAGGAAATTCTATAGCCAGCCTAAAATGTTCACTATTATTATAATAATATGTTTTTAGATATGGAGCACTTCGAGAACCTTACTGCAGAAGATCTAGACAAGGAGTTGTTGAAGTGGAATTTAGACGATTTTGACCAAGTATTTGAGGATATCAAACAATTATAATTTTCACCAAAATATCTTTTGTCTTTTGTAATATTTCAAATAGTACAGTACTACATAGTTTAGAATGCAGGTGCAAATAATAATAGTTAGTGAATGTAATAAATACAAATATTTCAAATATCATTGTTTATTATTTCCTACTTTACAATATTAATAAATATATTGAAATGTCTGTGTCTGTCTGGTGGATATCAGCGATATAACCTTAATAGCTAAGAATACCTCTTCACAGCCTATTTTATATCATAATTGCAAGGAGGAAACACGAAGAGATGGGCATTTTTTTGCTATAGGCGATGCTTACGTGCGTCGAGGCGCTGCGTAAGATGTGTATAAATTTCAACTTGCTATAATACTTCCCAATTGCACTTGACTTTCTTATTCCTGTCCGAGGCTGTTTGTTGTGTGAGTTAGTCAAAAATGCGATGAGATCGTGTCTATAGCCTCCAATTAAAGGACCACGCAGCTGAAAAGAGTTTGTCTATTTAGCCCACCATCCTCGCATATTTGCGCGCGTTGACTCCCTCTTTCGCTCGTAGGACGAGAAGCAGCGTTGCCTTCTATTTTAAAAACCGGCCAAGCGCGTGTCGGACCAGGCATCCGTAGTCGTCTGACATGCGGACTTAGAAGGGCAAGGGAATTTATAACGATAAATGCTTGACTCCCAGGTCAACCATTTATCGATATTATATCAATGCATAATTACCTCCCTCCCACCCTTCAGTTGCAGGAGATTAGTCGTAGAATGTTTGCCACTGTTGGGTCCTTGCGCAGGCTTCAAAATTTTCTGCCTATTGCCACGGACATTGCGCTTGCCCAATTCCTTCTCTTATCCTTCCTCTTTCTTAATTACGCTGTTGCCAGTTTCCCTGATCTCAGCGAGGACCAACTTAATAAACTTGAGAGACTCCAGAACTTTTGTATAAGATTCATATGTGGATTGCGCAAATTTGATCATGTCACAAAGCTCAAGTGGTTACCCATACGCCTTCGCCGAAATACCCACATTATTTATCTTTTGTAGAATATTCTGTTTAACACACCCCCACACTCCGTCCTATTTAAAATAACGTTTTACATTCCTACATGAAACACTCAAAATCCTTAAGATCATCGGACAAATTAAGGTTGATAATGCCTCGATAAACTTCTCGGACAAATCCTTTACTGTTCAAGCTGTGCGGTTGTGGAATGCGTTACCCATTTTTAAAAACTTAGTAAAAGCACACTATCTGGTAAGACTCTTAACTGATCATTGTCTTTTTCCAATGTTTTCTATTTTACCCTATCCACCCTTTTATAGTACACTAGCAGTACCCCGCGGTTTCACCCGCGTAAGTCCCGATCCTGTGGGAATATCGGAATACAAAGTAGCCTATATGTTTACAAAAACGTCTTGGGATACTTATCACAATGCAAAAGTCAGTTCATCATAAAAATGCGAGATTAAGGATTTACAGTCAATAGTTTGATTTTGAACTTCACAATGTAACGCGACACGGGTACGTGTACGGGACGGTGAATGACCTTCAGCGCACAGCGCCCGCCGTCGAAGCAGCTGATTGCATAAATGTGTTACATTGCAGTTTTTGACCGCATGGGGTATTTACTGATTTTTTTTCGGTAAAATGTTCTGTTTTCTCACTGTGATATCACTTTTAAGCAAAAAAATAAAAGAAAAATTATGAATTTTCCGGCAGATATTTCCAATGATTTTCCACTCAGAATGATGGTCTGAATACACTTTTTCAGGATTCAGTACGGTGTCACTTACACCCTGTATAATTTAATTAAAGAAAATTAAGTTTCTGTTATAGAGGGATCGTACTGTTTACCTAAGGCGTAAGCGTAAGGTCCGGATCCGGACCGCGGTCCGCCATTTGATGACCCGTTATATATATATGAATAAATTGTCGCTAATTTGAGGACTTGCCGTGTGGAGGGCGAAAAACGCGAATGTTTTTTACAACCCTACAAGACCCCTTACCCCTTGGTTTAGTTAAAAAAATAGGTTACCATTTTTTTTGTGTATTTTAATCACCACGTTCTCAACAAAATTACATTTTCGGTAAAAAAAAAATATATTAAATTATATCGGTATTACAGGTTCACCCGTCACGATCACGAGACGTTAATGACTAAAAAAAATTTTACCTACCGCTCACTGTCAGGCGGACCAATATATTTTTTTATTATATTTTATTTACACTTATTTGTATTAAAAATAATGTAACCTAGATTGACGTGTGTTGTTTATAATTAGAAATTTTCTCTGCGTAGGCAAATTTCATATGTATCCGCGACAGGAAACCTTTTTAACCATACATTCTTATACCTCTCGCTCTTTACTTAACATCATGAACTTAATTTCCTATATTTTTTATGATGTTTCGGTTATTTTAAATATCTACTTATTAATAGATGCTTATATATTTCCATTTATATTATAATTCCAGGAAATAACATTATTTAGAAAGAAAAGAAAGATAACTGCGATATTGATGATTCATAAACGGACGGAGATTTGTTTATCTACACTATCTGTATGTTTATGTAATAAATTGGATGCCGTCGCTCTGCTGTGAGAATTACTCACGCTTCCCCTTGACCTCCCACAAGGGAATATAATTACGTTAGTGATACAGTATTGAGTTCAGTCGTGTGAACAGCGGTCGCGCTCGCACCCTCGCGCAACACAAACATGAAGCTTCCTTATCTCTTTGTTTTAACGTTCGTATTGTTATTGAGTTGCAGTGAATGTGGAAGCACAACCTGGTTTCCAAATATTGTAGATTCTTTCACGAATCGTACTTCACAAATAACTAATTACGTAAGAGAAAAAGGACGGAATCTAAAGAATTATTACGTTCAAAATGTGCGAACTAAAATCAATTCATACCTTGGGATACAAGTGAACCAGAGTAACATGATTAATATAGTCGACGTAAAAGATAAGGAGGCAAGAGTGAAAAGAACATTCCGTGATTTCCTGGATGGAGTTCCGAAGCGAGAAGCAACAGGAAAGATTGCAGATGAAACTGTTATTACAGAAAATTGTAGTAACGATGATCCAACGATTCTATTCAACACGCCACAACTCATTGCATTCCACGGCTATCCATCAGAATCGCATACGATCATAACCACTGATGGATACATCCTCACCGTGCACCGGATCCCGTATAACAAAAAAGGACCTCGTAAAACAGTGCCCCGAAAGACAGTACTCCTACATCATGGTCTTCTTGGAAGCTCAGCAGACTGGGTCATTGCTGGCCCTAAGAAAGGTCTCGCATATATTTTGTCTGATGCTGGTTACGATGTATGGCTAGCGAACGTTAGAGGAAACACATATTCTCGGGCTCATGTTTCAAGAAGCATAGACTCTTATGCATTCTGGAACTTCACGTTCCACGACGTAAGCCAACAAGACCTGCCGGCTGTGATAGACTACATAATGGAGGTAAAAGGATGGGACGTCAAAATAAACTATGTCGGACATTCAATGGGTACTTCAATATTGTTTGCATTACTTTCAACGAAACCTCAATACAATAAGATCTTGCGAGCAGGGTTCGCTTTAGCTCCAGTCGCCTACATGTCAGAAATTAAAAGCCCTCTTAAAATATTAGCAAAATTCAGCAACAACATAGCATATCTGTTGAAACTTCTTGGTGCAAATGAGTTTCTCCCACAAAGTACAGTTTTAAGATGGCTGTCAAGACATGCCTGTGAAATAAACCATTACGAGGAAGTGATTTGTGAAAATTCCTTGTTTGTATTGTGTGGTCACGATGCAAAACAGTTCAATAAGTCTTTGTTACCGCTAATACTCAGCCATACTCCAGCGGGAGCTTCGACTAAGACTTTGATCCACTACGCTCAAGAAATTAATAACGAGGGTAGATTCCAGCAATTCGACTACGGAACCTCGGGGAACATTCAACAATATGGTCAGATAAACCCTCCTGAGTATCCAGTGCATAATATAACATTACCAATTGCTTTGTTCAGTGCTCAAAATGATTGGTTGTCAAGTATCACGGATGTAACAAATTTATATGCACAACTAGAAAATCCAATCGCTCATTATATTGTTCCTCTAAAGGAATTCAATCACATTGACTTTCTGTGGGCTGTCGATGCGCCAACTCTTGTTTACACGAAGTTATTGCAGCTAATGGAAGAAGGTATCGGTAGGCGGACATCCACTTATAGGGCAGTACCATCAAATATGTTAGACGAATAAAATATCATTAAGTATAAATAAATTAAAGCTTAATACCAAAGTATTTATGAAGTTTCTATGAAAAAGTGTTTCTCCAGTTACAGGAAAAGCTCCTATTTGAATATGATGTTTACTATAAATTCAATAGATATACCTAGATCACTATCTAGGTAAGTTATTTCCATACAACACACACAAACTGCGTTTGCTACGGTTGTTTATTACAATATGATATTACGCCAAAAGTAAACAGTTCGATATGTCTGTTTGTTGTTAATTATCTTCTCCAATGCGTTGAATGAGCAGTAGTAGATAAGATAAAGTGTGACATGTTAAGTTCAGCAGCCGTCACTAATATTATACACAGATGTCATTTGAATTGGATATTTTTATTTAACTACGAGTATGCTTAAGAATCAATCGTTAATTAGTGTGCCACGACAAAGTTTCGCGATGAATACTAGGTATAATATAGTTTCGTTTTGAAACAAGTCGGGTATCCCCAAAAGTACATCCGTTTTGGAGCTATAATACCACCGACAGATACACACCTTACACGTAACACCCCTCCTTTTTTGGTCGGTAGTTATAAAATGAATCGCTGTTGGTAAGCGCATTACTTGAATACGGTTGGACCGATTTGACAAATTTTTACATAGCATTTAGCTTAGTGTGGGGGGTTAACAAGAATACTAGTAATGTGTGACCCACGTTACTAGTATGCTTATTTATAAAAAAAAATATGTTATTAATGGTAAGGTGACTGAGTAAGGTTTTCAGGCAAAGAACCGTTGAAACCCGTACCCGGAAAGTAGGTATGGGAAAACTGGAACTTCCATAAAACTTTCACCCGGTCAGCTATTCTAATAAATATAATTAACACATACCTACTAAAGTTTTAATTCTAATTTATTCTTCCTTTTATCCTCTGCACAAAAAAAGTAATCAGAGTATTTCTTGTTGTATAAAAGGAAGCTGGTAGTCTTATTTCAAAAGTTTAGGTCCTGCCACAGAATACATAATTCCTACTTATACCTAAGACGACAAACTCCAGGCAACTTAAGAGGTTACCGATAGTTATAGACGCAATCAATGGAAATTCCATCACTGCGAGGTTCAATAATACGCATATAGCATACGCACTTAGCTAATATGTTCTACTAACAAATTAAACAAATGCACATTTCATTGAGAAGTGAGAATAACAGAAATAATTTATGCAAAAAGGTTTATTTTATTGTTTTTGTTGAAATATTATAACAGCTGCGATGGAGATGGTGGTGCTTTTGTTTATTTTGTATTTGGATAACAATAATCTTCTAAACAGTTTTCTTCCGTACCTATCTGAATTTCTGTCTATCTTTCCAGAACAAGTAAAAATTAAAAAGGGAATGTTTTGTAATAAGTATTTAAATATTTTATAAATAAGTCTGTACATTCAAATGTTTTTCCCTTACCTTACCTTATCAAAATCGAAACCATTTATATACCAATTATTATTAAAACAATAATAGGTATTTTTGAATTGTCAGGGGTAGGAGTCAGTCAGACTAAGTCAGTCGTGAAGCTAGTTGCCTCTTCCAATACGTAGATCCTATGGATAAGAATAGGCAAGAAACTCCAAGGACACTCTTTTTCAAAATATATTTTACAAATTTCTAGTTACATTGCTTACCTATAAGCGTAAATGAAATATGAGGACAATGTAACATATTATTCTAATATATAAATAGAGTCGCTAATTACTACTATACATATTTAAGTAATAGCAGGCTGGAGATGACCAGTCCCGACCAACGGCACCCGTTCACGAGCATGACGCACATGCCAGCCATCGTACAGATCAACCATATTGAAGGGAGCCGAACGACCCGACACATACGCCATCATCGGCAGGACTCCTAGGCGAGCATGCAACATAGGAAATTTAACTAAATAAGTGACAACACAGTTATCTTAATTCTAAATAATCTAATTTCTCCCTAATTATATTTACGTCCACAGATTTCCTATGCACTATTTAGAACCCTACAAATAGAAGTCTAAAAGTTTATTTTTTAGAGTTTATATAAATAGACAACAGTTCTGTTACATATAGGATTTCGAGAAATTTCCGCGCTTGACCCTATCGTATTGCTCTTTTATTTAGTATTTGCTCTCGTATTGCTTAACTTGTTGAAACGAATGAATCATAACAAACGATAATGTGTAATGACTTAATGAACTAATGACTAAAAACAGCTATTTGTTATTGTTTAGATTTGTGTACAATTACGATTTTATTATTTATCTACTTGAGTCATTTGACCCTTGCACTGTGTTACGCATGCAAGTTGTTGGGTAATTACGATGTAGATAATGCCTAATAATAAACTTATTTTTGACCGTATTTACCTAAATATGACCATATGGCAAATAAGTGATTAAAATATTAAGTTTCCGTATGTGGCTTATAATATGCAACCATTTTAGCCACATAAATGTTGTTTGAATGAATACAAATATTCTTTGCTCTTATTTGGTTTTCCTCATTTACGTCCTGGAAAAATACTAGAAATAAAAGTACTTAGGTACCTACACTAGATCTTATTTTTAACATAGGTACATAGGTATGCATCTATCGTATAAGTATCTGTAGGTAATTTATCTATATTTTTGTATTTAAGTATTTATTATATTAGCTGAAGCCCGCAACTTCGTTGGAAAGGAATTAAAACTTTTTACAAAAAATACGGAAATAACCAAAGGCTTTTTAGGAACATGCAACATTTATTATAGCGCTTCTTTCTGCGTTGACTTTATAATACGCGAGATAGAGTCCATCTAAATAAAAAAAAAAGCAATATTTGGCGTTTGTTTCCTATTTGCTACCTAGGACAATGGTGTTGGAGGTATCACTTACCTGTGAACATGCTACATACAGTGCTTTACTGTCCTGACACATAAGAATCTTTTAAACTGTAACGAGTAATTCGTAGAAATTATCGTTTTTAGGCATAAAAACCGCGCCCCGGGGCAGCAGTTTAGTGGCGTTTCATAATTGTTATCTACTCACTATTTGTTAGCTACTCTTGAATTGGACTTTCCTAAAGGAAATGTAACTATAAATAAATAGCTATTTCGAGTTCGTACAATATAGATGTATTCCAATTGTTTAGTGTCTGTAAGGTACGAGTAGCGTTGCCATCCGTCCGGATAAAGCCGGACAGTGTTAAGCTTTTTGACCTCTTGTCCGGGCAAATTTAACTTCGTCCGGCCCGTCCGGCTTTTGTTAGGCTTTTTATTTTCTTACTTTCATCGTTCTTTCTTTTGACGCAAGACGCACAAACACTTAACTCTACCCGGGTTCTCATAATTATTAAGGACGTTGAGCTTTTAAGGTTGGTTTCTACCAAAGAAAAATATGAAAATGATGATAATACCGATTAAAACTTTCTTATAAACAATGTGTTTCATTTCAACTTTTAGTCATAATTCATAAATCCTTTTTTTGGCGTTCGTCCGGCCGTGGGACCCAAAAGTGCGGCTTTTTTAGCGGGAAGCCCGGTCTTCTGATTTTTAAAGATGGCAACGCCAGGTACGAGTTATCGGTGCGGTGCTAGGATGTGCTAGTGTGCTAACAATTCCGAGAAAAGAGGTTGTTTACCTGCCCGCAAGCCGGGCGGGCCGACACGGCGAAGCGATAGACGATTATGAACTTTAGTAACTATGGCAGTGAGTGAAAGTTTCTGTGCCGTAATAGAAGATGAAGAATAATAATAATAGAAGAATGTACGAAGAAGAGTATGTGTGAACATAATGGAAGAATGCGAAACAGATAATAGTAGTTTGGACGATTTATCAATGCATTGTGATTTAACAGCAAATAGAATAAATGATTCGAATATTTAAACCTATTTTAGCAATATAAGGGAGAGGAGTGCTGAAATTTCTAAACAGATGAGAGAAGAAAATGAATAAGAAAACAAAAGAGACTAAAAATATAGAAATATACCTACATAACTTGTAATGAGAAATTGCCAAAGCAGTTTACACTTGCCCGCCTTTTCCGGGAATGGGATATAAGATATAAATGAGATTTCACGTATTAAATTTATCTCCCAATTCAAAATACGGTTAGATTTTATAAGCTGGAAAACTGAAAAATTAAAAATTTGGGATGACTTACTCAGAGAGCGACTTAGCTTAGAGATGTAGACATTGATATGTCCTAGTTATTATATATAATAATAGATGGTAATTTAACTAGTAGCACCTCCACAGATATAAGTTTAGGGTTACATTGGCGGGTTCTATCAGAAACGTTAGGTAGCGACAACGCACTGTATCGTTAAAATAAGTACTGACATCAAACACTTCTGTCGTCTTTAAAAAAAACTTAAAAGAAGCCGATTGGCAGTCTTATTCAGAATCATAACATAACTCGTATAATACTACAATTTACCAAATGATTTACAATTAGGATATGAAGAATTTGTGGAACACATGAATGCGGTAGATTCACATATTCCATATATCTGTTTAGATCCGAATAAGAAATTTTCACCTAAACCTTATTGGAATGCAACTCTTTCCAAGGCAGTTGCCGAACGTCGGTTAGCACTCCCAAGATTCTGCCGCAACCCTTTAAATTTATCTTTAAATTTAAGTACGCTTCGAAATAAAATACGAGAATCCCAACATATGATACGGGAGGCTAAACAAAACTCATGGCATACATTTTGTTTATCTATTGATCAGTCGACTAGTCAGGGTGAACTATGGCAGAGTATGAGGTGGATTAAAGGGTATCGGACCCAATCTTATTTTGAACGATCTAAAGTTAGTAAGTTCCTAGATAGTCTAACACCGGACTATGTACTAAATGCTCCACCCATATTTAGGTACATCCACTAATTTTAAGATTGAGGAACAATTTACAATGAAAGAATTTGAAATTTGTATTAAAGCTAAAGATACGACACCGGGTAGCGATGGTATATCCGATTCCATGATAAAACACCTTCGAAAAATGGAAAATACATGACATACTCTTAAAACTATTGGATGCATTTTACACTCATTCCCTTGTACCTACTTTGCCAGTGGCGCAATATATTAGTGATACCTATCCCTAAGCCGGGACGTGATCCAGGTACAGACTCTTCTCTTCGACCGGTTTCTGTGATTTGTTTAGCCAAAAGTGGTATATAGAAAAAAATAACATGCTATCGCCAAACACAACGGGCTTTAAAAAGTGTTACTCTACACTAAACAATCTTGCTAATTTAACTGTGAACGCAATATTTTTTTTAAATACTACTCGTGACGTGGGTCACACCTTATTAATGTTCTTAATCCATCCAGCTAAGCTTAATATGCTTGTGCTTAAGAGTGGGTCCACGTCGGTAGTGCACTGGGTGGGGTACGAACCCGCAACGTACGAACCTTAGCCATTATGCTACCGCCGCTAATGCTTAACTAGTAGAATACAAGCTGGCTTTGCAAAACAAAAAAATATTTTAAATAACTTGTCAAGTTTGTCACCAGTTTTGTCGTTCTTAATAATTACTTGATTATTATTAAGTAAAAAAAGTTTAAAACTTTTATTAATTAATATTTAAAATAATAAATCATTGTTTCGAAATAAAATAAATTATTACTCGAGACCATAAAATAGTTAACCAGTATTTCTGTCTAAATGTCAAATGTCAGAAAAAATAGCGTCGGTTTGTTATTTGATAAATAATTTAAATTTTTGGTTGCTTATAATAAAAGTGTTATGATTTATTGTAATAGTAGTGTTTCGTTATTAATTGGTGCAAATAAGTGAACACTGTTCTCACAGTCAAAAGCTGTTCTAAATTTTATAAAAATGTACATAAGTGGTGACAGTGAGAGTTCCTATATGTTTGAAAACATTATTAATAAAGTTTTGTAAATGAAATGATAATAAAATATGTTATTAATAAACTAATTAAATTAGACGTTTGTGTTATTTATTCTGTTCTCAACATTATAGCTATAGTAAAACTACGTTTTTACACCTGTAGTCAGCGCCTCTATAGGTAAAGTAGGGAACTAAAGGTCCCTTGGTTTGCGTTCAGAGGCGTTGACCTACACAAAATGAGTTGCCAGTCTATTTCAGCATGGTTGACATTGACAGATCATGTCGGAATAAATCTGAAAATTAAAATAATGATTTAGAAAACAAGTACATAGTTTTTTTCGAATAACATTAAAATGGCATATCACAGAGGATGGCGATATGTTGCGTTTGTTTCAGGATTTGTTGGATTTATAGGCCTTGCCCTATATCCCATAGCAATAAGTCCTATGATGGATGCTTCTGAATATAGTAAGTTTTTATATAACATCCAATTATTATTTTTCTTCACAACACGGGCATAACCTAAAAACTAATTGTTCGAATTTGTTTATAAAATTTCTGACGCGTGCCTTTTATAGGAAAAATCCAAAAGGAGGCAAGGAAAAATATCAGACAGGAGGACATACAACCTGGGAGTAAGTAGAGTTTTTAACATTTTTTTAAATTTCTTTATAATTCATGACTCTTTGGTTGATATAAACAACAAGCAAAGAGCTGGTATCTAGAAATGTAATGTCTTTCATATCATCTTGCACAGCTTGGTTTAGTTCTCATTACTTTTTGAGCACATACTGTTCTTGCCCCTATATTCAAAAGTAACATGTTTTAATTGCCAGTGGATGTAAACTATGTTTGTGTAAAACATCACATGAAATTAATTAATCAGTACCCGAATGTATGTTGCCCTGCTGCACTGATAGCATGCCATCTTTTTAAATGATACAATTATTGTAGTTAATAAAAACAGTGAAACAGTGGCTGTGAGATTGTTGCCCGGTTCTTTTCTTGCTTGCTCTATTTATTGCATTATAAACCTTCATAGTGCTATAATTACTATATTAACTTTCATATCATTAATTTGTTTACAGATATGAAGGTGTGGACAGATCCATTTGGACGGAAAAAGTCAGACCGAGAGAGTGAATAAACAATTAGTGTATAATAGTTATATTTATTTAATTGTTAATAGTAAACTAAATGAACAGTTACACATATTTTATTTATTTAGTGAACAATCACAACAATTTTTTTAAATACTATATGGTTAAGAAATGAACTTTATTCCAAAAATGCATTATTAATGAACAGGCAGTAATAATGCACTTTTCGTTTGAGGCCCCAAATGTCACACAGCCTTAAAATTTTATGAGGTTAACAAATAATTCCTTGAGCCTGTATTGAGTGGCGATATCCTTTTAAATTGTATAAGGCTACTACTACTGTCATGTAGACAAAGACCAAGTGCCAATGATAGCCATTGTTGCATTCCATATAGTGCATGTCATCTGTTTTCTTGATTTTTGTTAATTGTATCTATAAAAAACGAAGGTATAGTAATTGCGGCCACAGTATGTGGCAGCCATTCACATGATATATTTCATCACCATACTTGATTAAAATGAACTTATACATTACTAGCAACCCGCCCCCCCTTTGCATAGGTACAAATAATACACCAAAACCATCCTCATGAGTCACTCTGCCTATTAGTGAAAACCGCATGAAAACCTGTTCAGTAGTTTTTCAGTTTATCGCGAACAGGCAGACAAACGCGGCGGGGGACTTTGTTTTATTATATGTAGTGATAACTATTAAGATAATGGGAACGATGGATCCAGTAACACAAATATAATATAACAACTTTGGTCAAATTTCACAAAGTAAGCTTGATGGTAAATGGTTAGAGTAACTATGTGAAAGTTTGTCCTGATTAGAAATAAGACAAGAAGAGAAGAGAGAAGAGATCGCCTGGTGGTCGAATTTGAACCGTTTTGAATGCCTTGACCAGTGTAACTTGAACTGTTGTATAGACTTGTAGCATGACAGGCGAAAACATACACTGGACCCATAGCTTTATATAGCTGTTTTTACATAATTATTAACTTTATAGCACACTAGCTGAAGTAGCCTATGTGATATTCCAGACTATAATCTGTCTCTGTTCAAAAATTGACATTCCTGTCTGTGTGCATTCAAAAAATTCTCCTCGCGTATTAAGACTGGATTGCAAACTAATTTAAAACAAAATATTTAAAAAATAATGTTTTTGTATGTTTAAAGATAATTTATAATTGGTGCCTTAGCTGCACATAGATTTTAAGAGATTAAATACATTGATTGATTTAACTATTTTATTAAACCAATGTACGGGGACCAGAAATAGAACATATTGACGGGCATACGCAATTCAGACAAATCAACTCAATATTTTACATAATTAATATATCTCTCAAGAATCCTGGACAAAAATAGACTACTTTTTGTGAAGCCACCCGCCGATGCTGGATATTTTTGGGTACAACATAGTTAACAAAAAAAACAATAGTAAGAAGAAAAAGGGAAGAATCGAGAGAGACAAGCCCTTGCAATGTCTGTATTAAAGATACACGTCACAGAATTGGTATGTATCTCAAAACAAGAGCCATTTCCCTCCTCAGAACATTAGCCCGCAGTAGCAATGGCTTTCAAGGAGCTAGAAGGTTCCATACCACAAGCTTTTATAATAACGACTTATCCTAAAATCTTTTATTAAATTTTCCTAACGTATGCTGGCCGTCTTTACCCTGCACTTCTGACATAATGACCGGTTGAGAAATTAAAGCGTCAAATTTAACGAACAAATGTTTTGCTGAAACTCCTAGAAATTAAGCATTTTAGACGATAACAAGGGGTGAAGCCACCTATCGTTTTGATGTATTTCATAAAAAAATAGGTATATTCCAAGACAGTCCAAATTGAAAAATAATTAATTAATTTTTTTCCGTAAAGGGGCAAACGCCCCTACCGCCAATGGATCCGCGCATGTGGCAAGGTGTGGTATCGGATGTCGGACTCGAACCGACTACAACCACACGGTGTTCGGTCACGGGGTCCTATTGCCCGGGACTAAGTTGTACCCTAGAAAGGAAATGCCTGTGAACCCCGACAGACTAAGCCGCCTGTTGAATAACAGGGCTCTGCTTAAAAAATTATTGATTTGTTCCCACTAGGATGGGCCTAAAGGATCACTTTCGATTTATGCATAAACATTACTAATGAAACGAACATTGTACAAAAGAAGATTTTAATGTTCAAATTTCAAATAACCCAATTCGGGTACATTTCCATCCTAAAGCTTTTATACAAAACAGTGTCATCCTTATTTTTTTCAATTTCATAAAAAAATAAATTTGTTATCCGCAACTTCGTATTTACAGGGTCCAAATGTGCTTGTTTTGTTGTACCTATTAATTGTAGTAGTTAATACTAAGTGATTAAATATGTTTCTAGCTGAGACAAGTAACAATAATTTGCTAATGCCGAAGTACAAAAACTAATGTGGCTTTTAAAAATATATACATGCTTATACATATCTTTACAATAGAATTTTACTCTCGGACTCGCATTAAATTGTGTTTTAATACAAACCTTTCCTTAATATTCGACGCTTAACATTATTCTCTCAGTTCAATTATTTTATTGGAAACTCATGATAATGACATTCCCAATGATGATTTATAATTATAAAACAAATTTTGGGAGCTCTCCAGCTAAATGAGCAAATTCAAATTGTACAAATTTAAAATTGAGCTTTTCCGAATGTGAAACATAAGTGACTGACTAAAAGTATGATAAAAAATGATTTTATTTAACAATGATTAGAATGCACAATAACATTTTTCTATATCAGACTCATAGAAAACTATGAACCGAAAACAAGCAACTTTGTACAAATAATATTATTGCTTTGTTGCAACTACTAAAACTATTGTAGCTAAATATTTTCTAAGCATTATTCCGAGTGCAAAAATAACATCACATACATTTAAGTTCTTTTATATATTATATAGCCACGTTATCTGGCATTTCTTATTACATTTTAATAGACTTCAGTCGTACCTTTTAAACATAACTTTTATATGTAGGTAGGTATGTACACTATCAGTATTTAAAGCCTCTATAAAATTAATAAAATATAATATGGACAAAATGGAATTAAAAATAAAGTAATATACATTTGTTTATTGCAAAATATAATCATAATATACTATATCAGTCCTATTTTAAAGGACCTACTGAATAGAGAGAAGTAGATTAAAGTTATCATGAATGTTTTACTTCTATGATGTATCCTGATACATCATAGAAGTACAGAGCCCTACAAGTTTTTATTTTTATACATATTATAGTGAGTAAAATTATTATTATACCTATTACTCCGCCATTTTAAACTTAAAATAAAAAAATGCTATTTAGTGCCCGTTGTCTTTTACCATTACGTGGTTTGAATTAATTTAATAAAGAAATCTGGTAAACTATAATTACCTATCATACTAAAACACACTAGAAATCAAAATTTCAAAATTGGTCCTTAGTTTGAGAAATGCAAACTAATTAATTTTTTCAGACAATGTATTTTTATTGCAGGTAATTTTAATAAAATTTTAAATATCAAATTAATGTATATTAATTTGTTCGAAGATACGAGTTATTCATATAAACTCTCTGAATATAAAAGCGTTTTTAAAAATAATTGTGTACAAATTTAGTTTAGACAAAGTATACTCTAAGATAATTTTTGTGCATGTTTTCAGATGCCGTGGACCAATTCACAAATTCCAAACGTATTTCGTTGACCTTGTAACATTACCTAATAATAAAATCATAATGCCAGGATAAACATATATACGTGGCGCTCCCTTTAGTAAAACAAATATGACAGGAGATTTTTTTAACTAATATTTTTTTTGATACCTTTAATAAATCACTTTCAAAACCAAAATATCAAAGCAGCTATTATTGTTGCACACAATGTCCTCCAAATATAAATAATTGTGCGGTTTTTTGAAGATAAATAGTGTGACGTCGATGTACTTATCACATCCTCCAACTATATATAACTATAGATACTTATAACATTTATTACATGTATCATCGCACATAGATCTATATAATTTCTCATATTATTGATATCATACATCATATTTAAATTAATAAGACGTCCACAGTAGTAGCATATTCTAAGCGCCATTATTGCGAGTCACAATATAAAAAATGTTTTGATGTCTTAGCAATGAAACCGATAATATATTATATTTACATATAATTTGTGAAAGTTATATCTATTAGAACTATAATCCGCGAGCGTGTTCTGTTCACAGGTACAGTTCTAAGACATTGATATTATATAGTCTTTGAAATAATCAAAATTAAGAATTAAATCGTTAGTGTCATTTATATTACTATATTATATAACATCACTTTTCACTGTGTTAACACTCAACCCTGAAAGTCAATTTATTATAAAAAAGTTATCATTGCAAAAATTCGTCGTCGTCGCCCACCTGCAACATCAAAATGAAAATTTAATTAAAAATATTGAAATAAAGGTGAAGTTTCTTAAAGAATAGTGCGAAGACCACAAATACAGCCACAGCCACAGGTACAGCCTCCGCTTTAAATTTCTGAATAAATCTAAATTACAGTTTACAAAAATCGAGTGACATATGTGGGTTCTAATTATGAATTAAATGGAGGACTGAGCTAGAACACTAGAATATAAATCAAGCCGCTTGCTTGTTAGCATTTTACAAGGGGGGCCAAATAATAATTTCGAGGGAGCAAGTGTTTCTAGGTGAAGGGTGTCGGTCTGCGGTACACCAAAAGTAACAAATTCCTTGTTATCCACATAATTTGTAAGTTCATCTGTTTACTTTTAAATTTTCTTAAATATCTCTGAAATAGGTGCATATCTGGGCAGCACCGCGAATGTACTCTTCCAATGTGGTGAGTGGGATGTGAACAAAGAGAGTCTCAAAAGCTTAAGATAAATCTGCAAAAATGCAAATCTTATTTCCAATTGCGATTAGTGGATCTTCGATCTTCTATCAAAACTCTAAAGCAAAGTTGATTGCGAGTTAAAATATTATGTTTAGTAAAGATGGAGATAGAATAGAAAGAAGTCTAATCGTTAAAATCTGATTGAACAAAAAACATAAATTAATTAAACAAAATTGAACTAATTAGTAAGCACTAAGAGGGTGGGTCAGAGGTGTCTGTAGCAATGGGCCTACCCCATTGCTACAGACACGTCTGTCCCACCCTCTTAAAAATTGTTTGTATGATAGCCGTTTAAAACTGAAAGGAACAGGTAAAAAAGAACAGGACGAATGTGAACCTGACAGCTTTAGCAATGGAGGCAGAAACATTGTTATGATAGATAACAAACTCATCTTTTAAATTAAGGATAATGATTTTAATCATAGCCATATCAACAATTCAACAGTGTCACCATTTTTTTAGTGAGTAATTTTTCTTCAGTGTTAAAAAGTCATGTGCTAATATAGTAAATGTAATATACCTGTAAGAAGTACTCAAAGTCGCTGCGATGACAGTTGCCTTCGGCTGCAAATGTAAATTTGTGGAAAGTGCCGTCCTCGCATATCACTAAAATGTTTTTAATGTTATTATTAGCAGCCTTTAAGTAGGTACTTTTTATTTACTTAGATAAGCATAATCGGAGTACTTAACCTAAGCGTTTTAATTTTTTTTTGACGAGTTAAAACTGCAAGTATTTCTAGAATTTATTCACCAACTCTCTGGTATGATACATTAAAAAAAAAACCTGGTTTACGCAAGATAGTATTTTCCTTAGAATTCTTATGCTTATGTGCTAATGCCACTATAAAAAGAACTAGTTTAAAACAATCATGACTATGTGATTTTATGGTCGAAATTAATTGTAAGTACTAGAAGTAAGTATGAGTGAGTTACGTACCAATGGCGGTGTTGTCGTCAGTGAACGCGCAGAGCGCGCGCATGTCGGGCAGCGAGCGCGCCGCAGCTACGTGCTCGCCGCGCGCGCCCCCCCCGCCCCCTCCACCCGCGCGCCACACGTGCAGCGTGCCCTTGTCCGACACGCAGCAAACTAGCGAGCCCGACTGATTGAACCGTATGCTGCGGACACGGGAACCAATGTGTATGTAGGGTACTATAGATATCTAATGAGTAGTTGCGTGTACTAGGAAGTTGCAAGCGAATAAAGGAACGTCTGACCATTATTTATTACTGGTAAACGTAGTAAATAATGGTCAAACTTCATCAAGGACCCAATAAAAGCTTAAATGTTAGTTAATAATGGGTATTTCATGAGATCGCGACGGGATGAAATGTTTTTTATATTCTTCTTTATTAAATACATCAGACATTTGAGACGCTGAACGTCTTGCAGTTTAATCTTCTAATTCTTGCAATTTAAATCAGTTTCGTTATGTGAAACATACGAAAGGGGACATTTACTTTGGATTTAGTTAAAAAGTAGTGTTTACAAGCTTATGAAAACGCATTCAAACAAAATTAGAGTTTTACGGTAGAGGGTAAAGAGACGTTATTGTTTGCGATAAGTATGAACTCACCAATAAACGTCAGCGTAGTCGGAGCCCCTGCGCAGTTCGTGCAGCATGTGCTTGGTGGCGGTGTCCCAGAGGCGGATGATGGTCCCGCGCTCGGAGGCGGTGGCGAGGCGCGCGCCGTTGGCCGACAGGCTGACGCACACCAGCTCCGTCTGGTGGCACCCCATCACTGCGGGTGACGACGAGTGCGCGCCGCGCACCGCACGGGTCACGTCCTAGACCACATCAACATTCATTCGATAAGATCGAACTGGACTTGACTTAATTTAACTTGGCCTTTGATTTTTCTTCTGAGTCTAAATTGAAATAAGTAGTGTTCAGGAAACTTGTTTAGTGGCGTTGTGCACTTTTTGATGGGTAAAAAATGTTAAACTCGATCAGGACACGTGACCCTGATGTCCAACGTCCGCGGATGAACGTTGATTTTTCTGAGACAATTAATAATAAGAGATTTTTAATGTAAAATAATTGTAAAAGTTCTGAAGTGTAAAATTTTTAATGTTATATAAATTGTCATGATTGTGTAAGATAGCGCAATAGATGAATATTGTATTTAACCACAAAAACGATAGTACTTTAATACTGATAAATAAAGCAATTCGTGCGAAAGTATTCCCTAACTTTTCCAAAATATTCAAAAATGCACAACGTTAATGTTCAAGTTTTCACTTCTGCCGGCACTCCCGGAGTGCAACCCGTTTTTTTTTTATACCCTGTTCTCTGTAGTCAATAAGAAGGATTTCCTCGTGTATCCCAGAAGACACTGACCATGAGTTTTCATGCGGACGGGGACAGTTTGAATTTTTTCGAGGGTGGTGTGCCCTTTTTGTGCCACTGCACGGAGTCCTGCTTAGACTCAGGCTCATAAAGATAAAAAATAAATCCCCAGTCATAATGCGGTCTAAAACTTCGTTGTTTTCACCACAGAGAGCTAAAAACTCGCGAATCATTCAACTTGCCGCTGCTTCTGGTGTGGCAAGAATATTCTTGTCACGCCAAGATGATTGTGTAGGATGTTCAAAATGGCTGTAGCTAACAATCAGATGATTTCTGCAAGTTGGTTCTTCTTTTTTTAATCGGGTATCTTCCAATATGATTTTTTTTTTATTTGCAAAGTTGCAATTTTTTTGTCCGGATTGACTTATTTATTGAACTGTATCTCAGTGAATAATAAACCGATTGTTTTAAATCTTTTATACACGTAATAAGAAGTGTCACAATTAATGCAAGTAAAAAAAAATTACCTACCCTCCCACCAAAACCCCCGTTTTGCGAACTTCTTGACCCACCCTCGCAATATGTATTGAAGTCGCATAATCTTACAATTTATAAAAGGCTGTTCTTACGAGTAGCTGCAAAGAGCCCTTCCGGTGCGCGGGCGCAGCGAGCAGGTGCGGCGCGGTGGGCTCGCTGGCCAGCGCCACGAGCGCGCGTGCGCCGGGCCGCGTGCGAACCAGCGCCACGCGCGTCAGCGTCGGCAGCGCCAACACCTGGATGCTGGATGACAGTACCACCGCCACCCTACACACAAGAATGCCCCGATGTCAACATCCTGAATCATTTATTTATTTAAAATGATTTTTATTTAGTTTAGTAGTAGAGTATTTAGAATTATTAGTATTCGATTTTTTTTTGTTTTAAATTTGTAGTGTTGTGAGTATCATGTACTTAGTGCTAGGTTGTGCCAGCAGCGGGACCTTTTTTTCTGGATGATAGGTACCCTATGTCTTTTTCTGTACCCCTAAGTACATGGATGCGAAATTTCATGATAAACCAATGGATGCCCGGTTCCTATAATCAAGGAACGACGGT
Source organism: Callimorpha dominula (assembly GCA_949752705.1). NCBI lineage: Eukaryota > Metazoa > Arthropoda > Insecta > Lepidoptera > Erebidae > Callimorpha > Callimorpha dominula. The sequence goes on along the minus strand of OX457010.1, from coordinate 5,508,005 downwards.
AAATTTGTTACGTAAGCGAAACGAATCGTTTCATGATTATAGGAACCGGGCATAAGTAGTTAAAGCTTGACACGGTAACAAACCTTACAAACAAACTCACATTTGCATTTGTAATATTAGTTACTTCTGTATTAGGAGTCGAGTCACGTCGATAGTCTCTAAATTGTTTTTTAACTGATAATGCATAGTGCGATTTAATTACGTAATGACTTGCGTAAATGTTAACTTTGATTGGCATGGAATTGTAGGAGCCTTAAGAGATTTGATATGAGATTTGAAAATTATAGCAAAAAGGGAGCAGTTTAATGTACAGACTGACAAAATTACCATCACATATACCTATAGTGCACATACAGTTGCGGAGCAGTAAACAGCGGGCATTCCGCGAAGTCCGGCCATTGTATCTTTAAGGTTAAGGCGTATATTAAAGCTTTATTAATATATATGGCATAAGATATTACTAATAAGTCCTACACTACGTTATCCACACTAAATGTGTACTACGTAAGGTACCTGCGGGTAAGAAGAGCCGGCGTTTTGCAAGAGCCACTACTAAAAAAACACACTTCCAACGTATTTATTAGATCACGTTTACGCACACATATAAAAGACCAATAGAAAGGATTAATTGCGAGGACGCGTGATCGTACGATCCGCCATCTTTTCAGTAGCCAAGAATCCGTCCTGGCAGTTGGTCTGCGTCACTCATTATTTAAAATCTCTCCACGAAGGTGATACAATGTGCGTTAAATAGCTTACTGTTTGTAATAATTGCCGTTTAATAGTAAAACATAGTGATTTGTGTTAACTAATCAAGGTAAGTTTAATCGCTATATTGACATTTAACAATTTTACATCGAAAAACGTAAGCTTAGTCTCATAGTCTAATAAGGGCCACTTTCAAGGCTGGTTATTAGAGCCGGCCCTTATTAAACTTACTTATTGCCTAGTTTTCCTGACATATGCACAATTTTTTTCTATATTTTCAAGCTTTTAATTTTAAAATATTGTTCACAACCTCATGAGTTAATATTGTATTGTAATTTTTGTTTTATTCATCTATATTTGATTTGCCCGAAGGTATTTATTTGTTTTTCAGTTTACTTGAATTAATTATGGAACCTCCTACTAAAAAACGGCGAGGACTTTGGTCGCTTCAGCAATTACAAGCTGCAATGGCTTGTGTTCAAGGAGGACTGATGGCTGAACGTGCGGCGTCTGCGCTGTATTCTAAATCTGGAAAAGTTGAAAAACAAATAGGACGTCGTACAGTTTTAACACCAGAGCAAGAAAATTATTTGGCGTCGAGAATCAAGACTTGCTTTCATAGGATTTCCTTTAACGCCAAATGTCTTTCGTCGTCAAGCAGCTGTACAAGCCTATTGTTGTGCAGCATTTTGATGAATATAAGAAAATATACGAAGAGCTAGAGATTGGGCAACATCCGCAACGCTTACATGGATGAAAAAGGCTGCCATCTCACCATTAACAACCAGGCAGTGGTATTGGCACAGAAAGGTGCTAAAAGAGCGCATATGGTTGCACCAGAGCACGCAAAGAATGATACTGTGGCTGCGTGTGTAATTCTATAAATTTACGAAGCGCATCACAAAGACTTGCTAGTGATAGTTCAGATTCTGAGAAGATATTTTTGAAGAGCAAGAAATTGATCGGTCTTTACAAAACTCGCCAACTCCTAGTAGTGTATTAATTTACAAAAAAAGCATAAAAAGTCTTAAAGTCTCCTTTTCGACAGTTAATACCAACAACGAATTTTGCTGTGGTGAAACAAAAGAAGCCAAGATGTAAAGCAATCAATTATAAAGCGAGGATAGCGACTAAAGATTTGTTTGCTGAGTTAATAAACAAGAAAATAATACGAAACAGCAACATAAGAAAAGAACAGAGGATGACCAGCCACATGCAAAAAGAACAGCAGTCAAAGAAGAATGAAAAATGTGTAAAAAAACTCACGTCCAGTTAAGACAAATAAAAAAAAGAGGTTAAATAAAGAACAGGAGTTAGGAAACAAGACAATAATGAAGAAATAAATGATTCAGCCAAATAGATTTTACTGATAAATCGTACTCTCACGCTTGTAACGCATAGGGAGTCGAAGACATGCGACAGGGCCCAGGCGACAAAATAGGATATTGATTTTGAATGTCATAAGTAGAGGGCGGCACTGAAAATTTCGGGAATCAAGGAAGTGACACAACATTACTATTTAAAAATGTATTTATTGCTTTTCGAAGTATTCTCCGCGAAATTTGACACATTTTTCCATACGATGGAACCAATCATTGAAGCAACCATTTCATTCGGAAGTTGGGGTCTCCAAAATGGCCGTTTTGTAGGCGTCCACAGCTTCTTCAAGTGATGAAAATCTCTGACCACGCAGTTTATTCTTTATTTTAGGGAAAGTATAGAAATCATTAGGGCTTAGCTCGGGGCTGTACGGCGGATGGTCTAATAATCCTATGTTTTCTTGCTTTAAAAACTTTTTTGTTCTGTGCGCGGTGTGAGAACTCGCATTGTCGAGATGGAGGATGATGCGGCGGTTGCAGTTCTCTTTACGGAGTTCAGAAACGACCCGTGGCAAACAAAAGCTAGCATACCATTCTGCATTAACCGTTCTTTGTCCCTTAAGAGAAATAGTCGCAACATGGCCGGTTTTGGAGACAAACGTGGCCACCATGTTTTTTGCAACACTCCGTGAACGAATAATTTTTGTTGGCTTTAACTCATTTTCGAACACCCAAACTCGTGACTGGTTTTTTGTTTCGGGTTCGTACGCGTATATCCAGGATTCGTCACCTGATACGATGTTGTATACAGCATTTGAGGATCCTGCGTGGAATCTTTCGAGAGTTCTGACGCACCAAGTAACGCGAACCGCTTTTTGCTCTTCACAGAGCGAATGCGGTATCCATCGGGACAACAACTTTTTTACACCTAATTGTTCATGCAAGATTATTTGTATTTGACTCATTCCAAAGTCTAAAGTTGCCTGAATTTCGCGGTATGTCACATGTCGATCTTCCTCAATCAGCTTACGAACAGCATCAACGTTTTCTTGGGTGACTGCAGTTTTTGGACGACCTTGACGGGGATCATCACTGAGCTTAACACGTCCACGTTGAAATTTAGCAAACCAGCGATAAATTGTGGTTTTGGATTTGGCTTCATCACCAACTACAGAAATTATCCGGTCAACACACTGTTTTTGCGTTAAACCACTTCGAAAGTCATAATAAATCATCGCTCTTGAATTTTCTCGAGTCAATTCCATTTTCTCAACGACTAAACAAGTTTGACAAAACCTTGTGATATCTTTTTTTAAATAAATAAATGGTATTCGATTTTTAAAATCAAGGAGTTTTCAATTAAAAAGATTTTAATATGACAGAAACAGTGGAAATATTCCATTCCCGATACTTTTAGTGCAGCCTATGTACGTGCGATTAGTTGACCAAAGCCGAAAAAAATATTTTAAAGCTAGGTATATAGTTTCTTTAGTACCAGTTAAGACTTCAGTGCTATTTGTTATAATAGTTTATTTTAATATCATGATGTTAGATCTCATTAGTATAATAAGGGCCACAAATTTTATATTAAAAAAAAATTGTTTTAATTTTCTTTGCTTTTGTTAAAGATTTAAATAGTGTTACGAACAATTTTTAAAAAAAATATGAATATTTTAGATAAATCGTCTATTTAATACTGTTTAATGCAAATTTTTGTTACGTTATTCTAATAAGGCTCATCGATGTTTTTCTGATTAATTAAGATTTGTCGAAAGCGTGATTTGTTAGAAAATGATAATTTACATTAACTGAAAAGAGAAGACGTTGTATTCCTACTGATAAAACTTAATAAAACTGTATTTTGATGCGGTCCTTTTTAAACCACCTGGGTTTATTATGGGCCAGAAAGAGGGTTTTAAAAATACTTATTTGTAAAGTCAAATTATTCAAGAAACCAAATAAATTGTACTTGTTTGAACTTTTAATAAAGCAAATATTCGTCTGATGCCTTGTTTTCTATTCGTATCGTTTAAATATTGAAAATATTGAGTTTTTAATTAAGGGGGCTCTTATTTGCCGCAGGTACCTTACTATACATGCGTGTTAAACTTTTAAAATTAGGTAAAACACAGACATCATCGAAGGTAAAAGTTATCATAAAGAAATAATTCAAAATACGCTAATGGGTTTATAAAGATACACAAAACAAGTTAGTAGGTTATTCGGTGAAGGTGTCGCTTATCTTATCGGTATAAACGATACTGTTATTGTAAAGTTTGTAGTTTGGCCGGTCACACGGTCACGTTTCTTGTATATTTCTTATTTTATTCGGTACAACGTAATGTACATGCAGATAAATGTACCTACACTGTTAAATATTTTGAAACGCAATGTTTCTTGGTCTCGAGAACTTCTTTGGTGATTTATAGATACGTACAATGTTATTTTCACGTGACTGTATGCGTTTGACAGTTTGTATGAAAGCATTATTCTTCATAAGTTTCTGGGTATGTAATAAGGGTTTTTTAAACATTCGAACTGGATTCTTCTTAAACATGACATGATTTATAGGTATATATTATATATATATATATATATATATTCTTTTTATATAATGAAAATAGTTGCCGTAATATACGAAATGTTGTTAGAGACAAAAACAATAGTAAAGTCAATGTAAATGGCATATCACGTAATACGTCTATAAAAATACAGATGGATGTTTTTTAGATTATTTTACTGCATTTAAGAATAACATTTATTGAAGCCAAACAAAACTATAAAGCTATCAATCAACATAAATGAGTCAATTAAAAAAAACAAACAAAAGAAACGACTAAGTACGTAAAAAGCGAATTAAAAAAAAATTATAAGTTACCTTAGGAACTTATTACAATCTGAGGCATAAAATTTTGCAGTAGTTGCAGTAAGTTTAACTAATGCCTTGCTTCGACTGCAATTTTTATTTAACAAATTTAATTAGAGACATAGTAATGAGATTCACACTGCAAAGTCTAATCATAGTCAGTAGAGGAAGCCGTAAAGTTGCTCGATACCTTGGTGGTGTAAAAAATTGTTTCAGTATAATTCAGACTTAATTATTGATACAGTTTGTACACTATGTTTACTATTTTTCATGCCCACGTGTGAGTTTATACGTTTTTTTTATTTTGTGTTATCTTATGAATGTCTGTTTCGTTTTTAAAAAAGTAAATAAACAGTGTCAGTGCACTCGGCATATGTATTTATGAGGCTGCGCCCCGCGGTTTCACCCGGATAAGTCCCGGTGCCGTCAGAATATCGGAATAAAAAGTCCATCTATCCATCCATCCAAGTTTGGATGGATGGATGGATGTTTGTTACTCTTTCACGCAAAAACCACAGAACCGATTGCAATATAACTTGGTATGTAAATAGCTGGAGACCTGGATTAACGCATAGGCTATTTATCCCGATATTTCCACAGGATCGGGACTTACGCGGGTGACACCGCGGGGCGCTGCTAGGATAATTTATTCCCTCCAGTTGATTTGTTTTGACCTAGTGTTTTTGGAGTACGAAGTATTTTATCTGACTTTTCTTTTCCATCCTTTATCAGCGCCAAAATGAGTAGCCCCTGTTCGTTAAAGTTTACGCTTGCGCGCTCTCTTCACACGCGAATTTAATTAGAAACATACTTATCCTTCCTGGCCCGGAGAGCTCTGATAGGTGACTTGAAGAGCACCTCTGCGCGGAAGGCGCGCTGCTGGTCGTCAAGCAGCATGAGGCTACAGGGGCGGCGCGCCTTCACCACCAGCAGCCAGTTGGTGCGGAACACCATTTCGCATAGCGAAACCTCGCCCAGCTCCTCTTTGCCTGCAGATGTTAAATGTTGCTACATAAGTAAGTCATTTCGGCAAATGTTTTAGTTTACAAACAGTATAGAACAATACCAACTAGTACTAATTTTTGCGTTCCATACATTGAATTATTATTACTATCGTATAGAGTAGACACCGCGAAGAAAAGTTTGTAACGCGAACAAATCTTTGTAGCAGGTCGTTGGGCAACACGCGTAAAGGCCATGAAAATCACGGCGCTTAGTACCTTACGCTCGCGAGAAAACTACAACTCAAAAACGATCGAGCGCTGATTGTTAATACTGTAGGATTTGACTACAAATTATTGTGTTAGCGCTGCAGCGCTTTTTAGTTTTAATTCAAATAAAAACGGAACATGTATTTTGTTCTGAGTGATTTCTCTAGTACATAATATCTCGATGATTCCATACATATAATTATGTATACGGGAATTAATGCGGCCGGATAATAGGTAGGTACTACATACCTTTAAATTGCCTGACATTTTGACCAGGTTGCACTGGCCGTGATCGTTGGTTCAGAGGTACGTATGTAATAGCTATTAAGTACGTGATCGCGTTCATTCCTGTATACATAATTATATATAATAGGGTTTGTCCACTGGCCATACATTTTATACACAGAAACACCCAAACTAATGCAAATAGTTCCATGCAAAGAAATATTTGCATTGAGCGGAAATCGAACCGACGACTGTCGACTTTTGACGTTGCAGTCGTCAGTCTATTCTAAACTGAAACCGGCTGGTTATTTTCGTCAAACCATTTCGGAAATGACTTAACAAGTCTGGCTCGTCGTATGAATCACTTTGGCCAAAAACCCGTTCGTTTTATATTAGTTTTACTCACACCATTGCATACTCGTATGATACAGTTTGGTACATTGCTTTAGTTTTTGTGTTACAAAAATTTAAATTCAGTAAGAACTGCGTTGGAACAATTACACTCGTTAGGAAATCTACCGAGAAGTCGAGCGAAAAAAAAACACAGTCAGTCGTAGGACTGCACGTCAGAAGTGAAAACATAACTTCACAATGTATTTGCATACATACACACACACACACACACACACACACATCTGTATAATAGAGGTCAGTAATTTGCATATACATACATATACACACACACACATCTGTAAATATATAATTAGGTTAAAAATAAAAAGTAGGTAATAACATATCTAAATGTATACATAGGGTACACTGGACTGTGCTCCTGGCCGCTCATAAATGCTTGAATTTGGAATGTTATATTATAACGAATTTTCGATCAGGGTCACGTGTCCTGACGCGAGTTTAACATTTTTTATCCATCCCAAAAAGTGCACAACGCCGCTAAAGAAGTTTTGAATTCAAAAAACAAATGCACAGCACCATCCTTTTCTCGAAACCAAAAGACGTTTCAAGACGTTTTCGACCCCCTATAATTTCGTTGTGGATAAAGCTAGAAGCCTGAATTTTCAGTGACCAAAAGAGCATAATATAACAAGGCATATTCCTAAAAATCATACAATTTGAACCTGCAGTTCTTTAAGTCAAAGTTCCTGAATTTTATCATACTTATTCTATTTAGCAGACATGCAAGCTTCAAATTTTAAACACAGTGTTTAGCCTATAATGCAAGGAAAAACTAAAAAATATCGTAATTTCAGTACCGTTTATGGATATACAAACTGCATGAGTAACTTTGTAATCCTATAATTGATATGCAATAACAAAATTATTTATGCAGATTATACAATATTCGTCACAAGTAAAGGTAAGTACAGGAACACCTGTATTCACAAACAATGCTATGGAGGATTCACAGTAGACCCGGACGCATATGGTCGGCAAATTGTTAAACAATACTTGAGGGACGGACAACGCTATGCGTTCTTAAAAAGGTACCTAACCTCAAAAGGTAAAGTAGCTATTTCGCACTATGCGTTGGTGAGAGTGACAGTTGATGAAAATTGCTGTTTTATTTCATGTTTGATTCAACAGAGGACAATAATTACGAGAAAAGTAATTCGAGATTTAAAAAATCTTTTCAATTACTAGTATGAGGAAGGAGACGCTATAGATTTGCAAAGAATACCGTAGGTTTTGTACTCTTACCGCTTATTAATTTAAATCTAATAAAATTAACCAAAATGGGCTTTCCAGTGCCGCCCTTTTGATCAATTACTTGTAGCCCTAACATATTTCCTTTTAAATCTTTCTTTTTGTAAATGATTAAATCCTTTTCTATATTCAAACGTATTTTTCTCTCTTTCTATAAATATTTTCTCCATCTGCGCCGTTTCTTTTTTCTGTCACAAAAAATCACCGAACGATAGTAGTATATATTATATTATGTCCCATCGTTGTACGGTCTAGTGTCAAAACCGTTGATGAATCCGAACCCGCCTAGGTGGGCAGTACCAGCCAAAAACATCGCAGTTTTACATGGGTTTTATTTCTGCTGTGAAAACAAATAAGCATACAATATTGTAATAAAACCTTTTGCTTATTTCATATCTGATCCCATTATATTTGGAAAAAGTTCGTTTCAAGACATTTTTTCAAAACAATTAAACCAACCTGTCTTATCTCATTATATTGGTAAAAAAAATTTAAGCCTTTATTCTGAAATAAATATTTTCAAAATCAGAATACCCAAATCTATCGATTTTATATGGCTTTGATTGTAAAACGATAATGCATAAATTTTGGTCCTGGGCTCTCGTTGGGCGCTTGTTGGTATTTACGTCCATCCGCACATCTGTCAAACAAATACCGGAGAGACCTTAGCAACGGAAATGGACCAATGACAGATCAGTATTCGCCACAATTCGCTCGCTCAGCGAAGGGTAATTTTTGTGAATGAAAAGGCTGACCACAACGAGCTATAAGAAATTCCTTATGTAGTTCAGCGGTGCTTCCACACGAACTAAAGAATTGTTTGTGAATACGGGTGTTAGTCACAGACGGACGATGTTTCCTTTAATATATTACCTACAAAAAGAAATAAGATGCTTATAAGAAATGAGGTCATTCTATTTATTTTACAAATCAAGATGTCTTATACTAATTCGGACACCATAAAATATTGTTAGTTAACTACTTAGGTAACAATGAGACCTCACCACTTTTTGCGGTAGAAAAACTGCGTTGCGAGACTTGCATTTTTTACATGTTATGTTTTTGATGGAATATGGCTAGTTTATACTAGCCGTCCACGCAGTTTCACCTGCGTTTACGGTCACTGCTCCGCTCCTATTGGTCGTACCGTGATTTTATACCCTATAGCGTTCCTTGATTAATGGGCTATCCGACACTAAAATAAATTTTCAATTCGAACCAGTACTTTCTGACATTAGCGTATAAGTGAGTTTGTTTGTTACGCTTTCACGTCATAACTACTCAAAGCGATTATCATGAGAAATTTGCATACACGGTGTCAGGGGCACATAATAGGACATAGGGTACTTTTCATCCCGAAAAACAGTACTTATTGTTCCCGAGGGAGACCTGGATTGGTTGATAACATTTACATTCACGCGAGCGAAGAAGCGGGCATTAGCTACTATGCCTATATAAAATGTAGAAATACAACATAATAAAATGAAAAATACAGCTCCTTACGTCATGCAGTTCGTGTTACTAGTGAGTGCCCAGGGGCCGCCCACAGGTCGAAATTCGACCGTCATTCATTAAATTTTTGAGAACAATAAAGGTCCGTTGAAGGTAAGGAAAATACTGTTTCCAAATTTTTTATTGATAATACTAAAGATCGCAGATCGGTTGACAAGCAGAGGAAAAAAGGTACTAAACTGTTTTATCTTTATCTATTTATGTACCTTTGGTAGATTTAAATTGCTTTTAAACAAAAAATAAATAACGCAGTAGGAACAATGGTTTTGATAAAAAAAGCAGTGAAGCCGTTTACGAAGTACTTAATAAAGTTTCTATCATAGAAAATAATAGACAACCGAATAAATGACTTGTGGGAAAAATCTAAATTCTTTGACACAAGCATAAAAAATACAACAAAATGTTTTTATACCACTAAATTGGAAAACAAGGAGCCTGCCTGAAAGTCAGCGATTATGGTTCAAATAAACATGTACCTCAAATCTTAACACCTGTGGTATCTTATTTAGATTGATTGTTGATTACATTATCGATTACACTATTGCATTATCCACACCACACAACTCTTCAACTGTGCAGTATCAGATCAGAAAGCGTTTATTTTGAAATCAATTTAATCCATAACCATTCTAATTAAGGTATGTTTTAATAGAATAAAATTATTTGCCGTTTCGCAATAAACGACAATAATTTCCACGGCAAGAACTGTAGTTAGTGTAGTTACATTGATTTTAGAGCTATAAATAGGACGAGTTCAAAGTTAGATGTTGAACGATATATTGCATTGACTAGTTGCCAAGCGATGTGCAAATACAACAACAATTGCCTGACACACGTTTATTCCTAAGTTAAATAAATTCCTGTTAATAACGGTATTCATTATTAACAGGAACGGCGGCAATTTTCAATTGTCAAGTGCTCACTAGACATAATAAAATGTACTGATTTAAAAGGCGTTTTTTCTAGGAGTCGCTCGAGTACCGACGTAATGAAAAGTGGCACTCTGCACTGTGATCTCGAGACTTACAACCATGCATGCAAAAAACAAGAGAGGTCTGTTTTAACTAAAACTGTTGAGTTACATAAGTTTGAAGCTAGAACCAATGAATGCTGATTGAAATCAGTTCATTAATTAGGACGCTACAGAATTTGAAAGAGTTGTCAATTTAAAAAAGTATTTTCTGACGTCATTGGCTTCAGACGACTAACTATTATGAGTCGGCGCCAAACAACAAACTGATTAATTATCTAAATTTTATATGTAGGTACCTACGTAGAAATCGACATGGCTCTACGTAGGTAATTAATTATTTTATTATTTGACGGCGACTCTAAATTAGTAAAAGAAACCTCAACGGTTTACAGCAGCTATCTTGTGTTTCTTCTTGTAATTAATCTTAATGAGACCTTTAAACCTAATAAAAGATTGTTGAAGATGTGCTCTTTAAATATTTATAACAAATGAATGAATATATAAAGTAGGTAATTATATTATTTATTTAAATTAGGAAAACCAACAGCTACTAAAATAACAGTGGACACTGGGCAGTTTCATATCCAACATTAAGCCAATTACAGGTTTTCACGAATTGCAGCATTTTATATTAACAGAGCTTTTGGAACACTAACTAAAACAAAACTATACCTACAGACCTATACAAACGCGATAAGCAATACAGAAGATAGGAAAAGAAAAATACATGTCTACCAGTTTGAAAAAAAAACAGAGATTCATTAGCCTCCTGACAGTGTTGCTATAGTGTTCACTGTGTATGGATCGAACAAAGTGTATTATACATAAGTTAACTAAGTAAGTTAGGTAAGTAAGAATTTTAAATAAGTAAATATTAAATATAATTATATTTTAACCACAAAAAACTTAAAAATAAAAATTGATATTATAGGTATGTTTTCGTTCGCAAGTTGTTTTCGAGAACGCAACTTAGTTCTTTTATAAAAGATACTCGCACATGCGCAGTATTCGCACACTATCGCTGAGTGTTTACAGTCATAAAACGGAAAATACATCCAGACTTGAAATTGGATGGAGCAAAGGGGCGGGATTGAGTCGATGGCTCATTTTTGCAAATCCAGTTAGGTAGTTTATGGATATGATAAACCCTTTGATGGTGGAGATTGTTGATGATGTTTCATTTAACCACGAGGCGGACCCGTGCTGCTCAGTAGTACTTATTAAGTTTAATTGGAATGTTCGCACCTCTTCCCTCCAACTCAACCAATTAAAGTGGTCAAAATCTCAAATGAAAGCTTGTTACAGCGAGTGTTCTTAGACCGAAACGAACCACGTACCTCAATTAGAACTAGATATATAAAGAAAGAAAGCGATGAAAACATAAGAAATGTACAAGACGAAATCGCGTTTGAGTATAGGTTGGGGATAGGATGAAAGTTGGGTGATTTCCAATGCTTGATGACAAATCTGTGCATCTATCTAGCTTTCGTTTAAAAAAAAAACAGGAAATCGTTTGGATAGAACGACCGGACGTCGTTCTATCCAAACGATTTCCTGTTTTTTTCTGGACTCAGAATACTTTTCATGGACGGAATCGGAACAGTTTTATATAGATTGTTTACTTTACTGAATAGTTTAAAAATTTTTAACAGTGTCATCTTAGTGTATTCTTTGTTTACACAAAGATATTATTAGAATATGTATAATGCTAATGAGGCATGATGACTAATTCAACAAAGTTAAATGCAACTTACTGTTTTTATATATATTTTAGCACCAATTCCTGCACGTAGGTACACAACAACTGAAGTTCACTAATGTCAAAGAACAATAGACGCAAATAATTTGCGTCGTCGTTTAGAATAATAAATATTTAGAATATTGTAAAATAACACTATTTAAAACTAAGCTCGCTTCTTCTGAATGTAGTAGCTACAACAACTCCAAATAGACAAGAAATAGGCCAGCCTTAGAAATAATATGTTGTTTACTTATTAATCGAGTACTAGAGATGTTCTTCAAGTTAAAAAACATCGAAGTTTTTTGAGAATGGAATATTAATTTATTAATTCACATTTTTAAAAACTGCAGGAACTGATCAGTCATGATTACTCATGAATCAGTTTTGACTTCTTTATTATAAGTAATTGAATATTGTCCGGTCTGATAGTTAATATAAGTTTTAGTAATCTTAGAATGCCCTTCAATTGCTTAAGTATTGTATGATAGAATGAAGTCATTTAAAACCTAGATACACGAAGGTGAAGGCGCTCCGCACAGTGTACATGTATGTGTGAGATCCTTGTTAACATTGAGTGATTATATTTAACGAACGCTATTTCTCATTTTATTTGTAAGGAAAAATAATTTTGCCCAGCTACTTTCGAACTTACGATGTAAGGATATTTTAAAATCGATCCCATTAGTTTTGCAAACATATTATATATGTAGCATTGTACTTCGTTGATGTTGAACTTTTAAAAATTAAAATTAAATTAATTAAATCTTCTGAGTCTGAGCGAGTCGTTTACAGTAGGAACAGGGAACGGCCAAACTATCCAGAACTTGTGAGGATGTATGGATGTTTGTTGCTCGTTCACGCAAAAACTACAGAACCGATTGCGATGAAACTTGGTATGTACGAGTAGATAGCTGAAGACCTGTGGTAACACATAGACTTTTTATCCCGATATTTCCCCGGTTCAGGACATACGCGGGTGGAACTGCGGGGCGAACCTAGTGTAACATATTTTTTTAGGTTAAAGTATAGTACTCGATACTATATGTATTATGGTCCTGGTCAGACTTTCCGGCCAATTCGAATTACAGGTATGCGACTGTGACCTACTCGCGCTATTGCTTTACATTAGCCAGTTCATTCGTATTAAGCAATATCAAAAGATATTTTTCCGTTGCCTTTCTTTTTATCCACATTCCATTTCAATATAGCCCCAATTTTTCCCTCTTTTATTCTCAAAGTGCCCGGTTGAAGGCAATAGGCTTGCCTCCTATTAAATGAGTGGGACCAAATTATTTGGCAAAATGCCAAAATGCTCTGCCTAACCCTTCAGGAATACTGGCGGGCTGTACTTATTTTAATAAAAAAAAATATTTTCAAACCCCGACACAAAAAGGTTCCTCCTTTAACGTGTGTATCTGTGTGATTCTCTGTCGCATCATAGCTCCTAAACAGATGGAATAATTTTGATTTAATTTTTTTTATGTTTGAAAGGTGACTTGATAGAGTGTTCTTAGCTATAATTCAAGAAAATTAGCTGTTCGTAGATCATCAGCTCTTTTCTAATAGTTGAAGAGATTTTTGTCGGGGTAATTTATAATAATTTTATATTTACTTCCCGCCTACAGGACAGAGTCACTTGTAGAGTCTGATAAAAAGTATAAATAACATCATTACTGGCGTGATTTCTTTTATATGAGACTAGGTAATAGAATAGATAATTCTTGTGTGTGAGTGTAACATTTAGGTAGATTTCGAAGAAAAGTCTATCTATTGGTTTTGTACCAGGAGGTCTAGTTCATAACTAGACCTAGACCCCAAAACAACCGCCAGTTAAAAAAAACAGGCCGCAGCAGGCCCGCAGATGTTGATTTCGTGTTTTTTGATTTTTTTTGAAAATCTGCCCCCCAGCCCTTTGAGGGAATATTCCCCATTCTATAACTTAACTTTCATTTTTGCCCTGTTGATTTGTCGTCCAAGTTTGAAAGCAATCGGTGCATAATTGCGACCTCTATCGTGCCAGTAAAATTGTGTTTATGAAGTAACACAAGTTTAAGATAATTTCTTTTGCGTGTAAAGTTATTAAATTTCGATGAAATATTCCAATTAGAACTTTTTACGAAATAATTATATTTTAACAAACTTATGTGACCAACTTCGAAGTGGGGTATCGTGTATCGCATAAAAAAGAATGATTGAAATCGGACTATTCTGTGAAAAGTTACGCGTCATACAGGTCTCACACAAAAATATATAGGTACATATATACAGGTACGGTATGTCTCCTCCGTTTTCTTCGTCGGTTAAAAATATAAAGTTGAATGTACTTCATGAGTTCAATGTACTTATTTATTATAACACAATACAGTAAGCGCCATCAGAACACGAATGCCTATTATTTTTAAGAGGTAAAGTATAACAAACAACAGTTTAAAATAAATAGGCTGAGGAAATACAGAACATCTCAGATATAATTATACAGCTAATATGGGCTAAGCAGCGATGGCCACCCTATATCGTTTACGAATATGTTGCTTTTGAAAATATCTTTACAAAAAAAAAAGAAACAATAACAACTTGGGCGACCAACCGTGAAATCGATCCCAGGACCCAACGATCGCAGGTAAGTTTATACTACGGGACCAACAAGGCATTTTTACTTTTTATTATTGTGGTACATATATATTATTTCTCGTGTGGATTTTGACATGCTATACATTATTTAGTGCACCTATTCCTGCTGACCTGTCTCATATAATTCCCGTGCAAAATTTCCTATTACTATAGTCTATTGATGAATATCAATGATCTTTATCTATATGGTACTACCTACCTACTAATACATATTATAAACGTGAAAGTTTGTGAGGATGTATGGATGGATATTTGTTACTCTTTCACGCAAAAACCACTGAACCGATTGCGATGAAACTTGGTATGTAGATAGCTGGAGACTTGGACTAACATTTAGGCTACTTTTTATCAAGATATTTCCACGGGATCGGGACTTACGCGGGTGAAACCGCGGGACGCTGCTAGTAATACAATAATTATTCGATACTAGCTTTTGAACACGGCTATTAGGTTAGGTTTACACGGGCAAATTTCGTTTAATTTTATGATGATCTCAGAAGTAATTAAGGTGTGAAAGCTAACAAACAAACTCACGTGCGCTTTTATAATATTAGTTATTAGGATTGTGATGAATGCATCAATGAAGAAGCATGAGTACCCCTTTTTTTTTTCCTGTGGAAACCTCCACGGGTCATCACCTCACCTGAGCTAATGGTGAAGTGGTATGTCGGAATCGAACCGTCTAAAACCACACGGTGTTCCGTCACAAGTGGGTCTATTGCAGGGGACCCGGGAATACCCTAAGAAGGAAGCCTCCGGGAACCCCTGCAGACCTTGGCAGCCTCTTGGTCAGTAGGCGGCCACACCATAGAGTACGGGGGCCTTGCCCGCCTTCGGTTTAGAGAGGCGCACGCGGAACACGTCGCGCCACCTTCTCAGGCCTGCTTCTGCTAGGATAACGGACAGCCTTACCCGTTACCCCCAGGCCAGCGCTCATGGAGGCCGGAGGTCGTTGTGCACGCTCCGGCGCCTGGTGCGTCTTCTGCGGGACGGGAGAGTACTCGTCCTCTCCCGTACCCATTCCGCCGCCTCTTTAGCCAACATCACCTTTTGGGCCAGGAACCCTCGCGGGTGTCCCCAGGACAACCTACCAAAGCTTCATCACAATCTCATCAATAGTTTCAGAACGCTTAGAGGACAACCATACAAACATTGATTTTTATTTGTATAGATCTAAGATCTATATCCTACGAGTATGTGAGGAGAATTCTGTGCACACATTTTTAAGCAAACGTGCTCAGACAGGAATGTGAAATTTTGAATAATTAAAGTTTATATAAAGAAGACACTTCTTCTAAAGCAACAGCAAGAGGGAGCAAGCTCAATTTTTTTTTTTTATGGTTTAGGGGGCAAACGAGCAGACGGGTCACCTGATGGTAAATGACTACCGCCGCCCATGGGCACCTGTAACTCAAGAGTCACAAGTGCGTTGCCGCTCTTTAAGGTGGGAATATGGAAAGAGGGGGAGGGGGGAACCGCGGGAAGGCGGGAAAGGGGGATTAGAGGGGTGAGAGGGGTAGGACGGAAATAGGGGAGAGGGAAGGCTTAAGGCCTCCCGGTAACCTCATTCACGCGGCGAAAAGCAATGCAAGCATTGTTTCACTGCCGGTTTTCTGTGAGGCCGTGGTATCAAGCGGAGTCGAACCATAAGTGATATAAACAATACATGAACAGTATGTGATATAAAGTTTACAATTTTGCAAAAACGGATACATAAAGCAAAAGTTATAGGGCTCCAGTATATATTTTGAAAGTCTTGAAGCTGATGAAAAAAAAAACAAAACATTTAAAACTTAATGAAATCAAAATTCGAAACTGTGTTTGCATGAAATAAAAGGTTATTAATTAAAGCCTATTGTAACACCCTGTCTCACAGCCTGCATCTTTACCATCATGATTCTAAGATAAAATAGATAAAATTTGCTTATGTCACTATGACTATGACAGATAGGCAGAAACAAAAATTTATAAAAAAAAATGCATCTCCATTGCTGCATCAAAAAAGGAAAAACTAACAAACACACATTTAAATGTACAATATTTGTTATTTCGTTATTTTTTTAAATAAGTATTTGTTCCTCTTTGTACAGTAAATGTATATAGTTATAAATGCTTATTTGAAATGTCAATTGAAATTCAATATATCTTGATTTCATAAAATTGCTCAACAATTATTCAAAATCGTCCAATTAAAAATTATAGATCAGCTCAGTTACCAAACAAAAGTTTACTTTGTTGTAAAAAAAAATTATAATGAATAATACCTAAGCCAATATAAAGCTTACCTATTTACAAGAGGTTGAGACTTGTGAGAAGAACGTTAAATAATTTCTTATTTTGTATCTCTCTACAGAACAAGAAGAAAGTAATAGAAGAGTATTATTTGAGTATTATTTATAAAGCGTTACTGTTAAAGGCCCTACCATTCTATATGATACTTAAAAGCAGTTTGATTTGTCAACACATGATTGATATTTCTAGTTTACATGTTTTTGTTATGGCAGATTGACTTAGTGTTAGGCAGGCTGTATACTTCTGTGCAATATTGAATTTAATGACAGTGTAATGGAACAAAATTATAACGCACAACTGCATTGTTTATTTAGTTAAAAAACTTTATCTGAGCCTTTATATATAGTCACTTTACTTCATAGTACTGACACTCATAAAATAGGCTTTGTGATATTTTTATCTATCTACAGACCAGCAATACTTACAAAGTTGACATTTTTATATTTTTATATAAGTAATTAACGAAACAACTCTTGTCACTCAAGGAATTCTGACCTTTATAAATGTTACACTGTGTCACTTTTGACCTTTTTAAGTATGTATTACATTTAAATGAATAAACCTACTATTATTTTAATTAGCTCCAATCCAAGCTACTTAAAGGAATGCCTAATAATACAGAATATATAATATCTTGCGGCAATGTTTGTAACGATTGTAGTAAAACTTACTGTAGTGAGCTTTTTCGACGAGTGGTTCCACATTGTAGACACGCAAGCCGGATTTGAGGCAGCAAGTGAAGCAGCCTACAACAAAATATTTATAATAATATATGTGCATAAATGCATCATAATAGTTGCATGATCATAAATTCTATCATAAGTATCATAACAAAGGATTTTTGTGAGGAATGTGAAGAAAAAATATATTGTAATATTGTTTTTGTATACTTGGTGAATATGTGTATAAATTTGTTCATGCCACACTGAGTGTTTAATTAAAAATATGTAAATTAGTTTATACTGAGGTGCGAGGTGTTTACAATTACCTTGCCATTTACAATAAACAATCAATTATTAAAACCTTTGAATACTAAACAAACAACAGCTGTTAAGGAAAGAAAATAACGATGCGGATTAAAATATTGTAACGTAGGTTTAAAAGTAAAATATTGCGTTCTACATTTCGAATACAAGGCAAGAGTGAGCTGCAAACAAAACCAACGCCCAAACAATAGCACGCGTACTTCGGCAGAATGAAAACTGCGCGTGGGCGCGCTACTAAAAATATAAACAACACGTGGAGCGCTACGGAGTACGAATCGCGTGGCGACGTGCACCAGCGACGACAGCAATACGCGGCCCGTCAACAACATACAACGCACGGCGCTGTGTGCCATACCACACCACAATAACCACACTATAATATGTTTAACCAAATATTTTTTAGTCTGCCTGAGAACAAAGAACTCAGGTTGACGAACTAGGAAGTAACACAAACCTTGATCCTGGTTAAACCCCAGGCTCGTAATGCCGCTGCTCCTCCGGCGCGCCATGTCTCTTCCACCGCGAATTTATCATAAACATTGAGTTGATTTTGTATCAGTTATCTCAGTGGACATTTTCACACCAATAATTTTAATACGCACATTTATTATTACATGTTCCCTGTGTGTGATACACAGCTGATTTGATGACGGATGACATGAAAACAACGATGTTGACAGCTGCAAAAAAAATATTTGACAGACTAATTTGTTGCCATTTTCTTACAAAACCTACCATTTTAATATTTTTGATTTATTTCGTACATTATAAGATAATTGTATTATTTATTGTTTGTATATACTGAAATGTAACAAAATTATAATATTGAAGATTTCTACTTTATAAAATTCAAACTATTAGGCAAGCATTTAATTTTAACTTAAAAAATTGGTCTAGCAGTAGGTATTATTATTAAAAACAAAAAAAATATTCGTTAGAGGATAAAATTCCTCTCTATATATACTACTAAATCTTTAAAATAATAAACATTACTTTATTTGTAGTAATATAAATTTAGGGAGCGAAGTAAATAGAAAAAAAAATTACCTATTTACAAAAGATATTTACGTAGTTATAAAATTTTTTTGCTCCGTGGCTCCTCCAGAGATTGCTCACGCTTTTCCTTTGAAAATGTGTTAAGTGTGTGTAACGTTTTATGCATTATTTATATTCAGTGTATGATTGAATATACAATGTTTTAAAAAGGATGTCTTTCTTATGATGATGTGGGTTCGATTCCACCCAGGACAAATGATTGTGTGATAAGCATGATAATTTGTTCTGTATCTGGGTGTAATTTATCTATAATATGTATGTATTTAGAAATATATAAGTATGTTTATCAGCAGTCTGGTTACCATGGTACCGGCTTTACCTAGTTTGAGATGTGTGGAGTTATTATATTATTATTACACAACATGTAAAACTGTTAACACTTTTTCTAAAATATACTTAAGAATTTCTAAATATACAGCTGTATATTGTACCATATATATCTAACCAACTAATATAGGTGTAGGTTTTGATTTTTGATTGGACTAGGGTCTAGGAAACAGGACAAGACACTGGCAGCTTTCTCTCTCGTTGCATGAATCGCAAGTTTTGCCCACTGGTGTGCTCTAATCTAATTTCTCTTTAATTGAAAAAGAATATATACTAGGCCAGTCGAGTGGTCTTCTTCCTACTTTCAATGGGGTTGCTATCTCTAATCTATCCGAATCTTCTACAGTGGTGTGGCAATTTCATAACATGGCAGTCCCTTAACGTTAATTAGTCAAACGGGCTAGAACTTCTAAAATAAAATCCGTTTAACGTATTTCCCAGCACGAAAAGTGAAAAGTGCTAGAGTCAGAACGGTATAGCTTACAGTGCCTATAAAAATAAGTCTGCAATACACAAGGCAATCGAAACGCAAGCGCCTTCATGCGCATTCTCTTAACATCAAGTGAATAGTTGAGGCGCAACCAGTCCAATACCATAAACACTATAAACAGGGAAAAAAGAATCTAGCAATAAAACACAGACAGTAATTACACTAATGAATTTCAAAAATATAAATTAAATGCAGCAAAAATTAGTACAGCTAAAATACAGCATTTATAATTGTTTATTATTGATTGTTGTTAAAGTGTATTTTCGAATTTGTGAAATTTTTATGTATGCCAAAAAACTATTCGTTTATTTATTTACCACATACAATTTTCATAGTAATTCATTGAAAAATAGTTAGCAATGTATTCAAGTATGTGTCGGAAAGGAAGTATAAAGGATTGGACTATATTTCTTAATTAGATTGATTTATTGGCTATTGGTTTCAAGACTTTCATTGTGAATTAAACCCAATTGAAATGATTTGGGGTACAGTAGAAAAAAAAAACAAAAGAATGTTGGTCTCCATCTCGATAATGTTAGTAATATTACCTTCCTAAAACTTTTACAAGATCGTTTTGAGGCAAACATTAAACACTTTATTAAAGAAAAATAAATATGACTATATAATGTTTTTTAATTATTGAATGTTATTCTTATTTTGTGTTTTTGTGATATCTTAAGTGCGTATCTGTTTATTTTTGTGTCTTATTTGGCACTTCACCATTGCTCCTAAACGTTTGTCAATTCACATGGGTATAACCATACTTAATGTTGCCATAAAACCGCAATGATTTGAGGCATCTCTCTAGTCTACACTAGGTTTTTTATTTTCCTGGTTAGACTATAAATACATAATTGGTCATTTGATCTTTTAAATTTTTGTAGCTCTATGTAATCATCAATACAAATAAATAAAATTTAAGTGTCTGAATGGGTGGACCGATTTTCACGGGACTTTCACTGGCAGATAGCTGGTATTATAAGGAATAACTTAGGATACTTATATTTTGGAAAAATAATTAGATTAAAGAGAAAAAAGATTAGATAGATTAAAAAAAATGTGTGTGTGTACCAGAGTACACAGGTAAGAAGTGAAACTTCTTTACGACATATCATTTTTCTATTATTTGCAACTTCACGAAAATGGGGTAGATAAGGCTTAAGCCTTAAGAAATTATAAAACGAAATATATAATCACTCTCACTTTTCTTGTAAATTCACTTAAATTTGAATAAGTCTTTTTATTTTATCACTTTCAAATTAATATATTGTTATTCTTATTTCAAACCAAACTTCAAAACTAATATATTGTTGTTATTATTATAATATATTACATTATATTGTTTACGTCACTATACTAAACTTTGATAAAAAAGCAACATGGCGCGTAACCGAAAAACGTGACGATTGCTACAAAATTTCTCCCATACGTCGATAAAGAAGTTTCACTTCAAAAATATATAAATATGTATACGTGAGCGAAGCCGGGCGGGAACTGCTAGTGAGATATATAGCCTTACTCTTCCCGTCTTTAAATGAAAAATACAAAATAATCCTAATTCGAAAATACAAGGACCCACCCAAAATGAAGTATGAGAAAGTTTGAAATTATCATGGAAAAGGTTTAGTCATTGTAATATTTATCTGCACTTTTGTCTATTTACATGCATCTATCCTTAGGTTAGAAAATTTTACGCAAGAACCAATAACTAGTTTAGGTACCCAATAACGTAGTGTTTGTATACTCTTTGGTGCCCAATTTAAACATGATTGGATGAACAATGTGAAAGATAAAAAAAAATCATGTAAAAAAGTTAGGGGAAGATATTGGCCACTTAAAAGTGACGTAGTCTGAGGCCTTTTATTATATAATTATTTTAGGTAGGTATCCGTTGATTATACCATTATGTTGGTATTAATGGCTGGCTAACAAAATAAAAAAAATACAAAATTTCAAAATGTTTTTATCTTCCCTCATTGAAGAAATTTTCATACAAATCAAATTTTTGGCTTCAAAAGCAGTTTTAAATTATGTAGGGTGTCAATTAGCTAATGTAGTGATACTAAATCTAAAAAATATTAATATTTTAGGCTAAAGTGAGTTGAATATACACAGCACATTGTGAGCGTGACATAATATTGACGCATAAAATCAAAAAAAAATCATAGTTGCCGTCGTATTTTCTGTGGTATTTTCAGACTTATTTCAACGAAGATGGATTTTCAAACAACCGTGTCTAGTGATTATCAATGGCCGTTTGCAAAACCAATAGTTGGAAAGTAAGGACATTTCTATATTGTTTGTTTTTTTCTCTGGGCCTGATAACCGTTTGTCGGCAACAAGTCGCTTGAAAGTAAGTAGAAGTCGTGAAAAAACGTAATTTGACAAAATGCGAGGTAACGACTGAAAGAAAAGACTGTGTGAAGAAAAGGGTCCTCCATTCTTGCCATGCTCTCTCATCTTTTCTGCAATACTTCACAAATATGACATATACTCTTAACCTGCCTTGATTGATCGTTGTCTGAATTTTGCTGAAAACTATGGCAATATGAAAAGGAAACTTGTCATTTAGTAATCTACTTTAATTCCAGCATGTGATTATTAGGGGTTTTCTATCTTATCAGTAATAAAATAAAATTTATAGATTTAGCATAAAGCGGCATTCTAATAGTTTAAGACCTGAATAGCATGTAGGTAGCTCCATTTTCTCTTCTCATACATACATGCATCATACACATAAGATATAAACTAAGACTTGACTGTTTAGAATAGTTTTCTCTGACCATTAGACCATGCGAGCCACCCCTCCCAGACCCAGCCCCCTCCTTCCGCCCGGCACCAGTAGCACCGTACTGCCACTGCGATGCCCACTCATACGAGCCACGCGTGGAGCAGTACAAACAATTGCTGGACAAGGAACAAAAGTTGTGTCAGGATTATGCGCAACTTAGCAAACAGGTGAAACAACACTTTAATATTCTTTTTTTTTTGTAAGAACCTCTTCGGTTGGACGATCTGCAGCAGTACTGGTACCCTAAGGTCCTCGTTAGATCGTCTTTTTCATTACACAACTCTGTTATGGCCATAATTCTGTCAGAACTCTGAGATTGTTGTGTCATGGCCAGTGGTCGGCATAGGTAGTGCAATTAAGGATGAATGACCTCAAAAATTATATTAACATGGATATACCCCGAGATTCCTGCATTTTAAAATTTGAGTCAATTTGAGTTCGAGTTCACTTAGTTAGACTTCCCTCTGAACTTAACTCTTGTTTTTTCTATTATATGTACAGTACCTAAACTTATACTGAAGCGGTTTTAATGCTCATCTTTGTGAACTGTTTTAAACTGTACACCGTGTACGTAAATTAATATAATAAAAAGAGTGTTGAGGGTTTAGCGGTTTAGAGCGATTTAGATTTATGTAGGGGTTAGCGATATACCAATAAATCAAAATATTTATCAACATTTATTTAACAAAAAGTACAATTTGTCAACATATAAAGTATCTTAAATTTAACACAAATTAAATAAAACTAATTAATATATTATTCAAAATCACTACATAATATAAAACAAAGTCCTCCACCGCGTTTGTCTGTATGTTCGCGATAAACTGAAAAACTACTGAACGGATTTTCATGCGGTTTTCACATAGACAGAGTGATTCATGAGAAAGGTTTAGGTGTATAATTTGTACCCATGCGAAGCCGGGCGGGTGCTAGTATAATACAAAAGCGATGAGATATACGTTTATTTTATGAGAACATAATTACTATTTAAGGAGGTAAATTTAATCTATCTCATTTTCAGAATCACATATTTCCTAATTTTTTTAATTAAAATAAATAACTTAATTTTTTCAATATTTTCTACCTTCAACGAATTTCTTTTTACATTCAGAATCCACTTATAAATAGAAAAGGAACGTTCGACTTCTACTGAAGTCAGCTTATCGGGTTCCGGTTTCATAAAAACCACACACAGATTTTATTTAAATAATCGAAAGATTTTATTATTTTAAATCCAAGAGTAGAACTGCCGATTTGATTATTTATTAGGTTTTTTTTAAGTTATATAATGATTCTATAACATATTATTAGGTGTGTTTGAAACGAATAAATAATAATATGATGGTAACAAAGTAGAGAATTGAGGAGTGCGAAATGAACGTATTATACACATATTTACCTAATAGGTACAATGTATCAATAAACAATGGCACAAAATTGCTAAAGCGCCCCGCAAATCGGTACGTTAAATTTGTGTACCTATAGATATTTAAATCCCTGCCGACTATGTATTTTAAAATGACAATAAAGGGCGTCGGCATGTTTGATATATACCTTAAGGTTTTTAATCCCTTTGCGACGATTTTTATGAACGAAAACAAACTGCGTCGGCATGTTTTACTTAAATGTATTTTATGTCTGTAATTTTCCACAAACGATTGATCTGTTTTCGGTTGTTATGGTGACAATTAACAATTAATCCACTGTTAATCTTTAACTGTCTTTAGGATTGCCCAACACTGGTGCTATTTAACGCATTAAGATTTTTAGCTTTTTAATCTGAATATTTAAAAATCCCTTGTGATGTGTGATGTAACTGATGTACTGACGTTAGTTCACGCTAATCTCCGAAACTACTCAACAGATTTAATGAAATTTTGTAAATTTCTATTGCTTAGGTACCCCAACTAGAGCGATGTTTTTTATCCCGGCCAGGAATAGTTTTTTTGCAAAATACACGCCAGTGGAGCCGCGGGAATAAGCTAGTATTAGTTTCGATTTACACGATTATGATCCGCTGTAAACAATATTTAGTGTAAGGAATGTTAATATCGCGAAACATTAAAAACGGTGTTTGTATACGAGTAGAAAAGAGTCGTAACGCTATGCGGTTAGTTTTTATGAAACTGGTATTCTATTAATAAAAACTAGGTATATATAATTAAAAAACTAGACACTTTTAGGGTGCGGATTTCTGAATTATATATTGGTAATATTTGATCGAAGTTGAATCTTTAGAATCCCGGGATTTTAAGATGAGAAGGTATGTCCAGGTTATGCCACGATTGACGAATCCCACCAAATGGTACTACCTGCGCCGACCACTGGTCATGGCGGAATCTGACTTCGCCAGAGCGTGTGCTATGAGAGATATGCTGTGGAAACTACAAAAATTCTTATGTGACTGCACTAGTGGTTTAGAAATAAAATAAAATTAGAGATTTCATGAGTTTAGTTAGCAAGACTTAGGCTGACTAGTTATTTTAGACGCATGTCTTCTTATATCGCACCTGATTCGACTACACGTTCGCACTAATCCGAGTGTGTAATAGAGCATGTAAAACAGACGTGAAAGAAAGATAGACAGCGGAAACACATCATATTATTATCAACACCGCACATAATGTAAAAAAAAAGTATGGCGCTTGTTAATTCACTTCTAGTGCAGCATATTTGTATCCGTTTATACATAAATAATCGAGAGCGATTACATTGGAGACATTGCTTCTTAGTGGTCAACGCTGCATTAATGCATATAAACAGAAAAAAATTGTATATTATGAAAAAGTTACTGGTCTGACAGCTTTTTTCATAGCCTTTTTCAGCTTTTTATTGCATAAATAAAGCTGAAAAAGCTGTGAGCGCCGAGTTGTGGTCGCTGGTTTACAATTCGAAGCAAAATGTCAGTATGCCATGCCCATGAAGTCAAATGCGGTTTGTAGTAGCATACGCACTAACTAGCGGATCCCTTAACATCTTTAATCAGTCTATAGATGTTTAACTGCGTATTATATTGTTGCAGATGGTGGATGTAACTAATGACATTCTTGATCATCCCTGCGATGACCTTGATAGTAAAATGATAACCATGTACCAATCCACTTTCAAGAAGAGATGTGAGTTTCAACTTCAGTATATAAATATAACAATAAGTATATTTATTGTGCCATCGACGACGATTTGTAAGTTTCCTTGCATCCTCCATTCCTCCTGCATCGTGTATCGTAATCGAAATAAAATTTTCAAGCCCTATGGACTTTTGAACTCCTATTGATCAAACTACGCGATAGACCCTAATTTCCTTCTGAAATACGTAATGCAAATTTATGAAAGTAAATAACAAAATCCATAAAAATCTGTTACAGCTTTCCCAGTGTCTGACTACCGCAAGATAATAGCCGCTTCACAGTCCACCGCGCCTGTGCCAGTAGAAAGTAATCGTCTAGGCATCTTACGTTGTTACAAAGATCCAACACACTTCTCTGAACCGCCACCCAAGGCTCGGCCAACCATCAATCCTCCGGGAACGGTGAACACTGGAGTAATGCCGACCTCAATAAAAACATATATGAGTTCGTACCCAGGAAGGACAGAGTACATGGATGCTTACAGTGCCTCTGGCAAAGCTTTCCTGAACTCCATGCAAAGATTTAAAGAACCGATGCCTTCAACACGGAGAAGGGCGGACGATACCTGCATTTGATTGAATAGTGCAAGCATTTTTGTTTGGATAGTAATACGTATCTGTTTATGTACAAAAGGATTAATAAATAAGGGAAGATAAATATCGTATTATTTTTGTAGAATAGAGATGTAACGTGATATACGTTGTATATTGATGTATTAAATATCATGGGGATGTCTTTTCTAGGTAACATCCAGAGGCCTTTTCAATAAGATCCCGTGACGGAACGCCGTTTAGTGTTAGTCGGCTCGAGTCCAAAATACCACCCGCTGCGATAAGTAATGACCTGTGGTGTACACATTACAGAAAAGCATATCCACTCATGTGAAAATCACTAACTGCGTTATCAGTTTCATGCAAAAAGAGACGGGCTTATTGTCGTCTACCGTCTACTTTTATAGATTCTGTACTGCTACTGAAAAATTACAAACATAAAACGCGAAACATATTAATTGACAACTTAAAAAGTAAAAAATAGTAACGCGCCTTCCCATCGGTGTGACATTGATTAGGTTTAATTATATACCTAACTAAATACCGTCTCTACGTAGGGCTGTTGCATATCAATACATATTATAAAACAAAGTCCCCCGCCACGTCTGTGTCTGTCTGTCTGTTCGCTATAAACTAAAAACATACTGAACGGATTTTCATCCAGTTTTCACTAATAGACAGTGATTCGTGAGGAAGGTTTAGGTGTATAATTTGTTTATAGTTTAGAATAATACGTTACATTGTCCTCACATTTAATTTGCGCATATAAGCAATGTACGTAACAAGAGAGTTGTAAAAAAGATGTTGAAAAAGAGTGTCCTTGGAGTTTCTTGCCTGTTCTTCTCCACTGGATCTACGTATTGGAACAGGCAACTAGCTTCACGACTGACTTAGTCTGACTGACTACTACTCCTGACAATTCAAAAATACCTATAATGGGTTTAATTTAAATAAATGATTTTGATATGATTTGATTTGTACCCGTGCGAAGCCGGGGCGGGTTGCTAGTAAAATTATACTTTCATCCTATTAATTCGAAATCTTAATAAGTAGAAAGTATTATTCAAGGATCAAAACTAGAGCCACAAGTTACAACAATACGAATATTGAGACTAGTTCATGTTTGATAGCTTATCGTCAGCAATAAATAGTTCCGGCGTGCTATACAAAGAACAGAGGGACAAACTCACGCACTGATGTTTGTTTACGCTTTAAACAGAGCACATTAGACCTATTGTGATGAGAGCAACTTCGTTGTTCACAGATATTGTCTATTTTGTTTAACAAAAACATTGTGTGGAATTAGTGCATCAGTTTCCGCATTACAAGATTAGGTCATAATTTTTGAACAAAAGGCGTTTGGGTGTTTTTGTGCCATGCGTTGCTTAATTGCAACCCTTAATTTTTGAGATCCTAATTCCTTCTCTCCTTTAACAGGCTGTTTGTTTATGTTAACTGCTTTGTCTTCGTTGTATTAAAGAAGGAAGTCAATTAATTATGTTTCCGATGCCTTCAATTTACTTCCATATTGAATTCGTCGGGTTCAAGCAAAGATTAATTTTGCCCGACAATGTCAGAGTGTTGTTGCAATGCTCCGTGGTTTTGTTTGCCACTGTTGTTGATCTTGGTCTTTACAGAAGTCATAGCAGTGCGAGTGTTGTGGAAATTAGTTTTATTTAGAAAAAAAAAACATAATGACGACTTGTTTCAGACGTATATGAGGTACAACGCAATACCAATAACGTCATTAGAATGGATGGAAAAAATGTCAAAATTGATGGCAATGGTGTTTGTAAATTAGGCAATATTTTATGGCAACAGGAAAAGCGTATTTGCTAATTTGTGTTAACAATAGAACAATTTATTCTATATTGAAATACATTTACAACATTTAAGGATATATCGACAGAACAATGTCTATTGAGTTAGATAGGTATAGGATAGGTAGTATTAATATATACATATTGTACATACATCCATATATCCAGTAGGAAGTCCATAATTATTATTAATAAAAATGTAAGTAAAAGTGAGCAAATTTAACTATAGTCGAAGGAACCTGCAGGAGCTTCGACCAATCAATTTGAATTGACTTTTCAAAGGAATCGAAGGACGTTGAGTCGTTTGTTAAGAATACTGGGTATGAAATACCACCCTGTGGCACACTTTACGCGTAATACACTTTAGAGAAAAGGTTTCTTCAATTGGAACACGTTAACGGTGGCCACAAATTAAGTAACTATTAAAGCAATTGACCATAATTGAAGTTGGACATGTTAAGTGAGCAGAGTATGGCTAGTAGAAATTTGAAATTCAAAACGTCAAGTGCATTGCCGAAGTCGATAAAAAATCATGAGATAGCTGTTGCCCATACCTGATTGAAAATAATTTAAAAGGTTGTAAAATGTAATACACGTCTTGTTATTAAATCCGAACCCATTTAATTTAGATATAATGTGTTGCTGGCTTGTTATTGATAAAGCATTTCCATTTCTTCCGCAACAGTTAATTAATTAACTAACCGTTAGCATTCGTGTGTAAACATTTTCTACGGTATTATATACTTTTAATGATACCAACGTGACATTCATTTAATATTTAATAATATATGTATTTCGTTTAAAATTTCCTTGGTAGCACTTAATAGAAAACTAGAGTACCGAATATCGTAGCGTGTGACGTAAATCACTACTTCTAATTCTGTCTCATGTGGTTTTTATGTGTTGTCGGGCAAGAAATATTTAATTATTTGAAGTTTTGATTGAGAGCCATGCTTCGACACGTATGGGCCGGCTCGACTCCGCTCGATACCACGGCCTCCCAGAAAACCGGCGAAACAATGTTTGCATTGCTTTTCGCCGCGTGAATGAAGATACCGGAGGCCCTAACCCTTCCCTTTCCCCTATTCCCGTCCTTTCCTCCCCTGCAATCCCCCTCTCCCCTATTCCCACTCTCCGCCCCCTCCCCCTCTTCCCCTACTCCTTAAACGGCGGCAACGGACTTGTGACTCTTGAGTTACAGGTGCCCATGGGCGTCGGTAGTAATTTACCATCAGGTGACCCGTCTGCTTGTTTGCCCCCTATAACATAAAAAAAAAATACTTTGAGCAAGAGTCTGTCCTGTGAAGATCTTTTATCTCTTGGAAAAAAATTGCTAGAGATCGAAAAAATATTCAAATGTTAAAATTAGATGTAGGTATTCGATTTTAACCTCTACCAATAATAGCTCTCTAAGTGCGGTGCGTGAGTAAATGATTTAATTTTTAGCGAAAATGTGTAATTAGTAGCGAGTAGGTACTATGGATCAAATATTACAATATTACACTACGGCATACTAACAGTTCTGTGTTGCCTGTCCCATATTTTTCTTTCAAGGCGACCTAGGATCTAGGAAATCTTGCAAATAATGTTAAATTGAATCAGGGTGTTTAATGTTTAATGATGAGTTTAAAAACCTATAAGCTTTTCTTGTTCGTATAATGAAATCGGTGACAGATACTCTCTTGACCACCGTACACTTTACAAATTTTAATTTTTGAAAAGTTTTATTTAAAAATCTTAAGGAAATGAAAATACACAACAGGTCAAATTATATTAGCAATGAGGATCGGATCCACCACAAAAAAAAAAGTTGTATTTTTAATTCAGTGGGTTACCATTGCTGGTGCCCGAACTCCGTAAGTCTGCACCAGAAACTCTTTGTCTAATCCTTCATGTCTCTCACTTTAAAACTTTATCGACTCGAGAATTAACTAGCTCTATCTAAACTAATATTATAAAGAGGAAACAATTGTGTGTATGTTTGTAATGTTTTCACACAAAAACTACTGGACCGATTGCGATGAAACTTGGTATGTAGATAGCCGGAGACCTGGATTAACGCATAGGCTTTTTATCCCGACATTCCCACGGGATCGGGACTTACGCGGGTGAAACCGCGAGGCGCTATAAATTCGATAGATGCTTAGAACTCTCGACCGGCAATTACTAATGCCGCGTTCCAATGGTTCCGATGGTAAAATTTTCGTTGAAAGTCCAATGAAATGTTACCCTTCGTAAGCAAAACGAATCGTTTTTTGTTTATTGGAACGCGCCATAAAATATACAATATTACTTACTGTTTTTGTTTATTGGAACGCGGCATAAAACATAGAATATTACTTACTGTAATAAAAAAGACAGTTTTATATTTGTGAAAAAGTTTAATTACCAATAACATGTAGGTATAATTATAGTTACACAAAATATATTCCTTATTCAAACATAATATCATTATGTTACCGCGTTAAAAAAATATAGTATACTTATCTTTATCCATAGAGCAAGGCATCTGCAAACCGCATATCGTTATGTGGTTGCGGCATAACTATTATCTTATCTGTGGTTGCGGTTACATATTGTATATTAGTTTTCGTGTTCTGTGAGAATTTTAAGACATACTCACAAGTTTTGCCAATTTAATTAAAAACTAAGAAATAATTGATTTTGTGTTGATAAAAATATGTATAAAATTAATTTTAGTTATTTTTATAAATTTTTTATATATAATTTTCTTATACAACTAGATGCTAGGAACAATTCAATAATAAAAGTCCATTACAATTTCGTTTGTGTCAAATCAGCAACTTAAAAGGAATGTGTGATTTCAATAAGTAGGCCCTTATGAATTAATTAACTTTGAATTATTTAATGATTACGTTAACACAATTATTATTTTGAATAAACGAAGTAAAAGATTCACAAGTACAATATAAACCCAACGAAAATATTTCTAAACAGAGCAGTTACGTATCACTTCGATAGATAAACTTGGAAAGATATTAATGTTGTTTTCATCATATTCAATTATTTGAAAGTAGGTATGTATTCAGATAGCTATCAAATATGCTACTAATATTATAAACGTGAAAGTTTGTGTGGATGTATGGATGTTTGTTGCTCTTTCACGTAAAACTACTGAACCGAAACTTGGTATGTAGATAGCTGGAGACTTGGACTAACACATAGCACAGGAGCAGCTAGTTTTAAATATATCAAACCAAGCAATCTAATTATATTTCCCATTTTTGTCCTACTGTACCTAATTGTTTATTCATAAATTAAAAAAGAAAAGAAAAAGAGGTGCAAGACACTTAAAAAATGTTTATTTTACACTAGCTTCGCCCCGCGGTTTATCCCGCGTAAAACCTGGTGCCGTAAGAATATCGGGATTAAAAGTAGCCTATGTATTAATCCAGGTCTTCTGCTATCTACATACCAAGTTTCATCGCAATCGGTTCAGTAGTTTTTGCGTGAAGGAGTAACAAACATCCATACATCCATTCACCCTCACAAACTTTCACGTTTATAATGTTAGTAGGATTGTTCTTTTGAAAGGCTGATAAGGAGTTTCCCGAATAAAGGATAATCACTACTTTATCTCAAAGGCTTTAAATGAAGCGAAAAGGATTTTATTATCTTTTATTAAAATGTTATCACTTCTCTACATATATGCACGTGCCACGTCCGTCTCTGTACCACCTAAAGGCTGACTGGTAGATAATGCCACTTGGCATTAAGGCCGCCCCATGCAATTTAAAATGCAGGAAGTATTAAATAAATAAATAAAATAGTACTTAATCGGTCTAATAGTCAATATTTGTTTATACAATAATTCAACTCAATAGGAATGCTCTCAGGGCAGATGATACAGTTTATATCAATTCAGTTGTTATGTTAGCTCAACATTTTTGGACTAATGAATGATAGTAAAGTCTAGAATTTTTTTTGGGTTAAGTTTAAAATCATGTCTTTACCGCGCTGTCGACTGAGTGTTCGGGATTGACTTCCTGTGAAAAGGGGATTGTGATAATTGGGATGTGTTTTAAGAATGTATCTACCTATATAAGTATATTATAAAATTTACTAACATCTTACCTTATAATACGACACAAAAGGTATCAAAATTTACATACTTTTGCACTTTAATAAATACTAAATATCGATTTATGAGTAGGTACTATAAATAGGTTGTTATAATATAGCTATATTTTCTATAGTCCTCAGATACTTCATTTTTCGATGTGTCCTTCTCTTTGGTTTGTGGCTGGACATTCTTTTTTGTGTCCTTCAAGGGTAGAATGAAACTGGTGACGTCACTGACTAGCATTAATGCACTAAGCAGTACTATAGGTATCTGAAATTTAAAGAAGAATAGTATTAATTAAAACAATAGCAGTACTGTTCCCATTAAACTTCTAATCGTCATTAAATTTATATATCATTCAACCTAAAGACACGTCATAAACGCGCACACTTGTACCCTCATTTTGTCCCAAGAGGACCTATCATTTCTTAGGTCGAATTTCCTGCGCTTGTCTTGCAGAACAGGAGGAGGTAAATAAAAAAAACCTTTAATAAACGTAATAGGCACGTTAGCATACAAAAGTGGGCAGCTGTCCCCTGCTCCCTTGGGTACCCCCTCGTTACTCATAACGAACAATAGTGTTTGATCACGCTTCTAGAGGGAATACAATTCTCTTTGTTTTACAGTGTGATGTTAATTTATTGTCATTTACGATTAAACTTTAATTACGTACGTCTGTTTGACTGTATTCTTTTTCACAGGTGATGGAATAGGATTGACTTTCTTTTTATTAAGTAAGTACCTTTTAATAAATGATCTGACGCAAATGTTACGGTAACTACAACACAGATAACATAATACTATACTAGACTACAATAAGAAGTACAGAATATCTCAATCATTTGCATTAAACCTAATTAGATCAAAATCAAAATATGTTTTAATAGATAGGAATATGTGTATAGGTGATTAGTACCTTTGAAGTGATGAACATTATTTATATTTGTTTTACCGATTCTGCCACGCTTTTTATGTCATGTTACACTTTCTGACAATATTGAGCTTTCACTTGCAACGTCCTTTGGAACTCAAATCACTAATAATGTGTATTGGTCTAGTGGTTACTGACCCTGGCTGCTGAGCCACAGGTCATGGTTCCATTTCCACCCAGGACAAATAATTGTGTGATGATCATTTGTTCTGTGTCTGGGTGTAATTTATTTATAATACGTACCTATCCTACTAATATTATAAACGTGAAAGTTTGTGAAGATGTATGGATGTTTGTTACCCTTTCGCGCCAAAACTACTGAACCGATTGCGATGAAACTTGGTATGTAGATAGCTGGAGACCTGGATTAACATATAGGCTACTTTTTATCCCGATATTCCCACGGGATCGGGACTTACGCGGGTGAAACCGCGGGGCGCTGCTAGTGTCTTTATAAATATAAAATAAGTATGTATATCAGCATTCTGGTTATCGTGTCTGGCTCTGCCTAGTTTGGGATGATGGCCGTGTGTGAGATGTGTAAAGGTATTATTATATACCTATACATATTATATATAACCAGAGAAGCAATTTCCAGGATCTGTGGTGCAAACCTACACCCTTAATTTATACTTTATTTACTACTTACGACTACTACTTAGTTACTTAAAGAACAGTATTAATAGGTTTGTAATAACTTATGATGTAATAATTACTTTATTGTTTAATTATAATTAAACTTTATCTCAGACAATCGCATGATCGTAGTAATATTAGCCTTGAACTGCCTCTTGCGTCCACAGTTAAGCATGATATCTATCAAGGCTGGTTATTAATACGTTAAGTGTATTCTTCGTACCCTTTTTAAAGAATTTGAAAAAGTACTTAAAGCTTATATTATATTAAAAAATTCTTAATTTAATAGCTAATATTCAAAAAACTACAGGGGGGTGTCGACCTGGCTTGGTACGGAAACATACATATATATCTATACAATGACAATGACAGTTCAAGTAAATTGGCTAATAAAATAAATCAAAAACATTTTAAAAGGGTATTAATTATGGTCGAAATTCTTTCACCAGGCTATCTCTAGTTAGTCTAATTCCACTAATATTATAATCCCTCTTATAATATTATAAATGAGAAAGTTTAGATGGATGGATGGATAGATGGATGGATGTTTGTTACTCTTTCATGCAAAAACCACTGAACCAATTGAGATGAAACTTGGTATGTAGATAGCTGGAGACCTGGATTAACGCATAGGCATTTTTATCCCGTTATTCCCACGGGATCAGACTTACGCGGGTGAAACTGCGGGGCGCTGCTAGTAACCTATAAGACTTAAGTTATAACCCTACAGTTGGTACAACTAGGCAGTTCCTTCTAGAAGCACAGAAGCCTCACGTTCACACACTTCGGGGAGCAAACTCGCATGCTACCACACAGACTATCATCCAGCCAACCGAAATGGATGGTCAGGGCTATAAGTTGTCGTTATGGGAATAAGCCAGAAGAGTTATAGCGGTTATACGGTGAGCCTTGATCATCCGTTACTGTCAGGCGCGAATTTCATGCCCTTCTCTAAAAAATTGGAGAATATTATTATGCTCTCCACCAATTAGACACGATTGCCTAAAATGATGGCCAGTAGCTGAAATAATCTGGAGAATTAAACACCTTCTCCAAAAATATAAAACTCCTTCGCCATGACATATTAACTCCACCTTAGTCCCGTGAGAGTGATACACGGGGGTATGTATTAGTTCAAAGTGTAAGGTTATTAGTCTGCGATGAAAGCGAGGTCATTTCTTCAAATCAAAACCAAACCGCCGCCGTGGTTGTATGCCATTATAACTTTGTAGGTGTTCCTGGCACCCACATAGTATAGGTACCTAAACCACCTAAACCACGACCACATCTGAAACTTGACATTTTTTGTACCTATGTTTTGATTTCTGTGTGAAATATTTTCTTGTTTCGTACCTACTTTTTAGATCACTTTTATCTTATCACAGTTTTTTATGCACAATATATTATGCTCTGCTATCCTCGAAAGAAAATCTCAAAAGAATGAATTTGTAATTCAGTACTTTTCAGAACTATAGAATTTATTTTACAGAAATTCCCAAAACTCGTTTGTCTTATATTTTTATTTATACCACAGATTCCTAATGCGCATTGGTCATCAATCACACAAAACTCTACAATTGATCCCTCATAGATTGTACAAAAATATCTGGTTTTACCAGTCTAGTTTTGAGTGACCTCTTGGATAAAAGTAAATTCAATACAAGTAGTTTCGTACTGAAATGGTGTGGGTTCGAGAAAAATTCCATGAGTCCTAGTAAAAGCCTTGAAGTATAAACCGATAATCGGTAAACGGAAGATGGGACGCCTCCCAACCAGATGGATTGCCGACCTGGAGAAGATTGCTCGGATGGTCTGGATGTGGAAGGCGGAGGACCGGATGCTATGGCGCACATTGAGACGCCTATGTCCAGCAGTAGATTGCGATATTATGATGGTGACGACGATGTTACGTACTTTATTTTAGAGCTAATAGTTAACTAGTAACCAAAACGCGCTTATTCGATAGAGTAGTCTATTGAAATGGGATACGATGGAAAAGTTTTAAATAAGTCAAGAAGTTTAAATTCTGTAATTATGACTTTGTTTTTCATTCAGGAAACTTCTATATATATGTTTAAAATGGGTACGCTACCTACTCAAAATAATTACTGTTGATGTATAAAGTTGTTCATACATGTATAAGTATATACATATTATTATATCATTTGGTTATATGTACATTTATTAAAACATCACAACATTCGTCATCATAAATACATATTACGATACATAAATAATAAAAAAAATTACTTGAACAACCTAGACTAGACCTGGGTATCGACTACCCAATCCTGAACGAAGTTTTTATAAAAATCTTTGAGAGCTGTTTTCAATAGTGAAATAGTCACCAAAGTTATAAAATTTCGTCCTTGTCGGTGATTTTCCCCTTCTCTTTTCATAGACAAAGTTATTCTTAAATGAGCACCTAACACTTTGTAAATTTGTAAAAAGTATTTGATTTGGGTAAAAGATCCAATAAAATCTTCTGATTCTTGTAATACCTATTTAGTCTATATTATAAACATCCACAATCTAATTAGACTTTTCCCCATCAGGAAGTCAAATGCTTCTTTGGAACCATAGCATTATAAATAATAAAATGTTCGAATGGAATTCGGCCCAAAAGATTATCCGTCGGTCGCGTTTGTCTTACAAGCCAGACTAATTTAAACCAATAATTTAAACGATGTGTAACTGTTCATCGCCCTCGTTAATATTATGTGACCCAATGCAAAGGCTAGTTGTCACAAAGAAGATAATTGTCAACGACCAATACCCCTTATCAAGGATAAACTAATTAGAGATAGCTGTACCGTACCGTATTGTATAATAAATGTATCCACGTCAAACGTAGTTTTTTTTTGTATTAGAAATGTTCAAGGTTTGTACAATCTTTTAGATACCTATTTTTATCTTGCTAATGTAAAAGAAACTCGGACACTTTAAATACAATTCATGATTAATTGTCTATCAATTTTAGTATTAGTTTCGACTGCAAGTTTTTATGTTTACCTACCGTTGTGTTAGCGTGAACTAAGATAAGTATAGAATTATAAGTAGCTATTTAGGAGCATGATCTTGTGCTAATCTAGCAGTGGTTTGTAGGTAGATCCACATGTTAATACTATTTTTAAGGCCCTCAGTTGCGCCCCGCGGTTTTACCCGCGTAAGTCCCGGCGCCGTGAGAATATCGGGATAAAAAGTAATCTATTTGTTAATTCAGGTCTCCACCTATCTACATAGCAAGTTTCATCGAAATTGGTTCAGTAGTTTTTGCATGAAAGAGTACAAATACATACATGAGGATGTATGTACATCCATACATCTTCGCAATCACAAACTTTCACGTTTAGTTTAGTAATACTAGTAGGTTTTAAGAATGGCATTGCGTTAGGTCTCTCCCGATACGTAAAAAATTATCATTAAATAAATCTATTCACCATTGGTGAATTGCATTGACACAACATTATTGACGATTTATAAAGCTCCTTTTTGAAGTTCAGTAAAAAAGGAAATGTCGAGAGTCGTTGAAAGCCTTTTCTTCTTAAAAGTACCTACTTGTACTTTTTGACAATGACAAAGATTTCATGAATAAATCCTTGATTTTCTAAGGAATTAATTGATTGTTGTATTGATTATTTTATTAAATCACCTAATCTGTTTGTGTTGTTTATGTTACCGTGGCTCCAGTATCCCGAGTACGCTTCGTAGAGGTAGAGCGGAGGTTGCAAGAGTGCTAGCCATCCACACTCTTAATTTTTGCAATTGCCTCGTACCTCACGTCATTTAACTCCGGCATAAAACCGACACAGAACGGAGCGTGGGGGAGGCGAGGCGAGGTAAGACGAAAAGACGCGAAGGCACCAACTAGGTATATTCTCGCAATCGCGTAACCTCGCCTTGCCTCCTGGAGAGTGTGAATCGGGCTTTAGGAATTGGTAGTGGTGGTTCAGGTTAGTGGTTAGAATCCGCACTACACTCGATTGCAAGTCTGATGCCATTGACCTTACGTCGGACAGGATCTTACAGCGGATTTTTATAAGTACACTCTAACACATGCTAGTAGATGTGACTATTTAAAATGTTTGTTTAATTAACACATGTATTTGTTTAATTATTGTACGCAATTAGT
The DNA here is from genome assembly GCA_949752705.1 of Callimorpha dominula. Classification (NCBI taxonomy): domain Eukaryota; kingdom Metazoa; phylum Arthropoda; class Insecta; order Lepidoptera; family Erebidae; genus Callimorpha; species Callimorpha dominula. The sequence continues at coordinate 5,469,933 of OX457010.1, read as the reverse complement.
ACAACATTCCTGTGCCATGGAAACGTACAGTCGTTGACGTGTCTCTTAGCACGTAATTACGGTAGACGACATATTAACTATGCACAAATATCAATTGTAACTTTTTATGGGCGAACTCATATAAAAATAAATATGTTCAAAAGGTTTTATATCCTTAAGAAACAATATTTTATAAAAAATATAACTAAGAAGGTAACAGTTATACTGACACCGAATCTAGGCAGGCAGACAGACAGGTCGCTCACCTCTTAAGAAAGAGCTCCCATGAAGCCCGAATGTAGTCGTACAAAATTCTTATTAATAATTTTATACATAGTAATATCAGGCTTTTATAATGAAAAGTAAAAAAATATAGTTAAATATAATGACATAACGCACTGAAATAAATCATTTTCGAAATAAGTTCTGTTAAAGTAATTAATTCGATTAAGAATAACACAATTTCATATCGTTTGCAGTTCGAGATTAAAAAAAATGCCTAAATCAGTTTCGAGCGACATAATTTAGAAGCGTTGAAGAATGTTATTCTTACTTATGTACATTACTAGTAGCGCCCCGCGGTTTCACCCGCGTAAGTCCCGATCCCATGGAAATATCGGGATAAAAAGTAGCCTACATGTTAATCCAGGTCTTCAGCTATCTACATACCAAGTTACATCGCAATCGGTTCAGTGGTTTTTGCGTGAAAAAGTAACAAACATACATCCATACATCCTCATAAACATTCGCGTTTATAATATTAGTAGGATATGTTAGTAAACATCTATTACGCTTAAATTTTTTTTACAATTTTGTATTGTCTCCTTTCGAAAGTTAAATCTTTTATGAAGAGAAACAGACAAAGTCCAGATACAATTTCTCATCCTCATGAAATATAGTATGTATAAGCCTTCAAATTCTTGAATAGACATTATTAATTGTTCACTTACAAAGATTTAGACCCTGCAAACATCGTTACTTTAAATCGACCCGTCGCAATTGCACAGCAGATTTTTGCTAGACTTAAAGCCGCCCAACAGGTCTAGCTACCTCTACTCTATAGAACACCGTAGTTAGACAGCACTAATAGTCTACTGTTGGTCAAAAGACCTTGTCGGAGCGGATTCCTGATTAGAGAGGAACGCCTAAGTCACATTATTGTATTGTATTGTATTGTAAGGGATTTTATGGAACAAACACCGTGTCCTTATTTGCCTTGTCTAAAAAATCCTGGAGTTGCTTTTTGATTACAAAATTAATTGGACGTTATTAATGGATGTGATGCAGTGAGAGCTCAATATTTAACAATGTTATGTATTACTAGCTGTGTTGAAAAAAAAAAACTATTCCATAGATCAAATACACAATGATCGAATCTCTATCCATTTGTAACAATTATATTAATAAATCATTAGAAATTAGAGTTAAATATTAATTTAATTGTTTATAACTATAAATTTATTAATTTGATTGTTTAATGGTCAAACGAAAAATTTGTGAATAGGTACGTTCCCAAATATATATAATAAATAATAATAAATGGACATCAAAGTATCCACTCACCCAAATCCGAGTCATATTGCGCCTAACAACAGCATCTGACTATTAATATTTATTTCACTTCCAATTTCATAATCAATTCGTCACACCGCGAATGTTTTTGTTTATCTAGTATCACGACAAAGGTTTGTTTGTATTCAACAATATAAATAAGTCTCAATACGTCTGTTTCAAACGCGTGTTGATACGGGAATGACTGACAGACTGAGGAAGTGAGGAACCTTTGTCAACCTCTGTCCAATAATCTTAATAACACGAGTGTCGTTTGATCTTGTCACTAGTTTTCACGTTCATTTGATAGTTTTTGTAATGAACTAATGACGTGTCAAGTTGTACTTCTGGAACGTGATTCGAGGATCTCGATGTCTTTAATAATAAATAATATTATTAGTTTTCAAATTAATGATCTAGTTTTTTTTAAATGGGTACCTAACTTATTAATGTAGCTACGTTTTTATTATTACAAAAGTGTTCATTGAAATACAAACACCATTGTGCTGTTATCTAATACTTTTATCTTGGATTAAGTTTTAGTTTTAAATTAGTAATTTTATTCTAAATCAGTTTTGAACATGCCATGCTAAAAATGTTTTTATATAGGTACATATACATGTCTACATAATATTAAATATTATTTTTTCTTCTCTAGAAATGATATTTAAAACGAAATCAATTAATTACGAAATAATATTTTTACGAAAGAAGAAACCAATCTGTGAGTGTTGTACGTCATTTAAAATACCTACCGCATATACCTAACACAATCAGGAGGATAACAAATAATAATATAACAAATCGATGACGTAATGATAATCTATAAATATAACAGTGAAGCCCTGTATCCCTTGGTCACGGCATCCCGCGTGAACGGCTGTTTGTTGTTGTCAGAAGGTTTTTATGGAGGAAAAATTAAGAAAGTTGCACGGTAAAATTAGCAAATTTAAGAAAACTTAACGAGGGACCTATGCGGGTGAAACCGCGGGCGCAGCTAGTCTTATTATAATTATTATTTCGAATAATCTTTAAGTATAAAAATTTCGTGTCACGTTGTTTGTCCGCGGTAAACTCCTAAACTAATAAACAAATTTTAATGAAATTATGCACACTGTGTGCAGTTTGGTTAGACCTGCCATCACTTAAATTTCCGACGCCGGACAAAAACTTTAAACACTCCGGACACATTTGTGAAATCGCGATTTTTTCCTGTACCTACACTAAAAAATGTTTATAAAAACGCAGTTTCCATTTACATTTTATTAATTTAAACAACTCATTAACGATTTATCTAACGATTTTAATTTTCACTTCATCAACATCTTTTAAAATCCCCGTCCGGACGATCCCCGGACGCCCTCTAAACTAGGACAAATCCGGGGAAAAAAGGATGGATGGCAGCCCTAAGTTTTGTCCAACTTGTGAGATAGGATAGTTTTTATCTCAATTTATAGTCACAATATTTTTATTCCAAATGACTTAATCACAGTACTCACAGCAACGCGTGGTCGGGTAGCTAGTACAATATAACTTAATCAACAGCCTACTGAATTGAACATAGGAACATTTTTTCACGTTTGAAACTTACGGATCGCGAATTGAAAGGGAAACAAATTAAGATGTCAGTACTTATACTTCCGGGTTTTTATGAGATAATTACTATTTTAAAATTGTTTTTTTTTATGTGATAGAGGCAAACGAGCAGACGGGTCACCTGATGGTAAGTGACGACTTCCACCCATGGGCACTTGCAACCCAATTGCGTTGCCGGTCTTTAAGGTGGGAGTAGAGCAAGGGGGGGGGGGGGGGAAGAGGGAGGGGGAGAAGAGGATGAAGAGGAGGTGAGGGAGTGGTAAGGGCCTCCGGTAACCTCAATCACTCAGCGAAAAACAATGTGAGCATTGCTTCACTACCGGTTTTCTGAGGCCGTGGTATCACTCCGGTCGAGCCGGCCCATACGTGCCGAAGCATGGCTCTCCCGTAATACACAGCAAGTATAGTAAAAGTAAGTAAGCTGTATCCTTTATCCCTTAATTTTATACACTTAGAGCTGGAATATTTTCTTTAAATTTTAGTGAGAGCAGCCTTGTATACAACCAATTGAATTAAAAATAATTATTGAAATCGGTTCACAGATGGCGAAGGTATCACGTAACATACACACAAAAAAAAAAAATAGGCAGTCATGGGTCACTCATGGGACTGCCGACAGAAGTGAAAACTTAAACGAAACGACGAAATTGAAACATCACATTAGCAGGAGTGACATTAATTAATAAGGAGCTGACAGAACTCAATGTTTAGATTAGCGCCCACTAGTGGATCTATATATGTATTATTAGCGTGACGGTCACGACTTCAGTGCCTTTTCGCCATAGCAAAAGTGCACAAAGGTGCCTAAAGAAATTTTCACTTAAAAAAACAATATTCAGGCGAATTGAGATCCGCCTCCGTTTTGAAGTCGGTTAGAAAGACTTGTGTACTTTATATTAAAGTAGCTGTTGTGGGACTATTCCCACTCTAGGTAATATGAATAACGCTACCTAAGATCCAAAATGCACACTTGACTATTTGTGAAAATTACAAACATTGGACCCAATGTGGGAACGGATCTCGCAACACTTGAAAGCGTGGCAGTTATCAAGGTGATCACTTAAATTACACTTATGCCGTATGGGTCTTAAGGTACTCTTATTTAGTTTAATCTGTGCTTGTGCGTTTGCAATCTCCCGCATGGAAACCCGGCGATTTCATTTATGAGTAGAGAAATAGCACGGCGCAGGTATTGATGGGTAACCGTACAGGTATTTCTGTATGTCGGGGTTTATGATTAAAAGCATATAAATTCGGTTACACCTAATTTTAGCAGGCTATACTTAGGTTCTAGGTACAACCTATAGATGTCAGTTAAACTTCATGTGTATTTTCGGCTAAAAGTGATTGTAGCCGGTTGAACTGGACTAAAATATAGGGTGTGTTGGATTAATACCAAAAGAGTTTCTATGGTAACGTTTCAGCGCTTCCATCGGGCCCTTAACAACACCTAGGTCTAAATAGACCTACCTACTTATCGGTTCATCATACATACTACTAATAGGTAAAATTATAAATGCACTTAAAAAACGTATAATTTGCTTCGATAACAATAAATACTTAGATAATATTTGTTATCAACCATGTCCACACATTAAAGGGTATTGCAATTTCATGTTTGTGAAGGAAAATGCCAAAAATTACATCAGCTTTTGGTTGTTTGTGATCGTGTTTTAAACCCCCTACGTAAAAAGGGGGTGTGTCTGTGTGTCTGTCTGTGGCATAGTAGCTCCCAAACGGATGAACCGACTTGAGTGCGGTTTTTTGTTTGAAAGGTGACTTGATCGAGAGTGTTCTTAGATATAATTCAAGAAAATCTGTTCAGCCGTTCGAAGATCATCAGCTCTTTTGTAATCTTTGAAGGGATTTTCGAGTCGGGGTATTTTAATATCTTTTTTTTATTTAATTTATAAAATAAATAGGTACTTATATTATAACTATAAATTCATCCTTAATATGGAGGTTATGTATAAAATGTATGTTTGTTTATTCATATACTTTTATGAAGGCATAATTCATCCCATCCCAATACCGTTTTTTTATGTTGGCGTGAGCGTCTGTTTGACTACTATCTAATATATAAAATTCTCATGTAAACTCACAACTTAAACGCCTCCGAAACGGCTTGACCGATTCTCATGAAATTTTGTGTGCATATTGGGTAGGTCTGAGAATAGGACAACATCAATTTTTCATCCCCCGAAATGTTAGTTTAGTTGTTAGTAGTTTAGTGTAGTTTAGTTAGTAAGTCCACCCCTAATTTTTTATTTTTAGATACATTTTTTTTATTTTTTTATGATACAGCATTAGAAAATTTCCTGAATTTTCAACCCTACACGATCAACCCCTGTTTTTTAATAGCGATATTAGTATTTTTACTTTAATTGGTACTTTAAAGTATTTAACCCAGTGAAAATAGAAAGTGAGATTGTTATAATCGATTGTAATAATCGATAGCAGTCAAGTCAATGTCAAACTTTTTTTTTTATGGAATAGGGGGTTAACGAGCAGACGGGTCACCTGATGGTAAATGACTACCGCCGCCCATGGGCACCTGCAACTCGAGAGTCACAAGTGCCTTGCCGGAGAGGAGGGGAGATGGAGAGATGGGTTAGGGCCACCGATAACCTCACTCGCTCGGCGAAATACAACGAAGCATTGCTTTATCGATATGCCCATCGAGCCGGCCCATACGTGCCGAAGCATTGCTCTCCCACTGTTAAACTTTAAATATGTCAGTTTAGTTAATGAAGTACTTTGAATTAAGAAAATGAATGGTTGGTGTTTTGTTATTTTTATAGTCATAGACCCCATCCCACAATAAGTTAGTTATTTTTTGACTACCATAATATTCATTAGAAAAAATTAATATGGCAGAATAACGTGTGCCGGGTCAGCTAGTATATATATATATAATTCAATTATATTATACTTGTGAGTGACATAGGCACTTACAAGTGTTGCGCCAATTAACATGTCAACTGGTTTCCACGAATGGAATCAATGACTCATGACTAAATTCTAATAGCCATAAATTATTATGCTTATAAAATGATTCCTTACAACAAGGTGTAGGTAATAAGTTATTTTTAAGTATTAAATTTGTTTTGCAAAGAGTTTTGCCTAGTTTCTTTTATAGCCCGCCGCCAGCCTGACGCCAAACCTCCTTGGGAAATACATTCTACTACAGGTGATATTTACTGTTACTTTTTACTAAAAAATATGAGAGATTACACTACCTAGGCCTTTCTAGAGTAGATAACTAGATAATGCTTTGAAAGACTGACGATAAACATACGTCTTTGTAGCAGAAATAACAATCATAATTTTGAATAATCTGGCAAAAACTCATTTCTTACGAAAAATATTTTGCCAATTTTAGCGGCAGGGCACATAATTAGTAACTAATCCTTCTAATATTATAAACGTGAAAGTTTGTGAGGATGTATGGATGTATGTTGCTATTTTACGCAAAAACTACTAACCCGATTGCGATAAAACTTGGTAAGGTAAGTAGATAGCTGGACACCTGGATAAACACATAGGCTATTATCCCGATATCACATCGGGAACATGTTTATATAGGGATGTAAGTTTGTTTGTTTGTCAGGCTTTCACGCTTTTACAAGTTAACCAATCATCATGATGATTCAGTCAGGGGTAGACAAAAGGACTTAGATAAATAGGCAACCTTTCGTATAGAAAATGTACTGTTCCTATGAGCTGGCATGGGATTGGCCAATTCAACAATACCGCGAGCGGCCAATCTAGTTATTCTTAAATAAATTTTTCAACTTGGTCGTGTTATAAGCAAGAATTAAAAAATGTGTTCAATGTTGATTAAAGCCGAGACGTAATGAAATTGTACAATTTAGTACGTGCCTTGAATGCAACGATCATGTGTGAAGTACTAATCAAAGACTGTACTTAATCGAGTTATAGAACGATCTTAATTAAGTGATATTCTTTACGGATTTATTCAAAAGTGGATTGTAAGTATCAGACGCCTTTTATGACCAACGTTTTTTATGACAAAAAAAAAAAACAACATTCGGAGGCATATTATTTCACTCAGCGTTTTCTTAAGACAGCAAAAATAATATTCTAAGACATACCTATTACTAGGGTTGCCAACCGTACTATAACATATAGTATCGTACTATATTTTGATTAATTGTACTATATATTACAGAACAATAATATAGTGAACTACTCAACTGCTCATCATGAACCTACCTTCCAAAATAAATCTGTTCCCGAGGGATCGCAAAATATTTTTTTGACAACCATCCGGTTTGACATAATCTACAATAACGCGAGAGAGGTCTCGGGTAAAAGATAGGAACTATAAATGTGTAGGTAGTATTTTTTTCCTGAATTTTCTAAAAGTACTATATTTTTTGCAAAATTAAAAAGAAATACTATAATTTGTCCAAAAAAAGCTAGCAACCCTACCTATTACATAACTGTCTAGAACACAGATCAACATACTTAGATACATTTTGTTTGAGATGCCAGCTGGTGTTCCTGTCCTCGTGGCCTCTCTTGTCACAGGGGATATAGAACATTCGGGTACGCGACCCCGGCCTCTGCGAGCTACTGCAGTCTCAGTCCCGTTCCCCATTCTAGACCTGCTATATCTCTTACCCTAGGTTCCTCTCCCTACCCATTTTTCCTAATACAAATTTACGTTCTTCCTTTTTCCCCGTCTTAAAACGGCTTCATTTTCCAAGACCCTTATGAAAATTGGGAAAAAGGCAGGAAGTTGATGATGTAATTTTTTTTAGGTATAGTATTTTCTTCCAAAATACCGGTGAGGGACATTGACGTTTTTCTATCTTTCGGTAAGTAGAATCGCCAAAAGTCTATGGTGGGGTTGGTACAAGTGATACGACTGCTGTTGCAATTGATTATAAGCACCCCTAACCGCTTACGATCAGGCGGAATGAACAAGCAAGGTCATTTATGATGAGAAGTAACTTATTCACATAGTCTCCAGGCTCCAATCGTATTTATTTACTTACTAATTAATGGTTTACTTGTGAAATGGTAATAAATGACATTCAAGTTTCGGAATTCGACTTCGTTCGTTTCGTTTAAGAGTTACGGTGTCACAGACAGATATAATTTTCAAAATCGGTTGCCACGATCATTGCTTGAAGTTGGGGGTAATAATAACTAATCTATACAAATAAATAAAATTGATGTATCTGTTCATAATGTCATAATCACAGCTTTCTACTAAACGTATCTGGATGTGTACAATTTACTTACACGGTAATATTATCTCGATAACATTACTGTGGTGCTTATATAAAAAAAAAACAATTTAAAACATTTTTGCCTCTCTGTCTGTTAGTTCCGGCTAATCTCCGGAATAGGTGGACCGATTTGAACGAGATTTTCACTGGCAGATAGCTGGTGTTATAAGGAGTAACTGAAGCTACTTTTATTTTGGAAAAAGGATTAGGATTCCGCGCAAAAAAAATATTTATTTGTACACGCGAGCGAAGCCTCGCGGGGCGCAGCTAGTTATTTAATTAACGTGATCTATAATTATACTTTTTTTGCTATTCCAATTAACAGTATGTGATATAACGTTCCGTATATGGAGATAAGACGCATATGTACCTACGCAACTTACATCGCGAGTTACATATAAGTATCTACATAAGCAACAAAGACTTGTGTTGAGCGATCTAACGATGTTAATATATCACATGACATTCGTGTGCTCACGCGCACATTACAAACCAATACCCTGATTGATAAGGAGTTAATAAGATATTTATTTATTTAAAATGTTGTATCTGTGTAAATTGGCCTGCTAACACATTTGTTTTGTAGGCACTAGCGGACAGATACACTATAGATGGACGCTACTAAGCAATACCGTGGCAAGCCACACATACTTTATTTAGAGAAAATGGCGTTTTAAGATATCATACCAATTCCTAATCAATTTGTTTGAAAAAATATCCATTCACCTTTTAGGTAGAGTTTTAGATATTTTTCAAATAAATTGATCAGGAATTGGTATGACATCTTAAAACGCCATTTTCTCTAAATAAAGTATGTGTAGCTTGCCACTGTATTGCTTATTAGCGTCCAGATATCGTTCAGTACTAAATAGTGAAAATTTCATCATATATATATATATACGGTAGTATCCCCAGAGGCGTATTAAGCACCCACATTTTGCCAACTATAGTTTTGGCCCCACTCTCCTAATAGTTGGCAAATATTGCCTATTGCCGTTAACCAGGCATTTTGGGAATTAAATTCTGGAAAATTGGGAGTATGTATATTGAAAGGGAAAAGAGATAATGGACGAACAGGGATATTGCTTATCAGATGAATTGAAGGGTGTAAGCTTGTCAAATTTCGAGCCCTCTAACACGTCCTTTATAGGCTAAATAGTTTCTTCTCCCTATTGTTTAAGGCCTGTTAGAAATCCATTATCCTGGACATACATACAACACAATGGATTCTCATCCTAGTTCGATGAGGCAGCATGTTTTAAGTAAAAGAGCCATTATACCTTGGCGTATCTCGTTAAGCGGTTATCGCTTAACATCCGCCTATCGCATAAGGAGTGAACAAAATATTAAGCACCTGCATTACTAACACTTACTAACAGCTCATTAATATAGGCATGCTTAGTAATCTGTGATATAGGGGCACCGAGGTTGACGACCTTTGAATGTAGTTTTTTTGCGCTCAATGTATTGAAGGTTACCAAATATAAGTACTGTCCTTTGATAGTTTTTATAACGCTTATAGGGTAAATTAGAGGTCACGGCTAACTGTTTACTTTGTGGAAATTAGTAATCGTAGCCTTTTGCAAGAATCTGTTTTGTAAAAATCATTGTAGGCCCTTTGTAACCCTCGACCAAAAAGGAAGGGTGCTATAAGTTTCAAGTGTGTATTTGTGTGTCTATAGCATCCTAAAAGGAAAAAACTGTGTTGCGACAAATATCTGTTGTGTCAACTTAATGCGTCCTCCTTGGAAATTAACGAAAATTGGAAATTGATGGTGTTTTAAAATCAAACTTCTAAGCCAAATCAAAAGATACGGGCATTAAGCCTTAGATTTTAACAAATTTGAACATTTTGCAGGTAAACCTATAAGGTACTTCACATTGACCTAGAAAAATGAAATTTGTTCAGAAGCAAGGTCTGACAGCACAAGTAGCACAAGTAAAGGAAAAAATCTGAAAGTCGGTAATTTATCGTTATATTTAGCACATAAAAAAATGTTTTTGTGGTTATAAGCTTATATTTTGCGATTGGAATGTTGGCTTTATCTTAAGTCGATGTATCGGAGAGTATTTCGAGAACTGCAAAGATAAGTTTGTCTTTTGGAAAAGACGGGCAAAAACGGTCTGTTCGATTTGAAATTTATCCTCATAATTTTTTTATTACAGTAACATGGTAACCATGACCTGATGTTGCAACATCACCTGTAAATCCTGTAATTAGCAGGATTTTTTTATTATATTATAGGGGGCAAACGAGCAGACGGGTCACCTGATGGTAAGTGACTACCGTCGCCCATGGACAACTGCAACTCAAGAGTCACAAGTGCGTTGCCGGCCTTTGAGAAAGGAGTACGCTCTTTTCTTGAAGGTTTGAAGGTCGTATCGGTCCGGAAACACCGGATACCCAACTCCCCACCAACTTGTAGCAGAGGTATCGTGTCTGAGCTCATTGGAATAGTCAATGATTAAATTACTTTCTATGCTTTTGTTTTTGAGTTGGGGATATTTTGAAATTTTTAATTTACTCGGCGAAACACAACTAAGCATTGCTTCACTGCCGGTTTTCTGTGAGGTCGTGTTTTCACTGCAGTCGATCCGGCCCATACGTGCCGAAGCATAGCTCTTCCACCACAAAACAAAGTTTTTTATTAAGTATATTTATAACATAATTTTGTTAACGGGAATTAATGTGATCACGTATTTAAAACAGTTTCAACCAGGTTACACTGGCTGACTGGCTGAGTGGTGCACGGCTTCCGTCGTTGAATCCGAGAGGTAGAAGGTTCTTCATCCACCCGCACATTTTCGATATTTTTGGTAAATTTCTTTCTATTATTTAATCTTTACTAACATTATAAAGTTTGTGTGTTTGAACGCGCTAATCTCAAGAACTACTGGTTTGAATTGAAAATTTCCTTTAAGTGTTGGATAGCCCATGACGACCAATAGGAGCGGAGCATCAATGAAAAATGTTGCAAAAACCGCGGCAAATTTACAAACGCAGACGAAGTTGCGTGGGTCCGCTAGTATTCTAATAAATAACTTTAAGTTCATTATGATGACTATATTTATGCTCCGTAAATATGTCTTCAAATGTATTGTAATATACATAGGGGTTCCAAATATTATTACGTAGTACAATATATAGTTATCTGTGAATATTATGACTTATAAGACAGCTAAATATATCGGGTTCTCAATTCGATGTTGCTAACACAAAAAAATAACGAAAAAGCTCCGCTGCATATTCCATTGTCTACGGTTTTTGTTTTTAAATGTAATGAGTTGGAGGTTGGAGTGCATTGACCTATCTCGACAACGTCACTACTACCGGTTTAATAATCTCTACTAATTGGGAGATTTATTTTGGCTGCGAATGCTAGTCACATGGGTAAGGCATTGGGTATACCCTGGTATACCTACTATTGCGATTTTGCAATGATAGACGATTTAAGTTAATACTAGTTTATTACCAGGCTCATGAACTGACTCTATCTATAATAATTTTAGGTAGATTTCGAAGACATTCTATTTATTGGTTTTGTACCAGTTGTCGAGTTTTCCAAAAATTTCTTCACAGGAGGTCTAGTTATAATCCCTAGACAACAAAACAACCGCCAATTAAAAAGTTTATATATATATATGTATTTATGTATGTACCTCAATTTTACCGGCACGATAGAGGTCGCAATTATGCACCGTTTGCTCTCAAACTTAGACGACAAATCAACAGGGCAAAAATGAAGGTTAAGTTCGTGAATGGGGGATATTCCCCCAAAGGGGCGGCAGATTTCCAAAAAAATTAAAACACCACGAAATCTACCTCTTTTTTTACTTATATACTTGTACATGGAGAGGGTGCATAGCCGGAACGCGTCAAACTAACCTGATTGCACGTATTTCATAATAATTGCGAATTAAGTAAATAATCTATTTCATCACGTACACGCGTACGTACACACGTACATACCTACCGATAACTTCCATTTTGAGCAGTGATTTAGCTGTTTTCGATCTTTTAACATGATGGAAACTATGTAACTTACGTCAGTTCAGCTTAATTTGTCGGTAGATCGGTTACAGCTTTTTGTGGTTGAATGCTAATTGTGAAGTCAAATATAACATTTTTAACTTACTACTTTTCTATGTTTTATAATTCATCGACCTCTTCACGAGTTTATGCGTAGTTTCTGTATATATTTTTGTGCAACGGAAGAGCAATAGTAATAATACGTAGGTAACTATCGAATAATCAGAATTATTTATAACAATGAATATTTGTAGGTAATTGAACAGAGTTTCGACTTATGCTAATACACGCCACAGCATAAAGGTCATCACACACTATAACGGCTCTTCAACGGCACAGCTGCAGCACGGCGCCACCTGAAATTGAGGCTACCGCTAGCTGCCAGCGTGCTTTACCACGAGTCCGCGAGGTGCAAGCTCGCAGTCCGCGCGCCGCCCGCGAGGTGCAAGGTAATTTCATCATCTTCATGTGCCACACGACACGAAGTGTAGTTCCGGAGCGTAATAGTTCCTGGCACTATGTCCGCATTCGGAACTATGTCAGTTCTTTCCGACTTGTTCAACCTAATAGTTCCAGTTCCACAGTTCTTCGGAAAGATCACGCGGATTGAAGGAGCGAATAACGAACTGTCAGTGTGACGTATGCCGCGAGCGTTACGCTCCGGGCCGTCATATCCCCTACTTCTGTTCCGTGCAAGGGTGTATTTTGAAAAGCAGGACTTTCTTTTAGGGACAGAAGGCAACGATCGAAGGCATCAAAGGTGCCTGAGCTACTTTTGATGTTAGCAATTATAAATAAAAAACCTATATAATATATTATGTATTATGATTATGATGTAAAAATTTAATTATGTATATATACTATCAATTGATTTTTCAAGACCAAGCCAATACATTAGTTTAAAATATTTTAAGCCTAAATTAATTGATATTGTTTACAACCATGTATGTCCGAGGAACTGTCTGAACCGAAATAAAACTGTCAACTACAATGTCCGGATAAAACTAAGGAACTAGATAGTTCCTCGGACATGTTTCCTGGAACTAGTTTCGACAAGGAAAGGAACCGTTCCAGGTTCAATCCCATGTTAGACATGGTTTGCGCATGTCTACGGTACAGTGTGTGATGACCTTGCTCCAAAATGAGCCGGTCGGGTTTTTAGTTTGACAGTTGGTAGTGACGTCATTAATAAACAACAAGCCTATTGGCGTCTATCGGGCTCTTTGGGAATTAGAGAATGGAAAAGAAGGCGTATATGGAAAGATATTTAAAAGGCTAGGCAATCCTCGGGAGGGGTGGGAAGTGTAAGCAATATCTCGAGCAAGTAAGGGACACATACCTCGAACTGGCTGTTTACGGGAGGTTCGAGTCCTCTAATTCGGGTAAGGTCATACTGATAGAATAACTCTACCTCCCAAACTAGGTGTTACTGTGACTGAGCAGTTAGTGTTCTGCCGTCACTATGATATCGATGTCCTATTTATCTTTTGGAACTAAGAGTTCATTTGCCATTTTGTCGTGGGAGAGCCATGGCCCGTATGAGCCGGCTCGACCGGAGTGATACCACGGCCTCACAAAAAACCGGCAGTGAAGCAATGCCTGCATTGTTTTTCGCCGAGTGAGTGAGGTTACCGGAGGCCCTAACCTTTTCCTCCCCCCTCTCCCTCTCTTCCACCCTTCCTCTACTCCCATATTAACGGCCGACAACACACTTGTGACTCTTGAGTTGCAGGTGCCCATGTGAGGCGGTAGTCATTTACCATCAGGTGACATGTTTGCTCGTTTGCCCCCTATACCATAAAAAAAACCTTTAAAGATATACCTATATACACTGACCTCTATTATGTTAGTGTATAAAAGACGTCAGTGCCTAAGTACAATTGCTAAAATTGCTAATATCCTTTCTATAAAAAAATATTGCCTTTAATGTCAATGTTTGTAAGTTGTCCTGCAATGTCATATAATGTCAACCTTAAAATTTATGTAAAAATTCTAAAAGCTTTATAAAACAGTTAACATGAAATTATTGTGAGAGAGATTATTTAAAAACATTAAAGAAAATGATACATAAGGTTATCATGTTAGTCTTATGTGCCCTAAATCTACATCATAATCAGAAATGTAGATTAAACACACGCGTACACTTTGGCGAACCTTTACCAGTTATAATAAAAGATAATAAACTCCTAGAGCCCACAGACGCATTTGGTAACATCGATCTGAACCATGGTGATGTATTAACTTTGAGTTGTGAAGAAGGAGGATCTCTTACTCATCCATCGGCTTTAAGATCTGTTAACACAGCTACCATTCAATGTGAAGGAGGGGACAGTTTCAAAAACGGGGAATGGTTAAACGCGCCAGGTACTTTTCGCGAATTCAAATGTTTATTCCCTCCGAACTATAAGAGCCAAAGAACAAACCGAAGCTGTTATGACAACCATCAAATCTTCGAAGTTGGGTACAGAATTGAAAACAGTTTTTATCCAGTTTACGAATCTTGCTTCGATGAAGTTGCCCTAAACGCTATTTATTCTAAATATACCCAGAAACCATATAACGCATTTTACCAGACAAGAGTTGACCGACCGTTTTTCATAGCGGATGATGTCTATGGCTATCATGTACCAGTGAACACACTGTTCTCTCCAGCAGGTCAAAAATCTGCAGTGGCTCAGCTTATAGGAACTCTGACCGATAATTACGTTACGAAGACGCAATTTCTTTCACGAGGACATTTGGCAGCTAAAACGGACTTCGCATTTGCGTTCACGGAGAGAGCTACGTTCCATTATGTAAACTGTGCTCCTCAGTGGACAGGTTTCAATGGTGGAAATTGGAATCAGTTGGAAGTGGATCTTAGGAATCATATTCACGCAGTTGGCCGTAATACTATTATTTACACTGGTACTTTCGGCGTCACAAAACTTGCTAGTGAATACGGGCGAAAAGTAGAAATGTACCTATGTACCGATGAGAATAACAATCCAGTAATACCTATACCAGAATATTTTTATAAAGTGGTTTACGATCCTTCAAGCAAGTGCGGTATAGCATTCGTTGGTATTAATAATCCTTATTATACACCTTTAGAAGCCCGAGAAATGTTCTTCTGCGAAGACTTGTGCAGGAATAATAGGGAATTCAGTTGGTTAACGTGGCATCCTAACAATCCGGCAGAAGGATACACATTCTGCTGCACAGTCCCAAGTTTCCGAGCAACTGTACCGCATTTACCAGAATTTAAAGTGACCTGTCTTTTGACTTGAAGTATTTGTTATAAAGTGTTTTGTCAAGTTTTAGTTTAGAATAAAGTTTTGAATCATGTTTCGAATAATATTTATTTTATTAACTTTAAGGTTTAAGTATAATCTTAATAATATCGTAGTGATTGAAGATGTATAAGAAAAATCGCAAATTTGCGATCCACGACGATCCACCACAAAATTTTGTGGGCGTATTGGGGGCTATAAAACCCACATTTTTACCAAATTTCAGGGCTAAATATTTATTAGAACGCGAGTTATGAATTTTCGAAAAAACCGGTCAAAATACGCGGTTTTTTGCAATTTGCAAAAAAACTACTATTTCGATTAGGGCTGTTGAAGTCTCAATTTATTCGTCTTTTGCGCAATTTTTATGTACATACACGCAAGACGCAAAGTTTACTCGTAAATAAAAAAAAAAACGGTTTTGGACAGTGACGCCACGGGTGAATATGCCTTAAAATTAAATATGTGACGTTTTTATTTAACTAATAAAAATATAAAACCGGCTATCTCAATTAAAGTTGGGAATATGCTAATTCTAAAAAAAATGATCGTTAATATTGTCAGTTTTAAAATATGTTTTCTATATTAAAAATTAGGAATATACCTATTTTTTAATGCTAAACGTTATTCACGGGGTCTACTATACGACCATAAAATATGATTACACCTTTCTGCATCACGTTATCAAGAAGGTTGTTATTATTAAGTGCCTAATGCTACCTCGACCATTTCTGGTCTTTTGTAGCGCACCCTTGCTTTAAAGTTCACTGCTCAGACTTATGGCTTCGAGAAACCTCCAGATCCTATCAGCAGTTATTGTTTGTATTTCCTGCAAGAAGGTAGAACGGTCCATTATCCGTTAAAAATACATATAAAGTAAAAAAAATGAAAGTCTCAAAATTTCTTTGCATTCTAACTGGTCAGGACAATAACCTCATCTGTAGGTATAGAATCCAGCTGTTACTATGTATGTACTGCTGATAGTACCATGTTATCACGCCACAACTGACCTCTGGGTCTCTACCTACTTCTATGTAGGCAGTAAGAAATACTCGTTATGCCTACAGAAAGTTAGGTGCTGGGTATGTATGTAATATGTGATGGGGAAATGAGGAACCTTATACCTTATGATTTTAAAAGAATAATATGTATGTAATATGTTATGTTAATAATATTTGAATTATATATTATACTAGCTTCACCCGGCATGCGTTGCAATGCCATTTTGTTTTATTTCTTTTTTTATTTTGGTCGTGAACCCTCGCGGACATCCCCAGAACACTGCCAAAGTTTCATCACAATCTGACCAATGGTTTCGGAACGTATTAAGGACAAACATACAAACATTGATTTTTATTTATACAGATTAGCCGGTCTCTGCAGGTTCAACGTGTTTATGGTCACTGTTTCACTCCTAGTGCCCAAACCTGCTGTACAATTGTGCTATCAAATACAATATTTTTGTATTTGATAGCACAATTGTACAGCAGAATTGTACATAAAATAGTAGTTCCCGAGATAAGCGTGTTTACACAAACAAAACTAACCCTTCGACTTGGTATATATAATAAAAATATTTGTACACTAGCTGCGCCTCGCGGTTTCACCCGCGTAGATGCCGATGCCGTGGGAATATCGGGATAAAAAGTAGCTTATGTGTTAATTCAGATCTCCAGCTATCTACGTGCCAAGTTTCATCGCAATCGGTTGAGTAACTTTTGCGTGAAAGAGTAACAAACATCCATACATCCTCACAAACTTTCACGTTTATAATATTAGTAGGATTAAGTAATTGAGTTTATATATTTGTAGATTCTTTACTCAAATATAATTATCGTGATCATGAGACAAAATTTATAACCCCTTATATTATTATTTCGTCAAATTTCGTAAATGGACGTCCTACGAGGTGAACAGACGACCTAGTAACGATCGCAGTCTTCTTGGAAGTCATTAACGAGGTCTATGTCCAGCAGTGGACGTCGTACGACGTATGGGTGAAATGATTAGTTATAACTATTTTGCTTACTAATGACGATTACACAAATCGATAATATTGTTAGTTTTAGACGTCAGTAATTGTCAAGCAGCTTTCAAAACATCAATTTAAACCAGAAGATACAAAATAATACGAGAGGAAAATAAATTTTTGCGCTTGTCACCATAGGGCCATATGTTCAAGGCTGTGAGGAGTAGCGGTGGACTAGTGGCTAGTAGTGGTGGTATGAAAAGAGTCACTTTCAGATTAACTGGGTACGTAACGTACTAAGTGTTTTTCTTGGTAATATTTGAGTATCACTTTTGACTAGAACTGGCTAAAAATATATGCTATGACGTCAGAACTATTGCCGGGAGAAGCGACCAAGCTACGGTTCCCCGGTAGGTCGTCACTAACCACCATTTCATGCGATTCGTTCCGCTTGGTAGGGAGGTATGTTAGCTTATTGTTTCATCTCAGCAGCGGAGAGAGTCACCAGAAATAGTGGTCAGCAACTCCTGGGAAGGCGGTGTAACTGTTTTGGAGATTTCAAGCAAAAAATCACTTTTTTTGGATTTTATTTTGCTCGTGCTCGGATTGTTGAATGTCTTTGTCATGATTTTCTCAAGAGACTATGTACACAGGTTGAGTGAGGATTCCAAACCCCTCCTTATTGATACAAGCGTCTTTACGGTACGGGGCCTTCTTGCCGCCAGACGGGCAATTAAAAAAACAAGTTGGTAGTTGGTACACACCTGGGTGAAAAATATTTTTTACTCGTTCTTATTAGTAAATCAATAAAAATAATGTTCTTATAAGTTCACTCAGATAGTAATGCTCCCGCTTGAGTCTAAATATAGACACAAATAGGCAGTGCATGATAGATTCCAGTCAGGACTTGAGTCGTTCTCGAATTGTTCTCTAAACACAAATTGTGTGTGTATTAATTGAAATTTTTGATCATCGGACAAAATGCGTCTAATTCTGGTAAGTCTTCAATGAATACAAGGTAAGTTAAATATTTCCTAAAACGACACGACAGCCATTCATATTAAAATAGCAAGGGCTATTGCTAAGTAGCTACAATTTTTGTTTAATGTAAAAATTTATGATTTTAAATACGTACATTTTATATATGTATGAGATCAGTAAACTCCGACACCATTTGACCGACTAAACTGACTTGAAAATATGCACATCTAAGGGTTCAAACACCAGCCATTTCTTCTGATGCTAAAGAAACATTTATAGAGTCTATTACAGACTGATCATCCATTAGATTTAAATATAAATCGGAGAATAAATTTACACTGGTAGGAAGTCAATTCAATTCATTTCATTCATTCATTATGCATTCCAAAATGTTTATAAAGTTGTAAAAAAAATAAAAATTTGGACGCTGACGGGCACAGCATATACATAAGTAAGTACTGCTAGTATTTAGCATAGCTTAACTTAATATAAAATTAAACATTTCGTATCAGCTGATCACTAGATATAGTAGGTATCCCAAAACATACACCCCTTAATATATCTTTCAACCTCTTTTTTCACATCTGAGGTTATCGGATGCTATATGTATCGGGTGTCATTCGCCCGTTAAATGACCGATGTTAAAAAACCAATGTAGCGCTGTTTCTCCTACTGGCCGGTTGGTCTAGTGGTTAGTGACCCTGACTGCTGAGCCACAGGTCGTGGGTTCGATTCCCACCCTAGTCTGGGTGTCCTTTGTGTCCGTTGTTTGTATGTTTGTAAAGTCCCCCGCGACACAGGAGTAATTCCTAATGCGGGAGTTGTCTTTTATAAAAGAAAAAAAAAGAAAAATACTTACTATAAATACAACATTATTCTAGTATAGTCGAATAATCCGTGTTTTCTATAAAGTCAGGCTGCTCAAATCCGTGCAGATCCGCCTTGTTGAAAATTGCTAGCAATTTTAGAATAAAGCAGACTAACATCTATATACTTATATTATAAAGTTGAAAAGTTGGTTTGTGTGTTTGGTTGAACGCGCAAATCTCAGGAACTACTAGTATCTGACAAGGTTAAAATCAGGTCAGCTAAAGAAGGTTAATTCTCATTATTACATACATTTTGCAAACCTTTAGCATCTTCGACGTGAAATGTAAAAAAAAACAAACAAAAATATCTTACTTATTAAATGTTCATTATCATTTTAATACTTTTCATTTATTTGATAATTCGATCTTTGATACATACATTCATTGGAGTTTTTTATCTATTACAACTTAATGTATTTACCTATGAATATTATAAATTAGCGCTATTTTACCTCCAAGGTAGGTAAAAAACGACGGCCCTCTATTTGCTTTTCTTCAGAAATACCTCACGATATTCCTCCTTCCATATAAGCTTGCCGGTTGGAGTGTAGTTTGGTCGATCGTCGTCACTATTCTTACGTTGCACGACTTTACGTCTAAAATTACTTTTTAAGGATATATATTAGAGATGAAACGGATATCCGATGAATATCCAGTATCCGGCCGAAATTTACTATCCAGCCGGATACCGGATATCAAATTTAGGTAGAAAGAAGAAGAAGAAACAAAGAAAGTCCGTTGATAGGTACCTACTTTATATAAGTCACTAATTAGTATTTTGGTTGTATTTTCATTACCAACAAATTAAAAGCACTTTGAATGCACTAAGGGCAAATTATCGTGAATTACAGCAAATTTCTCTGCATTAGGACGAAACAAACGATTTCATTTGTCTTTATAGATTCAGAAAAAAGTCTGCAGTTTCAGAAAAAAGTCTGCAGCTTTATACACTGCTTGGGGCATCTTTCACATAAATTCTGACAAACGTCGTTAAGTCCGAGTATTGTGTAGTATAATAATATTAATAATAATTTATTTCAAGCTGCATACGCCCATAGATAAATAATAATCTAAATTTACATACTAAAACATTACGTTAGTAAATAAAACTTGAAACTAAGTTAGTAGCCTTCACTTGCACTAAGTCTTTGTGCGGTCTATTGGTACTTGTCCGCGGAAGCGATGGAATACCACACCTTGTGGCCAAAAACTTTCATTTAACACCTGGTGCAGATAACAGTTGGGTACTCGCACCACGAACACCTTGAAGTTGGAGTTGCGGCGTGTCTACTTGATGATCTCTTGCCTTGTCTTGTCTTGATCAATGTATACCGAAATTTTTGGCGCAGCTCTACGTTTCCACAGCAGTTCTTAGTGTTTCGCGATCGGTGCTTCCTCCTTTGAACATTCACGAAACCATCTTTATCAGCCCGAATCTTTACCTTTATAGGCAAGGGTTTAGCAGGTGCAGCATCAGGGGTGCTCGCAGTAACTGTTGGGTCAGCAATTGCTACCGAAGGACTAGTTGTGAGACATTTTTATAAGTTCTTGTAAAATCGTCTGTTGACCTTTTTTAGTTTTAACAAACCCCACGTAGTTCGTCTTAGGCCTTACACTGACTAAGGAGTTTCTAGGACCTCATGAGTCATAATACAGAAGTTCTTTACTCAGTTTCATATTTATCTATTTTGGATGGCTGTAACGTGTCTAATAATAAGTGATACGCAGGACAGATAATCGACAAATTTTTCGTTTGGTATCCGGCTATTCGGCTTCAAGGTAGGCCGCATATCCGGTAACAGTTATCCGGTCAAACAGCTATCCGTTTTATTCTCTAATATTAACAATCAGCAACTTACCTCTAGGCTATTTAACTATCACCCTCAATTATTAGGTAGCCACGTTATGTATTATAGATTCCCAAGTAATAATACAAATTGTATATTGCGGTTGAATTTGGATTTGGTGCTAATCTTACCATAATTTAAAATCATCACTAGTATAGTACTTAACTAATTATATTAATGTTAATTATTTTGTAGAAACATTTACGCTTAAATGTTAAATGTAAAGAAATATGGAACCTGGAGGGTCCAGTAATTTATTCAGGGTCTTTTTTCTAGGGCTAAATTTATTCAGGGTCGTCTTGATGTTGTTATGTACTCATAAATATAGGAATGATATAAAATGTTACTTGTCTTATTTTACATTACAAACATAGGTTAATTATTAAAGAGATAAGCTTATGTGGATGTTTTTACCGTTTTTACAGATATTGATATTTGTGACATTAACGTCAACAGTAGAAGCAGTAACACTCTGTTGCAATCACAAACAGAACATCTTTAACTCTAGAAGTAAGTCGGCGATTCAAGAAACAGTCACAAAATCTATAGAAGCTAAAAGAAATAATCTCTTTGTGTTTGCCAAGACCAAAAAGAGGTTGGCAGTAACTTTAAAACCGAATCTGAAAGTGATTACAGAACCAGTGTCTCATGTAACTAAAATGCCTTTGATAAGAAGAAAAATATTGGAAAATAAAAACATGAATATCAACAGCTTACGGATAGGCAATCCAAATAAACTACCATATACGAACAAACATTTCAATAAGAAAATAAGCCTATTTCTATTAGATCTGTCTAAAATAAATGAAACAGATATTAAACCCGTTACAGCAAATGGTTACGGAGAAGGCTTCAAACCAGACACAATTCGAACAGAAATTAATTCTGACTGTTTAAATTATACAAAATTAAATAATACAAAAAGAGATTTGATACCTATTAATATGAATACAGAACATGTAAGACAAAAGGAAGAAAATAAGGAGTTATTGAGGTATAAGGAAGACGCCTTCTTAAATCAATTCCAAAGATTACAGAATCATCAGAGGTCTGAAGAATCAGAGCTAGTTACTTCGACGGAAGATGCCTTGAAGTCTAAAGTGTCAAAAGTAAAAAGGTAACAATTTACTGAGTTTGTTCTGTTTATATTTACACTGTTTATAGGTAAGACTCGATGATATCGTATGCTCGCGCATATCTTGAGAACTACTGAACTTATTCAATGTTATTATGATCTGCAGTTATATAAAATAATGTAAAAACAAATTTTTATCATAGTGAAGGGCGGTCGGGTAGTTAGTCTAGTAATTTATGCATAATACATACCTACCTAAGAGACTGGTGGCTACAAAACTATACGTACATTAATCAATCAATCAATCAGCCTAACATAATCCACTGCTGGAAATAGGAGTCTTCCAATGCGCGACACAGCGCCCGATCCTTCCGCATCCAGTCGATCCCTGCCACCTTCTTCAGGTCGTCGGTCCATTTGGCTGTCCGTACCATATTTTAAATTAAATGTTACAATATACTTTTACCCGAACTCAGTCGTATGTCTAACTCAATATAAGAAGACATATACTTGATGGAATTCTTGTGGACGTAATTTACCAAATATGTCACGTACATAAAAATAAAACACGCCATATTTGGAATTTCATCATTTTCGTCTCGCCTCGGTTGAACGTTTCATATTATTGTTATTGTTACTTGCACTGAATTTAATATTAGCCCGTTAATATAAGTTTTTAGGCCACTAAGGCTGTAAACAAACAGGCCTGCTTCATGAAATTTGTCACGGCTGATAGTCACATTATTATAAAGGTCTCGTGGTTCACAAATTAGATTTTGTATATCTTTCTATCGTACAAAGTACGGATGCTATATAAAAACGTATAAACCGTATGTTTCTAGTATACTGATTATTGTTGTAAAATAAATTGTCAAACATACCTAAACGTACAGTGATACTGTCTTTAAAAAATAGTTCATAATCCACATACAGCAAAAATATACGACAGCGCTATCTAGTGAATATTGGTCGAACTAAGTCAATCCTACCACTCTTCACCGCGCAGTAACAGTTTTTGCGTTTATTAGTACAACTCCCCGCCATCAATCGTGGGGTCGCGGCTCCAAAAGCCGCTCCGTGCAGGCGTGCATAGCTAAGTTTTCCCTTAATCTGACTTATCTTTTCCTTAGAGCAAAGGTATTAGTAAACTATTCTTAATTTTTGTTAGACAAACTATAAGTTGGTAAAGAACACTCGGGTTGTGAGCAGGTCCGCTCCGCACTTAATGTGCGAAGTGTGCGGCGCACACAGGCGTGGCGCCAGGGCAATAGAGGCGCCTGAATGCCGGACGAAATGCGAACGCCAATATTGAAATTATTTTTTTTTACCCAATAACATGCATCATAGTTGAATATCGATAAGTAAGTAGGTACAAGAGTCCAAAACAATATTTATGTCTGTGGTTTAAGTTGACCCGATGTTTACGTCTCGGGTTTTAGTTTACATTAATTATGAGCTCAAATCAAAAGATGGCTGTCGCTATGTTGCTTATCGTCGGGTGGACGAGAATTTTCAACGAAAATTTTACCGTCCGTAAGCAAAACAAATCGTTTTTTGTTTATTGGAACGCGGCATAAATATATAGTTTTGAATCTTCATCATCCAACACAATATTTTTCATAATATTAGGTCTTTACCTATGAAACTGCCGTTTTATATGAAAAAATCAAACGATTTTTGAAGTGAAAACTTCTTTACCGGCGCTGTGCACTTTTTTTTTTTTATTTTTTTTTTAAACTTAATGCACCTTTGGTACATTGGCGGACTTAATGCCTAAGGCATTCTCTACCAGTCAACCATTGGGTGATGCAGAGAAAAGAAGAAGTAGGTGCAAATTAAAATTATGTTAAATAATTGTACAGTAAATAATCCGTAACTTGTAGCCTAATATATATATATGTAAATGTAAATGTATATATATATATATATATATATATCACAAAAATCTAAATAAGGTAATAGAAGTGCTATGAACACGTAAGCTTGTCGCCGCGCTGGTGACTCAGACGCCACCAGTGCGGAATGTTACGCTCAGTTACTCGTGAAACTTTGTCTCGGCAAGTGCGGTAGTAAAAATGGTGTTTTACAGCATTGCCCACTCCGGCAATTTGTCTACTACGTGTAATTACACCAATCAAGGGATAACATTTGGATTACTTTCATCGGTAAGTGTTTTCTTTTGGTTTTATTGATGTTTTTGATAAAAGTACATTTTAAAACATAACTCTACCAATAAATAGTACGACTGGCATAATTTGGGGCTTTATTTCTACTTACTACTTACATTGCCCGTTGTGTTGGATGCTATCCGACAGTTTGGTTTTACAAAAAGAAATGTATAACGCAATGAATAATAGTGTTGGCTTTAGCATTTCTAGTGGCACGGTCACAGAGAACCGTCGCGAGCTAGAGATGTGCTAAACAATATTAGGATGCGTACAGTGTAGTACTCACAAACTGTACATTTTACATTAAAAGATAAAAATTAAACATGAAAAATTGTTTTCTTAAGGGAATATATTATTTTATTGGTTTATTTCGTTTATTTTAGATTCCCGTAGAATGCAGGTACGAAAGACAAGTGGATATAACTTATTTGTTGATTGATTTGTTAGATTCATTTTACGGAGGATGACTTCAATATATCAACAAAAAGACGTACTCTGTTAAAATCTGCAGTACCTACAAATAACATAATAAAGTTGTTCAATGTAGTAAGTTCAGTTTTATATTGTTTTAACCGATTTAATATAAAAGTAAATAAATACTTTGAAATGGTGGATGCAAGAATAACGTGAAGTTTTTTTTTTTTAATATTTGATGACATACATTTTCACAAATATGATCAGTCCTCGACTGATAACCACGTCATTTCTTTAATTAAATGCGATATCCGCCTTAATTGTTACGCAAAAATGCAATTGAAATTGTTCCAAAAAGACAGTTATTTAATAAATATTTTCATTTTACAGGACATTAATTTTTAATACTTCATCTTTTTATAATTTTTGTAAAGAATATTTAACAATAAAGCACGGACCCACTAATAACTTTCTTCTATTATTCTTCGGTTCCCTGGTATAACGGTATTACCCGTAGTCAAGCCCTAGTGTAGATTACGCAATCACTACCACAAATGCAGAATCTATTATCCTTGTGTGAAGTGAGCGGACCAATACGAAGTAATATCAATCTTAGTGAATATTCATAAGGCTTAGTTATGTTTGGATAACATTCTCGGTGCATATGTACGCGTGATTGTGTAGTTATTATTTGTGTATGTAGATGTAGCCACGCCCTGGCGACATGCGTTCTCGATAGATCCCAGCGCTACATACCATTTCTATTACCTTATTTAGATTTCTGTGATATATATATATATATATTATAAAAATACTTATCATATTCATACAAAAACATACATACATGCATAAATGTAGACATGATCACCATAAAATTCCTATCACCTACCTAAGTATATATATCCACGAATAAGTATATGTTTTAACAATATTCAATGGTTAACTATTGAAGAGTTGAATCTGCTAACTCTTTGAGTAAGAGCTCCTTTACTTTCACTATAAAAGAATAACGATTAGTAGCCATCCTGACCTCGAGAGGAAGCGCATTCCATAGTAGAATAGACTGAACCGAGAAAGAAGAACCGATAATAATTTTTGATGGTTAAAACATTTTAAACTCCCGTCAGGACACGTGACCCTGATGTCCGCATGTCCTCCGTCCTCTGTCCTGTCAGAAGCGAAAATCAGCTTTACATCACTCGGATAAACCTCACTTTCACACTTCACAATAAATTACTTTGGTATAAATAATATTTATGTGCATTTTTAAATAATGAGACAGTTTTTGCCATAGTTCTATAAGATGATAATTTTCACAGCTCACGGTAGGGATGAGGGTAGTGTATAATCGTTATTAAACCTATTCGATTTTTCACTTCAGCCAGCACTCACGGAGTGCAACCCGTTTTTTTTTCTATATTTTTTATTTCTATTAATCAAAGTAGTCACCCATGTAATCAATGCATCTTT
This sequence comes from Callimorpha dominula, assembly GCA_949752705.1. Lineage (NCBI taxonomy): Eukaryota > Metazoa > Arthropoda > Insecta > Lepidoptera > Erebidae > Callimorpha > Callimorpha dominula. The sequence goes on along the minus strand of OX457010.1, from coordinate 5,443,451 downwards.
GCCAACGTAATGGCAGTTTATTGATACTTACCCTTCTTGAAGAAATAAGCTGAACGGGAGGCAATAAGTTCTTCAAAAGTATTTTGTAATGCCTCTCGGGTGTTGAATTTTTTTTACGCCAAGAGAGTTATCCAGATTCTGGAAAAAGTAGAAGTCTGTAGGCGTAAGGTCTGGTGAGTACGGTGGATGACGGAGAGCTTCCAACCTCATCCCTTTGCAACTTGAAGACCGTCTGCTGTGCAGTATGAGATCGCGCGTTGTCATGCAGGAGCAGCGGAGACGAACGATTGATCAAAGCTGGTTGGAGATGTGCGAGCTTCTCCATCATTGTGTTCAGTTCTTCACAGTACACATCTGCAGTAATGCTCATCCCGTTTGCCGCCGCTAGACCACGAAACAGTGACCACTTTCATAGGGGTAAGTTTTCTTTTATGGTATTATTTAGAAGGCTGAAGCAGGATTCAATCAACTTGTTGAGCGCTTGCGATTGTCAAACAGAATCCATTTTTCATCGCAGGTCCTTCGTTTGTGTGCCTGTTGAGCTGTGCAAGGCACGTCTCGATGCGTACTTCGCGCTGGCGATCATTGAGTTTCTGAAGCACTCACTTGTCAAACTTTTTTACCTTGCCAATTAGACGCAAATGGACCAATATTGTTTTGACGCTAACGTCGAAAGCTGCTGCTACTTCAGCCGTAGATTGAGTATCATCAGCTTCCACAATCGCTTTTAATTCGTCATTGTCGACCAAAGTTTTCGGACGACCACGAGGTTCATTTTTCAGGTCGAAATTTCCAGAACGAAAGCGGGCAAACCAATAACAAGCGGTGCGTTCGTTTGTAGTGTTAGCTCCGTAAACGTCATTGATGTTGTGTGCCGCTTGATGGCCGCTTGTGCCGCGTTGCTGCCACGACGGTACTCATATTCCATAATTACTTGAATTTTTAACGTATCCATCCATGATGATGAAAAAGATTCAAATGCGATGATAACATAACACTGATCAATAAACAAACGACTACTTTTAAAAAAAGAAATCCATGTTTTTTTATAACATTAATTTAAAATTAGAAATTCCATACCTTCTCGCTTTGTTCTCCGTAGACGAAAGATTTAATTTGTTAAATAATCATAACGACTAGTTATTTTTTTATTTTAACTGAATCAAAGTCGATAAAGAATCAGCTGCATAAATATCTTCAATAAATAATGTATATAAAGTAACTCGTATTTAATCAATTAACATAAAACTAGAGAACACATTTACGTCAAAAATTAAAAAAAAAAATTTCATGGCGAAACACGATGATAAAAAAAAGTGAGGCGCTTCAAAGGTGTGCACGATTCTTGTGCACGATGTTTTTTTTTTAATATTGTAATATTTTTTAAAACTCTTAACGAGGACAGCGTAAATATTCAGGACCTTTCAGGTCCAGTAAAATCAATAAAACTTAATACGTACTATATAATAATTTTATTTATTTTAAGAGTCACAGGTGCGTTGCCGGTCTTTGAGGTGGGAGTACGTTCTTTTCTTAAAGGTTGAATCGGTCCGAAAATACCGCAGGCGACAATTTGTTTTACAGATTGGTTGTGCGAGGCAAAAAGTTTCTGGAGAACAGTGGTGGTGTGCCAAACTGCCAATCATCTAAGAATAAAAATCCATTTATAAAAAACCGGCCAATTGCGAGTCTGATTCGCGCATGAAGGACCGGACCATCGTAAAAGATTTAATACCAAAGCAAAAAATACACGTTTCTAGTAGTCTCCTACTAGAAACAAAATACACGTTTCTAGTAGTCCCCTACTAGAAACAAAATACACGTTTCTAGTAGTCCCCTACTAGAAACAAAATACACGTTTCTAGTAGTCCCCTACTAGAAACAAAATACACGTTTCTAGTAGTCCCCTACTAGAAACAAAATACACGTTTCTAGTAGTCCCCTACTAGAAACAAAATACACGTTTCTAGTAGTCCCCTACTAGAAACAAAATACACGTTTCTAGTAGTCTCCTACTAGAAACAAAATACACGTTTCTAGTAGTCCCCTACTAGAAACAAAATACACGTTTCTAGTAGTCCCCTACTAGAAACAAAATACACGTTTCTAGTAGTCCCCTACTAGAAACAAAATACACGTTTCTAGTAGTCCCCTACTAGAAACAAAATACACGTTTCTAGTAGTCCCCTACTAGAAACAAAATACACGTTTCTAGTAGTCTCCTACTAGAAACAAAATACACGTTTCTAGTAGTCCCCTACTAGAAACAAAATACACGTTTCTAGTAGTCTCCTACTAGAAACAAAATACACGTTTCTAGTAGTCCCCTACTAGAAACAAAATACACGTTTCTAGTAGTCCCCTACTAGAAACAAAATACACGTTTCTAGTAGTCCCCTACTAGAAACAAAATACACGTTTCTAGTAGTCCCCTACTAGAAACAAAATACACGTTTCTAGTAGTCCCCTACTAGAAACAAAATACACGTTTCTAGTAGTCCCCTACTAGAAACAAAATACACGTTTCTAGTAGTCCCCTACTAGAAACAAAATACACGTTTCTAGTAGTCCCCTACTAGAAACAAAATACACGTTTCTAGTAGTCTCCTACTAGAAACAAAATACACGTTTCTAGTAGTCCCCTACTAGAAACAAAATACACGTTTCTAGTAGTCCCCTACTAGAAACAAAATACACGTTTCTAGTAGTCCCCTACTAGAAACAAAATACACGTTTCTAGTAGTCCCCTACTAGAAACAAAATACACGTTTCTAGTAGTCCCCTACTAGAAACAAAATACACGTTTCTAGTAGTCTCCTACTAGAAACAAAATACACGTTTCTAGTAGTCCCCTACTAGAAACAAAATACACGTTTCTAGTAGTCCCCTACTAGAAACAAAATACACGTTTCTAGTAGTCCCCTACTAGAAACAAAATACACGTTTCTAGTAGTCTCCTACTAGAAACAAAATACACGTTTCTAGTAGTCCCCTACTAGAAACAAAATACACGTTTCTAGTAGTCTCCTACTAGAAACAAAATACACGTTTCTAGTAGTCCCCTACTAGAAACAAAATACACGTTTCTAGTAGTCCCCTACTAGAAACAAAATACACGTTTCTAGTAGTCCCCTACTAGAAACAAAATACACGTTTCTAGTAGTCTCCTACTAGAAACAAAATACACGTTTCTAGTAGTCCCCTACTAGAAACAAAATACACGTTTCTAGTAGTCTCCTACTAGAAACAAAATACACGTTTCTAGTAGTCCCCTACTAGAAACAAAATACACGTTTCTAGTAGTCTCCTACTAGAAACAAAATACACGTTTCTAGTAGTCCCCTACTAGAAACAAAATACACGTTTCTAGTAGTCTCCTACTAGAAACAAAATACACGTTTCTAGTAGTCCCCTACTAGAAACGTGTATTTTTTGCTTTGGTATGCTATCTTGCTGCTTTTTGCTCTTTAATTTTTTTTTTTTTATTATTTGTTGTTATAGCAGTAACAGAAATACACATTCTGTGAAAATTTCAACTGTCTACCTATTACGGATCATGAGATACAGCCCGCTGACAGACAGACGGACGGAAGGACAGCAGAGGCTTAGTAATAGGATACCGTTGGTTACCCTTCTGGAACTAAACCCTAAAACTCATCTAAGAATGTAAGATCCACGTTCTGGAACCCATAGAACATGCTGTGTTTAGTTTGGATCTAGATAGAACCAAGTAAATTATGAACAGAATATTATTAATTGTCATCAGTTCTGCGATTTTAATAAAACTTAAATTTGCAGGAGCAACAACGTGATAGAAGAGGAAAATGTAGGCTCAACAGTGTCTGGTTACAAGTTCACCTGGCGGGATACAAGACTGACGGACAATTTGGCTTACAAAAATATCAACTCATGAATAACGTAGATACGGCTCGGTCCAATCAGGTCAACGTAATGTAGGACATTGTACTCAGACTTATACGTAATTTGAATTATAGGTGAATTGTTAAGTTTGTGTATTACAATGCGATTTTTGAACTGGAACCCTCGGACTGTGAAAGTGCAACATTGTTGAAATAATTTGGGAAATGTTTTTCTTATTGTCACTCAAACACCAGTGCCTCAATTTTCCAAAAAAAATCAATAACTAGGAATTCAAAAAAAAATTAAGCAATTATTAAGATAAGCATCTGTCACTCAAATAAAGAATTGAGAGTCTACGATAACAATAATAACGGACTCATAAGATGGCCCGTCTATGGTTTAGATATACAATTGGATTAGGTGAGCAAAAAACACAAACAGTTGCAGGTAAGTGAACCTGACCTGTTCCAGGTATTATATTATTTATACTCCCCAATCAAGTTTCTCCATTAGGAGGTAGTTACTCTCATTGGAGGAATTTAAAAAGCTACAATTCACACTAGATCGCTTTCCTCTAGTTCTCTTAAAAGTAAGAAATAAAAGTCTATAGTGTAAGTATATTTATTTATTGACATTTACTACGAAAAAAACTTATCTACATTAAAGGCACCTAAAATGTACATCCTTATCCTAAGTACAACGTAATGGCAAAAATCAATTCTCGCCGTGTCGTTGTGTAATAATATAATAAAACACAAAAACATTTCAATGATCACTTGATCACACTAGCGAGAACGAAATATAAATAAACTTTAACCTAAGGCAAGACGCAGAAATATACCGGTTGGTAACTGTTATACACACCGAAGTTATTGTACTTATAGGGTTGTCTAGTCCAAGCAAAAAAACCTTGATAAGTAATTAAGCGGTCATGCAAAATCTTCTTCCTCTCTCAATTTAATGGGGCCTTCTGATCAGTGACTCAGATCTGTATCATAATCATGAGATATGTCTGTGCTTTCCGTGAAGGTATATAAAAGAAAGATAAGATTTACGAAAATAAGCATTGGCTTCGCACATCACTTCTTAAGACGGTCGATCATAGCCCTGCTATCTAATTATTTTTTATTATTAGTAATACTCTTGATCAGAAGATATTAGATTGAGCTTTTAAATACTTAACCAGAGACGTTAGTCACGTCACGTTGTTAAATTCTCACTTATGGCAACCCTATATTTACATAGATATACATACACTCGTTTACACGTTACGGCAACTTTGTATACTCACTTCCGCCTTCAAGCATACTAGCAAAAATACACAACCAAACTCATGACCCAATAAAACAAGACCCTTTTTTGTTAAAAATAAATGTTTACAAGTTCAGACGTCATGTTTAACAAAAGTTCAAATCAAATCATGGAACATATTGGACATAAGTGGTGTATACAAATACTTTAAACTAAATAAAAAATTTAAGACAGCGGATATCTTCATCCATAACATTGAACAACATATATCAAAAAACGTTAAATCATCATAAATATTATGTAATATATTAGTACATTTATATCGATGATTATAGCTATAATATTATGTTTTATTAACTTAGTCCAATCAGCAACATGTGTAACTGTCATAACAAATTTAGTTCAGTAACTAGCTCGTAAGAGAAAGAAATGTAACAAGAGCTTAGTTCATATGAAAAATACAAATATATTTTCAGCTACCGGTCAGTTTTTTTATAATTTCGGACTCCTCACACACAGCCTTCTGATCCCAGTTTGGGATTACAAGGCCGAGCCTGTACAATGGTAACCAGACTGCTGATAAACATTTATATATTACTACATACATGTTATAGATAAATTACATCCTGACAGAACAAATGATCATGCTTTTCACACAATTATTTCTCCTGGGTGGGAGTCGAACCCACGACCTCTGGCTCAGCAGCGGCTCAGGGTCACTAAACACTAGACCAACAAGCCCGTCAGTTTCCGACGACTTAAACAAATATTAGTGAGAAGTCGGGAACTGTGCCCGTCGATATTTAGTATTTTAAATGTTATAGTTCTATATAGTTTTTGCAATAGTTCCACTATTGCTAATTTTTATTGCAAACAAATTTATATCACAGGTTTATAGCAAAACCAAGAAGTTAACAAAATTGGACTTAGTCATTCAATAATCTACGTACGTCTTGGCCTTGAACTAAGTCCAAACACCCTAGTACTAAAAACACCACTATTTTCGAAAATTTGAAAAAACACACACGCGTTACATATATGAGCTTGAAAAAAGGGCAACTTTGACCGAAAGGTCTACCATTTTCCGGTAAAAATATCCGGAGCATGTTGAAGTCTATGATATTCATAAAATGAAAAACTCATAGGGCAACCTACGAGTTGTTTTATTCAGCAACTTGTTTTGAATTATAGGAATGAGTTGAACTCTGGAAAATAGTGGCCTTTTTACAGTGTTATAATTTGTACTAGGGGTATTATTGTTCAGTAACTCTACAGGGGTATATAATTTTATATTTAATCTAGGGCTTACTGGTTATTAAGCAACGGACAATGGACTTGGTCCGCATCGTTTAGACGCAGCCCATAATTATTGTTTAAACTGGTGACATACGAGACGTTCGAATATGCTACGGACTGGACAGCGGACTTGATCCGCGCTCTATACGAAATATGTTAGCTCTATAGAGTGGTTTGTCAAATATATATTATTTCGTACGAGAGGACGAAATAACAATATATTTAGCAAATCATCTCCGCGACTCTGTTGTCAGTGCTGCCACCTAGGATTTTCCCCAAAAGTTAAAGGAAAAATATAGTGCTGGGGCATCAGGAAATGAATGAGGGATTATTATGCGGCCTATATGGTTTTTCACGTATTATTACACAATAGAATACAGATATGCAAATGAGTTTCATTTGAATTGATGAAAGGGACATTATTTTATTTTTATAAAAATACCAAATTTACCCTATCAATCTCCTCCATGATCTGGCTTCTTTCTATTGAGAAGGTTTCTAAGGGTATTTAATAGAAAATTAACTAGGTAACACTAGCTTTACGCACAAGAAGATACGATACCATGTCAGTTGTCCGATTCGTACCATGTTTGAACGTCTGTTGCCGATGTAAAGTTCCCCTCACTTCAATCAAGCGTGACGAAACACTTTACAATAAAATTATTTAAAACTTCTCTCAACAAAACATACTTCGCCGTAACGAGTAAACGACAAGAGTTACAAACATAGGGAGAAATAATTTATTGTACTTGTAGATTGTTTCGAGTGTTGAGTCGGTGGCTCAATAGATGGCGTTACTTGTTAGTGAGCCGGAACACGTCGTTGAGCGGAGAGTAGGGCGTCCGCGTTGGGATCGAGTTGTACAAGTACGAGGGCTGTGTGTCTGCGCGGAGGATTACCACACCTGGACATACAATTAACTATTAGTGTCACATACTCACCTGAGCCATTTTAAACATTGCACAATACTCATTATGTTTGTGTAGTTCATGTAATTATGCATAGATGGCGCTGGCCCTCCTAACGCCAGAATGTGAATCCGATTATCAGTTGTGATGTACCTGAAATTGGTTTGTGAAGTGTTGCGGCTATAATATGGGCTTATTTTTATACTGTTTTACGCTTTACCTATGTTGTAACTTTCTGCAGTCTTGAAATTTGCGAATTTAAGACTACGGCAATTTAAAATGCCAAAGTCTTAAGACGATATTCAAATTTGAGATAGTCACTCAGTGTATAATAATACTCTTTTATGACTGAGCTATCTGAGAATACAAAATGCGGGTGTTTTATAGGTGTTTTGAGAGAGGGTATTTTAAGTTGCTGGTGTATTGAGATATTGGTGGTTTGGGATTAGATTGTTTGAAGACGCAAGTGTTTTGAACTCATTCATTTGATTATTTTGATAAACAGGTTTGAGTTACCAAGTTGTTTATTATACAGTTAATAATAATCCAGACGTGAAGGTGCATTGTTTATAACGTATCGACGTTTAACGCACATTTAGTATAATAAAATTAAATGAATATTAGTGTACTATATGTTATATTTACTAACTACTAACATAACTACAGAATACAGTGGAAAAATATACCCAACACAGTTTACTTGCTACATAATTATGTATATTAATACAATGTTTTTTTTTAAAGATTTTTGTATTTGACCGCATTAATACACTAGAATAAAAACTTTCTTGAGTAGCTTCGATCATTTAGGTTTACCATAGATGTTTGATCGGCGCTCAATAAATGTCAACAACTAAACTGAGCTTATATGCAGTTGTAGCACAGTTTAACTATCACTATTATACCCTTGATAACGAACCTGTCGGGTCTGACTCAGGTCGGGAATTAACGAACGAAATTATTGTTAGTGCAAGAGTCTTTAATACATTGCATTGAAACGATTAACCCATAAGCGTAAACTCAGATTGAGCGGAAAAATGCAAGAGCACTTTTAAAATGTGAATGGAATATAAAACTTTTTCCATTTAAATAGAGCTGCAAATCGTACGCCGGTGTCCAGTAAACTACATGCATACTATTTCACAAAGTGCTCTCGCATTTTGACGCTCAACTAGAGTAGACCCTAAGCAAGCATTAAGTGTTAAAGGCGTGTTAATTGCCTATGAAGTGATGACATTAATGGAAATGTATCTAATGGAAACAATTATCATTGAAGATATTTTACATCATTCTTTATATCTGAATGGCGATTTACTGAACTTACCTTCATCGGTTGTGCTATAAAAAGAACAATCATAGAAAGAAGACTGCTGTTGTTGTTGCCGAAATAATTTTAAAAGACCAGAAAATGCTTACCGCAACACAAGGGCTATGACTTGCGGCATTATTCCTCAGATTCTGCTTATAAGCTAATGAAGTCTATGTATGAGAATTTACAAGTTCATGTCATTTATTTGCCCTGGTAGTGCATGTCTACCATGCTAAGATCTTGGGATCAATTCCCAGATCGTGAGGCACTAAATAGTTCTGTTTTTGCCTCTAGGTGTGAGAGCCATTGTGACCGAGATATGTCAATGGGCACGCTATCCATTACATGGGACCAATAATAATCTAGTGAAATATAGATACCCATACCTTTCCTACCAATATGGACAAATAAAATAATGCTCTCAATTCAAATAATCGAATACCTCATTCCTCGGGAGGCAAGAAGGAAATGTTTGGAAAAATTTCCAGGGGACTGCAGCGGCATTGTTTTGAACTGAAAGGGCCATTGACCCCTTTAAAGCTAAGACCAAAAAAGACAATAACTATTTTTGAGTCGAGTTAGAAATCTACCATTAATGACCCTCTAGGTAGTAGTAATCTTTATATTTTATACCATAGATGTTTTATCGGCGCTCAAAAAATGGCACCAACTAAACTGTGCTTAAATGCAGTTCTTAGAACTTAACCACAGTTGGGCCGTTGGCGCGTTGAGCGATCAGATGCTTCGCGCTCACGAAAAATGCTAAAACTATTCTTTAGAAATGCAAAGAAGATGCATGATGTCATACTTTCGATAAGTATAATATTTTTATGATCACTTTAAACTGTTAAAGTAAAACAATCGATAATTTAAAAAGTAAGTTTCATTTCAAATACGTAGTTTGCGCACCTGTCCAGCGTTCATCGAATCATCACAGAAAGAAGTAAAAACGATGTCATGTCGATATTTTTCAGTCCTATCGCATATTTTTGAGTGGTGTCTCTCATTAAATTTACAGCAAAGTGAGAAAGATTCAAGGGAAGTCTAAAATTAGACAAATAGATTGAAATTTCAAAGAATTTTCCAAATGTTATCCCTTCAGCTCCTCGCGGCACCTTCTTAACCTGGTGGGTGCGTGATACATTACCGTTAGAGCGTGTAAGCGTGAGCATGACACCAAACCCTTGCGAAGCGAACAAGTGAGACACTTTCTACCTGAGGGGTTCACTTTCACTTTGATCTTCGTCTGCGGAGACAGTACGCCGTAGTCCACGTCCTCGTACAGATCCTGGTGACAACCAACACAGTTTTATAACTAAAGTAAGATTCACGATAAGATTGTTAGCGCAGAATTAGTAAGTGCAAATATATTGTGTTTATTAATATTAGACATTTTTAATCAAATTTGAAATAACTGGAACAGTTTAGAAATAAAGACTTTCTTACCAAGTCTATTTCTGATCATTCAACCTGGTAATTAGTAGGTGTTACCTATTAATTCACGACTTATAGGGTAACAGAAGCCATGCTTCGGCACGTATGAGCCGGCTCGACCGGAGTGATACCACGGCTTCACAGAAAACCGGCAGTGAAGCAATGTTACATTGCTTTTCGCCCAGTGAATGAGGTTACCGGAGGCTCTAACCCTTCCCTCCCCCCTCTCCCGCTCTTCCACCCGTCCCATCTTAAAGGCCGGCAACGCACTTGTGACTCTTGAGTTGCAGGTGCCTATGGGCGGCGGTAGTCATTTACTATCAGGTGACCCGTTTGCTCGTTTGCCCCCTATATCATAAAAAAAACCTTGTTCAAAAACCTTATTATGAACTAGCAGTTCCCGCGCGGCTTCACTCGCGTGTACATATTTATATATTTTGCGCGGAACTCTAATTACAATAAATAAATAAAAGTAACCTAAGTTACTCCTTACAACACTAGCTTTTCTACTTCAGCAGGTTAGAGGGTAATACAGATTTTTGCCTGACTAGAGAAGTATCTTCACCTTACAGAAAACTGAAGAGCTCGACGTGTTAAGGTTTGTCTGTCTGTCTGCTGGTTAAGTAGGCCGCCGGAGTTCTATTTATAATGTTGACCTCCCCTGTTATTTTTAATGTTTCCAAGCACACGCTAACTCAGTCCGCCTGGATTTAAAATTATTTCTAGCAGTTCTTACCTCGACCCTGTACCCAGAAGGGTTGTTGAGTCCCAGCTCGCGCAGGGTGACGGCCACATCGGAGGGAGTGCCGTCAGTCCGGCGGTTGACGAAGGCCACCGCGTACGAGTAGTAGATACCCTGGATGGGCAGGATCGGACGAGACCAGATCTCTATGCCGCGGTGCTGGGAATTCAACAACATTATTAACGCTTTAGCTGAGACATCACACACTAGTCGAGACACGTGTAATAAGCGCGATTCGTTATTCATTATGCTCATAAACCGTTACGAATCCAAGCAGATATACAAGCCAGAATGGCTGGGTTGTCAGAATTTGTTGGAGAGCAAGATATTATATAATATTTGGATAAGAAGAATAGGACCGTGTTCATTATCACTGGTAATTAATACCTTAGGATAATTATTTGGTTCAATACAAGCATTTTAGCTTAGCTGGAGGGGTTAACAAGAATATTATATATAATATTTTACGAAAACTAGTTTCGTAAAATAGTGTCGTTGTAAAATTCCAATAAAATATTCTCCGGACATGCTGAACCATTGATAAATATTAAACAATAGATGACTTCTAGTGTACCCAAGTGTTCGGCGACAAACACCCTTTTTGAATTTTGAATAATATTATTGTCAAATCCGAAGTGTTATGTAACGTGAAACAAAATTATGCGTAGTGTAAAATTAAAGATTCTTGAAGTAATTATGTTATGTGTATGTTTAATATTCACCTTGTATATTCTTCTGCCCTGAATGCCGAGGGGGTCCTGGTCAACGTCAATAATCTTCCTGTTCTGTAAGATGGCCTTGTACTCGGGCCGTATGGTTCTGAGGTCCACGCTCATGAGTAGGGGCGCCGCAAGTATGGCCCAGATAGCGAATTGGGTCTTACTTTGTTCGTATGAAAGGCCAAAGTTGCCGATGATCAGCTGGAAACGTATAGAAAGTATTGCTTAGTTTATATACAACAATTTTTAAATGTAATCGACTTTCTAACTTGAATCGAGTTTGGGAGCGCACTGAGCGGGTTTTTTTTAAATCAATTTTGTATTACTAAGGGTGTCATTGTCACTCTATTTAATTTCATAACTATGTTGGAGAAGTCGAATTATTACGCTACAATAATTGACGCTTAACCAGAAATAAAATAATACAATTTTTCTTTAATACCCTAAGCTTTAGTTTCTCGTTATCTTTATTGAAGCGAATAGAGACAGTACAGAAAAGGATAAATTTCAATTAAAAATATATAAATATGTTTATACATATTTGTATCTATCTAGAAGTAAATTTTAGTTTATTGCCGATCAAACCGATTTATTGTGTACTCAGATCCATATACGACTATACTCTGTACCAAAATAAAGAGGCAGGAAACTATTTTTTGAAATACTCTAACCCACACAAGATTTTAACAAATTTTTTTCCAATCCTAAGATTAGAACGTTTAAATAAATAAACAAGCAAATTCAACTTAATAATATCGCACACCTAGATCTAAACATGTAGGTATTAACTCAAAAAAGCACTTTTTTTCAGAAAAAGCGAAAAACTAATTACTGTGTCCTTCTGCACTGCAGAAGTTTTGGAGTTTTATATGCAGCTAGAAGAGAGATATTGCAGGAATCTTGTGTTTCAATCATGTTTTGCGGCTAATATTGAACTTATCTTCTAACGTTTCTATATTAAGGATGTTTCCTTACCATGTCGGGGTCATTCCAGTGTCCGGGTCCAGCGTTTGGCACGATAATGTCTTGGTGATTTCCGTAGTAGTCTATTATAGATTCGACGGAAGCCCAAGAGTCTTGTATGTCGTCAAAGTTGCGCCACAAATTACAGTGTTCGATGATGGAGGAAAAGTTTGGCTGGAAATGTAAATTACATAATTGACGGGAAGCTTTGTTGAAGCTAGCATTTAAGAATATCTCTTATAAAATAGAATATTATTTATTGTACACCATATAAAAATAACAATGGTATTTAAACATTAACTTCGGTAATGATTTAAGAAAAATTGGACAGGAACGAATGATAGCTGACGGTGTACTACATATATAAGTTATAATATTTATTACAACAATGACAATATCATAATATTCTAATCGAACTATAATCCTAGTAGTAGTAATAGTAGTTGTAGTGATTTTTAACCATGGGTTTAAATGTGTGTATTGTGTTTAGAGCTTTCCTTAATATTTTAATAGGCAATGCATTCCACAACCGTGTTGCAACAACGGTAAAGGATTTGTCAAGAAACGGTGTGGAATGTAAAGGCATTTTTAATTCTAGGTTTTCTGATGGTCCTTTTGATGGCAGCCCCATTTGTAAAATTTCCTGCTGGGTAATGAGTAATGAGTTTCTCTCATTATGAGAGAAGTTAGGCTGGTTCAGTTTTAGATAGATCGCAGTTCCTAAATACTATGGAGAATTGTCTGGTCTGTTAGAGAGATCTGTTATGGTATTGTTACAGGGCTTGGATTTCCCGGCAACAGCCACTTCGAGTTATTGCTTACCCCCCCAATCCATCCGTATAAGCTATTCCCCTTCCCTTTTTACCTATATTTTCCTTACAAGTCCACTTCTTATTTTCCCATCTTTAATGCCAGTTAAAGTGCTCGGTTGACGGCAATAGGCTTGTCCCCAAATTATAGTTGGTAAAATGTGGGTGTTTAATTTGCCTCTGCTTATTCCTTCGGGGAATCAGGCGTGCATATACGACTATGTATGTATGTTTGGTCATCTTTAGATCGTTAATCCATTGTTTTTCTTTTAAATCATTCCAAACTATCACACTAAAAGTGATAGTAAAATAAAAACAGTAAAAATGATAAAATAGTATTTATGGTCCCGAAAAAAATTATCACCTCCTGACAAAATACACGTGTTTGGTGTTGTGACTCAGTGACAAAAATCCTTCACGCATATTAAAACATTTGCCTTGGAGCATTTAGCAGGCGCTTTAGGTGCCTCATTGTCTAATACTGACAAGTTTGTGCTCTTGTACAATTTGTAATTTACATAAAAGCCGTATTGAGCAAAATTTTACCTCTTTGGACATTTTTCTCCGAAACGAATGATAAGAAAAGGTATGTTCTAGAACTAAATTTAATTATCGTTATTTTTGTAAAAGTTTCATATGTTCTTTAAGATAAAATTTGTTTTTTTTTTGCATTTTTGGTATGATATAAACGACTTTGTCCTTTAACGACTTGATTATGTCCTGTGAAATCTTTTTCTTTCAGTTGCTTTGATCTAGTAGTTATATCCCCTTCGACAAGGAGAGAGTAGCCTGACCTTGTCTTTGCAATTCTATATCAATCTTAATTTCTAGTCATATAACGACGGTGAAGGACGGTGAAGTGCCAATACTTCCTAACTGACATAGTTCGAGTACTAGTATAGTATTATATTATCTGTGGTTCGAGATATTCACTTTTTTAGCGTTTTGAATTTAAAGCCACTTATTCTTACCTATTTTCCGTCGCAACAGGTCTCCCAGATTTATTTTTAGTTGCAACAGCATTAAATATAAATTATGTCAAAATACCTCCCAACTAAAGTAAGTAGCGTGTCATTTTTGGCATTGCACTTTCTACAATGTTAGTAAATCAATTCTTTCTTCTTTCTTTTAAAAAGACAACTCCCGCATTAGAAATTACTCCTGTGTCGCGGGGGACTTTACAAACAACGGACACAAAGAACACCCAGACTCGGGTGGGAATCGAACCCACGACCTCTGGCTCAGCAGTCAGGGTCACTCCATCAATTAAATCAATCAATTAAAGCATTATTATTATTCTTATAGTATAGTAGTAGTATATAATAGGTTTTAAACTTGTCAAGAAACTGTCAGTTTATTGGCACTTCGTTGATAACTGAATCTGTTAAGATTTTTTTTGATCTTGCTATTTACTCAGATTTCTATTTGTTTTTTTTAGGCAAAAGATGAACGTACCTACATGCATACCTACTCACGCCTGTATCCCCAAAAGGATGTAATAAACAACATATATTTGCCAACCATAATTTAGTCCCATTCACGTAATAGAGGTCTAACCGATTGGCGTCAACCAGCCTCTTTGGGAATTAAAGAGGGGAAAATTAGGAGTATATTGGAAGGGAGAGGTAGTTAAGAAGGGAAGTAACGGAAGGAAAGGCATATTGATTATACCGATGGCTAGGGGTGAAAGCAGTAGCTCGACCAGCTCAGGATTGCATACCTGTAACTTGTACATTAATCTTTATATGCATTTTTTTTTGTGTGGAAACCCTCACGGATCATCACCTCACCATGGCTATCGGTGAAGTGGTATGTCGGAATCGAACCGACTAAAACCACACGGTGTTCCGTCACAAGTGAGTCTATCGCAAGGGACTCGGGTATACCCTAAGAAGGAAGTCCCCGAGAAAACCTTTATATGTATAAGTATAAAGCAAAGAAATTAATTCATGCCCGGTTCCTATCCTCAAGAAACGATTCGTTTTACTTACGGACGGTAAAATTTGGTTGAAATTCTAACCAAAATTTTATCGTCCGTAAGCAAAATGAATCGATTCTTGATTATAGGAACCGGGCGTAAGTAGCCATTACTAACTATACCTGAATACCGGCGTATATCTGGTAAACGGGCCAACTGCACGAGTACACCATCTGTCTTCCAGTTTTGTTCAGTTGATTTCCGAATTCAGGGTATCCATAGTCCATGTCGGCAGGTAGGGCGTAGCACCCGTCCAGCTTCACGTAGTCCACGCCCCAGGCCGCAAACGTGTTGGCATCTGGAGACGCAGAAACATTTGAGATTAGCTCAACTATATTTTGTTGCAAGGCAACTTATTTTGAGTTAGGATTATATACCTATACGGAGATACAGGAAGGTATGGTCCTGTTTGATAGACATTAAAGTGTATACCTATGTAATTAAAATATGTAAGTATATTAAAATATATAACTAATACGTACTTATTTTAATATATATTCAAAAGAAGGTGTTAGGCTGAGAAGGTGTTACATACCTCGGCACTAGATATATAAAATAATATAAGGTTATACAAACATTAGTTGTATGATGTGTTAAGTAAAGAAAGTTTTTTATAAATTTGAAATAGTTCAGCTTACTTTCGAGAGATGGCGGTAGGTGTATAATCAAATTTATAAATAGAAGCTAAGAGACAACGCATGTACGAATTTATTACAATACTAGCTGCGCCCCACGGTTTCACCCGCGTAAGTCCCGGTGCCATTGGAATATCGGGATAAAAAGTAGCCTATCTGTTAATCCAGGTCTCCAGCTATATACATATCAAGTTTCATCGCAATCGGTTCAGTAGTTTTTGCGTGAAAGACTAACAAACATCCATACATCCATACATCCATACATCCACACATCCATACAACCTCACAAACTTTTCCGTTTATAATATTAGTAGGATTAACAATTTATACGAACGCGGACACAGTGCTATGTTGCCAGGGTTCTAAATGAAAAAAAAAGCATATGTGTAATTTAGTGTTCATTATATGCTCATAACAATAACAGTGGTATTTTATATATAGCTAAAACATCATTTCAACATAAACAAGCCATATAAACAGCCCGAAAATAGTTTAATCTTTTTAGGATTGCTACAATTCTCATTTGTAAGCGAAATAATAATATATTTAACTATGAAATAGGTAGGTTGTTGATATTTTGCAACTGAGTCAAGGATATTACTTACAATATTATCAACCTATATGTTTTAAATTAGTAAATATTAAAGTTACGGCAATCTTGCCAAATTAAATTTATACTGCAGTAATTTAGCATATATGCATACAAATTTTTTATCAAAAGAAAATGATGTAACTGATTGAAATTGAAACATTTAGGTTGTTACACATAACACTAAAACGATACCATTGCCTTAATATTTTTAGTTTTTTTTTAATGATTATTGTTAACATATTACTGTTATTCTCTTTATTAAGTTAAATATACATATTAATTATATTTTTAAATACATTCAGATTATATCAAAAATATAAAAAATAGTACCCTACCGTTATCGGGTACAGGGACCAAGCTACCGGTGGTTTGATTTCCAGAGACAGAAACCTCCTCACTATGCGTGCCGTATCGAGGAGGACTGCCTTCTGCATCAGGCTCTTAATCCAGCTGCCTAACGTGAGCCTCTGAAAGTATTGGTCGAGGCTCTTAGCAGTTAACCCATTGACTGAAATGACTATCGGCACAACAATTACTGAATCAACATTCCACATGTCAACAATCTCGTGGGCTAGGTCCAAATATTTTTTTTTTATCTTTTTCGGCTTTTAAGAGATTGTCGTCATGGGGAATAGTAATGTCAACAATCATTGCTCGGCGCTCTAACCGGTCTATCCACACTATATCAGGCTTATTGACAACAATAGTCCTATTGGTGATGATAGATCGATCCCAGTACAATTTTGCACGACCATTTTCGAGAACGTGGTCGAACAGATACCTGTAGTACGGTAACTTGACAGACTCAAGGTTATATTTAAGAGCAAGTTGCCGATGGACTATCCTGGCCACTTGGTTATGTCTATGCAAGTAGTAAGCAAGACGTGAACAACCAGAAATTATATGCCAGAGGGTTTCTCCGGGACGATGACACGCCCGACAAATGTCTATTGTGCCGTCCTTCAGGATAAATCTACGATAGTTATTCGTCATAACATCTTCATCTGTAATTGCACAGATAAAACCTTCAGTTTCTCCGAAGAGGTCACCGAACCGTAACCAGGACACAGATGCTAATAAATCTACATCAGGCCCGTTTAGGGCCCATAAAAATGTCCATGCATCTCCTTGCCCTTCCAAATCTCCTTATTATATATCAAGAAGTCCGCGTATGATTTCTTCAGACTTCTACATCGGTTGAACATTTGAACTATACCGTATAATTCAAATTCAACCCAAGAAGAACCCCGCAAGTAACTTCCACAGAGAATTTTTAAGAGTTTGCTTTTTATAAATGTTGTTACTGATGTTCAATATCAAAAGGAACATTTTTAAGTGGACAAAATGACATTAATATAATAACATAGTATAATAAACGGAACGTATTCCCTCTGTTCACTATTGTAGCATTAAATTCTTTAAAAAAAAATAATGTGTTATGTGAGGTGGACTAAAACAGGATGAAATATACTATCACGCGATGATTTAACTTTGTCCATTACTAATACTATTGCACAACAGGATTAAAAGAACCGTGAGTGGTATTCAAAGTAGATAGGTCGCTTCACACGTTGATAAAGCTCACCTGTCGGGCTCTAAGCCAGTCAGGCTTCGGCGAAATACGCACGTTAAAAGAACTGTATATCTTTTATGAAATATTACGTAACGAGAATAGTGTTCACAGTTTCACATACGATGTTCATAAAATGTGACTGACAATGTTGCATTAATATATTGGGTCGCGTGTTCATCACGACTCTTTAATGGGAGTTTAATGTGATTCTCAGTTTATTGGCCGCCGCTTCGACTACAGTGTTGCCAGGAATTATATTTTATCCCAGTTTAGAGTCAAATAAATGTAATACTAATGATGAATACCTACTAAGTACTAAAATGTATTGTTTTTCCATTATATCATACTTTGGTATTAAAATGTAGGAAACAAGTAAGTAAAAAAAAAAGTTGTGGAATTACAATTGAGGAAATACGTATTTCAGAGTTAACAGCGTCCTTATCTAAATTAAAGGGATTAAAAGCAGTAGACCCTATGACAAACATGTAACGCTTATTTTTATGTCTCCAGCTGTTATGAAGATCACAGGTCCACCATATACTCAAGAGCAGCTTCTTTTCAAACAAACCGTTTTTGCGTTTGGGTTATGGTTTGATTTTGCAACAACCTTTTCGATTGGGGTACAAGTTCCTTTTTCATCAAAAGTGCTATTCCAATTCAGAATCTATTCATTTGTGCCTAATGCCTAATGTTAAAACAAGTTAAGGGAAAACATATAACTGACTGTTTTTTTTTAATAAATTCTTTATAGTATAAAATTAATTAGATTTTTAATTCTTAGTAGAATCCAGCCAGTAGTAAAATTTGGCAACACCATAGGTAAGGACTAGTTAATACATAAAATTATAGTGGACCCTTTACCAATCCTTGCTATTGATAGATAACAAGTATGCGTACATTAATGCACTGCTGTGCCTATCCAATAATAACGGTTAGGAATAACATAAATGCTTATACAACGTCGAAGGAAATCAGATGTGCAATCCTAGGCGCACCACACGGTACTTGCTGCTGAGGACATTACTGGAATTTTGATTATGAACACCTGTGACGATTAAGTCTCGATAACCATAGATAATTAATTGCAAATCCTTTCCGTGTTGCGTAAGGTGACTAAGTAAAAAATGTACGTATCTTACATAATAATTAATTATTTGTATTTTATTTACACTTCACGCACAGTATGCACAACGACACACTGCCATCGGCATTTTGTACCAGTCTATCTTAGGGTGAAGGAAATAAAATGAAATAGCTAAGTGTGCTAAATTTAAGTGTAAAAATTACTGAAAGAATATTTTTGGCTAAAGCAAATAAAGTTAAGCAGAAAATGACTACATATTATAAAACGAAGTCCCCCGCCGCGGCTGTCTCTCTGTTCGCGATAAACTGAAGAGCTACTTAACGGATTTTCATGCGGTTTTCACTAATAGACAGAGTGATTCATGAGGAAGGTTTAGGTATATAATTTGTACCCGTGCGAAGCCGGGGCGGGTTACTAGTTATTAAAATAAAATGATATTTCCTTTAAAGTCTTTTGAATCATAATGTAATAGTTACCACACGAAATCGAGTTACAAATATAGACAGCATTATCTTCCTTTTATAGTAGAGACTTTATGAGTCAACTAAAAAGAATGCTGACTCTCTAGCGGTGGAAATTAATAAACTTTATGATTTGACATTTATGATAATTCCCGACATTTTTACAATATCATGGTGACTGTAGCTAAGAACCGGTGCACAGTTACAGGTGAGGAAGTCACAAGAGCTGTTGCAAGCTCACGCGTACCTTACGCAACCTTTATAACTCAATGTGGCGCCCCTAAACAAGATGTTTTGAAGTAATGTCCTCCTTAATTAAAGCTGATTAAAAAAAGGTTAGAAGGGCCCCCGTAACCACATAGGTGTATGGCATTCCATTAAGAAATATGGACTGAAGATGAATAAAATTGAATCCTATCTTTGTTTAAATTTTCAACATTTTTTTTTTTTTACTTTTAAAAAGACAACCTCCGCATTAGGAATAATCCTGTGTCGCGAGGGGCTTCACAAACATTCAAACAACGGATACAAAGAACACCCAGACTCGGGACAACTATTTGTGGATCACATAAATTTTTGTCCCGTGTAGGATTCGAACCCACAACACTTGGCGCGGCGTAGTGGCGGAGTGACCACTTAAACCATTGCGGTATCCGTGCACTCACCAATCCTTAGCGACATACTTAGTAGAGTCACACGCCCGGAACCATCATGGAGCTCCGTAACCTATCCAGAACCGTAAATGAATCTGATATAAAAGATTCAAAACTTTCCGGATGGAGGTGGCGTCTAAATAAGACATATTATGACAGGTTTTTATTATTCTTTTAGGGCTGAAATTTTAAATTAAAAAAAATATAATAAACAACAACAACATTATACAATATAATTTGTTTTAGTTTATTATAATTTTGTTATTGTTTTAAGTAGATAACACTTAAAAATGAGTGGATATAATAATCATTTATAAGGCTAATCGTTTTTTCTATAAATGTAGTACCAAATGATAAGTAGATCTTAAGCCTAATCATTTCATATTTGTATTTTTCTGTAACAATTCCTTAAAAAAGTAATATCCAAAACTAAAACTGTTGAAACTGGCCTGTTGGCCTAGTGGTTAGTGACACTGACTGCTACCCCATAGGTCGTGGGTTCGATTTCCACCGGAGTCTGGGTGTTCTTTGTGTCCGTTGTTTATATGTTTGTAAAGTCCCCCACGACACAGGAGTCATTCCTAAATGCGGGAGTTGTCATTTAAAAAAAAAAGAATATCCGAAACTATTGGGTAATCCGAAATGATTTTATATCCGTAATCTTATCGGGTATAATATTATTCATATATCCGTTTCCATATCCAGATCCGAAATTTCATATCTGTAACATCCCTACTAAATACTACATCTTGGATATCCTATATAGGTAAGTACCTATTGTTCTAAATGCATACGGTTCCACTATACCAATGGCCCAGAAGAGAGCAGCTGCCTCCCCTGGATTTTGAATGTTTGCGTAATATATAGTTTATGAAAGTAACATTTGATTCCCCCCGCCTTCCCCATGAACCGACGAAACATCTGGGCTTACAAAAGACAATTTTGCCCCAACCTCGGCCCAAAGGCTGAATACGTCAATGAGTATATGAAATGGTTATTTTACTAACATCTACTGAATTTATATCGGTACTAAAATTGAATTATTATTGGTACATCGAATAGTTAAAATCGATAAGTATTTAGGTTACGTACTACGTACGTAGTATTACGATTACCTCTTTTAACTTACATTGTGTTGTAACATAATAGATAATGGTTTTTAAGCAGTTTATTACATATGTTTTATTATGTCTTCGTATTTTAATATCTACTTATCATACAATGAGCACGTATGGCACACGTATGACGTATTAAAAATGTACTAAGCAATTTCATTCAAGATCTTTTAACATTTAAAAATGTGTTTTGTCTTCCTTCATAATTGTAATTTCATTTATGTTCAGAGGCGAATAGTTTAAGTTGCTGATTTAATAAATGTAGTAAGCGCTGAATAATTGACATACGGATTGCTGTGTGTAGAAAAAAAAACTCTTTCTTTACATACCTACCTATATGTAACAAAAACATTGATCTATGTTAAGGAAATTTATCGTAAATTATAGGGTGTCAATTTAGTTTTTGCAAGTGAAATAATAATTCATAATATGATAATAACCAAATGAATATGGAATACTCCATAATTCTTGTTCTTACAATAATAATTAAAATACAATAAACTTTTAATGCAGTTTTTCACCGTTTCTTCTATCGATATATTTAATCTCTTAATATACAAAAGTATGAAAAGGTTTTGGACATTTTTTCAAATTTTTGAACTGAGTTACATTCTGCTCCTACTACCAATACAACTAATATCTGCCTGAAAATATTTAGACATTATGTGAAAACAGTTACATTAAGCTACACGTGACACTTGTTCAGTATGTACGTTGGCCTGTCATGGTACGGAACATCCATACAATGACAGTTCAATTTATACTGGAAATAATAGCTTGATGTATGTTTCTTGAATTAATTTCGATCTTCGACCACCAGGTGCTTTTCTAGTTCTTATCAAGAGAATGTTTTAAAATGAGTATTCCTTACCTCCACTTAGATGACCGACAACACCAGGGTACCCAGCACACGTGAAGTTGCCGTAGTCTTCGTAGATGCCGAATTTCAGACCTTTGCTGTGTACCTGAAGACAAGAAAGATTAAACTATTTTAAGCGATTGTATCATAACATTGAAGACATACTTGTCATTATTACCACCTCTATATCCTCATGAATACGACTTGTTTTCGAAGCAATTATTAAAGTGAATTGTGAATCGGGCTTTAATCACATAGTAATCGCGATAATAAGCGATCGAATTGCACCGATTTGTTCGATCGAAACGTCGGCACCGGATAGGTTAGGGAAGATATTTTTATTCATAAAGGACTAGCAGTGCCTCGCGGTTTTACCCGCGAAGTCCCGGTAGCGTGGGAATGTCTGTATAAAAAGTAGCCTATGCTATCCAGGTGTCTAGCTATCTACACACCAAGTTTCATCGCAATCGGTCCAGTAGTTTTTGTGTGAAAACATTACAAACATATACAGAAATGTTTCCTCTTTATAATATTAGTTTAGATATACGGTTTTGCTCACATGTTTGCTGCAATGTGACATCTGATATTTTCGCGGCTCCTTGAAAAAGGGGGTCCTTATTCAAGGAGTGAAGCGTCTGCCTCCACAGGGTCGGGTCCGAAACTAGTCGGCGATCCCCGAAAAACACACATATAAATATGAAGACCACTCACGAGAAGATTTAGATCGAGATAAAAGTTATTTACACATAGGTATATGAATACAACAGTCAGTAAAAAGCAAATATTTTATTATCGCATCCTGTTTCATTTAAATTGAGTGTAATAATAATCCTAAATAAGATCTAATCTCTGTAATTAAGAACAAGTAGTTTTAACAGCAAAAAGCCAATATCAGATGTTCATACTGCGGAATGGCTTTAAATTAACAAAAAAAAAACTGGCATTACTTTTTGAATGGTTTTAGTCCTTTGGTTATCACATGTTTTGTAACAAAACGAAGATAATTCAGAATATTATGACATTGCATTATGTCATCCACCATAAAAAGATCTAAGAAGCACAACCTTATTCAGTGGACGCAAAAGTTTTTAAATTTGATTCTATTCATTGCTACATTTATCATCAAACCATTCATGTCAGAAGCAAAGTCAATAAAAGCAAAAAATACAATAAAACCGTTCTTTCTTCTCTTATTAATCCTTAACACTTGAATGCTTGACTCACCGCGCAGAACAATTTGAAATAAATGACAGCAAAAAGTTTGCAACGAATCACCTTATGTTTTTGCTGCCAAAAAAAGCTAAATAACGACCATAGACAAAGAGGTATGGCTGTTGCCAGTTGTAAAAATTTTACAGATTCCAATTATTTATAATCGGTATTCTAGTTACAAATTACACATTGTGGTTGCAAAATTATTAAGCAGAAAAAAACGTGATTCGATAACTCTACGAAATAAGTAGATTGTGCAATGTGCAATAAATAGATTCTCTGACGCTGATACTATACTTACTCGTCTGATAAAAGAATCTACATTTTAAAAATGACCTATATGACATTGGTAGCATTTAGATGACATTTCATGTTTTGCATTTGTCACCATTGGATATTAATAGACATAAAAATGACGATAATTTGACATTATTACAAAGACTTTGAGAACGCGCAAAAACAAAGTGTTCGGTTTTTTTTTGCACAAAACATTGTGACCAATCTTTTAAAAGACAACTTTTGTACATTATTTTAACTTATTGCATAGAAGGTATAATTTATAGCTGACTAGCTATTGCCCACGCGCTATTGGCACTATACAATTTTGAGATTAGCTCAAAGCTAATACAAAATTGCAAGGAAAACCTGAACACACTGGGGCAATCAATCAAAATTACATTAAGATGGATACCAGGCCACTCAGGTATCGATGCCAATGAACAGCCAAGAGCATGGACCGTAAACATTCTGCGGCGTGCCCAAACAGCGAGCATATTCAATCATAAACGCCCAATATACATCAATAGTAATTATGCGATGGAAGACCACGACTGGTCTAAGACACTCGAAAGCCTTAATAAAGGGCTAAGATAACAAAGTATCAAAAGAACTTCTGGAGCTCATCACAAAATACAAAACCTGTGCAGTAACAAGAGCCCTCACCGGACACTGCAAACTAAACAAACACATGTTAAACCTAAAGTTGGGCGAGAACACAATATGCAGATTCTGCCGAGAGACAGAAGAAACTGCAATGTAAATTCTATGCTTTTGCCCACTAATGCGGCAAACCTAGGGTTGCACATCATGCAACCGCGCAGGAAATACAAACTATCACTGCTGATCGGATCTGGATGTTTCTCGAAGCGAGTCTGAGCAGTGAACTTTAAAAAGCAAGAGTGCGCTACAAAAGATCAAAAATGGTCGGGGTAGCCTTAGGTACTTAAAATAATAATAATAATATTGTCCGCGCCTACGCTCGGGTAATCCATCCCTCGGGATCCTCGGGCAACGTGTATGCAAAATTTCATGATGATCGGATGAACGGTATAGCAGTGCAGTATTACAAACAAACAAACATTGATTTTTATACATATAACATTTGTTAGTAGACCATAAACTAAAAGGGCTTTAAAATAATGTCTCTTTTTACTGTCTTCTGTGTTTTCAAGTGGGAGAGCTATGCTTCGGTACGTTTGGGCCGGTTCGACCTGAGTGAAACCACGGCCTCACAGAAAACCGACCGTGAAGCAATGTTTCGTTGTGTTTCGCTGAGTGAGTGAGGTTACCGGAGACTCAAACCCCTTTACCTCCTTTCTCTTCTTGTCCTTTTTACTGTCTTCTGTGTTTTTAAGTTGGGGAGTTATGCCTCGGCACGTATGGGCCGGCTCGACCAGAGTGAATCCACGGCCTCACAGAAAACCGGCCGTGAAGCAATGTTTCGTTGTGTTTCGCCGAGTGAGTGAGGTTACCGGAGACCCAAACCCCCTTCACCTCCTTCCCTTTCTCTCATCCTTTCTTTACTCCTACCTTAAAGGCCGGCAACGGACATGTGGCTCTCTTGAGTTGCAAGTGTCCATGGGCGGCAGTAGTCACTTACCATCAGGTAACCCGTCTGCTAGTTTGACCCTATCCCATAAAAAAACTCTCTTTTTACTGAATACAATTTACACTACAATTTAGAACTTGTAAGTAGACTTAAATGAAATAGGCTTTAAAATATTGTTCTTTTTATTATCTCTTTTTACTGAATAGGCTACTTAAAAAGGGATAAACTGAAAAACTCTTAAAGTATACTTTCTTCAATCAAAAACATGTACCTATTGAGTAAATTGTGTCCTTAAGTTCCTGAACGTAGTAAAAGCTTGCGAGGTGAGGTCAATTAGAGACGTTAGTATCTGGCCATCCTGGAGAGAGATGGGTGCAAGTTTATGTATGTATATATGGAGATTTATTTATCATATTATTTGGATGAAAAAAAGAAAGCAAATGGAACTTTGCAAGATATTTACGTTACTTCCTTCTCACTCTTGTCTCAATCACTCGACTTTAGGGAGAAGAATTAAAAGATTTTAAGTGCGATGCTATAAACTTTTATGAAAAGATTCCGCGTTTTTTTACGACAACAGTATTTATGCAAGCAGCCATTAGAATTTTCTTGTTTTTTTTAAGCTTGTATTTAATTTGTTTCCTCTATGAACTCAGAGTACTGTAGCATATCAACCTGTGATATGATTTTTTTACTGGTACCTATGTGAGAAGGTTTACTGAAATCGTTTTGTCTTTTTGATTTATATAAAAATATAAGATTTGAAAGAAACAGGCGACTTTCGGTGACTTGAAGTTTGAACAACCAACGAGCTGGTTGATTGTGGAAGCTCGTTTGAAAAGGCGCTTACCATCTTCTTTTTCATCATCACTTTCAGTCAGGTGAGTTGGAAGACAAACGCCTATTCCATACACAATAAAAAATAAAATAAAAGTGTGTGATGAATTTGTTGTCTAAATAAGTATAATAATTATTTCCAAATACCAGGGTTTTAATTTTAAGATCTCTCGTAAGACACACCACCACACCAATCCCCAGAGAAAATCCCCTTAATAAAGCCTCTAGCGAGTGTAAACACACAAGAAAGTGCTACAGTACAAATTCTTCTTTAAACATGTTACAGCATATATCATTTATTTGGACACCTATTAAGTACCACACATTTCTAGCAAGACTCCGTACTCTCTCTCTGTTTCTTTCTACGATACCTTTAGCCGTCATCCATCTTATTACATCCATCCGTAATATTAGCTTGGCTCTCAATAAGTTATCATTACAACAGTTTTTAAATTTACATGTGTAATCCAATTTACTAAAAAACTTATAAATATATTTACCCCGAGGGATGGTGACTTGATTAACAAATCCTACATTCCCGCGGATGAAGCCGCGGATAAAAGCTAGTGGCACGATAATTTGCTAAAATCTATAACTAGATTGTAAAACAATGTGGTTGTATTGTTACAAAACAAGTCTTACAAAAACTTCGATGATTATCACATCACAGAACATATAATGAACGAGTCATTCACTCCTGCAGCAAGGTTACGAGAATAACAATAAATTTTGATTCGTGGTATAGTTATCTGATTGATAGGTTTTATAGCATAGTTTCAACAGTTCAAGGGTACAATAAAAGTTTATTATACTTTATAATGTTAGGGTTGTACCACGCGGCGCTTTTTAACCCCTGACGCAAAAAGATTGGTGTTATAAGTTTGACGTTGATGTCTGTGTGTGTGTGTGTGTGTCTGTGGCATCGTAACAAAAAGTGCTCATCTTGTCAAATATCAAACAGAACAAATGCATAAAAATTGCTGTCGTACCTGATATTGCTTTGATTAAGTTTACCTTAGTTAACTAGAACATTATATGAACGACATGACCTTAAAACGACTAGTCGAAAAATAAGACCATCGCACAACATGACTTAATGAAATGTTACCCTAATAAATATACAAGAGTCATATTTGAATAAAAAGCGCATACAGTTCGCAATAGACGGATCTCTTGTTAACGACTGTATAATACGTGCTGTGTTTCAAAGATGACATATAGTACCTACTTAGGATTGTGTCGCGCTAGCAGTTTGATTGCATAAAATCGTGGGAAAACCTCCCGTGACTCCGTTTCGAAACATACCATGTACGGCTGCAATGACATCTGTAATAACTTCCTTTATCTCACTCTCTCTTTTGTTTTTTTCTTGCATTCCTATAGGTTGAATATAATATTTTTATGACGTTTAAGATTCCTCTTGCAAACTGATTATAGAGGGCAAAGTCACAAGCACACTTCTTCATATTATATCCACTCGAGTTGAAATGAGAGGTGGTTTCATGATGGAGCTGAGAGTTGGCTGTAGGGTCTCCTAATCCTACAGCATAACATCGTGTTTGGACTCGTTAGATGTCATAATATGTCGAAGATATCTTGGTCGTGCAGACTTTTCTTTGAATTTATTGTTTATTAAACTTTATTACAGCATCTAAAGTCCGTCAAATTCACCAGGTGTGTGTTCAGATTACAATTAATTTGTCATCGAGATTTCGTAGTAGATAAATAAACCTCGAGTTTGGGCGTAAGAAACTAGTAAACTGAACTTATAGAAATTTAACTCGCCAACTTTATAGTAGAAAATCATAATATATTGTTTCCTCTATGAGTAATACTAGGTTGTTTATAGCTTGCAACATCGCCGATCTCTGACCACCTCAGGGAAAGCAAAAACCTTGTCTATACATACCTATATATTATTATTATATATTTATTTAAATATTTTAAATATTATTTTACACGTAGTAGTAAATCTTTTACAAAATAATATGGACACCGAATAACTGAGATTTGAAAGGCAGACGATAACTAATGTTGATTTGTATGAATAAGGTTTATTTTTAAGGTTTTTAGTGTTTCGAAATTCTCCCATCTTTAATTCCCAACAGGCTGTTTGACGGGAATTGGCTTGTGTATTATAGTTGGCAAAATGTGGATGTTTACTACGCCTCTGCCTACTCTGATACTATAATTTTCGGGTTCCTTTATATGAAGCTATTGTTAATTTACTAGTTGATTAATGTAGACGAGTACGTTTATATGGTATTTACCTTTTTTTTTACAACTAATTTGGTAAACAACTACACGGCAGTTACCCGCATGTAAATTCTCGCAATACCAGTGGTATCACTTGTGTGACTACTAGATGTCAACCCTATCCCCTTCCTATACAACCCTGGTGACAATTCTCACTAACAGAAAATACAGAGCTTCTAGTACACATACATACAACACACAGTCACACCTTTATCCCCGAAGGAGTAGACAGAGGTGTATTAAACACCCACATAATTTAGTCGCACTTACGTAATCGGAGGCAAGCGTATTGATGTCCCTCGGGAATTTTAGGAATCAAATGGGAGATTGGGAGTATATTGAATGGGAAAGCTAGGTAAGAAGGGGAGGTTATGGACGGAAAGGGGTATTGCGTATACTGATGGATTGGGAAGTGTAAGGAATAACTCGAGCAGGTGAGGGTCGAAATCGAGCTGGCTGTTGCTGGGAAGTCCTCTAACCAAAGCTACGCTACGCTAGTAATTATATCTAATGTGGTCTTTTGGAGAGAGGGGGTTGGGGCTAAGTGGTAACCGAGTAGGTTAGCATATAACAAAGTTAAGTAGTACTTGCCAGGTCAGTCTAAGATGGGTGACCAATCTTAACACATTGAGCTCCTCCGTGCCTCGGAGAGCACATTAAACCGTAGGTCCCGGGTAGTTGGAGCCCTAAAAAGTCCGACAACCTGGTCTAACTCTAGAATTTAGATATCGCCTAGTACTTGGGTTGTGAAGGTCTGATGGCAGTCGCTTCACGTAAAATAGCAAAGTTCAGTCGTTTCGTAGTTAGACTGAAAGCCGACCCCAATTTAGTAGGGAAACTTAAATGTGGTCTTCTGGAGACTGGGAGCTGCTAACCACACTCGGGCGGCCTTATATACACCCTCCTCATTTAATTATACCTCCCATTTTTCACGGTCTTGGACAATTTCGCACCACCCAGCTACATTTACATCACCATACATAAATGATCTTATTCCTAAATGACCTGTCTCACAAACTTTTAATCTAATTTAAAAAGGCAGGCCATTGTTATGCGAACAGTTTGTCTTTTGTTCCAACATTCGCGCAGCAGGCGTGAGAAACCTCCGATCCTACCACGAAGGTCTCAAGATAAGACAGTGGATACATTTAAGTACTTAACATGCCTATTATTTGACTGTCCGTATTGTTGCACCGTTCTCATAAACGTAAGGGCTGTTTCTTACGACACTATTGTAATGTAATGAGATTGTATTTGCAACGTAAAAAGATACGAGCTAAATATTTGAGATATTTAATTGTTTCGTCTGACCTTCTGTATCTTGTTTGTTAGTGGTCTGATTTCTTCAGTTGCCCATATGAGATGGGGACAAATGTTGAAATTATACATGAAAATACAGAGACGTGACGTGAAAGGGAGTCCGCTTTTGGTGGAGAGAATGAAGTGGAATGGGACATATGGCGTCATGCATACTGATGGATGGAAATGTTGCCGAATATTACCAGGTTAAAATCATTAAAGAAACATTACTTGTTTATGTTCCTTTATTGTTGCATATATATGTTGCATCTAGTTTAGACTTAGAAAACATGCATTAACATTGTGACAAGAGCGAAACATGCACAACAGCCTGAGTTTCTAAATTGCTGTAGCTGGTAGATCTATAAATAGTCTAAACAGTCATTTACTTGTTAAAACGATTATGCACACAAACATAATGCATACGAATTTGAATTTAAGAAAGTCCAAACATTTCTTTAACCCTAAAGAGATGTTATGTACGTCTCTTTATGGTCTCTTTATTACAAATGTAATAGAAAATACATTTTATTTTTATAAATCCAAAAACAAAACCGAATGTTATGAATAAAGAAGTATATCAAAGCAATAGTCTTAAATAAATAATTAATCATTTGATGCAAGTCAACAATCCAATAATATCCCTTGCTAAGAGTTATACACCTTAAAGATATTATTATTTAAAAAACATTTTCACATAACACAAACTATTTCACGGGTTAATTGTTGAGATCAGTAAACCTTTATATTATTTAAATAAAGCACTGTGATTAACGTCTTTAGTTACAGTTGAACTTTACAAACGATCATCGATCGTTATTTAGTTACCTACGTGTGTTATTTGATTGTCTTGACAAGAAAACTGTCGTGACCTCGGCTTGAACTAAAAACTGTAGTTGAACTATTACATCGTGGGTAGTTGAACAATTCGCGTGAGTTGTGGGTTGATGACGCGTTGTGTAAGTATTTTTTATTGAGTTACGTCGTGTGTGATAAAATTACTTGAGCCTAATGATAAGTTTAAATTTCAATGTGCATAGAAGTAGACCGATCAATACGCGTGTTTGTATATTTAATATTTTATAACATGAGAGCAAAGACGCAAACTACGAGTATTGACGTCAGCATTAGTAGGGTCGCATGTAATGTAAATATATTTTTTTCCATACAACTAAGATGATAAATAAGCTCACTATGCACTATTGCACTAGCGATTTTTCAAAGCAGGATCACTGTGCACTGTGCACAGTGATCCTGCTTTGAAAAATTGTACCCTCCTTCATAGACCTCTGGCCGCCAGGAAACAAAAACAGCACAAGTATACTAATTACTAAATATACTCTCTCCAGTTCTTTGAAAATATACCTACCGTACCTAGTTTTAATATACTATTAAATATTTAAATATTTTTTTTATGGTTTTACTGGATAAACCTTTATTGTAATGAGACTATCATAAATTATAACACAAAGCTCAATGAGTAAGCAATTTGTGCGTTTACACGTGGAATCCAAGTACGTGTAGACCTCCTACCATGTTACCGTGAAGCGGATATGTTGACCTGTTTAAATAAAAAAATCCGTCTCTCGACGTCCAAGTGTTTATGTACGTTCACGTATAGTATGCAGAAAAGAATACAACTGAATGACCCCCATTGTATCTGTCAATTTGATCCCATAACAAATGTAATGTATGTGACTGAGGCTTCAAAGATCGCATCAGCTGAGATGGCTTGCCATATTCATATGCGAAAACAAGTGCACGGCTAAGGTCAAGTGCGTCGGCGAAATACGTGTGTGACACTACAATATGTATGTACGTGACACGCATTTACTTTGTTAAGGTTTATCACTTGAATCAGCGAAGCAAAAATGAGGATTATGGTTAACATAAAAATAAATGAGAAGATATATATCTCAGCTGTAAACACACATACACTCTCCTCTACTACACTCGAGGAGGCCAACACTTCACAATAGCATCCTGTAGTTATAATCATAAGTTAAAAATTTTAAATTCCCTTGACTCAAAAATCTGTGATGAAATGAATTATGTTTAGGAACAATCTCGATCAAGTCACAACACTCAAATCGGTTCATCCGTTTGGGAGCTATGATGCCATAGACTACAGAACTGTAAATACATATTCTCAGTTCTGTGCCACAGACATACACAAAAATACACATTTACACAGATACGCATGTTAAACTTGGCCTGCCAGGCTGCCGTGGGTCTAGATAACATCCCTCGTTTTTACGTCGGGGGTTAAAAATAGCCGAGTAAAAATAAAATAGAGAGAGAGAATAGTAGTTTGAACAGTCCACATGAACAGTCTGGAATTCTGGATTGATGAATGTTTGTTATTGTTACTCTTCCACGCAAAAACGGCTGAATGGATCTGGATAAAATTTGGCACAGAGATAGATTATAGTCTAGGATAGCACATATGTACGTAATTTTTTATCCCGGAGAATGTACGGATCCCGTGCTAAAGATTTCACTAAAATTTCCAAGTGAACGAAATCGCGGGTAAGATAATAGGTAAAATAATTTTATATATCTAGTGCTTGATATTGTTAATCGAGCTTATATTTATAATTGTGTGCAATATGAATATGAGCCCATGTATGTCGTTATTTAAACGGGCCGGAACGAATAACTGCCCGCTCCATGACATGAATATGTACAAAATGACTGTGTTGCGAATGAATTGGTCTCGCAAAAGGGTAATGTGTTCTCATTGAGAAAAAATATTTCAGGCTGTTTCGTAACTAAATTTAACTGAAAACTAAAGAATTCGGGCGCTTAGTGTTGCATTGAGAAAGTATTGCATGCCACTAACATCCATGCATAATATATATTTTTTTATATTATGCATATATTATAAATTTTCATGTCAATCTCTATAATTTTGTTTTTTATGCAGACATTTTCAGAAAAATCTATTATAATCTATCATTCCACCGACATCCTTGATGTTAGATACCCATAGTTTCATTCCCGTCAGCCCTTTCTTACAAAATATTAGATCTATAATAATATGTCAATTTTCAAAATATGATTCCTCTATTAAAAATAACCTTAATAAATTCCTAAACTTGTAGCAATCTACATTTACATTATTTACGGGATCTAGGACTACTAGGGACTTTAAAATATGACCACACTCTCTTCTCTGTAACATTCTGTGTAATTGGTCTTGATGAGGGGCCTGTAAATAACTCCCATCGTGCATAGTTTTGCTTCTATATTTAACAAAAATAGTTTTAATAAGTAATAACAAATAAATAATAAAACTGAAGAACAGTTTGTAATATTAACCAAGACATCGATTAGTGGTTCAAATCAAACGATTTCCGATCCAACGAAAGCGTGAACATTTAAAAACAGATGAAAAGCGAGTCTGTTTCCGTGTTGTGTACCGCGCAATTCGCCATTGATTGGCGTGCACTTGGCCCAGTTACCGCCGTAAAGGTACTAGCTGACTAGCGTTGTATTTTTTGCCGCAAAACCGCGGCAGACGACTTTTATAAATAATTTTTGGGTACTGATTATTATTTATTTTCAATGCAGTGAAGATTCGAATCTCATATAAATATATCTCAAAAGATAGACCAAATGATTTCTAGGAACGGATATTCAGGTTCATTGTTTTTCTTATTACAGAATTAGATTTTACTTTTCCGGAATATAAATCAATGTTAAAATTGATACCACTAAGATGGATTTTTAACTATTTTGGCATCTTATTGACATATCATCTCCAAAGTGAAATAAAAAAATTAAGCTAATACATAGACGTTTCTCTTTCAACCTGTAAGCTTTTTATTTAATTTTTATTTTTTAAATTAGGATAACTATTGGATATGATTGACGCGCCAACTTTTGTAATGAGATAATATGGTGATTTAGACATGTTTACGATAGTTCTACGATTCAAGTAGAACTATGGAATACTTAGGAAAACGTTGATACAAATATTTAGTTTAATTTACAACAAAAAAAGTCTAAAACAGATATATCATTTAAAATTAAATGTACTTTATATGCTCATATCTAAAGTCATAATTGCATCTTATATTAATGGTCCATACTGGAACCGGTATTGACTATTTCGCGTTATTATGCACATGTTACCTTTCTGTATAACCTATACGAAATAAAGAAGCTATTATTAGCTTCTATTATTAATTATTAGCTATTATTAATTTGTTTTATAACAAATTAGTATTATAGGAATGGTTTTTTCAATCCAAGAAGTAGTTAGTCGGTGTTGACCTTAATGCGTCGCTGTGCGTTAGGCGTTGGCTGTTTTTTACACTTTTACCGCGACCTTCAGGCCACGAGCATGCTGACGGTTTCTCACGATAAACGATGAGATGACATTGAACTGAATTTAGAGCAATTTTGATGAATAATTATATTAGTTTTCTTCTATTTTATTTGAGTGTGTACGTTATATTGATACATGACGGATGACGCGTCGCCGTCGCCCGCAGGATAGGTGCAGTCGTGTTGCTAGCCACAAACACAAATTACATTACCCAGTTTTAACTATTTACTATTTGGATATCGTAGCTATATTAATATTATTTATTTATATGTGCTCCACAATGTCACCGCTGAAAATCAGCACTGTTTGGCGCGCGGCAACTTCTTTGCCAGCGCCAACAGCATCAATGCTGAGTGGTTACCAATTTCAGTAAGAAGTGACGTGCGAGTGCGTGCAAAGCAATTGTCGCCTTATTTTTGTTTTTATTTGTATTTCCTGTTTTTCTACTATTTCAATCTGTTTATATTAAGTTACGTCACTTATGTGAAATAAATACATTTATTTCTATCATTTTGTAAATACAGCATGTTATATGCAGAATATTTCTTAATTTGATTGATTAAGTTCTTGGGATTTAAAATAAAGGGACTACTTTTGATAAGAATAGCAGCGGTTGAAACACTCACAGAGCACGGTTTGTGGCGTTATAATTACCTCGACGTGTGACGTAGCTTGGTAGCACAGTTACTTGCTTTGAACAAAAGGGTGGTATTTCCAGAACCACCCATGAAGTTTTACTTAAAATTATTACGGAAAATTTGCATCTCAAAAGCTACCTGCATTATTGTTGTACCTTACGTTGCGTTGTTGGTCGATAATATGTTATTGTTTGAGTATGTCTTAAGATTGAGGTGAGAACCAGACGAGCTTCTCGCGGTGCACCATAAGCAATATATTGATAATACGGATTTCCCTTCTATTTAAGAGGTACGTTGCTATCACTAACGGTTATCGACGGTTACGGATATGACGGGTTTATAATTTCTGGATTCTTTTGGAAGAGACGAGAGAAGAGACTGTGATAGAACATGACTTTTTCGACGAACGACGTTTCACAGTCTCTCTCAGAGGTCACCTTCTGTGGTTTTTGGGACAATCACAAGGTAGACCTTTTGGCATAGACCTTCATTCTGCCAACCCGTAACACTGACCGTTAACCTACAGAAACTGATCCCCTAAGGCTGGGAGTCGGTTCACGGTCACCAAATCCATCTCAAGAGAGACCACCTAGCCAACACATAACCTTGATAGCCAATAGACAGGGACTGGGGTTACCTACCTATATAATTACGAGTTCTTACTAGAAAATAAGTATACAATTACCATTAATATTATTCATATCTCTCTACTATTTTAATTAAGAACTAGTACAATAATAAACACCTTTTACTTTTGAATGATGAAAACCTTATATAGTGAATGTGCATATGAATTTCAATCATGAATTTGCATACACAAGTCATTAATTAATGCGATTAACTACTAACGATCTCAACATTATAATAAAAGGTACATTAAATTTAACTAGAGATCGCTGGGAGAGTTTCGACCGTTTGGAATATCTTGTTTTATTTAATTGACCAACTTGGACTGTCAATGTATTGACTTTTGTAGTATGATAGGTCAATAATATACCTAGTGAACCCCTATCGCTTATTTTATAACTTTATAGCACATATTGTTTGAAAGTTTTAGCTTGTTGCACTTCTTCTACGTATTAATATAGATATGATATGGCGACTTAAGTGGCGTGGCGCGGCGTTTAGTTGCAATGTTAGAGTTCACAGGTTCGATCAAATGTTTGTATTAACATTTAAGTAGGTACAAAAGCATTCTCTCAATAGTTAACCATTGAATATAGTTATAATCTAATACCTTTAAACGAGCAATTCTTGTATCTATGTATATATATAATCTGAATCTCGGAAACAGCTGCAACGATTTTCATGAAATTTGGTATGCAGGGGGTTTCGGGGGCGATAAATCGATCTAGATAGGTTTCATTTTTAGGAAACGTAAATAAATAACCGCAAAGCTCGGTCATCCAGGTACTTATATTCGTGGTTATTTCTTATATATAAAATTCTCGTGTCACAATGTTAGTTACCGTACTCCTCCGAAACGGCTCGACCGATTCTCAAGAAATTTTGTGTGCATATTGAGGAGGTCTGAGAATCGGCTCTTATCTATTTTTCATCCCCCGAAATGTTAAGGGTAGTCCACCCCAAATTTTTTTTTTTAATTATTAGATAAATTATTTTTTTATGATACAGCATTAGAAAATACATACAACCCTGAATTTTCAACTCTCTCCGATCAACCCCTGTTTTTAATAGCGATATTAGTATTTTTATTTTTATTGGTACAATTTTTTTAAAGTATTTAAAAATTGCCTTGCCGGCCTTTAAGGTGGGAGTAGGAGAGGAGGAGAGATGGAGAGATGGGGGGGAAGATGGAGAGAGGGAAGGGTTAGGGCCACCGATAACCTCACTCGCTCGGCGAAATACAACGAAGCATTGCTTTATCGATATGCCGATCAAGGCGGCCCATACGTGCCGAAACATTGTTCTCCCACGGTTAAACTTTAAATATGTCAGTTTAGTTAATGAAGTACTTTGAATTAAGAAAATGAATTGTTGGTGTTTTGTTATTTTTATAGTCATAGACCCCATCCCACAATAAGTTAGTTATTTTTTGACTACCAAAATATTCATTAGAAATAATTAATATGGCAAAACGACGTGTGCCGGGTCAGCTAGTATATATATATATAAAGGTATTATACAGTTACTTAAGTATGTGAAAATAAGGTTATGATGATCATGTCTACATTTATGCATGTATGTATGGCTATATATATATAGAGAGAATACCTTAGGCACTAAGTCCGCCAATGTACCAAATGTGCATAAAGTTTAAAATAAAATAAAAAATATAAATACATTTATTCGTTCTAGAACTCATAAATAAAAACTGTACTTAGATCGGGTCCAGATATCGATGTATATATTATGTCACAAAATATTGTTATTATTGAATAAATGAACCAACTACAAAAATACCTGATATCGTATTTTTCTACTGAAGCTCAAAATAACGCCTGAAATGTGATAAATGCTATAAAATATAAGATAAGGGCTCACCTCCATCTCTCATAATAAACATTTTATTTCTTAAATCCAGTACATTTTAAAGATATTATTCTTTTGTTCAACGGAATAATAACTAACGAAAGGAGGAATTATGCTTCTATAATGATATCCGGTAAACTTAAAAGGTGTCCGGATAATTAAAAGTGGTTTGCGTAATATTCTGATTATTTTTGTCTTTGCAAGAGTAATAATCTTAGTCACATTTGACAGCTCAAGGTGAGATGTTTGAGTGCTGACCATGATCACAGTCAAATTGGTGATGTGGAGCAAGGTTATGAGAATTAACTGCAGTATTTTTTGGTTTGGTTGAACGTCAGTGTTTGTTTTTGTTGCATCATCTTAAACTACTTTTTCTTCTTTATTTGGGCATAAGTAAGTATAATAAGTAATCATACGTTTAATGTTGTAATAATGAAAACACTGTTTTTGTAAGTATATATATATATATATACGTAGAGATGATACGGTTATCCGGTAACTATCCGGCCTAAATTTACTATCTGGAAAACCCTACCCAGATACTATCTAGTCTTTCAACGTTGGCCGGATATCCAGTATCCGTCAAAACAACTATCTGTTTAAATTTATATGCTATACTGACATATATTAATATGATTATAAGCGTCGATATCTTAGACTGACTAAATTGGTATCATGTTATAAAAGAGAAACGTCTGAAGCACCCGAACTGTAAGTGACAAATACTAGAGGTGTTGAGTGAATTGCCAGGTTTATCCGGCCACCACCGTATTAAGACATAATTGAAATTGATATAAAAAAAGAAATGTGCATCAACAGGAAAAGCAGTTACTGAAGACAAACAAAACTTAAAAAAAAACACATAAACCCAATATTTTTCAGGATAATTCAACTAGACATGAGATTGTTATGAAAATATTGTGGTATTTCAAAGCCTCACGATCAGAAGGTCTAAGTACCAAAACGTCCAATTGCGCGAAACGTCTAATGAGCAGAATGCCAAATTAGCAAAATGTCCATGTAGCAAAACGTCCAACTCTCATATGGTCTGTGTAGCAGAACGTCTATTTAGCAAATCGTCACTTTTAAAATATGTACACTCATGACAGAAAGTGAAACTCATTTATAAACTTAAGGAAATTTATTTGATATAAAAAATTGTGTTAAAACTAGCTTTTTAAATATTATTAGGATATTAGGCGCATGAATTCCCCTGAATTTATGCACCTAATATCCTTTTAATATGGCCAAGGTTCACCAAAAATTTAAAGGGATTAACTTTTTCACTCTCAAGCTTTTGAATCTCTCTTTTTTATTTGACATTCAAAATTATATCGATCTTTCGTCCCTTATTTCCTTCAAATAAGGTATTCTTGAATTTGCGATCTTGCCAAACGGCTTCTTTTCTAAGAGCTTTGAGGAATAGTAACTGGGTTGGCTTTGATTTTATATTCGTGTTGAGCCGCCTTTTTTTTTATTTTTGTACGTGTGGAAACCCCCTCGGGCCGCCACCCAACCGGGGTTTTCGGAGGGGCGGTGTGTCGGAATCGAAGCGACTAAAACCACACGGTGTGCCGTACTGCGCCTTAGGAGGGATCCTTTTTTTAATTCAAATTTTTTTAACGCCTTATCCTTACGTATAATCGTCGGATAAACAGCTTTTGCAATTAACATTTTGCTCTAAAAGCAATACTTTTCGAGATATTTAATGAAAACAGAAAAAAAGCCGATTTTAAGTTATTTTGCAACAATAAACAATGACGCGTATCTCCGACGAAGTAGACACTTTAAGATGTTATTCTACGTATATTTCCTCAAATTATAAGCCAAGTATCGTATTGTTATAAAAGACCATCACTTTTCGCGTATTTTCGGCTCTGGCGCCCGGATTAATGTTGCATGTGTGCCTGACTATCCAGACATTTTGAGAATGTGACGAGTTGCTAAATAGACGTTCTGCTACACAGACCATCTGAGAGTTGGACGTTTTGCTACTTGGACATTTTGCTAATTAGGCTTACTGCTCATTAGACGTTTCGCGCAATTGAATGTTTGCTACTTAGACCTTCTGATCGTGAGGGATTTCAAATGTAAAAATACGTCACATCCTATCACGTGCGCTATGTTAAAGTTTAAAGATTCAGTAGAAAATAACAATAGCTATTACCGTCAAGTTTAACGTCTGACTATATAGAAGAAAGTAGGAAGCTTCATAAATTCATATTCATAATTAGGGTTGTTACTATATATCGGCAATCGATAATATCGATAACTACGAAGCAAAAATATTTATAATATAACATTATGGAAACGATATTATTAAAACTGAGGATAACATTATTGAGTATGATGGGATTTTAGCAATTATATCCAGTTAAAATGGATTTTAATAGTGGATCTGGTTGCTTTTAAGTCCTTAATACTGAGATAACTAGGTATAAAGGATTGATGTTATCAGAGTAAGCTGTACACGCTTAGAATATTTCTTTTTTACCTTAGAACACTTTTTTAAACCAAAGGTTTAAGGGACATAGATTGTCTTTTCTCATTGTCTCTGATTGAAGATTTTTGTACAAAAAGGAAGGTATATACTATGTTTTTAGTCTACATTTACGTTTTGTCTTAGAGTAAGAACGGTGTTCTTAACTCGCAAAGTATCGATATTATCGATATCTGACAGGGTGTCGATATTAACGCTGTTATTAAAACAAGTTTTAATCTCTATTTGCAATGAAAATAGGCATAGTTAGATTTATGGCCGCATTGCACGGTGAAAACGTTCGTTGACTTTGTACGGTTATGTTACATGTTAATTATATTTATTAGGGAACACGGCTTAGATCAGTATTCGCCACTTTAACGTATGTCTGTGCTGAGGAACGCATAGGGTCAGGTTAACGAAGTAACTACTATCTTATCTGTGCTACGGCTACCTTAAGAAGAGGTACAGATACAAACGGATTGTTGAATTTGTTCTACGGTTAAAACCTAACCAGTAAAAAAAGAGTAAGCAATTATATTATAGAACAAAATAAAGAATTAACGAGCATAACATTGTAATCGATGCTTGTTTTTCTTTCTAAACTTAGCAGAAGCTAGGGCTCAACAGATTTTTCGCTTAAATTGCAGTCGCCAGACTTGGGATGTTCCTACACTATTAGCGTATTTCTTCTGGTGAGTAGAGTTACCAAAAGGCCTATAAGAATAAGAAAATAAACTTGGCAACAAACACGACTAACGGTGTGCTTGTAGCCGTAAAAACATTAAATGGGTGAAATAACACGAATGCAAAACGCAAATTTCCTAACACACGTTACAATAGAGATATAATTTTTTTTATTCTTTCGTCAATCATCGCAATTTTCCAATTTAAATTTCTAGACCTAACCCACTTATTGAGGAAGAAAGTAGCCCACGAAGCAATTTGTACTTCGCGATCCGTAACTTAGGTGCTCTAGGCATCTAGAAAACAATTCTGTACTATCACGGACGAATTGTCTGAAGCAAAGCAGGTTAACAAGTCTAGATCAAGAGAGATCTAGACTTGTTAACCTGAAAAAATCAATAAATTTTTAGATTAGCGCCCTCTAATGGATCTATATATGTATTATTAGCGTGACGGTAATAGGTGCAGTGCCTTTCCCCATAGCAAAAGTGCACAAACGTGCCTAAAGACGTTTTCAGTTCAAAAATAATTCTATTTGACATTACAAACAGACACTTCAATTTTATTTATTTGTATTGATAGTATAGCTAGGCGCTACAAAGAACCAGATGTGGTCGAAGTACCTCTAGGCACTCAAACCAATAATAGCTAGTTGGACTGGCCTATGTCAAAAAGAAATTACACATTTCTCCATGAATGTAAGTGTTACAGGATTAATTAAAAAAATTGATTCTTTAATATTTTCACTTTTATTATTGTTAAACCAAACAGTACAAGAAAATGATTTAACGATAGCTCAATATGGCGTCAAAATTATTATTACACCAGCAACCTAAAAGCTTCGCACGGGTATAGCAAAGCAAATAATGATTTTTCTGACATCTTCAACAATCATCGTCATATTTCAGCCATTTTACACAAAACCTTAAAGAATTATACACCTAAACCTTTGGTGAAAACCGTCTGAAAATCCGTTCGGTAGTAATTGAGTTTATCGCAAACAGACAGACAGACGGACGCGGCGGGGGACTTTGTTCTATAGTGATACTCTATAGAATGTACCGTTTTGAAATAAAGAGCTACTGTTTAAACTTGAACGTCGAATACCGTAATGCCTAAATTGAAAAAGGAGGATTTTAACTTTTTTTTAAACAAACGAAAAGTAAAAACTAAAAAGAACCTATTCTTTTATTTAGTAGGTTTTGGCTCACTGCCGACATTTTTTTAAATTAGTTGACCGGTACTAGGGCTTTGTTTATTTTCATTTCCTAGATGACTTACTGATCTAAATTACAATAGAAATCGTCATTAAAACAATGAGTTTAAACCTTTGAGTGTTGTACAGTAGTCAGTAACAAAATAATTAATGTCGTGAGCATTGTGATAAATTATAATTTTTTAAAGGTATCAAACGGCCGTGTGTGAAATGTGTGAAGTTATTGTCATATGCAACATTTTTGTAAATGTTTGTGGTTGCGAAATAAACTATTTAAATTTTTTATTTTAATTTTGACAAAACTTCGTCTGAGCAGGTCAGGTAGTTATTAACCTCTATGAAGGAGAATTCTGTATCCGGCTAAAATAAATTCTATATGCAAGAATGTCAATAAAACGTGAAACAAAAACCTGATTGATTTTAATATCATTAAATAAAGTTCAAAATACTTTATACTATGTTGTTGTTTCTTTTTACTGTGGGAGAGCCATGCTTTGGCACGTTTGGGCCGGCTCAACCAGAGTGATTCCACGGCCACCT
Organism: Callimorpha dominula; assembly: GCA_949752705.1. Classification (NCBI taxonomy): domain Eukaryota; kingdom Metazoa; phylum Arthropoda; class Insecta; order Lepidoptera; family Erebidae; genus Callimorpha; species Callimorpha dominula. The sequence goes on along the minus strand of OX457010.1, from coordinate 5,401,391 downwards.
GCCACGGCAGATAAGCAATGATTGCATTATATTTCGCCGAGTGAGTGAGTTTACCGGAGGCCCTAACCCTTCCCTCTACCCCTCTTTCCGTACTCCTACCTTAACGGCCGGCAACGCACGTGTGACTCTTGAGTTGTAGATGCCCATGGGCGAAGTTGTCACTTACCATCAGGTAACCCGTCTGCTCGTTTGCCCTTTATTCCATAAAAAAACATGCTAGATTTTGTCCGTGGCTTTGCCGCGTTCATCATTAATTCAGAAGAAAACAATGCCTTTTTTCTGTACCCCGACAATAATAATAATAATAAAGTTTATTTCAGGAATAGTTAACCCATATTTTCATTACCTACAATGTAGGGTGTCATATAATTATAATTATAAATTAAGATTATAAGTAATACAAAATTAATTAAATTAATTAACTTAAATTGTATTAACTAGAATTTTAAAATTTAATAATTACATCGTTGGTCAAGTATTGTACCTTAATCATTTATAAATAAAATAAATTAAAATATGCAATTATTAAGTTTCAAAATTTCAAATTCATAAATATGTTTATACACCGTGCGAATTATCTCATTCTTAGAAGAGTACAAGCGTTTATGAAACGAGGCTTTTAGCTCTTTTAACAGTTCCGGCATGTTTTTAATCCTGTTCTGCTCGAACATGCCAGACGCGCTACACCGCCAAGGCAGGCTGAGCATCACTCTGAGAGCGTTGTTGTATTGTACACGGAGGGTGTTGTAGGCACCCTTCGTGTAGTTGGTCCACAGTTGGCTGGTGTAGAACGCCTGACAGTACGCCTGGAACAGGGTCAGCTTCGTCTGATTGGAGCAGTGCGCGAACCGCCTCGCCAGCGTGTCACTGCGAGCTGAGATGGCCCGCCGCTGTCTTTTAATATCATCATTATCAACAATATGTTTTCAAATTTCATAATGATTGAGTAGTTAAGTGAAGATGAAATATTCACAAACAAACAAACAGTCTCACATTCGCATTTATAATATTAGAATAAAATAGAATAATCTTTATTGTACACAAACGACATATTGCTTAAAAAAATACACAATATGGATGTATGTACAATAGGCGGCCTTATCGTTAAAAGCGATCTATTACAGGCAACCCTTGGATGGACAAAATCGATAATAAAATGACGTATAGTTTTAGAAGTAAAGAGAAGAGGGCATTTAGTTAACAGGAATTATAACATCATGTTATAAAACTAGGTACTTTATACATATAAACATTTTCAGTAAAAAAGTCAACTTTTGGTATAAACATACATACTGAATAACATACTGAATAAATAAACATACATATATAAATATCATATTTATACATATATAAACAAATACATTTATATTCAAAGATTTATTATATTAAATCCGTTAAATTCAGCAAAGGCAGAAAAGGAGAAATAAAGCAGATCAGTAATATTTTTTAACCAGTTATTTGAATACAGTTGCTATATATTGGGCCCCAATTCTGTTACTTCACTCGCTAAATTAAAATTCACTAAATTTTCTTCATATAAGAAGTAAACCTTGTACACTTAGAAACAAGGTCTTATTTCAAATTGAAACAAGTAGGTAACATATGTCGCTATCGAAATAAGCAATTTATTTGTCGACTAAAGTCTGATACGCTCAAATAAACTTTAATACCACGTAGCGAGAGCCGCTATCCGTTGAATGCCATCTCTTTTGCTCTGTGTTTCTAGTAAGCGTCTTCGTAGGTGTAGATTAAAAACACGTCATCCTTGTTCGTTTTGAAAAAGTTTTTATACGGCAATTATCCAGCGTTTGAATAAATGAAGACTCTCGCTGCGTAGAAATAAAGTTGAGTATACGTTGACAGGTTTTATTGAAATTTAGAGGCGCTGAGAAATAGATTCTAGTAACAAATAGACCTTATTACGAAGAATACTAGGTTGATTTAATATGAAGAAATTAAGTCAGGTTTTAGTTTAGTCGAGTGTACAATAGAATCGGCACCAATATCTGTTTATTTAGAGATTAGTAAGAAAATAGAGCTATCGTACCTATATGAAGTCGTAGGTGACTACCGGTCAACGCTTTAACGTTAAAAACAATTATTAGAAAATCAACACGAAGAACTAAAGTGTTTGGTTTGAAATAAGTTCGTTCTCCTTTTAGTTTTAGGTAAAATTCAATGCGAATTATGGCTAGTGTTTTAAATATAAAATGCGATGATATTTATATTAAATTGAGTCAATTTGATATTAGATGCATTCGGATGATTTGGGATTTTGAATATATTCGTTCGTAATACATTTTACATATCATTTAAATAAGAGTAGCTTTTCGACCATCACTTATGTCGGAAAAGAACTACTAATAAAATATATACAAATAAATAATGTTGAAGTGAATGATTGTAATGTCATAATAACAGCATTTTACTAAATGCATCCGAATGTTTACACGGCACATTAAAAAAAAAAAAAAAATTGTGTGTCTATCTGTCTGTTTATTTGTTTGTTCCGGCTAATCTAAACTTTATAAATATGTGCACACGATCGAAACTGCGCGGGGAACAGCTAGGTATATAAAAAAAAATTATCTTTGAATGTTTCCAAAAGTATGAATACACCACTAATATCAATTAATATAATAAATACGGCAGTAAATATATATATATATACACAAACACCCGCTGATATTAATGAATACTAATGTTATTTATTTAATGGAACACACTGTTTATCAAATATAGAAATTGAATATCCGGAAGAAAGCAAGAATTTAGCAATTAGTTAAAACAAAACTATGGTACTTTATTATTGTCAAATATGATAATATTAATACTTGAATAATAATCATTGAGTCTATAAATCGAAGATAATTTACATCAATGACTTCGCCTGCGTTGACAACGCGAAAATAGTGACTGCTTAAATAATACAATAAAAGCGATTTGTGAAAAAGGAAACTATAGTCGAGCATGTTGCCAATGTATATTTTAAGTAATGTTTGAAGCAATCTCACAGCTATTGTTATAAACTATCAAAGTCATTAAATAACTAAGTAACTGCTATGTTGTTTGTACCTCAATCAGTATTCAAGTGATTGTTATCAACTTATAATAATGTATGCCGACCAATAGCGTAGCGCTACCGGCATAACTAGTCATAATAATGTCTATTAACTCATTTTTATTCAATAATAAACTGTTTTATTACCTATTATAGTTTGCCCCTATTTTTAATAAATTAAATATGAGTTTTTGACGACAACACTAACTTCATCTTTATTTCAAGATAGTCGATAATATAGAGGTCAAACTGTATCAACTTTTATTTTACTTTTACTCTTTTCCAGTGCGACTTTCTCTCAAATCGACGATTCGTCAATCGTCATTACGATTCGATTAACAATGGGCATTTTAAGTAAAAGTTTTAGACTAATTAAAAGGCTTCTGTTTTTGTACCTCCGCACTAAGTATCTTACAGTGAAAAATACAAACCTAGATTCGTAGAGTTACGATCACAAAGAACACGTTACAACTTTGTATATATGGTTCTCACGGAGTTACCGTGTAAAAGACTCGTACTTAGCCCTGATAAAATCATAAAGTCATGACATTTTGCGAAAATTATTTCGGTGCAAAAAAATGTTATACATAACACACATTGTAGACATTATAGGTACACAGAATAACAGGTATTAAAGAAGTCACATTTTTTATGACTCAATACCAGTTCCCGCGTATGTATTATGTATTTTGCGCGGAACCCTAATTCTTTTTCCAAAATAAAAGTAGCCTAAGTTACTTCTTATAACACCAGCTATCTGCCAGTGAAAGTCCCGTGGAAATCGGTCCACCCGTTCCGGAGATTAGCCTGAACAAACAGACAGACACACTAAAAACTGATTTTTAGGCATAGGTAACGTGCAAATAACTGTATGAGCTTAAAAAAAAGCTATTATGTATTTTGACATAACAAGTAGACACTTCAATTTTATTTATTTGTATTGAGTATTGATGTATTAACGTATTGACTAGTGTTTATTTCACTATGTGCTAAATACGCTGAAATGCGCAATTGAAAAGTAGTCCAGCTTTTGAATTTTAATATTTAACGTTTAACTCGTCAGATTGGGTGTAGAACAGTGCTTAAGTTTAGCAAAATATCGACTGACTAAGAAACATATCACCCTAACTGCCACTAATATGTTAAACAGGATATGTAGCTACTACTTTAATATTATTTTATATAATATATGTACATATATCACTGGGTATTATCACTATAACTCACATAAATTATTAATGACGACTGAAAAATAGTTGACTTGCGTTTTTTTTTGTCGCTGGCGCTTCTCATTTCAGATGTAATGTCAAAATACTGGGGCGTATCTGACAATGGAACACTTACTGAAAAGGCACGAGTATGACTCTAGCATGCAGTTACAAAAACAATTTTGACAAAAAAAAGCTATCCGTTTAAAAGTTATGACCGTTTGATTTTTCAGGTATATTACCTCCGTTTCTCATAGACGCAGGTGGAATTTATATATTGTTATTTACATATGTCGGAATTTTTATTTTGATTTTTGAGAAAATCCATAAAACGTCAGGTTTTATGGATTTTCTTGGATGTAATTCGAATGCATTATTTTTCATTTGTTTGCTAGAGTCATGTCCCTTCAGTGATTTCAGTAAGTGTTCCATTGTCATATACACCCTCTATAACGGTAGCTTTTGAGTGTGACATGTTTACGTACATAGATGAACTTGTTTGACCTTAACTTTGACTTTCTCGATAACTTCTCAACCTAAACTAAACGCGTGTGTTAGGAGTGGCCTAATGGCAGTCGTGTGCAAATTTATAATTTCTCTATTCATTACTTTATGATACCTTTGCTTTGATTTCTATAAACCCTGTTAATATTTTCTTGCTTACAGTCAGTTGTCTAGAAATCAAGTACACAATTTACACCATGTGATAATTTGATTGATTGCTCGAGTCGTGTAGTAGTTAGAATAGGCACTTCGCAATCTGCCACGACAAGTTTTGTGGGTTCAATTCGTAATAGGACAAATATTTGCGATATTCTCAGATAGTCCATTCTCTGAATCCGTTAATTATATGTTTTTGAGTCCTTAAAACAAGGTAAAATAGATTTTTTTTCCTTTTATTTGTAAATATTGTAATTTACAGCAATTAAATACCAATATTACCTATGTGTATTAAATTGGAAGTGGCGATTTAATTGGCAATAATAATCCTAAGTAATAGTTGTTTGCGTCACACACTTTCTTATTAATTACTTTAATAACTATTTAATTGTTTGTTGGATTATCTAAACCTTTCGTGTGAACAGACAGTATGTTCCATGTTTTACCCTTGTGTTTTGTGTTTTACCCTTTGATTTTTAACGTTGCATAAAAGTTATTAGATACTAGCAGCGCCTCGCGGTTTCACCCGCGTAAGTTCCGATCCCGTGGGAATGTCGGCATAAATAGTAGCCTATGCGTTGATCCAGGTCTGTAGCTATCTACTTACCAAGTTTCATCGCAATCGGTCTAGTAGTTTTTGTGTGAAAACTTTACAAACATACATACAAAAACACAAATGTTTCCTCTTTATAATATTTGTTTAGATTAAGTTTTACCTCTTATTCGTAGTAAATATTAAATAGTAGTATAAAATTAGGATTTAAATAAAAGTGAATTCATAATTTTAAAGTACCCACGACTCAAAAACTTCTCCTTCAGCGATTAGAAACGAGCTGATAATCTTCGAAATGATAAACATATTTTCTTGAATTATAGCTATAAATCTCTATTAAGTTATCTATAAAACAAAAAAAAAAACAAAATTGGTCCATCCGTTTAAAAGTTATGATACCACAGACAGACAGACACAGATACAGACGCTAAAAGTTTAGCCAAGGCACAAAACGGAGGGTTGTTATTGTATATATGTGCTTTTTGCGTCGGAGATTAAAAATAAAACAAAGTAGTTAATAAAATAAATAAATAAAGTCTGTTAAAAAGCCATTTTATGGTTGGTTTGTTTAGAATTTACTGCGATTGAGAATCAGTAGCATGCTACGTCTTTTCTTTCAATAATCGCGTAGGGCGTTTTCGATAAAATAAATACGCAACACTTCTAAACAGACGTCAAATTAATGTGCAAACAGTATTCAATTAAGTGTGGACACAGTAAACATTATTAATAAATGCAATGTGTAGTCCATTTGAGGCTAATATGAAAGCAATTATACTAAGTGATGCACACTGAGGCATTGACGGTAATCTTCACATTGACATAAAGACTCCGCATAGTGTAATAATAACTCTCTATAAGAGACATTTGTGAAAATATTACTTATATTCACGTAACGAGTTGATTATACGTGTTGAATTGTAAATTATTATTAAAAGTGCTTTTATAGAGTGTGTTTAAAAATAGAACACTTAAATCACTGAAAGGGCACACTCTTGCATGCAGTAAGAATTTTTGAAAAAAACTACCCGTTTACAAGTTATGACCGTTTGATTTTCCAGGTATTTTTACCTCGGTTTCTCATAAAAGTAGGAGAAACGTGTAAAGTTAAAGATTTTAAATTGTACGTTTTTTTTTTTTATTTTGGAACTATGCACTCAGTTTTTGAGAAAATTCATAAAAATTAAAAAAAAAATCGCAGTTAATTTTAATGGAATGAAAAAATATGTACCACTTAAAATCTTTAACTTAAGACGTTCCACCTAATTTTATGAGAAACCGATTTAAAAATACCTGGAAATTCAAACGGTCATAATTTGTAAAGGGATAGAGTTGTGCCCTTTCAGTGATTTAAGTAAGTGTTCTATTTTCAAATACACCCTGTATATTTGTATAAACGTACATGTATATAATTCTTCTGTTTAGTTTTTATGTAAATTCTGTATTTACGAAAAAATGCAAGTGTGTTTATTGTGTTCTAGATCCCATTATACAAGCTATACTTAGTTTCGGTCTAGAAAGCCCTGTGTTCGCCCACTGGTCGTTATTTGAACAAAATCATTATTACTTTTAGAAAAGATTTGTTTTTTTAATGATAACTCTAAATATAGTTACTAAATAATGTATGTATAAAATATGTATAGCGTAAAATAAAACCAAACCTACAAGAAATAGTCACTTTACATGCGCACAAGTGGAGTTATGATCTTAACATCTTACATTCAACCTTAACATGGACAGACCCAAAAATAAATCAAGAATATTTAAATAACTATGCCAACATAGTATACAGTGACTGTAATAGATTGCAAGATTATCTTTAGAAGGACAAGGACTCTGAGACGTGATTTGACTTGCCAACACACGCTATCTTGGTTCAAAATAAAGAAGTATCTACAATCCTATAGTTTAAGCCAAGTATATCTAATTTGTTTTACTTTTTCTTTGTAATAATATATATTACATTAGGCTCATACCTCAAACAACAACATGTAACATGTAACATTACAACTTTAAGAACGAATGCAAATTGCGCGATAAATCACCATAAATATCTGTTTTATAAGAAGTCCACAGCTCACTACGTCCCTTATTAAAAAAGTTCCGCAATACAACAAAATAAAATAAAACAAAATAATATTACTATAAAAAGCTGTTTCTTAATAGAATGTAGTAAATTAATAGCAAAATCACGACAATAGAACATAAAGAATGTATATTATGTAATGTAATCGATTAGTTACTTTCACAGCACGTGCCGCGCTTCTCGCCGACCGCCGCATCAAACCGCAAGCTGCGGTAACAATCAATTCACACAAACATTACTGCGGTAAAATAATCAGTAAAGATGTTTATCCAGTAAATAATCATTTCCTAGTAACGTCACGATACTGTGACATTCATTTGTCACGCGTAATTGGCATTACCCAATACCAATTAATTGTACACGATGTATGTACACATGGATTAAGTACTGGACAGTTTTAGAATGTTGATGACTGTAATTACGATGATTTTTTCTTTTTTCCGTTTATTTTGAAACTTGTCAATAAAGATTTTGCTTTTTTCTTAGTAATTTTGAGTTTAATTCCCAAGGCGGGTGAATTTTTATAGGGGTTTTTCTATTTCGAAATTTCAACAGTAGCTCCAAAATATTAGTGTGTTGTATTATGCAAGAAGAGTAGGCAGAGAGGGACGCATCTCAGCCTACTACAGCTTGTTACAAGCAGTAATTAAAATCGTAAAAGCACTTTGGAAGCAAACGCTTAAAATCAATCGGACATGTTATCCAAAATTGCTTATAAAGAATGAGAGAATATCTTTACAGAAACATCAATTACAGTTTTCTCGCCCCGGGAATCCAACCCAGGATCTCATGTTCTCACTAAAACTTAAGTGGCAATTTACTCCAGAATCAACAAGGCAGTCGATCATTGCGTAATCCTTTAAAACAAAACCTATGCATCTATGGAGCTATTGTAAAAATACATTACAAACACTAAAAAGCGAAAACGTTGTTGTTACGTGTAAACAATAAGTGGTTTACGTGAACGGTGTCTCGATTGTGAAGCTTTTAGCGATCGCTGTACTAATCCGACTGTCGTATGTGGACCCTGTACCTTTAACTATGAGAAAATATAATTCCATATAACAAAATCATCTAAATGCCAAATTTAACAAACAGTTTTAAAAAGGAAAATTTAATTTTTTTTTTTCATTCGTCGATAGAAAAACAAAGTTAAAGGTATTAATTAAGTGTCTGACACTGACGCGTCAGGTTGCTTTACACCTTGATAAAGCGCCCCAGTCAGGCCCAACACTAATTCGGCATCCCCGACATACACGCGCGAGTACCACCGCTTATCTTTCAACGCGGCGGAAGTGCATTCAATTGTAACATTAATGGTCGCAGGTTTGACTCCCAATTAGTGCAATTATTTGCCTGTCTTTTTTATATTAGTTTGGGTGTCTATCTATGTATAATATTACACAGAACAATAAAATATATTTAGGTTTATTTATCCATGCTCTTATACGCATAGTAGGTACAAGTTACGGTTAGCTTGAGTCTAGAAAGAGCTGTAATGTATATTCCCAGGATATTATTATTGCTATTATTATTATTATTAATTGTACTACTATACGGTTTTTGTGCAATGACTCATATAAACAATTGTGACGACTAAGTACGTACAAAGGCTGTTGTATCAAGGTCTCTAGAACTATTAATGTTCCCATGAGAATCAAGACTGGTGACGCCCACTATTAATATAGATTATAATTTATCATCTGCGATAGTAATCTATTAACGCATTTGTGCAGGTGGGTTTTAAACAAATAGACGAGAGGATTAATGCGTTTTGTCATGATGAAATTCTATGAAAATTATTGATTTATTTGCTTAGATCACAAGTTTTAACTGTATGAATGTGATTTAAAAACATAATGTAACTATATTCCCAGAACACAATATGAACTTCTATCGATTTTAATTTAACGAGAGTTAAATTCGATTAGACCGATTAGATTTAATAACAAGTACATACGATTTAAAATCTTTAACTTTACACATTCCATCTGCTTTTATGAGAAACGGGGGTACAGAAATACCTGTAAATGAAAAAGGTTATAACTTGTAAACATATAGATTAAAAAAAAATCTTATTGTAATTGCATGCCAGAGTCATGCTCTTTCAGTAATTTAAGTAAGTGTTCCTTTTTTGAATACACCCTGTATATGTAGATGTTCGTAAATAGATTTACGTTCAAACATATAAACATAAATAATATCGCTTAAAATATTACCTTTTTTCTTCATAATTTGTTGCTGGATTATTTTTCAAATAATGTCAGTAAATAACACTATATGGCTATACAATTAAATTTATTACCACAAATTATACTCATATCTTTTTATATTTTCCAAAAAGTATTTATATTTTTTAAACTATAATTGACGAATGAAAAAAGTAACCTAAGATTAATGTTACTACCCAGCCTCTACTCCTAGATAATAATTTTAAGACTACACTTGTTTTCTTTGGGACTAACCTGTGTTTACTTTTATTCAGTGTCAAATTGAAACGACTTTACTTTTAAATTAGACACGCTAAAAACAATATAAACCACCAACTACCACGAAGAAGCCGCTACTTTTTAAATTTTCATTGAATACTATTTGTGTCAACAAAAAATATAACAGGCACATTCAAGGCACAAAACGGGCTCAATTGTTTAATTTTCTGTAGAAATGTTAAAGAAACATAACTATAAATACTCATATTTACATACTTTTTTGTTCCTAAATCGTATTAGAACCTAAGTCTTAAGGATGGTATCCACAAAGCTTTAGTACTAATATTTTTCTTCTGTTGGATGCGATTCCCTTCCTTTATTTTTTTAACCTCTCCAGAAATTATAATTATAACACAAATTACGAATATTGAACCAAATGAAATAGTCACCTCAGGTATGCTTATGACGAAGGTTGCCAATCGCGGATAATGCGTGCAACTATATGGAGTAAATAATGTTAGCGGGCCCGGATTCCCCGCCAAGAGCCAGTCCGAGATACAGTACACTCCTTAATCCATCCGTATAAATATCCCTTTCTGTCCATTACCTTCCCTTCCTCTTTGGGAAAAAATGGGAAAATTGGGAATTTTCCCCATTTTTTATTCTCAAAATGCCCGGTTGACAATTACGTGAGTTGGGCCAAATTTTATTTGGATAAATATCAATGTTTAATGCGGCACTGGCTATCCCTTCGAGGATAGTGAGGATACAGGCAAGAGTTTATAGTAGACTAGCAGTGCCCCGCGGTTTCACCCGCGTAAGTCCCGATCCCGTTAGAATATCGGGATAAAAAGTAGCCTATTTGTTAATTCGGTCTCCAGCTATCTCCATACCAAGTTTCATCGCAATCGGTTTGGTAGTTTTGGCGTGAAGGAGTAACAAACATCCATACATCCACACATCCACACATCCATACATCCATACATCCTCACAAACTTTCACGTTTATAATATTAGTAGGATATGTACGAGTTTATCTGGTAAAGCACATTTTTCTTAATGCTAGGTTAAGTGCGTGTACCTACCATGATCACGTTGATCGTGATCGTAGTTTTTAAGATACTCGTGAGAGTTTTAAACAATATAAAACGATTATTGAAACCTGTCTTACTAGCACACAATAGGCTCAGTCTACGCACAGTAAAAACGGACAAACTTGTATTACCTACAGTTGAGTAATACTTAAGTAATCCTTTGTGTAAATGAACTAATATGCAACATAGTGTGTCGGTGTTGTTTGCACGACGTATAGCATTTGATTGCAATCTCAGAGGTTTAGTGTCCATTCCCGCAAGTGCAAAAATTTTTATGCATGATATAAATTGGTCAGAGGTTTTGTTATATGTATAAAAGGTACCCAAGGGACACATTGCTGTGGCTAAGTACCCTCAAGTTAGACCAAACTGCAGTGTCCAAAATTTCATTAAAATCGGTTCATTACAACGTGACATGAATTTTTGAAGTGAAACTTCTTTAGGCACGTTTGTGCACTTTTGCTATAGGGAAAAAGCACTGAATTCGTTACCGTCACGATAATAATACATATATAGATCCACTAGAGGGCGCTAATCTAAACATTGAGTTTTGTCAGCTGCTTATTAATTAATTTTTAAAAATATAATTAGTTTAATAAAAGTGAAAACAATATACTAATTTGTCTGTGGAAGTGTTATCTTTGCTTTAATAAACTTGTGAACTAAATACGTAGTGACAAAATTAACGACACGAAATATCCAGCGATACCGGACCGGCATCTGTATGTACTTATGATGATGTCACTAGTGGTTAGCATCACTTTTTGAAGTGAAAACTTCTTTAGGCATATTGGGCACTTTTGGTATGGGAAAAAACACTGAACTCGCGTGACCGTCACGCTCAGATGACATATAGATGTGTCTGTGTATATATACGTGTGTATGTATTTTCACTTCTGAAGTGCAGTCCTACGACTGACAGTTTTTTTTACATAAAGACGTATTTACAAAAAAAAAATATTTTGAACTGATAAACTTGTTCATAAAAACTTCCGAAAAGATATTATGATACCAAGATCTTGTTTTATTGTAAATTAATTGTACATATTCTGTGCGTGCATTAGAATGTTTATTATTATATTTTCAACAAAACCGCGGACGAAAGTTGTTTTTAAAACATAAGTCAAAAGGAAAAGTGTAATTCAATTGTCTAAATGCCACTAAATAGTAAGACAAACGCAACTGATTATGAAATATTGCACTTCATCGCTAAGACAATGTCACGTGCAGAAGCACTTGATTAAAAAATTTCGCAATTGTGTCTCCGCAAGTCTCTCTGTTCTGGGAAGAATTATGTATCATTATTCAATCGATGTTCTTGGTATAACGATGCCTGGATTATCTGTTTTAATATCTTTTTTATGATTATAAAAAACATGTATTAATGTCGATTTTAAACACACGTGCCCGATAATTGTAAGAGTTCAGATTACAGATTTCTATGTCATTATTGTAGCCGATTGATTTTAGAGCACTGGCATTCACTGGCATTGGCTTACTAATTATAAAGGTGTAAGTTTGTGAGGATAGATGTTTACTCTTTCACGCAAAAAGCAGCTGAACGGATCTGAATGAAATTTGGGCACAGAGATAGATTATAGTCTTGAATAGCATATAATGTGGATAGATTTCACCAAAATCCTTACGCGAACGACGTCGCCGGCAACAGCTAGTATTATAAATACGAAAATGAATTTGTTTGTTACGCTTTCACGCCGAAACCCCTTAACCGATTTTAAGAAGGAGTATCAGAAGTCAGGATTGTCAGGAGTATATAAAGGACATCCGGTACTTTTCATCCAGAAAAAACTACTGTGCCTCCGGAACAGTAGTTTTGAACCCTTAAGTACTTGACAAACACACAGGCGAAAGCTAGTATTAAATAATTTTTACTGTAGCAATATCTACTTTAGTTCTACTTAAGATCTACTTAGGGTCTACTTAAGATCTAGTTAAGTCATACTTAGGTTCAACTTAAGTTCTACTTAAGTAGATATGGCTACAGTATAAATAATACTGTAGCGGTATCTACTTAAATAGAACTAACCCTACCCTCTCCCCACTTCCTCCCCCTATCCCCTACAGGTGTCCATGTAGTCACTTACCGTATGGGCGGCGATAGTCACTTACCATCTGGCATCTCACCAGGTGGCTCATCTGCTCGTTTGCCCACTATCCCATAAAAAAGTACACCCTAAAACTACCATCCCAAAAATAATTAACGCATATACGCGATACGAGCGATAAATAGTAAATAATAATATAATCAGCGATGGCCATTGTCTGAGGGGCTCGTGGCTAAGTGGTAATCGAGTAGGTTAGAACATTATAAAGTTAAGTAATACTAGCCAAGTCAGTCTTAGGCTGGGTGACCATTCTTAACACATTGAGACCCCTCCGTGCCTCAGAGAGCACGTTAAGCCGGTGGCCATTGTCTATTTTTTTCTACGAGTGGCACCCAGTAACTCTCTAAATATTGATGCCCAGGCACACATTGACCTCGCGCTTTCGCGGCTAGCCATAAGGGCGAGCAGAGGGGGAAAACTGGCGGGCATTACCTAAGCCAACTTCATCTACACGTAAATGAAATGAGTAATATCTGTAATGATAGATTTATGATGCGAACAAGTATGACCTAAGAGATAATAGTATGCCATACATCATTGTATCGCTGATGAAACATTTATCTCATTCAGTTCACGTTACGAAAACGCAAACCCGTCCGTTATGGAAATGTAGGAAAAACAAAAAGGCTTATGTTCTTACATAGGTGTTACATCTGTTTACATTTTGTATCAGAGTTGCGAAGTTATGTACATTATAAACCTAATTACAAAATGAATATTGGTTCAATTTGTAAAGAAATTTATGATATACCAAACGAAGACGTTAAATCCTGCTAATATTATAAACGTGAAAGTTAGTGAGTATGGATGTATGGATGTTTGTTACTCTTTCACGCTAAACTACTGAACCGATTGCGACGAAACTTGGTATGTAGATAGCTGGAGACCTGGATTAACATATAGGTTACTTTTTGTCCCGATATTCCCACGGGATCGGGACTTACGCGGATGAAACCGCGGGGCGCTGCTAGTTTAACTATATTCTTAGGTATCTTGGGCTAAATACCTTCTATATTTTTTTCTCAAATACTAAGTATGGATTTTGTTTCGGGGATTCCAAATGTTTATAAATACTCTTGTTCCGTTTATATTCTTATCTTTAAAATAATCAGACAAATCAACAGCATATTAATTATAGAAGTACAATCATAAAACAAACCTACAGATTGTATGAAAATAATCATTCAACAGTGCAATCATAAGTTCTGGTTGAAAATACCATTTGAAATAAAAATACAAAACCTATATTAAAATAAAATACTGAATTGAAATCACGAATACATCAAGAGTTACTTAGAATGCTTAAAAAACTTACATAATCAGCCAAGCTCTTTATGCCCGAAGGGAACCTTTCTCTGTCTGGCACCAGCCTCCCCCGAGAGTCGCGCTCTCGTTCCAGCCAGCAGTCATCCACATTGATGTATTCGTATCCAACGGCCGCGTACCCCTCCGATACCAGGATGTCGGTCATTGTACGGAATAACCGGTCACTGTGTAATAAAACAATTTGTAGGTTAATTTATCTTAGAATAATCATCAAGGACTAAAGGCATAAATAGACGATCGAATCGGTGCGGCCGAACTGCGTCCGGTGTACTGTGCGATTTTCACGCCCGATCAACGCACAGTACCATAAACCAGTTGTTTTCAATGCTAGCAATGCGTGAACACATCAAAATCGCGTTATTCGGCAACAATCGCCATTGTAAATAGTATCTAAACAAAAAGAAAAGATATTCGTTCTTCTAATGAGCGATTCGAGGACGACCTAGATCGTGGCAGCGCACTGGTTCGATGTGCAAGCGATCGAACCAGCCGCACTAATATTAATAATAACAATGTTTATAGCGAATCGTGTACCTAAACGATTCGATTGTCTGTTACTAGCCTTATGCTTTTACAACATAACAGATTCGTGTTCGTAACGGCAATACAAGACTGGGTTCAGACCCTCCACCGTAAAAAACAATAGTACTGCCAACGTAATGTATTTCCACAATTTCTAGTAGTAGAGCCGCCAAGAGATAAGATGCCCGGATAGACGAAGATAAGGTGGGGTAGTAAAGGCCACTTGCCTTTGCTACCCCACCTTAGTTTGTGTCCGGTTAGTCCGGTTAGTTTGTGTGTCTAAACGGAATCGCGCATCAGGCGTGTCTTGCATCTACTTGAAAAATATATAATAATTGTCATTCAGAACTTCCTTAATTAAAAAGGACTTATGCACCAAACTGGTCTTAAAATCAAACTTCCTTCATATTTAAATTATTTAAAACTTGTCTTTGTTGAATATTAAATGTTCTTAATATTGAAATATTGTAAACTTCAATAGTAAAAAATATACTGAATATTACAGAAAAAACGTGGTCAAATTAGGAGCGGAGCGTTTTGTGTAGCCGACAATTTCAATTTGTCAGTTAAAAAAAAACCGCTAAAAATCTAAAATTGTTAGCTTTAAGTTATTCACCGGCTGTACGTAATATGTTAATTTACTGTAATATCCTGGATAAGTATGTATTTCATAATTATGTGATAAAAAAACTACAATTATATAGACTTCCTATACCAAATTCCTTTGTCTTGAACGAAATATGTTTGAGTAATATAAAAATAAACCAATATAAATTGACTAGCTAAGGATTTGAGGAAGTATTAAAACGGTGGCTAAATCTTCGAGAGGTTTATTTAACCATTAACGAACTGCTGGATCTGGATCCTTTCGTTAATCTGTTGAGGTTTAGACAGCAGAATTATGATCCACGGAATTTCTTACCCAACAAAGGGATAAATCATATGCTTAACTTGAAGTTTAACACTTTGGAAACCAAAGAGTAATTATATAAAAGACTGTTGGTCAAGTGACGCCTACCACAGTTACAATAATATGTTTCAGGGTCCATTGTTATAGCATTGAATAGTAACAGATAATGAATGAGAGCGAACAGGGTCATATTTTGTTCCGATTGGTTCCAATGACAAGCAGATCCATTTCAGCATAGACGCACACTCACACGCATACCCAGCTCTAAGTCTGGTCATTTGGTATAGATTTATAGATAAATAAAACGCACTATGCACTTTATGACAAGCAGTGTCAATAAATGGCAGTACCTATAAATGCTCTCAAGGCCAGAAGTCTTTTATCAAGAAAGAACAAGTCTCTTAAATGAATTATTGCTAAAGTTAGTGGGGGTAGAAGCTTGACTTGGCCCTATTAGACGTTGCATAGTGTCCACTTTTCTTGCCTTTCGTGCCTTCGTCTATCAACTTGTGCCTGGATGTCGTCTAGTTAAAGTTATTATTAAGAGACCCCGAAAGCGGTGGGTTTCTGTGGTATCAAGCCTAAGGCTTTTTTTCAAGGTTGAGTCTGGTCGTTAGTTAGGTTTACCGAGGTTCCAAGTTCCAAAGCCGGTTCCAGGACCATTAAAATTTTGTCAAGAAATATCTACTGGAGAAATTGGCAGCAGTAATTTATATCTTCGGCCAATCTTTAGATTGATTTTACAGCGATTCCTTCATACAAATATACGCTTGAAACACTTAGATTACCAGTTATTCACTTTTTAAAATGCAAACCCAAGAAACATTTAACACTCTAGCTCTTAGAAAAACCTTAGGGAAGGTCCCTGAACAAACGTCTTCAGAAAATGCCTCTGAAATCGTTTGATACGCAACCCATAAATTCTTCCAATCATTATAAGTAGGCTAGATTTCGAAAACGCTGCCGGTAAACGTAATATAATTTGCTACATCCTTCGAGCCTAGAAACGGAAGTTACACAAGTAATTTTACAAATATACTTATATATAAACAGCAGCCAGTGGTGAAGTGCACCTAAATACTTCATAAAAGGTTACCTGCTCAGATGCAGGTAATTACTCAACTGTGATTTATTATACTCGATTTAATCCAACCATCAATAGACTGGGAAAATAAAGCAAATATACAAAAGACCACCGTTAATAGGCCCACTTGCTGCAAACATAGGTCGTCGGGGCTCCATGAGTAGGAGGAGGGTGCCGGTGGCCACCTTAGCATGAGGTGGCAGTTCTTTTTGCTTTTATTCTTATAATTCATTGAACGGTATATATCGTACACGAATTGTAGAATAAAATAGAAATAAACTTGCAATCACCAAGTGAGTATGTATAAACTACGAATGGACAAAAATGACAAGAAATTCAAAAATATCATGATTAGTTTAGTTAGAACGTGTCTAATGGAAAAAACAAATACATTTTGTTTTATTACTTTTCCATAGCGTATAGTTACGGAATTTATCTTAAAATGATTGTTTATAAGTTGTAATATATCGTTAATTTGTCATGGATAAATACTAGACAATTAAAAAAGAAATTTGCTATAAATTTAAGGTACTTTCATCAGTCATTTTCCTATGCTGTAATCCTAATCCTTGGGATGAGATATCTTTATCAAATTTTTAGGCGCCTATTCAAGGATTATATAATATACCTGCCTATCTATTAAAAAGGAGTCATTAATATCTTCACAACTCACGAAGATATCAAAAATACTGTGGAATTGGGCACCTCCACCTTTTTGAAATCGTTTGATAATATAGTCAGTCAATAGCAAATGTATTATATTAATACTTCGCCTCTGCAGTCTATGAATCTGAATTGAACTATTTGAGAAACATTCGCTTACCTTATACAATTATCCGGGTCATTTTTACAGTCGGTGTTGCATCTAAATCGTTCCCACGCTAGCCAGCCCATTGGAGGTGTCAGCGCCAGTCCATTATCTAGGCCTGAAATCTTCCCTAAAAGGCACAGCACTACACACACTGTCCACAAACCAACAGACTTCCACGACGCCATGACAAGGGAAAAAATTAACGGGAATAATAAATATTATCTAAGTAGGGAACTTATCCGCATAGTTTTTTTCACTGTTCGATTTTGTCCGAACTTTAAACAAATACGATGAAAATACAAGTG
The DNA here is from genome assembly GCA_949752705.1 of Callimorpha dominula. Lineage (NCBI taxonomy): Eukaryota > Metazoa > Arthropoda > Insecta > Lepidoptera > Erebidae > Callimorpha > Callimorpha dominula. The sequence continues at coordinate 5,383,217 of OX457010.1, read as the reverse complement.
TTCAGTATAAACGTCAATGGAATATTGACATTTTTAGGTTATCACAGAGAAGAGGTCACAGCATGGAGGCTTCACAATCCTTGCGAGAGTTATCTGAAACAAAACAAACATTACATTAATTTATTTATTTGTTTCCGTCAATAAATTGATATTATTTATTATAAAGCGGAAATTGTGCGTACAGTTCCCGCCAATTAAGAAAATTCTTGGCCACAGATTACGCAGAATCTGTACGTAGATAATTAATGATTAAATACTACTTGTAACGTTCAAGTGACATGTGATAACTCATAAAAAACTGTGGTAAAGATAATATGGCGGTTAATATCGGGGATGTTAAGTGATTTCAATTAGTCTTTCCTTTTATGTATTATAACGTTAATTTTAAAAAGTATACAGTAATATTTTTCGTTGTCTTTGCATATCTACGACTCTATCTATACGATATATCTATACATATAAAAATTTCGTGTCACGTTGCTTATTCACGATGAACTCCTAAACAAACGAACCGATTTTAATTAAATTTTGCACAATATATACCATTTGGTATAACTTGAGACATAGGATAGTTTTTTTTTAATGCAGTTTACCTAGCCACAGGAACGCGTGGCTGGGTAGCCAGTTATATGTATAAAAATCGTCTCATGTTGTTTGTTCGCGATGAACTCCTAAACTAATGAACCGATTTCAATGAAATTTTGGACAATGTGTGCAGTTTGGTCCAACTTGAGAGATAGGATAGTGTTTTTTATTTTTTTTATTGCAAATTAGCTAGCCTCTGCAACGCGCGACCGTGCACCTAGTTATTTATATTTTTTGTCTCTGACATATTCTATTTACACCTAAATAAAATCATGATTTAGTTAGGAGGTTCTTTGTGCTAACTTTGGATAAACATAGTATATGTAGGTATACACATACATATATTATATTATATCTACTAGTTCTTTATGTCAGTTTGATCATGCCATTTAAATAAAATAAAATTTATTGAAATACCTTAAATAATTTCGAATTAACAAGATTCCGTGAAGAAGCGGAACATTTTGGTACTTGAGTAATGAATGTGCATTACCACGAAGGTTCTCAAACCGGTAAAAATCTCACTGCTTCCCGTTATATGTACATTCATAAAAAAATAAAATATGAATTTATAAACAGTTATTTTGGCATAATATTGTCCTTAAAATAACGATACATACCCGTTATTAACCGTTATCATACGCTGGCTAAATGTCATTAGGGCTGATATAGGCACCAATAGGCTTACTCGAGGGGACGTTGAAGACCAGTAACATTGAAAAGGATTAAATTTATAGGTATAATAAGAAGAAAAACACTTAGGTATATGCATGTTCTTGTCTTGCAAATGTTATAAATGCTGTTCTTGAAGAGCATCAAGTTACCTTGACAAATATCCATGTCTGTTACCTACCTCTTTGTCTACCAAGTCTAAGATCATACACATGATTAAAAATGCTAATACTCTGTAATAACATAATTTCCAACCTCGGGCGTAATGAGACAATCATACGGCTTTATTACGAAGACGATTAGAGACATGGCCTATTTAGGGATCATTAAATTACACATACAAAGCCTGTAGGCTGTATATATATGTATATATTATGTAGGTATACAGCCTATCACGTATGACAATTAGTTCTTATCTCGGGGTCATCTCAAATATATATCATTATAAAGAATTATGCGTCAAGAAAATAGCTGGTGTATTTGAATTACACTGCATGTGACATAAAAAATAAATGTGCATGTATGACTGTGGCCTATGGGAAAAGATATAGTCATGAAGGTTAAAATATAATTTGGGGTTAACCAACAAACTCTCTCTGACAAGTCTGCAGTGGGCAATTATCCAATGTCATGCTCGTAAATAATAATGCGCGCACTTTAGATAACTCCCAGCAGCAGACACGAGTTCAACTTTACCCTTTCATAAATAAAAAAAACATACAATGTTTGCTATTTACGGAAAACAGCGGTATTTGTGACGTAACTAAATAATATCCAGATAACCTCTTGTTTAGAATAATAGTTATATTGCAGTTTAATTAAGTAGAGATAAGAAAGAGATAAACATCTTATATACAATAACGTTACATATTGTGGTGAACCAAAAACAAATATACTGACAAAATTTACCAGGAAAAGATACTTTTTTTTTTTTTTTAGATAGATACTTGGGAACCATTTTAAGGGAAGATTAGAAGCCATCCATAAAGAAAGTTTTTTTTTATGATATAGGGGGCAAACGAGCAGACGGGTCACCTGATGGTAAATGACTACCGCCGCCCATGGGCACTGGCAAACCAAGAGTAACAAGTGCGTTGGCAGCCCTTAAGGTTCGAGTAGGGGAAGGGGGAAAGAGGGGTAGAGAGATGGGTTAGGGCCTCCGGTAACCTCACTCACTCGGTGAAAAGCAATGCAACCTTTGCTTCACTGCCGGCGTTCTGCGAGGCCGTGGTATCACTCCGGTCGAGCCGGCCCATACGTGCCGAAGTATTACGTACCTCTTTAGACTCGCTTTAACACGATTTGCCTTTCCCGTACCCTTTTAGTTTAAGTCTGATCTAGTCTATGAATCTTTGTACTTGTTAAATTGTTTACATATAAAGAGTGTTTATTTCTAATTGGATATTTAACTTTCTTCATTTTAATTTGAAACACTTCTACAAACTTCTTCTTTTCCCTTTATTTACGAAGATATTTTATAAATAGTACCGAAATCCCACTATCCCACTAATCCCACTAATATTATAAATGTGAAAGTTTGGATGGACGGATGGATGGATGTTTGTTCCTATTTCACGCCACAACTACTGAATCGATTGCGATGAAACTTAGTATGTAAATAGCTGGAGACCTGGATTAACTTATTAACTTATAGGATTCTTTTTATATCGATATTCCTACGGGATCATGATTTACTCGGGTGAAACCGCGGGGCGCTGCTAGTATTCAATAAGTTAACGTCGTTAAAAAGTAGGTGTAGAGAATAAGAAGAGTGCCGCTTTGTTTTTAATTGACTTAGAAAAGAAGGAGGTTCTTCATGCATATCTTTTGTTGTGAAAATGAGAGATGCGCAATACAGTTTATTATAATTTATCATGATGAGCACTGAAGTCGATTATATGCTTGTTTTAAAAGTTGTAATACAATAGTAACCCACTTGTAATATTACCACTATCATTGTTGTAATATATTACATTTTGTTAGCCATTGAAATGATTTTAAACAACTATTCATATAAATCATAAATAGGCCAGAAGTCACAGTAAGTTTGTAAACTAGAAATTTGGTTTGTATAGAAGAACAATGGAATCAATCAAACAATCATAATACTATTGACCTAATCCTTCCTCCGCGCCTTTTCCCAAACAAGTGGGGGTCAGCTTTCAGTCTATATACGAAATGGCCGAACTTCGATATTTTCCGTGAGGCGCCTACTATCAGACCTCCACAACCCAAGTACTAGGCGATATCGAAGTTCTGTAGTTAGACCAGGTGGTCGGGCTTTTTATAGGGCTCCAACTATCCGTGACGAATGCCACAGATGTTCGTATAGCAACCGGGACCGATCGCTTAATGTGTTCTCCGAGGCACGGAGGGGTCTCAATGTGTTAAGAATGGTCACCCATCCTAAGACTGACCTGGCTAGTATTACTTAACCTTGCCTTACCCACCTACTCGGTTACCACTTAGCTACTGGACCCTCTAATATAGTACTACTATTACGGCTACTGCTACTGTTGACCTAATACAATATTAATTATTACGTACAAACAATAATTTACCCCAAAATGTAAATTACTTACTAATTTACCCCAAAAAGTACAGATATTTGATTAACTTTTGGGTAAAAATAAAAACAAACGATGTTACCGAAGTAATAGCAAAGAGAAAACTGACCAAAAATTGATCAGATACCTCCAAATTATCACCTGCCACAGAGGTCGATGGCGTCGTCAACAAATAACTGGTTTAGGTTGTAATCAAATTTATGCTAAATATTTTCTGTTTATTTAATATTTTCTCATCCATGTTTAAACATTTGGGGTGTTTGAACTAGATACCGGATAAAATACTACAACACTAGTCAAAAGTGTATATGTCGACGGGACTTGTACAAATGTCCAAGTATCATACATACATATAGGTACCATATTATATGTCTAAATCGGGATCTAGTCGCAGTGATATTATATTTATAAGATACGGCATCTTTTTTTTTCCCGCGACCTTGTGATCAGATTGCATTGAAGTGGTCACGTCTAAGGATATTCAGCTGCGGCGCTATATTTCACATTACACAAATCTGTTAAAATATACCGGATATATGTTTCCGGTATAGAAAATTTATTTATTTATTCATTCATTTTAATACCCATTTCGTATACTAGTAGCATAAAAAGTAATTGTTAAATCAAGATCCTAGTTAATTAACGTTACCATAAGCTAACTAATACATGGGATAGATGTTAATAAGTCACGTCTCTTTGTACTCTGGTCCAAGCTGTCACGAACAATATTACCGATTTATAACGTGACGCCCTCAAATACTCGGATAAACTATTTTAAATATCGAATATAGTTTTTTTTTTTGTATAGCGATAGCCCAGATAACAATTGAAAAACTGTCATTCAGACAAATCTGATTACAGTGAAAGTGGACCCCAATATTTTTGGAAACAATTGAAAAACAAGAAGCAAAAACAAGAAAATAAAATATCGTATCTTTAAGTATTAAATCCGCTAAGTCCCAATTTATATTTCATATCCAAAAAAAGAGATTCTGCGAACGTCTATACTAAAACAAGTAGTTATGTGACATTATCACTATAAACAAGTATAAAAATCTAAAAGTTTTAAATTTATAGACAATTTGCATATATCACGTATATAAAATTTTTAAAAATCACATTAGTAGGTAACTAGTTTGTGGTTAGTTTTTTTTATTTTAATGTTATAAGTGTATGTCCTAGCGGCCTCTCCAATAGCAGGCTGGCTGAAGAAGCGTACCCATCCTGGGTACGCTTCTTCGAGCAGTCTCATTCCCGTTCCCACACCCGAGACTTACGGTATCCCTTACCCTAGCTCCCACCCCAATTTACCTCCTTCCTTTCTCACGTCTTAAAACGATTACATTCCCAAGGAGGGAGGCAGGCGGCCGGCCATAGAATAAACCGGCCAAATCCCAAATAAAGTTAGGAAAAGAGCCGGCAGATGATGTTATAAGGCTGTGTGTATATGTATGTATATTAAGCCTATTGGTCAAGACCAAAGACTTTTGAGTCAAGGTTTTTTCGTAAATTCCTCTTTTGAATCTCAATCTCAGATAATCTGCTATTGCTATCGAACTCTATGTTTTAAAAGCAAAATCCTGCTAAGACGAAGAGTGCCATCGTTCGACTTTTAATGGCGTACTTTTTTTCACATTCTAAACCTATCCTTTTTAACCCCCGACGCAAAAACGACGGGGTGTTATAAGTTTGACGTGTCTGTGTGTGTGTGTGTATCTGTCTGTGGCATCATAGCTCCCAAACGGATGAACCGATTTGAGTTCGTTTTTTTTTGTTTGAAAGGTGACTTGATCGAGAGTGTTCTTAGATATAATTCAAGGAAATCTGTTCAGCCGTTCGAAGACAATCAGCGCTTTTGTAATCGTTATAAGGATTTTCGAGTCGGGGGTATTTTAAATTTTTAGTTATTAATGTAACTGCATGTTAACAATAATATCTTGGCATCGCTCACATATCGCTATCTAGACCCGTACGAATCAGAGCTTGTACTATGGGCTCTACAACACTGATAAACATACATAGATCCTTTTTTTTTCTGAATACGTACCTAATATACATAGAAACACCCCGACCAATGCTAACAGTCATATTCATGCATACAAATATTTCCACCGAACGGCAATCGAACCCACGTCCCTCGGCCTGGCAGTCAAATGCAATACCGGTTCGCCACTGAGATCATACTAGTACTACATATTATGTTATTATATTAACGATTTTGCTTTTAAAAGTACCGAAATTCACGTTTTTGTAGATATTTGAACGATGTGGAATTTTTTTAGGGTTTATTACAATTAGAACGACAATAAAAAAAGGTTTGATCCATGATAAAAATATTAAATTTGGATTAAAATGTGTCCGTGCACTTTGTAAGTTATAATGATGAAACCAGTGTAAAAGCTTGAAGGCATTACTTGAAATGAAACGACTTAATCATCATAAAACTTAGTAAATAATGTTCATGTTCAACATTTATAATTAAAGGTTACTTGCAACAGAAGCCATCTTTCGTAAACTCGCTTCCTGCAACAGAAATTAAACGGTAACCAACTTACTATTATCTTATCTGTGCCAACACCAAAACTACGCCTACTTTATTTGATATATTATGACTAAACTTTTTTTTAGGGCACAAAAATGGAGCCCTGATGGCCACTTACCATCAGATTGGCAAAATGCTTGTTTTACACCTTAAAGGTATTGAATTTCATTAATATTAGAATGACATAAAAACCTACCTTTTTGAATTATTTAACTAAAAGTTTTTTTTTACTAAATAGGTAAATAAGTAATAAATAATTGGATTATTTATGAGTTAGTTTATAAATTTAAAATAAATAAGTACCTACAGTGGTTATAAATATTTTACTAAATAGGTAAAAGTGGGTGAAGTAATATACATAAAGTAAAATGAAGTCTTTAAAAAAACAGGAATAAGGTTCTTGAGTATCTACCTAGGAATAAAAAAAAGTTTTATGAGGATAAACAATTGATAGTTAGGTATGTGAACCATGATTGCATTCCAGAACTTTTTGTATTAGTATTAGCTTTTATTAGCATGTCCCTTTGTATTGTCGTATTGTCTTAGTGTTTGTATACTCTTTGATGTGAACTTTGTGACGCGCTATTCTCACTAAAATATGAGAGACTCAAGTCTTACGCTCGGATTCTGAAAGGCTGTTGAAAATAATAAAAAGAAACCTTTGTTTCTCCCCTTATTAAATAAAGATCTTATTTTTGTAAAAAAAAAGGAGAAATGAAATTAAAAAGTAACATATTTGCATTATGCATAGCACGCACAATTCTTCTTCAGTCCTTATCTAAATGTCATGCGTTTTTTTTACAACCAACGACTTTTATATTTCATTTTTTAATTAATTTAATAGTATTCAAACATTCAAACACTTGTACTTACAAATATTTATTACAAGGGCTGTTTACAAACGTATATATTTTAAATAGCCTTTCATCTATAGCCACTTTTTATAGTAATTAATTATTACAATAATAATTTTTGAAAATTTCAGCTTGCAAATTCAAGAATCAATATTCTTTTGTTAATCGAAATGATCATCCGTGAAGTGTTTTATAGCAACAATTAAATTGTACTTTTAAATGGTTATAGCTAGTTAATTATTATACGATTGTATCGTATTTACAAAATACTTAAAAATTAAATTATACATACTTTGTTCATATTTATTTAATGGACTTATTTTAGTAATAGTATAAGGAAGGTTATACGTTTTAAAATTATATTTTTAGAGTATCATTACTACATATTATAAAACAAAGTCCCCCGCCGCGTCTGTTTGTCGATCTGTCGGTCTGTTCGCGATAAATTGAAAAACTACTGAACGGATTTTCATGCGGTTTCCACTAATAGACAGAGTGATTCATGAGGAAGGTTTAGCTGTATAATTTGTTAAGATTTTGTGTAAATTGATTGAAATATGTTGAAGATGCCTCTGCTACCCGTGCGAAGCCGGGACGGGTTGCTAGTAGAGTATACGTTCAATAGAATGGAATTGTACACCAATTGTTTATACATACAAAGGACAATGGAAATAAGTGAGCATTTTTCCATATTTTTTGTTACTTTTAAGCACAACGGATTGCTAATTTTACTATTAGGCCGATCTATTAATACCTCATTGTCACATCACTGCTTCGATCATAAAGACCATAGTTGGTGTGTCGAAGCATCGGTGATATTAAAAAACCGGCCAAGTGCGAGTCGGACTCGCGTACAGAGGGTTCCGTAAAATATTTTTATTATATGATGTAACTAAAAATTTACGGCAATTTTTCCTTTATCTGTGCTGTCGTCCTTTATCAGACGTTGCTTCGTACCAAACATCAAGATCCTGAGTCCACGGGAAGTACCCTGTAGGTTTTGATTCCCTTGCGAGTGTCGAAAATTTGCGGAAATTTGCGGCATAAACGGCTTTATCTTTTGATTGCGTTGGCTTAGAAGTTTGATTTTTTCACAGCTTCAAGGGACAGTAGAATTGAGTATTTGATATGAATTCCACCTTCATGTCTAAACGCGTTCCTGAGAAGAAGGGTCTTGACAGACAGACAGAAGGACGGATCGACGGACAACAAAGTGATCCTACAAGAGTTCCGTTTTTTCCTTTCGATGTACGGAACCCTAAAAATGAATGTACACAAAACTTTTCTCTCTAAGAGATATTTCAGCTGTATCTTGTCTCATAAAACAAATCGTTACATCCAAGTGTTGATCAATAGCAGGATAATTAAGTGGCAGTAAAATGGCGGCGATTGCAATTTAAGTGTAGATTGCAGATTGATTCAAAGCGAAAGCGAGCACATTCATCATTGTTTATAGCTATATAAAGCTGTCTTCTTCTGTTGTTTAACTCAAGTCTTTTGGTGATCAATTGAAATCATTGTTACGTAATAATGAGCTGTATTAATTAGTTTTACACGAGTTTTATTTATATGATTACTAGTTAATATTATACCTATAGCATATTACTTTTGTGTCTGAGATTAGGGCATACAAAATAAATATTAAATGTTTTCATAAATAGTTTAAAATGTAAATATATATAATTCAATTCATCCTAATTTGGGAAACCTGAAACATATTGCTTAACTAGAAACAGAATCCTACGCTTATTCAATCGAACGTTGCAACCCAATTTTAAATTAAGTAAACACACAGTTTCTATTAGCGTGTAATCTTTTGAATATTTTATATATTTTTAAATAAGGGTCATCACCGAGGAGGTTAGATTAGATTGCAATGTTATGTTACACCTAATAAACCTTGAAAAACCAATATTTCTTTGCTTATATCTGAATATTTTTTAAGATAGTAATTAAATTGTAAATTTTATTTTTATGTTATACTTAAACTCCCATAAAATGGTACTTTTTATATTGTGATGATCACTATTATTGCTATTTTATTTCTAAAGTTATTGTATTTTGAGTACCTGTGGCTTCAAACCGTAGGTCATCTTTCATCATCTATCATATAGATTCTACACGATAGTCATCAATATCCATCTTTATTAAACTTTTTGTAATTAGTAGAACTATTAAATCTTTTTTACGCGTTAGGTAATGCTATTAATATTTTTTCCACCTTAATTTAAATTAATCATGTTGTGTATTTTTTTTATGTCCAATTACGGCCCGGATGGTGTTAGTGGTAATAGTGGTTCTCAGTCGATAATTGTTTGAGGGTGCTGCGCATTCGGTCTCTACAAAAGACAATTGTTTCTGTGATTCAAACATAATTGTTAACAACAAATGATTCGCAAATATTTATCTGCAAATGTTCTATTATTAAAATATTATAATTTTTATACGAACCGCGTGTATTCGACATATAAAGTAGGCTATATCAGCCTTTAATCTCTTAATTATTCCTATGCAATATTACCCAATCTCTTGTTGTGCTAAAGAAAGACAAATCAACAATTAAAGGAACAAATGAAAACTTTCCCAATTTATTACCTATTAGTAAGTACTGAGAGTAATAGCGAAAATAGCTTACATGGAGCTTACATCCTACTAGTCCTAATATCATAAACGTGAAAGTTTGTGAGGATGTATCGACGTTTGTTGCTCTTTCGCGCTACTACTGAACCGATTGCGATGAAACTTGGTACCTTTGTAGATAACTGGAGACCTGGATTAACACAATATAGGCTAAATTTTATCCCAGTAGTCCCACGGCATCGGGAATTACTTTATAAATAAAGGCTCAATTCTGAAACCACTTTTGTCCAAAATGTTGTTCAAAATCGAGTTAAGAATTTGACACACCTTGTAGAACATCAATCAGAAACTTTAGATATAAACATTTCGTCAAGTTTATTGTAATGCATATGCTTTAAAATGCATAATAATATATCACATAACATGCCCTTGGTACAGAAAACATGTAGGTATAGGAAGCCACCTTATATAGCGTCACGTGATTTCGAAATGTCAGAGCTGCGTGTCGATGATGTGGTTTTTTTATTTAGATTCTCTTAGTCACTGAGTTTCTTTATTTTTCTCATAGCTTATCAATGGCTCTAATCACCTTAATCAAGAATTAAAAGCGGTTATATCTGTTCACGTGACAGAAACAATTTCATTGTAATATACATCACAATAAATAAATCAGCAGCATTGTGTTCAGTTCAGATAGTTTGTTTATCAGTTGCCTGTTGCACAAGCACGAGATTACTCATGTTATTATTCTCGTCAGAAATTTGTTTTATTATAAAATCTGCTTTTGCCTGCGGTTTCAGTAGCGTTGACAGAGATTTTGTATTGCCGAACGACCGTCTAAAAGTAATTTTTCTATCATCTGGAAACAGTATTTTTTTGGTTTTTTTAAATAATGGTAAAGGGGCCAAACGAGCAGACGGGTCAACTTATGGTAGGTGACTACTTCGCCCATGGACACCTGCAACTCAAGAGTCACAATTGCGTTGCCGGCCTATGAGTTGGGAGTACGCTTTTTTCTTGAAGGTTTGAATTTCGTATGAGTCCGGAAATATCGCAGGCGACAATTTGTTCCACAGAATGGTTGTGCAAGGCAAACAGTTTCTAGACAAACGCACAGTGGTGGATCGCCAATTATTCAAGTGATGGGGATGATAATTTTGTGGCGTTGAACGATGGCGAAACGCTGCGGCCGGTATAAGTCCGAACAATTCCTCGGACAGAAAGACCCTATATCCTATTCTGCATCCACTTTGTCAACAAAGTTTATTTCAGGATGACCGGTTTAGGACTAAAGGTGTGAAAGCGTAACAAACAAACTCATTTTCACATTTCTAATATTAATAATGAAGTAAGGATTGTGTTTATAAAGGTTTTGTTGCCTTTTTTGTCTAAATTAGTATCTGTTGTGTTTTACCTACTCATAATAAAATGTTTGGCACTAAAAAGTAATAGACTTAATGACAGAGATATTTTTATTAGTCAACTTAAAGATATGTAGGTACAACATTTTAAACATTAGTGCTGCTAATTTGTATTTCATAAAGGAAATAAATATAAATACATACAAATAGTGGCCGTACACGGTGTACCAGCAACGGGGAACGATTAAGAAGAACATAGGAGAACTATCGTTAAAAATTTCCTTTCCTACTATCTGTTAGAACTTTGTAAGTAGTCTTAATTATAAGTAATTGTAGCTAATAGTTATTTGTTAGTTTTAGAGACAGAAAAGAAGTGAATACATTTAAATTTATGTTGCAAGGAGTCCGATCAGGCCAATAATTGCCCTGTTTCACTGTGTGAAACGCGAACTTGCAATACTCTATAATTGCACTTGAAGTTGCAGCTATCAGTTGCCTCACACTTAATAGTTGGGTTTAAAGGCTTGCGACGGCCTTAGTACGACATAAGAATTTAGATTTTTTTAATACGTTATTTATATACTAAATCAAAGAGACTCAACCCTTTGAGAAAAAAAGAATATAAAGACTGTATATATTGATACTGGTCTGAGGACAATGCCTTGCAAAACTCCCTGCGATCTAATCCTATCTATGGAAGCGCATAGTATCCATTTTATTACAAAGCAAGATTAGTTCACTTTAAATCATTTTAAAACTCGTACTGTATTAAGCTTTAAAAGTAAATCTTTCATAACTGACTGTATCAAAGGCTCATTAGATTAAATTTCAATGCAATATGTGACTGAATCGAAGGCTTAATTAGTTTCACTTTCGATACCAGTATATTACTTAAATCCGCCCTCTCTCTACCATCTGTTCAAGGTAGTAATTACATGCAAATGATTGACTATAATGTGACCATTGGTCATTTCCATAAGCCACAATACAAAATTATCATACATAATGGAAAATGAACTGAAATTATAACTAATAACTGGTGTATTACCAGTGATTGGGGCACAATGGCAATTCCGTAGCTATGTGGCGTTCTCTTGCAATTGTTCTACATTCTGTGTCGAACTAGTTTATAATTAAAATTCGTTTGCTGCAAACGGTAGAGGAAAAAGGCGGTACAAGAGTGTTTCTCGCAGAAGGTTTTAGAAAAGGCCTAGACATAGAAAAAATAATTGAAATTTTTTATTTGCAAGATAAACCTAATCAAGTTAAACAATATCTTATCAAATAAATATAAAAAAAAAGTTAAAGGCGCGTAGGTGTCTTTATTGATATTATTATAATTATAAATATATTATGTTACAAATTGACCGTTTCATTTAAGATCTATTGATATCAACAACTTTAGACGGAAATGAATATTTATATATCATATCTCTCGACGCCAAACTAATAATGAATATGTATATCTAAAAATAACAAGAACATCGTAGGTATTTCGAGGATTCAGCTGAGCAGAACACGATTATTGTGCGCTTCCGCTTTCATATCAATAAAGATAATCAAGGATACAATTTATGTATGTCTGAGCCAAATTCATTTAGCATTCACTACTTGATTGAGAGAGTTGAGATGAGACAAACAACTTCACAAAACATTTCCATGTACGATAAATATAACTAACTGGATTTACGTGACAATGTATTATTTCAGTTCATCTGTTGTTTTGAAATTTTATCCGACCCGTAAGCCGTTTTGGGGGGTTTTTCTGTTAGAAAATGTTACTAGAAAAGAAACCGGTCTGATAAAATATCCGGAAAAAGACAAAGTTCTCTACTATTATTACGTGGGACCAAAACTGTAGAGGGATGTTTAAATAATTAAATAAACAATACATAAAAGACAATATTAAAGGTTAGTAAGGTGAATACAATAATGTGATTCTGCGAGTAGTATACACGTGGGCTGCCGTTGAATGAACGTGCGCAGGCGCGTCCGGCCACGGCTCGTGTATCCATGCTTTACGTAATTTTTATGTAATAAACCGGACTAAAGTGTAACACAGGCCAGTCTGTTACGTTTACTAACTTATTAGTAAGTACAGACGATGGGAAAATATGTAATCTTTTATTAGAAAGGATTATAATATAATAAGATATGCTAGTACAGGGTGGGCCAAATTTTTTTGCAAATAGCAATACTGAGTTTCTCGGCAACCGATAGATGTAGAGGCACTTGAATGGAGGGAAACTATGCGTCGCTTCATGCATTGAGTGAAGCAATTTTACGAAAACAACGTTAGTGGAGCAAGAAAAACCCTCGTCTTAAACACCGAAAGTCACTTCATTCGCTCAAAACGACAGTATAGCACTGCAGTTCATTTCGTTGCAGCCATACCAGCAAAAGCAAAATTATCAAGGAAATAACTTAACCGTGAAATCAACGGAATACTTAAGAATGTTGCGAGAGTTTTTGATGCCACAGTTACATGAATTTTAATCATACAACAATAGGACCTGGATGCAAAAAAGTCAAGGAACATCCCATACTTCAAACGTGACTTTACCGGCAATCAAAAAAATGTTTTCGAACAAACAGATTTTTGACTTTGCGATTTTTTCTTGTTCGGATACCTAAAAAGTCTTAACAAACCGACGACAAAATCCCAATTAAAACAGGAGGAAATGTCGCGATCTACCAAAGCACGAGTAAACGTGTTTTCTAAAATTTGCGTAGTCGTTGGCTCCGTCAGGTCATTGGCACAATGACGCGACGGAGCACATCCAGAAGATGTATTTTTTTCAAAAATAAATTGTATTAAGCGTTTATAAAATTAAATAAATGATTAACAAAATATCATATATAGTTTCCCTTCTATACATGTTTCAAAAGTGCAAACATTTTTGGCCCACTCTGTACAATAGATGCTAGTTAAGTTATTACCTCTGTTTATATGAATGTATTTAGCAAAATGTATATCTGTAATAAACCCTTATTACAGATATACATTTTGCTAAATACATTTTTCGACCGCTACCAAGACCGCACGATCGCAAGCAAACGTAGGCGCATGTTTTTTACTCACATATTTTTGCAACGAGTCTTGTCTAACTACACATTATTACCAGTAATCCCATCCAAAAACCTTGATATCCAAACAATCAATGAGTCTATTGCAGTCCACTGCTGGACATTTACGTCTCCCAAAGCATCCGGTTCCTGCCTTCCGCATCCAATCATACAAGCCAAATTCTTCAGGCCATAAGTTTATCTGGCTGGGCGTCCTACCTTACGTTGACCAACTTTAACTAAAGGCACAGATATGAGCATCCCTTATGGTTTTAGTTATATGTTCGACACTCAATAAATTATGCACACATTTCGTTTGGTGTACTACTGTATTCCTTAGCATACCAAACAACCCATATTGCTGTTGCAATAGTGAGGTGAAAATATACACTACTTTAAAAACACATTGTTCCAATAACGTTTTAGTAACGATATTTATAAGTCAATTTGAGATTATTTTTGTCTGTAAAATGTCTATAGGTAAAGACAATACAGTTCGCATTTTCTCTTCTGTTCGTTAGCCCATTTTCTTTTTTTATTCATTTAACTTTTGAGGAGCTTAAGTGTTATGAATTTAACATTGAAAACAGTTATTTTTCTTAACTTTGACGGAGCTTTATTATTATTAATAATCTGATGAATAATGGTTAAATTTCTAAAATACGAGCAATTACCCACTCGTATTTTGTACATCGTTCCATTGAATGTTACATTTTTTTGCGTAATGATTTATAATAATGATTTACAAAATGTGCTTACATCAGCACCTATAATAGAGGTGACTACTATTATATATTTAATGATATTAAAAAGTACGTTGATTATTGACCACTAATTTCACAGTAAAGGAGAAAAAGTACTTTTCAAATGATATATTGATGAAATTAAGTAAATTACGAACTCCTGTTTTTTCAAAGTATCCGATATCAAAATTTAGGATTCAACGAAAATTCTTAAGTCTTAAATATCAAATTAGATTGTACTATTGCACTAACTTCTGTAGTTAACCTACCATTTACTACTCTTTCGTTACGTTATTAATATTCCAGCTATACTTATTACAGGGCTATGCATTTTAAACAATCTGTGCAGACCGCAGAGGTGCTGCCTTTGTGATACCGCTCACATTTTGTTAGTCAATACAACAACACCTTGTCTGTCCTGAATAACTTAACATTTCTTTATGTGGTCATGATCAATCATTATTCTGGGAATGTGACAACTTGCATACGTGATGACTTCATATGAAATATAAAGGCTTTGGTTACTTTCTTGCATTTTACATCAGATTACCTGACACTTCTGTAGCCCTTTGGCTAGTTACATTACATAACTATTATGTTAGTTATACTTATGTGATGTAGGATGATCGGACTGGTCTTGAAATCTGTTTTTGAGTAGTTATGCAAGTCTTACCCTTACACAGGGTAACGAGACAAAAAAGTTAATATTTGTATTGATAGGCGTAGGTACACAGCCTTTGACCTTGGGGGTCAAAATATTTTTTCGCGAGGTGGGGGGGAGAACATTTGGTTTTATCGGTCCAAGGGGTGGGGGTGTAATATCTATATCTGTACATGTATATATTGCGACTTAAACTTTCTATACTCGAGTGTACAATAAATAACATAGCTCTATAAAATCGCTTGTTTAGTGCCGTTTCATATCGTTATAACTGTTATATAGGTCAACGCAAACCGGTACGGCTCTGCGTTACTTGCACATAACCAGCTGCTCAATACTGTGATGTTGTTAATTGTGATTATGTTATTCAAATATTAATAACGCATGGTTTCATAAAAGAGTTTCTATAAATAATAGTGATTGATGTGCTGAATGATCTGTATATTAATATTATTAAAAATTCACACTCTAACATTTATTACCATACCTTTATATTTCCCTAGTCAGATTACTTCGATTAAACCAACATCGAGGAAACCAAATAAATAGCTCAGTTATGATATTCTCAACTCTTCCAATCTATTTTTGCTGATTAATCATTTGTATGATCTTCAAGATACTTAAGGGTATGTTTCTAGTTCGTTTGTAGCAGAGAGGACTAGTATCTGCAAAATTAAACAAATCACATTGGTCATTGGTCGAAATCGTTTTCTCATCTTTGCTGCATTTCAATGGAAATAGCCTAGCGGAATACGGTACAGTACAGCGAAGCTGGGTGAAGTTTACGAGAGCGGAGTAGGAGACTGAGCCGTCATTATTTGTTTTTAAACTTTCGCAATTTTTACGGTCATGGGTAGACTGACCACGAAAAATCATTTCCACCTCTGACCACGAACGATGTAGTTCGGTCGATATTTAGGGTTACCAAATGATATCGTACCTACCTTACAAATATTAATGCTATTAGGTCCGGATTAACACTACTCATATGCACCACCACTCGTTTAACTAGTCCATTAGTATCTGTATCTGTTGCAGTCAGTTCGACTCCACTTTGTAGCACCGTTTGTCTCTACTGCATCGCTCGGGACGTTTCTGCTTTAAAACGAAGCTCATCATCTCCGCATCATTAGAAACACTCTTTTCACTGCTCCACTTTCCACCCTTCTAAGGTCGTCGGCAATTAAAAGTACTCTGACTGACTTCCCTGGAATTGGCATGCTTAGTATTTTTGTTGATGACTCCTGATCATAAGGGTGTTTAGAGTTACAGTAGTGGAAGTGTTGGTGTAACCTAGCATTATGCTAACAGCGTGTTTCTTTGAAATATTAAAAAAACTACAGTAGAATGTAATATTGGTACTAGGTGCCCATTAAGTCAAGATTTACACTATCGACAAATATTTAATGTTATAAGATCTAAGCACGCAACTATTAGACTACAAACTCGCTTATTAAGTATCTAGCGCTAGATAACACATTGTCGTGTAATTGCTAACACTTAATAAGTCTAAGTATAGCAAGAATTACAGTAGTGAAAGTGTAACGTGGTTTATACTGAGAACTTAGTTTAACACTGTCATTTAAATTTACTTTGTGACAATAGAGAAGTCTTTGGCCATAGATACAGTAGGCTGTAGACTAGAGATCTTCATTATGAGCAACAATAATATGAAAATGTGACGATTAAAAAAATTGGTTGTCTGTAAAGTCGGTTCACAGACGATAATTTTACGTGATAACGTAGTAAGAAAACAGCGAAAGAGAGATAGATGCGTCACAAGCCGAACGCTCAGGCGGAACGTGACAATGAGTCATGTTTTGTCGTGCGTGAAGCCGGCGTTCATCGATATATAAGACGTTATCACGTCAAAAAATAAATATGCAAAAAATAAGTTATGCAAGTATGAAATGAAGTCACCAAATGTTACAATACATAGAAATTGTTTACTAATGAAGTAATTAAATCATTGTAGCGTTCCGGAATCGCCTTGGTATATTTTAACATTCACCGGTGTATGTTCAAATCAAATAACTTAATGAAACATGTTTTGAATTACGCAATTGGTGATTGTCGACTTACGCCGGTGTATCCCAACAATTAATAATATTGGGCATTTACAGTAATAGATTTGCTTTTTAATAGAAATACGTCTTTAAAAGGATTGTCTTTAAGAAAAACATTCCAGTTTATCTAAAAAATTACTGACTTATTTGCATAAAATTAATAGGAATTGTATGCAGTAACTTTAAAAACAATTTAATATAATTTTTTTTTAATGACCAAACAAAGATATCATAATTAAAAACTTCGTTCTTATAAGTTAACGCTAATCAAATAATGATATGTAAAATCTGACTAACTCCTTGAGAAGACACAACAATGCGTGAACATTTAAATTGAATAATTTTGCTTTTTTTTATTACAACTCTTGTGCAAACTATGAAACATTGACCTTATATTCAAAGTATAATGACATGCTAATGTAAACTTTAAGATAGAAATAGACAGTTTACTTAAGTATAAATTGTTTTTGCAATGTGATATTACATTTCGAACTTAATGGAATTATTTTTAACCGACGAAAAAAAAGGAGGTTCTCAATTCGACCGTATAATATATATATATATTTTTTTATGTCTGTTCAGCCCTCATTCCGTTATTTATGAACCGATTTTGATTTTTTTTTTGTTAGATAGGGTATACCTCAAGGGTGGTCCCATGTCAAGGAAGTCAGGATCTGATGATGGGATCCTGATACAATTGAGAGGAACCCTCGAAAATTATAGGAACGAATGGTGTTTTTGTTTACTTTTCATTACTTTATCAGGTATTTGCGTTTAGAAATCATCACATCATGTAGCTGAGCTGATGATGAAAAAAAATTTATTAAATAAAAAATTTTGCTTTTTAGTTCTTTTCGTCGGTTTAATTTTTTGTTAAAAACATTTTTATACTCAATATTATGTGACATACATAGTACACAGTTCTAGACCATAGCTCGTACTAATTCTAGGACACATGTAAAGGTACATTTAGACATTTTTATCTTAATACATACTTTATTATTCGTAGAAACACCAAACCAATGCAAAATAACATATTCAAGCACACAGACATTGGCGGAGACCCCTAACGGTACAGTTAAATGACATTAAGCGTTTGCAGTTTTCACGTAAGCAATATTTAATGCTAACCGCATTTATCGATCGATTTACGCATCATAAGTAAAGACAATATTGACACTGCTTTGTATAAACGTACAACGTACTTAAGGGGTAAACGTACTAAGTGTTCATTCTCATTCCAACTTAGGTCAATGATCTGTGAGTAATATTGTGATATTTTAAGGATCGTTCTTGGCGATAAGTAGTTAAATCAGCAAAACTACTACACACACAAAACTACTCAAGTCGTTTTGATCGCGTGGTGGAACATTTGATTGGAAAAATCGCATATATAATTAGTCACCTTTTATACATTATTGGTTACAAATAGACATTTGATACTCCTAGAAGATTCAAGCCGTATGACATAAAAGTACGTAACGAATACAACGATGTAACTAACATATCATAACCTTGGATTACTATCGTCTTACGGACACGTCCTTCGATGTCCTTTACACCCGTTCTAATCAACAAATCAAAGTGTCAACATGTTTTAAAATCCAATTTGAATCCTATTAACAAGTAACTTTAAAGACTGGCCTGTTGGTCTAGTGGTTAGTGACCCTGACTGCTGAGCCAGAGGTCGTGGGTTCGATTCCCATCTGAGTCTGGGTGTTCTTTGTGTCCGTTGTTTGTATGTTTGTAAAGTCCCCCGCGACACAGGACTAAATCCTAATGCGGGAGTTGTCTTTTTAAAAAAAAAAAGCTAAATCAACAACAATGATTCACAAAACCAACTTTGCGACAACAGAAACATTCTACCAACAAAGCAACCTGTTTCCTGTATAACCGTGTCCACTACGTAGAAAAAAAAAACTTTCTAATTAAAACGCCATTACACTTATCCATCATTCTATTGTGAATTAGTTCAATGACATGATTTATCAAGTTATCTACAAAGCGTTTATTTCCACTTGTATCTTAGCAAGTCGCGTGCGCGGGAGTACGGTCGCGAATAAAATCGAAAGTGAGAAGAAAACGAGTGACGTAAGTGCTCTACTCTAGTTGCTCTATTCTGTAACGTGTGCTAAACATGTATTACGTAGGTCAGTGTTATTAGAAGAAAGTATTTGTAATGTTAAACCCTTATTATGTAGCGGATATTATATAAAATATTAGTGAGAGTTACTGAGAGAAACATAAAAGAACCATATCAAAGATTTCAATCATAAGATATACCTTCGCTATGCTTAGATCGCATTAATATTCATGTGTGTAATCTCTATTGTACTGGAAATTAATAAAAAAATGTAATCTAAAATCTAGAGATTTAAATTCTGTCATTAGAAGTGTATGTTTCTTGTTGTTTTTAAAATTCTTTGAAGAACTTCGGAGTTCGCAATACAAAACAAAACATGGCGACACTAATGAACTTGACATTATTGAACTTGAATCTTTTGAGGAACGTTTAAAAAATATTATAAAACAGACATCAGTTTATTTTTCTCTATTGAACATAAATATATGCCTTATATATTTAAGAAGTGGTTAAACAGCTGAAGTAATTAGAACGAAACCAAAAGTATTATAAGTATGGCTTAAGTAGACTTAGATTTAGGAGCCTTCACTATCAAAATCAGCTTAGTACTGGCATTAGGCATACAAATCTTCATCATAAGCTCATGTTGCTGATATCTTGCTCGAAGGGACAAGAGGGTTTTCTCTTGCTCTTCCACAAGGGCATGAGGTCGTTAGAAGTAGTGACTAGAATCTACCAGGGTCGAAGGGTCAGTCGCTTAGTTGGGGTTTAACCGCCTCTCGCAGCCATAAACTATTAGAGATTTGTCTGATTTTTTACACTGGAGGTTTAATACGCAGGAAATGTGCCACTCTGTAGTGAGTACTGTATAAATTCTTAAAAATAGAATTATGAGATAATCTTGTACAATAACACTTGTATAAGAAATAAGTAATACCAACCAAAGAAATGTATAATCTGTGGGAAAAAGATTCACTGTTACTTTGTTGCTTCATTAAATGTATTGTTAGACATTTGATAGCATTGACGATGAATTAAAACATTATTTATTAATTGATAGAGGTTTTAAACCGACTACAATAAAGTAAGGTACTCAATTCTGCAGTTTATTCAGCGGAAGTCTTTACCTCGTTATCTGATTTAAATTATTATTATTCTATCTTCAAGTATAAGAAATATAAAGATAGTTCCTACCTGGAAAAAGAATCAGGTTTTTTTGACGAAAGAAACTGTAAGTAAACAATACCAAAAATGTTTATGGAATATCCAGATTTGTCCGGAAAGACTGTGTTAGAAAAATCAATACTGAAAACCATTGAAATGGCCACTGTATTGTTTCATAGACATGAATATGCAAGACAAGAATATGCAAGCATTGGGAAATGTAGGTAACATTTCCCAATGGCATATTTTTACTCATTGTTGTTTCAAGTAATAAAGTAGCAATATCCTAGTTGTCTAACTTAACATTTCGTAGATGATATGCAAATTACAAATCAACTATCAATTGCTCTAACAGTGAACGAGAACGTGAGAGCTTCTGAATGCCTGGGTGATCTCAATAATGTTCTTAAAGGTTTTTCAAGTCTAACAACCAACACTAGACTACAGTGAGCCCCATTTATATTATGTATACTACGAGAAGGCTAAAGTGTAATAGGTTGCATAAGCAAAATTCCATTTTCCAATGCAACAAACATGATATCAATCTCATGAACTTCAAGATTCGATAACTCCACTTCATTTAAACATTTTACATTGCTAATTCGTAGATTTGTTTTAACATATGCACATTCTTAATGTTTATTATTCAACACAAAAGCGTGTGAAAACGCACAATTTTGCAACAGTAAGTGAGCTTTCACACTTTACTCTTTACAATACCATTCACAAGTAGTGAAATGAATCACTATGCAAATAAAACAAAAACTCATTAGCAAAGGCGAGTTATGAACGAAACGTGTTAATGTAAACACACTACTGTACCCGTTAATAGAGACGTTTCGTTAATAGCAAGGACGGTAAATTAATTATTTCAAAGGTTCATATTTGTTTCATTGCATGTGTGTGGGAAAAAATTGTTCATTGAAGTAATTTTATTAATTAACATATACAAATTTCAATCAGATTCTAAATGATTAGCAGTGAATCGCATGAAAATGGAACAAACAGCACTCGGTGCAATTGCAAGGTGTAAAAGAAAGTAATCGCTTAAACCACTAGGCTATCAGTGCAGTAATCTAGTTCTACGATAACCTCAATTTTGGACCACAGCCATTGATAAGTCTTGGTTGTTTGAGAAACGTTTGAAAACGAGCTTATCCATCACCTTCACTATTATACACCTTTGCAATAATTGTTGCAAGAAGCTTTAATGAGCAATGCCGACCTAGGTCCACCACACACGTTATCCGTTCGGAAAATACACAAATCAAAAAAATTTATAATGTTTAAAATGTTAAGGAAACAAGGTACACCGTTAATCAGGCCAATATCTGCACACATCATCATAGTCGACATTGCACAAACGTTCCTTGGCTCTGAGATGGCAAAAAGTGTTTCAGACAGTGAATTTATTATACGGTTAAATTCCATCACGGAGGACTAGCATTGCGCTTAACTTACGCAAGAAAATAAGTATATCAATATCAATATGAATGAATGACTATTCAATATAAAGCGAGGTATCAATTATGTCACGATAATATTAGAACGTAATTGATTATCTTCATAATAGTTTTGATAGTTCTTTAAAAGCAGATGATTAATAATAACATCTATTTGTCAGTCAGATGGATGTTCTAAGTTGCAAAACATGTTTTGAAATTAGTATCAAATAAATAATAGCACTTCAAGTGGCTCTTAATAATGCCTGTTATGTCGATGCGATATTGAAATATATTTTTAGGAAAAATAGATGTACAGCTTTATATTTTGTGTAACAAGTTTAATAATACTTTCTAATAGTAGACAAAATAGATAAATACAATATGAAAAATTTTCATAGCTACACCGATACTGCGATACGACCATAAAGCTAAGCCCTACATGTCACGAGGCCGGGGAGTCTTGTTTTTCTGGAAGTTTTAAAATTACAGTTTAAAAGGTCTTTGTCTCTCGTTTTAATAGAGAGGGAGGGAGGGAGAAAATTTATATGTGGGTTACTGCTGTTGAACCTAATGTACAGTAGTAGGAATGTGTTCATTAGTAAGTGTCATTTTACCAACGAGATGGGTTCTCTTCTTTTAACCGATTTTAGAAAGAGCATTTTTTTCGAAATTCTGCTAACTTGTAACAACCATTCAGAAAGAAAACTTATCTTGAACATACCTAAACCATACTTTTACTTATTATCATGATTTCTCAATGTACTGTTTACTACTGAATAGGTTCAAAGACCATATTTACCAATACACAAATATATATCATTTTTGCAATGCTAGATGTCCTAACATCTATTGCGAAAAATTTTAATTATAACCATATGTGTTAACGAAATATATTACGAAAAATTTAGCAAATATGTAGCTTCTGCAATGTGATATAGTGTGTTAAGCCACCTCACAATGTCAGTGTGTGACATTTTTCTTACATTAGCTTCATGTACATACAAACAATCACGCTTTTATTCCCAAAGGGGTATTGGTATTGGTATAGGGCTCTGTTCCCGCATTTAGATTCGTAGGCGGACCATTATGCGTTCAGATAAGACTGACTAGTTGAGCCAGCCTAGCTCCTTCCAGATGCACAGAAGCCTCCTAGGGCGTTTACAGGCTTGCGAGCGACCATATTTGCCCGTTGTTTGGGAACTCTCTCGCACTCCAGGAACGTGGGCGGCCGTTTCCTTGCCCGAAGGGGTAGTCAGAGACGTATTAAACGCTCATATTTTGCCAAGGGACCATCCATAAATTACGTAACATGAATTTCATAATTTTTTGACCCCTGTCCTATTTTTCAATTTTACACCCAGAACTGAAATGAACAGCTTATATATTTTTTTAATAATAATAATATAATAATAATAATAATTATACTTAAGATTTCGACATTAGACGCCACGAAGCTTACCCCACACCCCTTGTCACTCAATGTCACACTTCGTAGACCCCCCTACCCCTTGACGTGTGACGCAATTTATGAATGGTCCGCAACCATAATCTGGTTACCACTCATATAATACGCAAGCCTATTGCCGTCAACGGGATCGCACTTGGGAAATAAAGATGGCAAAATTAAGAGTAGGTTCGATCTATAACCCCCCGTTTCTAATGGTTGAGCCTTGTGAGAAGATTCTGTAGAAATAGTAGTAGTTTGAACCTCACCCGGTAATTACCACCCAAACATTTAACTTAGCTGGAGTGTTTAATAAAAATACTTAGTAATGTGTGATCCACGTTACGATGTTTCTTTAAAAAAAATCCATTACATTAGATTACACGTGAGATGGCTAGGCAGGCTAGAGTCTCTAGAGCGTGTCGCTAGCGTTTTAAGACGGTGGTTTAGAAAACCAGTATTATAAAAAAGTAAAAACTTAGTAGTAGTTTTGGTCTAATTAATTTTGTTCGTCACTGTCTAGTTATTTTTGCGGTCCATAATATGTAATTAATACATAATAGCATTATATAGGCGCTTACAGAAACAATTAATTTAGAACAATTCATATCCCTACATTAATACTTACAAATTACAACGTAAGTACAAAAATTCAATTTTATTTAATGATAAAATGACCACTTCCTTCGGTAGGTATTGAGGCGCTTTAGTTATTATATAATGCCATTAATATTATTGATTACAAACCTTAGTTGCTAAAAAAAACTTATTAATACAGACTTAAACAAACTAAACAAATAAA
The DNA here is from genome assembly GCA_949752705.1 of Callimorpha dominula. NCBI lineage: Eukaryota > Metazoa > Arthropoda > Insecta > Lepidoptera > Erebidae > Callimorpha > Callimorpha dominula. The sequence continues at coordinate 5,358,582 of OX457010.1, read as the reverse complement.
GAAATGGAAATACTGTTGTGAAGAAAAGTGTTTTTGACCATTTCAGTAAAACCAGAAGAAAGACCACATTTCAGTTTCGTATTTTGGCAACGGCACACACAAATAAAAAACATAATCCGTTTTTTTATATACATACTAATATATTATAATAATAACACGTTTATTTTCAAAGTGCCCAAATTAACACAAACATATAAAATAAACATACAACATTCCACCTTGAAAGCTTATATCATTTAATATCTCTTCAACTTACATAGCATAATTTATGCGTTGCCCTCCTTACCATTTACCTAAAGGTCTCATCCCATTAGGGCATTCCAATAATTTTCTTTCTTGTAATTAATACAATTATCTTTGTGCACTAAATGGAATAATAATTAAAGTGATTAACAGACAATTCTTTTGAGTTTCGATGTCCTTTGTGTTCGTTAATTACAGTACAGTGCATATGTTGTGTAGGTAAAGTCTGGTGTATACATATCTATTCGGATATCTTTCAATATAAGAGAGAGAGAGAGAGCACATATTGCAAGCACTCTAATTTAAAGTAATGCTACTTCACACTTGAGCATCTCTCACTTTTTTCAATGCGTCTTTTGTTCTTAGCATGTATGCTTACAGTTCTAATGCTTAAATGATGGAGTTTCCGGCTTATTATTATAAGCCTGAATTGTTCAAGCTGTGATCAAGATATGTATATGTACTAGATCGATATATTGAGTTATGAAAATAAGGGAAGCTAATAAATAAAATATAAATCGGTATAATTTCAGCAAATTCAGGCCAAAATGTCTCTTATTTATAATTATTTTAATACTTTTATGTCTCTAGCACATGGTGCATTTCCGAAATACCTTAGTTCTGTTTTCTACCTCTTCATACATATACCTTAATAAATAGCTTTAAAGTTTTATAACTTATATAAATAGCCTTGATTTATCAAAAAATCGTTGGACATCGTAATTGGAATGTTGATGCACGTTGTCTTGTGCTTACTCAATAAAAGACAAAGTGAAACGTTATAGTAGGCGGAGACCTTAAACTGCAAATGTTGAGTAAATGTCTGAATTTATATTTTAATGGTCGGCCCCTGCCCCTAGTAATGTCTTAACAACGTCAGTCGTATTCGAACTAGTCACATACCTAATCTAGTTCACAACCGTTATGGCGAAACCTAGTTACAAAAGGTCATATAATAACGATAGAATAACTATTCATATTACTTGATTACTATTTTGGGTTTGACAGTACATACGTTTTGAGTTAGGTACAGCTAACGTGCTTTTGCTAATTTCCATAATATTACATTGAATCCAAAGGACAGGAAAGAATCAGTATTCAGTATCATGATATTTAGGAATCTTACAGCATAAATAAAGAACAAAATCTTAAAGTCTAAAATTGTGATTACAAACTTACCTATATTTTGCGGTTAGAACGTTGACTTTGTCGTAAATCGATGTATGTAAGAGATTTTTTAGAACTGCATATTTACTTAAGTTTGTCTCTCGGAAAAAAAAACGGGCAAAACGTTTTATGTGGGAGAGTAATGCTTCGGCATGTATGGGCCGGCTCGACTCCGCTCGATACCACGGCCTCACAGAAAACCGGCAGTGAAACAATGTTTGCATTGCTTTTCGCCGCGTGAGTGAGGTTACCGGAGGCCCTAACGGCTGCTTTGGGAAGTACCTGCACTCGGTCGCTAGGAGGGAACTGAGTCCCGCCTGTCACCACTGCGACTGTAGTGAGGACTCGGCTCAGCACACGCTGGCGGTTTGCTCCGCCTGGGCGACGCAGCGTCGAGCCCTCACTGCAGTCATCGGAGGGGATCTCTCGCTACCGGCCGTCATACGCTCCATGGCCGGTAGCGACAGGAATTTTACCGCGGTCGCGACCTTCTGTGAGGACGTCATCTCGCAGAAGGAGGCGGCGGAAAGGGTCCGGGAGGACGATCTCCACTCGAACCTAATTCGCCGCCGGCGAACCGGGCGGCGGAGGCGCGCTTACCAGCGCCTCATGCCGCCCTGAGTGTGGCCGCGGGTGGACGGGACGGGTTTTTCCCCTTCACCCGCTATAGTGGCCCCCCGCGAGGAGGCGGCGTCCGCGTGTGCCTGGACGTCGCCTAAATGAGAGGTTTTTACCCGAAGGTGGTGCCCGCGCTTTTGCGGGCAGGCGCTAGGAGGGTTCCGGATGTCTTAATAAAAGCTGTTCCCGGATCCCTCCTATTTAAGGCGCAGTACGGCACACCGTGTGGTTTTAGTCGGTTCGATTCCGACACACCGCCCCATCGTAAACCCCGATGGGGTGACGGCCCGAGGGGGTTTCCACACGCACAAAAAAAAAAAAAAAAAAAAAAAAAAAAAAAAAAAAAAAAAAAAAAAAAAAAAGGCCCTAACCTTTCCCTCTCCCCTATTCCCGTCCTTCCCCTCTCCTGCCCTTGAATCCCTTTCTCCCGTCTTCCCGCTCTTCCCCCCTCTCCCCTCTTTTCCTACTCCCACCTTAAAGGGCGGCAACGCACTTGTGACTCTTAAGTTACAGGTGCCCATGGGCGGCGGTAGTCATTTACCATCAGGTGACCCGTCTGGTCATTTGCCCCCTATACCATCAAAAAAAAAAAAAACCTTCGAGAATTGATTCCCGAGATGGGCGTGCGTATTTACACACAAGTTTCTTTGCTTACGAAATCCTCGGTGCGCGAATCAGACTCGCACGTGTCAGGTTTTTTTTTTTGTGAAAACTTCTTTAGCGGCGTTGTGCACTTTTTGATGGGTAAAAAATGTTAAACTCGCGTCAGGACACGTGACCCTGATGTCCGTCCCCATCGTAAATTCGTACGACTCAGCCTTATATTTACATGTACAGCGTCAGACAGACATGGAGAGGGAGGGACAGGGACAGGGACAGAGAGAGAGAGAGAGAGAGAGAGAGAGAACTGAACTCGTGATCGTCACACTAATAATACATATATAGGTCGTTTCGTTTAAATTTTCACTTCTCTCGGCAGTCCCATGACAACCTATTTTTTTTTTACATATTACCTTTACGCGTCGCTACCGAAAAAAAAAGAAGTTTTCTTTATAAATTTTTCCAATCATATTGTTTACAATATCAATGATGCAGCGACCCATTTTAGCCTTTATAAGTCATGCTCGTGCAAGGACCCGTTTTATTATAATCCGACTAACTACGGAAGTTAGTCGGATTATAATAAAACGGGTCCTTTCCTTCCTCTTTTAAATTAGTGTTCCCGTTATTAATTCGACCTGCCTCAATGTCGCATTGGTCTTGACAGGAATTAACCCCAACTTCAGGAATAACTGATCTCTGGCCTCGGAGCGGACTACAAGTAATTTGTAGCTGACGGATCTTATTACTTCTTGTTGTTATCATTTCATGTCGTAATTATATTGTAAAGTGCACCACTCATACTTAAATTACAGAGCGGTTTCATGTTTCAAGGTTAGTTTTGTTATAGTCATATATTACCTGGTAGCAAGTAGCTGTTTCGTCTTTTCGTCATCTGACAGCACGATCGTTTTAACGAGAAATGATCTCTCATTAATTATGTACATGCTGCAATGGAATTTGAGTAAGTCTGTACTAGCTGTCGCTCGCGACTTTGTACACGTGGAAATTCAAATCTATCGAACCAAAAATGGAAAAAGAATGAATGAATTAATGTAGAAAAGTCCTGAATGATATTCTTTCCGGCTGGTTTTTATCTTTTAATAAAGAAAAAACTATTTTTAAGTAGGTTTTAACGGATTGTTTCAGGAAAGGCTCAGCGTGTTGCCTGTCACAATCCGTTAATACTTAGGAATAGGTACATAGTTTAAGTACTATTGTGTATATTCACATACATACATGTCATGTTCTTAATATTGTTACGAATATCCCGCCATCTATTGGCGGCGACTGTGTAATAATATCTTGTATACTTATAACATATAATCTTACCGTTCATTTTAATAATTTCCCTTTCTTTTTTTAAATTTATTTTCAAACTTGAAAAGCGTGCAATTTAAAAATCATTCACAACTAATGACTTTCCTTCTTAATAACCGACCAATCTAACTAAAAATTGGAAAATATCAGAGACAAATGAATACAATTATAAATTGTACTTTCCAAAAGAAATGAAATGTCACTTAAAGATCATTCGGAACTCAATACTTACCACTAATGTAAGAATTTTGCAAAAGAAACTCTGAATCACCATAAACCCTTATAAGGTAACACTCTCCCTCCAAATGAATCGGTAACCTGATCTTGAAACAAGAGTGAGTACAAGGTGAAACTTCCGCATACCTGCTGATTATTTTGGAGTTTTGACCAAACGACCGCGAAAACCGTCAAGAAAGGTGAGGTTCAGATATTTATCGGTTAGTGTCCCTATAACCTCCATACTTAATGTTAAAGGCATAGTGTTCGAAATCTGTTGACCTCATTCCAGTGAGCCAAATATGCGGAGTTAAAAGAAAGCCTGGTTTTGGGCTGCCTATGTAGGGGGAAACGACTTGTCACGTCGGTAAGTCGGGCTCCCTCAAATCACACACGTAATAACAGCCTTTTATCCTAACTAATCTTACTAATATTATAAACGTGAAAGTTTCTGAGGGTAGATGGATGGATGGATGAATGGATGTTTGTTATTCTTTCACGCCGATTCTCTTAGACTAGAGATTGCGTGGTGGTCGAATTTCGACCATAGTTTTTGCATTGGCCAGTATAACTTGAGCTGTCATTGTATAGACTTACCATGACAGGTAATCACATATACTGGACGCGTGTAATTTCATTAGGCCGTTTTCTCATAATTTTAAAACTGTAAGACATATGTTTTATTTGATAGAACTATACAGTTATTCAATGTCCTTAAAATAAATGGTAATTCGTAGTTGTTTTAGTGTTTTAGTTTATATGTGCAACTAGCAACCCACCCCGCCTTCGTCCGGGTAGCAGAGACATCTTCACCAATCATCATCATATTTCAACCAATTTACAAAAAACGTTAACAAATTATACCCCTAAACTTTCCTCAGGAATCACTCTGTCTATTGGTGAAAACCGCATGAAAATCCGTTTAGTAGTTTTTCAGTTTATCGCGAACAGACAGACAGACAGACGCCGCGGGAGACATTGTTTTATATGTAGTGATATTGCAAATATTCTTAGGTATAGAGGTGGCCTAGTGGTGAGATTGTGTACTAATAACAGTACTCAAGAAATACTGTTTATTTTAATGACATTTAATTACTGAAATTAAAAAAAAATAGGAACATTATACAGCATGTTAAATATTTCCTTGTAAATAAGAAAAGTAGTGTAATAAATGTGGCTGACAAGTTAGTGTTGCATCCAAAATGAGTGTTCGTAATGGAATCCGGTGCGGTGACTTTCATTACACGGCGTAATGATGCGTGGTGCGGACACTGGCAATATCGACTGTAGGGCTACCACAGCTGACCGCAAACCATGTGGCAAGGATTGATGTCAATCAAAACATATTAGCGTTTGATCTTATTATAAGCTAGCTGTTGACCACGAATTCGTTCGTGTGGAAATTCTTTTTTTTCCAGAGGAACGGTATATTTTGCCGGGATAAAAAGTAACCTGTCTCCTTTCAAAGGATATAATCTATGTCCTTGCCGAATTTCATTACGATCCGTTCAGCCGTTTAGTCGTGAGAGGGTAACAAAACAAATAATCAGAGTTACTTTCGCATTTATAATATTACCTATCTGTTAACGTCTACAATAGTTCTATATGACATTATTTTAAAGCATGTTTCGATGTTATTCGGTTGTAGTCGGTAATGTTACATTTGTCGCTCATTTGTTACGAACCGACAGCTGTGTGTGAGATGTGTTAAGTTATTGTATTGTAAACCTTACTAACAAGAATGTGGTTAGAATTTAATGCTGGTTTCTTTGAAAAAAAAAGTACTTACAAGAGTAAGTCTCTTAAAAAACTTGTACTTCTATTTATACTATCGCCTGGTAGTCGACAATCCTGGCCAACCGCCACTGCTATGTCCCCTGTCAGTGTTAGCAGCCATTACAGATCCTGTGATTTTGTTGCAACTCAGTTCAGGATTTATTGTATGTCAAACAGAATTGTAATAAAGTACCAAGTCGGAGATATTTTGTTTTCACCTAGTCAAACCAAAATGAAACTGGTACTACTACTGAAGATGGTAGTCTTTAGGATATCCTGTAAAAAACAAGAGTTTGATTTCTAAAGAAAAGGGGCGAACTAGCATATTTAAAATCGTTGAAATCCAAGTTTAGTTTTGATGCTACTCAGTACAGGATTTCATACATTCTTGAGCATTCTTCTTAACTATGCGATGTTTTTATTTTGGATTAGTAATTTATAACCGAATACCCTTTGAAGAAAACACGCTAGACATGTATATTAGCGGCATGTATTTTTTGTTATTAGAAAGCTTGTATTTCCTCAGAGCAACCGGCAACAGAATAATAATAATAATAGCTCCACACGGCCATGGTGACCAGGCTGCTGATAAACATACTTATATATTTCTAGATACATAGATATTATAGATAAATTACACCCAGACACAACAAATTATCATGCTCATCACACAATTATTTACTCCTGTGTCGCGGGGGACTTTACAAACATACAAACAACGGACACAAAGAACACCCAGACCCGGGTGGGAATCGAACCCACGACCTATGGCATAGCAGTCAGGACAGGGAATTTTTTTTTGAGCCCGTGTTGGTGAATTTAGCGTCAGTCAGTCAGTCAGTTCAAATAAATATACATACATTGTTAAGTAATAGGGAATTAACCACAAAAATCCAATTTTTAGTCCCAAAATATGATTAAAACCCAAGATTCCTACAATATCTTTCTTCTAACTTCAATTAAAAAGCATAAATCTACACACAAGTGCTTAATTTTTCACCTTTTCTGAAAAAAAAGTGTTTTTTTTTTTGTGTTAATACCTGTTTAGATCATTACCTGTTATCACCTATGTATTTACATTATGGAAGCAAGAAACTATTGAGTATTGAGATCTTAGTCTGCGATACGAGTATACAAAATGTAAGAGAAATAAACCTTGTAGGTATTAGTTTTTCGCCATGGCTGTAGAACACTTATGGCGATATAGGTGCAAGTTTATATACATTTGTATGTTTGTGTATATTTTTGATGTTCTTTTCATCACAGTTACCTCCGGAGATACAGTCTCAACTAGTTCAGAAGGTACGGAACTACATTGCTAAGATAAGAATAGCCTAAAATGAACATAATTTTAGTGGAGACACCATATTTTTCATTAATAATGTACATTTGTGCAACCACTTGTATAAATTTATTTATAAGGCCTATTTGGAAATAAAGAATTTGATTGATTGATTGATTGATTACAATAATCTTTTAACCTTGCTTTGCTTAGTTGTAATATGCCTCGCCTCATAAGTAAATTCAAATCAAATTTCATAATGTTGATTACACTAAGCCAAAATATTTTAACTCAAAATATAATTTTGATTACACTCAAGCCCAAGTTTTATTATGTTTCGAATGTCTTCAAAACATATCGAAACGTTCTATTCATAATTATAATGTGTTACATTACATTTTTTGAATAATATTGAAATTTTGGCAGAACAACCCCGGGTCGGGTCAGCTAGTTAATAAATAAAATCAACGATACTCACCTCGAACGCCGTATCACGTTAGTAAAGTTGAGTATGTATGTATATTCTGCCACACGCCAAAGAGCATATAAACTGCCACACGCCTCGTTGACGTAACTTGTCAAGTCACATTAATTTAAATTATTTATTAAAATTTATAACATAAAATGTAAATTGTAGTTAGCGCTTTTCCCTAATACATATAAAAATAATTCGAAAGTAAAAAGACATCTAATTATTATTTGAGTTAAACCAAGTTGCTGATAAAATTAAACCACAAATGTTGTATTACAACTGCGGTCTGTGGTCTTTGCATCTTCAAGTTAAGAAATATTTTGTAGCATACAATTGTCTATGCCAGGCTAAATATTTAGGCTTTTACCTTAACTTTTAAGTGCCTTTATTTTTAAACATAACTAAAACAAAATAAATTAAAAAGCTTTTCAATTATGTATGGTCATTTAAGATTTATATATTACACCTATTGAACTGCTGTGTTTCAATTCTATGATTTTTAATCTTACTAATATTATAAACGTGAAAGTTTGTGAGTATGGATGTATGGAAGTTTGTTACTCTTTCACGAAAAACTACTGAACCGATTGCGATGAAACTTGATATGTAGATAGCTGGAGACCTGGATTAACATATAGGCTACTTTTTATCCCGATACTCCCACCTAACAATATACATCGACAAAACCCTGTCATGGAATGCTCAAATACAAAATGTCAGTCGCAAAATATTTGCCTCAGCAGCTTCTTTAAGAAGGTTGCGTAATTTCCTTCCAACTGCCACTAAAATTGAACTCGCACAATCAATTCTTCTCCCCATTCTTGACTATGCCGACGTCAGCTATTTTGATCTTAATGAGGATCAACTTGATAAACTTGAGAGACTCCAGAATTTCTGTATAATATTCATTTTTGGCTTACGCAAATATGATCATATTTCCGAATTTGGTACCAAACTCAAGTGGCTTCCAATTCGCCTTCGCTGGAATACTCACATACTCTGTTTACTATATAATACCTTGTTTAATCCCACTACTCCTATCTACCTCAAGAAACGTTTCGCATTTATCCACGACACACACACGATACTTCAGATCATCGGAAAATCTTACGTTAGAAATTCCAACACATTCTACAAAGTTTTTGGATACATCCTTTACAGTACAAGCCGCATGCCTATGGAATTCATTGCCGGAGGCTATAAGACGAGCACGGACAGTAAAAACTTTTCAAAAGCTCGTCAAGAATCACTACTTATCTCTGTAATTACTACGTTTTATATATGTATGTGTATGTATGTATACGGTTATATATATATATATTTGAATGTATATACGTATGTGTATATATATATATATAATTATAGTATTTGTTTAACGATGTCAATATATTGTTATGTACCTTAATAGATTCATACAATTGAAATGTATATTAGCACCATTATTGTAATTTTTCTCCTTCTCTGATCGTGTCAACTCTCACTCGCACGCACTCAAGTGCTAATAAGACAAATGTGCACCACAAATTACCTATTCCTAACTGTATGGTCCATCTACAGGTTGCCTGTAAGAGATTGCAGACTGCGATAAGGCCGCCTATTGTACTGCTGTTTCTAATGTATTTCTTTTTAATTGTATCCTATTTATGATGTGCAATAAAGAGTATCTATCTATCTATCTATCTCCCACGGGATCGGGACTTACGCGGGTGGAACCGCGGGGCGCTACGAGTAAATTAAAATTTCACTATAATCGAAATTTTCCTACTTAGCTGCCTACTATATCACAGCTTACTAAGTAGTTATGCTATAATGAACGATCAAATGATAAGCATTAAATTTCCGTTTCATTAAAAAAAATCCTTATATGATCACTTTGTTACGGCGTTTTAATAAATATTTCATTTTGGCATAGACAGCCCTAAATCAACCCGGTTATATAGGAGTGGTGGAACGGGGCGGCTTCGACGAGAACCTTTCAAAATATACAATATTATCGACAACTGTCCACACTTGGCTTTAAACAAGAAAAAATTGTCTTCAATCTCAAATTACCTCTACAACAATACGATAAAAAATCAATACTTTTTAAGTAATTAAATAACAAGGTTTTCCTTAATTTTACGCGTATTTTTATATGTAATAACGAAGTAATTTGCGATCTCTTTTTTAATGAATTCGGAATACCTACTTACTTGAGAGTTTCATTTAAATTTTGTTAGTTTTCAGATCAGTGATAAAACCACTGAAACAGACGAAGAGTATTTTACTTAATTATATAGTAGTGATTTTTATCAGTATCTCGACTATGTTCGTCATGCTCACTAAAATGTCATTGCTTACAGCGTCGTCATGGGGCGGGTCATTTCTTTCCCTCTGATATGGCGAAGGAGATGATGGCTGGTCAATGCCTCATACTCGTGAACGTGGTGCTGCTTTGGGTGACTGGTCGGCCTAGTCAGCGATGCTTTAGCCTATACTATTATTTTTGGGTTTGATCAACTGCAACTCTAGCCTCTTAATCCAGTCACGAATTATTTTTAACAGTAGATTTTGTAACTGAATGAAGGTAGATGTGCGCTTTGAATGATTTCTAAGTTTAATAGGTTCAAACGGTATCACTGAGTGATTTTTATTTTTTAGGACGTTAGGTTTTTTAGCATTTCAATAAAATGAAATTCAGGTGGCATCAGCTTGCATCCTGTTTACCTCTCGTGTAACACTAACCCTATTGTACCTGAAGATCTGACTTTTAAAAAGAGTGGCTATGAGTTTCTTTGCCAGTATTCTTCTCATAAGGCTCTACGCATTTTGGAAACTGGTAGTTATAGATCGTCACAAGCAGGCAGTAGATTTTGGTGTTTTCACCTAATTTAACTCGACAATCCAGTACATGCTGTGGCGTCTGTTTGCGCCGATCTATGATTTTAACTCTAGCTTCAATTTAACGTTCATAAATGTCACTTAGTGTCTTAATTGAATAAATGATTTTGAATTTGAAAATGAATTTAAATTTATCAGAAGTCGCAAAATATTATTGCAGTTTAAATTATATTATCACTAGCAGGTAATTTATCACTGTAATATTTTGTAATAATGAAAATATCAAAAATATCGAAAAGTGGGGGTGAATGAAAAACCTTCTACCTACAGCCTGTGACCACGGCCAGTGCAACCTGGTCAAAACGTCAGGCAATTCAGAGGTATGTAATAACTTTTCGTGATCGCGTTAATTCCCGTAAACACAAAAAAGTACACAACAATGAATCGTCAGAACGATGGAATTGATGAGCAGGCCTTTAGTATGCTTAACTCAGATTAAAAAGGAATGATCCGTGATGGTGTAGGTATCTAATTCCAGTACTAATAAACAGCATGGTGTAGGGAAGTAGCCGTAAAACTTATTAAATTTCCATTTTTATTTACGCATAAAAACCGCAATAAGTTAACCGTTTACAATTATGTCATAAGTACTTCCTTATTGCGAGTTACATTCGTGACTTTATTACACTCGTAACAGATTACATTTTAACAAAAACTGCCTATAATCAACATGAAAAGATCGTTACGTATTTGAAATAAGAATGTATTTTTTAAGTGTGTTCTGACAAAATGGAAGGATCCGCTCTATGATAAACTTGTTTTTGCCTGTGTCTTTAGTAGAATTTGAAACTAATTTCAATTATTTCTTGCTCTCCATATGTGTAACATGTTGTTGTACGACAATAATATAAAATACCAAATATGGACCCTAATAGATCGTGCATTTGCCTTGTCCACTATAGTTACAAAGCTAGAACTTGACCACCAAGGTCGAAGATTATAAACGAAATTCTATTCATAACTAATCCTAATATAAAGGGGAAAGTTAATGAGGATGGATGGATGGGTGGACTTTGGGCTGACTGAATGAAATTTTTTGCACAAAGATAGATTATAGTCTGGAATATCACATAGACTTTTTATCCCGGAAAATGTACGGTTCCCGTGGAATAGATTTTACCAAAATTTCCAAGCGAACGAAGTCGTGTGCACAGCTAGTATTATAATGTGACTGTGTGTGTTTGTTTGTTACGCTTTCACGCCTAAACTACTTGCACACCGATTGTCAGAGATACAGAAAAAGACAGAACGTATATTTTATTCAGATAAAAAAGTAACAATATTCTTCCCGAAGGATATCTGATTTCTTTCACAAAATCTACATTAACGCTAACAAAGACGCGGGCAAAAGTGAGTATGAGATACTTGGTAAGTGATTTTAGTTTAATCGATACAGGCGTATGAGATATCGATTAAAACCTTTTTATTTCGTGGACAGAATGACTACAGAAACATGATGTTCGTGACTTCTGTGTATCTGAGCCACGAGATCTGAAATGTTATAGTTATTAGATTGGACCACCGAATAGATTTTAATACCCTTGACTTTTCCTTACCTCATTATAAAATAATAAGGATGTGTATGAGACCTTGAATTAACACAAATTGCAGAATTATTTTATATAATCGTATGTTAGGAGCTTTGTTAAAAAAAGACATGATAAATTTGATATTCTGTAATGAACTTATTAAAACTATTGTTTTATGTAGTACATAAAGAATCATGTAATGTATATATTAATACATAAAGAGAATTCTTTGTACCACCTTTTTAAGCAAACTTCGCGCACGGAGGAATGTGAAATATGGGAATATCGGGTTAAAAAGTATATGCCTATGTGTTATTTTTTCTTCTTGATATTGTTTTATTATCATTCTTAGATATTATAAAGTATCAGACACAGAAATTTGCACACTGCCTCAAATGCTTTCACAAAATTGCTTGTTAACCAAGGGAAATGGCTGTAGTCAAGGGACTCCATTCTTTATTCGCTAGAAGCAGAATGATCCCTAAATATCGATCTAACCGGGCATAGCTGTAATACACACCTATACTTTTATTTACAGTGTAAGAATGGCTCAACGTCATACTGACTGCGGGCGTATACTCTACTCTGTGAGCCTGCAATGGTTGTCCAACATAAAGTATTCTTGGTACTAAATACGAGGGCGGCACTGAAAATTTCGGGAATCAAGGAAGTGACACAACATTACTTTTTATATATTTAAAAATGTATTTATTGCTTTTCGAAGTATTCTCCGCGAAATTTGACACATTTTTCCATACGATGGAACCAATCATTGAAGCAACCATTCCATTCGGAAGTTGGGGTCTCCAAAATGGCCGTTTTTTCGGCGTCCACAGCTTCTTCAGGTGACGAAAATCTCTGACCACGCAATTTATTCTTTATTTTAGGGAAAGTATAGAAATCATTAGGGCTTAGGTCGGGGCTGTACGGCGGATGGTCTAATAATTCTATGTTTTCTTGCTTTAAAAACTCTTTTGTTCTGTGCGCGTTGTGAGAACTCGCATTGTCGTGATGGAGGATGATGCGGCGGTTGCAGTTGTCTTTACGGAGTTCAGAAACGACGTGTGGGAAACAAATGCTAGAATACCATTCTGCATTAACCGTTCTTTGTCCCTCAAGAGAAATAGTCGCAACACTCCGTGAACGAACTATTTTTGTTGGCTTTAACTCATTTTCGAACACTCAAACTCGTGACTGGTTTTTTGTTTCGGGTTCGTACGCGTATATCCAGGATTCGTCACCTGATACGATGTTGTATACAGCATTTGAGGATCCTGCGTGGAATCTTTCGAGAGTTTTGACGCACCAAGTAACGCGAGCCGCTTTTTGCTCTTCACAGAGCGAATGCGGTATCCATCGGGAAAACAACTTTTTTACACCTAATTGTTCATGCAAGATTATTTGTATTTGACTCATGCCAATGTCTAAAGTTGCCTGAATTTCGCGGTATGTCACATGTCGATCTGCCTCAATCAGCTTACGCACAGCATCAACGTTTTCTTGGGTGACTGCAGTTTTTGGACGACCTTGACGGGGATCATCACTGAGCTTGACACGTCCATGTTGAAATTCAGCAAACCAGCGATAAATTGTGGTTTTGGATGGGGCTTCATAACCAAATGCAGAAATCATCCGGTCAACACACTGTTTTTGCGTTAAACCACTTCGAAGGTCATAATAAATCATCGCTCTTGAATTTTCTCGAGTCAATTCCATTTTCTTAACGACTAAGCAAGTTTGACAAAACCTTGTGATAAGACCGAGAGCCTTTTTTTAAATAAATAAATGGAATTCGATTTTTAAAACCAAGGTGTTTTCAATTAAAAAGATTTTAATATGACAGAAACAGTGGAAATATTCCATTCCCGATACTTTTAGTGCTGCCTATGTAGCTAAGTAACCTGCGACTACTGTTACCTGTACAAGTTCCTAACAAAAACATCCATAACAACTTGCGCGGGAATCGCACCCAGAGGCTGACAACATTGATATCACTACATATATTATAAAACAAAGTTCCCCGCCGCGTCTGTATGTCTGTCTGTTCGCGATAAACTCAAAAACTACTGAACGGATTTTCATGTGGTTTTTACCAATAGACAGAGCGATTGATTAGGAAGGTTTGGGTATATAATAGTTGAAATATGATGATGATTGTTGAAGATGTCTCTGCTACCCGTGCGAAGCCGGGGCGAGTTGCTAGTTAAATACAAAATGTAAAAACACATATTAGGTGTACAGATCATTACATAATACGACATATTGCTAAATGAACTATTCGCAGGATGACAAGCTGGTTTTTCTCCCAAGTATGGCAACCCGACCAATAGTACCAGTAACAGAACGGACTGAGAATAAATTCATATACTCTACAATTCCGTCCGCTTCCGTGAATGTTGCTTTAGAAAGTTTATATGAAAATGTTAATAAAACCAGCAGCAATATACATGTGTGCATAATCATGAGCAACTTTAAAACACATCCATATTGAGTCATCATTGGTGTTCAAACAATACGAATTTACGTGATGAGTGTACGAAGTCAAGTTACATGGGAGAATCGCGTGCAGAATTCTTTGATCTACATTAGCACGTGAGTGGGCACTTACATAAATTTACAAGTTGTAAATGAACAATGCTGATAGTTTGTTTATGTAAAAATATTGCCAGATGCGAAAAAAACTATTCAAATTTATGAATTGTTTGACGTTACTTTTATGGTATTCTGTTTATTAATGAATAAATGTTAACACACTGTGTATAACTGGTTGTGACCGGCGCGGCTTCGCTCCCTGTATCGTTTATCTATAAATTGTTTTCTTTAAATAAACATTAGTAAGTTCTGGCCTGTTAGTCTAGTGGTTAGTGACTGCTAAGCTAAGTGTAAGTGCTAAGCTATAGCGAACCATAATTAAGTGAGAATGAAAATGGGTTTATATATCCCCGAGAGGGGTGGTAAAGATATATTAAGTATCCACAGTTTTGTTTTAAGTACTCCTTGTTGCTACGGAAATATTTCAAGAAAATAACTGCAAAACGTGAGAAGCTAAATCTTGAAGTTGCCGCGTTGTACCTACTCACGGTGACCGCGTACTATTCAACTTTAGATAATAAAAACTGGGCACAGTCAGTGGTAAATATTTTACGGTATATTTAAAACAAATTAAGAAGTTCCTATTTATCTAAAATTCTAAAATATTCGAAGTAACACAAGTTTTCTGGAGTATAAGATTTCAACTGTCAATGAATCAATCATTTGAAATGTAATAACTTTGATATCTAAACGGGTATTCTTTTTAAATATATTATCGATATTACGATAAACGAGTATTTTTGATAAGACTTTATCGATATTTAATAAACTATATTAATTTTTCTTGTGCTAAAGCCATCCTAAAAAAAAAATTAATTTATTAAACAGACATGACACAGATATGTTTATAAATATTATAATTTACGTACTTTTCGTCAAGACACAATCAACTTTTATAATATACATACATGTACATATTTTACCAAAAACATTGAATTATGCGGAACTGTATACTAAGTTTTTCATTAATTTTAATGTATAGCGCGTATAACAGAAACAAGTCAATAGATAAAAAAATCAAGCTTTATTTACATACCTTTAGCAATTTACCGTATCAGGAAATACCACAAATTCCAACAAACATATTCATAACATTCATAAATGGACCATCAACTAGTTTTTTTTTTTGTTCAATTGGTTCAGTAGGGTATCAATTTGTCACCGGTCACTGGTCACTTGTCCAGTTGGTGGTATTTTAATAGGTGGCGCTCACTAGCGGTACGGCTTCACAAAGTAGTAGTCAGCAGAAATAATTATGTACGTGATTTTAATACCGTTAATGCCACCATCTTGCTACCAAATTCTGCACATTGTCCCAACAATGTCTGCAAATTGTGTCAACAAATCTCAAAATTATTATCACTTACAAAAATCCGTGCCTTGCCGCAAGTGAGAATAGACCGTTACAGTCATAGTGTTTTAGACTAAATTCATAATAATGACAGCACTTTTGTATTACATAATATTGCAGAACAAAGTAATGGCTTAACAGCGCAGGCCCGGGAAAACAAATTATTTTTTAAAATATATTATACCTGACTGCCGTCACGAAGTTAGAACAACAATGTTATTTATTATATTATAAGCTGGTACCCGCGACTTCGTCTGAGTAGAATTAGTACTTCGAGCAGTCACTTTTTTTTTAAAGCTTTCACCAATCTTCGTACTCCTTGTTTTACATCTACATTAATTGGTGAAAAAACGCAGAAACATTTTTTATTTCTTAAAAAAATTATAGATATGATAAATTTTTATATTAGTCAAAGCTTTAGAAATGATTGGTCTCAAACTCTCATCCCCTATTTCACAACCCTCCCTCCCCCTATCCCCAAAGGTACCTCAGTTAAAAGTACAAAAATGGTGTAAAGAGTACGCTTAACGACCACCAATTGGCGATTCGCTCAGTAGGGCCAACGCGCGCGCTCCTTATTTAATTTAGTTAATAATATAGCCATAAAACTTGACAAGAAATAATACTAAGCACTTTTGAGCTTGTATATAAATTATAGTAGCATGGGCGATTATAAGTGAACTTTATTAATTTATTGCGAGAGTTGTTATTTCTTTAAATGTTTTGTTGAAGTAAGCCATCTGTTGTACAATTAATTGACATGTGGTTTGTTTAAGATCCGAGACTACTAGTTTACTTGTAAAATAATGAAAAGGCAAAACAAATTTAATGTACTTCTTTTTATTACCTTATTTCAATATTATTTCCAACTCCGTAAATACTGTCGAAACTTTATAAGAATATTAAAAAATTTATAACCATAATATAAATATTATTTACATATTACAATATATAATTATCATAGATTCGGTTGGTAACTTGTGAATAATAATTCCGGCATTATTCACCAACTCAGTAGTTCCACAAGGTGCAGCGGGTCGTTGTGCTCGGTGACGACGTGCCCCTGTCGGGCCTGGAACTACTCGAGCTTTTCTTTGTCTTTCATGACCTCAGTAGTTGGTAAAAAATACAGCAGTATACTCGTAAATCAGAGTCACATTGCAGTATGTGTCTGAACAAGAAGTTTTTAAACATCAGAGATTAACTCAAATCAAAGCTTTTATTCCATAAATATGGTACAAAAACGAACTAACTGATTGAACATGTACATTATACAACAATATCCAATTACCACCAATCATTGTTAAAGGATATCATTAATGTGTCATATAAATTAATTGTGTTCAGAGAATCCAATAATTCATAACAATGGTTTTAATTTGGTTTCTCCGACAAACCTCGTAATTGTGGGAATCTGATGTAATTTCGTTAATAAGCCTACATACACACACGAACGGTGTAATAAGTAAACGCAATTAATTTGGTTATTTAGTGATTTTGAATGTCTTTTAGGTAGTGGAATTTATTGCTGTCATCCCAGGGGAGGGCAAAATTTAAATTTATTGGTCCAGAAGGGGGAAAAACGAAAAATTGACTCAAAATTACCTTAGTACTACGTAAGCTTGCTAAAGCCAGGGGGGGCAGTTACCCCACCCCCCCCACCCCCCTCTCGGTACGCCCATGCCTGCGAGCTATGGTAACTATGTAAATTAAGTAAGGTAACTACTCGACAACACACAGAAATAGAAAAGGACATACCATATTATGTCTTTTCATCCAGAAAACTTAGTTGTACTGTTCCCGAGGGATAAAAAACATTTTGACGCAAGCAAAGCCGCGGGAAGACACAAAGTAAAGATATAGAATAGAATATTCCTTATTGTACACCATAATACATTAAACTACAATGATTGATCTGATCTTAATATCAATGTTATTGTTATGTACAATGGGCGGTCTTATCGCTAAGAGCGATCTCTACCAGACAACTTTAGGATGAATTTAGTGGCAGAATTAAGTGGTAGCTGTTGGTGTACTACATATATACACATACATGTACCTAGTCTTATACATAAGCATACAATATACAAATATAAATATAGTGCGACAAAGATCTTTTTGCAAGTTGATGACATTGACAGGGTGGCGCTAGTGTCACTCTTGAGTTACCAGTTAATAAAATGTCCTTACTTTTAGGGAGTATTTGCGTAATGCATGTTCATATAATTTTGACTTGAATACTTAACAGTGTGTTGTCTCACACAAAACTGTAACATGTTAATAAAAGAAAATTCAAAACCAATAAATACATTTCTCAGCAAAGATAAAAATATCTATGAAAAAGTTTACAGCTCCAATATAAGCAAACTGGCTTAGCTATAAAAATGTATATTTGCGAACACACGATTTAAGTTATAGTTAGGGGGTAAGATGGCAAACGAACACACACCCTAAAAACAACAACCAACTCCCACCCCTGATGACGCTACCGCTGGTAGATGTACGCCACTGTTTTATTTTCTTTATTTGATAGTCAAAACACTTTTATTTATTCTTCCCTTATAAATATTTTTTTAAGATAGTACATGCAAATATGCTTCCTGGCATCTTTTCCGATTCAGAGGTTTATTCATAAAGACAGACAAAAAGATAATTACTTTACCGCTTATGATATTATTTAGTTAATTGTGTTACGTAATGTTATTTTTACTTTCTGACTGAAACACTGCGGGTCGTAAATTATTTAATAGCTTTTAAAACATGTAAATTTAAAGCACTTAACATTTTATGTAACTTGATTAAATATTACTATTTTAATATTTCACGATAATTTGATTACGTAATTTAGCGTTTTCGTTAAACTGTTTGGTTAAAAAAAATTATAATTTGTATAAATGTAAGTCATGGTTAAAATTATTGATTGGCTGTTGATTATCTTAAAATACTATCTTAAATTAGCTATAGATAATGCTAGTTTTATTTCTGACCTCTGTGGCGCGGTGATAAAGCATTCAGCCGCGAACCTCCGCTCAAAGCAAATAATTGTATATTTGAATATGTCTCAATGTTTCATGAAATATTAAATAAAATATATACATATATTACATAAAATTTATTTACAAAAACAATTATAAGTCTGTTTATCCGCAGTCGTTTTCGTTCGTTCCTTTGTCCGTTCGTTTATTCGTGTCCGTGTTCGTAAACTTATGCATACTAATATTCTAAATGCGAAAGTAACTCTGTTTGTTTCCTTGTTACTTTTTCTCGACTAAACAGCTGAACGGATCGTAATGAAATTTGGCAAGGAGATAGATTATATCCTGGGGAAGGATATAGGTTTTTCATACCGGAAAAATCTAAGGTTCCCGTTGGATAAATCTGAATTTCCACACGAACGAAAACGCGAGTAACAGCTAGTATTATAAATGTTAAAGTGAGTTTGTTTGGTTATTTATTACGCTTTCATCCCTTAACTACTCAACCAATCATCATGAAACGATGTATACATATTGTCAGGGCTACAGAAAGAGCATAGGGTCGCTTTCATCTAGAAAAAGGTCTCTTCTCGAAGGTACTGTCCGCGAGAGAAGCCGCAGGCAAAGCTAGTTTTATAAAAATACTAGTGGCGCCCCACGGTTTCACTAGCGTAGTTCTCAATCCCGTGGGAATATCGCATTAAAAAGTAGCCTATGTGTTTATCCAGGTCTTCAGCGTAGATGTAGATAACATGCCAAGTTTCATTGCAATCGGTTTAGTAATTTTTGCGTGAAAGAGTAACAAACATCCATACATCCATATCCTCACAAACTGTTACGTTTATAACATTAGTAGGATAGTCTTAATTGCAATAAGAATCTTTAAATAATTTTATATTCGCACTAATAAAATTATTACTTGATGTTCGGTTGCTATTCTGTATAGAAGCCACTATCGTAAAATAAATATTTAGGGTTTATAAAATGCCGATCAAAACAGGACGAGATGGCGGAAAATAGTCACCGAAGGAGTATCGCAACGAGGTCACGACCCTCAGCATTGAGGATACACGGCTCAAGGAGGAGGTAAACTACCCAAAACAAAATTATAAAATATTTTTTTTTACAGGAAAATACTAGTTATGTGGGTCACACATAGTAATGTCACCCACTTTACTAGTATTAGAATTAGAAGAAAAGAAGAAGTACTAGTAGTAGAATACTAGTAAGTATTCTTGTTAACCCCTCCAGCTAAGCTAAATGCTTGTGTTAGGTGTGGGTTCACGTCGGTAGTGCACTGGGCGGGGTTCGAACCCGCAACCACTTGATTGCAAGTCCGACGCCTTAGCCATTACGGTATCGCCCGCTTGATTTTATAGAGAAGTCAAACCGGGTCGCTAGTCTACTATAAAAAGTTATCTAATGTTACGAAATGATATAAAATATTTTATTCATGTTAGTCACAAATATTTAAGAAAGTCAATAAAATATTAATATATATTATGTTGACTGACATAATTTACAACAAAAAAGAAATTATGGACTTTGGTGACACATGTATTTGAGAGTGTCAAATGCACGTGTTTGTTCCTTCTTAACCCCCAACGGAAAAAGAGGGGTGTTATATGCTTAACGTGTCTGTGTGTCTGTGTGTGGCATCGTAGCTCCTAATCAAATGAACCGATTTAAATGCGTTTCGAGAGGTTTTAAATTTTAAATTCATGATTATTATACCATCACTTAACAACATTCATAATTGTCTTTTATTTGTAGTATTTATCTATTCCATCTATACTATAATTTACACTAATATAAATAATAAAGAAGAGTTCTTTTGTTTGTTTATTTAAACGTGCTAATCTCTGAAACTATCAATCAGATTTCAATAATTATTTTTGTATTGGATAGAGAGTTTACTGACGGAGGTTATAGGTTATGTACCATCACGCTACGGTCTTTAAGAGTAAAGCAGTGACCATAAACGCAAGTGAAACTGTGGCTCACGGCTGGTAATTAATTGTAGCCTAATAGCTTTTTGTTTAAACGTGCTAATCTCCAGAACTATCTGTCAGATTTGAATAATTCTTTTTGTATTGGATAAGGTATTAATTAAAGAAGGTTATAAGCTATCTAACATCACGCTGCGATCGTGAGGAGTAGAGCAGTGACTATAAACGCAGGTGAAACTGCTAGTTAGATAGAAGGTATTATTACCTGATATCAAATTCAGACCGAATTTCGTTCTCGTTTACGTAACATTTACCTACAAGCACCTATCCAGTTTCACAAACATTCACAGTAGGCGTAACGTTCTAACAACGTACTGATAGACAGACACGGTTATATATAGATAATGATAGTTTTGTGTAACGAAAATTTTCTTATGTAATCTTTGTATGCGTTCGTTGATGTCTTTTGTGCGATCAAACGAGACGTGCGCAGGAGTGCGTGATGAAGAAAAAATGTTTCTTTATGTTAATTTTATTTATTTTTAACCGACTTCAGAAAAGGAGGGAATATTTGATTTAACTTTATTTTACACAACCGCTTAAAAAAAGGAGTATAATGTTTTCAGGGACAATTTATGTACGTACGTGAGTTTCTTTATTCCACCATACCTACTAAATACCTGAACTAACTTGAATGTATGTGGTATTGTTAGAATTCTAACATAATGCCGAGTGACACTTGCTAAAAGTAAACAAAGCACTAGTAAAAACTCTACTAAAAGTCGCTTTTAAAAGGTTAAAAACCGCAATCGACAATTAAAGTAATAAAAAACAATTTTAAGAGTTTCTTGTTAATATAGAAAAATAAAAAAAACAAATAGTTTTGGAAAAAAGTAATGACACGAGTTTCGAGACTTTATGAGCTTTTCTGAACAACAGTTTTATGAACATAATTTATGTTTTAAATATAAATTTTTGGCAAAGAAAATAAACAAGATGAAGCCAAATCCGCTCCAACCTATGGAGCGGATAAGTCATTAAATTATTTGTAAATTTTGTAATGATATATATTTTTTTTAGTAGTTACTCTCACTTAATACTGCGAAAGATACAATTAAACTTTTTTCTAGCGATTGCAAACAAACGTCTTTGATTATTTTCGTACTGTAACGTGATGATCGATAATTACACACAGATATCGTTCTCACGTGAACAAAGTTATTCACTCAAGACTTATAATTTTAAATGTCATTGGAATTGCGTCGGGTAAAGAAAATGAAACTGCCTCAATACTAAAATAATATCACGCTATAATGTGACGTCATAATCATCTTTCGTTACCATTTTTACAATATTAATAATTCAACTTACCGTAGGAAAGACAACGAAACGTGGTACACAAAACTTCGACCAAAATATCCTTTCAACTTTCAAATTTTATTATAGCAACACCGGTTTTTTTTCTTTATTATCACGAGTCACTTTCTCGATGCAAAAGTGCAAACGCGTTCGGAATTCGAATCAAAGTTCGAAATTTGAAAATTGAGTTGAGCGGGTAGCGTTCGGGAGCGAGCGAGTGGCTGCGCTCCAAGACGATGACTGCGAGTTGAGAGCGCGCGTTCGTTCCCCCGCGCTACGGTCAACGCAGCTTTACTATCAACCGGCCGTACCTACCTACTGAATATATCCATAAACTATCCATTGCTTCCTGGTCTTCCTACTTCAATACATCTTTTTAAACTTTACAGTAAATGTAATTAGTTTATAGCTAAGAGCCTTCCGAAACGCGAAATTAAGGTATTCGATTAATATTCAAATGTAGAAACATATGTATCACCATTATAAACTTTAAAATATTTATGATTTACAAAACAAAGTATTATGTATATACAGTTCAGTATTTGAATTAACATTATTAAACTTCTTAATGTATATCTATTAAAAAGTCTAACAACCATTTAAAATTAAATATTGTCGTAAATACAATTTCTGTACATAAAATTGCCGAAAACTGCTAATTTCAAAAATATCCATTGATATAATTTTTTGAAATAGGTAGTGTGGTTTTCGTGATCATCTGCCACTTTTATATATTTTGCATAAGCATAGATAAACCTTCGTTATATTAATCTATGACTTTATTCGGTTACCACATAAAATAAAAATAAAATCTTTTTAAAAAGTACAATAACAATTCATCTAAAAAAAATGCTTGCACGCAAAAGGCAAAGTTCAAACTCATTAAAAGAATAATACCAGTCGAATTATATCATTACATGTTTATATTACACATTTATATTCACATGTCGTATGAAAACTACAAGAAGATCCATGGAAGTCAAGACGGCTGGATCTTAGTTGAATGTATGGGAATTTTGAAATTAACTATTTTTGATACATCACCGTGTTGAATGTTATAAAACTTACGGAACTACCTTTAATTTCATTCTTGACTAGCAGCGCCTCACGGTTTCACCCGCGTAAGTCCCGATCCCTTGGGAATGTCGGGATAAAAAGCCTATGCGTTAATCCAGATCTCTAGCTATCTACATACCAAGTTTCATCGCAATCACTCCAGTAGTGTTTGTATGAAAACATTACAAACATACATACAAAACAGAAATGTTTCCTCTTTATAATATTAGTTTAGATTATTGCTTACTCATAAGTAGCCAAACAGACTTGGTTACGCTGGACTTGGTTATTATCCAGTATCCGGCCTAAATATACTATTCAGCCGGATACGGGATAGGAAGCAAGTGTCCGGCCGGATACCGGATATCAAATTGACGTACTTTATTTAAGTCAACAAATATTATCGCCATATGTTTATTAACAACAAGTTTAATAGAAGGTAGTTTAACTAAAGTAAAGGTCTAAAATTTACGACAAAGTATAGCAATTTCTCTGAATTAAAAGCAAAAGGTTTCCCTTGTCCTCATACACAAGGTCACCTTTAGAAAAAAGTCTTATGGCTTATATTATACTGCATCTTTCATATTAAATCAGACATAATTGGTTTAACGCGCTGACTACTAAGTTCACAAATCATGCATGTTATTTTTTATGGATTTTCTCAATAACAGATTGAATAATTGCTTTTATGACAAGGGAGGTGAACGTTTATGACCGGTTATGACCGTTTGAATTTTCAGGTATTACTTGGAAATTTAAATGGTCATAACTTTTAAACGAATAGCTTTTTTCCAAAAAATATTTTTGTAACTGCACTGACTGACTGTAGTAGTCATACCCTTTTAGTGATTTAAGTAAGTGTTCCATTATTAGTTAGATACATTTTGTACCAGGGTCACGATCGCGATCAATGCATTGACTTCAAGTATAAATCAATTTCACGTTAAATTTATTTTTACTTTCATTTGCTGCCTCATTAAAGCAATCGCAGAGAGTCGCGTGAGCTATAGATATCCGGTATCCGGCCAAACAGCTATCCGTTTCATCTGTAGATATTAGGCACTTTTTTTTAAAATACTTCCTATAACAACTCTTTTTGGCAAAAGAAATTCCACTGCATGGTAAAAAATATCAACCATAAAAAAAATATATATATATATATAGACGGTCGAATTGAGAACCTCCTTTTTTTTCGTCGGTTAAAAAGCGATTTTATGTTTAATTGATATCCTATCTACAACTTTTTTTAAGTCTTTTAAAAGAAAACAGTTTTAACTTGTAATATAACAGCTGCTGTTTAACTCTATATATCGATATCAAATAACAATTTTATTTAATGTTTGAGGCAAAGGAAAGATCATCATTAGAGTGAAAAGTCCTAATCTATAAGACTAATATTAAAATTGCGAATGTCAATTTTTTTTCGTTTGCTTGTTAACCATCATGAAATTTTACATATACACGATGTACTAGTACTCCCAATGGATACCTAAATTCATTGATAAAATCTAAATTAACTCGAGGGAAGCCGCGGCCCGCGAGAAAAAGAGAATAATATATGAAATGTCAAATCAATGTAGCAATTGGTATTTTGTCGGCACCTTGCCCGTATTTTAATTGGCTACTGACTTCAGTAATCAATGCTAAAGTATCTGCGCTTTAATCTATATATATAAAAATGAATTCCTATTTCCCTTGGTCACGGCATCACGCGTGAACGGCTAGAAAACTTAGCCTTACCATATTAGCTTTTCGAATGTAACCTTAGCGGTTTTGACATAACTGTCAGTAGTTCGACAGTTAGCGCGATTGACAGCATGCGCGCTGCAAATTATACCAATTCGAATTTAATATTCATAGTTAAGACAGGACAACGTCTGTCGGGTCAGCTAGTATGCCTATATTTATCATTTTGTTTCCACAATATGTATATGAAGAACAGGCAAGAACTCCAAGGGCACCAATCTGAGCAGGATGTACGAAGCTTGGAAATGGCAAGAAGCAAACCTCAATTTCATGGGACTAAAATAATAGTCGAAATGTAAATGTTATATACCTCTAAAACCCCTTGCCGTGTGTACATCTGTACATGTATTTATGTGTGAATAGAAAGATACATGTCTGAAATTCCACTTGAATAGATATTTTACCATTTTCCACTTTTTAAATAGTGAAAAAATCATAGTTCTGCAATATATTAGTCACTCAAAACTTGTAAGTCAATATAGTGAGCATATGCGCACGATTCTGTCAGGCGCGGACACCGTTATACAACAAGTTAGCATTTCCTGCCCAGACACATGACAACTTTGTTCACAGATTACAATATTACAATTTAGGTGATTTAGACAATTTTCAAAGGTAATCGTAATATGACTAACGAGTTGGAAACCTTTAAGTATTGAATTATGTCATAATGCAGGACATTACTGTGTCATTATTAGAGATCGGATATTCGGATGCATATTTACCTAAAGTTTAGATGTTGGCTATTATGGAAAGCACTTTTTTATCGAAAGAATCCCGCGATTCCAGGAAATTCTAATTTAAGTGTACCTATACTCCGTGAGATGTAATAAACCCCAGTTTACACAAATGACACTTGCTCTGTTACAACGTATAATGGTTGCTTTTCCCTACTTTTATTGTCAGTGATTTTTGACGAAGCAAAAACAACCTTATTACGATGTAACAAGTGTCAAATCGGGCCTATTAAACCCCAGGAAATGTAAGCATTTCGTAAGAGTGCGAGTGAGACGGCAAATTATACTTGCTTGTGCGCAAGTAGGGACGCGGCAATACAACTGCATTTGTAAATAAAAATATACTTAGAAGCCGCTTCCATAATTTGTTATCCAAAAAATAACTTTAGGTAAATATGCATCCGATTATCCGATCTCTAGTCATTATAGAAAAAAGGTTTGATTAATTTACCTTCACAAACTTGTCTAAAACCTTGTCTTGTTAAGTGCGTGGTAGTAACCACCTTCGGTATCACGTTGGACGGGTTGCTTCCTTCTCGTAGTATGTAGTCAGAAGTTTCAATGCGTCGTAACTGAATGCTGCTAGTTTCAGTAAGTAAAGGATAAAGTCCACGAGTGCCCAGTGATATGAGTGTGAGATTGCCGTGCAGTAGTAAGTGTTATGAAGTCTATAGTGAATCAGGATGATGACTGACTAGAGGCTAATAAAGACGCTCTTTTTACATGGACCGTGTGTATTTTGTTGTAACTGAAGCTGATGGGGTTGCAGGTGTCACCAGGCTGCAGCAGTCACAGCAGGTAAGAGGGCCAATAAAATGGTTTCGATAACTACATCAAAATTGCGACCAGGTTCTAACCCCACCCAATATCGACGTCAACCCGTTCGTAACTCGGTGTTCACAAACATTTGAAGCTACTGTAACACATGATGTTGACTGCAGTACTTAAACACCGTGCATTTAGTAAAATGCTATTAGTAATTAAATATCTTCCATAATTTCTCAACAAACTATGTACAAAATACCACTTGAATATAAATACAATGTACACATCCAAATAAGAAGTGAAATCGCAAATATCAATATAATCTGAAAGCAATTTTCTTATTACAGTAACTATGTCCTATAATTATTTATGAATTAAATATGATGTCAGTAGATGTACAAACTAGCCACATCTAGTTGCTGCCGTCATTATAGCACACACATTTCTTCATAGTTGCATAAAATTTATAAGTAACTACATAGGCCTGCCTACCTTCTTACATAGGTATACAAGTTGTACTTATGTAGGTATGTATTTATAGCCTACAGCTTCGCTCATATTAATACCATTAAAATAAATTTGATTACATAAATCTAACATCTTGCCAACACATTTGTGGTCCTCCATTTTCTACTTTTTGTTAACCGTCTAAAAGTTATTTTCTATCCTTCCTCGTGTGTTCATTTACTACGTGTTTTTTTGTACCTTTGGCAAAGCATGAATATGTAAAATTTCATGATTATCCGTCGAGTTAAAGTTTTTTTTTAGACATCTTCCGCATTACAAATATTCCTGTGTCGCTGGGGGTTTACAAACATGTAAACAACGAACACAAGGAACACCTAGACTGACAATTTTTTTTGTGGATCACGCAATTTTTTTGGCCCGTGTTGGATTTGAACCCACAACACTCGGCGCGGCATAGTGTTGAGGTAACCACGTAAACCATTGCGCTATCCGTGCACTCAACGTGAATAGATAGGTAGATAAGTACTCTTTATTGCACACCAAAAAAGTATTATACAAACTAGAAATTTAATATAAAGTAACAGTACAATGGGCGGTCTTATCGCAGTCTGCGAATAGTATCTTAACAATACATATACTGTAGCATATTATACTCTTTGATATGAATAACGTACTGGTTTATGAGCAGATATTTTATTTATTTTAGTATTTTAAAATTGTTTAAAAATAAGAATTTATTGAAAAAAAAAGAAGACGGTCGGAGATTGGAAATGTTGACATCAACCCAGGTGGTTGATTGTCAGCTCAGTCGCAAGAATTATGTATCTATGAAGTGATTTATGTATAATTGTTGAAACAATATATTATTTATTTCCAGCTATATGTGTTTATTTGTAATATCCTCTAAAGTCTAAACACACCACTTTCCTGATTGAAATCCCCTTATTTAAGCACAGGAC
This sequence comes from Callimorpha dominula, assembly GCA_949752705.1. Classification (NCBI taxonomy): domain Eukaryota; kingdom Metazoa; phylum Arthropoda; class Insecta; order Lepidoptera; family Erebidae; genus Callimorpha; species Callimorpha dominula. The sequence goes on along the minus strand of OX457010.1, from coordinate 5,330,522 downwards.
GAGGGAGTGCTACAATACCTTTGTACTCATAGCTTTGTTACAAATCTTATGTTTTAAATTAAGAATGTATTGTATCGTATTATAATATATGTAACAATTACAATAATACATTGTGAATTCTTTTCAAACCACGTGATCCACGACTTATTTGGTTTATACCTGACTAATTTGTATGTAGTCAGTGTTGTTATTTTTTAGTAAAAATAAAATATATTTTTTGTACGTCCGACATCGGACCTATCACTGGGTGAGGCAGCATAATTGCATAAATGTAACACGAATTGCTAAACAACTCCTGGTAAACACTGCCCACTATTTTTAGAGAAGGCAGACATAACTGACATTAATGGTAGTTCTTCGAGTCTGAGGGGCAGAAAACATTTGTTGAAAAGATGGCCAGGTAGTGGCAGGAAGGGTAGCTTATAACTCGATAACAGACGTAGAAAAAGCGACGACGTCGAGTATCCGATGTGATTTCTTCGCTGTAGTCTGGGCGGGATAAGCCTCAGAGCCTTACACGTGGGAATGACATTGTGTTTCAGTTGAAAATACATTTTTAAAAAGTATTAAGTATAAAAATCTTCTGAAACAAATATTGAGATTACTTTTGATTTTATTTTGTTTCGATTACTGTTATGGTAATACCGCCTAGTGTGGATTCGATTGTAGAATCCATTGTGGAATGCAGATTTACTGTATATTCTAAACATGAATTTGATTTAGAGATATTCCGGTATTATTAGTGATGGCTGTTGTAAAAGAATGCGTGTTTGCGTGTCTGTTGTTCTCATGGACGTGGAGATTTATCTGTTATTTTTAATTATTGTCCATATGTCAGTCACTATAAAGAGTCGGACACGCTAGTAGATGCATGTAATTAATCCTACTAATATTATAAACGTGGAAGTTTGTGAGTATGGATGTATGGATGTTTGTTACCTTTTCACGCCAAAACTACGGAACCGATTGCGATGAAACTTGATATGTAGATAGCTGGAGACCTGGACTAAGACATATACTTTTTATCCCGATGTTCCCACGGGATCGGGACTTACGTGGGTAAAACCGCGAGGCGCAGCTAGTAATTTATAGTTTCATTAAAATATTATTAATATTTGTTAACAACTGTTTATTGTACATGTAGCCTTATAGACTATATTTTAGAATCATCTTCATTTGCGCTATGGAACACCCACATCTGAATTTCTAAAAAATACTACGTAATGTAGTTTTAGACAATTTAATTCCAATGTAGTTACTTAATCGTTAACTCTGTGGACCACCTCTCACCCCCAAACCCACGGACTTATTTTCCTAATCCTTGCATTTAGTACTTTTTTAAATGAAAGGTGTGTATGATTTTTTTTGTAGCCCTGACAGCGAAGTTTATGAAAAAAATCATGATGGTGGGTTGAGTAGTTAAGGTCTTAAAGCGTAACAAACAAACACACATTGGCATTTATAATATTAGTGAGGAAAGACATGCAAGACATGAACACTTCAGCCCTAGAAGGCCTACGAAGTCTATACTTGTTGCAATAAAAATTAGGGTGTAATGAGTCTAACGGTCTAACATGAGACACTGAAAAAGGGCGAGCTCATTGGAGTCACTGTAACAAAAAAAATAGGCAATCATGGGACTGCCGACATAAGTGAAAACTTAAACGAAACGACGAACTCAAAACGTCACATTAGCAGGTTGGTGACATTTTTATTTATTAATATATATGTATTATTAGCGTGACGGTCACGAGTTCAGTGCTTTATCCCCATAGCCAAAGTGCACAAACGTGTCAAAAGAAGTTTTCAATTCAAAAAAACATCCTGACTGTTCGTGATAATTTCGTGTTCGTTTTTATAAGTTTTTTTATTTAAATATATTAAAGTATATTAAAAAAGGTTTTATATACCAGCTTACGTTACTCCAAGGAGTATAAACCATAAACTTGTATGATAACGTAAAGTATACTATATAGTAATATAAATAACACTTAAAATGTGTGTGTATACATCTCTGTGATTGCAAATTAGATAATTTATCTCTGATAATATAACTTGTCCAATGGAAAGAAAAAAATTAATATCTTTTTTAAAGTAAATTTTTTTTAAGGTACAGCGTGTAACAAAAACGGCTTTCTTTGGATATTTGTCACAATGCAAAAGTCAGTTCATCATAAAATGAGAGATTAAGAATTTACAGTCTTTAGTTTGAGTTTGATTTTGAATATACACGCAACTTACGTAGGCATCATTTTTGTGCGGTACGATGAATGAACTTATACGTTTTTGTTCTTGGCCGTACGGGGTATTTATTGGTTTTTTTCTATAAAATGTTCTGTTTACTCATTGTGATATCACTTTTAAGCAAAAATCTAAAATTAAGAAAAAATGTGACTTTCGTGACGAATGTGATAAATTCCATCCTTTCCATTCCTGGGAAACAGTACTTTTTTCTGAATGAAAGGTCCTTCTCTGCATCCCTCGCTAACATTATTTTTTATAAATGAAAAACAACATTTAAAAATTTTAAAACATGTGCATTGCCTATATAAATACAACGTTGTGTAAAAAATTCCAAACGATCGGTAAAGAACTAAAAGATTTGCCATTTTGAACAAAGGAGTATTAAATTGTTACATATATTGCTAACTTTATAGTAGTATCTTAAGTGAATTATAGGTTTTTTATATCAGTTAGAACAATTTAACAACGAACCACAGCCAAAAAAAAACTGATTTAGAAATACAAAGAACGGCTTACTTTCACTTTCAATATTAAAAGCGCTCATGAAATACTCTCAGATCTCAATCTTGTGTTAGTAATAGGTGTATCAAGAATAAAACAGCATTGATTTGTTGCGTAACGCATACACATACGGACAGACAAGGTCAAATATAAGATCGCTCGTTTGTTTATTATGAAATGAAAATAACTCCGCAAACACGGACAGATATAGAACGCACCAGTAACTACATTTAACTACTTTACTAGTAAACAAAATCGCAATACGAGTATAAATTACTTTATTACTAGTAATAAAAATAAGAAAAAAATCTTATAATTTTGCTTTTTTTGTCATTGCTACAATAATAGCCAAGTTGTCGGATCTGCGATCAAAAAGATATTTCTTTTTTTCTTTCTTTCTACTTCAATGTGTGTAGTAGTCTGCACTGACCGTATTATTACCACAAGTTTGTAGGTTAATTGAAAAGGTTCCTAATAACCAGAATAATAGCTGTATGTGATCAACGTTACTACATTTAGAGTATTATAAATGAAACTTTTATAAATAAATGAAACCGACTTGATTGTGATATTTTTATCAATAAACATCTAATCTATACTAATGTAATAAAACCGAAGAGGTTTTGTTTACTTGTTAGTTTGTTTATACACGCTAATCTCTGGAACTACATATCGGATTCGAAAAAATCTTTTTGTATATAATAGCCAGATTCATGAGGAATAATATAGGCTATGTAACATCACGCTACGACCTTCAGGAGCGGAGCAGTGACCATAAACGCGTATGAACTGAGCTCAAAGCCGAAAGAACTCCTCAATCAAAAATTGACGAGACTGTTAGAGTAATGGTTGATTATCCTGACTATTGAGCCAGAGGTGAGAGAGTGAGAGTGTGATGAACACGATAATTTGTTCTGTGTCTGGGTGTAATTTGTTGTACGGTCTGGTTACCATAGTACAGGCTCTGCCTAGTTTGGAATCAGACGGCCGTGTGTGATATGTGTCTAGTTATTATTATTGTTAGTATTATTAATAGCATAGCCTGATCATGTCACCTTTTCTTTTTCATAACATTGGTCTTGACAAATATTACAAATATAGGTAATGTTCAGGGTCCTATGAGCCTTCTCGGAAGCTTCCTTCCTAGCGTATCCCGTGTCCCCTGCAACAGACTCACTTTTGACGGAAGACCGTGTGGTTTTAGTCGGTTCAAGTCCGACATACCACTTCACCCTCGGTTAGGTGATGACCCGTGGGGGTTTCCACAAGATAAAAAAAGGGTCTTATGAGCCAGAAGGTGACCAAATATTTGTTTTTCAATTTTCTGTTCACTAGTTGACTTGTTGTACAACTTTTTAATTTGATAATTTTAACTTATGTTAATATATAATTTTAATATCTTCCGTAATCAATGAAAGACAAAGTATACCTGTGTAATGGATCATTAGTATACGTTTTCCTGTTAAGTTAGTGTAATACACATGTGGACAACAATAGCCATTTTGTCATCCCACGCTCGAAATTGTATTCATGAGTCTAAATAAACTTAAATTACATTATTAAAACTCAATAGCAATGGTATGCAAATTAACTGTTTAGTTAAAACATACTATTTTTTTTAATAGCTTCTTGAATCTGATACAGGTATTTTCGTATTAAGACACAATAGGATTTTAAAAAATCTTGTCATCGTTCAGTAATATACCGTTTTAGTACTTTGACGAAACGATGACTATGACGAACGAAATATGATGTACTAACTGTGCCCCGCGCGGCTTCACTCGGCTACTAACTCGTTGGACCTCCAAGATTAGACCCTATAACAAATGTACCCGTTCGACCTCATTTTTAGGTCCCTTTGGACCCTCTTCAAAATATAATAGTCTAAGTGCCCATTGGACCTTCAAAAATAAAACTACTAAAAAAGGACCTGTTGGTCTTTTTTTTGTACCCTTTAGACCTTCAAAAAAGTATGTGTCCATTTAGTATTCGTTCGACGTTATTTAGCTAGAAAAGTTTACATATTTATATTTTTGTGTTTATTATTTATATTTTTGCGTGGAACCCTAATTCTTTTTTTAAAATAGATGTAACCTAAGTTACTCCTTATAACACCAGCTATCTGCCAGTGTATGTTCCGTGGAAAGTCCACCCGTTCCGGAGACTATCCAGAACAATTGGAAATTGTTTTTTTTCGTGTAAGTTAACGTAACGTAAAAGTATCATGTTAACATTCATATGTATTTAGTAAATAGCAGCTGTTATTATGAGGGGGGTAGCGGGTTGGGCTGACCGTTACCCCAGCAGAAGCAGGCCTAAAACGGTGGCGCGGCGGGTTCCGCACGCGCCTCTCCATCTGGACCCCTGGATATCGCACGGTGTGGTCGCCTGCTGATCAGGAGGCCACAGTCTGCAGGTGATGACCCGTGGGGGTTTCCACACAATAAAAAAGCTGTTATTATGAGATTACAAACAGACACTTTAATTTTATTTATGTCTATAGATTAGTAGCACAACGTACACCCACAATGACAGTATCCCATGAAAAACATAACATATTGAAAAAAAGTCCCGCAACGCAGTTTTTCTATGGTGAAATCTAATTCTTGTGTGCCTGTATCTTATTAGATATCTTTACTTCTTACATGAATAGACTGACTTATTATAGGATTACAAATTTACTTATGCAGTTTGTATTTCCAGAAAACGGTACTGAAGTTGCGGTATGTTTGAGTATTGCCATGCTTTACAGGCTAAGCACGTGAGTGAGTCAATGACAAAATTAAGCAACTTTGATTAACAATATTTTTTAAGGTACATGTTCAAAATGAACCAAATTTAGGAATGTACTTTTTGTATTGTTTTATTTTTGTATTGATCACTGAAAATTAAGGCTTCTAGCTGTATACACAATGAAGTTACTAACAGTGGGGATCGAAAAAGTCCCAATACTCGGCGCGGCGTAGTGGCGAAGCGACCACTTAAATCATTGCACATCGTTTTTTTTTTAATATATGTAGGTATGCAATAAAGCGATAGTGACTCAGACCATCCGGAGCTGACTATGTGAATGTCAGTATGAATTAATAGAAATTATATAGAAAACCAGCTGGTTTCCGCAACTTCGCCTGCGTATATCTCCCATATACAATTTCATCACCGACTACATCCCCTTCAAGTTTTATTTACTCAAGCAAAAAGAAGCTTATGGCCTTCTCCAAGGTCCCGTCTGTCTCTATAAGAAATTCAATCAAATTTGGTTTAGTGGTTTAGGCATGATAATGTAACAGACAGACTGAGTTACTTTCGCAGTTATAATATTAGAATAGATTTTTCTCACGCGTTGAATATGTAAAATATATTTGGAAAGGTACGCGATTGAATTCAAGGCAGCCTAGTATAGACACCGCGCACCGTTTGATTGGTGTTAGTTATATACCGGCTAAGTCTAGTTACGACATTATACAGTGTCCTGAACACTGAATCGTAAATCAGAGATACCGGTTCTGTCAATAATGAATTAGGTATGTCTCGTGAACAAATCCGCCAACACACGTGTTTGGAAGCCTTCATATTGCTATCGACATCTACGTTAACATATTAGGTATTCCGGTTATATATTAAACAACGTCTATACTATATATGAAGCTAGAGTTTGTTTTTAGTTGAACTCGCTAATGACTAGAACTGCCACTCCGATTGATAATAAACCGGATAATTGCTACCAAACTTGTATGTGGATAGTACATGTATCTCGGGAATCAATTCTCAAAAAAATTTGCCCGTTTTTTTTCGAAAGACATACTTAACTTTGCAGTTCTAAAAATACTTTCCCATACATCGATTTACGTCAAAGATAACAAACAACAAATTAACGGCTTTCAGTTTTTTTTTTACTTGTGTTTGTGTTGTGAGACTGGCCTGTTGGTCTAGTGGTTAGTGACCCTGACTGCTGAGCCAGAGTTCGTGGGTTCGATTCCCACCCAGGAAACATAATTATGTGATGTGATGAGAATGATCATTTGTTCTGCGTCTGCGTGTAATTTATCTATAATATGTATGTATTTAGAAATGTATAAGTATGTTTATCAGCAGTCTGGTTACCATAGGCTCTGCCTAGTTTGGGATAAGTAAGTAGAAAAAAAGTTGTTTGCTTCTTACGAAATTTTATGATTCTAGGTCAATGGGAAGTACCCTATAGTTTTGATTTATCTTTAAAATGTTCAAATTTTGTTAAATCTAAGGCTTAAATGGCCGTAGCTTTGATTGCGTTCACTTAGAAGCTTGATTTTTTTTACAGCTTCAAGGGACCCTCTCCACGGGTTCCTGAGAAAAAGGGTCTTGACAGACAGACAGATAGACGAACAACAAAGTAATCCTATAAGTGTTCCTTTCTTCCTTTTGAGGAACGGAACCCTAAAAACAATAGTGCGAGTGTGGCGACTTTCTAAAAACATCACATATTAAAATAAAAACTTTTATGTGTGACTTAGTTGGATAAAGGGCCCCCGTCGAATCCAAAACTAGTCACCCGACTAGTAATTCCCGAAATACACACGTGATTAAAACAGTTAGTATATCTTTAATAAACATTACATATTTTATTGGACTATTCTACACACCGTAAAGTGTTCCGTATTCCTAGAAACAAAAATAATACCCATTACAAATGTTACCATAAACAAAGAAACAAGGGTTGTTTGGGAAAAAATTCACAATTACCTACTTAGCAATAATCTTATATAATAACTGTGTAACATTAAATTATATCTTAGTATAATCAGATTTAAGTTACCTTGATAAATCAATAAGTAAGTGGATCCGACACGGAAAGAATATAATAAGAATAACATTTTAGAATGGAATATTTGAAGGTACTTTAATGCACTCAACACAAAAATATTATATAAATCGATAAAACAATAACCTCAAATTATTTTTAAGTATGAACTTGAAACATCACTCTCTCAACATTATGCACCGGAATGAGATATGGCGTCATACAGTAAAATGGAGGCCAATAATTTAAGATATTGTTTAAAGGATATGGGTCTGTGTCAAGATAAACTAGTTAAAAAACTGTAGGAACTTATTAACGTCGTCTAGGTTTGAAACGACCTCGCTTCAAGATAATTCAGGGTTTCTCAATACTTTTATTTATATTGAAAGGACACTATTACTACTAATTAATCTACACTACTAATTAATCATTTTAATTTTTGGCGCCGACTCAAATTAAGTTTATATAAAATTTGATAGTTTATGTAAATATGCTCAATACTTAAGACTTAAAAGGTTTATTTATTTTATGCTTTTTAGTTCTTTTCGTCGGTTTAATTACATAATATATATATATATATATATAGATATATATACGGTCGAATTGAGAACCTCCTTTTTTTTCGTCGGTTAAAAAAAGAAAAAGGGTAGGCGATTCATCTGATGGTAAGTGACCAACGCCGCCCATGGACACCTGCAACTCAAGAGTCACAAGTGCATGCTTTTAAGGTGGGAGTACGCTCTTTTCTTGAAGTTCAACCCGTATCGTAGTATTCAAACTTTTAATTGTTTGGTATTTTGGCAAATACCGCAATCGAAACTTATTTACAGTTTATTAAAAATAATCAAAGACCGAGTTCAGTGCCGACCGAAACTATTGCCGAGACATGATATTTTGGTCGAAACTGGCCGAAACTATTGCCGAGACATGATATTTTGGTCGAAACTGGCCGAAACCGAAAACGAACCTTCGGTCGGTCACACTAGTTGGACGGCTCTAATTCTATACATCTGCTATACCATACCATCTATTTATTTAATTATAGTAACGGGAATTAACGCGATCGCGTAATAGGTTTTATATACCTTTGAATTCCCTTAAGTTTCGACCAGGTCAAGACTGTTAGCCTTTGCCCACGGCCATTAATTCCCGTCAACACAATTATAATACACGAAAGTTTAAAAAATATCTCCTTATTTATTCGTTCGGAGAGTTCATTCGTACCTTAGCTTTTGTTCCGCCTCAATCATTTTGTTCATCTCCTCGTCTTGAACTCCTCCAAAGGAGCGCAAGTTTTTCAATATTGGTGTATCTGTACAATCATAGCACACCGCTATTATCCGCACACCAGTATCACTGTACAACGGTTCTTTCTGAAATATAAAACATACAACATAATTTTTTCCAGTGGCTCTATTTGGTTAGTACCACACAGTACAGAACAGAAGAGATGTGAAATTTCTCAGGCCAATGGATTCTCGCGCGCTCAATTAGAAACAAATTTTCGTCTAGCCTACAAGAGTATGCATAAGGGCAAGCACGCAAGTGCTGCTACGATTGCATATTCCATTCCGCTATCGTTAATAAAACATAAATGTGTGTCTTCCAATTGCGAGCGTTCTGTATGTAAATGCTAAACTGAGCAGTTCGTGGGGATACTAAAACCTACATGCTTCATAATCATTAAATATATCATTATGATGTCAGTAAAAAGACGGAGGTCCTATGTCGAACGAACGATTGCTGGACTTCCGTGCTTTGACCAGCCAGTCGGTTCACCTACAAGAGCTACAGACGACTTGCTTCGTACCGAATCATAGCTAATAAATAAACAACCAGTACAGCCTTCTCCATAGCTCTTCGAGTAACTTAATATAAGCCAGAACTATAGGACATGCTAAAATACCCAGGTTATCTTTATAGGTTTGGATTAATAACTTACTCCAAGGATTTCGGTGAACATCAGGACGGCACTCTTGGTAGCGCTATAGGTGTACAACGGTACTATGGATGGGTACAGTCCAGCTGTCGATGAGATGTTAAGCACCGCACCACCCCGGCCACCCTTGCTTTTGTCCATGATCTCAATAGCCTTGTGAGTGCCGATAATTAACCCTGTCTGAAAATTTAATTTACTCAAACTTGACAAACTTTGACTTCAAATTATAAAATTATTTACCGATGGCGGCCATCTTTAAGTTTGGTCTAGTAAGATGATTTTTTGCAAATGGAATTTATCATAATTAAATGTTACTTATTTATTTATATTTTTGAAACTGGCATTTACCATAATTGAATGTGCTTAATTTATTTATATTTTAATAATCATCAGTCAGTTATTGGAATCGGGTTTGATCACTGTAATAATATATTTCAATTTAGTTCTTTTAATTAATTTATTTATGTTTATTCATCAAAAAATCTAATGTTAATTGCTATTATTAGTATATAATATTCAAATTACAATTCACAAATTTATGAAAAATGTTGTTGAGTGTCCAAACTGGTTTGTATTACTAATATTATATGTAATTATGTATATATAGTAAGCTCTTCTGAGCATTTCAATCTATTAGGAGCTTTTACCGCATGCATCAGGGCAAAGTTCATGTAACGCAGCGGGGTCACCAAATGGGGCTACTAAAAGACGAAGTCATGTTCTATAGTATCTATCACCAAGATAGATAATATAAATAATGTACAAGTAAATTGTTGACTTTGAAAATTCCTATTTGTAATTGATAATACTTTCAACTAGCTGCGCCACGCGGTTTCATCCGAGTAAGTCCCAATGGCGTGAGAATATCGGTACAAAAAGTAGCCTACATCTTAATCCAGGTGTCCAGCTACCTAGATACTAAGTTTCATCGCAATCGGTTCAGTAGCTTTTGCGGGAAAGAGCAACAAACATCCATACATCCTTACAAACTTCACCAGAAAAAAGTCCTGGTCCTCAGGGATACAGGGTAGATATCTGAATTGATGGACAAAATCTATATTCTCTCGAGTGAAGCCGCGGTCAAAAGCTAGTAAAGCTAGTAGTCATATCTAAACTACATACGTATAAATAAAATTAAAGTGTCTGTTTATAATGTCATAACAGCATTTTACTAAATAAATCCGAATGTTTACACGGTACAAATACAAAAAAGAAAAAAAAGATTTTTTGGCTGTCTCTTTGTTTGTTCCGGAAAGTGAGATGCATTAGCCTATTCCATTTATCAATAAAAAAAGAGTATTTTTGTACTATTTTTCTATAAAACATTGACAAAAAGTCTCCTTCGAGCCGGATTTGAACCAGCGACCTATGGATTTCCATATCTATTAACAACTACAGTCCACCGCTCTACCAACTGAGCTATCGAAGGCATGCGGGTTTTAGCGAAATTTGCTAACAGTTTCCACATTCATTTTTGAACATTTCTCTTACGTAATACTGTAATCATCTGATGAATTTTGTGAATTTCTTGTTATTTTTTTTTCTTTTTTTACGAATACCAATATTTTGCAATAGGTATACGGTCCGCCAGATGGTATAACATATTCAACACAAATTATATACTGATTTGTTGTTTCCACTCATCATTTCTCCACCCGAGGCTCTGTCCTATTAAAATTTATCCGAATTAGACATTATCTTTACAGATGCCTATGTGATATTCTGATGTCTAAGCTATTTTACTATAAAGTTTCATCAAAATCCCTTCAGTAGTTTTTGTGTGAAACAGTAACAAATATCCATCTATCTTTTCAAAATTTCACAGAAAAAACTGAAGTTATTGCGAAAAATATAATAATTTATGTTGAAGTAGTATTACTGATAAATAAATCATAAGAAAGAAATCTAGATATTTATATCGCAATTAACTTATCAATCATTTGTCATAGATAAAATACATTTTTTTATTCTATTTTATATTTTTATAAAAAATTTAAATAAAAAAATAAAATAAATTAGCAAAATTGAAATTTTAATTATTAAATAAATAAATAAAACATTTTATTAACAAACATGTAAAAAAAATTGTAAAAAACTGATACGAACTACAAAAAGAAACGCCCCCGGGTGGGCTTGAACCACCAACCTTTCGGTTAACAGCCGAACGCGCTAACCAATTGCGCCACGGAGGCTGATGCTTTAAGAGGCGAAATTAATGACTACTTGACATGCCTACGTTTAAGTATTTTCTTATCTGTATCATAATCCTGAAGCGTATTCGATGCCGCAAACATGAAGTATGCTTACTTTTGTTAGAAATGGTAATATTATATTTTATTTAATAAATAAATTAATAATCATCAGTTCTATATTATTGTTCTTATTATTACTTAAGTATACTTATTAATACTTCACGTCAAATAAAATATTAATACACGAACGTCCAGCTCTGATGCTGGCAAACAAATCTTCGAAATTATTTAATATTTATTAGTAAACCCGCAAATACCTAATAGAGAATGAAGTTAGAATATATTTAATCTTAACACTTCCTGGAATCATTAGTGAGACATTCGATTCCAAATTTTAAGCTGTTTAAAAATCAAATAGGTTATTTTGTACTTCCTAGTTTTTTAAAGTTACTTAAATATTTATATTTTGTGGTTACCTATTTAAAGATGTACCTACATTCTTTTTTTATGTGAAAAGTTAGCTTTCGGCTACTCTTACTCATTATATCCACTTACGCTTGTATTTCATAGGCGAGGCAAAGGTGTATTAAATACCATCATTTTGCTAACAAAAATTTGGTCCTACTCACGTATTAGGAAGGAGTATTCAAATACTTATATCTGCGGGCCCTTGAAGCTGTAAAACATCAAACTTCTAAGTCAACGCAATTAAAAGATACAGCCATTTAAACCTTATATTTTAACACTTCGCAGGTAAATCAAAACCTATAGGGTACTTCCAATTGACCTAGAATCATGAAAATTAATAAGAAGCAAGGTCACAGCACAACACAATTATAACAATTTTTTGCGATTACAAAAGTTTTATTTTTCGCTTCGAAAATTCACTGTGACCTTCAAAATTCATTTCATTCTCTTTGGAGGTATTATATACGTTAAATTTTGTTTTTTTTTTAAAAGACAACTCCCGCATTAGGAATTACTACAAACATACAAACAACAGACACAAAGAACACCCTGACTCGGGTGGGAATCGACCGAACCGGTTATAGATCGAAACAGGCAGATGTGATATTATGTTATCCATTTTGTTTTCTTTAATCATTTTACATTTGACGAAGCAAACTATTGTTGCGGTGACTCTGTGTGTGTTGATCTATAATTTTTAATTATAATAATTATTTATTAAATCGACGATTTCGAATAATTGATGGTCAATTTTATGAAATAAAGATTTTTTTGAATTGAATTTTTGACCCCACGAACCTATGTACATAGCAGTCAGGGTCACTAACCACTATGCCAACAGGCCAGTCTTATGGCAAAATAGAATATTCTTACGTCGCGGTTACATCAGCTGGTTAGATCACAGCATTTAGGTACAGGTATAACACGATCGATTCATTTCATTCGACAAAAAGAGCAAAAATCAATAAATACAGCAGTCATTCTATTGACAGCCTAATAAGAAACGTATATTATTTGAAAGTCAACCTTTCTTCAGAAGACCACTACACAATTTGATTTGATTTTAGTTCATATCTCAACGTGCCTAATAATGCATTCGTCACGGTGGTTAATGAAATTACGCAACTAAATAAATCATATAACAAATAATTAATATGATTAATCAAAAAACACTGCCTACTTTGAGAAACAGTTTCTAGATAGGTATTTTATTTTTCAAACAAATATTTTTTAAGACGTTTGTAGTTTTAGTAGACGTTAGTAGTCTTAAAAAAATTGTAAAACGTCACACACACGGGTCACCTGATGTGACTACCTCCGTCCATCAAGTTGCAGGTGCCCGTAACTCAAGAGTCACAAGTGCGTTGCCGGCCTTTAAGGTGGGAGTAGTGGAAGTTGGAGAAAGAGGGGGACAGGGAAGGGTTATTGCCTCCGGTAACCTCACGTACTCGGCGAAAAACAATGCAATCATTGCTTAACTGCTGTTTTTCTGTGAGGCCGTGGTATCACTACGGTCGAGCCGCACATAGGTACCGAAGCATGGCTCTCCCACAGTTGCGACGATAGAAGTGCTATGAACGCGTAAACTGGTCGCCGCGCTGGTGACTCAGACGCCACCAGTGCGCAATGTTACGCTCAGTTACTCGTGAAACATTGTCTCGGCAAGTGCAGTTGTAAAACTGGTGTTTTGCAGCATTGCTCACTGCGGCAATTGGTCTACTACGTGTAATTACACTAATCAAGGGATAACATTTGGATAACTTTCATCGGTAAGTGTTTTCTTTTGGATTTTATTGATGTTTTTGATAAAAGTACATTTTAAAACATTACTCTACCAATAAATAGTGCGACTTGCATAATTTAGGGCTTTATTTCTACTTACTACTTACATTGCCCGTTGAGTTGGATGCTATCCGACAGTTTGGTTTTACAAAAAGAAATGTATAACGCAATGAATAATAGTGTTGGCTTTAGCATTTCTAGTGGCACGGTCACAGAGAATCTGCTAAACGATATTAGGATACGTACAGTAGTACTCACAAACTGTACATTTTACATTAAAAGATAAAAATTAAACATGAAAAATTGTTTTCTAAAGGGAATATATTATTTTATTGGTTTATTTCGTTTATTTTAGATTCCCGTAGAATGCAGATACGAAAGACAAGTGGATATAACTTATTTGTCGATTGATTTGTTCTATTCATTTTACGGAGGATGACTTCAATATATCAACAAAACGACGTACTCTGTTAAAATCTGCAGTAGGTACTGCAGATTTTAACAGAGTAACAAATAACGTACATTTACAAATAACGTAATAACTTGTTCAATGTAGTAAGTTCAGGTTTATATTGGTTTAACCGATTTAATAAAAAAGTAAATAAATACTTTGAAATGGTTAATGCAAGAATAACGTGAAGTTTTTTTTTTAATATTTGATGACATACATTTTCACAAATATGATCAGTCCTCGACTGATAACCACGTCATTTCTTTAATTAAATGCGATATCTGCCTTAATTGTTACGCAAAAATGCAATTGAAATTGTTCCAAAAAGACAGTTATTTCATAAATTTCTTAATTTTAAAGGACAGTAATTTTTAATACTTCATCTTTTTATAATTTTTGTAAAGAATAAATTATATTTAACAATAAAGCACGGTCCACTAATAACTTTCTTCTATTATTCCTTGGTTCCCTAGTATTACGGTATTACCTGTAGTCAAGCCCTAGTGTAGATTACGCAATCACTACCACAAATGCAGAATCTATTATCCTTGTGTGAAGTGAGCGGACCAATACGAAGAATACATTTCTCGAGTTAGTTAAATATTGGATTGGCGATTATATTGGACACAGTGCTGGCAGGACTACGACACTACTAAGACGAAGAAATTCAATTAAATTTATAACTACATTTTTTCCTTCTATTTTATTTGAATTGGAAACGAAAGGCATTCTTAATGAAATTTTGGATAATATGCCACGTATTTGATTCACAAATTACTAGGTGTTGTCACGATCACTAGATACTGTTCCTACATAAAAAGGATAAAACTTAACCCAATCAATCTTGCATAACTATTTGCAAATTATACTGCAATCTTACCAACTAATCAATTTTCAAATTATAATCTAATCAGTTTTCATTGCATAAAAATAAATTAACACATACAAACTGCACGACAGACGCTTACTCCGTATAGCGAACTGTCTTTTCTAGATAATTCGAAAAGATGACTCACCCGAGGCGGCGAGTTCGGTGGCGCGCACGCAGCCATGAGTCGTCTCAACACTGCGCTTGAGAAACGACACGTACTTCAGATGGGTGCCGACCCTCAGTGTAACCGACAGTTAAACTATTAAACCTCGACTCTCATAAATCTGCTAATAATTATAACGGTTGTTTCTAAGTGCCTTATTTGTTCCCGTACTGGGAACTGCTATGGGGCTTGAGAGCTGCGCTCGACTAGAGCTCTCGAGAACCTCTGCTGCTCTCTTCGACTGAGGTGTTACCTCACTCCTCCTGGGCTACGCTCCGCCAGGCCACGCCAGGCCTCTGCTACTCTCTTCGCCCCAGCTGCTACCTCCGTCTCCCGGGTCCTCGCTCCGCCGGACTACGCCGGGGCCTGACCAGCTGACACCGGTCAGGGGAGTGCGGTATTGTGAGCCTTATGCGGGGCCCAACCTTTGTACCGGCCTAACCGAACCCACTACCCACTTTTTACTGTTCATTTTTTTTTTTTATATAACAACAAATCTTGAACTTTGTTCGTTTTATTTATAGTCAAGAATAAAACGTGACAGTGTATAATAGAATATTAAAATACGAACAACTCACTAAGAATATATCCAAAAAATATACGGTACATGTACATTGTTATTGCCAGACAGTATTAAGTAAACAGAACATTTTACCCAAAATAAATTAATGAGTACCCCAAACGGCCTAAAACTGCAATGTAATCAATTAAACAACATTTATGCAATCAGCTGCTTCGACGGCTCCGAACGTTTAAGGTCATTCACCGTACCTCACAAAATGAATACCGCATACATTGCGCAGTGCCAAATGAAACTTATTACTATAAATCCTTAATCTTGCATTTTATGATAAACTAACTTTTGTATTGTTTGGTTTTCGCGTAGCTCAAACTTACACGCTGTATAAGTATAAATAACTAAGTTGCATTTTCGCCTTTTCCACAATTTCCCATAATTTTTCTATATGAAGGAATATACCTACGTATACATCCTCGACATAAGCCGAACCACTTGTATACCCAAATTAAGAAGTTACTTAAAAAAAATATATAGAATGTCACTTGCTGTCATTTGTAACACATTCCAAAAGTTGTCATAAACTCTTACATTCTAAGTTCCAGTTTAATTACATGAACTATAAACAGTTTTAGATAGACCGCCCCAATGAGTTCATTCCAATGGCTTTCCCATGCTTCCCAAGACTTAAAAGATGTTGCTGGTGTACCAGGTATTTGAGAGTGGCTTGTGTGTTTATTGTTCTATGGAGTATGGTAAGTCTGTACTAACGTTTTAGTATCTTCTATTGGACAATTAACATTCGTAATTCTGTAGTGAATCTTCGTAATCAATCCGTAGTGAATCATCGTAATTAATCCGTAGTGAATCATCGTAATTAATCCGTAGTGAACCATCGTAATTAATCCGTAGTGAATCATCGTAATTAATCCGTGGTAAATCTTCGTAATTTCTAAGTAGTGAACCTCCGTAATTCGTCCGTAGTGATTCTTTGTATTTAATCCATAGTGAATCTTCGTACTTCATTTGTAGTGAATATTCGTAATTCACTCGTAGTTGTTAATATTATAATGAACCTGAAAGTGATTATGAACCGCAAGACATGTGGGATGGTTATTTTATTACTATTTATAAGTTAGGCAAAAGACTATAGACGTCGTTTTTGATTATTACTACTATTCTTATAATGGCTTATGATCGCCGGTTACTCGCGCGAAACCCCAGCTTTCTGTTAGCTCCTTTGTAAAGGTCAAGTGATACCTCTCGAGATATAAAGTACGACGGTAATCGCTTATGAGTGGGCGGGCCATATAGGTACTTGATTTGCTATCGTAGTAGTAAAGCTAAATCTTATAAATCAACTGTGAATATCGGGCGAATAAAGACTACAACTATATATACATTAAGTATATAGTTTAAGTAATTCCCGAGTTTAATTTTGTTTTTTTTTTATCTGTCATCGCAAATTGACTCTCTTGCTATGGTACTTGCTTAAGAATGACGAGTTGGTTATATAATAATGACGTTTTTAGCAAAAAGCAAAACCGACTGCAACGAAATTATTTGTAAAAAAAAATTACTAATAAATTTATAATGTATTATACATACTTACTAAAACCTTCCTGAGAATGTGTAGAACACGTTAGTAAATAAATTACTTTTTAAGAAATTCGGAACTACAAACATACATACGGATCGGAATATAGAACCTTTTTTTTGTACTCGGTTATTGTTCTAATATATATAAGACTTTTCGGCATTTTTCATATGTAGTGTTTTTTTTTTCAGCTAGCAACATGCCATAGCTGCGGTATATTATTATGGCCAGCATGTCCAACCCAGTACACAGACGAGAGCAACCCTTTGTTCAAGCCCTCGTTGGTATTCATGTGGATACTGTTCATATTGAACATGCTCACTCTTACATGCAGTTTTGGGTTTTTATTAACATTGCTTTTTGTACGTATACAATTTATTATTTACGAAAAAAAAATAATTCCGAGAACATTTAGACACATCTTTAAACACATGTTCCGATACCATTGAACAGATTGTGATGATACTTTGGTACCTACGGTGTTCTGGAGACGCCCATAAGGGTTCCTGGCCCAAAAAAATCAATTGGCATTGCGCTAGTCTTTAATAAATATGTATACCAGTCACGAAAGTTTTAATTTTCTACGATTGCAATGCAACCTGCCTACCTATTTACAATTTAATAGCTAAAGATCTCTCAACTCAACTAATCATGACTCTTTTTTTTCAGAAAAGATTTTTGTCTTTTGCAGAATCATTTGTGTCACTCGGACTGCTTTCTGCGTTTTTTATGTTATGTCATGGTGTGATCACACTTACAATGTTTTTTACTCGTTATAAATATAACTTCGATTGTTGGAACCCAAGCGATGGTATCGCCCATATTATTTACTTTATTAGTAAGTCATTAACTTGCATATTTATAACTCTTTTAGTTTAGTAGCTATTGAAGAGTTTTAGTGCTATTAATAAAAGTATATGAAACACTTTTTTCCTGACCGTCGATGGAGCCTCATTGCTTTTAAATGTAATCAATTGCCGTTTTTCTGCTTCTGAACGACTCCTAGTTTAAATAAATAACACAGTCCTAGTCCTACAATGAATTACCTATTTGAAGTTCAAGTAGTGTTTCTAATAGAATATTGTGTGCTAATTACGTGTGAAAAATAGTAAAAAAAATCCATCATGTCCGAATTTTGTGAAAATATTATTTTTATTTTTGCATAATTTTTATATAGTAATTTAGCTAGAGGTGATGTATTTCAGTTAAACTTATAATTATAATACAAATCAAGTTTATTTGATCGTAATGGACCTATAAAAAATAAATGCATTAAAATTGGCAGGATGAGTATCGCTAAAAGAAGATATTAGAAACTTCTTTGGTAAAAGTCCCGATTTTAAAAATATTATAGACAACGTGCTCCAAACTTTCAAAGCTTAAGTTGTATGGTGGTGAGTCTCGAAGTCAGTGGCGTAACAATAGGGTTTCAGAGTGGGCAAAATCGAGGGGCCCCCACCACCAATGGACCTGAACACAGGAGGCACTAATTACAAAATGTTTTAATGAATTAACCACGGGCCCCAGATGGTATAGTTACACCATTGCTCAAAGTCCTAATTCTTCCAAAAAATATTTGTAGTTCTGTGTAATTTTTTGCGTGTTGCTCAGCTGTGTCATTTCCCGTTCACAGCCATTTCCTACATACAATGGCTAAATCTGTGCTATAAAGCCTCACAGATCCTGAGTAGCAATAGCCTTAGTAGTGATATATGTATGGTGGTTATGGTGGCTGTGGAAGTACAGCATGGCTATAGTGTCATACAGATATCCGCAGTAAAACGCACCACTATTAATTTATGTGGTGCTTTTCACTAGAGGAACAGTTTGGGTTGTAAATAACAATTCTGGTATTTACAGGTACATGTAACTTTAAACCGTAAGAGACATGTGTTTGTTTGCTACCTTAATACTATAATAAAAAAAATAAACACATATTTTTTGTTTCAGTCTGGAGTTACTTTATATGCATTGTCAATTCCTACATTTACGAGTTGCGCGGAGAATATTGATACGTTTTACGTAATTATGTACATATACGATTTTTTGTAAAAAAAAAATATTTTGTTTTTTTTTTTATTTGTCTCACCCAATTAAGTATGCTATCCAATGATTAACCTTTGCTTCTAGTACCTACTTACTCCGAGTCACACCTTTTTATGATACAATAAAACAATAAAGGTTGTTCAGATCAACTTAACCTTTCCATCGCCTTCACCTTTCCGTAGGGCATGCGAAACTGGGACACACAGACCAATTATATTCTATCAATATCGGTGTAATATGGTCGGCCGTTCACTTCCTATTTCAAATCCAGTGTATCGCGATTGAAGTGTTGCAACCGCCGGACTGTTAGTTGCGAATTGCGAAGGATAAGTTTCTCAATGTCATGGAGTTGTTTTACTTTTAGCAAGTCCATTTTGACAAGTTTCTTGAATCGAAGGTCTTTACGTCACACTTACGGCTGTATCCCCGGGGTGGGCAAGGGCTTATTAAACACCCAAATTATAATATTCCTACACACGGAATAGAGGACAAGCCTACTGCCGTCGACCGGGCATTTTGGGAATTAGGAAATGGAGAATTGGGAGTATATTGACTGGGAAAGGTAAGTGAGGAGGGAAGGCAATGGAAGGAAAGGATTTTTTTTTTATATATATATATATTGCTTATACTGGTGCATCGGGAAGTGCATGCAATAGCAAGAGTAGGTCAGAATCACAGTAACTGGATATGGCTCTTGCCGGGAAGTCTGAGTCCTCTTAGGACTTCTCTGTTCTTAACACTTACTTAAATCAGTTACTGAAAGGGCATGACTAACATGCAGTTACAATAATATTTTTTGAAAAATAAAAACCACCCGTTTACAAGTTATTACCGTTCTAATTTCCAGGTTTCATAAAAGTAGGTGGAATGTAATGAAATAAAATAAAATAGATGAAATAAAAAATATGTACAATTTAAATCTTAAACTTTACACGTTCCACGTGCTTTTATGAGAAACCGAGGTAAAAATACCTGGAAATTCAAACGGTCATAACTTGTGATGATGGAGGACGCTTTTATTTTTTTTTTTTATTGTAACTGCATGCTTAGAGTCTTACCCTTTCAGCGATTTAAGTAAGTGTTATATTTTCAAACACACCCTCTGTATAAGAATAAGCACTAAACATTCACTAAGGCTATTGCTTATTGCCTATTATTTGGTAGTTTTAATGTTATTTTAGAAATAGTAAGCTTTAACGTAGCTGCTTTAGTAAAATTTAATATTTATTTATATATAAGGTTTATCTAATACTGGAACAGCTACTGAAAGGGCAAGACTCTAGCATGCAGTTACAACAAAAAAACTATCCGTTTACACGAAAAGGAGGTGAAAACACCTGGAAACTCAAACGCGAGCGAGCTATCGCTGAGTGGACCACTGAAGACAGCATCATAGAACTGACGGTCCACTCGTTTCAGGCGCAGTATGGCACACCGTGTGCTTTTAGTCGGTGTAACTCCAATATACAACCTCACCGATAGGCTCGGTGAGGTATATCTCGAAGGTTTACATACATAAAATGGGTATCTTCCTGAAGAAGAACCTAAGGCCTAAGATCTGTATAGTAAATATTGCAGCTTTGTCTTATTATAACCACCAATGTCTATGCCTTACTGCAACAATGGAATAATATATTTTGTTATTTATTTAACGTGAACCACACACACACATTAAGTAAAAAGAAACGCCCAAAAGGAAATGAGAATGTCATTCTAACAAGATGAGGTATTGAGGCACCGTTACAACATAACTTAGGTCGTTCCATGATTGGACAACACAATAGACCAGGGGCTAATAATGTTTCCCATAGATTATTAAACGAAATAGTTTAGCAACCCATTGTTGCGACATAGCGTTATTGAAAAAAACTTTGACGTTTACTTATGACAAGGTTACTTTTGCAATACACGTATCTATACCTGCGTTGATTCTTCACGCGGGATAAGAGTCCATAATAAAACAATATATATATAAAAGACTGATGCACTGTTTTATATATAATTGATATACAGTTATGAGTATTTATATAAGGTTAAAGTCAAAGAAATATTGATTAAAAAAATTGCTTAATAAAAAATTTGAGTATACTTCTAATTTGCGTGTTCTCAACTTCCCCGTACATTTATAGAAAGCGCACCTGACGAAAGTTGAAAAAGAAACTCAGTCGTAGGACTGCACGTCAGAAGTGAAAATACATACACATACACACACATATATATATATATAGGTACATATACATCCGTATATATATCACACGATCGTGATGGTATAATTATATTTTTAAAGATTAATTATTTAAGGAGCTGACAGTACTCAATGTTTAGATTAGCGCCCTCTAGTGGATCTACATATGTATTAATAGCGTAAAGGTCCACGCGCGTTCAGTGCTTTTTCCCCATACCAAAAGTGCCCAACGTTCGAGAAGTTTTCACTTCAAAAACATTAATTAGAAAGATTCGATAACATTAGACTTAAATTGTATTAAAGTATTAGCTTCAGCCAGAGGCTTCATTCCAGTGAAAGGAGATTCATCTTATCGTATTCATCTAAAACTTGCAGTACAAGACTGTTTTATACAGTCAAAGACATGTTTGACCAAAAACAGTGATTTCTTCACAAGAAATCACTGTTATTGATCAGTCAGCCTATATTAGTACTTGTGTTTGAAAATACTAATTAAATGAACAGTACGATGTGATGGTTTACATTTAGTCAAATTTATTTTTTGGTAAATATTTCGCAGTCTTACCAAATGCTATTTCTAAGAGGTCTGCTATATATACACTTTATTACACCTCGATATCAAACCAATTTGGAACCTAAGTGTTTTGAGTGTCCCAATAATACCAGAAGCTTAGCTACTAAGTGCTAGCTGCAGTTATCGTGCGAAAACATTAAAAACACGGTGTGCTTTCTGTAAATTGATAAAAATTTACCGCCGGACCTTTGATGTACGATATTAACGGCCATCGTGACATGGAAGATACCACTGCCGTCTACAAACTCCAGACACACGTGGACCACCTCACGTAATCACCATCACTTCTTCGTAAAAGGACCACGGTGGGTTGACATTATAGTCAATCCGTTCCATCCGTATCCACACTTAAATCCCCATGAGATGCTTGTTAGTTACCTACGCTTCAGCAACGCTCCACAGATATCTTTTAAATACCCAAAACTCCTAAAACTTGGTGTGCATGAGCTTATAGAGTTCTAGCGGGCGATGTGAACATTATTTATTTCAAATATTTCGATTACAAAACTAAATTAAACGCCTTCCTTTAATTACAAGAATCGAATTCAGATTGTGGGGGGACGGGTGTTATGTCCCTCCAACACAAAGGGAGGATCCTCCGACCAGGTGAGGTGATCATGCCTGGCGGGCCGCGACCCAACGGTTGATGTTGGGAAGTTGTATAATATATACTAACCGGCGCGAGAACTCTCATAGCACGATGCAGGATTTAGTAGGTTTTAGATGTTTCTTGTTGCTGTATGTGGAAATCGCCACAACATTAATTAGTACGATAAATAAAAAAAAAAAAAACCCGCACTATTAGGCACACCGCTAAGTCCTGCCAAAACATATTACGGACTGCCTTACCGGCCAGACGTCTAGACATAGGTAACGCTTAGCCACTTTTGATATGGTATTTTTGATATCAGTTTTGATATGGTGGTGGGTGTTACGCACTGACAATTTGTCTCCCGTGGGTACCAAAGTTACCCATAGGCGGAGGCGGGGCCCCCGTAATGTGATAGCTGTCTGTCTACTACAATAGCAAAAATATTTTCAGAGTATTTCACCACCAAAGTTCAACCAAAACAGACAACGTCGCTAGTCGTTTAAATGATGGGTGCCAATCAACTCTATTTATAGATGATGATTGATAGGAAATGGGACATGTAAATAGAAAAAATAGTTAAATTATTTTCAATAAAAATGGTAAATAACGGCAAAACTCATGAAATCCATTTATATTTGGTTGGCTATTTTATTTTAGCGCCACCTAGTGGCGGCAACTAGTACTATTAACGTTGTTATGTATCTGATCACTGTCTTAATACGTTTTTGTCAAAGCTTGTAGATGTCGCTAGTTTATCGCAAAATTGTGACATTATAATTTCACTAATCGTCTACAAAGGCCTTTACATTTTACGCAGACTTACAGGCTTACAGGTGCCATGGAAACTATGGTTTCGTAACTAATTACGAACGAAACATAATAAAATCTTTAACGACATTAGTTGCGACGACAACAAGTTTTATCCCACCGAAACTGTGGTTGCAATTTAAAAAAATATCAAGTGTAAAAAAAAACTCATCTCTTATTTCTAGTACTAAGGTAGGAAGAACACGGGAAATAGACTAGGAACTGATCTCTTATTATTTAAACAATTTAAGGCAGTGTAGAATCAAAGCCAAGCAAAACGTATTGTAATTTGATATAATGTTAAATTTTAATTATGGATATTATACGGGAATTAACGCTAACACGAAATAGATATTACATACCTCTGAAATACTGAATTGCCTGACGTTTCGACCAGGTTGCACTGGCCGTATATAGTACACATCATTATATCATGGAACGCGAAAATAATAAAAAAATATTATAAGTACTTATCATTTTTAAAACATCTAAGTACCTACTAAAACTCTTTGTGCATTTTCTTTCATCAACTGTCAGTAATAGCATTATATGCATTTTTCAGTAATCAACTCGCAAGGGTAAGAAACCATCATCATAACCTTGACATTCGCCATAAATCTTAAAAAAAGTTTATACATAGATTAGTAAAGATTATTACTACTTGTGAAATGTAGATATTATATCTTCCTATTACACATTATATATTTTATCAATTCTGAAATAGACCTCAAATTCGACTACCCAAGCGTAATAATGTTCTCTTAACTACACCACTACCGGAAGCCGTACTGCGATAGACAAACGCAAACGCGAAAACATCCTCACATTTCGTCAGCTCTATTTGTCCCACTACTAGTAACTACTTAGTAATCTGTGCCACTACTAATTTAAATAAGGGCCGATTTGATTCCCGTCTATCGGCCACGTTGCCCGTTTCCTAAACAACAAGTTACTGATAAGTTCCTAACAAAAAAAAAACAAACAATTTGTCCCATCCGATCAATCTAATGCAAGACCCCACGCTCGCACGCAAACAGCACATCAGTAAAAAGAGGACCAGCAAGGCAACTGTTCAATTAATTCTTATACATTAATTACGATTGTTCCAACTTAAAAAAAGTTCTTACTTACTTACGTTTTTTACTTTACGTTTTAAAGGTGGCAAAACGACAACAAACAAATTCTTTGGATGTATCAACAGTACCCTCACGGTCTCCCGTGCATTTTACTTTAATACTTAGTTGATCTGCGGTGGGAATATCTAGATAAACAATTGACTCTGAAATTTTAATTATGCATAGGTACCTAACCCATCCTTCTTATGTGTGTAAATGGATTTCTTAACATTTAAAATGAAAATCTAAATAAGTAAAATAAATAGACTTCATATCAAAAATATATCTTATTTTATATATTAGTACTAAATTACAATACATTTAGTATTGATATACCTAAATTGGCTTCGTATACTATATTTCGAACGCTAAAACGTTATACGAAAAAAAAGACGAAAATAAAAGAGGGATCCCCATTTCCTGAGCAGATTCCAAATCACTTTATAGACCGCATATCATGAAACCGGCATTTTTCCCACGATTACATTTGTTAATTTATGACTATCTACATTACCAATATAAGAACATTAATCTGTCTATAACAATTTACTTAAAATCTATCAATAAACCTGAAAAATATTACCTATATTAAAATTAATAGGAAATACTTCATGAACATATTTCCTTCAATTCGCTAACTAGACGTGGCGCCTTTTCCTTACTTGGTGATTGGCGGGTGCGCCGTGACGTCATCGCACCCACGCTTTCTCTGTGACGCAAACCGATCGATGCCTATCCCAGTCTCACTCACTCCTATGAATTAGCGTAACCGTTTGTATGTTTTTGTCCTATTCTCGCATGTATGAATGCTTCGAAATTTAAAATCGTAGGCGGTTCGTGCGTAGCCGGCCGCTGTGGCGAGGTAGTGCGACGGATATTTACGATAGGTACCGTTTTATTTTAGAGTTTTGTTTTGTTGGTAAATAACTTTATCCAGACGAAAGCGAATGTCATATGAAAAATAGGACATGAAGTAAGCAATATGGCGTCTTAACATAACTGCTAATGGTTAAGCAGCTATTTATAGATGTAAACTGGTTTTCTGTCTGAGAGCCTGAGGATGTGAATAACGTCTAAGTATCGAGTCTGATGGTCTGACGTCATGACTGCCTTGAAATTGTTGGTACTTATGTAAGTTTGAAATGCGAATGTTATGCGCCTTTACGTCATATCTGCAGATTTATAACGGAAATCTAAAATAAATTGTAAAGTTTCTTTGATAATTTAAAATCTAATAGCACTTAAATACGGTTGTTTATTGCTACAATTTATTTTTATCTGTTGTGTGTAGGAGGCAGAAATAGAAAAGTAGATTGCACAGGCACGGCATTAGTTAAATACTTTAGTTGTAAGATTTATGATCGAACGACAGCGCAGCGCTCTACCCTACACAGAAAGTTTCACAATTTATGTTTAGGAATTCAGAATTGTTTACGAACTCGGTTGTATAACAAAAAAAAAATGTCAGTCGTAGGACTGCACGTCAGAAGTGAAAACACATACACACATACATATACACAATATTTATACGTTAAACACAGACACATCTATATGTCATCATGACAATGTATGTCATCTGAGCGTGACCGTCACGCGAGTTCAGTGCTTTTTCCAAGTACCCAACGTGCTTAAAGAAGATTTCACTTCAAAAAATTACAATGTTTGGTTACAATTGAATTATCCACACTTAATACTTGATCATATACCTACATATTTATTGAGTAATGTTTTGTAGTGGCAATGAATTGTATATATACCTACCGACATTTTAATATTTAATGTTAGTAACTTGCACTAAAACCTTTCTTTTATATAAGGCTATGAGGATTGCATTGCGAACTTGGCGATGAATATTCACATAGAAGCCAAACATTCAATAAAAAAAATTGGTTGTGTGTAAAGTCGGTTTAAGGACGATAATTTTACGTGATAACGTCATAAAAAAACAGCGGAAGAGAGATAGATGCGTCCCAAGCCGAACGCTTAGGCCGATCGTGCCTCTCTATCGCTTGTTCCGCGCTCTCGCTTGCACTCTCGGCTCAGGCTTAACGTGACAATGAGTCATGCTTTTTCGTGCGTGCAGCCGGCGTTCATCAATTTATACGTAAATATACAATCGTTTAAAGTGCCCGTAAATTCTATATCAAAGACGTAAAAAGCTTGACTATAATTGGAAATAGTTTAACAATACAGAATTACTTTTGAGATAATAAGTTTTAAAGTTCAGACAGTATTTCGTCATCATCAATTGTATATTTTTTTGGATTCACTATATAATATGAAGCCATATCGATGACAAAAATGATGACCTTGAAAACATGTGGATTGGTATATCGAAATTATCATGTTGCAAGA
The DNA here is from genome assembly GCA_949752705.1 of Callimorpha dominula. NCBI lineage: Eukaryota > Metazoa > Arthropoda > Insecta > Lepidoptera > Erebidae > Callimorpha > Callimorpha dominula. The sequence continues at coordinate 5,303,343 of OX457010.1, read as the reverse complement.
TAATTCACTTCGAACGTTTTCGGGGCATGATAGTATCGACTATAATTATCTTTTAAAAAAGTATCACCCATTCCAATGCGCCTCAAAATACCCAAATCGCTTTTAGTGTGTCTATAAACTTTGAAGGGTTCCCTCGATCTCTCCAGGATCCCATCATAAGACCCTGACCTGATGACCATCGAACCATCTGGGAAGAACCTTTCAAACAAAAGAATAATTTTCCAAATCGGTCTAGGCGTCTTTGAGTAATCGGTGAACATACATAAAAAAAAAATACAGTGGAACATAGAACCTCCTTCTTTTTTGAAGTCGGAACACACAGGATAGTCTGGTATACATAATAATATTGTGGGTTGGATCCTTTTAACAACGTTCAATTATTTTTTTATACTTTCACAACCTTTATGTACACAAGGAGTATGACTCTAGCTTGCAGTTACTATATTTTATTTTTAAAAACGACTATCACTTTTTTTTCCTCAAAAGGAAAAAGGCAACCTGATTCAAGTAAGTGTTCCTTTTTCAAATACATGTATAATGCTCATTAATATATTTGTGGTGCGTTTTGTGAATTTCAGCATAGACAATAAAGTATGATCCGTACTCAGTGAGTTATAAGCCTTAGATTGTGATAGGAATTGCTAGCAGGATCATTCAAGTAGTCGATATTAACAAGATATTATAAGGTACTGACTTTACGTAATACATTTCAACTTGAATTACATAATTACAACAAACCATACTACTTTTCTGGTGATTCAAACCTCAGTTATTGATATGAAATGGGCCTATCCAATGCTGTATTAAATTGATTTTTTCTAAGTACCTGTATATTAGCTGCGTAAGATTATTATTTCAGACGTTTTTAAATTCACATGTAACATGTGGTAAATGCAAAAAAAGAATCTTTGTATTATGAACTATTTATCTCATTAAAAACCTGTCACCATCGTTCGCCTATAGCAAGAAATTAAAATCCAGTTCACGATCAGTCAAATCACTTGACATAATGATGGTCATTCATGATTTGAATGATTTTTCTGTAAGACTAAGTTATTGTTTTTAATAGGTAGGTACTCTTTACTGATCACCAAATACAAATACCTATTATAAGTAACTGGTAGGTCTAGTGGTTAGTGATCCTGACGGCTAAGGCAGAGGTCGTGGGTTCAATTCCCACCCAGGACAAATAATTGTGTGATGAGCATGATCATTTGATCTGTGTTCTGTTTGGGTGTAATTTATCTTTAATATGTATGTATTTAGAAATATTTATGTAGGTTAATCAGCAGCCTGGTTACCATAGTACAGGCTCTGCCTAGTTTGGGATCAGGCGGCCGTGTGTGAGATGTGTGATATGAAAAGAAAATGCTTGAAATGCACACTGGACGGCATTAAAGCCAAAACGCAGTTTGTTTCAGGCAATCTTTGGACATTGGTGTAATTATGTAACGTGGCTTTCTCTGTTGTTTGAAAAGTTAATACCAATAACTCGATAATCCCTTCAACAGTTAGAAAAGAGTTGACGATCTGCGAACTGCTGAACACATTTTCTTTGATTAAAGCTAAGAACATCAGGTCACCTTTAAAACGAAAAAGTAAACAAAATCAAAATCGGTCCATCGGTTTAGGAGTTATGATGCCACAGACGTATGCACACGTTAAATTTAAAACACCTTTCCTTTTTGCGGCGGGGATTAAAGAATGTATAGAAATTCAAATTACCTACTATATGGTACTAAAAATTAAATGTAATTTCTACTCAAAAGTAGACTCTATTGTAATGTAAACTATAATTTGTACTAAATTACAAACCCAAATACATATTCTATTGATCCATTCCCATACTTTGTCAGATTACGTAGGTACTCAGATATTTGGCAACAAATTCGTCCTACACGGTGTTTTTATTGAAAGAAAGATAAATGAACATGAGAATATTTCTTTTGGCTGGAGGACTGTCTGACCTCAGTCTCGACACACCGGCGCCTGAGTGTCTGGGCCCTAATCTGCTTCCCAGCCTATGCGTCAATCTGACGTCACACGCGGCTAATCTTAGCGCCCTGCAGATGTAGAACGCTCAATGGACGGAGGGCTCATTCATTTGTGTTAGAGGCACTACATCCTAATGCAGTCGTTGTTATGTATTTTGGTAGACGACCGTCAAGTCAAATCATCTTTTTGCTGCTGTAGGTTTGGTAAATTATCGTATGAAATAACAAGACATGAATCCCGCGTTAGGTTAGATTAGGTTAGGTAGGTAATTGACGAATAACCTATCGTCTAATGCAGTGATAGACGGGTGCATGATGTGATTTTAATGTCCATTTTATTTCATCAATAACCAACGAACATCCGTCAATCATGACTTTTGGTAATGATTGACGTTTGCATGAGCGTCTAATGGACGCCTTAGTGATGGCAAATCATTTATTTCTAAATAAACACCTAAACTAATGAACTGATTTTAATAAAAATTTGCACAATGTGTACAATTTGCTCCGACTTTAGGGATAGGATAGTATTTTATTGTAGTTAACCAAACTACAGCAACGCGTGGCCGGGTAGCTAATAGTACAAATAGATTTCATTTTAACACACATTTTAACTTACTGGTAACTTTAACTAAATTGTTGAAATATCGTCTTTTTCTTTAATACGATAAAGTCCGATATATTATATTAGTGAGCATATAGTTAGAAATGTATACAAAATCTTAATTCTGAAATGATAATTATAAAAGTAAAAATGTCTTTCTACTCGTTTTATGTAAATCTCCGAATCAATCGTAGTGAAACTTGGCAATGTAGTAACTTGAGGCCTGGGGAAAGACATAGGCTTCATTACGAAATAAAAGCTTTATTCACATCAAGTGTAAAATACGAAAAAGAAAGATTTATTTTAGTGGTAACCGAATACCTGCTAATAATTTATCATCACTACATATTATAAAACAAAGTCCCCCGCCGCGTCTGTCTGTCTATTCGCGATAAACTGAAAAACTACTGAACGGATTTTCATGCGCTTTTCACCAATAGATAGAGCTATTCATGAGGAAGGTTTAGGCATATAATTTGTTAAAAATTTGTGTAAATTGGTTAAAATATGGTGATGGTTGTTGAAGATGTCTCTGCTACCCGAGCGAAGTCGGGGCGTAAAAAATGATCTATCCACCTTCAACAATAAAATCGACCTATGTTTAGGTAAGAAAATGTACCAAAGATTAAAAAGGTTTCGGCATCTTTTCCTTCAAAACTATGTAACTGAGTACAAATAGACAAGAAAATCAATTATTCAAATATATTTGATCTAATCAGCAAAAATTATGAATGCATTCTTAATTATCTATTTCTTTACCAGCTATGTGCTCCTGATAATTCAAAAATCATATAATTAAAATAAATGCTTTTGATTTTAAGACTACAAGCAATCGTTCATCGTCAGACAGACTATGCTTGTACCACGGTGGTTAATGCGGGTAATGTAATATTGATTGCTGCATATCCGATTATCAATTATCCAATGCTAGTGACGTAATCGGCTAACCACGTCACTGCTGCTACGTGTATATCTGTGTGACTCACTATGCTGATAAAATAAATAAATACCACGTCACTAATTATATTTACGCCAGAAGGTTATGATAAATTGAATGAGGAATTATTTAGAAAATCACATGAATAATAATATGAAGAATAACTAATTAAGTAACCGACTAATAACAGGTGTGGGTTCTTTTACAAACTAAAAAGAAGAGAAAGAAGGTAGATCTTAGATGTGTACACTTAAAAAACACTTGAGACTCTTTTAATATAGACTGAAGCGCCCCTTCCCTTTTTTATTTCCATTGCCTTCTGATAGATTTTTATTTTTATTTTATTTAAAACTTCCTGCAGTTTACATTGCACGAGGCGGACTTAATGCCACATGGCATTATCTACCAGTCAACCTTTTCCCCCTATGTCTGAGAATACCCACAACTGAACGTCGTAAGGAAACGAATTAACTCAGTATTTTAAGACTTCACCGCTCGTTCCCTTCAGAAACCCAGAATAGCATTTATTTAAAGATAAAAATATCATAATAAAGTACTAATTTGTGTCCTAATAGGTATGTAAGGCGCCATTTTGTATATACAGTAAAGGTCAAAACAACGAAACGACATTTAGGTCTATTAAAGTTAAAATAAAACCGCCAATCAACCCACGGGTCGGTTACGTACGGGTATTATTGAGGTTCATTTTAAAATAACTTATTAAAATGTCGAAGTAGAATTTATTCCTTAAATATACGTATAGAGAGAATATCGGACATTAATATAAACTAGATGAAAACCCGGCTTCGCTCGGGTGAAATATGACTTCATAATACACAATCTTTTACAAAATATAGGTAGGTATACGTGTGAATCGGCCTTAACGAACTCAAGATGGCATCCGAGTGGCCAATATGGCGACTGCCATTTGCACCATTAGAATTTAACAAAATACTGTACAATCCGAATGTTGCGGATATATATTATGTTGTCGACTCGAAATCATTATTTTTTTATGTTTTATTATTCAGATAAGGTTTCAATCTAGTCTACCGTACCCCGTGACCGAATTATTAATATAGAGTGTATTTATTATTGTGAATAGATCTTTAAATACAGTTTTATACATCAGATTGTTCTGGTAAAACTATAAGGAGCCAACATTTCCTATAACTAGCCTTGAGAAGGAAGGAACGCCAAAACAAAGTCAAGGATCCAAGTCTACATTCATTCGAAATATGGAAATGCCTAACAGACGTCCAGGATGGTCTTTATATGAAAGAACTATTTAAATTTTGAGATGACCAGTTACGATACACAGTGGACTAGATAAGTTAATAATCACGGAATTCAACCATATTTTAGAGGATATTAAGAACAGAAAGGTTTAAGCTGGCTTTCGACAACACTTGATAACTAGGTTAATCTATGTACAAGTATATATCTTAGACCAGCAGCACCCCGCGGTTTCACCAGCGTAAGTCTAGATCCCGTGGGAATATCGGGATAAAAAGTAGCCTATACGTTAATCCAGGTCTCCAGCTATCTACATACCAAGTTTCATCGCAATCGGTTTAGTGATTTTTACGTGAAAGAGTAACAAACATCCATCCATCCATCCATCCAAACTTTCTCATTTATAATATTAGTTGGATTAATAGCTTTCGTGAATGTTGCACTGAACAATGTAGCGACAAGCGTTTCCTACCGTTGATAAAGAACTCCTTTTAAAGAACTCCTTTCGGGCCTGAAACTTATTGGACTTCCCTCAAAAATACGTTTCGTCATCTTCTTGCCCTTTCCCAATTAATTTGGTGCATCGTGCGAGTTAACGTGTTGGCGCATTGCAAAGGGTTTTGGATATTTTCTTTTATAGTCGCCAGCCTGACTGTAGCCGTTTTAAGCCGAGAAAGAAGTAAGATGGTAAATTTGTATAATAAAAAATGAGTAGGGCGAGGAAAATTCGGTAAGGAATACCGCAATACCGCAATTCTCGGATAGGGAACGGGACTGAGACTGTAGTAACTCGCAAAGGCCCGGGTCGCGTACTCGAATATCCTGTATTTCCTGTCCCTAAAGAGGCCACTAGGATAGGAGCACCAGCTGTCATAATATCTTTAATAAATATTTATATCTAGCTAGCACATAATAAGGGAAAATAATATGAAATTAGACATTTTCTTATAAAAGCCACAAAGAGATACAAAAAATTACATATAAAACAGAAATTTATATTTTTATAATTTATTTAGGCTTTTGATAACTCTTCCTAATTAATAAATAGACCGCAAGGGTTTAAATCAAACGACTGCTATACTAAACAACAGATTAATTAATAGTACACTTTACAATTGACATTTGCCTAACCATGGAATACCCACCTGAACGAGAGTCTTTTACATTAATTGCAATCTGTCGACAATTCCTCGTGAAGTTCTAATCCTATCACACAAAATCTGTAATAACTTTGAGTTAAGCACCCATGGGCAGTCGAAAGTGAACCAGGCCTTATTCTTCTAAACCGATAGCCAGCCTGCTATGAAAACGAGGGAAATGTTGCTTATTCTGAATGCCCCGCGCAATTTCTGTCACGATGAACGTCCTTGACTAATGGTTATTTTACATATTTTCACAATACATACCATCGTATCGTGTATATATCAATCTGATATCTGTAGTTTCAGCGATAGCCAGGATATTTCGGATCAGCTTGACCCTTGGCGTAGAGATGTAGCTTCACTCTGCATTCTCTATAGCTTGTACTATGCTGTCTGTTATTATCTCCATCTGAAGGTTGTCTGGTAGAGATCGCTATAAGCGATAAGAATTCCCATTGTATTCTAATATTTTAAATTAGATCTATTTCAACTTTATGTTATCAATGAGGTACAGTAAAGAATATTCTATCTATCTATGTGGAATCGTTTGGACTTATACCAGCTGCATCTTTCCGCCATCGTTGAACGCGCCAAAATTTCCATCCCCTATCATTTGGATAATAGGTAAAAGTTTCTGCCCCGCACAACCAATATGTGGAACAATTTGTCGCCTGTGGTTTTACCGGACCGATACGACCTTCAAACCTTGGAGAAAAGAGCATACTCCCATCTTGAAGGGCGTTAACGCACTTTTGACTCTTGAGTTGCATCTGCTCGTTTGCCCACGATCCCATAATAATAAATGTGTATATCATAAAATATATTATAATCTATTTTTAGGTTCAGGATTTGCTAAAAGTAATGTTATCAATAGTTATAAGCAAGCCTATAAATTCTTGCGACATCAACACTTAACCCGCGGGTAACCGCCCCTTTAATCCTTTCAATTACATACCTATCATATCCTATCATAATTACATATATATATAATTTCAATAAATTTTTCTATGAAATACCTAAGCATGACGTCATGCTTTACTTTTGTCAGATCATTCTCTTTTTAAAAAAGTTAAAGTTAAACTGGACGACAATTTTACACTATATCAAGTTATTTTATTGCCCAACTTGGCGAAACAATTTATTTTAAGCATAAGCATCTATCCGATTAAATAGTCACAAGAAAGATGTGTCTATAAAGCTGGCGTAGCCAAGTCATAGGGCCGTAATAAAACTTACACTATATTTTTTTGCTAATTATTTGCTATTTTTTTACCAAAGAATTGATTTTTTTGCTATAGCCATTTCTGAAAAACAATGGTCCTGCTGACTTGATACTTAAGCCAGCGTAGCCAACCCTATATCTCCGGATCTCTTACACTTATCAAAACAGGCTTTACGGCATATTTTTTTGCTAATTATTTGCTATTGTTTGCTAAAGAATTATTTTTATACGCAACATGTCGACTAATCACCAAAATATCGTAAAGCTGATTCGTACGTATTACTTTTAGTTTATTTATGTTTAAGACTGTTCAGAAGAGCCTCTGTAAGCCATTTAGTAAGCGTAATACCCAAATTATTTAATAATTACTTATTTCCGATAAAAATATAGGTTATGTAAACTTCTTTGTTCATACCGGTAAAACCAGAAGATATATAAAATTCCGCTTTCATTTACATTTTTATGGTAATTCTTACGTGGAAGAGCCATGCTTGGGCACGTATGGGCCGGCTCGACTCCGCTCGATACCACGGCCTCAGAGAAAACCGGCAGTGAAACAATGTTTGCATTGCTTTTCGCCGCATGAGGCAGGTTACCGGAGAGTTCTGGAAGAAATTTTAAAACTCATAGGGCCGTACCCTATGATTTGGCAACGGCAGCTTCATAGACACAAGAAAGATTAGAGAAAGAGACTCATTAAAAATATAAAACCATTAACGTTAGGATATATTTAAAACAACTTAATGGAATATAATGTCAGGTCTACGTCGTAGCACTCCGTAGTAAAGATGCTACAAAACGCTCTAAGTCTACGCCGCCACCAATCAAAGAACCCGTAGCATCCTATAAATATCCCAGATAAAATATCTTGCAACTTTTTCTAAAATCTTTAGGTATATACAAATAAAAATAACAAAGACTTAATGTTATCTGTGCAAGTTTTGACAGAGGGCCACAGCCTACATAACTCAAACATGCGCGTAGGTGTATTTTGGCGGGTTGTCAGGACGCATGCGCCATCCGTGGCCGTCCGCAGTCCTGCCACCATTCTTCAGTTGCACATAGCCCGTCGCGGCATACCCACGTAATGACCCCGTGAGCAATCAAACGACCGTATTGCCAACAAAAAACGAACTAAAAACGCATTTACAACGGAAAAACTAGTGTGAAATGCAGCAACCTGCCCTTGAGAAGGTATTAGTGTTAATTTTAGTGCGAAAGTGTGCTCAAAGAAGCGTAAAATGGTAAACAAATAGGCGCTGTGGCATAGCGATTTTGTGAATGAATTTAAGATGGTGGACGGCTGTGTGAGAGTGTAGGGCGACGTCGCGGTTTTATTTTAAGGTGATTGTGGATAGTGGTGGTGAGTTGTGAGCTGGAAGATGAGTGGTGAGTCGGAGGTGGCGCGGGTGTGGTGTCCCGCGTCACCGCGTGGTTGTGTGCGTGTGTGCGTCCGATCGAAGCGGATGAATGACGATGACGTGGGTGGTCCGCGGCTAATGTCTGTTTGATAACGTTATGCACGAATATCTATCCAATGACAGCAACGATCCACTCCTTGTTAACTATTATTTTTAGATCTGACCAAACGAATGTCTGAAACATTGTATTAACCTCGATACATCGAACCTTTTATACTATTAAATTTAGTTTCACTGGTTACCAACAATCACTGTACATTGTTAAAATATTCAGAGTCTTATATTGTGATGTCAATTGTGGGATGCAACTTTTAACACTTGCTAATCGATTGTAGAATGCATGTTTCGTAGATCTATTTTAGACTCGAAGCGCGTCATTGGAGGTTGTGTTATTGAAGTATACAAGCTGTTCTTCAATCGATATTGCAACCTTGTGCAAAACAACATGTAATGGTTTTGCAATGTCCATATTATAGAATAAGAATTTAGATTTTAGAGTATTATAAATACTAAAAATAGACTTTCCAAAAAAATTTGATGTGGTGATGATTAAATATTTTTATTTAGTATTGTGTAAGGAGGAAGAGGTTTGAAGGTGAAGGTGAGGATACCCACATTCTGCAGGCATTTTTTTGGGTCCAATATAAGAGGAGGCGACCTCTTTGCCGTTAACGGGATACACTTCAACATTTCTTAAAAAAACTTCCCGGAACCCGGGACCACACGATCACTCGCAAGCTTATCCCTTAGTGTTTGTGAGGACGCTGAGAAGGCATATTTCAGGCCAAAGTTTAAATTTAACAAAATATATTTAGACTTTTAACTCAAAGCAGTTTTAATAAATCATTACATATGTTTTCAGAAATAGCTATACACTTTTTTTAACTATACATTTACAACGGCGATAGCGTAATGGCTAAGACGTCGGACTTGCGATCAAGTCGTTGCGGGTTCGAAACCCACACAGTACACCACCGTCGTGATCCCACTTCTAACACAAGCATTTAGCTTAGCTTACGTCAAATACATTCTTTATGCTACACAATTGTACGGCACCGGGATCGAACGTCGGTCAGCGGGTACGTGTCCGAACATTGTGCTGTTACTAACAAAATCCCAAAAAAAAACAATTTATAATTGCCAGACTGGGACACGAACTCGCACCCACGATAACTTGCAGTCATTAATATAAAATTTTGCTACGAGGTTATAACCTTTATTGCTATATCACTAACACTATTTACATATCACTAACTACAATAAAAGTAAATAATAGGTATGAGAATAATAAGGATCAAATACAATAATAATTTCGACACATTATGTTTATAGCACGTGACCACACCTGCTGTTATGCCATAATGTAAACAAATTAAATACGTCATTTCATTCTAGTATGACGTCAATGTTTAATATTTTTTTTAATTAATAACTGGAATTCTCCCTAGGTAGTCTGTTACTTCTATAAATATTCGAAAAACATAACCAATCTAAGTAATACATTTAATGCAAATCAATTCCTTGTTCCTGACAAGGAACAAATATCTTTACAAGCTTAGAAAATGACGTTATGACTTCTTCAGGTAACTTTTTTGAATTTTTCTTTCCTTAACAATATTATTCATACTATTTTATTACTAAGAAAGTAAAAAAAATAAGCCGAATAAACCCAAAAAAGTCTCGAAGTCATAATCTGGAACCAAATAAATATGACACGTGTAGAAAACACGAGCCAAGTATATTTCCTATTGGAAATATACTTGGCACGTGTTTTCTACACTACAACAATACTCGTACACTGAAAAAATGTTTTACTAAAATTCAATTTGTATTTTCGGTTAGATATAAATTGTATTTGCTATTAATATGATTTGTCTATATACAATTATGGCAGCAAATAAAAAGAAATCAATAAAAGGAAAAATAATCTTTCAGTAAAGATTCATTCCGTGTAGCATTGAATGCGATGAATGCAGCAACAAACCTTCTAATATCGGCTGTAGGAAAAATGGATCAACGGTTTGTAAGATGGATTTAATGGCCACTAGAATGAATGTCGAAAAACTGTTAAACTGTGAGCTTTTTCTGCTAAAAAATATTGAAGTATAGACATAAGATTTTTTTATACTTTTTGTAAACTATGGGTGATGAAATAGTTTTCCAATCCTTTGTAAATCATAGGCTTAGTCATGGACTCAGTTTAAAGGACACGTAGAAGGACGTGGACGTTCCATGACTTGTGGTGATAATGATGACGATGATGGAAAAGTTTTCTTTTCCATTTCTAGCTCGCATTTTGCTTGTAGTTTTACATATCTGAACAACAAAACCTTTCATGTGACGTAAGTTTTTTTTAAGCGACTCCCCAAATTTGAAGAATTAATTGTTATAAATGCCATCCATTGGTCATCAGTATTAAGTCTGTCGCCTCATAAGTGCACAGGTATGGACTTATGTAAGAGACATAGTACAAATACGCTACTGTCCCTCCCCTCCACCGCCCACAGGAGAGACGGGTGGTTCTATTCTTAGACGAAATCACACACCCATTGACACAACTGACTCATGTTTATATTTTCATTGTTACAGATATCGAAATTACGCGTACTACATTAACTCCTGTGAATTCATCCTTAATAGCGTGAACTCATCCGAGTGCTCACAACACACAATTAACAAAAATGGATATCATTTAGACACGTGTCGCAATTCCTGGAATTAATAAGTGCGTAATTTGAATTAAAAAACAAATTACTGTTCCGAATTCCCAAATGGATGAGATTACACACAGCACGCGCAACCAGCTATGACCGCACGCCTCAAAAACTTGCAAGCTGTCAACACGATATGATAAAGGTCAGTTAAGTACATTTTTTATTACTTATACACGTAGGTCCTTTCTATTCTGGACATTGTTCGTTACGGAACAAAGACAAAATAAATAAGGCTTCCTATTTGTATAATTAGTATAATTTTACATGCCTTAACAAAATACAATATAAAATAAATCAGAGCGCTAAGGTACGTAAGGTATTTTCGACAACGTTAAGGCAGTGAGTGTAAAAGGGAAGTGGAAATGAACTATATAACAGCTCGTTCATTCGCAAGTAAAGTTTAAAAGGTAAGCTTTATACATATAACAATCTTAAAGTAGGGATACTTTACCTTTAAACCAATTAAAAGAAAACTATTACATTAAACTAATAAAACTAAAATTAGTACAGTACAGTAAACATATCGGCGTAGACAGACATTGTTTTCAAAGAACGTCTTTTGTATTCTTGCATAAAACAGAAAAAAAATTTGAGTATAACCTCAAAAGTAATATAATTAATAAAAAACAGTTTTAATAATCACAAAACCAAGATTTGTATCGACTTTTCAATTTAAAAAATAAACTTTCTTCGTTCTTAAAACTTCTATGAATAGAATTCTACAAAGAAACTTCTTGTGATAAATTTGCAATAAACCGTAATAAGTTTCATTTCAATACACAACTATAATAAAGCTAGTCAATTTGGTTACAAGTAGACTAATTTCAACTTAATGTAACTACCATAAAAGGCGACTTTCTTCAACTACCCTCGCTTCACATTTATTTTGAACGGAGTTTATTACCACGCCCTGATCCTAAACACGATCAGGTCCCATCTTAGATCAAATATACTTTACATACACATTCTCCTACAAAACATTTTATGGCTTCCTTGCATTTCTAAAACATAGTTTTAGTATTTTCGGCTACACCTAAAACGTCACACCGCTGGCGCGGGTGCGAAGCGTCTGATAGTTCAACTGTGCTTACAATTGCATTTAAGCACAGTTTAGTTGTGCCATTTTTCAGCGCTATGATCACAGGGACCCATCATATTTAACTTTGAAGGGTGTGTACATAGGATAAAAACATATTTGGACATGCAGACTTTTCTACAATAAAGATAAATGCATTTATAGTGATGTTGCTTATGTAAGTCATTAAACAACGTAATCATTATATGATGCAAAGCTGAAATGCGGATTATCTGCCCTTATTGACCCATATAGATATGGTTTGTACTACACTCTATACTTACATGTGAGTCACACTTTAAACCGTCACTATATTAATGTTATATTATACTATGTAATTTTCTACATTCTTATTTATTTAAATCAGATACGATGAAACCACATCTTGTAGGAATTTAATGTTCGTATATTTTAGATGATTTTTCTCGTAATTTTGATATTCATATTAGAAATCTAGGAAATAAAATGAAAACGCAAAGGGTTCCTATAAATAATGTCCACAAGGCCCGGCAGTAACTAACCTCTTTGTAACGACTATGGGGTGATGTTCTCCATTCGCCACATGGGTGATTGTTAGTGTGGGTTTTCTCCAGCGACTCCTTTGATGGCTAGTTTCAGAATGTTATAGTTAGTATTGTAACTAACACCTTATTGCGGTCAACTGCAGAAAACCCCGCGGTGTAAAGTACTTAAAGCCAAAAGCGGCGCTACTCCTGAAATATTCGTTGTTTTACAACAAATTTAACACAAATCAAAATATTCCAAGATCCGAGTCGAAAAAAAATCGCCCTGGCGTCAAGTTATGATGCCAAAATACCATCACTAATCATATTATAATTATGGTAGAAATGAGCAAACTTTGAGGGCAGACATCTAGGCGTGGAGCAGTGCCAACTCCCACATAATTCTCGAGACGGAACCGTTCACTGGTTCTCTATGATTAATGACATCCAATGCATAATTAAAACTCATTGTGTTCTATTTCCCGCGGCTTTGCTCGCCTTGACGTACATGTTGTCAATCATTCCAGGTATCCCTCGGGATTACTATTCCTTCTAGATGAAAGTTACCTAGTTCTTTAGTATGCCCCTGACAATGATCGGTTAAGCAGATACGACGTGGACGTAACGAACAAATAAATTCACATTGGCTATTTTACAATTAGAATTTAGAATATCATATTTGTACAAGCTTTAAATTTTACATGAAAAATTAAGATAGTAAAAGAATACCAATACCTTACTTTTTTTTTTTTTTAAAAGACAACTCTCGCATTAGGAATTACACCTGTGTCGCGGGAGACTTTACAAACATACAAAGAACGGACACAAAGAACACCCAGACTCGGGTGGGAATCGAACCCACGACCTATGCCATAGCAGTCAGGGTCACTGACCTCTAGGCCAACAGGCCAGTTGAAGTTGTCAATTACGGAAACGAGTTTTTTTTTTAAGAATTACGAGGTATAACTGTATGACAGCAAAACATGGACATGCAAGTCTACCTCGTAATTTCTGAAGAGCCGTTTCAACGTTCCGCAAATATGTCGACCTAGGGAACAATGTTGTAGAAACAGAAACTAACAATGATAGAAGAACAGCATTACGTTAGACTTGGTTAACAGACCAACCTTTAAAAGGCTATACGTAGAAATAGAGATCATAAATAACCGTTCCTAGCTAACTACTGCATCTACAGACGTCATAAACAGATAGTTGCTAGCTGCGCAACTAGTGCCGCTTAAGTATTAATAATCACATCAAAAAGCCAAATCCTGTTCAACGTACTGAAAATAGTCGCGTAAATTTAGCAATAAAGCCTTATTTTAGCTAACCTTGGTGGATTCCTTCAGTTATTCATCGCATGATACGCGATATCACCGACTAGCCACGTTGACTTAACTATTCGCCTTGTATATATATACTCGTATGTATATATTAGCTATAAATTGATTGCTGTGTTATTTTCTTTCAACTGTGGTATATTCTTTATTAATATAATACTATGAATGATTTCTTTTGCTCTAAACCCCCCATAAGCAAAAGAAAATATCGGTATGATTTTATATCTCGTATATCTTATTGCTTTGGTCATGCTAGATTCTAACAGAATAATGTATTAATGTTATTTCTACGACGACCTAGCCTTTGCTCGGCTTACTGCTTCTCACCCTGCTTTCATGTCTTCTTCGGAATAAAAAGTGCTCTAGTAGAAGACCTTTCCACACATAAGTATACCAGTTTTTGTTTAAATGCTACTGGACTTCAACTGTTACTTTTGATTTTGTTTTCTCCGTCCAGTCTCTGGACAGGACTCTACCCGTCAAATCATGACAGCTAGCAATACTTTTGCCGTTTGGTTACAACTAATAGACCAGGGTAGAAGCCTTTAAAAATAATAATAGTAGTAGTAGTAGTAGTAGTAGTAGTAGAAAAGAAAAAAAAAAATTGTAGGATGAAACCCATTGGAAAAGGAGGAGAATGTTATAAAAATGAAATGAAAAATAATTTACGGGCGATCTGAGGTCGAGAAGGGGAAGGGGGTGAGTTTTTAGAGGAAAAAACGGTTTATCTCGATTTCCGGCAAAACTACAAGTCTTATGGAAAAAAGTCAAATAGCAAAGTTAAAAAAAACCAAGGTTTTGGTTTTTTATTTTTATCTTTTACAAAACATTTTTTTTCACACGAAATTTGGTGAAAACTTACCTTTTCATGTCCCAAACACACTGTAATTTATTTGATTTGAAATATTTATTTTTTCACCTTATTTTGACTTAATATCGAAAAAGCACCCTAATTTTCAATCGAAAATTCACCCGTCAAAATATTAGCTTTTTTCAAAAAGTTAGTGTGTTTTCTGTTTGTTGAAATCTCTACTTTCCGATGGTGTAAAAAATATATAAATATCACCATAGTAAATCTTCTCAGAAAATGCTAAAAACCGAAAAAAAAAAACTGATGGTGAAATGAATAAAAGCTGATGTCAAATTTTTTGTATTTATTGTCGATTCTTTTCTTGCTAGACACCACTAAACGATTCAAAGCTGCTTTTTTTATTTCATACACTTGCTTATCATCTGCCTTATTTCAGATTATACAAATAGATTCATCCATACTGATAATCTGAAAAGACAAAATCGAATTAATAATGCCTGTTTTATCGTGAGTATAACTAAATTTGTGCAAAATAAACGAGATTATTATTTTTTAATCTTGTACTAAAATATCATTCAACTTAAATGTTTTAGGTTGTGTTACGTTAAGCATACTATTTTTGAAAGAAAATATTACTATTTTAATGTTAGAGTTGATTGATACAGATTAAAATAAAGATAGTATTTACCTTACTATGCAGATTCCAAAAGATTTTTTTTTTAAAGTAAATTTGTCACAATTCTCTTAAAGTAACTCAGCCTGCACGTGTATTTTTATAAACGATGTTGTACACTGCTATGTATCTCGAATACTGGCTAACGGTTTTTACAGTTGTTACGATTTTACGAAATAGCAGGTATGTAGTAAGGCCCAGACCCGCCTAGCCCCTTCCCCACTTCTCTATGAAATACCTTTTGATGGGTCAAAAATTTTTCGTAGGTCCCTCAGGTATAAAAGTTATCTTAAAATAGTAATAAATAGGCATCTAAGCATATAATTTAAAGAAGATTCTACAACTTTCTCAAAATATTGTAGATGTCTTATTAAATATTAACTTTATTAACTTATTTGTTTGTTAATTATAGTAGTATATTTCGATTTGCAATTTTTTTGTTTATCAATGTAACATAATTAGTCTTACGTTTTTCGAGTAATTAAAGTGTAAATTTTAATAAATAGCTCTAAATTGTATATAATAATTAAAAATTGAATTTTAATTATTTTTCGATTTTTTGCATTTTCTGAGAAGATTTGCTATGGTAATATATTTATTTTTTTTACACCATCGGAAAGTAGAGATTTCAATGAATAGAAAGCACACTAACTTTTTGAAAAAAACTGATATTTTGACGGGTGAATTTTCGATTGAAAATTAGGTTGCTTTTTCGATATTAAGTCAAAATAAGGTGAATTAATAAATATTTCAAATCCAATAAATTACAATGTATTTGGGACTTGAAAAGGTAAGTTTTCACCAAACTTCGTGAGAAAATAAAATGTTTTGTAAAAGATAAAAATAAAAAACCAAAACTTTGGTGTTTTGAATTTTTTACATAAATTTTTTGGTTATGTGAAAAAAGGTGTAAATATAAAAGTTGTAGATCTTTTTATTACCTACAACTTTGCTATTTGCCTTTTTTCCATATCACTTGTAATTTTGCCAGAAATCGAGATAAACCGTTTTTTCCTCTAAAAACTCACCCCCTTCCCCTTCTCGACCTCAGATCGCCCGTAAATTATTTTTCCTTTAATTTTTATAATATTCTCCTCCTTTTCCAATGGGTTTCATCCTACTATTATTTTTTTTTGGTTTCAAAAATTATCGACACTGGTCTATAAGATGTACACTATAATTTTGTTATGTGGATCTAAAATAAACACCATTTTTATATTAAACATTCTCATTGTTTGTTTAGTTCTTGAAAATCATTATTATCATCATTATCTACATGCTTACCATCCCACTATAGCCCCTACCTATTACTCCGTCAGCTAACAACATTTATTTTCTATTTAACTTAGTTGATAAGTAAGATCATGGTCCACACTTGATAGTGATTTACCAGTGTCAAAAACTTGTGTGTGTGTCTCTCTAATTTTTTTTTTTTTTTTACAAAAGAATAAATTATATAATATAAATTATAATTAAACGCAAACCCTCTTACACTCATGATCCTAAATTCATAGTCTTGAAATTCCTTTCTTAGAGTTCAATATTTTGGATCTGAAATTTTAAAATATCACAAATAAATTAATCATTGTGGTAGAAATTCATATCAAAATCCTCCCGACTGATGAAGAAGCAGCATCAACACAACTTCGATAGAATTGAAAGTTTGAAATCAGTGAATAATGAGGTAGAGTGTAGCGCCTAAGTAGGGGCTCGTATCTCTTTAGTAATTGGGACAACCATCGTTGGGCGGGCAGCCAACACGCCTGCTAGACCAAATGCGCCAACCTAAATATCGCACACAAGTGCATCCACTAACGACAAACTTCACCGTCGAAAGCTGCGTGTTATTAATAAGTACTAGCCGGTCGCCGGAGTTTCACCTGCGTTCATGGTCTTTTAAGTGTTGTAGCGCAATGTTCGGGCTATTAAATGGTTTACGAACTTTTCAAAAGCGAAAACAAACTCTTCCCGTGTATTATACTAGCAGCGCCCCGCGGTTTCACCCGCCTAAGTCCCTATTCCGTGAGAATATCGAAATAAAAGTAGCATATACGTTAATCCAGGTCTCCAGCTATCTACATACCAAGTTTCATCGCAATCGGTTTAGTGGTTTTTGCGTGAAAGAGTAACAAACACCCATCCATCCAAACTTTCACATTTATAATATTAGCGGGATTAATATGATGTTTTTTTCCATATATCGGGTGTAGCACTTTTTCTGGATAAAAGATACCCTATGTCCTTCTCTGCACAGCGTGACAGCGTAACAGACAGACAGAGTTACTTTCGCATTTATAATATTAGTATAGATTATGTATAGATTGGGCAAAACTGTTTAAAAACTAGTCTACTTCAAATACTAGACCATCAAAGATGTAGATGTGATTCGATTAATGAAGATTGAAGACTAAATATAGTAAATTATGTTTTCTTCAAAGATCAAACCAATAACCAATACTCGTACTATGGGATTTAATATTTTTCTCTTGATTCATTTTCTTGGAAATTTTACGTACACATAGAAATACCTAGGAAAATGCGAAAAAATCATATTCATGCATACAACCATTTACACATGCACGAAACCGCGACAAGTGACGTTGTCCATTTGTAATTCATTAGTTGAAAATTTTTAATACAACAGTCGCAGTAAACACAAATAAAGCCAATAATTTGCAGTCGAACATATTATTATGTAAAGACCAATACAGGCCCCAAAATGGTGTCGTTATAGTTGACTAACTTATACCTGCGGCATCGTTCGCCTGAACGTTAGTTTTCTATCCTAGCAGTTTTTTTTCTGGATTTATACAAAATTACATGTAATTTACGTACGTGTAAATACGTAACAAATATACAAACAAACAAGCTTATTTTGACTGCCTCGCATTCATGACATAGTCCAGTTACCTAAGCCAGAAAAGAGGGTCAACCTCGGAATGAAAGATAATAAGCCGGCAACTCGTGTAAACCTTTATTTTCGCTAAGTTGTCATAAGATATTCAAGGTCAAAGGTCACAAACATCTTTTTTTGAAATATCTCGCTTTCTATGGCGCTTACGATGTTGACATTTATTACAAGAATTGTGGAGCACAAAAGTTTTTTAAATATTTTTCCGTGCGATTTTAGGTAGATTTTTCGAAGAAAAGTCTACAGTCTACATGTCTACAGTCTAAAAACATCCAATAAAACAATTAAAAAAAAAACAAACAACAGGAATTCTGTTTGTTTGTTTTAAGTTATAGCGTAATGTATTATGTCTTTATTAATGTAGTCTTGTACGTTGAGAACTCGTTGCTAAAATGTTTATCTTGCAATGCCCGAAATGGATTAACTGTTGATACTCAATATTAATGTAACACCTACACGTTGCTAGTATTCTTTATTATAAAATATATATATATATATGTGCCTACACAGTTTGCCATAAAAGTCTTTGTCTTTTTCAAGAAATTCATTCTTAAAAACATTTCCCTTCAAAAATATCCAATAAACAGGATGTTACAGAAAGGTGTGGTCAAATTTTAGGAGCGACAAATAATTGATTTATCTTGAAAAAAAAATGGGTTTTGAAAAAATTAAATTTAATTTTTTTATTGGAAATATGCTTTTCTTCGTGTAGGTACACATTTCTAAACAACACATAATGAATTTTAATGTTATTTCAATGATTTTCTTTTTAACTTTTTTATGCAGACATTTTCAAACAAATCTGGACATTCCATCAACATTATTGGTTGGTATTCATGTCAGCCCTCCCACTTATGAAATATTAGCTTTATCGGTCAATATTCAAGTTATTTTTTTAACCGACTTCAAGAAGGAGGAGGTTCTCAATTCGATTGGTATTTTTTTTTTTAGTTTTAAAACAAGATTTCTGTATAATATTATTTATGTATTTACGGGAATTAACGCGATCACGAAAAGGTATTACATACCTCTGAATTGCCTGACGTATAAATAAATATATATATATCTAATATTATATCATGGAACGCGAAAGTTTAAAAGTAAGATTTAGTTATTAAAAATCACGAATTTTCATCAAATTGTTAGCACTTTACGTTATTCATGAGGTCGACTATACCACCCTAAAATATGATGACCACACGTTTCTGTAACAGCCTGTACATTTGGACGTAATAACGTATATTAACATATTAAATAACGATAGCCGTTGTTTTAATTTTGTCATACATTATTTCATAAGGTAAAAATGTACCACATTATAATGGCATACGTGCAAGTACAAAATTTTGTCCTATTCTGGTTTTGATATGTTTCAAATTATCTAACCCATAGCAGGATTCAATCTCAATACAAATTTACAGCAAATTTTCCATAAAAACCTACATAAAAACATTAGAACAGCAACTAACCAAATCAAATCAATCTTTATTTGCCAACCAAGTGTACATAAATGGTCTTATAATAAGAATTTGTCTCAACTTGGTTGCCTTTTCCCGGCACTGCAAATTTGAGAGAAAATATATAAAAAATAAATTATGAAATACAAGTATTATAGAATAATTAGATTATTCAATCAATAATATACTATAATAATTGAAATATATTACATAAATCGTGCAAAATACAAAGGCATTAATTGACATTGTACATCGACACATAAGTTTTTTATTAATATTATGTGTATGTATGTATCAAAATATGTACCTTTTCCTTTTTTATGTATTTTTAACTTAATGTTTTTGTGTAAAAGATATGTAATTCGTTATTTGTGTTTTGCTTCAATGTATTCTTTAACTGAATAAAAACATTTTATAATAAACAATATTAGACTGTGATATAGAAGAAGACATCTTAAAATGTGGCAAACTAGTACCAATCAATTTATTAATAAAAGGTATTATTAATATTTATGTCAACATAACGAGAACATAGTTAAAAAGCTTCGAACAGAGCTTGCTACAATTAAATACAACGTATAAAAGCGGTAAATTATTTCGATTTCGCGGTGAAGTTCGCGGTCCAGTTGCCAAATGCGCCCCAGTTTGGGCTGCAGTTGGAACTCTGACAATCGCCTCTCATAGCACGCCAGCACCAAATGACCGATGAAATTGAATTGCATGGAGATACGTTTATTTGCTGAGGATTTTATCAATAAAAAGAGCATGTTCATCTTGATATGAGGATGAAGAGCTCAAAGCGGATAGCCTGTTTAAAGCATTGTTTTATTCGACTGTATAAATACACATAATAAGTTTTTAGTTACATGGTTAATATCAACTGTTAAATAGTCATTGATTCGGGTAACCAGGAGTGGCAACTGCCCTAATATACTCGTATAGGATAATCTTCTGCGGGCTCGATGTGATACCTCGACACCTATTTCGCCTCCATATGTGTCATCGTTAGGAACAGTATAAAACATAAAAAATATCTCGGTTCATTCTCTTTCGTTTTGACTGTACACTGCTATAATTGAGATCCTATTGAGGCCATAGACCAAGCGTGTACTGACGTTAAGTTTCGTACGAATAACCATACATATCAGACTTTAGTTTCTGGGTTACTGACCCTCAGTCATCGCCTTTGGAGTCGATAACTGAATCAGCTACTATATAGTATCAGATACTACATAGGTAAATAAATTTACGCGTGTTGTCTTCCACTCTTGATAGGGACAACAGAAAATGCAAGCAAATAGAAAGTTCTGTTTTTTATATGACGTCGTTGGACAACAAGCTGAGGGGCTCGTGGCTAAGTGGTAACCGAGTAGGTTAGCATAATATTACAAAGTTAAGTAATACTAGCCAGGTCAGTCTAAGACGGGTGACCATTCTTAACACATTGAGACCCCTCCGTGCCTCGGAGAGCACGTTAGAGCGTCAGTCCCGAGTGCCATACAAACATCTGTGGCATTCGTTACGGGTAGTTGGAGCCCTAAAAAGTCTGACAACCTGGTCTAACTACAGAACTTTAATATCGCCTAGTACTCGGGTTGTGGAGGTCTGATGGCAGTCGTTTCACGTATCGTAGTTAGACTGAAAGCCGACCCCAACTTAGTTGGGAAAAGGCGCGGAGGACGATGTCATTGGACAACAAGCATACGGCCCGCCTGTTATTAAGGACGCTAAGGACGCCTAAGGACGCTTGCAATTCAAAGGACCTTGCATGCGCATTGCCAGAAACGAAGTCAGAGAGGGGTGTATAGGTTTTTAAAGGATAGGGCTTCCGATCCTTCAGATGCACATGCAAAATGATTGGCACTTGGCTCATCCCAGTGCCTTATACAGTACGAATTAGCTGACAAATGTTTATTTTGTCGGTTTCAATCATGTATAATCATGAAATATTTATAACATACCGTTGAATTGCCTGCAATTGGACCAGGTTGCACCGGCCGTGGTCACAGCCTGTATACGCATATACATAATTATATCATGGAACGCGAAAGTTTAAAAGTTGGTACAGTTTGAATCAGTTGTCGTGCGGTATCAATATTGTCTATGGTATATATTATATATCTTCATGTATATCGTCATGGTGATGATTGCATTCACGTCTGAATTCTCCGAACAACGAATACACAGAGCTGCGACATGGGGCTTCCCGATCAAATGCCAATTGAAGTCTCTGGCAACTCTCATGCTGACTTAAGCCACAATGAAAATCGTAAAAATCATTGAGCGAAAATTTTCACGAGTTAAATTCATTGTAATAGCAACACACAATTTTTTTAAAGGACGCAACAATGAGAAAATAAATGATAGTCTCGCAAATTAAAAAGTAAAATGTTACCAGAAAGTTCCATTTTCGAATTCGGTATTTGCTTTTTTATTTATTTTTGAAGTAAAACTTCTTTACCCACGCTTGACTTGGGGAGTAGGCTGGTAAATGCGTGACGAGAGCGTTACGAAAAGTGTGATCGGGTGAGGCGAACGGCAGTTGAGAGGAAGATATAAGCTAGTGAAGATAGAAAGAGAGAGAGTACGTTTCGTATATTACTGTAGGGGCAATAGAGAGAGGTGCCAGCACACATATTTTTTCTCTCTTTTCCTCATAGCCAGTTACGTTTCATATGAAGTTTTACTTCAGTCGTGTGGTCTAAAGCACACTCGTTTTTTTTGTAAATGGATAGTTCCAGAAACTTTCAGTATGCCCCACGTAGTAGATCTCTTGAAAAATTGCAGAAAAGTAGAATTCTGTTTACCTGCACATCCTTCAGCACCGAGACAGAAGCTTTTAAAATTTTCTCTTTGAAGATTTCAAAATTTTAAGAGTGTAATGTCAAATGCGGCAGAGGCTTACAGAGCACTGTTTATCTGCTTTTATCTTGACGTTTCACTTTGACGATAACGTTTACGTTGCTTTCGTGTACTTAATGCTCCAAGTCTGGACATTTCCGTGGTAGGGAACTGTATTGCAAGGTACGCTTTCAACTTAAAGCTGAAAGTTTTCGAAGTGAAATCTTCTTTAGGCACGTTGGGCACTTTTGGCATGGGAAAATTGTACTAAACCCTAACCGAAAGTGCACAACGTGCCTAAAGAAGTTTGGACTTCAAAAAGCTAAATCTAAATAGGTTCATTCGTTTAGAAGATATGATGCCACAGACAGATACACACGTAAAACTTATAACACCTTCGTTTTTGTGTCGGGGGTTAATTAAGAACTTTCTTCATTTTACACCTTAAAGAAATTGTGCTTCAGGAAAATACTATATACATGTACATGTGAAAATTCTTATTGTGTTAATTGTGTCAGCTTATTTCGCTGGAAAATTGAGAGCAAAGTAATAACGAATTAACTTTAATTTTACTTCTATTGAGTCGTAATAAATCAAGCTAAAAATAGCAACAGCTTAGAGTAAATTTGGTCGCGTGTCATTAGCCATAAATAC
This sequence comes from Callimorpha dominula, assembly GCA_949752705.1. Lineage (NCBI taxonomy): Eukaryota > Metazoa > Arthropoda > Insecta > Lepidoptera > Erebidae > Callimorpha > Callimorpha dominula. Next base: position 5,279,808 of record OX457010.1, on the reverse strand, counting down.
TAATATTCTGAGTTCTCCATTTTGAATGAGGCTATAATTAATAATTGTGGTGCATTCTCAATCTGGATATTTTTGTGTGAAACTATTATTGGAGTATTCATAACTTCGGAATAAAAGTAGGTAAATATTCATGGTCCAAGGAGCCATGTGTAAAGAAAGTGACTAAGAAAGAGAACGTTTCGTCTCGCTCTGATAGTGACTCGTTGTTAGGTTTTTACGACAATATATAGGGACACTGGAGGTCCTAAGACTCCGATTTCAACAAAGACCCCCATACTGACTACTATTTTACCCGACTGCGTCAAAGCCATAAAAGGAGGGTTATGTGTTTGATCTGTATGTATGTATCCAGTTCCCTCGTTACTATTAAACTTCTAAATAGATGCGTATGAATGATATGTTGTTAGATTTGTCTTTATTGCGCGAGTTTCACTGGGTTTATTAAAGTTATACAAAATCAAAATGGCAGATTTTTGACGTTTTTATTTTTAAATATAGTTTGGTCTCACCCACATCTTGCCCAATATACTTTGATCCAACCCACATCTTCTCAAATATAGTTTGGTCCTACCTACATCTTGCCAAATATAGTTCGCTCCACCCACATCTTGCCAAACATAGTTTGGTCCCACCCACATCTTGCCAAATATAGTTTGTCCCACCCACATCTTGCCAAACATAGTTTGGCCCCACCCACATCTTGCCAAATATAGTTTGGTCCCACCCACATCTTGCCAAATATAGTTTGGTCCCGCCAAAAATTATAAATACGAATGTGAGTTTGTAGCGATGTCACACCTTAACTGCTGAATCAATCATCATAAAATTCCACACACATTGTCTAGGGTACGGAAATTTACTTTGAACACATTTCATACGCAAAAAGTACTGTTCTCGAGAGATATAATAATTAATTATAACTTATTATATGTACATGTGTATGTATTATATTAGCAAGTAGATTATAAAGTACTGTGGGTACTATAATATTATTTTATCTAATTTAAAATAAACAATTCTTAACCTCTGTGCATCTACCTTGTTTCGTCTCTACATCGCCCAAAGGTCGACTTGGAGAAAATGCCTACGGCATTAAGTCCACCTTTGACACATTTTGTGCATAAAGAATAATTAAAAAAAAATAATAATATATTTAATGAGAACGAAACTGCGGGCAACAGCTTGTATAGAAAAAACATACATAATAATATATCCCTTACATAGAAAAAACTACTGCACTGAAGCAGTTTCTTTCTATATCCCTAACCGCAAAGCTATCAGCACTCCTTAATGAATAAAGTTATAACAGGGTTGATATGAGTAGGGGATAGAAGTCGCATTCGCGTGAGGGCTAATCTTGTCAGGCATTAAATGGATTCACTGTCTTGTAACGACACCCGCGACCGTCCGTGGGGAATTTGTTGCACGTGTCAGCAAGTAAATGGTTTAAAATACATTATTAAGTGAAAAATCAACCGTTGGGTGGCGGTCCGCCAGGCATAATCACCTCACCTGGTCGGAGGATCCTCCCTTTGTGTTGGAGGGACTTGATACCCGTTCCTCCACAATACCATATCATACCACACCATACCATATAATATACCTCAGAGTCGGAGAAGCGCACTACATAAACGCTACTGCAAAGTTAATATAATATATACCTACCAACGATAAGTTTGCCGCATGCACTATAATACTATACATTTTATATTTAAATTAGGCCAAATATTGTAAGGTATGGCTTGCATAAACTTAACTTGTCAGATTTCTGGGAAGTTTCCAAGTAGCCGAAGTCAAGTGTTTTACGTGTACTGCAAAACAACTACAATAGCTTTGGCAAAATTTCTGGATAATATACAAATACAGGTCACCTCACTGCTTATATCACTTTAGAGTAATTTAAGACCCTATTTATATTAAATAAGGAAAACAGTACAAGGTTATTAAGGTTTTCTGTAGAGACAGTAAGACAGTCTTCGCCAATAGTTCCTTAGATCTGCAATCTTGTTTATTGGGGACCTTAAAATGCTTTGTTGAACATTTAAACACATCGAAATCTTTGTAAAACAAAACTCTTGAGACGCATAATGTGGTGTTGCCTTGTAAAATGTGGATGTTCCGATTTTGAATGCACCGGCGGGGAGCATCCAATGAGGTCGTCGCATTGCGCGTTCGGGCACCCCATTGGTCGGTAGGACAAGCTCAGGTCATTGAACTTTGAATCTGCAAAACGCTGCAGAAGTTGCCAAGAAAAATCATTTTATTGTTTAGTTTTGCATAGCGGCCGTGTTGCCTGTCGAAATGGAATAAAAGCTTTAGCACATAGAGTAAATGTTTCGATAAACTCATTTATTTATCTATTGTTTTTGAATTATTTAGTTTAGAAGGATGTCGGACACGGTAGACATAATACCGCTTGACAGGGAAGGAACCACCACCCTGTCCAAGACTTTTGCTGGTGAATAGGGTTGTCAGATGTTAATGGACACAAGTGACACCGCTGGTTTAGGATTGTCAGATTTTAAAGGACACAAGGGCACCACTGGTGTAGGGTTAACAGATATTAAAGTATTCATAGGCATCTTACAAAGCCGTGTGCTTGTTTGTAAACTTAGCGGTAAAACGAAAACTTTCATATATTTTTAAATAGTCTTTAAAATAAATATGAGACTTCGGAAAAATTAATTAGGTACCTCTCGCGTGAGTAAAATATATTTAGAGTTACAGCTTTTGAGTTACTAAATAGCATGGGTGGCGCAATGTTTTCAGAAATGACCTGGGTCACCTGACAGCCAGGCCTAGCTTAATTCGATGTAATATTACAAATATAGGCAGCCACTCAGCAGCTCTCTCACAGGCACAGGCATTCGTCGAGTGTGCGTAGCGCAACGCGCACACAGTAAGTCAATTAATGATAACTAGCTTTTGATGCCAAACACAGTGACTGTTCACTGCACGGATGGCGCAATGGTTTAAGTGGTCACCTCGCCACTACGCCGCGCCGAGTGTTGTGGGTTCAAATCCCACACGGGACAAAAATTTGTATGGTCCACAAATGTTTGTCCCGAGTCTTTGTGTGCGTTGTTTGAATGTTTGTGAAGCCCCCTGCAACACAGGAATATTCCTAATGCGGGAGTTGTCTTTAAAAATTGTCAGTCGCTGGACGGCACGTCAGAAGTGAAAACACACATACATGTACATATCTGAGCGTGACGGTCACCTGAGTTCAAAGCTTTTTCCGAATACCAAAAGTGCCTGACGTGCCTAAAGAAGTTTTCACTAAAAAAAAAAGCGTTCTGGTGCGTTTTCAGCCACTTATAAAACATACATACATCCCGAAGGGAACTTTGGGAACTCACTAAACTAAGAAAGAGAAAATTGGGGGTATATTGAAAGGTAGGTAAGATGGGAAGATATTGGAAGAAAAGGGATATTGCTTATGGCTTGGGTAGTGCAAGCAACAGCTCGAGCAGGCCAGGGTCGCACACCTCGCACTAGAACTGGCTGTAGCCTGAAAGTCTAAACCCCCTAAAACTAGTATTTTGTTGTATTTCTCCTGGAGAATACATTCGAAAAGTTTCGTGGTGTTGCCATTATGAGAATAACTCCAGTGTTGGAGGTATAATAATGTTCATTTAATATATATGGTTAACTCAAGAGTCACAAGTGCGTTGTCGCCCTTTAAGGTGGGAGCAGGGGAAGAGGGGGTGAGAGTGGGAAGCGGGAAGACGGGAGAGGAGGATTAGAGGGGGGAGGATAAATGCCATAATTATTATTACTTTCATTACTTACCATATTTGTTAGTGTCTGCATTTTTAACCTTCCTTATGAATCACTCTGTCTATTAGTGAAAACGTAGTAGTAGTAGAAAAAGTAATTTTTCAGTTTATCGCGAACAGACAGACCGACGGACGCGGCGGGGAACTTTGTTTTATTATATGTAGTGATATAAAATTAGCCGTTTTCCACAGTTTCACACGCGTTGATGTTGTGGCGACTTCCACATACAGCAAAAAGAAAGATCTACTACCTACTAATCCTGCATCGCGCTATGAGAGTTCTCGCGCCGATTAGTATATATACAACTTCCCAACATCAACCGTTGGGCCGCGGCCCGCCAGGCATGATCACCTCGCCTGGTCGGAGGATCCTCCTTTTGTGTTGGAGGGACATAACACCCGTCCCTCCACAGTGGTGACCCCGACGTGATTGGAAGCAGCCTTCATGGAGCAGATCAGCAGCATCATCATCGCCACTATCGTATACACTCCTACAGCAATGAGCGGTAATCAAGTCTCAGCCAGCCAGCATTCTCGGCCTCAACAGGGATACCACACGCCTGCTTATACCTATTATTGCCTGCTCCAGCCTGGTTATACCCCTATGGCCTCATCAGCGTCTAGGCACAGCACACTGCACCTACGGTCCACGTAAGAACAGCATCTCTCTCCCGTCTACGCAGCAGCCAGCCACTACGCAGCAACCGCCCCGACTCACTGGGGTCTTCACCGCGACACCGCACGTAGCACCGCAGCACCGCACGCGGCCCCGACTCACTGGGACCAGCGGACTTCAGACCCGACTCACTGGGACTAGCGGCATTCAGGTTCGACTCACTGGAACTAGCGGAATACAGTTCCGACTCACTAGAACTTGCGGCACTCGACTCACCGGAACTACTCACTACTGGCCCTGGCACGCTCTTTAATAGAGCATAGACAGCTGACTCATCAAGATATCGACCTCCAGTCTTGGAGGGGAGTGATGTGGCGACTTCCACATACAGCAAAAAGAAATATCTACTACCTACTAATCCTGCATCGCGCTATGAGAGTTCTCGCGCCGATTAGTATATATACAACTTCCCAACATCAACCGTTGGGCCGCGGCCCGCCAGGCATGATCACCTCGCCTGGTCGGAGGATCCTCCCTTTGTGTTGGGGGGACATAACACCCGCCCTCCACAATGTTAACAGCTGCTTCTAATGATCGAATTGTGATGTTGAATATTCTTAAACTTTACTGAAGAATCGGCCCATCAAATATAAAAAATCCGGTCCCACAGCAGGCCCGCAGAGGTAGATTTCGTGTTTTTTAAATTTTTATCTCCAAAAATATAAGTCGCATTAAAAAATTTAAGTCTACATTGTAGAGAAAAAAAAATTAGATTTCAGTTTACAGTTTCGGAGATACGAATTTTTTTTAACAAATTTTGGTTTTCCCCCCCTCCCCAAGTTTACGATGGCATCATTTAGGGTTCATATTTAAAAATGTTCGTATTTACTATGGGCATGCTATTAATGTTAAACGGTCCAAAAATGTTCCATAGGAAAAAAGTTATGCTGAAAAAAACAGATTTTTGAAAAATATAATAATGGGGAATATTCGCCATTCACAAACTTAACCTTCATTTTTGCCCTGTTAATTTGTCGTCCAAGTTTGAAAGCAATCGGTGCATAATGGCAACCTCTATCGTGCCGGTAAAATTGAGGTACATACATACATACATACATACATATATATATAAATATACTTTTTAACTGGCGGTTGTTTTGGGTTTTTGGCATCATAACTAGACCTCCTGTGAAGAGTTTTTTTAAAACTCGATAACTGGTACAAAACCAATAGGTAGACTTTTCTTCGAAAAATCTACCTAAAAGAATCTTTTAAAGCCTCATAGAAAGTAAAAAAAATTACCATGTTTAACCGAAAAACAAAGTCTTATTATTAGTATAGTATTGGAATATATACAGAATTTCCTTATTATTCGAATGTGGTGGCAATACTCGATAGTATTGCCACCACATTCGAATAATAAGGAAATTCTGATTCAGATACATCTACTGATTTTGTACACATTTTATTTTTGGTGCGGTGTTTGTAGCACAGGACGGGCGGTGTAAGTGGGTCGCGCGGCCGATGAACCGCCCCCGACCGATGCACTAACAATATTTTAAATTACTATTTTAAAACCACCCCTATCTCTTTCACAACTATCTCTTTCTACAGGCTCTCCGAGACTTTCTACTGTATAATTAAGAATATATAAAACTAATTTATAAAAAGAAATAGTATTAAATAGTATTAAAAAGTATTTTTGGTTCGATTCTTCATTTTTCTCGTTATGCGCTTATTTGGTATTTAATACACTCTATAAACTGACATCAATACAAATAAATAAAATTGAAGTGTCTGTTTGTAATGTCAAAATAATAGTTTTTTTTCAAGCTCATACAGTTATTTGCACGATACCTATGCCTAAAAATCAGTTTTTAACATGTTTATCTGTCTGTCTGTCTGTTTGTTCCTGCTAATCTCCAGAACGGTTGTACCGATTTCCACAGGACTTTCACTGGCAGATAGCTGGTGTTATAAGGAGTAACTTCGGTTACTTTTATTTTCGAAAAAGAATTAGGGTTTCCTCTGCGTTGAGACACCATCTGCGTAGATTGCCGTCTGTTGTATTCATGGTGAATTCAGAGCCAAATGTCCTGTAATTAAACAACATAATTTACAGGTCAAGGCATGAAGTGATATAATCTAGAACCTTCCTCAGTAACCGTCCTCGGGCTAGTGAATAAACATACATGAAAAATCAAAGTATAGCTCGTTCAAACAAACTTCACGCTTTTATACCTATGCGGTAGGGCAGAGCAGATTTCCACTCGAATAAGAGAAAACGCATCTTAAGATGATTCTTAAGATGTGTTTTCTCCGTGTTTTTCTCTGTGTGAGGTGATCCTCTATCTTACGAAAGACCTCAATGAACGAGCACTATCCTAACTCTCTCGCTAATGTTACTAATATTATAAAAGCGAAAGATTGTGAGGATTGATTGATGTTTGGTACTCTTTCACGCAAAACGGCAAAACGGATCTGGATGAAATTTGGCACAGAGATACATTTTAGTCTGGAATACCACATAGGCCGGAAAAATAGACAGTTCCCGTGGCATAGATTTTACCAAAACCAAATTTTATAAATGAGGGACTCTGTTTGTTTATTAGTTTGTTACGCTTTCACGCCTTAACTACTCAGTTGATCATCATGAAATTTTTAATACACGTTGTCAGAGATACGGAAGAGGACATAGGGACCTTTCATCCGGAAAAAAAATACTTTTCCCGAGGAATACAAAAATTTCACGCGAGCGAAGTTGCGAACAAAAGCTAGTATTTTTATATTTCGACTTGTGTAAACAGTAACTAGAGCTTATTTCTAACTTTAGTATCAAATTTAAAAATTTTATATATTGGAAATAAAACTCGGATTTTCATTACAAGAATTGAAAAAAAAAGAAGTTATAACAGATTATATTATTAACTAGCTGTGCCCGCGACTTCGTCCGCGTAGAATAGTGTCTTTGGGTAGAATTTTTAATTATTTAGGCTAATTGACAATACTTCCATACAACTTTCATTCCCACCTATGAACCCCTTACACCCCTTTTTTGCATTAAAAAGTAGCCTATGTCCTTTCTCAGGCTCTAGACTATCTGTGTATCAAATTTCATTTATATCGGTTCAGTAGTTATGGCGTGATTAGGTGACAGACAGACAGACAGACAGACGGACAGGCAGACAGAGTTACTTTCGCATTTATAATATAAGTAAAGATTATGTTATGTGTTATGAATTCTATTTGGCACTTTCAGAGCCCTACATTAATCGAATCATCCTAAAACGATTTGACATTGTTCCTTTCTGAACGTAACACCAATAACAAAAATTTGTTGGCGAATATCTCAGATGAAACATTAAGAGTATAGGTACTCGAAAAAGTATAAGAAATCCATTTACAAAAATTATAAAACCCGAAAATTGTTAACAAATCGAATCAGATGGCGTGCGTGCAATAAAATACTATGAACGAAGAGAAAAGCGAATAAGTCAATCAGATTCGACATCTAATACCCACTCGCGATGCAAATCAAATATGACGAATGAGACTTAGATCCGATCAATGTCACTCATTATAAGTAGCATAGAAACTGTGGATAAACGCTGGCATTGTTTAGTACAGACGATCGATTACCTCAACCGCATAAACCATTTGATACTGTAAAATGTTCATTTAGCATTCTTACTAGGGTAACCATAGACTCTTTTGGACTTCAATGCAAATATTATGTAGTTACTAGATGAAAACCCGGCCACGCTCGGGTGAAATGTGACTCATGACTTCATGAGTAGCCAATATGGCGATTGCCATTTGCACTATTAGAATTTAACAAAATACTCGAGAATCCGAATTTTGCGGATATATGTTGTCGACTCGAAATCATTATTTTTTTATGTTTTATTAGTAGTACCCCTTGAAAGAATTACTAATATAGATATTTCAGTGTATTTTCAATACAAAAGTATCTATATATCGAGATATACGGTATTCAACAAAATAGATTTATTAAGACAAAATCCTAAAATAAGTACCGGTAAATTAAAGAAAACATTGAAGGATGTATTGTTGGATGTTAAACTACTCGGTTGTGGCTAATATAATATAAAAATAATATTTATACCATAAGAAGTCATCTTAAATATGTATATAGTAATAATGTTTATAGTCATCTACCTTAAGTTGTTATATTTTATTTGTTAAATTTCTTTGTGTGAACATGTACAGTCTAGCATAGGTTATTTTTAATAAATTAACGAGCGCGTCTCGCCGTTAAACAATTGCGTTTGGCGAGTATAAAGGTAAATCTTAGATCTAAGTTACTATTGTGAGCTAAATAAAAAAAAATATATAGATTTCCATAATATTGGTCTTGATAGATCTGTCTTCAAATATTTTGAAGGGCTTAAACAGTAATACAATAAAAATAAATAAATAATAATACTGCGATTGAGTCCCGATTTATACACAACTATATTTTTTTTATTATATGACTTTTTATGACTGTTGCACACTGTATGTGGCCAAATAGGTGCTTAACTAGTAATTAAATAACTTTAAAGGCTATTCCGTTAAGTGTAGATGGAAACCAACGCGACAGTTTAGTCTAGGATCGGTGTGTCGATCTCTTTAATACCATTCTTTCGAATACACAACAGTACTTAAGTTTTGAATGGAAATTATTGATTTAGTACCCTATTTCCAGTTTTCAATTTCATCCCTAAAATTACAATATAATATTCTTTATTGTACACCATAAAAGTAGTGTTATATATATTCACAGCTTTTGTTATAACACACAGAGAGAAAGATTATTATTTAAAAAAATTCTAATCTATTCGATATCTCGATTCTTTTAATAGTAATATTTGTAAAAAAGGCCACTGAGAACAAAATATAATTGTGTAATTTCAAAAATGAGAGTCAGAGCTACTTAAAAAGAGCACTAAACGTATTATATGTGTAATTTTAAAATTGAGACTCATGCTTGCAATAAATGATAAAATGCCTCATAATATATTAGTATAGATATCCTACCTCTGGTGTCGGTGCATTCAGGCAAGTGGCCGGGCAAGGGGTGAAGGTTCCTGAGCGACCTGATTTCGCCCCAGATGCGTCGCTAGGCAACGGCAACGCGGCCCCGCTCGATCACTATAAACTTATTATGAAACGAACTATGTCAAATTAGTCCTGTGTAAACGAGTTTACATGTACCTAACTAAGAATAGCAATATTCTTCGATATATGTATTACACTAGCCATCTTTACCTAACCTATACGTAGCGTGTATCAATACATTTATACATATAAATATTCTTATCTACAAAAATACGCTTTTAATTTCCCAAAAAACATACTTCTAAGTACATATAAAAAATAATTACCTTTATACACAATCAAATTCAACTATTCTATATTTCTATTCAAATCAGCATTTATAAGTGCGTAACTACACAATCACAGAACTACTATATTCTCTTGCAACCTCTTGATTAGAACTTTATAGAACTGGCAACCCTGCATTACTTTTGGGTCCAGCCCAAGCACCTATCAGCTTTTAAAACCATAAATCGTTACAGTTGGCAGACGTGACGGCGTGCCTTCCGTGTTCCCCAAATTGAACTTCCAAGCTTTTTTGCTGAAACAAAGACCCGTATACAACCTCTAAGAGAATGTTCCAATGGCAATTTCGTGTTTTCGATATTGTATTTAAATTGCTATCGAGTGCAGACATTTAAGGATTTATTTTTAGACTGTTGTATATTGTCGTTATACATTTTCTTGGAATGTACCGTCCTTGAGTTCATCGTTCATGGAAATTGCATTGCGCTATTTATTTTTTTCGCGTTCGATTTAAAATAACTTTAGACTTTTATAGATACTAGTTTTATAGGCGTCTATTAGCATACTTTGTTAGGCCGTACGTTTATTTGTGAAGTTTTTTAATATAACAGTGTATTGATAGTTTATTTTTATTAGATTTTTCGTTCAGAAGACGGGTGTTGACCGCGCGTCGAAATTAAATCAATTTAATTTAGGTTAATTTCTTGTATTTTCTATTTTTATGTTAGCAAAACGTGCTTTGTATTTCTTTGTATTCTTTACTTCATTCTACAGAATTACAGAACCAATATTAAAAATGTGATAATTCTTTTCAAGCAACACACATATAATGAGGTAGCATGCGCAATGTAATAAGTGATGAAGTGCACTACTGACGTGAATCCACTCCTAGCACAAGCATTTAGTTAAGCTGGAGGAGTTAACAAGAATACTAGTAATGTGTGACCCCCAGTGTGTGCTGCTAGTATTCTTTTTAATAAAAATACAGTTAGTGTTTTTATATGCCATTGATTAGCAGTTCTTGCAACGTCGGTATCTGTGTATTCATCCGATTTCAGTGTACAATCGTTGATGTTAAGTCATTTCCCTACTAAGTGAGTCGCTAGGTATTAAACATTAAAATAAACTTTTTGCGATACTTCTAGTGTGAGCTCTACACTTCCACAATATCATTTATTAATTTGTAAATATGCAATCGTTGTGCCAAAGTGATCAAGTACTACATTTCTACATGTGCCTTCTTACAGCAATTGATTTAAGAATTTTAAAGCAATAGGTTTCCTACATTTTGGGGGTTTTCACGAGTTTGAATCCCCAGGTTTTCGAATCTCTAGACTGTGCTGACATTTTCCAACAAAAAAAAACATATTTTAACTAAGAAGTTTAGTTTTCAGTGTGATGGCCTTTATTCTGTGTCTGGGTGTAATTTAAGTATGTTTAATTTAATTATTTAAGTTATAAGTATGTTTATCAGCATTATGGTTACCATAAGTACAGGCTCTGCCTAGTTTGGTATCAGACAGCCATGTGTGAGATGTGTCAAGTTATTATTATTAATGAGTAACAATTAGAGCAAACCTAATTCAATATTATTTAATTTGTCTTATTTACACTTTAGCTGTAGCTGCGGATTTTACACATATTCTTACCGATTTACGCTTACAATACTCTTGGAGAAGATTACACTAGGCACAAAAATTTCTAAACAAAGAAAGCGAAACCCATTTCTGAGTGTTGTAATATTTTATTGGCAACAGTAACATCAGCTTTGGTCGTTAGTAAACAAAGAATCAAATAAAAGCACATGACGCGAGTGTTCCGATGCCGCTGTCGAAGCATTTTATTAACAAAGTTCTGGAATCAGCTAAACGTTTTGTCCGCTTGGCCTTCCCTATGGGCTGCGATAGGTCCTTTGGAATATTAATATACAACTAGAAATCGCCTGGTGGTCGAATTTCGACCATGAATCATTTTTGGTTTATTTCATTAGCCAGTATAACTTGAACTATCATTGTGTAGCCTAACATGTTGTTTAAAAACTTAAGCTTTCTACATTTCTTCTAAATGTGTTCACGAAATTTTAGTAAACTCTCTGCACGTATTAATAGTATTAGTATATAGAAGACTAGCTGTTGTCCGCGAATTTTTACTGAAATCTATTCCACGGGAATCGTACGTTTTCCATGATAATAGGTAACCTACTTGCTATTCCAGACTATAATCTATTTCTGTACCAAATTTCATCCAGATCCATTTAGCCGGTTTTGCGTGACAGTAACAAACATCCACCTATTCATCCGTCCTCACAAACTTTCACCTTAACTTTAGCTTAAGAAGATACTTTTTGCAGGAATACGACAAAAATGCGTAGGGTTACGGTTTTTTTATTTAAGCGTCATATTTTACACATTTCTGCCTTACACAACCGTACAGGTAGTGTATGCACCCAGCCGGTGCAGGGTTAAATTTGGGTTTGAATTATATTAGTCACAGGTTTCTCGCAAGAACTTTTATTTCATAGAAAAAGAGACTTGAAACGACTTTAATGATGACATTATCCATATTAACATGTAGTATATTTAAAAAGGTTTCTCTCTATCTTGCCCCCCTTACAGTTAGGAGGCAAGAAAAACAGGGTCCATATTAAAAAAAAAAGAAAATTATAATCGTAGTCATGGGTTTGCTTACCGGTGTTCTAACCGGAGTTATATGGCGGTAAAGCTTGCATTGGTCTACAGTTAGGAGGCAAGAAAAACAGGGTCCATATTGAAAAAAAAAGAAAATTATAATCGTAGTCACGGGTTTACTTACCGGTGTTCTACCGGAGTTATATGGCGGTAAAGCTTGCATTGGTCTACAGTTAGGAGGCAAGAAAAACAGGGTCCATATTGAAAAAAAAAGAAAATTATAATCGTAGTCATGGGTTTACTTACCGGTGTTCTAACCGGAGTTATATGGCGGTAAAGCTTGCATTGGTCTAAATCAAGTATGTTTATCCGCTCTAGAACCCATAGTATATTGTTTTTTTAGTAGTTTATTTATTTTAAGGAACATAAACAAGTGTATGTGTAAGTCATCTTGATCCGTCCTAAGGTTGCCTGGAAGAGATTGCATCTAGTAATAAGGCCGCTCTTTGTACATTATCTGTTTAATGAAATTATGTAAATGTATCTTCCACTGTAATGTACAAATAAAGTTTTATCTATCTATAAACAAGTTTATTGTAAAAAACTAACATGCGTAATGTTTTCATCTAGCACATACACAAGTAACATGTGTCCACAGCATTTGCTATTCTATATTATACCTTAACCTTAAAAATCGCCTTAAGGAATGTCGTTACAACTAAAACACAGCCTACGCTAGGACGACTAAGCATAGTTTGGATAAATGTATGTTACTATGTTAAAAAAAGGTAAATATTAGAAAGAAAAATATATTGGCATACAATAACATACACAAAGTCTTAATTTTTTTTTTATGGTATAGAGGGCAAACGAGCAGATGGGTCACCTGATGGTAAATGACTACCGCCGCCCATGGGCACCTGTAACTCAAGAGCCACAAGTGCGTTGCCGCCCTTTAAAGTGGGAGTAGGAGAAGAGGGGAAGAGGGGCGAGAGGGGAAGGACTTGAATAGGGGAGAGGGAAGGGTTAGGGCCTCCCGTAACCTCACGCGGCGAAATGCAGTGCAAGCATTACTTCACTGCCGGTTTTCTGTGAGGCCGTGGTATCGAGCGGTGTCGAGCCGGCCGGTAATACTATTAACTATCTAATTTATAAATATCATAGACCATGCTTCGGCATGTATACACGCTCGCTCGACCGGAGTGATACCACGCACTCCTAGAAAACCGACGTGAAACAATGCTTTCATTGTGTTTCACCGAGTGAGTGAGGTCACCAAAGGCCCTAAACCCCCCCCCCCTTCTCCTACTCCCACCTTAAAGGCCGGCAACGCACTTGTGACTCTTGAGTTGCAAGTGTCTATTGACGGTGGTAGTCACGTACCGTCAGGTGACTCGTCTGCTGGTTTGTCCCCCATCCCATAAAAAAAGGTATTCTATTTATGTCGTTTGTTCAGTGGAATTTTTATTTATAGCATCTATAATTAACATTAACCTTTCCACGTTAAGTTCCCCTATTTCTTGTCATACTCCGGTGTGCATTATAATGTAGTCAGAAAAGTAGAAGAATAATGCTCTCTCCATAGACATGGCATTAATAACTTTAAAGAAGATTTTTCAGAAAGTATAGTAAAATGTGAAAACAGTTTTGGGACATTTTCCCATCAACATACAAAAAAACCGTTTTTTATCTGTGCGTTCTCTACGATTTATTAAAAAAGTAATCAAGTTTTTATCATTATAACAACAATTATTACATTAAATGTGTAGTCAAATACATAGCATTGGTCTAAAACAATGCATATAAATAAAATTGAAGTGTCTGAATAAAAGCATTTTACTAAATGAATCCGAACGGTACATATACCAAAAAAACATTTTTTTAATGTTTGTCTGTTTGTTCCGGCTTATCTCCGAAACGGGTGGACTGATTTCCATAGGACTTTCACTGGCAGATAGCTGGTCTTATAAGGAGCAAATTAGGCTAATTTTATTTTGGAAAAATAATCATGGTTCCGCGGAAAATATATAAATGTTTATCATTATGAAACATTTTTAAGAAAGACATTAAATCTACCGACTTAATTATGGTAATATTAAGAAGGTATGATTACTTTCATTTATTTAGTTTTGAAACAAATTACGAACATTCGAACTACTGTCTAAACATGGCTCCAAATTGAAATAGAATCTTCATATCACATTAGCCTTTTCCACCGGCCCCCCTCTATTTCTAATCGCGCGTTGCAAACTGGATGAAACTCTTTAGACCAAGCTCGCCATTAAAAACAACCACTTCATAGTACTGTATAACTTCGGTCTTCTGCAGGATGTTCTATCTCAGTCGGTGGGTTCTAATTTGAGCACAAATTCATTGTGCTTTTACCTACTAAAACTGTAAGCCTATAATTAGTGCCGTTTTATTTGAATTATTCGTGAAGTGAATATTATTTCACAGTGAATAATATTTGTAAATGTGAAATTTTGGATGGATGGATGAATGTTGGTTACTCTTTCACGCAAAAACCACTAAAACAATTGCGATGAAACTTGATGAAACTGGATTAACACATATTTTTATCCCGATATTCTCACGGGATCGGGACTTACACGGGTGAAACCACGGGGTACTGCTAGTTAGAAATAATTCAAAGTTTAATGTTATAATGAGTTTAGAATTATTTAATACTAGCAGCGCCCCGCGGTTTCACTCGCATAAGTCCCTATCCCGTGGAAATATCGGGATAAAAATAGCCTATATGTTAATCCAGGTTTCCAGCTATCTACATAACAAGTTTAATTGCAATCTGTTCAGTAGTTTTGGCGTGAAAGAGTAACAAACATCCATACATACATACATCCATACATCCTCACAAGCTTTCACGTTTATAATATTAGTAGGATTGAGTAATACTTGCTTTGCGTACGAAAACCTTTTGTCATGGCTCCGTATCGTCAGACTTATTGTCAGATGGTCGATTCTTGTTCGGTATGCGGGAAAACTTACTGTTCTGTGTGAACTGTGTCTATGTCATAAAGAAACCTCTACTCAGCGCTATGAACTATATCTCTACGGCGTAGCACCAGCTACAACGTAGACGTAGCTGCTATTTAATAATTGATTTCACTAAACGCTTTGCATGTTCACTACACTTTGATTGTCATAGAAATACATTAACGTATGGTGAGACACTTTTTTTGTACTACCAAGGTGGCAAACAAGCACATCACCCGCAAGAACCGGTAGCGTAATGGCTGAGGCGTCGGACTTGCAGTCGAGTGGTTGCGGGGTCGAACTCCACCTAGTGCTCTACCGACGTTAACCCATTCCTAATACAAGCACTCCGAACCGCAACCGAAAGTATCAGATATCCGAAATATAAATCTATCCGAAACAGAATCAAATCTGATGAATAAAAGTTTCGAATAACTTCGGATAGTCTAAGTAAGACACATTATGACAGGTTTTTTTAATTTACATATGGCTGAAATAGTTGTATAATGTGGTTTTTGTACGGGCCAATGACCGCCGTACATTTCACTGCTGTCAGCATTTTACGCCGACAGCGATGATTTTGTAACAAGTATAATTCAACTCACCTTCAGCAAGCGTATCGTGTACTCATAGGCATATATCATACCATTTTAGTGCGTGAACCAATAAAATAGTTTGCAAGTAAAATATCTATCCTATCTATCATCTATCAAGCAGTGTACGTGGCCCGTACATTTCGGTCCTTCGAGCCGGATTTGAACCAGCAACCTATGGATTTATTATAATTTCGTTTTTGCATTTTTAAGTTGATAGCACTTAAAAAGCTATGCTATGCGTTAGAAAATAAGCCAAATCATTACCTATCTGTATTTTCTTATAACCATTGCCTAAAAATCTAATATCCTTAACAGAAACTATCCGGACACTATGGGATAATTCGAAATAATTTCATATCCGTAACCGTATCCGAAACCGGTAAAATATTATTCATATATCGCTATCTAGATTCGAAATTAAAACCCATAATATCCGTGCTGTACATTATGTCCTAGAAAATAAAGAATAACCAAAGCCTTGCCGACCCTTTCCTTTAGCGACACTGTTCAAAACTAGAAACAGAACACAACCGGTGCTAGTAGTGCAATTTCGCCTCAGTCTTTGATACACTGTAGGGCTTGTGTACTTCCTCAGGCATACCTACTGTGCCTTATAGGGGTTTGTGTTTATCCTCTGTTTATATATCACATACGGTGTTGTGTTACAGCGCAGTGCAATGGCGGTGCGGTGATGGCGGATGGCGGCGCGGGCGCGGTGTGTGACGCGGGCGAGCCGGCGGGCGGCGCGGGTGAGGCGCTCGCAGAAGCGGAGGCGGGAACGGGCGAGTCCGCCGCAAGAGGCGCTGCGCTTGAGCGGGCGTACGTCCACGACGTGTATGAACAAGCCGGTGATGATGGGGACGAAGGCTCGAGAGCGCCCGCGCCAGGCGTGCGGGCATTCTTGTCTGAACTTGAACCAGGCAGTCTCGTCTGTGATGTCGGTAAGTGGACAATTTCCTTTATACCCCTGATATGAAACAATCCACTTTGAAAGAGACCTCTTACTACTAAGTTTAGCGTAATTTAAGCAGCGGTAGCGTGGTGGCTAAAGAGTCGGACTTGCGATCAAGTACGAGTATGTGCTGGTTCAAATCCTACCCGGTTGTCTACCGAGACGTGAACCCACTTCTAACACAAGCATATCAGATAAGCTGAAGGGGTTAGAATGCTACTAATATGTGTCCCATGTTAAACCAACCTTTTATGGATTCGGAAAAAAAACCAACGTGACATATGCAGGCTTTTCCACGAGATGATACTACACTCGGTTCCAAAAAGGCTGATCCTTCAAGAATCATATGTCAAATATCTTGTCAACTATATATTGAGCTGCTGGAGGCTTGATTAAGTACTTTGATTTGATCATCGGATCCGTTAATAGAGCTCACGTCAGAGCGGCAGATGTTACTGTAAAACCTTGCGTATGTCAAAGGCTATTTGACAGTTCAGTTAAAAAATTTCTTTAGTTATTTTCCTTTTTTGTTTCAGTCACTCTTACTGATTTGACACCTCTGTTAACTACATAGCTCTAACTAATTTATCAAAAAAAGAGTAAATTTAAGTATTTTAATATAAATTAAAGATATCCAGTTGGTCGAAATTCAACCATATAATCAATTACATCTTAAATGTTTTGTTTTATATCATTGACTTTGATTCATTTACATTTTCATTGTACAGACTTACCCTACCTTGAAAGGTCAACATATACTGGACATTTGTAACTCTTTGTATCCTTTTTTTTCATATAATTTTTAAGTATGTAACATAATATGTATTTTTTAAACCTTAGCTTTCTACACTTCTTCTACATACATACAAACTCTAGATATCCCAATTTTTGCAATCCTCCTTTGCACGAAATTTGCCTAAAAAGGAGTAGGTACCTACAAAGATAATAATATATAGAGAAGATTGTATCTTAAATGTCGCACTCGGTTAAAGACTTAGTAAAACATTAACCATCGATATACGTGGGTGTAAAACGTAGGATTGTTGACCTTTACAACCAATTTATGTTCTTTAGATCCCAACCAAACGGTGAAAATTAAAACAATAACAGAGGTTTTTGAAGCATGTATTTATATTACTTCCGCCTACTTATTAACCACACGAATAGACAAACGGGTAGATTGTAGATATCCCTTACGGTTTATAAAACATTTCCCAAAAACGCCTACATGTAATTATATAGCCAGCGTATTATAAAGGTTATCACACACAAGTGTGTCGGGATTCGACAATATTTGCTAAGTGCAAATATTGTAATGAAACATGTGCGAAAACAATGGTTATATTTTGATGACTATTGATGGTGTCAATTCCGATTGCTGACTGGCTCAGTGGTGCACGGCCTCCGTCTTTGAATCCGTGAAGGTTCTCCATCCACCAGCATATTTTCGATATTTTTGATAAACTGAGACAGCCCCGCAGTCAGATAAACACCAGAATAGGGACACTTTATACATATATAGTATACATTTATAGATGATACATAGTTATACATGGCACTTCCATCGCCCAACATAGGCACCTTGTTGGATGATAACACATTCCGCTTTGCCACTTGCCTTCTTTTAGGAGCTCCTTGTGTTTCTCCGCATCTTTGTCACTGTGGAGAAGCTGTCGACAGTCTCGGACGCCATGGCCTTTCTTGTAGCAGAAGCGCAGGCCGTATATCTCGACATGCCAATCTTAACGACATGATCCGTCGTGCTCTTGTTACCGCCGGCGTGCCAGCCGTACGTGAACCCAATGGTCTGGTACGAGACGATGGGAAGAGACCAGATAGTATGTCGTTACTGCCATGGAAGATGGGTAGGCCTTTGGTGTGGGACGCAACCTGCGTTGACACCCTCGCGCCATCACAAGTACAGCTGGCTGTGCTGGCGCTGCTGCTGCATCAAACGGCGTAAATACAATAATTTAATTGGTAACTATGTTTTTGAGCCGTTTGGGGTCAAAAGGCTAGGATCATGGGGTCCGAGTGCTCGTCCCGTTTATAAGGAATTAGCTAAGCGACTGATCTACACTTCTCGTGACCAGAAGGCGGGCCTTTTTTTTGCACAGAGAATTAGATTGCCATTCAACGTGGCAATGCTGCCAGCCTTTTCGGAACACTGCCAGTAGGCGACGTCGATAGCCCGTATATATATATATATATATACGGGCTATTGATTAGTCAGTCAATCACAGTAAACTATTCTTATACATATTGTATAATGTTTTGTTACAGGCTGCGGCAATGGCAAGTACCTGAGCGTGAATCCGTCCGTGTATACAGTTGGAGGTGATCGATGCACGAGGCTCGCGGCGCAGGCCAGACATCACAACAATGAGGTCAGATAGCTTTGTTTCAATTATAATTTCGAAACTAAAGAAAAATTATCTATCGAGATATTACTGTCCAAACATACATATTTAGACGAGCGCAATAAAAAAGGTTAGATTACGAAAAAAAAGCATTGTTTATGTTTATTATGCTTTTATTAAAGTAGACCTAGTTAAATATTTTTTTTTTAAATAAAAAAACTTAAAATTCACTGAAGAAAACGTAATGTGAGGCAACGGAAAACTCTCAACTTATCATATTGAATATCAAAACTTTATTAAATGGCTGTTTTCTTTTGTAATGTAATGTAACATAAACACAAGTAGGCACATTCAATACTTAGCATTATCTCCTCTCGCTGTCAAAACTACCTCCATCCGTCTGGGCATACTTTTTTATTAAATCGTCAATAAAACTTTATGGCATTTGGTCCCATTTTTCTCCTAACGCCCTTTTCAGTTGTCTTAAGTTGATTACTGCTTGCATTCTTTGTTTTATTTGTCTTCCCAGTTTATTCCAGACATGCTCTATCGGGTTTAGATCTGGTGAGCGGGCTGGCCATTCCAAAACTTCGATGTCGACCTCTTGAAATTATCCTAAAACTATGGCAGCAGTGTGGGGCCGCGCATTATCATGCATTAAAAGAAAATTATCTTCCATGTATGGAACAAAAGGCATCACAATTTGTTCTAAGATGTCCGTTTTGTAACGTACCGCTGTCAGAGACCCATTTTCTACGATGTGTAGTTCCGTACGTGCTCCTAAGCAAATGCCGTCCCATACCATCACAGACCCACCACCGTAAAATGGCCAGTGCGTAAGGAGAAGATGCTAAACATACGGACCTTTTTTTGCGTTCCTCTAAATGTGTATATCCTCTAAGCTTAATATTATTGAGCAATAATAATATCAAGATTTTCAAGGGATCTAAATTCGAAACCAATTTCTCAAATTGTCTCAATTCACTTAGCAAACAACCAAATTCTATAAATGACCACTTCAAGAAATTATAAATTCACAGGATATCAATTTCTTGCAAAGAATCCAGTGTTTTCTATCTATTAAAACGTGAACAGAAATAAAAAGTTTCAAGAAAAACATAAAAAAAAAGTAACCGATATTTGTGTTTTATTCCAAACTAGCAGCGCCCCACGGTTTCACCCGCGTAAGTCCTGATACCGTGAAAATATCAGGATATAAAGTAGCCTATATGTTAATCCAGGTCTCTAGCTATCTACATACCAAGTTTCATCGCAATCGGTTCAGTAGTTTTTACGTGAAAGAGTAACAAACATCCATCCATCCATACTAACAAACTTTCGCGTTTATAATATTAGACACTAGCTGTGCCCCGCGGTTTCACCCGCGTAACTCAGGTGCCATGGGAATATCGGGATAAAAGTAGCCTTTGTATTAATCCAGGTCTCCAGCTATCTACATACGAAGTATCATCGCAATCGGTTCAGTAGTTTTTGCGTGAAAGAGTAACAAACATCCAAACCTCCTCACAAACTTTAATTTTTTTTTTCACATTCAATATCTTCACTACATATTATAAAATATAAAACAAAGTCCCCCGCTGCGTTTGTCTGTCTGTTTGCGATAAACTAAAAAAATACTGAACGGAATTTCATGCGGTTTTCACTAATAGACAGTGGTTCATGAGGAAGGTTTAGGTGTATAATTTGTACCCGTGCGAAGCCGGGGCGGGTTGCTAGTGTCATATAAATGTATGTATACAGAGCCTTTTAACAAATCGCTAGTGTCTTGAAAATTCCCATTACGGACACAACCGTCAACAACGTCTGCCCTCACGCGTCTGCCTGCCCGCATTCGGGACTCGGGTGGCTCACCGCACGCGGCGATAAGCGATGTCCCGATGAATTTTATATCGTCGTAACTTTTAAAATATTCGACCAAATTACGTACTTAAAAAGGCAAAGTTTATCTACTTTGAATATCAGAAGCGATAAAAGTATTTATTTTGATAAAAATCAATTTGTTACTGCTAAATGTGAATTGGAAATAAAAAATCAAATTTTATTGTATTTATGGTTCACCATTTTGGTAATAACGGCTTACACATAAAAGATAGATATATACTGTACTTTTTTGTAGAACTATTTAGGAGAAACAATCCCACCGTACATTATATTCGTGTAACTCTTACAGTTTTCGCACCGCACGCCAGAATAGCTCGCAGATGACAGATTTTTTTCCGACTTACTTAACACTTATCGTTATATATTGGCCAATATACACAATATCTTCATAATATAATTATAGCCTATGTGTTATTCTGGTATATAAGCTATATTATTGTAAAGTTTTATTGAAATCCATACAGTACTTTTTGCGTTAAAGAGTAACAAACATCCATACATCCATACATCCTCATAAACTTTCACGTTTATAATATTAGTAGGATATACACAATATCTTCATAAATTATAGCCTATGTGTTATTCTGATATATAAGCTATATTATTGTAAAGTTTCATTAAAATCCATACAGTACTTTTTGCGTTAGAGAATAACAAACATCCATACATCCATACATCCTCACAAACTTTCACGTTTATAATATTAGTAGGATTGTTTATGTAGTTGTGTTTTCAAATTAAAATTGACATTATAAAATCTAACTGTAGTTGTATGACGTTATGTTGACTTTATGCGAAGTTGTCATTCTGTGTCAGATTCCCCTAAAGGTGTATTGTAAGAAAACATGATTTTTATAAACAACTAAATTTTTTTCTAACCTAAAAATATGTTCTCCCTTAAAGCAGGTAGTCGTATGCGACAACCTGTGTCTGCCGTTTCGCGATGAGTCATTCGACGCGGTACTGTCTATCGCGGTGGTACATCACTTCGCGACAGTGGAGCGTCGCGCCATGGCACTCCGAGAACTCGCCAGAGTCACCAGAATCGGTGGCCGGCTCCTCCTCACTGTATGGGCCATGGAACACGAAGGACGGAACTTTCATTCACAAGTGAGTTCAGTATTCGTCTTTCTTACCTATAAAACGTCCTCCAATGAAATAAGGACCTACTACCACAATCTACTAGAGAAGTCTACAGAAGAAATACCTACACACAAAAAGTAAGTACTAAGAAAACAATCAACATGGGCAACTAGACATATACAATTAAAACTTTGCTTAATCTCACATTTCTCTAGCTTTTTTTAATTTTCCCTTTACATCATTTGATGGCCCTCATGTTAGTTCTGGTATCTTCACGGAAGCAACTTCTTTATATTTAGTGAGGTGATAAAAAAAATTATACTTAAATGAAAAATCCTTGATGATTTTAAAATATTGATTGAGACACGAATTGCCTCATAACCATGACGTAACTGGATGCTATTTCGTCACATCGAGATTGTCCAATTGTATCGAACGTTTGTATATAAGAGTTGAGCGCCTTATTTCCTTGCAAAAAAGAGCCATGTCATAATAAATAACAAGTTTCCATTCATCCTTTATTAATAATATGTCGGATCTTTTTTCGTCACTTGATACTTGACGAAGCATGATGATTGCGAGATAAGGAGCGGCCTTTGATGCCGTAGATCACAGTAGTATGTTGGTGATGCTGCAACGAATCCTGAGAACTGTCTTGCCATATTATTATTTGAAGAGGTTCATCCTCTTCATGCAACCAAATACTTACAGAACTTTTCAAGCAACCAAGCCTGTGTGGGCTACACAGGCTTGGTTGCTTGAAATTTCTTGTACTGATAAGATTTATCTTGTTTATCTGATAACGAACGTGCTGATTCGTGTAGTAGTAAACTAGTTTTCTTACAATTTGAGAAATTCTCCTCCTCCTTTACTCTACCTACACTACCTAGGCACTATGAGTTTCAGCGTCTATTCTCTGCACTAAAAGTTAAACCTAGATTGGTATAAAGTGGGCCTTAACATATTAAGGCCCACTTTTTTTATTGCATTCTTTTGATTAGCTTGGATTGTTGTGTACATATAGCCTCACATAGAAGTCTTTAAGTGACACCCAGACACCAACTAAACATACTTTTAATTCCCGGAGTCTCGCAATGCCTAAGGGCGCCCCTGCCTTCAAGATATTCATTATCTGCTGCTAAGCGCTCCGAAAATGGTTGATCTTGTACTCATACCAACATTTTTTGAGAGCTTCGAAGCATCTGTTGATTTGTTCTGGGGTCCTACGACATGGCCCATTTTTATTAAGTTAATAAGAATTTTCTTGATTTCTTCTAATAACAGAGATTGCTGATAAAGTAAATCTTTCACATTCTTGATAGTTTAGTATCTAATGATTTCCCTCGTGATATGTGCGCCTTCTCAATTCAACCGGTAAGACCCGCTTGTGGGAGGCTGGCTAAACCGATTCGCTATCACACGAAATCACAAAATATAACTAAACCGTTACTCGAAGGACCACAATGTCGCGCAGTGCCTTAATACTACCGAACAACAACCTTGATATGTTAAGCTAATACAAAATCGCACAAAGGTGTAAAGTAAAATAAATCGCTGACGCGGTAACATGTGCAGTAATTGGACCGTGCACAATATTAAGGCACTGCACGGCAGTGTCTTAAAGGTCGACTTGCCAACTGCTACAGCTTCGAGTGTTGTGGGTTTGATCCTCACAACTATTTGTACGATTTAATTATTATCAATACTTTCCGATAGTTGTAAGTTTGTGAAGTCCTTTGCGACGCGGAGTATTCTTAACAGTGACAATAGACTTTTTTGTTAAAAAATTTATTTAGGCGTGACTAGTATGGGCGTACAATATTGAAAATGTATGATAAAATATTTCAGGACGTATTGATCCCGTGGCATCGACCTGCCACCTTGTGTCCGCCTACGCCTGCTCCGAGATTCCTATCTGTGGACCACGACCAGTAAGTAGTATATTTGTTATATTTTAAAGCTGAAGCAATGGCATCATTGAACAAATATGTGAAAATCACGTAGTTTCATCATATCATGATATCAGAATATTAAAAGCATCAGAAGGTTTGGCCGTTTTATCTATGTAAATTAATGTCATGTAAGATATACTTTCTATCTTCACACACCTGAACAATACTGAAGTATCTGAGAATATATTTCTTTCTTTCAGTAATCCCGAACATTGGAAAAGTCAAGACGGTTCCCCAGGATCATCATCCTTATCATCTCCTAACGAAACTTGCTATTCATTCGTGAGAAGAGCTTTGCAGCGCTTAGCTGGTAGACGGTCCTTCCTCCCATCATGGAGCATTGGAGCGAGAGTACCGCAGAGAACGTGCACACGTCCTGAGCCACCAGCAGCTGACCTTCCTATTGAACTAAGACGGCTGGACGAAGCGCTACCGCCTAGATTAATGACACAGACTTCGGATGCGTCAACGATAAAGTCCAGAAGTCTAACAGACATCGCTGATATAGAACGGCGCGCTCTTGTACGATCTCGATCTAGTTTGCCTAGTCTAGGTGGTGAGGAAAATGAGCCACCGCCGCCGGATGCTCCAGCTCCTGAAGTGGTCGAACCTCGAAAGAAACCTCGTCTAGTAAAGCAAAAGAAGTCAATAAACGAGGATGATGCCGAGGAGGATCTTGACAAACCGACTGATATGAAAAGTCTCGTAGAGGAAATGCCTAATTTCAAAATCCATACGCATAATAGATTACAATCAAAGAAACCCGGCGTTTTTAAACAAACGTCACTAAACGAAGAACTGATGTCTGTTGAACGGTTAAGGGAAAAGGAACGACTGAGAAAAAATATACAAAAACAAGCCTCACTCAATGAAGAGTATCTTTATCGACCGGGAGCTTTAGATTCTATTCGTGATTCAATATTTTCAACATCTGCGACCACTGCCAAGAAGTTTCAATCATTAAAAAACGGCCTCACCAGTAAGTTCAAAACCTCTACAACGAATATAGACAAAGTAACCGTGTTCGTGAGAATGCTCCAAGGCTGGAAAAGTCACGGACCGGCACCTGAAGTTACTACGCCGAGTGACAATAATCCGGGAAGTGAGAAAACTTATCCCGAAAGACGACATTCCAAGGAAGATGGATCTGATTCATCAAAAGACAGCAGTCTTCAAAGCGATACTAGTGTGGACTCTGAAGACAGTTTTGCATCTGTGATATACGTTCCAAAAGCCGATGGTTCCGGTGATCCTCTATCCCCTACACCTTTATCTCCTGGACCTACTTCTCCGAGGTTAAAGGTATCTTCTGTACCAACTTCGCCTAGAATGAAAAGTTCACCTGGATTACCTTCACCGAGAATCAAACAAGCATTCCCACTAATTCGACCACCGTTATCTCCTGGTGCCGTTCAAACTCCAGGCTCAGTAAACAAAATATTAGTAGCTCAGTACAGTTTAAAAAATTACTCTACGACTACATCTGTAGCTCCATTAAAACCTCAATCAAAAAGTCAACCAAATTCTCCGCCTAAATCAGAATCAGACGACACTTCTAGGCCTGAGCTTATACCAATAATTAACAAAAATGTTTCTATTGATGTTTTCGAAGAAGTAGATCCAATACCACCTATCAAAGAGGAGGAAGAGACTCCAACAGAATTCACGAAAGAGTTGATTGCAGAAATAAATAAAGACATAGAAGAAATACACAAACTAACGGCGGAAACTAATCAATTGAAACCGCGTGTTTTGCAAGACGTTAAACCCTATCCAAAAATTACATTACAGACTGTCACCGAATTACCAGAAATACCACTATTTAAACCTAAAGAGCCCATCAAAGCACCAACAGTTGATACCTTAGACTCCAGAACTGCGGATAGAAAACGTAAAGAAAGAATTCGTCAAATTAAAGAGATGCTGAATAAAGGGATTCCAACTATAAATATAAGCAGAAGACCACCATTCCCAATAGTGCGGGGTTCAAGGAATGCAGAACCAATCGCTAAGAGCAAGCCTACTCTTATGTCTCTAGAACTATTCAACCCTGCAACAGATGACATAGATAGCGATTCGAGTGGCGTGTCTTCACCAGATTCAGTAGACAGCGTGATAAGCGTCGTTCCAGAAGAGCTGCGCAAAACGGCTTTAGAGAAAGGTATAAATTGTTACTAGTCTAGTCCATTAATTTTAAATCAATCAATCAATAAGCCATATATTGCAGTTCACTGCTGGATATATGCCTCTCCCAACGTGCGCCATAGCATTATTTCTATGGACACTATTTATCATCTAACTAACTATTTAATTTTGTTCATATTTCAGATTCATCAAATTCTTCTAATTCAGAATCAAAGAAGGAAGAATTTAATTCAGATAAAATTCCCTTAATTTCTTCGGGGCCGAAAAGTCTAATTGAAGCTGCAGCTGAAGTTGCACACTCTCTAGATGAAACCTGTGAGACTATTATACAAAGTAGCCCAAGATCAAAACGAAAACAGCTTGAAAAATTGGAAAGCGCTGAAGCCATGGCAATCGTGCAAGGTACATCTAGTAGCAGTAGTAGTAGTAATTGGAGTCTAAATAAACTATCCCCAGGAGATTTAAGGATATTAGAAGACAGATCAAGATCCCAGTCTCACACTAGCTCTAGTGGAAGCTCCTCAAGCTTAGAACGCCTTTCACCGGGAAGAAGATCTAAGGAACGATCACCAAAACTTGGCAGCACAAGTAACTCAACTTGGAGTCTAAATAGGTTATCTCCTAATAGACCCGAAGGACGTTCTCTAGATGAAAACCTAAGCAAAAGTCATAGGAGTCCAACCAAATTACCGTATGACTCAATTTCAATATGTAGCACGGATTCAGACAAATCTATTTCAAAATCAGAAAGCTTTAACAGAATACAAAACGAGCCTCTTGTGACTTGCAAATCGGACATAATACCTACAGAAGAAGAATGGCCTGAACAAGACCGTAATCAGCAGTTAACCGGATTTGCAGAAAAATTAAGCGAAAAGTTACTACAAGAAATCGATCAATATTCAAAAAGAATCAATGAAGATGACTTTGACTTACCAAGTAGTAGTAGCAGTGAAAAGAGTATATCCCTACGATTGAAACGAGAGGAGGAGGACAGAAATACCCAGAAAATTTTAGATGAACTCTCTGATAGTTTACAACATTTAGAAGATCCTTATATCCATAAAATTAGCACAGAAATGCAAGGACTTAACAAGTTAAGTGCTGAACTACAAGAAAGAAATAAATACATAGCTTCCATGAATGATGTTCAAGAAACCGATATAAGCAAACTATTTCCTAAATGTGTTTCAAAATCAAAAAGTAAGAAGAGATCGAAAGATGTAGATCCAATTATTAATAAATATAGGGAACTGAAAAAGTCTATGAAAGTTACTAGTGACGAAGATCTTTACCTCAATAATTGTGCCAATATCTACACAGCTAAGCCAGTAATAACTGACACGAAGATACCTGATATCGACACCAAAAATCCAGATGACGATAGTGCAATTTCATCAAGTAACGGAAACCCTGAAATCACTATCGACTCTGGCGCTTACGATACGAGTCAGTCGCTGGAGACTGGATACTCTTTGGAGTCAGAAATCAGTGTCGATTCTCTATGCACGAGCACAGACAAAAGATCCTCATTAAAAGTCGGTCAATCAACAGATTCGAGCGATTTGGATAAAATGGAGATAAGTCCTGAATCGGTCACGTCACGTTCGAGCACCAGTACAGCTCCTTTAAAATCTGGCTTTTCGATCGAATCCAGCGATACCTCAGCAGGGAGTGACTGGAGTAGGCGCGACAAAACTGGCAGCACGGCATCGCTCGGCTGCGCTAGTCTTGCTTCTCTACCGTCGTGTAGTGAATCCTCCAAAGATAGAAAACTTTTAGAAACTCGGTCATCATCGGAGGACACGGCTCCTGTTCCACCAGCGCCGGTGATACGAGCGTTGCCGCACGCTCCACTACTACCTTCTCTGAGTGACGGCTCCGACAGTCTACCTTCCGAGGGAGGGGCGGTTACCTATCATCGGTACTACCACGTCTTCAAGAGAGGGGAACTCGATCAGTTGATCGAGACATACGTGGAGAGTTTGCACGTCGTATCGTCGTACTACGACCAGGCCAGCTGGTGTGTTATAGCTGAAAAAGTTCAAGTATGGACCATATAATGAATCGATAGTGTATTGACATTATCTAACGGTTAAGTAAAGGTTTTCCCTGCTGGTATATTTAGGGGCTGAGATTAAAATATTGCCGGTTCATTCACATTATAATAATCTTATGAAATAGTGATGATTATGTACATTAAATATTGAGCATTAGACACTATAATTATAAGTGCAGTGTTTACATCCAAGTGACCTTCCTAACGAACTCGGTAAGTGAGTGTTAAGGATATTTTCGTGAAAACGGATCTTATAAATGGTGTTATTCAACTACCTTACGCGAAATTGCCAAAAGCGAAGCTTTTGTTTTTTAATAATGTATTTTAGTCACTCTATAAAGGTTTACTAGTTGTTATATTTAGTCTAATCTTAACGATTTGCCTATCGCAGAACGCAGTTTGACCTGGGCTCATATGTGTATGATCGTGGGACATTGTCTACTAAAGCACATGTAGATCCATTCTAAGTTCGCACATTTATGAGGCACTGTCAAAGCTACATTCTGTTCAAAGGGCATTAGTATTCGATGCGATATAGAATTCGCATAAAATGAAAACTAAGAGCTTTAAATAGTGAAAATTAAATATAATATATTATATACTTCAGTGGCTCAATATTATATAAGCTATCCATAGCTTATTTACTCTACAGTTCGTGTATACCTACAGAAAATTGTAATGTTATTCTCACATAATTATAGGTAATCGATTAAACCATATTCCAAGACCAAAATAATTAGGAGCAAAGTATATAAACAGTGATTAATATAATCGTTCTATGACAATAACAAAAATGTAGCAATGACGTCATACTATTTTAGTTTTCTATATTTAAACAAGCCGTATATTTTTTTTATCTTTGCTAATATTTCGGTTTTGGCATATGGTATGACATTTCATTTCAACAAACTTGTATAAATCTGGTGTTATATAAGTGTTCCAACTTTGTCTATGGAATCGTAAGGAGTTGTCAAACAAACTGCATCTCTAAGCTGTTTGCTTAAAGGTTTGGTTCTTAAAATGAAATAAAGTGCGTAAAAATAATAATAATGGATTGATGTTGGCTTAATTTATGAGATATATTTATGCGTTTTGTGTTTAAATAGAATTTGGGGCATATGAAGGAAGTAAAATTTTCGTTAAAAGTGATGCGGGCCAGAATGTTACCAGCAATGAGGAGGAGAAAATATGCCTAAAGTAAACATCAAGGCAATTAATATTATTTTTGTGCATTTTATTTAACGTCTAACCACCAAATTTAAAAACCAAACCTCTAAAAAAAACATCCGTAAGGGTCCATCGTGCTATCGTCGCAACCAAATATAATGCGTTATGTGTAAATTCATACTAAATTTGGACCATTTAGTGAAGTTAGAGGTTTTAGTGGAGGTAGTGGCATAAAGAAAGTCCCCCTTGCCTACTTGTATAAATACTTGAGAGTACAAATACATGCATAAATTAATTGGTTTAATACTCAGTGTACCTACGTAAGAAATTGTTATAGTTACGCCTTACGATTGTAACCACAGCTACTTATACCTGTTGAGACTTGTCAAATATATTTAATTAACGTAAGCTAAATGTACTAATATATGTACATTTAGCTTACATTACATGGTGGCCGTTATAAAAGAAGTATTCTTGTTTTTGATAATAAAGTGAACCCTACACAGATTTATGCTCAGAAGAATTGTTAAAACATTGAATAGTAGCAATAACTACACCTCTACACACGTAATCAAACTTATCGCTCGTTTATTTTATAATAATGACGTAACTAAAAACCAGTGTCCAAAAATGAGCAAGAACAACTAAAATGTTTCTTTGAATAATTCAAGAGTGCGATTTTGGATAAAACACATTTGCAAATTTTAAACATAAATATAGGTATATTCAAAATGTTGACGTCATAGTGCTAAATACATGTTTCACAACTTAACAACTTAAAGGTGTCACAACTTAAGTTGTGACACCTTTTTTGCAAATTTAAGTAGGTACATAAATTCGGCAATTGACAACAACAGATAGCCAGGCCACTCAAAAAGATTTGCGAAAAAGATTTTTATGTATGGAACACTGGCAGATCACTTTATTTTATAAATAAGATGACCTACTGTTACACGAGACTTTGATTTGGACTTTTTAAAAAAGAAAATAATAGTTTGATGAACACTTTTTAATTAATAGAATGATTATAAAAACACGGGAAAAGGCGAGTGTTCAATCTCGGGGCTCGGAAGAGACTGCCAGACCTTTCTAACACTTTGAGTAGTGATAACACTAGTGCTTAATATTGCTTAGCTCAGGGATGTTCCATACAAAATGGGTATGTAACACTACGATAAAAAACACAAAAGTTAAAATTTTCCTCCACAGTTTATTGTGAACTAAATGTAATTATCGTGTCTCGCTCAATAATTAATCTATCTCGAGAACACTTTCGCGCGATGGTATTTAAATGTGGCCTAAAACCTGAGGAATTGTTTCATGGCCATGATATTATGAAATTGCATTTGTAGACGACGGCCCTTGTAAGAAAACTATGTACAGATTTCCAGCGGATTTAAGCGAGGTCGGCAAACTTTGGCCGAAGAAGAATGATGTGGTTGCCCTTTGACGGTTGTTACGGAAGAAAATGTATCAGAATTTAAAAATATCTTTTTAGAGAATTGGCGAATCACTTATAAAAGGATTCATTACATATTGAAGATTGGTTCAGGAAGCGTCCATCAGATTTTACAAGACAACGCGCCCTCAGCGCTCAAAACAAAGTTCTTCCTGAACAGCACACGGGTCAAACTTCTGTGTCATTCTTCTTTCAGGCCTAATTTTAGAGGGTGTGACTTATTCTTATTCCCTAAAATAAAAAATAACAACTCGCTACGTTCGAGCAGGATGTGGAGGAAGTGTCTAAAGCTTAATCTTAAAAGTTTATTAAAAATTGGTTTAGATGAATAAAACTTTGCATAAATAGTGGACAGCTAAATGAAAACATAAAAAAAATGGGTTTATGAAACATTTCTTTCAGGTTTCGCAAAATTTACGAGTGTCCCACGTATTAATTTCTTTAATGGTTTATGTAGATAAAAATATCTAACACAATGATATAAAAAATGATACTGGAGATATGTCAGATAACGAGATGCATTTAAAGCATATATATATAAGTACTTGTAACAAATATGCCCATACAAGGTTTTATTTCTAAAATATATTCTTTAGGTATATTATTACCTATTATTCTAATAGGTAAACCGAAAAGCAGGCGGTGGTTCAAGAGTCAAAATTTTTCAGTACAATAATGAAAGGGACTTAGTCTTTGATGCGATAGCGTTATATTAGTCTATTTTGATCAAGGTATTTTGTTCGTTATCTGCTGTTCCTCCTCCTACCTACCTCTTGATTGTAAAAATATTAAAACAAAACACGGCTAGGTACTGTCTGATATATATTTTTTTTAATATTCGTTTAGGACGTATATGGTGTAAATCTGAATTTCCTTCACCTAACATAATTATGCTAAGTATGCTGTGTTGATAACCTTTGCGTGTGGTAGTCTTATTTCTTGTAAAAAAAACTTCGTTTATCGGCATTTCGTATATCGCAAACCAATTTCCTTTAATTAAATATAATTATAAGTGAAAATAACGAATTTTGAATTTCATTTTTATCAACGTATTAGTTAATAAGTAGGTACATAGATAAATTCATAACATACATCATTACATCCATTACATATATAGCCCGCAGTTGCAAGTGCCCGTATTCAAGTCATTCAGTAATTGGGAGATGATAAAACATACTTACTTACACTTGTTTCATGTTCGTCATTAATATTTGCTTACAGAATTGACGTATAAAAAATCTCTTATTTGTCTATGTTATTGGAAGTTGATAATAATGAATAATATGTTCCATAGACATTCAAATTTTAAATATGGTGTTCTTTTTTTAAAGTTAATAAAACAGAGTGGAACTCACGAAATCGAAAACCTCTGCTTTGGAAAAAGCAAAAAGGAAAAATATAAATCCAGAGGTACTTACTGAAAGATTGCTTACAAGTTCAATAAAGTTGGAAAAGTATTCGGTTTGGTATTGTATTGTAAATAATCGCTATAAGTATATAAAGCTATTAGAAGTTAGTTATGTTATCAAAAATCAGTGAGATTAAAATTAATATTATAGTTATACATAGTAAGTTTAAATCATTGAACACGGCTGAGTATTTAATATTTTCTATAATTATAAAATGAATCTCAAACAAAGGTTTTAGGGAAAATATTAAATGTACAGAAGATGCGTAATTCTAGCATTGTCAATAGGAAAGTATGCAAATAGTTAAATACTACTGAACCGTAGCGGTTAGGAGATTATATACCTATATATAAATGCACAAACATTACTATATTAATTTAATATCTGTACGTAAGTCTTCATTCTAAGTCAATGACTGTCGACATTGTGGT
This sequence comes from Callimorpha dominula, assembly GCA_949752705.1. Lineage (NCBI taxonomy): Eukaryota > Metazoa > Arthropoda > Insecta > Lepidoptera > Erebidae > Callimorpha > Callimorpha dominula. Next base: position 5,246,931 of record OX457010.1, on the reverse strand, counting down.
AAACAAGTACAATTTAGTGAACTGTTATGTACAAAGGCTACATGAATTTAAATGAAGGCTGTACATATATTAAAATTATCGGATTAAAAAAAATCTTCCCAATATTTGGGTAAATTTACCCTTGTAAACCCTACATCATTGAAGTATGTCTGTAATCGAACAATATCTGTGATTTATATATGCAAACATTTGTGTAAATATGTATATCATTAACACTGGTCTGAAAATAATATAAAAACCAGTTCACTAAAATGTAGTTGCTTCCAAAACATATTTAAGCACTTAAACATTTTTTGTATTACGTACCTATCCGAAGTAAATAATTTCAAACTTTTAAGTACGTCCAAAGGACAAATTGATTTTATTGGAAGTTGTGAAGTTTTTAAGCATATCAGTGCTGGTTAATTATGTAAGAAATGTATAAGTTTTCCTATTTTTGTAAAATCGCTTGAGAATATTGATTTGGTAAAATGCAGGGTGTCTCTGTCACAAAGTCGATTTACACTATAATTTACTGCAGAAAGTTGCACGTAGAAAGAATATAATAGATTATTATGTAGAAACTTTATTCTCCATGTGACCAAAACTGACACCGAATAAATATGTAGGTATTTTTCATGTTCAAAAACAGAATTTCAGTTATTTATTTTTCAAGCAGATAATTTGAATTCCGCGTCATTCGATAGATGTAATAATTAAGTGTTCTTTTTAATTTCTATTCCGAATTCTTATCTCGTGTACATACATATTCATATAAAGTATATTTCATATTGGCTTAATCTGTGATATATAATAGAAAAAATTGGCACAAACCCGCGTTATTTCAAAAATTATTGACAACACGGTTAAACGTACATGTAATTATTATGAAAAATGTTTTGCTCTTTATAATTTTGAAAAAGGAATCATTTTACCGTTGTTTGTGATATTAATTTTATGACCGCTTGATATTCCGTAGAAAAAATATTTAACTGATTTTCGTAATAGGCGAGAAGATGAAAAAAAAATTATTTAAAATAAAATTAACAACGCATATGTTAGGTAAATACTTATTCATTGAGTATCTGTATGGATAGCACATAGAGCAGCTCAGTGGTTCATAGATTGTTTTCTATCATAACGTCGCTAAACTATGCAGTACTCGTAAAATATTAACAATACTTTAGGTAAGCTCATGCTGATTTCTTCATATTGGTCATTAGAGTTTAGCTGGAGTTTGGAAATGAGCGACTCGGTATCCTTGACCCCATTTAAAATTAGTTCAACAAACTAAAAATTTATTACAGTATGAAATATTTTGTAAATATACCAATATATCAAATTTATAGTTTGTTTCAAGGGCTCAACAAACAAACGATAACTTTGACTTTCCATGATATTTTATTTGAGTATCGCTCACGATTTTCAACATGGCGTAATAGTTTTAGGTTCAATGTAAAAAATGGTACCTACTTCAGAGACAGAAACCAATTTTATATTTATTTGATTTACTATTTGCCGCTATGAATTTTAAATTGCTGGCAACACTATTACCGTTAGATGCGTCATAGAGTTTATTTGAATAAAAAGAATAAATGTTATAGGCTTAGATTATATATAGGTCCAGATGCCTAATCCGCGCCCCAAAACTGAAGCCAAAAAATACAAACGACTAATACAAATACAAGTGACTCACTCGTCACACGCGAGCGAACGTTCGCCCCTGAAGTAAGTCTAGAGGCGCTATTTATATAATATTCAAAAATGCCTGGTTGTGCAGTTACATCCTGTAAAAATTATACAAAAAAAAATCTTAAGTGTTCGAACATCACATTTCACTTATAAGTATTCTATTTCATAATGTAATTCATAAACAACAGAACAAAATTTCAAATTAATAAAATTGCGGATGCCATTATTAGAGATGTTGCCAGGGACGTGAATTTCATTTACCCATAACGCATTCTAGCAGTATGTATAATTTTCTTTGCCAAACTTGTTATTTATAGAAAGACGAGAAATTAATATGCTTACTGTTAATGTTCGCGAAACTGGAATACTTAAAATATTCTTAATTTCTAAGCTCTTGCGCCCGGAGTTCAATGTGTCCGTCAAACGATACTTTGTCTATAGGACTGTAGTCGTATTATAATTTATTATTACTACTCCTAACGAACATAGCTATAGAGCACACTTTGCTAGTTTCTTGATAGCTCATAAAATATATATACAGGGTGGGCCAAAAAACCTTGATTTCTTTTTTCATTAGTTATCATGAAAATATTGTTCAAGATGACGTAAAAATAAGCCTGTGAAAACAGCAGCTCTTTATATAACTATTAAGAGGTGCCGCTTCGTGATTTTTGATTTCTCATTTAAATAACGTGATATTTTTTTTTTTTTTAATTTTATCGCGTTCCGACGAATTGACAAGTTGTAAAAATCAATACATATTCTTGTAGGAAATTAAACGATCTACAAAAAAGGTCAGATATAATTTTTCGCTAAGTTAACTCATTTAAAATTTTGCAATTACGTACTTGGAAGTATGATAAAAACTATAAATGCTACTATGTTGAACCTAATTGTTAATTTTTATTACTATTTTCATATTTTACCGCTAAACTCGATCGAGTTATCGATCTCAGCGCCACCTTTATGGCATTATTCAGATGTAAATAATACTTAAAGTTACGTCAAGCTCTCCAACTGAGTTTACTGAAATTTAACCTTTAATAACTTTTAAACGAGCTGACTTAGCGAAAAATCATATCTGTCCTTTTTCGTACATCGGTTAATTTCCTACTACTATGTTGATTTTTACAACTTGTCAATTCGTTGGAACGTGACCAAATTTCAAACAAAAAAAATTATATATATATATATCCAAGTATTGTTGTAAATATGTCTTTAAATTTACATGGTTTGAGTGGCTGAATTAAAATGCAATAATATTGGGATACAATGCCCCGGTTTCCTGATACATTGAGTTTATTTTTATTTTACATTTGTCTTTTTAGCGAAACGATTAAATAAAAAAAAATTAAATAAACGAATACTTGTAACACATTTAAAATGTCTTTATTTAATATTACTTACATCAAAAAAAAATATTATGTTTCATAAAAAAGTCCCTAAATTATGGGGTAACCTCTATGCACTGGTAGTAAAACCGTCACCCACACAAGCGCAGATATTGTATGTTGACACTCGCGTTGGGCGGGATTCACTCACACAGCTCCAAAAAGTGGCTTCAAAGTAAACGGTGACTTTTATACTGGTCACGGTATCTGGACCTATATATAATCTACCTACCTATATAATAAATATACTTATAAATTCATACAACTTGTATAAAGTACACAAAACTAATAAATGCAATAATACTTTGAGTAGATTTCTCATAATAAATTATAATGTTGTAGCCTGTAAATAGAAGGTTTTAAAAATAAATATTCTGCTATGCGGCTAAATCATGCCTTTTCAAATGCTTAGTAGCTATTTTTTGGAGAATTTTTTTTTAATCTTTATGGATCGCTCTGGAGATATAATTTTTATCTATTTAACAAAAAAGAATAATCGAACGATCGGCGCAGATATTACGTAATACAAAATAATACAGCCGATCCTCTTTTTAAACTTGATTAAAAAATATTCCAACATGTATGCGATTTACATTTGGATATCGATTTAATTTGACAAAATGTGTTCAAAGCTAAGAAAATGCCTTTAAAGAACAAAGGTGACGAAATTCTAGAGAAGAAGAAACCTAGAATTGTCATGGAAAACTCGTTGCCAACAAAATTAAAAGAAATAAAACATTTAAAAAAGATAAATCTTTGTTTATGATAATGTGCGTCTCGGCCGCGGCTTCCAAGTCACGTTTGTTCTTTATATGCCAGAATACCTGGTTTGCCAGCCTTTTTTATATTCACTACTATTTATAATTTTTAAATAAAAGCAATTCGTTGAGAATGAATAAGGTTCTAATCACAATGTAGGTACCTAATCCCAACCGCATGTTGGTGTTACCTAAGCACTTTTTACAGTGATTGTCGGCGATCAAATTTTTCTAGAGACAAAGTATGTGTTTAGTACAAGTTTTTCAATAGTTATGTTTGGATAAATCGTGGGCTCATTCCCATATTATTTAAGACTGTCTGAAGACTTATTATTTCGAAACTCCAGCACTCCGTATAAATAGCTAGCCAATTATGTCCCAGTTTTAATACGAGTCATTGAATACTGTTCAACCACCTTTACGAATACGAACAAATTTAATATTTAAATGTAATGAGAAATACAGTAATACATTTTAAGCTTATGTCGTACTGTATCTATACATTGTACTAGGTGACAACCTTCACAATAAAATGAAGACTTCAATACGTATTTTGTTTTATTCCTACCCCCATAACGTGTAGTAAGTATTGGTTTCTCGGTAAAATTTGTATTCTTAATAATAAACTAACTGTTCTCACACTGATCGATTTATTGTATAACTAGTTTTTGCCCCTGGCTTCGCTTGCAATAAAGTTATTTTTCTATCCCTTGGAAACAGTGCTTCTTTAAAACTCACCTGCATTATGGTTAATATAAAAAAAAAACCTTCGTAAAATAAAAACTTAATAGTAAGAACAGAACATAGACTGAGAAGTACTATGAGCGTCTCAACGCACAGCTTTAGCACAGATTACTAGATACCTACCTAGTTAATAGGTCCGTTTTGACACATGACACATGAGATCGCAATGACTTTGGGGCGGGAACGAAACAATTCGTTACACAAACTAACCGACTCTCAAGACAAATCGATTAATAAAATCAATGAATTCATAATTGGTTCAATAACTTCGGTTTCATAGTTTAAAAATATTCAAAATTATTATTATTATAATATTCGAGTCATTGACGACGAAGTTCGAACAAAATTGTTAGGTACTATTAGTTAAGGTAAGTTACTATTACCTACCACATTTTAGTAGGTACTTAGGTACGTACAACAAAAATTGTTTCAACTGTATTTTTAACATTTAAAAAAAAAAGATTCCGACGAATTGAGAACCTCCTCCTTTTTTGAAGTCGGTTAAAAATTACTTTTATAAAAAATGAATTTGTAGAAGCCTACTAATATTACAAACGTGAAAGTTTGTGAGGATGTATGGATGTTTGTTATTCTTTCACGCCAAAACTACTGAACCGATTGCGATGAAACTTGGTATGTAGATAGCTGGAGACCTAGATTAACGTATAGGCTACTTTTTATTCCGATATTCTTCGGGTCGCTGCTAGTAATCTATAAGGTAAATTCTGTCAAGTAGAAAAAAACAATAAAATTATATATTATTTCTTTTAGGAATCGAAGGAATTCTCATTATCATCTAGTTCTATATTGGACCTCAAACGGTGTGGGCCTGGTGTGGGTATTCGGGCGAGGAGCATCCAATACCGCGTTGCGTTATCGGTTGTGAGTATGAGATGTACTTCGTACTTTCGTAACACATTTGTAAGTCAAGATGGTGAAATATTATGATGATGCTCAACCATTTGGTAACGTGCGGTTGTAGATCGAAACAGGCAGATATGATATTGTTATCATAATTTTACATGTTAACAGCGTCGACGAGAAACATTAAAACGGCCTTTCTTTTTTATTCATCTACCCTCCATTTTATGAAGACTATTAGTAATATTACGTAGTAAGAAATGGCAAAAGCAAAAGCCGGGGGAAGTCTTCATAAAAAAAGTACTAAGAAAAGCATTAAGTAGTTATAATTTAAAATAAAGAATCTAATCCCCCTCTCCCGTCTTCCTCCCTCTTCCCCTACTCCCACCTTAAAGGGCGACAACGCACTTGTGACTTGAGTTACAGGTGCCCATGGGCGGCGGTAGTCATTTAGCATCAGGTGAGCCGTCTGCTCGTTTGCTCCTATTTCATAAAAAAAATATCGTTAAATACCGCGATTGCCAAGTTTTAGTGGTTGCTACTTTCAGTATTATAATATTTTATTTGATGGTTGCTGTGTTTGTACACTCTTTGGAGTACCGATTAAAACGGTTTCAACTCAATAATCACGCCTTTTGAGATAACGCAATTTTCGGAAACCCTGAATACCTACACAGAAATCAAACCAGTAACTATATTTTCACTGACGTCTGGTAGATGTCGCTACAAGCTGGCTTATGGGAATGGTCCCGCACTTAGACCGACACCTTATTTTTTCTAGGAGTTTGGAGTTAAAGCAGTTTTAATCTGAGGGTGTGATATGTGAATGTGTTTCGGAATAATTCACCTTAAGATATGATTTTCAGTATTTTGTATGACTTCTCGCATTTGCTCAAGTAGTTCTGGCAATTTAGAATTCTCTCATGGATTCACTTAGGTATAAGATGTTTCAACCGGCTTCTTTGTAGGTATTTCCCAGCGTTCGCCACTGTTGGATAAGATACATTATAAATAATATTCAGTTAAGCTAAGCTAAGCTAAGTAGGCTAGAGTAAATAAAACACTGTAAGGCAATTAAATAATTTAATATCTTCTTAGTAGGTATTTCATCAGACACTTTTATCACATTAGAAATCGATTGTATATACATGAACTGTGGTTTTATACAAATTGTTAATAGAAGCTAATTATAATGACGTTACTGGAACAAGTAACATCAAGAGTACTTTAGACTTTTTTTATACAAGTTGCTGGTTGATGAAAATATTGCTGTGAAAGTAAATAGTTCTAATCAAAATGTAAACAGAAAGAATAGGTTATCTTTTCTTAACTTTAGTAGTTTGGGAACGTACCCATACTACGTCACCCGTTCTGGGGGGAGAGGGGATGGGGGGACGGTGGAGGGGGGGGCGGGTCTTCAAGATACCACGATTGGTCACAGGGGCGGAGCGGGGGGTTTAGGTTTCGTCAATATTCTCTAGGGAAATCTCGAGCTATATTCAAAGAGAGCGCGCAAAGTTTAACGCTTTTTAAACTCAAAGGCAGCAACAAGCAAGCGCTTAACGCGTTTTTACTTTCTGTCGGCCAAAAATTATTTAAAACCAAATTTATAAATTACTACGTGAAAACTAGAGAGGGAGGGGGGGGGTCTTGGCATATACTACAGATGGTCACCGAGGGGGGAGTATAAAAAATTTAAAAAAATGGGTCACGTAATATGGGTACGTTCCTTTATATTAATCTAGTAATGAATAAATAGGCTGTTATAACTATCATATCAAACACACAATTGTTGTTCACAAAGTCACAATTGTGTGGTCAATCATCACTAACCATTCTACTCTACATCTACAGTTATTAATAATCAAAAAAAAATCTTAATACAAAACTAATAGTAAATTCCGGAATTGCTGTAACATAATCCATAATAAAATACAAACAATAATATATTGTGGTGGGTATTGAAAATGTTGTGTGGTAAGGAAATGTTTTAAATCATTTATTATGTTGATATTAACAGAACATATGTTTAAAAAAAAAATACACTTTTCATGAGGGCAAGAAGAAATTAGATTCAAAGATGTAGAAACCACACTAGGGGTAAGATGTTTGGCTCGAAAGATGGCGTTGTGCCTGTCTGCTGGATCGCGATATCGTTTCTTTCCATGTCCATCAACATTGTATCTTGTACGATCCTAGAGCTAATAAATTCAGTGGTATAGTGCAGCGTAAGTCCATTTAGTATTACCTAATTACACGACTACCCAAAAAAGGAGTGTAATGATTTCAGGATTCATGTATGTATGTGAGTTTCTTTATTCCACAATAACTTCTAAATAGATTTGGACGTATCGTCAGAATTCCTACAATCATCCCGAGAGAATGGTTATATTTTTTTTACTATTAATTTTCAAATGTAATTTTGTTTTCTTAAATTTTTGTATGTTTTGAACAATTGTTTTCTGCCAGAGCAGTCGTGAGTTGTGTTAATTAATTTTTCTAATTAGTAACTTATTTTAGTAACACGTAACATCCTACATAATTATGTTTATAGTTTTTAATTAATTAAAAGGCAAAAATTATTTTTTGACGAATATTTTATATCTCAATATGTTCCCAATGTTGCATTGACCCCTGTAAAGTAGGATCTACAACAGTGACCATGAAAACACCGAGCATGACACTCAATCAAGAGTCCCAGAGAAAAAGTGTCTTCGGACCCGCAATGAATTTAATCAAAAGTATATTTATAGTGTTCCCTAGCAAAGAGGGAGACAAGAGAATATGGAAGAAGAGAGGGCACCGTCAAAATCTTTATACTTTATAGGTCCTAAGTCTTGAGTTATTTTTGATTCCAATAATATGTATGACTATGATTGTAAAGCAAAACATAGTGGCTCTTTTGTTAAGGGGTGAAACGTCCTGCCGCGTCTGTGTCAGGCGCCACACTGTTCTTTAGGGTATTTATCCCTTAAATTATACCTTTCTTCTTCTACAATAACATCATATTGACAAGAAGCTACAAAACGGGTCTTAACGGTATTTCATAATTGATAGCGTTTGAGTATTCGGCCATGATAGTAGTTAATATTAGAACATGTAACTATGTTTATAAAATGCATTTAAATTACAACGACAACAACAACGAAACAAATGCAGACTTAATGATATTCGGGGCTTTCCCGAAACACATGTAATTACAAATTTATGTTTGTGTTTCGGGGAAGCCCCGTTCTGGACCGACTTTATAGAGGAGCGAAGCGACCTATTTATTAGTTTTGAGTTTTAAATCCAGGAACATAAGTTGTTTGGAGTGCATTTGAAAAAGGAACATACTTACATCACTGAAAACCAATTCAAACTAACTTCAAAATTTTTTCAAGTGAGTTTTTATGGATTTTCTCAATAACTGAGAAAATAGTTACGAAATAAAATAAAATGTACCATTTCTCACCAAATCTAATTTTACACGTTTTATTTGCTTTTATGACAAACAGAGGTAAAAATAAAAATTCAAACGAATTTCCAGGTATTTTTACTTCTGTTTGACCCGTTTGGTCATAATTTGTAAACGGATGATTTTTTATTGAAAATTCTTATTGTACGTGCATCTTGCAGGAAGTGTTCCCTTTTCAAATACACAATGTACAGTCGACTCTCGATAAGTTGAAACTCAAGGGACCAAAGAACATTTTTAAATTATGGAGGGTATGGAAGCAAGTACTTCAAATTATACCATGTTGGGGGGCAAGATACTATTTCTTCAATTTAAAATTACCAATTAATATTGATTTCATTCAATTTATCGAGTATTTTTCAAGGGATAGGGAAAAAAATCAAACAATCGAGAGATTCAAATTAACGAGTTTCAACTTATCGAGAGTCGACTGTATATATAGTATTCGGCGTGAGAACTTGTATTGCGCGATACAGGATTAATAGTGAAGACGTAGTTCGGTGCTTCTTCGCTAGACGGCGTACTGTATTTAGAAATCGATAAGTTATTTTAAGTTAATTGAATATTTCTTAAAGTAAAAAATAATAGAAAAAACACTGCTGTCTTTAGATTCAAACCTTTTTAAAAGTAACGCGAGGGAAGAGAGAATTCGAGAGAGGCGCTACACGAAGTATGCGGCGAGCTGCGCCATCTTGTCCTTGGGCTGCTTGTTGCGGTGCGCGGGCCTGCGCGCGCGCGCGCCGCGCCCGCGCGCTGGCGCCGCGCGCGCCGCCGCCGCGCGGTGCTTCTCCACCTGCACACGGCACAGACGGTGAACATGCGCACATAGAACGAACTGAGCGGACGGACGAGTGCGGTACGTACGAGCGCGCTGAAGGCCGGCTCGCAGTAGAGGCAGGCGGTCATCTCGGTAATGGCGGCGGGCAGGCGCGTGCGCTCGGCGCGGTACTCCACCGTCACCTGCTGCGCGCCGCACGCGCCACACGCCTGCTCCGTCACCGACACGCGCAACGCATCCTCGAATATGTTGATTATTACGTCACACCTGCGACACATTCACACCAGACAGACATTTAACATTAAACAGTAACGCGCAATTCGTTAGCGTACGGTAAACGGCACCGAACCTCTCATTTTTAACATATTACATTTTTAAAAAGACTAGTTTGCTTATACTGTCGATCAGAATGTTAACTATTAGGAAAAGGTGACAAAGCCTTTATAAGTAGCTCTGGTGAGCTCATGAGCTTAAGAATATAGAGTTTATTGTCTATGAAACAACTGCACTAAACTGTGTGGTGCTAGTGTGGGGTTGCTCCACAGGCTGTCATTTCAAGTGCATTTGAAACCGAACTGTGATACCTTTAACTCTATTTAATCGGACCCTATCGTACAATCTTCTTTCTCAAAATCTTAGCTGACATCTCTAACCTATAAGGTACTTGCCTGACAAATGTCGGATCTCGAGTACAAAAATCCCAGGACTTTCATATAGTGTGGCCAGAACCCTTATATCTCCATAATCCGGCCCTGTCACAAAATCTTCTAAATTGTTAGCTAACGTGTGTCCTACCTATAAATGATTTCGGTGGTAAATTTCAGATTTCTAGTAGAAAAAAAAACGTGTGCGTCTCGGGACGCTAGACAGAAGTGATAACTTAAACGCCAGACAGACTAGCGCCGTAACGCGTTACGTAACGAAGCGGTTTACCCTCCCATAAGAAGTTATCACTTCAAAAACTTAGGACGACACATATAACCTCTCAAGAACCTTTGATGGTGCAGGGCGATGAGTAAGCGTACACGTAAGGAATATACAGATAAACTGAGGCGCTACAGAAGTTTTGTCGTAGGTACTTTAGGATTTTTTTTTCGGCATAGTCTCTACTGGCAGTAATACAAGTCTTCATACGTGTAAACCAGCTACTGATGCACATTTCTCCAGTATCCTTCTGGAACAAAGCCGCATATCTCTTCAAAAGCTTGCGTCCCTTCCGTTGTTTTTTTGTAGACGGGAATAGTGCAAAGTCGCATGGCGCTAAATCTGGACTATAAGTAGTGTTGCCCATTCGATATGCAGGGCGTTATCTTAATGCAAAAGTCAAATATCGAGTCTTAAATTAGGTCTTTCATTTTTAAGGTTTCTAATTCTTGAGTTAAATATTCCTCTGTATACCTTCCAGCAGTAACAGTCTTCCCTTTATCAAGCACAAACGTAGCTAATAATGTCTCTTAGTAAAAAAAATTCAACCATTACTTTCTTCACGGATCGGGACAAGTAAGTAAGAGTCTTCAGCTCAGAATGGATTTCGCGACAGGGCCGGATTAAGGAGATTTAAGTACGAAGTTTACCGGGTCATCTAGATTATTATAGGTTTAACATCACACTACTATTATAGTAGAAATTTCACATCACATTAGGAATTTTTAGAGTCGAGCAGTGAACATGAACGAAGGTTAAACTGGGGGAATGGCTGTTTTCTAATAAAATCGCAGCAGTAATATAAATAAATAGTGGCAGAAAGTTTATAATTATTACGTCACATACCGGTTGCAGGCCAACTTCCACTTGGGTGCGGAGGGGTCGAGGACGAGCACTCCGGCCTCGCACTCCACGCAGCCCGACACGCCCGTCGAGTTCACTCCGTAAGGGCACGTCGGGTGTGTGCACGAATTGCACCCGAAACCTTTCTTCATATCCCTGTAACGTTTAAATACTCTATTTACACTAAACACTACAATTATATTTCCACACACCGGTAAGTTTGAAAGTTATTTTTACACAGAGAAAGCTCCCTGTGTAAAATAACCTTCAATCTATATTTTCTATTAAATATGTCAGTAGACTTCTTAGAAGTTAGACTCATTCGAAATTTCACGTTTCACAATTCACGCAGTTTAAAAAAAAAATGTTTACAAAGAATTATCTTCGCGTTCGTTTGAATATAAAAAAGTCGAGGTGTGACCTGAAGGGCGGGTGGTTGTAGCAGTAGGGGCAGAGCGGGAAGCTCTTGCCCTTGTTGCCGGAGGACCAGGAGAGCAGCTCGAAGTCGTCGAGAGGGCACTTGAGCTCGCGGTAGATGCGCACGGTGCCGTGCTGCGGCAGCGCGTACGTGTCGTCGCAGTGCGAGCAGTGCAGGCGCGCCGGCTTGGCCTGCGCAGTACACGGTCGACTTTAAAAACAAATATACAGCATGGTTGCATAGTATCTTACTAATAGAAAGCAATACACGGAAATAAAAGTGGTTGTATCTAGTAAAATGGAGGAAACGTTAGGTCAGGTGTTAAAAATGTAATATCAGGAATTGCTCAGGGTAACATATTGGATCCACTCCTGTTTTTGATTTATATCAACGAATAGCTTACAATAACACCTCATAAAACAACATTATTTGCAGATGATAGTGTATAGTACTAAAATAGTGTTATATGCTGATGACAAGTCATTATTTTTTAGTTTTACATATTGGAACAGGCAACTAACTTCACGCCTAACTCCTGACAATTCAAAAATACCTATAATGGTTTAATTGAAATAAATTGCTTTGATATGATATACGGGATCACTACATAGTATAAAACAAAGTCGCTTTCTCGGTCCCTATATCCCTATGTATGCTTAAATCTTTAAATCTACACAACGGATTTTAATGCGGTTTTTTTAATAGAGTGATTGCAGAGGAAGGTTTATATGTATAATAACATCCATTAAATAGTGGAGAAATACTGTTATTTTTGAGGTTTCTAATGTGATGTCGTAAATAATTACATAACTACTGGATCGATTTTAATCATTTTTCAGTGAATGACATAGGTTATACTGGTATATTTTATACCCTTGCGAAGCCGGAGCGGGCCGCTAGTAGTATAATATATTTTTATTTGTAAAACAGAATACTCAATTTTATTTCAACTAAATAACATAAAATACATATTTTACTGAATTGTTAAATTATTCAAAACACATAGTTACTAAGTGTAATCCTCTTACTAATGGTAAATATAAAAAATATATGAAAAAAAATTCCACTTATCTGTAACTCAATACATACCTGAATATATCTCATATAACGCCTACACTTCCCACACCTGGACAAGGCTTTACCGCTGCTCTTCAGCGAGGAGAAGTTGACTTCGAAGAGCTGGTCCATGGCTTCGATAGATCTCACGAAGTATTGGAACTTGCGTCGGAATATCTCCGTGGTGTGAGCCAGTACCGCTTGGAAGTCAGCTCGGCCAACTGCTATGAGTATCAGTTGCTCTTCCAGGGCTGAACGCATTGTCGGTAACACGAGTTCTGGATCGATCTGTAGGCATTGAAAAATATAGTATAACTTTTACACGTAGAAGTACAATTCTTTTGATCTTATGGTAGACATAATAAAAAAACTGTAACTAAAATTCTAATCAATATTAAAAATGAGATGTGAGTTTGTTTGTTGCGCTCTGACACCATAACCACAGAACTACGTAACAGATATATCACTCCCTACAAATATCGATACCTACCGTTATAATTGCCTCCTCTTTCCGGACTAAAATGTGTTACCGCTTCAATAATTTTTTTGTATAAAATAAATTACAATTGTTGTGTAAATTAAGTACTTAATGCTTATTTATCATTTCCAATGTTTTATTATACCAAAATCCTACATGTGTTTTATTTTTATGAAAAGATTAATAAACTTCTTCCCTTTTATAAAATCTCGATTATTAAACTGTACGGTGGAAAATATTCTAAATCTTACAAAAAGTTTTTATTGAATGATTTGTTGGAAAGATATGCTGTGCCCATATATAGGGTTAAAAGGTTCATTAAGAAAATACATAAATAGCGCTGCCAGGCTTTTTATCTCCTACTTTATGTACATTCTAATACTGCACATAAACAACCATTTCAATTTTCACTACGAATTTTACAGTTTTTAAAGAATATATAAATACGATCTCGAATTACGTTTTTTGTACTTTAAGAATAAAAGCGTGTGCGCGTGATGCAGCTGTCGGCAACTCACTACGCGAGACTGCGTATAAAGTCCGCCGGCGGACGATCGTCCTATAGGTATTAAGGGCGCGCAAGTACTTCGTGTGTGACAGTGACATAGGCCTGCCATAACTACTAAACCGAACATCTTGAAATGATTCATACACGTTGTGAGTACAGTGAACGGCATAAGATACCTTTCCTCCAGAAAAGAAGTTCTATGAACGAGGGAGAGATTTATTGATAAATCTACGTTAATGCAAGCGAAGCCGCGGCCAATAGTTAGTACAAAAATGTAAAACAATTATATGTGTCTCCTTTGAGAGAATATAATAAATTATAATTATATTCTCTCAAAGGAGACTTTAAAAGCTTAAGCGATATCTAGTAAGATATCGCCTGGTGGACGTAATTCGACATAATTCATATATTTTTTACCCATTGATTTGCAGCATAACTAGAACTGTAATATTTTCACTTTTCGTACGGTGTAGCTATATACTGGACGCGTGTATCTTGATGTACCCGTTTACACCTTATTTTTAAATGTATGCACTTCTTTTGTACCTATAGTATAGTAGGTATTTCAAATTTCACGTTTCTCCGTTTCCGAAATCTTCTTAAAATGCGTACAAAGAATTCTCCTCACGTATTCTCCTCATGTAGATGAGTAGAAGGAGATTTAAAAAGAAGAGCTGACAAGTTGGAAGGCGCATACAGTGTGCTTGTCTTGAAAATTAAATAGATCACAGCCGACGCACTGATGATCACGAATATCTTTCACTTTTAATGTAGCGTCTTGGTCCTCGCTTCTACCAGCTAGTATTGACGCAAATATAATAAGGAACTTTAAAAATAACTATTGAATTGTCCTCAGCAAATCAGTTGTTAAATAAGTTTGTTATTATTTTCTTTTTATTGCAAAACCAAACTAACAGCACAGATTACATAATAGTACAGGTACAGAAGTCTCACTCTGCTAAATCATTTAAATAAATAGCGACTCTTATACACACAATAAAGTCGCAATTCAGGTAGCACATATCGCGGGCTTCAAGACAGAAGGGCGTATAAGCATTAGCCCTACTTTTCAGGACACGAAAAAAACTTAATAAGTTTTTTTTCAATGCATCCCTTTAACTAAAAATTTGTATGTGTCTATGAAAGAACTTCCTTAATTACGTGAAATCCTCATCTTATTTGTAAGTATTTAAAAACTCTCAATATTGCATTTACTTCCAGTTGGCCCAACAGTTTTAGGGAAAACGTATGTCATTTCTTCTCAGAAAACGCTTTTATCGAATGGGCATATAATACAATACGTGTTTATGCAATAAAATATCTAAAAAAACATCTGCACTTAGTAAAGTAGCGTGAAATGTCATAATATCATCATAATCAATATTTTTTTTTTAAATTAAATACAGTATATCTACCATTTTTTAATATTGCACGTCCATATGGCTTGTCAAAAATATATAAATAAGATTCGTCCCAAGACAGACGTAAAGATTACTTGGGTAGACGTTTCACTATTTGGGGTTAATTTTGATGGTAATTAAATAAAATAAGACACTCGAAAATTGTTTAAAATATTATTACCTATTTAAAAAAGGAACTTGTGTAACAAATAAACTTGTTATTTGTGGTTACGACCACGGTACGTCTTTCTGGCATGAAAATAATATCTGACTTCAGTTGTACGTCTAAAAGTATTTTATTAATATCTTCTAAGGTAATTTACCAATTTTTAAGAAAAAAACAGAGGTGGTGTATCTAAACTTATAAATGATTGACGTAATAAAAAAAACGCATTTTTTTTATACATTTTTCTGGCTAGAAGTCCGCGATATTACCTTATTGTTAGGTACCTGTAACTCAAATTGGCTGTTGTCGGGCAGTCGGAGCCCTCAAACATCAAACCATTACTGAAGTGAAAAATAAATTATAATATAATTAAAATACCTATAAATATAAATTTCGTTTGTGACAATGGCAAGTCAAGTACCGTATTGTGGCATATTGTTACCTTCTGATAGCCGTGCACGAGCACGATGCCGAGGTTGGTGGGCACGAGGCGGCGGCCGCTGCCCACGGTGACGTAGTTGCGCTGGCAGATGTTGTTGATGTGCACGGGGATGGACGCGTCCGTGCCGATGCCGTGCTTCTCCATCAGCGTGATCACCTAGCAACGTAAGGTGTACATTTTTAACTCATTTTGCAATTATTGAATGTAATTAAACTTATTATTGCTTTTCATCGCATCTATGCACGTCATTGGGGTCCAGTTAAAAAATAAACGCACTCATACGTATCTGTATCAAACAATGCCTAATTACATCCTCATTTGCTATAGTAGGGATACACCTTTATTTTATTCATTTTATTTATATTTTTTTTTGCTTTAAAAAAAGTAGAAATGAGTACTAAGATTTCATTTGGACTACTAATGGTTACTTCTTATTCGTATGCTCTTAACAAAGCAGTCGTGGTCGACATGTTCAACAGAGCTTCTGTATTTAATTGTGTTTTAAATGGTACTATGGGAACTTACTTCAGACTCGGTGAGGTAGTCGGGGGGCGACGTCTGGCACTCCACGAGCCTGTGGTCGTGGGCCTTCAGCACTTCGTCCACATTCAACAGCGGCACAAACTCGTCTTTGCCGAAGGCCTGTAGAATGGTAATTGTGTAGTTATTTTACCTAACCTAACTTTACCCAACTCACACATGTACATAATAATATATTATGTACTTACATCAGGCGTTACCTGTTCGTATAATGAATTTCAGAGTAAAAATACTAAAATCGTCTTTTAGGAGGTTTAATTTTTTGGTGTATTAATGTAATATTGTATATATATTTTGTTAACTCTTTCATAAAAGGGTCTTTAACAGAGATTTCTTAGAAAATTGTTTTAAACAAAATACAAAATGGAATATCTAGATATTTGATTTTAGTAATCAAATTAAACGTCTATTCACGTAGCTAGAATTGCTCGAAAACACTGAGAAAATAATAAATCATTTAAGCGTTTTATACTAAATTACTTATCTATTCTTATTCATACAGGCTGCTAAAGGAAGGTCGTCTGTATTTTTGTGTCATTCAGTAAACCCCGTAAATAACGTAAACCGCTAACAATTTTAAGAAAATTCATGATTTTTAAAACAGTAATCTGATATTGAAAATGACAAATTGTACTTCAAAATTGACCGATAAAGACAATATGTTGTATGAGAGAGGGCTGACATGAATGTAACTATAGGTATTTACCAAGGATGTTAATGGAAAAATGTCTACATAAAAAATAAGTAACCAAAATCCATTTTTTTAAAGCCAACAAAGAGTAGAAAATCTACTCTATATGTATATGTAAGTATGGCTGTAGGTCACTACATTATAAAACTAAGTCCCCTGCCGCGTCTGTCTGTCTGTCTGTTCGCGATAAACTGAAAAACTACTGAACGGATTTCCATACGGTTTTCACTAATAGACAGAGTGATTCATGAGGAAGGTTTAGGTGTATAATTTTTTAAGATTTTGTGAAAATTGATTGAAATATGTTGTTGATCGTTGAAGATGTCTCTGCTACCCGTGCGAAGAAGGGGCAGTTAGCTAGTTGTATGATAAAGTTAAAATTTGTTTTTTTTTTGTTTAATCTCTGGAACTAGCAATCGGATTTGAACAATTCTTTTAACATTCGATAGCCTTATAATTTATATTCAACTTAAAGTTGGGGAAGGCATAACATGCACTTTATGCCGAGAAGCAAAAGCAACTGCAATGCATATTGTATGCTCTTGTGGCCCACTAATGCGGTATCAAAGTATCGACCTAGGGTTGCATATCATGCAACCGCAGGAAATACAAACAATCACTGCTCATAAAATCTGGGGGGTACTCGAGTGAACTAAAGGAAGAGTGCGCTACAAAAGATCAGAAATAATCGAAGTACCATTAGGCACTGAAATAAAAAATAAAAGTCAAATGCTAGAGAAAAGTTATAGGCTGTACCTGCCAATGCATGATCTCTGTGTAGCCAGCATCGACGAGCGTGTTCCCCGTGTAGTAGAAGGTCTCTGTCCCGATCTGGAACGTGATGGTGGTGGAGAGGTACTTGCAGTCGCGGGACAGCGTCGCGATGAAGTGGCGAGTCACGTAGTCGTAGATCCGCCACATGTCGCCTTCTAACTCCGACTCGGCTAGCAAAATAAACGGAGCATTTTTAATAAAACTACACAGTATCTATACAACTAAATAAAATTTAAGTGTCTGTTTGTTCTCACGCCAACATCGACCATAGGGACGCGGTCCACTAGGCATGATCACTTAGCCTGGTCGGACCGTCCTCCCTTTGTGACGGAGGGAAATAACACCCGTTCTTCCACAGTCGTGACCCCGACGTGATTGGAAGCAGCCTTCAAGGTGCAGGATCTGTAGTTCTCATCTGACCTAGATGACGTTGAAGTATGTTTTTGCTTTATGTGTAAGCCACCACAACCCTATTCCAGCAGGCAATAAAACGTGAATATTTATTTTTGACGATCCATTGCCGCTTGTAATTACACTTAGATTCTTAATTCCATTATCACACAGTTTGTGCACTAACGTATGCGTGTGTCGTGAAAATTAAATATATCACAGCTAACGCCTTGATAATCACGAATAACTTTCACTTTTAATGTAGCGTCTTGGAATCCGATAGAAGCGATCGTCGCTTCGACCAGCTAGTATTGACGCAAACACCGTACTTATTAAACTAACATTCAAACAATATAAATTAGGCTGAATACTTACAAGCAGACCTCATGGGTGTGATAGGAGGATGGTCACCTACGTCACGTCCTTTCTTCGGTCGGTTGATACCGTTGGCAATGATGGCTCGCACTTCCGCTCCCCATTTGTTCGAGTTCTGCTGCTGGCGGAGTGTACCCCTGAACATAACAAGTTTTTATTTCCTCAGCAAGATAGACACATTCTGTACGTGAACTCTTTTATTGTCTGTGACTAATTTGGAACGGCCTTCTGTTAGAATAAAAGCCAAATAAATTATCACACACAATAAAATTCACCCTTTAAAAACAATAAAAAAAAAATGTGCATACTCTGTCATCGTCTTAAGGATGATCTTAATTTTGCTTTGGAATAGAATGAAAATATTTTGTAAGCAAGTGCAGTCAGTATTACCTATCACCTTTTTTAAACACTTCATATGTTCGATTAACACCCAAGACAAATAATTATGTTATGAGTACGGTCATTTGTTTTGTCTCTGGGTGTAATTTATCTATAATATGTATGTATTTAGAAATATATGTGGGATATACGATTTTCGTTGGATGGCAAAAATAAAAACAAACTTCTTGAGAATAAAAAAAAGAACAACGTAATATAATAAGTATGTTTATCAGAAGTCTAGTTACCATAGTACAGGCTCTGCCTACTTTGGGATCAGACGGCTGTGAGTGAGATGTCTCACGGTATTATTATATATTTAATTCAGAATATAACTGTAACCATAACATCGTTAGTTTATAAACAATGTCGCGATATTATAAACTGACGAAGTATTATGAACAGCACCTAACCATTTACAATTTAACGTAGCTATTATTTCGTCTCTGATTGTTCGGTTTTGGCGGTAGCTCGTTTTGAATCTATATAGTTAGGAAACAAACACAATTATTTAATATCAGGTATGTCATTTATTTTTTATATTAATAAGTATGTCACGTGTAGTAACAAAATAAAAATTAAACTCGCGTTCCGTCACGAGCAGGTAGAGATCAGGCTATCAGGTTACAATTTGACGATTTGTCATTGATAGATTATAAACTATCGAGAAATAATACGTTAAATTGTAAACGGTGGGTGCAGTTTATAATATTTCGTCAGTTTATAATATCGTACGATTGTTTATAAACTTACCATGTTCACAATCTTATCCCACGTCCAGACGCTTGCCAAACCTCAACAAGCAGTGACAAATTCAAACGTGTAGATAGTATGTTTGCTTGATTTGCCAAACGTTTGGCTTGGCTTGCCGCCGATCCGAACTTTGTCGTTTTTTGACGCCCAAATCAAAGGAAGCTTGCGGCAACCGCTTGCGATGCATCCACGTTTATGTGACTTGTGTGTTGTTAGTATGCCTTGCGCGTTGGCGACGATCAGACGTGTGCGTCCGTACCGAATACCGACTGTTTTCCATACGCAATAATTAAAAAAAATTGTAATTGGTCTATCCAACAAACGGTACGGTTTTTATGAATTTTTAACATCCCCCATCTTTTTTTTCATTATTTTTCTTTTTCTTATTTTTAAATAAAAATAACTTAAGCCAAATGTTATGGCCGACATAAGTTCGATGTCCGTCATGCTTGCCTTTCCAGAATACACTAACGTGTGGATGGCGATGTTCGATTCCCAAAATCAAGCCAAACGTTTGTAGAAGTTGGTAGTTTGTGGCAAGTGGCAAACGTGCGGATTCGGCTTTAAGGTGACATATCGAATAGAATGTAGCAGCAGGCTTGTTTATTTGAAAATTTGTGTACATAGAAAGAAGCGATGACAATGCAATACTTAGCAAATACATTCTTACTCTTTCTTACTCACGCAGTTATGGATAGATGCACTTGCTCCATTTTTATTTTGTGATCATAGGACTTTTGTATAACCTTTATTTTTAATAGGTCTATTTATTTCTATATAAAAATTAGTACTTACATTAGGTCATAGTTCTCAGAATAGCTGGTAGTTTCAGTACGTGGATATGAAATGTAACCCTGTGTGTACAAGCGTTCTGCCACCTACAAAAAACAATATGTTCATAACTATTGGAGAATACCGACCTCATTGGTAAGTTGCAGTCAACTTACACTCACTCCTGGCATATGACTGGTAGACTTCTAATTCATAATTAGAAGTTAGGTTTTGAATTTCAAATAGCAGGCCTAAGAAAAAAGGAGAATAAGGTAACAAATCTATATTAATACTAGCGGACCCGACAGACGTTGTCTGCCGGAACGTAAAAAATATTATTCCTGTAACCCTATAGCAGCGCCATCTCCCGGGTCCAATTGTAAATCTTAACCATTTATGTGTGGGAGGGACATAACACACGTACCTCCACAACAGCATTAAATTATTTTGCTAAACTGTTTCTGAATAATGATGGTACACGTTAGGCTGCTTAACACTAATTACTACTATTACTATTCACTTCACATGTTTTACCTGCATAGCATGATGAGGTCCCATACCAAGCCCCGCACTAGCCACACGCATCAGTTCCACAGTATTCAAGGCGACGGGACGAGCCTTCACTTTTTCTTTAGCTTGGACATTGATCACACTGGAAATCAACAAATTTTGTCAAAATTATCCTTTAAAGTAGAAGAAAATGAATAAGATAATAATAATAATTTGTTAGTAACACTGTTACAAAAGGTTACCATTAATAAAAAAGAACAACATTTTATTTACAGTTACAAAAATGAAATTTAAAACAAAATAATGAAAAAAATTGTTATGAACAGATGAGTGGTTAACTTTTACTTACGTGGCTTCTTTTATCTCCTTGATGCCAGCAAGGAACATATTAGCAATTTCTTTTTCAAAACATCTGATTCTCTTCCATTCTAATGGCAGCTCTCTACCTTCAGAGGTGCTTGCCGTCACTCGCAGTACCCAGAAAGTCTCTGGTTTAAAGGTTTGTATTTCATCATGACGTTGCACACAGAAGCCTAGTGTTGGTGTCTGACATGGACCATAAGATATGAGTGATGCATCAAGATCTCCATATCTACCTGTAGTACCAAAAATTAATATGTAGTATAACAGACAGCTCAGTCCTTTAGGGTATGTTCCCTACATACCCATACTACGTGACCCATTTGTTATACACCTCCCCCCCTCGGTGACCAACCATAGTATATGCCAAGACCCCCCCTACCCTCTCATTTTCACGTAGTCATTTATAAATATGGTTTTTAATAATTTTTTGCCGACAGAAAGTCAAAAAGCGTTAAACGCTTGCTTGTTGCTACCTGTGAGTTTAAAAAGCGCTAAACGCTGCGGGCCATATTTGAATATAGCTCGAAATAGCACGAGATTTCCTTAGAGGATATTGACTACGTGACGAAAACCTAACCTCCCCTCGGCCCCTGTGGCCAAGCGTGGTATTTTGAAGGCCACCTCCCCCCAGAACGGGTCACGTAGTATAGTAGGTTCCCTTATATGTACTAGATATCACCTGGTTATCGAATTTCAACCAGGATTCATTGTTTTAATTTTTTTGGGTTATTTCAATGGATAGTTTAACTTCGACACACGTCATCTTTTGACTATAATTACTAATAACTAACTACCGACTAATAACGGAACTAATAGTCTATCAATAAGAATGTTCTACTGAGTTCTCGAAATTCGAACAGCAATTGAGTCAAGTAGATTGTAAGAAATGTATCAAGAAATGTTCACAAACTTTCTATGAGATATTTTTATAACTATATAAAGTCGTTGCAGTGCAGTATGGATATTTAGTTCTAATTGAGCGATACTGCGAGTAAAAGTGCGAAGCTTAGCGAATAGTACAAGTGAATAATGAGAATTACTGTGTACTGACTTGTAATTGTGTTAATTGCTAATTTTTTAAATAAATTGGTGTACCTATCTAATCTAACTCAACGAGTGTAGCTTGATGTACCTAGCTTATTTGACACTTACTCTACTCATTGTTTTTAGACTTATTATACAGCACTATCTACTCCCAGAAACTGGGATAAACATAGAGAAACAACACTGTACCGTATCATACTCTATGCTTTGCCTTAATAACCATAATAAAATATGGTTACTTAAGTATCTTGATTCAACATATTATATACATCATATACTAACTACTTTCCAATTACATATCACTGATTTATCCTACCTTGAAAATATTTAGTCTGAAACCGAGTAAAGGCACATCCAATGCGCAAGTCAAGTTCTTGGCGTGCATCAACACTGCGGGATTCATTTTCATTGGGCCTGACCAAGTTCAACATAGCCGCCTTGATATCTTTCTCTGTGATGGCTGAGAACTTTGCTCTGTATGTTACTAGTGGTGAACAGACATCCCCTTTCATGTATGGCTGGACACAACTCATCACCTAAAAATATTAATAATTATATTATTCAATTTAATCTCTATTATTCAATTCATCCATATAAGCTATATCTTTTTTATTCCCTAGCCTTCCCTTCTTAACTACCGTTCCCTTTTAATCACTATATATTATACAACAATGTCCCCCGCCGCGTCTGTCTGTTCGCGCTGTTTTCACTAATAGACAGAGTGATTCATGAGGAAGGTGTAGGTGTATAATTTGTTAAGATTTTGTGTAAATTGATTGAAATATGTTGATGATTGTTGAAGAGTCATGCATACAGAAGAGAAGATAGTTGGAGAGCCATGCTTAGGAGTGCATGGCCTGGCTCTACCAGAGTGATACCACAGTCTCACAGACAACCAGCAGTGAAGCAATGCTTGCATTGGTTATCGCCTAGTAAGTGAGGTTACCCGAGGCCCTAACTCTTTGCTCCCACCTCTCCTCCTTTCCCCTACTCCTACCTTAAAGGCTGGCAACGCACTTGTGACTCTTGAGTTGCAGGTGCCCATGGGCGGCAGTAGTAATTTACGATCAGGTTACCCGTCTGCTCGTTTGCCATATAAGTGTGCCGTATACCATTAAAAAAAACAAAGATGCCTCTGACACCCATGTGAAGCCGGGGCGGGTTGCTAGTAAATGTCAAAATTTCTTATCTTTGATTTCCAAAGTGCCTGGTTGACGCTAAGTCAGTCGTGCAGCTAGTTGCCTGTTCCAATTCGTAGATCCAGTGGAGAAGAACTCCACGGACACTCTATTTCAACATGTTTTTGTAACATATTTTTCTAAACTATAAACAGTCGCGCAAACTACTACTATATGTAAGTAATAGCAGTTCAGAAATGACCAGCAAAAACCAACTGCACTCGTTCACGAGCATGACGCACGCGCCAGGCATCGTCCACTTCAACCATATGATATCAATTGATATCAAAGAGAGCCGAACGACCCGACACGTACGCCACCATCGGCAGGGCGCCTAAGCAGACACAGCATACTCAGAACTGCCAGGCAACATAGCAAATTAACTTAATATGTTATTGACTACACAGTTCTCACATGTACAATTCAAAATTTACTAAATGTAACATATAGTTTCCCATTCCCAAAGGCCTGGTTGACACTAATAAGCTTGCTCCCTATTCCAAATTAAAGTTGGCAAAATGTGGGTATTTAGCCTACCTCTATGGGGTACAGGCGTGAGCATATATATGTATGTATGTATCATATCTCTATGTTAAGACTGCTTTTTTAGATGTCTTAACATACACTTATGTTATAGAAAAAGGTCCATCCATATCATGCTCCATATTTCTACTATTCTTGTGTTTACCTTTTCAAAAGGTGATTTAAAAACATTGGTGCTAATGCACATGTAACATTGATAGAAGTGAATGTAAAGATTTTGGTACAATTTGGCCTTTTTGTAAATAAAATAATATTTAAATTGAGCCATCAGTTCAGCAAGGATGTATTTGTATAAAAAGTACTAAAAATAAATTTTGTTGTTATTATCTTTAACTAGCAACCCTTCAGTTTTGCACGGGTAGCAGAGACATCTTTAACAATCATCATCATATTTCAACCAATATACACAAAACCTTCATTAATCTTTACTCTATTGGTCAATCTTACATTACACATACTTCTTCTCACTGAATGCATTAATTTTACACTCATGTTTCTTCTGCTATACCCAACCCCTATTAGGCATTATTTGTATAAGGACAATATCATAGGTGCGGTACACAGGTACAGTACACATCATGCAAGGATATGCAAGAAAAGAAAGGAACAAATATTGAATGTCAAAAATGTTTGCTATTAAATATTCATTAAGTACATTGCTTGTGGGTGACATTGTTACTCGCTGGAAAATCTGTGTATCTAAGGTTAAAGAGAGATAGAATAATTATTAACAGACTCACTTCAAAGCAAATGTTTTCTCCTTCTTTATCACAATCAAGCCATAAGATCAGATAGTCACAGCCTCTTGCTTCTTGAGCTAAGAATGCCGGTATTCTCAACCTCGGCATAGCCTCTTTCTTCTCGGTGGGGCAACTGAACAATTCCACAGGGTCCACTTTATCCCAATTATTGTATTTGCCGGTGAAATCCAAACTCATAACGTGACCACAGACCGAAGTCATTTTAAAACGAACAGGTTCGTTTTTAAAAGTTCCGTTCCATTCATGTACGGCACAAGCAGAGTTAGACGCTGTAAAATATGTTTAGTAAATCAAATATTTAAATTATATCGATTGAATCAAAGAAAATTTGTTATATGACAAACCTTTATTGGTCGTACATTTAGCATTGCTAAGTAAGTTAGCGAGATTTTGAGATAAAGATGGCTTTTCAGCCACCATCAAAGCCGTTTTCATGATTTACAATTAGGAAAAACGATAATCATGAAAATAAATACAGGTATTTTATCCCAAATATAAAACTATCACCTGTTCTGCGTTTACAGATTGAAGACAAGACAACCATATTGTTTTGACGTACGTAAATTTGACAGGGGACAAATGGTGCCATGCTGAAAATATGTGTAGAAATTCTATAATATTGCATGTGCCACCAACTTTAAAGTTTAGATTAATTTTTTATGAGGTATATATTATTAACAATGCTGCAATGACATAATTAAGTAAAAACTTGTAATCCTTTAAAACTAAGCTAAAATAAAATAGCAACATTGCTATTGACCTTTAAAACCGTGCGTTCAGAAGTAGTGTTCATTTAAACCAGTTCACAATAGAAAAGCTTTTGGGTAATGCTGATATTGTTAATTTTATTTGTATTAATACCTGTAATCATTACCATACGCTTACTCATTGCCTGTAATAGTGCTTTTTTATACAGAAAAATATATTTTTTTTGGTACATTCAAGAAAAGATTCTACAAAGAAAAAAAAATCATGACGATGTAATAATAATCTCATAAATTAAATATTTGAACGTTTATAGTAAACGTCATTCATACGAATGAAGAGTAAGGAGGTGCGCCTGCTTGCCTAGTTTGATAAACTATTGGAAAAACCTTGAACTATGCTAGGATTATTATTTAATTTTATCTGAACTGCAAAATAGTGTCTACACAAGTTTTTATAATAACAGTGCAATATTGAATAATCGCAAAATAAAATTACAAATAATGGTACGTTGTGTTGTGTTTTTTAATTGAGTTGTTTATATAAGTAACTGCTTTAGTGGTAAATGTGATATGTGAAAGTCGATATATTGTTGTTGCAGAGCCATCCTCGTAGTGATAACATACCGTCGGCACATTTGAGAGTGATGTTGCCGACGACGAATATAGACCACAGTATGCCACCACCGTTTATTGACATAAGTAAGTAATAGTCGCTTTGGCGACATTATATTTGCATATTGTAGCTAGGTGATAACAATCTAACTTCGATTAGATGTACATGTAGGCAGTGACTCACTTTCTTGATGTTATAATAATTGATATAAAACATAGACAGTAGATAATTACAAGAAATTTTGTTCAATTGCAAAAAAAAACATCTGTGTATTCTAGTTCATAATATAAGACAATTATAATTTTCTCTGGTGAAAACATTTACTGTTAAAGTTTTTTGATGAGGTTCGTTAACCATAACCATAGAGAATTACGTACTTGTCATGATATACAATTACTTTATTTATTTTTTAATATGATTTGTGTACTTCTTAGGCTCTATAGTTCTTAATATTAGTGTGGAGGAACAGGTGTTATGTCCCTCCAATACAAAGGAAGGATCACTAGCGCTATATTAGTATTATGTGCTTTCAAAGTTCCAATTGGTGGTTAAATAATTACAATCTAGATAAAAAAAAAAAAAAAAATGTTCTTTGACAATAAGCATTAAAAATAAGGTATTCCCTTAGCCTAAATAAAAAAAAAATTACTACTGTTATATTAATCTGAATTATTTACATTTGTTAACAGTAGAAATATTGTTAAATATTTCTCAAATAAATGAATATATTATTTAGATTGCATTTTTTAACCATAACCAATAAGTATGACTAATCAAATAAGTAGAATAATTTACGTTCTTTACTCAAACAATGTTATATAAATCAAGTAACATAGAGGATGATGAGAATAAGCACATTAAGACCAGGCACTCTAAAATAATTTCCTTGCAAGCTCCGCCCCCATGAACCCGCCACCCCGCACTTCATGTCCGCGAGCGACCGCATCGACTCAAAATTCGAATTTTATGAATTTCGATTTTAGAATAGCGAACATAGGTGGGATGGAGGCACTTTTATTTATTTTATGAAATAAAAATTTTAGCAATTATGATTTTTTATTGAACACTAACTACTACATCAATACAAATAAATAAGATTGAAGTGTCTGTTTGTAATGTCAAAATAATAGTTTTTTTAGGCTTATACTGAGTTATTTGCACGAAATCTATGCCTGAAAATAGTTTTATTTTATTATTGTTTGTTTGGCTAATCTCCGGAACGGGTAGCCCGATTTCCACAGGACTTTTACTGGCAGATAGCTGGTGTTATAAGCAATAACTTAGCTACTTTTATTTCAGAAAAAGAATTAGGGTTCCGCGCGAAATATATAAATATGTACACGCGAGTGAAGCCACGTGGGAACTGCTAGTACTAGCTACTTACTACAGACACAGACATGCACATTATATATACCTATGGTTTTTCTTACTAGAGCAGGAATCTGCAACTTTAGGATATACAGGGAAACTATTTTTAGAAACTAGGTACAAGTTGGTCTTTTATAAGTATATTTTTAATATTTGTTAAAAAAAAAAAATAAGTATTGATATCTAAACTAGATAAAACAAAAATGGGTGCGTGTATTTATGGATGCGCGTGAGAAGTTATACTTCTTTGGCATCATTAAAAAAGTATGTAAGCACAATTGTTTTTAGTAATATTTACGAATAGTAAATAAAATTTATCAAAATATTCAATTTAAGCCTTTAGTTCGCAGGCAAAAAAATGTTAAAATTTGTTAGTTTTTCAGGATTTTTAATTTTCATTTTTAGGATGTTTATTTATGATCTATAAAGCTCCCTAAAAATATTTAAAAAAATCTAACTTATATACTTTATTGGAAAACATATGTCTGTGAGATACAACATTGAGCAACATTCTAACATTTACGTAGCAATTATAATGTTGTACATGACCTACATTGCACACATACTTTAAATTTAACTGAAATGATACAAAAGTAATAAGAAAGCCATTTATTTCTTTGGATATTATTAAATTGATCGATTTTAATTAAACTCCTAGACCCAGGCTATTTTGAAATTCAGGAAAATGAGGTCCTCTGAACGGATCTTCACCTGCATATGGAACAATCGCATATATTTTAAGACCGGCGCCATCCCCATCTTGAAGCGTCACTTTTTTTGTTTCTTTGGTAAATATTGGCTTCAGCTTCCGGCTCTTGTAAGGTAGGTAAGCCAACACACGCATATACTGCACCATAATGTCATCGACACTGTACCGATCCTCTTCTACCAGACGCAATGCGTTACTCCAATTATCGCGACAGGCAGGCTTTTGAACAGCTCCCATCAATAGTGTCATGGCAATAAAGTCTATTAGATCATCTTTATTAATATTTGTATCGTTTGTAAAACTCTGGACTATGTAGAAATTTGTATTATTTGTGATCTCAAATATCTTCTAAAAAAAAATCTTGAAAATAATAAGACGGCGCAGCGTTCTGAGGCTAGCATCGAAAGGATGGATTATATTGAGGTAATTCTATCGTGGCAGCATGATTGAATTTCCCGGTTGTCCATTTAAAGTTCAGTGTGGAAGATTCCTGAAACTTCTTAGTTCGTTTTCTCAAAATTTTAAGCGCAATAGTTGCTATTCTTTTAGAACGAGTTTGTAGTAGCTTTTTAATTATTGACAGCAGGTGACAAAATATCTGAAATTCAAATCAATATAGGAGGAGTAGAAGGGTATGATCTTGGTTGGGAACTGCAATTGGTTACATTATCGTCATCATCTAGTTGGTTAGGGTTCTGTACTATTCTTCGTTTTCAGAGCAACTACTGCTATCTGAAGACAGTACATTTTAATATCATTAGTGATTCCATCCGAAGTAGCTCCTAGAAACGGAAGGAATTCGTCGATAAAAAGTTCACATTTTAAAATTTTAATGTTTTTTAGGTTGGACAAAATTGTTCTGAAGCCACTGCCAGTATTTAATCTTTCATAGTTACTACTGCTACTGATTTGACCTTTAAAAATCATTACCAGTATCATTATCATCATAATTTGACGTATATAAAGTATAAGTTATAACATATAAATAAAATAAACTTCAATGACGTCAAATGACACGAAAGACTACTTACACGAAAAAAATCGTAAATAAATTTTAAATCGGAAAAAGTCAATATACAAGACGGGACGTCCCTTCCCAAACGACGTAGACGAGACGTTTAGCATCTAGGGCCGGTCCAGGCAGCTCAGTTGGCAGAGTATTCCCTCTTGGAAAGGGACTTTCACGGGTTCAGGCATGCCCTGGATTTCGACTTGCAACGTTTTTAATTTATAAGAAAAAGTTAGCATATTAATTGCTTCAAAATTCATTCAATTATACTATATTATTATAAACAAATTAAAATTGTTAATTGATGAAATCAATTAGAATTTACTTTCTAATTAAAGGTACTTTCTTATCTTCGTAATTCTCTGGAACAGAAACTAGATTATCTAATTGAGACGACGTCTCCAATGACTTCCCCTGTTCCGGAGGACATCCGATTTCGAGAAATTTGTCTTCCTTTGTTCTCTTAAAAAATAATTCAATTTAATAAAAATATATCCCTATTTGAATGCAAAAACACGATACACAACTGATATACTACCTACTTATAATATATAATAATAATATATAAAAATAATAATAATCTTTAAGTATTAAAAAAAAACTAAGCTTGGTAAAAATACTTACTGGTTTGCTTCTCTCATGATTTTTGTAACATTTTTCAAACGTTAGACTTTCTTTCTCTTCTGAACATTTCTTTTATTGACCTTGTTTCCCATTGTATCTAAATACGTTATGATGTGATACTTATTTAAATAACTCCTAAATAAAGTACCTATAGAAGGCGCTCGCGAGCAAAATAGACCATCTCACGATGGCGCACAGCGCAGTACTAAGCATGTACTAAGCATGTACTAAGAAACTGGCTAGGCCGTCATGTGTAAGCGGCCGCTAAACAATCAGTTATTAAGTTGAATATCGCGTGCGCTCTTTGTTTGTGTTCGAGCATGAAACTAAATGGCGTAAGTCTCAATTCTTATTTCTCTTATAACTAAAGTAGTTATTGATCTAGGGAAAAAATCTCTTGTAGTTCGATAATAAAATATATTATCTTACATTGAATACTTATTTTAGACTTAAAAGATGAGCCATTTTGATTTTATTTAAATAATCATCAAAAAAAGACATGATTTTTGAATAAAAAATGAATCGAGTGAAAATGTTACAATTACGTATCTGTCTTGTGAATAGACAGAAAAAGAACCAAAAAATCATATGCTAAAATTCCATTTTGATTGTATGCGTGACTGTTTCAGAATATTATGCCATACCATTGAGATAAACATATGGAGTTGCAATCACTTAGAGAAATTTTGTTTGGTTTTGTGAAAACTTAAAACTAATCGACGCTACAGCGCTAAAACAATCTTCATTTGTCTAACCAAACACTAGGAATGCGCAGCGCCGCAGCGCACTGGGGTGTCAAATTTTTCACGATCAGAAGGTCGCAAGAGCCGTGATTTTCATGGCGCTTATGCGTTTCGTTCATCGAACCTATGCTGGATAAGCTCTTAG
This sequence comes from Callimorpha dominula, assembly GCA_949752705.1. Taxonomy (NCBI): domain Eukaryota; kingdom Metazoa; phylum Arthropoda; class Insecta; order Lepidoptera; family Erebidae; genus Callimorpha; species Callimorpha dominula. The sequence goes on along the minus strand of OX457010.1, from coordinate 5,216,047 downwards.
ACTTAATTGAAAAACAGAAATGACATTTAACTTAAATAAGAACTCAAGTGTGAAAGTAAACAAAAATATATTGAATTTGTTTATTAATTTAAAACTTAAAAAAAAAACGACAATTAATAAATAAATGGTTAACTTTGACTGGTCTTTACTAATGTAATGTTACAAATCAAATCATTTATTTCAATTGAACCAATTATAGGTATTTTTGAATTGTCAGGAGCAGTAGTCAGTCAGATTAAGTCTGTAAATATCAGGTGAAGGAGTGGTAGTAGAGATTTGGTGCCATAGTGAAAAATACTCGGACTTATCTCCCCTACATTAATGTCACTTTTTTTCGCTGGCCGGCACTTTGACTTTTGGGCCCAAACTTGTATGAAACGTGAATGACCTCCTTTAGGTTGAATTAAATTATTTCAATTTTTATTAACATAATTATGTCTTTCACATCGTTTTGTAAATAGATGCAATTTTTTTCTGACATACATAATATTTTCATAAATATACTGACCAGACATCGTCAGCATGTTAATTTAATTAAATAGGTCCCTAATTGATTCGCCACTACGTAGAGTACAAATGGTTCTGATAGCTCTTTTCTGAATTTTGAATATAGATTCTATATTTGCAACACGCCCCCACAATAAAATACCGTAGGAAATGACACTGATACTCGTGCAGTTTCTATATCTGTCAATTGGCGGACTTTCTTTATAGCATGCTTATGTCATGTTAAGTGAATGCCTCAATGTAATCTAGAATCTAGCATTATCCCTAGAAAGACAGTTACATTCACAAAATCAGAGATCAGTAGTATAGTAGTAAAAAATTAGGAGCCCTCAAATAAAATAAGTTTGGTAAATTTTTGACGCTTTGTTACCAAATAGAATAGATAATTATTAAAATTGTATGTGTACATACAATTTTACATAGGTTAAGGTTTTTAAATTAACTTAATATTTTACCTACTCCTAACGCCGAATTCGTTCTGCAACGTTTTAATCTATGATAATTAGTTCCTGATTACAGTTCTCCTTAGTGAAAGCTAGACAGCGCGAGGTGCTATTCATTGATAGAAGCGAGATAGAGCTATTGTTTTAATGGCGAAAAATATGCACATGGCTTTTATGAATTTTGTTGTTTTCTCTTGTTTTACTGCAATCTGAGACAAAATCATGTTATAATGAGTACTCATTTTTGTTTTTACTTACCAGAATATAATATAATGATGAAAAAATAACTAAAAAGTATATTTTTACGTTTTCTAACAAATACAAAACGCTCGCTGCTAGCTACACGCGCCAGTGTACACTGAACCACAGTTGAAGTGCGTATGAGCTCGTTGTAGCTCCGGAACCACAACTAAGTTTGACAAATTTAGTGTTCCAAACGCCATATCTAGTACGTAGTACATTGATATCGATGTGCCATACACAGGTCTTAACCACTACGGAGAATACCTATTTGACCATATGCATATAGAAACACCTAGACAAGGGTCTAGGTGTTTCTATATGCATATGTCTATTTGCAAGGGCAAATAGACATATTCAATGGATATCCTGATTGTAAAAATGGTCCCCATAACCCCCAATGTGACAGTCCAATGCACTAGACCCACAGAGGTTGTATTAACCTAATACTTTAAAGATTGGTGATGAATTTTGGTTTCTCATAAAAGCTGATGTAGGTTTAAACTTGTATGTCTTGCAATTTTTATCTGGTGTCACCTTTTGATAATTTTATATTGATTGACATACTATTAATTATTTGTTAACTCTTCAAATTATAGTACATTAGTTAACAAGTATTTGTGTACATTAATTAGTTTGCAGTACTATTTTTATAACCAAGCTTTTAGACAGGGGTCTAAAAGCTTGGTTATAAAAATAGGGACATGGTGAACTCCATTTGGCCCATATTGTCACAGGAACTAAATAGGAACTGTTTCTCTTTAGGCCTGTGAGAAAAAACCTCACAAAAAATTGCATATGTGGTCTGGTTTAGGCACATTGATAGCTCATCAGCTATTCACAAAATAATAAGAGAGTGAGGGTTCACTCTTCTCCAAGTGAATAAGGTTGCCAGAAACATTGAAATGCACATGGATAAAACACTGCTCCCAGCCTTAGGTCTGATATTGGAGATACCGTATGGTTTTAGTAGGTTCTCACTTTCATACCTCAAGGTTTTCACATAAAAACAATAAGGATTGTGGGAGGCTAGAGCTTAAATTTGATTGGATCCCTTTATTTTAAGAAATAAGAAGTGAATACCAGTTTATTATATGTTTCTGTTCTCTCTTATGCCAATGCCAGTAAATGACACACAAACACTTGTAAATGATCTAGCATTACAGGTCTATAGGTCTGTGTAAGTATCCTATATTATTATTCCTCTTTATTCAACTTAATACTTATAAATTACATTTTTAACCCGTCATCACTCGCGCGGGGTGCTGTAGGCACCCCATGCATTTTTAAACGTAAAAATTACTAATAATTTCCTTAGTTACGCGTTTGCTCGTCTCAGTACCTTCAAGTGACCTTTGAACGCGTCGACACGGGGCGAGAGGGGCAGTGTGGCGCGAGCGCTTGCAGCGTGAGGGCGTGTCAAAGTTTGTGTGGGGTGGTCACGACACCCCGCGAGCGCTTGTGTTATACTTTTGCAGAGGTTACTTTATCAGCAAGGTACGTGATTTCAATTATTTTGTAAATGTAAATTGTTTTATTGTGCCGGTATTTACTATAATAAATGTATATTGACGTATTTATAAGCATATATGTAATGGTATTTGTTTACACAAACTTTTATTTACCTTTCTGTATTCGTATGTAACATATTCTCAATTTTTTTGTTTTCAGATGAGTTGGGAAGAGGAGCAAGCGAGATTAGCAGCTTTGATAGAAGAAGCAATATCGGATAACGAAGACGATGTTGCAGTGGAAAGTGATGCCAGCTTGGATGAAGATTTTATTCAAGAATCTGATCATGATTCCTTGTCAGAACAAGATAATATTTCATCGGGTGAAGAGTCTGAAGTAGAAGAGGCTGAAACTGAGGATCGTCAACGTCATTACATCGGAAAAGACAAAGTAACTAAGTGGCACAAAGTCAAGGGTCGTACTGCAATTAGGACCCGCGCTCACAATATAATTACTGAAGCCCCCGGTCCCAAAGGTATGGCTAAATCTTGTAAATCTCCATTTGAATGTTTCCAACTCTTTATAACCGACGACATAATCGCAGAAGTAATTAGTTGCACAAATATTTACATAGAAAAAATAAGCGATAAATATGCACGTCAGAGAGATTGCAATAAAACCGATGAAATTGAAATGAAAGCTCTCATTGGCTTACTAATTTTATCTGGTTTGTGTAAATCTAGCCATAGAAAGCTGAAAGATTTATGGGATGAGTCTAGATTGGGCATTGCAATTTTTCACAAAACAATGAGTTATAACCGATTTTCTTTCCTGCTAAGATGTCTACGCTTCGATGATGTAAACACTCGTGAGTCAAGAAAATCAACAGATAGATTTGCTCCAATCAGAAACATTTTTATGCAATTCAACAATCATTGCGCTGACAACTATAGTCTCAATGAGAACTTTACTATAGATGAACAATTACTGAAATTTAGAGGACGTTGTATTTTTCGACAATATATTCCGAGTAAGCCAGGGCGGTATGGTTTGAAAAGTTTTGCTTTATGCGATGCAAAGACTTTCTATACGTACCAAAGTGAACCATACCTTGGTCAACAACCAGATGGACCTTACAAACACAGCTATAAGCCAGGCGATATAGTTATGCGATTATGTGCGCCTATTTTAGGTTCTGGAAGGAATCTCACTTGTGATAATTGGTATACTAGCATTCCATTAGCAGAAGAATTGTTGAAAAATAAAATCACCTTGGTAGGCACATTGAGAAAAAATAAAAAAGAGATACCCGCTGCTTTTGTTGGCAAACGAGTTATTGGAACGTCAATTTTTGGCTTTCATCATAGATCGCCATTGACTTTAGTATCCTATTGCCCTAAACCGAAAAAAAATGTACTACTAATATCTACATTACATGACAATAATGACAACATTATCACTACAGCTACAAATGAGAAAAAGCCAGAAATTATTTTATTCTATAATGAAACAAAAGGTGGCGTGGATACGGCCGACCAAATGTGTGGCAACTACAGTATTTCAAGGATATGTTCACGTTGGCCATTGAGATTTTTCTTTCATATGCTAGATACTTCTGGTATCATTGCCAATGTTATCTACAATTGGAATAGGGCGCAATCGCAACGTAACATGAAAAGGCCGGAGTTTTTGGAATCATTGGGTTTGAGCATGCTTCAAGGCCACCTTGAAAAAAGAGCTTCACAACCAGGGTTACCGAAAGCACTCAAAAGGATGTTGAATGCTCCTGGACTAAGCACGGAAGGATTGTCACCAACAAAAAAGCAGCGCTGTATAGTTTGCCACGCTCTAAAGACATTAAAACGTTGAGTCACTGCAATTTTTGCAAACAAACCATGTGTCAAAAACACATGAAGTTAATTTGTAGTTCTTGTTACGAAAAATGAGAAATTTTTATTTAATTTTGTTAATTAATCCTTATATTTATGTTTTTTAATGAGAAAGTTTATGTTAAAAAAGAAGAATATTTTGTTTTTGGTTCTTCGAGGAAAGATCTCAATATTATGAATAAAAAAGGCTGATTATTATAATGTTTTGTAGACCAGTAAATAAAGTTGATTATAAAATTTAGGTTTTTTATTTACATACGTCATACAACACAAAATAATAAAATGCTGGTTTAATACCATTAACTGTTATTATATATACATAAATCCAATTTAAGTATGTGGGGTGGCCACAACACCCCGCGAGTGCTCACGAGGCTAAAAACCGCGCGAGTGATTGAGGGTTAAATATGTACAAAACAATATATGTATTTAAAAATATAAAAAATAGTAGACCGCCAACATTGGGTACAGGGACCAAGAAACCGGTGGTTAGGGTTCCAAAGACAGGAACCTCCTCACTATACGGGCTGTGTACGGGCACTATAAGAACTGCCTTCTGCATCAGTCCCTTGATCCAGCTGTCTATCACGAGCCTCTTAAGGTGTTGATCGAGGCTCTTGGCTATTATTGAATTATGGACGAGCAGCAAACTTGCTGATGTGTCCACATCACTGCACTGGAGTAAAAGTCTATGGTGTATACGTTCGTGTATATTTAACCATCTCATTTTATGTTAATAGGTTGTTCAGGCCAGTGGGTTGTATTTTTCCAACCATTTATCTAGTCGACACTTAAAACTGATTTCGCAGTCACGACTCTTTCTGGAAGCTTGTTCCATATAGTGACAACACGATTGTTCAAAGTGTGATAGGCCACCAGCGAATGTGAGCGATTGAGTGTGAGGCTGTGATATATTTATAATAATGTTATATTTTTAGATAATCTCCAAGATATACCACCGCCACAAGCTGACTTCTCAGCGCCACCACCTTATGATGTGGCTGCAAATTCCAAACTACCCACATATGAGGAAGTGCAGAGAGAGAAGCAAATGGAAGGGGAAGATCTACCACAGGTAGGAATTAACATTATTGAATACTCACTTATTATTATATATTAAGAACTACTGATAGAGATGTGAGATGTTATGTATATTTGTTTAATATTCATTATTTGGTAAATTTGCGTTTAAGGTAGGCATTTTTATTTAATAACTTTTTCACATGTGGCAAGTATTCAGGTGTAATACGTAGTAAATTCAGTTAAGTAAATTAAGTAATTCAGTTTAAACTGAGAGTTTAGATTATCAAGTAAAGTTAAAAAATTTAAATGCTTTTTATACTATTCTAGTTTCTTTGTATTAAACTAGGTAGGGCAATAATATATGAAAGTCTGAAAGAGGGATTAAAAAATATATCAATTAGTTTTTTCTGCTAAAGTTGCATCAAAATCATGTTCTATAGAATTTTATAAAAATGATTTTATTTAATAAACCGGACCCGGATTTTTATTAAATAGTCTTGATAATGACTTCAATTACAACTCCAAGTTCAAATGTACAAAACATTTACATAAGTGTTTTGCAAATCTTGTGTAACTGCCAGTACAATGTTTATACCCAGTACAGTGTATGCTAACATTGGTATACTTAATATCAGAATAAAAAATATCGTAAAAATACCTACTGTTGTAAAAACGCTCGAGTCGGCGCTTAAACGCTCGAGTCGGCGCTCGAGCAGTTTATAAATGCTTGAGTCGGAACTCGAGTCAGGTCTAAAACTCTCGAGCAGTGGCTTGAGCGTTTTAGTAAAAAAAGCTCATTCGGAGTCAATTAATTTTAAAAGAGATTTATTCCTATTTATGTTATATTTAATGTATATACAACATGATTTTATTCCAAAACTATATTTTATTATTATTTAGTGTTTTTTGATTGTGTAAGCAAAATTAACAGCAATTAAAAAGATGTTTTCGTTATTCTATATTTTTGATTAGATAAATCCGATAAAAAACCACTAACTCCCATAATATAATTTTGATTGGTACTAATAATAACAGTTCCCTGAATGACTAACTACTTTACTTGCAAAAAGTTACTGTCACAATATTTTAACAGTCAGTATAATTATTTTTAAATATACCCACAATGAAAAATTAAAACGAACGCTTCGACGCTTGAGCTAGCAGCTCGAGCGTTTAAGTTGCGAGCCCTAACGCTCGCGAGCGTTCAACGCTTGAGCGTTTAACGCTCAAAAGCGTTGCCTCAGCGCTCAACGTTCGACTCTCAGCGCTAATTTTACAACACTACTGCGACCCGAGCGAGCGAAGCGAGCGTGCCGCGGCAACGGCCGGCGAAGCACCAAAAACGAACTGCTTCGAGATTTTATACTCAGTTTTTTTAATGCTGTGACATGATCAAGTAATTATTTGTTAATCAATCACTTGCCAAATCAATAACTTGTCAAAAATGAATTTGCTAATTAATTAATTGACAAATGTTTTTATTTACAAATTAAATTTGCGAAAAATAGTTTGCGATGTGATACTTTGAGTGTAAAAAGTGAAAAGTTTTTTGCTCAGACATTAGTAATCCCCAGATATTAGATATAATATGCAACTTCCGCTGAGAAGGGGGTACATATGCAATTTCAAATGCAAATATGCAAAAGCATATAATCTGGTCTCTAGTAATGAGTATATTTGTAGACTGTGATATTACTTACTGGTACAAAATCTCGGCCAAGCTCTTATCTAGTGATAGCAAGTCTTAAGTGTTTGTCTATGGTACAAACACTTAAGGCTTTGGCATTTAGTTTTCAGGATATAAATGATTGTTTTAGGTGACATTAGTAGGTTGATGTTAGTTTAAAATTTTTATCCTGTGCATATCAAATAAACAACATTCCAAATAGATTAACATTCCAGAAGTTTATTAATTTTGTGTTATTCGAGACATTATGCTTTATATTAAGAAAAGCTCCTTTATTAAATCATTAGTCTCAAGCATACTACACAGACCGTAGGGAGCCGATATACGCCGGTTTTCTTGACCTTTCCATGGCATTTGATCTCGTGTCATATGACGTGCTTAGGAATAAGTTGATGGACAGGGGTGTGCCTCCTGAGGTCCTAAACATTTCAGTATTGGTACGCAAACCAGATTAATCAGGTAAAATGGTCTAATGCTTTTTCTGAGGCGTACAGATTGGAGTGCGCTGTGAGGAAGGATGGTGTAGACACCGAGAGAGAGCGTAGGGCACTTGCAAGTAGAGGTAACCTGTTGGCTCGTAGAGTTGCCCGTTGCAGTGACCAAGTAAAGGTTACCTTGTTCAAGCTATATTGTTAAAGTTTTACAACGGCAACCTATAGGTCAATTGCAAAAAGAGAGCGCTTACTTATCGCAGATAGTTATCTCATTGAGCTGCGAACTAGACAAGTGTCATACTTACAAAAGTTGGATACACTAATGAGGAATTCAGCATTAATTTTTAACCCCCGCCCCGAACGCAAAAAGGCAGATACAGACGTTAAATTTATAACATCCCTGTTTTATAAATTCAACGTTAGTATTTGAGTATTTGTGTGTCTCTCTGTGGTATCGTAGCTCTTAAACGGATGAACCGATTTTGATTTAGTTTTTTGTTTGAAAGGTGACGACTTGATCGAGTGTTCTTACGAGTACGTATAAATCAAGAAAATCTGTACAGCCGTTCGAAGATCATTAGCTCTTTTTTAATTGTTGCTGGTTGTAGGATCAACTACTTACTGTGGGATTGAGGGATGAGAGCAATGCATGGTCAGGTTCGGGGTTAAAGTTACGATTATAATATCACGGTTGATCAGATCAGTCACTCTACGTAGTTTACAACGTGAAGTGATCTGCCGTCACGTTTACAACGTGAAGTGATCGATCTGTAATATGTATGTATGTAGGTATCTACGACGTACGACGTGACGATGTCACGTCCGTGACAGTAAAGACGGACGTGTAAAGCAGACGAGGCTCGCTAGTGTAGCTGCTACTTGCCTTGTAAGCCTGCTGAAGGCTAATCAGAAGGTACCTACTTGTGTTCCCATCTTATTTTCAATGACTTGGGGGCTAATTTCCATATTCATCATCATATAATTATTTCGAGTGTGGGAAAGACCGAAAATGACCGCTGTTATGTTTTTTATATTCAAAACAAATTTATTAGACACGTTCATTTTAAAAAATCTTTGCCTGCGTCATTATGACGTCAAGCTGACGCTTCAAATATTAGAGACTAGCGCCAGCGCCGCGTATTGCTCAGAATTAGGTAAGGTACTCGTAGTTAGTGACTCCTACTCAATGGGTCGTATCATAATTTCTACGTCATAAATATACCTACTATATGAAGCTGAATTAAATATATAAAAAAATCAACTGGATCAAAGCCAACCTGATCACTAGTAAACACAAAATATGTGGTACTAACGTCATACGTTAGCACCTACTTCCTAGAAAATATGACAATCTCATAATCGAAAAGTCGTTATTTATTTCCATAATTCCTAGTGTTCTTCTCATTAGCTACTAAATACTTATTAAATTTTATGTTACAAAAAAGGACTACTTAAAATACTATGGTTTTTGTTTTCTTAGTATTTTAAATGAAAATAGTAAGTAGGCGCGATTTCCTCGAATTGTGTTCACACGTAAACTCATTCAAAAGTACTACCTAAAGTAAATCATAAATTTTTATTGCAAATAGAATTGGAATATCATAGGCACGGTAATATTATCTATACAGTATCTATTCTATCTTCATACAAACGGTCGGAAAACGAGTCATATCTACGCGCCTTATGTTCGGTATACACTCGGTACACAACTACTCGCGAATGCGCCGCAGTGACAAACGAACGCTCGAACGGTGTGATGCTTTTGTAAGCTTGCGATTTGTGTATTTGATTGAAAAAGGCACAAGTACTTACTTTATATAGCAATGGATTTTTAATACTATTAAGTTTAGCAATAAAGCTTTTCGTATGTCTCAGTCGTAGCGCACATAGTTTTCTGTCTTAAAATAAACGTGGTTTTTTATTAAATCTACTCATCAAAAAACACAACATGTATTTTTATTGAACACTTCCTATTTCATTCGAAACAAATATCAATTTATGAAATATAAAATATACTTATTATAATATTAACAATCACAAAACTAGAAAGAAACTCTTAAAAATCGACTAATAAAAAACACAACATGTATTTTTATTGAACACTTCCTATTTCATTCGAAACAAATATCAATTTATGAAATATAAAATATACTTATTATAATATTAACAATCACAAAACTAGAAAGAAACTCTTAAAAATCGACTAATAAAAAACACAACATGTATTTTTATTGAACACTTCCTATTTCATTCGAAACAAATTTCAACCCTATCTACGCCACTACTATTTTATTTATAAGGTATGCGTTTACTATATTATTATATTTAATATACTCTTATGTTGTATTTATGTATCTTATATGTATCTGTGACATGTTATTTTTAGAATTATGCACCAGACACTGCCCCATAACTCCCTTTGACGTATTCTCTCCATCCCATGGTTGCCTGGAAGAGATTGCCTTGTGCGATAAGGCCGCCAATTGTACAAACCTGTCTATAGTTGTAAGATTTTTGTTTTTTTTTTTCAATACCTGGTGTACAATAAAGAGTATTATTATTATTATTATTATTCAATTTATGAAATATAAAATATACTTATTATAATATTAACAATCACAAAACTAGAAAGAAACTCTTAAAAATCGACTAATAAAAAACACAACATGTATTTTTATTGAACACTTCCTATTTCATTCACAACAAATTTATTTTTTTACATAAAAAATATATTATAATAGCAGTTCCCGCGCGGCTTCGCTCGCGTGTACATATTGATATATTTTACGTGGAATCCTAATTCTTTTTCAAAATCAAAGTAGCCTAAGTTACTACTTATAACACCAGCCAACTGCCAGTAAAAGTCAAGCGGAAATCGGTCGGTGGAAACAAACAGACAGACAGACAAAAATTGTAAAAAATTATGTTTTGGTATATGTACCGTGTATACATCCAAATGCGCTTATTTAAAAGCGGTTATTTTAATATTACAAACAGACACTCCAATTTTATTTATTTGTATAGATTTACACAAAAATAGTAAGAAAGACAGCGCCGAGTCACACTACTGGATAGATAATATTACCGTATCATAGGATAAGAAAACCAAAAAATCGCTATTTGTTATTAATAAACAAATAAATTTAAAAAAATATATCTCGGCTTCCACTTATAAAAATCGCTATTTGTTATTAATAGCGATTTTTACATAATATATTTAAAAAATATATCTCGGCTTCTACTTATGCTAGGACACATTTTTATTTTATTTGTAAAAAATCTACCAGCAAATCTATAAATAAATAGTTACGAGATATTTCAAAATACCATATCTCCGAAAACTACACATTTTTCGGACGCCAGTTTTGGGGTGGTAATAATAGATAATAATGCATAAGCCCAATGCAGATTCATAAAATACTAGCTGCCCCGACAGACTTCGTTCTGTTATTATTTAGTATGTGGTTTGTATACGAAAATAAAAGTGTTTGTTCTGTTTTCCTCCCAATGTTTACGTTTTTTCTCTCCATAAACTACCGGCTCAAATAGCAATAAACATTTAAGTAATTTTTAATAAATAAATAGAATTTCTCGTTAACAAATGATTTTTTTTTATATTTTTTTTTTGTATTTTCAGGAGCACGTGAATTTCTTAAAAAGGGGTACAAAGAATTCTCTTCACGTATTATAATATAATGATCTGTTAAGTAAATTTACTTTGATCACTTACTTAAATTGCCGGATGGCCAAAATGATGACAGGCTTTAATAAATAAAAACTTAGTATCTAATAAAATAAAGAAAAAAAAACTATAAAATTATTTTGGAAATACGTATTTTCCATTTAGTATTTTAAATACAAAATGAAAAACTATTTTGTTTTTGAATAAAAAATACAAACAGCATTTGCATTTTGTATCTAAATACACTTTAACTCTTTTGCACATATCTGAAAAAAAGTTCTATAATAACCTCACTTCTGTTTTACAATTCGATGTTGAAATAAGCAATGCATGATGTAATGCCTATTAATTAAGGTTATACACATGACTTACTACTCATTTGAATACAGTTTGCTTTGGTCTGTGTTTTTTTATGGAAAATATATTTTATTATAGTATATCTGCCATTATAAATATGTTATACAGGCTGTTACAGAAAGGTGTGGTCATATTTTAGGGTCGTATAGCAGACCCCGTGAATAACGTAAAGCGTTTTAATACAGAAATGTTATTTTGAAACTGAAAAATTACACTTGAAAATTGACCGATAAAGCTAATATTTTGTATGTGAGAGGGCTGACATGAATGAAACTATAGGTATTTAATACCAAGGATGTTGATAGAATGTTAAGATTTTTCTGAAAATATCTGCATAAAAAAATAAAATCATAGAAATTGACAAAAAAATCATAATAATATATTGTTTTAAACTGTGTACCTACATTAGAAAAAGCATTTTCCTATTAGTTAAGGTTTAACTCACGTGTATATTTCGGGGATGCTCGACTAGTTTCGGACCCGACGGGGGCCCTTTATCAAGGGGTGAGGCGTCCTGCCGCGCCGGTTGCAGGTACCAGACTTTTTATTCGAGTAAAGCATTTTCCGTCGAAAAAAGCTAGCAAAGCCTTCAAGCTAAGTCAACTATTTGTCGGCTACACATGACGCGTTTAAAATTTGACCACACTTTTCTGTAACACCCTGTAAATATGTGGCATAAGAAACTATGAATCTTGCGCTATGGAAAGTATTTAAAAAATATTGGTTTTTGTAATTTAGTAAAATTAACAAAACAAAAACTATACAAAAAGGGATAGACACTCTTTAACTGCTCGCCCTTCGCTAAATTATATGACTCTCTCTATCTCTATTATTTTCTTACTGAAAGGGCGTATATTTTTTAGTGGAATAAAAGCTAATGTACTTATCAGAAAAAATAAAACAAATATTTGCGATAGGCTGAATAGAATATCAATCATTTATATAATTATAAAAATATATTGCTCAAAAGAGAACTAAAATATAGAAACGAGATGGAACTTAACAGTCGACAGAGGCGGCCTGGGTGGTTCACTCTTCTGAACTCCCAGTTAATAGACGGAGCCCTCTTGTCATTTTCTGGGCTAGCGTTAGTTGGACCGTACCACTGACGTCCTTCCATTTCAGACTCAGTGTCGAACATCGTGTGGTTTCAGTCTGTTGAAAGCCTTTATACTCACTGTTACCCACGTTGAGGTATCCCATAGAGTTTTCAGACGATAAAAAAAGAACTTCTCAGTGGGAGCCAACTGTTTTATGTTAGAGTTCTCAGAATTCCCGGCAACAGCCTGTTCGACCTCGGGCTATTGCTTACTCCTTCCGTACAAATAATATATAGGTATATATGTCTTTCTTACCCTTCTTAGCCACCTTACCCTTTCAATACTCCAAATTTTCCCGCTGCCCGGTTGACGGCAATAGGGTTGCTTCTGCCAACCCCTTTGGTGATACATGTGTAAGTGTATGTATACATATATCTATGTATGCACCAGTTTCATGTTTTGATTAGTGCAACTCCTGCATATTGTATGTAAAGACTAAAACGTAATCATTTCAAATTGTTCAACGTAAGCTTGTTTACACAGATGCAAGGTCCCCCTCCGCATCAGCCCACTTTCGCAGCGTTCGTGACGGTGGAGCCGACGGAAGGTACGGCGGAGCAACTCGACCCAGAGAACAGTCTGCTTGGTACTGACATCATGTTTTTAACATCATTTTTTGGTAAGTTGCTCTTGACTATACCTAGGGTTACATTAAGTAAATTTGTTAAGATGAAAATTGACTAGATATTAATAATATTCATTGACATTATAACACAAACTAAGTATAGCTTGTACTATAGGATCTCGAACGTGCATAAGCATACTTAGATAATCTTTTTTGTAAATAAATACATAGGTACATATGTCGTTTTTCTCAGATTTGACAGACATGCGGCGAATTGCTGTAAATCAAATTAAATTAACAACCTTTGTGTTATTCACACTTTGTTTTCTTCTTGTGTATAATGCCAACTAACTTCAAATGGGTATACAGTTTTAGGTGTACCAAAAACTAAGCAGTTTAACCACTGTCAGATTGACGGCAAATCCGTCTTCTTCAATGCATAACATTGATATTCAAAATGACTTTCTCGAAGACCACTTACTTACATTGAGCCTTTTTTATTATGATTGATATGTTGAGAAACGGGGAGATCTTTATCAAAACTTTTTTAATTCTTAATGCCTTAAAATATCCTAACTTTAATTTCTGAGTCTTTGAGAGCTTCTTCTTAATCTGCCATAGATTGTGATATGTGTGACCAATCTAACTGATCTCAAAGAAAATGCCGCATCGTAGGTAAGAAACTGAGTTTTTGGGGTTACAAGCCTCCTTATGTTACCAGTAATGGCCTACTATATACCGTATGCTTTCTTAGCAAAATAATGAGAAGTTAAATGCCACTCTTTATAATTAGCTTGACCTCTATCTATGTAACGGAATCTTTCATGTAGTTTTCACCAACTTTAAAACGTCCGATTAACTTTAAAATTTGACAATGCAACCCAAAAAAATAAGAAAATAAATTATCGTTTAAAAAAACACGCTTCAATAGCAAACCGAACTGTAGACAATATTTTTCTATTGTAAAAAAGCGTGAGGTGCTTGATATCAATGTTAGAAATTGTTTATTGGTAGCTATTTTTAAAAATAAAGTTATTATAAAATATAGTAAAGCGCACACCAGGCATTTTCAGAATCAAAAATGATTCTCTACTTTTTAGTACTTACTATTATTTTAGTTTTTTTTATACTATAACTAGCAACCCGCCCCGGCTTCGCACTTTAGTTAAACCGTACCTATGTACTTCCTGTTTTCTCTGCATCACCCAATGGTTGACTGGTAGAGAATGCCATAGGCGTTAAGTCCGTCTATGTACCAAATGTGTATAAAGTGTAAACATTTCGTGCTATGATAGCTTTTTTTAACCATTGTCATTTTTCAACTTATAACATAACTAGCAACCCGCCCCGGATTCGCACGTGTACAAATTATTCACCTAAACCTTCCTCATGAATCACTCTGTCTCAGTGAAAACCGCATGAAAATCCGTTCAGTAGTTTTATCAGTTTATCGCGAACAGACAGACAGACGGCGGGGGACTTTATTTTATAATATGTAGTCATAATATAGTGTTTAAATCAAATACATGAGAGATATTTTTGTTTTTTTTTGGCGTTGTAAAGTTCCAAAATGTCTAAACACGATCACGTTTAATAAACGTCAGCATAATGCGAATGTATCCACTATAATCCGCTCTGAAAAAAAAAACAGTTCGAAAAATCGTAATTGATGGTGAATAACATGTTGTCATTCGGTTCTTGAATAAATAATGGTCGGGATAATTATAGCCGTTATGTATTTTATTTTTGTTATGCTATAATTAGGTAGGTATATCGAAATACTAAGTTTAAAACGAATAGGTTTATTATGATTAGAAGAATATCCGTTATCTATTAATGTCAACGATGTATACAATTCTGAGAAGTTATGCTAAATATGTAGACTGTTTACTTTTATTACCTAAATACCGTTTTGACAAAAAATCAACTCAAACTCACAAGTCACTCTCTCACACTCACTATAAATGTTATCAATTATATGAATGGTAGGTAGTTGCACAATATTATGACCGTTATATTACTTGTTATCACATGCACCGGTTTTGTAAACACTACTTATCAATCCTATAGTGGTTTTATGTATCACACTGCCCTGCATATGCTCTGCACTCGCACTGCCTTACCCCTACATAAGATGCATCTATAAAGACGTTTTAGATTACTCTTTGTTAAAAAAAAAACCGGACAAGTGCGAGTCTGGCCCGTGCACCGAGGGTTCCGTAAGCAAACAAACTTGTATTTAGATACTACGTTCATCTTGGGAATCAATTCTCGAAGACTTTTGGCCTTCTTTTTCGAAAGATAAACTTAACCTCGCGGTTGGATGTACGACAAAGTCAACAGTCCAACCGCAAAATATAAGTTTGTAATCACAAAAACTATTCTTTTTATGTGATACTAGCTGTGCCCCGCGGTTTCACCCGCGTGACTCAGATGGCATGGGAATATCGGGATAAAAAGTAGCCTGTGTGCAGCATGTGTTAATCCAGGTCTCCAGCTATCTATCTACATACGAAGTATCATCGCCATCGGTTCAGTGGTTTTTGCGCGAAAGAGTAACAAACATCCAGACATCCTCACAAACTTTAAATTTTTTTTCACATTCAATATCTTTTTTACTCATTGACTCGACTCTTGACTGGCGAGCTCAAGTTACTCACGTGAGTCAAAAGGGCACTGGTACCCTGCGAACACTATATCGTCTTAAGAATTTCCTGCCCCCTAAAACAAAAACTACGCTCATGCAGTCCCTAATTATGCCTATTATAGACTATGGTGATGTGTGTTATTTTGACCTGAATGCAGACCTTCTCAATAAATTAGATCGTCTTCTCAATAACTGCATTCGATTCATTTTCAATCTTCGCAAGTATGACCATGTGTCTGCTTTACGTTCCCAATTAAAATGGCTACCTATTCGCCAGCGCCGTAATCTGCGAGCACTGACTTCTCTTTTTTCTTTTCTCAACTCTCCAGCTTCGCCTTCCTATCTAGCTCCCTATTTCCGCTTCTTGTCCTCTAATCATAACAGAAATCTTCGTTCAGAAAATAATCTGCTTCTCTTATGTCCCTCCCACAACTCCGACTTCGTAAACTCGTCTTTCTACGTTCAATCAGTTCTCCTCTGGAATGCACTCCCTCTTAAAATCAGGATGGCCACAAACCGTCTTATATTTAAAAAGAAAGTTCGTGATCTCCTTCACAATGAGATGACTGAATGAGTTGGACGCTAGTTACTCGACTCTGTATTTCGGTATTCATAGTGTATGAATATAATGTAAGTATTTATATGGATATGTGTATATATGATTTAAATATATATTATTATTTTGTTATATCTTTTTTTATGTAAGTAATAGTGAGTACTTCTGTTTATGTACTGTGTGTAACTTGTATTGATTTTATAGATAGAATGGATGTGATTTCTGTGCACCTACCTTACAAGATTTCTCCACCACCCCAAGGTTGGCTGGTAGAGAATGCCATCGGCATTAAGTCCGCCTTTGTACATATTGTGCATAAAGATTTAAATAAATAAATATCTTCACTACATATTATAAAACAAAGTCCCCCGCCGCGTCTGTCTGTCTGTTCGCGATAAACTGAAAAACTACTGAACGGATTTTCATGCGGTTGTCACTAATATATAGTGATTCATGAGGACGGTTTAGGTGTATAATTTGTACCCGTGCGAAGCAGGGGCGGGTTTCTAGTATATTATAGAAATGTATGTATACAGAGCCTTTTAACAAATCGCTAGTGTCTTGAAAATTCCCATTACGGACACAACCGTCCTCAACGTCTGCCCTCACGCGTCTGCCCTCGTTCGGGTGGCTCATGCCCGGTGGCGCTGGCGGTGAGCGATGTCCCCCCCTCAACCCTGCCCTCGCCCGCAGTTTTATATTATAGTCGTAACTTTTAAAATATTTGACCAAATGACGTTTTTTAAAAGACAAAGTTTATCTACTTTGAATACCAGAAACGATAAAAGTATTTATTTTGATAAAAATCAATGTGTTACTGCTAAATGTGAATTGGAAATAAAAAATCTAATTTTATTGTATTTATGGTTCACCATTTTGGTAATAATGGCTTACACATAAAAGATAGATATCGCACTGCTATTACAAGAGTGTATCAACTCAATGAAGATGAACTTAATGAAGCTTTTTTCAGAAACGACAGAAAACTCTTTAGTCGCTTCCTGTTAAACATTATAAAAAGTGAACACTGTATATAGATTATTGATAAAATTAAGGGATTTCTGTATTAATGAATTATTCAAATGATTGCAGGTTATCAAGTTATTTCCAATTTTTGAGTTAATACTCTAATATCTGAACAAATAAATGAATTATTTTTAGTTGATTTGTTGAAACATTTGGCTTATTACAATTTATTATTATTATTTTATATTTATTGACGCGTAGGGAATTATATTTACGTATGAAAAATTAATTATCTCAAATTTACCCGATTTTGAGTTGATACAGTCTCGTAATAGCAGTGCGATATATACTGTACTTTTTTGTAGAACTATTTAGGAGAAACAATCCCACCTTACATTATATTCGTGTAACTCTTACAGTTTTCCCACCGCACGCCAGAATAGCACGCAGATAAAATATTTTTTTCCGACTTAACACTTATCGTTATATTTTGGCCAATACACACAATATCTTCATAAATTATAGCCTATGTGTTATTCTGATATATAAGCTATATTATTGTAAAGTTTCATTAAAATCCGTACCGTAGTTATTGCGTGAAAGAGTAATAAACATCCCTACATCCCTACATCCACACATCCATACATCCGTACATCCATACATCCATACATCCATACATCTACACATCCGTACATCCATACATCCATACATCCTCACAAATTGTTCAAATTTGGTCAAATATAACGCTTAAGTGGCTATATCTTTTGATTGCGTTAACTTAGAAGTTTAATTTTTTTACAGCTTCAAGAGACCACAGACTTATGTATTTGGTATTAATTTCAACTTGATGCGTCTTGACAGACAGACTGATATAACAAAGTGATCCTATAAGCGTTTTTTGCTTTTGAGGAAGGGAACCCTAAAAAAGATAGTCCTACGTTTAAAATAAGGTATTAATAATAACTAGTGTTTAAATAAGGTATCAATAATAACTAGTGTTAAAATAAGGTATCAATAATAACTAGTGTTAAAATAAGGTATCAATAATAACTAGTGTTAAAATAAGGTATCAATAATAACTAGTGTTAAAATAAGGTATCAATAATAACTAGTGTTAAACCGTAATTTATTAACTTATATAACTATAAAACGTAGAGAAAAACACTGTTTCAAATTTATTTTTAATTGATAACATTGAAGTCCAGACACCCGCTTTACCGAGCTGCTGTGTTGTGCAGTGGACGTCTTATGACCGAGATAATTAAAAGACATTGAAAGATAATTTCGAAGCTGTTAAAAAAGAAAATTAACTTCTTTTTTATTAGCTTCGAATTTTATATGATTCAAGCTGTAATCATTAGATCTATATTAATATTATAAAGAGGTAAACTTTGTAACTTTAGATGTAAGGGGCAATCGCTGATCCTACTGCTTTACCACCGAGTGCTATAATAATATGCTATTTTTCATTGCACACCGTGTAAATTTTATTCGTGTAAAGCCTGGCTGGTGGCTAGTATATTTCGAGAGAGGTAACCGCTTGACTGTGCACCCACACCTAACAACCCAAACCTAACAATAGTTGTGGAATAGTGGTGTGATTCTGTTATTATTAGGGCCACTGGGGCTTTAATTAGGTACTATCCGTTCCCCATAGTTTCATCAGCACTACTCCGCTGCTAAGAAACGTAGCGTGATTTTACATAAACTATGACCTTCCACAATAAATACTCTATCAAATATAATATGAATTATTCAAACCTGTCTGATAGTTCTACAGATTAGCGCGTTTGATTAAACAAACAAAAATCTCTTTAGATTTATTATATTAGTATAGATTACTCGTTATTTGTATTAACTAAATAAATGGTTATATTATAATAACTGTTTACAGAAACTTAAGATATAAACAGGTGAAAAGATCATAAATGTAAATAACAAACATTTGTATGTAAGAAATTTATATGAGCACTGATATCAAAAGTAAGATTAATCTTGTGTTTACGGGCTCTTGTATTTAACGGGTATGCTTAATTATAAGTGTTAGTTTATCTTGTATGATATTTTTAACCGCAGAAAAAGAAGAAGGTTCTCAATTCGACTGTATAATATATATTTTTTTTTAATAATATGTAGCTATATCCGCTAAATCGTTTAAGCTTTGCACCTATAAATTAACTTGTTTATGTATCAGATTCTTCTCGGACGTCAACCAAATTTAAATGTACAGCCATAAATGAGAAATAACCGCATTGTTTAGTTACCGAAATACAGGTTGTATTTGAAAAAGGAACACTTCTTACTTAAATCAGTTACAATAAGAATTTTTGAAAAAAACTATCCGTTTACAAGTTATGACCGTTTGAATTTCCACGTATTTTTGCCTCCGTTGTTCAAAGTTTTTTATTTTGAAATTTTTCATTCCGTTACTAAGAAAATCCATAAAAACTAACTTGGAAATTTCTCAAAGTTAGTTTTTATGGATTTTCTCAATAACTGAGTGAATATTTCCAAAATAAAAAAAATATGTACGATTTAGTCTTTAACTTTACACGTTCTGCCTGCTTTTATGACAAACGGAGTCGTTGCCGATGTTGGCCAACGAAGCGGCGGAAGAGAACGGGGAGGACTGTAGTTTGTTTTGCGTATACAGTCATCGGCTAATTGTCCCGGACTCACCTATTCAGAATGTGTAAGAAAGAAAGTCAACACGTCATTCAATAGTTAGGTCATACTAGTAGGTACTTATAACTAAAGGCCGAGTCAAACAGCGGACGGGGCGGAACGGGGACGCAGCGCGAGCAGATTGTAATGTAATCTAAACTAATATTATAAAGAGGAAACATTTATGTTTTTGTATGTAGGTTTGTAATGTTATCACACAAAAACTACTTTACCGATTGCGATGAAACTTGGTATGTAGATAGCTGGAGACCTGGATTAACGCATAGCCTACTTTTATCCTGACATTCCCACGGCATCGGGACTTACGCGGGTGAACCCGCGAGGCACTGCTAGTAGTTAATATAGAAGATGTCGCACAACGCCATCGTGCTCGGCGCTAGTACATTTGAACAGCTCACGTCGCTTCGCTGTCCCGCCCTGCCCGATATCTTTTTTTTTTTGTGCGTGTGGAAACCCCCTCGGGCCGTCACCCCACCGGGGTTTTCGATGATGCGGTGTGTCGGAATCGAACCGACTAAGCCCGATATCTGCCCCAACCATAAGGGCGTAAAGCATCAACCGTCTTTGTTATGTTGAGTGTAGAATAATAATATTTAATCATATGTTTCATGATATGACGTCACGCATGCTCACGAGTTATAATTAATACAATTCACATTTATATGTATGTAGAGAATGTCTACAAATCATGTCTTCAAATAATAGTAGGCATCATGAATCTTAATCATAACTTATTTTATATCTCGGCTTATACCTACTTACCAGATATTATTATGGCATTCGAGGTTTTTTTTAAAGAATACTTGCAACGTGGCTGGTTCACCCATTACTAGTATTCTTGTTAGCTTTTAGTATTCTGCTTAGTTTGGATCTAGACAGCGATGTGTTTTATGTCCCAGGGTATAATTATTATAACGAGCTCGGGCAACCCTACTCACAAAAATAAATAAATCACTTTTTTTATGGTATAGGGGGCAAACGAACAGACGCGTCACCTGATGGTAAATGACTCACCAACAAGAATCACAAATGCGTTGCCGGCCTTTAAGGTGGGTGTAGGGGAATAGGGGGGGGGGGAGAATAAGGGCCTCCGTTAACCTCACTCACTCGGCGAAAAGCAATGCCAACATTGTTTCAGCCCGTCAGCGATGCTTTAGCCTATACTATTATTTTGGTTCCATCAACTGCAACTCTAGCCTCTTAATCCAGTCACGAATTATTTTTAACAGTAGATTTTGCAACTGAATGAAGGTAGATGTGCACCTTGAATGATTTAATAGGTTCAAACCTTCAACGGTATCACTGAGTGATTTTTATTTTTTAGTACGGTTAGCTTTTGGAGCATTTCAATAAAGTGAAATTCAGGTGGCATCAGCTTGCATCCTGTTTACCTCTCGTGTAACACTAACACTATTGTACCTGAAGATCTGACTTTTAAAAAGAGTGGGCATGAGTTTCTTTGCCAGTATTCTCTGTCATAAGGCCCTACGCATTTTGGAGCTGGAAATTATAGATCGACACAAGCAGGCAGTAGATTTTGGTGTTTTCACCTAATTTACCTTGACAATCCAGTACATGCGGTGGCGTCTGTTTGTGCCGATCTATGATTTTAACTCTAGCTTCAATTTAACGTTCATAAATGGCACTTAGTGTCTTAATTGAATAAATGATTTTGAATTTGAATTAAATTTGAATTCTGTAAGGCCGAGTTACCATTCCGGTCGAGCCGGCTCATACATGGCTCTCCCACGAAACTAAAATAGCAAATAATCACACAATCCTCCTCATGGTTAAAGTATAGCGATGCCTGTAAACAATCCTAACCTTATCAATCGTCACACTTCCATATTGCCCACATTTGAACCTATTATTGATATCAGGCGACCCTATTCACAAATAAAAATACAACCCTATTCTAAAAATAATAAAATAGTTTAGTAAAACTAAAAATCCTCCTCCTGGTCTCATCCTCAGACCATCGTTACCAAGCCCAATGTGTCGGACTCGTCCCAAACTCGAGTGGTTTACTAGTAGCCACTGGAGAGTTCCACTATTCACCTCCTGGCTCCATCATCAGCTTCAAGTAGCCAAATTATAGTATTGTCATCCAAGCCCCATATACCTACATACAAAGTTCCATTAGGTAAAAGTTGATTTCCAACATATGTTTGTTGATAGTTACAATGGTGTCGATTCTATTGTACACTAGACTAAACCAAAACCTGACTTAATTTCATTCATATAAAATCAACCTTGTGTTCTTTGTAATAAGGTCTATTTGTTACTGGCATCTATTTCTCAGCGCCACTAAATTTCACTAAAACCTGTCAACGTATACTCAACTTTATTTCCACGCAGCTAGAGTCTCCATTTATTCAAATGCTGTATAATTGCTGTATAAAAACTTGTTCAAAACGAACTAAGATGATGTTATTTTATTCGACACCTACGAAGACGCTTAGTACTAAAAACACAGAGCAAAAGAGATGGCATTCAACGGATAGCGGCTCTCGCTACGTGGTATTAAAGTTAATTTAAGCGTATCAGACTTTAGTCGACAAATAAATTGCTTATTTCGATAGCGACATATGTTACCTACTTGTTTCAATTAGAAATAAGAACTTGTTATGAAGTTTACAAGGTTTACATCTTATATGAAGAAAATTTTGTGAATTTTAATTTAGCGAGTGAAGTAACAGAATTGGGACCAATGTTTCTAATTGCGATTTTAAGGAGGATAGTTTCGAAATCTGTAAGTTTCAGTAAAGCATTTTCTGTAAGTTTCAGTTAAAACAACAGACAAATTGCCATCTTATTTATATAGAAACGAAAATCATGTCTACAATAGTCTTTGCCTACTTAATTCAATTCACATGCTTAGAAGCGATGATGTTTTTAAAAAATTATAAAATAAAATCACGTTTTAGTTGAAGATACATGACGGTCATTGTGACCTTGCTAAATAAAATGCAGACCTGTTTATTGTCACGTGGATTTTTCTCATAAAAAAATCTAGTCGAATGTGTGCAATTTTATAACATCATTCTCAATGATTTGATATAGAACAATGTATGCGATAAACATATACTCGTATATATTTTGTATAACTCAGGTGAGGAATTATTCAAGTACTACAATTATGTTATAATTTTGGCGCGTAAATCCACAGATCATTAACTTACCGGGGCTGATGGTAGTATGTCACCTTATAGTATAAACTTTTTTGCTTAAATATTGACTAAAATAAATTAATAATCGAATCAAGAACTTACACACTATAAAGACTAGTTTTGATTGTAGCATAAATTTTCTCTTTAATTTTTGTGCGTCATTTTTGTGCTGCAAAAATATATTGCATCGTACAATAAAATTCGTGGGTAAGCACGCTACAAAATTACAAGGATTTAGATATTTCCAGTTTCTTTTAAGAATCAAAATTCAAAGGATTTAGATGTTTCCCGCTTATTTTAACAATCAAAATTACACGGATTTAGATGTTTCCCGTTGACTTCCAGAAGCAAAATTACAAGGATTTATATATTTCCCGTTTAATTCCAGAAGCAAAATTACAAGGATTCAGATATTTCTTTCTTTTAAGAATCCAAATTACAAGGATTTAGATATTTTCCGTTTATTTAAAGAATCAAAGTTACAAAGATTTTGATATTTTTAAGAGATATATATATATATTATTATATATATACTATTATACATATTAGCTTCACTTGTATGTTTGTTTAACCGTAACCGTGTAACCGACTCCTTAGGGCTCTATTTTAAACCCACTTTAAACGGCCAGATTTCATTCAAATTTTGCACACCTGTCAAAGACCGATGACAATGCAAAATTTCGATTAAAAAAAAAAAATATATAGTTAAAAAAAAACTAAAAAACACGCTTTTATAGAAAATCCAACTAAAAAATAGAAAATAAATTTTAATAAATTTGGATTAAGAATAGTGTAAATAAGAAATAATTGTATATTATTGGAAAAAGCGTAGGGTGCATGCATAGTGTCAATAGTTATAAACATTTTATTTAAGAACCAAAATTACAAGGATCTAGATATAATTATGCCGTTTCTTTTAAGAATGAAGAAGTACATTATTACGGGTTTTAATAAACGATTTATACTGTTGCTGGTTTAAAAACAGAACGAAGATACGCTATTAAATTCTTTTATGATGGTCGAAAAAGTAGGTGAGGCGTGAAAGCGTACAAACAAAAAAACAAACAAACTTACTCTCATTCGTAATATAATATTACCAGCTGCACCCTGCATGCGTTGCAATGCCATTTTCTGGGCCAAGAACCCTCGCGGGCGTCCCCAGAACACCCTACCAAAGTTTCATAACAATCTGATCAATGGTTTAGGAACGCATAGAGGTAAACATACAAACATTGATTTTTATTTAAATAGACTACTGGCTACCTGCCACAATAGTAAAAAAAATAAATAAAAATAGCCAAATAAAATATGTTTGTTGATCCGATCGCTAGGTACCATAGTTCATAGGATCATGCTGGGCTGATCTGAAAATTTCATCAAAAGTGGTCCAGCCAGTTTGGAGTCCATAGGAACATATTACTCTCGCACAGCTTGCATACTCCTTCGATTGAAATAATAACTATTTGAAATGCGAGAGGCCTGGACGGTGGCCCCAAACTCGAATTTAGAACATGTTCGAAATAGTTTATGAAGATTAAGAATAGAAGAAAAGACAGTCGCCCAGCGGACAGAAGACTGCCTGGACGACTGACGTGCAATGTGTATAGAATAATTCAAGAAGTATTATTTATTATTAATTTGTTTGAAGTTATAATTGTTACACGAATAATCTGATCCTGATTATATCGTATATATTTAGAGAGATTATATAGGAAAATTAAAAGAGCAGGCAAACGCACTATGGCGTTTGCCTGCTCTTTTAATTTTCCTCCTCTAGATAGAACCTATCGAACCCGGTTACCATAAAGCCCCAAGCTTTATACGTGGTGGTGTACTCCGCAGTTGATTTAGAAGAAGTACTCCACGCGTTACAATACACACATTGATTTTTATATATGTATATAGATATATTTACAAGTTAATATGAGTCTCATTACGGAACAGTTTAATAAATGGCTATTTGTAAACTAGCGTCACACGTGATTCTGTTGACATTAGTTTAGCGAGACACGTTCGTGGCTGTCTCCTCCTCATAAGTAATTAAATGTCGCGCTAAATCACTACCATGTGCCAAATAAGACAGCCCCACCTAGCTATATTCCAACACCTAAATAAATAAAAGCCATTACAAAAATAGGACAGGCAGTCATGGACACAACTATGTTTAATGTCCATTGATATTAGATGATATTAATGCCCGGGATAATAAATAGCATAAGACGATAGTGTGGTCCTGGCATAATACTATTTTATTATTATAATAGCAGACAATATAATTAAATTAAACATATTCATGTCGTTTTAGTGCCAACAGTTTTTTTAAGTTATCAATGCCTTTAGCATTTCGTTCCTTGACATAAAATTTACCGATGTTCTAACACGGTTATGGAATGCACTGCCAATAGAAATAAAACGACATAAAAAGTGTTAGAGTTTTTTGTTTGTGTATATACACATGTAAATAAAATAAGTCACCATCATGCTTGTAACTATCTATATTTTTGGCCAATCTGCTGGACCAAGGTGGTCCTATTAACTTTAAAGCTAATACTGTCTTCGTAGTGTTACCAGAGTAGTCTTGGAGTTCCTCTCCCTATTGGAAGTCATCACTTCTGGCAGCAGTACCTCGTGCAATGTGCACGTGACCACTGATAGTGCTCTCCTGATGGCCTGATGACCTACGAATTTAAACCTTAATGAGTAAGGGTAAAGGTTGACATGATAGTAGCAGTTTCTTATGGTTAAAATTAATTATTTACTTAAGTCTTATTCGCTGTCTTAAATTACGGCATTTAAGACTGAATAAGACTGCAAAATTAGATTCATTACTATTTTTAAGTGTATAATAATTTTAACCCTCGGCATGCCTGGTAGAGTCTCACAGACCCACACCTACACAGACTATGTTGTAGTTCATTCAAATTAAAATTTTGGGCGCAACCGCATTCAATAGCCGAGCGTTATGTTTCGTTCTACACGCGGCGCCCACCATTTTGGTGTGGGACGTCCTCCCTTAGCAGAAAACGTGCATAAAGCGTTCACGGGTCTCACAGACCCGACCAGGCATACGGCGTGACTTTTTTGTGTAAGTATTCATCAAATTGTTTTTGTGTCATTTAAAGGTATTACATTACATTTAAAGGTCGTCGAGTAATGATTTTTTTTTTCACAATCAGGCCGTAATGTCACGATCGACAACTGGTCTACAACGTAGATTAGCTAATTCGGTGTTATGACCTCACGAGAAATTCGAGGAGATGGCCATATACTTTGATTTTCTGGATACTGCTGAACGCTGCTGAAATATTGGCAAAAAAATATTAAGATGTTAAACAGTCCTGAAAACGAATGTTATCGTAGAAGTTTTTTTTTAAACTAAGGCTTTGCACTGATTGAACCGCGTCTACAGTCAAGACAAAATAATACCTATCTTCCTCTAAATCTTCGCATACGAATAGCAAGTCATATGGATGTTGAAGTAGACATACCAGTAAAAAGAAATTCTGGTATAAGACGTAGATGTTTCCTATGCCAAGTGAAGAAAGAACGTAAAACACAGTACATCTGTGAGACATGTATCTAAGAGTCACTTATGACTGGAGGACAAAGGTCAAAAATATTGATGAAGGATAAGTAGACTGTTTGTTTTGTTATTAATTATAAGTTTATAAAAATGCCTGAAATTCCCAAGTCCGATTCTGATTTTTAAGTGTTATAATTAATAATTTTGATACCAGAAAGAAAGTTTTAGTTTTAGTTACTTGAGTTTAATTAGAAGTTTAAGTAATGAAAGTGGTTGATTCTTAGTAATATTTAGTTTTTTCCTGTAATATACACCCTGAATATACTAATTCTTTTATTTTAATTTGATTGAACAAAATATTACATACAACATAGAGAATAGTTAATCCGGGTCTCACAGACCCTACCAGGCATACCGTGTAACATTTTACCACCAGGCATGCCAAGGGTTAATTGTTCAAACATAGATTAAACGTAAAAATGACAATAGCAAATAATGACGTAATTTTATATTATTAATGTGTTATTTTTTACAAGTTTCTACAGTCTTCCGTTGTGATGTTGTAAAAGATACACTGATGTTACTTGATAACCAGCTAAAGTAATAAAGAATGATTTCTTTCCAAATCCTATAGCTTGCTGGTCAACATGCAGGCAAGAGTCGCCCGCAGTCCAGGCTTTTCATTTCTGACGTACTTTAGGTCTGGCTACAGGTGTAATATGTTGAAATCTGTGGGGTTTCGGTATTCGTAGGTGGCTCCACATTCTAAGAATTTAGCGTGTAGTGTTTAGTAAAAAGGTCGGAAACCCTACAAGAGATTTAACCACGTGGAGGTCCCACAAGAGATATTATTAATATTGATATGAAGACTAGAACCACGTGTACGTGTACATGATAATTATAATAATCGACGTCACATGCACGATAATAAGTCTTCTATTATTATGAGTGTTTTGATAAACTTAGTTACGACGAAACAGAAATGCTACTAGTTATAACACTTATAACACAGTAATTAAAATGTTAGGTGTAAACCTATTCATACAAAGTCACACACATCACATACACCTACATATACATACATACACACACTGATCACACTATTTAAACATGCATGCATACACCCGTTCAATACACCACTACATCACCTCACAACACTTATATACACTTCATCACTTACATCACTGTCACAACACTTACATACACTTCATTACTAACATCACTCAACAAAAAGGACATTCTCACACCTTCCCAAATTATATTTAAGTTAAGTATTAGGGTATAAAGTGTTTGTAACAGAGCACAACTGGCAAATTAGAAATAGTAGGCTATTATTACAATAAAAAATTAGAGGGGATGGATAGGCGCTGATAATCGGAATACAGGCTTTGCCTAGTTCGGTTACAGATGGGGTACATTCATTGGTCTGTAAAAATAATGCTAAATTATTTGTAATATAGTGTTACGTTGTTTTGGAACAAATAAATATTATTATTATTATCGATTATGTACCGTAACCTCAACAGCTGACGATAATAAATAGATAATATTAGGTAGACAGTAAACACGAGATACTGGTATATTTTGCGACATAGATGACGTGCGTTGTTCTTAGTTAGTATTCTTGTCAATCCACGATCGACGTGAACCCACTCTTAATAGCCAGAGTCAATAAGAAAATTTTAATAAGTATTT
The DNA here is from genome assembly GCA_949752705.1 of Callimorpha dominula. Lineage (NCBI taxonomy): Eukaryota > Metazoa > Arthropoda > Insecta > Lepidoptera > Erebidae > Callimorpha > Callimorpha dominula. Next base: position 5,187,426 of record OX457010.1, on the reverse strand, counting down.
ACTTGTTTTAATTTCTGCAGTTTCTGTGTCGATTTTAACTTACAGCGAGTATAATTCTCACAAAGCGTTTACAAAAAATGTATAACACAATACAATCTTCCTGCACACTAAAAAAATTACTATGTACTCTGGTAATACCTCTATGAAGCATTTATTTTCACTTTTTATTTAATTTTTTAAAGCGTGTGAAAACTTACGAGTCGTCTCCACGGGTTTTCGGTGACAAAAACAACACAGTATGCCATACTGCACCTTTAAAGAGTGGGAATCTGTTGGGATTGCCCCGGTGAGGTCATCCCTCAGACAACCTGGGTCAAATGACTAATATCGACTTTATTTATTCCAGTGGCATTCCTCTTTAACTGGATCGGGTTCCTTTTGCTGATGTGTTTCTGTCACACGGTGGCTAGTCGCTACGGCGCACTCGCTGGCTTCGGACTGTCCCTCGCCAAATGGACCCTCATCGTGAAGCATTCCACCGAGCTCGCGTCCCACGAGAACTCCTGGCTCTGGTGGCTCATTATGGCGTTTGGTAAGTTTTTTCACTTTTGTTATCAACCTTTTTTACACGTATACTTGATAAAGATAAAAATGTAGGTATGTTACTAAAACGACAATTTTGTGGTGATAAATAACCTTACACTTTTATCTTTATTGAAACGTCACAATACCTCCGATTAGTTTAAAACCTTTAAAACCTATATAGCCCATTTAAATATTTTTAATCTGGAGAAGGCGTCTCTTAAAATTCTAGAGGAGACTAAGCAAAGCATCATCCAGTTGCAAGGACTTTTGTTGCTACCTCAACCTCAACCACCAACAAAGTCTCTCTCGGTCTTGTTGGTCCAATCCGATTTCGAAATCAGCATCAAGTATCTCCATAATACCGATCTGAGTAACCTCAGTTAATGTTTATGTTGATATACCTAATGGGTTTTTAATGTGAAACTAAAATATACATTTTAAATAACAATAATAAAACAAATGTCGTGCCATTTATATCTACGAACTTTTTTGGTTATTGTTTTTAATATACATACATTATTATCTTCCTATGTTAGACATTACATAATCTAGACCCAAACTCAGCATAGCTTATACTGTGGGTACACACGGATACTTAAATATGTTGAAATATTTATTTAAATATTATTTTGAGATTTTACATGCAAAACAGCCAATCTAATGGAAATATACATGTATACAATATATATATATATTCATGTATACAAATATTTGCATTAGGCGGGAATTCAACCTGCAACCTCTGACACTGCAATCGAATGCAACACCGCCGCGCCACATTGGTCCTCAATAAATCGTATTAGATGTACTTACTATATATGTATAAAAGCCATAAAGGAATTGCCAACAATGGGCTATTGATCAATTGTAAAACACTTTGGTGCATCTGAATTCTGACAAATCTATTTACGTACGATTGTCGTTGGCTGATGTCATGTCGCATGTCGCCCCTCTCAAAACAACGGCATTATAAATCGCGTTGCATGATGCAAAACGGTTTGTGAGCACTTTGAATATGTTAAGTGATCGCGAATGCGACCGCCGGAATCTGAGCGAACTTGTAGCTAACAAGTTACGTAATATCTGTCTACATGATTTAGATTATCTAAGTAAATACTAAGTTTTGGTACTGCTGTTGCTAAGTTAGCACTTAGCAAAAATAATAGCAAGTGTACCAACTTAAGTTATTCGTTAACTCTTTGTATAATTATCGTGACAAACAAAAATCGGGCTTGTTTCATGGTAAGAGGTTACAGCTGCTTATACACAATGACTAGGTTGGTGAAGTCCTGGATCGTTAGGGTTGCCAAAACTTCTTAGGGAGATTCTAATGCTCTTTTGCTGTTTAATCGCAATTTCAAAACGAAACGAAATTAATAGATAATCTGTCTTTTACAACATTGTGTATTTCAGTATGTATTTCTTTCTTTTTTTTTTTTTTTGAAGTGAAACTTCTTTAGAATCATTGTAATTTGAAAATTCGATGAAACGAAAAAGTCACACTAAAAAGAGACAAACATATTCATAAATAGGATTTAGCCTGAGATAGAATTCAAGTATACAGTGTTTCCTATAATCTTCGTATGTTAGCACGTGTCTTTGCGCCTGCGCTACAAAGAAAAAGAGACCAACATTGTATTGGGTAGTGTGTGTGATTGGGTAATAGTTTGAGCAGGTCAGAGACGGGAATTCCGAACCATCTAACAGCAAAAAGAGGTAAATAAATAGATAAGATCGCAACCAAAACAATGTAGCTTTTCCAAAGATCCTGGAAAAGGCTTAGCTGTCTCTAATACGTCAGTATTTTTTATTTATTTCCACTACAAACTAAGCATTCGCAACATACTGCTGTCATCGGTAGGTCGTCTCTTAACACAAACATTACCTTGCGGGGGTAATCAATAAACAACATTATTAATTCAATCGCACCCCATTAGTTCTTGTTTCGTAAAATCGTCCCACTATCAATAGAAATGTCACAGTTATACACAGATAGATTACGTAACTGAACCTATTTCGTGCTGAATGCTGGTGTAAATAGCCGCTACTGCCTATTTATTGCCTATGTTGCCGCCACTTGTCCGCGCTCGTACGATATCACTGACACGTCTATTTTCGCTGTAATAAATTGGAATAACTCGACTAGTCTGAGCAGACAAGGAAAGCTAATAATAATTGCATTCTTAATTTTGTGCATGTGTTATATTATGCAATTCGTTTGAAATTCAATTATTTTCAAGTTAATATTGAAGTTGAGAAATAAGAAAGATATGTTGGTGATACATTTTATACGGTTTTTACTTGGAGTAGATCATGATTGTCTTCAGTAATAATAAATAAAAAACAACAGAAAATGCTCCTGTGCTAGGTTTAAACGGGAACCGCAGTCGCCGAAGCCACATATTTACACTTTTATATATTACTACCAGCGCCGCGCGGTTTCACCCGCGTAAGTCCCGATCCCGTGGGGAATATCGGGATGAAAAGTAGCCTATATGTTAATCCAGGTCTCCAGCTATCTACATACCAAGTTTCATCGTAATCGGTTCAATAGTTTTGGCGTCAAAGAGTAACAAACATCCATCCATACATCCACACATCCTCACAAACTTTCACGTTTATAATATTAGTAGGACTAGTAGGATATAATATTAGTAGGATAATACAGAATCAAACATTGACATAATGGACATATAACGCTCTCCAAATTTGTCATGCATCAAGATACAACAAGTAGTCAATCGCGAGAGTGCAGTGAATGTTGTGCATCTTCCCGTAATTGGGACACACTAACATCCGCCATAAGTTACTCTTGTTTTTATTATTCCGTGATTGCTAAACATTTTATAATAGCTGAAAGTAATTTCAATAATTATAAATTGATTGTGAAAGGGTTCTACAATCATCTAGCAAATAAAATCCCTTGAACGTACATACACCAGCCTATTGTTTTTATTAATTAGAGGACAATGCAAGTGTGCGTGTATGCATGATCACATTTCATTGAGATAACACGATACATTACAGTTCAGTGCACCGCACAATTATAATAAATTATTATCGAAGAATGAAACTGCGTGCGATAGACTGCTATGAAAATAAAAACGACGAATCACGCAATCGCTAATAGAATATTTTTCAACTTAGTTGATGGTATGACCGTAGTAGTACTAGTAGTACTACTAGTCAGATCGAATTAGCGAAAAATTCCTCTATAATCCATAAAACTCCTATTGGAGCGGATTTTTTTTATCTAGATTCAACTATTGAGAATTGATTGCAAGTCAAAATTATAGCATGATAATGTCAGGTAAAGTGCCAAAAAAAGTCTGGAGCGAAAACTAAAACTCCTACAAAAAAAAGTAAATTTAGGAAATGTACGCGATAAAAAATCCAAGAGAATGGGCTCCAGTAGAGCAAAATCGGACCAGCGGATCGCCAGCAATTCACAAAAAAGCCAGGTTTTTTTTGCAAAACTTTGAAATATTATAACTCGCGTTCCGAATGTCGTAGAGAGCTCAGATTTAGATATGTGGTCAGTGTGCAAAATGTGGTAAACTTTTTGCAAACCGTCGACTTTTGCAAAAAGTGACCTTTTTTGCATGTGATTTGGAGGGTCTTTTATTTTTCGAAAAATGTAATTTTTCCGGCGTTAGTCTATTAAGGAGGAGTTTATTACAACTTTCCCAATTACCAGATCTTTTGACAAATAAAAGTAAGTAAAGTTATTTAAATAATCAATTAACAAAAGGTACTTTTTGCACGCGTGGCGGCAGCAGCAGGGAGAGCCGCTGCCAGTGTTGCTCCGCGTACTATCGATGCGTTCGAGCGTTTCGAGCTACTAAACTTAAAATTCGAACGAGCATAATAAAAATAATATCTCCGGAACGGAATATCGAATATCGTTTTTTATTATGTTAATCTCCACTCTGGAGTTGGATGCAAATATTGTCATAAATGTAACCGTTAACCAAATTGAATACGGCCCTGTATGTCTTAGTAATTTATTAATTGGTAAACGAGGTGTTATACTTAAAAAATATATATGTTTGCTGTTCATCTGAAAAATTATACTAACAAAATCTAATTGGTACTTTAAATTATGAATAACGAAAAAATAGAGAAAAGAAAATAGACCATATAAATATATTTTTCCAATTCAATCTCAAATTTCCCTATTTTAATGGAAAAATATATACCTACTACTACTACATAACTTGACAGCCCTGTTAGAAATACTTACAAAATACTAGGATAACATAGAGGTGCCATATCTATGACGCTTGTCTCAATGTGACACGGTATCTAGACATACATATAATCAAAGAACGAGGTCTTCTATAGGATGGAACCCAGTGGGGCGACTCCAACTTTTCCAACATGATCAGAAATCTGCTCTGCCTAAACTAACAACTTAAGAAAAATAAATGCCATAAGTTTTTTTTCTAAACAACACTTGCAATTGTCATTTTTGTTTAAATAGGATATGTTGTTATACCTTCTGGGCCAAAACTTATAACAGAACATTCAAATTAATCATTAATATAAATAACATAATAATTAGTGATGTAATTTTTGCTTATACGCATTTTCCTTAATTGAGCTACATACGACCTCTTATTTGAGGACCTACTTTTTTCAAAAAAAAAAATGTTTATATGTTTATTGTTAACTTTAATTTTTATCGCGAACATACATGTTGGATCGCATAACTCACTGTTGCATGACGTTTTGTCCATACATTATCTTCCATATTGAGTGTTTGTATTCAATTGTTTGCACAGCGCACCTGATGATTACTATTTCAAGCGGCAAAATATCTAATATGTAAACCACAGTTACCTCTATTCAATTTTCCTTGCATAGTGGTTTTTTGTTGAATAAGATCTGATTTTACACTTGTGTAATCACTGAATTGGTAGACACAGTCGTATAATAGTCACATTTCGCTAGAATTTGGGATTTGGGAGATCGTGGATTGTGTTCCAACACTATAATAATAATAACTTCACATATTTCACACACGGCTGTCTGATCAGAGCCTGTACTATGGTGACCAGACTGCCGATAAACATGTATATTTCTAAATGTAAACATATTATAGATAAGTTACACCCCAGACACAACAAATTATCACACAGTTATTTGTCCTGGGTGGTATTCGAACCCGAACGACCTCCGGCTCAGCAGTCAGGTTCACTAACAACTAGACCAACAAGTCAGTCAACTACTTTGCTGCAATAGAGCCATTACAATATATTTGATAATTTATAGCCATTGTCATTAATTGTTCCAAGGTCCAACTTAAGATATGACTAAATAGTTAAGCACAACCAGAAAGAATACATAGTGCCGTACATACACCCCCGATTGACGTCACGAGAGTTGCGCATACCTATTTATTGGAACTGTTTACCCGGCCCTTACCATCAGGCCACATGGTATTTTTTTAATAATGACAATATAAAAACAATCTCAACCAGTAGACACGAGGAGGCTCTCATTGAACGGTAGAATATGCACTGACAAGTTCCGACCACTGAGTGGCTTTCACCCGGACCTCTCGCTATCCGATACAGCAATAAACCCTACACTTTAACTTTTCTGTACCGCAGACCAACATTTCATGTTGATCGGTTGAGCAGTTAAGGCGTGAAAGCCTTACAAACAAACCCACTTTTGCATTTATAATGTTAGAGGTAAGGATTTATTTAAAAAAATTACCTTACACCAACCCTTAATTTGTGGCATACCATGGTCCTTACCAAGCATGACATATCGGTTTGTTGATTTGCTCAGGAGCGATGTAAGTCTACTTAAACCCTAAAACTTGATTATTCCCAGCATCTACATAAATGTATTTATTTTCTTTCCAGGTATTTTAATCTGCGTACGTGCCATCATCCAGTACCTGAACATCAAACGCGGTTGGCGTCTGCTCTCTGGCACGGCCCAGGAGCGACTGCTCTTCTTCTATTAAAAAAATCTATCACCAGCTTTCTATTTCACTTACACCTAAAGTGCGTAAAGCATCTTATGCATGGATGTGCGACAAGGATGAATATATGATTGTTCCTGTAAATGGCAAGACAAACTTCTGGGAATATTCATTCTTTAATCTTGTTTCAATCGTGCTTGATGGATGTTAGGGTTTTAGTAGCATTTTATTGTTATATAAGATTCGGTCTGAGAAAGTTACCCCGTATTCTTTATTTGAATAAGAATTCCAGTTTAAATAAAACATTAAAAGTGAGAAGTCCCCCTAATGTTACCTAATTTCCAACAACTGAGTATGCATGATACTGGCAAGTAAAAAAAATATTTAAAAAACAGATTAAAAAAGTATTAAACGACTGAACTTACATAAAAGTGCATTCCTACTTATATAAGTTGGGCATTCGAATGTTTAAATTAAGGATACTCTGGTACCGTACCCGCTCCAGACTGTTCCTATTATGTTAGTATTTTTATTAGTTAGTACTTTTTTGTTTAATAAATCTTAGGGTAAGTCTTCCTTAGGCCGATTCTTAGAGTAGCCGGTTAACGAGATTTTTATTTCTGTGTGCAACGACATCTGTACAAAATGTTTGTACCAGTCTGAGAGTTGTGTTGCAACGACATGATAAACCAATGTATAATTAAATTTATAATAAATGTTAATAAATAAGTGTGCATATTACAAAGTCTGCATGTACTGATTTATCTGAAATACGGAGGTTTCATGCATGCCTTAATAATAATTACTTTAATAAAAGATTATATTATTTTCAACCAGTTGTCCTATAATCAGATCTGCATGTTAGACGTAGTAAAATTCTTTTTTTTTTAAAGGTTTAGTGTGTTATTTTTGCATTGATATAACCTGGCAAGTTTATAAAACATTTTTTTTGTATATTTTGACGTAAAAGTCAACGTTTAGGAAAAAAAAAATTCTCTAGTCTACTAAACAGCATTTTTTCACCGAGTTCACATAACATTATGAAACTATCTCTGTATGCACATTTATTTAGTAGCACGTTATATTATTTTAATTTATTATTAGTAGATCAGCTTTAGTCTCATATTTGAGTAGATATTTTTATAAGTGGCTATTGTTTGATCATTAGATCATGAAGTGAATATGAACGCATCAATATGAACTTTACCATTAGGTAATATATTGTTACTTAAGTGCCGTCTACAGTACCTGATCTGTTGGATCTTATTTATGGATCTAAGTTGGTCTCACCGTCAAACATGCTATGTGGTGATTCTTCGTTCTTTTTTCCTTCCGAGTCATTGTTCGCAACACAAAAATACGTTATTCTCTTAAAATGAACTGGAAATATTTAAGTCCTGGTCATTATGTCACGTGCTTGATTTAAATGATATAGTATTTTAGGATAATTATCAACGATGAATTATATTTCTGCAGGAGAACAATGACTCAGAAAAATTAAGGATTAAAAAGAAGGAATGTTAACCCGTACAGAGTAATATACATATCGCGTTGCGGATGTCAGAATAAAGACTATTGGGAGGACCTTGGTGTTCTCTATTTCCAATTTTGATGGTCGACACAATATTTTGGACGCTCAATAGGCCATGTAATGTGTATGGCCCTTTACTTAGTACATCGCTTAAATAGATATCTTATTTGGATATTTACCGAGTAAATGTCGAGTTTTCATTTTTGAGTTGTGGTGGTATCATTCCATTTTTAGGTATGTGAAGTGGCGTAATGTTAAATCATAGTTATTAATATATGTCTAAGCTAAAGCAGATCCTTGATCAAAATGACCTTACTAGAGTTCATATTTAATATCTTTCATAGTAAGAGGTTGATGGAATGACGGCAAGTGGTCAATTTGGTCTATGATTGAGCATTTATAGGTTAGGTCTGTTTCATGGAAACAAGTTAAATGGGTTTTGAAATTTACATGTCATTCGATCAAGAATACATAAGTTGGCACGGGCGAAGTTACACCAAAAATACAGACCTCAAACACTGTAACATTGTCATAAAATTCTTTTTCAAACTTCGCATGATTGAGTTAATCGGTTAAAAAATAATAAAGAGGCCCATAATTACTATAGATAAGTATTAAAATATTACTTTATGTATGCATATATTATATTTTAGTAAGAATAATATGTTACTAATTCAATGATTCCTGTCAAGCTTCGTCTGCCAGTTTATGTGTATCTTATTTACTTTTAGCCCAGTAGCATAATGTTTAGTATATACTAGAAATGGTCTTTCGAACCCGAAGGACCATGTGGCCCTTCGAGTTTTAAAAATAATTTTGACCATCGACGTTCCGGCTAAACAATGGCACAATTAAAGTTTTTGGGTTGGAGAATCGATCGTTGATCTTCATTCAATGTATTAATTATATATATTCGCAACTGTGCTAAAAATAAAAGAATGTCATGACATTTGGATCACTATTTGTCAGTTAAAATGGCTGCAATCTTAATGATAACTTATATGGTATAAAACGATGTTAAAACTAGTCTGTATTTAATTTATTTAGGAGTAAATGTAATGTACCGTTCTTCGGCTTCGTATAATGAACTACAATAACAAGAAATCAAATCCCATGACGGTCAAACTTTAGAGTACGGGTAAACATCCCTGTAATCTTAGTGCATATGACAAAGAAATCATTTGTATGACGTCAAATAATTACAAGCGTTCGTGCAGTAATCCAGCAGTCTCCCAGTGGTATAGATAACTTCCGAGACAAAACAATAGGGCAGTTGACTGTCCTGTTAAATGAGTTTCTCATTATTAAACGTCAAAACAAAAGTTCTGTTCAAACTTACATAACAACCTGTGACGTCATACTTGCTATCCTCAAATAATTTACTAGTGGTTTTACAAACAAAAGGTAATAATATTTTATGTCAATGTTTTCAGTCTTTTTAACACTTTGTTTCATGAGGATTGTTACCCATATGCTATTTCCCTAGTACCTCGATATCGTCGAGTACTTGGGTTGTAGAGGTCTGATGGCAGTCGCTTCACGTAAAATATCGAAGTTCGGCCGTTTCGTAGTTAGACTGGAAGCCGACCCCAACTTAGTTATTTTATACCACCCTATTGTTCTATAACCACAGCACCTATGGCCTAGTATGAGCAGTTACTTCTAAATCAAAATGGTGGATATAGCAGCTGTTAACGCGAACATTACAAACTATATATTTTGTAATAATTATGCTAAGTAATATCATTACTTTAAAGTGCTTTATATTTTAATAATAATTATCCTCAAAACGTAATGTAAAAAGACATGTTGATTTTTTATTCGCACTGTATGTAAAGTAACTTTGCGAGTTTTTCTATTTCGCACTTAAATCAATGTCAATGAGAGTTTTGTGATTAGATTACTTTATTTTTAATATAATGTTTTAGTGCAATAATGTCTAGTTCAGAGTTTCTAGTGGAAATAAATACCTACGTTATGATTATATACTGTCTTTTCTTAACACTATGGGCTGAAATAAAATATCCAAAACAGAAAATTCAATTCAAGTAGTCTCATTATGTTTACACTATAAAGTACAAGAAAATTGGCATATTTCAAATAGAAATGTCTATAATCCCACAGTCCCACTGACCTCTATTATACGCAGAGGTCAGTGCACAGTCCCAATCATCATACTTTTTTTTTTCGATTGGAATCATGGCGTGTGGTACATCTTATTTGGAAAAGACAAGAATAATTTACATACACACACACAGTACACAATAATACAGTAAAATAACAATACCATAATCTCCGAATTCACAATAGAAAGATAAAATAAGAAAATAAAAGATATTGCTGCGTCGCCGTTACTATAGCTGCGGCATTTGAATTAAGGTTAAGGATATTGCTTAAACGGATTAATTTTTTATCGCATAGATATAGTCAGTGATTCTCTTTCACGCCACACTTACTAAATTATTGAAACTTAAAATCGTGACAACCCTATGACTTGCGTAGTTTTCCCATGTCAACCCTATACCATCGGGTTCGTCATATTGTTATCTACATTTTAATATAATTTGCATAAGGAAACTCGATGAGGGTAAATTACTAATGCACGCTTACCTTTTTACACCTCGCAGCCCTAAACCTTGCTTGGAAAAAGATAGACAACCTTACTTAGGTGGTTTATTTATATCTTTTACTGTTGATTAATATTTGGGAACTCCATCATGGTAATTATCGAAAAAAAATGAATTAAATATGTTTAAATTAAAAATATCCGTGGGCAGAAATGAGAAGGCAATCCTAGCACGCTTTGTTTAATTATACATTATATTTTTTAAATTATTAATTTTCTTAGGTAACTTGATGAGGGAAGGTCAACCTAAGTCGGATCTTGTACTATTAGGCCACGTTCAGATGACGAGCGTTGGACGCGCGTCGACGCGCGTCAACAAGAACACGCATTTTATTCAAGTCGTTCTGATTTGCTAGTTCTGATTGATGCGTTTTGATCCGACGCTTGCTTGACGCGGCGTCAACGCGTCCTCACGTGATTGCAATAAAAGGATTCGGCCATTTAAATAAAAGTCCGTATACCATTTTTCACAAAGCATGAGTTCGGTGACACTTTATTTTATGCAGGTTATTAAAATAAAAATATAACATACAAGAAATGCTACTACTTACATTTATTTTTATTCCACTATATATACATATAGATTGATTTTATCATCTACATATTAGCCAAAAATCATAACAGAAAAGTCCACAATAACGGTAACATCTCATGGTCTTCCACACTGGCTGTCGCATTGACTTTCCGGTCAAATACTGCCTGCCAAAATGTATTCTTACCACATCTCAGTTGTTGTTGAGACATATCAAATACCTACAATCCAATGTCACATTTATTGCCACTTTTAACACGTAAAGTCTGAGTACCGATCGAAGCCACGTTGTTTTCGCTGTACCTAAAACCATACTAGTGATTCATGTGGTATGCCAGAAGAAAACGCTACTATTATTCTGGTCATCACTTTGCTACGAGCTAAGTCGGCCGATAGAAGAATTCGTCTGGGCTGGACGGCGTATTGAAAGCTACGTCATATCTTTGAGTCGCCGATCCCTTAATCACTAAAAACTAGGACAATTAACCAGGGCGTCCTACCCGTAATGACATACGGAGCCGAAACGTGGACACTTACCGTTGGACTGGTTCACAAGTTTAAAGTCACTCGTGATAGAGTGTGCGTTGCTCGATAAATAAAGTTATTCGGCAGAGAACTAGAGTAACCAACATCGCACAGAGAATCAGTATGCTGAAGTGGACTTCAGGCGACAGTCTTCAAGCGGACTGATGGTCGCTGGAGCCGACACGTGCTTAAGTGGAGACCGCGATTAGGCAAACGTCGTGTAGGGCCGCCTGCGGCACGATAGACTGACGACTTGAAGAAGGGGGCTTGCAGGGAATGAATGCGGATTGCTCAAGACCGGGATGGTTGGCGCTCCTTGGGGGAGGTCTTCATCCAGCGCAGTACGGCACACCGTGTGGTTTTAGTCGGTTCGATTCCGACACACCGCCCCACCGAAAACCCCGGTGGGGTGACGGCTCGAGGGGGTTTCCACACGCACAAAAAAAAAAAAAGGTCTTCATCCAGCAGTGAACGGCGATAGGCTGATGATTGAAGTTTGCCCGGAACAATCTAGACAGAAAAGGATAAAATCAATCATGTCTGACAAGACCGTATCTTACCTGGAGGCTTCTGCTCTTGTACTACAAATACGGAAACCTTATGGCGATGGTGTCAAAAACTCATCCTTTTCCGGGACTCTTTTAGCATTAATGCAGAATATTTCACAATTCCATGATGCTATACCAATACTATTGATACAGTAATACAATTAATGTAATAATACAATTGATTCCGAAGGATATTTTATTCGAAGAGGGCTGTGAGGAAATCTTGCCAGTTTCTGCAAAGGAACTGTAGAAGTATTCATCATAAAAGGAGTAAAATAATATATATTTTTAACAAGTACTCTGTGTCGGTCGCTACCATTTCTGAGACCTGGCTGAGACCGGGGTTCCTATTTACGGTCTCTGGGATGCCTATCTCAGGGATGACAGTGATATAGCTAAAGAGGTTGCTTGCTTTTGATAAAAAACACATTACATACACATAATCTTATCCCGGCGGCCCTTGTCGTGGCTGCTAGAATCATGGATATATCCTTTATATCTCTGTACACGCCTCATCTCTCTCCCTCTCTTATCACTGAACTCCACTCTACATTTATTTCAGTTTCTTCTCCCGTCTTCATTCACGGGGATTTTAATGTGTACAACAAAGCATGAAGGTTGTATTTTTACGACACGTTTTTAATCCAATTAATGATTAAGATGCTAATTATTGAAGAACCCCATTGAAGAACCGCAGAAACATTGCCCGGCCTTTTGAGTCAGACTGCTCCAAAGCTGTCTCTTCGAAAGGAGACTGTCAATGAGTATGGAAAATTACTTGAACTACAAACGCGTTGCTGCACGCTGCAAACGAGTTCTCTCTCAAAAAAAAAGTTTAATGGCCAACCATGTTACGACGTAAAACGTTATCCCCAGATTTCTGTCCTCCCGCCTTTCCGTCGTCCGGAAGAATGTAAAACGTTACCGTGGCTCCCTTATTACATATATAAATATAATATTACATATATATACATATATATATATATCTAATATATATATACATACATATATATATTAGACGTAGGTCTAGGAAGAAACTCTCTTAATTACATCTTTGTAACCGGAAACAACCGAAAAAAATTCATGGAAATGTCAAGTGGTCATTCCAATCCCTGTTAACCCAGTAAAGCCAGAAGAAACCATGTAAAGATCCCTCAAATGCCTCCTCTTATACACCTGCTGCCCTCTCCTCTACCTTGTGCAAGGTTATAGAACATTAAATTAAAAACAGGTTAGAATGGATAGCCGAGAGAAGGCGTATTTTAGCGTTCAGTAAATTCGGATAAGTACAATAAAGCCAAGATACTATTGACCTTCTGAGCATTCTAACTCACATTCGGACATTCGGACTGCATTGACTAAAATCGAATACCTTGTGGGCATTTTCTTGGATTCGTCATTCTGCCTACAACAATGTTCAACTTCCAGTGCTCAGAGAGAAGATGCTACGTTGGAGTCTTCCTAATGAGGTTAGCCATTGTACAACCAACTTTCTGATCGGCAGATTGCTCAAAATACGATTGAACCAGAACTGTATGGCAAGGCCTCCCTCGGGGTTCCGTTTTAAGTTCGGTCCTATTTAGTATCTATTCCCCACGACTTAGTAAAAAAGAGTAGCAGGTGTCCATAGGCGATGGTAGTTACTTACCATCAGGTAACCCTCTGCTCGTTGTTACAATAAAAAAAAGCGTGGCATGCTTTGGTGAGGTACTCAAATATGCAGATGACCTCTGCATCAATTTATCTGGACAGTCAATAGATATATTAATCATCGCCTAAATTCTACTTTATATAATTTATCCGTCTGGTCGGAAGATCATGGTTTGTCATTATCAGTCAGTAAAAGTAATGTTGTCGTTTTCTCAAGAAATAAATGTATCCCAAGTATTGAAATTACTTGTGACATTCAATCAATTCAAGTTGATGACAAAAAAAGTTTCTTTAGGTTACTCTCGCCTCTAAGTTGAGTAGAATCTTCACTTCAATAATGTGGCTCATAAGTGTAAGAAAAGTATAAACATTCTCAGGTCTCTATCCGGTTCATTCTTATTTCAACTCTGCACCAAAAAGGCATTAGGTAAATTAGATTAAATCCAAGCGATAGCCTTAGGATCATTCTAGGTGCTAAGAAATGTTGACCCAAAAATACCTGGAACCTGCTTATCCTCCAATAGATCTCCGTAGTCGCCCTTCAGATAAATTTATATTTAAAACAAATCAATCAGTTTGCCGCCCACGTCGCAACCTCCTCTCATCTCCGTCGTCTTCAAAAGTTGATATTTGAACCACAATCAAGGCAAACGATCTATTAGTTAACTATAAAGGAGATCACCCAGCCGCTATATATTTTTAGGCAAATTTTGAAATTGCTGGCTAACTAAAATAAACTTAATATTATAATATATCATATCAAAATAAACACTTTTGATTATTAGACTAAAGTTGTCAGTCAAGTTTGAGAGACAATATTCGACTTAATTTATCTATTCTGTTTGTGGAATAAAACCTACTTAATTATTATTATATTTCTCGTATTGCTAAGCAAATCCGTCAACGATACGCAGGCGCCTGTCAGAGATACTAATTTTTAGCGTTTCCATATTGTTTTGCTATACAGTGGTCTGCCCTTCGTTATTCCTTTTAAAATTGATGCAGGTATAAAGTAGACCCTGAACTTTTTTTAGGGTTTCGTAGTTGTGAAAAAGTTGTTTACGGTGCGGTATGAGTTAGTTTTAGATAACAAAATGTATCTATGATATTAGCCTATAGTCTATGCTAAGTTTGATATGTCTTTCACTTTTTCCTGCTATGTTCGTTGGTTCTTAAAAATAGATTCTAATTGGAAATATCTTTTTATTAACCAAGATTAAAAGCTGGTCGTTATCAGGAACCTTGCACAAATACGCGCAGGTTATGAGCCCTGATAAGAAACACGAATAGAAGACGGAAACATCAAATAGTGTAGTCAGTGCACACATGCGTCGGTTGGAATGCCCGCAAAATTGGAATACATGAACATTCCAAGTAAGGATTATCTTAAACAGCTAAACGACTCTTTCACCTGAAAAGGAAGATGCAAAATGGCTCGAATAAGATGCCATGGCGCAACCCGTTGTAGTGACACGTTTGTTTTAAAAAAGTAATTGATCATGTAATAAATTGCAAAGTTTAAAGTAAAAGTTTATGAAAAATTCATTTGGGAGTTACGATGCACACAGACATGACATGTACATATCTGTGATACACAGACACACAGATACGTCAAACTTATAACACCCCTCTTTTTGCGTTGGGGGTTAAAAAGTATAATACAGAAGCTGTTGATAGTTTGTTGTATTTATCTACGAGAATACGCCCGGACATTGCATACGCAGTGAGTATGGCTTGAAGATGCATGGACCATCCAAAAAAAAAGCACGTGATTGCATTAAAAGGGATTTTCAAATATCTCTCTGGCACATTAGAAGAAGGAGTGTTTTACAAGTGTAAAGAGAGTGTTGAATTGAATGCATAGTCTGATGCCGATTATGCTGGTGATCAACAAACCAGAAGAGGTACACATACACGATACTTGAGATCATCGGAAAATCTTACGTTAGAAATTCCAACACATTCTACAAAGTTTTTGGATACATCCTTTACAGTACAAGCCGCACGCCTATGGAATTCATTGCCGAAGGCTATAAGACGAGCACAGACAGTAAAAACTTTTCAAAGGCTCGTCAAGAATCACTACTTATCTCTGTAATTACTACGTTTTATATATGTATGTGTATGTATGTATACGGTTATATATATATATTTGAATGTATATACGTATGTGTCTATATATATAATTATAGTATTTGTTTAACGATGTCAATATATTGTTATGTACCTTAATAGATTTATACAATTGAAATGTATATTAGCACCATTATTGTAATTTTTCTCCTTCTCTGATCGTACACTCAAGTGCTAATAAGACAAATGTGCACCACAAATTACCTATTCCTAACTGTATGGTCCATCTACAGGTTGCCTGTAAGAGATTGCAGACTGCGATAAGGCCGCCTATTGTACTGCTGTTTCTAATGTATTTCTTTTTAATTGTATCCTATTTATTGTGTGCAATAAAGAGTATCTATCTACATCTTAATGTTTTTTGATTCCATGGATGTGTGAATGTTATCATCATGATATGAAGGATGGTATGGGCATCAAGAAAACAGCCCATTGTCGCCTTATCCTCAACAGAGGCGAAATTTATCGCACCAGCGGAGGGGTGTAAGGAGGCAATGTTTATATATTGGACATTGTTATTAATGTTACTATTTTATTCAAAGTAGATAATTATATATAATATATACATGAGATTTTTAACAAATGATCGCATTATATAGAAATTATATTCATCTATATTCATGAGAACAGCAAAGGTTGTAGTACAGCATAAGTATAGACTATTTTCCTATAAACAGGCAGAGGCGTATAACGCCCACATTTTGCCGAATATAATTTTGTCCACTTACGTAATAAGGGCAAGCCTATTGCCCGTCAACCAGGCACTTTGGGAATTAAATAGTCAAATTGGGCGTATATTGAAAGGGACAGATAGGTAAGAGGGAAGGGAATGGGGGGAAAAGGATGTTGCTTATAAGGATGGATTAAGGAGTGTAAGCAATAGCTTGAGCAGGTCAGGGTCAACTCAAACTGGCTGTTACCGGAAGGTTCAAGTTAAAGAGCTAGGCTCTTGTCGGTTGAGCAATTGCCAGTCCTCTTTATCCTGTACGATATTTTGACCTTTTGATATGCCTCGACTCCCGTTTTCTCCTTAACCTGTATACAACTTCTTCTAGACCTTCCTCGTCTTCTCTCTCCCGTTGTTTTTCCTTCCAATATTGTTTTGAAGGTGTTATGTTTTATCATGTGGCCATCCATTTTCATCTTCTGTTATCTGTACACAGTTTTTAATAACTGTCTCTATCAATTTACTATTATTTATTATTAGTATTTCCTTTGTTCGTTTTTCTGTGAAACTATTAACCCTACATTGTTCGTGGCTCGAAACGCACTATGCCTATTTTTTAAGGTATGTTAATCTCCAACAAAAATCAGTTCAGGGCGTCATCAGGTAACCCTTATAGACCAGTCTCTCGTGAGCTAGGGCAGATAATATATTTTTCTACAGTACACAATTAATGTACACTTTACAGAATTTACATTTCACTAAACACAAACACGTTTATCGAGGAGAAACGTAGCAAAAAACCTTACATAGTGTATCCCTTTCCTAGTTGAATTTCCAAATAAGAAATTTGAATGTCGTAGTTATGAACAAGACATATTTCCACATGAGTACAACAGTCAAAGTCCAACATATTAAAATGTAAAGGACAACTTCATAAAAAATACCGACACGACGTTCGACGTCGCCATTCATAAACGATAATAATATTATTATTCACATAGAAGGTATCGTTAATAGGTATACTTATTACTACATATTATAAAACAAAGTCTGTCTGTCTGTTCACGATAAACTGAAAAAGTACTGAACGAATTTTCATGTGATTTTCACCAATAGACAGAGTGATTTAAGAAGGAAGGAAGGTTTAGGTGAATAATTTCGTAACGTTTTGTATAAATTGGTTGAATTATAATGATGATTGCTGAAGATGTCTCTACTACCCGTGCGAAGCCGGGGCGGGTTGCTAGTGATGTAAAAAATCCGAAAAGTTGCTGATTCTCACAGGAATATGTTTGTCTTTTCTAGACTAAATCTAAATGATACTCATCCACGTACAGTCTGAAGATTTTATTGTTCAGTTCTTGAGGTACCACCTGTGTGTATATATAGTTCTCCTATTGTTTATTCTAGTAACTAGTATAGTTTATCCTAATTCATCCTGGGCTAAATATATAACATGATTTATTTTTATTTAACAAAAGTGAGAACTCTTTTGTACAGTTTACAATCAAACTACAGGAGTATCAACTCTTGCAGTAGGTTAATCTACTCTACGGGTCAACTCAAATCGAACTGTGAAATGCTCCAGCACTTTAAAATGTAAATAAAATATTAACCTGATCCCATTAAAATAGAGCTGAAAATCGTATGCAAGTACGTAATTTCCTCCAGTGGACAATGTGGACATTGCTAGGTACTTTGTACATTTTGTTTTAGGTACTGGACATTTTATAATTTAATGATTTTATAATTAACTAAGACCTATATTAGCATGCATGATTTACGACTATCTGCATTGGTCTAAGTTTAATGCATGCTTTGTATATTTTTCATACAATAAAGTTTGCTTTAAAATGCTTAGTTTGTGACTTTTAGTTTCAGTTTCAAGTAAATGTTAAAATCCTTGCTTGCTTGCTTAGGGGGCAATAAAAAAAATGGCTTAGGGGGAAAAGGGAATACTGAGAGTATAAGATACCTGCTGTGAAATAGTACTAATGCATCAATTTCTGTACAACAAAACAAAGAAAATAAAATATCAAATAGCTATTTGGGACCAGTGTAAGAGCTTGTCTTATTGCCATGTTTGTGCCGTGTTAGTTCATGCAGCAAAAAAATTATAAAACTGCTTGAAAAATACCCAGTGGCCTTTCATAGAAAAGATATAATGACTACATTAATAAGTAATAATATTAGTGAGATATTAAGTAAAGCGTGGAAGATGTGTGCAGTTTATCAATGAGTAGGACAACACCAGTGACATTTCAGCGCTTTTCCCATTTTCTGTATCACTCTCGATATAGAAATTCTATCGACAAATATGATCATAATTCAGCCGTAATACAACTGCAAAACTCCGACTTGATAAGTCGGTTTAGTGCCAAAAACCACCCAGTGTGATGCCAACCGCCGGAGAGGGTTGACGACGCGCACCGTTACCTGTCTCCTTGATTTTCGAACACTTTCCCGCGCCTTTTCGGCGAAAGATTTTCGAAACAGAAGTGCCCTTATGAAGAAAGAAATTCTCGCGCGTTTCGTTTGGAATTTTCAAGCAACTTTAGCTTGTTCTGGTGATAACAATTTCTACAGAATACTAAGTGAGTACTTATTTTTAAGTTACTTTAAGTATTAAACTGCATTCAGTCCCACTCAATGAGCTTACAGCGACCCAAAATGTAGGTCAGTTTGGCGTTTTAAGGGTAGACTTGGTAATTGAAACATTGCCAATTCCTTGCGACTTATCTGGGCTGTATTTCAGGGTGTAATTACTTTTCAGTGATAGAGATGGATGAGTCGTTGAATAAACATGATTTATGTGGTTAAGATACAGTGTATATATTACAGCCGTAGTCTGTGACATTATAAATATGTGTATATACACTAAAGATAAATTACTTAATATTTGCAAATATGAACACAATATTTGTATTTGAGCATATCAATCTTTCACATGAGGTAGGGTCATTAGGTAGCATGGCTTTTAGCAAGTTTTGGTTAAGTACCTGTGTTCTTTTTACAATTTCGCACCAGAAATAAGACCTTTAGCTCCACTTTAAAGTCCGTAGTAAACAGAAGAAATCGAAATTATTATATTTTTTAATAATAATTATTATTTATTCATTTTTAGACAAAGTCTATACTTTGCTTTGGTTTTGGAAGTAAGTTTACAAACGAAAAGTAAACAATAGTAGAAATTTTAATTCAACCAACTCGCCTGAACCCATTCATAATTTTAATTCAACCAACTCGCCTGAACCAATTCATAATTTTGGAGTCATATTTGTCTGCGATGATCATATACAAATACTTATAGTAGTAAATTTTAGGCATATTATGGTATATTGTTTTCACTCCAGTTCTATTTCGGCAGAGACGCTGGTGCATCTGTGAAATCGCAATAAGATTTATTATTATCATTAATTTTCAACTAATGAATATCACCAAATATTATAAAACAAAGTCCCCCGCTGAGGACTTCCTCTTCCCCGAATAGAAGGAGTCATTCATGAGGAAGGTTAAGGTGTGTAATTCATTAAGGTTTTGTGTAAAATGGCTGAAATATGACGATGATTGTTGAAGATGTCAGAAAAAATCCATATCTGCTTTGCTACATGTGCGAAGCCGGGGCGGGTTCCTAGTTTAAGTATTAAAATAGAAACATAAAAAGCGAATGGCAGTGGATTTTACATTTTCATCAGACTGAATTTACTCATTGCCATATTAGTATTACTCAGACACGGCTATTATAATATTAGTAAGGTGCCAATTACCTTTAAAATATTTACATTTTTTAACCTTTTAAGATGGATTAAAGTACTTTCCAAGTTTGGGCCAACTTCTAGTTTTTGAAGAAGTGTTTTATTCAAGAGGTTTAAATTAAATGGGGGCTGGGCTAGCACTGGATCAACTCCAAAACTGTACAAAGTGCCTAAAGTAATATCATGCTTTTAGACCGGGCTCTCTTATAATAAACTTCTCGTATCTTCGCTTTGGTAACATTCTGCGGTATCACTTAAACAAACTTGAAACTAAATAAAAAGTTAGAAAAGTTTGTATACCTAATGATTATATATTTTGTAAGGTTTCCACCCTAGAAACAGTTTATTGCAACTTTTTTTATCGTGCGGAAACCCCCACTGGTAACTTAACAGGAGCTAGCGGTGAAGTGGTATTTCGTAATCGAACCGACTAAAATCACGCGGTCCGTTACCAGTAGGTCTATTACAAGGGACCAGGATCAACCAAATAAGGAAGTGTTTTTCAGTATCTTGACTAAAAACTCAAATTATTTAAACATCATATTATTCTAGGGAAACGGAATATCAACCTCTAGTATACGCAGGCTATGATTTTTCACTCTTTTCTAAAATGAACGTGCCCGCCCACTCCAACTTCATAGCTACACCCATTCCGACTTCCCAAATCATTAACTGACATTCATTATGTCACATAATCACGCAATTTTGAGTGAGATTGTTATATTAATTTTACAAGCATTTATTTAGTTTCACTTGTCCCGTTGTCTGTCTGTAATCAAATCTGGCAAGTTAAATTTGACGCACTTCCCGGTGTCCGATAGAGCTGAAATTTTGGACGCTAATGTATATCACGTGACAATGCAATATTATGATGACATGGAGCTGATGTGATGATGCAGCTGGAAGGTGGCCATAAACTCTGTAATGAAACGACGCAACCCCATCGAGTTTCGATTTGCGTACTCGTTTGATTCATAATAAATTCAGAATCATAAATACTAAAAAGTTATAAATAAAAGAAAATAATAAAAAACTTAAAAACAAGCTTTTATTACTTGTTATTTGAACTAAAAAGTTAAAACTAATAATAAAAGCGTCTTACATTTTGATGGCAAAAGAAATAAAGAAGATTAACAAGTAATAAAAGCTTGTTTTTTTTCGTTATTTTTTTATTACTGACTTTAGGTATTCGTGAGATAGCTACGGCCATATGTGTTAACTACGCTGATCCCACTCAACAATTCAAACTCTGATTGGAGTTTCTGAAAAAGCCTAGTATACATATACTTAAAGAAAGGGTTCAGCACAGGGCTCACACTTCTAATGCTCTTTTAGAATCGAGGCTACAATATATGACGTTACGGTTGGTTTCTTTACCAAACACGTCCTCCATCCTCTCCTCTCAGTACTGACTGGAGTTTAAATTAAAAAGTATAGTTGTAACTTACATTTCACCGGTTTAAAAATTCAGCCAGACCTACTTAATTGGGGCCGATGCCCCTTCTGAGGCTACTTCTGACATTTAATGAAGACTTTCGAACAAAAATCTCATAAAAACTCGTAAACATCTTAATCCATCCATTGCCGGTGTCCTAAACTTCCAACTCATGAAGTTCATTGCTATGGACATGAAGGCTTCCATCATTGATCGAAGCATGAAGGTACTTTATTTTTAACAGTCTTGAGCTTCTAACAATTTGGCGAGTCGAGTTAAGACGAGTTCGAGTTAAGACGAGTTCGAGTTAAGACGAGTTCGAGTTAAGACGAGTTCGAGTTAAGACGAGTTCGAGTTAAGACGAGTTCGAGTTAGGTTAATACTACTATGTATGCTTTCTTAGCTCTACTCAAGTTGATATGGAATGATGATAATAACTTGACACATCTCACACACGACCGTCTAATCCCAAACTAGGCAGAGCCTGTACTATGGTAACCAGACTGTAGATGAACATACTTACATATTTCTAAATACATACATATTATAGGTTAAAAAATAAAATAATTGATATTACTTATATTATATTGGGAAAAATATATTGTGATAAAAAAAAAATATGCAATATTTCATTCATTTTGTATTTCATTCATCCCACTAATATCCCACTAATATTATAAATGTGAAAGTTTGAATGGATGGATGGATGTTTGTTACTCTTTCATGTCAAAACTACGGAACCGATTGCGATAAAACCTGGTATGTGGATAGCTGGAGACCTGGATTAACATATAGGCTTCTTTTTATCCCGATATTTCGACGGGATCCGGACTTCCGCGGGTGAAATCGCGGCGCTGCTAGTTTTGTATAAAGATATTCATATTTACAAAGGAAGAAAAAATCAAATAAGCCCTATGCTTGATGCTTTGGCCTACTTGTTATTAGCGTAAATAAAAAATTCGCCATTGTTCCTTTTCTTTTGTTAGTTATCATTTTCAGTTTGAAATCTGGCCACAAAATGTCATCCTTATAATTATATATAACATCGTTTATAATATTTTCGAAATCCATATATACTTCACAAATTTTATCGCTCTTAAGTCACGGTTTGACTGCACTGAGTAAACAGGCACTCAAGTAGGTATCATGCGACGATCGCTCTTGAGTGTGCAGTTTGATTCATTAATACGAACGTCACTCAAGTGAGTGCAGGAACTGAAAAATGTCATTAAGTTCGTTCTATTAATTTGCACAGTATCTCAAGTGTAGATATCTCAAGAGATAATATCGATCTATTAATATCCTAAACTGTAGTCTTTACTTTTTTTTCTTTATAGAATTTGCTATGATAGATTTTTATTTTGGAAATTTTATTCAGGATAGGTTATACAACAGCCGAAATAGCGCTAAATCAATTTTTAAATTGTGAGTGATATATAAATTATCGGTATTTCTGCAGGTTTATAACTTGTAAATTGCATTTCTTTTTGCTGTTCGCGCTTAACTTTGGACGTCCGATTTAAAATAGTTAAGTACCTATTCAAAAAGTTCCTATGGAAAAAAGGGAGTAAAGGTTTCCGCTATAATCACTCATACAGCACTGCACATTGTCACATTCTATATGTATAATATAATCGTTAGATCAGTCATAGGAAGTGTCCAACGGCTCACGGGCCTCTCCCTAAGACTGACTTCTTCCATTCACTTGAGTTTTGATATCATAATTCTGTTTTAATAAAATTCGTAGGAAGTCCTTAGCTATATTTTGTTTGTACGATATACGTAACTTTATTTCATTAAATTACTTATACTCTACCGCGAATGGGAATGTAATATTTGCAATACTTAAAGTCTAGATATGTATGTATAAGAAGTGGAGAAAGCTAAAAAATTTAACCACTGTGTTACCAATAAGAAAAGACAGCTACACGAGTGCAGTATATATGTTGTCCTGTTATGGTACGGAGGGTCTATACAATGACAGTTCAAGTTATACTGTTCATGAAATGAAACAAAACATTAAAAACTTAATTAATTAATTAATTATATTTTTTAATCAAAGAATTTTTCTTTTATTATTAATTTAAACATTTGTTTGATTGATTGTACTGTTTTTGGCTTGAACAATAGATTTATTTATTCATTTAGTGGTGGTCCCCGTCGCCGGAATAAAAATATTAAAATTAAATAGATCCGGCAACTGGGACCGCGGTTCGAGTTAATTGCGGTCCCAGTCGCCGGAATCCTCTTTATATGATGCTTTACAATATATATTCCAACCGCTTCTTAAGGTGATTATATTTAGTTTAAACCAGTTAATTGTGTTAAAAACACAATTAACTGGTTACAAATTAACTACTCCTACTATGTTAAGTAGTAGATATGTTTGTAGTGTGCCTATTGAAGTTGATAAACCAGTACAGAACACAAAATATAAATACTTCTTAACCGTCGTTGTATCCAAATATTAAAGACGGCCTTAAGAGAGCATAATTTGATCGTAATTCCAGTACAATAGGTCGCGCGCCTCGCCGGCGCCTATCGGCGCCAATTCCCTTCCACCCATATAACCCCTACTCCTTGTAACTAGGAGTGTGACCCCATAAAACGTTTCTCTACATAGATGTGAAATATAGTATTTTATAAGAATTCTGAATCCATACATCATACATACAAACCTACACTCGAGACTATATTCCCGAAGGGGTAGGCAGAGACGTAATAAACACCTACATTTTGCAGACTATAATTGAGTCCCACTTATGTAATAGGGGGCAATTAATATTAAACATTCAGGTCTGCAGCTCTTTGGAGTTGACAAAAACGAGCTTCTAACTCAAATACTTAATTTTGTTTCGGATAACTTGCCAGTGCCGCCATCAAGTTATCAAGCAAAAATAAATGGTTATGATTCGTTAAGGTATTAGCGAAAATCTAATCACTAAACATTTATTCGTTTATGCCCGGTTCCTGTAATCAAGAAACGATTCGTTTTGCTTACGAATGGTAAAATTTCGTTGAATATTCAACGCAAATTTCAGCGTAAGTAAGCAAAACGAATCGTTTCTTGATTATAGGAACCGGGCATTAATGATCTGCTTTGCCACCAGCTGATCACATAAATTGAAGAAATTAGACGAACAGATATGTGCAGTCCATTATTTTTGAACGAAGCAAGCGTATTTCAGCCAATCTGAACACTTTCTCAATTTAACGGTTTTACGGGCTAACAATAACCCTAGTACGAAAAACCTTTAGATTGACTCCCTCAAAAATAGTTAAGTGTTTCATGCAGAAAAAAAAATACGATACATAAATATAACGATAGATAAATTTTTGACAAAATCTTCATGAACGCAAACGAAGCCGCGTGCTAGTGCTAGTGGAATATATTAGTTATTATGAGTTCAATTACTATGGCACCTCACACGATATTATTTCTAAAGCAGACAGACAACCTAAATTCTTGCAAACCTGCCCAACACGTGATCTAAGATTGGCAATTCTGGCCGGTAATCACGTGCTTGTGTCATACAAATATATAATAGATATTTTTCATTAATATAATAATTATTAATGCCAACTAACTAGTATATGATAGCACTATTAGATCAAAGGCCTAAAATACATAATAAAACGCGTATACATGTTACTAAACCGACAAATAACATTATCTTTAATTTCTTCAAAAATTAAAACAACTTAGAGGTAACCGACTAATGTTAATTATGTTAACATTAGGCTTCAATATCAGCAATTGCGAAGCAAGACAGCAATACTTAGGTCGTGATTCTCCATAATTTCTTTCAAATCCTTCTCTTCAACGTGTTCCTTTTTTAGCTTTCTTAGATTTTGCTCACCTCATACTATCTGTCTGTATCATGACGGTCATTCAGGGTGAAACATAATATATAGCCTGATTGAGGAAGAATCTATATAATAGTAGTCCATTTTGTCTCCCATCTTTTTCTTCGAAGCTTTAATGTCGGAATCAAACCGACTAAGCCATACGATGTCTCTAATATTAAACCTATTGTCGTGAGTGGCGGTATACATGCAACATGGCAACTAAGCTACCATCTCTCTGTCGATTTTTTTGTCGCGGTCCTGGCAGCCCTCGTCAGTTGTCGGTAAGGTTACGGCGTGGTTAAAGGGTTATAATATTATGCTTCCCACTTCCCACGTTCACTTTTTCTCAAAAACCACGGAGCTAGCGAAATCACATAATTCTGTTAGGCGAATTTTTCAAAGCTTTGCTAATTATAGGTTCATAATTCATCTTTCGTATTAGTGCGTAAACTGTAACTGTAAGTATTATAATATTGAGAGAAATTGTAATAAGTATTAATGAATTTAAAAAGAGTGACCCATGGATTTTTTTTCTTCATATAAACAGTTATTTATTTTCACGAAATAAGTAAATCGAGTAATTTTCTTATTCCGATTCTGTACAGCATAAAGATTCACTATTCAGCAGCAGTATATATGGTACTTTAAAGATGTTTTTATCTGCAATATATTTTACAAATTCTTCTTTAACTTTATAGCAATATTCAAAGTGATTGGCAAAAGTCAAGGCCTCTATGTCTTAGCCAATAACTCTCCAAGTCAACAACGATTATCGTCCTCGAAATTATATGTTTATTATCAACTTTAACTTTGCTAACGGTTTGGTAAACCAGGAAGCCGTCAGAAATAAGTCAGTCTGACGTGAACAAAGCTACTGACGTCACTAAGAATTACGTAAGGTCTACGTCAAAGAATGTTACGTAAAACCCCTGTGTGCAATATAAAATGCTCTAGACTGTGACTGAATGAATTTTATAATAGGACACGTCTGGTAGGTATCACGCTTGTTGAAACGGAGTAAGGTTCATATTTCAGTAACAAAAGATTTATTATAATAATAGAGTGGTGTTACTGCCAGGTGTATTTGGCTTGTGACAATATTCTAATTTAACTATAGTCTGGTTGGCCCTTGATCTATATCGAATTAGCTCATCGCATCTCTAATCTGTTTTTAGTAGCAAACCGTCTGGTAGAAATATATCTTGAGTGAGACGGTCATATGGTATGGAAATTGTATTGTCTCGTGATCCTGTTCCCATTAGCTCATAGATATTTTTAGTAATAATATTAATACTCTTTAATGTACACCAAAAACAAACAAAAACAGATATTACAAAAAATACACAATGGGCGGCATAACGCAAAAAGAAATGTCTTCCAGGCACCCTTTGGATGGACAAGAGTGTAATGATTTACACTTTATTAATCGATAAATGATAGCTTATTTAAGTCGTTTTATTATGTCGTATATTATTAAACATATATATAAATCTACCTCGTTAGTAATCAAGCATTGTAGTTTATATACCGAGAGATAATAATTGTCTGTTTGATCAACAGATCAACCAAGTCAAATCAAGACTGAGTAAAGCCTGTCCTATGTAGTCTGTCTTCCAAACTAAAAGAAAACTACCTACACGTGCGTTAAGTGATAGATTTCATTAATCTACAGCTTACCTACTAATTGTTAAGTCGATTATAAAATTGCAGTGAGTATAAAATAATTTTGCAACTTTTTTGACAGACAGTTTATAAAATCTTTAAACTACTGGTCAACAATAACCAAATGAATTATGTTTGAATAGGTAAATAAAATCGCTGTAATCATCAAAGCCGTGACAAGTTTTGCAGAACACTTCCGGTTTGAATCTACTTGTTTTAGATCTTGAGATTTATAAACAAACATAAATGATTACCCCCTTCTCATAAATGCCTTCAACGATTAGATCTGATGATCTTTGAACCGCTGAACCGATTTTCTTAAAATAATTCAAGAAATTCTGGAAAAAAAGTTGACTTGATCGAGAGTTATAAAGCTAACAAAACTCTCGGACCTATCATACCACAAACAGATACACAGACATACAGAGTCTAGGGATGTTGCGGATGCAGAATTTTTGACATCTGCGGATGCGGATTTTTGAAAGCTCACATCAGATATCAAAAATGGTGCGGAAACGGATGCTAATATCTGCAACATCCCTGATAAAACGCGTATAGCAAACGCGTCGGATCTTGTCACCGAAATCTTTATTCCTATTTGTCAATCAGCATGTGTATACGACACAGTTAGATTTTTAAGAACTTATATTTTTTTTGGATTTATCTTTTTTTGCACGCTCCTAGAACGAAGGGACTCGTGACCTGATAATGACTGAAATAAAAATATGTTGATGATCATTTACTACTGTATCGATATTCAATGTTTATTTCTTACTAGCAGACACGCCAGACGTCGTCCTGTTTAAATTCCAATTTGTTTTATTTATGGAAGACAGCACTTCTCTTTTTTTCCCGAATTTGGCAATTTTCTGGGTAACTATCCTTTACCTAAAACGGACTATTATTAAGATGCAAAAGAAAGTATTAGTCAAACCGGTCCAGCCGTTCTCAAGTTTCATGCTTACCAACGAACAGCATTTCAGTTTTATTTTTTACTAGCTTTTGCCCGTGGCTTGCTTATGTAGTTTACTATATACCTGGCAACGGGTATGCAACATTTCATGATAATCGCATAACGGTACGGCCACGCATAGAATACAAACAAACATACATTGCTTTTTTATATATCACATTCATAAGAACCTTCTTCTGACAATTTAGCGAAATAGGTCCAGCCGTTCACGCGTGATGCCGTGACCAAGGGAAATAGGGATTGAATTTTATATATATATAGATTATAGATAATGTAAGTGTTTTGGTCCTGCGGAATCAATGATTAGTATTTTCTGTTTGCTGTGCCATTGACTGATAACTAGAAATACATCAGGCAGTCGTTATATAGATATATTGATAATTATATTAATTGAGATTTCTGTACGGAATATATATGATGATGGCTCTGCAATCCCAAAAAAAACGTACGAAAACATCAAGCTGCTCCTAAAAGAGGGGAGGACTGTTGTTAGGATATCAGAAGCGCCTCTCCTAGTGCCTGCCCGCAAGAAGCGCAGACACCCCCTTCGGGTTACCTCCTCACTAGGCGACGTTTTTTTAGTTGTTTTATGAGTCTTTAATCATTATACGTGAAGAGAATTCTTTGTACCCCTTTTTAAGAAAACTTCTCAAACGTAGTAACGTGAATTTTGGAATCTTTATAGTTTATATTTAGAAGAAGTGCAGAAAGCTAAAATTTTTATACAATATATCTTACAACTTTAAAAATTACCTGAAAACGGCTTAATGAAATTACACGTGTCCAGTATATGTGATTACCTGTCATGGTAAGTAAGTCTATACAATGATAGCTCAAGTTATACTTTCGAATGAAAAAAACCATACTCGAAATTCGACCACCACGCGATCTCTATATTTATTTAAATCTACCGAGCGGCGAGCAATCACACAAGCCTTATCGGTAAAAGACAGCATTGGGCTTATTATTGTGCTCCATCTTTTAAATTAACCTAAATTCCAAACAATTATCTTTGGATTACACAAATAATAGTCCCATGTAGGCATGTACGTCGGATCGACAACGCTCGGTACTAACCATACAGTCAATGTGTGTTCAGATGAGATTAGATTTTGCCTGTTGGTATTATATTCACACGTATGCCTGTAGGACTGGGCTCTTCATAATATAAAAGACAAATTGCGAGAACTTTCAAGTCTTTCTTTCAATAATGGCTTCTATTGCAGATCCCACTAAGCTAAGGGAACGACGTCTGACATTATTTAGACTTTTTTAGTTTCTTTTCATTTTTCTTGATAACTTGATACATACATGTTTTTTTTTTGTGATGTTGATTTCTGAAATCTGTTAATGAAGTATTTCATATCACTAAAATCATTTTGGTCCGTTTGCCTCGTGGCTGCTATTATATTGCTATATACTGACGACCTATGCGGCGTGGAGGTGGTACATTCAACTGCAACGTCTGAGGTCGTGGGTTCGATGCCCGCTCATTGTAAATATTTGTATCCATGGTTATGTTTGCTTGCATTGGTCTGCTAGTTTTTTTAAGTATGTTTATGCGAGTGTCAGAATCCACAGTTACAAGTTATGTTTAAGCCTAGAAGGCACTGTGTCATATATCCCAGAATATCATTATCGTGAAGAGAATTCTTTGTATCAATTTTTTAAGCAAATATCGCGCACGGAGGATTCTGCATTTCTTCTACATGCTAAAACTTTTTATCAATATATTATCACTACATATTATAAAACCAATTCCCCGCCGTGTCTGTCTGTCGGTCTGTTCGCAAAAAACTGAAAAACTACTGAACGGATTTTCATGTGGTTTTTACTAATATACAGAGTGATTCATGAGGAAGGTTTAGGTGTATAATTTGTACACGTGGGAATCCGGGGCGGGTTGCTAGTTATGTTATAAGTTGAAAAATGACAATGGTTAAAAAAAGCTATCATAGTACGAAATCGTCGCCTTAGTGCTTATTTGTCCTATCGACCACATTTATCGAAAATTAACTTTAAATGCAGTATTGTTAAGACCCAAATTTCACACCTTTTGCTTATGGAATATTTAAAACTTTATGCTTTAAAGCAACAAAAAATCTATTTGAATTTTATATGTCACACGATACCGTAATGAAAATTTTGTGCTTATTTGTTCTATGTCCAGTTTTTGTTTTATATCCTACATCGTAAGAGAAGTTGAGTGCTTGAGTGTTCTATGTCCACCCAATCGACCAATCACAGGTCACGAAGCCATGTCCGCCATTTTGTATGATTTGTCACTGTGGCTGGCGACACCACAATATATACCGAAAATATTGTTAAAATCATTTAATTTATTGTATTCTTGTGATGAGATTACTTTAGACAAGTGCCTAATTATGTCTGGAAAATATTTTAAAAGTAAAAATAAGCAGACGCAATCGCAAACTGAACAGACAGTACTTTTTAATTATCAATAAAGTCGATTATGATTTTGAAACAGGATGTTGTTTTTTAATGACTTTGAAGCACGTCAATGCTTAGAGTGCATTCGTTTGTTATTTTATATTAATTGGTAACATAGTTTGTTGGCCTAGACGCAGAAGAAAAGATTGATTCCTGGTTGTCATGTTAAAATATTTTATTTCTTTGACTATTTTTCAGTATGTCTTCGTTATTTTTATCTTCTCTTATCAAGCACGATTACTTTTTTTATTTTGTCTTAATAACTTTTTTTTTAACATCTAATTACCCCAGGAAAGCAAAAAATGACAAGTTATTTGGTATGTATGTAAAATAAAGGTAGGTACTTAAGAATTTATTACCTAATTATAGTGTGATTTTAAAACGCTTAACTGTTTCCTTATATGATTTAGGGGCCTACCTGCTGGTATACTAGCGCCATGCACCACTACCTTGTCCTGAGAATAACGAACACAGCAAAATAATAATTATCCAAATCGGTCGAGCCGTTCTCAAGTAATGCTCCATCATACATTTTGCAATTGATTTTAATTTAATATTATATAGATAATTCACTAGCTAGTATTTTTTTTTAATTATTAGGCGGGGTATTGTTAAGCAGCTTCTTAAGTAAAGGGGTTAGTTTAAGGTAGTGTTTTAGTTTAAAGTGTTTTATGTTTGTTCATTAAAAACTAAAAAGTAAAAAAATAGGTACAAGTTTTTTTAATTTTAAAGCATCATAACTAGCAAAAGTTAAAAAACTATTCTAAAGGCACTTTCATTAATGTACATCCTGTATGTACATTTTGGCACTTAGGACAAATAAGCACGCACAAATTGAACGGTCATTTTGCGCTATCTCTAATGAGGTGTGTCCTAACTCCACATTCGTAATTTTATTTGTGCATTTTTGTTCTATCTCCATACAAAATCTGTAAAATAAGGTATATTTAGTTACCATCGATAGATGAAAATTATAACAATCAATTCATTGGTAACTCATGTATTGAGAAAAACTTTTAAATCTTGAAACCATGGCTTATTAGTTCAATAGAGCAAAAAACTCTTCGTCCTGTAAAAATCAACCAATGGTAGATAGGACAAATAAGCACTAAGGCGACGAAATGTTTACACTTTATACACATTTGGTACATAGACGGACTTAACGCCTATGGCATTCTCTACCAGTCAACCATTGGGTGATGCAGAGAAACCAGGAAGTACATAGGTACGTTTTAACTAAAAATTGTTTAAGAAACCAAATATTATCATTAACCAAATATTATATTGTAATGGCTAGGCCTCGCCTAGAAAACAGGAAGCTGTTAACGACAGCACCGCAATGCGGTAGATACAATGCGTCCGAATCGATGCTTCCTCCGCCATACTAATATACCTACTCACTTACATCAGCGTTGTCTATTGGAAGTATATACGAAATATGCATCTATTGCCTAGTGAAGGAGTTCGAAAAGTGCTTTTACTACTGTATTTGTACATTTCTAAACAACATACCATGAATTTGCATGTGGATTTCATGTTTTTTATTTTCTATGCAGACATTTTACAAAAATCTGGACATTCCATCAACATCCTTGGTATTAAATACCCATAGTTTCATTCATGCAAAATATGATCTTTATCAGTCAATTTTCAAGTTAAAAAAAAAATTAATTTGTATTAAAATCACGAATTTTACTATAATTGTTTTTAGTAAAAACTTTACCTTATTTACGGGGTCTACCATACGACCCTAAAATATTGCTACACCTTCCTGTAACGCCCTGTATAATATCTCTGCATCATCTAAAAGTTAACCAAATGGTTATGGCACAAGGTTCGCTTTCTCCAATATATTTGCAGGCAGTATAAAAAATAATTATGTTTAGATGAAGTAAATAAATCTGTAATCTTTATAATACAGAATGCTCATAATTTGTCATTATAAAAAACCGGATAAGTGCGAGTCTGACTCGCGCACCGAGGGTTCCGTAAGCAAACAAACTTGTATGTAGGTAGTGCGTCCATCTCGGGAATCAATTTTCAAAGATTGCGGTTGCGATGTACGACAAAGTCAACTTTCCAACCGCAAAATATTTATATATTTTTTTAAAAGCGATTTAACTGTTGTTATTCCATAATTAACGAATTTCGGGTTTTTTACTTGTGCTGTCAGACCTTGCTTCTTACTAAATTTCATGGTTCTAGGTCAACGGGAAGTACCTTATAGGTTTTGATTTACCTGCGAGGTGTTCAAATTTGGTCAAATCTAAAACTTAGGTGGCCATATCTTTTGATTGCGTTGATTTAAAAGCTTGATTTTACAGCTTCAAGGGATCGCAGATTATTGTGTATTTGGTATTAATTTCAACTTGATGCATCCAAGGGTTCCTGAGAAGAAGGGTCTAAACAGACAGACGGACAACAAAGTGATCCTATAAGGGTTCCTTTTTTCCATTTTGAGAAACGGAACCCTAAAAATGATAAAATGTCGTACGTGGGCATCGAAAACACAAAACCCGGGGCGCGGTAGCAATTTTGGAGGTCAACACTTTTACTACTGCATCATCCGTATATTTGAAAGAGTGGCTTTGTTGATACATAATATATTACTTGCCTTATTGCGATTTTTAAGATTAATCCTGTGTCGAGTTCAGACCTTATGTGGTTTTCTTATTATTACAATTAGGTATCATTCCATAACACCTGATATATTAATGAACTGCCAAAAAGAAAATTATGTTTCCTTGTTTTACAACCAACCTATATGTTTTATAGATATCAGTGGACTTTTGATTTGGTAAAATGATATGGTACTTTTTGACATGAAACTCTTCCTCTACATCATCTAATTGGTTTTGTCAAGTTCTTTAACAGATAAACATATAGTCTATAGTTAGGCCTCAAATTTTGACACAAAATATGTTTATAAAAATTACACATTATCCGTAAGCAATGAAATCAAAATACAACGAATGTATATATTATATAAGTTTTGTATGGATTCATATTCAAGCAATTGTTTTGTACGTAATATTTTATGTGCGCTTACTGCTAGCAGAAATGAACAAACCAGTATAGACAAGTCGTGGGTTGGCTACTTTCTTTAGAACGAGATTATTGAGATTATTGATGGACATAATTATTATGGACCTCAGGGTAGATATATCAACTAATACGCTATCCTAATGTATTTAAAAATGTAATTTATATGTTAAATTAGATGTTCAAAAAGAGAATAATAATAACTTCACACATCTCACACACGACGTCTGATCCCAAACTGGGCAGAGCCTGTACTATGGTAACCAGACTGCTGATAAACATACTTATATAAGTATGATAAATTACACCTAGACACAAAACAATAGTTAACTGTAGACGTTTGCTTTGTAGAATGCACCAAATTGTTTTGCAGGGTTCCTTCTCGTCGTTGGTTATTCAAATGTAACATATTTAATGGATTCATTCTTCTTATTGTGGACCTTGTGTAAAAAAATGTAACAGGGTTGATGGCACCTATTAGGTAATGGTTCGTGCAACCTATTTTTTTGTTTATTTTTTTATTGACAGTTATAGAAAGTAGTAAATAAATTAAATGAAATAAAATTAAATTTATTCTGAAGGTGATTCTAACACCGAGTGCGTGTGCGTTTTTTATTATTTTTTGCATGAAGCCTGGCGATGGGCGGTATACTTAATACTAAAAATATAATTTCACTGGACTTCTGCCACACAGCGGCTGATTCAGAAAGAGGACATGTGCGCATCCGAGCGTTTAGATTTGATTGGTGATGAGGAGCTCAAGTTCCTAGCCAGACCATTCAGATAATGTCGGAACTGTCACGAGTCTCGAACAGTAGTAAATACTGAAGCTCAATCAAATTTACATTCACAGGCGGGCTAACTCGAGAATGAAACGCGATGAGTCGGTAAGAAGCCTTACCAAAATACGCCGAACGAGCATTGGACAGACGTCCTCCATCGGCGGTTGGCGCCAGAATTCCCTGATCATCTCCCAACTTGCACACACTTCATATCTCACCGAGAAGGGGTTGGAACAAGAAGCGTAAGTA
The DNA here is from genome assembly GCA_949752705.1 of Callimorpha dominula. Lineage (NCBI taxonomy): Eukaryota > Metazoa > Arthropoda > Insecta > Lepidoptera > Erebidae > Callimorpha > Callimorpha dominula. The sequence goes on along the minus strand of OX457010.1, from coordinate 5,152,553 downwards.
TCGTTTAATATTTTGTGGTAACCAGTTCCAGTTAACTACCTCAAATCTGAGTCGAATCTGATAAACATTGCTTGTTTAATAAAAGGTACGGCTAAGGGTGAACTCAGATTGAGCGGCAAAATGCGTGAAAACTTTTAAAATATGAATTAAATCAATCTGAAAGATATCAGACCTGCAGTTGACAAGATCCGGGCTCGAAGCCCACTTAATACAATAAGACTTGTAGCCACACCGTATTCAAACTGGAAAGTTTTTTTTTTGTTTAGAATACTAGTGGGTAACGTGGGTCACACATGACTATAGTTAACCTTTCCGTTTAAGCTAAATATTTATTAAACCCCTAATGTTAAATTGTCAAATCTTCCTGCCCTTTTCCCAATTGTATTTGAGGTCTGTGCAATATGTAACACTGCAAAAGGTTTTGGCCAGTTTCTTTTGTGGCCGGCCGCCTGCCCAACGCCATCTCTTCTTGGGAATGTAATCGTTCTCAGACCGGACAAAGGAAGAAGGTAAACTTGGGATAAGGAAAACGAAAAGAGCGAGGGTGCTAGGGTAAGGGATACCGCAAGTCTCGATGCCACCGACGGGAAAAGGAGCGGACACTGCAGTAGCTCTCAGATGCCGGGGTCGCATACCCGTATGTCCGTGCTGTTATTGGAGAGGCCACTAGGACATGGACATCTACAGGCCACTCATCATATAAACTAGAATTGTATTAGAACATAGTAATAAATGTAGAAACAAATGGAAACAAACTGTCGTTATTTAGCTATTGTCGCCTGCGATTTTTTTATTATATTTGCGGTATCACTTTGTCAGCCTCTTAATGTTCAATATTATTATTTATATTAAAAATAAGTTAAACAAATTTATTTTCAATATAAATAATAATATCTAACCATTTTACTAAAACAAAATTCAGATCGGATCAGGTCGCATTTAACACTTAAATAAATTTCATTATCATTTCTAGTGAGCGAGAGGATAAGCAGTTCGCAGATCCCGTCTCTTGGTTTCAATTAGTAAGTATTTGAATTATCTTAGGGTTTGTCATTTTTTTTCAGTATTTTTTTTATATCTACAATATAAGTAAGGCGGGCGGAGAGCAAGTTGATCCGCCTCCTCAAAAAGTGTAATTACACGGACAGGGCGGGTAACAAATCCGCAACCTGAGACTGTAGTCGAATGCTAACTTTATTTATTTATTTTAAACTTTATGCACATTTGGTACATCGACGGACTTAATGCCTAAGACATTCTCTACCAGTCAACCATTGGGTGATGCAGAGAAAAGAAGAAGTAGGTGCTAATAAAAATTATGTTAAATAATTGTACAGTAAATGGAGTACAAACTAACATTTATCCCCATAATACACAAATATACGTTTAGTTTACATGGTATAGTAACGAGACTGTCACTATGTTCACAGTACAGGTACGCGACACCATGCGAAATTCTATGGCTTCTGTTCGCTGTGATCAACGCGTGCATCAATGGCCTGTTCGTCCCCGTGGGGGTTATAATATACGGCGAGTTTACCGCCCTTCTCATCGACCGCACCGTCATGACGGGCACCTCCGTGGAAACCATCACTATATCGTTATTCGGGGGTGGCAAAATACTGTAAGTTGTATTGTATGTTGTTTCATGAACGAGTTGTTATTGCAGGTGTTTCATTTTGTTTTTGTTTTCAGTTCTAATCAACCAGCATGCGTAGCAATGCATTTTTTAAATTAAAATTTATCATTTTCGAAACGACTTCAAAATCCGAAAAGATTCTAAATTCAACTATTTTTATGTGTTACATACACATAAAAACAGTTGAAAATTTAGATATCTTCACAAGTTGGGATCATATTAATTATTAATTTTTAGCGGTCAATTAATCGTACCTTTATGCTGATTATTTGCAAATTTACATACACGCTCCTCTCGGAAAGCTATCAGCAGTCATTGATAGTATAAATAAAGATTTAGCGCACAAACCTGAGTTCTGAAAGCCTGAAAAAAGCCAGGTTGTTATAGTTGGAAGCTCTAGACTAATTTCAAAAATTTTATGGTCGAGTCTCCCACAGGTTACTTTTAATGGCAAGATTTTACCTTTTTGTGACATGGTAAAAAACCTAGGGCTTCACATTGACAAAACATTGTCTTGGGGTCCCCAGCTACAGGAAGTTAGTCGTAATGTGTCTGCATCAATAGGATCATTGAGAAGATTACGTAACTTTCTTCCCATTGACACTAAAATTGCACTGGTTCATTCTCTCCTTCTACCGATCCTCGATTACGCCGATGCCAGCTATTTATTTATTTTCAAATTAAGCTCAAGGGGCCCCCTACACGAGTTCGCCAGACTGCTCATATTCTTGCACAACTTTACAATATTTTGTTTAATCCTTCTACTCACATCTATCTCAAAGAACGTTATGAGTTCCTAAATGAAACACATGCGAGGCTCCTGAGGTCATCGGAAAACCAGCGCCTGAAAATACCACTGCACTCCACAAATCTTTTCACACACAAGTCCATGCGGCTCGCCCGTGGAATGCATTGCCTGAAATTGTAAGACGTGCTCAATCGCTAAACATTTAAAAAAATTGGTAACTGAACACTATCTGTCCTCATAGTTAGTCACTGACAATATTGGATATATGTATATACATATTTATTTAATATTAGTGTGTATGTGTTTTTAGCTATTTTATATTTATTTGTGTTTGAACCTATAAAATGTATTTAAGGTATATACGATCACTATGTATCTATTTTCGCTTACATTCGTATACTGCGTTTGTACACCTGCAAACTGCCCTATGCACTAATCCATCACTTTTGTAACTCTTAAGGTTTTCTGGAAGAAATCGCAACTAGCGATAAGACCGCCGATTGTACCAGTATTCAATGTTTTTCATTTATGTTGTAACTTTTTCTATGCTGTGCAACAAAGAATATTGTATTGTATTGTATAAAATTCTAGGCTATCAAAATAGCTTACCAAAGTTACAAGTAGCAGAATTTAACGCATTGAAGCCGGTTATAATTTTTAACAAAACAAATACCTGTAGGCTGTACTAGACTCCTCAATATTTGTCAATACCTAAGTTGCAAATATATTAAGTGACACTTACTGCTCTACCTTATAGTTATCGTTAAATTTACCGATATGATATTTTTTTTAATCTTCTTTCTTACAGAACAAATGCGTCGAGAGAAGAGAACAGGATAGCGCTGATTGAGGACTCACAGGCTTTTGGAATAGGATGTTTGGTGTTCTCAGTTGGACAGTGTATTGCCGCCGCGATCAGTGTCGACATTTTTAATTACATGGCTCTTAAACAGGTATAGAACTCCTTAAAATGGAAATGATGCAGAACAGCGCAGCACAATCTAAAGTCTATGTTGTATTGAATCAATATTATTCATAAATTAAAAAACTAATTAAATACTAGATAATTTAATGCGCATATTTAAAAAACTATTTAACAAACCGCTTGTTCATATTTACAATACTTTGCACTGTACTGACCTGTCACATGCATAACAATAAAGACCAAGCCTAAATAAACCACGATATTCTAATATCTATCCTCTCTCACTACATGGTCTCTTCCGAAGCACTGGAAATGTTTTCATCTTATCTTCGTGGTCGTCAACAGTCAGTCCGAATTGATGAATCATCATCAAGTTGGTGTGATCTTGACACTGGCGTTCCACAGGGTGGCATTTTATCACCTCTATTATTTTCGATGTTTATCAATTTCATTACTCGCGATCTTCAGTGTGCGTATCATTTGTATGCGGATGATCTTCAAATCTATTCACAGGCCAAACTGGATAATTTAACCGAAGCAATCCAGAATGTTAACAGTGACTTGGAGGCAATCAAAAACTGGTCTGAGCGCCAAATGCCAGGCAATAATAGTAGGTGGCCCCCGAATGGTAAGCAGAATTGACACGTCAATATTGCCGGCCGTGGTTTACCACGGATCTATCCTACCGATCAACCAATCTGTGAAAGACCTCGGCTTGTGGATTGACTCTACCCTCACTTGGCAACCTCACATTGCGAATGTCAGTCAAAAAGTCACCGGGACCTTGCAATCACTGTATCGACTTAAGAATTTTCTTCCAACCAGCACTAAATTATTGCTTGTACAGGCCTTGATCTTCCCAATTATAGATTATGGTGATGTATGCTATCTCGACCTGAATGCAGATCTGCTTAACAAACTTGACCGACTTCTCAATAATTGCATTCGGTTCATCTTCAATCTCCGTAAGTATGACGATGTGTCTACTCATCGAACCCTACTGTCATGGCTATACGTCAGCGGCGTAGCCTTCGAGCATTGACAACTCTTTATTCTCTTCTCAATAATCCTACTGCTCCCACCTACCTTTCTTCACAGCTTCAATTGCTATGTTCCAACCATGACAGAGATCTTCGTTCCACTAATAATCTTTTACTTTTATGCCCTAATCACACTTCTTTTCTAGTTCATTCTTCCTTTGCTGTCCAGTCTATTTTACTGTGGAATGCGCTCCCACCTGAAATTAGGATGTCCACAAACCGTGGCGCGTTTAAAGCTAAAGTCCGGGAATTTTATAGAAAACAATTAGCAGAAATATCCTCATGACCTCACAACCATAAGTTTATTTTGTATGTATGTATGTATGTATATATATGTATGTATGTATTTATTTATATGTGTTTATATTATCTGCAAGGATGTATATGTATTTTCTGTATTTGGCTATCTATTATTATGTAGCATTGTAAATTGTCTTGTATATATAACAGAGTGTATTATCAGTTTATTGTCAACCGCCCCGTGCAATGTATAATGCAGGAAGTATTAAATAAATAAATAAATGAATAAATAATTTATTTAATAAACATTTTTTATATGTTACAAAACTTTTTAAATTTCCATTTAATTCCAGATTGATAGAGTCAAGCAACTTTTCCTTCGAAGTGTTCTTCGCCAGGATGTCACTTGGTACGACCTGAACACTACCATGAACTTCGCAACTAAAGTCTCGGAGTAAGTAGTCCAACTATAAAATATTTAGATGATTTAAAGCGCTATATGACTATATGGGTTTAGCCATCCGCGCGTAACAAAACAATAACACTTCCGAGCCAGCCAGTTAACAAGAAAATATTAATGAAAAAACTTTTTAACAAAAAATTAAACCGACGAAAGAAGAAAGGTACTGAAGAGTGCAAAATAAACTTGTTAGCCTAAACTACTACACTAATGTAAATACCTAAATAATTTTGAGTCGGTGCCAAACATACAAACAAAATCTGCGACTGCGTTATAATTCTAAAAGCGAAATAATACACCCTTTGTCACTCCCACTATTATCATGGGGTCGGCTTTCGGTCTGACTACAATACCGCCGAACTTTGATATTTTTACATTAAGCGACTGCCTTCAGACCTCCACAAACCAAGTACTAGGCGATATCGAAGTTCTGTAGTTGAACCAGGTTGTCGGACTTTTAGGGCTTCAACTACCCGTAACGAATGCCATAGATATTCGTATAGCAACCGGGACCGACGGCTTAACGTGCTCTCCGAGGCACGAAGCATATTGAATATGTTAAGAATAGTCACCTATCATACGACTGATCTGTAATGTGCTAATCTACTCGGTTACCACTTAGCGACGAGCCCCTCACTCCCACTACTAATACGAATCTAAAAACACATCTTATGGCTAAATCTGTTAAACAGTCGGGTAAAGAAGCCAGCCTGCCATAGTTATTTTATTAGAATTCCTAATGTATTAAAATATACCTACTATTTCTTTTTAAAGTGATATAGAGAAGTACCGCGAGGGTATCGCGGAGAAGGTGCCAATCTTCATCTACCTAGTGATGTCGTTTGTCTTTGCCATCATCATCTCCATCTTCTATGGTTGGAAGCTTACCCTGGTTATCTTGTCGTGTACACCTATCATCATAGCGACCACCGCTGTGGTTGCTAAGGTTTGTATTCCTCTAATATTACCATTTAAGTCTTGTCAAATACCAAATATAACCGACTCTAAATGTTTACAATTTAGAGTCGGTTATATTTGGTATTTAGAATTTCCGCATAGATTATTCTTTTAAACCCTCATGCATGAAGTGAAACAGTTTTTGCCCGCGGGTTTACTCACGTAGATTCGTGTCCTTTTCTGTACCTGAAAATTTCATGATGTTGGATTAAGTAAAACAAACTCACATTCGCATTTATAAACCACTGAGCAAATAGGCAAAGACGCCAGGGCCAGGATCTGATGGAAAGTAGAGTCGGGCATGCTACCAATAAGGCTCACCCCCCCCCCCACCCCTATAATTGGTATGATGTCACAGACATAAGTTAATTTGAATAGGTTCCAATTCCACATTACCACTTCATTGATTCCTTGAAGGGTTCGGTACTGGTTCTTTTTCTACATTATTCCAAAAAATATTGTTAAAATGTTAAATATGATCATTTCTAATTCATACTGACCCGTTATAAAGAAGGCGAATATATTTGCGCACACAGGTTCAAGCATCGCTGACTACACAGGAGTTGAAAGCTTACAGTATCGCTGGTGTTATTGCGGAAGAAGTCCTCTCTTCTATACGCACTGTGGTCGCATTTGGCGGAGAAAAGAAAGAAATAGACAGGTATCTATATTATTTTAATAATCTCAATAAATTGGTTGCAGGTTATAAAATTAAGAAATTACAAAATAAGCACATGAATAATCTGATCGTATTAATATTTGAGACACAATAGAATTATTGTGTCTCAAATATTAACGCTATGGTACTTACAATCTTATTGCTAGGTCGTCATATTGATAGGTCGCTGGTTCAAATCCGGCTGGAAGGACCATGGATTGTAGCTCTCTATCTTCTACGGGGTGGTAGTAGAAAAAATCGTAATTTAGAGCAATGAACTGTATTTCGGAATAAAATCATGGCGTGGAAGGCGATGTACGTACAGCTGGAGGCTAGCGAAATCGTGTTCGGCGTGTTGCGCTCGCGTACGGGCCCAGGGACAGGTTTGTCCCGCAGCCCCTTACAACTCCCCGCGGTCTCCCTAGTGATCACGCATCATGATGTGCTGACACATATCTCCTATCGCCTATCACCGGGTTGTGTGTTAAAGGGTAATACCGATAAGAATAAACCCAATTTTAAATTTAAGTCCACAGTGTGAAATCATTCGTTCTTTTTTTAAATTTTATGTAATTTTTAACTTTGACAGATACGAGGTTCGTTTGGATCCAGCAAAGAAAACAGGGACAAAGAAAGGCATATTCTCAGGAGTCGGCAGCGGTATCATGTGGTTTATAATATACGCTACATACGCACTGTCTTTCTGGTACGGCGTGGGACTAATCCTCGACAGCAGAACTGAGACAAAACCGGTGTATACTGCGGCCGTACTTATGATTGTTAGTATGTTTATATCTTTTAATGGAAGGTAATAAGTTGAAGCCGAATTAGATCCGATTGGGGTAGTACCTCAATATACTCAAGGGCGCGATTAACAAGCACTGCTACTATAATAAAATTATTTACTCGCTGCAGACTCGGTCATGAAAACCATGGTCTTAAACAGTTTTGCTTCGCTCCGCACTGACTCTCATCCCAGCGCTTACTCGAAAGAACCATTGTTATCCTGCTTGGATGATTTATGACCGAGTCTGCAGTGAGTATATAATTTTATTTTAGTGAAAACCACTAGAACTGGTTTTCTGCTAGGGAGTAGGGTCAAGAGTCCATAGGAATAGCGTTGGCAAAACACGCCGATAACCGCTTACTATCGGGCGAACTATGTGATGGATGACTTAGTTGTAGTAAACACTAGCTTTTGTCTCCGGCTTCACTCACATTAATGTAGGTTTTGTCAATTAATTCAGGTATTCCTCGGGAACAATATTTATTTTCTGGATGAAAAGTACCCTATGTCGTTTTCTGTACCCATGGCAGCGTGTGTGCAAAATTTCATGATGAACGGTTGAGTAGTTAAGACGTGAAAGCGTTACAAACAAACAAATAAATAAGCAAACTGAAATTCGTATTTGTAATATAATATTAGTTAGGATTATTCGTAGGGGAAAGAAAACGATGTACTTTCAAAGCAATTTGAATTTAAAATTTTGGATTAATGATGAAAACCGATTACCACTATAAGGATCGGCCCTAGTTTGTGTTAAAAGTTTTTTAATCTTTCGAACGCCATAGTCACATACATTTAAGCGATAAAAATAAGATGCACTATGTTTTGTACATAATATTCGTTAGTAGTTAGTACAATAATGTTCGTTTGTCACTTATGTGTATGTGACAATGGCGTCAAGGGATTAATGCAATATTTAAGTATGCTTTCATATCAGTTTTTCATTGGATTCACTTTTCCCGATGGTTCCACTTTCTTGATAGGTCAAATTTCTATAACAAAAAAAGGGAAATTCAAATATATTATAAAATCAAACTAATTATAAAGGTATTATAAAATTCCCTTTATGTTTAGTTCTGAAAATTACAAACTTTCAGATTTTCTTTAGTGTTCTACAAGGAGCTCAGAACGTAGGACTGACTGCTCCTCACATGGAAGCTATTGCTACAGCCCGAGCTTCAGCGGCATCTATCTTTCACGTGATTGACCGAAAACCAGTCATAGATATATTTTCTGTCGAGGGAGAAACGGAAACTCTGGATGGAGACATCGAGCTTAGGGATGTGTATTTCAGATATCCTGCAAGAGCAGACGTGCAGGTTAGAATAAAATATTCTTTACGGTTATAATTATTTACAATAATATTCTTAGATTTTTTTAATGTAAAGGCTCAAATTGACTGGCAGTTGGTCTAGTGGTTAATGACCCTTACTGCTGAGCCAGAGGTCGATTGCCACATAGGACAAATAATTGTGTAATGAGCATGATCATTTGTTCTGTGTCTGGGTGTAATTTATCTATAATATGTATGTATTTAGAAATATATAAGTATGTTTATCAACAGTCTGGTTACCATAGTACAGGCTCTGCTTAGTTTGGAATCAGACGGCCGTGTGTGAGATGTGTAAAGTTATTATTAAAGTTATTATTATTATATATTATACCATTGTTTGCCGTATCAATATTATCAGTGTCACTGGATCTTAATCGCTTTTGTACAGGTAAAGAAAAAAGTACACGCATAACCTTTGTAGTAGTGTAATTATGTATTTTGTGCCAAAATTGCCATGAAATTTGACCATTTATCAACTGTTTGCTTTTTATAGAAGTTTGTAATGATAGATCTTGACATAATTTCTCCTTTAGGTATTAAACGGTCTGAGTCTAAAGATCCCTCAAAACGAAACGGTGGCACTGGTGGGTCCAAGTGGATGTGGTAAATCCACCGTGCTGCAGTTGATCCAGAGGCTGTATGACCCGGCTTCTGGCAGTGTACTAGCATCAGGCAACGATCTTCGAAATCTTAATGTACGGCATCTAAGGAATCACATAGCAGTTGTTGGGCAAGAACCTGTCCTCTTCGCTGGTACCATCAAAGAAAATATAAGGTGGGTAAATATTTTTTGGCGGCTTTTATGGTGTTATTTCATTGGCCTGGTCTTTTTCATGTATTTTATGTATGCATTTACAAAAAGTATATTTATCCGTGCCCAGAGTTTAAGTGGGTACGTTTTACTGATATTTATTTCTTTCAGAATGAGTAATCCAAAATGTACAGACGAAGAAATTTTTGAAGCTGCAAAACAGGCCCACTGTCACGATTTCATTAAAAGGTTACCTGATGTAAGTATATAGACCTACATAATCCTATAGTGTATTGCTCATCTTTCTATCGATATAAAAAAGACGTAATACGCGCATCTGAAAGCGACCAGCGCTAATTGGTGGCGAAATATGTGCAATACACTGTGGAGTTAAGGGTGAAATTCCTATGTTAAGATTGACGCTTTGCTGCGCTTCTAAGTGTAATTCGAGTCATAAGGTTCTGGTCTCATTATTATGTCGCGGAAGACGCACTTATTATAAAGAGATAATGTAAATTAAAAATCAAAGTTTATTTTAGTAAGGTTATTGTTGATATTCATCACGTACAGGCTTACGATACTATGATTGGTGAGAGAGGGGCGCAGTTATCAGGAGGACAAAAACAACGGATTGCTATAGCCAGAGCTTTGGTAAGGAAGCCAAAACTACTGCTGTTGGATGAGGCTACATCGGCTCTGGATTCGCAAAGCGAGGCCAAGGTGCAGAGAGCTCTGGATGCAGCGGCGGCCGGCCGGACAACCGTCATGGTGAGCCACAGGTAGTTATGAGACATCTCGCAACAACAAACCATGATGCATGTATTCATCAGCAGATCATCATCTTACATACATCATACATTCATTGATGAATACTTATAGATTAAAATTATTGATGATGATTTACTAGGTACCATGGCGCGATATTACTAACTTATTTTAAGGTTAATGAATCTATGTTAGACCCCATGATCCCATAATGCAATTTGTCATGGAGCTAAAAGTTTCGCTAACTTCAACTTTGCCAAAAAGAGGTTGCAAAGATAGTATAAGCATCCTTATTTGCAACCAGTTGCCAACTAAGAATTTCTCAATTCCTCAATTAGTACGTGAATTGAACCATTCTAGATGAATAATGCCTGTTCAGAAAAAAAAGACGACGAGAATTGCTGATTGATAAAAAATATAATTTCTGTGCTGTAGCTAGCAGATATAAAGATCCATCATTCTTAGTTTATAAGTGATTGTGAATGAAAATTGTTTATTTCATTCAGTGTATTCCATCTAGTTCCAACAATCTGTTCCGATTGCTGCCGGAATTGTTAAGTGCAAAATATATTTAAATCTTAATCTTAAAAATAATAAAGTAAATTAGGTACATAGTTAATTGCAAAAATTACAAGAAATCAGTATTGATAGGCTGATATGATATTTTGGTAGGTTGTCAACAGTATTGAACGCGAACCGTATCATCTTCATTGATAAAGGTGTGGTTGTGGAAGAAGGAACACACAAAGAGCTTGTTGAAAAGAGAGGCCGCTATTATCAGCTCGTCAGAGAAAATGAAGCGAAAATAGAAACTGAGAATACACCTACCGATGTGAAACCAGCATCGCGGAGTAAGAAAACTATTTACTTTCTATTTGTAATTCAAGCTTTGATCTCTAGTTAATAATTTTGACGACCTGTGCTATGAGGCATTTTCCCACTCAGTACAAATATTTGTATGCATGAATATGAATTTAGTTACAAAAAAATATCCTAAAATGTTTATCCTTGTTCTAGACCCCACTGCACATGCTTAGTTGCAGTTTGTTGTTCAGTTAAGTCATTCGTGTCATGAAATCATGAATCACCTTTTAACCTTATATTAAATAATTATAAATTCGTTAAAAATTTAGTTAGTTTTATGAAATAGTAAATTTGTATATCGCTGTTAAATTATTTGACGAAAATCGCTTATTTATTACTATAATTTATTTGCCTCATTTTCAAGAGAAATTGGTGAAACTAAAGTCTGTAGAGTCTGCGGCAAGTGTCGATGATGAGTCTGAAACCAGCATAGAAGAGGAAAAAGAGGAAGAGGAATTTCATCCAACTACCTGGCAGATCCTGAAACTATGCGAGCCAGAGAAGTGGCTAATGGTTGCTGGAGTATTTGCCGCTGTTTGTGTTGGCGCATCCTTCCCTCTCTTTGCTGTGTTATTTGGAGAGACTTACGGGGTATGTAGTTTAACTAAAAAGTTATCCGTAATGATCGGTCATTATTATTAGCAGTCAGAGCAGATTCGAATGTAATAGGAGATGCATAAGATTAACTAATTGTACATACAATAATTTATTAACAGTATTATATAACAACTTGGATATAATTCTAAAACAGTACAAAAGATGGTATAGATTGTCTAAACGCATCTTTTTCTCAGGACATGCATGCCAACCCCAAAGCTAATGTACGATGTGAGAACATCGCTGAGTATCTTAACTCTCAACACGACTCAAATCCCTAACCCGACTCTCTTACACTTGCTGGAAAGCTTGCTACGGTGAGAAACCATAGTAAACATTGGTATCATCTGTTTTTTTCCATTGTTTTAGTTACTCGAACATCCAAACTCAGACGTGGTTCGGGCAGGGACAAATATGATCGCTTTATTATTCCTCGGCGTGGGAGTCATTACCGGAGTTGGCATCTTCTTTCAAATATACATATTTAATTTGACTGGGGTCCGGCTTACAGCTCGGCTTAGGTAACATTTTTATCTATTAGTACTATAATTCTGACAGGTTCGAGGCATATTAACTTCATTAAGCTCCTGGGGAGGCAGGATCCAGTGTACCTATGATACTCACGGACTTTTCCAGAAAACCAGAAACTGTTTTGACGACTGTAACTATTTTATTTAGAAATAAATTGCAGACGTTGTACATAAACGAATGGGCAATTCATCCTTACATTGTGTTCACAGTCAATTATCTAATAGAAAATGGTACTCATATGTTAGTTTCCGAACTAGTTATGGCTCCTATCACATTTGAAGCCTCGCCTTTTTGCATATAAGATCACGGATCACGGATATACTTGTGATATATTTCGTTACAGGGTCGCAGCGTTCAAGGCAATGCTTGCTCAAGAAATTGGTTGGTTTGATCACCCTAGGAATGGAGTAGGCGCTTTGACTGCTAGATTGGCAGCAGATGCAGCGGCTGTGCAAGGCGTAAGTCCGTTAATACTAAAAAAGAACTTTTGAGCTTATACAGTATGTGCTTGGACAAGCTTTGTTCCTCCTTCTTTCTTCATAGGGGACTAGGCTTCTAGTTTTTTGCCCATAGCAGCACTATGACAGGCAGGCAAGTCTGTTAGGTCCTCGCGATTTAATAAGTTACATTCACAATGAGCTTGTTCTTTGTAAGCTACCTGTTAAAGGATAACTATATTTGTTTTCACCTAAACAGCACGAAAATGAAACGATATCTCAAATTAACTAAGATATCTATGATATACTAGCAGCGCCCCGCGTTTTCACCCGCGTAAGTCCCGATACCGTGGGAATATCGGAATAAAAAGTAGCCTATATGTCAATTCACGTCTCCAGTTATCTACATACCAAGTTTTATTGCAATCGGTTCAGTAGTTTTGGCGTGAAAGAGTAACAAACATCCATCCATCCATCCAAACTTTCACATTTATAATATTAGTGGGATAGTGAGATTGACGTAGCTCTAAGCAAAATTGTCTTTCCGCATTGTGGTCGCCTACAGATCAGGCGGCCAACGTCTGCAGGGGTTTTCAGAGATTTCCTTCGTAGGGTATACTTGTGACGGAACACCATGGTTTTGACCCGTGGGGGATTCCAAACGATAATAAAAAGCACAATTGTCTTAACGCATTATACGACTTTATCTTGAAATAATTATCCTTTTCAAATAGCTCAGTGGTAGCATTTCTCATACCTATACAATATTAATTATGGAAACAGTCTCTATAGAAAAAGTTGCGACGAATATTAAATGTGCCAACTTAGAGTTGTTACCTAAAATTAGCCTTGAAAGTCGTCTTTTGCGTATAATTGTACAATTTTGTATTAATCTAATATTATATTATCGTACAATGAAGAACTAACTACTTATTTATTATTTACCCGGCTTCGCTTGCGTGTACATATTTATATATTTTGCGCGGAACCCTTATTATTTTTCCAAAATAAAAGTAGCCTGAGTTACTCCTTATAACACTAGCTATCTGCCAGTCAAAGTCTCGTGGAATTCGATCCGGTCCGGAGATTAGCCGGAACAAACAGACAGACAGATAGACAGCCAAAAAAAAAAAAATAACTGATTTTTAGGCATAGGTATCGTGCAAATAACAGAATGAGTTTAGAAAAAAACTATTATTCACACATTACAGACACTTCAATTTTATTTATTTGTATTGATTGTATGAAAATTAATGATCACATAACAAGATCTAACACGCAATATAAAAGATTGTATTTTCATTATTAAATGTGAACATAGTGAGTACTACGTTACGTTTACATTCGAAGTGGCGGACTTGCGATCAAGTGGTTGCGGGTTCGAACCCCACCTAGTGCACTATCGACGTGAACCCACTCCTAACTCAGGCACTTATCTCAGCTGGTGAGGTTAACAAGAATAGTTATTAATGTATGACCCACGTTACTAGTACAGCTCATACATTAATAGTCAAAGTAAAAAAAAAAATCTTATCTGACTGTTAGTTTCAGAGATAAACACGTTTAAACAAACAAACGAACAATCAGACAATACAACTCTTCAGCTTTATTATTCTTCTAATCCCACTAATATTACAAATGTGAAAGTTTGGATGGATGGATGTTTGTTACTCTTTCACGCAAAAACCACTGAACCGATTGCGATGAAACTTAATATGTAGATAGCTTTAGACCTGGATTAATACATAGGCTACTTTTTATCCCGATATTCCCACGGCACCGGGATTTACGCGAGTGTAACCGCGTGGCGCAGCTAGTCTTAGTATAGATATTGTTTTTTTAGGCAACAGGAACCCGGATCGGAGCGTTAATGCAAGCGTCGGCCACGATAGTCATCGGTATCCTGCTTTCGTTGTTTTTCACGTGGAAAATGACTCTGATGTCTTTGATATCAGTGCCACTCATCATAGGCGCAGTGGTCTTGGAAGGCAGAGTACTATCCGTTGGGCTGGACCTCGTTCGTGAAGTCTCATACAAAGCTACAACGATAGCTACAGAAGCTATCGCAAATATCAAGACTGTTTGTGCTTTCTGTAAGTAAAAGCCAAATTCCTATTCCATAAAATATTAAAAAAATATATAATTAAAAAAGTAAAATTATTATAAATGAAAAAAATCAACATACATGAGTATTATGAGTAAGCACCTCACTCACACATGGTCTATACCTAGTCCAACTACAGAACTTCGATATCGTCTAGTACTTGGGTTGTGGAGGTCTGATGGCAGTCGCTTCACGTAAAATATCAAAGTTCGGCCGTATCGTAGTTAGACTGAAAGCCGACTCCAACTTAGTTGGGAAAAGACGCGGAGGATGATGATGAAAAAACTAAACATACAATAAACGACTGTGACTGACTGACTGACTACTCCTAACAATTCAAGAACCTCCTCCTCTTTGAGGTCGGTTAAAAATACCTATAATTGTTTTAATTGAAATATTTTGAACTGATGTACCTATACTAAATATTATCTATTTTTCTCATGTAAGGAACTTTGTATTTTTTGAGACTAAATTCTATAAAAGCTTTTTCAGGACTCCACTCACCTATAGAAAAAAAAATATTTAAAACATAGTATTCTCTCAACAATTGAAAGCATGTCGCGATTATATTAATAAGTACGATGTGTATAACATGATATTGACACGTAACTATGGTTTGTTTCTGCTGTTTTGTCTATTAGATATCACTAATGTCTCTTGTGTCTCTCAGGCCGTAACTTGTCGTTCATTTACCATTTAAGAATTAAAATAATTACGCGAGCTAACGATCGGCAAATGTCCTTTACAATGCAAAAGATTTCTGATTTCATTTTTTCGATCTAATTTGTACTTAATTGTGTATTTCTAAAAGTCGGTATGGAGGTGTTTTGAATGAGTGAGATTCCATTACTATTATTCGATTGGAGAGGTTACGAGATTATTCCTTTTATAGATATGGGTTTACTTGGTAGGTATAATAATAGCAAAGCAATAAAAAAAATATTACATAAGAGAATTGACATTTTGATGACACATTGACAACGACATTGAGATTGTGGTATTTATTTATTGAAAATAGAACAATAGAAGCTTACAGCATAATACCAAGTCGCTTATATGTAGGTTGACGCTTTAGAATAAAAAATGGAAAATAATACAATTAGTAACTCAGTTTAAATAAAAGATTACAATTAATATTTACAGGTTACAATAAACAATGTCTATAAGTAAAGATGTCGGTATTGTTTTTCATTATTTTTACTATAAAACTTAACATATTGATAGGTGGTGAAGAAGAAGTGTTGCGCCGATACCACGAGGCCTTCATTGGCGGCCGCGTGGCAGCGCGCAAAAGTTTGCGGTTCCGTGGGTCGGTGTTTGCTTTCGGACAGACGGCTCCCGTCGCCGGGTACGCTATCTCACTTTGGTACGGAGGTGTGCTCGTCGCTAACGAAGAAATACCGTATAAAAATGTCATTAAGTAAGTGTGTTTTAAGTACTTTGCCCAAAATCGTGTAGAAACAGATTTTGGAACCGTCTAAATGAATCTAGGGTGGTTTATGGAATGTTTGTGTGGTGAATTTAAGAATAATAAAAAAGTTAGATGGTCACTTAATAAAACGTGTGTACAGAGTATCGGAGGCACTGATCTTCGGCTCGTGGATGATGGGCCAGGCGCTGGCTTTCGCGCCGAATTTTGGCGCTGCAGTATCAGCGGCGGGCCGCGTCATGACCCTGCTGGCACGGAAGCCAAAGATCACCAGCACTACCACACCCAACTTGGAAAAGAACTATGTCAGTAACGCCTCTAGAACAAGTCACCACAAAATTTGTTGTTCAAAAAAGTCAGTTTTTGCATGCGATTTTTAGTTGGTTTCTTATTTTCGGTAAAATAACGGTAAACAATATGTGACAATACAGGTCGCTCGAGGCAAGATCGAGTACCAGAGCATAGAATTCCGCTACCCGACGCGTCGTGAAGTGAAAGTACTCCAGGGACTATCGTTAGTAGTTCCATGCAGCAAACGGGTCGCATTGGTTGGCCCCAGTGGTTGCGGCAAGTCTACTCTTATACAACTCCTGCAACGACTGTATGATCCAGACGATGGCGCAGTGGTACGTTTTCTTATAAATTTATTTGTTGTTTTCTATTTCATATTTCTTGACAAAAGAGTTAAGTTTTAGTAGTTAGTTTTAGAACTAATGAGAGAAATTTTTTTGTTAAAAAAAACGTTGTGGATTTTAAGCAGTCTTGGTTAAAGTGAAGTTAGGTACACTTTGCGGTTATTTATTTTGATTTTTGATCTGTTATTCAAAGTCTTGCGGTTTTATCAACTAGAGACCCCTTTAGACTTGACAGAAATTTCGCAGGGAGGTGATATATACATAGGTAAGACACGTCAGCTAAAAGCACATTCTACGACAGGGCCGAAGGAGTTTTAAGAGCTCACGGAAGTTTATATAAAAGTTCTCAAAAGATACGAAATTCGCCGAGTCATCTAGTCTACTTATATATAACTTATACATGATAATACATATACATATATATGAGATAATGTCAGAAGCTGATTCGGCACATTCATCCCTGTAGACTGCGCATCTTAGCTTGGCTTAGCAAAAATATTCTATACATATATATACATGTATCGAACATTGGGGGTAAAATAAGTAGAATAAGTAGAGGCATAATTTGATACGGCTGTGCGCCGTTTTGTTTCAAAGCTGTTTCTTCAACATGCAGAATTTAGCTACCAGTTTCGAAATTACATAACAATTTCTAAAGAGGTTGTTTCGAATTTGATATAAAAAAATGGTTGCTAAATTTTAGCTAGCCGTGTGCGTAACGTCATAACGTAAATGTAATCTAATATATAAAATTCTCGTGTCGCGGTGTTTGTAATTTAACTCCTCCGAAACAGCTTGACCGATTCTCATGAAATTTTGTGTGCCAATATGCACACAAAATTTCATTTCATTTGGTAGGTCTGAGAATTGGACAACATTAAGGGTAGTCCACCCCTATTTTTTTTTAATTTTTAGATAATTTTTACTTTTTTTTATTTTTTTAAGATACAGCATTAGAAAATACATACAACCCTGAATTTTCAACCCTCTACGATCAACCCCTGTTTTTCAATAGAGATATTAGTATTTTTACTTTCATTGGTACAATTTTTTTTAAAGTATTTAACCCAGTGAAAATAGAAAGTGCGATTGTGATAATCGATTGTAATAATCGATTGCCGTCAAGTCGATGTCAAACTTTTTTTTATGGAATAGGGGGTTAACGAGCAGACGGGTCGCCTGATGGTAAGTGACTACCGCCGCCAATGGGCACCTGCAACTCGAGAGTCAAAAGTGCCTTGGCGGCCTTTAAGGTGGGAGTAGGAGAGGAACGGAGATGAAGAGATATGGGGAAAGATAGAGAGAGGCAAGGGTTAGGGCCACCGGTAACCTCACTCGCTTGGCGAAGTACAACGAAGCATTACTTCACTGCCGGTTTTCTGTGAGGCCATGATATCACTCCTTTCGAGCCGGCCCATACGTGCCGAAGCATGGCTCTCCCACTGTTAAACTTTAAATATGTCAGTTAAGTTAATGAAGTTATATTTATATGCCGTCAATAGACCACAGCGCTTTATTCTTCTTTCAGTCATAGACCCCATCCCCACAATAAGTTAGTTATTTTTTATTTGACTACCAAAATATTCATTAGAAATAATTAATAAGGCAAAACAACGTGTGCCGGGTCAGCTAGTAATAATATAATAATAACTTAACACATCTCACACACGGCCGTCTGATCCCAAACTAGGCAGAGCCTGTACTATGGTAACTAGACCGCTGATAAACATACTTATATATTTCGAAATACATACATATTATAGATAAATTACATCCAGACACAGAACAAATTATCGTGCTCATCACACAAATATTTGTCCTGGGTGGGAATCGAACCCACGACCTCTGGTTTAGCAGTCAGGGTCACTAACCACTAGACCAACAGACCAGTCTTTCTACTATCTGTTCTATATGCATTTCTAAACCGTTGATCAGATTGTGATAAAACTTGGCTGGGTTTGCTGAGAACGCCCGCGAGGTATTCTGGCCCAAATATAATAAATAGAAAAGGTACTGCAACGCGTGTATTTATTGGTTTCAGTTCTTGGATGACTCTAGCATCGAGGAGGACATGCGGCTGTGTACGTTGCGCTCCAATCTCGGCATCGTATCGCAGGAGCCGGTGTTGTTCGACCGTAGCATACGAGAAAACATCGAATATGGAGACAATAGCCGGGAAATAAACATTGAAGAAATCGTATCTGCGGCTAAAAAAGCAAACGTGCACGGCTTCATTACTGCTCTACCTAATGTGAGTCTTTAACTGTTAGCTTCCTCTTCTTTTAATATTTTACTAAGCATTACCATCCAATTTTGTTGTGAGTTTGCTATTTCTGTATTGATTGATAAATGGTTTGTGAAACACAACAACTGAACAGTTCGTGACAGCGACTGTTCAAAAATAAATAATATGTATATATAAACCGATAATTATTATATATATACGAGTAATATAAATAATTAATCAAACATTTGACGTAATTAAATGCTCTGATTCGACGTTATGAGATACTCTGATTTAGGTAGATTATCCCACTTAATATTATAAGTGTGAAAGTTTGGGTGGATGGATGGATGTTTGTTACTCTTTCACACAAAAACCACAGAACCGATTGCGATGAAACTTGGTATGTAGATAGCTGGAGACCTGGATTAACGCATAACCTGCTTTTTATCCCGATATTCCCACGGGATCAGGACTTACACGTGCGAAACCATGTGGCACTGCTAGTAGACTATAAATTGTACAAGGCGGACTTAAGGCCATATAGCATTATCTACCATACTAGTGGTGGATGGTCATGATGAATCAGTTTTCTGCAACATTAGGGCTACGAGACCCGGATCGGCGCCCGGGCATCTCAGTTGTCTGGCGGCCAGAAACAGCGGATAGCCATCGCCAGAGCTCTGGTCAGAAACCCTCGTGTCCTGCTTCTCGACGAGGCCACATCAGCCCTAGATACACAAAGCGAAAAGGTACTTAAACGTGTATTTCTTAATGGTTTCAGTAAACAATTATTGTTATGCAGTACACTTATATTAAAATAAAAAATGTAAGTATAGAGAACGTACTTTGAAAAAGTTTATTTTCTTCTTTAGGTGTAGAAATACAAAATGAAATAAATTAAAACTTTACTCACTTAGTTTATTTGGCAATTATCTTTTTAACCTTTTTTGTATTAATCAATGAACGATGTGCAATTTAGAATAGGTATGTTATATAGAGTTTTTATTTAAAACCCAGCATGTGAATCGCATTCAAGGTCTGTCAGATCAGCGTGTGCTTGGCTAGAAAACCTAAAAGTGGAGTACACTTTTTAAAAGGGATTTCTCCCCTCTCGAGAAGAGTGCTTCGCGAGTAGGTTGGCAAGTTGAGGAAGAAAGGTTGTCGATTGATACGATAGGAAGAATCAAACAGATTGATGTTTGTGGTAACACTACACGTCGACTCTTTCCTTACTTTCAGATAGTGCAAGATGCGTTGGACAGGGCGAGCGAAGGGCGAACATGTCTGATCATAGCTCACCGTCTCTCAACCATACGGAATGCCGATATGATTGTGGTGATAAACAAGGGTGTCGTTGCAGAGATGGGAACGCATCAGGAACTCATTGCCCGCAAGGGCATATACGCAAAACTCTACCAGTTACAGTGTGGCTTCGCTGAAGAAGGAGAGGAAGAGGTAAGCCCAGGAAAAGAAGAATAAATATTGAAAGGAGAAAGAAGAATAAATATGAGAGATTCAGTGTAAAAAAAAAAAGATGATTGTATTATAATATACAAACAATAAAAGATAAATTGAGACAATTTAATATTCGAAAAAGATAAAGATAGAAATATATTGAGTATAGGTATTAGAATAAAATTAAGATTTTCACATTAGGTAAATATAATCAAACATACCGCAATTTCAGTCTCTTTCTGGATATACAAACAGTAATTCTATATAGTAGATATTGGATTACAGTTATTTGTGCAGTTCATAAAATTTTTCGTCATATACACTATCTAAAGAGATAGATAGGTAGGTAGGTAAATAGAGGATATAGGTAGCTACAGTGTCATTAACTAACGATGTTTACTTTAATATACCTACAAAAAGAGATCACGTCAAAAACACAATATGTAAAAAATGCAAATCTCGCAACGCAGTTCTTCTACTGCAAAAAGATGTGAGATCTAATTGTTACTTAATTTGTTAACATTGTCATTTTATAGTGACCGTATCAATATTAATATTTGGATTTGTCTCACGAGATTGTCGATATGTGACATGTCGATTCGGCGATCATTGTTCCGATTGTCATATCTGCTCGTGGATTAATAGCCAAGAGGCTCGATCAACACCTTAAGAGGCTCGCGTTACACGGCTGGATCAAGATACTGATGCAGTAGGCAATCCTCCTTGACACGGCCCGTATAGTGAGGAGGTCTTTGGATCCCTAACCACCGCACCGGTGGCTTGGTCCCTGTACCCGATTTCGGTAGTTTACTATTTTTTTATATTTTTAATAAATATATTGTTTTGTACATATTTAAAAATGTAATTTATAAGTATTAAGTTTAATAAAGAGGAATAATAATAATAATAAAACGTTTATTTTCAGATTTTAAATCCATAGTACAGAATAAAAAAAAGTGATGTCGAAATTATATTAGACATCTTTATTTCTTTAATAAAAATAATGACTTGGCTTTCGCGCACGACAATGTCTGTGTGTGTGCATAAGGGTCCGCTAGCGCTATGTTCAATTACGAAATAACTAGATCCTATCAAAAACATAACATGTAAAAAAAATCAAGTCTCTCAACGCATTACTTAAGAAATAAATACCATTACGAAACTTGATTTTTTTATTAAATTATAATAAATTTTCATGATATGTAAAATATAAGTGACATTGTGCATAACGTGAAACAGGAAAATGGGGGTTACTTAGATTGATTATATCTATTAGAATTTGTGTCTATTGATATGTTACAATTACAATGAATTTAATAGATAGTTGATGATTCGATTGAATGATAACATTACATGATTATTAAATCTGTAATTGCCGTTGCAGAAAATTTACAAGGTAAGAGTACTTTTGTGAACATTGACTCAAAATTAATTGTGTTCTTTTAGTAAATAGTACGGAGGTAAAATTGCTTCAACGCATTTTTTTATCAATACCTTATAAAAAATGTAACAGAAAATAGACAACGTAGAAATAACTGTGTATCGGATATGACATTGTATCCTGTTATTTATGTGTCGCTCATGCTTAAAAACTTAATTTTGTTATGTGTTTGGTGCCTTAACGGTCTATATTAGCACTATCGGTGTGAATTCAATTTCACAGCCTAGTGCAGTAATATGACCTGACAACGATGCAACCATAATAAAATAGCCGTAGATAGAGCGAGATAAACATATGTTACGGTCTCTTTTAAAGTGGTTAGTATTTCATCATATCCCCACCGCATGCATACAAGTGGCTTTAATATGAACTTTAATAATACCTAATTCATCTGTTAGTAAACATTTTTACATTGTTTTCATTTAATTGTGATTAAATACGTTTGATAATTAATATACATTTTAATACAAATACATTTATATCAAAATTATTACGAAAATCCAAAAAAAAAAAACTGATTTGAGACTTATGCTTCCACTAGAGAATTCCAATACGACATAAAGTATACAGAGTATTTTTTTAATGAAAATACAATACATTTCTAAAATTACCTTTGTTATATCAATATAAACATAATAGACTTCTCAATAACTCCCAAATCAGACATGTAAGTCGACTGGCCTGTTGATCTAGTGGTTAGTGACCCTGACTGCTGAGCCTGAGGTCGTGGGTTCGATTCCCACCTGAGTCTGGGTGTTCTTTGTGTCCGTTGCTTGTATGTTTGTAAAGTCCCCCGCGACACAGGAGTAATTCCTAATGCGGGAGTTGCCTTTAAAAAAAAAAAAATGTAAGTGCTAATCTATAATTATTATTCCATACGCTACATTTTGGTACTTTACAATTCAAAATAATACAATTTCTGTGGCACGAAAGAATCAAACAATAAAAATGTATATAGTAAGTTTAAACACAGTTTTACCTTAACAGTTATTAACAAAACGGTCTTTATTATATTTGATATTTACTCCTAATTACTTATTCTTAATCACATTTATTAGGATATGTGACGTAAGGGAATTCAAAGTCACGTTTAGGATATTAGATACAGTCTACAAAGTATTGCCAATTAGTACCTTTATTTTAAATCAACTATGGTACTACAATCACTAAATAAACTTTCAAATATTACTATCATTTCTCACCACCAATGTAACCTATGCCTCAAAATTCTATTATGTGACTTTCCCGTTCCACTAGTGGTGTTCCACGTAGTAGATGTGACGTCTTTGGTTTATTAAACTGTACCGTTGGTTACTGTTGGTTTATTAACAGTAATTTTAAACTGTAACAGTAAATAAGTTGATGTAAATATGCCAAGTATTAATTTAAATAAAGATAGGTTAATGTACTCAACTTTATAAACAGAAAGTCAAAACAGTAATATTTACCTTGAATAAAACCGTCGTGTAGGTGGAATAAAACTGTTAGCACCGCGTGACCACTTTTTTTTATTGATATCTTTCAAACTATAAGCTACTAAAATAAAATAGCGATTGTCAACACTCAAGAAAATCTTACGAGAATTGAAATACACTATTTGTTTCAAAAGGATTATCATTACAGGTCTTAAAATATATTTACGCTACGGTATTCCGTAGCGTAGTCGAAATTTCCACCATAAGCACGTGATTTCGTAGGACAACATGAAATTTATATTTTATTTATGTTTTCTTGCTTTGCTTGCTTATTTTAGAGAGGAAAACAATAATTTAATTACTAATATTTAAGTTTCTTCAAACATCACGCAAAAAGACGAGGGATCTATAATTGTTACCTCCAAACTTAGCAAGGAGGTGGAACACGACAAAATCGCATAGCATGTTCCTTTGTTTTAGCAATATTTAATATATCAAGCTATTTCCACGAGTTTTAAATAATACAGTTATGAGGATAATAGCTACTTTATAAGAACAAAAAATGTACAACTCAGAAAAAAATCTCTGAACAAATAACTTTGAAAGTCACAGGACACGTCAAATCTACAATGGTGCATTTTTTCTGAAAAAAATCCATTTATAATTTCTTTGCCTACGCGCTCGTGAATGACCATGCTATGTGTTCGTTCGTACGACGATGCGTTTGTTAGTAGGTAAACTTTAAAAGTTACTTTTATGTAACCAGATATAGTCGTAGCCTTTGTGAATAATAAGCCATGTATGTCTACAGCAGTTTTTATTCCACTAAGACGAGAATTCAAATCAAATAAAATGAAATCAAATATTGCAGGGAATGAAATAGATTAATCAGGAGGAAACTAATCTGATTTCGATTGAACGTGTCATTGGCCTAACGCTGGTACAAACAATTAAAAAGTCATATTTATATCGTCAATGTAACAATAATTATTCGACACACTTGTAGAACCTTATGTTAAAAGCTCGTGTCCAATGTACTTGTTTTGTCCATGACATTCCCTATCCCCACCCTTTACATTCCTCGGAATAAAGTCATAGCTGCCCCTACATAGTACATACATTCAATTATTTCATATCTCACGCATAGTTAGATATATTTTCATTTCATTGTCAGAACATTTTTTTTATTTAATAAAATAATACCTACGATTCATATTTGCAGTAGATTTTAGCGGTTTCCTGTTTTCGGATATATTTTTTGATAGTTAGTTTGTTAAGACACGCTTCTTTATATGTATATGATAAGTATGTTTCGAGAATGTATGTATGTACATTAAATTTTTAACACTTTGTAATTTCTTATCTTCCTTTTATATTTCTTAACAGTCATAAATATATAAAAACAAAAACAATTTTGGTGACAATGAAATTATATTATAGAACGAATAGAATAGAAGAATATTTATAGAAATTCAGGATAATAAATATTCGATCCAAGTCGATTGAAACGGGGAAGGAAATAAAAGGTATTTGTGTAACTCAAATACTAAATGCGTATGAGACATGGGCCTCATTCGCCTTTAGGTTCAATATGTGTACAATTGCGAAAACATCATTTGAAATCTGATTCATATTATCATCAAAAGGAAAAAAATATATATTTACTGTAATCATGAATATAGGAAAAATATGTGTAAATATGTTTGACTTGCGTAGGTAACTCTGTGAAATGTGAATATGTGTACAGTTTTAAGCCTTTGCACGACTTTAGTACATATTAAAAAATGACCAATGCAAATATTGTAATGTTCGCAACACTATTGCTGTCCTATAATAATAATGTCCATACTTCAATTGCTTAAAGGTGTAGCGTTGCCAGGTTTTACTATGGTGGAACGGAGGGGGCCATTCCACCATAAATAAATGTTTCAGCTTTTTACGTAGGTACCTCTGGTTTTAATTCCATTTCGATTTTGGTAATCGAAATCTAAATTTTTGTAAAGGAATATTTTCCTACTTGGTTATTTTTATTATATTATTGGACATAAGTCGTGAAACAAAAATTGACACCAGTTAAACGCTTTGTGTTTTAGAATAAAACATTATTTTATTTTTATATATATTTTTTTTGTTTTTATAAATTATTTTAAGAATTAATCTTTATCAACAATGTAATTAGTGTAATCTATAATGTAACAAATCAACTCATAAGCAAAGAAGATAAATTTCATTTCTTTATCTGATACAAATTTATTTTGTACTGTTTTGGGAAAGATTTAGGATAATTTCGAAAATAAAACAACTCTTGACGTGTTTCGAATGACAAAAGTCTACGTATAATAAAATGATATGCAGTTTTTCAAAAATAATACTATAGGCCTATGAAGAGCTATCAACACTCGATTTATGAGACGTTGCCGTTATAAATTTGGTAGGCGTTTGAACAGTACAGTAAATGGGACTAAACTAAAATTACGGGAATTAAAATTTTGTATTCACAATTCGAACCGAAACGGTAAACTTTACAGCTGAACAATCGTTTATCATCTCTTGTCAAATTTGTGTGACTTTATGATAATATTATTTACTTGTTTAATTACCACGTTTACTCATTCAGTTCTTAAGTGATGACAGATCTTGACAAACTCACTTATGCCGCGTTCCAATAAACAAAAACTATTCGTTTTGCTTACGTACGGTAACATTTTCTTTGAAAATGTAACGAAATTTTACCGTCCGTAAGCAAAACGAATAGTTTTTGTTTATTGGAACGCGGCATTAGTCAGTGCTATTTTTTGTGTGTGTCCAGTTTAGTGTCAATACTTGTGAACTACCAACCATCCTGAGAAACAATAGACACAAAATCTCACTACACATTCCACTGAAATTCAGTTTGCAGAAATGTCAGAGAAATTCTACACGCGACCTACAAAATGATATTGGATACATTTGCGCTTTGCCCGTTTTGCTTGTAGTTCAGTGCAATTGGGCGATATAAATGAAAAAATATGGAACCCAGCTATATATTAAATAGATTTAAAAGATTCTTTTTTTGTTGACTTTCTAATGCTATATACACAAAAAAATTTACCCATTGAAACTTTTTCTAATTTTGTTTACGTAACCTTTAAAACTATTCGCTATAGCTGTGTTCATAGGTATAAACCTAATTGCACTGGACTGTTTAAGTTCTGGGAATTTTTTAATGAAACAACTTTGTTTTGGTGCAAAAGTTTCTTATCGAGTCGCCAGCCAGAAAGTTTCTCCCTTTTCATTACCGGTCAGGGTTAGGTACGTCATGACCAGGAGACGATCTGTAATGAACCTAATCTGCTGTCCCTAAAGGAGACCGCAAAAGTTCTTATTCCACACAGAATTGCGGGGTGACCCGAAGGGTTAAGTGAACCTGTGTCCATCGCACCAAAAGTCTATCTATAACTTCAAAACTCCTAACCCCCTTTGTTTGTTCTCTGTGTCTGCTCATCATATCGCCGGAAACTCAACCCCACTGCACTTCTTGTTGTCTGTGCCCTATACTAATCAGTTTGATGGCCGAACGTTCAACAGTAGCTCGAACACTTTCTTTAGAGTAAAACGGAAAAGACGCTTCCAGCCTCGAAGGAATGGCAGGGTAGTTGCCACTTACAACCTAGTTGCGTTAGCTACCCGACTGCTCTTATTAATCAAGATATGCTAAGATCGATCTTGATTTTAATCCAGAAAACGGTATCTGCGTTGAGGCCCTATTATAAAATAACAACAGTCATAGGTGTTGAAATAGGTTAAAATGTAATTCTTAGTTATAGACGTAATGAAAAAGTATAGCATAAATAAAGTTATATTTCAGTTCGTACTTGATGTTATCGAACTTTGCTATAAGGAAGTAGATATAACTAAAATGAGAATTAAGAAGAACTTTGGTTGGGAAGAGTTGCATATTATCAAAAATAGTAAATGCATTGTGAATTTAATGTAATTATAGCTTTTGCCTTTAATGGTGTGCCTTTTTCATGAAAACATATTAGCTTGTAATAAAATAATGACTTTTAATCGCTATTGTTCCAAATATATATTACAGAATTCATTGCTTCAGTATTGTAAAGCATCTATTAGCATTTCTAGTGTAGGGTATTCATGAAATAAATTGTGCTCAATGCTCAAGTGTACTAACGTAGCTTCATGTGATCAAATGATATTTTTATACCAAATATATTTCGAATATATGTATAGTAATCTTACTAACTTACTACTACTTCCCTTATGTAGTATAAATAAAATCTATTATATACTAAGGAATTACTTTGTTTTATTTTGTCTTTGATAAGCTATACCTATATACGAGTATGAATGGAGATGCGGGTAATCTGCCTGTTCCGTATATCCCTACCAAATTATCCCCGTAGGGATAATTGGAAATTTTAGATCTACGCCTGTTCCATATATCCCTACCGGTAGGGATAACTCTAAATTTTATATCCAAGCCTGTTCCATATATCCCTACCGGTAGGGATAATTCTAAATTTTATATCCAAGCCTGTTCCATATATCCCTACCGGTAGGGATAATTCTAAATTTTATATCCAAGCCTGTTCCATATATCCCTACTAGTAGGGATAGTTGTTTTTTTTTCATCTATAGATACTTTTCCAAGTATCTATACTATTTTGAAAATGTAATTAATTTAATTCATTTGTATTATACAAATTTACTTTCATTTTTTTTAAGTTTTAACTAGCATCTGCAAGTCAAGAGTCGCAAGTGCGTTGAACGCCTTTAAGGAAGGAGTAGGGGAAAGGTGGAAGAGGGGGAGAAAGGGGAGGAAAGGGTTAGGGCCGCCGGTAATTTCACTCACTCGGCAAAAAGTAATGCAACGTTGCTTCACTGCCGGTTTTCTGTGAGGCCGGTCGAGCCCATACGTGCCGAAGCATGGCTCTCCCACAACCTAAATGAGTTTTTGCCTTAATTCGATTTGAGATCCCGCTTTTTTGACAGTCAGTTAAAAAGTATCTTAATAAGCTTATTGATACAAATTCTCTCTGAGAATTACCGAAATACATTTTACAATTTACATTGTACAATGGGAGTATAATTTCATGTTGTGTATACATTGTGCAAAATGACAAGTTCATTTTGATTTGTACAATTCTTTTATACGTTAATTAAAAATATCCCAACTGCTGAAAATATTTTCTTTCTAACAGGCATCTTCTAGGCAGTAAAGAAAATGGATATGAAATTTCCAATTATCCCTACCGGTAGGGATATATGGAACAGGCGTAGACATAAAATTTCCAATTATCCTTACCGGTAGGGATATATGGAACAGGCGTAGACATAAAATTTCCAATTATCCCTACCGGTAGGGATATATGGAACAGGCGTAGACATAAAATTTCCAATTATCCCTTCCGGCAGGGATATATGGAACAGGTGTAGACATAAAATTTCCAATTATCCCTACCGGTAGGGATATATGGAACAGGCGTAGACATAAAATTTCCAATTATCCCTACCGGTAGGGATATATGGAACAGGCGTAGACATAAAATTTCCAATTATCCCTACCGGTAGGGATAGATGGAAAAAAATCAACTATCCCTACCAGTGGATATAATTTGGTAGGGAAATCATTGGATCATTGTTCCGATTGTCATATCTGCTCATGGATTGATAGCCAAAAGCCTCGATCAACACCTTAAGAGGCTCGCGTTAGACGGCTGGATCAAGGGACTGATGCAGAAGGCAGTTCTCCTCGGCACGGCCCGTATAGTGAGGAGGTTCCTGTCTGTGGAGCCCTAACCACCGGTGTCTTGGTCCCTGTACCCGATGTCGGTGGTCTACTATTTTTTATATTTTTAAATATATATATATTGTTTTGTACATATTTAAAAATATAATTAGAAACACAATCCTCCAGTCAAAGTATCGTGTGAGAGGTACAGGTTGAACACCGAGAGCCAGAAATAATATTTCAAGGAAGGCAAGTTCGCGGTCATAGGCTTATTTTTAACCTTAGATACCTATGAATTAAAAGTAATTCTACTTGCACACAAAAATACACTAATAGAATGCGTTAATGGGTAAATAGAATTCATGTCCTTGACAATATTCCTAATCATTACTAGGAACATTGCCAGATATAGAACCGATTTCAATAATAATTTTTTGGTCCCATATAAATTTGAAGAAAATATTTTATTTATTTATTAAAACTTTATGCACAAAAATGTACAATGGCGGACTTAATGCCATAGGCATTCTCTTGCACCAGTCTACCCTAGGGTGGTGTAGAAATGGATGAAGTAGGTGCACTAAATTTAGATTATACACTTTAAAATAAATGAAACACAAATAAATACCAAAACAGAAAAAAAACGAGGAGTAAAATATGGGAATACATATACATATACACATACATAAAAAGATACATACATGCATATTTACATACACTTTATGATATATAAAGTATTAATGTTGTGATGATCCTGCTAGGTTTTGAGAGAGGAGAGCTCGTACCTTCGCCTTGAAGGATAGGTGACTGGGTGCTATTCTGATTTCCTGAGGAAGAGCGTTCCAGAGGAGAACAGATTGTATGAAGAAGGAAGAATGAACACATGCAGAAGTATGAGAGGGGCATAACAGAAGAAGATTATTTGTAGAACGGAGAGTTCTGTTATGATTAGAACAGAGGAACTGGAAGGAGGAAGTCAAGTATGTAGGAGAAGTAGGTGAGTTGAGAATAGTGTAAAGGGTGGTTAGAGCGTGCAGTTGACGGCGCTGACGAATCGGAAGAACTCAAGATGAAAGGAGGAAACATGGTCAACTTTACGAAGGTTAAAAACGAATGGAATGCAGTTATTCAGAAGACGGTCGTATTTGTTGAGGAGATCTGCATTCAGGTCGAAGTAGCACACATCACTATAATCAATAATGGGGATAATTAGGGTCGGTACCAACATCGCTTTTGTCTCGGATGGAAGAAAGTTCTTGAGCCGGTATAAGGCTCGCAGCGTTCCTGTAACTTTCTGGCTGACGCTTGTAACTTGGGTTTGCCAGCTGAGGTTGTTGTCAATGAACAGACCCAGATCTTTAACAGAGGAACTTAAAGGTATGATTGATCCGTTAAAGATTATAGATGGCAGTTTATCTGAATCAAGCCTCCTGGTCATTCGCTGACTGCCTACGATGATAGCCTGGCACTTGGTAGGGTTTACAGCCAAACCAAACCTGTTCGACCAGCCGCTGATGGCATCCAGGTCGCGGTTAACCATAGAAATAGCCTCTGTTATTTTTCTATGGAAGCATGATAGTAAAGTTGCAAGTCATCGGCATAAAGATGGTACTCACACTGAAGATTTTGAGTGATGAGATTAATAAAAATTGAAAATAATAGAGGAGAGAGCATGTCGCCTTGAGGGACACCAGAGTCCAGATCACACCAACTTGAGGTGGATTGGTGAACTGGGGCGAGGTATGGGTGCCAAGGAACTTCCAGATAGACGAAGCAGAAGAACAATTGAGATTTTTAAGAATATGGCAGCGATTAGCATTACGCATCACCCGATTACACCGATTTCTTGTAACTTTATATAGACACCAATTTTCTTCGCACCGGTGTTTCTGAAGTTTTTGGAACGCCTTGTCTCTGCGCTTCTCGAACACCTACAGACATCCACGGGGCTGGAGAACGTTTTATTTTAACTTTCGTAATTGGGGCGTGCTGGTCATAAAGATTAATTACTAAAGTACTAAATATGTGAACATTATCGTCTACCGTAGACGCTTTTAGCAGAGGCTTCCAATTTAATTTAGAGGCATCACTGCCCAGTTTGTCTTCATCCATCCGTCCGAGACAACGAATATGAAGAAAATGAGGGCGGGGCTTAGGAGGTTTCAGGGCATAGGACAGGTAGATAAGATCATGTTGGGAAAAACCCGGGGGCATGGTGTTGGCCATGACTACGGGCAAGGGAAGGAGAGGAGGCAAGGATTAGGTCCAGCCAAGTACCAGGTCCATCGATGTTGTGATGAGTGGCTGACAGTGGTAGCACATGCAAACTGCATGACTCGATGACCTGGAGGAGTTTACGGGAACGAGGGGAGATGGAAGCAAGGAGATTGGTATTAAAATCGCCCATGACGATATGTTGTGTATGCTCTGACCCTAAAGATTCCAGAACCGATTCGAGACTGGAGAAGTAGTCGACGATGGGGGGACAATAAATGACCCCCAGCACTGTTTTGGCGCCCTCGATACAAACCTCAAGGAACAGGTATTCTGCTGAGCCAGCACAAGAGGGAGAGGAAAAGGTTAAGATTTTGTATGAGAATGAGCTGTGTAGATAAATAGCAACAACACCTCCTCTCCTGTCAATTCTGTCATTGCGTATGAGAATGAAACCAGGGAGAGAGTACGAGGTGGACAGTAAATGAGGTTTGAACCAGGTCTCAGAAATCAGAATAGCATGCACTTCGGTGTCGGAGAAAGCTTCAAGTAAGTCACTGTAGTGGCTGAGAATACTCTGAGCGTTGATATGACAAACATTCAAGCGGCACATTGATTGTTGGCTGAAAGTGTGTCGCACAAAGTCAGCAAGTGTATCAATTAAAGAGCTAAAACTATCGTCACTTGAAATACTAGCAGATTCGATTGCAGAATGAAACGATTCATCATCAGCCAACATTTAATAAAGAAATATATATAAATTAAAATAAATAACAATAATTATATCCAATAATACGATGTCAAAAATAAATAAATATATATGTATAAAATGTAAATTACTAATATTTAGTAGATACAACTGTGCTTATCTACTTACTTCAGTAGCGTGAGCATATCTACACCACCCGCCAGCTTGACATAAACAAAGGAAAAATAAATAAAGAAAACACATCATCCAATCTTGTAAAACAAATCGGAACAAGCCAAAGTAAGACTAAACAAAAGAATATTGCTGATGTGATGAGTATCCGAACGTAGTTTGTAGGCCGTGTGTAAATGTCATTATAGTACTACTATGAAATACTATATTATGAATTATTATAGTATGAATTACTATAGTAATTAAATTAAATTAAAATAGTAATTATACTATGAATTACTATAGTACTAATATGAAATGACATTTCAAACACTAGTTTGAAATGTCATTTATACATGTTTGACAGTTTTTGGGAAAATAATTTGTGGGTTATAATTTGTTTTCGCGCGGGATAAGAGTCCATAATAAAATAATATATATATATAATTTGTTATTGTGAGATTTGTGAGTAATTGATGAATATATAAATTAAATATAGTGAATTAAAAAAAAGACACAGCCGGCTTAGAGACGATCATATATAACTATACAATTCAAAACGCTACGTCAAAACAAACACTGGAAATAAACAGTCATCAGCAACACAGAAGAGTTTACAAATTATTTGCGTGAAGAAGAGTTATTACTGTTCTTGGCTGCAGAAGCAGTTTCAACTACCGCTTTGGAATGCTTCTCCAATAGGGGAAACAGCTCCTCCATGGAAGTCACTTTGTGGCGACAACCATCAGGCGATTTAATAACAATAGTGCCGTCTTGCGTCCAAACGGCTCTCATCCCAAAATGCTGGCGAGCTTTGCCGAAGATCATCTGTCGAGTTCTTGTTAGAAACTCCCGGATCGAGACAGATGTGCCCTTTAGCGACGTCTTTGCTCTCCAAATGGAAGATCTTATGTTCTCACTGGAAAAACGCACCAAAATAGGCCGGGGACGTTCCTTGCTCAAACCCCCAATCCCTTAATGTTATTGGATGAGATATCCTTCATGCCCAACTTACTGTGAACCAGGCTTATAATTGATGTGGTACACTCTTCTTCTTCTTCAAGAAGATAAGATCCTTTCGTCGGTGCCTTGTCTCCAAGCCATCAATCAAACTATGGCAATCAGCGATTTGTTTGCGAAGGAGTCCAAGCATTTTGAAGCCCCTATTCGCAGTAGTTCGGTGATTTGTCCGGTATACCGAACTAATGCTACTTTTTAGTCGCAGTAGTCCGTTAAGCACAACGCACCGTACTATTGCTACATTTTTAGTAGCAATAGTTCGCGAAGTAACATAGGCAAAGAAAATACAATAACAATATAATTATTTTAAAATGAAGAAGTAAAGAGAGCCACTTTATATAAAAATAACTGGGTAGAAATGTCGCCACAAATGAGCTTAGCAAACTCTTTAAGATATAGGTATACAGACTCTTCAGTTGCAAGATAGGTATTAATCATAATGACAATGTCTAATTTCAAATTGTTTACTAAACAATTTTTCCTTTCTACACGCGGGATAGAGTCCATAAATAAAAAAAAAAATGAAAAAAATTTTCATTTTTTTCTCAATGCGAATTGGTATTTAATGTATTTATTGCTCTTTAGTAATTCATAATTAATTTAAAGTGTTATCGTAACATCAAAAATGAATGATATAAATGATTTTAAAATCATTGAACGTGGACGAGGGAGGGTTTTATTGTTTCATGGGTATCAGTTTTATAGCAATTCTGTCATTAGTGGGCAAAACAGCTACTGGCGTTGTAAAAACTACAAGAATAAACATATACGTTGTAAAGGCTGTGTTACAATAACAAAGGTAAGACCTACTATGTATACTTACCAGTAGGTAGTAATATAATTTTGTCCTGTTCTGTACTTTGTTATGGGAAAGTTCGTAATTCGAATTCATATTATTATTTTAGGAAGAAGACACAATTGACAAAACAGGCGATCACAATTGTAGTTCTGATGAATCGCAAAATACGATTGATTAAAGTATCAGTAAATGCATAACGGAGGCTGAAAAGGGCAGAGAACCTGCACCCAGAATCTATCGTAAATTTCTAGTGGAATTACGAAATAAAGGCCTAGATTTAGCATCTTCTAATCCAATCCCTACATTCTCACAAATCAAAGATACTATTTATCGCAAGATTCGTAAATATGCTGGAGTGCATAAATTACGTTCATCATCCCATTCCGAAGTACAAGTTCCAAAGTTATTTTTAGATTATTTACTGGCGGATTATTGTGATGACGACGTCAGAATACTTATATTTTGTAACAGTTTTGCTCGGGCTCAAATGAAAACTTTTAAAGTATACTTCATGGATGGTACCTTTAAGGCCAGCCCCAGTCCATTTGCTCAGTTATTTAGCATTCATGGAGACTTGGGTAGCACCAATGAGACAAATATTGTGGTACCGCTGGCATTTGCCTTTATGTCTCATAAGTGCGAAAAGGCATATAGAGTTATTTTTGAATTATGTAAGTCACAAATTCCGGAGTGGCCATAGCCACTATAAAAGCCATAAAATGTGTATTTGAAAATGCCACAACAATCGGTTGTTATTTTCATTACCGTAATTGTTTACAGCGTAAAGCGACTGAATATAACCTAACGTCAAAAAAACAAATATATTGTTAATTTATGTTCCACGTTAGCTTTGCTGCCTGATCATGAAATTAATACGGGTTGGCAGTACATAAAAAGTAATGAAATAGTCTCTGGTGACGAAAATCTAAAAAAGTTCCAGAAGTATTTCGAAAATTTTTGGATGAGGCCTGATTTTATTCATATATGGTCAGTTTTCGCTAATCGTCATCGGACAAACAATATTGTGGAAGGTTGGAATTACAAAATAAATGGGCTCATTAAAAAAAACCCAACTATGTTTCAAATTTTGCATGTGCTACATGATGACAATACTCTTGCGAATTTAAAAGTCGATCAGTACACGAGATTTGGAAACGACACATTATTAAAAAGGAGTAAGAAATGCATTGAAACAGATGATTTCATAAGGGATGCTCAACTACAGTTAACTTGTGGCGACATTTCTACCCAGTTATTTTTATATAAAGTGGCTCTCTTTACTTCTTCATTTTAAAATAATTATATTGTTATTGTATTTTCTTTGCCTATGTTACTTCGCGAACTATTGCTACTAAAAATGTAGCAATAGTACGGTGCGTTGTGCTTACCGGACTACTGCGACTAAAAAGTAGCATTAGTTCGGTATACCGGACAAATCACCGAACTACTGCGAATAGGGGTTTTGAAGATGAGTTCACGAAAGGTTCGGAACTCCTCAGCCACTTTGGCTACAAGTATCTTTCGCTGGAACTCCATTATGTAGCTGGGCCTCAAGTTCGGTCATCCTTCGATTAAAGCACTCTTCCAGACTTCTTTGTACAGATTCGATCTCCATTAGATGTGACATAGTAAATGTGTGTGGTTGTTACACTGGCAGGTAGAATAGTGATAAACTTGTTATAATCACATCAAGTGTTATACCAACGTAAGTGCTAATTGTACTATATAACACTTACACTACTACTTTATTACTTATTACACTATATAAGTTAGAAAATTACTGAAAAACTGTCAAAATTAATTAAATATAATATTTTCTTCAGCAAGTGTGTCTAAGCACCTACCGCCAAAAAAAAAAACCTCTTATTACAATTACATGATTTAGGCGCATTGAAGTCGGTTATACTTTTTTGAAAGTTAATTATTTCTGCACCATTTGCTCCCCTTTTTAAACCTGTCAATTCATATCGGTACTTTTCCAGTTCTACAAGAAAAATATACAAACACTTAAAAAGCAAAAGGAGGCATTTGAAAGATCATTATTTTTTGTACTGGAGTACTTGGAGGCTGCGACTATATTCTACAGATTTTGACAACTGGATACCAAATACGTCAGTGATCTAAAAATCCGCTAGTGCCGCGGCAAAAAAAATTACTTAACCAGGGTGACATAGATAAAATCTATATATAAATGAATCTAGTTCCCTATATATATATAGTGAACGGCTGAACCGATTTCGCTAATTATTTTTGTGTGTGTGTTATTGTCAGGAGAAGGTTCTTATGGAATAAAAAATTAAGAAAGTAAATAAGAAAATGTTGTAAAGTGTTGTAAGGTGTTGTAAAGTGTTGCCTGCAGTAGTACTGTTGACACAGGCGTGTGCAGAAGATTTACATAAATTTATTATTAAAATTAATAAAATCAGCTTTGGTACGTAGTGGACCAAGTCCGCTAGCTGATTCACAATAGTTTCGAAGTTCTATTAACCTTACGAGGCAGCATTATAGAACAGCCTTAATTTGAGTATACGCTTAAACTTCGGGACTGAAATAGGGTAGTAATGCCTAATCACATTTACTCTTCGCCTTCGGTATCTACCATGCTTAACACCAATGCACGCCATTAAGAGAATTCACCCATGAAAAAGCAGAGTATGGCACTTGGGGATATTCATAAATATTTTGACCTGAATGCAAACCTTCTCAATAAACTAGATCGACTTCTCAATAACTGCATTCGATTCATTTTCAATCTTCGAAAGCATGACCATGTGTCTGCCTTACGTTCCCAACTAAGATGGCTCCCAATCCGTCAGCGCCGCAATCTGCGAGCATTAACTTTTCTTTTCTCGTTTCTCAACTCTCAGGCTTTACCTGCTTACCTAGCTCCCTACTTCCGTTTCTTATGCTCCAATCATGATCTAAATCTTCGATCAACAAACAATATGCTCCTGTTATGCCCTCCTCACACCTCCGACTTCGTCAACTCTTCCAGTTAAATCAGTTCTTCTTTGGAATGCGCTCCCGGTCGAAATCAGGATGTCCACAAACCGTTTTTTGTTCAAAAAGAAAGTACGTGAACTTCTTCACAATGAGTTGGCAGAACGTTCACTACGATAGTTACTTACACGACGGCGTATTTTAGTATTAATATGTATGTGTATGTATATTGTGTATGTGTGTACTTCTTTTATAGGTTCTGTATGTATTATATATTTTTATGTTGTAATGACGTATAGCAAGCTATTTATGTAAGTAATAGTATTTATTTCATGTAATATGTGTATCTACTTTGTTATGACTATCCAAGTGTTATAAATAACTCCAAATGTTAAATTCTATTTGTGCATCTACCGTTTAATATTTCTACATCACCCCAAGGTTGACTGGTAGAGAATGCCCTGGGCATTAAGTCCGCCTTTGTGCAAATTGTGCAGTAAGTTTAAATAAATAAATAAAGAGGATAGTTTACCCTCCTCACTGAAGGAAAAACAACTGTGTAAAGGTAACACACCGAATTCAAACGTAAATAAAAAAAAAATACCCGAATCTTTTACCTTACCTTTATGATGGTGTAGAGATTTTAATCTCAGAAATAAAGCAGTATTTAAAGCGGTCATATCTTTCTTCTTCGCAAACCTAAAGAGACCTGGTTCT
This sequence comes from Callimorpha dominula, assembly GCA_949752705.1. NCBI lineage: Eukaryota > Metazoa > Arthropoda > Insecta > Lepidoptera > Erebidae > Callimorpha > Callimorpha dominula. The sequence goes on along the minus strand of OX457010.1, from coordinate 5,114,835 downwards.
GCTGTAGTAATGGGATCCCATTACCATCTGCATACATCATCACCGGTGAGATGCACAAAAAGCAGAGATTGAAAAAAAAAGGTTGGTTCAGACAGACACCTGGTATTCGAGTGTGTATGAAAATATTGTCCGATCTTTTCGGGGGACAAACAGCATTCTATCGTAGTCCTTCTACAAGTCATCGCCACGAATATATATAGAGGTGCAGCATCTATATTTTGCTGATGTATATTTATGTACTACCACGGTACCTATTGCTTATATACCAATAACTCTGGTAATGTCCCCATAGGCTGCGGTGAGGGAATAGTTTTCTGGTATTTATCGAAATTTATTGCCTTTTTAACTAAAACTGCTTCTTTAATCACAAAGGCAGTTAATTTAATTTTTTTTGTAAAAGCAAATAAATGCATTCTTTAGATAAAGAAGCTGTATGTGTCTGAAATCATAGTCGTTAGTTCAAAAATTTATTGTATTACAAAACAGCTTCTAGTGATTAGTACGGTATGATGCCTGTTATTCTTCATCTACCCAGTTGCTACATGGATGTGCTTCAGAAAATCACCAGGGTGAAGGCCACGAATCATTTCATTAGGATCAAGGCACAATTTTGTGATATCAGCAGTCAGCTCCTCTAGCCCAATTGATGGATCCGTCTTCGCTTGTTGTTGAGCTTTCCCAACTTCAGCGCGAATTTTTTTCGTGATCTCCTGTAATTAAAAAACCATTAGTAAGACTTCGTTTCGTGATATCGGTATTTTGGTTTCTCTGGCTCTTCTCACTAGCAAAAGTGGCATTTTTTTTTCAGACTATCGTTAGTAATTTTTGAGTAGTATGCAGTTTAAAAATTTAGTCAATTCTGATAGTGTGAATAAAACAGCTTTGGAGTTAAATATGTCAAGCTTAATTAACATGACATACCTTAAGTTGCTCGTCTGTGGCTAATTTAGCACTTATAATTTTTTTCGCAAATGTGTTGATCGGATCATTGGTTTCACGTACTGCTTTAACCTCTTCGCGGGTACGATATGACGTGCCCGGGTCCGACATCGAGTGTCCAAAATATCGATATGTTTCCATCTCTACTACAATAGGACCTGTTGATAAAAGTATTTCATGTTAAGGATTTCTGAATATACTATAGAGAATATACTATAGAGAACGCATTATTACTTTTTTTTCTTTTCATAACAGTGCAAAGAAGACTATCTAAATTTAATATGAAAATATTTATTTTCGAATTTCATATTTTACATTTTTGTCGAGCTTGGAATATTATCTTTCGAAGAATTGGTTTAAACTGCAAATAAATCACACCAAGCAACACTGACGCGAAACAGCTGTTCTGACAGTTTGAGATTACGTTTTATCGGTTGACATGAAGTGACAATATTTATTTATTATTATTTACGAAAAAAATTACTTGCTTTTTTTTAAGCATCATTGACTGCAAGAAATAAAGTGCTAACCTTTTGAAACTTTGTAAAAGTAAGAAGATATCAAAAGCAACCACTTTTCATGACTGGCCTGTTGGTCTAGTGGTTAGTGATCCTGACTGCTAAGCCAGAGTCGTGGGTTCGATTCCCACTCAGGACAAATAAGTGTGATGAGCAATATATTTTGTGTGATGTTTATTTTATTTTTGGCATGCCTTGTGTAATAATTATTATACAACAATCATACATAGCATATATTATAAAATATGCTATGTATGATTGATTATACATATTTAATAAGTGTGTTAATATTATATTTCTCTTTTTTACAGAAACATCTGGTTAAATGACACAAGAGCAACAGAAAGTGACTGAAATCCTTAACTCCTTGCAAACCATCTCAGCCATGAAAGGGCTCGTGATTCAAAACGGAGAGAAGTACTGAAAAAAGAATGGAGGGGGATAAATATTTGAAAATACTGGCTAGATTTAGATCAAAAGAAAGAATGCAGGCAACTAAAAAGCGTCGTAGAGAAGAGTTAAACAAACAGGTGTTAGATACAATAGTCCTCGCACACTGGGGAAGGCTGTGGACTAGCTGGTAGATTTCTTTTCATCTTTGATGAAACGAAATCTACCAGCTAGTCCTACAAAATCAGTGCAAGTTGTAAAAAAAATAGCTGCGAAATTCCAAATTGTTGCATGTGACAAAAATAACGCCCCTAATGCTATGCCCCGTGTGCACTGATTCGTGGTTTTTATAATAGGGATGACATTAGCAAAACAAATGCCGAAAGATGTGAAAACAGTAAGATCAATACGGGAACAAAGTTACGAATCCAGAAGAGAACAATGATTATGAACATTCGAGAAGCCTTTGTAATTTTTAAAGAAACTTATCCCGAAACACCTGTTGGCAGAACTGTTTTTTTACACATTCTCTTAATTAACGATACTCCTCATAATAGTTGCGTATGTACATCTCACTCAAATTTCATTAATCTTCTTCTTTCTAGCTCTAAACATGCGACAGACTTTCCATAAACACACTAAGAGCTTCTGAAACAGGTATCATGTAGTGTCAACAATGAAAATTGCATGTCTAACAGTTGTGATGCATGCCAAGAATCCAACATTTGGGATATTATCCGAGATTCTATTCCACGTATTAAATGCTAGATCTTTCATAATCAGATACCTCAAACAGATCGTAATTAACAAACCTTTCAATGCTGCTGCTGCGGCACTATAAGATCAATGATTTTTTTTCAAAATGCAAATCAAAATCCAACCAGTGAGAAAGTATAAATAAATAATAGTAACTATTATAGCACAAGGGAAAAAAGGGACTTACTTGCAATGGTTTTGATAAAATTCGCTATCAATCTGTCTCCATCCGTTCCATTTCACCAAATTATACTTTTTTCAAAGATTGTCTTATTTTACGACGTATAAAATAACTAGTAGCAATTCATCGCAATCGGTTCAGTAGTCTTGGCGTGAAAGAGTAACAAACATACATCCATCCATCAATCCAAATATTCACATTTTAATATTATTGGGATTAGTGGGATGCAATGTTGTTCGATGGTCTCGATCGTGACGCTTGGTATTTTAGTTTGTAAATACGTAAGTTCACTACATTTTATATTACTTATTAACGCCTCGTCTGAAATGATTATGTAGTCTACGTACTATTCGTATTAACAAACACGCTTTTAAAGAATTAGGTAAAAAAAATATGTAGTTGCCACCCTGTCCGCTATGGCTTCACTGACAAATAAGTCTCTTCAGTATCAGGGGTAACTGCTATACAATCGGGTCAATCAAAAAAATGCACAGAAAGTGCTGTCACCTATCGATTACTGTACCTAAAACTAAAGCTTAGTTTTCAGTTTAAGTTCATATATGGCACTTTATTAGTTTTTAAAAATTATAGTAAGAAAAAATTTAAAATAAAAAAAAAATCTTGAAATTAAATTTGAAGAGAATATAAACACAATATAATTACTTCCATGTAATTTATAATTAAATAATATTAAAGTAGTCTGTGGGTATTTTTGACAGAAGACTGATTGACGTTGATTCGGTTACTCTCTTTACCAACGGTTTTAAAGTTTCAAAATTTGATAACTGCTTATTGTGTTATGATATTTTTACGGTGAAATTCTGGACTGTGCTTGTTTCTGTGATATCTTCTTAAAACGTTTAACCCTGCTTATCCCTTGGACTCGTGCTATCAGTCATATAGGATCGACTCTGCTATTCTTTACTGGACTTTGATTGGATATTGAAAGTGCAAGAGAAACCACAAACAAACAAATTGAAAAATACTATAGTTGAAAAAGTAATTATATTTTGCAATTTTTCTTTCCTGTAATGTACTGATCATAAAAAAAACTTTATGCTTATTTAACAAATTAAATGTTTAATGTCGTGATTCATAGTTGGTGCACTAACGTTAACGGATTACTTAAGGGTAAATTAAGCTGTGATTCCTCAAATGATCCAACAAAAATGCAAGCCATAAAATATTTTAAGACGGACGATCATAAAAATAAAAAGATTTTACAAAATTACATTCACCGTTTTGAGTTTTATTTCATTTCTATCGAACCTTTTTTTTTAGTGAAGTGGGCTAAGTTTTGCAGTATTTTTATTTTTTTACTTTTCTTGTTTAGTGGATAATGGCATTGCAAAACTTAGCTCATTTGAAAATAAACATTTAAATAATTTTGAAATACTGTAAAGAGCCATCTAACGGCGCTCAATTCAAATGAAATTAACTCCGTCTATCCGTCATAGTACCTAGGTTTTTTAAATCTGGTTCAGAGTGGCGTATCTATCTCTAGTTATTGGTGTATAATCTATGTTTAGTATGTCTTTCGTGTTTAAACAGACAGCGTTTTTTCTCCGTTAGAAAACACTATTATTTCGTGTAAATAGTATATTATTTCGATTTCCCAACATATTTCTTATTGATTATTAATAATGGGAAAAATATAAAGATAAATTAAGAAGAAAACAGATAGAATTGCTTAATTCTTCGTCAGATGGTATGTACCAAGTTTGTAAAAAAAAATAAAAAAATCGCCATTTTGATCTGCATAATTTTTTTTCTTAGTGTAAAAGTGGATAAAATACAACAAAGAACTTTTAGTGCGGCACAAATTTACTTCAAATATATAAATTGCGATATTACGAGTGAATAAAAAACCTTAGCGATAGGACGAGCGCCTAAAATGTACCTGTCATTGCTTAGTAAATAATTACTAACAAAATAAATAATATTACTACCACACGGTAGAACGAGTGCACAGACCTAAGCGATGAGCGCCTATATTTGGTCCAAAAAATCTACCTGTCATTGCATAGCAAATATTAACAAAATAAAAAATGTTACCATCACACGGTACTACGAGCGAGTGCATGTGATTATTATCAGTGAACTACTACCGCCTATCCTTCACAACTTAGGCAGGTATCATACGGTTAGAGGATTCGATCCCGGGATCCCGGTCATATTTCAGTCAAGAAAATTTCGGGATCAAATTTAATTAATCCCGAGATTTTCGGGATTGATACATTTTTTAAATAAGTCAATAAAAGCGTGAAACTTTGACAGCCATCTTGTTTACACAGCTGGTTTCATTTGTTTTTGCTAACAACCGGTACCGGCTTATGCGTAAAAGTGTGTAAAAATTCCCGCTTCACGTCGTGTAAGTATTGATATTTTTTTTGTTAATTGGTGATAATCAATGTTATTATTAAAAAGCAAATCTGAGTAAATATAGATGAAAAACAACAGTGTTATTTTCTAGTGTAAAAAAGTTTATTGTTAGTTTCATAAATAATTTATTTACAGAAGTGTCTAGTTTGTTTATTTTATAAGAAGAAAGTATAATTTTGTTTAACCACCTTTTTGAAGATTTAAAACTTTAATATTCTATGTTTCACAAAACTAAAAGATCAATAAAAAAATGATTTTGATATGTTTTACTGGGTCCTCCCTTGAATGTCGAATTGAGTGAGTGAGTGAGCGAGTGATCGAATTGAGAGTTGAATGTCGGTCGAATGTTACTAAGTCGAACAACGTTTGAGAAAATAATTGCTTTGCATAATATCGATTGACATAATTTTCATTTCATCGAATATTTATTTGCGATAACAACATTTGCGCTATTGATCAAAAAGTATAATGCTCATTTCATGTAATGTTCAGTTGGTATAATATGTACTTCATCAAATATTCAATTGGTATAATGTAATGTAGTGTAGAAAATAAAACATAAATGTTATCAGCAGGGTTAGGTTAGGTTAGAACTGTAATGTGTTAGGGTTCCGGATATCTTCATAAAAGCTGTTACCGGATCCCTCCTATTTAAGGCGCAGTACGGCACACCGTGTGGTTTTAGTCGGTTCGATTCCGACACACCGCCCCACCGAAAACCCCGGTGGGGTGACGGCCCGAGGGGGTTTTTTTTAATTTTATTTTTTTATTTATTCTTTATGCACAAAATGTGTCAAAGGTGGACTTAATGCCGTAGGCATTTTCTCCCAGTCGACCTTTGGGCGATGCAGAGACAAAACAAGGTAGATGCACAGAGATTAAGATATGTTTATTTTAAATTAGATAAAATAATATTATTTTACCCACCGTATAATAAAAATAATAATATTACATATAATACATAATATATAAATAAATATATATAAACATATAATATAAACTTGTGAAGGAGAGAGTCTAAGCTTAAAAAGAATCTGATAAGGCATGTCTCCGCAACATGTATTTGAAGGTAAGCCGAGTTTTTGCCATCCTGATCTCGAGAAGGAGCGCGTTCCATAACAGGACAGATTGAACAAAGAAGGTAGAATGCACGAAGTTGGAGCGGTGAGTGGGACAATGAAGAAGCCGGTTGTGTGAAGATCTAAGATTTACAGTATGATTTGCACCTAAATATTGAAATTGACAAGTTAGGTAGAAAGGAGGATTTGGAGAGAAGAGTATAGAATATAGGGTAGTTAATGCTGATGTCTGTCTACGTTGGCGAATTGGCAGCCACTTCAAGTTAGAGCGGTGCTGAGACACGTGATCATATTTTCGTAAATTGAAAACGAATCGAATGCAATTATTGAGAAGACGGTCAAGTTTATTGAGCAGATCTGCATTCAGGTCAAAATAGCACACATCGCCATAGTCGATTATGGGGAGTATTAGAGTCTGTACAAGCATTACCTTTGTTTTCGATAGCAGAAAGTTCTTTAGCCTATAAAGGGCCCGCAATGACCCTGTTACTTTCTGACAAATAGATGCAACATGTTTTCGCCAGCTCAGAGTTGTGTCAATATACATTCCGAGGTCTTTCCCACTTTCACAGTATGGAATGACCATACCATCGTAAGTAAGTGGTGGGAGTGAAGCAAGGTCGAGTTGGCTCATACTACGCCGCACATATCAGACCAATGTTTAATGGCCGCTAGATCTGTATTTACTAACGAAACCGGACAATATATTGCACAATTCCGTTTGATAATATAACTGCAAGTCATCAGCGTAAAGGTGGTAGGAACACTGAAGTCTTGGGTTGATAAGATTGATGAAGATCGAAAATAGAAGAGGTGAGAGAATACCGCCTTGAGGGACACCAGCAGCGAGACAACGCCAACTGGAAGAAGAATCTTCAATACGGACCGACTGCTGACGATCCCGAAGGTAAGAGGAAAACCAGTCAAGTGCTTCTTGAGAGACCGAGAAATGGGATAGGATAGCAAGGAGGAGTTCGTGACTGACGGTATTGATGGCATTGAAAAAATCAACCAGGACCAAAGTAGTAACCATGGTATTCTCCATACCTACTTTAATATCGCCAGTAACTTTAAGGAGAGCAGAGACCGTGCTATGGCCAGGTCGAAACCCAGACTGAAAGGGACTAAGTAAGTTGTTGTCATAAATGAAGTGGGAGAACTGTTTGTGGACGCAGGCTTCTAGCACTTTGGAGAGGAAGGGAGGAATAGAAATAGGACGGAAGTGAGTCGGGAGAGACGGATTCGAGGTTTTGGGTAACGGGCGTACATACGCCTTCCACCAGAGAGAAGGAAAAGTGCCAGACATGAGGGAGAAATTAACAATATGGGAGATAGCGGGAAGGAGGTGGTCTAGCAATGTGATGATCATTCTCCGACTAATGCCATCACAACCAACCGCTTGGGATTTGATAGACAGGATAATTTTCTTGATCTCTCCTTCTGCAACCGGACCGAAGTGAAAATGGCATAAATTAGGGCGCGGTAGACTATTGATGTAGTTTAGAGTATTTTGTTCAGATAGACTGTCCAACATAAGGGGTTTCCACACGCACAAAAAAAAAGATTAGAACTGTGACCATTATCAAGCACGAGGCGAGCAAGCGAAGCGAGCGTGCCTCGGCAGCTAGACAAAAAACAAAATATGAAAAAAACCCGTGAAAGAAACCACCGTCAGTTTATTGACAACAAACTAATTATTACTAACCCGAATATTCGATATGATCTCTCGACTAAATCATTATTAGTCTGATGAAGCATTTTACATAAAATTAGTGCAAATGAAAATTTGGTGAAATGACATTATTCCAAATAAATAATTATGCTAAATAAAATTCTAGCAATTAAATATTCGGTCAAATGAATAATTATGTGAAATGACTTTATTGTGACTGAAATTAGTCGAAGTAATTATCTACCAAACGTTGTTATACCAAACAAGGATGAACCGTTTTACTTTTTGTTACCACTTTCCATTACCAATACAATCCCGGGACTATCCCGGGATCCCGAGATTAACTGTAGATAATCCCGAAATCCCGGGATTAGAAAAATCGACCGGGATCGAATCCTCTACATACGGTACTACGAGCGAGTACATATGATACATTAACCTGATAATCCTCTTCCCAGATAAACCAGAACCAGTAAAAAAGAAAAAGCGAATAATTATTGATTCTGATTCGGAGGATGAATTGGAATATACTTCCCCTATAGATCACATAATCAAATCAAATGAAATCAAAATCATTTATTTCAACTAAACCATTATGGGTATTTTTGAATTGTCAGGAGTAGTTGTCAGTCAGACTACGTCAGTCGTGCAGCTAGTTGCCTGTTCCAATTCTTAGATCCAGTGGAGAAGAACAGGCAAGAAACTCCAAGGACACTCACATACATAGCCTTTTAGAAAAAATGGGCCATGTTAAAGCGCCTGAAAATACTTCATAAATAAATAACCAAATGAAAGACTTGTAGAACAATATAATAAAAAATGGCTTAGATGGGAACACAAAAAATTACATTTCGAAGAAGATACCCAAAATATTTGACTGCCTTACACCTGCTCCGCAACTAAATCCTGAGATTCAGGCTACGATGACAGTTCAAGCTGTGACAAGAGATAATCACTTATGTGAGAAACAAAATATAATTGGCACAGTTTAATCTGTGGTTTAACAGATATTTTTAATTGATTGATTTTGATTTTGAAAAGACATCAATACAGTCCTAAAGGAAAATAAAAATATTGAAAATTAAGTGAAGGACTTGAAGAGTTCTTTCAGCATAGAGGAAGCAAGGGGGCGGGCGAGAGTATAACAGGCATCCTCAAGCACAACCACCGTTAGCTTTAAAAATTTTTACTGAAAATCCTAGTGTTTGTCCTGCAAAAACACTTTGTGATTATCTAGATTTGGTACGATATTGTTACGCAAGGTCCACAGTAATCTTTTTTTCGATTAAAAAAACCTCATTCCCTTGCATCAACCCCCATACTCTTAGCAGATTTATAAAAGATATTTTGTTTGATGCTGGATTAGTTACCTCAGTGTTTTCTGCACATAGCACAAGACATGCAGCTACATCAGCCGCTCACAGAAAAGGTCTGCATTTACATTTGATTAAATCAACAGCGGGATGGTCTCAGAGATCTAAAAATTTTGCCATATTTTATAATCTACCCCTTGAAACAAATTATAATTCTGGGGAATATACTCTTAGTAGAATAAAAATATTATTCAATGCCCTTGACAAAAAGAATCTGAGTGAACTGATTTTGCCTTATATTAATATACGTATTATTAAACTATATGGTTAATTCTTTCATTGCTTCGCCAAATCCTTCAACATCTACATAATCATCTCAGACGTTAATAAGTATACCTAATAGAATGATCAAAGTAACTTACCTGTGGGTGAACTTCGGTCACTATTATACGCAGTTACCGCCTCGTCTGAGGCTCCCTCCCGTTCAAGAGTTTCCCAGCCTGCTCCACAATGAAAACATAATCTCATAACCCTCTTTTTTGCGTAGTCGGGTAATGTGACTACACTTTAAACATAATTATGATACGTTTATCTCTCAGTGTTGCCATGGCCATAGCGGGCAGGGTGGCAACTACATATCTTCAAATTTGGTATTTTTTTACAAATTCTTTAAATGCGTGTTTGTTGAAACGAATAGTACGTAGACTTGTGTAGTCATCTCAGACGAGGCGTTAACTGCGTATAATAGTGTTCGAATCGTGATATTATAAAACGAAGTCCCCCGCCGTGTCTGTGTCTGTTCACGATAAACTAAAAAACTTCTCAACGAATTTCATGCGGTTTTCACTAATAGATAGAGTGGTTCATGATATGTATTTATAATTTGTTAAGATTTTGTGTTAATTGATTGAAATATGTTGATGATTGTTAAAGATGTCTCTGCTACCCGTGCGAAGCCGGGGCGGGTTGCTAGTTCTATTATAAAACAAAGTCCCCTGCCTCGTCTGTCTGTCTGTTGCGATAAACTAAAAAACTACTGAACGAATTTCATGCGGTTTTCTGAGCGGAAATCGCACATCTCTTTCATATAGGTCGTCAAATAAATATCATTTTATAAGTATTACTATTGCCTATTTTCCGATGCTACGTATAAAATTTTGAAAAAAACTGAAATTTTTTTTAAGAACGATCGATATTATAATAGTTGTATGCAGTACTGAATTGAACCCTTCATGGTCGACTGAGCCCACATCCCATTGAGCCCGCGGGCTCAGTTGACCACGTTCGTTTTTTTTTGGGAGTGACTCAGCCCACTAACCAGCCAACTTACCCTGCGGGCTCAGTTAACCACTTGGTACGACTAAGGGTTTACCCAGCTCACACCCAGTACGCGGACACAATATGCAATTTATTTTTTTTTTTTTTAATTGGCAGATTTAGGGAATTACTATAAGATGCTTTCAATAATTAATATATCTGTTCTGTGCAGGAAGTTTGCATAACATGAGGTCTTATTTTATTATTACTATCCAGAAAGTACTTACCTACTGTCATCACATTAGGTATTTGTCATAGTCTTTGAACTGTCATTGAATTCTTGTTCTGTCTTGCATAATTACATTGAAAATTGTAAAATCACGAAAAATTAATAATAAACTAAGTGCGCCCGTAACATCTAGTTCAGATACTTTAGAATATATATCTTCGCAACGAGGAGGTCGTATTATGTTAAAATCAGGTTACCGTTACCGCTTCAAAAGGAAAAAATAAAGATGCTACTATTTTACGGAGATGCGTAAACAGTAAGTCCTGTTATGCTTCCGTAAAAACAAACAGTGAATCAGTTATCGTTAATGAAACCGCAGATAACCATAAACCCGAATTTGCTAGTAATGAAATTAAGAAGATGTTAAGAAGATGACTTAACTACTCCAATTTCTCATATATATATGATGACATTAATAATAAAGTCGAAGATACTGGATTTGTCTAGTCTAATCCAGTTACAAAATAAATACCTAGTTTTGAAAATATTAAGAAAAGGTTATATCGGAAACGCTACGGAGCATTAGGAATAAAAAAAACACTTTTCAGAATGCTATTAATGTTGTTGTTCCACAATTTTTTTTTATTTATTATTTGCTGATTACCAGTACAATAGTACTACTAGAATATTGATATTTTCTTGCAATGAATTACAAAACTTACTATCGCAATGTAAATAATGTTATATTGATGGGACGTTCAAGTCATGCCAAATAAACTTTTATCAACTTGTAACAATGCATGCTGATTTGGGAAGCGACAGAAAAAACATCAAAGTTGTGCCAGTGTTATATGCATTGCTACCCAATAAAAAACAGACACTTTTGAGATATTGTTCAAATTAATAAAAAGTCAAGTTCCTGATTGGAATCCGACTCGGATTAAAGTGGATTGCGAAAAGGCCTTATGTCAGCATTCCTTAATACTTGCCCTGGTGTTTGATTAGATGGATGTTTGTACCATTTTACAAGGTGTCTGTGGAGGAAGGCAAAGGAATGCGGCTTAAGTAAGACAAAATTGGGGAAGGTTCATATCAAGCGGTTATCTGCAATAGCACATTTACCTTTTGGGGAGTTACTAGACGCTTGGCTGTACGCTTTGCAGGAAGGTCCTAAAACGAAAATCGCGAATATTTTTAATCAGTACTTTTTTGGATGAACCCAAAATCAATTTACTTTGCTACGTGGACTTGTTACAGACAATTCAATAGCACGAATAATGTAATCGAAGGCTGGCACAGCAAAGTTAATAAGCTTCTTAAAGCGAAACCAAATATTATACAACTCCTGGTAGTATTAGAACGGTTAATAGTAAAGGATGTAAACAAAATAAGAAGCAATGATTTCACTAAAAGAAGAAATGAAAACATCGAAGTAAATGATAAAATTATTGAAATACTAATGGACTTTGAAAAAGGAAAAAAAGAGTTTAGAATTGTGTATTGAGCATTTAAGAATGTAGTTACTTTCCCTGGGCTGAATGAATGGATCGCAGTATGCCATTGCGTCAATAAATAGCTAGATTGTAGTTATTTAGTTTTAGGGGAAGAGATAAAATATGGATGATGAAGTAAATCTTAATTATTTTTATTTAAATAAATTTCAAATAAAAAACCATTCGCTGTTGGTTTAAATGTTTTAATTTATGCAAAAGTGAGCAAAAATTCTAGATTCGGCAGTTTAAATGGATATTTTGTCAGTGTGCTGGGTAAACCCTTAGCCGTACCAAGTGGTTAATTGAGCCCATGGGCTGAGTAGACCCATAGCCGTAGCAAGAGGTTAACTGAGCCCGCAGGGTAAGTTGGCTGGTTAGTGGGCTGAGTCACTCCCAAAAAAAAACGAACGTGGTCAACTGAGCCCGCGGGCTCAATAGGATGTGGGCTCAGACCATGAAGGGGAATTGAATACCTATAAATCATGTCTTGGGATGTCGGATAACTTTTTAATCAAATTAAAGTTACCTTTCCCACTGGTACAGTATTCGATTGCAAATCGTGCAGCTTCTCTACAGGCAATCACGTCCATGCCATCAGCGAAAAGGCCTGGCACATAGTCACCTCGTGTGTAATAATCCGTAGAGGCTGATGAACGCTTCATAGAAGTCCCCAATCCTAAAAAACAGTTTTTGATAATACACACATCAAAAAAGTCTAAGCAACATGTACGGGTTTGAACTTTTGAACCATTTTTACTATTGTAATATACTTATATTTCTTTTATAAATGATAACTAAGCATTCTTTGATGTATTAATGACTAAAGCAAAAAAATCTTTCATTCAATTGTTCATTTAATCACAACAAATAACATTTTTTTTAAATTATTTGGTAATTCAATACAAAGTGTGACCGCCTCCGTTGTTTAAAAATTGTCGGCAACGATTTTTCATTGAATTTATAAGATTGTTTATCTGATCCCAATGAGAAGCAATCGCTCCCAATGGAATTTTAACAAGTCTTTCAGTTGTTGGGTTGTCGACACTCCGTCCAGGTTCTCTAGAACACGTCTCTGGAGCATGTCCCATGCGTGCTAGATGGGATTGAGGATTAACGATTGTGCATACGGCAATACTCGGATGTTTTCCATTGCCAAGTACTCTCTGGTCCTCTGAGCTGTGTTTGAACGCGCATTGTCATGCATCAGCGTGAAATCTAAGCCAAAACTTTGTGCAAATGGGTGAACATAAGGCCATATGATATCTTTACCGTAAGTTTCAGCGTTCAAATTGCCATCTTTAAAAACGAGCTCAGTTCATCTGTTCTTCATAATACCCGCCCATACCATCACCGTGGAGTCACTGTAAGGGTGCACTTCCTAGACGCATTTCAGCCGTTTAACATTTCCCGGACGACGATACAATTATCCTTCTCGTATCAGGCCTAAATCCAAATCGGGACTCGTCGCAAAATAAAATTTTATCCCATTGCTCCTGAATCCATATCTTCCCTACACCATTCGTTTCGACGGGCGCGATTCCCATGACGTCTAGGTGAGCACCTAATTGGGCGTCGTGCTAGTAGGGCGTATTCATGCAGCCTATGTCTCATGGTTTGGTGGCTAACAACCACGAGAATTGTAGCTTTAAACCTATCTCCCGGGCGGTTAACATTGGCTGACATCTTGCAGCCAGTTGTATGAATCGGTCCTGTCGAGCAGATGTACTCCTTCTAGGTTCTGGAAGCTGCTCAGCAGGATCCCCTGTATTAAAATAACGCTGGCAAAGACGACAAATCCCACTCCTATTGACGCCAAAATGCCGAGACACCTGGGACTGATTTCTTCCCGCATGTAGCAATCCTATAGCTCTCTATTATCTCTATTTCATCAGCAGTCAAATGGCGTCGCTCCATGACATAAAAAATGACTCACCACTAATGTTTTTCAAAAACTGTACATCTTCTAATAAATATATAAAATTCTCGTGTCGCGGTGTTTTTAGCCAAACTCCTCCGAAATGGCTTGACCGATTTTTATGAAATCTTGTGTGCATTACCGATATGTCAGGTCTGAGAATCGGTCAACATCTTTTTTTTAAACCCCTTAACGATAAGGGTGGCCCCACCCCTAAATATTTCTTTATTATTTTTACAATTGAACCCGGTCGATGGCGCTGCGATACGGTTACAGGACTGATATTTTTTACGTTCAGACAGGACAACGTCTGTCGGGTCCGCTAGTAAAATAAATTTATCAAGCAACGAAAACACATGAAATCGGGAAAAAAATAATTAGCTTTTATTTTAATGAAAACTAAACACAATCAAAAAGTTTCTATTTTTAAAATCAGAATTAGACTACTTTATATTTCTATAGGTCTCATTCGAACTAAAATACCTTTTTTGAGCACCTTTTTAACATGTTCAGTGTCGTCTGGCACTACTTTTAGACAAAGTAAAATGTCTAGCACTGTTATTTTTATGTTAACTAATATGTCTACTTTGCATAGAAATCTATAGGTCTCGTTCGAACTAAAATACCTTTTGTGGGCACTTTAATACATGTTCAGGGACGTCTGGCACTAATTTCAGACAACGTAAAATGTCTGGCACTGTATTTTTTATGTTTAACTAGCAGTGCCCCGCGGTTTCTCCCGCGTAACTCCCGATTTCGTGGGAATATCGGGATAAAAAGTAGCCTATATGTTAATCTAGGTCTAAAGCTATCTACATACCAAGTTTCATCGCAATCGGTTCCGCAGTTTTGGCGTGAAAGAGTTAAAAACATACACACACACTTACAAACTTTCGCCTTTATAATATTATTAGTGTCATATTAGTGTGATAATATGTCTACTTTTTATTTCTCTTAGTCTCATTCGACCTAAAATACCTTTTTTGGGCACTTTTTCAATACAAGTTCAGGGTTGTCTAACACTAATATCAGACAAAGTGAAATATCTTGCAATTTTATTTTTATGCTAAATAATATGTCTACTTTTTATTTCTCTTAGTCTCATTCGACCTAAAATACCTTTTTTGGCTGAAATGTTTTGCAGTATTTGTACCATGCGCCATGGTGTAAATGGGGTAAATATTGTGATAAATATTTGATTATTAAACTGTAATTGAGAGATATTTACCATATTTGTTGTTTTCACAGAGAAACACGCAGGGCAGTTTCCACAGCATTGCCATGTTCATCGCCTCGAATACTTGGCCTTGGTTAGCAGCACCATCGCCGTACAAAGTAAAGCACACGGCACCATCACTGTTATATTGATGCGCAAACGCTACTCCTGCGCCCAGAGGTACCTTGCAAACAAGGTGAATATTAAATAATTTAGATAATAACTTACCCTTTTTTCATACTAAGCGTTACTCACGAAGGTACTTCGTCGTAGCGAGACTAATTTACGCTATGATTAATAACGTTCGTTTAATAATAACGCTACGAAGAATCACAATATCGTCACTGGAAAGCCAATACTACTTAAGCGCCATTTTCGTCAAAACGAGTTATATATATGTCACCGTATCATTGTGAATATCGTTAGTTTATAATTATTCTTGTTTTTGTGTTTATAATTATTCTTGTTAGTTTATCATGTTTTGGTTTAGTGTAAATTGGTTGAAATATGATGATGATTGTTGAAGATGTCTCTGCTAACCGTGCGAAGCCGGGGCGGGTTGCTAGTTATAAAACAAAGACCCCCGTCGCGTGTCTGTTCGCGATAAACTAAAAAACTACTGAACAGATTTTCATGCCGTTTTCACAAATAGACAGAGTGCTCACTACTATCTTTAGCATCTAGAGCATTTAAGCCTACCGATCTGCATCTAAGCTTTGATGATGCCTGCTTTATGGTGCCAACCGTGATGGACTTCCTAGCTGCGCCTCTGGTACTGTAAGGTGTATTCGAGCCAAAATTTAGAGACAGGAGCTGGGAGAGGAGGCAATGAATCAGAACATTGTTATCGAACATAACATTGGTATTCTTGAAAAACGCTAAAACCAAATGAATATTACTTGGTTTCTTATTGGTTCCTTTTCTTCCAACGCTGTATTTGTCTGATTTAAACTTATCAATCTAGAGATACACATGTACAGGGTTTTTCAATAGGGACTCTCGAACTTTGACAGTGTATAGCAGCCATCTTGGTAAAGCGATAGCTGTAAAATTTGACAAGAATACTTATTTATTCTTGACTAGTGATGGGTTTTCAACCGGATAAATACCCAAAATGGATAAATACTCTATATTTATCCATTTATACTTGAGTATTAATCCAAAAATGCGGATAAATATTTAGTTCGCGTCAATAATTAATCTTTTCATTTTTAATAAGAAATTGGAAAGGTCTTTGAATAAACATTTGATTATGATTTCTAATAAATTATAGATAAATAAATAATATAATAATGAAGAAGGTGTATAATTATAGTGTTACAGAAAGGTGTGGTAAAATATTAGGAGCGTTATAGCACATACAACTAGTTAGCAAATAGTAAATGTCACTTGAAAAAAAAAAATATTTTTATTCTTCGAAAAATGCTTTTCCAAATACAGGTGCACATTTCAAAACGACACATTGTGAATTTTCATGATTTTCAATGATTTTGTTTTCTTTTTAGGTATATTGATTTTAAAAAGTCTACCTATTGGTTTTGTACCAGTTGTCGAGTTTTCCAAAAATTTCTTCACAGGTGTAGTTATGATCCCAAAACCCCAAACCAACCGCCAGTTAAAAAGTACATATCATATATATATATATACACATTACTGCTTAAAAAACGACCACACTGTTCGTTCGTCACTGCGGAGCAATCGACTGTTTGCGAACTGAGTGTTGACCGAACGCAAGACGTGTAGGCATGTCTCGCGATCCGACCATTTGTATGAAGATACAATATTGTTTATATTTATACTGTGCTTAAGGTTTATTTATTTTTTGCTTTTCAGTTCTTTTCGTCGGTTTAATTTTTTGTTAAAAAGATTTTTTGATGTAACATTTACGGAGTCATAACAATATGTGAATCTGAAATTAACGTGAATAAGAAACTTGCCAAGTATCTCGCCGTACACAATGAGCGCAGTGCAGCCGCACGGGGGCGGGGAGCGCGGCGTGGCACAGCACGGTGTAGGTGGGAAAATATGCCTAAGTGTTCTTACCCGAACGGGCAGACACGTGAGGGTTGACGACTGTGCCACACGCATGCTAATGCTGATTTTTTTTTCATAACTATGCTGTCCTTTTTTGAAGGCAATATAAATTTGTTATTATAAATATTATATCTCAAACTGTTTCTTGCTCATTGCCAAATTAATGAAGTTTATAGCAAATATCAGTAATTAATATCCATACTAATACTATAAATGCGAAAGTAACTCTGTTTGTTTATTACCTTTTTACGACTAAACGGCTGAATGGATCATAACGAAATTTGGCAAGGAGATAGACTATATCCTGGGGAAAGACTTTTTGTAAGAATAGTTAATTTTTAGTAATAAACCTTGAGGATGGCAAAATAGGAGATCTAAGTTTGTTTGGGAGACCATTCATTGGTCAATTTTATTTTGGTTGATATTTAGTACAGAAATATCCCAACCCTTGGAGAAAGACATAGTGGCAAGTGGCAAAATAGGGGATCAAAATAAGAAAGTATAGAAGATACTTCATTTAAGTTATTTATCAAGTTATTTGAATGAATGTAGGTACTTATAGAGATAAACAAAGCCTTGGAAAAGGTCATATGTAGGCTACTTTTTGTATAATAAGCAAGTCAAGTTTAGCGATATAAAAATTCAAGGAATGAAATTGTGGGACAGACTAACGACCAAAAGCATATCACATGTTGAAGGTGATCTTTTCGAGTAATAGATATGAAAGGAAGAGCAAAGGGAAAACGTGGATTAATTCCCCGTAATTCAGCTATAGAGAGTCAAAGCATTGCCTGTTAGCTTCGACATAGCGAAGGCGTTCGATGGTGTCTGGCTTGCGGCCTTCTGTTGAAGCTGCCATCCTACGGTTTGGCCGAGGGCTTGCGTAGATGGATTGCCAGCTTCCTGTCCGGCAGACGCATAACAGCCGTAGCAGACGGCAGCTGCTCTAAAAGCATTGACGTTGGCGTCCCACAAACGCTGTTTTTGCTGCATTTCAATGATATGTTGTCTATTAATGACATCCATTGCTATACAGATGACCGCACCGGGAATACTTATTACACGGGTCATGCCAACATCCCTCGTTCAATAGCTTTAGAGAGTCGCCAACAACGACGTGTGTCAAAATCGAGAGCAGTATTGTCAGGGTCTCTCAGCGGGGTCAGAAAAACCTGGTCCGGTTAAACCCAACCAAAACGTAAGTCTGCGCGTTCGACGCCAAAAAAAAAACCATTTACTGTGACCTCAAAGTTCTAAGACATAGTCCTTACAATCTCCGGGAGTATTAGGATTCTTATTATGTTTCCAGCGACGTCCAGTTTCGTCTTGGAAGGCAAAGCCAAGTTGGCATCCAAAAAGCTTGGAGCGCTTAGTAGAGCAAAGTGGTACTTCACCCCGGGGCAAAGACTTTTATTATACAAGACTCACAAGCGGTAGTGAACCCTAAGGAGAGATTTTACCTCCCTGTGCGTGTTCTACCGCTTGTATAATGGGTTGTGCTCCGAAAAACTGTTTGACATGATGCCTACGACTGCATTCTACCACCGCAGCGCTTGCCACCGGCAGGGCATTCATCCTCCTTGGAACCTAAAAGGTCGCGCACGGTACGGTGTCCTCCCGCGAATGCCCCGGCTATGGAACGAGGTTTGCCCGAGGTGGCCGTCCTGCAGAATCCACAACCCCTCGCACATTAAATAAATTTGAGAGAGCCATGCCTCGACACGTATGGACCGGCTCGACCGGAGTGATACCATGGCCTCACAAAAACCGGCAGTGAAGCAATGCTTGCATTGCTTTTCACCGAGGGAATGAGGTTACCGGAGGCCTTAACCCTTCCCTCTTCTTCTCTTTCCTCCTCGCCCCCTATTCCGCCCTTCCCCTACTCCCACCTTAAAGGTCGGCAACGCACTATGACTTTTGAGTTGCAGGTGCTCATGCGCAGTAGTAGTCATTTACCATCGGGTGACCCGTCTGCTCGTTTGCAAATAAAAAAAAAAATATCGGGTCGGTGATTGATGAAGCAGTGCCTGTACGTCTAAGAAACTTAAGATTGTTGGAAAGGTTGTGACGCAGAATGTCACTTTCGCAAACTGACACCGCAAAAAAATTGGTCACTTTCGCATAATGTCACTTTCGCAAAATGTCACTTTTGCAAAATGTCACTTTTGCAAAATGTCACTTTTGCAAAATGTCACTTTTGCATAAGGTCACTTTCGGAAAACGTTACTTTTGCAAAACGTTACTTTCGCAAATAGTCACTTTCTCAAATAGTCACTTTCGCAGAATGTCATTTTGTTGAATGTAAGTTTGTA
This sequence comes from Callimorpha dominula, assembly GCA_949752705.1. NCBI lineage: Eukaryota > Metazoa > Arthropoda > Insecta > Lepidoptera > Erebidae > Callimorpha > Callimorpha dominula. Next base: position 5,095,149 of record OX457010.1, on the reverse strand, counting down.
CAACTGTTAAATGTTAAAATATTATTCATATTGTCTATGGCAACCCTATAGAGCAACTCTCCCAATTATTCTTGTTTCCGCCGCCATTGTTATGTGTTCTTTTACTAGTGCATTTTGGATAAAATAAACTCGGCATACATAGAACAGATTGTGTGTTTAACTGCCCCTGCTAATAGGTTATGGGCCCCGACAGTTACAAGGCACATCATTCTGTTTTCAAGTGGCATAGTTTTGCATCAAGTAAATTTGAGGTTAGGACCTGGCGCCGCGTGCGTAGCAGAAGCTAAAGATGGAGCTGTCTACAACGCATCAGGGTTTGAGGTTGATTGGAGGAGATAATTGAGCGGTTTGGAAATTCCAAATGGAAGTAATTTTTAGAGGTAAAGGCCTATACGACATTGTTTGTGGTACACAAAAGAAACCCTCTGACGAAAAGAAAGGTGAACAGAAAACATGGCTGGAAAAAGATGCGAAAGCGCAAGAGTTATTGTTACCCGAATGGAAGCAGCTCAAATAACACACTTACTATCATGCATAACATCTGCCGGCATGTGGACAAAGTTGAAATCTGTATATGTATGTTATCTATATGATATCTATATCTGTATGCTGTTTGCATCCATTTACTTCAGCAAAAGTTTTTCTTATTACATTTTGGTAATGACTGAGTAGTTTCTTTTATATCAAAATTAGAAGAAATTAACACTAAATTTAAACAAGCAGGTGAAACGCTCTCTGAGAAAATGATAATAACAAAGGTTTTGATGTCGTTGCCAGAAAAGTACAAACATTTCCCCTCAGCCTGGGAATCTGTGCCTGTTGATAAGCAAACACTAAATGAGTTGACTTCTAGATTGCTTATTGAAGAAGAAAGGAATAATCAGTCTCATCAGCCAGAGGTAGCTTTGGCCAGTGTAAGCAGGCAGCATAAAGTTAATTGTTACACTTGCGGTAAGGAGGGCCATTTTGCAAGAGACTGTAAAAGCAAGAAGACTAGAGAAACTAGAAGCTGCAACTATTGTAAGAAAAGAGGGCACTTGAAAACGGATTGCAAGTTGTTAAAATGCAAAGAAAAATAAAATACCAGATATTAATGCCTTTATGTGTACAAGTGAAGATGTTGACCAAGACTGTTGGTATATGGACACAGGTGCGAGTGAACACTTGTGCTGCAATAAACACTGAACTAATAATAAATTAATATATAACTAAAGTGTGTCAAAAGTTTGGTTAAAGTCAAAGTTGGTGATGGTAACTTCTTGAAACAGCTGGGGGTGGAACAGTAGAAATATTTTCTTGGAATGGTACAAAATTCATAAAAACTGTACTTAGTGGTGTGCTCTATGTGCCTGAACTAAAGTTTAACTTATTTTCAGTGGGAAGTGTATTGGACAAAGGTTTATGCTTATTGTCTAACAAAGACTATTACAAATTCAGTAATTCAAATGGGTAAGTTCGTGCACTGTCAAAAGGCATGAAAAAAATGTACTGTATGCTATTTTCGTTAAACAGAACGCAGTCTGAACTGTCAAAAATAACTCGTGTGAATAAAACGCAGTCCGTAGCTGCATCGAGTGTTATTGATGTGTCAAATTTTGGTTTAATAAATTCATCAAAACAAAGTTTTTTTTTTTTTTTTTTTTTACCTTTCGAAGTTTTTTATGGCAAAGACTATTCTTTGAAGAAAAAAAAATATAAATTTTAATCCCGATATTCCCAATTCTTTCAATCTTTCCCAATATCTTTCTTCTCAGGACGGTAAAAAAATACCTTAAAGCAGAAAAATTGGTTTTTAATACCACTAATGAGGTCGTAATCCCCGCCGCATTATCACGGAGTTATGTTGTCAGTGGCGATGATTCCAACAATGACATTATTATTTTTATGACCAGATTATCGCGAACGTTTACGAAATCTCAGCGATCGGGGACATATTTTGGCGACGCAACTTTTAAGTGCGTCCCAAAGCCATATACCAGTTGTACTCAATACATATAGATATAAACTCCAATAAAACATCTACTAATGTAGTTCCTATTATCTTTGCCTTGATAGCAAACAAGGAACAGCAGAGTTATGTACGTTTGTTTAATGCTATAAAAAGTATGGCAATTGATCTAGTGAATTTTAAGTGCGACTACGAAATTGCCCAAACAAACGCATATCAATTTGTATTTCCACATGGCAAGTTAAGTGGATGCTATCACCACTGCAACGCCGCCATATTCAAAAAAGCTAAAACACTTAAGGTAATGTTGGCACGAGAAAAATAAGAAAAAGCTTCTTCGAGCCACCAAAAATAATAAAAAAATATATAAAAGTATAAAAAATTATTAAAAAATGTTACAAATAAAAAAAATTCAGTGACAGCATTTTTAATACAAATGATATATGCCAGACTTGCATTTTAAGCAGACGTGGTGTTTTAGACAGACTAGATAGGTGTTTGTAATTTACCTTCAGAAAAGTACCTACCTATTTCATTATTTACCTTTTTTTATTTAATTTCTCTGAAAATTCTTTTTATGTTATTTGTTTTCGTTATTTGCAACTTGTCCGAAAGGTAATTTAATAAAAAAAAATTTATGTTATTCGTTATTCATTGCAACTTGACCGTAGGGTAGTTAAGAGCATAGCAATAATAAATATATTTTTTTACTTTCACTCGTTTTCTATTAGTACCTACTTAGCCATCAGGCTGATAACGACATTTTCCTAAAATGACAACTATTTTAGGAAGATGTCGTTCTCAGCGTGTGGGGTACTTAGTTGCTTTTTTTATATAGACAAGCCCTAAGGTGTACATTCTGCGTTGTGTACATTTTGCGAGTTGTGTACTTTTAGCGTTTTGTACATTCTGCGTTATGTACATTCTGCGTTTTGTACATTCTGCGTTTTGTACATTTTGCGTTTTGTACATTCTGCTCCGAAGGGCAACTTCCCAACATCAACCGTTGGGCCCGCGGTACAAGGCATGATCACCTTGCCTGATCGGAGGATCCTCCCTTTGTGTTGGAGGGACATAACACCCGTTCCTCAACGATATTATTTATTTTTCGTCAGACGTTAAAAGTGAAAATTTGGTTTATTTTCTATGAGAAAAACGAATAGAAATATCAAAGCGAGAATTGTATTCTTGTATTTGAAATGATTAAATTTTCCAATTTTTTTTAATAAAAAGTAAATGCAACAGAAATGAGGTTCTTACGTTACTGTGTCACGGGAACAATACTTTTTTTGATATGAAGTCCTATTCCTTTTCACCTGACAACGTGTATGTAAAATTTCATGATAATCGGTGGACTAGTTAAGGTGTTAAAGGGTAATAAATAAACAAACTCACTTTCGCATATTAGTTAGGAAGTTACATATATTTATAATATTAGTTAGGAAGGTAGGATTACTAACACTATTAACACAAACTATGTAATAAATTCTCCTTTCGTGTTTTGTGTTTGAGAGAAGTGTATTATGTGACAAATCTTTTTTCAAATATATTTTGACATTGGTTAAACATGAAGCGAGTTGTCGTTATAGAAAAAATAAACATTTTTGGGACGTCTTTGTGCTAAACTATGGATCAAAATCTAGAATTCGTTACAAACCAAAAAAGCAATTTTACTTTAAATTTAAATGGATTTCGTTACAACAAAGACAAGGACTATAAAGACGGGAGCAGTTCATGGCGTTGCGTTTCAAGAAAAACATGTAATGTCACAATAAGAATAGATGGAACAAGGAAAAGTATTATAGGCAAAAACAAAGAATCTAACCACACAGACCTGCTGTTCAAAAGCTGTTTGAAAAGAGGAATAACATTTTACATAAGTACATAACATCATTAAAGGGTACGGTTTGTGATGATTTAAGGTCAATGCAGATTATTTATGAAGAACAGACTCAAAAATTCACAGAAGATCATCCCGATTGTGTTGACTTACCCTCGTTTAACTCAATAAAGGATACTTTGTGCCGTTCACGTAAAAAATTCCTTAATACGAATATATTGACGCATTCTTCCCCTTCAATCGTTACTATACCGCATTCTCTTGTTAATTTTTTTTACTTTGTGAAGATGGCGTCACAGCAAAGATCGTTGTGTTCACAAACAAATTTACTCAAAACATCTTAAAAAATTTGAAGTTTTTTTATGCAGATGGCACATTTTATGCCGCACCCGATCCATTTTACCAACTGTATGTCCTACATGCAGACCTGAGTTCGGACGAGTCTACAACTAATATAGTACCCGTAGTTTATGGACTGCTTCTGAATAAGACGCAAGAAATATATGAGCGTTTTTATCGTATTTTACAAGGAATGGGTATAAAACTAAAAAAACTTAAAAGCGATTTTGAATTGGCACAGTTAAACGCAGTTCAAACTGTATATCCAAGTAATAAAGTAACAGGCTGCTATCGCCACTACAATGCAGCCATATGGAAGCAGTCTAAGAAATAAGTAAATAAGTTCTCAACACTCGAGGAGGACGCTAACAAGTTTACTTTTCACTTTTAAGTTCCTTTTTCTTTCGTCGGTTTAATTTTTTGTTAAAAAGTTTTTATTTATACACAAAAATATCGACGTATCGATAGATTAGGTGTTGCTTTTGGTTAATCCCTCTGCCAAACGTGGTCATATTTACGTATACAATTTTTTTTTTAAATAGTACAATATCCTAAAACTAGCATGTTTACTGCATTTATTCATTGTAATACAAAATAATTGTAAATATACATACAATTATGAGTCAAGAAAAGGAACAGTTTGAAAGTTATAATTTTCATTATTTTCGAGACAAATATAAATATATATATATATAAACTTTAATTAATATCAGTAAAAATGCATACCATAAGAAATATATGCAATAAAAGGACGTTTTAATGTAAAAACAACCATAAATATACGGCATGACGTTTCTAACGTCATGTCTAATAGAAAATATGTGGATATTTTGACGATTGCTAAATAATTACTAGATCCAGAGCAAAGATTGCATACTTATCATCCCCGGACTCGTCGCTCAGCTCCGCCTCGCGCCCCCCGGAAGTTACTACAAGAATTCCAACCGCTGCTGAGGCGTCGAGCTCGACTTCAAGTGACGAGTTTTTCTCTCCGCCGACGTCGCCAACACCTGTACGTCGGCAGGAGTGTGTGTGTGTGTGTATGTGAATTTTATTTGATCGATCAATGACGAACAGTTAACGAACAGTTGAAATAGCAAAAAAAAAAGTCTTTTCCCCGCCAACTTGAGGGTAAATTTTTATTTTATTTTTAAAAAGAAAACTAAGATCGAACAAATAAAAATTTTACTCGAACAATGACGAACAGTTAACAAACAATTGAAATAGCAAAAAAAAAATGTAAAAACCGACTTCTCCCCGCCAACTTGAGGGTAATTAATGTTTTTATTTTATTTTTAAAAAAGAAACTAAGATCGAACAAATAAAAATTTTGATCGAGCAATGACGAACAGTTAACGAAAATATGAAATAGCAAAAAAAAAATTTTAAAACCGACTTCTCCCCGCCAACTTGAGGGTAATTTTTTATTTTATTTAAAAAAAAAAAAACTAAGATCGAACAAATAAAAATTTTGATCGAGCAATGACGAACCGTTAACAAAAAGATGAAATAGCAAAAAAAAAAGGTTAAAAACGACTTCTCCCCGCCAACTTAAGAAAGCAATTTTTTTATTTTATTTATAAAAAAAAACCAAGATCGAACAATTAAAAATTTTGATCCAACAATGACGAACAGTTAACGAACAATTGAAATAGCAAAAAAAAAATGTAAAAAAAACGACTTCTCCCCGCCAACTTGAGGGTAATTTTTTATTTTATTTTTAATAAAAAAACTAAGATCGAACAAATAAAAAAATTTGATCGAACAGTTACGAACAGTTAAAAGACCAAAAACAAAGTGTAAAAAAACGATTTCTCCCCGCCAACTTAAGACAGCCCCTATGTTCGTAGTGTTACGGAGAATGATATGTGTTCGTGTGGTTTTTGCTCTTAGCTAGTGCAATTTAAGCATTCTAGTGATATTAGAAATCATCTAGGACAATGACTGAATGTAGTTTTGTCAAAGCACAATCGGACAATCTACCGAAAATAAAATTCATGATTCATGATGACTATACATTTTGCATCAAATACAGATTTTACGTTCGCTGAGGTTAAAGGAGTGAAAGCCGCAAGGTAATCATTATAATACTATTATAATCTAAATTATAGGTCAGATATGTATAGTTAGTTATATTCATGAAGTTTTATTGGACTTTTGTTACCTAGTTTAAGTAGACAAGCAAGTTGCCTTCTGCTTGATATTTAAAACAAACATAAATTACTACTGACTAATTCACACTATACTAGCAATTAAATTGTAATATGCTTACATTAAAGTGATCTTCACAACAATATAAACACGATATTGAAGATACTTCATCTCTTCTCATTAATGTACACCATTGTTTTCGTATTTTACATTATCATTTTGTACTGGAAAAAATACTGTATTGGGTGTACTTCTTATAGTGTTTTTACACTTAGAGACAAGGAAATACCTATAAAATGATTTTTTAACAAGTTGCAAAGAAGTGATCGTTTTTATTTTATAATGAACCAAGCAAACGAAGACTTTGAGATTGTGACAAATCAAATGGACAATGATACGCTAATTACTGACGGTTATCGTTATAACTTACATGTTTTAAATAAAAGTGGAAGTACGTTATGGAGGTGTTATATATTATAATAGAACCAATTGTAATGCATCCGTGACGATAGATGCTACAAGGAAAACTATTTTAAGGCGCTCGGAACATGTATGTGAGAAAAATGAAGATAAAAATGTATCACGTAAATTATTAACGTTATTTAAAAATCGATATGTCATAACCTTGGTCCAATCCAAGCTATATTTGAAAAAAATACTGAAAATTTGAATGCAACTACTGTTGCAAAATATGAATCAGTTAAAGATGCATTATACAGAACACGCAAAAAATATTTAAACACCGATCAGTTACATTTTGATTATACTAAAAATGTTAAACTCCCGGAAGCATTAACAGAAAAACTAAGAAGATGAAGATGAAAAAATTGCGAGGACACAAAAGGTACTTTACAGATGGAACTTTTAAGGCTGTTCCGTCACCATTTTACCAACTTTACGTGTTGCATGTGGATTTATATTCAACAGAAAAAGTACTAATATAGTCCCAGTATTTTATCTTCTGTTGCCAAATAAAACAAACAAACACGCATGTATTTACACTATTAAAGGACAAGTTGGGAGTAATTATCTAATTTTTTTAAATGCAATTATGGGACAGCCCAGTTAAACGCCGCCAGCACTGTCTTTCCACAGGCAGAAGTTAATGGATGTTACCATCACTTCAATGATGCAATATGGAGAAATTCAAAAAAATAAAACTTAATACAATGAAGAATGGAAGAAACGTTACAAGAAAAAGCACGATGATTCCGTTGGTACCAGCCAGTCACATTCCTAAAGCTTGGAGACACTTTCAAGAAATCGCACCAGGCAGTGTGTGAAAAGATGAATAATTTCCGTAGATGCTTTGAAAAAGAATGGTTTCCGCAATTGTCACCAAACTTATTAAGCTGTGCACACCAACGCCACAGAACAACGAACGCGCTGGAGTATGGCATGCTCGGCTAAATACACGAAATCCCAAAAATCCCAATATGTATTTGTTCTTGCACAGATTGCGAAAATAATCCAAATACTACGATTCAAGGATAACACAATCCTTATTTATAAACAACATAAAAAAACAGCAGGAGAGCTTGTGATATTTTATTTAATAAAAAATATAAAACATATCTGAGAAAAGCTGGAAGGGGTTAAATAAAAAAAAAAAATTTTAGTAAAATAAAATATCACAAGCTCTCCTTCGGCTTTAGCCGTAATCAACTTTAGCTATTTAAGCTTTGATTACGATTTTGAGCACCTACATAATAAATATAGCATTATTTACCAATCGTTGATTTTTACTTACAAATAAAAATTTAAAGATCTGTTAATAAATAAGCCAATTATTGATGTCGACCGGGCTTACATTCGACAGTCTTACATTGTACATGTACCTATAACGGTTGGGTAATAAACAGTTTTTTTTTATTTATTTTATTATATACTAGCTGTGCCCACGACTTCGTAAGCGTTTTTTTTTGGAAAACAGCAATTTGTCGCTTCTAATAGGCATTGCACCTCTTTCTCCAGGCAAGATTTTTTATACTGTATTGGCGGTGAAACAACCTGGAACCTGCTTACACGTGAAATAATGACATAATTTGGCCATGGTAACATTACCCATTTGTTTTTCGTGTGAAAGCTCACCTCACCGGGCTATTGGTGAGGCCGTATATCAGGCTTAAACCGACTAAAATGTGTGCGTTAGGACCACGGGTGTACATCACAGAATTGAGCTGCTTTCCTACATGGTTAGGTAGGTTAGGTTCCTAAAGGTACACTGAGGTAGTGTACCTTTAATAAAATCCAGTGTACTTCTTTTGATAAAAAAGATATAAAAAAAAATATGTACACCCCGCCATTCTAACGTTAGAACTGCGCGTGTACATTTTTTTTTTCGTTTAAGAGATGCTTATTTTACTATTTGTTTTTTGTTATTATGTGTACCTGCTGTGTACCTGTATATAAAAATATAAAATACGCAAAAAGTTGATAAATTCGACTAGAAAACGTCAAGACAACGGCAAGACAACAATATTCCATATATAATAATAATAGCTGGTAGCCGCGACTTCGTCTGCGTAGAATTTGTAAAAATTTTTTTGCTTCAATCTCTTCCATCTTTTCAGGAGAAGTAAGATACTCGAAAGTTACTTTTGGTCTAGTGGTTAGTGACTACTGAGCCACAGGTCAAACTATCAAATTTTATCCTACTAATATTTTAAACGTGAAAGTTTGTGAGTATGGATGTTTATTACTCATTCACGCCAAAACTACTGAACCGAAACTGAAACTTGGTATGTAGATAGCTGGAAACCTGGATTAGCACATAGGCTACTTTTTATTCCGATATTCCCACGGGATCGGGACTTACGCGTGTGAAACCGCAAGGCGCAGCTAGTATAAACTAATTTTGAGTCGGCGCCAAACAACAAACTGATTAATTATCATAATTTTATTATATAATATAATTTTTTTTTTTGCATTTATAATATTAGTAAGGATATATATATATATATATATACGGTCGAATTGAGAACCTCCTTTTTTTTCGTCGCTTAAAAATAACTAATATTTTTTCTCTTGTCGCAAACTTATAAAACATTCACATAAACCTTACATATTTCCATACAAACTTTCATCCCCTATTCCCTTTTGTTATTTTACACTCTTGAGGGTAAAACTTTTATTAACTTTGAATGTCATATTTATTTAAATCGAATCAACAGCCTAAAAAATAAGTTTCAAGCTTCTAGCTCTTAATATGACTATACTTCCATACAACTTTTCATCCCCACCTTTCAACCCCATTTTTCGCATTAAAAATCCTCCTTTTCTGTCCTTTGTCAGGCTCTAGACTATCTGTGTACCAAATTTCATTTAAATCGGTTCAGTAGTTTTATCGTGAAAGGGCGACAGACAGACAGACAGAGTTACTTTCGCATTTATAATATTAGTAAGGATATTTATGTTTTTCAGCCCTCTCTCCGTTATTTATGAACCGATTGTGATTAGCTTCCGGTCTGTTAGGACAGTTTCTTACATTGTACTGATCACATAATGAACAAATCTCAAAATCACCTTTTCCCAAAATGACTGATATTCTAAATATCTTTGTTATTAAATGTCGCCACAGAACAAAAGGATGATTTTAAACTAGTTTTCAAAAGCATGAAAGAGGTCGACTATTTTGGTTGCTGACGCTGCAAAAAACATTAAAAATGCTTTCAATGAAGAATTAGAAGATACCAAGGTACGTATGTTCTGGGCCCACGCCAAAAGAAACATACAGTCTAAAGTTGAAAGCCTTGTAAAGAAAGTTGCTCAGAGACAAATTTTGGCAGATATTGACATCCTACATTCCTTAAATGACCAAGATGCTTTTGACAAAGCTACAGTATACTTTTTACAGAAATATGAACATGAAAAAAGTTTTGTTGAGTACTTCAGAGATCAATGGCTGTTGCAAAACCGTAATTTCTATCTTGGTGCAGCGCCATCGTCACCTTGGACGAATAACGCTCGTGAAGCTTTTAATAAAGTCATTAAAGACAGCAACACTCTTAGAGAACGTTTACAGCTTTCACGCTTCTTGGTCCTAGCTAAAGAAATGGTGAACGAGTGGTCCCTAAAGTATACACAGAACCCATCTGAAAACTATTTTGTTAAATTGCCGGAAATAACTTTGAAAGACTGGACAGATTCATATAGTTGGGCCAAACTACCGAAAGAGATTGTAATCATACCTAATAATAATAATGATAATTTGACGCATTATCAAGTACCTGCTGCAGAAGCTAAAGAATGCGCAATATTTGAAAATTCACCAGAAAACTTTGATGAGTTTAAAGAGCAGTTTTTCAATAAACGGGAAGTTATATTGCCGCAAAATAAAGAAGAATGGACTCAAGCAACATGTACTTGCCCAAACTTATTTTATTTTTATTTTTTTTATTTTACCACCTCATTGTTTATAGAATTGCTTGGAATGAGATTTCTTACCGACAAATTCCGATTTATTACTGCTCACACGTAACCGCTCGTTCAATAATTTTTACCGTCCATTTAATTATTTTCCTGCTCAATTATAATTATTCACTGACCCATTTCATTATTTTTTATTACTCACTTTTGTTTACTTTACTGCTTAGTTTTAACTGCTGAACTAGTTATTAAACGTGCCATTTATAATTTTTTACTTACCAAAACTGCTATTTACAACTGCCTCTTTAAATCAGTGCCCTTTTTTAATAACAGTGTCTCAACAAACGTTGTGTATTTTTTTCGGTAAAATGTGTACTCATTGTGATATACTAATACTAAGAAATTTATGAATTTTTCGGCAGAAAATTCCAATGATTTTTGACTCAGAATGATGGTCTGAATACACTATATCAGTATTCGTTACGGTGTCACTAACACCCTATATATAGAAGGTAAAATAATCAATACAAATTGATATACATATACAATACACGGGATACATACTATTTACTTACATATGTACATAGATACATAATATACATAATTAATACATTAATACACACTTTAAAAGGGGTAACCAAAAATAGTATTGTACCTTACAAATATTATCGCGATAAAGTCCCGATAATTAGTAATACCCTGTTTTAACACAAAATATCTTAAAATCGCTCTCCTGAAAAAAATTATGTTTTGGCGCTTAAGTAGTGTTGGCGTTAAAGTCACAATATCTATTCACTAAAATATATAATATTATATATATCCTAATTTATGAAATCAATACGAACATTCACAAACAGTTTTAACCAATTTAAAACATAGGTTATAGAAAAATATGTGCTACATCTTTAGTGGGCGGGGCTAACCGCTAGTGGCTGGAGCTAAACAATAAATATGTCCATTTTTCAGCCATCTTTCTTAACCTCATATAACTTTATGACTATCTAAGTATTATAAACAACTCCAAATGTTAAATTCTATTTGTGCATCTACCGTTTAATATTTCTACATCACCCCAAGGTTGACTGGCAGAGAATGCCCTGGGCATTAAGTCCGCCTTTGTGCAAATTGTGCATTAAGTTTAAATAAATAAATAAACATTCATCAATCCATACTAAACAAAATTTTGAGTAATTAAATGATCAAAGTAACTCATTTTAAAGTATTTGTTTCAAGTGTACGGCATAAAGTAGTCCAGCGAAGGACAGTAAAAAAAAGGTACAACCTCCCAATTTTTTTAAGATGGATTTTTTTGAAAATTTGGATTAAGCTCTACTTACCTTCCATTTCAAAATCTTCCCTATGCCAATGTGTGCTAATGACTCTTAGTGGTGAAGGCTACCCCTAATTGACAAAAATTGATAAATTCATACATTTAGGCGGTTTATTACCCGTGGTCTACCTACGTGGTCCACCCGGGTGTTCAATGGGTAATTCAATGTACCCGTGGTCCACCGAGGTATTCCATGGGTAATTCAATGTACCCGTGGAACACCTAGGTGTTCTATTGGTAATTCAATGTATCCGCTTGACCCCTCTTGTTCACTCTCACATGAAAAAAATCGCACGGCGTTAAATCGCACGATCTTGGTGGCCAGTTGACATCAGAATTTCGTGAGATAATGTGTTCTGGAAATCGTTGCTGCAATAAGTCGATTGTTTCATGCGCGGTGTGGCAGGTTGCGCCGTCCTGCTGAAACAACATGTTTTATGCCGTACAGTTGAGGCCACAAGAAGTCCGTTATCATATTCCTGTAACGAATGCCGGTCACAGTCACTGCAATTTCGGCCTCATTTTCAAAAAGTAAGGTCCAATCACGCCGCCTGACCAAAATCCGCAGTTTGTAATTCCAGTTACTCGTTGTGGGTGCATTTGTTTCTGATAGATTGCATGAGGATTTTCTGAGTCCCAAATTCGACAATTTGTGTATTCACGAAGCCATTCATATGGAAATGCGCTTCATCGCAGTAAATTACTTTTTTGAAAAATTGGCATCGACTTCACTTTGCTCCATTACCCATTGAACGAACTGCCGTCGCTTTCCGTGGTCTGCTGGTTTGAGCTCCTGAGTTAGCTGAATCTTGTACGCATGAAGGTGGGTCTTTAGTCAAAATTCGCTGCGTAGTGCTTCGTGAAATTTGAAGTTGTTGGGAACGATGTTGATTGATGGTTTCGGGTTTTCAGCGACACTCTCGTTTACAGCAGCAATGTTTTTAAGAGACCGACCGGTACGTTGACGCAAAGGATTCTTATTATCCATAATCGACCCAGTTTCTTCAAATTTTTTAACCACTCTTCGAATGGTTGACACATTAGGTGCACTTTCTCGGCTGAAAATTTGGCGAAGTTTGCGAGCGGTTTCAGAGTAACTTTCCTCATTTTTGTAATGAGTTTTCACAATTATAACGCGATGTTTTTCGAAAAGCGCTCTATTTTTAATAATCGGAATAAACAGAGGTGACAGCTGTCAAATTTCAGAGTTGCCACTTGCATGAAAAAAAAAATCTAATTTTAAAAAGTGTGTGAGACACCCTTTATATATATATATATATATATAATATATGTGGCGAGTAGGCGAGTTTTTCTTGAAAATTCAAAACAAAAAGCAGCAAGCAGGGAATTAAACATAAATGTTTACTAAATATCGTGTCAATATATATTTTATAGATCTGATACATGCGATAGATATAAGTGTTAAATCACACCTGACACAACATATAAAGTGAAATTTAATATTTGTAATTGTAAAGTTATATATCCAGAGCCAATAATAGTTAAAAATAGTGACTATAACGTATTTATATATGTTGGAGGTAGCAACATCTTCGAGTCAGAGACACTAATTAGTAAGGGGATAATAGGAGATATAGAAGATACACTTGTGCAAGATGTTTCTGCTAGGAACAAAGCTAGGCTAGAAGTTGTACAACATTCCATTAATTTTGCAAAGCTGTTTATAAATTAATTATACAGAATTATTAACATCACAGGATGTGCTAACCAAGTTGAATCTACAACAGACTGATCAGACGAACTCTGAGTTTACGTCATCTGGCATATTACCTTCTACTATATCAACTGTTGACATAAAGAAGACAGTCACACTATTGGGGATAACACCAGAAGACTTTATTAAAGAGTACTCTTCTAATGAGTTTGATCTCGAGAAATTAAAGAATGAATGAGTTAATGGACTCATCTCCAAGCAAAGCCTTAGAACTTTGTGCTAAGGTGCTGTGTGATTATGGCCCATATATAAGGACAGAGAGGAAATCAAAAGGACACAAAGCCATGAGATTTAAGGTCCCTTACTCTAAAGCAGATGTGTCTTCACCATCAGGTAACATTCTTGTTATCAAGGTTGTGATAGTGACTACATTTAAAGAAGTCAAATATACTAATAGTATTGTAGAAAATAAGATGGTGCTTACTTTCAGACAAGCTGCATTACTAGCAATGGTCACTTTTACCAATACTGTTACAACAAGGGCTCAGGTTCTAAGCTACTGCCTCCGTTATGTGGGGCCATTTTCTCACGAGACTCAATAGAAGATATGAGTAAGGAACTAGGATATGAAGAGACTCTGAAAGTGATTAATAAAAGCTCTACATCAGGTGGCCCATATTTACCTAATTCTGAAATAGCATGTGCCATTGTCTGTATGATCACCTCTACTAAGAAAATTACTGATAACAATAGTAGAGACCTCATGATAAGCAAAGTTATGAGACAGCTACACACGTCTTTCTGCGCCAGGGTCCAGAACGAAGGCCACTGCAAGCTCCTTACCTAGGATCATACAAGGTTCTGCAACGTAATTAAAAAATTACGAGGTGAAGAGGAAGACGCAAAGAGTTACATTAGACCGTCTCAAACCCGTATTTGTCACGAATGAGACACCGACAGTCAAGGCAGGTAGCGAAGAACCAAAAGACCAATCCGTCCTGAAGAAAACTAGGAGTGGGCGCTCAGTCAGATTCCCCGATTACTATCGCCCGTAATTACGGTCTCACCGGGGGAGTGGTGTGGCGAGTAGGCGAGTAACCTTTATGCGTTAGGACGAAGCACAAGATCGTACGATCTACGTCACATATGGCGTGATGTCCTCCACGTGTAAAGGATTAGTGCAGTAAGACCCGCCTACCGCAGGATAGCTGCCTATTTCCTATTGTACTACCAGCGCGCGCGCAATATGGTCGCCGCGCATCTTTTGTTATAAGGTCTACGCCCACATTTAGAAAGTGCCAGGACCGAACCTTTTGTAAATGTGTGTCAAGCGTGAACCCTTATTATTATTAATTGTTTTTGTATATAAATACTGTGTCTCATTGTATGAGAATTCATTCCGCATTTTGTTATCGCCTTGGTACAAAATAAATATTTGTTTACTCTGTTGCTAAAGCTCTTTAATTGTTGACAATCAAACAAGTATTCTTTGCTTCGTTTCGTTTCGCTTATATTATTATATTTATTATAAGCAATTAGGATAACCAACCTAACCACTTCATATATATATATATATATATATATATATATATATATATATATATATGAAGCAGCTAGTATAAACTAATTTTGAGTCGGCGCCAAACAACAAACTGATTAATTATCATAATTTTATTATATAATATAATGTTTTTTTTTGCATTTATAATATTAGTAAGGATATATATATATATATATATATTGCTTTCAAACTTGGACGACAAATCAACAGGGCAAAAATGAAGTGGAGTGGAAATGTACTTTGATATCAATTGATATCATATGGTTGAAGTGGACGATGGCTGGCGCGTGCGTCATGCTAGTAAACGATTGTTGTTGGTTGGGACTGGTCATTTCTGAACTGCTATTTACTTATATATAGTAGTAGTTTGCATGACTGTTTATAGTTTAGAACAATAAGTTACATTGTCCTCACATTTAACTTGCGCATATAAGCAATGTAACCAGTGATATGTAAAAAACATGTTGAAAAAGAGTGTCCTTGGAGTTTCTTGCCTGTTCTTCTCCACTGGATCTACGAATTGGAACAGGCAACTAGCTGCACGACTGACTTAGTCTGACTGACTACTACTCCTGACAATTCAAAAATACCCATAATGGTTTAGTTGAAATAAATTATTTTGATTTGATTTGATTTGATTGAAGGGTAAGTTCGTGAATGGGGGATATTCCCCCAAAGGGAGGGACTGGAGGGCAGAAATCAAAATCAGTTTTTTCAGCATAACTTTTTTCCTATGGATTTTTTTTGGACCGTTTAACATTAATAGCATGCCCATAGTAAATACAATTTTTTTTTATTTTGAACCCTAAATGATTCCATCCTTGACTGGAGGGGGGAAAACCAAAATTTGTTGGAAAAAAATTCATAGCTCCGAAATTGTAAACCTTTTTACAATCGGTAATATTTTTAAATGAAAGCTATTTGTAGACATTTAAAGTTTTTTATGAGACTTATATTTTTGGAGATAAAAATAAAAAAAACAAAGTCTACCTCTGCGGGCCCGGTTTTTTTTTTCTCCCGCATTAGGAATTACTCCTGTGTCGCGGGGGACTTTACAAACATACAAACGGCGGACACAAAGAACACCCAGACTCAGGTGGGGATCGAACCCACGACCTGTAGCATAGCAGTCAGGGTCACTAACCACTAGGCCAACAAGCCAGTCAGTTGATATATATCAAAAAGACCTATTCCACTTTGAACATATATTTTAAGAAAAATAAGCATTTTAAACTGGTCAAACTTTCGTATCATATTTTTATTGTTAAAATAAAGTTATTTGTAAATTTGTAACTTTTAATTCCAATTAGGGTAGTAATGAGAAGGGTTTTATTGTTGATTTTTTTCATAAAAAATACCGAAACCAACTTTATTCTCGCCATAACTCCGTTAGTTTTTATGCTAGAGGCCTTTATAAAAACGCATTTAAAAGCTCTTTTAATGTAAAAATGATCATGAGCACTTTCATCGTAAATTGTACCGTTTTTTTGTAATTCAATGTTGAAATCTTTAAATTTTTCGTTAAAAAATTATATATATATAATACTTCAGTGAGCTATAATTTTATTTGTATTGGGCCTACATTAAAAAATAAAAGATGAAATTCTTTGTTTTCTTATTAGCTATAATTTTGATTATTACAGTTTTTATCAAATCAATTACTTTATTTATTTGTGAAAGGCTATTAAAAACGTGGGCTTTTATGAAAAAAATTGACGTTTGCGATCACGAATATTTCAAAACGTATTGATTTTTCGTTAAACTTCTATAGCATATTTTTAGCTTAGAATTCATTATTCTATTGATTTTTCCTGGGTCTTTTTTTTTTATTAACAACCCCTAGTTAGGGTGGTATTCACCCCTAACGCAAAAGCACATATTGGCATAGGGTAGATTTTACTTTTTGAGGTACTACTTACTGTCAGAATTTCAGTAAAATCCATCTTTCTTGAAAACATTGGGAGCTAAATACCGTCATACGCTGGACTAAAGGGCTCAACATCTGCGTGTCAGACACTTGTTTCTTGCTGTGGGGTAGAACATAATGCAAACATAACATACTTGAGCACCAACAATGCCATTTCCTCCGTAGAAGCGTGGTGCGTACATATGCATGGAACCTCCTTTCCCACGAGAGCAGCCACTCTTGCGTCCTGTGAGTTCCGCTATAACCGCTAGAACGGTACGGCCCATCAGTTGAGTATAGCCGTGACAGCGATAAGCAGTTATCAAAGTATCCTGTTTTCGCATAACTTCGTGTATACCAACTCCCACTGCCTCTTGACCTGTTACAGTTTAATTATATTTGCGGTTTATGTTAGTTTAAATAACGATTCCATTTCTAAATAAGAATGACTGCTTGTGTAAGAGTGAGTTGTTGTCCTTATTTCATTTACAGGTTGGGTAAATTTTCATAGTTTGTTTTATTGGGAAATTCTCAGTAAAAGGCATCAACAATGTTATAGGGGTAAAGTTTTGGATTAAATGTCTGCATAACCCTTTGGGCATTCACCCATTAGATAAATGCATTTTCAAATTAAAAATGTAGGTATTTCATTTAAGAAAAGAAGCTAACCAATATGCGAGTCAATTGTTGTTTTTCGTGAGGAAGCATACCCGGCAGTTACACTTAGCCCTACTAGTTCTAGTTATCCCAATCGGTAGGGCTAAGTGTAATTTTATTTATACTTATCCCTACCGGTAGAGTGAGGGGTGCCAAACCATAACGTTGTTAACGTTTAGTGCCACACGAATTGAAATACGTTCTATTGCAGTAAAACGTTGTATGTACCGGCGTTCACTTGCAGTATTGAGTAGAAGGGTCTCTAAAGCCATCTAGCATAAATAAAGTGAGACAGCATGCCATAACGTTTTAAGTGCCAAATGAGCTGCAAACGTTAGTTTGTAAAAGTTGTTAATAAAAAAAACATGGAAAAAAAACAATAAGGAAATATTGCAAAAACAAGGGCTCAACGTATGTGAACACAAATAATAAAGAAGTGAGTGAAAAAAGTGAGCCAAGTGAGGTAAGTGTGACAATTTTTTTTAAACCATTGTTAAAAAACGTAAACGTAGTTTTACCTAATATATAATATATATCATAAAGTTATATTACTTAACTATTGTTGTTATACATTTATATTACTAAACGGTGATGAAAGCCGTTAACAATATTTTATGCAAATTGTAAATTTATTAATTTACTTTGTTGTAGGTTTCTTGCAAATACCAGTTTTCGTGTACCTGTTTGACATTGGAATGCCGTAAATGTCACCACGTATGTTTCGCATTAACAATGTCTAAACTAGGTGTTCTGTATAAAGACCTATTTGCAGAGTATAAGAAAGGAAAAAAACCTAGTGTGGCTCAGAAAGAATTTAATGAGTTGTGGGCTAATGCGAAACAAAAATATACTACAAAAGAAGAATTTATGAAGTGGGCAAATGATCTTTTACAAGATTACTGCCGAAAGCACCAAGCAAAGAAGTCTTCCAATATTCTATACTATTGTTCTAATTCTAAAAAGGTAAGTTGAAACTAATAGTTATCTATCTAAGGACATTGTTCTAATAAATAAGACTTTACCTATAGTTTATTTGCAGCGTAAATGTTATTGTTAAATTTTATGATTTATTAAGAAAATGAATATAGATAAAATACGCATACTATAACTACTTATTAAATATTACTTAAATCCAAAAAAGATTTTTTTATTTTTACGATATAAAAAGGTAATCAATTAATCTCTTAGGTTTTTAATAGTTTTAGCTAGTCGTTGGCGTACAGGAATATTATATCTACTTCTCACCGCTCGCTGGACTTAGTAGAAGTAGTTATATTGAACTGAACCTTGTCTACGAGGCATGGGCTTATTAAACGTAGAAAACAAAGTAAAACGTAAGTCGTGGTGGTTTTAATGTGAAGGTTATATTACTATAATTGTAACACATTTGGCACTTTTTTATATATTAATATCTTACCACCTTATGAAAACCTACATTTTTTTTATTCCTATTCATAGTTCATACAATTTGACCGAAAGATTCACTAATGAACGATGGCAATATTATCTTGCATACATACCCATTATTCTAGTGAAAATATGAGGATTGTGCATGGTTTGTGTACAGTTTCGAATTCATATTGTAATATCAGACAAAAATGGGGATGGTTAATTTACTAACACAATATTATCTTTACTTGCACGATAATAATTAAATTATTAAATTTTCAGAATGCCGACGAAATTATTTTGTCAATCACATCCAATGACCCAAGTTCACCTGTAAAACTTCCTACGTCTACGATATGCGTCTCACCGATCTGTGCGGAAATTACGTGGGAGAGCCATGCTTCGGCACGTATGGGCCGCCTCGATTCCGCTCAATACCACGGCCTCACAGAAAACCGGCAGTGAAACAATGATTGCATTGCTTTTCGCCGCGTGAGTGACCTCACTCACGCGGCGAAAAGCAATGCAATCATTGCTCCGGTAACCTTACCGGAGGCCTTAACTCTTCCCTATCCCCTATTCCCGTCCTTCCCCTCCCCCGACTTTCCCGTCTTCCCGCTCTTCCACCCTCTCCCCCTCTTCCCCTATTCCCACCTTAAAGGGCGGCAACGCACTTGTGACTCTTGAGTTACAGGTGCCCATGGGCGGCGGTAGTCATTTACCATCAGGTGACCCGTCTGCTCGTTTGCCCGACGATCTCAAGAGATGGCGTTAGCAGTCTTCAAATAATGTATATGCGTTAGCAGTCTTCAAATAATGTATATGCGCTGCACCTGATTGGTGCAAGAAAAAAACGGGGATACCCTGCTCTCATCGCTTTTCGCTAAGAAGACGCATTAATGATAAAATTTCGGTCCCCCCACGGACATCAGTTATATTTCTCGTGAAAAGAAGCTGATTTTCCGTTAGTCCTATACTGCCGTCATAAGGGAAAAGGGCATAACTAACATATTTTTTTAAATTGAGTCATGTACATATTCGGGATCAGAAAAAAAAGGCCCTTCTGCTGTTTTTTTTGTAGAATTTTAGGGCAACGAAATACAGAAATACCATAGACTGAAAGGGCACAACAGATCAACTTTTTGTTGTTTTTTACGTAAAAAGAGCACATCTAAGTTGTTTTACGTTAAAAGGTCACAAATTTATAGATGTGGCTAATTTGTTTATCTCATTATTTATATTGTATTTAATTGAAAAAGCATAATTGACACACGTTAAATATTAAAGGCTTATGCTTTTCCATATAATTTTTACCAATAATTTACTTTAATAATAAATTTGAAAGAAAAGTCACAAATGGCAGTTATGCCTTTACAACCAAATATATTTGATAAGAAGTGAGGTGAGGGGGTCGAGGTACGAAACGAATCGCGGCAGTTGTGCCTGACGTGTCGCAACGAATCCACGCTTGTCTGTGCTGCAATGGTAAGATTATGTTTTGTTACTCATTTGCATGCATATAGTATGTTTTATTATTTAACACGAAAAATATCTATTTACTAGTATATTTACTATCGAATATTTGAGGGGCTAGGGCTACGATTGAAAATACGATGAGGACATTGTAGGTGTCTACCAATGTGGTCGTATTTGGTTTACTAACAAGCTAACTGACATAGCTACATTATATAGATATTATAAAAATGTCCTTAAACAATATTTTTTAAATCGAATGTTTTATTATTGGTTTTCTGTTTAAATGTATTTAGTTTTAATTTATATTTATATATTTTTATAATTAAGCGGCTTCACCACGCTTAATTATGGTAAGCTACAGTAAAATCCTAAAGATGAACGCCACGCAAACGGTGGGTTTCAGCTTGACAGCCACGAAAATGCATTGATCATAATTCTTATTCATTTGAGAAGACATCTTTCCGCTACTTGTGAGTGATTTATTATGTTATGACATGTGAACCTAGTTCTGTGGCATCATGCATAGATAACTACTTGTTTCCTTTTCAACAAATAAATTCATATGGATTGCATACTTTATCTATCTATCTTCACGCTATATCCCTCACAGGGTAGAGGTTCATAAACGTAGAGCAGTCTCGTGCCTAAAATGAAATATTAGTGTGGATCTTATTTTTCTCTTAATTTTTTTTCAATTTCATGAAAATAGATTTACTTGTTTCTAATGGGTACTATTTTGTTTCTTCAGCAACATGCAATCACGAAGCGCAAAATTAGTAAGTGCTGCTTTACAGAATAATTATTCTGTAGATGAATGGTCGCCCAAGCCCTCAATAAGTGGTGTTCAGAACTCAAAGCAACCTTCAACCTTACAGCAAGCTGGGGTGCAGCCCTCTGCATCAGATACATGGTCCGACTTTGATTCTGATGACTCCGCATTAGATAAAAATTACGAGCTACCAAAAGTACGGAAATACAACACGGACAGTGACGATTCTGACTCCGAAACCGATTTTATACCTTGTTCACAACCAGTTTTACCAAGAAATGTTTTAGAATCATCGGAAGAATCAGATGAAGAAACAAACCATGTACAATTGACTAAGAAGGGTACTATAAGAAAGAGACAAACATATAACGTTAGTCTTGAGGATAGAAAAAGGCTAAAGAAAGAGGAAAAAATAATAACTAAATATTTTGTTAAACCTGGATGTCACGAGGGTGTCTGTAAAAAACAGTGCTCAGTACATTTTTCAGAAGATTACCGCAAAGTAGTAAATCAAAATTTTCAAAAAATATCATGGATGGAACAAAAATATTTCTTTTTGTGGCATACAAATCAAAAAAAGCCAGATAGACCAACGAACAGAGAAAATGATAATAAACAAGGTAAACATTACATACAAACTGTGTCATATTTTTTGACAGACGAAAATGGTGATAAAATTCCAGTTTGCAAAACTTTTTTCCTTACCACTCTCGGATACAATCCAAACAACTGTAAAGCAGTTAGAAATATTCTCCATTTTTTAAATAAAAGTTTAATATTTTCTAATTGTTTTTACTACCCGTGGTTTTAGAACAATTAATCGGTCAGTAAGTGAGATAATATTGATGTGGCCATTATTTTTAACGAATTTTCCTAATGTAAACGGTATAGTTTGTAAGGGGGAATGTCTGTGCTTTTTTTCTTTCACACGAAAACTACTGAATGAATTTTCATGAACCTTCACACCAACAAGCTTATATTTTAGAATAACACAGATTCCATGTTAATTCATGTAATTATAAATACATTGTGTGAATTGGCCGACAACGGTGGGTGAAATCGTGGTGCATGGCTGTTTTACATATTATAAAGATACATTTTTAGTCCTACGTGTTAAATTGAAAAGTCACAATTGAATAAATGTGCCCTTTCACTGTACAACTTAAGTTTTCTACGCAAATTATTAGAGATAAAAGTCACATTTGGTTATTTTTGCCTTTTATGCGTGATATTATTATTTTTACTTTATTTTTTTTTGTTACGTTGAAAGAGAAAATATTGATTATTTAAAAAATAACAATGAATTAATAGCTTACAATTCAATAGGCGTATAGAAATCATGTAAATACAACTATTTACATTCATAGGTTCTCTAAAAAATAAAACAGTGTCATAGTTCTGCGCCGAAAACAAAAAAAAATTTAAATGCAATTTCTCCACTTTTTCAAAATGTTAGATGTGCCCTTTTACATTATGACGGCAGTATAGCTGTGTAGTGTTTGAACTCGCTTTGTAACCTTTACAAGGTGTTTGTGGAGTGCTTCAGTCTTCGATTGTGACCGGCCGGTCAATACCTGGACGTTTCAAAAGAACATAGAAACCTCGCCGCTGCTCGCCGCCTTCTGGAGGACCGGGACTTGGTCGGTGTTGCAGGTCAGTGCTGGTATGATTGTTTGATCGATAAAAGTGGTTTACTTCCCTACACCTCGTACGCTATAATTTGTTGAGCAATCACACCCCTGGTTGGGCTATTTACACGCCCGACCAGCATTGACACTATTAAAAGCACCTCAACAGGTAGTAAACATCCCAAATGTATTATGAATTAATGATTTAAGAGAGAAATTTCATTGTAGCAATAATTTATCTCTATATATATATATATATATATATATATATATATATATATATATATATATAAGTATATATATATACTCGTAGAATTTATAATTCACAATAATAATTATTAATATAATTTATAACAATAATTTTAATGTTTCCATGCCGTTTAAATGTCTGTCATTCCAGGTGCTCAGAAACGTAAACGTCAAGATTTAGAATATAACGACGAGAATTCACCGGATACACCAAGTGCAAGCAGCACTATACCGCAGCCTGTACGTGCTACTCCTGCACAGGATAAGTTGAAGAATCAGATCTCCCTTCTTCAAATGGAACTTGATTTAGCTGTCCGTCGTAGGGATTCTCTGGTCGCCAGTGAAAATGAGACGCGTGATGTGACGAAACTGCGCCAAGAAATTAATAAATGCACAAAAGAACTATGGAAGAAGGAGCAACATATGCGTCATTCTCAGTCACATAGATTATCAATACAATCAAAGATTAATTATTGCTTGCAATCAGAGCCCAAACGTAGCTAGTCTTCTTAAGGCGCGCTCTGCCCCAGGTCGCCCACGCCTGGAAGAGCAACAACCGCAATTGCTAAAAACTGTCGTCGATTTGGCTATGTTTGGTGCTTCTGCGGAGGAACGACGTCGCTCAGAAATAATTCGCAGTGGCCGAACACTAACTGACCTCCACGAGAAGCTAAAGGAGCACGAATTTCAAATTTCGGAGAGTGGCACGTACCTTCGGTTGCTCCCAAGATATTATACCACCTTGGAGGGTAAAAGACATGATTGTATTCACTGTGCCTGTCAAATTGAGTCGCCCTAAGGGCAGATCACCATAAGGCTTACGTTGATCAACATTTTTGTATCGCCACAATAAGATCCTTGGAAACGCTGGCATCTACTCTCGGGCCTAACCAAGTGTTGTTTCTGTCGCAAGATGATAAAGCCCGGGCACTTATAGGCTTTACAGCGGCAAATAAACAAGCTCCTCTCTTGATGCATGTCGAATATCGTGTCTCATTACCTGATCATGATTGGGTGATTGCTACAAGGCACAAATTGATCCCTAGTGTATATGCTGGGTGCATCATAAAAGGAAATGATATGGGCCGTGCTGAAGCAATTACGTACTCAGGGCCAACATACGTGGCGATTAAAAGTGGCAAACATTCCTCTTCGAGAGCTTCTACTCATGCTGTAGACTTCAATAAGCTTGCTACTCTCAACAATTTTAAAGAAATTATGCGGGATGAAGAAGGACGCCTGAAACCAGTTGTTTTGATTTCATCTGATGGAGGACCCGACGAAAACCCTAGATATCCAAAGGTTATTTCCCATGCCATACACCACTTTATCAAGCATGATCTAGATGCAATATTCATCTTTACGAATGCACCTGGCAGAAGCGCGTTCAACCGCGTTGAGAGAAGAATGACCCCTTTAAGCCGGGAATTATCTTGACTTATACTTCCGCATGATTCTCATGGAACCCATTTGGATGAACAAGGTAGAACAAAAGATCATGATCTTGAAAAAATGAACTTTCAGAAGGCTGGAGAAGTTCTCGCAGAAGTATAGAATAATATGGTTATCGACGGCCATGACGTCGTAACAGAGTATGTCGAGCTCGATGACAGTGGTGAAAGCTTTATTCCAGACCTGTCTTCTCCGCAGTGGTATAGCGAGCATGTGCGAGAGAGCCAGTATTTCCTTCAGGTACATTAGTAAAATCTCACTTATTATTATTTTATCATTTATTTTGCTTATCTAATACGACAATACAATTAAAATATCTTAATATCACCAGGTAGTGAAGTGTGATGACTGCACTTGCTGTGGACATGTGCGGAGTTCTCTTCGATCTATTCTTTCGGAACGCTTCGTTATACCTCGTTACCCGATTTTGCAGTCGTCCAGTGGCCTATGTATTCCGAAGCCTCAAGAGCATGATGGCAAGATGTTTGCTACATTTCTTCTGCGTCGGTCTCTTGGAATGACCCCAACGCATGAGGGCTTTTACAAATTGGTTTATGACCTGTATTGCCCTAGCCTGCAGAAGAATCGTCAGCAATTTGTGGAAAGGACGTGCCAATGGTGTGGGTTGTACTTCTGTACAAAGAAGAAAGTTAAGAAACATGTAAATTCATGTCACAAGCAACCTAATCCGAGCAATAATAGTCTAGAGATGCACAACGTCCTTCACGCATTCTCACGAGACGATCGATCGGTAGATCGAGAGAGATTCTCTGCGTAGTGCGCGAAAATGATGACGCCGAGTGGCTTGATGAAACCAACGTTGATCTTCAACAAAGTAGAGTGCCAACAACTGACTTGCAAGATGCTTATCCAGTTGTTAGTGTTGAAGAAAGTCTTGCTAATCCGTGGTCGGAGGACAATGTACATTAAATATGTTCATGTACTAATACAATATATGTTTTTCGCATGATTACACCATTCCTTTAATATTATTTTTATGCCAGTCAAAAACAACCTGCAACCTTTCTGTCTAGACATTTTTATCATGGTCCTTAATTTTCTAGTATAGGATTTAATATTATAACAATTTTAAGATTCTTTGTAGGTACTAAAAAATACACGTGATTTTTGGTGGGGGGTGGGGGGTAGTCTTAAACCTCACCACGTATCACCATGGGGGTGGGAGGGGTTAAAAAATGTTAAAAAAACATCACGTGATTAATGGACAGCCCCTATAGGGTTTTTAGGTTAGCAACGTGTTGGGCTCTACTAAGCCACCAGTATCTAGGCAGTGGTTTAATGAAATATTTTTGACCGAGTTTAATCTTTCTTCAATTCTCCGTGAATAGACACATGCCCGACGTGTGACTCTTCGAAATAGATACTGCTCCAACTGAAGAAGTAAAAGCCCTAGCTCAGCAAAAGTTGGACTTTCATCACAAGCAAGCCGAGATGGCCAGAAAACTAATGAATAATGATGGAGCCGACTCTAGATGCCCTAATTCAGATGTTCGAGTGGTTCATTTTGACTTCCAGCAACAGATGTACTTCCCAACATTAACCCAAACACAGATGTACTACAGTCAGCTGGCGTTTGTCAATATGAAAATTCATTTGGAGGACGAAGGAAAGGGTATAATGTTTCTCTGGAATGAAACTGTTGGGCAAAGGGGTTCTAACGAGATCGCTTCCAAGTTTTTCACTTTTAGTAAATTGGATACACTACACTGTGGTGGACAAAACAAGAACCAAGCTTTACTTGCTATGTTCCTCGTGTTAATCGTAAAAGGTTTCTTTTCGAAAATTACTCATAAATTTCCTGTAAAGGGTCATACATTTCTCGCCTGCGATCGTGATTTTGCAATCATTGAAAAAGCGAAAAAGTGTGCAAAGCCACAAAAAAAACCATTCTTGGTAGTGTATAATAAAACTAAAAATATGGTTAATACCAAAAAGCTACAGATATCTTCGGCAACAATGATTCGCCTAACATCTGAAAATTTTGGTGTAATTTTTACAAAGAAAAGTTAGGGCGAATTTGCTTCATGGACTCCAATGCTTAAACCTGGAATTACTAAGGTGAACTTTGAGGAACTACAAGCTGACATGATCGAGACACCTGTACCTTTATCTGCCGAGAAAAAGAAAGACATTGGTGCCATGTTGCCGTATTTTGCCGGAGATAGCAAATTGTTTTATGAAAATCTTTTAAAATAAAAATATTTAAAGTTGAGTTATGTGCAAGTAACATAACACTTACGTTATGACTTGCATAAATAATGGCACTTAAAACGTTTTGTTCTTTTAATTTTTTTTATAAAGAAAATAATATTATTTCCTTGTTTTGACAGAGCACAAAAGGTTTGTTAAATTATTAATAATAAATGATAATTTGATTAAACATTCTGTTTTTATTGCTTTTTTTCTTTTTCCTTTTTAATTAAAAATGTTTTTTTGTCTCCTGAAAATTTTACTTTCTGGCACTTGAAACGTTACCAATAGGCAGGTTAATTAGAAAATAAGGGTGGAGGTGTAATGTTTGTATAATATTTATGTAGGTAAACGTTCACAATTGTACCGCCAGTCTTATAATAAAGCAGTAACGAACGGACGTGTTTTACTGTTAGTTATCCCGTGATTTCATGTTTCACAGTTTAGTGTACAATCGTCAAGAAAACTTATGATTAAATACAAACATTTCTTCGGTGATGGCACTTTCAAAGTTCTTTAAAAGTCCTCGACCTATGCATGTTTATGCAGCTGACACTATACACTGTGATATTGGGAGTGGTTATCGGCATATCGGTGGTGGGTATTGGCAATCAACAAAATTAAATATAGTCCCAGTAATATTTGTACTTCTTCTTGACAAACTGGAGTCCAATAATTTTTGCAGTTGACTTTGAATATACCATGATAAAAACATCAGAAATCAATTCCCGAATGCTACCTTGCATAGTTGCGTAATTATAATTATAATACATGTATTTAGAAAAAAGGACGGCAGGTGAAATTAAACACTGTAAAAGATTATAAAACCTCTATTAGCGTCTAATAACAGTATGGATGGGTAATTATACGAGTACGTTAAATTTCAAATATTACGACGAATTTATCCAAGAACCTTTTATAAAATTCGTAAAATATGTGGAAAAGTTTTGGCTAAAGCAAAGTAATTTTATAGAAATGTGGAGCGTTTTTGAGTTGAGATTAATATAAAAAAGTGAATATTTAGAATGCGTGTGATACTTACAACATAACTACATAAACGCTCGTAGAATAAAGTGACTAATGATGGGCAAATTTTTATCTACTTTTTTTTTATTTCTTAAAACACTTACTATTTTAAAAGAGATCGTAACGAAGACTAGATATGTGGAAGGGGGATTTTTATTATTATTTTTAAACAAATTTATATTGCATTTTTTTTTATTTACATTTTTACAAGTAAGTACATTCAATCTCATTCACTCATATCAGCATCATCGTCAAATTCACAACCATCTGAATAGTCGTCCTCAACATTACTTCCAAGAAAAAAAAAAGAACAGTCGAAGCTTCCCGCCAAAACGGAGCTTGTCACTGGGGAAGCGGTACTGATCGAACTATCCGTCGCAACAATGGAAAAGTGTTTTCTGTGTGGATTATTTAATATTTTGATAGATTTTAATACGTAGACCTTCGAAAAATGTCAGCACATGCATAGATTTCGAGTGAAAATAAAATTTAAGTATTCGGATGTAGATAGTAAATGTTACAAATGTTACAGTAGTTGTTACGGTATTAAAACAAAAGGACAAAGCAGAATTCGAAAAATTGCTGAGTGAAACCGTAAATAAATTTTAAAATAAAACACTAAATAATGAGTAATATTTTAAGATTATTCAGAGTAAGTTGCTACGAAAATGAAAGGGGAAAGTTAACACTTTTTTTTTCTTTATTAATATCTTCATATCGTATCTAAGGACTAAAAGGATCATTTGTCATTTCTACTACTCACCTTTTTTTTTACGTTTTAAACGATCATCTCGCCAACAACGGAATTGCTATATTCATTCAGACTTTGTAAGGGGGTTGGTTGCCTAGCTTTATCACCCGATTTGGACTAGCAACCCATTTTTCCTTGAAAAGCCATATTAAAAGCTATAATTTTCCGCAAAAATTATGAGGTTACCGATAAGATAGGTTAGTACCCCAATTTTGTATTGCATATTACCCCCTGCTTCATTATTGCACCCGGTCTCATAGGGTTGCCATAGCCCTTTGTTTTTAGGGCTTGATTGCCTTTATATTATAAAGTTTGAGGAGGTTACTTTTTTATTGTTGTACCCTCAATATCATTATTTTCTGCATAACCCGATGTGATGTGTACTTTAAAGTAAAAATATTTTAGTTGTTGCCGATGCAAACACAACCTTTTTATGTTTTTACATAATGTTTTCATAAAAAGATCATCCGATGTCATAGATGACATTAGAAGAAAAATTTGCATCAAACATTCACTATACCGGGCTCGTAAAAAATATTTAAATACCGACGTGTTGACTCATAACAACACATGATACACAGTATATACGAGTCTATCGCTATCCTTTTAATTTTCAAGAACAAATAGCATGCGCACTCTCTTTCTTTAAATGGGCGGGCTTCAAACAGCTGCTATGCTGTGTCCTCTTCTATCGCATGGGATGGTTGGTTGGGACCTCTCAGTCGCACATATTAACTCGCAGCAATATTTCACTTGTTTCAAAATTCGACTACCGGAATTCGGGACTGATTTTTCGCAGGCAACCCTATACCATCGTGTTCATAATGAAATAATGTTTATTTTCATTTAATTTTAATTCAATAATCAGACCGGTGCAAAATGCTAGTATCGATTTACCTGTTTATACCTGGCTACCCGAGAGTTGTGACCGGAAAAGAATAGGCAACCTAACGTTTGCATATTCTATGGGCTTCATACGTTCGATTGGTATAGAATTTGTCAAATAATCAAACCGGTAAAATGTTTAAAATTTTAATTTTTTTTAATTATTAATTAATCATATCATGGACTGAAATTTGTTAGACAACCCATATGCAATATATTTATTGACATATTAAATTAAATATAAAATACGTTTCATCAAATAAACATCTCGGTGAAGGTCGTTGTTAAAGGGATCTTAAACTATATGTACGTTTATTTAATGTCATTAAAGAAAAGCTGCAAAAATAAAATCCTTTGAATCTGATTATGAAATCGCCATAATGAATGCTGTATTAACAGTTTACCCAACCGCCGATGTTAGTGGATGCTATCATCATTTCAATATTTAAGTTTTACTATTCAAAATATCTATCGGTGTAAAATACAATACAATTTACAATACTAGGGCATTAGAAGGTCGGTGTTTGCAGAGATTTATTTTTATATACTTTAAATATACAAGAAGTCATTGGGCAGCTGGACCATTCTTTTATGTTCACAAGCTGGCGGTTTATAATTTGACACTTAATAAATTTGGTGATCGATTGATTAGCAGATAATGGCGGTGGCCAGCAGAAATAAAATTACTTTTCTTGCATGCTTCTATACTTGGCGACAAACGACCCGACAATACACACAATCGATCACGTTCTTTATAAATCTGGGCATAGTCACCTGGAATGTGATTTTAAACACTCCAAAACACACTTGAACAAAAGTGTAAAAACTCTGCAGTATACACGCCCGATGGATGGATTCAAGTTATGAGACCGGCTAGAACGAATTCTTGCCCATTTAATGTAAGTATATTAGTACATAAGGAGCATTTAAACTTTAACCCGAATTAGTATCAGTTTACTGAGAAAAATACAAGAAAACAAATCCAAAGAAAAAAATGTTCTAATAAAGGATAAAGAAATACCGAGCAAAAAGAAAATGAGTTGCAACAAGACGAGACTATAGAATAAAAAGAGACCAATTTCCGAGATGCGGAGTGGAGTTAATATCGTAGAGACAGTCCTAAATCAATTTTAATTAGAACGGATTATACTGATGAAAGCTTCAAGGGATTGAAGATAACACCAAAATGGGGAAAAAGTGTCTCAATAGTGCCTGTACCTGTTTATAATGAAAGAATGCCCATTCCAAAATGAAATTATATCTAGATAACCAGATACCAAGATATTATCATTCCTTTTATGAAAGCCTTTAAGACTAGCGATGTGTCGTATACGAGTATACTACAACAGGTTTTAAAACTAGGTTTCATCAAAGACGTATGAGGACCGAGTTCCTATTCTGCGTACAAACGCGTTTCGAGTATTTAGAAGTACCAATAAGTTCTAGTTTGAAGGCACCAGTCACCAACACAAACAAAACGTTTTGAAACTTGTAAGATTCACATAATGCAAGCTACCAAACGAAGACGCGTTCGCATACGCGTTCGTCGAACACCGGTGTAGGTGAGGTGCTTGCAAAAGTCAAATGAAAATGAATCTTAAGATGTGAATGTTAGGTCACTTTTTAATTTCACTAACCTTGTAAGTAGTTGTAATACTTCTAATATGCCGAGACGCGTTAAAGAAACATGTGTGAGTGAGGTGGTTACAAAAGCCGAATGAAAATCAACCTTACCTTTGGAAACTTAGGACACTTTTTAAATTCACTGAATTCGTAGTACTCTATCACGGCAGTTCGACGAACATATTATGTGTGAGTGAAATAAATCTCGATATTCAGTGACATTAATATAAAGAATTTATAGACTTAATGTCTATAAATTCTTTATATTAATGTCAATGTAATATAATATTAATGTAATTAGAACGGATTAGAACGGGATGGATAGTCATATTTTCAATTGATTAAAACGAGACAGATAGACCATTTTCATGCCAAAACTAGTTTCATTTACGGTTTGATGAATATGTCGGCGCGTTGCGGTATTTACGTCACTATCAAGTGTCAAAGAGTGACTGACATCTGTCACTCTAGCGAAGCGTCGTGTCTTTGGTGGCGGGGCGGTAATGTGGTAGATCACTTTTGATCGGAACGTCGCCTGCGCACCACGTCTTCGACGAATCGCTGTCTACCGGCTCAATCCAATTCGATTTTATTACTTTGTGCCGTAATTTACAGTAAAGTTAGTGTGATCTATGTGCTGGTGAATATATTTTGTTAATCATAAACGGAGTAAATTACACCATTTTTGTTAGCAAGGTATTTGCTTGATTTAGAGTAGACATGTGTAGTTCCGGAGCGAAATAGTTCCTGGAACTATGTCCGCAGTCGGAACTATGTCAGTTCTTTCCGACTTGCTCACTCTAACAGTTCCACAGTTCCTGAGAACGCGAACGATCACGAGGATTGCAATAATGCACCGGAGCGGGATTGAAATGATTGTTTTGAGGAACGACTAATGAAATGAACTGGAACTGGAACTGGAACTGTTCGTGCCGTGTGACAAGTGAGCGCTGCGTTTCGCCCATTCGCCGCTCCGGCTCCGGGTCCCCCGAAGAGAACCGATCTAAGCCGATCGTCACCGAAGTCTACTATAATAATTATAATAAACTTCGGTTCGGGAACATTCGGGATTCGGGCCGTTCGTCAACTTTATCGCTCGTTTGTTCGACGTCGTTTGTTTTGGTTTTGCAAATAAATCTGCCGGCCATTTGTTTGTAAACAACTTAGATTTTTTTAAATATGTGCAAATAATAGACAAAAAAACGACATTTACCTATCGTTAGTAGCTTACGTTAATGTGTAAATATAATAAAGAGATTGTCTTGTTGTGTATATATATGAACTTAGTCCGGTATATGCGAATTTTAGTGTCAAAGGACTAATGTATATTATTGTAAATAGGTTGGTACAATTTGACATTAAGTGTATAGACAGTTTAAAACTATTAAAAGTGTGTGTTTTAGTGTAGATGTTTTTATTTATATTACTTCGGAACTACTTATTTTAGTTATTATGTCGTCACGTAGAAAAACAAGTGTTTTTTGGGATCATTTTACCCAAGAAGGATCAGAAAATCATCGGAAAGCTAAATGTAACTACTGCTCTCAGGCAATAGCATTTACGTCTGGAAGTTTAGGAAATTTAGGAAGACATCTAAAAAGAAAACATCCAACAATTTCAACCGATCCAGTGCAACGACAACCGGCTGATCTAGCGGTGGAATCTGAGCTGGAAAGAACAACTAATGACGGTACTGTAGATTTGCGATCTGTCGATGAAGAGGCTCCTGAAAAGAAAATAAAAGTGCAACAATCAAAAATTGACTGTTTCACTACAAAACCAATACCTCCTAAAAAAAAACAGTAATTGATAAACAATTCGTTTTAATGATCGCTAGGGAATTTCACCCTTTAAGTTTAGTAAATGACCCGGAGTTTAAAAAATTTGTAGCATTATTGAATCCAGCTTATAATTTACCAACTAGGAAGACCCTGTCAGAGAGCCTTTTACCGCAAATATATTTGCAACTACATGAAGAGGTAAAAAAAGATCTAGGTAAGGCCAAGGCTGTATGTATTACTACAGATGGCTGGACATCTTCTAATAATGAAAGTTTTATAGCTATTACAGCACATTATATAGATGTTGAAAACTCACATCTTAATTCTAATTTGTTGGGCTGTATAGAGTTCAATGAGAGCCACACAGCTACAAACTTATGTAGTTTTTTAAGAGATGAGTTCCATAAGTGGAACATTATAGATAAAGTGGTGGCAGTGGTAAGTGATAATGCAGCCAATATTTTAGCAGCAGTGCAATTAGGAAGATGGCGATCTGTGAGTTGTTTTGCACACTCCCTCAATCTTGTTGTGCAAATTAGTGTAAATAATTTATCTGGAACAATATTAAGAGTAAAGCAATGTGGAATATTTTAATAGGAGTACATCTGGACTGAATAAATTAAAAGAAATTCAGAAACAAATGAGCATTCCAGAACTCAAATTGAAACAAGATGTATACACAAGATGGAATTCCACTTTTGAGATGTTGGAAAGAATTTTAAAAACAAAAAATGCTGTCATTGCAACCTTGGCGTTAATAAGGAGTGATTTAGCACTGTCGGGCGAAGATTGGTTACTCATAGAAAATGTTTTGCCAATTTTAAGAATATTTTATGAGGTGACTGTGGAAATATCAGCTGAAAAAAACGTATCTCTCTCAAAAGTAATTGTTTATTGCAAGCTTATAAAAAAGGAAATTACCTCACGATTATCGGAAGCAGAGAAAAATAGAACACAATTTCAACCTCAGATTTTTACATTGTTAACTGAGCTACATGAGCAATTAAATAAGCGCTTCGATACTGTAGAAACCACCCCTCTCTATGCCGAATCAACAATATTAGATCCCCGATTTAAATGTAGAGGCTTTCGTGATCAGTCGAACTACAAAAAGGCAGTAGCGGAATTGAATTTCAGAGTTGGGGCCATGAGGCAAGATTTAACAACAGCACCACATGTTGCAGATCAACCACAACCATCAACCTCAAAAACAGCATCTATTTGGGATCCATTTGATGATGAGGTGTCTAAACTTGTTCCAGAAAACCCAACTGCTGCCGGGATAACAGAACTGAATAAATATTTACAAGAGCCCATGATAAACAGAACAGAAGACCCAGTGCTTTGGTGGCATTCAAGAAAGTCTGTATACCCCCTTTTGTATAAATACGTCCTCAAAAGACTATGCGTTGTTGCTACTTCTGTGCCGTGCGAGCGTATATTTTCAAAAGCGGGACTGACTTTAACAGACAGAAGAAAACGATTAAAGGCATCAAAGGTGTCTCAGCTGCTTTTTATAAGCAGCAATTATAAATAAACATATCGCACGGTGACAACTAAACTGACCGAACTCAAAATTTTTGAAAATTTAATTAAAATTATATAGTGGCTTTAAACAACGTATTCTACCCACTGAATGTTAAAACACTGCCGTTTTATTGTTAGAAAGGGACAGATGCTTATTTGCGTCACTATCTTTATTCTATCCTCGCGCCCCTCTCGCTTTTGTGAAAGTGACGAATTTAGTAATGCGCCGACAGTGATTGCAAAAGCACGTGACAGTGTTATTACTTTAGTGCCCTATTATGCTTTGTGTTTCTACTCTTCTAACAATCGAGGTAAGTTCCGTTTAACATTATTTAGTCATAAAGTGACCGATTTTGTATTTAAGTCACTTTAATAGTTTTTGAGCATGGAAACTAGATGACCGAAATTGAATTTGGTCATTTTCATATTAAGTGTGATGAATATTTTTTTGTCACAACTCATATTACGTCTATATTGTTCTAAAAGGAAACATTTCGAGGCGGATAATCTCGTTAAACGTCTTTATAATACTTTTTGTTTGTGTTTTACAAATGACCGAATTATTATCTATTCACTTTACTTCTTTTTCAGTTTATAATCAACCACGGTGGGTCACTTTATTTTTAACAACGAAATGAATAACAGGGGTGCATTAATTCTCAAGTTATTGGAAGAACAGAATAAAAATGAGGTAAAAGCTTTATCTTGATGCACTCGAATAGGTACCACGCTTTGTTGCCCAGAGGAGTAAGCAGAGATTACGGTATAGAATGAAGTAAATAATAATATATGCCATTCTTTTTAGAAATCTATGGAGATCGATAAAGAAGCAGCACCAAGTACTCCCCCTATGACGGAAATAGATAAAGAGAATGTATCAGCAAGTCCCTCTGTGACAGAAAATACGCCGCCGCAGTCTACCACTAAAAAGCAACTGCAGATTTTAAAGCAAAGCACACAAACCGACTCTCTTAATGTAACTTTTTTTTCAATTATTCGTATTTATATTCATTCATTTAGCTTGTATCTATTCTTAAATTACTTAATTACTTTTCAGGACAAAGAATATGTTGGATTAATTAATACAAGTCCGATAACCATCCCCCATCAACCTGCTTTAGAAGTGAATTCTAACAGACGTTCAATTACAAGGAGCTCGAGTTCAAGCTCGTCATCAACCTCAAGTAGTAGTAGCTCGTCTTCACGTAGTTCTTATGATTCCAAAACATCTGAAACGTTAACCATCCCAGGACCAAGCACAAGCAATTTGCGAAAGATATCTGACAGACCATGTTACAATATATCACCAGTTAACACAGATGAAAGTGATGTGGACTTGAGTGATACAGATCCAACATATAACAATACTGCAAAAAGAGGTGTAGGTATCGTCAGTAGCAGCTCTTCGTCCTCAGATACGTCATCTGCTAGGCCCGATGTAGAAGAAAAGAAAAAAACCAGAAAACGCAAAAAGAACCCAGGTACGTGGAAGCAAAATAAAGCGAAAATTTTACGTAACTCCGGTAAAGCTTATGAATCTGTATCTAAAACAAAAAAAAATGTCCCAGCTCGTTGCATGAAAGATTCCTGCACTAGTAAATGCCGTCTAAAGTGTTCAGACAACGTAAATGAACACGAAAGAAAGGAACTGTTCAACAATTATTGGAAGCTTGCAAATCTAGACTTGCAGCGTGCTTATATCAGGTCATGTATGGTAGTAGTTGAGCCAAGATACAGGTATAAAAATGCGCAAAGACCACGTTTGCCTAATAACGCCTTTTATTTCACTATTAATGGAAATAGGATCAGGGTGTGTAAATTGTTTTTTATAAATACCCTGGACATATCGGATAGACAGCTCAGGACTGTGAAGAAAAAAACCAATAGTCAGGGTTTCTTAGAGCCTGAAAAGCGCGGTAAGCATCAAAGCAAGAAAACTGTGGACCCACGGCTTATCGAGCAAATAAAAAAACATATAGAATCGATACCGCGAATTGAATCGCATTACTTGAGAGCTACTACGAATCGAGAATACATAACTGACAGCAAAACTATTAAAGATCTATGTAACGATTTCAATAATATTCAGAAAGAGAAAAATCTCTTACAGGCGGAGTACTGGCTGTACCTTAAAACTTTCAACACTGAATATGACATAGGTTTCTTCATACCAAAAAAGGATAGATGCGATACCTGTGTAGCTTACCAACTGGCCCCCGATAACACGAAAACCCTACTTGAGACTAACTACGACAAACATATTAAAGAAAAAGATCTGTGTCGAAAAGAAAAAAAGAGTGACCGTCTAATGGTCGATGAAACCCATATTTGTGCAGTGTTTGATTTACAGTCTGTCATGTTGTGCCCTAGTCCTAGCTATTTTTATTACTGCTCTAAAATAAATTGTCTTAATCTTACTGTAACAGAATTAAAAACTGGAGAAGATGATGGGAAATCGTACGGAGACGTTTACTGTTATTTCTGGGACGAGACTCAAGCCCAAAGGGGGGCTAATGAAATAGGTTCTTGTATTTATGATTATCTAGAAAAACTAAGCAAAAAGAACTTGGACAAGAAATTGCATGTAACGTTTTACTCAGATAACTGCACAGGGCAGAACAAAAATAAAATGATTGCATGTCTTTACTCTCATGCAGTAACACATTTTAATAATATTGAGAGCATTACCCACAAATATTTAATAAAAGGCCATACGCATAATGAAGCCGACAACGTACATAGTTTAATTGAGAAAGAAATAAAAAAAAATGAAAAGGCTGGACCTATATACATACCACTCCAATTTGCTACGCTCATCAAAAGTGCTAGAAAATCTGGGATGCCTTTCATGGTAAATGAACTGAGCTACAAATTCTTTTTGGACCTAAAACATCTGCAAGAACAGTGGGCTTACAATTTCAATGAAAACAGCAACAAAGAGATGATTTTGTGGAATGATATAAAGGTTTTAAAATTCATCAAGGAAGAAAAGTTTTGCTTTTACTATAAATTATCTTACGCAGATGAAGAATTTTCTCTTATTAATATGCGCCCTAAAAGAAAAAAAATGTTACCCTATGAAGAAATTGTTCTTAGACCCTTGTATGAGAACCCTCTTGGACTGAAAGAGAACAAGAAGAAAGATCTCAAGGAGTTAGCAAGGAAAAACTTAATACCAGTTTCTTACTCTACATACTACGAAATGTTATAAGTTAGAAGACTATAATTATACCTAATGAAGATGTTTGTGATTATTGATTTGGCTGTGATTAGTATATTTTACTGCTACATAGATAAGACATTGATATTATATTTGTAATGAACATTTAACGGGTAGAAGAACCAAAGTTAGATTTTGTAGCCATTAACGGCCATGTTAAGTTTTAATTTTATATTAATTTACAAAAATGAGTCTTACATATAAACAAAAGGCTGATAAAAATGTATGTTTAAGAATTAGATAGATGTTATAATATACGTGTATAAGTACATTTTAGAAGAGAATACCTATTTTTTATGTTTTATGTACCTAAAGGTAGTACACACTTAGTGCCATAATCACAGGAACACTGTGTTTTTAGAATTGTAAGGATAATACAACCTACAGATTATGTGATTCTGAGATATTTTTTTTTAATACTGTACCCATACATAATTAATTATGTGCCGTACTAAAATAAATACAAAAATAATCATTTGCATTATTTTATTTCACATTTCTCAAAGAATTTCTCCTAGATTTATGAAGAAAACTGTCTTAAAACATAATAAGATAGTTATTATGTTTAAAACATTAATATGAAATGGACCTTTGTCAAAGTAGTACATCAAACAAATCATTTAATTAATATTAAAGTGACCTTCTTGAGGAAGATTTTTTTGTATCGGTTCAAAAAAATTAAATATAAAAAGAATTTGGTAAATCAATTTTTGTTTTCTAAAGGCGAATAGATAAAATATCAAATAATAAAGCAACTGAGGCGTTACCTTCTGTCAGTAAAAAAATATTTGATAAAGAACACAAAAATGTGTATTGCCCAGACACATTTCCTTTATTTGCCGAAAAACATAAATTTTGAGTTGAGTCACTTTCGTTCTCACAAGGCGATATATGGTATAATATGTATGTATTATGATGTAAAAATGTAAATATTACTTAATTATGTATATACAATCAATTGATTTTTAAATACGCCAGCCAATACATTAATTTTATTTCATTTCAGCCTAGTTACGCCATTTTATTATATCAATATTATAACATTATTGGTTGACAGTCCTAAGCCTGTATATGAGTATGAAGGAAAATCAATTGACATTCTTTACAATCACCGTGTATGTCCGACGAGCTGTCTAAACCTAAGGAACTAGATAGTTCCTCGGACATGTTTCCTGGAACTAGTTCCGACGAGGAAAGGAACCGTTCCAGGTTCAATCCCATGTCGGACATGGTTTGCGCATGTCTAATTTAGAGTATAACCGTCCGACTACCTATCCAAGCCATTATTACAAGATGGATACTATTGAAGGCCATGACGAGCTTTTAAATACTTATTTTTTTCTTCTTGTTTATGTATTTCTTTGAGATTTTAAATTCTAATCATTTGACAGTTTTGAGAATTGGTTATCTGCGCGCGATATATTTTGTCCCTTTAATTGAATTAAAAAATAAAGTGAATATTTTAAATTAACACGAATTGGTGGTGGTTTTAATAAACAGTTTAAATATGATTAAAGAAATGAATGATGGTGATGGAGGTGTGTAAATAAACACTTTGACATTGTAAATATTATTGAACTTTTTTTGTGTATTATAGTATAAACATAACTCTTGTGTAATTGACAGTTGTTTTAGTGTTATATTTGAACTTGATATAAACTTAATTTTAAGTTCTTTTTATTGAATATGGCACCTAAAAGAAATGTGGTTTAGGACCATTTTGCAGATAAGGGCAATGACAAAGCCCGATGTAAATATTGTAAAAAAGAAATATCGTAGGTAGGAATATCATATAAATAGAAAACATGGTACGATACAATAAGTGTCTAGATATTGCTCTTCAGCTACGAGTGGGCAGGAGTTGGCAGCAATAACACAGTCAGCTTCTGTTACTGGTGCAGTAACACCGCTGCAAATAAATCTGCCCTCACATCTACGCAGCAACAAACATTAATACCTACAGTTAGGAATACGATGACATCCTACTTACGTAGAGAGTGCTCCAAAATAAAAAAAGATATAGATTACCACATTATGAATCTCATTGTACATGACTTACAACCATTTTCCATTGTAGGAGACCGAGGTTTTCGTGAGTTAATAGCGTTTGCATTTCCAAATTATACATTACCAACAAGAATTTTTTTTTGCAAATAATATGCTGTCTGCACTCTATGAAGTGACGAAGGGTCAAGTCAAGGAGTGGCTTAGTACGGAAATGGTTTCTATATGTTTATCAACCGATATGTGGACGTCTCGAAATGGCGATTGGTTTTTGGGTGTTACAGGACATTTTATTGATAGTAATATGGTCCTATGATCGGTTCTATTAGAATATGCTGTGCATTGAATGGCACATCACACACAGCCGCGGCTTTAGCCGAACAATTATTACGAATTGTTCAGGAATCCCGGCCTAGAAAATAAAATTCTTCTCGCTGTATCTGACAATAGGTCTAACATCAAGTGTGCTATAGAAAAATGCTTGGGTTGGAAACATTTTAATTGCTATGCACATTGCATAAACTTGGTGGTAAGCAAAGCCTTAGAAAATAGCACTATCTCCCACATTATACAAAAAGCCAAAGCTATTGTCTCCTATTTTAAAAAAAGCAGTAGCGTGGGAAAAATTGAAACGAAGCAGGAAAGCAGGAATTAGAACAAGCCGGAAAACCAATTTTGAGGCCCCTTCAAGAAGTTCCGACTCGATGGAATTCAACGTTTTACATGTTGGAACGTTTATAGACCGGGATCCCTCGCCCTTTTTCGTAAGTGATTACTAACAAGCTAATTTTTCGTCAGTAGCTTCATTTTGACGAGACGCCCAACATTAGCTAGTACAAAAATTTCGTAAGTGGTAGCTAACAGGGGTAATGAGAACATAATTTGTTGATTTAGTGGTTATCAAAAATTCATTACTAACTGGTTTTTTTATTTATAATTCTTATAATAATAATCTAAATTAGCCGAAAAAATATTTGTCCTACAAAATGCTAGGTTTGATCAACGAGGTCCCATTTTTGCAACATGTACTATTTACGAGGTCATGAAAAATTATTACTAACCAGCTGATTTTTTTTTTGTTGGTTAGTTAATAATTATATAATTTAACGCCCACATTGTCCTACACATTACGTGGAACGTTTTTCTAGTCCGACACTCTTAGGTTGTAGTACAAATACTAGATGTAAAAATAATTAGTATCAAGTTGAAACTTCGTGAGTAGCTTCGTTTCAATGAGACGCCCAAGAATTTCTCTTACGAAAATGCTCGATTGTGGTAGCTAACAGGGGTAATGAGGACATAATTTGTTGATTTAGTGGTTATCAAAAATTTATTACTAACTGGTTTTTTAATTTATAATTCTTATAATAATAATCTAAAGTAGCCGAAAAAATATTTGTCCTACAAAATGCTAGGTTTGATCAACGAGGTCCCATTTTTGCAACATGTACTATTTACGAGGTCATGAAAAATTATTACTAACCAGCTGATTTTTTTTTTGTTGGTTAGTTAATAATTATATAATTTAACGCCCACATTGTCCTACAAATTGCATGGTATATTTTGCTGATCCTCCAATGGAATTTGAAATTCATAACAATAAAAATCTATTCATTCTGTACATTTTTCTATTGGAGTTTAGTTATATTAGTACGCATGCGCGCGATGCTGCGTACTGTGTTTAGTTACTCCATGCTGAAGCCGACTATAACCGTGCTGTTCTTTTCTGTTGACCACGTGTTGGACGCTCTGAAATAACTTACATTTTTTTTTAATTGCTCAGCAAAAATGGAGTGTTTTTTATGCAGTGTATTGTGTGATAACCCTCGCTTTAGAGAGAAACGCGAAGAGATCAAGAAATTTTCTCAAGAAATTTTGCTTTCTTGTCGAACTTTTTTGTCTGCTCGAAAGCATCATAAACATAAATATAGTAATGTCGTATTACCGGAAAATTGGAATGACGACATAATCGGGTATCATTCCTCTTGTTATAAGGAATTCAGAGTGAAATCTCAATATTTGTGTTATCAACGGTAAGTCGATTGAATATTTTTTAATTTTATTTTCAAAATAAGGTAAAGCACGCAGCCGTTGCTCAGGAATTTGTATATCTATATATATGAATATAGATATACAAATACATGGAGTAAGCAGTTACTGATCGCTGAGCAGCTACTGGGTGTTTTACCCTATATGATAAATAATTTATTAAGTAGAAGTTTTCACATAATTATATAAAAAGCATGATAAAATTATAGCTATTTTTTTTTGTAAACAATAATTTTACAAAGTACATTGTGCTTTACATATTTTACTAAAAATTTTGAAGTATAATATATAAATATATATATACATTTAAGAAGGGTTTATCGTTCAGTTTGTCCATAAAATGCTCTTAAACAAATAAAAATGTTTAAGAGTATTTTATAGACAAAATTTGCATTTATCGTTCAAGTGCAACAAGGACCTTACTATTTATCTCAACGGATGCAATAAAGAAACAAGTATAAACCCTTCTTAATACAGAAGTTAATTTAACCGCGTGCTTCTCATTTTCTCCATTGAGAGTCAGAGAGCACAATTATATTTGGAAATGCCCAATTGTTTTTGATGATTTTCCACAGAGCGTAAATCTAAAAAAGCACATGGTCGTACACTTAAAAAAAAAGCAAATTGTTGTCTTAAGTGTCTACTTTTCGGATCTGCTCATAAAAAATGTTTAGCAAACTAAGAAGTATCAAATTTTTTAACAAATCAATGAGGTGAAATTTCGAAAAAAAAGTTTTCAAACTCACAGACTTTTTTTAAAGGAAGCTAAATTGTTGAAATTTTTTTATTTTTGTAGTTCTCTCTGAATAACTCCGAAACCGTGAATGATAAAAATTTTGTATGGTAACATATGAAAACTAAACAGTTGGGACTAAAATAATTTTTTTTTTTTGTTTATTGAACGACGATCTCCTTCCGAGTTACAATCTGTTGAAAATTATCCAAACATTTATGACCTTTTTTTCAATCCCGTAATTTTTGTGTCTAATGTATATACTTAATTTGAATTATTCTTTTATTTATTTGTTTTATACAGAACTGAGCCAGCTGTAACATCGTCTGCAGCTGAATGTACTGAAGTTACAGACGCTTCGACTTCTTTAACGTCTGCTCCAATCGTAGAACCACACTTAATGCCATGCTCCTCTCGGTTAGTTCGTTGAATATTCTTTTTTTACGTTATTGTTCATTCTTATAATGAGTACATGTGAATACACAGATTACAAAATTATGCCATTTAAATATTTTTTAGCTATTAATTATTTTCGCCCATACACAAACAGGGTGGCGATTGACCTAAAATACCTTGAAATGTCAGGGAATTTAAAATTTCTGGAATAGTCAGGGAAAAGTCAGGGAATCTTAATTTCAGTCAGGGAAATTTATAGTTAATTTTTTATTATTTCTATAGAATTCTAAATATTTTTTAATTATATCTGTTCTATTTTGTGATAAATAATATTAAAAAAATTAAGTGTTTGGATAGTTAATTTAAAAACAAAAGAAGTATAACTTCAAAAAGATTATTAATTATAATTATATTAATTGTTGTATTTTCAAAAGTTATAAATATTTAATCAAAAGAAATTGGTCTTTTTAAAGAGTTGGAAATTTGCAAGAAAGTATACAAAAATTCATAATTCTAAAATTTTACCCAGTTTCGGGTATAAGAGTTAAATCCTAATATACAAAAATTATTTTCTAAATAATTTGCAATTTTAACGAATATTTGAATAATAAATAATTTTTTGTAGGTTTTAGAATTTTATTTTTGGTCAAGGAAAGTCAGGGAATTTTGAAATTAATTTCAAGTCGCCACCCTGACAAAGCTCCAAAAAAAATGTTTTCGGTTATTGATTTTTTCGTTACTAATATAATAGCTTCACATGTTATTATTTACAGAGATATCGAACAGAATGAAGAAACAGAAAACATTGCACATTCGCTGGATACTGTTGAAGAGAGCTATGCACATGATGAGATAGATGTTGAGAGTTTTGAAAATGATGGATCAGCCAAATCATGCTTTTTTTGCATGAAAATTAACATTAAACGTAAAGGGCGGCAAATATACTGCCGTAATATTAAAAATAAAATACCTTTTCTACAAAAAATTAA
The DNA here is from genome assembly GCA_949752705.1 of Callimorpha dominula. Classification (NCBI taxonomy): domain Eukaryota; kingdom Metazoa; phylum Arthropoda; class Insecta; order Lepidoptera; family Erebidae; genus Callimorpha; species Callimorpha dominula. The sequence continues at coordinate 5,051,216 of OX457010.1, read as the reverse complement.
AAGCTATGCTACAGAATTGAATGACATTGAGATGTTGCAAAAAATTTAAGAAGAGAGTAATTCTGTCAACCAGTCTTCTTTAGCATATCATAACAATTGTAATGTCAATTATTTTGCAAAACATCAAAGAAAAGTTAATCCACCCTCTACCGATGATTGGTCTAAAAAGCGAGACAGCCATAAAATTGCTAAACAACGATTAATTCTATATATTGAAAAAGAAATTATTGCAAATCGTCGAGTGTTGTCACTAATTCACCTCCAAGATTGCTACACGGAATTTCTAAAAGAGACATATGAAAATACAGATTTAGAGGCTTCCATTTTCAGCACTCATGTTCTCAAGGACTTCATTCTGAAAACATTACAGAATAAAATTACAGTAATTAAAATTTCAAATAAGCAATTTTGTATATCCTCTGAAGTTGATATAGAAGCTATTGATGACGAAGAAATCCAAGACATCATATTTGAACAAGAAGCTCAAGATTTCGCTTTAAAATATCGCAAAAATATAACGAAAATAAAAAAAAAACCTTTAACAGATTTCATAGATAGTGAAGTCTTGAATAAAGGAGAGTGCGATATTCCCAAGTGGTTAAATATTTTTTGGACTACTGCCTTGAGCGGCGTTGGCAAAGAAAGCTGCGATCGAGTTAGAATATTATCTTCATGTTATTCACAGGATTCTATCTACAGCATTACAAGAGGATACATCAAACCGAAAAAACATATTTTATTGGGTATGACTGTAAAGAGCCTTACTGGAAGCAAAAAAGTAGTAGAGATATTAAATAGGCAAGGCTACTGCATCACCTATCCCAGTATACTGGAATTAGAAACGTCTGCTGCATACTCTTGTACTTCTAATAATCAGTTATGTCCTACCAGCATTTTACGTACTTCTATATTGTCATGTGGAGTAGCGTGGGATAATTACGATAGATTTGTGGAAACAAGCTCTGGTAAAAATACCCTGCATGATACAGTGGGTATTCTTTATCAAAATATCCCAACAGAAGAAGAGTTGAACATCATCGAAAGGAACAATGCATCTACAGTGTTCGAACAGAATTTATCAATTAATGTTCGTGATTTCTCTGGTCGTAGAAAACGTTCATTTGAGGACGACTCATTTGAACATTTACAGCCTACGAAGCAACGTCGTCCAGAATTTTGGCATAGTAGTTCATCGTTACCCGAAGATATACAAAATTCAGATAAATTTCAACATAAATACTTTGCGTGGGTACTTTCCCATAAGTTACAAATTTCAGACACGCCAATGTGGATAGGATATAATGCCAAAATTTTTGAAGATACTAGTAAAATTCAAAAGGTGGAGTATCTCACGCAAATTAATGATTCACCCACGGATCCATCAGTTGTGAAAGAGACGATGCGAAGAAGTTTGCAAATCGCTTCGGAATGCCAGAAAAATTTCTTCAGTGTTACTTACGATTTAGCCATGGCTAAGATTGCTTTACGGATACAGAGTGCCGAGGACGAATTTCAAAAACTTTTCATTAATTTTGGATCTTTCCATATAATGTTATCATTCATGAAAGCAATCGGGAAATTTATAAGTGGATCTGGTTTAACAAATATTCTTATAGATAGCGAAATTTTAGCCAGTGGTTCTATCAATTCGTTTTTAAGTGGAAAACATTTTAATCGGTGTAGAAAGATTCATCCTCTACTCTCCCTTGCTTTGCAGATTTTGCATTTGGAGGGGTTTTTACAGCAACATGATGAGAACCTGGAAAATATCCAAGAGTATTTACAAATATTTAATAAAGAAAAAAATGAGGACCCACAAATAACCAATGAGAATTTGAAAAAGTTATTTGAAAAATATGAACAATATAAAAGTGAAACTTTACTCGGAAGACATGGTAAAACACCTCAAATTTATTTAATGTACACCAGATTAGTTGAATATTATCTTCAAATAGAATACAGTATTCGTACGGGTGATTTTAATTTCTTTATATACATTTTACCGAAAATAACCAATATTTTCTTTTCAATGAACCACCATAATTATGCAAGGTATATGTCTGTTTATTGGGATAAATTAATAAATATTGAAACAACACATCCTGGATTGCTTTAATGATTGTCAAAAAAGTTTTTTGGGCATTCGCAGAACAATGAAACCGTTTTCAAGAATACCGATTGATTTAACACTTGAACAAACAATCAATGCTGATGCTGCTTCTAAAGCTTCTGGAATTATTAACGTTACAAACTCGTTTTCCGCACGACAAAAATGGTCAATTACTCATTCACTACGTACGAGTGTTATATCAAAAATGATAGAGTTTTGTAATATGAAATCCACCGATGACATAACGAAAGACTTAAAGGAGTCATCCATTAAGAAAGCTACGAAAAACTTAGAAGTATTAATGCAACTAATAAAGCAGTACACCAACCCTTTCTCGTTCGATCTGCCAAAAAATTATCTTTACAATATATCGAAAGGTCAGTCCGTTAGCGATGAAATATATCAATTTTTATCATCAGTTGAAATAGAGGGTGAAAAACAGCATCAGAATTTCATTACTGAGACTCGGATAACACCAGATAGGTTTGATGGAGCCATTAGTAAAAATAAAATTATTAATTTTGATTACAAGAATACGAAAAAAGTCAAAATTAATGGAAAAGTCAAAGAAATTAAAATGCAAAGAGATGTTTTTGGCCGTTTACTTTATGCATCAGTAGAAAATAAAATTGATATAGAAAAAGCATTAAGTTATCCTCTAGCTCCTGTTCCTTTTTCACTCTGTCATACTAATGGATCGATATGCAAGACCCCTAAATCTGTGATTATTAATGAATTACTAGAATATCAAACCGAAATTGAAAATCCTCCAGAAGCAGACATTCACTTAATTGATGGATTTTATTTATTACATACGCTGAAAAACGTTCCAAACAGATATGGTAAAATCTCGAAACATATATTACAAATACTTACATATAATAAAAAAGAAGTACATATTATATTTGACAAGTACAAAAAACCCAGTATCAAAGATTTTGAACATGATCTGAGAGGTGAAGAGGATACACAGTATGACGTCATACGTAGAGACAATAATCGTCCTGCGGATTTCTGCAAATTATTGAGGAGTAGCAACTTTAAAGAAAAATTTGTCGAATTTTTAATTGAAGATTGGACAAGAGATGAATTTTTTACCTTGATTGAAGGGAAGACTGTTAAACTTAATTATGATCAATGTTACACTTATGAGGTGTCTAGTGATAATAAAATAAAAAGAATTATTGATTATAATCTTTCTTGTTATCATGAAGAAGCTGACACCAAAATTGTGTACCATGTTTGTCAATTTAATCGTAACTATCGTGTGCAGATACATTGTACAGATTCTGATATACCAATAATAATGTTGGCTAATTTCAAGTATTTAAAAGATGAAATACAAGTAATAATTAATTTAAGCACAAATAAAAAAAAAATGTACTCAGGTACATTTTTTTTTTATTTAAAAAATAAATGAAATTTATGCCAAGCTTGGAGATCAATTATCGTGTTCATTTGCTATATGCCATATTTTTACAGGAAATGATTACAATCCCGCTTTTTTCCGTAAAGGAAAAAAAAGACCTTTCAGTATTTTTAAGAAAAATAAAAATTTTCAAGAGGCTTTTATTCAACTCCTACGAAGTGATCATACAGTATTAACAACGTCAAATGAAATAGTTCGAATTATTGAAGAGTATGTATGTAGAGTGTACTCATTAAAAACCAAAAATGATATCAACAGAGGACGGTATGAACTATTTGAAAAAGGCTATAGATCAAAAGGTGGAAGTGAAAAAGTATTAAAAAAAAATATTATAGGATATGATCCTTCCAGTTTGCCACCAACAAAACAAGAATTGTTGCAACAAATTAAAAGAACGGTATTCATCAGCAATGTATGGTGTAATGCACACATGCGGTGCCCCACAGATAAAGTACCTGAAAATTATGGATGGACAATAATTGATGGTAAATACGAGTATTATTGGTTTGATGGTCCTCAAAGCCCATCCTTTGAAGAATTATCTTCTCAATTGCAAGGTACCCTATTAATATTATTGAAATTTGGTTTTTAATTTTTCGGCGACATTAATTAATTTTTTCATATTATTACAGATTTAGATACCACGGAAGATCAGAATGAAGAAGATACTGATGAAGATGAGGAGAGTGATGCCAGTAGTGAGGATGAATGTTTTTCTGATGAGTCAGATGAAAATTAATTACTTTTTTATATAAAAATATCTACTTTTTCATGTATGTTACATAATAAAGTTGATTTATTTCAATAAATATATTTTCACTTTACCTCATGTTGCACATAGGAAAAAGGAAAATTACGATTATTGTAGGACTACGGATGCATACCAGTTTTTTTGTAGGACATTGTTTTATTCGGATAAAAAACACACTAATGTATCACGTGATACTTTTGTCCTACAGTTACTAATAAAAAAAATGGTCCTGTGGTATGGACAACTTAGGAGTCTAGGACTAGAAAAACGTTCCACGTAATGTGTAGGACAATGTGGGCGTTAAATTATATAATTATTAACTAACCAACAAAAAAAAAATCAGCTGGTTAGTAATAATTTTTCATGACCTCGTAAATAGTACATGTTGCAAAAATGGGACCTCGTTGATCAAACCTAGCATTTTGTAGGACAAATATTTTTTCGGCTAATTTAGATTATTATTATAAGAATTATAAATAAAAAAACCAGTTAGTAATGAATTTTTGATAACCACTAAATCAACAAATTATGTTCTCATTACCCCTGTTAGCTACCACTTACGAAATTTTTGTACTAGCTAATGTTGGGCGTCTCGTCAAAATGAAGCTACTGACGAAAAATTAGCTTGTTAGTAATCACTTACGAAAAAGGGCGAGGGATCCCGGTCTATTATTGATACTGAAAGAGGAAATAAACAGTGCAATTTCCAATTTAAATGCAAATATTCAAGCCTTGTCGGCTAACGATTGGAATATTATCGGTAAACTTGTCCATGTTTTGAAACCCTGTGAAGAAATGACTAAAGAAATTAGCGGCGATAGAAACGTGACTGGTAGTTCAGTAATCCCAATAACTATTGCTCTAGAGTAGGCGTTAGTGGCTTCTGTTTTAGACGGTACTGAGCCTTTGCCGGATGAAGTAGAAATAGTCAGGCAAGATATCAATGTTGGACTTCAATCACGATTTTCTTCACTAGAAAACAGCCGCACCTTTACAACATGCATGTTTCTGGATCCTAGATATAAACTCTATTTTGAAAATGAAAACACCGCCTACACTACAAAAAAATATGTAATCAGTTTAGTTACTTCATTAGTTGTGGAAGAAAATGAAGAAATAGTTACTGCAGAAACCCCAACTCCGGTACCAGCTGAAAATTCTATTTGGAGCCATTATTACAAAAAAATGCAGAATATTAGGCCCACCGGTACTGCATATTCTAGAGCCGTGGCAGAAGTTCAGCGCTACATCGACAACACAGTCATCCCAAAAAGTCATTCGCCATTAGAATGGTGGAAGACTAATAAAAATTCTTACCCACTTTGGCAATATTCGCTCGTAAAACATTAAATTCACTAGCAACAAGTGTGCCATGTGAAAGACTATTTTCCGTAGCTGGCAACATTTTATGTGGCCGTAGAACACGACTTGGTGTCAGGAAGGTACAACAGTTGCTCTTTTTATAGTAAAATTTAAAAAAATCGGGAACAAGTAGAAAGAAAATCATTGTAAATATTGTGCATGCTCACTATACATAACAATGGTGTAAATATATAAATTATTTTATTGTACATAGAATGAATTTAAATCTTCTAAAAAGGCCAGCTCTCGTGTAATAAGTTATCGAATTACTTGGCTTTTACTAACAGTTCATGATTCGTCATTGTCCGAAATAATATGGTCATTTATCATTTTTCACATTTAAACATTTTCTTAATGCATTATTACGTTAACATAATGTTTGTAAAATTCTGTTATAGTTACTTATCAATCACTATTATAATAATAAAGATCATTTTATTTTAGCCTAATTTAATTTGTAATTTAGTTAATTTGCTTAAGTAAAGGGAAATTCAAATTACACGTATTATCAAATTTAGCGGTACTAAAGTTGATAACACGTGTAGTCTGAATTTGATTTCCGGGAAATATTACTATCTGTTTTGTCTTGATTAAAACTGAAATCATTCACTATGGGTAATGATTATATTCACTGTTTAAAAACTGACAGTCCTAAGCCTGTAAAAGTATGAAGGGAAGTTTTCAATAGAATCATTTTCGATTAAACTTATACCCATATGTTGATTGCTGTTTTCCCGATTTCTTCTTACAAGGCTCAACCATTTGTAAACGGGCGGTTATAGATCGAAACAGGCAGATGTGATATTATGTTATCCATTTTTGTTTTCTTTAATAATTTTACATTTGACGAAGCAAGCTATTGTTGCGGTGACTCTGTGTGTGTTGATCTATAATTTTTAATTTTAATAATTATTTATTAAATCGACGATTTCGAATAATTGATGGTCAATTTTATGAAATAAAGATTTTTTTGAATTTGAATTGAATTGAATTTGATCCTTTTTACGTAAGCTCGATAGCCTCCATTGTAACAACTTCCATTTTGCGACACTTGGACTCGTACTTCCTAGTGTTTGGAACCAGTATTTACACGTACTCGTACTCTTAAAACTAGTATCCGTTTTAACGAGTATGACCCACCTCTATTTAAGACTCAGTTCAAGACCGCTTGCCAGAACCAGATGCCGGGGAGGCAGAAGACCTTTGATTTTTATTAAAATAAAGATTTTCTTGAGCTTTTTGTTTGTTTTAAAAATGCCTTAACTCTAAGTAATTTATGAAAAGTTCGTAAGTTAACCAAGGTCAAAATTATATTATAATTTTTCTTATGATACTTACGAAAGTGGTTATTTCGTAAGTTTACCAAGGTATAAATTGGATATTTTCTTATGTTACTTACGAAAGTACGTAAGTAAGCCAAAGTCTAAATAAATATCTTTTAATTTCTATCTATGACGACTATAAATTTACGAATGTGCATTTATCTCCGATCCACGTAAAATATTGGATGTCTGTTGATTGTATCATACAACGGTTACATTTTGAAAACCAAATGCAATACTGATTTATTTCGATATTTCTATTAAAAAAAAAATCTATGCTTTCAAAACACTCCCCTGTAAAATGCATCTTTTGCAGATTCGTAAGTTATGTGCAACTTTCAGAAAATATTAAATTTAATACTTTTATTTTTTAAATATTTTCAATTTACAAAAAAAGTGACTATACATTGAGATGAAAGTATCCTACCTCTTAAGTTGGACCAAACTGCACACTGTGTACAAAATTACATTAAAATCGGTTCATTAGTTTAGGAGTTCATTGCGGACAAGCAATGTGACACGATTTTTTTTATATAAAAGATTAATTTAATTCGGGCATAAAGTTATTGTTTCATGACAAAAAAAAGCAATCATTTCCTGGTATTCATTAATATAATGTTTAGCTAATAACGGAATGTATCGACATCTATTGGTCTAAAGTAACAAACATCATTACAATGCAGTTTGTAGTGTAATAACATGTTTTTTCTGGAACATTTGAAATTCTTATTTCTATGAATGGAATGAACTACGTACAATATTTTGGCAGAAAAGTTTTCCACGATTGTATACTTTTTTCGTTTTAAGTGCACAACCAAACAGACAAACACATTTTACAATAGGCGGCCTTAGCGCTAAGAGCTAAGTTTCACAGGCAACCTTTTTTTGTAGTTTATTTTTTTTTATGTTATAGGGGGCAAACGAGGAGACGGGTTACCTGATGGTAAATGACTACCGCCGCCCATGGGCACCTGCAACTTGAGAGTCACAAGTGCGTTACCGGGCTTTTAATGTGGGAGTAGGGGAAAGGGGGAAGAGGGGGAGAGGGAAGGGTTAGGGCCTCCGGTAACCACACTCACTGGGCGAAAAGCATTACTTTACTGCTGGTTTTCTGTTAGGCCGTGGTATCACTCCGGTCGAGCCGGCCCATACGTGCCGAAGTATGCCTCTCCAACAGTGCAGTTTGTAAAATGTTAAAAAAAACTTTAAAACGCGCAGTTGAAAAAATACATATCTTATCATTTTCAATTCATTATACCATTTATTACCATTCGTAGAGATTATGATACTGTATCTAGTAATATAGTATTGATTTAAATGAATGATTTTTGTTTGGCGCAATAAACAGAGTTACGTTCTATTGTACGTAGTGATGCGAACAACTGTTTCAGAATGCATATTTATAAATCGGTATTAGTTAATACCGATTTATAAATATGCATTCTGACTATTCCGAAGTAAAAAGTATAATAACCTTTCGTCTATAGTTATGAATAGTTGTATTTAATGTGTTCTATTTGCAGTAAACAACATCAAAATGTTGAAATTCAAGTTAAAACTTATGTTAAAAGTAATAAAGTCAATTGAGTCCTCAGTAACTTTAATAATCAATTCTTATGTATAATATATTAAACGTGGGTAATATAATTCATTAAACGATTTCAGTGGTTTGATGTAAAATTTACTTTTTACTTAAACTTTCTCTTAAATAACATCGATTGTTATTTTAATTCGAATCGATAACGTCATCACTAATTAATAGTTAATAATTTGTAAAGAAATGATGGTTGCCATCTATCAAGAACTTGGCTAATATGTATGTATATTTATTGGTTACACTATTGAAAAACACTTACCTGGGAATAAATGACAAAAACCACGAATTACTTTCTGTTTGTACAAGTCAGCGCAAGCGTTTTCCATTCGACGTAAAGTCGTCATCTTGGTATAAATCTTGAGTGCATCGGCACTTGTAAGGGTGGCCTTCGTTGGCGGGCCAGCCTGCAGCCTATGTAGTTTGAATTGTTTCTACAATAAAAGCCAGCTTATTGTCAGCTTGCGGGTTTCCTCCCTAATTTAGATGTAAATGGGGTGGTAGTGGTTGCTAGAGGGTTTTTAGCACAGAAGTTTTAGGTATAACAGAATGTGCTATTCTGATGTATGAGCTATATCTATATTATTGTAAAGTTTAATTAAAATCCAAGCAGTAGTTTTTGCGTAAAAGAGTAACAAACATCCATACATCCTTACAAACTTTCACGTTTATAATTTTAGTAGGATGTAGAATGGATCGCGCGAAATAGAAACTGGCAAAAGTACTACTAAAAGTACTTATACTCTGTTTAAAAAAATCGAATAAAGCTTCTTAGGTATAAACTATTTGTCCGTTCTGTTTTGTACCTTAGCGCTAAATCTATGAAAACAAATCTTGGTAGAAGTTCGTTGGGCAACACTCTTAAATACCATGAAAATCACGGCGCTTATGACCTTACGCTCGCGAGACAACTACAACTCAAAAGCGATCGGGCGCTGCTTGTTAATACCGTAGGACTTGACTACAAATTATTGTTTTAGCACTGCAGTGCTTTTTAGTTTTAATTCAAATCAAAACAGAACATGTATTTTATTCAGAGTGGCTTCTCTAGTACATAATATCTCGACGGTTTTTAGGGTAAATATTTGATTACCTTAAAAATCTTAATAATCTCTAGTCTCTGATCTAATCTCCGATATTGTTCTACCTTCTTCAGTCTTCTGTAAGGTGAAGGGACTTGCCTAGTCGGGCCTGTTTATTATTTTATTAGTATCCATTTTGTGTAGTATTTAAATCAACTTATACTTTTAATTACTTATAGTCAACTTATATAGTTTTTATTTTCAAAGATTCAACTACGCCTAGGTACTCGCAGACAGCATGGCAAAGGACATTTGATGGCCTGTCGCCGCCCGTATGGTATACCATCTAAAGACTACGAAGTCGATTAATACAGATTTAAAACCAGACATACCTCAATTTCGTATGATGCCTCAGTACTATATTTAGAAAATATATATTTAATATGATGTATTTTCTGAAATTGAAACTCACTTGGAATTAGCATAACGGTGTAGGTAATAGAATAATAATGTATTTAAAAAAGAAATAACTAAAAATAGAACCCACCACAGTACAGATATCATACATTTTTCCTTTAACATTTTTTAATATGCTCATTTTGATAAATGTTTTTTTCACGGTCACCTAGTTTATTTGTCAACGTCCAATAAGGACAGCTTTTAAAGTAAATAATTTCCTAAAAAAAAAACCTAATTGCAAACTGCCTCCCCAACCCCCAAATAGCCATTTTTTGTTAAACTTGAATTGGAAGTGACACAAGCGACCGCATTGACAGTTAGACATTTTATTTTATTTCTTGTCTATTTCGTTTTTCAGCCTGTTATAATATTTAAAAAAATAAGAATAGTTTGTGAACAGTATATTGACCTCTATAGTGAGACTATGTATAACAGATGGACTGAACATTCTGAGCATTAGCCTCATAAATTTAATCACTATCTAGAAACAAAGAAAGCGCCTCTGCGGCAACTACCTGTCTCTTTTCTGTATGTTAGGCGTGAAATTAAAAGTATTGTTACTTAACATTAATTTTCAAGAATCATAACATTTTTTCATTGGCCTGTTGGCCTAGTGGTAAGCGATCCTGACTGCTAAGCCAGAAGTCGTGGGTTCGATTCCTACCCAAAACAAATAAAAATAATTGTGTGATGAGCATGATCATTTGTTCTGTGTCTGGGTGTTATTTATCTATAATATATATGTATTTAGAAATATATAAATAAGTATATTTATCAGCAGTTACCATAGTACAGACTCTGCCCATGGTAACCTCAGATTTTGACGTGTGTGAAGTTATTATTATTTATTAAATAACAACTGAAACCAGTTTAGATTCCCTATCTATGGAAATTCGTTGAGTTTATCTTCGACTGCTGTCATCGTTGGAGTCTAAAACCGAGGGAGAGTGTTGGGTTTTCCCTCATCAACGGCTAGGCCCATCATGGGGGATTGGCTGAAGAGGCTATTGGTGTAGGAAGGCTCTCGCTGAACGCCATGGTTCTGTCCATTGTCCAAAGTGAGAGTATTTGTGAAGAAGTGATATTCGCTTAAGAAAGGGAACAGGAGAGGGCTAGTACTCTCCCGTCCCTATCTGGTGCCGGACAACGCAGAATGATATGCGATGCTGCCCGTTACCCGGGCAGAGCGGGCCTGAGACTTTCTGGCGGAAAGGGGGGCAAGATCCTCCACACGCATTGATGAGCCAGGGTTCTCGGGGACTTCGTTTCTAGAGTATATCTGAGTCTCTTGCAATACCTGTGACGAAACACCGTGTGGATTTAGTCGGTTCTATTTCGACATACCACTTCACTGCTAGCCCCGGTGGGGTGATGACCCATGTTGGTTTCCACACGGTAAACATTGCACTTATCATGAAATGTCCATTAAGGCGTTTCTTTCTCCGGATTCCATGAAGAACATGGGACTTATCTTCACCAAATTCGCATGGTAACGAAAGCAGTTCATATTTGACGGAGATCTGAGGTAACAAATTCAACTGTCAGTCGTGGACTGCACGTCAGAAGTTAAAACACATATCGTGTCCGTTCCGATATACACTGAGAGCACTGTAAGGTATGACGTCAATTCAGTATACTGCGAAGCCGTTCCTTTATAGTTAGCTATACTGGTTACTGTTTATAACGGACGTTGTTAATTCAAGTCAATTGTCAAATCGCATAATTAAAGGGACAGTGTGACAGCACTAAGAGCACCTTAACTCGAAAACTTCAGTGCTCACAGTACAAAAATAGCGATGTTTATGACGTCATATATTTCCCTACGATACTGCGGCAGTATACTGTCAGTCTATAACGGAACGACAACAGTGTTCTCAGTGTATATCAGAACATACCTATGCACACATCTCTCATCTTGGTCACTACGTATTTAGTTCACAAGTTTATTAAAGTAAACAAGATAACACTTCCATAGACAAATTAATATCGATGGCAGAAAACGTAATTGCTATAAATAGCTAAAATGGCGTAAGTAGGTTGAAAACACCATTCGATTCAGAAAAAAATACTGCATCGAATGGTCTGGGTCTCATATCGCTACGATAAGAAAAAAATTACTTACGTCGTTACAATTTTGAAGAAAACCTATGTCCGTTTTGATGTAAGTACGCAAAAATCTTGTCTTTTTTATCTCTTTACATACATATTTATACAGCAATTCAAATTTGCTTTTTTAAATTTACTTTTACTTACGCCATTCTTGTGGTCAGTCAATTGCCCGAAGGGATGCTTACAGCATTTTTGCAGTTGGTTAACTATTGCAATGGGCTATTTACAGCACTGTTCAAGACGTGAAAATGATAGAGTTTTATTACTTAAAATATTTTTAATTGCATAAGTTACAAAAAATACAATTTATTACAACATTTTTTATTTTCTTATAAATTGACAGACTATTACAAGATGCATTTTGAAGGCAATTAAATATAATTGACATATCAATTAAAGCTTTATTGGGGTAACAAGTGATTTTCAATACAAACTCTTACGCCGTTCTCTCCACCCCTGCGCCTACCCAACCAACGAAGTGATTCCACTTGTAAAACCTAGCTTCTATTCCGAAGAAAATAAAAACAGAGATTACTCTCCAACTTACTTAGATATTCTATACCCAAATCTTATTTTGAAGAACATGAATGGACTAATTCAAATCTGAATCAATTACAAAAGCATTACGTAACAATTCGTTGCATTCACACAGAGCTACTATGCAGGTTGACAATTTCGCATATGAGTAAATAAACACTATACTTCCAGACCATGCAGAGCTTACTTCAAACGTTATACACGAATCTCCAGTTAATCAATCTAAATTAGATCCCTGCCTCTTAAAAATCCAATTATTCTTTCTTCGTTGTCAGAACATAACGGTGACGTACAATCGCTTCAAGCTGTAAACAACAATGAACTTGACATAGGTCGATCAATGAGGTCAATGGCACTTTTCGGTGCACCGGTGTGGGCGGAGGCTCTGACCGCCCAGAATAGGGCGCGCCTCTGGCGCCCTCAGAGGGTTATGGCAGTTAGAGCCATACGCAGATACCACATCGTGTCGACGGAGGCGGCGTGCGCGTTGGTCGCGACGCCCCCGTGTGATTTGGTGGCGGAAGCACTCCGAAGTATATCGGCGAACAGCTGAGTTCCGGGCGGGAAGCGCCAGGGAGCCCCCGAACGAAAAGGTACGCGAGTGGCGTGAGGCCGCTCGCCGAGCCACCATGGCTCGTTGGTCGTCCCGGCTGGAGGTTCCACGTGCTTTGCTGCCGTGGAGGCGCTCCAGCCGGACATCATCGAGTGAGCAAGGCGGCAGCACGGGACCCTTTCCTTCCGACTGACGCACGTTCTTTCCGGGCACGGCTGCTTCGGGAAGTACCTGCACTCGGTCGCTGGGAGGGAATTGAGTCCCGCCTGTCACCACTGCGACTGCAGTGAGGACTCGGCCCTGCACACGCTGGCGGTCTGCTCCGCCTGGGCGACGTAGCGTCGGGCCCTCACTGTAGTCATCGGAGGGGATCTCTCGCTACCGGCCGTCATACGCTCCATGGCCGGTAACAACAGGAATTTTCCCGCGGACGTCATCTCGCAGAAGGAGGCGGCGGAACGGTTCCGGGAGAACGATCTCCACTCGGACCTAATTCGCGAACCTTGCGGTGGAGGCGCTCGTACCAGTGCCACATGACGCCCTGAATGTGACCGTGGACGGGATAGGTTTTCCCCTTCACCCGCTGTAGTGGACCCCAGCGAGGAGGTGGCGTCCGCGTGTGCCTGGACGTTGCTTAACTGAGAGGTTTTGAGGATTTTACCCAGAGGTGGTCGATCGATCCACCTCTGGTTAAAATCCTCAAAACCTCTTAGTTAATAAAAGCTGTTCCCGGATCCCTCCTACTTAAGGCGCAGTACGGCACACCGTGTGGTTTTAGTCTATTCGATTCCGACACACTGCCCCACCGAAAACCCCCCTGGGGTGACGGCCCGAGGGGATTTCCACACGTACAAAAAAAAAAGGTCGATCAACGAGCATCTAGCGTATCACCTCGTCTGACACGGTGACTAACACTGCTGTTCGTCGTAATCGAGCTTTAAGCTTCCCGTGTAGCACTTATTCAGCCAGTAAGTCGCTCGTTGCTCTTCGGGTGGTTAGAGCACGAAGCGCACCGCTTTATTATCTCCGGATGCTACAACAAGCTCAAGTGTACGATTGGATCAAGTTGCCCCTAACATAGGTAGTGTCTCTCCTACCGCTGGAACAAACGCTGAATTCCATCCAAATATCTCATAACACATTTTCTCCCACCATGTCTCATGTTTCAGAACAAAAAACCAATGTAGAAACAATTGTGCTAACATAACTGAAGAACGTCGGTAGAGTTTATTCAAATACTTGGAATTTACAAAGTCAGCAATGACGTAAAGACTAAAGACAAATAACTGTAAAAAAGACCTGTAATTTTAATAAAAAAGTCGATGCAAGAGACACTGAATTAGAACTAGGTAATATTGGAGAAATGCAGCCGAACCTCAATTTGTATCCAGCCAAATTGACCATCTCCAATAACTAATTTACTGACTTAAAAAAGTTAATTGATAAAAAGTGATTCCTAACAATTAAAGAGTTATTGGATTTAAAATCTAGTAAAAAAACAATTGATCGCCTTCGTGACACTGATGAGGAAGACCAAATTTTTTTTTTTGTATACCTATTTGTTGATTGTTTTACACAAAAATATTAAATAAATTGAGGATATAAAGCCCTCACTATATTTTTACTTGTACCTTATGTTTTAAATGTAACTATTATAATACTTTTAAACCAAAGTACAAAGTCAAAGTAATATTAAGTTCTTGATTTCTATCAATAAACCGTTCTTCTTACTTACATCATTTTATTTTTACTCTTTCTTCCTTTTCAATATATTCATAAAACAATTTATCAGTACAAATTAGCATCTCAAACAAGCATAAGTCATTTTAATGAGTTTTGAATGTAACCAATATCTAACTTACAGCAAGTTGAATACCATAAAATCAGTTATGTAAGGTTTCGCCGTACAAATCTAGTCTACTACTACTTACGACAATCTTGCGTTCCGAAAATAAAAAATGAATTGCTGTAAGTATCAAATAACCAGTTTATAATAACTTTAGACATTATTTGATACCTAAACTTTAAGGCTAATATCACAATATAGCTATGTACAAAAAATCAAATTTCTGCGATTTATAGTTCAAGAGTTATGATTTTTTTTTCAATTTTAAAAAAGTTTTTCGGCTCTGTTGAAAAGTTTGACTTTTGCTACTTACAGCAAATACGTTTTCTGCCATCGATATACTGTTTTCACATTTATTGAACTAATTATATTTTGAAAGATTAATAAGGAGCCGACAAAACTCAATGTTTAAATTAGCGCCTTCTAGTGGATCTGTATTATTAGCGTGACGGTCACAAGTTCAGTGCTTTTTCCCCATAGAAAATTTGCACAAACGTGCCTAACGAAGTTTTCACTTCAAAAACATTCGGACGTTATTCTTAAAATTGGTTAAAAACCAATGCGTAATGCAATCCGTCGTGAACAGTAAGACAAAAAATATTTTGATAGAGATGCAACGTAAGGTGTTTATGTATTTATACTATTTCTTTATAAACAATTTCATCATCAAACATTTTTAACCACTTTAGGAGACGTACGCACACGAAACGTAACACTTCCCATGAGAAATACAGTACATTTTTAAAATTAATGGGTGAATTTTCAAAAAGGGTCGTAGTATACTGTTACTTTTAACCATAAGCTCATCTACCAATTTTTACATTTCTAACCGGTCAAACGTCCACTCATTCCGATTTGGGGGAGGGGCGGAGTCGAATCGCGCGGAACTGTGCCGCAGATTGGTAACAAAACCGCTCTATCAACTAAAATATAATAGCTACAGCAAAGATAAAAATACTGACAAATAGCTCGATGTTTATAGATGAAAGTTATCTATATTTAAATTCGAAAGTGATAATCTATAATACTTAAAATGAGGTTTATTATGAGCTCTCGAGGAAAAAAAACATCTATAATATTTTTTACCAAAAAAACACTTAAAAACAAAACTAGATTCATTTCCCTTTAATATTATGCTAATACATTTATATATTATTATAATCTAACTGGAATTTATTCTAACTAGAAAGCTAAAGAAATGGAATTTTGCATATTTCTACACATATCGTAATCTTTACAGGAGGCTGTAGTCAAATTACAAGAACGTAAAATCCTAATTAATGTTTATTTAAAATATTAATAATAACCAGTCTTCCTAATTACCAGACAAAATATATTAAATCCCTTACATGATATACCATACAAAACATTACGATAAACCGGCAAACAAATACGAGGTTTTAATTGAAATAAAAAAATGTTTCACATAAAAACATCCTATCAGACTTTGTACTCTTAAACATTTTAGATATCCTAAAAGAATAAATCTTAAGGATAATTTTGATATATAATACTAATACAGAAGATTAATAAATACATTAATATTTACACTTTAAACGCAGAGATCACACACAAAAAACTCACAAAACGCACCCACTTTCACGACCCCTAGTCTTGAGCTTTGGTGCGTACTTTTTTAGTTTTTTTTAAATTAGTCCTTCATTTTACAGCATTATCGACCTGATACGTTATCAGTTGGCGAAGGGATTGAGGTGGAGGAATTGTACGCCTCAAGGCGTCGTCGCCTGTTCCCTGAGGAGGATGCATGAATAATGTTAATACTCTGCTAATCCTGACAAGCAAACTCTAATAATAATTGACACATTAGTGAATTATTTTTCTAGTTTACAAATGTAGCAAGGCACCTTCGACGAAATAGGAACTAATACATAATGTATGGACATTTTGATATTATTTACTACGCTTGACACCTTGGCTCAACTGCACTCTATCCTCTGCTGCAGTGCCCAAGATGCTGGGCATCACTGATCTACTAATAGTGACTTATGAGTGTACAGATTAATAGCCGTGGATTTTGTGGGATATTTGGGTTTATTATTTTTGGTTTTGGCTTAGTGTGTGATAATCATAGTAATGGATTCTTCGCCAGAAATAGTGAACGCAAAGTTCATTGCATTGAATTACATTTACTTCCGTGCTTACATTGCATACAGTGCCCATTGCAGGTGCCCATGGGCGGCGGTAGTCATTTGCCATCAGGTGACCCATCTGCTCGTTTGCCGCCTTTACCATAAAAAAAAGAAAAAACTATACGTTGCTTTAGCTACCACCTTAGCTGGCTTGATCATTTATTCACCTAATTGACCGTGAACACATACATATGCATACCGTTTTCATTAGTCAATTGGAGCCGCATTCTGGATGTTTACCACGCCACCCAAGAAACAAACCATGGTCAACACGCGCAGTACAAGTCGTAAATTACAACAGAAGGACGAACCAGCGCCAGTGCCTCGTGGTGTCTCGTGGAGCCCGAGTCGAGTGCTAGCAATATGAAACAACATGATAACAGCGGCGCCATAATCACTACATATTATAAAACTATTCATGAGGAAGGTTTAGGTGTATAATTTGTTAAGATTTTGTGTAAATTGGTTGGCGTAAATATGTTGATGATTGTAATGATGTCTCTGCAACCCGTGCGTGGTTGCAAGTGAAAAATAAATCAAATCCTCAGGAAAAAATGTCTTTAGCGTCGTCCGTACTAGCGTTCAAAAAAACAGATCGAGCTAGAGGTAGCTAAGAAAAAGGCTGGCATACAAATGGAACTACTAGACAAGCATGTCTAGTACGGACGCAGCTCTAGCCGCAGATTTAGCTGTTGTTAAAGAGAAATACAGTCCACATAGTCAAGGTGATGCCAAGGACATCGAGGAGTGGCTCGAGCGTAGTCAGCAAGAACTGAAGAAGCAGGGGGCTAACAACAATGGACTCTCAAAAGGCCCGCTGTTTCAACCGTCGTCGGGTGACGGAGGTACTAGCAGTCCAGTTCAACTACTGGCCTGCGCACTGATGGAACTGGTTGCCGCCGGTGCATCTTCTAGTCACAGCAAGAACCTACTTAACAGCATCAGCACACCAAGAGAGCTGCCTATATTCTCTGGTGACCCTATGGAATGACTGTCATTCAAAAATCCTTGCGAAGCATCTACTGATATCTGCAACTATAGTGAGAAAGAAAACCTATGGCGTTTGAGGAAGCTTGTCTCCGATGTCCTGCTAAGGAAGCGGTGTCAGCTTTGCTGATAAGCACATCGCCAGTGGGTACCGTCATGTCCACCCTAGAGTTACTGTATGGCAACACGGATGTTATTTTAAACAAAATTCTACTAAATCTAAATTACCTCCCGTGTTGCTGTCCAAGTGGGCCGACTACAGTTATCCGCTCATAACACAAGGCTAAAAGTTTCGGTTAGAAATACCGATAGAAGAAGCGATATATGCAGTGCAAACTTAATAAACTTATGATGGGACAATAGGCGTTACAATAGTGAAAGTTATAATAATAAATAGGAAACCGTTTTAACACTAATTTAAAAGGTAAGCAAAGTGACTGTATGTGTAAATTTTGTTGTGACTCTAAACATAAATTAACACTCTAAAAAGTTTAAAAAATATTTACGTAAAGATTGGTGGTCTTATGTAAAACGTGTTGGTATTTGTTATAAGTGTCTCGTATCGCAACACGACAGACAGAACGCCCCCAAAAGCCCCGTGCGACGTAATGCCCAAGATGCCATCACCGCCTGCTGCACTACATACCGAGTGCGCGTACTAACACTAACTATAGCGTATTAACACGCTATAGTTAGTGTAACAACCCTCGGAAATATTGCCAACAGATACTGAAACCAATCGGTCACTCATATCAATACGAACAATTGTGCTGTATTTCTAAAAGTAGAACCCGTATACATACATGGACCTAAACGGTATATTCAGAGCAAGTGCGTTATTAGACGACGGTGACGGCTCCACTGTGTCCATGATATCCGCGTCGCTAGCCGTCCGAGCGGGACTATGCGGGCGTAAGCAGTTAATACGTGTGCGCGGTGCATGGAACGATACCGAACTTTTGTGCGAAGTTAACTATTGAACTTGTAGCGAGTAGGCGAGTAACAGTAGACGATACAACGATGCATCCGATCATACGATGCTACGTCACATATGGCGTGATTGCTTACACGTGTAAGGGATTAGTGCATCAAGCCCCGCCTACTGCAATATGGCCGTCTACGCACTATTGTCCTAGCGGCGCGCGCGCAAGATCGCCTACTCGCTACAAACTTAACCCTATCTAATAAACTCGGTGAAAAATATAAAATTTGTGTGCGAAGTGTCATTGAACTCAATTTACCTAAACAAAACCTAAAATTAGCGAAGTGTGAAAATTACGAACACTTACGTAAATTAACAGATAATCTGTGTTCCGAGCAACTGAGACCTGAAATACTTAATGGACAAGATAACTATCAGTTACTCTTACCTTTGGAAACCATTATAGGCAGACCCAGCGAGGCGTGCGCCACTCGCACAACCATGGGCTGGTGTATGCACGGGAGGGTGCCGAGCGCGCTCTTCATAGATAATATACTATAATATATAGTGTAGGGTATGTTAGTAAGTAACTATATCAACAGATGGCGCTGTCAACCGAAGTGTAAGAGATTTTTGTGTGTACTATGTGAGGTAGTCAATAAAACAGTCAGAATTCCGGTTCCGCCTTTTTACTGTCGTTCCATTTGGCGACGAGGAAATTCACGCGATATAAATTACTTTTAAGTGCAATTATAGTGAAACAAGATGCGTATTGGGAAACTAGATCCAATTGATATAAATTCAAAACAGTGGAAGGCGTACATTCGGCGTGTGCAACAGTTTATTAAGTTGAACGAAATCAAAGAAGATTTGCAGGTTTCGTTATTAATAACAGTGGTTGGCGAGGTGACGTATCAGTTGATGTGTGATCTGTGTTCACCGGCACACCCTGAAACTAAGAAGTTCGAAGAACTTGTGAAATTGGTATCGGAGCATCTAGAACCGCAACGCTTGGAAATCGCGGAACGCCGGCGAACCGCTCACTGACTATTTGCATAACCTAAAACATTTGGCGACAACCTGCAACTTCGGGTCTAATCTCGAAGAAAATCTGCGAGATCAGTTTGTGTCGGGATTAGCGAGCGAAGCAATGAGGTCTAGAATATTCGCGGAAAGAAACATCAATTTCAAAAAGACCGTGGAATTGGCACTGGCGCTGGAGGCAGCCGAGCGACACGCGGAGGTGAGCGCGGCAGGCGCGTCCTCAACGTATTACATACTTTTGAATTGCTTGACCTCAGTTAGCCTGTGACCACGGCCAGTGCAACCTGGTCGAAACATCAGGTAATTCAGAGGTATGTAATACCATTTCGTGATCGCGTTATTTCCCGTAAATACATAATTATATCATGGAACCCAAAAGTTTTAAGTTAGTAATGATTTTACCGTCGATTCTTTAATTAAATCTTGCTAAATGTTAAAATATTGAAGTAGGATGTACCTACATGTAAAAAATACAGCAATGTAATATACTGTGTAGTATACTGACGTACAGTATTGTATATCTATACTAATATAATAAAACGGTAAAGTTTTTTTTGTTTTTTGTTTAAACTAATCTAATCTCTGGAACTACTGGGCCGATTTGAAAAAATATTTTTGTATATGATAGGCAGATTCATGAGGAATAGTTTAGTACTTCAGTTTAGGATATAGTTTATACATATGTTACTATGTTGGTGTATATCCTGAGTTTAGTATTTCAGGAAAACATAGCAGAATTAGAAAGTATTTTTTTTATTTCAGCTTGCATCCGATAGTGTTCTTTGTACGGAGTGTATGGTATTACTTCAAGATCGAGCAAACACATTTATTGATGAAGAAAGTGCTTTACCATTGTCTGCTTTTGGTCACAGAAGTGTATGCTTTTCTTGTGGACGGTCTACATTAAATGCATCAAGAACGTATCCTGTGAGATCTGTCGCCAAGAAAAGAACATTATATTGAGAAATGTTCCACTGCATTTGGTAAATATTTTTTGACTTATATATATTTCTATAATGCTAGTTTTCATTCTTCGAGACAACTATGTGATGCATAACAATTATGTTGTGTTCCCGTGAGTGAGTGAGGTCACAGTGCATTAAAGCCTGCTGTCGTGTTGGGTTTCCATATAAAGTATTTAACTTTGAGCAGTAATAATCTATACACTAGACTAACACTTATATATCATTCACTAATAATAATATTGTATTAGATATTAAGCTATTGCATAGCTTCTATCGCGGGCCTTGAGCGCGGGGACCGAATCCAGAAATTCCGTAACGAAAAAACCTCACGCTCCCCACTCCGACGGGCAAGGAGGTGTGGCTTGAAGGCCGTGCATCGTCTAACGTCGTTTCAGTTCGGCAGTCTTCGACACGGCGTTGTGTGCGATTAGACGTATTGTACGACTCTACGAAACTCGCACGAATCGAGACGAGCTGCTCCGAAATCGGACGAATACATAAGCAGCTGTTTATGAGAAAGTATATTAGTCCATTGAAAAGTTACATTTGGGGTTGCGTTTCTTAGAGGACGCAATTTTATTTTTTTGATGTGTAGGGGGGGTAAGTGTAAAGCTAAAATCAAGTTTGTGGGGTCGCCACCCTTGTCCCACGGCCGCCATCTTGAAAATAGGGGTTGAAACGGTTTTTACGATATATCTCTTAAACTATTTATCTGATAAAAAAAATTTGTTAACGTTTTTTGTTGCAAATTAAATTCTCTATAACTTTGGTCCAGTATCTTTTTGTCGTAGAACTATAAATAAAAAAGTTATAAGTGAAAATGTTCAGAAATTCGAGAAAAAAATTATATTTTTTGATATAACTTTTTTTTTATCATTTTACGAAAAAACGATATCAGACCGTTTTTGTAGATCGTTTTTTAAGGAACAACTTTTATAAGGAACATTTTTTCATTAAGTCAATAGCTAAGGTTTTACAGCGCTCCGAAGTGAGTACTATTTTTCAGTACTCTTAACTATACATATTTTATACGTGGGTACTAATAATGTGTCATCAGTTATTTTTTTATTTTGTTATTATAATTATTTTAATTAGCCTTCACAGTTCTTATTTTATTTTCACCTAAAGGGTTTTTACAAATAAAGCAATCACTCATGATGGGTCTATCACACTCTGTACCTAATGCCACTATTGCTTTATGCATGTATTTGGTTAAACACAGAACAGGTGACAGTAATGAAAGATTGGCAACACTGTTTGAGAAATCTCGAACTACCTTAGAACACTGGATGAATGCAGCTAGAGAGTGCCTAACCAGACAGTTTGTGCCAATGCATTTAGGATTTAATCATCTAACCATAGAAAATGTTGCTTCTGGAAATAGAATAATCCCAGAAGGATTATTTGGTAATCCTCATTTGCCCCCAAATACCAAACCGGCAATAGTTATGTGTGATGGAACTTATGTATTTATGCAAAGTAGCACTAATTATTTATTTCAAAAACAAACATACAGTTGTCAGAAACAGGATAATTTGGTTAAACCATTTATGATAGTATGTTGTGATGGTCATATAATTGAATGTTTAGGGCCCTATAAAGCTACCACTAATGATGCTAAAATTACTAGTTTAAACCTTGGTAGTGAGGAATCTGGTCTAAGATCATTTTTTAGGACAGGTGACATTTTCATACCTGACAGAGGCTTCAGGGATGTCATAAATGAATTACAAGAATGTTGCTTTGTGACGCACATGCCAGAATCTTTACTTGAGGATGAATATCAGTTGACAACACAGCAAGCAAATCGGTCTCGTTTTGTAACCATGTGTCGCTGGGTTGTAGAAGTAGTTAATGGGAGAATTAAAAGGGACTATAGACTCTTTCGGCATGTCTATAATAATCGTGCTGCTTTGCATCTAAAGGCCGATTTTAGAATTTGTTGTGCGCTTACTAACACGTTCCATGCACCCATACAGGATCCACCAGAGGCTGCAGAGTATGTAAGAATAGCAAAAAATAGGCTTACACTTGATAGCTATTTAGCAGTACATGTCGAACAAGAAAACCTCAATAGAAGGAGAGCGAATTTTCAAATGATTGATAACGATAATCCACATTTAACTAGGTTTCCACGACTTTCAATAAATGATTTGAAGCAATTTGCTCTGGGTGCCTATCAGCTCAAACAATCTAGATCCTACTATGGGGAACATGTCCGTCGAACTGGTACTTATTATGTGGAAGTGAATAACGAGGTTGAAGATCATATACCTCTGATTTTGGGATACAATAACTACCTATTGAGAGGAAGAATAACATAATATTCATACCTATTACCTTTTCATGGCGTTGATGTGATGACATTGTAATAAAACAACTACTTCAGTCAGATGGAGTTTATTTATTAGCATTAACTTATTCCAGGTCTATACATACATAAATAAATAAGGTTCCTATAGATAACGATCGCATAGGTATGAACAGACAATCTTTTCATGTAGTCATTATCTAATGTTAGATCAAGTATATATATATATGTCTTACGTATTTAACATGTAAACCCAGCAGGAATATTATTGTGTTAGGTACCAATTACCTTTATTATTCTTCATACTCAATAAAATAATCATCTAAATACGAAGCTGGAGCAGTTATATCATTATAGCGCCCCCAGCTCAAGAACCAAACTATCGTCATTACATGAGCGCAACAGCCCATAGTTCTTTTCCAACCAAGCAGCTGCATGAGTAGCCAACTATTGCATCTAACGTATTAGAAATGCAAACGATGCTATTTCTAATACGTTAGATGCAATAGTTGGCTACTCATGCAGCTGCTTGGTTGGAAAAGAACTATGGGCTGTTGCGCTCATGTAATGACGATAGTTTGGTTCTTGAGCTGGGGGCGCTATAATGATATAACTGCTCCAGCTTCGTATTTAGATGATTATTTTATTGAGTATGAAGAATAATAAAGGTAATTGGTACCTAACACAATAATATTCCTGCTGGGTTTACATGTTAAATACGTAAGACATATATATATATACTTGATCTAACATTAGATAATGACTACATGAAAAGATTGTCTGTTCATACCTATGCGATCGTTATCTATAGGAACCTTATTTATTTATGTATGTATAGACCTGGAATAAGTTAATGCTAATAAATAAACTCCATCTGACTGAAGTAGTTGTTTTATTACAATGTCATCACATCAACGCCATGAAAAGGTAATAGGTATGAATATTATGTTTTGTATTTCAAATAGCAGCTGGTGACTTGTTTTGTTTTAACTAGCATTGTTTTTATTTGTACATGAATGATCTATGGTTATTTTATAAGTTGCGAGTAGGTTAAACATAATTTGTAGGTTATCTCCGTTTTTGTCTAATTACGGAAAATCTTGGTTATTTCTGTGAAAATGAACACTTTTATTTGAAAATATATAAAACGTAGTCTATAATAAATATTGATTTTTTTGCAACAACTTTAGACGGAATTCCATACATAGATGGTCATTGTCCTTTAAAGTGGACACAGGAAGCCGCATCTCAACGATTAGTGAGGACTTTTATAATAATTATTTCAAGTAGAAAGATGTAATACCGGATAATTTGAATATCCGTAGCTACGTCGTTTCAAAAATGGTATCACGGGGATTCATAAAGGTTAGTGTAATGTTAGGGGAGTGCTCGATACCTAACTGTAAACTGTACGTAATTAAAAGAGGGGGAAGGCCTCTATTGGGCAGAGAATGGGTTCGTGCATTAGGTATTAAAAACATTTCAATTGATTGTGACATAATATTAGTGAGAGTAACGATCCATTTTTGAGTCGACTGACAGCGGAGTTCCCGGAGGTGTTTACCGAGAAGTTAGGTACCTGGAAAAAGACAATTAAATTATATTTAGTAGACACAAAGCCGGTGTACGTGTACGTCCCGCTGGCGCTGCGAGCGAATTTAAAGGGGAGAAAATGTAGGGTATGTTAGTAAGTAACTATATCAACAGATGGCGCTGTCAACCGAAGTGTAAGAGATTGTTGTGTGTTATGTGAGGTAGTCAATAAAACAGTCAGAATTCCAGTTCCGCCTTTTTACTGTCGTTCCAATAGGAAAGCAGCACTGTCAGGTTGGCCGTGATGGATTATATAAAAATATATATAAATTTACACAAAGCCAAAGTGGCCGGTATTTGTAATTTAATTATGTCTACATTTTCAGTAACACAATTTATAGAATTGGTTTGTGGTACTATGAAAATGAAGAATATGTAATGTAAAAGTAAAAAATTGCGTCATTTAACAGCAATGTTAAAACTACCTTCAAACTTATTACTTTATTCACTTCATACGCAAAAATAAACTCTTAGAGCACTGTACAAGTTGCGAAGTTTAAAGTTCTGGTTTTACGATTCTTTTCCTAAAATCGATCAGATCAAATGAAATGAATTGTTACGTATCTGGTAAGGCAGGGCATAGACTCAATTTACAATCGAGTAGTTCTAGTAATGAGGGTAATTTAGTCAAGTGGTAGGTGATATTGAAACTAACATTAGCTATATTTGATTACAAATAATTAAATTTATTGCAAAACTGACCCCTAACGCAGGACTGAGATTGTTTGTATCTAACCGTAATAGATTAAATATTTTAAGACTATTTCATGATGAGAATATTCATGGCGATTTTGATAAAACTATTCATAAACTCGGGAACTACTATATTCTACTACATTGTTAAATTTGCCCAGAAAAGAAAAACCATCGCGGTTCGAAAGGTTTATATACCCCATTTTAAAGGAAACTATTACGTTATTTGGCTCACCGTCATTGGTTATAACAGATCGCGGAAATAATTTTAGAATAGAATATTCTTTATTGTACACCATATAAACTTACAATAGATCAGGTACAATGGGCGATCTTATCGCTAAAAGCGATCGGTACCAAACAAAAACTAACTTTAGCTCGAACTAATTTCAAAACCTTTTTGGAAAATAACATGTCAAACAATCACATGATAGCTACTGGAATACCTAGAGATAAATGCCAATGTGAACGAAATGTTTCCACTATCACTACATATTATTTAAAACAAAGTCCCCCACCGCGTCTGTCTGTCTGTTCGCGATAAACTCAAACTATTGAACGGATTTTCATGCGGTTCTCACCAATAGATACAACGATTCATGAGGAAGGTTTAAGTGTCTAAATTCAGTTAAGTGAAACGTCAGGTTGACAAATAGACCAAGTTTAAAGGATAATACAAATAACTTTACTGCCCCATGAATGTTACATATATGCTCTGACGTCTCAAAAATAATAATTATAGCAAAAGAAAAATTACGCTGTCAGGTATACGTAAATTATGTGTCTGATAAATTGTAAGGATCCGGAAACAGCTTTCATTAAGACATCCGGACCCCCTGTTTTTTTTTGAAGAGTGCAAAGAAACAGTTTTGAAACATATATGGAGAATAACATACCTAAAATGTCTAGCAAATTGGGCTTTCAGGAATCAATACTGACACCCCGTTCACCTCCGAACAAAGTACTCATCTTGGTTTTGGGTCTTCTAATTCTGGCCATAACATTGGTGGTGGCAACTTTAATTCGTGACGAGCAGAGAACAATAACTTTAGACAAAGAACAATCGCTCATGATCAAACGTATTTGCGAAGCGACTGTGACAGTTAGAATGCAGGCTTATACAGAAATCAAGCAGGACGACGCATTCGTCGACCTGTTCAGATCCACTTTTCAGGCCCCCCTCCCCATGTCTGGATCGGGGAACTCAAAACTCGGAACTTAACGACCACATCTGACCATTTCCATGCCAGAGGTAGCAATAAGGAGCTCACGATTACCTCTTGGAATATCCAGAGCCATCATTACCCATCGAGTGTCGCCTACACAGTCGAGGTTACCGTCGAAAGACCGCCCCTACGCGCCCCCACTAGACTTTCTATCTTGACAGACGGGGCCCTCGCCCAAGTGGTCGCTATGATGTAATGTCGCTATGGTGAGAGTTTTACAACCATCCCAAAGGGCACCACTTACCGGTCATCTCCATATGTACAGCAAGAGGAATTTCTCTCGCCTTTGATGAGGGCCCACAATAGACCCTCCTGAGAAGCGAGTTGGCGACTCAGACACTGGAGAGATGAGTCCATTCCATGTGAGGACTGCCCTCCCCGAAACACCACCCGTGAATGCCGCTGTCCCCGAGCCACCAGCTACTCAACCGGAGGGGCCAGAAACGCACAGGTCAAATTTACAGGCATGCCTGCTGCTCACCAGATATACATTCCAGCCTCAAAGAGAATAGTCTTAGTACTTATAAATGAGAATGCTTATGCACAGGACTTAACTTTTACGCTGCCTGGGAATGTTGTTCTGAACGTGTTTAGAGGAGCTGCGATCGTGGCAGGGCAGGCTGCATTCGCCGGACTATGGGTCAACATAAGCAATGCCTTGTATGGCCTGTGGACCAACGAAAATTAGCCTTTGTTTTGTCAGAACATGGTCTGATGTCTCCAATATTTTGAGAGCGACATGTGCACATCAATGGCATACCAACTAGCAGTTTCCCTATCTGCGGAGATCGCCTCAGTCGTTCCAGAGTCTCCCCGGTTGCACGGCGATGAAGCAGGGGCATATGTGAACGCCATTGGAGGGGTCTGGACCATAGGGCAGCATGACTTCAACGACCGACGTCCTCGCCACTCCAGCTCGAACATAGACGAGGGATCAGTGAAACAGGTCAACGCGAGAATCCGCAGACTGCTCCATGGGTACAACTTCGGATCAGTCTCGCCCATGCAGCAGCATGCTGTTAGCTTTGCGCTTCTGGACACAGTCAATAAGCTGGAGAATAACGTGGCGGTTGCCTTACCACACACTGGCACAATCAACATCCGGTCCACATAGTAGATCAATACCAATCCAACACCGCAAACTCGATCTACCGCATACTGCTTGGCATGGGGATGTTGGTTAAAGATGAATATCAGTACTCTTTTCAAAACGGCGACGGAGTACAAAATGTTTTAACCATGCAGGGTGTGGCCGTATCTCTGTCCCTCGGGATTGCATTGACGAGGAACGCCGTTTCACGCAAGGCATGGTCAGGTCTAGAGGTTAATGAGGCCCCAGTATCACAGACTCCCATAAGACAGTGGGTATCAAACTTGTGCCAAGGCATGGCATTTCTTTTTGTCTCTCTCTTTCTACTTTAGTTTAGTTCGTAATTATTATCAATTTTAGAAATAGTTTTTGTTAATTTTTATATCTGTGCTTGTTCTAAGTAAATGTTTTTTCAAAATCAAAATCATTTATTTCAACTAAACCATTATGGGTATTTTTGTCAGGAGTAGTAGTCAGTCAGACTAAGTCAGTCGTGCAGCTAGTTTTCTTTCTATTTTTTTATAGAGTTTTTACGAATAACCCGCCATCTATTGGCGACTGTGGGAAGTCGTATAGAGCTACAAAATAAAGATACACGCCATCTGTTGAGACAACACGGAACTAAGTAGTTAGTAACCCGTTAATGGAAGTTACTAGTGTGTATTAGAATATTCTATTGTTTTGTAGAAATTACCAGAAGTGTCGCGATTTTTCTGAAAGTACCGTTTCGCTATATAAAGCGTCGCATTGCGGAGTAGTTAGTGAGTTTTCAAGTGAGTTTCAAGTGAGTTTAGTTTCAAGTGAGTGTCAAGTGAATTAACAGCGACTAAAGTATCAGTGAATTAAGAAGTTTAGTGTAATAGTGATAATAAATTATTGTAATTGTGTTGTTGCTAGTTTCCCTTTGTATTTTGTGATCTGTTAGACTGTAAGACTCGACCCTGGCTGGACATCTTTCCACTGGCATTCGATATTTTGATATACTCAATAATAAAAAACCGCGATAAGAGGAGATCCAAAAGTTAATTAGTATGATCTTACATTTGAACCCTTTGGCATTGATTTAGTTTTCACACATATACCATCTTAATCATTTTACCCCATAACCACACCTCGCTAACGACTCACTCGAAACTTGGACTTCAACAGCAGACGAGAACAACCTGCCAATGATCAGGATATCGCTGCCTCCGTTAAACCTCGTCTACCATAACCGGGGATTATGGTACCCGATAGTTAGTCTTCTACAGCACACGACAGTTGGGCTGATGATCACCAAGGCCCCGTTGCCCTCTATTCAAGATCGAGTGCTATAACCAGGAGACTTACAGGGTAATAATATTCATTCATCCCGTCCAAAACCACCTTAACCAATACCAAAGTAATGATATTAAATTAATACCTTGAAACCGGTATGTACACGGGAGATAAATTTGATTACCTGACGGATACTGCGTTACTCAGTGTAGGACATAAATATATATGAAATATAAACGTCTATTAACAATAAAATATTAAAGACTCACCGAACTTCCCCAACGTTCTATGTCAAAACTTACGAGAACCGGCCGTCTTTCCTGAACCCTGTCAACCCGCTGACTCTGATGCTACCACTATCCCGCTTCACGTACTCAACCCGACTGCCCCGACATCTCCGTTCCTAAGCACCACTGTCCCCATGACTCCACCAACATCTGTTTCCTCTAACCGAAATATTCCATAGAAATATTCTAAAGCGACCCTTTTTTATTACACAACCTATTAATTTATCTTAATGACTGACCTTTCCAGATTTGCAAATGTTCAATTCTAAGACACTCGTACTTAAAGCCATAAAACATAAGTTTTATTAGGGTCCTAATTTTTTGTTACGTCCCTAACTCTAAACTATTTAGCATCCTCATGTTATAAGTGTGGGAAAGCAATACTTAAAAATATACCACGTTGACATCCAACAATAGCGCGTTTCAATAGCAAAATTATGTGAACGTAATACTATCACAAACAGAAAAAAAATAATAACATAAAACAAATGCAGACATAAAAGAAAATGGCAGAACCAATAAAAAAATACGTCCGAATTAAAATAAATAAGGTAAGGATGCAGAGACAGGAAGTCTCTAGCAAAAAGCCGTTTTTACGGTGACGACGATTTTATTTTTAATGTTCTGCTGCTACAAATAAAGTAAAACGCCGTTGTTTCCGTAATTCAGACTCAGAGGATTTTTCAGAAGATACACTTTTTGAAGCTTATTGCATAGAGTGCATAAACTTTATGATGTTTGATAAAGAAACTGACAGCTGTCAGTTAATATCATAATATTAACTATACATGCATACATAGTTATTCTACTATATAGAGCACTGTTAATTTCTCGATTAGCAACGTAATCAAACTAATGTGACAGATGCGATTGTTTAAACGGCAAATTTTTAAACTAACTTTATTTTTTCGATTTTTTCTTTGTTTTTTTATAGCATATAATTATTTGTGTAAAATAAGGATCTAGCTGTAAAATAAAACCCACTCCAAAATTGTGTCAACATCCCTATTATTGCAGACATTTAATATGACTGATTGTAATATTGTTAATACTCGCATGGAGGCTAAATTATTTATTGTAAAAAGTATAGATGTAGAAGGTCAAAATCCATGTGAACAGCTTCATATCAGGTAGTCTTCTTAGGTTCTTGGATGTGCTTACAGGCCAGATATGGCATAGTCATGGAGGAAGACTAGAACCCTTACTTGATTCAGGAGTTGATGGTATTAGTCAGGGTGTTTTTTCTTCAGTCACAATGATGGCGTAATAGAGCAAGAGCTTATAACGAATTTTGAGAAATTATTTTAGGGCGTTAAATATTTTGAAGAGTAAAACTTGAATATCATTCAAGTATGAAATGGAATATCTGGCTGACCAAATCGGCACTCAATAGTACTGAGCATGGTGCAAATACTGCAAAATATTTCAGCCAAAAAACGTATTTTAGGGCGAATGAGACCTAAAGAAATATAAACTAGACTATTTAACATAGAAATAAAAGTGCAAGACATATTACTTTGTATGAAATTAGAGCCAGACGACCCCGACAGGTATTAAAAAAGTACCCAAAAAAGGTACGTTAGTTCGAAGGAGACCTGTAGAAATATAAAGTAAACATACTATTTAATGTAAAAGTATTTAAGTGCCAGACATTTTAATTTGTCTAAAATTAGTGCCATAATTGCGTAATTTAATTAGGTATTTCTACTGTTTTTTGTTAATTGTACATTATGTTAACTGTTTATCTAATACTCTCTTTGAAATTTAAACTCGCACGATGGTGCTATATCGGTTGTACTACAAAAACTAACTCTGAAATATTGTAGAACGTTTTTTTATTATTTTGGTGTTCTGTAGTTTTGAAATTTATTTATTTTATTACTTATAGGGCTGCCGGCCACGAAAGAAATGATACGTAACTTTTGGAAAACAGTGTCTCGATATAAGAAGATTTGGACGTTGTAAGACAAAGTTTGATCCGGATGTGCTGTTCCGGCAAACAGAGCAGGATGACTAAATTGTCGATAAAAGGTCATTTAAAGCATGTTCCTCGGCTATTCCAGTAATTCAGCCGCCCTCCGTATCAATTG
Organism: Callimorpha dominula; assembly: GCA_949752705.1. NCBI lineage: Eukaryota > Metazoa > Arthropoda > Insecta > Lepidoptera > Erebidae > Callimorpha > Callimorpha dominula. The sequence goes on along the minus strand of OX457010.1, from coordinate 5,019,507 downwards.
AGTTCCAGGCTCATCGACATCGGGAGCTACTACGCGACAAACGTAAAAGGATTTTACATTCAACTTATTTCCCAATTGATAGGTTAAAATCGCCTGTAAGCAAGCCTAGAAGAGTATTTAGTTGGGAGAGGGTTATCAAGGGTTGTAAGGAAGCAAATATGGAGGCAAACTCCTTTTACAGAAAAGCCCACTACTATCCTGCCTTACCAAGAAAGCCAGTAGGACGTCCTTTTTAATGTTTCAATGATAATTTAGACACAGTTTTAGACAAGATCTCTCACTGTACAAACTTATGTAACCTACGCACTACGGGCAAGTTTTAAGTATTGAATTTATACGTTTTAATGAATTATGATTAATGATTAAATTATTTTATAATAAAAGAAATGATCGAAATGATCCTCACAGCAAGAAAAAATTAAATCGTTTTAGGATTTACTCGGCGCACTGCTTGAAACCACTGGTGTCAACGTTTAGCATTTTGTGGTACATTTAAAAACATTTTTTGGGGTTATTTTTGTATTATTTGTACACAAAGGTACGAAACAAGCAGGATAACTCTTAAGGTTTGACATCCCTGATAAATTAAGAAATATCTTGACGATAATAACAGGATTTAATTCATGAAAACGTAAAACACTGTACCAACTGCATGTAAATGTTAGTAGAAATTAACATCATGACGTCACGCGCGATCGGGTTAGTTGGGAACTTTCGGTACTGAGTTTTGAGTATATTTTTAATTTATGTCAAATTTTTTAACAACAACAAAAAAACAACAATATTTTTGATGTAATACTTATATATGAACTCTGCTGGGGTATTCTAATTTATGGACAGAAGTTGATGTCCATCGTGAGGGCTAATGAAATTTCTAGATGCTTATACAATTACCTTCAAAAGGAGGACAAACGAGGAAACGTAAAGACACTATTGCTGAACTCAGATTTCGGCCATGGGCAAAACAAAACTATGCTGAGCATGTTGAGATATATTTTTAAATTAATTATCTCATACCTGGTCATACATTCATGCCAGTTGACAGCATGCATGCTACCATAGAACGTGCTATAAAGAAAACAACCGCATGGGCGCCATCTCAATTGCCTACTGTCGTAGAACTGGCACGTAAAAAACCAACATCATATCGAGGGTCTATTTGGGAGGGTAAAGACTTTTGACGAAAACTTAAAAAAAAAAACAAGTTTAAAATTTTTAAACTTATATTGCAACATTTAAAAAAAAGAACGAGGGTTTTATGTACATAAAAAACTATGCTTTTCATTGCAGGAACCATATCAATACCCTTAGGCAGTATAAACCATACCAATACCCAACCAAAACCGCATATCTATTTTAGTTGATCATACATTTTATCTTACAGATACAACATTTCTGCTGCCCGATATTAAAACATCGACTCTGCTGTATCTATAATAGTACAAAATCAATGCCTTATAAAATAGTTACCTTAGGATGTTCCAGTTAACGGTTTTAAGTAAGGTTTAGATAGGTAGAAATATGTCCTAATCTTTTTAAATTTACGAAATTTATAAATTTTGAAATAGTTTTTGGTCTCTGATGTATAATTAAGTATTTAGGGATACAACAAAATCGTTTCCTGACGTCTGTCGATATGAAACCAATAGAGCTCGTTCCTCATACTCACCATACTAAAAATGTTATGCTATGTTATGTTTGTTCTTTTTTGTATATATTATAAACGGTCTGTATTACTTTTTAAATCTAACGCCAATTGATGTTTTGGAACTTATAATAAGTATGATGTTTCTATCTTTTTTTCAATATGTTGTCTAAACTGTGAATGCTGTGTTAGCTCGTAAGTGGCATGTATCAGAACCTTAATATCTAAATTTTACCATAAATGTTACATATATATGCTGTAAACCAAATAAATAAATAAATACTCATAATATTTTGGAAATTCGGATTCGACATATCACAGGATACAATGCTTTTTAAGGCATGTCAGGCGTCGATACCCAAGACTCTGTGAGTGAATGTATACGTTCCCACATTAGGAGCTCCGAAACTCAAGTAAGTATAAGTCAAGTATACCCAACTATTCCCAGAGGAACACCCAATGAAGACAACTAATTTCTTTTTAAATTTTTTACGCCTTTTACTACTAGAATAAAAAAACTTTTAATATTTTTTGTTTTATTTTTAACCTCCGATGGTAAAAGGGGGGTGTTATGGGTATTTGTGTGGCTGTCTATCACATCGCAGCTCCTAGACGTACTGAGACTGATTTTGATTTCGCTTCTTGTGAGTTTAGATAAATACAAACCTCCTTTTAAATAAAATATGACAGTGCATCTATAAAGGCCCACTTCGATGCTTGTCAATAAGGCGCTATAGGGTTAAATATTCTATTACGAATCACCCTTATTGACAAGCGACAAAGTAGGCCAATCAACCTTCTAGACAAAGACTAATCGCACTGGTAGCAGCACGATCACTTTTATAGGCCCCAACATAAAGCATTCATCTCGTTTTACCTTAATGTAACAGCTAGGCGCTCTTTAGGATATATAACTTCCCGAAATATAGAGCAATGCCTCAGGAGAGTTACTAACTTTGTTAACAAGACATCATAGGTTTTAACCCACATTCTAAAGATTTTTTCTTCATCCGCACGTAGCGTTTCAAACAATGTGGAAAATTCAATAGCGACTGATCTTTCAGCAACAAGTGGGTGAATGTTATATCTTTTTTACCGTTTTCTTCGCCTGCATAAGTATACTGCAGAAACTAAACAATTTACAAAAGGGTTCATTATAAAAAATTCACAACGTAATTTTGCACACGACTGTTTCGTACAGCGATCGGTTCGCACTGCGGCAATTTTCTGACTCATAAGCCACTGACGCTGACGGTATGGTCTGGGAAACAGCGTTGCATTTTTATGGTGATTTCAGATCGCCTAATTGTGTGTGTTGTTGATAGCCTAGAGATATCTAGTAATTGAAACAAGCGTTAGCTGCCAGACTCGTGGCGGTTTTTTTTTATGTATTATAGTGGGCCAACGAGCAGACGGGTCACCTAGTGGTAAGCGACTACCGTCGCCCATGGACACCTGCAACTCAAGAGTCACACGTGCGTTGCCGGCCTTTGAGATAGGAGTACGCTTTTTCGTGAAAGTTTGAAGGTAGTGAGACGAGGTTAGTTATGTCAAAAATAAGTTTTCTAAAAACAATTTCAGGGCGTTTGAAAATTTGCACAGCAAATAATGAATTTTTTTAAGTATTGTCATTAGGTATATCAAATACCTAATAGCAATACTTAAAAAAATTCAGATGAAAAAATAATGGTGGATTATACGTCAGCTGCTCATTTAAACCTGTATAAAAATAAGTTACGAAAAATCATTTGAGGTGCAATAAAACTTAAACAGTGTACCATTTATTTTATTAAATTATTTAAAAAATCGTCAACTGTTCATTCAACGGAGGTAAGACCGTCAGTTGAGGGTTTATACGCAAGCAAAGCAACCCAATATATGATGTTTTGTAACTGACGACCTTCAACCCTTTATGCAAGTAGCTGACGTACATGTTTACTTATTTTTTTATTTTATTTTATTTTATTTTAAAACACTTCCTGCAGATACGTTGCATGAGGCGGACTTAATGCCGTAGGCATTTTCTACTAGTCAACCTTTGAGTGCACAGATGTGTACTTATATACCGAGGTACCGTTTTCTGAGGTGTTAATTAGTGTAATTGATAAGCACTGATATAATTTGATATTGTTTCTGTATTTATTTTATAACATAGTGTACACAAGGAGAGAAAAATTATAAGAATGGTGACCATAGCATAACAGGATGAGATTTCAACCCATCATTGTATAGAAGAGGCAAAAAAAAAATAATTACAACATTTTTAAACATCGAAACACGAAACGAAAGCCTTTTCGGAAATTTCAAACATCAGCAATTTATACAATATATGGATTTCAAAGCATCAATGACGTAAATGTAGCACGAGTTGCTACAGTTACAGTTGATAAAGTAATAATAAGGATTAAATCTGTTTTTTTTTTAGAAAATACTGAACAAAATGAAAAAATCTAAAGAATTGAGGATGTGGAAAGAGGAGAAAGTGAGAAAACTGAGGAAATAGAAGTAAAAGAGGCCGAAGAAATGGACTCTGATATTTCCGATAACAGTTTTGAAGAGAGCGATATGAATGAATCTTACACATCAGGAAAATGAAATCTATGCTATAGTTGAAAAAAATATTTTCTTTTTACTATTTCAAGTGGGAGTGTGCAGTGATAGTTGCATTGCTTTTCGCCACGTGAGTGTGGTTACCGAAGGACCTAACCCTTCCCTCTCCCCTATTCCCATCCTTTCCCCCCCCCCCTCCCCCCCCCCTCTTCCCCTACTCCCACCTTAAAGGGCGGCAACGGACTTGTGACTCTTTGTGACCCGTCTGCTCGTTTGTCGCCTATACCATAAAAAAAAGAGCTAAGCGAGAGCAGTAAACGAAGAAAAACAAAAGGACTACGGGAGCTGGAATGAGCCGACGTACTTCTGGCAACAGTGACGCATCAAAATAATTAAAGAAATTACTTGTGCGCCAAAGTTCGCAAAGTTATAACTACAGTCCGTAGGCAAACAAGCACTGGCATTGGCAATATTTGTAGAAGCCAATTTGACTAGAAGACAGTGGGAAGTACTACATATTTCAAACAAGGCTATTTATTCTTACTACTCACTCATAAAAAAAAACTAAAAAATAATGTTATCCTGCCGAAGAATTTCTGCGAGTGACTGGAACCTTCGCAGAAGTTGAATTTCAAACACTACTTGACCACACTGCATTGCGACCGTCTAAGTATCTGATGGAAGTTTTAGAAAAGTGTTCATATGGGACGAATTCGTTTCGTAAATAAAACAATAGAAGTAGCAAAGTAGAAATTGTATACATAAAAAATCAGGCTGCACAGCTTAGAGAAACAGAAGTATTGACTCCATGGATTAAGTAAAATAAAACATACAATTACGTTTACAATGATTGATGGCAAAGTCTGCAATGCTGCAACTGATACTGGATCTGAGATGTTATATATACGGCCAGACATCAAAAGATTTCAAAAAATTAAATCAAATGGAAGTCGATGTCGATGCACTTAAGTTCGGGCTCTTCATTCTCCATGCTAGAACCCGCTTCTTCGAGTCTCTGCTACAATTGCCTCAAAACTCTGCACTCATTTTTAGATGAATGGTTCGCTTAAGGTAGGTGGCCGATTAAATAATTCGGACATACCACTCTCACAAAAACATCCTATCATTCTCTCAAATAAAACTCGAATAACTAGGCTGATTATACATAGCGAACATATTAGGTTATTACATGCTGGACCCAAGTCACTTTTAGCGAATTTAAATAAAAAATACTGGTTAGTTACGGTATGCGACAGGTTAAAAAGGTGACTCAGAAATGCTTGGTGTGTTTAGGTTTAAGGCTAGTGCAGCTAAACAGCTGATGGGATCCTTGCCTCAACATCGCGTTACGGCATGTAGACCATTTGAAAAAATTTGGTATTGACTTTTCTGGACCAGTTCATAAAAAAAACTCGAGAATACGTAGTGCGGTAATCAGTAAAGGTTACGTTTGCATTTATGTTTGCTTTGTTACAAAAGCAATTCACTTGGAATTGACCTGATATTTCTACAGATGCTTTCTTCGAATCTTCAAACGATTCTGCCCCTCTCAGAGGATGTGAATGATTATTGCTACCTTACACCTGGTCACTTCTTGGTAGGGACAGCTCTGACAATGTACCCTGAACATAATGTTTCTGAATGTAATGTAAATAAACTAAATTTCAGGAAAAAATTTACACAGTTACAAAGATTTTGGAATGCTTGGTATAAAAAATGTTTGAATACCTTACAAAACAGGAATAAGTGGTGTAAGTCTATGCCCAATATCACTGAAGGAGCACTTGTATTAATGAGGGAACCTAATTCTCCTCCCTTGGTGTGGCTTATGGCAAGCGTAACAAGAGTTTACCCTGGTAATGATGGCAAGAGTCAGAGCATTACAGCTCAAAACTGCTGATGGTAAAATATTTAATCGATCTATAGAACGCGTCAGTCTATATAACATATCGAAAAGTAATTTTACATTGTAAAATTTTCTTTTAAGTTTTTGTACTTTTACGAAGTTATGTTTCTTAACGGGTAAATGTTATGTTGCTTCTCAAGTTTTAAGTTTATATGCAAGTTTTAAGTTTAAAATTATAACTTTTAGAAAAATCTATATTGTACCTTTTTTTGCTTGTGTTTAAAAGAAGTCTTATGTTGCTTACTGTTCAATTCATATAGTAAATTTTCATACCTAGTCATGGTTAATTGTTATTTACTTAAGTAAAACAAGGGTTTATATTGTAGTAATCTCTTTATTAATGTTAGTTATGTTAAAGCTTAACTATGTATAAAAATAGTTTTGCCCGAGCGGCAGTATGTTTATGGCACAACAAAGATAAACAACAGTCCACTGCCTCCATCAGGTAGTTTTTAGACCAATGAAGATGGTAGAGTTTTTAGATCAATGAAAATGGTAGCTTTAGTTTTAGTAGTAGTCTTTATTTGAAAAAAAAAAGTTGTGCGAGTTATTATATTCAATGTAGTTCATGAAAAACAAGTTTGGTTTTGACGCAACTCCGTACAGAATTTCATACATTTATGAGCATTGTCTTTGGTTTTAATTTTAATAAAAAAATATTGTATCATTTATGAAGTAGCCGCCCAAGCGATCATTAGTATTAAGCAGTTAAAAAAAAAATTTGTACTCTAGGGTTACTATCACAGACCGGTGACGGGCAGCAGCGTCACAATAAAAGGTAACCATTGAATGCAAGCCACGAAATGGTAAGTTTATATGAGACCAACGTCCGTACTATGTACGTATGTATGTAAGTAAGTGTAAGTACGTCGCTTGGTGCCATACAGCTTTTACCTATAATTATTGTTCACATAACCGATTGCAAATCTAAATTTGAAAAAAATGAGGTGACATTTGCTATGGACAATGTTAAAAGGGAAGCCGAAACCACAGACCTCTCTGTGCCAACTATATATAAAAAGCACACTGCACCGCTACTAGCTAAAGGATTTGAAATGACCGAAAACATACTATCATATGGCAGTGCAGAACAAAGCTATAAAAACTTTTGAAGTTGAGAAAACAACAAAGAAACAAGAATTTTTCATTGACTGCACATTTAAGTCGGTGCCGAAGCGATTTTAACAATTAATTATCATACATGCTGAAGTAGATAGCTCTACTGAGTGTACTAGTGCAGTGCCATTATTGCATGGTTTTTTGGCCAGTAAAAAGGAGCAAACATATTTTATTATTCGATCCTATCATAAGCATTTTTCTTACATGACATCCAACCAACAAATATGTATGTGATCATACCTATACTAGTAGTAGGTACATATTAGTTCAATTTGGTACGTATTATATATTTTACACCATAACCGCCCACACTAAATCATTACAGTCCTGTCCATCCAAAGGTTGCCTGGAAGATATTGCTTATTGTGATAAGGCCGCCCATTGTGCATTTTATGTTTAAGTTGTTTTTTTATATGTATATATATCATGTGTTTGGTGTACAATAAAGAGTACTATCTATCTATCCAACCAAAATACATGTTGATTTTGAAATTGCAATAACGAATGTTCTTAACAAAAATCCCGGATATTAACGTAATTAGATGTTATCACCATTTTACAAAGGCCTAGTGGAAAAGATCAAAGAATTGTGCACTTCTCTACCACTTCTGCCGTTCGATCTAATAGCAAAATGCTATGGCATTCTATGCAAGTGGTGTGTTACTAATGAAAGGTATACGACTAGCCCCTCTCGGTGTTTAACCTTGGTCTGTAACCACGGTGTCCAGCTTCAACCCGAAGGCGCCAGGTGCGGATAGTTTTACGGCGGACATCTGCCGTCGAGTCATTCTTCAGCACCTGAAGCTTTCCTTGCCCTGGCTAATAAGTGCCTCACCCTGGGTCACTCCCCCAACAAGTGGAAGGAAGCCACGGTAGTGGTGCAGAGGAAACCGGGCTAGGACAGCTATCAGAGCGCCAAATCTTACAGGCATATAGGCCTTCTACCTGTATTGGGAAAAGTCCTGGAGAGGAGTCTAGTAGACACGAGACCGAACAACGGCTTGGAGTGCGAATAGCCAGGGATGACGCACACACATTGATCACATGCCCCAGAGAAGCACCGAAGACGTCCTCTATACACTAGTACACCATATACAGGGTAAGATTGGGCTGAAGAAGCTGGTAACTGTAGTGTTACTGGATGTAGAGGGGACCTTCGATAGCGCATGGTGACCTGCGCGACCTGCGCATGGTGTCTTGCTGAGGAAAAGTGTCCGGTCAATATCAGGAGGCTACTGGATAGGTATCTCAACTGTAGAAAAGTCAGAGTACGGTATACCGGGGAAGAAAGCACAAGGAGCACGAACAGCGGATGTGTGCAAGGGTCAATCGGCGGCCCAATCCTAAGGAACATCCTCCTTGACTCTTTATTGAGAGACCTGGACAGCATGGGACACTATCTACAGGCGTTCGCGGACGATGTGGTGGTCTCGAAGTCTTGAGACGGGCCAACGCCGCTCTTGCCTATGTTCAGCAATAGGGTGTACGTAATAAGCTGAAGTTTGCGCCGCCTAAAACTTGCGCAATTGCAAAAGTGACATTTAAATTCTATTTCTAAGATAATTGACATCGTGTTGCTAAATCAGCATTTCTCTTCTTCGTTTAAATATAATCAGACTTTTAAAGCTAATACGTTTCAGTATCTTTCTTCGCTTCCAGCTCCTCAATACCCACCGTTGGTTTTAAATCAATCATCTGCTTGTGACCTTGAGAAGTGTTTAATGGCGATAACTTCCAACGCCTTGGAAGTGATTGCATAAGTCGTAACATGATCCAAAAAATCCTCAATGAAGTTTTACCTACTTTGTCACATTTTAAATTACTCCCTTACTCGTAGCGTGTTTCCGGAAGCTTGGAAAGAGGCATAAATTATTCTCCTACTCATGAAAACCAATCATTCATCCTTCGCCGAGTACCGTCCCATTTCCGTATTGCCCATTCTTTCAAAATTTGCATTAAGTTTTGGTTTTTCTTGTTTCGAACAATATTTTTTTTAAGAAACAATATTTATTTTATTTCATCATTAAGTTGAAGTTTCAAAGAAAAAAATGAGCACTGGTATTATAAACTCGTACAAAATGACTTTGAAGATATTTTTGTTATTTTTACTGATATTGTTACATCAATAAGAACAGTTAGTTGAACACATTAAATAGTAAGTTTGCTACACAGATTTTATTGTCTCTCCATGTAATGGGCGGCGCGGACGCATATACTGAGTTAAGAGTTTTTTGGTACAACACCTAGTACAGAATTACATTGTGCAACTCTAGAAGAAATAAGACTTTTATTTCTTTAAATCCTAACAGGTTATGTGCGGAGGCCTCATGATTCATATATCTTTATTGTACACCAAAATAATTTGAAGCAATGTTAGGTGGCTTATACAATTGGCGGCCTTATAGCACTGAGGTATTGTGTGTTGGAGGAGTTAAGCGTCGGTGTGGTCACGTGGCGTTAGCGCGAAAAGCGGCGTCTGAAGGAGGTTGTGCGGAGAAAAGTACAGCATCAGGCTCACGCGGAGGTAAAATAAAGCGCAAAGATGGATCCTCACACAATGGCAGTGGCATCAACCTCAGTTATCAAGCTGGAGGGTCAAAAGAATTGGAATGTATGGAAATTCCAAGTGGCGATTACATTGCGCGGGGCGGATGTATTTTCAGTGGTGGATGATACTGAGACCAAAACTGAAATTAATGCTATAGCTTGGATGGCAAAGGATATAAAGGCACAGACGATCATCGTGTCCAGGTTGACAGAGGCGGCTATGATACACATTTTAACATGTGAGACGGCGGCCGCTATGTGGCATAAATTGCATAGTGTATTTGAGGCAAAGTCGGCTACAAGCACCATGATGCTACAACAACGTTTCCTTTAGTGTAAATATGAGGAAGGTGAGCTATCAGTATTTCTAGCTAAAGTACAAGAGATGGCAAGTCAATTAAAACAGGCTGGTGAAGATGTGTCAGAAAAATTTCTCATGACCAATGTTCTTCTGTCATTACCCGAGAACTACAGTCATTTCATGTCAGCATGGGAGTCCGTAGAAACAAGCAAACAAAAGTATGACGATTTGGTAGCACGCCTGCTTGTTGAAGAAGAAAGATTGAAAGCCAGGGATATAGATAAAGGAGATAATATAGCATTGTACTTAAAAAGGCGAGGTGGATTTGTCAAGAAATGTTTCAAATGTGGAAAACCAGGACATTTCTCAAAAGAGTGTAAAAGTTCAGTAGACAATCGCAAATGTTTTGGGTGTGGTGGTATGGGACATTTGAAATATGAATGCCCAAAGCGTGAAAATAACAGTGGACAAAGTGATCATCGAAAAGGACATTCATCTGTAAAGAAGGTAATGCATTTACAGTCACAGCAATGACAATAGGTATTGGGAGTGAATATACAAGTAACCAATTGCTGATTGATAGTGGAGCGAGTGAACATATGTCTGGTGAACGTCCTTGTTTATGAACTATCGCTTGTCTAAGTCAAATCATTGTGTTATTGTTGGAGATGGACGGAGTTTACCTGTTGTTGGGGTTGGTGATATTATAATAAAAGTATTTAATGGGGATGATTACATTAATTCAACTCTATACAATGTACTACATGTTCCAGATATTAAAATTAATTTGTTCTCTATACCAAGGGCAACTAAAAAAGGCTATAAACTGACATTGTCAGAAAAACAGTGTTTATTTTATAAAGAAAATGAGTTGTGTGCTTTAGGCAATTTACAAGGGAATTATTATGTACTGGATGTGCTAAGTGAGAAGCATGATTGTATTGCTACAGTTGCAACTCTGTCAGAGTGGCATGAGAGAATGTGTCATCAAAGTGTTGAGCATGTTAAAGAGGTGTTAAAATACAATAATATTAAATATAAAGAAGACAATGTTAAGTGTGTTTCATGTTTGGAGGAGAAAATGCACAGGCTACCTTTCAATAAAACTGAGCAGCACACTAAAGATCCCTTAGAACTGGTGCATGCTGATGTTTGTGGCCCAATGGAAGTGGAGAGTGTTGGAGGCTCAAGATACTTCTTGCTATTGAAAGATAACTATACTAATTATAGGGTGTTTACTTCCTAAAGTATAAGATTGATGTTGTATTACATATTAAGCACTTTGTAGTATGGACAGAGAGGCAAACAGGCCATAAAGTTAAAGTTATTCGTACAGATAACGGGGGAGAGTTTGTAAATAAAAATATGCAAGAATTTACTCAGGAGAAGGTAATACATCATCAAACTACGGTGCCTTTTACACCGCAGCAAAATGGCAAAGCAGAGAGGGACATGCGCACTTTAGTTGAATCAGCACGGTCCATGCCTACTCTGCCCGTTCAGCCTTATTTTTTAATTTACATGATCATTTTGCCATGGTACCCTTGCCTCCTAAATGAAATAACTCATTAAATTGTTTCGGACTATCTTCGCGTTGTTCAAAGTTTTTCCTGGGTTTCTTCTTTCCAAGTTTTTTATGGTACTATTTTGTGTATTGTATCCTTCAGAAATTATAGTCCCGTTTTCAGAGTTTTCTCGATAAAAACATTTTTGAGGTGCATAAGACTTTTTTGAGTGTTCAATTAAAAAGTTATGTAATACACAAGATGCTTTCACTACTTTATCGATATTTTCGGGTTCTAAATTTATATGAGTATAAAATATCCGAAATCGTGATGCCATTATCCCGAAAGCGTTTTCAACATCTGTAATTCAGGATTTTTCTTTCTTGCGATGTTAAATCTGCCTGTCCAAACGGTTTTATCATATCGGGGCGTAATGGGAACGCGTCATCTGTCACAAATACATATGGTAAATTTCGGTTACTTCCTGTTAACAATTCACTGCTTGGAATATGTAAGTCACTATTTTCTAATTAAAAAAAAAAATTGTGTTTTGTAGAACCCCTCCATCGGATATTCTGCCATTCATGCCAATGTCTATATACATAAATTGGTATTTTGCATTAACAATTGCCATAAGAACCACGCTATGTTGCCCTTTATAATTATAAAAATACGATCCACTATTAGCCGGTGGAACAATCGCTATGTGCTTTCCATCTATTGCACCAAGACAATGAGGAAAGTTCCATCGTTCTTCATACATCTTTGCTATTTCTTTCCTCTCTTCTTCAGATGTAGGAAACTGTAATATAAAAATTACAAATTTATCATTTATACAATAAGTAGTTATTTTAGATGAGAAATATCTATAGCGGCAGGACACAAAAATGTATCAAAATTATTTGTTTTTAGAAGGACAACACTGAAGACTCTTCAAATGCCGAAGAAGAATATTCATCCAACATTGTATCTACCGACAACGAGGCTCGATCAACATAGCATAGCAAATGAAGTATTGGAATCGGTACGACATCACTTTAAGCGTCCTCGCCCAATTGTAACAGAAGATAAGTGCGATATTATTGGCAAAAATGTGGCGATGAAATTGAGGATGAAATTGAAATTGATGAATCAGATGCGAAAAAATAATAGTCGCAGAAAAACTTATTAATGATTTACTTTTTGAAGCAGAAATAGGAAACCTCAGCTCCGAGCACGCCTATTTTAACATGAGAGATATTTTTAAACAAAATCAACGAAGCTATGTTCCTGCTCAGCAATATCGACAACATGCATATCAGTCCTCTCCTAATTCCAATAGGGCATATACCCCTGTAAGTTTTGTTTCTTCCGGAAGTCCTAGCCCACCCTGCCTTCCATTTCCCACCAGTCTAAATTCAGAGTATCTTTCTCTACGAACACCTACAATTCCAGGGAATCAGCCCAATGAAACAGAGGTAGTTTTATCGATTCCAGATTCGGCAGCGACATTCCTTCAAAATTTCAATGTTGATAATGAATAATTTGTACGCGACAGTTTTGTACTTTAATGATTAAAATTATAATTGTATTTTTTCCAATAAATATTATCTGTAATATAACAGTGTTTTAATGACTTACCTTAAAATAATCTCTTCTAAGTACTTTATACAAAGCCTCACATGTTTCAGGAATAAGTTTTCCAAGTGCCTGAGGCGAAATAATTGCTGAAAATTTTAGGTCCTCATAACTTCTGCCAGTTGCGAGAAATCTCAATGTAACTGATAATCTTTCGTGCGCAGAAATACTATTTCTCATAACTGTGTCTTCTTTTTTTATCATAGGAGTAACCATTTCAAGTAATTTCCCTCCGTCCACTAAGATCCATTACAAAAATCCATTGATGGATCTTTTTACACTTTTATGTCCACTTTAATCCTCGATCCTAGAATATTTACAAAATGGATTTTTTAGAACCAACGAGTGTATTAAAATCTATCAGATATGGTTTTGTCGTAACCGTCTTAACAGTATAAAGTGCTCCGGTTCAGTCACAATTAACGTAAGTGCCAGTGTACATAAAATATATATACTTGTTATATAAATATTGGTACATACCGAGATCTCTCTGTCTATCTATCTTCACGTTATGTCTCTAACGGGGCGGGTGGAGAGAAGGGAATGCAATGTTTCGCGATCCTCGCATGACTACCCTTTTTGCTTCTTGAAGATTCATAAAATGCTTTATGAACGAGCCTCCAGTAGTTAAAATATTCCTCTATTCCACTTAGTTACATTGATGTAACTAGTTGGACAATTTTGTTCCAAGTAGTTACATTATTTAGAAATGATATTTTACTGTTTTTTTTTTTTGTTTTCCTAGTTGACCATTTGGCCTGTAACTAATTGGACAGAAAAGTCTCATTAGTTCATTAAAATAACTTTTTTAAATAATGTAACTACTTGGAACAAAAATGTCCAACTAGTTACATCAACGTAACTACAATGTAACTAGGTAGAATAGAGGAAAATATCGCCTCAATATCCGTAACTTAATCGTTCTTTAAACTTCACAGGGAGAAAATGTTATAAAAACAGGTGAGCACAAGAATACATGTCAACCAGATGAGAGCGATAATGAAATAGCGCTTTCGATACACAAAATACGTGAAGTTGCTTGTACTTCTGCGGGGCCAATGACAAAAATTTTCGAGAAACATATTAGACCCTTAAAAGAAAAAGGGTTGAAAGTACCACAATTTGATAGCGTAAAGTGCAGCCTCTATAATGCACGCAAACGAAAACTAAACGTGAATAAGACAGTTTTCAAACACATTGAAGACGTACAAGTACCTATTACATTTGAAAAATTTCTGATTGCTGAGTATCAATATAAGAATACCAGACTATTAATATTTTGTTCTGAAGACGCAAAGGCATTATTAAAAAGTGTAAAAGAATATTTTATTGATGCAACATTTAAGAGTTCTCCACAACCATTTCCACATATATCGATTAAAAAGTGTTACTATCACTTTTGTCAGAGCTTATGGCGGAAAGCAAAATCAATTGGTTTGAAAAGTAAAATACATAAAAGAATTGTGGGATTATGTACGGTTTTGTCGCTAACTCCGTTGGAATTGGTTAAAAACGGATGGGAGTACATAAAAAGGGGAAGAGATAAAACAGGTCATAGCATACGTTGGCCGTCTATGGCTAAATGATGAACAATATATTGCTGACTGGAATGTAGTTGGTCAAAGACACAGTACCAACAACGTTTGTGAAAGTTGGCACTCCCAGTTAAACAAAAAGATAAATAAAAACTACGTAACCATAATAAAGTTATTAACAGTATTATTAAATGAAAAGGACATTAATATCCAAAAAGTGAGAAGGGTCGACCAAACTGATAAAGATAGTTTTATAATTTCGTGCCAATTAAAACTATTAAATAGCGAAATATCATTGGGACATTTCCTTGAAATGTTGCGTTAGAAAATTGTAAAAATTTGGATACAAGCATTTACTGATAGGTACTACTTAGCAAAATTTCAGCTCAATCGGAAACCGGAAAGTGGGTCAATTCAACTTGCAAAATTCCATTACAAACAACGGGACAGGTGAAACTAAGATAAAGATAAAACTTGTAAAATATAAGCTAATACATTGGCTAATACGTAATTTGAAGTTTTACTGTAATATAACAAAGTAGTACAACTCGGACAGCACTAGTTCGGAAATAAATACATTACATGCTGTGTAAAAATCAGTAGTGTGACAAACGAGAAAAAAATTACCGTTTGTCATACTGGTGTGATAATGTGGTGTGACTACGAGTCGGTAGCGAACGTAGACCAGTTGATTTGTTGTATGTGATCTGCAAAAACCTTAACATGAAGCGTGGAAAGAGATTATCTGTGAGTTTGGAAGAACAAAAAAGTGCTTTCATTCAATATCAAGTTCATTTTGAAAGTGAATCTGAGTTACCGTCTTCGTGCAGTGTTTCAAATATTTTTTCGCCACTGGAAATGTAAATGAAGAAAGAAATCAGAAGAAACAGATAAGTATTCAAGACAATTCCAGTCGAAGCAGCAGTAGTAGTGACCATTCTAATATTGATGATAGAAGCAGTGACGATAGTAATTTTTGTAATGACAATGACAAAGATTTTGTTTCTTTTGATATAAATTTAGAAGAATGGCAACACATTAAACCACAATCTTATTGTTATGCTAGAAACAGTAAAAATAAATCAAACGTTAAATTTAAAAATTTATTTATTTAAAAAAAGACAACTCCCCGCATTAGAAATTACTCCTGTGTCGCGGGGGACTTTACAAACATACAAACAACGGACACAAAGAACACCCAGACTCAGGTGGGAATCGAACCCACGACCTCTGGCTTAGCAGTCAGGTTCACTAACCACTAGACCAACAGGCCAGTCATATCGTATAATAATATCGTAATATGAAACGAATGCCGATAAATAAATGGACGGATTATATGAGAGAGTATATTTGGAAGTATACGTCAAATCGCTGCACATGGATTTTTTAAAATAATACAGCGAGTGATAATTATACCGTCAAATTCACAGGACAATGCAAACAATGCTAAGGAAAACTTACAGTTGGTACTGAAAGAAAAGACTGTTGTTATCGCTCATTGCTCAATAATGAATTTAAATCCTCGATAGCAACACGACCCTATAAAAGTTCGAATAACAAATTTCAATAAACAAAAATTTGCATCTGAACTAGAAAACCAATATCCTGTTGTTGTCTGAAATAAACTGGTAAATAGTAAACTTACAGATGACGATACAATAGAACCTCCATTTGTTCCCAGTCTGAAAACTTTCCAAAATGTAAGAAACAGGACTAACACTTCCAAATATTATCACAAAATTGTGGTTCTTGCTTTGTGGGTTATGAGTTGTACCCCTCCTTTCAACACTGTGATCCACAATGTGTCCTTACACCCCTTCTTTTTACATTACTGGACTGAATTGCAACGGAATTTTTATAAAAAATTTTCAAAATCACATGTTTGTTTTATGCGCTTAGACTCGTCTCATTTTATAAAAACATAATATGGACTAAACAGATATGATCGAAATACGAAAAATGGCGAAAAAACTAAATGTGAAGAGGCTAAAGAAAAATTATTAGGAATGAGACACATTTCAAAAATAATCGACGATGAAATAAACACCTTACCGGACCGTGCAGAATCAGTTATTGAAGAGATGATGATGCGACATGTTACAACGATGTTGCGCCGTACTGGTTCAATACCCTGATACAAAATGAAAAGCTATATGCTGACCTTTGCGAAGATACAATATACGAAAATATTTATTTTTTCCCGAGTTTTGTTGACAGCTTGCAAAAACTATTTTACAGACTTCCCCTATGGACCAATTTAATGTTACCTTTCTACAAGGAAACAAATGATGCAGCCAGCAGTAGTAACGTAGGAAGTTATTTTAAGAATATAAAACACTTGTTATTCTGTACAAAGAGTGGTTTATTACGTGTCAAGGAAACAAATGATGCAGCCAGCAGTAGTAACGTAGAAAGTTATTTTAAGAATATAAAACACTTGTTATTCTGTACAAAGAGTGGTTTATTACGTGTCAAGGAAACAAATGGTGCAGCCAGCAATAGTAACGTAGGAAGTTATTTTAAGAATATAAAACACTTGTTATTCTGTACAAAGAGTGGTTTATTACGTGTAGATGAATTTATTATGAAACACACTGAATAGTTATCTGGTGAATTAAAGTCAGCTCAGTGTGCTCACTTTGATAATGATATAACAAGTCACGTAAAGAAACAAGAGAAGACGTTTGAACAGTGTACCACTAAAATAAAAAAGGCAGCATTCTTCCCGAAGACACACATAGCTTTAGGACAGAATCAGTATTTTAAAATACTCCAATTTACGAGGAAAACTGGCGTAACAAAAATTATGAAGTTAAGGAAAATCTTTAATAGAGTTAATTAAACCAAAAGTCGACAAGAAAAATGTGCAAATATTTATAAATGGAAATAAAAGTCACGCTAATGTGGATCACGTAGTTGTCCAGAATACATGTGCTTTCGATGCTGTTGCCCACGCATTTGCGGTCGCCTACAAGGAACACATGAGTATTCATGAACTATTGGAAGGAAAAAGTTCTGCATTTGCTACCCTAGTAAAGGCGATGTCGAATCACGATGATGCTATAGTTGTACTAAGATTGAGGGCAGAAATTTAGTTAAACTCTTTCCAAAAAGTAATACGAGGCAATATTCAAGTTGTTAACTGTGCGTGTAACGTTACTAAAATTTTTGAAAGTCTTTTAATAACTGAATTTTCTAGTGCGAGAAATATTAAGCAAAGCTCCAGTTGTGATTATGTGTCTGAACTAAATTGTCCAATTTTACCATTGGATATTGTTACATTGGCCGATGAGGGTATAGCGACTGGCTTAGAAAAATCGGCAAACTCAATGTTATCTAGTAAGACTCGATTATGCCGTCAGTGTAACACAGAAAATAGCACGAGTACTGACTCTTACGAGTTATCTGATATTATAATTTTTGCATATGATGATTATTTAAATATAACCGATGTACCAGAAACAATAGTTTTGAAACATAGGACGTACTCTGTCGTTTCTGCCGTGGAGTATAGTTCAGGCTTACCTGGTGATGTAGGACATTATAAGTCACACTGTAAAAGTAGTTCAGGTTGGTACTGTTATGATGACAATATAAGCAAAGTAACCAAAACTAAATTAAAAATAAGTATAAAATCACATATCATAATATACGCTCTAAAAAATGATTAAATGTATTGTTTTTTATGTACATAAACATAAAACAAATTATTTACATTTTTGTCTATTTTTACTTAATTTTTATAGCTATCAAGAAAACTGATTCATAATCAGTTTTCTTGATACACAATTTATTAGTTTATAGACCGTAAAGAAATATATTAATCTCGTTATTTGCTAAGGAATTCATAGCAGGCACTTTCCGATAAAATATTTACATTTTACTAAAAATCAGTAAGTATTTATCGAAAATTGTAGATGTTATCTTGATATACAATAAATATACATTTGTTTATATTATGACCTGTTCATAATCAGCTGAAATAACCGTGATTTTAAAGTGGTCCTGCTGGAGAGTATGCTCTTTAGCATGACCACTTTGAATTGATATTTGTCAAGAAACTAACAATATACAATTTTTGATATTAAGCTACAAAAATATAGACATTATCTACATTTTATCCTGTAATTTGTACATAATGTAGTCAAAGTGGTTCTGCTGCGGAGCAGAACACTTCATCATGGAAGAAATTTTGTTTATTAATAGAAAGGGCGGGACTGTTTTACTATTTGAAGGAAGACAATATTACAGGCATATGGTTTATAAAAGTGGGAATGTCATCTGGAAGTGTAGCCAAGCCAAGAAAATAAAATGCCGTGGATCTATAACTCTGAAGGTAAAATTGCCTTTTATTTACGGCTAGTTTTCACCCGCGAATTTGTCGACATAGAAATAAATAATTAGAGTCTGGTAGAAAATAACTTAAGATTGCATGTGATAATTTATTTTCTTTTTGCGTTTCAGAGTAAACAAATAGTTAAAAGTAATACCCATTTATGTAAAATAGATTACAATAAGAACAAAATCGACGAGACAATTGATAAAATGAAAGAAAAATCGCGCTTAACAGACACCTCAGTGACACAAATATTTAAAAAAGGTTTGACCGTATTAGAAAATGAGGCTTTAAAAGTGTACAAACATCTTTGTATACTTGTCGTGATCGTACTAACTTTAAAAGTATTGAAGAAGTGATTATCCCTCCGATTTTTTTTTAGAATTTGTACTTGCTGAATACTACAACAAAGATTGAGGTATTATTATGTTTTGTTAAGAAAACAGAATAACTATTAAGAATGTTAATGAGTTTTTTATTGACGGGACGTTTCAAAGCTGCCCAGCTCCGTTTACCCAATCTGTTCATGGTGATATATGGTGCCGCGAGCACGCACCAATTTGTTACAGCGGGCGCCGCTTACGCGGGCGCTGCGGGCGCTCAATACGATATCAAACGAAATTGATATTTTTTCATGTGCACTGAACGAATTCACACGAGTTGGTTATTGTGTAGTATGAAGTGAGTGATTAAGTTTGTTTGTTTGCTTTATATTGTTTTTTGTTTGTACACTATGGCCAATCTATTGTATTAGGTAATAAACTGTAAAAATAGATAAGGTATAGAAATAAAAATAAATAAATAAATCTACGTCACCATTAACAACACACGTTATTCCACTTATTTACGCTTTGATGGCTCACAAAAATGAAGAATCATACAATGCTTTATTTCAAATTATTAAAGCACAAATAGAGTGGTCGCCCAAAAAGATTCATTTAGATTTTGAAGTAGCTCCTGCAAATACTTTAATGTCCATTTTTCCGGACATTATTTTAAAAAAGTGCTATTATCACTTCAATAAAAGCATCTGGAAGAAGGCTAAAGAAATGAAAATTAAATCAAAACAGGAACGACGCATCGTGGGTATGTTATACACTGCTTTACCTTTACTACCTTTAGATCAGATGTAAGTTGGTGTAGAGTACATAAAAAACGAAAGTCCCGACACGGTCAAAATTAAGACTTTCACAAAATATATGGAAAGGACTTGGTTGAAAAAAGAAGCATTTATTTCACAGTGGAACGTATATGGTAAAAGACACCGCACCAATAACGTTGTGGAATGTTGGCATTCGCTATTAAATAAAGACATGAAGAAACGTTTTCCCAAATCTCTATTACGCCTATTAAACATTCTGGTTGATAGAGAACAAGAATTCTTTAATTCATCAGAAAGGAGACGAGAATTTGTAAAGCGGGATGAAAACATTATGAATTACCAACTACAGCTGATCAATGGTGATATTTCGGTAGGGCATTTTTTTGAAAAATTAAGAATATATAGTTAGCGGAAACGAAAACTTTGGTAGGCGGGGCTTAGCCGTAACGTCATAGTGGTGTGATGTGGGGGAGCTAACAGTTGCGGAGGGGATCAGGAAGAAAGGTGGAAGCGCGAGCGGTGGCTCTCGTCCACTTTTACTGCGACCACCGGATCAGAAGGACGTTCACCATAGTCGTATTGCTTTCCAGTATTTCTGATTTTATTTTGTGTGTAATATTATTTAAGTCTCAAATATTGTTAGTAAAGTTTAAGTTTGCCAAGTTGATATTTTTTAATAAGAACCAGTCAGTTATCTAAATTCAGAAGCGGGATAGGATCCTCGAGTATAGTACCACCTATAGTATATTTGCCTTAAAATGTAAAAAGAGTCGGAACTTATAAAGCATACGTTTATTACGTTAAAAGAAAAGAGCGGGTACTTTACGAACGTATCGTCGCCTTCGAGTGTGAACATCATGCCGGTGACGGAGACTGAGGTACAGGTTTCATCGTATCCATGCAATGTTCACTGTACAGGTACCATGTAGTCCAATGCCGAGGTGGTAATAGGTGAAAGTGACCTAAAGGCTCGTGAGTGTAAACAACGCTATACTGGTAAGGTCAAATCACATTATTTGTATTAAATTTTGATCTTTCATTGAATGATTTTATCGTGTGGTGTGTAAATTTTAAATCAAATCCTCTACCACAGGCGTTTGACGCGTATAGAAAATTGCCTAAAGATTGATGCTAAGTTGTGGCTTAACGAATGGCTTAGTACCAATCGCATATTTCGAGTGGGAATTGGAAATGTTGTCCGTTTGGAACATATTGCGAATATTTTCTACGACATAATAGTTTCCGACAACTACCCTCCATAAGTAGAATATGCTAGACGTTTTGTATTACGGTTACACATTTTTATTTTAAGAAGTAACGAGTTAACCGCAGCGGTAGTTAAGGGGTATAACGACCTCTAGATTCACTCGGCTGCTACTAATGCGAATTTAGTGCCAAACAGCCTAATAATTTGTTGATTTCTGTTCTGCGTTCTGGACACTTCGGATCGCATTCACTCGCAAGATTCGAATGAGAGGTGCCTCTGCTGCCACCGCGAACATCACAAATTGATGTGGCCTGCGCGCTCCTGCTGGAGCCTTGATTGGGGCTTGCCAGTGATGGGTAAACGGTCGTCTGGTGTCTCTGCAATCGACAGCCACGCATCGTGTTGTCGATGCTATGAGGTTAATCAACAGTGCGGTGAGATCTCCCCAACATTTTTTATACTTTGATCTCAATGTTTACAGTATTGAAACAAGAGTGCTTATCGTGTATAGGAATTGCGTACAGGTACGTGTTTGTTGAATAAGTGGTTGACAAGCAATCACACTTCGACAAAGTTTTGAAGGGAGTTTGGACCTTTGTGCCCATAGAACCCCCCGATATTGCAAAAATCTTTTGTTTGTGTTTTTGAGAACTAGCTCTGGCAACTACTTAGTTTTAGGCTAGTCGTTTGCTCTTTTGATTACGTACTGATACAAATTAATCTAAATTATTGAACCCCAATTAAGTCACAAACTCCAAGCTCATACCGAATGACTCAATCGAGTTTCTTAAGTAACCGAATGCGTTTAAAAAGTGCGTTTGAAATGTCACATGTAACAAAGTAATTTTTTAGTTGGGCACTTAATTACACTCGAAATGCACCAGTCTTATGGACAGGTAGAATGTTGTTGTCGGACGTTACTCAACATGATTCTCATCGAGCGTAATCAGCGGTGAGAGAGTTGGGTAGACGTATGTAAGGTGAAAGCTTCAACTGGTGCTTAATACTTTTCTTTGAACCTGCTTGTGTTGGGTTAACGCGGCGACACCTCTTATTAGAGGTCTTGTAAGAGGCGTTAGTTTTTTATGTCGTTGTGGCGTTGTCATAAGTAGACAAAGGATGACCGAACGGTTACGGTTATGTCAATTGATCCAGGAAGCTTGTACTTTTGAAGTTATCTCATTAATTTTTGTTCGTGACTGCAGTTGCTTCGGGCTCACCCCGTGAAGTGTGCGCGGCTGGGCTTGATGCTGCTGCACTTGTCAGCGTACAGCTGCTGGAGGCTGTGCGCGGCATTTTATAAATGCTGGCGCCCTCACCGGCATGCAGCTACTGGTTGCCATCTGCGCCGCGATGCTTGGCTGCTCGCACGCTCACCAGAGTGCGCCTTGCTGCGTGCTGTGTGTGCGGTGGTGCACTCCCCAGCGTGCCTTGCTGAGCGCCTTGCTGAGCGCCTTGCTGAGCGCCTTGCTGAGCGCTTTGCTGAGCGCCTTGCTGAGCGCCTTGCTGTGCGCCTTGCTGTGCGCCTTGCTGAGCGCCTTGCTGAGCGCATTGCTGAGCGCCTTGCTGAGCGCCTTGCTGAGCGTCTTGCTGTGCGCCTTGCTGAGCGTCTTGCTGTGCGCCTTGCTGTGCGCCTTGCTGTGCGCCTTGCTGTGCGCCTTGCTGTGCGCCTTGCTGTGCGCCTTGCTGTGCGCCTTGCTGTGCGCCTTGCTGTGCGCCTTGTTGACTTATTGACTTGACTTATTCCGTAACATCCCGAGGGCTCTGCGTTGGTTTTCAAATACATCCTGAGGGCTCTGTATCTGTGATTGGTGTGCGTATCCCGAGGGCTCTACGCAGGTGACACCATCCATGTTTATTTGGTTCACTATAATGTGGATAGACATCCTGCGGGCTCTGTCTAAAATACACAATGAACTTATATGAGACAATGTTGTTTTCAGGTGACTACAATGAAATCGATATCAACGGCATTAACAATCTTTTGCCTCGTGTCAAAGACGACGCCGAATCAAACTCACTACGAGGAGTAGACGTCGAAGTTCACGCTGACCCATCACGACCGCGAGACGTGGGCGAGGACGCACCACTTTCAGGAACGGCCAAGTTAGCGGAAACGAAAACTTTGGTAGGCGGGGCTTAGCCGTAACGTCATAGTGGCGTGATGTGGGGGAGCTAACAGTTGCGGAGGGGATCAGGAAGGAAGGTGGAAGCGCGAGCGGTGGCTCTCGTCCACTTTTACTGCGACCACCGGATCAGAAGGACGTTCACCATAGTCGTATTGCTTTCCAGTATTTCTGATTTTATTTTGTGTGTAATATTATTTAAGTCTCAAATATTGTTAGTAAGTTCAAGTTTGCCAAGTTGATATTTTTTTAATAAGAACCAGTCAGTTATCTAAATATATATTAATACCTAAATAATATAATGTTGATATTTTTATTATCATAGTTTTTTTTTGGTAACCACATACATTTTGTATATACAGGATGTAGGTACACAACAATGGGACTACGAGAAACAGTTCTCCCTCGTGGTCCCATTAATGGAACAAAATCCTAATAATCGATCCTAAACTTCGGTAATAATCGAGGTAATGTAATTGTACCTTTTGTTATTCGTTTATTAATTTTAGAGCGCCAACCTTCTAAAACATTGTTGGTTCTATGACGCATGCCATGAACACTCAACATATCATTAAAATCTCTTTTGAGCCAGAAACATTCTATGTATTCCAAAAACCCTTGCATGCCCAAATCCTGACTTTCTGTTTTCACGTACTCCCAACCTCGCAGTATGTCTCCAGATGGCAACAACGGGAGTGCTGCTGTGAGACCAATATTCGTTTCAATTCGTTTTTGACCTTTCCACTTTATAAAGTTTAGTGCTTTGGCTTTCTTTCATATGGCTCTCGACCAATGGTAATAGCAACCTTTCAATTGGATATTAGGATATTGATATCGCATTAATGGCTGCTAGTTCAAAATCACAATGAAATATGCTAGGTGACCAATTTGGAAGGGCTGATTTAATTAAATTCGCATTCGCATTTGCTATTCAAGTAATTCAATAGTACCTCCGTATTTTTATATTTTTAATATGTATACAGATCAGCAATGCTTTATGGATGTTACCTTTATAGTCTACTGTACTTTACCTTACTACATTTATATACGTTCAACTATTCTGTCAGTTTATATTCTGTTATTGAACACATTGTATAACAATGATTGACACAAATAAACAAAGGTTAAGTGTATTCTACCAGAACGTACGCGGTCTTCGAACTAAAACCGATACATTTTATCGTCAGATGTTAATTGACGAATACGACATTATTGTCTTAACAGAGACGTGGTTAACAGATGGTGTTTTAAGCTCAGTTATTTGATGACCGGTACATTGTTTGGCGTCGGGACCGGAATTATGAATTAGACACAATCGTGAAAAAAGCTTCCAGAGCTCTAGGTTTTATAATGAGAGTGTCTAAATGTTTCACACAAGCTAAAACCCTTAAGATCTTGTACTGTATGTTTGTACGTCCCCATCTCGAATATGCGTCTCAGGTCTGGAACCCCTGTTATAATAAATATATTTATCGTATTGAATCAATTCAAAAACGATTTATAAAATACCTATGCTTTCATCAAAAGATTCCATATAACTCTGGTAATTATATTAATCTAAGTAATAAATTTCATATTCTACCTTTAGTAAAAGGCCGTGAGATTGCTGACTGTCTATTTTTAATGAAAGTTACTAACAATGATATCGACTGTTCAGAACTTTTGTCTAAAATCTCTTTCAATATCCCATTCAAGTTCACACGCTTTAACCCACCGATGAGAGTAGCATCTGCCAGTACCAACTATAGACAGAACAGCTATATAGTGCGAGCGAGCCGCAATTTCAATAATTTGTGTAAACAATATGACTTTGATAGTTTTTACACAAAATTGACTTCAGTCAAAAGTTGTCTAAGTCAGGCTTTTTTTGGTAACGTTTAATATGGGTGTACATATATATACCTATATATATATATATTTTTTTTTTATTCTTGTTTTTAAAGAAAGTTTTTGAAAGTTGATATTTAACTGTTTTATCTTTAAGTTAGATTTAATTTATACTTTAATTAAGAAATTATAAGCAATTAGCAATTAATACCCTGTCTGTCCACACACTAACTTATAATGTTGTCTATAAGTGGAGACTTGTCATTGGCTGACCCATTATTATTTAGTTTACTACAATGATATTTTAGCTGTAAGTCTCCCAAGCTTGTTAAATAAATAAATAAATAAATTGTATAAAGTTATGTACGTACTTTGTTGTTTATTTGGCAACAAAGCAAATATTAATGGGGTCACATTTGTGGTCTCCATAGTACTACCGACGTCACCGTGTATACTATACAATTCAGCAAACGGTAGAGGGCAACTTTTGAAAGTCGCGTCGCCAAAAAATTCACAAACTTAACTAATAAGTTGTCTGCATTCCGGAGAACAGAATATTAGAATACGAGATCCTTCAGAATAATAGTCGGCTAAAACAAACTCATTTGAGTATTGAACGGGTATTTGTACTTCTTCAAAATGCTTATGAACTGTCTTTAACACACACACCCATTCCTTTGTTCCTCATATCGTAGGTAGTAGGCTATGCTGCACACTTGAAAGCGGGGGTAGGGATACAATAAAATGTAAGCCTTTATTTTGAAAGTCTTCGTAGGTCTCATCATATAGTTGAGTTATTGGCTTGTTAGATTTTATGATTTTGTTCTTTAAATTATCTATTGCTGTAGCTACTATCGTCTTTCCCTCTACTTTTTCACATATATCAGGTTTTTCTGATTTCTTAATTAACTGATTTTCCTAAAATTAATTAATATAAAGAGTTATAAATACATCTAGTACATTACCTACCAATGTTATATATTTTTACTTACTTTAATAGTTATTGTGGCCGGACATTTCAATTTCTTATAAGCCGAACACCGCCAGATGGATGTATTATTTTTAAAGTCGCGTAGCTTATGATATTGATAATCACAGTTCAGAACAAAAGTACCGCCTTTGTTGCCTAAAATACAGTTGAGTGTTCTCGTTGATATCTATTTTTAAGTAAGTATGTAATATTAAAACTATCGATTTATAACGCACAGCCGAATACAAGTATATTTTATAATGACAACTAAGTACATTTAAATTTGTAACATTGACATTGTCTACAGTACTTCATAATAAGTGCCAGTACCTATTCCAAGTAGTTTACGATATTATTATGTGCAGTCATATTTATTAAAAAGGATAGATAACCGAGTAGTGTCAAGGGAGATAAAATCCTTCCGGACCGCAATGTTTGCAAAATGTTGAACCCATAATGTTGAATTCGCATAATGTTGAATCTCAAAATGTTGAATTTGCAAAATGTTGAATCTCAAAATGTTGAATTCCCAAAATGTTGAATTCCCAAAATGTTGAATTCCCAAAATGTTGAACTACCAAATGTCGAATTACCAAATATGTCGAATTCCCAAAATTTTTGATTCGCAACTGGACAAAGTCCATGACATAGGTACTAAAATCTCAGAGGAATAATTACATAGATGGATCATTTTAAGTAAGAGCACAAAACATATCTACGGTTACGTTATCACTAAGGCGTCAAGTCCATAACACAAAGTGACATAGCAATAGATGTCTTGCGTCAGTTTCAAATGCTACGGGCCGTTTGTTGATAGAAACCTATTTAGAGGTTTATTGGACGTGCTCAAGATGAAAAAAAATTACAATATTTTGTGCAGCCACCGGCTGCAGAAGCCGAATGCGCGTTTTGACCGAATGCGGTCAAAAAATATCCATCCATCGGTAAGTCATACTCAGTAAATTGATGATTATCAGCCAAATTACGTTTTATTAGGATTTGTAAGTTGTTGTGTTTGAGAAGAATTTAGATAAAAATAGATCGCGACTGACGTTTTATGTACCCATATAGTGTTGAAACTTAGATCACGTTAACATATCGATTTCTGAAAGGGTACTTATCAATAGGACTTATTAAATGTAGCAATTAATGGTACTAGAATAAGTTAAAGGGAACGTCTGAATGTTTTCGTGTTTGTAAATTAAAAATTTTCTACAATATTAAAACTTCCGAGGTTATGAGTGAATTACCATAATTCTGTAGATATGCATTGGACAAAATCTAAAGTGTTTGCTCATGTTGTACGTTTCCAAAAGACGCAGAATTAAAAGCAAAATGGGTCAGAAATATGCAACGAGGAGAGTGGAATCCTTCTAATTTTGCTCGCTTGTGTTCACTGCATTTTAACATTTTCCCAGTTCACCTAATCATTAAAATTTTCCCGCTACGTCCAAGCGATTAACCCTGGTATGTGTCGGGTACCACATGTGGATCCCTGGACTCCCTGGGCTAATTGGGCGAGTTATTAGCATCAGGAGTCCGGGGTCCCACATGTAGGACCCGTTTTTAATTTATTCTGCGGACGTTATTTTTGGACTGTGGAGTTATTTTTAATCTATAATACATTTACTTATAGCAATCAGCTGTTTTTAATAAAAAAACAAAAGATGTCTAGCGGAAGAAGTAATGAAGATATTTTACGTTATTTAGAAAACAGTGATGAAGAATTGGATAATTTGAGTGATTCGTCATTAGATCCATTCCATGCAAGTGATGAAGATGATCCTGATTATGAAGTGCCTCAAGAAAATAGACATGATTCAGAAGGTTCTGATAGTGAAACATTGGAAAATATAAACCGATTCATTCATGATTCTCAGCCCCAACAAATGCTCGTTGATGAGGAATTATTTTTTCCGCAAAATGATTCTGACACTGATGACCAGAGAGATTTTGATGACATTCCTATGAATATTATACAGTCACCAAATTCCATCGAAAATCCGGGCCCGTCGGTGTCTGCAGTTTCAGTAAGTGAACTTTCTTCTCAAAATAGTTCCATCCTTCGAAGTGATCCACATGAGCATTTGAAAACTCAAGATATGGATAACGGATGGAGTTATAACGTTCATGATCTACAACGTTTACCATTTACTGCTCAGGAACGTTTAGGCATCGATATTGAAAGTCATTCCACTGTGGAGTCTATTTTTTTTTATATTTTAGATGACAACTTTTTAGATATGATGGTGGTACAAACTAACCTATATGTAGCGCAAATTGGTTCTAACGTTGGTAGCCTTGCTAGATGGAACGACGTGGATCGGAATATGATGAAAAAATTTCTAGGAATTATTCTTTACACCGATATTGTTGTGAAGCCGACCCTGGAATGTTATTGGAAAAAGGATCCAATTTATTACCATCCACTCATGCACAAATTAGGCATGTCCTATAATACATTTGCTCTGATGTTTAGATGCTGGCATTTTGCTGATAACACAGCCCCACGAGATCCAAATAATAGATTATACCAGGTACAGCCCCTTGTTGATAAAATCGTAAACAACTCTCAACAACTGCTTACTCCTGGCGATTGTGTTATAATTGATGAGTCGATGGTACCCTTCAAAGGTCGTCTTCTTTTTCGACAATATAATCCATCGAAAACTAATAAATATGGAATAAAAATTTACAATTTATGTACTGTGGATGGCTATACTTGAAAGTATGAGATATATTGCAGCGCCGACGAAACAATAGAGAATTTGGATAAGCCTGGAAGTATCGTCGTGAAATTATGTCATAATTTACTTGGTGCTGATCGTTTGACTGTCGCAGACAATTTTTATACTAGATTTCCTCTAGCGACATATCTTTTAAATAAACAAACTGATCTTTGTGACACTCTAATAAAAAATAGAAAACATCTACCGGATTATGTGAAAGCAAAAAAACTACAGCGGGGTGAAATTATTGCCAGCCAAAAAGAAAATGTTACTGTCACCAAGTGGAAGGATAAAAGAGATGTCCTCATGATCTCTACCTGTCATTCTAATGAAATGTGTATGACTGGACAAAGAAATCCTAAACCAAAACCCAAAGTAGTTTTAGAATATAATTCTAAAAAAAGGGCATTGATTTCTCGGACCAACTATGCAGTTATCAATCACCAATAAGAAAGTCATTGATATGGTATAAAAAAATTGCAATCGACATGATTTTCGGCGTAGCAATTACAAATAGCGTTGTGGTTTATAACAAACTACATCCAACGGCTCTACTTAAAGAAAAAATGACTATACTTCAAGCTAAATTACGTATAATACGACTATTGTTGAATTTAGAAGAAGATACTACCTCCATCCGTCCGTCATCGTCCATGATACCCGTTCCACCGTCACGAAGAACCACAAATCATTATCTTGAGGAAATACCACGTAAGGACGACAAAAAAATTATAAGGAGACGATGCTCACTGTGTTACGATGAACAACGAAAATTGGGACTGACGGTTGCTCAAGCAAAATCAAAAGCCAAAAAAGTTGATAATGTCTGTAAACAATGTAACAAACCATTTTGTTTGCCATGTTTTGCTAAATTTCATTTAGGTTAGGTTATATAAAACTCATATTCTATGTTCACTTTACTGTTTTGTTTTTTTCATAACTAGGTCAAAAATAAAGATATTTGGAGGTACAAAAGATTTTTAGTTCACTAGTTTTAAGCCTACAAGTTCACCTCTTGATAATGATCTTTTCCGTAGAGTCTAAGGATATTTTCTTATATGAACTACTATTGTAGTCGGGAACCACATGCGAGACCCGGACGTGTAGAGCTTTACGTCCGGGTCCCACATGTGGTACCTGGACTGGGAAAGTGTTAAGCCTGTTTCTTATCGTGAAGAAACATCAACCATTGGGCTGAGGTTCGCCAGGCATGATTACCTAGACTTGTTGGAGGATCCTCCCTTTGTGTTTGAGGGACATGACACCCGATATTATTCATCTGATCCAATATTATTAAAAACAATTATAAGTCAAATGCATTTTTATTTTTGATTACATGATTATTACACGATGAGCAAAGGCTCTCCTAATGTAAGTATACATATACACCTAGTAGGGTAGTTCATCTCGAACTGAGTCCTCGAGATTTCACGACTTTTTTTTTTTTTCGTGTGGAAACCCCCACGGGTCATCACCTCACCGGAGCTAACGGTGAAGTGGTATGTCGGAATCGAGCCGACTAAAACCACACGTTTTACACATTTGCCGCCTGTAGGCTAGTTAAATTTTGCCGCCCCTGCTTCCGCTTCGATTCGATAGGCAATTCACAATGATATTATTTACAATTTTTTTTTGTTTGAGTTTTCCATTATTAGTATGATTGATCAATGTTTCAGTTTCTAGATTTTTTTTACAACCAAACGATTTAGCTAAGATTGTTTTTTATGGAACCTTTATTTTTGAAAAAAAGCTCAATCATGTGCTTCTGTTAAGGTGTGGTAAGGTATGCCTTAATACTACTTACACATGTACATTCAATAAACGTTCAATCCATGAGCCTGCACCAAAACACCCGGTTCTCCGCCTTTCGCATACAATCTTTACCAGCTACCTTTCTCAGTTCGTCAGTACATCTGGCTGTGGGACGTCCTACCTTCCGTTTACTAGTTCGCGGTCTCAACTCTAGGACAAGTTTGCAAAACGACGATGCCGGGCCACGTCAGCATGCTTATTCTGCAAACCGTGTCGGTAACATTGGTTCTTTGTCGGATGACCTCATTACGAATTTAATCCTTCAAAAAACTCTAAGCATAGCTCGCTTCACAACCTGCTGAACCCTTCTGGTGATTTCTTCCCGAAGTTGTTTCTACCGAGCTGGATAACGTGCTCAATGTACGTGGGGTACACTGAAAATTTTGCGTACCTCATTATTAAAATAATTTACATGTAAAGTAATATATTTCCTGCGTTTCGAAGTATTCTCCATTACATTTTAAACAATTTTTTATATGGTCAAACCATTTTTGAAAACCTGAAGACCATTGGCCTAAGGCCATGTTTTTCACGTACTGGTTGAAAGCTATCACGGCCTCTTCCGGCCTCGTAAATGTCATGCCTCTCATCAAATCTTTGATTTTTGGGAAAATAAAGAAATCGCATGGTGCCAGGTCTGGACTATGTGCGGGATGGGTTACTAGCTCTATCTTTTCAGAAGCCAAAAATGAGTTTGTCTTGTTCGCGGTGTGCCGAAGCATTGTCATGGTGCAATAGGATGCGACTTCTTGATCGTTTTTAACTTTTTCAAAGACACTGGGCAAACAAATGGTGGTATCTTTTGACCTTCGAACACCCATACAGAAGACTGTTGCTTTCTTTCCGGCATATAACAATATATCCATGTTTTATCTCCTGTCACAATGTCATACACGTGTGCTTCTCTCCCAAAGGCATTTTGAAGACGAGCAGTGCAGTCTTGCAGAGTCAGTGAACTTTTAAAATCATAAAAAATCATCGCCCTAAAATCTTTTCGCGATTTAATTTTCAGCACCTCGATATATCGCCAGTCGACACGTCGTCATTGCAATTGATGAAATCTAAAGCTTTCTCGTAATCAAATCAAATGAAAATCATTTATTTCAATTAAACCATTATGGGTATTTTTGAATTGTCAGGAGTAGTAGTCAACCAGACTAAGTAAGTCGTGAAGCTAGTTGCCTTTTCCAATTCGTAGTCCACAAAAGCCGTACACAGCGACTGAAAATACTTCTCGGTCTTTTGTATAAATCTGTCGAACAGTATGGATACGGTTCACGCGGCCGTAGCCTTTTTGGAACCTGACTTGCTACGGTGGCTAGTATTCGTCGAGTGATCTCGCGAGATGATTTTTTTCAGACTCTCGAAAAGAACTTGTAGATATGGTTCAAGAGTGAGATGGGTCTTTTGAAGAAAAGTACCCCAGGTTCAACACCTAGTTATTAAACCTTGTTAGAGGACGGAACTAAACTACTACCTATTATTATTATTATTGTTCTTTTTAGTGTCTGGTGCTACCTCGACCATTTTTGGCCTTTTATAACGCACTTTTGCTTTATAGTTCACTGATCACTTATGCCTTGACGATTGAAAAGGAGGAGCTCAGGTTTTGTATCTCTTGACCTCTAGAAGTTCTTTTGATACTTTGTTATCATAGCCCTTTATTAACGCTTTCGAGAGTCTAAGACCAGTCGTGGTCTTCCATCTCTTCATTGCCATTGTCAGTTTCGATCCGTGCTGTTGGTTTCCTACACCAGATCTGGCGAGTTTATCGGCTTTTTCATTGCTACCTAATTTAGACTCGCTAGCTCTTTCAGGAATTTCATCTGGCCTACCTTTAGAGCTCGGTAGTGATTCCGTCATCCCCAGGAGATCCGTTTTTTTAGCTGCTCGAGAGCCTATCTCTATTTTGCTGTGGACAATTTTGATAGAGGTGGTATGTCCTCCCTGTAATGGCGCGTTAATGGGGCTCTGTGGTCATCATCACTGAGTCTCGTTAGTTCTATCATCCGTGATGCAAACAGCTATCCATAAAACATCTCGATCTCATCGAGAATCTGGCACTGACTGCCATTCTCAGTTTTAAGTTTCGTCACATGGGGAGACCAAGTGTTAACCGAACACTTGACCCCGTGTTCCACTTAATTGCATTTTCTATTGTGTGAATGTTAAAGCTTCAAAGGTCGCGTCATAACAGTTTTTAGGCTCTCCTATCTGACGAAGAAGGCTGAGTGGCTGACTGCTCGCGCATTTTACTCAGAAGTTCGAAAGTCTTGGGAGGGAATTTGGACTGTTGCTGTTTGTGTTTCCAGGGAACAGCTTTCGAGACTTTAACATGATAAAATATTTTTATTGCGTTTAAAAATTGATTTCTTAACTATCTGGTAATAATCCGCCTGATGAGGACGATGAAATTAAATTTAATTAAATTACGAAAGTTCTTGCTTAAGGTAGATCTTAGATAACTTTTCTTAGATAACTTTTAAGTTCGAAAATCTTCTTTCATCCGAACTGTGTTGGCCAGAAACACTAGCGAACGGTCGTGTCACTCGTTCCCGCTCGCAACTAAACGCGACTACGAAAATTGTAGAAACATTTATATAGATGGTGAAACATTTTACATGTTGAATTGTGTACCTATTGACATTTAGGTAATTAGGTATACCTATATGTAAATATGAATTTTTCCCAATTTTTCCCAAATTCACCGACCTTAAAATCTGCCGCCCTAGGCTTCAGCCTACTCAGCCTACTGGTAAATCCGCCACTGGATTTGGTGTAAAACTGTGATGCTTGTATTCATAAATAAATAAATGAATGAAGATCTCAACAACCCCCTGAACAGATTTCACTAACATACGGATTTTTTAATGAATTCTATTTACTATTAGTTTGCGCTGCGTTCATAATAGAATGGCGGTGGATCGTTAATCAAACGCACCGTTTTAGCGACAAATTCTCTACACCAGATTTTATGTTTTTATTTATTTTGTCTTCTTCTCTGTGATTTTTTTTATTTGATCTGATTTATCAACAAAATAAAACTAGCAAGTATAAATTTATCTTATTAATTGATTTATCTTCTTTTAATCATAACTGTACAATTATAATTATTGTTGTATATACCTATCTAGTATATCAGAACTTTTCATATTCTCTATACACATGCACATTTATGGAAGCTACATTTTAGTGCATTAAAGTGGGATTCATTTGGACATATTGCTGTCTAAAACATAATTGAATTAACAAATAGATATATCCACGAGTAATAGCATGATTTTATATTAACTGTTTATGCAAACTTGGCGGATTGGGATGGTCTTAATTTTTAATTATCAAGAAAATATTGTGTAACTATGGACTTGCGGTTGGCGTGGCTGAATGCTAATCAACTAACCAAATATTGCAAACCAATTTTGACATAGCTTCTTGCATGTTAATATTTTTTTTGCATTTTGTGTCATAGTTTTAGAGTCAGAAAATAGCTGTGCTGTGTGACCCTTCGTAAGTTTTTATTTCCGTTTATGTATTTATGTTTACATATTTGGAGTTGTTTTGATAATGATGATTCTTATAACAAGATTATATGAGAAAATGCTTTGAACACATTGTTTTGATGAAACTTTTTTTTTTTTTATTTAAGATACCTATTCTATATTTGATATATATAGTTGTATCAGAATTAAATTCTTTATATTAGTTATTATGTCATCTAGATTATTGTATTATTGTTGAAATTTTTATATATAAATACTTAGTAGCCAAATAGATAATATTATGGGAATAACCAAGTTATAAACTAATTTTAATGGCATTAGTTGAATTATTTTATACTTATGTTTGACCCACATTATCCAGAAATTATAAATGTAAGAAAAGTAATTCTTTACATATGTAGGCAACCTTACCATTAATATTTTTATATAGTTACTATATTACATTAATATCCATTTATAATAGCTGAACAATTTCTACATTCATCTTTAAAAATTGTGACATTGGCCAAGGACGTCGCCAAGGGGGGGCAGGGAGGGGCAGCTGCCCCCCCCTAGAGATTCTAAAAAAGTTGCCAAATATAATGCAACCAAAGTCCTAAGTCTTTGAGTTAATTTGCTTGAAGTTCAAGCCTTGAACAATCATTCCCGTACGTCGAAACTCGAATGAATTCACCAATTCCACTCCTAATATTCCGTACGCTCAACTACGCTCTGCTCTACTCTATCGTTGAAGCGGGAGAGGGGGAGTGGGGAAGCAACATGTAACCGCGCGGCGCTTGCGCCCTCCGCACAGCCGCCTTTGTTTTAGCGTCTGTCTGTCATTTATTCGTGCGTTAGCGTTGCCACTGCCCGCTTTTACGTTTGTTTTGTGCGCTATTATCACATCTAAATAGTTGCTGTGACCACATAATCAATATGGACATCAGAAAGTTTTTTGGTGAGTATCACTTGCGTTTAGCTTTCGTATTTTCCGTCCGTAAAATAACGTCAATTGATTTGATTATAAATGCTGATTTTGCATCGGTTTTTAAAATCGCAAAAAATCCGTTTCTAGGCACGATATCCGATTCTTAAGGGTCGTCAGTTTAAACCAAAAGGAAAATTGCTCTTTTTAATGACTCAATCGAAAATAGGACCGTATTACCATAGCTTAAAGTAGAAAATTGTATGAATGAATATCGGCAGTGCCGATTCGGCACAGTCGGCTCGCGTATGCTTGAGACTCCGGCGCGTACGTGTCGTCGCGCCCGCTCTAGAGTGCTCGAGCGAGGATTCCCGAGACCGCGTGAGCATAGCCGCGGCGGTTAAACCTTGCGCAGGCTCGAGCCTGCCGCCGTCTTGAAGCGCATTTATGCTTTCAATGTGAATTGCGGACCAGAAGAAGTTGTAGCTATTTCAAATATTTTGTTTTGCAGTTTTAAAAAGAAAGAAACCTGAAGGAGCAAGTAGTGATAGCGATGATTCCGTGGGTGACCTGAAGAGACCTAGCACATCCAAAGAACCGGACTTAGTTCCCGACTCTTCGATAAATGACTGCAACGAAAATGACATCGGTAAATTTATTGGACAAGCATCAATGTTATCGACTGAAATGAAGAAAGAATTGCTTGACAACACTTGGTCTCCGTCTGCGACGTATGACTTTGCGGAAGACGCTAAACATTTAAAGAGGAAATTCAAGTATTCATGGTTGGAAACGTACTCTCCATGGTTGGCCTATTCCAGGCACCAAAAAGGAGCCTTTTGTAAATATTGTACGTTGTTCCCGCCAAATCCAAATTCTTTTAGAGGCGTATTAGGGTCATTTATCATAAGGCCGTTTTGTAAGTTCAAAGATATTCACGAGCATTGCAAAAAGCACATGGAAACCCACTTCCATAAGATGGCACTGGAAGCCGCTAAATCATTTCTTGGAAGTGTGCCTGTAGATTTACAACTCAACAAATACTCCCAGGGCATTATTGAAGAAAACCGAAAAATTATAACATCTATTATTTCCTGCATTACGTTTTGCGGGTCGCACGACTTAGCTCTGAGAGGAAAACATTATGGCGAAGGTATTCTCGAGGACTTATACAAGCTACGAATTGACGCGGGAGATTTAGTTTTGAAGAAACACATTGAGCATGGGAAAAAGAATGCAAGCTATCGATCGATTGATATTCAAAATGAAATTATCGCAATTTGTGGAGATGTTATTAAGGCAGACATTGTGAAAAAAGTAAAAGAAGCAGAAGCTTATAGTGTGTTAGCAGACGAAACAGCTGATATTTCCGGTACTGAACAATTATCGATTGGGCTGCGATATTTTGACGAGGAAGCCAATGAGGTCCATGAAATGTTCGTCGGATTTGTTGAGCTGAAAGGTCTGGATGCGAAATCTATTGCATATTGCATCGATGAGTTCCTGACAAAAGAAGACCTTAACCCTGCTGATAAATGCGTTGGTTTTGGATTTGACGGTTGTTCGACAATGTCCGGAAAAGACGGTGGAGTACAAGCAATCCTGCGCAAAAAATATACTAAAGCATTGTTCTTTCATTGCTCGTCCCATAAACTGAATCTGGTAATAAATGATCTCAATATTCTTCCTGAAATTCGAAACACCATGGGAACCACTAAAGATATTATTAATTTTTTTCGGGAATCTGTTTTAAGAAGAAAATTGGTACCTAATATTGCCAGGCTCTGCGAAACAAGATGGAGTGAGAAACATAAAACTATCAGAGTATTTAAGGAGAATTTTCCTTATATTGGAAGCCTTAGAAAACTTATCGCGTGAAGGAAACAGTGCGACTCGAAAAAACGCCTTTCAACTCCATGCAGCTGCTTTCAAAATTTCGTTTATACTTTGTATTACTTTGATAGCTAAATACTCTGCTTTGTTGGAACCTGTTGTCAACGCACTCCAATCCATAGCTTTGGATGTGGTTAAGGCCTCGCAACACGTCAAACGCATTTTGCAATTGCTTAAGAGCCACCGTGATAATCTCGGAAGAGTCACAGATGAAATCATAAAGGATGCTACTGTTGTTGCGGAGAAAGTCGGCGTGGAGGAGGATATCACTTCAATGCCGCGCAGAAAGCCCTTCAGAATTCTGGAAAAGATCATTGATAATACCATACTTATTACATCGCTTGAAACACGCTTTGCTGAAGAAAATACTCCATCATTTGCTTTATCTAAATTACACCCCGCACAAATGCAAACGATGTCAGTCGAAAATCTCACAGAAACTTGTGAAACTATCGCTCAGTTTTATAATTTACCAAACAAAAAATTAAGTCGAGCTTTGGCAGCAATTCTGGCATAATAAACCAAACTCAACAGATCAAACCGTTGTTGATATCCTAAAAGAAGCAAAAACCTTCTTTCCCGACACGGAAAAAGCGTTGAAAATTTTGATCGCTCTTTCATGCACGATACGGTAGAGCGATCGTTTAGCAGCCTCAGGAGACTAAAAACCTGGCTAAGAAGCACTATGAGTGAAAATCGCCTCAATGGTTTGGCCATGATGAGTGTGCACCGAAAACTATACTTACAAGATTTTAATAATAAAGTGGTCGAGAAGTTTAGAATGAATCCCCGAAAATTATGTTTTAATTAACCTAATATAAACAAACAACGACCACTATAATATTAAAATCTGGTAATTTAAAAAAAAATACGCTGTACGCTGTACACTTATTCAAATTCAAACTCCTTTTTATTCTATTTTTCTAATAAATGTTATTATAACTTATTTACAAGTTTTTTATTGCATAGTCAAGAGCTCGTGCTCGTGTAGCTTCACACATTGGACTCTGTACTGACACAGAATATATATGTATATATAGTACTAAGATACTGTTGTTATTACAATCGCTGTAGATGTAAGGCTCGTAGTACAAGTGAAAAGCTTCATGTGCTGTCGATTTTACCTACAATTCATACCTACTTTTCTCATTCATAGAGAATGAGAAAAGTATGAATTGTAGTAGGTAAAGTCAACTTGCCCCCCCCTGAGCCATCGGCTGGCGACGCCCTTGACATTGGCCAAGACCTTGTTGATGACAAAATCATGTACGTAGTTTATTAAATGATGAATATTGTTTGCACCACTTTTTTTGGCAAATTTGAGTCAGATTTAGTTAATGTTAAATGAAAGTATAGAAAGCTGTAACATCACACATACAAAAAATTCACACAGCACTGTCAACTTATATTGCATAACCGAAAGTGGTTGTTTTTTTCCGGATTTTGTTCTATCTTGAAGCAAACTTTTTTTATTATGAAAAGTTTTTTGTACGCCGCAATCGAAATTGAAATTCCACGTTCTGGCATTTATCAGCGCCTATATTCGTAGTGTTACGGAGAAAGATAGGTGTTCCTGTGATTTTTGCTTTTAGCTAGTGCAATTTTAGACCAGGGTAGAAGAAGCCTTTAAAAATAATAGTAGGATGAAATCCATTGGAAAAGGGGGAGAATATTATAAAAATTAAAGGAAAAATAATTTACGGGCGATCTGAGGTAGGGAAGGGGAAGGGGGTGAGTTTTAGGGGAAAAAACGGTTTATCTCGATTTCCGGCAAAACTATAAGTCCCATGGAAAAAAGTCAAATAGCAAAGTTGTAGGTAATAAAAAGATCTACAACTTTTGTATTCACACTTTTTTCACATAACCTCAAAATTTATGTAAAAAATTCAAAAAACCAAGTTTTTGGTTTTTTATTTTTATCTTTTACAAAACTTTTTTTTTTTAACGAAATTTGGTGAAACTTGCCTTTTTATGTCCCAAATACACTGTAATTTATTTAATTTGAAACATTAATTTTTCACCTTATTTTGACTTAATATCGAAAAAGCACCCTAATTTTCAATCGAAAATTCACCCGTCAAAATATCAACTTTTTTCAAAAAGTTAGTGTCCTTTTTGTTCGTTGAAATCTCTACTTTCCGGTGGTGTAAATATATATATATATATATTACCATCGTAAATTTTCTCAGAAAATGCAAAAAATCGAAAAATAATTATGATATACAATTTTGAGCTATTTATTAAAAGTTACACTTTAATTACTCGAAAAACGTAAGACTATATTATTATGTTATATTGATAAACAAAAAATTGCAAATCGAAATATACTACTATAATTAACAAACAAATTAGTTAATAAAGTTAATATTTAATAAGACATCTACAATATTTTGAGAAAGTTGTAAAATCTTCTTTAAATTATATGCTTAGAGGCCTTTTTATTACTATTTTAAGATAATTTATATACCTGAGTGACCTACGAAAAATGTTTGGCCCATCAAAAGGTAATTATTGATTTATTGAATTCAATGGTACATATTTAATATCTTATTAACTTAATTTTATATTATGTTATTGATTGAATGATAATTATATTTTGTTTCTCATTCTCTTATATTTTTACCTGGAATGTATTAGCAGTATTCTTAACTATCGGAACTGTTAATAGCATATGTACAAATAATTTAATAATTAATTTGCTTCCATTTTAGTGCATGCTCTTACTATTTGCACGCCTTACAGGCAAAACATGACTGATCTTTTGTTACTTTAATATTTTTCACCTTGTATACTTATGTGTGCATACTCATGTTTAAGCAAATAAAATTATCTTATCTTATCTTATCTAGGTAATCATAATGTAAAGGCACATAAACATAATACTATTTATTTTTGTTTCCTTCAATAAGTAAAAAAAATAAGTGAAAAAAAACAGTGGTTAGAAAAATCTAGTTTTAAAGAAACTTGGTCAGTTTTTGGCCAGAGACACAGAACCACCAAATCTTTAGAAAGTTGGCATAAATAATTAAATAAAAAAATAACCAGAAAAAGTCCTGGGTTAGTCAATTTGTTAAAAAATTTACTTAAAGATGATTTTTCTAAAATAACCAATAAACGAAGTAAAGAACATGTAAAAAGAGATGAATTCATTCCAAATTCACAAATGATGTTAATTAATGGAGAATTGAATGTTGGTCATTTTTTAGAACGTCTAAGATAAAGGTATTTTGTCATTATTTTTTTATTTAATTCTTTGTGCCAAGGTGCCAAGTTCAACTTTGCATTTCCAAGAAACCCGACCAATTAGGTAAATAATGTTTACGTCACCCTAATTCAATTAGTTTCGTAATTGTCTCGGTAGGTCAACGGAAATATAGAATGTAGAATGGCCTTTTTATTTGACAATCAATACTCAACAGTAGTTGGAGTGCGAGGACATTGTCTTTTATCTTTTATTATTGATAAAAATAATTAAATAAAAATAATAAACAGTTTTCACTTTAAATGTACTTTCTTTCACTGTTTCCACTGGACAGACTAATCTGACCATCGATTTGACCAACGGAAAAGCCGAGCTGATCTGGACTATGGGACAAAAAGTTCCCACTGGACTGACTAATCTAACCACCGATCTGACCAACGGGAAAACCCGAAAAACACGCAGAAGTGCTTTGTACTTTGAAGGAAACGACAGAGTTATTAAATCAAATGATCGAACATAACTTCGTTCCTTAAAAAGTACGAGACCTCTTTGGAAAAAATAACATTAACGAAGACGAACGCAACAAGATAAATACCGAAATAAAACCATGTAGCAATAATGTATAAACTACAAAAACTTTTGGACTCTTTTAAATGTTTTGAATGGTTAGCACAACAACAAAATCAGGAGTTACAATTTGACAATATTACAGAATCGATTATATTTTTGAAAAACAAAAGATTCACTATTGATGATGTAAAGTTATTTAAAGAATTTTGTCTTGTGGGAGACATGTGTGCATAGGTATACTATGTAATAAGATACTCGTGTAATATAAATGTACGTAGACGGTATGTAACGTCATAGCGTGTAGCGTATCATTGTATTAAAATTTGGCCGGAAGATATTAATAAAGCATAAAAAGCACAATAAAGCGTTACGCTGCCCTCCGATCACTAAATTTTACTCTTCATATTTTTTTCATACCGGGCGCCTTATATGCAAATCGATTCTTAAAGAGTAGTAAACGCCAAAAAAACAGCCATGATTACGCCATTCGGACTTTATGAGTTTCCGAGAATGACATTCGGACTGCGAAACGCAGCACAAACGTTTCAAAGATTTATAAACAATACAGTTATCGGGCATTGAACAGTTAGATTATAATAATTGTAGTTTAGACGATAAAAAATATAACAAATGTATTCGGGTATCTCGATGACGTCATCATAGGGTCAGATAATGAAGAAATTCATAAACAACACTTACGGTTACTATTAGAGCGCTTTAGTAAATATAAAATGTCTATAAATATAGGTAAATGCGTTTTTGGTCAGACTTTTTAGGGTACGTAGTTTCAACAGAAGGGAATAGACCTTTACCTAAAAATGTTATAGAGAACTACCCAAAACCGGAAACAATCGAGCAATTAAGAAGGGTTTATGGGGATGTAAATTTTTTATAGAAATCATATCTCTAACGCGGCAGACGTTCAAGGAGTTTTAGACAAGTACTTACACGGAGCTAAGAAACGAGACAAGCGTAAAATAGAGTGGTCAGATGAGGCACACAGGGCATTTGAAAAGTGTAAAGAGAATTTAAAAAATGCCGCCACATTAACATACCGAATCGCGGACGCAGAGCTAGGGTTAATGACAGACGCATCTGATTTTAGTATAGGCGTCGTGTTACATCAGAAAGAAAATAACGCATGGAGACCCATAGGTTATTTTTCTAAACGACTTACGGAAGCCCAAAAGAAGTACTCTACATACGATAAGGAACTTTTGGCGATTTATTCAGGAATAGTTTATTTTAGAGATTTAATAGAAGGTAGGAATTTTACAGTTTATACGGACCATAAACCTCTTACATATGCATTTACAAAAGTAAGTTCGAACAAAGAATTACCTCGGCGAAATATTGTATATCAGCGAATTTACAAGCGATATACGTCATGTACATGGTAACAACAACCCGGTGGCCGACGCATTATTGAGAATAGAAGCGATAACATGTCCGGTCACATTGCAATACCAAGAAATAGCACAAGCTCAAGCCGGCGACGCTGAGCTAGCGAATTTGATCAGCGTAGGTAGTAACAGTATACAATTGAAACGTATGAACATAAACAATTCAACGGACGCGATTTATTGCGAAATATCTACTAACAATATTAGACCATACATTCCAGAACTATTTCGGTATTTGACAATTTTCACAATTTGTCTCACCCTGGAGTTCGAGCATCGCGTGCTCTTATTTGTAAAAAAGTTTTTTGGCCAGGAATGAATAAAGACATAGGTATATGGGTAAAAACATACGTAAATTGCCAGAAAAGTAAGATAGGCACACGGTATCCAAACTGAGCAGTTTTGAGGAAAGCGATCGTTTTAGTCATTTACATGTAGATTTAATAGGACCGTTACCCGTTACAGAACATGGTTATCGGTACTGCGTGACAATGATAGATCGGCGTACACGATGGCCAGAAATATATCCGGTCTCAGATATGACGGCTGAGACGGTTGCAAAAGCGGTATACGAGAGTTGGATATGTAGGTTCGGTTGCCCAAATAAAATCACGACTGATCAAGGCAGACAGTTCGAAAGCGAATTATTTAGGGATTTAATGAAATTATTTGGAATACACAAAACTAGGACAACACCATACCACCCACAGTTTAATTCAATCAAAAACAGCATTAGTGTGTAGATCAAAAGATAATTTATCCCGGTTTATAGAGTTGCCTACAGTAATGTTAGGTTTGAGAGCTGCATGTCAAGCGGACAGCGATTATATATAAGCGCAGCGGAATTTACCTTAGGGCATTGTTTACGGTTGCCTGGGGAGTTCTGTACAGATAACCCAGCGGAGATAGACAATCCACAAACATACATTTTAAAACTAAGGGATATTTTAGATAGAATTAAACCTAAGAGTAAAGAGTTAAACAAAAGTAATTCTATGTTCTTACATGCTGATTTAAATTCTTGTTCACACGTGTTTATTCGAGTAGACGCAGTGAGAAAACTTTTGACTCCGCCGTACAGCGCGCCATACAAAGTCATGGAAAGAAATCCTAAAGTTTTCAAAATTTTAGTTAACGATAAAATGTCTAGTGTTTCAATTGATAGCCTTAAACCGGCATATTTGTTAGAAGATAAAACAATGATGACAAATATCAGTTTAAAACAGCAGCAGGACACTAATGTAAACACACCTTTAAAAATATCGCGTAGTGGTAGACAAATTAAAAGACCAGTCAGGTTTAATATTCAATTTTAATTGTAGTATGTAGGTTAGAGATTATGTGGGTAAATGCAGGCTAAACACTTTGTAGAAAGTAATGTTTATGCATAAATTGTGTAGAAAACCTCACAGGAATACACATTCACGTTTCACATATTCACTGTACTACACGGTGACAGGTTCGCTTACCGGTACCAGGTTTTTTCTTTATTTTTATTCTCGTATCGTACTTATATACGTACATATACCACGTAGTATCCAGAAGTTCATGACTATTTTGGTGAACATGCAAACATGCAGCAACAGGCAAAGAACGCCCATGTTTTAGTAGCACAAAACGAGGCTGATAATAAGGCCAGAACGGAATTTGAGAGAAAAATCGAACTACAAGGGATCTCACCTTTATAATCATAGCCGTAGTGATCAGTGTATGTTTTTATGTCGTTTTGAAGAAATGTAGTAAACGGATTAATAATAAAATTGTCGATCATCTGGTATCAAAAGTGGAAGAAGGTCGCACCAGTAAGGTAGAACAGACGGCCACCCCAATGGTCGTAACCAACCCAGTGTACGGTTAAATACTGTTAAATAGAGTTAAATAAGTAGTCCCATAGTTTGCCCCTTACCATGCGGTACGGCCGCCCCCATGGATCTCTATCCAGAGTCTCAATCAGCTCTTCGTAGGCCTGAATTTTGGCCCTCGAAATCTTTAACTGAAGGGCCCTCTTGGCTTCTCT
This sequence comes from Callimorpha dominula, assembly GCA_949752705.1. NCBI lineage: Eukaryota > Metazoa > Arthropoda > Insecta > Lepidoptera > Erebidae > Callimorpha > Callimorpha dominula. The sequence continues at coordinate 4,975,184 of OX457010.1, read as the reverse complement.
GTACCCCTCGTACAGCTCTGCTTCCCTGGCCTCTGTATCCTGGCCGCGGTGGCGGTGCCTACGGTATCTGGTGTACCGGCGGCGCTCAGCTACACAGCTTCTTCGTAGCTCCGCAATATCCTGCGACCACCAGTACACCTGGCGCCTGGCAGGAAACGACCGAACACGGGGCATGGCAGCATCACAAACGACTTGTGGGGCTCTACAGCGCATGTTTGGAACGGGGCCAGTTTCCAAGCCGGTGGAAGACTGGAAAACTGGTCCTGTTAAGGAAGGAAGGGCGCCCCGCAGATTCACCATCCGCATACCGCCCTATTGTGTTGCTGGACGAGGTCTGCAAACTCTTCGAAAGAATAATTGCAGACCGTCTAGTCCGGCACATAACTGGGGTAGGTCCAGATTTGGCGGACAACCAGTTTGGTTTTCGCCGGGGGCGCTCTACGGTGGATGCCATCATGCGTGTTAGGGCTCTGGAGGAGGATGCTGTAGCCCGGGGTGAGGTCGTCTTGACAGTGTCCCTCGACATTGCCAACGCCTTCAATACCTTGCCCTGGAGTTGTATAAGAGAGGCACTCCGGTATCATGGAGTGCCGTTCTACCTCCGTCGTATTGTCGGGGCATATTTGGAGGACAGGGCCGTCATATACCCGGGTCACGATGGCTGGGGTCGGCGAGAGACGTCGTGCGGTGTTCCACAGGGATCGGTCCTGGGCCCGCTCCTGTGGAACATCGGTTACGACTGGGTTCTGCGCGGTGCGCTTCTCCATGGTGTCGGCGTCATTTGTTATGCCGACGACACGCTTGTGACAGCGCGTGGGAAGTCGCACCGGCAAGCAGCAATTCTGGTGACGGCTGGGGTTGCGCAAGTTGTTGGTAGGATCCGGCGGCTGGGTCTCGAGGTTGCGTTGCACAAATCCGAGGCCGTTTGTTTTCACGGGCCTCGGAAGACGCCACCTTCGGACCCTGGGACTTAGACGCTGTGCTCCTTGCGTTACAGTATCGGTGGCGCAAGGATTCGCTAGATCGGGGCGACCTTCCAATGCCTCGAGAAATAGAGGCACACCGGGGTGAGCTCCGCCAGATTTTGGTGGCGGAATGGGAGGAGCGACTTGCGCGACCCAGTGCAGGGCACGCCGCTGTAGCGGCGGTAAGACCCGTCCTACGAGAGTGGCTGGAGAGAGGGCATGGAGCCCTTTCCGGACACGGTTGCTTCGGCAAGTACCTGTGTCGGATCGGCCGGGAACCGACGTCACGGTGCCATCATTGTGGTGACTGCCCCGACGACACGGCGCTTCACACACTGGTGGAATGCTCAGCCTGGGCTAACCAGCGTCGTGATCTTGTCGCGGCAGTCGGTTCTGCTGGAAGTCTCTCGCTGCCGGCCGTGGTTCTGTCCATGATCCGGAGCGAGAGTGCATGGAACGCTGTCGCCGCCTTCTGCGAGGAGGTGATGTCCGCAAAGGAGGCGGCTGAACGGGAGAGAGAGCGAAGCACAACTCTCTCTGCCCGCAGTAGACGCACCGGGCGCCGGAGGGCATTCAATGATCTCCGGCCACCGTAGGAATCGGCCTGCGGGCGACGAACTTTTGGGGAAGTCGTCGTACGAACAGATACAGGCCCGAGAGGCAGAGCGCAGTGTTCCGCGCGCGCTTTTCAGAGGAGTGTGACCGATGGGTGACGGTCGCACCGGGTGACGGGACCCGTTTTGGGTGAGACGGGTCAATGCCTGTCGGGGGTTGCGGAAGAATGCAATGGCGATTCTCGCTCCCCCGATCATGGGCAAGCAGTGGAACACCGGGGTGGTTTTTAGTCGGTAAGAGTCCGACAGACCCCTTCGCCCCCCCCCATTAGGGCGGAGGACATCCATGAGGATCTTCCACCTCGACATCAAAAAAAAAAAAAAAAAAAAGTAGTCCCATAGTGAATAGGAATATATTATTATTATATATATGTGTGTGTGAATTACAGTGACAGTAGGGAATAGAATGTTTGTTTTCATCTGGCGTTACCATGCCGGATACAGCAGGCCCCAAGAGGTGTTCATTAAATAAAGCAGGGTAGGTCGGCATGGTAACCACCATTAGCTATTGTAAATATATATATTCATATAAAGACAAGCCGCTGAACGGAACCTGCAATTAAAAACTTAAGGTAATAGTTGAACTATAAGGTATGAATAAGTATATGTAAGTAATATGTAAGTCAACAATGCATTGTGTTGTGTCTCTACCTATCATGTTTTTAGCATCAGCAAATTTGTAACTGTACGGACCGTATGTTGTATTGAACGATGTTTTAGAATTTTAATGTAATGATAGGGTGACCATAATTTTGTTTGAGATATTGATACATTTATTTGTTTTGTTAGGGTGACCATAAACATATATTTTTTTTGTGGAATTAAATTAAATTAAATTTTTAAGTATGTTGTTTTTAGTAAAATTTATGTAACAAATTTTTTTTCGAGAAGGGGGTGTATGTGGGAGACATGTGTGCATAGGTATACTATGTAATAAGATACTCGTATAATATAAATGTACGTAGGCGGTATGTAACGTCGACGTCTGTATTGGTTGGTCAATAAATTACGTCAATCGGTAACGACTGTGTTTCATTTAGCTACCTAATTTGGTAAAGTCTGTTAAAAAAAAATCTCAACTCGAAACCAACTGAATTTTATGATCAGCTTGTTGCTGAGAAGAAATGGGTAATTTTCTTTGAAGCTTGCAACGACTGCACTCGATTTGCCGAATTACTGAAGATTTTTCAGTACATTTTTGGGTGTTTTCACTGATGACTTCAGAGTGGCCGAATGAGAGGAACCGATTGTCTGTTGAGTCAATAAGAGTACTACTCACACAACATAATTTCAAACAGCTGACATGTGAAGAATTTTACAGTGAAATTTCTACAAAAAATATTTTTTAAAGATGTTGCCAGTGGTCAGAAATATAAGCGCTAACTGTACAAATAATATTATAATGAATGATAATAAAACTAAAAATAATATAATAATAAATTATAATCTACTGAGTTTTATTTTCGGCCAAAGATCGGTTTTTTCACAGAAATCTGGAGTTTTTAACACTTGCAACCGGCTTTTCGATTTAAACCCCTGGTAAGTAGCTCTAGTCACGAATAAAATAGCAGTAGTAGACTGGCTAGCTAGTTTCCGCAAAAGTAATAGTAATTTAAGCTTTCGGAAACCTGAAACTGCGAGTGCTACCAGATCATTCATTCGGTTTTAATAAAACTGCGGTCAATTAATTCTTTCATAATCTTGAAACTGTTTACAGCAAACACAATTTACTGCCGACCGCATTTAATTCTGACGAACCTGGCATCTGAAATGTTCTCAACGCATTTTAAGTCTTAGCTGACATAAGTCGAAAACAGGTTGGTCAAATAGGGAGAGGAGTTATTTACATTTATAAAAACAGCAAATGGGAAATACAATAAGTACTCGTTAGATGTTGGTGTATTTGGCCCATAAAATCAAAACTGAAAATATCAATCAATGATTGGCATGTTTCCAACCCAGGGAAAACGATTAATAATTATGATATTTCAAAACTTGTAAAAGTCCCCTTTTTGAAAACACTACACACATTTAATGCTAGAAATATAGCCAGAGCTTTTGAGACAACCAGAATATGTCTCTTTAATAAATTGGTTATCGCTGAGAAGATTTTGCTCCTATTCAAATATATCATATAACTGGAATCCTGGCACATTGTCGAATGAAATTACAGGTGTTAATGAGCCTGTTGAGGTATTTTACTGGAATAGATTCAGAAGAAGATAATTTAGAAACAATATTTATGACTAATGTTATTTTTAATCCTTCTTTTATCTTTTTTCAAGTGTGTATTAACCCACCCCTTCATGTATGAATGTGCCCCTACGGTTGTATGAATCTACTTGACTAATGGGGTACTCATTAGTGGGTGCATTCATACTATTCCCTTTTTTTTTCAAAGCATTACGGAAATTCGCGCATGCTAATTTTCAGTAATATTAAGCTTCTATTATAGTATTAAATAGTTAAACTATCAATTTGTCATAAATTGAAAGAGTTATATGTAGTACACAGCATTCCACAAAGCGAAATATAAAAACTGTATGAAGCCACCTCACTCTCCCCTATTAGAGATATAACCTAATCTTAGTCAGATCCTTAAGGGCAATATAATCTATTATAAGTTTCCTAAAACACTGGATCTCTTTGAAAAATCTTAAGACTTTTTGTTGTTAAAGAAATTGAATAACTTTTTGGAAATAATATTATTATTTATGTTTCTATTAATGTTTTTATTCTAAATCTTACATATTTTTTAAAGATATACTGGAGATATTATCCGATCCTAGTTGTTAAATGACAACACAAACATTGTTTTAGTTCTAATATATTAGTTTGTCTATGCTTTAAAAAAGTAAGTAGTTGTTATCTGTGGTCATGTGCACTTGAAAAGATTGTTTTAAATATGGCGAAAGGAAATAAAACAAAGGGAAGTTAATACTGTATTTTATTGAAAAATAACCTGGTTGCGATCATAAATCAACAGTTATGGGCCTAGGTACGGAAAAAAATAAATAAAAGTGTACCTGGAAAGAATTAAAAGAAATAATGTCAATTTCAAAGGATTTAATGAGATTTAATTTGGTGCCGTTTAATGGCGAAAATTACAACGTGTGGAGTTTTAGAATCAAAAGTATATTAAAGGAAAGTGGCTGCTTGGAAGCAATTATACATGAAGATTACAGCACGAAGGAGGCCGCTGTCGCGAACAAACAGAATGAAGCGCGGGCACAGGCGATTCTCATTGCTGGGGTTGCAGATAGTCACTTAAAAAATACAAAAAAATACAGCGTACCAAATGTTCAAAAACCTAGAAGAAAACTTTAAAGAGAAAGGAACGAGAAGCAAGCTATTTCTGAGAAGAAGATTGAGTGAAATAAAATATGTAGAAACTGATTCATTGAAGGAATATTTTGTCAAAGTACAAGAAATATGTACACAGTTAGAAGAAGCTGGGAGTGCTTTGTCTAAGGAAGAAAAAGTCAATTACCTATTACTTTCCATGCCGAAATCATATGAAGCTATTGTAACTGCTTTGGAAACTATTGGGGAACTGACAGTGAATATAGTCAAGGACAGACTTTTAGCAGAAGAAGAGAAGAAAAAGAAGTTTGAAAACCAGAGAAGTACAACAACAAACCCTACTGCATTCAATTGTTTTAACTGTGGGAAACCTGGCCACAAGAAGTATCAGTGCCGTCAGGTAACATACAACAACAAATATAGTAGAGGAGATTATTTGGAACGTGGAAGAGGACGTTACAACAATATTGGTCGAGGCTTTAACTCAGGAAAATAAGGATATTATAATTCAGGAAGAGGACGTGGCAACCATCAAGAACAGAACAGTTACTCAGGTGCTTTTATAGGAAGTGTCGATGATGTGGCAATAATAGAGATAAACTTCAGTAACGACAGGTTTGGTGTTTTGGAATTCTGTGTGGACTCTGGATGTACAGATCATCTTGTTAACAACAATGACTGCTTTGTGAACTACATAGAATTGAAAAATCCAAAGAAGATCACCGCGGCAAAAAATGGGAGTTACCATGGAAGCAAAGGGAGTCGGTAATATTGAAATTATATGCCAGGTAGGTAAAAACAAACATTTATGTTTATTAAAAAATGTATACTATGCTAACTTTTAAACTTTCGCGTTCCATGATATAATAATTTCTACGTATGAACGGGAATTAACGCGATCACGAAAAGGTATTACATACCTCTGAATTGCCTGACGTTTCGACCAGGTTGCACTGGCCGTGGTCACAGGCTGACTGGCTCAGCGGTGCACGCCCTCCGTCGCCGACATCGTGAGGTAGAAGGAGGAGGTCAAAAAAGTGGAGGTGGATGAAGAACCCTGTCCCTGACCTAAGAAAAAACTTACTATCTGTGTCTAAAATGGAAAAATCAGGTTTGAGAATTGAATTTAAAAGTCATAAAGTTAGAGTCTTTAATAATGATTTCTTGTTGATGATTGGAAATAATGATGGTATTCTGTACAATATAGACATGTTAGTTCCGGAGCGTAATAGTTCCTGGAACTATGTCCGCAGTCGGAACTATGTCAGTTCTTTCCGACTTGCTCAACCTAATAGTTCCAGTTCCACAGTTCTTCGGAACAATCACGCGGATTGAAGGAGCAGCCGGAGCGGTATTGAATGGTGGAACGAATAACGAACTGTCCGTGTGACGTATGCCGCGAGCGTTGCGCTCTGAGCCGTCATCCCCTAATTCTGTTCCGTGCAAGGGTGTATTTTGAAAAGCAGGACTTACTTTTATGGACAGAAGGCAACGATTGTAAGCATCAAAGGTGCCTGAGCTACTTTTTATGTTAGCAATTATAAATAAAATACCTATATATCATATATTATGTATTATGATTATTTATGATGTACAAATTTAAATGTTACTTAATTATGTAATACTGTCAATTAATTTTTAAAGATCAAGCCAATACATTAATTTAAAATATTTTAAGTCTAAATAAACAATATCATTGTTTACAACCATGTATGTCCGAGGAACTGTCTGAACCGAAATAAAACTGTTAACTACAATGTCCGGATAAAACTGAGGAACTAGATAGTTCCTCGGACATGTTTCGTGGAACTAGTTCCGACAAGGAAAGGAACCGTTCCAGGTTCAATCCCATGTCGGACATGGTTTGCGCATGTCTAGTAATTGTACTATAAAGGTATTTAAAAACATCAATACATGTAACTTTACATCATCTGACAAAAATGAATTTGAATTATGGCATAGGAGGTTTGGTCATTTGGGAATACATAACTTAAAGTTGTTGGTACAAAGAAATTTAGTTGATGGTTTATCAAAATTAAAAAATAACATACCTGATCATAACTTATGTGAACCTTGCCTTTTAGGGAAAAGTACTAGACAGCCATTCAATAGACTGGGAACTAGAGCCAAGTTTCCACTAGAACTTGTTCATACTGATGTCTGTGGACCAATTTCTCCATGTACTTGGGATGGAAAAAATTATTATGTAACATTCATTGACGATTTCACACACTTTACAATGGTATTTCTAATAAAACAAAATTCTGAAGTCTTTAGAATGTTTAAACACTATTTTTACACAGCTACAAATAATTTTAATAAAAACATTAAAAAATTGAGAATGGATAATGGGGGAGAGTACAATTCAAATGAGTTTAGGGAATTTTGTATTAAAAAGGGAATTGTTATGCAATATACTGTACCTTATAATCCTGAAATGAATGCTGTTGCGGAGAGAATAAATAGAACATTGATGGATAAAGCTCGAACACTTCTGATAGATTCTGGAATGAAAAAATAATTTTGGGGAGAAGCTGTGTTGTATGCAGCGTATGTAACTAACCGAAGCCCCGTTGCTGGAAGAGAAAAGACACCTGGTGAATTGTGGAATGGAAAGAAACCGGATATCTCATCAATTACGCACAATGTTGTCAGTTGCTGCAATGAAGGATTACAATCTACACCAGATGGATGTAAAAGGCGCATTCTTGTATGGAGTGATTGAAGAAGAAGTTTACCTGAAGCCACCGAGCGGCATACAAACTGAAGAAGGACACGTCCTAAAATTAAATATGAATAACTTGAACATCAAAGACTCATTTAATGTAAAACTACCCCACAAATTAGTGGAAGATTTTTATTTGTACGATGAATATGATTCATTTGGCAGGATCATAATTTTTTCAATCATGACACGGACTGAGTTGTGTGAATATTTAAAAACCACAAAAACTCTCTACGGAGACGGTACGTTCAAAATAGTACCTAAGCCCTATTATGAACTATATACCTTGCATGTAGACGTAGCCCGCAATGAAGAAACAGTTAATTTTATACCTATAATTTTTGCTCTACTGCCCAACGAACAACAGGTTTTTCCGATACTTAAACAACAATATGGATTAAACTTAGACATGTTCAAATGCGACTACGAACTAACCGTTATTAACGCTGTGAACCATGTGTTTCCAAATACAACCGTAAAAGGTTGTTATTATCACTTTTGCAAGGCTGTTTTCAAAAAGGGCCAAGAGATTAAATCTCTCTGTCAAAGATCGCAAAGTTGTACAATATAGTACACTGTTACCACTGCTGCCACCACATTTGATACCGGAGGCATTTTTCATAATTATTAAAATGCAATCAGGATCACTAGATGTTAATATTTTTTTTTACTATTTCAACACTCAATGGGTGCAGAAGATTAGCAATGACATATTAAGCTGTTATAACCAGAAAAATAAGACGACAAATGGTGTCAAGGGCTGGCATCGTCGAAAAAATTCAAAAACTACGAAACAGCCAACTATGTTTCAATTCTTATCACAGTTAAAAAAAGAAGCAAAATTACAAAAATTGAAATTGGAACGAAACAATTTACATTACCCTGATAGGAAAAGAAATAAAAAAACACTAGACAAAAATAAACAAATAATAATTATCGTCAATGATTGCGTACTTAAAACTCAGGTATGCCTAAAACGGTTAAATGCATTACGGTATTAGATGATTTAATTTAGTTTGTCTATTTATAAAAACATTAAATATTATCAGACGATTTTATTTAGTTTGTTTATTTACAATAACAATAAATATTCTGTTTCATAATAATAAATGTTTACCTGACTGTACTCGGAATAGTCTTTTGCGTTTATCATGTTTCACGACTAGCATATTTTGCTAGTATGATGTTTTCAGAATATGATATTATGAGTATATCATGTTTTGCGAATATCGTGTTTTGCGAATGTGATGTTTTACGAATGTGGTCTTTTGATTTCAATTGTTTCTTTCAGAAGATGTTTCACTTAAAGAAGAAGTTCATTGTTTATTTTTTTAGAAGTTCATGGTTTTTCTTTTAGGAAGCCTGAGATAGACACACTCATATTGTTATTGATCTCCAACAATTGACATGTTTGTATTTCATGTTTTGGTTTATTACATTTATTACTTTTTTACAGAATGAGTAGAAGAGTAGATAGAATAATTAGCATGGTGAGAGATAACAGTGGAAGTATTGTAGAAAATGTTCAAGACATGGAAAAACATCCGCAAACTAAAAATCCAATATTGGAAGAACCAGATGTGCAACTGAATGAGTCTATGGATAGTACTCGTAATTCTATACCTGACAGTAAGCACAGTCTCAGTTTGTCTATACTTGACGATGAATGTTTAGAAATGAGACCAAATTTAGTTGTTCCAGAAAGCAATTATGATAACGACACTTCAGAGTTTACGAGTTCAACCAGCTCTAGTTCAGATTTCTCTTCGGACGATAGTGTTAAAGACCCAGATTTTCTAATGAGGCAGGAGTTAGCATTAAGTGATTTAGATTCAGGTAATGATTGTATTCAAAATGAAAACCTCTATAATAAAAGCAGACTACAACAATTACCTTCTCAACCTGGACCCTCTGGTTTATATAAAGGGATTGAAGAATCCGGCCGTAGTAATCTGTTAGCAGACATTAATTTCGACGATGTACCGATGAGACTGGAATCTGTAACTATTGATGCTCAACCAAGTAGTGTTGAAACGGCACGTTTCTTATCAAATATCCTACTAATATTATAAACGTGAAAGTTTGTGAGGATGTATGGATGTTTGTTACTCTTTCACACAAAAACAACTGAACCGATTGCGATAAAACTTTGTATGTAGATAGCTGGAGATCTGGATTAACACATAGGCTACTTTTTATCCCGATATTTCCACAGCATGGGGACATACGCGGGTGAAACCGCGGGGCGCAGCTAGTATTATAATATTTTCATGAACGAATTCAATATCTTCTTCTTTTGGCAAAAAAAAGACCAATGCGAAGAATGCACTGCTTTCAAAAATTGCGAAGATAAGTCCAAATTGGAAGAAAAACACGAAAAACACCTCAATGAGAAAGGTCTTGCAAGAGCCGAAAAGGAGAAGGATAAAGAAAATGTTAGCGAGAATCTGATAGTAGCTGTATATGATTTACAGGCGGTAATGCCTTGTCCACGGGGCGAAGTGTCGAGTTTTTACAATATATCAAAAATAAATGTGCTTAATTTTACAATTACTGAGGTAGGCTCTAAAAAGACTACTTGTTTTGTATGGCACGAAGGAGAAGGGGTTCGAGGACTAAACTAAATTGGATCATGTGGGCTTAGTTATTTAAAAGATTTGAATACCATAGCTACTGAGGAATTTGATGTGATATTTTATAGTGATAATTGCTGCGGCCAGCAGAAAAATAAGTTCATGGTATCAATGTACCAATATGCCACAAATACATTACCAAAGCTAAGAAGTGTTACGCATAAGTTTTTAATTAAGGGTCACACACAAAACGAAGGCGATGCCGTTCATTCCACTATCCAAAAAAATATAACTCGAGCTTTAAAATCATCGCCCATTTATGTACCAGATCAATATATCACCCTAATTAAAACTGCAAAAATAAAAGGCTCACCTTACATAGTTAAAAGAACTCGCCCATGATAGTTTTGTTGATTTAAAACCTTTGGCTTGTGGTAACTATACTACTAATGAAGACAGAAAGAAGGTTAAATGGTCTGATATAAAAGTACTAAAAATAGATAAATATGGGAAGAACAAGCTCCTATATAAGACTTCATATCAAGAGAATGAATTTAAATCAGTGTCCACGCTTAATAAAGGCAGGCAGCTGAAAACGAATCAATCTGAAAATTTTAGTACACCAAAGAAACATTATAACCAAAAACTGAATGTTACGCAAGCTAAAAAACAGGGTATTCTCAATCTTATTAATAAAAATATCATCCCCAAATATTATGAATCTTTTTTTGCAAATCTTTAAGGCTGATAATTTAGATTAATAGTAACGCAGTGACCACTGAGTGCCTAACTTGGTCAAGTAACTTATATTACTTAATGATATGTTTTAACTAAGTTTATATTAACAAAATATGGTTGTGATCTCATAAGTTCCTAATTGCATTTAAAATACTATTATATTTAGAAGATTTTAATAGTAATTATTGTTGATTTTAACGTAAGTAAAGTAGTTTTGAATTTTTTTTAAGTTTATAAAGTTGTTTTATTTTACGTTTTGAAAATCATAGGAATTTGCTAATTAGCTTGGTAAATTTTATTAATTTTTATGTTTTCATTGTTTAAACAACTTAAAAATAAATAATAATTATTTTAACAACAGTTTCTAAATAATTTTATTAGTGATTTTAAGGAAAACTTTGAGTTGTTTTAAGTTTTACATAGCTTTTCAGTTATTTTATTAAATTACTTAGCTATTTTTATTGTTTCCCTAAAAGTTTTATAGTAAAATATGATTAATACGATTTTTTCTTTGATTTATGGTTGTTTTATTCCATATTTAATATATTTGAAACATATTTTTTTATTCAAAAGTAACGTATCTGCTTATAACTCCCTAGTATTTAGTTTTTAACAAAATTACTTAAAACATTTGACGCATCTTAAAAATACACTTCTAACGAAGTATATGTACATATTTGATATGAAATAAGAAAGTATTAGGCAAAAAGCAGTTTATTTTTTTTAGATTAGCTCTCCTGTAAAAAATGTGTGGTAGTTCTGAATTGAAGCAGCGATATATTTCTGAGGTTGCAACATTAAAGTTATCATGAAATACATATGCTTCATTAGCTTCTCCCAGATTTATTAGATATTTTTAATACCTACACATTTTATGACTTAAAGAAACCATTTTAGGACTTGTCCAATATCTATTTAGTAGCTGTTCAGTAAGTATAAATTCTGTCCAATGACTATGTTTTTCTTCTTTTTTTAGCCTCATATTTATTTATTTTTTTAGTTTTTTTTTTTATTTTTATCATGACATCAATCCCTTACTATGAGCAGTATGGTATTTGAATTTTATAAAAAGTTGTTAATGGAACAACGATTCTAAATAAGGCTATGCTCGCAGCTTAAATGATCTAGTTTAAAAAAGACTTACAGTTACATAAATCCTATTAATATTATAAACGTGAAAGTTTGTGAGGATGTATGGATGTTTGTTACTCTTTCACGCCAAAACTAATGGACCAACTGCAATGAAACTTGATATGTAGATAGCTAGAGACCTGGATTAACATATAGGCTACTTTTTATCCCGATATTCTCACAGGATCGGGAATTGCGCGGGTGAAACCACGGGCCGCTGCTAGTATAAAATAATGGTATGGCAAATGTAAAATATTATTAATGCCATTAGGCTAAGTTAGGCCTACTATCACTTAAATTACTGACGCAGAACAAAAACTTAAAAGACCACAGAAACATATGTGAAATTGCAATTTTTTTCCAGACACCCTAAAAATAGTTTTATTCCATTTACATTTTTTATTAATATAAACATCTTGTTTCGAACGATTCATCTAATAATTTTATACTATTTTGCCCCAGACACAGGAGAGGGAGAGATACCTTTTAAAAACCTCGTCCGCACACTCCCCTGACAACCTCTAACCTAGGACAAATCCAGGGAAACCCGGACAGATGGCAGAACTATGTAAAGTCAAAATTTGTATGTAAATTACAAACCAACCAAATGTTATTTTAGTAAATTTAGGATTTAACAATTTTAAAATAAAATATGCTTTATGAATAATGGTGGTATTGATATTTCACAAAACACTCCTGTAAAGATTGCTGATTCTAAAATTATTATACAATTTTCCTGAGTAAAAGCAAATATTTAATATTTATTCTGCCTGTTTAGCTTAATGGGACGACGAGCTTCCATTAAAAGTTAAATAGGCAGTTCGTGTTATAAGCTACTAGTATAAATGTGTAAGGCTCAATGCAATTACACATACCTATTAGTATTACAATTCGATTTATTATTTAGGAATATAACTTGCTCAATGTTACCTAAGTGCTTTCTCGAACTCTGTGTGAAGTAATTTTTATTTAATTAAATAATAGAAGCGCTCCAAGAAGAATAACCAAGTCTAAATACTTGTTTAAAATTAAAAATACATACCTTGATTTAAAAAACTGCATACTTTTTAATGCTAGATTAAAATCTCGATATCTCAGGTAAGAACTAAATTTTCAAATCCATTACCACGCCAAATATAATAAAAAAATAAAATAAACAGTGTATTTACCATGCATGACATTCAAACCAGCCTGCATTTTGTTACATGCAGATTGGAAAATTTTACACCTCTTGACTTGACCAACTAAATAATGAAAGATAGTTTTCATGTGAACCTCATGTCATCATAACTTCAACTACTTACATCATATATACCTAGGTTACTCTGTGACTTATATCTTATTACCTGTAACCTGTAACTTATTTACGTGATATATAAAAAAAATATATATCGCACTGCTATTACAAGAGTGTATCAACTCAAAATGAAGCTTTTTTCAGGAACGACAGAAAACTGATTACTCGCTTCCTGTTAAAGATTATAAAAAAGTGAACACTATAGTAAGATTACTGATAAAATTAAGGGATTTCTGTATTTATGAATTATTTAAAAGATTGCAGGTTATCAAGTTATTTCCAATTTTTGACTTAATACTCTATTGTCTGAACAAATTTAAAAAAAATTTGAATTATTTTTAGTTGTGTAGTTATAAGTGAAATATTTTGACTTACTACAATTGACTTGGATTTTTTTTGTACGATTTTAAGTAACTTTTTTGAATTAATATAATTTTACATTATAGCTCTTTTATTTTAGACTAAGGTTAGGATGTAAATAAAGCCAGTAAATAAAGACAAATAATGTATTTATCAAAAGAAATAACTATAAAACTGAATTATACAAAGATTTTTTTAAATCAAAGTTTTCTACTTATTGATATTCTTAAGAAATAACCAGTCATTTTACAAATTGTCACTATCATAAACATCAGTATGAAAATCACATATAAATCTTTGTAAATTTGTATGAAAAGAGATTATTTACAACCTTATACAAACATGTTGAACTTATTTAAATAAAGTAATAACAAAATAAACTTTCTTAAACAAAACCAAAACAAGAATAAGAAAAAAGTACCTAAATTTTAATTGATTATTTATCAGTCTGACAATTCCATCGACATTTGTCTCCACACGGAGGACCCATCTTTCTTGCAGGAACGTGTTTTTTACCATTTGATATGTAGCCCTTACCTGTGTTTCGAAGACTTTTTGCAATTTTACTTTTCCAATTCGCTTCATTTCTTACCCTTTTCTTGCCTCTTACGATTTCCTGCACTTCTGAAGCATTTACCTCTGAAGTATTTTGACGTGCTGATCCACTAGAAGAAGCAACGGGATTTAAATTATTTTCTGCTTCGTCGCCTAAGCTACTTGATGAAGATGAACTGGAACTACTTGCAGAAGAGCTACTTGACGAAGAACTACTTCGCTGTCTTGGTGGTGCACCCTGAAGTAAACTGGGAACATTACCTGTTGACTCAGGAATGAAATGAGGGTCGCAGTCCGAATCGTCAAAATCACTATGGTCACTGTGCAGGGGTGAAATGTAATATTTTCTTTGGTTGGATGCAATATTTCCTTCGTTTATGTTGTTTTCCTTGTCTTCCTCATCGATAGACGTAGTTTTGGTCGCCATATCTACTAGAAGCCGCCCACGGTTCATGCTACAAATAAGCAAAAAGTATGTAATTATGAAGTAAAAAGTTTTTGTCACCTATAATGTAGTAACTCAAAATTATTTTATAATCATAGAGTAATATTTTTATTATGACTTTAAACATTACTGTTTGAACGTGTGATTTTAAATACTGTGAGTAACAATAATTATATTTTTGAAATTTTAATAAATTACTGCAAAAAACTAGTAAATAAAAATTCGTCAACAAAACTGTATTAAGTCTAAACTTACTTACTAAACCAAAAAGAATGTCGTTAGTCAAAATATTACTCAAAATCGTTTTTTTGTAAATGAACAATAGTGTAACAACTTGAAATACACCATGGTCATATTTAGTTTTAAATCAACAATAATGTATTAAGTCGAAATAATACTTGAATTTTAACATACCTGATTCAGCAATAACGTTTCAATCCAAAATAATGCGGTCTAAACGCAAAGCGACATGTCCTCACCATTCGAATTTCAACCGTAACTAAAGATGATGCAATGTTGCGTAGGGGGATAACAACAGTCAGTCAATCATGAAGAATGACTTGTAACGCCATTTCTTGACTATTTCTTGGACTATTTGAACGACGGTTTTATTGACGCGTAGGGAATTGAATTTTACGTATGAAAAATGAATTATCTCAAATTTACCTTATTTTGAGTTGATACAGTCTCGTAATAGCAGTGCGATATTTTATTAATGCTAGATAAGAACTAGGGATATATATTCACTCGCTTAACATCGATATATCGAATTTACTCGATGTTTGTTATATGATAATCGGATCGAATTGATGTTTTGTTAAATATTTATTATATTCTAAACTAAAGCCGAATCCGCACGTTTGCCACTTGCCATAAACTATAAACCTCTACAAACGTACAAACATGTGGGTGCATCGCAAGCGCTTGCCACAAGCTTCCTTTGATTTGGGCTTAAAAAAACTGACAGAGTTCGGATCGACGGCAAGCCAAGCCAAACGTTTGGCAAATCGAGCAAACACACTATCCACACGTCTGAATTTGTGACTGCTTGTTGAGGTTTGGCAAGCGTCTGGACGCGGCATAAGAATCACCAAAAAAATCGACATTAATCGTACATCGATATTTTGGATTCGATGTTAACATTGATGTTTTTGTAATATCGATCCTCACTACTTCATACTCTACATAGTCCCCATCGCTTCATCAGTTCGTTTATAATGTTCATTATTGTTCACTTCACTAAGCATAGTTGCCATAATTTTTATTTTTATTTTTATATATTTATAAATATCCGTATAATGTTACGGTAAAGACGTTGAAAAAATAGTAACAACAAGGAAGCGTAGTAATAGTAAATGATTTTTTTCGGTCGAGTATCCAAGGTCACTGTGGTCAGATCGTTAGATTAATCTGATCATGGACACCGTTTAGTGTCCTTGTTCAGATTGATACAATCCAGTGTCCATGGCTAGACTCGTCATGAATGTATTCGTCAGACTGCTTTGTTAAATCGATCTGACCGAAGGCACCGTTTAGTGCCTTTATTTAAGTTAATAATAATAACAACTTCACGCATCTCACATACGGCCGTTTAATCCCAAACTAGGCAGAGCCTGTACTATGGTAACCAGACTGCTGAAAAACACACTTATATATTACTAAATACATATATATCCTATCCTACTAATATTATAAACGTGAAAGTTTATGAGGATGTATGGACGTTTGTTACTCTTTCACGCCAAAACTATTGAACCGATTACGATGAAATTGGGTATGTAGATAGCTGGAGACCTGGATTAACATACAGGTTACTTTTTATCCCGATATTCCCACGGGATCATCGGAAATCAAATTTTATTGTATTTATGGTTTTAATGGCTTACACATAAAAGATAGATGGATATATATAGCGATTTGTTAAAAGGCGCTGTACACATACATTTATATAAGAGTGAACTCGCAAAAGTAAGTTTATTAGTTGTAAGTTATTTAGATATAATATATATATATATATAAAAATTTGTTCAGTATCAACATGTGATATTAAATAATAAATAAACTTAAGTTACCTACGTAATACGTCTAGAAATAAGTTACCCACTATTATATTAGGCTTAAAAATCCCTGTAAAGATAGTGTATCGTTATAAATAAATAAGTAATGTATGTGTACAGAGCCTTTTAACAAATCGCTAGTGTCTTAAAAAAAGACACTTCGGTTCTGACATATAGCTAACTAGGATAATACTCTGTAATTTTTTACTTGATTAAATTCTTATTTTTATAATTTAGGTTTCTTTTCAAGTTCTCCGGCTGCCACGTTCCGTTATTCGCATTCAAACGTAATCTATCGTGTATGTTGGTTTGCGTAATACAACAGAAGTATAGTTTAGTGCGGTACAGTGAATAATCTTAAACGTTCGGCGCCGTCAAGACAACCGATTGCATAAAATGTTTGATAGATTACATTGCAGTTTTAAGGAGTACGTGTTGTTTATTGATTTTTTCGGTAAAATGTTCGGTTTACTCATTGTGATGGTTTATTCGTGGTCGAAGTCCATCTACATGGTTCATCTAGGCGTTCCACGGTTAACATTTTGTACCCGTGGTCCACCCAGGTTAGTGGAGCAAATGAGGATTTTCACTTCGGAAAAATTTGTTACCAGGTAGACTTTGTTGAAAAATATTCTTCAAACATGCAAGAATAACGTAGTGAAAGGTCTACTGAAACACGTGTCGGCTTCTTTTTTTTATTTAATAATAAAAATGTAAAAATACAGTTTTTTTGCGAATAACTTAATAAAGAAATTACCTACAAAATGAGACCTGTTGAAAGTCGCTAAGTGCTTTTGTTTAACAGGAAATGAAGGTCAAAGTTAAAAAGAGCGTTCTTTTCTACATTTAATAACTTTGAAAGGAACGTTCGTAAAAATCTGAAACTTTTTGAAATTGTAGCTTGTGATTATATTAAAAAGTGCTATAAATTTCAGCGAGAAATTCAACAACAATTTGGAATTTTTAAGAAGTATCGATTTTAACTGATTTTATATCGATATTTTGAGGTATGCCGTAAAAAAAGGTATGCCTCAAAATATCGATATAAATCAGTTAAAATCTATATTTCTAAAAAAATTCAACGGACTCATAAACTTAACCTGAATTGAACCCTACGTTTACGATAGATGGGGGCTCGACCTGCTCAACCATACTCTTGCGTCACTGGTAAAATTATGCCACGTTCTTTGCTGCCAAGTCCGTCTCTAATACTTCATGTTTAAAAAAAATGGTGAACTCTTTGAATCGCAACATTGCCTTCGCATCTGATCGCAGGTTTCACATCAAATATTTTATAATATATATATATATATATATATATATATATATATATATATGTGTGTGTTAAAGTGAGGGGAAGAAAAAAATACAATTTACATTTAAATAAAAGATCCGTTTACTTTTAAATTAAAATAACCAAAAAGAAGATTAAAATTAATACAAAGTGCTAATGTATTTCTTTACTATCGACTCGTAATTATAAAATGCTCAAGTTGTAATATATTATAAAAATTCGGCTTATTCTAATATCTTAGAAATGTTCTGAACAATATAGCCAGCTTCAGAAAAATGCTATTACACATTTTCTACTCCAAGTATCCTTTTAGCTAAAGAAGCTTCTAGATTGTTTTTAGTTCGACAAAAATTACAACAAAACCTGCTATGATAAAAATGTCCTTACTGTATTTCAAATATACATAGCACCATACGCTTATCATAATTCACGAAACAAATGCATAAAAATATATACACTTTTATACAATTTAAAACCTTCAGAACTATTATTAAGATGTTCAAGTATTTGCAGACCTAGAATGAGTAAACTAACACATAATAAATGTTGAAAAAATACTAAATTCGATACAATTAGCCAATAAATAATTTTGGAAATGTGTGATGTCTTACTATATACCTAACAGCATTTACATGCAAAATGTATCATTAAGGGTATGTCCACATTGAGCAGAAATATTTTGGTAAAGTATTCTTTGAATAGTAACAACAGAACTGTTAAAGTAAAAAAATTAACAAAGAATAGTAATATTTATGTATATAACATATAGATAACTCTCATCTACACCTAAATACTAAATAGTGTATATAAAGATCTAATTATAAACATTTTTTTCTGATTAAAATATAAATAATTTCTTGTGAACAGATTTTGTACACAAACGCGTAAATTGCACTGGCATTTAAGATTAGGTTTAATTCTTCCAAGAAAATGAAAAGGCCGAAATTAAAAAAAAACTAACACCCAATTCTAGTGAGGTCTAAAGTTTCTCCTATTTAGCTATATAATTACAGCAAAATAAGAAAACTTTCAAGAATATATTTGGCATTTGTGCTGAATTAATAAAAATAAGGCCCGAGGTGATTTCATACGTGGAAAAATTATCCACAACCTACAAATTTGGTATTAGATCGCTTTTTAATTTCAGTGGTAAATAAATTAACGCGCATTATGTGGTGGGTCAATTACTCTACGCGCTTGTACATCAAACAAGCACATTAATTTCTAACTATTGAGATATGTTCTAGAGGAGTGTTGGGAATAAGTCCTCGAAGTAAATTGTTAGGCTCCAAACATTCTTTGTAGACATCGGCCGAGAGCTCTTCGAGGCCTATCTCGGAATCGCTTTTTGCTGCTGAATTGGCTGCGTCCACCTCCTTGCGTACTTTAGTGTCGATTTCCTGAAATTAAAACGTTTTCCTTATAGAAAACTAGCACACTAACACTTGGCTAGACTAGCAGTAGTAGTATTTGCCACAGTAAATCATCTTCATAGTTAAGTATTGGCCTTGCAGTCACACAAGCGGATGCCATCACTAATTGCGACCTTCACTTAACAAATATATTCGAAGTCAAATCAAATTCATTAAGTCCAATTCCAGCCAATACGGTATTTGACTGTAAAATCAAATAATTACTCTTTATTGAATGTCAAAACGGTACCTTATAAAAAAAATTGTATGAAATAACAATTTTGACGTAACACTTAGGCTCGAAGAGGGGGAGGGGTTGAAAAAAAGACACGAAATATCACAAGGGGATGTAATGAGATATCACATGTATTTATTTTTTGTCGTAGAACGCCTGATTATAATATCTGTAATTAAAGATAATATTTTGAAATTTTTAATTTTATTTTGAACTAAAAAATACACGTGATTTTGGCTTGGCGTGATTTGGGGGGGAGGGCAGGTCTAAAAACCTCACCACGTATCACCAGGGGGGAGGGGGGGGGGGTCAAAAGTTGCTAAAACATCACGTGATTAATGGACGACCCCTAACGTTTGAGTTTACGTTTAAAAATAATAACAAACATGAAAATAACGATGAATAAAAGTTTCCGTTTAAGACTTAATTTCTACTATGAAATAATTTATTTTAAACATAGGCAACTTCAATTCTTGTTGAAGGTTACAGGCTATGTAACATCACGCTTTGACCCAAGTAGTGGAGTAGTGAAACTCTGGTAAAAGTGAAGATGCTAGGTTTTTTTTTTAGGTATATAATCAAAATGACTGACCTTAAGTTGATCAGCCGTGACAAGTTCGGCAGTGAGTATCTTATCCTTGAAGGAAGTGATGGGGTCGCGAGTCTGTCGGACCTCCTGGATCTCCTCGCGCGTGCGGTACGACGTGCCCGGGTCGGACATCGAATGTCCACTGTACCGGTATGTTTCCATCTCCATAACCAAAGGACCTATCGACCAATGATTAGTTCATTAAAAATATTCCTTAAAAGTGGTGAATAGCATGCTTTTATAAGGTTGCATCGACATTAAGGTTCTCCGGCATGGTTTCACAAAAATAAGTTACCTTTAGTAAAACCAAGTTGATAATTATCTAATAATCCGTCTATCGTCTCTAATCACCGGATGAAGAAATACATCAACTGTAATCTTCTCAAAGCCGGAAGATCATTCTGCGCCTCATCCGCGGGTAGCTCCAATTCAAGCAGAAATTTGCTATGCCCTAACTCCTTAACTGAAGTAATAAGCGTGGCCGGTCATGCAACAAAAAATATACTAAAACAGTTCAACCGGCGTTTTAGTCTATAATAAACAAGTATAAATAAAAAAAAAAACCACGCAAAAGTCCCTTCAAGACCTGGTGGTCTTCGAACGGCTGAACAGATTTTAATATTATCTACGTATTTACGGGAATTAACGCGATCACGAAAAGGGCCACATCGGTTTGCTTACAGAATAGTATAGTATGTGACGGTACATGGCGAAACGAAAATATCAAAAAAGCAGAGGTGGATGAAGAACCTTCTACCTCACGATGTCGACGACGGAGGGCGTGCACCGCTGAGCCAGTCAGCCTGTGAACACGGCCAGTGCAACCTGGTCGAACAGGCAATTCAGAGGTATGTAATACCTTTTCGTGATCGCGTTAATTTCCGTAAATACATTGATAATATTACATCATGGAACGCGAAATTGTAAAAGTGAACAGATTTTCTTTAATTATAGCAAAAAAAAAACTAATCAAAATCGTTCCATTCATTTATGAGCTATGATACCCCAGACAGATATACGTTAAACTTATAAACCAGATCCCACTCGTCTTTGGGACCGGAACGGCTCCCAGCTCCCTCTAGCGCCCAGGACTCCGCTGCGCGAAAATAACACTTTGCAGTAATGTTTTTTAGTTTTGATTTTCAATGGGTGCTATCAGTAACGAATATCCTGGAGTACAACCCCTCTCTTGATGTACTGTTAACCTCATTTACTGGTAATTGACCGACCATGGTAATGTTCTATCTAGAAACTTCTAATTACAGTCGGCTATAGTTTGATGTTTGATTTATGATTATAATATCATACCTCATCACAATGTAGGTTAGATGTGTTATATGTAATAACTGACATGTAATACCGATGACAAGATATGGTATTTAATTCAAACAATGAACTCCAAATTACCTTTTCCGCTACTGCAGTAGTCGATAGCGAATCGTGTGGCCTCCCTGGCCGCGACCACGTCCATGCCGTCCACCCAAATGCCGGGTACGTAGTCACCGCGGGTGTAGTACTCCGAGGAGGCGGAAGCACGATCCGAAGAAGTGCCCATGCCTGTATAACAAGAATATTTGTGACGAGCGTTTATTGTACATTTTGTCACTCAATTACAATACAGGATCTCCTAGAAAAGGCACTCGATACGTGTATGCTTTTAATATGCCATCGTAATAATATACCAGACCATACAATAAATGTTTCTGTAAACATATGTTGGAATAGTTTCATACAAAAACTGCAATGTATAGCGTCTGTAGTTTATTACTTACCACAAAAGAGCATATTACACTCGTGGTACGTATTACACACACATTTGCACGCTCGCGAGAGTGATAAGGACAGGTCGCCAAGCTACGTATTTAAAAAATAATTAACTTTTTATATTATCGTTATTTACAGTACCATTATAATACTTTAAAACATTATAGTATCTATCATAAAAACATTATAGTTGTAGTAGTAGACTATTTGAATTTCTAAAGTATAATTTTAGCATTTTTCAGCTACACCTGTAACGTCACACCGCTAGCGCGAGCCCGAAGCGTCTGATAGCTCAAAAATGTGCTTACAACTGCATTTAAGCACAGTTTAGTTGTGCCATTATTTGAGCGCCGCTCAAACGTCTATGGTATTTATGATCGAACGGAACAGTAGGTACTTTTTTTTTGGATAGAAGGTGCCCATGTCCTTTTCATACTCCGACAACGTGTATGTGAAGTTTCATGATGATCGGTTGATTTATGATTAGCCCAGAGCGCTACGTCCCTGGATAGTCAAAATGTAATTATTATACGGTTTTATTCACGTGCGTATTTCGGGGATGCATTGATTTCGGGTTTGTCTGAAGGTCGCTTAACCCCTTGATAAAGAGCCCCCGTCGGGTCTGAACCTAGTGGCCTAGGGCCTCCTCGAAACACACAAGTGAGTCAAACCGTATTTCTAATAAATATACAACCACTCGCGAAAGTTTTAATTCTAATGAACGATGTGTCCTGGAATATACAAGGTGTTATAGAAAAGTGTGGTCATATTTTTAAGGTAGTATACCTGGTAGATCCCGATAATAGCGCAATGCACTATAATGTTTAGACAATTTCTGATTATAATACATAAATCTTAAAAACCGATAGGAACTTGACGACTTATCGATAAAATTTATATTTTGGAAGAGAGAATACTGCTACAGGTAATATATACTTATTTTTTAAGTACACACATTTTAGTAAAACAAGAAATCATTGAAAATATGAAAATTCATAACACTGCTCAGAAATGTTCACTTACAAGTGAAACATATATAAAAAAAAACACTATTTCAAACCGACTAAACTATTTATCAATTATTCAGATTTGTCCTAAAATATGACCTCACCTTTTCATAAAACGAAGTTTTCTTCAAGGTCACATTATAAGTAAGTATCTTTTATAGGTAGGGTAGGGTGTACATAGACATAGGAGGCCATTTAAAATCCCGAATGAAAATAAGCTAACATCTCTTATCAAAACTAAAGTACATAAATATTGCTATTTACCTATTTAGTACTTGCCTTGCCTGCGGCAACAGTGCTTTTTTCTGGATGAAAGCTACCTACGCTATGTCTTTTTCTGTACCCCTGACTACTTTTAGTAAAAAAAAATGCATAATGCTCGATTGAGTAATTAAGGCGTGGAATCGTAACAAACAAACAAACTCACATTCGCGTTTATAATAATAGTTAGTATACTTACTTACTATTGACCTCCACTCCTAAGGGTGAGGTTATGCAGCCGTAAACTTTCCTCGACAATTGAGGTACCAAATGTAACAAGATTTTTTAAATCCGACTCCAGAGTGGTTCGGCGATCATGCGATTAGCGCTTTTAACCAAGGCAACTAACTGTTCAACTTTATTATTGGTATAGATATATTTAAATTAGCATCTATATATTAATACGTGAAGTGAATCTTTTGTACGCAGTTTTAAGAAAAATCGACAGACAGTTATTCAGAAAATCCATAAAAACTAACTTGAAAAAAATTTAAGTTGGTGTTTATGGATTTTCTTAGTAACGGAATGAAAAATTCCAAAATAAAAAAATATGTACTATTTAAAATCTGTAAGTTTACACATTCCATCTACTTTTATGAAAAACGGAGGCAAAAATACCTGGAAATTCAAAGGGTCATAACTTGTAAACGGATAGATTTTTTTCAAAAATTCTATGCTATGCGAGTCATGCCCTTTCAGTGATTTAAGTAAGTGTTCCTTTTTCAAAAACATCCTGTATACTGAAGAAGTGCAGAAAGCTAAAGTGCTTTAATCGCAGAACGCGTCCAATATATTTGTTAACCTTTCGTGGTACGTAAGTTCAAGTTATACTGGCCAATGAAATAACTCAAAAAATCAAAAACTCATTATACCCGGCTATTTCTAGTAAGTAAATATAGATTTGGCCATGCCGGTTGTTTAAGATAGCAAGTGAAATATCCTTGCTTTGGTTGCTGTGAGATAAACAACATTAGTGTTTATAAAGTTTCTTACTTTCGTTGTGGGTGTAGTTTATACTTTGGTAACGATTGTACACATTCATACGCACATAGTAAACACGTGATCATCACTCGGGCGGGCTTAATAATGAGCCAGTATCAATTTCAATGCTTCTATAGAATCATTTTTCGCATTCTAAGTTAACCGACTTAAATTTAAGTTTTTCAGATAGTAGCGGATGTCTCATGTCTCTAGTGTATGCAACTTTCCCACTTTCCCGTCAGCGACAGTCCCGCATTCCCGGAATTCTCTTATAACCGTCTAGACAGAAATACGTTCATTGTGGCGAAACTGGTCGATAAACTTAGATTAGCAAAAGTTGCCTATGAGGTATTCTGGACTAAGGCAATCTACCTATGTGCCAAATTTTATCCAGATCCGTTCAGCCACTTTTGCGTGAAAGAGTCACAAACACCCATTCATCCATACATCTTCACAAACTTTTGCCTTATCCCACTAATATTATAAATGTGAAAGTTTGGATGGATGGATGGATGTTTGTTACTCTTTCACGCCAAAACTACTGAACCGATTGCTATGAAACTTGGTATGTAGATAGCTGGAGAGCTGGATTAACATATAGGCTACTCTTTGTCCCCAAAATTCCCACGGGATCGGGACTTACGCGGGTGAAACCGCGGGGCGCTGGTAGTAATATCTATTAGTAAGATGTTAGATGGTTATAGTCTTCTAATAATTAATATTAGAGATTTTTCATTCGGGATTTATTAAGAGACCTTTCTTAATTACATATATATATATATATATATATATATATATATATATATATATATATATATATATATATAAATTATAGAAGATATATGCAAACTAGCAATACAACAACAATAGATACCTCTTGAATTTTGATACATAATACCTATTGTTGCCCTAAATATGTCTAGACATGAAACAATAAAAATACTAATTATACATACATCTGTGACCGAATGCGTTTAGTTATTACATAATATTATAAATATTTCTACGTACAAAATTTCTTTTAAAAGCGCTTTTTAAACAGCTATCGTTTTTAATTAACACGACTATAAAAATGCTACCTATTTATAAACAAGAGATTGTTTATTGTATCGTGGTTCAGTAGGTCATTTGAAAGGCACGACTCAATCATGTTACTACCTTATCTACGCAAAATAAATCTCTAGTCAGATATGTATGTTATGTTACTTGATTACTGTTCGATATTCATCTAAGCACAAATACACACACACTAAACACAGCATACCTTGGATCATGAACAAGAACTCCAAGAACATCTCGGTTGAATACTGGTTTATTAGATATTAATAAGTTTCATTCAGTCGCTACCATAAGCTGGTAAAACATGTGTGGCCGACATTCCTGACAGCGTATCCCTTCGAAAAATCATGATTACTACTTCATAGAAGCTATAGACTAACTAAACTAACCGTTTGATGATTCGAACTGTATAAAATGATAATTCAGACTACTTTTATAGACTTGATGAACTTTTTAATCAACTCACTTTGGAACACCAAGAAAAGTATCACTGACTTCATTGCGCCTAAATCATCATAATGTGTTAAAAGCTGTACTTTTCATCTCTTAATTTTCCATCCTTGAATAAAACTTATTCAATTAACAAATGCACGAGTCACTATAAAAAAATACCCAAAATTCCCTCGATTTCTTCAGATCCCATCATCAGATCTTGACCTGATGACCATGGGACCACCTGGGAAGTATACCCTTTCAAACAAAATAATTTTTACTTAGGCAGATGCTTGCTCTCTCTTTTTTCTCTCTCTCTCTCTCTCATGACTCCTCTCCTCTTCTTATATAATGTATCTATGGAATTAACAACCTGAATAATCGAGACATCATGAAGTCAAAAAAACATTAAGTATTGTCTGTCAAGAAGAGAGTCGTCTCTTCTTTCGGAGTTCAACAGTGAAATGTATTAGGCACCAGGGTTTAAAAGCTCACCATATCCGTTATTCTCGCAGACAAACACACAGGGCAGTTCCATCAGCATGGCCATGTTCATGGCTTCGAAAATCTGGCCTTGGTTGGCAGCACCGTCTCCATATAGAGCAAAGTTGACGCCGCCATCACCCTTGTACTTATGGCCGAATGCTACTCCCGCACCCAGAGGAACCTAGAAAACAATGGCGGTTGTAAAACTTAAGTAGGGTTCAAGTACTGGTTTACTGTCTAATAAAAATTACTGTTTAATTACACAATTACACGAATACTTAAAACCGTCAAAACCGTAAAAAACATATTTTTATTATATTGATATTCGCGTACTAGAGACATAAGTGTGTCGGGGATAGTATCTTACAAATAATACATACATATATACACTCAGGCCTGTCCCTGAATGGGTAGGCCAAGGCTTATTAAATACACCTTAACGCAGAACTATTTATGTAATATGTACTACACAAAATTGTACCATGTATGAATCAAATTACAATGCTATCCCTGCAGTGCTAAGGAAAAAAGATCTGTCTACTGATCTCACCCATATAAGTATATAGGCTATTATGTGCACACTGTAGGTAACCAATTACATTTACGGCATCTACAGCGTGGAATCCAGTGATAAAAAACATGCCACCTCGCTTTTATGCTCAGTCGGGTGAACACCAGAATAAGGACACATCGGTTTGCTTACAGAATAGGGACACTGTTAGTATAGTAAACGACGGTACATGGCAAAACCAAAATATCAAAATTATCGAAAATGTGCGGTGAAGAACCTTCTACCTCACGATCTCGACGACGGAGGGCGTGCGCGTGCACCGCTGAGCCAGTCAGCCTGTGACCACGGCCAGTGCAACCTGGTCGAAACGTCAGGCAATTCAGAGCTATATAATACCTTTTCGTGATCGCGTTAATTCCCGTTTAAATACATAATTTTATCATGGAACGCGAAGGTTTAAAAGTAAAAAAAAAAAGTTAGTACAATTACATTTTATTATAATATTCAAATAATCGGGATTTATTCTTAGCAAGGTAGTCACAGTATGATATATGTATCATTAAATTATTCATACTATGTCTTCAAAATTTAAAGGTCAAGAGATTATTTGGATTAAAAATATTTAGATAAAGACTATTTTCAAGCTTCTAACCCATAAACATATTATCTCTGGTTCCTTTCCCCTTCCTCTCTTGTTGCTTTAGATTGCTTTGGAAACATTTGAGAATTACTTAAGAGCATGCAATTAACCAACCGTAAATACAAGATAGATAGGTACACTTTATTATAAACCAAACATTACATCAGCAATTGTAGGATTGTGCTAATAAGCCGTTTATGTTACAACGGGCGGTCTTGTCGATGGCTGCGATCTCTTCCAGACAACCTTAAGATTTATTATATTATAGAAGCTTTTACCCGCGGCTTCACTCGTTTAAATGTAGATTACGTCAATCAACAAAGGTATTTTCTGGCAATGTGTTGCAGACACGTTTATTTCATGATAATTGAATAAAAACAAACTCGTTCATTGCCTATCCTGACTTATACTCTAAGTACGAATGAATTTATAGTAGATATATGTCAGGATAAAGAATGGGCAGATTGTGGTGCACAATTACTAAACAGACCATAGATACTTACTTGAGCGCCAACAATACCGTTGCCTCCATAAAAGTTGCGTCCATACAAATGCATAGACCCTCCCTTTCCACGAGAGCAGCCAGATTTGCGACCAGCAAGCTCGGCTAAAACGGTCAAAATTGTGCCGCCCATCAAGTATGTCCAGCCGTGACAACGGTACGCTGTTATCAGACTGTCGACGTCGCGCATGGCTGCGTGCATACCCACTGCTACTGCTTCCTGGCCTGTTAATTTTGTGCAGTCAGTACAAAATTGCAATTTATTCACAAAAAAAAAAACAATAAATAATACTTCTGATCTACACTACTACAAATTAATTTCGGAGCTATAGCAGGATAGACTAGAAGTTAATTTGGAAAACAGAGGCTTTCATTGGTTTCACATTCAATAACTTGCAGTTAATTTTTTTTTTTTTCTACCAAACAAAGCTTTTTATTCTTTTTAGACGGCGTCATCTCCAAATGAATGAATCTATACTTTGGAGTAAGTCTGTCTGACAGAAAATTATTTTTTAATAATACTTGTTAAATAAATACTTACCGGAATACAAGTGACAGAATCCACGAATAATTTTTTCCTTATACATGTTCGATGCAGCATTTTCTAGTCGTCGCAGAATAGTCATCTGTTCGTACAATCTGAGAGCATCTTCAGATGTCAAAGTAGCCTTAGAAGAAGGACTGCTTTCTAGTCTATGCAGCTTGTACTGTTGTTAGGAAAAAGTTTTAATTAGAGGAAGGAAATAGTTTATAAGTTAAAAGTATATACCCAACACCGGGATGTGACTACAGATTTGCGATGTAGTCTATGCAAGCGAAAAGCACTTGGCAAAGGATTATCATGATCAATATTATAAAAGACATAAGTCGACTGTATCAAAAGTCAAATCACTGATGACGCATGCAAATATGATACAGGATTTCTTTAGGAGCAAAAGCATTCAACTTTTACTCAGCAACCAGGGTGGATAAGGTTTTAAATCATCAGTGCCTGTGGACCCTGGCCCTTTCGGAAAATGCAAGCAGAAAAGGCACTTCTAATTGAGACATTCTATACTCACGGGCTATCACGATGTTTCCGGCGAGATGAAACAAAAAGATTAAATATTTAAAAAAACATTCAAATATAATAAAATAGAAAACCATGGCAAAAAACATTTGAAACTA
The DNA here is from genome assembly GCA_949752705.1 of Callimorpha dominula. Lineage (NCBI taxonomy): Eukaryota > Metazoa > Arthropoda > Insecta > Lepidoptera > Erebidae > Callimorpha > Callimorpha dominula. The sequence goes on along the minus strand of OX457010.1, from coordinate 4,946,081 downwards.
GCTTTCGCAGATACAGCTGTGTGAATCTCAGTTCCCATATTTCTGTCTTTTAATCTAGGGCACAATTTATGTGTGTGCGTCCAAGTCTGTTAAGCCATTTTACTGTGACAAAGTAACAAACATACTTTATCTGATACATACACAAACCAATAATTAACCCTTGTCTGAATTTCAAAGGAATCTCAAGCACCTTTCCCTGACTTTATATTAAATTTATTACAAACAAACCAGTAAGTGACTGATACACACTATAATCCAATTTGTAATAACAGTCATCACCTGGCAGTTGTCATGAATCAATTATAATGAAACTCTAAATACAACAGGAACTTTAAAAATTAAAGACCACTTGTTAAGTAAAGGATACTAAAGCACATGAGTACAAGATCAAATATTAAACATATTATTTAGTTTGTATATAAACCAAGAATTTCAAATAGTAATAGCTTTGGCATCTTTAGAAAATTATGCTTTTAGGTAGAAAGACTTGGACTGGTGTGTTGTGACTTGGCCCTTGGCAATGGACCTGGCGAAACTTATCAAAAAATTCAAAAGCCATTATCCTTAAAAAATAGGCAGGTATAACAAGAGTTGTGCAAAAACTGTTCCTTCCACAATGTCTCAGTATACTTACAAGAAATCACTACAAAATATTTCTGAAGGTTAGGTTACATAATTAATATTATGTTTTAAAATCATATTTTAGAGGTATATACACTACATACTGATTCCGACGCTAACAGGACATCTATCTTTGTGACCTTTAAGAACACTCCTGACAAATCTATAACGAGTTTAAATAAATATAGATAGGTACCTTAATTTCAAACGTAGCTTCATTCTTAGTACTATATTTCGCTCTAGATGCGGTAGCGGCTGGGGCAGCCAATTTCTAAAATAGAGATAAATAATTGAATATGTTTGTACCAAATCGCTTTTACAACGATTAGTAATAATAATAATATTTATAATTAATAACACAATATATTTACAACTGAACCCACCGTGACATTGTAGCCACCTAATACTTTAGCTGCAGTAGGGAAAATTTTACTCATCTTGACCAACAATTGTTCTATAAGGCCCAGTTTATTTAGTGATCCTCAACCAGGATCACTTTCAATTTATTGATGAAAATCCCAAAATCAAGACCAGTCACCTACCGGACACCTGAGCAAATATTACTATCAGCGAAAACTTGACGCACGATACTTGACGTTTGACGTTTTCGCAGTTGTGTTCTGATTCTGACACTTCTGACCATAGTTAACATTAATAAAAGAAGAAGAGAGGATAGGCCACTGACCTCTATTATACAAGCGTACTTGTATAATAAAGGTCAGTGGGATACGCCCTTAATTACAAATACAGGATTACTGGTCCTATGGCGGCAATCCACTAAAGGGATGTAGAGTAGAGGCGGTCATGTGCAACCAATTTAACTTTATGTCAATCTTTTTCAAATCATTTTAAATTTTATAGTTTTCGAAGATATCGTAGTATACATCTATTAAAAATGATAAAATAGGACTCTAATCTATATTTATTTTTTATTGTTATTATCTGATTACTAACACGGCAGTATATAATAATCAACCTAAACACAGCTAGGTTTTCAGACAAAAAACCTTTACGTCATGCCGGAAGGGAAGACTCCAATAGAATAATAAATATATTATTAGAGCTTACAGCCGAAATAGGTTGCCATAAACTTTATAATATTAATACTTCCATAATATCTATTTTCTATTATCAAACCTCAACATAAGCCGCCGCCCGTCGTGAAACTTCTATAGAGACAATGGGTGAGGCGTCGATATCAAGACGTTAAATACTACAAATGAATCGTTGAAAAACACACTAATACAGTCAGGTGCCTACAACACTACTACTACCTCATCCCTTGACAAAGGGCCCCCGATGGGTCCGAAAACAAGTTGGGCATCCCCAAAAAATATACATGAGTGATACACAATGAGTAAAACCGTATATTCTTAATTGATATGAAATCGTTTGTTTCATATTAGTTTATAATTAGGCATCGTCGTTGCTACTTTGCGATTTCGATACAACAAAGAGTAAAATACCGCTACGTTCTATCTATTTTATTAGTGACTTATATTTTAGTTGTAAATCAATATCAAGTGTAAATTCCTTCACTCTGTTTAGAATAGTAGGTAGACTATAGAGTTCGAAAATCATTATTATTTATATCGATAAAAACAAATCACAAAACTGTTGTATGTAATTATATCCAATATTTTTATCACTACATCACTACATATTATAAAACAAAGTCCCCAGAAACGTCTGTCTGTATGTTCGCGATAAACTGAAAAACTACTGAACGGATTTTCATGCGGTTTTCACCAATATACAGCGATTCATGAAGAAGATTTAGGTGTACAATTTGTTAACATTTTGTATAAATTGGTTAAAATATGATGATGATTACTGAAGATGTCTCTACTACCCGTGGGAAGCCGAGGCGGGTTGCTAGTAAGTTATAATTTAGTTGACAAAAGTCATATAACAATCTAGATAACATAATTACAATAACAATATAAACCAATGTTTTTCATTAATATACAGGGTGTAAGAAACACCGTACCTGGAATAGTGTATTCAGACCATCATTCTGAGTTGAAAATTATTGGAATTTAAAATTATCATTTTTTTTTTAATTGCTTGAAAGTGATATCACAATGAGTAAACGGAATATGTTACTAAAAAATGTAATAAATACTGCATACGGCCAAAAACTGCAATGTGATTACATTGCAGTCAACATTCAAACAACATTTAAAATGTTTATGCAATCATCTGGTCTTGACGGTATGGAACGTTTAAGGTCATTCACCGTACCGCACAAAAAGAATACCAATACATGTTGCATGAACATTGCGTAGCGCTAAATGAAAATAATGACTATAATATCTTTCATCTCGCACTTTTATGTTGAACTTACTTTTGTATTGTGTAAAGTATAAACAGAAAGAGGTTATTGTAAGTTTTTCGCGTAGCTCAAACTTACATGCTGTATATGAAAAATAATTCCGACAAAAATTATACATAAAGGACTGAAAAACCCTTAACTAAGATGAAAATTTAAACCTTTGATATTCGTCAACCATCAAAATAGATATATTTTACTGTTAAAACTGAAAATAAACAACGGAGAACGCGGTCGATGACAGATGAACCAACACAACCTATGCAACCCTAACCCCAGTACTTCATGCTCGCCGAGTGCAGGCAAGCGGTGGCGAGTGGCGCATGTGAAGAGGGTCACTCGGCTCTCCTCGTGTGCACTCGCCACCACTCGGCACCGCTTGCGTTCTTGTCGGTATTTTGGCGAAGATCAAAGTGGCGAGTGGCGAGCGCGAGCGGCCGGCCACACGCTCGTGTGCGCTTGTGTTGTATATTCGTAGAGGTGGGCGATCATGAATTTACTAATTACTTATACTGATTTATTCATCGAATATTGATTTTAACTTCATAAACATTTTGTTTTACTTAATACTTCTGCATTTAACTAAAATTCGTTATAAATTACCTTACGTCACATTAAAGTGTTAGATATAAATCTGTATTGTATTGTTAAATACAATTATAATGAAACAAAGAAAATGATTTTGAAACTTTATTTATCAAGGGTGTATACTACTGTTGTAAAAGCTGTGTGCGGCGCGAGTTTGTTTGCCACCGACCATGTTTCATATCTTCTCCGGGACGGACACGATCGAATTAGTATAATTAGTATAGGGTTTTTTTAATGTTATGTTTTAGATTAAAAAAACAAGATTGCTTTATTTCTTGATTCAAGTTCCAGATATTGTTGCAGTTATATAATTATATCGAACGGCCATGTAATGTTAGGTCAGAATGTCAATCTGTGGTTCTAACTAGAATAGCATTTTTGACAATTCTCATTTACTAATTACTAGTACTGATTTATTCATCGATTATTGACTCTATTTTCATAAAGATTTTATTTTACTTAATACTTCTACATTTAACTAAAATCCGTTATAAATTACCTTACGTCACAATAAAGTATTAGATATAAATGTATATTGTATTGTTACATACAATAAAATTATGATTTTGATTTTGAAACTTTATTTATAAAAGTTGTATACAACTGTTGTATTTGTAATTGTAAATGCTGGGTGCAGTGAGAGTTTGTCGGCCGCCGACCGTATTTCTTATATCTTACCCGGGATGGACAAGATCGAACGGACACAACCTACCTACTTAGTAACTGCATAAAATGTTCACAGCAAATTTTCACTTTTGAAAAGGTCTAAGCACTCAATTCACCTGTGCTTACGGCACTGTGATGTTACATGGCCTTGTAACCTTTTTTAATAAATACTCTATCCAATCCAAAAAGAATGATTCAAATGTGATTGATATTTCCAGAGATTAACGCATATAAACAATATTATTATAATATTGATTATAAACATTTCCTGTCTTAATGAATAACTTGTAAAACTTGGTAACTGAAACTGAACCGTAGACTGAATACACAATAATATCCTGAATTGAACTGCTCGTAAGTACCTATATTAGGAAAAATGAGAATAATATTGATTCGTCGTATTTCTTAAAGATTTTATATTTTACTTAACAGTACAATATTTAACTAAACCCGTTATATAAATTAAAAGATTACGTTACATTGAAATATTAGATAAAAAACTATATATGTTTTAAAAATATTTCATAACATAATAAAGAAATGCATTTGAAAGAAAACTTTACTTATCAAGGGCGTTTGTTCATATTTCATCGCATCCCCGCGACGGGCACGAACGAATTATTTAGTTATTGCATTTATCACTAACGGTTATAATCGAAATATCTCGAGACATCTTCATAATCGTATTATTCCATTAGTATGTTTCACAATCACCCTCCACTATTGAAACGGAGATTTTTTACTGCGCTCTCCAAGGTTTCGTGGCAACACTGGCGACTGAACTACACGAGCCTACACGAGCCTACACGAGCGGTGACGAGCGTGTGGACGGTAGAAACGCACTCGCCATCACTCGCCGAGTGGCTCGCCCAAGCGGCTTGCCGCGCTTGAAGTGCCACCATAAAATGGCTTTCCGCCACAAAAGCGACTCCAAGGCAAAACTTATTGACACTTACGAAAACATGGCTATAGTAAAAAATATATATTTATGATATATTGAACTCTTCTACAAACATAATTTTCACGAGTGAAAAAGAGACTTTTTTTATTAAGTTTTCATTTGCATGCTATTGGTGCCGATTCTATTGTACACTCGACTTAACGAAAACCTGACTTAATTTCTTCATATGAAATCAACCTAATGTTTTTCGTAATAAGGTCTATTTCTTACTAGCATCTATTTCTCAGCGCCGCTAAATTTCACTAACACCTGTCAACGTATACTCAGCTTTATTTCCACGCAGCGAGAGTCTCAATTTATTCAAACGCTGTATAATTGCCGTATAAAAACTTGTTCAAAACGAACAAGGATGACGTGTTTTTAATCTACACCTACGAAGACGCTTACTAAAAACACAGAGCAAAAGAGATGGCATTCAACGGATAGCGGCTCTCGCTACGTGGTATTAAAGTTTATTTAAGCGTATCAGACTTTAGTCGACAAAAAAATTGCTTATTTCGATAGCGACATTTGTTACCTACTTGTTACAATTTGAAATAAGACCTTGTTCTGAAGTTTACAAGGTTTACATCTTATATGAAGAAAATTTAGTTAATTTTAATTTAGCGAGTGACGTAACAGAATTGGGACCATTGTATACCTAAAAAATTTATATGAAAATATGGGCAAATCTTCTCTTTTTCTTGTAACAATAATGTTAATAATAATTTATCAATGTTAAATACATTCGTGTCAATATTAAACGTAGTCAGGCTGACGTTATGCTCAACGTTTGCGAAGACAATTATGATAATTTTGTAGAAGACATGGTGATGATATTGAGGTTTTCTCTAAATCGATTGCAATACGATTTGCCAATTACCGTCCCGGTCGCATCAGATCATCAAACAAGGAAATCAAATTGTTTCTTGATAAGAAACACTATATTTTTCTGTTATTAGAGTGTTCGGACTTTCCGGCAACAGCCATTTCAAGTTACAGGAATACGACCTTGACCTGCTCAAGTCAGCTCAACCTCTTGCTTACATCCCCAAGGCCCCAATCCATCCGTTTCAGCAATATCCCTTTCCTTCCATTGCCTTCTTTCCTCACCTACCTTTCCCTTTGAACATACTCTCAATTTTCCCATGTTTATTAATATTACAAGAGTGACCAAAATTATAGTTGGCAAAATATCGGTGTTTAATACGCCTATTCCTACCCCTTCAATGATAAAGGCGTGAATATAAGATACATACATACCTATATATGATATAAATATTATATATATTGGGGCCTGGATACCTAAATTGTCGCCTGCTCTGGACCGATATGACCTTCAAACCTTCAAGAAAAGAGCGTACTCCTATCTCAAAGGCCGGCAACGCACTTGTAACTCTTGAGTTGCAGGTGTCCGCGGGCGACGGTAAACACTTGGCAACAGGTGACCCATCTGCTCGTTTGCCCCCAATAATATAAAAAAGAAAAAAAATTACTCTGACATACACACAACACAACACAATCGAGAATGATCTCGATACGTCAAAAATCAAAGCCATATTTGCAAAAGCATGTTGTCAAAATGAGAAATGTTGTTTCATCAATCATCATAATCATTGACTTGGATTTTTTAGTTAAACTAGAACTGTATGACGAATGCTGTCGTTGTAATAGTTTTGCAATATCGCGGTATATAAGTGTTAACAAATTTGTGGCGTCATTAGATCAATTCAGTGTGTGCCGTGCTGTGCATGTTATTTCAAATCTTACTAATCTAAACACTTAAAAAAATGGAATTCCCTCATATTGGAAAGAATTGTTCTTACAAATATTGCAATAAGCTGGGTAAGTTTATTTTATGATCCAGAATAGACGAATAGTCTGTCATTAGTGTTTGTCTGATATAATCAACAAAACAATCGTAATAGAATATATGTAACATCAAAAAGGTCAACCCTAATAATGTTAAGGCTAGTGAAGGTAGTTTTAACAACTAAAAAGTTCTTTGTTAACTCAAAATTATTAGCAAAAAATTTTTAATTTTGTATTTACCTAGTGGCTTGCCTCCTAAAAAAGCCTATAAGTTGACCTTCTACCTCAAAAGATCCCTTTTTATTCTCACATGCAGCAAAGGTAAAATAACAACGGTTGTTAATGACATACATTAGATTTTGTATTTCTGTAATAATCATGAACTTGATGTGTGCTAAAAATAAACAGCACAAAACTTTTCTGTACAGTAGAAAAGTAAAATTACCAGTAGTATTCTTGTTTATAGATTTCCTGCCTATGAAATGTGGGGCCTGTAAAGATGTGTTCTGGTAAGTAAAGACAAGGTCATGTTTTTTAATGTAAAAGACATTCTTGAGCTAATATTGAACTGTAAAAACAAAACAGAAAATACCTCTGCTGTGTATTAACTATAGATTTTGTTAATTGTCCAAATCTTTTATACAAACTTTAAACAGTGAGTGATAAACATACCACAGCAACATTGTATAATTTTCACAGTTACCCATGAATAGAAGTTTGAGTTATTTTACCATTTCAATCATTAATTCTGTTATTAACAACAATTTAACATATTTTTTCAGTTCCGATCACTTTGCATATGCTAAGCATGAATGTCCGGAACCCAACACTCATGATGTCCAAGTCCCTGTATGTCCATTGTGTGGTGCACCTGTTCCGGGCCAGCGCGGGGAGCCTCCAGATGTCGCTGTTGGTGCTCATATTGACAACCAATGTACTTCAGACCCAGCTAGAGAAAGACGTAAGAAGGTAGGATAAAGATAGTTATAGATCTATAAAGATTAGATGGGGTTAGATTAGCTGCAAACTTTAATAAAACTTTTACTTGTCGCAAGAGGGTCAACTCAGATTAAGCAGCAAAATTCTTGAGCACTATAATAAGATCTATTTCATTATTTCCTAATTAAATGAAATAAGTTTAATAATTTATTTAAGTTTTAAAAGTGCTCAACCATTTTACAGCTTAGTGTAAGTTAACCCTTTGCCAAGTGGCAAACTCCCTTTTCAACAATAACTGGCAGGCTTCAAACAGACAGCGTTTTTGGTGATGATTATTTCTTAGCTTCCTTAATGGAAAACATTTATTTTAAGTGTAATGATATCGTCTTTGGTTGTTAAGTTCTAGTATGGATTGTGTACATGTGGTGTTGTGTAAATGTTTTAGAAGGCCAAAAGATTCAGCCTACATGATAATAAAAAAATATGGTAAATGAGTCATGATGATTCTGATAGTACAGGGTGACTCAGCACCTAATGTTTAACAACAGAAGTCACTATAATTAGGTGCAATATTAATAATTTAAATTAATAATAATAATATCCTGGGCCATATTAATATCTTTATATATAAAAAATTTGTATCATGTTTGTCCATAGTGAATTTCTAAACTAATGAACTGATTTTATTGAAATTTTACACACTTTGTGCAGTTTGGTGCAACTTGAGAGATAGAATAGTTTTTATCTCAATTTATAGTCAGGATATTTTTGATAACTGTTTGGCCACAGCAATGTGTGACTGGCTAGTACATATATTTAAAAATATATTATGTACAAACAATCTCACATTCACTTATTACATATGCCTTCACGCTTTTGCGCACTGATTACTCAAACAATCATCATACAGTCTGTTTATCTTATCTTTTTTGCACTTACCATGTGTGTCTGTGTGTCGTCTGGCTGAGGTCTTAGTTATCGATAACTGATCTCGAAGCACAAACTAAGAGTATTTGCTACGTGTCCAGGTGTTCACAAACCGGTGTTCATTCAAAGGCTGCAAAACAAAGGAGATGGTGCCACTGGTGTGTGGTGAATGTGCACTCAATTTCTGCTTACGTCATCGCCACATGACTGATCATCTCTGCGAGGGGAAACTGGCTGCCAAGAGAAGACAAGCGTCGTATGTACTCATAACATATTGGTTTTAAAAAAATATAGTTATTTTAGTAGAAATTTAATACTTTAGTAGAAATGTATATACTGGTAATAATAAATTATTTGTATTTCGATTTCAGTGACGCAGCTATGTCGCGTTTAAAAGCGGCCGAGAGCAGAGTACCTCGGAATAATATGGTCGTCACATCTTCCGTTTCTGCATTTGCTGAAGTACAAGGGAACATGGTTAGTATTGCGATTTCACGTTACGCTTTGACCTAATATTAAATATTGTTGCCTTTGCAAGTAGTATCATTCTGTAGATTTTGCTAATAAGATTAATATTTGAACCGCATAGGTCGTCGATGGTGTAATATTTAAAGTAGTCATGCACTGATAGACTGACTGTTGAATACACATAGTATAGATTATATTATTGTAGCTTCGTTGATGATTCCCATTGAGCTATATATTTTCTAAAGAGGAAATTACCATGGTCTAATGGGGAATCACATCAATCAATACATATGTACATTATACAGGCATGATATACAGGCGCTAGCTGTACCCCCGAAGGGGTACAGTAATTAAGCACCCACATTTAGCACAGCTAATTACAATTAGGTCCCACTCACGTAATAGAGGCAAGCATATTTCCTTTAGTTTGTCAGTTTCTTTGAGAGTTAAAATGGGTAAATTTTGAGTATATTCAAAGGAAAAGGTCGTTAAAAAGGGGAGGCAATAGAAGGAAAGTATTATTGCTTATGAGGTATGAATGTGGAGTGTAAGCTATGGTTCGAGCAGGTCAGAGTTGCATACCTGTAACTGGCTGTCGGCGCGGCGGCGGGAAGTTCGCGCCCTCTAACATCGTTGAATTCTAAACTTAAAAAAACCTAATTGTGTTTTACAGACTGAAGACGAGGCGTTAGCGCATGCGCTCGCATTGTCACTGGCGGAGGGCCCCGAGGCGCCCCGGGGCCCTCCGTTGGGGCGCGCGCTCGCGCGACAGCGCGTCGGCGGAGAACAGAGCTCGCGCTGCTCTGTCAGCTAGCTCGTCTACTGGCCTGCCTTAGTTGTTGAAGAGACGTGAATTGTACGAGAATTTTCACTGACTGACGGTTCATGTAGACTACATATCCAGTTCTAAACGTTTACCAGAAATGTAAACATACTGATAATTTTTCTCTACTTTTCCAAAGCTACTTTTTTATAGACGTGAGCACTAAACTGTGTGGTGTATAACCTCTTAGATATTTTTTATTAAAAAAAAATGTAAGAATTTTAGTTGAAGGTTTGCTGGTACTACGCGGTTATTATGTTAATTATAGTGATTTAAAGTAACGCCACCTAAAACTTGTAACAGGAATACTTACAGATTAACCAAGTTTCCTCATTTTTGAACATGCATACAAAAGTAAGGATTTACAATTGGTTATCGTGGACTGCTTAGTTAATATTATGACCTATATATTGAATTATTATTTAACACTAAGAACATACGTTTAATAACTGTATTTATATTTTCTCTAACCATGTAATTTATTATGAAAATGTAATTATGTTACGTATTAAACAACCTTAAAAGAAATGAAGAGCCCATGATCTGTTGAACATAGGTCCTTCCTTTACACTGACTACAAAGTTCTTGTAAATTAAATTCATAAGAATCTCTCCCAATTACAATATATATAAATACAATTAACAGTTCATGTTGTTTTATATATATTAAATGAAGATGCATTGACATGTGGCCTTCAATTTTATTTATAATACTATTGTTACACATATTAACTGATGTTACATTCAAGACTGCACTAACCCTCGTAGGACATGACTTGTAAGTTAAATTGATATATGTAATTGTTAATTGTATGTAAGTTATTTTCTGGACTTGTCTGACGCGCGATTAGTCCCTTTCGGTACCTACCATCAATGCAAGATAAACTTGAGTAGAAATGAAACCCATTTCTAAAGGTTTCATATTTATTCTGCAGATTGGGTAAAATTACTTTTTAGAGGTGTTTAGGTTTAACTGTACTTTAAGAAAAAGAAAAATATATAACGACTTGCTATCATTAGGTATAAAAAAGAACATAATTGGCAAAGGGCATTATGTTGTCGAATTTATTATTGTAAAAGCAATTCAATATACTATAACAACTTATTTAGTTTAAACTTACATTTTATAACAATACTAGCTGCTGCCCGCGAACTTTTTTCTTACAGTACTTTTTTTCTGGATGACGCGATCTCCATCCTTTGTACGTGGTACATAAATTGGCGTGATATTCGATTGAGTAGTTACGGCGTGAAAGAGCAACAAACGTACAGGCAAACTCGCATTTATAATATTAAAATAGAATTTAATGTTTTTCTACACTCTAAAAGACAAGTTTTTATTAAGCATCCATTAATTCAATGAATATACGATAATCTCGATAATAATCGAATACAACTTATTTTTTCTTATTTATGTATTTGACCTTCACGGAACCGTATGTTCACCAAACGGCTACTAAATCTACTTACGTTATATTTTTAAGAATATTTGATACTTTACGGTTTAAAAGATAATTAGTCTGAATATCGCCTTAGCTATAGGAAATCATATCAAGCAGCTTATGGCAATCAATTAATAATATACCGAGACATTCACTTGTACCTTATCTCTTAAATTACTATTGTACATTTATTTTGTAACACAATAAATTATAAACCTATATCACTATGCTTGTACAGTGTTCAGCTACATTTAAGTCGGATATTAGTTTTAAAATAATATATATTTTTGAGATAATTATAAATGTTGATTACATTGATATGTTTTATTTTAAATCCTATAGTTTAATAGTAATATTTGGCTGACCCTATCCCACCCCTCCATAAAGCCCTCACGTCCTTCTGATAAAAAACAAGTCATTTATTAAATGAAACAAAAACGATCTTCTAGGTTTTGATTTAACTGATGTTCAAATTTGGTTTAATCTAAGGCTTAAAGGACCGTATCTTTTGATTGCGTTGACCTTGAATTAGAAGCTTGATTTTTGTTTAAACTTCCTGCAAATACATTGCAGGCGAACTTAATGCCTTGGGCATTTTCTAGCAGTCAATCTTTGGGTGATGCAGAGATGTAGCAGGTGTGTATTTGAAAGTCATAATATAAAATAGTGTGTGTTCGCGCAGTGGAATGTTGTTGAATTTAAAGATTTTAATTATGCAGATATTTAGTGTATGACGTCGTGTAATTGTGTATGTTAAAAAAAAAATTGTGCATGCAGCCATTGTGGAGAAATTCGCTAAAAACTGATTCCGCTGGGTGAACATTGTCCTGGCGGAACTTTTTTAATCCATGGACTTAGAGAAAAAAAATGTGTCCAAAAATTAGTGTGTATTTGTGTGTAATTGTGTATGTATGAATAAAATTAGTGCATGCATAAACTTCGGAGAAATTCAAGTTTCCGCTACGCGAACGTTTGGCCATTAGCTAGTTTTCATATAAAGCGCTTATATAGAGAGCTGTAGATTTTTACATACGTTGTTTTAAATTTGTTTATATTTGTTTAAAAAACAGATTTAGAAAAAATCGTAGGGTTTAAAAGATAAAAATATAAACGTAAAATACGCTTATTAGGTCTTAGTTCGTAAAGTATGCACTTTGGGGTCTAGATTTTCACGTTTATACAAACCTTATAAGTGTCTGCAACATGTTGCCAAATATCAATGATGTTCCGTTAGTAATTAAAGAGTTATAGGACAATTTACCATGAATGGTCTATTGTTTACTACTACTGTTTACAAAGCAGTCAAATATCACGACGTTCTAAAGGAATTGCATAGTAAAATGTATTCCAATAATTAGTGTATTAATTCAACTACTCACATGCAAAATTTCATTTCATTAAATTCAGTAATTAAAGAGAAACAATTAAAATACTGACAAAGCATCGAAAACCTACATAACCCGACCAAGTTCGGATGGCTACAAAAAGCGGCCGTGCCATATATTTAGGTAACATTCTAAAATTTACAGTATAATACCGGTATTAAATTGGTACAGGTGACACCACAAATCTCTATAGTACGTTTTTTACAGCTTCAAGGGACCGCAGACAAGTATTTGATGTTAATTTCAACCTAATGCCTCCATGGGCTCCTGAAAAAAAGTGTCTTGACAGACATACAGACACGGACAAAAAGTGATCCTATAAGAGTTCCTTTTTTCTTTTAAGGAATGGAATCTTAAAAATAGTTTTTGTGATAACAAACTTGTATTTTGCGGTTGGAAAGTAGACCTTGTCGTAAATCGATGTATGAAAGAGTATTTTTTAGAACTGCAAAGTTAAGTTTGTCTTTCGGAAAAGACGGGCAAAAATCTTAGAGAATTGATTCTCGAGATGGTACGTCCATACATACAAGTACTATCTACATACAAATTTGTTTGCTTCTTGAACCCTCGGTGCGCGAGTCAGACTCAAACTTGTCAGTTTTTTTTGTAAATAAATTTATTATTTCAAAAATATCTGTTTTGCTAATCCTAGCGATTTGGTTCGAATTGACAGGTATCAGATCACAATATGGCGCAAAGTCATTCCTATTCTTATTATTTTGAGTCACTTAGTACGGCCGTGTATGGGGTTGAGCGTCCTTTAAACGTTATCTTGTTACAGAAATAAAATACACATTTTTTATAATAAAATATATTCCCAACAAACAATCTATAACGTTTATAAATCTCTAAATGTCATATCACAGAATTAGGCAATTCAGTACTCACAATGTATACATAAATATATATCTTTTGGTATATCTACTTTGGCTTAAGTATAAAGTTTTTAATCTCCACTATCACTACATATTATAAAACAAAGTCCCTTCCCGCCGTCTGTCCCTCTCTACGCTTAGATCTTTTAAACTACGCAACGGATTTTCTTGCGGTTTTCAGCAATAGATCGAGTGATTCAAGATGAAGTTATACATAGTTTAATATTGTTGTGTTAATTTATTGAACTATGACGATAATTGTTCACCACATTAGTATCTACATTGCACCTGTGCGAAGCCCTGGCGGTGGTTGCTAGTATATCTATGAAAAGTAAAAATCCTTCAGTTACTAAGTCCCTATTCGTCAGGGCGGCGGAATCTTTTTGTCGCTCTGTCTAGCGTGAATAAAGGAATAAAGAGATGCAATATGTCTACGTCTTTTGAGTAACAGTAAATTACGGGATCTCCAGTTTTCTTATTAATTCACCGAACGCATGACTTTATTTGCATATAAACTTAAATCTGGACTGGACTATTGCGCAAAAGGGCTATTCCACAAAACGTCAACTTTTCGAAATGACTACTTTGCAAAATGACAGCATCGCCTATCATTTCAAGAACTAAACAATGGTAACTGTAGGGATGCTGGTATAAATTACTTAAATTTTACCTCATCATTTTGTGTCGTGTTGGCATTATGCGAAGTAGTGGTAATTTTGCGAAATAGTCGTTTTGTATCGTATAGTCATTATATGAAATGGTCATTATGCGAAATAGTAGTTTTATGTCGTGTTGTCAATATACGACGTGGTCATTTTGCGAAATACTCGTTTTGTGTCGTGTTGACGTTATGCTCAGTGCTCATTCGGCGTCAGATCGGATATACAGCATCCGTCCTTCTATAAGTTACTCAGAAGTGCTTTATTATGAAGTGTTCTGAACTTATGGTTGTCGTTAAGGTAGCTGGTGATAAACTCAGGAGGGTTCCTGGCCAGGAACAGTTCCATACTCATGTACCTCGCAGCATTCAAACGTTTACGTTCTGCGTTCGACCGACATAAGTTCTTGTGAGCATGGGCAGCAAAACTTGATGCAGCTTTTTCAACGAGACTTACTGTGACGTTCTGTTTGGGGTCGTCTTCAAGCGGCGGCTGAAATAAAATAGTAACAGGTGAGTAAATTATATTAGTCCTATTTGGTGGCTAAATATATTTTTTTTATTAACCCCTGACGTATGAACTAGTGGTGTTGTAAGTTTAACATGTGTATTTGTGTGCCTGTGTGTGGCATAACAGCTCCTAAACGGATTTACCGATTTTAATTTAGTTTTTTCTTGTTTGAAAGTAGACTTGATCAACAATTTTTTAGCCATAATTCAAGAAAATCTGTTCAGCCGTTTGAAGCGTGCATGAGCTCTTTTCTATTCGTTGATCGTCGATACCGATGATGACACGCCCCGCACCTCTCCCTCCTCACAGCCGTGATCAAACCGTATGAGTATATGACTCAACACCTGTCTATAGTCACATTCTGATAAAAAACCTATCGTTCTCTGCTATTCTACAAATTGCGAAGAAACATCAAAGGATATTTTTTTGCTTAGTTTTATTTCTATCATAATTTATGACCAATTATAATTTATAGTTTTTAATGTTAAAAATATTGTTTTTACTATAGCATTTCTAAAAAAGATTTGCTACTGCAAAGGAGTTATTCTATATATCTTCGTGGAATTGCTCCTTACACATTTTATTACTTGTGGCAAACAAGTGTCAAGATTACGAGGATTTAAAAGAAAAATAATGAAAAATCACCTGTGTACCATATCGCTAATCTAATAAGTATGGAACTTTAATTTAACTTACTCATTATATCGATGGCTTCATTTTCAAACTTAGTAACGCAAAAATGTTCTAATTTTTTATTTTGATGTCATCTAGTGTAAAATGCCGTAACTAACACGATGCAATCACTCGTATTACCTACTTGTTTTTAGTTTTTCTTTTTCTATTTACAAAAAATAAAACTACCTACTTTGTTAATCCATTACATATGTTAAGGAAGTATACGCAAGTTCATTTATTTAATCCTGTTATAATCATAATTACAAACATAGGCACAATTAATATTTAAATGTGTGGGGCTCACACCACATTTATACACACTTACATGTACACTTATTACCTATACATATAATATACATATTTATTTAATAATATACTTAGTACACATAGACATATTCACAATAATAACATCTACTCATTTGCTACCGTCGCGGTAGTATTTCCGTAACTTGTTTTGGAGTCGAACGATAGGCGGAGCTTATGAACCACCACCACAACGGTGCGCGGGCGCATCAGGAATTACACGTCGCGTTAGTCTGCTTACCGTCCTCGCGTGACTACCCTGTGTCGCTCGCTAGCTTGACGCTCTGTCGCATCTACCGCGCACTGTATTAATTGTTAACAGAATTTTTCATATACTTTGTTTTCGAGCTTTAAACTGTTTTTGGGGTTTCTTCCATCTTCCTATTACGCTGCTTAACTATCTATATCCTTCTGTTCTTTGTGCTTGTTTTGCTTAACTGTGTGATTAGTGAATAAAAACGCTTGTAACCCGTACTGGACCTCTTTCTTGGACCCTTGTGGTATGTGAACTTTATTATTTACATCTAACACATTACAAATGTATTAATAGTTATTGTATTATTAGTTATTTAATAAAATAGTTTTTGCTTCCTCCTGTAAATTTGAACCAATGGAGATACGAAGTTTGACAATCAAGCCATCGCTATGTGAATAAAAACTTACTGCAAATCGAATCCATTGCCAGATTTGGAACCTGGATATTTCAGCAGTAGCCGAATCCTCAACGTTACCGCTGTAGAAGAAGTGCCCGATGCCAGCCAGCCAGTAGTAAATAAACAGTATAGATATAGCCACGTTGTGCTTCAGCCCCTGGAGGGTGACACCGTCGCGTGGTATACACAGAAGATCCTGCGGCTTTATATCCACTTCGAATTTTCTCCATATTTGATTTGGTGTTGCGCCACTTTTCTTCCAAAGCTATATAAAAGACATAATTCGTTGGGTTATATATGGGTATATCCATATAAAAGTGTATTTAAAAAAAAAATTAAATATACTCTATCCAACGAGGTATTGATGTACAGACTTGTCATGAAACATTGGAAATCACCTAACTTTCACCCCTCTCAAGTTATACTCAAAGGCGTTTGCAAGAAAGCTATGCGCTTTCTTTCTATATATCTCTGATTTCAATTAAGGCTCGTTCGGTGCGTTGCGATTCATTTTAGTCTGAGAAAACTCCCCTCTTTCATTTGAGTTTTTCCACTTAAATTGTTTGAGTTGGAAGGAATATTCAAGGTTGGAGGGAATATTCAAGGTGTGCTATCTTCTATACTAAACAGTACATTGCAACCTGCTCACGTCGACACGCCACACCCGCTGTTGGACTCAACTTTCAATTTGACATTAATGTGCCAATCCATAATTTTTTTTCTCCCTGTATTATATTCAACTTAGGTTATGTTACAATTACTTATCATACAGAATGTATTGTCAAAAAAGTATCGGGAACTGATCATTTAATTCCAATTCCAAATTCAATTCAAATAATTATTATTGTGGTTAAGTTGGCGCTCTGTTTCCTATATTGGGGCGTAGTTTGAGTAATATCTGTCATTTAGTTTGTTTTCAGTACTCGATTTTGTAAGAAGCCTATATCAAAAGTGTTTTGCGATTTTATAATAGATAAAAACATCGAACAAAGATTTTGTCTCAAACTTTGCATTGCAAATGGAATTTCATGTTCGTTTTCGCTGAAAATGTTACAGACAGCATACCTTAAATCGATTTTATCAAAAACTCGTGCATATGAGTGGTACAGTGCATTCAAAAGCGGTCGAGATTTGTTGGAAGATTTGCCACGCTCTGGTCGGCCATCAACGTCTTCAACTGAAGTTAACATCGCAGAAGGAAATTGTGACTGAAAATCCTCATTCAAGTTTGAGAGAGATAGCCGCTGAACTTTCTGTGTCTCACGAATTGATTCGTACCATTTTAAGCGATCACTTCGCCATGAAACACGTTGCCGTTAGACTAGTCCCGAAAGATCTGAATTTTCTTCAAAAACTCAATCGCGTAAAAGTAGCTGACATGCTAGAACGAATTCCGACCCTACATTCGTAAAACGCATTGTTACTGGTGATAAGACTTGGCTTTACGAGTTTGACATGCAAACTAGTCAACAAGCTTCGGAATAGCGACTTCCAACTGACCCGAAACCGAAAAAACCACGACAAATTCGATCAAATTATGCTAGAAGGTCAGACTGTAAATAACGAATATTATTTGAGCGTTATGCGCCGTTTGAGAGAGCAAATTAGTCGAAAAAGGCCAAATTTGTGGAAAAAAACTTCTGGGACATTACACACGACAATGCGCCTTCGCACAAGGCCATCATTGTGAACGATTTTTTTACCAAAAACTCAACAAATACCATCGAACAACCACGGTATTCACTGGATATGGCTCCGACTGACTTTTTTCTCTTTCCAAAACTCAAATTACTACTTCGAGGTACCCGTTTTCAGTCGATAGAAGATATCAAAGAGAAATCGCGGCGAGAACTGAAATCGATTCCGGAAAATGCATTCAAAAAATGTTTTGATAACTGGATTATTCGCCGGCGTAAGTGTATTATTTCTGAAGGGGCCTACTTTGAAGGCGATACAATAAATTTGGAAGAATAGTTAAAATTTTGTGTTTTATTGACCTTTTCCTGGTACTTTCGTGACAGAGTAGTAAAAGAGCGTTATTATTGAATTATATTTTCAACACAATGCTGCGAAACAGCACGGGTCAACATATTAATGAGTATGAATTTAACGTTGTCTTTTCAGTCTTTTATTTATTTCAATGCTTAATTTTAGTTTGCTTACTTTGAATCGTTATAACATAACAGCGCACGATAAAACAGTGCTATATTTCTTCACAAATAATGTTAAACTACTTGGTGAATTAAAAGAGTGGCCGTGAGTTTATTTGCCCGATTTCTTACAGGGCTCAAATACTTGCCAACGGACATTTAGAGATCGACGCGGTATTTATTTATTGTTATAATATATGTTATTTGTTTTACTTTCGACAAAGCAACCTATTGTTGCGATGACATTGTTTTGATCTATATTGTTTTATTTTTAGTTTAATATAAAGACGTTTTGAAACAGTGTTATGAAAGAAACATATTTGACTTTGAGAAGATATTTGTAAATCATTTTTAGATCAGAGAATCTGACTGCTTCTGCATGTAATCATTTAACAGTCCTCATTTTATTTATTAAGTTTAGTGTCAAATAAGACTGAGACGCCAAGCCATTCCACGTCAGTGTTGTGGGTTCAAATACCACACGGGACAAAAATTTGTGTGATCCACAAATAGTTGTACCGAGTCTGGGTGTTCTTTGTGTCCATTGTTTGAATGTTTGTGAAGCCCCCCCGCACCCCACAACACAGGAATATTCCTAATGCGGGAGTTGTCTTTAAAAAACCACTGGAAAATTAAATTAATTATTGTTTTCATGTGGGATATCCCAGAACATTATAAAAGACCAGGAAGCACGTACCAGTATAATCCGAAGTTATAGTTACGTAGTATATGTAATAATGAATTTTGTGATATTGTAATCATCCGGATAAAATAATACATTTACTAGCTTTTAAACAGGGATGTTATGGAACTCTGTAACCGTTACTTAATCATAATACAGGTATGCATCAAGATGCAAGGACATGTTGTACATATTCCGACCATTGCTTAAGGACTATTTTTTATTGCGATTTGACTACCAAATAATAACCTAGAAATATTGCCTCGTCATCAAATAAACGTGGGAGAGCGATGCTTCGGCACGTATGGGCTGGCTCGACTCCGCTCAACACCACACTTCACAGAAAACCGGCACTGAAGCAATGATTGCATTGCATTCCCCGCTTGAGTGAGGTTAGCGGAGGCCTTAACCGTTCCTTCTGCCCTATTCTCGTCCTTCCCCTCTCCCCCCTCTTGTCCTACTCCCACCTTAAGGAGCGGCAACGCCCTTGTGACTCTTGAGTTACAGGTGCCCATGGGCGGCGATAGTCAGTTACCATCAGGTGACCCGTCTGCTCGTTTGCCCCCTGTACCATAACAAAAAAAGAAAAAAATACCTATCTGTATTTTCCTGTTTAATTCTTTAAAAATCTAATATGCGTAACCGAAACTATCGGATAATCCGAAATAATCTGCTCTAATCTGATATCCCGTAACCGTATCCTAAACCAGTATAACATTATTCATATATCCGTATCCAGATCCGAAATTTCATATCCGTAACATCCCTGCTTTTAACCCCGGCTTTACTCGCGTTAATGTAGCTTAATGCATCAGGTCCGGTTCATTCAGGTTTCCCTCTTTTGTTTTCTGGATAAAAGGTACGCTATATACTTTTCGGGAAATACGTATGCAATTCTTTATTATGAGCGTTTCAGTAGCTGAGGCGTGGAAACTAAACTGAAACTATTTGTTTTTAAATAACATTTAAAATAAATACACGATAAGGACACAGGAAACCTTAGTTGATTTTAATTACTTTTTTATTGCTTACGTAAATAGTGAACAGCGAACCTGTTTTTGCACGACCTTATCTTAACTATTATACCGTTTTATATGGTAAATAAAAACTCAATTTACTTACAAAGAGTTTCCATCTAGGTACCTATTTCATTGTAATTTACAAAACAAAAAATAAATCAGTTATATTGTTTACTGTACAGTAAACAATATTATTTATTTAAAAGATAATGACCATAGAAATCATTGATTGATTGTATTGCAGTATTACTATTTTTTTTTTTTAGATTTTTTTTTTGGTTTGGTGGCACCAAATTACAACTATAAATTGCGGAGTGGGTCCTGGTGACATATTACCCAGACTAATTACATATTTACAACAGGCTCCAAATCCAGATCTCACCAAGCAGATAGATTGCGTTACTTTAACCATGTTTGTCATATTATCGCTTTGAACCTTATTGCATCGACATAGACCTTAAAATCACGTGCAAGTAGTAAAATCTAGTCCAGAGGACAGCGGCGAGCGATTTTCAACTCTATTTTAATAGGATAAGGTAAATGTATTCACATTTTAAAAGTAGTCGAGCAGTTTACCGTTTAATTTGAGTTGACGCTTAAGCTTACTTGGAGGGGTAAGAAAAAACTAGTACTACAAACCTCGTTTACGTGCGGCACTACCCTAGCGTCGTACACCATGAACCCATCCACGCCCTGCTCTATCTCTTTCATCTTGCTCTGCAGGATTTTTGTTATTATAATTTTGGACCTGCAATAAACATTAATTAAAGATATACGGTTTTACTCACATGTGTATATCGGGGATGCCCGACATGGTTCGGACCCGACGGGGGCCCTTTGTCAAGCATCATACCGCGTCGGTGTCAGGCACCATTATATCTATTTATTTATCTCTGTATTAACTACCATTTAATTACAGACATTTTACAAATATTGAAAAAGCGGCGGTTCTCCATTCGATAGCACTGTCGGAGATCACAGCTTCGATTCCAGCTCAGACCTTATAAAAAAATCATTTCACTAACGGTGTTCTTATGTGTCCACAATGTGCCGGAATATTTGGAAACAACATTGGCTACGTCACATGCGAGCACATGAACGCCAGATGACGAGCTGTGGTAGTCGCCGTGGTCGAAACCAGTCGAGAATTATCATCATCATCAGTTTTAAAATAAATATATAAAAGATGTTTAACAACTTACTGTTTGTCAGTGATGTCGGTGCCAGGTTTGAGCATAGCTGCTGCCATTCCTCCAGTCGCCGGAGCGTCTCTCGCGTGGCATGTGCTCACCACCAGTCTCAAATAACAGTTAAGGAAATGGCGTTCCATATTCACATATTTATTCCTATCAGGTAGCAGGAAATCTTCTCGATCGCCTAAATAAACGAAGAAAATATCGTCAGTACAGTCGAAGTAAGTCAAGCACATTTAGGCCGCGTTCCTATAAGCAAGAAACGATTCGTTTAGCTTATGGACGGACGCGACGGTAAAATTTTCGTGGAAAATTCAACTAAGTTTTACCGTCCGTAAGCAAAACGCATCGTTTCTTGATAATAGAACGCAGCATTAGTAAACAATCCTGTTACGTAATCAACATTTACGGACGCGACATTATTTTGTTTTGACCTATTTTTATGTCGCCCAGAGACCGTGGTTGGACCGTAATTAATTAAATCATCAATCAAAAAAATATTATACATGGGAGTGTTTGTTTGGCCTTCAGGCCTACCCCTTTAACAACTCAACGATGTTCACGTAATTTTGTACATAGGGTACCTTTTATCGTCAAAAAATTTACTGTTCTCGAGGAATAGAGAACAATTTCCACAAAAGCTAGTAATTGATAACAGCAACCGGTGTTGGAGATACGACGTTGCAATAAATGCAACAGTTGAAGTCTAGTAGGACTACAAACAAGTTTTATACCCGCATAACTTTGCGACCCACAACACAGTACTTTTCTAATGTTTGGTGCGAAAAGCCATTGTCAAACTAAATTGTATAGTAATAAGAAGGATACTGGACATGCCTAAGACTTTTTAAAGCTCTTGATTATATGGATCTATGCCACTCTAAATATGATTATGTTTTTACGAGTATATATCTAATAAATATAAGTATATAGGTATATATAATCTTTATATATGTATTATGTAATCGATATATAATCTATCACTTTTGTCTGCTAAGGCTCTTAGCAGACAAGAGTGATAGATGTGGACTTGAAAGACAGACAGATCATTGGCGATTAATAAGATTACTTTTTTATTTTTTCTTTGTTTATTTATAAACTTTTCTAGAATAAATTTCGAAAAAAAAGGGCTAGCGATTTTTAAATAAATTATTATGATCTTGTTTTTCTTTGTACAGTGTAATTCTTAATAGTAACGGACCTAAGGTTTATTAAATCAGTAAATTAGATATATACTATGTAACGTGCATCATCCTAAGGTTGACTGATAGAAAACGGTATTCAATCTGCCTGTGTACTGCCTTAAATGCATTAATTTAGATGTGTTCGATGTACTAGCAACCTTCACTGTTGAAAACTGCCAATGCAGAAAAATCCAATTAATTATTTAGATTTGCCACTAAAATTCTAATGAGCATTTAATTACTTTACATTATTATTAGTCTTTAGGTAAATTGGTAATAAAATTGATGTTGAAATTACAGTTTAAAAACCACTTAAGTTAAACAAAACGAAAAGGTTTGCATGTGAAATAATGTTAAAATGTAAAAAAAACCCTATTTTTTCTTAAAGTAAGGAGGGTCATTAAGATATATGTTTAACGCTTTGGCCTTATAAGTTAATAATAACCTACCGAACTTAGAGATGATCGAAGCACAGTAATCCCAAATTCCGCAATTAAGGCCTAAAGAGTGCTCCCGCAGTGCATATAAAATTTCTTCAAGTTCAAAAGTGGATATTATATTCTCAATAAGGACACAAGCCTTTATAGTTCCTTGTGGCAAGCCAAGTTCTTCTTGCGCCCAGACGAATATATCGTTCCACAGCCGCGCCTCAGACGCACCTTCCAATTTAGACAAGTAGAAGTAAGGACCACTGTTCGCTTGGTGAAGTTTCTTTGCATTATGATACATCAATATCGCGAAATCCACCAGTGGACCAATCGCTTCCTTGCCATTGATCTACGAGACAATCAATGATAATTCATTTGTTGTTTTTATAAAATAATTATCATTATCCTCCCTAATACACTTTAATATAAAGACAGTCTAATTATTATTAACAAATTATAAATAAAAAATATAAATATAGTTTCTGACTCTCCCAACAATGTTTAACATTTCATGAGAGTTAATATATCCCGCTCAGGAAAGAGGAGACTTTCCTGTGAGACCGAAGGGGCAGGTTGCTTCTGCCCTTGACTAAGGGTACCTATCGGGCCGGAACTAGGCGTGCACCTTCGAAATACACAGCTGAGTAAAATCGTAATAAATAGACTGTGTCGACAGTCGAAAAATTGCGTTAACTTAGCAGGATATTATTCACTAAGGTATTTACGATTTTCAGGTGTATTAAACTAAAACCGGCCAAGTGCGAGTCGGACTCGCGCACGAAGGGTTCCGTACCATTATCTATACTATACAAACGGCAAAAAAATCATGTCTGTTGCATGGGAGCCCCCTTAAATATTTATGTTATTCTGTTTTTTAGTATTTGTTGTTATAGTTGCAACAAAAATACTTCATTCATTCGACTGGCCTGTTGGTCTAGTGGTTAGTGACCCTGACCGCTGAGCCAGAGGTCGTGGGTTCGATTCCCACCCTAGTCTGGGTGTTCTTTGTGTCCGTTGTTTGTATGTTTGTAAAGTCCCCCGCGACATAGGAGTAATTCCTAATGGGGGAGTTGTCTTTTATAAAAAAAAAAAAAAATCTGTGAAAATTTCAACTGTCTAACTAACACGGTTCATGAGATATAGCCTGGCGACAGACGGCCAGACAGACGGACGGACAGCGAAGTCTTAGTAATAGGGTCCCGTTTTAACCTTTGCACGGAACCCTAAACATTAAATGATTTATGAGTGTCACCATTAAAAAAAAATTAAATAATGAGATGGGTATTAGAACAAATCTGTTACATAATTTTGTTACCTACTGGTGTACAAAGACATACCCACAGCCTCCGTAAAGAAACTGCATAATTATATTTTATTACTAGCGCCCCGCGGTTCCACCGTAAATCCCGATCCCTTTGGGAATATCGGGATAAAAAGTAGCCTATGTGTTAATCCAGATCTCCAGCTATCTACATACCAAGTTTTATCGCAATCGGTTCAGTAGTTTTTGCGTAAAAGAGTAACAAACATCCAAACAATCCATACATCCACACATCCATACATTCATACATCCTCACAAACTTTCACGTTTATAATATTAGTAGGATTACTAAAAGTATCTGAATGTTTATACAGTACATATATGAAAAAATTTTTTTTTTTCAGTTTTAGATGGCTTATGTTGTAAGGACGTAGAGGCTCCATTTATTTTGGAAAAATAATTGTACACCAGTACATAAAACAAAAATTTAATTTTTAAAATGATTGTCTCTCTATCTGTCTGTTCCGGCTAATTTACGGAACTGTTGGACCAATATCCATGGGACATTAATTGGCAGACATATTATCTAAAGTTATAAGGAGTAACTTAGGCTACTTTAATTTTAGAAAAACAATTACGATTTCGAGCAAAAAATATAAATGCTATATACACGTGAGTGAAGCCGCGGCGGGGGCAAGCTAGTTTTTATTTTGATAATAAATCTGAATTTGTTCTCTGGAGCTATCAGTCAGATTTGAATAATATTTTGTATAGTATAAACTGTCTATTGAGGAAGGTCATAGACTATGTAACATCGCTACGCAGTCACTATAAACGCAGGTGAAACTGCGGGGAATAACTAGTTTATTTTATACATTTATTGAAGTGATTCACTGTAATGCTAAGGCATGGAAATAGCTAGGTTAGATCTTGAAAAAATTGTATACTGTATTGCTATAGTTAGTAGGTGTGGGATAAGAGAGATGGCAACACCTTTGGTAAAGATATTCCCGATTCTTGCTAATATATTGCCAAGGTTAAAGGTGACAATTTTTATCCCGTTAGGGCTAGACAAGGGGCAAAATGTGTTAGCATTTCAGGATACAGTCTGAACAGTCCATATTACAAGAGCCTCTTGCAACGGCCTTTTTTAAGGTTCTAAACCACTGTAAAATGGGTTTGTATACAGTCTGATGAGAGAGCAGTCACGTAACCAGAGTTTTGATACACTCCAACAGAAATCCCATTCCTACATTCTTATATATTAAATAGCTATAAAACGGAAAGAAAATAATGTTTGACATAATGACATACCAAAATATTATGTTCTATCATATTCCAAGCTCTTGGTCTTAACATTAATACTGGACATGTAGTTATTGTAACTGGAGCTCCTTGGAGACGGCCATTTACAGCCAACCATATGTTTTGATATGCTTGAAGCTGGTTTTTCCAGGTTGGGCAGTGTCCATCATCAAAATCTACTTGGATACCTTGAACATCTTCATTGAGGGAGGACACAAAATGTGCTGTGTTTGATGCTGAAACATCTCCCAAGTCTAGGTGGCGGTTTCTAAGAAAATATTTGTATAATACAGAAGCAGTTTCAATCTGCAAGTGGCGGTAGCATAATGGCTAAGGCGTCAGACTTTCAGATCAAGTGGTTGTGGGTTCGAACCCCACCCAGTGCACCACCGACATGAACCCTCCTCCTCACTCCTAACACAAGCATTTAGCTTAGCTGGAGGGGTAAACCAAAATACTAGTAATGTATGGCCCACATTACTAGTATTCTTTATAATATATATTAAATATAAAAATATCTAAGAAATTATTTTCCCTATAACATAAAATAAATATTTAATAAATATATGTCTAACATTTATTGACCGTCGTATAACACAAATATATACTAATTATTCCTGTTACACTAGGGTCATTTAAACATATTGTTTGGTTATGGTCCACCATTTCCTCAAAAGCATTTTAAGCTAAACATAAACAGTACAGTAACTAAATAAATCCAAAGTAAGTATGCATGTATCTGCAAGGCACAAGTGCAGATATTAATCAAGATTAAGCTGCGCAATACTCATATATATACGTATATATTAAATAGTGTTTATAGTAAAAAACTCAAAAATTCATATTAGTACCTATGCTATCTACTAAAGTACTAAGTTCTTAAATATGATAGTTGTACCTACAGCAAAATAAAATAATTTCATGGTAAATACTTACTGCAATCTTGGAGGTAAAGGAGCTATCTTCCATGTCTTATCATTTCTTTCAAATGATTTCTTAAAGTCCAAAGTCGAAACTACTTTCGTTATCGCCGTACTGTGCAGCCGGATTTTGTAAAGTTGTTCAATTCGATCATCAAATTTTTCATGTAGTAGGCTCAAAAACTGTACAGCTCCATCACTAAATATTGTCTTCTGAATCTCTTCAAATTTTGGGGGTGGTGATTGTAACAATAGAACTTTTGACATGTTTGTAAACAAATATAAAATTTTAAAAATGATTTAATGTAGACCTGAAGAAAAGTTTATATGGCCAAATAAGTATGTCAAAACAGAATACTACAAGAATTAAAGTCTTCAGTTATCAGTTACTAAAATAAAATCAATCAACCAATAAAACGAAACGACTAATACAACGAAAGTACGAAACGAAACTATATAATCTACTTAAGCTTAGCCGGGCCCGGAGCCATTGAGTAGTCCCGGAGCCCGGAATCACAGAACACTTATACCAAAGAGTAAAGTAATACTAGACTTATACTGAAGCCCGGAATAGAATAGCCGGTTCGAATTTGTTCAATCAAATCAGTGCTGCCAACTCAAAAAATGTTTTAGACCAAATCTAAGTTATGAAATTGTCAAAAATATGCCAATAATGCTAAATGCAAATGAAAACTAAGTTAAATGTGTATATTTTTAGTTAAAATAAAAGAAACAGTTCCTTTTACAGTCTATTACAGAAGGGTGTGGTCGTATTTTAGGGTCTCTCTCTAAACGTAATATTAACTGATTATAATATTAAATGAATTTCATTCAATAAATAGAACAATAAATTGAACTTATGCTTTTTGTGTTTATATATTGAATAAATTGTATATATTGCTTGTTACAGAAAAAGTCCACCAAATAATGTAATAGACTAGATGAAATTCCCGTAAAAAAAAATGTGGATAGACATAAAACAAATTACAGTAGTTGAGAACGTTTCTTGGCAGTTTTTATTGAGACTATAAGAAATGCAAAGACTCTCAAAATGCATCCTGTCGACAAAAAAATAGGCTGTCATGAGACTGCCGACAAAAATGAAAACTTAAACGGAACTACGAACTTGAAACGTTACATTACGTTAGCAGATTACATAGAGATTTTATGTTATCTCTATGGTCTTGCCTAGTCGGTCAGAGAGAGAGAGAGAGAGAACAGGCACGATTGTAGAGGAATGTGACAGCCAATATGTGAAGTGGAGAAAGAGAGAGAGATGCAAGACCCAGTCTTTTTTCTTGCTCTAACTTTGTTAAGCTTTTATAGCCAGCTTTCGTACAAAGATTTGTGTTTTTTTGGTATGAGAAAAAACATTTAAAGTAAATTGTTTTGAAACTGAATGGAACTGAAGGGCTGGTGCTCACACAACATATTGTATCATACACACGATCCAGATAATATCCAATTCATGCACCTTTGGGTGCCGCTTTGCGCGTAGCACAACTTTGGAGTGTTGAATTTTCGATATGTGATTTTCAAACCTCATCGTGGTTAAATCAAGCTGCCAATCGATTTACTTATACTATCGTTACTTTATAGCCTGCTTATGACTTTTATAATGAGAATAATAAAAAACGATATTGATTAAATACATTTTATACAAAATTGCATCCAGGAACTAAGTAACTCAGTTGTTAATCACAGTGATTATGGTTGAGTCATTACATAAACTTAGAATACTAGCATTACGCTAACGTATACTAAGTTTATGGGTTGAGTTATAATTAGATTGGTACTAATGACATGAGCAAACATGGAATGCTTCTTTGGGTAAGGCGGCTAACTTTCTGAAAATGAATACGGGAGATAGTATTAAGAGGGCGAGCATGGATGAAATTTTATCGGTAAATAATACTTACTGAATATAGGTATTTATTGCTAAAATGTATTGCTAGAGTAGTATAGAACTGCCCCTATAAAATCTTTACTTTCAGATAGCGCGTAGAGTCTCAACTCAAACACTACTGCGTAGGGTTTCGACTTCCAGTAAGGTTTTCTTAGACGTTCATATTGAATTCATCAACGAATAGGTTCTTTCGGTAAGCGCATTCTGCCCTGTTAGGCAAACGGGTACTGGACAGTGGCCAAACAGTTTATTGTACATTTTTAAACACCTCCATCCATAGCTGTTCTTTACTGTACTTCATCTCCACCCACTTCAATTCAATTCAATTCAAAATCATTTATTCAATCAAGACACTAAGTGAAATTTATGAACGTTAAATTGAAGCTAGAATTAAAATCATAGATCGGCTTAAACAGACGCCACAGCATGTACTGGATTGTCGAGGTAAATTAGGTGAAAACACCAAAATCTACTGCCTGCTTGTGTCGATCTATAACTTCCAGTTTCCAAAATGCGTAGAGCTTTATGAGAAGAATACTGGCAAAGAAACTCATGGCCACTCTTTTTAAAAGTCAGATCTTCAGGTACAATAGTGTTAGTGTTACACGAAAGGTAAACAGGATGCAAGCTGATGCCACCTGAATTTCATTTTATTGAAATGCTCTAAAAGCTAACGTACTAAAAAATAAAATCACTCAGTGATACCGTTGAAGGTTTGAACCTATCAAACATAGAAATCATTCAAGGTGCACATCTACCTTCATCCAATTACAAAATCGACTGTTAAAAAAAAAAACGCTAATTTTTTTTTTATTTTATTTAAAAAAAAAACTAAGATCGAACAGGCTCTCTCCTCCTCACGACTACGTATTTGTTTATACTGCCCCCACCCCACCCAACTTTACGTTATATGAGCAGGGTCAGTATACCTGCATCAAGTTCCCCAAACCAAGGTCCCGAGACGCAGGGACCTTTATACGGCAGGTCTTACCTCCAACGCCATGGCGCCGGTACTAATTAAGGCTAGTTACCCGTATGCCTATCGGTCACAGAAGATCGCCACTCGTGAAACCACACTCCCTATTTGCATTCGCAACCCGCACACTCCCTATTGTCCAGATAGGTACCGGAGCTGTAAGGCACGCTCACTTCCCGTATATTTGCATGTGCTCGCGGTAACACCGCTAAGTTCGTCAGAGAAGACGACTACCAGTATCCAGCTGGTACCGGAGCTGTCAGCACGCTCACATCAAGATCTACAATCAAGTGTAGGTCTACCCTGGTCTACGGTCGGGTGTCCGGATCAGTGTCTAGTCACCTTTCTACTTGCTAAGCAGGCAAGTACCCGAGCTGCATCGGTCCGACGGGACCTCTGCTAAAGGACGCTCCAAGCCTCACAGCGGTAAACAAAGGAGCCCTTCGCCTTAGATCGGTTAATTCCGCTGCTCGCTGCGCGCGAGAACCGACGCTCAACCGACAATAGTGGAGCAGACGAACGTGCCCGTTCTCTGCAGCTAACCACAATACCCCCACGAGTCCAACTTCAAAACCGGTATCTGACAGCTTTCGCCATCAGAGGGCTCAGGATCCGGTTCCCGTGGTACCCTGATCTAACAGCCGGACAACGACGAACAGTTAACGAACAATTGAAATAGCCAAAAAAAGTGTAAAAAAACTGACTTCTCCCCGCCAACTTGAGGGTAATTTTTTATTTTATTTAAAAAAAAAACTTAGATCGAACAAATAAAAATTTTGATCGAACAATGACGAACAGTTAACGAACAATTGAAATAGCAAAAAAAAAATTTAAAAAATCGACTTCTCCCCGCCAACTTGAGGGTAATTTTTTATTTTATGTTTTAAAAAAAACTAAGATCGAACAAATAACAATTTTGATCGAACAATGACGAACCGTTAACGAGCAATTGAAATAGCAAAAAAAAAAATGGAAAAAAACAACTTCTCCCCGCCAACTTGAGGGTAATTTTTTTTTTAATTTTTAATAAAAAAACTATGATCGAACAAATAAAAATTTTGTTCGAACAGTTAACGAACAGTTGAAAGGGCAAAAAAAAAGTGTAAAAAAACGACTTCTCCCCGGGAACTTAAGACAGCCCAAAGTACCTGTACCTACCTTTGAATAAACCAAAGACTACAATAGTATATAGGATATAGACAGGCAGCTCTGCTTCTTTTTATTGACAACACAAAACACCGAAAACTAATATAATATAAATATCTATAGGTATATATATAATTAGCGTTTTAGACTCTTATTGCTTAAAAAATAATTACTTCAACAAAAACATTTATTTAAAATAATTACAAATCATCAACTATTCTAATACTAAAATGAATTTAAAGCGTAAATAGACAATGCCAGTGAACGTCCGTTCGATCCGATGGTCGCAGGCCGAGAGAGGCCGATGCCTGCCCGTGTCTCTGCTCGCCAGCTTGCGCGCCCCTCTCCGTCTCGTACCCGGCACTACCATCACGCCACTCTGACGTCACAACCGAAGACACGCCCCTTGGAGCCTATAAGTTAGCTAACTCGGCCGTTCCTGATGTCGGCTCGTCCTCGACCGCAGCACCTTCAGGCAGCACCTGACGTGGTCGCGATGGTTGAGCGTGGACCTCCGCTTGTACTTCGTCGTCTTCCACCTCATCGGCAGCACCTATAGGCAACATTGTTTGCGTTAGAAAACAATAAAAGGAAAGTAAACACCTATACTCATCGTGAGATGACAGCAAGAATCTGAAAAGAACGGTGGTTTATTTTTATGTTAAACGGGGCCTAGGACGTAAAACATAAAAATAAACACTTTAAACACTAGCAGAGCCCTCAGGTTACTAGTTAGCATACAGAGCCCTCGGGATGTATGACTGGAAGAGCCCTCAGGGTACCAGATTTCATCAAGTACAGAGCCCTCAGGATGTACCACAGGCAGAGCCCTCAGGGTGCCAAACAACAATGCAGCAATAAGTGGTAATACAACTTAGGCTATCAGAGGGTTATAATATATCACACGCAGAGCCCTCGGGATGCGTACCATTCATAGCCAAACCACATACTCATACTCACATTCGAAGAATGCCGCGCACACATCGGGGGTCCACTCTCCTCGCCACAATATTATGTGTTGAGCCGCAGCTTGCGTGCTCTTACCATAAGACCCACTGACTAGTCGAAGCTCATATCGACCTTGGGGCAATATTTTTGTAACGGCGTAGGGGCCTCGCATCCCGGAGTCTAACTTGCCGGTAGACTGGCTTGTCTTCCTCACAAAAACCAGGTCATCGATGCGGAAGGGCTGGGGCGCTTTGCGGCGCTCGTTCACGCGAGCATCCTGCTGCGCTCGGTTATCTTCAAGCAGCCCACTAGCGCGCTGCCGCGCAAGCTCGCGCAGAGATTCTCGGTTCGGACTGGCTGCTTCGTATGCGATGTCGCGAACCACGGATCGTATGACGGGCGTTGCACCATCACTGCCAATTAATAAATTTAAAGGTGAACATTGGGTAGATTTCTGTAAGGTAATATTCAGGTTGAGCTGTAACTTCCACAGAATGTTAGACCAACTTTCCTGCCGAAAGTTTGTTTCCACTCGAATCATGTTCATGACAGTGCGACAGTACCTCTCAACCTGCCCATTACTTTGATGCATCTCTGCAGTTATAAAATGAATCTCACAACCTAAGTTTCTAATCCAGTTACAAAATGATGAGCTCTCATACATTCGTCCTCGATCTGACACAATTAAACGAGGAGTACCGAATAATGAAATAGCATTTTCAAAAACACGTTTTAGTTCATTAGCATTTTGTCTAAAAATCGGATACAATAAGCAAAATTTGGTAAAAGCATCTATTATTAGAATAACAAATTTATAGCTGTTTGAGTCTGGGAGCGGCCCTAAGACGTCTGTATGCACTGTATCGAAAGGAGCACTAGGTTTTTGCCATGAATTAATAGGCTGCAAGGGTTGACGCGGTACCTTTTTCTGTGATAAGCAAACAATACAGTGTCCAATGTATTTTCTAACAAATTGTCTTAATCCCGGAAACCAAAAGTGACGGAGTATTAAATCAGTCGTTTTCTCCGCACCAATATGCTGATGTTCATCATGGAAGATTCGCAGTAAGCTTAGGCGGTGACCTTTAGGGATAAAACATAAAAACCGGGGTTGTTCTCCAGCTACATCAAGTCTGTAATATAAAACATCATTACGTTTTATATAATGTTTCGAATCAAGCTCACCGTCACTCAATTTCTGCATAAGCGATCGAGTTTCTTCGTCAGCGGCCTGCGCTATCTGGGCCCAGTTATGTGGCCTTGGTACTTGGCACATATTGATTGCATTGCGGCTCAAGTAATCTGCGTGTGATAGCGCAGACCCCTTACGATACTCCAGTTCAAAATCGTAATCTTGTAAATACATCCACCACCTAGCTATCCTAGGCAGCAGATCCTTTTTGCGTTGGGTCAATTTTAAGGCGTTGCAATCTGTTACAACTTTAAACTTATTACCAACTAAATAATGTCTAAAATGTTGTAACGCCTTGAGCACAGCCAGCGTTTCTAACTCGTATGAGTGATAGCGTGGCTCCGCTCCCTGAGTGACTTTACTGAAGTACGCAACAGGTCGTTTGCGACCTTCAGTATCGGTTTGAAGTAAAACAGCACCATAACCTCGCGACGACGCATCAGTGTGCACTTCTGTGGCTAACAAAGGGTCATAAATAGCCAGCACAGGTTCGTTGGTTAACCGCTCAATAATATCTTTACGAACCCGTTCCTGCTCGTCAGTCCACTGAAATTGCACGCCCTTGCGAAGTAAATTGGCAATGCAAGCCGTTTTGAGAGAGTAGCCGGGAATATATCGCCGGAAATACCCAGCTAGACCAAGAAACTGTCTTACCTCCTTTACATTGCTAGGTGTTCGGGCCTTGACCAAAGCTTCAATTTTATGCCGACTCGGCTTAACCTGACCATAGCTGATCGTTCGTCCCAAGTAATCTACTTCTCTAGCCAAAAATGTGCATTTCTTTAAATTGATAGAGAATCCTGCAGTGGTCAAAGTCCGAAGCACTTCGCGGAGCGTCTCTATTCCCCCGTCTATTGTCTCATTTGGTATCAAGATATCATCGATGTACACTAAAGCCTTGCCAGCTTCGATGAAAGGACGGAGGGTATCGGATATTATGCGCTGATAAACAACAGGTGCATTGGCAAGTCCGTACGGCATTTTTAAATACTCAAAGTGACCCTCGGGCGTGACAAAACCAGTGTAGCGAATGGAGTCGTTATCAATTAGTATTTGATGGAAGCCTGTAGCCATATCTAGGCTTGTGAAGTACTTTGCTTTGCCCAAACGATCAATATGGTCCTCAATGAGTGGCAATGGATAACGATCCTTCACTGTGTTCGCGTTCAGCGCCCGAAAATCGACACACATCCTGTCGGTACCATCTTTTTTCTTGACTAGCAAGATAGGGCTGGAGAACTCTGATTCGGACTCTCTGATTATCCCTTTATCAAGCAGGTCCCTAATTATTTCCCGCACGCGAATCTTTTCATGATATGACATTTTGTAAGGTCTATACACTATAGGGGTCTCATTGTGCAATCGAATATGCATAGACCCAGTATTCACGGTCGTAGTAGCGGTACCAGTAACAAGAAATTCAGAAAACTTTTCGATAATATTCAGCAAACGTCTTTTATCATCACCGTCAACAGCCGTATTTATCGGGCCATGCACGCTCGACTGCACATTAAGAACTAACTTTGATCGCGTAAGGCGTTGCACACCGCGTGTTCGAGTGTAGACTACACCATCTCTATTAAGGACATCTGTACCTAATATAACTGGGATAGTCAAATAACAATTAGGAACCACATGGAAATCCACTTCAAGGGAAATGTCAGGGAACTCGATGGTTAACGTTGTAGAAAAACTAGACTCTACTTCTTGGCTACCGATGCCACGCAAAGTACAAAAAGATGGTGTCTGGGTACATTGAAAATGTTTCACAACCGATTCCGCAATTAAAGAAATCTGCGAGCCGCTGTCTATGAGGATATCTACGGGTATACCTTGAATCACTGCAGACGCTATATCGTTCCGTTGATAATCATCTTGAATCTCATGACAAAAGTTAACATTCGATTTGCCGCGCGATTCGCTGCGCTGCTTTGCAAAACAATCCTCTACTTTATGCCCCATCTTTTTACAAAAACTACACGGCTCGGGTCTAATCGTAGCCCAATTAGAACCAGACGGTTCTAACCCTGATGGCTCATTTCTATCAACTGTATTTTTTAATTTCATACGTTTAGGACATTCGGTTTGTTTGTGACCAAAACCATTACATCTAAAACATTGTATTCTAGAACTAAAATGTTGTCTTTTTCGCGAATAACTGTGAGGCTCATTATGTTTGTTACGAAAGGGGATTTTCTGAGCCGGTTTAATATAAATCGACAAAAATCCAACTAAATCGCATGGCAACAAGTTAGCGTTCGTAGCAGCCGCACGAATCTGCGGGTCGGTAATTCCGTGAATAATTATTGCACTAATTAATTCTTCACTTAACCCGTTGATAACGCGCAATCGCAACAATGAACGCCTAGCATACTCAGCGAATGTAGGATAACTATCAGAATCTGTCTTCATAATTTCGAATAAAATGTTCGCACTATCTATTCTACGCGGGCATAAAGATTGAAAATCGCGTTTAAAATTAGACCACGTACGATCATTAGTTGACCATTCGCTAAGCCATATTCGTGCATCGCCTTTTAGGCAGTGACCTACACGCGCCAAACATTCGCGATCGTCCCACCGATTGATACGGCTCAAATGATCTACTTCCTCACACCACACATTAAAGTCGTTTAAAGAAGGATCAAAACTAGAAATATAAATATGGTTGGATCTCACCGGGTTTATAGCGTTGATTGCGGTCGCAAGTTTATCCGCGACCTCGCTCATGATAAGTTCCGCTGATGGTGTCGTGCTTGGCGGTAGCGATGCGGCCACGCTTGCCGTACCTGCCATAGCGCCGTCCGTGCGAGTTTGAACATGCGCATCCGCATGGCCGGTACACACACTCGCTAAGTCGGATGCACGCAGCGACGGTGAGTGCGAGTGTAACGGCGGCTCAGGCGGTACCGGGAAGGCACACGCACTGATGTTTGCACCCGCTTGACCTAAATTAAGGCTCCTCGTATCTTCCAACTCCGTCAAACGAGAAATTATCGTTTGAAGCTGTTGTTCGATACCCGAATCGAATGAACGTCCACGTTTTCGAGATTTACTGCTAGATTCCTTAGGCATTTCGAACGACGATTAAGTAACTTTTAACTAAAAATTTAAACTAAAACGATTTTCTTAATCGTCCAAAAAACCAACATGGATGTGGTTACGAATCTCACTTCTGAAATTAGCGTTTTAGACTCTTATTGCTTAAAAAATAATTACTTCAACAAAAACATTTATTTAAAATAATTACAAATCATCAACTATTCTAATACTAAAATGAATTTAAAGCGTAAATAGACAATGCCAGTGAACGTCCGTTCGATCCGATGGTCGCAGGCCGAGAGAGGCCGATGCCTGCCCGTGTCTCTGCTCGCCAGCTTGCGCGCCCCTCTCCGTCTCGTACCCGGCACTACCATCACGCCACTCTGACGTCACAACCGAAGACACGCCCCTTGGAGCCTATAAGTTAGCTAACTATATTATATATATACAATTGAACAATATATAGGTACCTACTTATACGGTGTATGTATGTGTTTTGTTGTTACCTGTTTCTTGTTTTATTGGTTCTAACATGAGAATTTTATACTTTAGCTAATTAATGTATGTTTATGACTAATCTCCGATTTTTATATTCAAACCAAAACTTTTATTGCAAAAAGAAAAGCACAAGAAACCGGCAATCGGTACTCATACGCAGCCATTTGCAATATAAGTGAAGTGTTGCCAACCTAATTTTAATAAGTTCCAAATATTAAAAAAAATTGTTGATTGTTACGATTGTATTTTTAATTAATATTATTGTGTGTTGGGGAACAAATTGTTGTTTGCATAGAATTTTAAGTGGTTTTGGGTATTTAATATGCAATATTTTGTTATTTACAAATGCGAATTTTAAATCGTAATACATTTGAGGGTAATAAATTTCCCCTCATACAAATCATAAATTTAAATATTGTAACACAGTAATTTTAGTTCCGGTATCTTTCCTTGGGATGGCACTGGACTCAATAAATAAAAGTGCAATTCTTGTATGTTCCTAGTTGCCATAGCATGGATTAAACAAACTTAGTGTGTTGTGTAATTGTGTACGGTTATCATCAATATATTAAATTATTCATTGTTCTGTTCCAATTGATTTGTTAAGTTATAATATTTTAATTTAATTGTTTAGTTGTTTACATTATAAGCTATGGACACCGCCGACGTGGACGGTCCAAGTAATGAATGTGAAGAAGTTAAGTTTAAACCTAAAAAAAGAAAGAACCTTCGTCAAAGAGTTAAAGATGACGAAGATTCGGAAGATGAAGAGTACATCTTAGCTAAATTGGAAGAGGCGAAAGTATTACAGAAACTTAGAGAGAGACCAAACGGCGTCAGTGTTGTTACACTTGCTACGGGACAAAAGACGACATTAGAAGAAGAGGTTACTTGTAAAGATCTGTTCAAAGTAAAATCTGGTGGAATGATAAACATGCAAGCATTGAAAAGTGGCACGATAAAGCAGGTTGATGACGCCTATGACACAGGAATCGGTACACAATTTTCTGCGGAAACCAATAAACGCGACGAGGATGAAGAAATGATGAAATACATTGAGGAACAATTAGCTAAACGGAAAGGTTTGTTTTATTTATATGTATTTTTCAATTTTATGATCAGTAAGCTTAAAAGTACTATTAACATTTAAATCTTAAAATGGTGTTTTTTACTCATTACCGTGTTGGGTAAATGATTGAACATAGTATAACTGTACATAAGCTAAGAAGATTTCTTGAATATTTATAGTGTGTAGTCTTAATACGACGACCGATTTCAGCAAAAGTTATCCAATCCACAACCTGAAAATTTAAAGTTTTTGTGACCTGTATACTCCGAATAAGGTATATTTTAACATATCAAAGACCTTGTGGATTGGATCAATTTTGCTTAAGTCCAATTGAAGTGTCTGTAAAACAATTATAAAATAAAACTTGTGTTTATCACTGCTGCCTTCTCCGTTTGGATATTTAAATGGTTGTCCTTTTAGTTTTGGTTTTCTAAAGTAACATTATTCAAATACATGTCTAAATTTCTTGCAATACCTGCATTTCTTTACCCTTTTATTCTGAGGATTTGTATACACAGCCTTCAATGCTACTGGTCTTTCAATTTCTTTCATTCTCTGCTCCTCTGTAAGTAACCTTGCCTGTAAATCATTTATAGTTTGTTTTTTCAGTGGTACACTCTTCCACTCTGATATAAAATGTTTGTACTCATTTGGGAATGTCATGAGTATTTTGGTGATAATCATTTGATTTGAAATACTTTATCCATACTCTTTGAGCTGGCTGGCCATCTCCTCAACATTGCTAAAAAGAGATACTGTTCCACCTCCTTCATTTTTATATTGTATGAATCTTTCTTGCAGAACATGAATACTACAAGTACTTTTAATTTCATAAATACTACACAATTTATTCAACATTTTAGCTGCTGTTGTGCAGTTTAACAAATGTTGCATTACTTTTTCTGATACTCGGCATACAATTATAGATTTTGCCTTATTTTGGATTATAAGTGTCTAGGTCCATGAATACGGATACAGACATCAAGTTTTTTTTAGTGGATGCTGATACGCTCATGCAACTATCGTGTCAAGGGTGACCTTGAAACGATAGTTTGAGGACTAATAATGTGATATGTTTCAACTTGCATTGCTCGTGTTTTTTAAAAATTTATTTAATACACACATCTCAAAGGTTTGGGGTTTGGTCTACTTATAAAGATAGTCAAATTTTACCTTATAATTGACAATAATATTAGTAACTCACTGCATTAGATATTTAATTTTAGCAAAATAAATTGAAAATATCATAAGCATAATAAAATATAATAACATAAAAGATCCGCCAAAAAGTAACCGATAAGGATACAGATCTTTTTTCTTTCTTTCTCGAATATCCGGCACATCATTAATAGTTATGGCCCATAATAATGACTTAAACCATAGTTACAATGTAGGTGAGCATTATCTTAATTATACATTAATAGGAACTATTCAATACTAAGTTAAATGGTAATATATACAAAATTAGTTATTTTATCTCTCTTAATAACACAGATGTTTACTACAATATTCTTAAAATTGATAAACATGCACATGGATGTTAAAAGTGTGAAAATATATTTTTATAAGTTAGACTTACTTGATGTTCCTACCTATGTGATCAAAGGAATAATAGAACCTAATCACTTTTAAATATGCAAATGACTTATGGGACTTACAATTATTATATGACTGGCCTGTTGGTCTAGTGGTTAGTGATCTAGACTGCTGAGCCAGAGGTCGTGGGTTCGATTCCCACCCAGGACAAATAATTGTGTGATGAGCATGATAATTGGTTCTGAGTCTGGGTGTAATTTATCTATAATGTGTATGTATTTAGAAATGTTTAAGTATGTTTATCAGGAGTCTGGTCACCATAGTACAGGCTCTGCCTACTTTGGAATCAGACGGCCGTGTGTGAGATGTTTGAAGTCATTATTAACTATAAACACACAAACTAACAAAGTACGCAAAAGTACGCTTTTTTTTTTTAATAAAAACCGGAAGTTTTTAATTATAAGCTGCTCTTAAACGTATTTCAGAAGTGTAAAATTATTATCTGATTGAGTTTTACGCGTATTACTACTTGTTTTTGATTTTATAGTTACCCATTCACTCTTGTCCCAAATTTTAGAACATAAGTCTGATATTTTTAACAAATCATATAGCTTTTATATTAGAGACGTCGTACATAATTGCTCGTACTTAGATAAGATGTCGTTTGTACACACGGTACATAAGGATAAAAAAACAACATTCTTTGTAACAGTAATGACGACTGCCTATACATCACGTCGCCCATCTTGCTTTGCGTACGTGTGCGTGTGATATGCGCTCACCGAACAAAAATTTAAGTTTTTACTAAATAAAGACTGTTCAGAAAATAAAGCTGTATTGCAATCTATACTCTCAATATAATTTTCATTATAACTATAATAATAAATCAACGAAAATGTTTATCCTTTGCTACCAATAAGTATTCCACAGAATCAGTGTAATATAAACATTTTCTTTGTTACAGAAGGACATAGTAAAAACCTAAGGGACTCTGGCCATAATGATTCATTAAAATATTTATCACCAGAAGAAGCTGCACTGCTATCTTTACCTGAACATTTAAGAGTGTCTTCGACACATAGATCAGAGGAGATGTTATCAAATCAGATGTTGAGTGGTATACCTGAGGTGGACTTAGGTATCGATGCAAAAATTAAAAATATTGAAGCTACAGAAGACGCAAAAATGAAACTGATGTGGGAAAGGCACAATAAAAAAGACTGCCCTTCACAATTTGTACCCACTAATATGGCAGTTAATTTCGTTCAGCATAATAGATTTAATATAGACGGCGACAATACAAAGAAAAGAAAAACAGAAAAGGT
This sequence comes from Callimorpha dominula, assembly GCA_949752705.1. NCBI lineage: Eukaryota > Metazoa > Arthropoda > Insecta > Lepidoptera > Erebidae > Callimorpha > Callimorpha dominula. The sequence goes on along the minus strand of OX457010.1, from coordinate 4,905,684 downwards.
TGCAGCTGTTAAAACTGAGAGTAATGTTATAGATGATAGTGTAGATAAATTAGTTAAGAAGGCTAAAGGCGAAAGAGCTACAGACGATTACCACTACGAGAAGTTCAAAAAACAGTTTAGAAGATACTAAATTAAAGAATCTATAAATTCTCAGATATCGAAAGTAGTCACTGTCACATATAAAATATTTTATAATATCTCGTTATTACACCAGTTTCATTTGTCGAATTCCTCAGTATTTCGATGTTAGGTTCAGAATCAAGTCACTTATTGCAGCTAAAGGCCTTTAGACCAAGGCTGCTCAACTTTTTTAACATTCGGGCCAAACGTACGATTCCGACATTGTTGGCGGGCCAGTGACAGTTCCTATTTTAGTCAATTTTTACGCGTGCAAAGGAAAACTCAATATTATGGAATATAATTGTTGTTTATTACTATAATAAAACAAAGAGCACTGAAATCAAAATATCAAAACAATCAAAATCATAAAAATAAAAAAGAATCAGTGTGATTTCTGACATTGTTTCTTTTGTAATATTTTCGTCAAATCAGATGTTGAAAGTATCATCAAGTCACAAATATTTTTTTAACATAAGTAATATTCGAGAAAACCTTTTCACAAACATATGTTGATCCGAAACTACTTAGGAACTGTAAGGCCAGGTCTGTTATTACAGGAAAGTCTTCTTTCGGAACCAATTTCCAGAAATCTGTAAAATCTTCTGAAGAATGTGGTTTCTTAAGATTACATAAACAGGGGATATGGAGGTTGAGGGGGTTCCTCATTTCAAGGCATACACTAGCCCATCTTGTCTGGAGTGTAGTTCTCTCACCTCTCTCTTCAACTGGTATAGGGGAGCTGTGATGACTATCCAGAGAGCCAAAAGTCCTACTAGCATGATCAGAGGCAGAACGTCTCTGTTGTGGAGGTGATGCAGGAGGGATCCCAAACTCTCCTCCTCGGGATCATATCCTCCTATGTCGTCATATGTGATAGGAGGGGCTTTGTGGTTCGAGGCAGCAGAGGTCTCTCTTTCCCACGAAGGTGGATTGAAGGTCACGTTCTCAGAGGTGGGAGACAGCCTCAATCTAGGAAGAGTACCATTTATCTCGGTGGAGCTTCCGTTGTGCACCATCAAGAATCTGTTATCCACCTCCAGATAATAATAATAATAATAATGTTTATTTTCTCACCATAACCGAAATACAATGATACAAAAAAAAAAACAAAAATGAAACAATAACTAAAGGAAAAGAAAAGACTTAGCTAACGTTCTTCCTCACAATCTTACCAGTGTGGGGATCCAGGTTTGGATTTGTCACAGGAGACTCTTTAACCTAAAATGCCACCTTCACATATTCATGGCATCTGGAGGAGGGGATAGGGATCCATCTGTCCACCGTTTTGCACCCCCAAACCAGCAATATTGACCCTCTCGCTTCTGCAACGATGTTGTCTCGTTGCAGGATCTGCCTCGCCAGTATAGACGGTTCTGATCCTGACGACATCCAGAATAGGGATGAAATAATAGAATAAAACGAGAATGACACATCATTCTCGTTTTATACGATATCCTCTGGGCCTCTTCTTCCAGATACATGATCTTCCTGATGTCTTCTTCTGTATCTCTTTTGCTCCGAGTTGTCCTGTTTCTTGCTAGTTTGAAGCTGACCTCTTCTCCTGTGGTGCTCAGGAAGCTATAATCCCATCCTTTGAGAGTGGGGAGCACCTTCCTCACCTTATACAGCGACATGGTTGCAGGGTTTATGCAATATGTCTTAGTGCATAGGGAGCCTTCTGCCACCACTGACTCTGCGCTCTTCATATCAGGCGTGTTGATGGAGGAGGTGTGGACAAAAACAGACCCTGTGTCCGTAGTACAAGTGAAATCTTCGCAATCTGCTTTTATTCCATTCAAAAATACCCACTTGGGCTGTTTTCCAGAGTCCCTGTCACTATCTGGCACACCCTCTTGATGACGGTCTTCTCATTGGGCCAGGCCCATTCACACATGCTGAGCAGCTCCTTCTCCGTCTTGTACTCCGTGTACCCTGTAGGGCACTCTGGATGAGACCAATCCTCTAAGGTGACCTTGGTGGGTCTGAGGCTGTGTGTAGAGCTGTATGATACCCAGAAGAAAAAATGTGAGGTGCATGTAAACTCCTGAGGGTTTACAAGCCATCCACGAACTCGGTAAGGACTCGTGCGGAAAGAGGTGATGTTCAGGGTGAATGCTGTTCCCTCATTTTCCGAGCAGTTATCGGGTTCTTCCAGGCGGTAGTATGTGGGTGGGTGTGTTCTGTCACATACAAGTGCTCCCAGCACAGGCGTTGCCAGTACCATAAGGATGATGAAGGCCTTCATAGTGATTGGGTTGACAGGTTTCGAAGATACTTTTTCGGCAAAAACGTCTTTTAGCGAAAATTTTTTTTCTAGTTCAGTGAGTTCCAACCGAATATTGGAAGGATAATTAATTATTTCAGTCAAACTTATTATAAACGGGTCTACAAAAATTTGTATGTTATGCTTTTTACTCTCTAAGTCCTGAAATCTGCTCTAAACCGACTGTAATAAATATCTAACTTTAGATTCGTTCTTCAAACAATCTATATTGATGGATGGATGACGCGTGACAAGATATTGAGCTTCTTATTCAAAGTGTGGGAAAAAGGTCAATATTTTCTCTGGCTAAATTAAATAAAAACAGATTTAATTTAACTTTGAATCCGCTTATCAAATTAAACATGGTCGGAAGTGAACCATCTTTGCCTTGTAATTTGAGATAATTCGTAACGTCAACAAGAAAGGCAAGATCACTCAACCAGGATGTATTCTTTAATAATTCATTTTCCAAAGGTAAAACCGATTTTTCTTCTAAAAAATATACCACCTGCTTTTTTAAGTTGAAGAAATGTTTCAACATCAACATGTTTGGCTTTCAAGGGGCAACCCCTTGATAGCCAAAGCACAGCGCAGTACAATTTTTCTTCTATGCATTCCTTGATTTTCAAAAGTATGTATTTTCTTTGGGTAGTGGTTTTCAGCTGACAGAATTCTAGTAAATCTTGCAATACATTCCAATTTTTATCAACACACCGCACAAAAATAGCCAACTGAGATCTACTTGTTAAGTCACAAGTTTTATCCAACGCCAATGAATAGTATTTGCACTTTTTCCGATTTCTTGGATCTGATCGCTGATATCAACTGCCAGCGAGACACTGTCCGCTTTAGCTTTGACGTTTTTGTCATCACAATTTTGTGCAAAGATTGTCTTTAATAATCTCAGAAAAAGGTTTCTTTTTTTCGATAAAAGCAAAGAAATCTCGTAAGATGTTTTAGTCATGGATTCAAGCTCGTAATATTTTTTAACGAAGATATTTTGTTGATTGAATAATTCTCTTTTTTTTTTAATCTTCTCTGATAGCACTGCTTACAGGGTACTCTTTTTCTAAATTATTATAATTCTGCTTACAATGTCTTTTTAAATTATATTGCAACAGCTACTGTAGTGAAGCAAGGTAAACATATTGGTTTATGGGCCTTGCTTTCAGTAAAGCAGTATTTATTTTCCCATTCATTATGAAAAATACGGTAGGGCTCTGTCGACTTCGACGTAATTGGTTTGTTGGGAATTTTTTCGAGGCCGGGCAAAAACTGAAAAATGCCGCTCTCACCCGCCTATATTTTTTCTAAAAATACATCGACATATTAAAAAAAAACAGAATTGGGTCTGAAATAAAACGTGAGTTTAAAAATAATTCAAATCTCAATTTTACTTTTCGGGCCTTTTATTCTGCAAACAAATCTATAGCCTTTTTTTTTTTTTTTTTTTTTTTTTCGTGTGGAAACCCCCACGGGTCATCACCTCACCTGAGCTAATGGTGAAGTGGTATGTCGGAATCGAACCGACTAAAACCACACGGTGTTCCGTCACAAGTGGGTCTATTGCAGGGGACCCGGGAATACCCTAAGAAGGAAGCCTCCGGGAACCCCTGCAGACCTTGGCCGCCTCTTGGTCAGTAGGCGGCCACACCATAGAGTACGGGGGCCTTGCCCGCCTCCGGTTTAGAGAGGCGCACGCGGAACACGTCGCGCCACCTTCTCAGGCCTGCTTCTGCTAGGATAACGGACAGCCCTACCCGTTACCCCCAGGCCAGCGCTCATGGAGGCCGGAGGTCGTTGTGCACTCTCCGGCGCCTGGTGGGTCTTCTGCGGGACGGGAGAGTACTCGTCCTCTCCCGTACCCTTTCCGCTGCCTCTTTAGCCAACATCACCTCCTCGCAAAATGAGGCAGCGGAATTCCACGCACTCTCGCTTCGGACCATAGACAGAACTATGGTCTCCAGCGAGAGGCTTCCCCCACCGATAGCCATCGCGAGGTTGAGGCACTGCTGCACCCACGCTGAACACTCCACTGAGGTGTGGAGTGCAGTGTCCTCGCGACAGCCTCCGCAGTGGTGGCACGCAGACCTTGGCTCCCGTCTTATACGACACATGTACTTACCGAAGCAGCCGTGTCCGGTGAGTACCTGCGTCAGACGGTAGGAGAGGCTGCCATGTCGCCTCTCTAGCCAATCCTCCATGACGGGCCTTACCGCCACAATTGTGGCGTGCCCAAAACAAATCTATAGCCTTTGCAATACAAGTATTAGGAAAAGCATCCTGCAAATCATGCTTATAGATTTGTTGCAAGAAATTGAAAGCGCTAGCATTTATTATAACTCCAAATAAAAGTTCAGCTTGCTCTTAAAACCATATTATTATAGTTCTTCGCAGAATTCAACTGTGCTTAAATCTTGCTCGTGCTTTCTTCCCAGATCTGCACTATGCTTCTGCAGTTCTTCAGTTGACATATTTAAGATTTCGGTACTATTGAGAAATACAAAATTCTAATTCAATGTGGTAGCGTTATCAACCCTCTTTTTAATTTCTGATAAGGTTCTATCAAATACCATCATTGTTGCCTTACAAAAGAGTTGAACAGGTTGAAGTGTTGGTAGTTCGTCATCACACATCTCATCAAATTGTTTTTTGCACCTCGGAATTCGTTTATTTTGTAGAATAGGCTCAACGCCAATTTTTATCCAATACTCAATTGAATTTTTCTCTCATTTTTTGCAATGTTTTCATTAAGCCATTCATTAAAGATTATATCTTCCTTTTGAATTTCAATATTAACTCGATTGATTTCACGTAGAATATTTTCCCAAATCGTTAAGTTCAGAATAAATTTAAAATTCTTTCTGCAATCCTGGCTTGCACTCCGTTATAGGTGCCAGCCATATTGGACCCATTAACATAACATTGGCCACGGCATTGTCTAATATCTAAATCACCAAATGTCAATTTTTTCACAATCTGTTGACAAATGTACTTTCCTGTCTTTCCAGCAACTTCTACGAAATCAATGAAAAATTCGTTTATTTCACACATATCACTCATTCATTTTTTTTACATAGCGAATGACCTGGCTCATTTGTTCTTTATGCGACACATCTGGAGTGCAGTCGAACAATATTATGTAGTACTTGGCTTCTTTGATGTCGTTTAGAATGTTATTTCTAACTTTTTGCCATTATATCAATAATTTCATTCTGTATTGTGAAATGATGCATGGTTTCGACTGATTGGCAGTTGCTGATCCTTGAGCCGCTGTTGAATAAACAGTTACGGTTTTCTCATATAAAGGAGATGCATTGGTTGCCTGCAATAGATTGGTTGGTCCTGTGGATTTCACGAAAGTACATAACATAGTCTTCACACATTGTGAACCTTGAAAGTAGTCATTTTTGGAACTTGATATATATTATTTCTTGTCGGGACGTTGGTGACTCGCTTCAATGAGAGATTCCTTGGCACGTTCTTGAACAATTCTGAACTGGTCATTATTAATGCTCTTATCGCAGATCAAGCAGAGTTCCTCGCCTTCTTCCATAGTGAGATCAAAATATGTAGAAACAAAAACGAATAATTATAAATTTGCCTCAAGCCGACTACCAATGATAATAATGGTAAAATGCTACATGTACTATTATAAAATTTAATATTATAATAAATAATAATACTGTTAATGATAAGTATTCTAACAAAGTTATTAATAGGAATATAATACTTGTTAATAGTAATATAGTAAGAATTTTTTTTTTCAATTTGTATAAGTTAGGTAGAAAAAATACAATCTTAAAAAAACAATAATACAAAAAATACAGTACAGCACGAATACTTATGTATTTGATATGTGAAACACGAAACAAGCAAATGAGTGACACGCAACGTTCATATCCTTGTTCACGATTTGTGTTTAACGAACGCCACAGTTTTTTCCATGACGATTGAATGCTTTTTCAGGAACTTTATCCCATGCTTCAATTACGTTAAATACCGCATCTTTCAGGTCATGTCCTTTAGTGTTTTGGTAACATCATCTTCCCGGATACCATTAGCGTTCGCGCACGACATAATAGTGACCCTATCTTTACACACTTTTCTACCTGGAGCCTCCGACTCGTTTCTGTTGACATAAGTTTTGTTAGGTAAAACTCTCGAAAAAAAGCCCAGTTTCGTCAGCATTATAAACTTGATCTGGAGTTAATATAATTCAGGTCGTTCACATTTTTTTTTAATTTTTTCAACGAATGGAACGACCGCTGCCATGTCACTAGACAATTTTTCCCCAGTTATAGTCAGGAAACGTATTCCGTACCTTGATTTAAATTTTTGGAACCACCCATCACATGCTTTGAAATTGGCATTCTTTTATATCTTCTCAAAAAAACTTAAAGCTTTTTGTCGTATATTATCCCCTGTGAGAGGTGTGTTACGTCTTCGTTCCTGAAGAAACCATGTATACAACGCATTCTCCATGAGAGTAAACTCTCCGGACTTAAGAGTCTGTCGTGAGCTCGTCCCAGAATCAGCAGTGTTGGCGAAGTTTTCGATCTTCTCACGATTCTTTTTTAGGTCATATATTATCACCACTGCCCAACTTACGTACAATTTCCATGTTCTTAGTTAACATTAGTGTTTCTATTAACGTTTTTTGTCCGCCATTTTGTCTAAAGTAGCGCAGGGCGCTCGCACGAAAAAATAAAACAGACACGTGGCTTCACTGTCAAGTTCAGGGTCGGACTGCCGATCGAGAGCGAACCTTGCATATATGGACAATCCTAAATGCCGGACTACTGGGCGTGCGGGATTGCCGAGCGCTGGATTACCGAGCGCCTACTGTATATGTACTCTAGTACTTATGTATCAACTGTAGCGCTGATATTTTTTAATAATACAATCTTGGTTGGTTAAGTGTTTGGCACTAACACATATCGTAGGCCGTACTATAAACTGTACACTATGAGGATAACGGAGGGACGTTGTCAGGAATCGAGGAGACTCAGACTGAACGAACGCGCCATTAACCGATCTGGGCTCAACAAGTCTCATTTTTCGTCTTTTTATCGCGCATTCTTTCTTCCAGGACATTTTTTGTCGTAGAATGCAAAAAACCGGTTTTGACCGTTTTTGACCTTCTTTTTGAAAGCCGTGCTGACATTTTTCAAAATTAGTGTGTATTTGTGTATGTATGAATAAAATTAGTGCATGCATAAACTTCGGAGAAATTCAAGTTTCCGCTACGCGAACGTTTGGCCATTAGCTAGTTTTCATATAAAGCGCTTATATAGAGAGCTGTAGATTTTTACATACGTTGTTTTGAATTTGTCTAAAAAACAGAGTTAGAAAAAATCGTAGGGTTTAAAAGATAAAAATATAAACGTAAAATACGCTTATTAGGTCTTAGTTCGTAAAGTACGAGGGCGGCACTGAAAATTTCGGGAATCAAGGAAGTGACACAACATTACTATTTAAAAATGTATTTATTGCTTTTCGAAGTATTCTCCGCGAAATTTGACACATTTTTCCATACGATGAAACCAATCATTGAAGCAACCATTCCATTCGGAAGTTGGGGTCTCCAAAATGGCCGTTTTGTAGGCGTCCACAGCTCCTTCAGGTGATGAAAATATCTGACCACGCAATTTATTCTTTATTTTAGGGAAAGTATAGAAATCATTAGGGCTTAGGTCGGGGCTGTACGGCGGATGGTCTAATAATTCTATGCTTTCTTGCTTTAAAAACTCTTTTGTTCTGTGCGCGGTGTGAGAACTCGCTTTGTCGAGATGGAGGATGATGCGGCGGTTGCAGTTCTCTTTACTGAGTTTAGAAACGACCTGTGGCAAACAAATTCTAGCATACCATTCTGCATTAACCGTTCTTTGTCCCTCAAGAGAAATAGTCGCTACATGGCCGGTTTTGGAGACAAACGTGGAAACCATTTTTTTGCAACACTTCGTGAACGAACAATTTTTGTTGGCTTTAACTCATTTTCGAACACCCAAACTCGTGACTGGTTTTTTGTTTCGGGTACACGTATATCCAGGATTCGTCACCTGATACGATGTTGTATACAGCATTTGAGGATCCTGCGTGGAATCTTTCGAGAGTTCTGACGCACCAAGTAACGCGAGCCGCTTTTACTCTTCACAGAGCGAATGCGGTATCCATCGGGAAAACAACTTTTTTACACCTAATTGTTCATGCAAGATTATTTGTATTTGACTCATGCCAATGTCTAAAGTTGCCTGAATTTCGCGGTATGTCACATGTCGATCTTCCTCAATCAGCTTACGCACAGCATCAACGTTTTCTTGGGTGACTGCAGTTTTTGGACGACCTTGACGGGGATAATTACTGAGCTTGACACGTCCACGTTGAAATTCAGCAAACCAGCGATAGATTGTGGTTTTGGATGGGGCTTCATCACCAAATGCCGAAATCATCCGGTCAACACACTGTTTTTGTGTTAAACCACTTCAAAAGTCATAATAAATCATCGCTCTTGAAAATTTTCTCGAGTCAATTCCATTTTCTCAACAACTAAACAAGTTTGACAAAACCTTGTGACAAGACCGAGAATCTTTTTTTAAATAAATAAATGGTATTCGATTTTTAAAACCAAGGAGTTTTCAATCAAAAAGATTTTAATATGACAGAAACAGTGGAAATATTCCATTCCCGATATTTTTAGTGCAGCCCTCGTATAGCTGTCTTGTATAGTGTCCACTATTACATTATGTTCTAGCAAAACTTTTTTCACGCTTTCTCTTTCTTTAGGTCGAATATTTGGTAAATTTTGGTCAATGTATGCGCACGTATTCGAAGAAGCGGGGGTCATTTGTTCAAGGGCTTCATCTTTTTGGCAATCGGGCTGGACCTGTTGTCAAAGCTACGAATCAGTTGGTTTTTGTCTTCAATTATTTTTTATTAAAAAACCATGTAGGTATATATATATATATATATATTTAGGCCATAGCAAATTTACATCTTTGAAATTAATTATAGTGAAAACGTCCATTTTCCACATTTGCTGGGTGTGGTAGACTCGACATAACGAAGCCACAGAAAAAGTTTCAGGAGTGTATTAATAAATTACACTTTCTGTCGGCGGGCATTCACACTATTAGGCTTTGTAACTGTCTATATGTTTCAAATATTAATTTTTGAGCTTTTAGGCAATCTTTGTTTAATAATAACACATTTGGGCGACCATCTAGGTACGAGTTTTCCAAGGCTAAATAAATCTGTATTTAATAAAGTTCTTTTCCGAAATTGCATGTTAGCTACTAATTCATTTGAAAATATAGCTGGAATCGATTCAAGCTTGGCTTTGCAATTCAGCCATGTTAATGATGTTCAGTGATGTTTAATTCCAACTTTGTATCCTTACCAAGTTCAACGTCATCATTATATTCGTCATCATCATCATTTTTGTCATCGATCTCACAATCGCTCTTCATATCGGTATTAATATCTTCTGTTATTGTTGTAGAGCAATGAGCTGTCAATAATCTTGTCATCGTTTTGAAATTACTGTCGTTGTCAGTAGTAATTGAATATATTTGAGCCTTCGATATCAAAAAATCATTCAACACCTAAAAATTTTTTTGTAGGAAATTGTACCTGTATGTCGTTTTCTTCGTCATTTACAAAACTAAATTTCTAACTTTTAAAAAGAACTTATACCAAACTTAGTAAGTTAAGTTTAAAAAGGCCACATAGGCCTTTTTTATATATTGTAATTTTTTTTGTCAAAATATGAATCTGCATCAAGTTAATAAGGCTTATTAAATTATTTTTAATATTTGACGCGATTTTAAATTTTATTTGGTATGCTTTTTCCGGTATTATTCCCTTTATTACTTTTATATTTATGTCTTTAGTTTGAAAATAAGAAGGAATCAAGACCTACGTTAAGTGGTCGGGACCCATAAATTTCTATTTTAAATGTCTAATTTTGAAGTTAGGATTAGTAAGGCCGGCAACGCACTTGTGACTCTTGAGTTGCAGGTGTCCATGGGCGACGGTAGTCACTTACTATCAGGTGACGCGTCTGCTCGTTTGCCTCCTATATTATAAAAAAATATATATATATTTACACTAAGCGGTAGGATTTAAATGTTTTTCCCCATATTTTGAGGAAATACCGTATAAAATTTTTATTTGTGTTGTTAGGCACCCATTCGATTGTGACCCTGGATTGTACAATTAATTAAATAGGTGTCTGAGGCACTTAATTGATTTAGAATTCACTGCACTGCACAATTCAGATTCGATAGCACTTGATAAGTTACTTTCACGTAAAATAGGTTCTGAGTTCATCAGTTCGGCGCGAATATATTATGCGTACTAGGTAATGCAAATCATTCGGTCGGATTTGCAGTTAAAAAGTCACTGCAAGCAGAGCAAGATGCACTTATGACGTTTAAGGGTTGTGAGAGAGAGACAATGGATGGATAGGTATGTTAGTTAGCGTTGACAACCTTTGAATTATATTAAAGACAAAAATAAAAGCCAACACTAAGGTAATGCTTTTTTTTATATAAGATCAGACGAATTAACAAATATAAAACCTTACCTTTACGGCATTTGCACATAAATTATATTTGCTTGTGTTATTTGATGCATCACATACATAATAACGCTGTACAGCATCTCGCCTCGGCGGTGGCATTTTCACAGAAAGAATAACTAAATTATTTGCTATATAATAGGGAACTACTACAACACACAGCACTCTTAAACAAAAATAGTGCTAAATTGCTTTTAATCACTTCACGTGAATTATAAACAGAATATCAATCAATCAATCAATCAATATTCTTTATTGTGAAACATAGGTAGGTTAGGTTAGGTTTTCACGGGCAGATTTCCGCAACTCCACGACGAGGCGCGTATTTTGCGTTGGTGGGAATAAAAGCTATTCGAGCCACCCTAACTCCCCGAAGAATCCCAGTAACCCCTTCACGTTACCGACGATCTCGGAGAGTGACCCTGGCGAACCAAGGTACTTAGCCCGGTATTCTGCAACCCCCTGGCAGTCCAGAAGTACATGGGTTGCTGTTTCGTCTGCTTCCATGCAAGCTCTGCATAGTGGGCTGTCCGTAGCACCTATAGCAGAAAGGTGTTTGTTAAACGAGCTATGCCCGGTGATAGCCCCGGTTGCCACTCGGAGCTGACGCTTGTTCAGCCGGAGTAGCATCTTTGACAACCGGCTGTTGATGGCGGGGAGTGCCGCCCTCGTCTGCCGGCAATCTTCATGGCTTGCCCATATGAAATTGTGTTGGTCTCTAGTACGCATCCTTACCAATGTCCGAATTTGACCGAAGGGGAAGGGGACCACTATGGGTTCCGGTCCCATGACGCACATCTCCGATGCCCTCCTAGCCAATTCATCTGCTGCATCGTTGCCTCTAGAGCCGCTGTGACCCTTTATCCATTGGAGGGTTACTTGGTTGAGTTCGCATACCTCATTAAGACGTTGGTAGCACTCGTAGATCAGGTCCGAACAGATGACATTGTCGTCGAGGGCTTGTAACACTGCCATGCTGTCGGATAGTATACGTATCGATTGATCCTTTACCTTCCTTGCAGTGACAGCTGCTGCAGCCATGGAGATACCTAAACACTCGGCCTGGAATACTGTGTTATGGGTACCTAGAGTGGCTGTTGTTTTTATATTTAGGTTCTCTGAGAAGACCCCAGAGCCAGTGCCATACCTTGTTTTGGAGCCGTCAGTGAAAATCCTGAGCTCACGAGTGTCCAGACCCTCGATGCATTGGTCCTCGTGTAATTGGATTCTATATTTTTTATCAAATACGAACCGATTAGGGATACGGTCGGTTATGGCCATCGCAATCGGTATGTCCTTGGATATCATTTCCAAAATCACCGTGTGCGGGCTTCCGTTGTCCCTCCACACGTGTATATATAGGTGTAGAGGAGTTAGATCCAGCATGACTTCCAGGGCTGCAGTTGGTGTAGTCCTCATGCAACCCGTAATCGCCGTGCACGCTAGCCTCTGGAATTTTCGTAATTCGTTCCTTACGGTGGTCAACTTAACTCGAGGCCACCACACGATGGAACCGTAGGAAATAAATGGGCGGATCACTGTGATGTACAGCCATAGGATGATCTTGGGGGATAGACCCCAGCGTCTGCCGATCATCCTCTTGCACTGCCAGAAAATGATGCTCGCCTTCTCTATCTTGTATTCTATGTGGCTGCTCCAGGTCAGCTTGCTGTCGAGAATTACACCTAGGTACCTTACCTTTGGCGCTACCATGAGTTGCTTGTTGAACAATGTGGGTAGACAATAGTTACCCAAGGCTCGTTTGAGAGTGAACATTACCAGCTCGGTTTTAGATGGGTCGACTGACAAGTCAAACTCCATGCACCATCGCTCCACTAAGGGCTTGTACACAAAACTGCGATGCGACGCGATGCGAATTCGCAACGCAGAAAATTACGACACGAATTGCTGCGATGCGATTTCGTGCGGCAAGGCGTCTCCCAAGGTGACCATTCCTTTGACAACCGTCAACCGTACTAAACGTATTTTGAATTGAAAACTAGGTCGTGAAATGGCTCGTAAAAAGAAGTGTGCACTTCTGTTATTGCTTAGGAGATACAGGAAAAAGAAACAAAGAAGATTTTGGGTTCATCCATTTATTAATATTATGAATCCCGCTGGGAACTATTTTCATCAAAAATATCAAGCTTTGAAAACAGACGAAAAAATTTTTTTTGAGTATTTTAGAATGAGCATATCTTCATTCGAAGAGCTTTTAAGTGTATTATCACCATATCTTCAGAAACGATCGTAGAAGGGGAGAATTCCTGTTATGCCTCTGGAAATGATTGGCCTCACTATCCGGTAAGTAAAGTAGAAACTTGTATACAATAAGTAGTTTTTATTGAGAAAAGAGTTTTCCAAATATTACAATCGATAAAATTTACGAAAAATCAAAGTCTTCTTCAGTTGAAAGTGTGCTTAATATGCTTGAGTTAGAAAAATAATTACTAGGTGAATCAATTTGATCTGGTATGTTAGATGACTGTGGACGTATCAGTGGCGTTTGTTGAGATGTTGCATAATGGTGAGTTTGATAGCCACCCTGGTATTTAGCTATTCGGATAGTAGTAGCCATGAGGTTGATGCAATTCTGTAAAAAATTTGAAGAACTCTACTCTGAAAGATTAGTGTTTTATTGTCATCTAATCTTTCAAGTGATGGTAGAATACCTTTAAAAAAGATATGTGTCTATTCTCCGGTTCCTTAAAAATCTTTACAATATCATCTTTAAAATTTTTATTTACCATCTTTATTTTTGGTGGCTGCTTTTGGTAACGTGTTTTAGATGTACCTTCTTGATTATCTTTCTCATTTTCTGATTCATATAAACTGGTAGTGGTCTCATTTTGCAAATTTTTCTTAAGAAATTGTAATTGTCTGTACAGATGGTATTCTTTTATATTTTTTGATCCAGACCCTGACCTATTTACATCTTTGAGTTTCTTTTCATATTTATTAAAGGAATCTTTAATCCCCCTCCATCTTTGTATTACTGAATTACCTGCAAAAAAATAATGGACAATATTTAATTCATGTATGTTTATGTAGTTTTAGGTTAGTGTTCTTTATTAATCCTTTTTTTTTATTTTTGTTACAGATTCCTAGCGACCGGAAATGAAATAAGAAATATACATTTCGATTATTATCGAGGAATAAGTACAGTTGCTAAGGTAATACGATTAGTTTGTAGTGCAATATGGAAATTTTGTTTAAATGCAAACATACCAAAAATAACGCAACAGCTGTTTGAAGAAATTGCTGCGTACTTTGACAAGAAAGCCAACTTTCCTAACTGTATTGGAGCCGTTGATGGGAAACATATTCGTATTCGTAGTCCCCCAAACAGTGGATCACTTTTTTTTAATTACAAGGGCCACAATTCAATAGTTTTGTTGGCTATTGTTGACTCGGAATACAGATTCATCTATGTGGACATAGGAGCATATGGAAAGGAAAGCGCCTCCACTATTTTCCACAATACGAAACCGTACGACTTACTGATGAGAGGTGATTTGACACCAACATCGAGGCCGTTACCGGGATTTCAAGAACCTGTTCCATTTGTTTTTGTCGGAGACGAAGCTTTTTCTATTTCGAATAATGTCATGCGCCCTTATTCTGGCAAGCATTTGTCTGTTATACAAAGAGTATTCAACTACCGTTTGAGTAGAGCAAGAAGATATGTCGAGTGTACTTTCGGCATACTGGCCAATAAGTGGCTAATATTTCACCGGCCCATTAACGTCTCACATGATTTTGCAATAGACATTGTCAAGGCATGTTGCATACTACATAACTTTGTAATTAACCGTGAGGGATTAGACACCCCTGTTGAAATGATCATAGATGATTCCGAACTACAACCACTTCAACGAACGTTGAATGTAGGCAGTCGGGTAGTAAGTGCAAATATAATAAGAAACGAATATTCGGATTATTTTACTAGTGAAGTTCGAGCAATGCGGCTAATATACAATGCGGCTAGCCTTAGTAATAAGTCAATACAACAGGTACAAAAGTATCACATCGCAAAACAAAAAAGTAACTCGCTGTCGACGCTTAAACATTTGTAAACAATTTAAAGAATATTTTTTGTGCTTAAATGAATAGAATGTTTGATTTGTAGGTAGTTAGTTTAAGTAAAAAGACTTAATAAATGTATTTGTCTACTTACCAAGTTTAGTTTTTTCATTGTTTTCTTTTTCCTCGAAATTTGGAAATAAACTTTTACAAACGTCCTTCCAAGCATCTTGTTTGATGAATTTGTTTTTATAATCTTCATTACTAGTGTCCCAAAGAACAGGGCGCTCCTCAATCAGTGATATTAAAAAATGCCTTCTGTCTTGCCCACACGCAGTCCCAGACCGTACTAAAAATGGCGTCAACAAGTGTGACGAAACATCGCAGGAATGCGCGTTGCGAATCAATTCGCAAGTTCTTGCGATGCGTTGTGCGAGCTCGTAGACTTTTACGATGCGATGTCGCATCGCAGTTTTGTGTACAAGCCCTAAGCGCAGAGCTGCCTGAGTTAGCTCGCAGACCGTACTTGTGACCTTACCTGATATGAGTATAGTCAGAACATCTGCGTAGCCGACCGTATAATAGTGGTTCGCATTTAGTTTAGTGATGAGGTCATTTATGACCATATTCCACAGGAGCGGCGAGAGTACCACCCTGTGGGCATCCCCTAGCCAATTTGGCTGCCTGTGACTCACATGCGAACCGTACTACTCGTTTGCTGAGCATATTGGTGATCCAGTCTGTGAGCATCTGTCTCACCTTGTGCCGCTCCAATGCGGCACGAATGCTAGTAAAATGAGTTCTGTCAAAGGCTCCCTCTATATCAATGAAGGTCCCAAGACAGATGCCCTTCTGTTGTACGGCTGCCTCTATTTGTCCTACGACCCGATGAAGCGCTGATTCTGTAGATTTACCTGAACTATAAGCATGCTGGTTGCTATGTAGCGGTATGTTTCTAAGCGCTCCTTCTCTCAGCTCTCTTTCACACAGTCTCTCCAATGTCTTAAGCATGAAGGATGTGAGACTGATAGGCCTGAATGATTTCGCATTAGTGTAATCGTTCTTACCCGGCTTGGGGATGAATATAACTTTCACTTCCCTCCATCCTTTAGGGACGTACCTTAGTGCAAGGCACGCTTGTAACAAGGCGGCCAGTATCCTAGTAACGGATTGTCCTCCCCACTGAAGCAGTGCAGGGAAAATACCATCTGGTCCAGCCGATTTGAATGGATGGAAACTTTGGAGAGCCCATTGAACCTTACCTTCGGTTGCGATGTGCTCCGCATATTGCCAATCATGAGCCGTTGGTGTATTAGATACATCGTCATACCAGTTTACTGCCTGTACTAACTCGCATCCTGGGAAGTGTGTTTCTAGTAGAACGCGGTCGGTTTCTTCTGGTGATGTTGTGTATGAGTTGTCGGGTTTCCGAAGAGTGCCAGCTCTCGACATCGGTTCTTGAGCTAGGAGCTTCCTTACCCGGTTTGCTTGGTCGCAGGATTCAATATTGCTGTAGAATTTTCTCCATCCTGCTTTGCTATAGAACCTGATGCGTTTTTTGTATTCGGATTTAGCGGCCTTATAGGCATCCCAGTCCACCTCAGCGCCAGTGTTCATGGCCCTGTTAAAGGCTCTTCTGACTTTCTTCCTTCGGCGTTCAAGTTCG
Source organism: Callimorpha dominula (assembly GCA_949752705.1). Taxonomy (NCBI): domain Eukaryota; kingdom Metazoa; phylum Arthropoda; class Insecta; order Lepidoptera; family Erebidae; genus Callimorpha; species Callimorpha dominula. Next base: position 4,889,031 of record OX457010.1, on the reverse strand, counting down.
CCACCCCACCATGGTTGCTTGCTCTCTGGACATGCTTCGTGGTAGCTAGAAATCATGAGATTTGTTAGCTCTGTTACCTGTTTTTCAATGTGTTTAGTATTCTCCAATTTACCGGATGCTTCAAGCGGCGCAAGTCCCATACGAAGAGATCTTCGATATCTGGTCTTGTCGGTCTTGCGTGGGTTCCTCTTGGGAGGTGTGGGAGGAATCGAAACCTGTAGGTCAAATCTGATCCACCGATGGTCTGAGCATGAGGCCTCATCGGACACGTGCCATCCATCAATGTACCGAGCTGCCTTCTCCGTTGCCAGAGTTAGGTCTATGATCGTACTAGCACGCTTAGTCACGTAAGTAGCTTTAGAACCTGTGTTTAGCAAAATCAGGTTTGTACAAAAAAGATAATCAACTAGAGCCTTACCTCGGTTGTTGCATCTGTCCATCCCCCACAGCTGGTGGTGTGCGTTGGAGTCCATCCCGACTACAATCTCTAGCCCGGCCGTTTCGCAGAAGCTGATCCGTCTGGTGAGATCGTGCGGGGGGAGTTCCTCGTCCTCATGCATACATGCAGAGACTAGAACCCATGATTGTTGTCTCTGGAACAGAAGTCTGTTAAAGGCTGCGCAACAATGTTTTCAGTGACATAAATACATGATCTTGGACTGTGAAACATAGGTATACAGAAGATGTTTACAAGAGTGGTAACGATCAACTATGTTCTGCCAATAAATAAGGCTTACAATAATTTAAAACTAAACATGCAAAATAATAGTATTGAATCGTTAAAAAGTTAAATATTTCATAACATTAGAATTAAATTCATGCAAAATTTATAATTACTCAAATTTACTCACTAATTACCAAATAACGTTAAAAATTGTCAAAGCAGCTAATTACCGAATAAAAGTTAAGAACTAAAATTGCCAATGCAGCTGTTACAATGTCAAATAAAATTCAAAATAAAAATTCACAAATAAAACATCATTAAAAGTATTAACAAAATATATCGATTCATGTCCGTTTAATTAATTTATTATTTAACTCATTTACCATCTAAAAAGTCTCTTACATCATAATAACATTTTTCAATGAGAAATTCCTGTAGATGTTTTTTAAATAGGATTTTGTCTAGATTCCTAATGTTATCGTTTATATTATTATAGATGACAGGTGCCATACAAAATATACTCTTGTGCATTAGTGCTGTATTTGCTTTACGTATTCGTATTCTTTTACTGGCGTGCGTCCTCCTATTGCGAATAACAGTATCAGCTAACGTTTCGAAAAGTTCCGGGTTCGACTTTACAAAAATTGCTGTTTCAAAAATGTATAAGGCTGGTAATGTCATAATTTTATACTTTTTAAAATATGGTATACAACTATCTGTAGATTTTAATTTGAACATTGCTCTAATGCATTGTTTTTGAGATTTAAAAACACTATCTTTATTTGTCGAGTTACCCCAGAATATTATACCGTATCTAAGGTAGGATGCGGTCATTCCATGATATGCTTTAAGTATACCTTCATCATTAAGAAGAGGTGCAAGTTTGAAAAGAGCATAGGCTGTACTGCTAATTTTTTTGCATAATTCTTCAGTATGTATTTTCCAATTAAGCTTACTATCAATATTTAGTCCTAGGAATTTCGTAGCATCTATCTCATTTATTTTAATGTCATTATATGTTATATTCATATTTGTAATCACATTATATCTTCGTGAAAATTGTATTAAATTTGTTTTACTTAAATTAATTATTAAATTATTTTTATTCATCCATTTTGTAATATTATACAGCGTATTTTTAATGTCCGTTTCGTAGCAAGCGTGATTTTTACATTCTATAACTATCGTGCTGTCATCCGCAAATAAAGTAACTGGATGGTTAGTTACTTTGGGTAAATCATTAATATATATAATGAACAGTAACGGTCCGAGTACACTACCCTGCCCCACTCCATAATGATTTGTCCGTAGATGAGACGTGTATATTTCTTCTTTTTTGTTTACAAAGTTATTTTTTTTGAGCTCTGTATATTGTCTTCTATTTTTCAGGTAAGATTTTATTAAGCTATTTATATTACCACGTACTCCGTAACTGTCTAGCTTTTCTAATAGGATTTTATGGTCCACGTAATCAAAGGCTTGCGTCATATCGCAAAATATGGCGGATACTGGTATTCTATTATCTACCTTATATACAATTACGTGTAAGAATTCGTAAATGGCTCTATTTATGCTCTTATTATGTCGAAACCCCTTTTGCTCTACTGCGAAGATATTATATTTTTCAAAATAGGAATAAAGTTGCTTAGAGACAAATTTCTCGAAAACTTTTGAGAATACGGGAATAAGTGTGATTGGTCTATAACATTCCATACGCTCTTTGTTTCCTTTTTTGAACAGAGGTTTGACCACCGACGTTTTTAATCTATCTGGATAAATCCCAGTGCCTATACTTAGATTAATAATGTGACTAATAGGTTTCAAAATAATTGGCCCAATTGATTTAATTACTCTAGTGTGAATACCGTCATACCCGACACTATTTGTGTTTTTAAGAGTCTTTATTATTGTACGAGGGTGGATTGATAAGTTTCCGGCCTGACTAAGAAAAACAAGGTTATTTAATTTTTTTTTTTTTTATTTCTCAACATAATCTCCTCCAAGGCTGATACATTTCTCATAGCGGTGTTCCAGTCTATTAATGCCATCTCTATAGACTGATTCGTCAAGCTCCTCAAAATAACCATTTACAGCTTCGATTACTTCTTCATTGTCCGCAAATCTCTTACCGCCAAGCCATTTTTTGAGGTTAAGGAACAGAAAATAGTCACTCGGGGCTAAGTCTGGAGAGTAAGGAGGGTGCGGCATCAATTCAAACTTTAGATCGTTGATTTTAGCCGTCGCAACGATTGACGTGTGTGCTGGTGCGTTATCGTGATGAAACAAGATTTTTTTCTTCGCCAGATGAGGTCGTTTAATTTTCACCTCGTGGCTCAAACGTTGCAAGTCTGCGTAGTATTGACCAGTGATAGTTTTACCCTTTTCAAGGTAATCAATGTATATAATACCTCTTGCATCCCAATAAACAGTAGCCATAACCTTGTTCGCCGAAAAAATTGTTTTTGCCTTCTTTGGAGTTAGTTCCCCTGGTCCAATCCACTGTTTAGACTGTTCTTTGGTTTCAGGAGTGTAGTGGTGGACCCAAGTTTCGTCAACGGTTACGAATCTTATACAATGACAAATTTGCGGTAGAAATGTTTTTTCCAATCAATTTTTGGTCGACTGTTAGCAAACGCGGCACCCACCTTGCACAGAGCTTTTCCATATGCAAATGTTGGTGCAAAATATGTTCATATTTTTCTGCTGTAATGAAATCTTTCATTCAAGCTGAGAAGCACCGGTTTCGGGTACTTCTGGCGTGCCCTTTATTCAAAACATTACTAATTTGATCAGGGTAAGTTCTGCGCTGTCTTCCGTAAAGCCGTACCAGTAAATATATATAAGAATCTGATGTACACAGCAAAATGTGCAGTAAGTCTTAATTTTTGGCTGACCGGCATCACTTCCTAGCGTGATGTAATCTATATTTCTTGTAATCTTTACTTCAAGCTTCCCGAGCATCTTTAGATAGTTGTCCTAAAAGTAAAACTGCATAATATTATTTTGGCACTGGGCAATTCTTTGAAAATGCGCATATTGCCTCATGTTAGGAGATTGTATAAAATTTGTGACAAAACGCATTCTTTGAGTGAATTTTACATTGCTGCAAACATACCCTTAAAGAAACTGTACAAGGGAAATAAGTAAGTTTTTTACTTTTTAACTGACAAGCGTTTAAAATTTTGAGTGAATGGTAATGATATTTACAGTAAATGGTAATTAGATAATGGTAAAGGTAATGAGAAAGGAAAGAAAACTTATTAGGTATTATACAATGTAATAAAATTTTAAGAAACAAAACTTAATGAACTTCTTAGTAAGGAGTTGGAATTAAGCAGTAAAAATAACTAAAAAATATACGTCAATATGAATCTGGGGATTTTGCTTTAAGTAAAGGTAAATCTGCAAAAAATTTTTTATCTTGTTACATATCGATAAAAATGAATAAAAATCAATATAAAAGAAACAAAAACCAAAACGTCTTGGGTAGCAGTTGGAAATAAGCATCCAACTCAATATGAATAATGACTTATTAAAAAAAGTAATTAAAAAATAAGCTCACAGGACTAGCATTATTGAGACCTTTATATAAAAAACTTACAAAAAAATTGCAAAAGTAATTAATAATGAGTATCTATCATTGAGAGAGTGTTCATAATTTAAGTAAACAGGTGGCTTATGGTGATGTCTTTCGACCTCGAATCTTTTTACTACATTAATTTTGGAAGTCAAGAAAGTCTGCGGGTCTAAGTAATTCTGGTCATGTCTTCTTTCTCCAAAAACTCGAATGCTGCTTTGATGGTAGCTTCAAATTACCACTAGTTGTCTTAAAGCTTAATTTAGATTCCGATGATGAAATTAAATCAAAATCATCTTGGGAATTTGCTTCAGTTTCAGATAATGTTTCTTTCAGGGTGCTTGTAAAGGGTGTCTCAGTAAGAGCGCACTTTTTAATTTTAAAATAAAAACAAGTATTTTATGACAGAGTTGTGATATTTTTATTGTATTGTAAAGAAGACATGTTCCGATTAAGTATGGAATACCCGGCAAATGACCCCCTCGGCTCCGATGACAGGCCATTACTCTTTTCATGAAATTTTCCATGAAATTTGCACAGAGATGTGGCTGTATCTCACCGATGACGCGTTGGATTTCCGATTTGAGCTCAGGAATTGTTTCGGGTTTATTCGCATAAACCCGAGATTTCACAAAACCCCAAAGAAAAAAAACGTACGGCGTTAAATCGCACGATCTTAGTGGCCAGTTGACTTCAGAATTTCGTGAGATAATGTGTTCTGGAAATCGTTGCTGCAATAAGTCGATTGTTTTATGCGCGGTGTGGCAGGTTGCGCCGTCCTGCTGAAACCACATGTCCAGATTCATGCCGTCACTGCAATGTCGGCCTCATTTTCAAAAAAGTAAGGTCCAATCACGCCGCCTGACCAAAATCCGCACCAGACAGTTACTCGTTGTGGGTGCATTTGTTTCTCATGGATTGCATGAGGATTTTCTGAGTCCCAAATTCGACAATTTTGTGTATTCACGAAGCCATTCATATGGAAATGCGCTTCATCGGAGAAAATTACTTTTTTCGAAAAATTGGCATCGACTTCACTTTGCTCCATTACCCATTGAACGAATTGCCGGCGCTTTCCGTGGTCTGCTGGTTTGAGCTCCTGAGTTAGCTGAATCTTGTACACATGAAAGTGGAGGTCTTCAGTCAAAATTCGCTGCGTAGTGCTTCGTGAAATTTGAAGTTATTGAGAACGATGCCGAATTGATGTTTTCGGGTTTTCGGCGACACTCTCGTTTACAGCAGCAATGTTTTCAAGAGACCGACCAGTACGTTGATGCAAAGGATTCTTACTGTCCATAATCGACCCAGTTTCTTAAAAATTTTTGACCACTCTTCGAATGATTGACACATTAGGTGCAATTTCACGGCTGAAAATTTGGCGCTGTTTGCGAACGGTTTCAGCGTAACTTTCCCCATTTTTGTAATGAGTTTTCACAATTATAGCCCGTTGTTCTTTCGAAAAGCGCTCCATTTTTAATAATCGGAATAAACAGAGGTGACAGCTATCAAATTTCAGAGTTGCCACTTGCATAAAAAAAAAATCCAATTTTAAAAAGTGCACTCTTACTAAGACACCCTTTATTAACAAAATTTTCAAACACTGGAAAATGAGTACTCCCACTAATGTTGTATAGCCTAACCATTTCGTTAATGTTACGGACAGGTGTTATTTATAATGAAAAATAACGTTCCGTTCCACGTTCACTAGGTTTAAAAATTTGACTGTATCTGTAGTGATTCGTCAATTGTAGACTCCATAAGAGAAGTCATTTTCCGTCGAGAAAGGTTTATACTAAGATGGCGGCCGAGTTTCCAGTTTGAATAGCAGCAACTGCTTGGTTGTGATTATACTGCGATGTTACACTGTCCAACTCCCATGTATACAAGTTCACTTGGTCTATCAGATAAAATCTGTCTTAAGTTCTGTCAAATAGAGACGTCCGTTCTTGATGCGAGCTCTACTAACAAAAAAAATATTAAAGCGGTCCGAAGTGGATCTTAATTTAAAGCATAATAATTTGTTTCTTCGATCATAATTCTGATAAAAAGACCGCATGTTTCTTTCTATGACTTAGCATTGTTAAGAAAAGTTCAGTTTCTCCAAGATACTCTTTAAATCGAGATAGACATTGAGGTGTTAAATCAAAACGCGGGTTGTGCGTAGGCCCGTTTATTGCCGACTGGTACCGTGCGGTGGCGGCCAGGCGATCGATGCCAGCGCATATACACATATGTATCTATACATTACAGACGTCACTTTCAATATCTTGCCATAAACCCCATCGTTACTCGTCTTGCTGCTTATCCTGTATGAACGTAATATGCTGTTATAGCAATTATAAATTAAATCTATTAGGTTTAAATTATAAAAGTTATATTTATAAGATATTGAATGTTAATTTTGTAATCTTTTGTAAATATTTTTTTTTATCCCTTCTACTGTGGCGGCTATTTTGCGCGAATCGACGCATCAGTGTAGTTACTTCTGGGTGGTCTCGCGCGATATCGGCGCATGTGATTAAAATGACTATATCTCTAATGTTTTGTATGGGAGCTTTATATATTACTTACGTCGTTGGAATCGTTATGAAACAAGCTAACATTAAAAAAGAAAAATACTTCAGTTTTGCTTTGTAATGTGTTACTAATTCTAATTTGAAATCAGGATGAGCGATTTTTTTCTACTTTATTGTATAAAAGCCATTACAATAGAAAAAATTAACAATTTATTGAAAAAGTTTTTATTTTATTTACTTAAATATACATTATTTAACAATAATCAATAAAAAAAACACACCTCGCCATACATTTTTTTCACACCACAAGCTTTACAAAAACGCATCATTTAGGCGACCCGAACGTCCAGACAAATAAATAGGGTAAGTTCATACTTAAATTCCGAGAACACTGTTGATCAAGTGACTTAGGTTATTAACTTATACTTCAGTATGGTCCACATACTTATCACATACAGAGTTTCAACTGCTACAAATGTTTAATTTATTAGAAATCGAACAATAAACAAAGCACTTGAAAATAAGCGCAAGAAAGGTCCTCTCAAACTTTGGTTCACAGGGTAAATTTTAATGCATTTATTTTAAATACAAACTAACATTCTACAATTTGATGGATGTTACAAACCGATAAGCACAAAAAAAAGGCATGTTGCCTTACAAATACATTTCAGAAATCAACAAAAAATGTTAACCATTTCGAGCACCAGATGCGACGGACGAAAAAGTACATGTCTAACATAATATGGATACGACCAATACTGTTACACCTAAACTTGCAATATGAACATAATATGAGAATTAATTAAAAAATACATAATGAAATAAAATAAATATTATTTTAATAAAAAAAAAATACAATTTACTACACATTTTTTTATAAACGATTTAAATTTCTTTATGAACAAGCCTTGCACATTACCTGGCAGTGTGTTGTATCACGCTACACCTTCAGTATTTACGTACAAAAGTGTGGTACAAAAATATATACAAATAAATAAAGAAATATATATTTATAAATGTATTTTACACATATAAAACTATGAATGTATAATGAGGAAACAGGGGTCCATACATACGGTTCTGCCGCAACCAACACAGAACGTACGCACTTGTTTCTTGCAGGCCGTACACGTCCGCCGAATCCGTTGGTGTTTCCCCATCGGGAACTCAGCCAAGCGGTGTGTGACGTCTGCTTTGTTCTGCGTGGTTGCAGGCGGAATCGGTGGCGGGGTAGAATGGTTTGCAAGAAGAGATTTTACAAGGCTAATTCGGAAATTTCGATGACTGAGAGAAGAAGTGTGGTGATGTATTATGTAGGAGTTTAAAACGGAGACGTTGAGAAGTCTCCTAAAAAGTTTTTTGTACCACACCTTTGTACGTTTTCGTTCTACTGGATACATGGCCAGGAGCTGGTCTTTTTTATCCACCCCACCCATCATGATATTGTAATCCAATATCAGGATGGGTTTGGTGGACCCTCGGACTGTTTGTTGACCGTTGCCATGGTATGTAGAAATCATAGCCACCCTATTAGTATCTCTCCATACCATGACATCGACGTCCCCTGAGGTAAGACCAGTGATCTGGCCCGGGCGCATGTTCTGCTTGGTGAGGCTATGCAGGGCCTGCGGGACAAACTTGCGATCGGTCCGCAGGGTTCCCACACAGTCAAAGCCCAAACATTTCAGGCGCCGAGCCAGACACGGGGATTGATAGAAATTATCCATCCAGAGTGTGTACCCTTTGTGCTCCAAGCCTTGTATCAGCTGCAAAACAACTGCCGGTGTAGCTGCCTCTAGCGGATCTCCAAACTGCTGCGGTGGAGATTTTTTATGAGCATGAACCTCAAACCGCCATAGGTAGCCGGTTTGAGATTCACAAATCTCATAGGTTTTTATACCCCGATTTGCAGCTTTATTTGGAATAAGCTGGCAGAATTCCAACCAGCCTTTCCACATTAAGAGACTCTCATCTAGGGCAATGTTCTGCGCCGGGGTATACATATCCTGAAATTTTTTGTTTAAGTGTAACAGTATTGGCTTTATTTTAAAAAGCCGGGCCTCGGAGTAGTCCAGTTCTAGCGCACACATGTCGTCGTTATTATTAAAATGCAGGCATTTATTTAAAATAAAAAATCTATCTATGGACATGTGTGCGCTAAAACCCGGAGTATAAAATATGTCAGGGGTGGAACCCCAGTACTCCTCCATCCTCGACTTAACAACAATCCCCATCGCCAGAATGATGCCGAAATAAACATACAGTTCATCCGTCGTGACGTCATGCCACCGGCTGATGCGACTTCTGGGATGGAGATTGGAACTTTCAAGCATCTGGGATGCCACCTGTTGAGCATATTTATTAGTCTCCGAGGCAATGTGCTCCATAATTTGCCGATCCCATATTTCAACAAAAATACCATATGGGTCGGCACTAGGAGTTGTCGGACCGACATTAATTACGGAGAATGTTTCCCGCCTCGATTCAGGTGAAATCGGAGGGTTTGGAAATGTCCGCCAGTCAAAATTATGGAGACCCCAAGGCTGCTCCGTCATTATTGGAGGGACATCGGCGGGATCAAGTTCACTGGCAGGTGCTGTGTCAGCGGCGGGCGCTTGGTCTCCGGCAGCATCCTCAACGACAGCATCATGGTCCAAGGGTGTTTCCATCATGATCTGAAACACCCTTGGACCAATGTTCTCCTCCTCGTCTGCGCTCTCATCAGATTCTTCGTCGCTTCCTGTAACAAATGATTGGTTTCAAATTTGGTTGGAACCAGAAATTTGGCCATGACCCATGCCCCAAATAAAATCAGCAGGTACTTACCATGATTGATGAGGGAGGTGATATCTGCATCTCGCAGGTTCTGAGGACGACGAGGTGGAGGTGGAGATATCGAGGAAGCGGGTAGCGAGCTTGAAATCGACTGCTGATCCCCACATTCCATAAACCTGGAACAGGAGCGGTGTTGTAGTACCCATATCTTTACAGATAACTAGAAAAGTCCGTAAGCGACTTACATTGCTGGCGAAGGCACCGAACATGACACCGATGATCGGGATGGACCCGATGGTGATGGTGGTGCAACCGATGGTGATCGTGATGCAACCGATGGTGATGAAGGTGGTAGTGTTAGTGGTGGTGGTGCGGGATTTGATCTAGATGGACATTTTAAAACAAAAGTTAAAACTTGTTAGTAAGTATTATAACAAGAATATCTACAAATAACATACTTAAGCAGAACTACTTACGGTTGCCACACGCGCATCCTTTTAGGATGCATGGCGGTCTCGAGACCCCGGCCTTCCGGCAGCGCGTCGATATCGCAGATCACAAGTCTACAATTCAAAACGATTTAATTGTTTTACCCAAAATGATTTAGATTAGTAAAAAATTAAATTAGTGAATTGAAAAAAGAAAGAGTTAAGAAAAAAGGCTAACTCGTCAATAGTGCGAGGTCCTGGTCGCTCGTGTCGGACATTGAGGCGGCCTCCACGCCCTCTGCCACGCCCGCTAGGACCACCGCGATCGGCAACCACTACCATATCCACCACCTCCGCCACCGGTGGTGGTCCACCTGGACCACCTCTTCCACCTCGCACACGCACACCCCTACCACGTCGCAGACCGCGCATTCGAGGACGTCTTATCTCACTTAAAAACATTAAAATAAAATGCAAATAAAACATGCAAGTTTTTAGAGAAGTAGTAAGAAATACGCAAATATATAAAAATGCAAAAATCTTTTAAGTTAATAAAAAAATAAATGATAAATAGAAGAAAAAAAAAATAATCCGTCACCAAAAATATAGAAATTCAAATCCACGAAAGTCTTATCCATACCAATCGATCAACGGAGCAAAATTCATAAAAATGGCGGTTAAGTGTCACTGACGTCATATTTCCAGTATGTTGATTAAGCTCCTAGAGACATGTTTAGGTTGCGTATATTTTCATTGGAATGTTACGCAAAATCCTTGCAGTACTTTTTATATTAAATGCTTAGTAATAATAAAAAGATACGTAACAACTTACGTAATAACGACAGTTTGTCACGAATAGTGTATTTATTATTCGTAATAAGTAAAAATGTACGGGCATGGCGACGGCATTGCGCGCAAAATGACAAAGAATGTTTCTTGAAATAACTATTTCTGTCCAAAATCCTTAATCTATGCATTAAAAAGTGTTTATTACTTACCCACTCATGTTGTAATGCTGTCCTTTTGTTTATCTTCTTTTATTATTTAACACAATACACTAAATAGCACTGGCCGGTACGCACTCGAAAACAAAACTGGCAGACGACTTTTAAAAAGTCCAGTAATCGTCGTAGGCGTGTTTTAAAGATTTAACATGTGTCAATATACGATCCTTGTTCTTTTCTCTAAACACTTTGTGCAAGTTAAAGCAGGAAAGATATAGTTTACGATACACTACGGTTAAAATAAGCTTCGATGACACGTTGAACTCCAGGAGCGGAGTACACAGAGGTGTGTTTTCTGACGTGGCACTCCTAGAGCGGAGTCAACCGACAAAGGGTTATTGTTATTATTATGAAACACAGAAGCACAAAGAAACGCATTCAAACGCGTAAGTTCCGATCCCATGGGAATATCGGAATAAAAAGTAGCCTATATGTTAATCCTGGTCTCCAGCTATCTATATACCAAGTTTCATGGCAATCAGTTTAGTAGTTTGGGCGTGAATGAGTAACAAACATCCATCCATCCAAATTTTCACATTTTCGCGGCATGATGTGTGTACTTAATCCAAACAGAGTAAATCACTATGCAAAGCAAAACTAAATAAAATGAATACGGAAAAAACATGAAGACTGAATTTGTTTGTTCTGACAGCTCAATCAATAAAGGCACACACTGAGAACACTGTGTCATCAGTCATCACTGACACCTCAATCAATAAAGGCACACACTGAGAACACTGTGTCATCAGTCATCACTGACACTGACTGACAGGGATGCGTTCATAGAAAATATGGCTATATTGTGCCGGACCCGACGGGACTGTAACTTCACTGATACGTGTGAATCAGCCTTAACGAACTCAAGATGGCCAATATGGCGATTGCCATTTGTACCATTAGAATTTAACAAAATACTCGACAATCCGAATTTTGCGGAAATATGTAGTCAACTCGAAATCATAATTTTTTAATGTTTTATTATTCAGGTAAGGTTTCAATCGAGTCTACCGCACCCCTTGACCTGAATTGTTAATATAGATTATAAAGTAGCTCACCTTTGATTTGGGACCAAATCAATTCAATGGCATTGTATTGGCAGTGGTACGGAGGAAGTCTCATAACTATGTGCCCGTGTTCTTCTGCCAATCGGTCTATGACGTATCTAGGATTTGGTGGTTTATGTAATTTCACTAATTGGATTAGTTCTGCTTTTAAAAAAATCATGTCAGCTTCCACTCCTTTTCCTTGCAGCCATGCCACTAAATCTCCTTTCTTATTCGCTTGTGTCGGTGCTTTATCAATTTGCACAGAATGGTAAGGAACGCCCCTTATTATAGTGCTATTCGCAGGAACATTTTGTATTAGAGTCAAAAACCAGTTTTGAAATCTTTCTGCATCCATTTCTTCGTGATGTTCTTTTGTGCTTTTTGAATGAAAAGCCAGTAAACAATTGTCGATAAAGATTATAGCCGCTGACCCTACATGAGATATTATAAAGCCACCTTTTCCCACTGGCACCTTAGAGCATGAATCTTTAGAATCATCTGTCTACGTCTGTGTCACAGTATGATTGGCATTTAGCCATGTTTCATCTATGAATATTACATTATCCCAGTTTATAATTTTTTTATTTCTCGCAGTAATGTCTCTCAGCATAATAATATCATGTCGCTTCACAACAATTTTTCGTTTGTTAACTTTTTTATATCTGAAGCAAATTCCTATTATGACTGTTCTCAATGACTCTATGCATCCTTTGCACAACCCAGCATCTTGCAAAGTTACTCCTAACTTTGCCAGAGTTATAAATTCGCCCCTTGTGAAATAACCGTATATATAATTATATGATTTCTAATTGCATGAATATCAAATTCATCGATACCTTTTACAGGTTTATTTCTTTTACGTTTCTTCGGCGTGTGAAGGACGTTATCCACACTCCCCGAAGGTCCATACTTTTCATTTATAATTTGCCGGCGCTATGGTTACCAATACCGAGTGCTTCACTGACACAATCCCGAATTTGTGTAATTGGCAATAGAAGCCCAGTTTTGAGACTCACGCTCGAAATATCCGTGTAATTTCACCACCTATTCACGAACCTGGCTGTTGAAAGTACATCTTCTTTTCGACATTATTATCACTTGCTATACGATATCAAGTTTGGTATGAAAACTCGTATCAAGGGTACTACTCGCGGTCTAGGTAAATAAATATGTTATTCGATTAGTAATAAATATTTCATAAAAAATTTGAATATCGTATATCATTTTTTACAATTTTCTTAAGTATGAAGTTAGATAAGTTGACCCAATCATGATAGTAACAAGTATTGTATAATAAAAGTAGGTAGATAATTCCTAATTTTAACCTAATGGTCTGTCGCCCTGTCAGTGTTTGAAGTCTATTTACCTCGTATTCAATATACTTACCTACCTAACTGTATTTGTTAACACTAGAATTTCATGTCAAAAAATGTATAGCGTAAATAAAGGTTTTTTAGACATTACCTACAAATCGATATATGATGTTTAAAAAACTAGTTTGAATAAACTAAACATATAGCGCCACTACAAAATTAATAAAAAATTGTGGAACTAAACTAACGAAATCAATACATTTATTACGTTCGGTTTGAAGAAGGAATTTTAATAAATATGAGATTTTTTATTTTATTTTTTTTTTCCACCACAGAGTGTATAACAATTATGGACAGATTAACTGTAACAGTTTCTACAAAATATTTAGTAGAATTGTGAGGGTGGACTGGAGCCTAAACTAGGGAAACCCTGTATTTCAGGTCTCCAGGACACTCTCCCGCCATTAAAGTTTAAACATATTAAATAAATAAAATAATGCTACTTTACGAAAGTTAAAAGGGATTCTGTATCGAGATAGCTTAGATTCGCTAAATATTTTTTAATCATACTGTTTGCTTCATGTGAGTTGACAAGAAAAATGTTTAGAAATGAATTAATTTTATTATAAATGTAAGGTGCAAGAAAACATGATTGTCGTCTGAAGAAGGCGGTGTGGTGCCTGATGGAATCACATACCCTGTTTCTTCTACGAGAAGAATATGCGGTCGTTGGGTCATATGTAAGTTCTTTGTGGTAACGAAGTGTAGTACGCAGAACAAATAATTGTGTTACTGTTAAAACATTGCATTCTTTGTAACGATTAGATGTGGGATATCGAAAGGGTTTTCTTAGCATTACCTTAAGCAATGACAATTTGTGCACGAATATAGGTCTTGTTTTGCATGCTCCGCCCCAAGCTGAGAGTTGGTTTCAGTATATTTATAAGCTTTTTAAAAATCCAAATCATCTTGCGAGTTCGCGATGATAGTAGCTCTAGTTGTGCATTCCAAGATAATGATGCATCGATTTGAATACAAATAAAACAAGAGTATGTTATGGTTTTTTTTATTACATGTCTGGAGTCTAAGAGTGAGGTGGTTGATATCTGGCTGTTTGGATTTGTTGATTAAAAAGGTAATGTACTTAGATTTTTTATATTTAGTGTAAGTAAATTTTTGTTTAGCCACTGGAATATTTGACGAAGTCCTTTTAGCGCAAAGCTGTGCTTGAGCCCAAGTCTCACCCTGGGATATCAGTGCAGTGTCGTCCGCATAGAACACTTTACCGTTTGGTGGAGTGGAATTACGGAGCTCATTGATGTACTCGTATATCAAGAAGAGACTTGGGCCAAGCACACTTCCCTGGTTAACACCACAAGTGATTGGTAGAGGGCAACTAATATGATCATCAATCTTCGTAGCTTGACATCTGTTAGTTAAGAAATTTTTAAAAAGTTGAAGTGGTAAACCGCGTATTCTTATCGTTTCAAGCTTGTTTAGTAGTAGCTGAGTAGAGACGGTGTCGAACGCCTTTGCTAGGTCTAAGAAGACGCCTATACATGCTGTACCACTGCATCTTCTTTAGATTTGTTGGGCTGGAAGCCAAATTGTGATTCAGAGAGAAGGTTTTCTCTCTCCAGGTATTTCATGAGACGTTTATTGATTAGCTTTTCAAGCAATTTAGACTTTAGAATTCTAACGCGATGTTCTGTTATTCTTTTACACTTTTAAGATAGAGTAGAAATTTTAAATTGGATTAACAATCATTAGTTGAGGGCTTTTCCTTTTTGACGTTCTTCTTAATAATGTAAATATAGCGTTTTCATGTACTTGACCAAGTTACGAATGTAAAATAAGCGTGGCAATAATATAAATAACATGTTCTCAATAATTTTTCATTATTTAAATAGTTCCGTTAGTACTTATTGTGTAGTATATTTTTGTGATGTTAATTAGTGATGTGCCGAGTTGCTGTTTTGGTGGATCGAGTCGACTCGAGTCGGTTTATACTGTATTCGATTCCGCGATTCGAGCCAGTGTCAGTGCCAGAGCCCAGTACTCGAGTTCTATGTTTGATATTAGAATGTTGACCTGAGACCAGGACTTGAGTCTAGAAATTTGAGTCTACAACTCGAGTCCGTTATCGATTTTAGAACAAAAAGGAAAAATTGAAAAACAGCATGTAGGTTTAGGATAATGACACAACGATATTAAATCAAAAATTTTTAATGAAAATATTTTTAAACTTACAAAAAAAAACATAGAACATACTAAGGAGGTATGTATCTAGGAACCAGAAAAGAGATCAAGTTCTATTTGTTATATTACACAAGAAAAAGAGATCTTTTTAGTAGTTATTTAAGAACTTCAGATATTTGTTCTATTCGTTTTTTACGAACTTTGCAGTTATTAATTTTGTACAAAAGTGCTGTCTCAAAAGTCTCATAAAATTCAAGGTTACTCACTGCTCAGACCAGAGATACTTTATTACGAGTCTTTTGAGACAGCTTTAAAGATGCCTATATACCTAAACTCTTTATACCTAGATAGATATGACTATTGTAGACAACTGTGAAATTTTACTCCTTTTTTTCCGCGGTTTTGATAAATTTGTTTCTGGGTTTGTATTGGTAGGGTCCCAGGTTGAGCATGATCATTATTTTCTTTATTTTGAGCATTGTCAGTATTTTCTTTATTTTCCTGAAAATAAAATATTTCAACTTTATTTTTTACAGATACCCACTACGCAACAATGAAGAAGTGGAACTTTCCTTTGTGTTACGGAGCCTTAGACTAAAAACATATAAAAATTACGGGCTCCTATGAATATGGAAGTTCAAATTTTAATTATAAAAAAGAAAACAGTACAGTATTAATGGCTCTTGTTGACCATGATTACTGTTTTACGTAGATCAATGTGGGAGCAAATGGAAGCGCTTCGGATGGTGGCATTTTCAAAAACTGTTCCATCTATACTGAATTAGAAAATGGCTGTTTTATTAAACAAGATGGAGTGATTGTAGCTGATGTAACATTTTCTCTAAAAACATACTTAATGAAACCATATCCTGGGGCCAGTTTAAGTTTTGAACAAAAAATAGATAATTACAGGCTGTCGCGTGCTAGACACATTGTCAAAAACGCTTTTGGAATATTAGCAAGTCGATTTAGAATTTTCGAAAAAGCTATTTCAACTAAGTTAGATACTGTGGATCACATTGTGTATGCAGCTTGCTCTCTACACAATTGGTTACGAAAAAAGTCAAGCAATTATATAACTGCTACTTGTGTAGACCGTGAAGATCACAATGCCCATCTTTTGATTGATAGTACGTGGAGATCTGAAATAAGTTCTTTAGATACTATCATACAGCAGGGCAGTAACAACGCAACAATACATGCTAGCGAAAAAAGAACTCAATTTACTAATTATTTTGTGAACGAAGGAAAAGTACCATGGCAAAATCATATGATACATTGATAATTTGTGTATTGTAACATATATGCTAATAAATAAAAAAATGATCTAAGAATACATACATGATGTGTTTTACGCTTTACCATTGCATTTTTAACAAATGAATTAAAGTCGGCGAACCATTTCAATTTGGGTTGGTAATCATTACCACTAGCACCAGATGTGGATGACTTTTTAATCTTATCTAGTTCTAGGTAGTATGCAGAACGAATACTTTTTATTTTGTTTTTCACATCCTCCACTGTGAAACCTTCAATTTCCATACCAATGCACATGTTTTGCAGAGCAGATTGGCGCATAGGTTTGTTTTTATAACCTTCTGATGATATTTCCCATAAACAAGGTTTTTCACTGTATAAACTGACAAACTTTAATATTTGATCTTCAGATAACCTCTTCACCAATATTAAAATCTTTTCTTCGCCGCAGTAATCCGCAAAAACAACCAATACGTATTTACTGTGTCGGCACTGGAATGGCACTGGATTGGCCGTCTACATTATTCCAGTTGCACTGGATTGGTCGCACTGGATTCAAAAGTAGACCGCCAATCCAGTCACTGGACTAGAATGCTAACAGGATTCAATTCATCCCAGTGCCGGTTTACATTTTTTTCGATTCATTCGATCACTGGACTGGAATAATGTAAACCGGGCTTTAAAATAAACAACAAACAAAACATATTGCATTTGTTATGTAAGTTTAATCATACATTTTATTACAAATAAAATAAGTAATTCAAAAAATCAAAAAACCTAACTATAGTTAGTAGTTAGTATAGTTTATTTTAATTTTGTTTTCTATTCTCAATCTTGTGTCGATCTTTTAGTGCATTACTTTTACATTGTATTTTTTACAGACGGGTTTTTGATTCTTTAAATTATTTATTTTATTTTAGACTTTTAGTGTTTCGGGACACTTTTATGAACAAAAACTGTGTTACTTACATAAACAAAACAATTTATGTTTGGTTTTGATATATGGTTGGGCTACGGATAGTTATATATAACTATTCTAAATTTCATATGAGAGTACGCGGTCCGACACAAACATGGCCCATTTTTACGCTATTAAAAACTTTTAAACCGATTTATTATTTTTCATTAAATTTAAACATATAACTTATAAATATGTAATTCCCCTTTATTTTGATAACCTACTCTATAGGTTTGGTTATTTTTTTTATTAACGTATTACTATTTTGCACCAAAAATCCGAAACAAAATATTTGAAATTTGGACTTTTTAATGCAGGGTCTTTAGGTACTAGGCAGGATGAATTTTTAATAGAAGACCTGGAGAGAGTAGTTAGGTGGTCTAGGGAACATTCACTAAGGGCTTGTACACAAAACTGCGATGCGACGCGATGCGAATTCGCAACGCAGAAAATTACGACACGAATTGCTGCGATGCGATTTCGTGCGGCAAGGCGTCTCCCAAGGTGACCATTCCTTCGACAACCGTCAACCGTACTAAACGTATTTTGAATTGAAAACTAGGTCGTGACATGGATCGTAAAAAGAAGTGTGCACTTCTGTTATTGCTTAGGAGATACAGGAAAAAGAAACAAAGAAGATGTTGGGTTCAGCCATTTATTAATATTATGAATCCCGCTGGGAACTATTTTCATCAAAAATATCAAGCTTTGCAAACAGACGAAAAATTTTTTTTTGACTATTTTAGAATGAGCATATCTTCATTCGAAGAGCTTTTACGTGTATTATCACCATATCTTCAAAAACGATCGTACAAGGGGAGAATTCCTGTTATGCCTCTGGAAATGATTGGCCTCACTATCCGGTAAGTAAAGTAGAAACTTGTATACAATAAGTAGTTTTTTATTGAGAAAAGAGTTTTCCAAATATTACAATCGATAAAATTTACGAAAAATCAAAGTCTTCTTCAGTTGAAAGTGTGCTTAATATGCTTGAATTAGAAAAATCATTACTAGGTGAATCAATTTGATCTGGTATGTTAGATGACTGTGGATGTATCAGTGGCGTTTGTTGAGATGTTGCATAATGTTGAGTTTGATAGCCACCCTGGTAGTTGCTATTCGGATAGTAGTAGCCATGAGGTTGATGCAATTCTGTTAAAATTTGAAGAACTCTACTCTGAAAGATTAGTGTTTTATTGTCATCTAATCTTTCAAGTGATGGTAGAATACCTTTAAAAAAAGATATGTGTATTCTCTGGTTCCTTTAAAATCTTTACAATATCATCTTCAAAATTTTTATTTACCATCTTTCTTTTTGGTGGCTGCTTTTGGTAACGTGTTTTAGATGTACCTTCTTGATTATCTTTCTCATTTTCTGATTCATGTAAACTGGTAGTGGTTTCATTTTGCAAATTTTTCTTAAGAAATTGTAATTGTCTGTACAGATGGTATTCTTTTATATTTTTTGATCCAGACCCTGACCTATTTGCATCTTTGAGTTTCTTTCATATTTATTAAAGGAATCCTTAATCCCCCTCCATCTTTGTATTACTGAATTACCTGCAAAAAAATAATAGACAATATTTAATTTATGTATGTTTATGTAGTTTTAGGTTAGTGTTCTTTATTAATCCTTTTTTTTTATTTTTGTTACAGATTCCTAGCGACCGGAAATGAAATAAGAAATATACATTTCGATTATTATCGAGGAATAAGGACAGTTGCTAAGGTAATACGATTAGTTTGTAGTGCAATATGAAAATTTTGTTTAAATGCAAACATACCAAAAATAACGCAACAGCTGTTTGAAGAAATTGCTGCGGACTTTGACAAGAAAGCCAACTTTCCTAACTGTATTGGAGCCGTTGATGGGAAACATTCGTATTCGTAGTCCCCCAAACAGTGGATCACTTTTTTTTAATTACAAGGGCTACAATTCAATAGTTTTGTTGGCTATTGTTGACTCGGAATACAGATTCATCTATGTGGACATAGGAGCATATAGAAAGGAAAGCGACTCCACTATTTTCCACAATACGAAACTGTACGACTTACTGATGAGAGGTGATTTGCCTACACCAACATCGAGGCCGTTACCGGGATTTCAAGAACCTGTTCGATTTGTTTTTGTCGGAGACGAAGCTTTTTCTATTTCGAATAATGTCATGCGCCCTTATTCTGGCAAGCATTTGTCTGTTATACAAAGAGTATTCAACTACCGTTTGAGTAGAGCAAGTAGATATGTTGAGTGTACTTTCGGCATACTGGCCAATAAGTGGCGAATATTTCACCGGCCCATTAACGTCTCACATGATTTTGCAATAGACATTGTCAAGGCATGTTGCATACTACATAACTTTGTAATTAACCTTGATGGATTAGACACCCCTGTTGAAATGATCATAGATGATTCCGAACTACAACCACTTCAACAAACGTTGAATGTAGGCAGTCGGGTAGTAAGTGCAAATATAATAAGAAACGAATATTCGGATTATTTTACTAGTGAAGTTGGAGCATTAAGCTGGCAACTACAAAAAATTTAAGAATATACAATGCGGCTAGCCTTAGTAATAAGTCAATACAACAGGTACAAAAGTATCACATCGCAAAACAAAAAAGTAACTCGCTGTCGACGCTTAAACATTTGTAAACAATTTAAAGAATATTTTTTGTGCTTAAATGAATAGAATGTTTGATTTGTAGGTAGTTAGTTTAAGTAAAAAGACTTAATAAATGTATTTGTCTACTTACCAAGTTTAGTTTTTTCATTGTTTTCTTTTTCCTCGAAATTTGGAAATAAACTTTTACAAACGTCCTTCCAAGCATCTTGTTTGATGAATTTGTTTTTATAATCTTCATTACTAGTGTCCCAAAGAACAGGGCGCTCCTCAATCAGTGATATTAAAAAATCAACGTCGTACTCGTGTGATTTTTTTTACATACGTCTTGCCCACACGCAGTCCCAGACCGTACTAAAAATGGCGTCAACAAGTGTGACGAAACATCGCAGGAATGCGCGTTGCGAATCAATTCGCAAGTTCTTGCGATGTGTTGTGCGAGCTCGTAGATTTTTACGATGCGATGTCGCATCGCAGTTTTGTGTACAAGCCCTAATATACCCACTCAAATCAAAATTAATGATACTGGGCAGTAAGGAGCAACTTCGGTCAATATTGGAATATGCTACCTCTCTCAGTTAAAACGAATGAAAAGACTTGAGGAAGTCACTAATTTGGGGTTTAGGATGGATCCAGTCCACGGTTTGAGGGACACATAAAATCGTCAAGAATTGTTTCTATAGGTCAAAAGGTTCTCTACAACATACGCGACTATCTCAGTACAAATCTGAGAAAACAACTTGTAGACAGTCACATACTATCCAGATTTAACTATTGTGATATAGTCTATGGTCGACGTTTGCTGGCTAGAACTAGGAACCTAATACAAATAATGAAAACTGCAAAATACCAAATAGACATCATGTAACACCTTACATAAATCAGAGCAATATATTGAAAATGGAAGCAAGAAGAAAATGACACCCAGCCAGTTTACTCTCTGGTTTAATGAAAAGCCAAAAACCTACCTATCTATGTGAGAAGATTGACTGGAGGCGAGATCATTGCGCATATTCCATCAGAACCTCAAACAGTGCATTGTCCGTACCAAAACACAGAACTACCGCATTCCGGGGCTCCGTTGGAATGATTTCCCACCATCTATAAGAGACCTGAAAACCAAATAAAGTTTTAAAACGAGAGATAAAACTTTTTTAATATTAATGCAAAAACAACAAAACACATCATTAGTACCTTGAAGGCTATGGCCCCTTCGCGTGGTAGATCATTCCAGTAGTTCCGTTACTTTGCCTAAAGCTGATATCCCTTCATACAATAGTTGTTCCCAAAATTTAATACACATGCAAAACATGATGATCAGGGAAGAGACGGCACTTGAGATGAATCTGTAATAAAATATTAAAAGGTATAGTTTTTATCTTTTTATGTTAGTTCATTTATAGCACATAACAACTAGGTAATAGATATTGGCACACATGCTCAATTTTTAAAGTTTTAGAATAACGATTATAATAAAATAAAACTTACCATGATGGTTTGCTCCACAGGCTTAGTATATCATGTAGCACTTGTTTTCTTTTTCTCTTTTGTTTGTGGTTTTATTACTGATTTTACTGTCTTGTTTATTTCTTATTAGTTAATAAGCCAATAATCGGGCAATGTCGCCCGACGACTTTAAGTGGCACTCTTGGTTGGCACTGAAAATCAGTACTGGGGTGGGTTATGCCCATCTCAGTTTATGCTGAGAGTCCTTCCAAATTTCTGAAACACGACGTATCTTTCACTTAAAATAATGTAGGTAGTCAATGTACCAAATAAAAAGTTTAACATGACCTGTTGCCACGTCATACATTTAACATGCCATTGCCATGTCGTGTGTGACAGAAAGAAACCCTCTCTCTAAACGAAGTATTGGCGGCGCAGTGCTGCCACTTGTATCTAATTTTAATAATATGTTTTATTTAAAGTGTTGGCATAATTATTTTTTTTGCCAGAAAGTGTTTATTATAGATATAAAACTTTGTATGTAAAAGCTGTCATGAGTTTCAGAAATAAATGTTTTCTTTCTCTCTCTTCAAAACTTTCAAATTAGTTGATTTTAACTCTTTATCACAAAGAGTAAGGGCTTTTGCGACATTCATGCTTAATAACTGAGTTGTTAATTTTACTTTCATCATTTGATTGCGAAAGTATATTTGGCGTGGCGACAACTTGTTAGCGAAATTGGGACCTATATTTTGTTGTAATTTGTTCAAATTTACTAGAAATTTTCATTTGTATTCATCATATGGAATTTTTTTAATAACATGTTTTAACATGACATGCATCTAAAAATATATATACCTTTTCGGATGTAGTAGGATGTAAAAAATAAGTGTTGAGATCACTCACATCATTGAAATTGCAACCCAAACTTTCAGCAGCCTGAAAGTTTGCTGGGCATCCATCAAATGTTACATTGGGCATATCATCAAAACTAGAGAACAAATTACAGGTTCATAAGTTGATTAGCTTTTTAGTTTTAGGCATCGGAAAGATTCATTCGGAAATCCTGGCTTTTATACTTCCGTACCGTCTGCTGAGGGTACGTGGCTGGGGTAAAGCATTTTTTTTGGTGATGACGAATATATTTATAAGCCGCTGCAGAGTAGTAATTACAAACTTTTTTATGCTAGGTGAGTATATTATTTTTTCCTGGACTTACTTACTGTTCAGGGGTTCCTGACGCTTTAGGAAATAGTTGAGCCTGAGGTATCACCACTTTATTTAAATCTCTAAAATCGATACACAATCTTGTTTTTCTATTGTCTTCTTTTTTAAAAGCTAAGGTTACTGGTGCTACAAATGGGCTGTATGATTCCTCTGTAAGATCCTCTATAAGATTTCTTTCAAGCAATCTTCTTACCTGTTCTTCTATCTCTAACTTATCCTCTATTGAACATCTGTATGGTCTTTTACTGCAATATTTGTCCACAAGTAGATCGATGCGTGCTTCATAATCCTTTACCGTTCCAATATCGTATTTATCCTTTGCAAAGCTTGATTTATATTTTTCAATAAGTTTATTTAATTCAGATTTTTGTTGACTATTTAAATGACTCAAGTCCTAATAATTTTCTCTCAGTTCTCATTATGTTTAAACCAGCACTTTTCTTCTGGGTGGAAACGGCTACCTTTATTCAAATTTTCACAAATTTTACAAGGTTTAATTTTATCAACTTTTGCTTTATTATCTAACGTATTTTTCTTGAATTTATTATAATTATTTTTATTGACTGATTGATCAAATTTACCAATTTCATTGAAAAGATTTGCAGTCGATGTTATTGATTATTTATCCATTTTGTAAATTATATAATCTGGTAGACCCATAACAATAAGATGAATCAATGTCTGTGTGACACACAGACATTGGATGGATGGATTCTTTACGAAATGGAGGGATGGCGATTCTTTACGAAAAAGATCGATTTTTAAATCGATTCGAATCGTAGTCTAATGAATCGATTCACGAAAAAATCGAGGCCTACAAAATCGATTCTTAAAAAATCGATCTTTTTTTCAAGTTTGCGTTTACAATGTAAATTTGTATCAATTTTACTAAAAACAAGATTAATATTGCAATTAACGATATCTTATCAATAAAATCAGGGAATTCAAAAATAACATTAATTTTTATTACCGTATCAAACTATAAGATCATCTATAAAAAAAAAATAAGTATTTATATACTGAATGTTATTATTGATTGCAAAAAAGTAAAAAATAAGGTAAGAGTTAAAAGTTTAAATATTAAGCATTGGGAATTATAACTGGGAACTATAGTTCCCAATGCTCAATATCTAAACTTTTTAAAAACAACAGTCTGTCAAGCCTTTTGGGATCCAAGCGGTTACGCTCATCACTTACGATGTTTCCAGCAATTGAAAACAGGCGCTCACAAGGAACGAATGATCCAACGATACTCATATACATCATGGCGATTGGGTGAACGTGATGATAAATGGAGCTCTTTTGTTCTTGCCAGTAAAGTACAGGATCATACTTCAGGTGCACAACTGCCTGCGATAAATAATGTTTGAACTCTTCATTTAAGCCTTGATTTTCCTGTGCAAGTGCATTGCATAAAGAGAGTTGCTTTTTCACAAGCAACTTATGAAAATCCCATATTCCGTTTTTCATATCCTTATCAGTGCTTTCTATTGCGTCGACTTCCTCACTATTATTTTGTGGAAGTGATTGTCGTGTAATATCCAAAATTGAAGTGTTTATTTTATTTATCGCTCGAGAACAGGCTACATGGTCAGTAAAATGATTTTTTTAAATCTAGGATCTAAAATGGTCGCAGCAGCTAACAAATGAACTTGTTCAACATTTCCAAATCTTTTCTTCAAGCCGTCCACAATTAAAGTCCTTGTTTTAACACCAATATCCGTTGAATTTTTCATTGTATTATATGTTTCAGTCAGACAAGACACGATGGGTATAATTTTACTGGCTGTAACGTAGTCTTCTCCCGATATTTCTTTAGTTATTACTTTTAATGGTCTCAATATATTTATAAGATCTTTTATAAATTCTAACTACTGTGCAGTTAGCATTGTTGGCGCTTTAGGATACTTGAGTAATATTGGCGCAATTATTTCGTATAACTCAACAAATCGTTCTAATTGATAAAAAACAGAATTCCATCTGGTACACACAGACTGAACAAGCCCCAAAGGCTTTGTTTGATGACCCTGAGCTTTCTTTAAAGAATCAGCAGCATTTGTATTATGTTTAAAATATGTGGTAATATCTTTGACAGCTGTTAGTAAATTCTTGGCTTCTTCCAGTCCATCCTTATTGTCAAATGGTTTTGATGTTACTAGGTTTAATGTATGGGCAAAACATGGCATGTGTTTATTTTTGCCATAAACATTTGTGACAGCTTTAACGATATTAGCGCCATTGTCCGTGATAAACGCTACCACTTTGTTACTTGTGATGCCCCATTTTTCCGTCATATTGATAATTACTTGTGCTAAGTAAT
Source organism: Callimorpha dominula (assembly GCA_949752705.1). Taxonomy (NCBI): domain Eukaryota; kingdom Metazoa; phylum Arthropoda; class Insecta; order Lepidoptera; family Erebidae; genus Callimorpha; species Callimorpha dominula. The sequence goes on along the minus strand of OX457010.1, from coordinate 4,863,680 downwards.
CAGCATTGTGTGATTCTGTTATGTGTGAGTCAGTCCAAACATCTGCAGTTAAAGATAGTGCTTCTACTTCTTGTATTTTTAGTTTCAGTTGTGTCGAAAGAATGTCATATTTATCGTCAATCATGTGGGTCATTGTTTTTCTGGCTGGAACTTTATAAAGTGGTGCCACTACTTTCATTAAATATCGAAATCCTGTTTTTTCCACAGTATTTAAAGGCAACCCATCTTTTGCGATCATGAAGACTATTGCATTGGTTATTTGACCACGCTAAATACCAGTACCTGAAAATAAATAAAATAAAGTCTTAACTATTGATCCTGTATGCATCTCACTTTCATAAAAAAATATTCAAAAGATTTTAGTTTCATGCCTTACCTCCAAATGATTTTATATTTGTTAAGCAAGATGTCAATGTTTGCTGTTTTAAGACTGATACATTGGTAGAAGAAGAAGCCACGCTTTCAGCATCCGAATTATCAACATTTTGCAAATCTGGAACTGGAACGATGTCTAAAGTCATGTCATCAACAACCTAAAACGAAAAAACATAGTTACTTCGATTTATTTAATATCGATTTTTATTTTTTTCGAACTCAGTACATTGGAAAACAAATAATGTGACATAAGAAATGGTTTCACTAACTTGATCATTTCCATTATCATTTCGTGCATTACCACATTTACCACCACCACTTTCACTCTTCTTTTTGAGACTTACGGTCTGAATTGTTGGATGACGTCTTAATAAATGATTGCGCAAGTTTGTTGTGTTTCCCTTAGTTTTTACGTCCTGGTGACAATATTTGCATGTGCCTCCGAAGTCTTTTTTAATAAAATGATTCCATAAATCACTTCTACCCGACATGCTGAAAAAATACATTTATTCCTCATTTATTATATGTATTAAACTTGATAAACAATGATATTTTAAGTAATTAGTCACTAGTTTCAAGTAATATTCAAAATCCTATTAGGATTAGTTAGCATAATTTCTTAATGAATTTAAAAGAATATTTTATATAAAAGAATAGTTTAATATTTTATAAAAAAGTAACCTTTATATAAAAATAGCACCAAATGTGAATCGATTAATTAAGATACGAATTGCTTTAAAAATCGATATTTTTCGGAAAGAATCGCCATCCCTAGCCTGGCGATTACTTGATTGAAATAAAATAAGAGTAAAAGCGATAGTTTATTTTTAAAAAGATAATGGGAGCTTAACTATTTTTTCTGTAAACAAGATGAATAATTTGATGCTTTGAGGTTAAATAGATAATTGGACATAAAGTAATCGTGAATGAAGTATGAACACTTCCATCAATAAGAATTCCACATATTACTTATTAGTTATTTCAATGCTGATTATTCCTGTGTAAAAGTAAATTTAAATGATAATCACAACTAACAGAACAAACTGAAAATAATAGCGTCAAAGTAAAAAATAAGATGCGCTTTACTTATTTACTTACCTACTCTCAATTAGTTATTATTTCGCAACAAACACTACATGAAAATCTGATGAAAATCAATCATGAAAATACTTATATTACGCTAATAACAGTATTCATTAAAAGACAACAACAAATGAATAATGCAATATCAATCGTCACAAATAATAGATACATAAAGTCAAAGACTACAAACGTAACTTTTTTATTAAAGAGAGGCGAGTAAAGGATACTAAACATACAGCCATCTCGCGAGTTTATGAGTAGTTAACTCTTTAACCGGCAGCACTCTTATAATTCAGGCACATTCAACTAAATGCAAATAATTGTATGGTTTATACCAAAACAGAAAAAATCGAATGTCGATTTTCAAGGGTGATATATCGATTCAGTGAATCGACACAGTACTTCATATCGATTTAAAAAATCGATATTTTCTGCTCGAAAAATCGATTCTTCGATTAATCGATCTCAGATCGCCATCCCTACTGTGTCAATATTTTTATTTATCTCTAGTAACAATCTTTCTTCTTTTGTGGCATATTCCCGTAATGAGCCTCCTGGAAATTAAAATGTAAAAGCATATTTAATTTGTGACCAACCTTTATTGCCGTATGTTTCACAAAAATTTGTTTTCCATATTGTCCATCCTGCGTTTACTGTATATTTTATTGCCATACTAGTGTACCATCCTAGGCACTGTTTTTCAAGTAAATACTTTAAAGTCGCATTTTTTTTGCCTCCTTTAATATCTCGAAACGTGTACATTCTCAAAATCATTGATCCACTGATTAACATTTGATTTTTTTCCTGAAAACTTCTCGAGTAAGAATTTTTCTGCTATTTTTCCTAGATTTTTATTTTCAGTGCCCTTACTAGTACTACTGTCAGAAAGCTTCATTTCATGTGTAACTTCGTCCAGGTATTGGTCACTAAATTGTAAGTTCTCACTTAGATGGTAAGTAAATTTTTCTCACATCTTGGGCTATGGGAATCCATAGTTTCCGTGTTTGATGTCTTTTCTTGAGAGAATTCTTAACTTTGGTATAAACATCCGAAGTCGTTATGGCGGTATGTTTGCTTGCAGATTTCAAATCATCAGGAATATCAAATATATGTCCCTCAGGTGTCTCGGTTGAGGTTATGCAGATCACATTACTTTTTCCATCAGCTGCTGCTAACACTGTAAATGTGAATCGTAACTTCTCCATTTTTCTTCACTAAAAATGTCGTTTTATAAGACACTTAGCCAAATTTCTATCCTTTTATTTTATGATGACAAATTAAACCATGTGTTGCTCTGTAAATCAAAGAATTCTTTTATTTTAACCTTCACATTAATTACATACCTAATTACACTATCGCAATGTTACAAACATTACCTGTAAATCAAAGAAACGACATTTAAAGTTTATTTGTCGATCTGTTTCTAATAACAAATTAATATATTTTTCTGATATTTCAATCACTCAAACTGACAGTACATAGAGTAAAAACAATAACCAAAAAGTCAAGTAATAGACATTCTTCAGTAGCTAGCTATCTATCAAGCCAACTGAGACAATACATCTTAATGAAATCCTAGGTACATCTAGGTATTCCTTTACATATGTCTTAAGAGCGAGCAACAAAATGGAAACTAAAGATCGGCATGTTGTTACTGTCACCAACGATTTATCGAGTACATGCGAGCTTAATCTTGATTTTACTACCAATAACTACTACTAAGAATTATTTGTTGCATTGAAACCTCTTCATTTGAGCCCCACAAGCGAGCAATAAATAAAAACTAATATCACTCTTGACTGATCGTTTTGACTAAAATCGACACTGATTATATTATTAACTAAATTTCAAAAAAAATTCGGTTGATGGTTATTATATTATATATTATTATATTATATATATTTTTCACTTTCTTAGGTTCAGATATTGCATCGAAATGTTATATTTATTTTAGGTGATTGATATGGATCAACCGACTCACTTCGAGTAAGCAGATCTATGCTATTAAATTAGAATCTATGAATATTCGAACTCATAAGAGTGTTTGATATTGCTATTTGCAGAAGCAAGAACCGAATCCATATTCTGGTAGTAATAATTAGTTGTAGGTTAAAAAAGCCCAGAGTGGGATAAAATAAATAAAAGTAAAAAATTGCTTTTATGTATTAATTTAAAATATATATATATATATATATATATTTACATATATATATATATATATATATATATTTACATATATATATATATATATATATATATATATATATATATATATATATATATATATATATATATATATATATATATATATATATATTTACATATATTAATATTTGCACGTTGACTTGTGTTGTAGGTTTCCTCATTCGAGGTTTCCTCTGCGTATCGTCATATTCCCATCATTCGATTCCTCTTAGGCACACAGCTATAAAATGTCCCATTGTGTCACAGTTTTCTGCAGGTTCGTAGGATCTTCTTCGCGTTGTTCGTTGTGTTAAGTAAGCTGCCCCTGCAAGTCTGTAGTTCTCTTTTTTATTAAGAGGGTTCTGGAAACCTCTTGGAATTACCAGTTGAGATTCGGGAAACGAAATTCAAGATAGCATGTATTTTTTTTCTTTTTTCATTATCGTTACTATTTACTTGCAGCATTAGCAACAAATTTTCGCTTATTAGTTTCACTGATATTCACTGGTTTAACGTCTGTTCCTGCTAGCTTCATATGAAACTAGCAGTAATTGCGATTTTTTTTAAACGGCGCAAGCAGCCAAATCGCTATTTTGGTAACTAATTAGCAACTAATTAGCTACAATTGTGTATTTTATTGAATTTTGCTGATTTGGCACTGCCATCTTGATAGAGCTGTTTTACCGGGTGTAGGCGACGGAATGTTTTTCTGACGGAATGTAATCTACAAAACGTACATCACAAGTTCTTGTTTTGTTATGGCTGACTGGTGTCTTGCTATCGGTTCGAGCATTTTACTTGTAAGGTATTTTCTATACCCCGAGCAACTTCCAAAAAATGGTCGAAAGTATTTATGTTAGTACGTGTGATATGTGACCTTATGTTTACATGTAAAAGGCAAAATCATATATCTATTTGCTGTGTTTCTGTAAGTTTCGGTGGCGGCAGCATAGAAAATAGCATCTTTGACACGAAACGCTCCGTAGCTAGATCCGGTGGTTGATCTTCACCCATTATCTCCCTATACAACACGTACGCCGGTTTCTTCGGTGCAAAAGGCATAGTCATTGCACGAATTATCCCCAAGTCGTGATACTGTCCTTGACCCCTTGCCACCAAATAGCCGCTTCTCCATGCAGAACAAGTGAAATAGGCATTCCACTTGTTCTGCATGGAGAAGCTGTTGCTGCTCTCAAGAAGTTCAAAAAATAAAGATAGCGAGGCTTTGATGGCCATCAAAGCTCATCAAATCTTGATTTTTTCAACAGCTTTAAATGTGCTTACTGCTGAAATAAATGTTACCAGGTCTTCTTGGCCACGGGTTCCATCGAATGTATGTATACAAACTTGCCATTGAACCCTTGTGCGTTGATACTAAAGTGATGGAGTTGATAAGGTGGGCCAATCGTGCATCACTCAAAGTCGTCATCTCTGCTTTCGCCTCGCTTACAGCGTCTTGATGTAGGTCGGAGTCGCCGTCTCGTTGGTCGCCAGTGTAAAATAACAACACTGAGGACTACCGACTTTTATTTCAGTATATGTAAAAATGCACCTACATACACACAATATCGTAATAATGCACGGTCCGGAAAGTATACGTTAAAACGAAGCGCCTATGTACGCATGCGTGATCTCTAATGTAGCCGCTGGTCCGGCTAGTTCCAATAGCTTTGCGTTACCAGTATAACTAGTCAACATAACTCATTTTCATTAAATAGTGAACTGCTTTATCATCCATCATAGTTTGCCCCTATTTTTAATAAAATAAAGAAGAGTTTTTGATGTGGTGACAACATTAGGTACCTTGAATGTTGAAAAAGCTATTACACACATAAATAAAATGAATATATAAATAAGAAATAATATATAATAATAAAAATAATAAATATTATATAGTGATTACCATAATTTAGAAGCACTCATAGTACTTTTAAATTATCATAATCATTATAGCATTGGCCGAGACACAAAAATACCTTGCACTGCCTACAAAACACACTTGTCATCGTGCGTTTTTTGGCAGCAAGGCATCGCACGCACCGGGCTCGTTTAAGTTTATTCTGCTTATTCGAGGTTCGTTCGGTGTTATGCTCGCCTTGCTCTGGGTTGTGATTTAAAAGGCGGTTTAGTCGCGCACACCGAACGTCGTGGGGCACCTGCGAACGCGGTAGAGACGATGTTCCCACTTCCTCGATAAGCTGTTCTGCTAATTGGTAATGAAACTGCCGGTGCGTGAGCATACATACGGTCTTGGCCAATGTTGGACCGGTATATTATATACGAATTTAAAATACTTATATTTAATAACCTCTTAATAACTTTTATGTACCACTTCATACCACGTTTCCTCTCAAGGAGATAGCTTGATAACTTTTGGTCCTTCAGATCAACACCGCCCATAAATTTATTATAATCTTCTATTACTTTAGGCTTCAAAATGTTCTGCCCTGCTCGGCGGCCCTCTACAACATAATTTTTGTGATAGGTAGACACTGTGGTAACCAATTTGACATCTATCCATGCAGTTACAAAGACGTCACCACAGTGTCTACCTACCACCGTCCCGCGAGCCATCGTCCGCTCATTCAAATTTTTTATATCGGCGGGGGTTTTTTGCCTCCGCCGATTCAGGGTGCCCACCACATCTGTGGCCCTCCTTTTCAAATGCCCGCACAGTTCTACGGAATTGTAAAAGTTGTCCATAAACAACGTGTACCCTTTTCCTACGTACTCTCCTAACAACTTCACAACAATTTTCGCGGTGCTACTGGTAAATCCGCCAACTGGTTGGGAAGACGTAGATCCCTTCCCTAGAATTACTAGGTTTAAAACATAGCCGGTTACAGCCTCGCAGAGTTCGTAACTCTTGATGCCGAATCGTGCTGCCTTGGAGCGGATACACTGTACCCAACTTAATCTTCCCTTCCAATGCAGCAACGATTCGTCAATCGAAAGTTCTCTGCGAGGGCTCTAAAAGGCTTGAATTCAGCATTAAGGTAGTCTAATAAAACAGTAATTTTGGCGCATTTACGTTCGTCACCGCGATCATGTATTGTGTCGTTGTCACGAAAGTGCAAGAACCGCATTAAAAGTAAAAAGCGGTTCTTGCTCATGATCTCCCGGAACCCTGGCATACCCAAGATTCCAGTCGACCAATATTCGTCTATTTGACCGCGGTCACAAATACCCATCAAAATGATAACTGCAATCAAACGGTACAGTTCATAAACGGACGTCTCCACCCAATCATTCAAACGTGATTGGGCAGAGATGCCCGTTTCGGACACCGACAGAGGGACAATAGTCTGCCATGCATATAAATTCGTCTCATCTCTTATTAGTTCAAGAAGAGGTTGCTCCTATAACTGGGTAAAAATACCTAATGGAGTTGTGTCTCCAATTTTGGGGCCAACCTCTTCTATAAATGTTTCTTTGTTGCCGGCAAAAGACGAAAAGTCTGCCGACCAAATGAAATCCTCCAAGTTTTGGCCCGAGTTTTCATCCTCAGATTCTTGGAGAAGATCCATTAGCTGGGTGGCAGTCAGCTACTCCTCATTCTCCTCCTCGCTCCCTGAGTCGACGGCCAAGGCTTCGGCCAGTGGGGCGTCAAATACTTCATCATCAACCTGTAAAGAATGCCACCCACCAAAATAACCCATTATAACGGTTACTTTGCTCCATAACTTTTTGACGAAAGATTATTCAAATTTAAACACGATTGATATGTTTATACGTATTGATTCATATTAGTAATACATTCAAGAACAATAAAAAGTATCAATAACTGACCTGTTTTTACGATTATCAGGAAATAAACAAATATTTGTCTCACTCAAATTTTCAGATACTACCGTGACAACGTAGAAATTTGAAATGGTCGTTAAAAATGTTCTATAGGCGTCACTCAATGAGTGAAACTTTCTAGAGTTCGTTTATTTAACAGGGTTTAATAAAAAAGCAATTTAGACTTTGTGTAATAGTATTTTAATATCAAAATCGAACAAAAACCGACGCGGGTGACCTGAGCACTGATCAGTGCTTAGGCATTTTACGTCAAAACGGCCAGAGTACAGATCAGTGCTTGGGCGGTGCCAGAGTTGGCAACCCGGCGAAGTCCGACTATTTGTGCCCCTATCGATGCAGGCTGAATAGCCTGCTTCAGTGTAGTTTTCGTCTCCTCCGCTGTTTTAAGTTCACTACCCTCCGCCGAGTAGATTGCTAGGGTTGCGGTAGCCGATGAGGGAATTTCCATTTGAGGAGCCTTTGGGGCCTATTTGAGGGCCCTGGCGTAGTTAACAGTCGTCCAGTAGTCATGAGGTGCCTGGGGTTTGACGCCGCCTCAGCACGAACCCGTTCAGCCTTGGCCGCCGCCCGTAAAGCGCGCTCCGCTTCTCTTGCCCTAGCCTCCTCCAGGTTGTCGGAGCGCTTCTCGGACTCTGCTAACATCATGGCTCTGGCTCTCTATCATGCGACAGCAGTGACCAACTATCTCCGTAATGACGCGCAGTAGGTCGTTGCTAGTGGCGAGGTGTTCAGCCGTGACGTATGCCCGCCAGCCACGTTGGAGACGCGCTTGGATGCCACGTTAGCCTTGGCTAACAGCTGTCGCGCCGTAGCAAATTTCATATCGTCGTCTTCCACAATGCGATCTTCGTCCCCAGATGAGATGGGTGAGTCATAATCGATCCCAGGCGTATGTACTGCTAGGCTGTCGCTACCGCTGAGGGCTGTGGTCCGGCGGGCCGCGGGCTACATGGCGCTTGGGTTCCAGTTGGGCAGTCCCTGTATCCGGCGACAATATTCTCTTCGCGTTAGAAAGGTTGGGGTCGGGGGGAGGAGGGGGGAGGGCAGGGATAGCAGCCGAGCTGTCCTCGTGCGGTGCAGACGAGGAGCTAGGGGTGGGTGGGTATGCCGGGATTGACATTTTTTCAACGTTTTCAAAAAAAAAAAACAAATTCATTCTTCTTTCATGATGACATCTTTTTATAACTGAAGTACATTTATTTTATAAACTGCACAAATAAAAAGTCCGAAATCGTATCCAGAGCCGAAATTTCATATCTGTAATATATATGGTATATTGCCCTGGTATATTGCCTTGCGCTCGCACCTACGGTTAACTTTCAATCAACTGTGTCTGTCAAGTAAGGTCTCTATTTGAAAATATTTAACGTTTTATATACCTAAAAATAATAATAAACTTAACATTGTATACACAATTGTAATCTTTTTGTAAAAAAAGTACAAAAATATGCAATATATTCTCTTTCAATGATATGGTGTTTACTTTGAGTGATATACCGATCGTCATCCAAATCTGGATCGCCATACAAATCTTGCATATTTTTGGAAATGAATTCTGATGTGTTTTTATTTTTATACATTAACGCTTTGTTTATACGATTTTATTTACCATGTGACGGCTTGTATGTTTTGCAATTAGCGTTCTTATATTTTACTCTTTGCTTAGTTAAGAGCACACCGTTTACAGTTGAAATCACCATCTTATAACGAGTTTTTGACATAATTAAATTGATTTGCCTAATTATGCCTTCGCTGTCGGCATTCGAATGACGAAGTGAAATAACATTCAGCACAAATTTGGATACTTTTTTAAATTTTTTTAAAGTCATTCCCTGGCCTTCTTCGCAATCCATTAACTTCGCCCAAAAAATGTCGACTGGATTTTTTACGTCGATATCTGCCGGGCGCTCAAAAGACGGCAATTGACGCCACTATATGCCGAATGCCCTTCCTCTAGGCTCCGCTCACCATAAAATGAGTGGGCCTATATGACGCAAAAGGCGTTATAAAATTAAAACAAAAAATACAAGTTATAAATAACAAAGATTAAAATGACATGGTAATATGGAGAATCTCGAAAAATTGCTAAACAAAACAACCAAGAATATCATACTAACTTTTAAACTTTCGCGTTCCATGATATAATATTGTGTACGTATTAACGGGAATTAACCACGAAAAGGTATTACATACCTCTGAGTTGCCTGACGTTTCCTGGCCTGGTCGAAACGTCAGGCAACTCAGAGGTATGTAATACCTTTTCGTGGTTAATTCCCGTTAATACGTAAATAATATTATAAGAATATCATTTCTTTTCTAAATCCAAATAGCTAAATCTAAAATGTTTACATTGTTAAATATATCAACTTAACAATGAACTTAGTGGATCAAAACTATACAGTACAGTAGTTCCATCAAGACTTCGCAGTGTAGGTGACATACAACACAACTTTTTAAAGGTTTATAAATTGCAATTTTGTCTATAAAACTTAATATTTTTTACACAAAACAATTAAAATGTTATTTTTTAACGTAATCATGGTATGCAATTTCAAAATTTCTAGCTGAAATAAACAAAGTCAAACATTATTTACCTTAGGTCCGCACAGCACGGTTGTTCTTGACGGCATTTTGCTTATGCATTTTGCAAAAAAACAGATAGAAACAGTCGCGCACTGACGTCTTCGATATTTTTTCGAATTGTGTTAGGTTTTTACCACAGTTTTAATACAAAACGACTGTGGAATTATTGGCTAATTATCAATATTTTTTTTTTATATATGTCGTTTAGGTGCAAACACTGCGAATTAAAGGCTCAAATGACAAATAATTATAAAGCTAACCCTTTACAAACACCGCCATCTACAATATTTTATGAAAATTTATTTTGGGCCATTCTGGTTTTAAAATGTAGGTGTTTTAACATCAAATTTCGCTATAAAACTAATGTTCACGTAGTATTAAGTTCACACGATGTTTGTTTTGTTTAGTTTCTCGTGGCGCCACTAGGTGGCGTTGTCTGTAAATTACGAGTCGGTGTTGAGTCTCAAGCGGTCAATGACCTCTGGAAAATTATCTAAATTAGTTAATTCTGAAAGGTGAGGGATACAGAGACTCAACTCAGCCCCGGTACTGGCTGACGGGCGCTCTTCAGGGAAACCCCTCGGAGAGCTCGACCTCGCCAAGCACTGGAAGCAGACCACTGACAGGACGAGAGCGCCGCAAGTACGTTGGTCGCCCGCGGGTTGGCAGGGGCTCGATCTCGCTTGCAGCGCCACCCTTCGGCATTGACGACCCGGATTTTACCAAGGAACCCATACGGGGCCAACCCAGCGACCCGCCTGTATTAGCAGGTGGCGATGAAAGTCACTGCAACAGACCTACGATCTGGATAAGTTACCCTGAGACCCCATAAAGGGTCTACGAGATGAACCTTGATTGATTGGATACAGAGATCACTAGTGCTATCTCTTGGTCTCATCTAAATATAGTTCAGATATATCCTATCAGGTATTTTTTTAGAATCCAGTAGGAATATATCCCGCCCAGTTCATCGCGACCTCGGCCACAAACAACCATAAATCGAAAAAATTAATTACATATTTGGTCTTCATAAGTACCAATTACACGGGTCAACATGAAATTTGACTTTGATTGCAAAGCATTAAATTTCGGTAGTTTAGGTCGTAATTAGACGGAAAAAAAATATATGGCATGAAAAACTTTGCTTTTGTGCTTAGAAGACTGATTGAACGAAATTTTTAAAAATCTCGGATTTTAATTTTTGATTGAAAATAAAACTATTGAAATAAAAATGTTTATTATTTTTATTAAGTTTTACTATCAAATTAGCTTACAGAAAAGTGAAAAATAACTTAAAAGTGCACACTTTTACTTTTTCTTTTATGTTCATAGCTACTTTCTCTCAATAAACCCCAAATATAGTCGCCCATCATGTTTTCATTATATTGGCCTTGATAGCGTTGTTCAAAATTCATGATGTCCTGATGGAAACGTTCTCCTTGCTCTTCGGAATAGGCTCCCATATTGTTTTTAAATTTATCCAAATGAGCATGCAGCATATGTACTTTTAATGACATCCTGCAGCCCATGGCCTTAAAATTTGTAAGCATATCCTCAACCAACTTTTCGTAGTTTTCAGCTTTATTATTTCCTAAAAATCCAGAAACTACTGCTTTAAAACTGTTCCAACTTGCTTTTTGAGTACGATTCAGCAACGTTGGAAATTTTTCATTGGCGAAAATCTGTCTTAAAAAAATTTCCGAAGTTATCGGAAGCAAAGGTTAAAGCTGGGGTTTTTGTTGGTCCGCAAGACCAACAAAAACCCCAGCTTTAACCTTTGCTTCCGATAACTTCGGAATTTTTTTTTTTAAGTATCCAAAAGCTTCTAAAGTTTCATCCAGTTTTTAACAAATTGTTTCATCAACCAATTGCTTCATAGGCTTCACAGAGAACGTGAGATGTCTTTAGTTCATATTTCACGTCTCGAACTTTAATAAATTGACCACATATAAAACAAAATGCATCAGCATCGTATTTGCACTTTCGTGACGACATTTTAAGTTATTCTGGGCTTGTAAATAACACCTGATGGTTGTTTATCACTCGGGTGCCATCTAGCGGCACAGTGTAAACGTTAATACCCCACTCTCACCGCGCGGTCTTTTTAAAAATATTAAAATCAATTAAAATTTATGAAAAAATTGAAAAATGAGTATTATTATTATAACTATCACAAAAGCAAACTTTATACCGAAAAAAGGTATTTTCTTTTCGTTTTTGTGCATAACTAACTGGAAAATAATAGTATAAACTTTAGGACAAAGAACGAAATTTTTTTTGTAGAGTCGTGTTATTAACATATCATCGTCATATATTTGTTCGTTGTTATTACACCTTGAGTACAAGCATGAGTCACACCTAGACCTTTTAAAGCCTTCTCCAAACATGACAGAGTTAAACTTATCATTTCAATCCTTCGGAGGTTTTTTAAGTCCATACAAGGACTTATTTAGTTTCACTATATTATTTTAATTTTCATAAGCACCATCTGGTAAACTAATGAACATATAGTCTTCTATTTCCCCATACAAAAAAGCCCCTGTTACGTCCATCTGGTATACATACAAAGGAGAAACCCAAAGTCCATAGAAACTTGGGCGTTACAGGGCTGAAATTTTGTCATAATTTAGAGCACCTCGGAAAGTTTCACGATCCCAATTTTCACGTCTCCCAGCATTGGCCAAATTGGTTAAATCGGACAATGTTTACATTTTAGGTTATTTTTATTATTTGAGTATTTTAATAAAAAAATATATATTTGAGTTTATTTCCTACTTAAATCTGGCGATGACTGTGCTGCAGCGCCGGCAGACTATCACGATCAGGTTGTAAGTAATTAATTAAAAAGTGCTTAGGTGGTGACTTCAGATTTATCTGATTAATATTACCGAACACCTCAGCTGAAAACTATGTTTAATAATGAAGACCCACTTACATCTATACTGGCATGCATTTGTAAATATTGTATCTACTAGGGGATCTTATTACAGTAATCTGTGATTACAATAATATATTAAAATAAAAAAACTCATTATTGTGATAAATGAAATGTGTGATAAAAGAAATACGGCAAATAACATTCACTTGCGCAAAAATACGAACAGCGAATGGCATTGACATTGACATTACAACTGTGCCATGACAGTTGACAGACATAATTATACTAGAGCAATCCCTGGTTTAATCGATTTTATGGATTATTTATTTCTTTTGATTATTTTTTAACAGTACTTAAGTTAAAAATCAATTAGATTACAGATTTTCTATTTTACATTTGATTTTAATACATATAAAACAATTATAATAAAACAATAGAATATTATTTATTTGTAAAAGTATCGAGTTCCACTAAATCGATATTCTTAGGTAAGAATATCGATTTAGTGGAATGCTCTATTGATATTATGTCAGCGTTTGTGAAGTTAGTGACGTATAATAAAATTAGTTCTGCAGAGATTTTACAAAGGTTGTTTAAAACAATAAATAGAAATCTACTTATTTTCTATACTTGGCCATTGTAATTGAGGCTAAGATTTGAATGGGTTAATTAAGAAAAATAGACGAATTTTTTTGGTACATATCTGATTCATGTAACGGTTTGGCCCAGAAACGGACTTCTCCTTTAGCTTTGTAGCAATAGCCAAAAAAAGTCTAAAGCCGCGTATCCATTATGCGCTCCTGGCGCGCGTGCCATGAATGACCGCGCCGAGAGTTCATTCCGCGGAACGCGTTCCAAATTTTGCCCCATATCAACTAAGCGCGGCCGGCGCGCGTGGCAACTGTTCCAGTGTTTGATCGTTAAACATGCAGGTCAGTTGTGTACGAAAAGCAACAGCGTTTATAGTTATTCACAGTATTAAATACAAGAAAAAACAGAAACGAAGAGCGCGTTGGTGGATGATAGAATTGTACCGAAAAGGATGCAGAATGGAGTGACACTCATGAGAGATATGCAGTTTGAAATGGTTGATGACACAATAAAAACTTCACAAGAATGTCGACAGAGGACTTTTATCATTTGAGAAACTTGATAGAGCCAAAGGTGAAAAAATTGGACACCCAGTTTCGGGAAGCTATTACAGTGACCGAAAGGCTGACTATAACCTTAAGATTTCTAGCCACCGGGGACTCATATACTAGCTTACAATACCTGTTTAGAGTTTCAAAGCAATCTATATCTAGAATAGTCCAAGAGGTCTGTGATGCCATCAGTGACGTTTTAAAAGATTGGGTAAAGGTGAGTACAAAACGCAATATTAAATTAGTTGTTTTTATTTAACTATTTCTCTACATTTACATTATCATGAGGTAGCATAGAGGCACAGGAATCAGTATTTAAAGTTGAAGACGAAGTTGAGGGGAATTATGAGCCCCTTGTTGTGTTGTATATCCATAGACTGGACTGTATTTTTGCCTAAATCGGCCTCAAAAAAATAATATTATTTATTGCCTGTTTGACATAATTATAAATAAAGTGTGGTTGTCATATTTCCTTAATTCATTTGCTATTCATGTGCTGTTTCTTTCTGTTGGAAACCTTTTACTACTAATCTGGCTTTATATATATATTTTCTTCTCCTATTTCTTTTCTGGTAAAAATCCACTTACTATTTAATAACTTTTTGTCTTTTGGTTTTGCTATTATTTTCCATGTTTCATTTTCATTTAGGGTTTTCAGTTCTTCAGATATGGCATTTTCCCAATCAAGTCTATCTCTTCTTGTTTTAATTTCTTCATAGCTTAAGGGAACATCTATATGATTTGTCAAGAGAGCAAACAATGCTTCATCTTCTTCACTTAAATTTATTTCATAATCCTGTTGCCATTTTGGTTTAGTAATTTTCCTTTTCTCTCTCCCTCTTTCTTTACATTCTGTAATCTTTTCTTCTTGCTCTTTGTTTTCACATTTCTTATCTTTCTTCATTATAGATTTTCTTGGTGTTTCAACACTTCTTTCTTGTACTTCTTCTTCTTCACTCATGCTTTCAAACTCTTCTTCTTCTTCTATATTATATTCTTTTTCTCTATTTTCATATATCGGTATTTGAACTGTACTACTTTCCTTTTTTTCTGTTTCATTAAATATTACATTTCTTGCTCCTATTATCTTACCTGTGTCAACGTCATATAGTTTATATCCTGATGTTGAATACTAACTTTTAAACTTTCGCGTTCCATGATATAATATTATCTACGTATGAACGGGAATTAACGCGATCACGAAAAGGTATTACATACCTCTGAATTGCCTGACGTTTCCTGCCTGATGTTGAATAGCCAATAAAAATCATTTTTTTCCTGAATAATCAAATTTTTGACGCAACTCCTTTGGTATATGATTAAATGCTGTGCAACCGAAAACACGCATATTTGATACATATAGTTTTATTCCTTCCCAGAGTTCAGATGGTGTCTTGTCTCTTCCCGCAGATGGGCTCCTATTTGTTACATATGCTGGAAACAAAACTGCATGTCCCCAGAAGCATTTATCAAGTTGTGAATCCAATAAAATAGTTTTAGTTTTTTCCATTAGTGTACGGTTCATTCTTTCCGCAACTCCGTTCATCTGTGGATTATATGGAACTGTATATTGCATTTGTATTCCATTTTCATCACAGTAAGTTTGAAATTCTTTTGATACATATTCTCCTCCATTATCTGACCTAAGCTTCAATAAGTTTAAATTAAAATGTCTCGTTACATAGTTATGATAAGATTTAAATTTTTGAAAGACCTCATGTTGATTTGATATTAGATAAATTATAACAAAGTGGGTGTAGTCGTCTATGAACGTTAAAAAATAATTATATCCTTCTTTAGTTGCTGGGGTGATGGGTCCACACACATCTGTATGTACTAATTCAAGAGATTTTTTTGCTCTATAACCCTGTCTGTTGAAAGGTTGCTTAGTCATTTTTCCTAATACACAGGGTTCACATAAGTCGTAACGAGTCACATTATTAGTTTTTAAGTCACGCAATCCAGTAACCATTTGTTGTTGTGAAAGTGATGTCAAGTTTTTTATACCTAAATGTCCAAACCGTCTGTGCCAGAGCTGTATCATATTATTATTTTTCAAGGTATAATTACAGTTAGCTTTTAATACGAGTATTTGTGTTTTAATTTTGTATAAAGATCCTTCATTATTACCTATTATTGACAACTGATTATGCTTATATACTCTAACTTTCCCTTTTGAAAACTCTACTTTAAATCCATGTTGTTCCATTTTAGAAACAGATAATAATTTTTTTCTCAAATCGGGTACAAAATATACATTTTTAAAGGTAAACTCATTTGCTCTATTTTCTACATAGCATATTACTTTAATGTTTCCTATTCCTACAGCATTTAAGGTTATGCCATTTTTGGCAGCACAAATACTTTTAGGTTTACCTTACTCGATATAATCATAAAAAGCTTCTCTAGTATTTATTAGATGATCAGAACAACCTGAGCCAATGCACCATTGTAGTAGTTCACTTTGATCACAAATGTTATTATAAGAGTATAAATTCTTACTTGTTACAAAGGCGTTGTTGTCCGAAGGCAGGTCAGCCACATATGACTGATGTTGATTGCCTCCACTAGTGCCTTCTCTCCATTCCCGGGGTCCTCGCCATGACGTTTGACCTCCCCTCATCCCAGTTTGGTATCCTCGGCTGGTTCCTCTGAACTGTCCTTGTCCACGTACATGTGAGATTGTCTGGTAGCCTCTTCCTAATCCTGTGTTAAATTGTCCTTGGGTCCGTCCTTGGTAATTTGTCCTCGAGTGTCCTTGTCCTGGTGTTCCAAATCCTCTGCCTCTGTTTTGCATGCGGCATTGAAACTTTTTGTGTCCTTCTTTTCCACATATAAAGCATGAAAATGCATTTCTATACTCATCTGCCTTATTCTTAGTTTTATTGTTTTTTTTCTTCCTCCTAAAAATCTATCCTTAATGTACGTGTAACGTAATGTCCGGTAAAGTTTCCAATGCTGTAACCACTATGTCATATGATGGTGGCATGGATAATAAAATGAAATTAATTTTTTCTTCTTCAGTCCCTGTAACTTCCTGAGTCTTTGAGTAGGTTGAAGATGTGAGTCATCGCGTGGAAATGTTCCAATAATGGTTGTTTTTCATTGTATTTCATGTCACTCAATTGTCTTCTCAAGAACAACTTACTCCTCAGTCCCTTTTTCATGGATTGTTGTTCTAATCGTTTCATCATGTTGTACGCCGAGCTTTCTTCTTGTATATAATCAGGGTGGCTGGCTGCAACCGCTGAAATAATGATACTCTGAGCACGTGCCTCAAGTTTTTTGTTCTCCGTACTATTTCCAAATGTCGCCTTTTGAATGGCTTCATCACAACCATTTTCTTTTAGGATACTCAATAGTCTAAATTTCCATGTAGTGAAATCTGCTCCCGCAAACTGTTTTATAAAATTTTTCATGTCCGACGCCGCTGCCATTCCGCTGTATTCCGAAACACGAATTTTTTCTCAATAAAATCCAAACGCATCTGCAACCACGCTCTGCTACCAATGTTGATTGCGGTTGCACGTTTCAATAAAATCCTTTTTAATCTTTTTTATGTTTTATTTCTTCTTTTAACTAATAAGAACATTACACCTTTTTTTAATCATATATATCAATCTTATGTGACAATCAACTGACATTTTTTCTACAGCCCATAGATTAAACAATTCAACTTTTTTAATTGGCATCGACTTCGGTTTGAAGGGCCATTTCTACATCAACAATGATTACTATTGTGTTTTGATCCCTTAAGTGTTGATGAAAAGCTTTATCATATCGTGTTTCATTGGTCATGGTACATGATCAGAAGCGCTCTTTTGAATCGATTGCATAATCGATTTGATTGTTGCTTTCATATATACATTAGTTCTGACAACACTGAGCAAATGAAACCAAATAAAATAATACCTCTCGTAATTAATTATTTTTATAACAAAAGGTTTTCCTTCTAATAGTTTATACAACTTTTTTAATATTATACTTTATCTAAAATAAAAATAAAAATATTGATACATTTGTTTTTTTTGGAGCAGCTTGTTCACGAGTGGCCAATTTCGGACTATCTCCTTTAACAAAATTATCACATATAACAGAAGGTCGCGGCGTTGCAAGTCTAGGTAGCAACGAAAGTAGTTTTTTACAAACGTAGTGGTAAACTGGA
Source organism: Callimorpha dominula (assembly GCA_949752705.1). NCBI lineage: Eukaryota > Metazoa > Arthropoda > Insecta > Lepidoptera > Erebidae > Callimorpha > Callimorpha dominula. The sequence continues at coordinate 4,845,466 of OX457010.1, read as the reverse complement.
ACGTGACTTTGACAGATGACTAACGTAATATATTTGGCGGACTGTCAAGTTACCGTGTGTTTGGATAGCACGTGTGCCTTGAAAGTTTACGGATACTCAGTGTTTTTGTGACTGTTAAGACAAATTTGTGACTTCTTGTGTGTGTATTTACTGTATTCTAACTGGTATAAGGTATTGTGGTGTCTTATTATCATATTTATATACTCATATGAAAACATTAATTAGCAATGGTTAGGACAAAGCCCCCTGATCCTCCTGATCCTCCTGATGATTCTTCTCCTCTCACCCCAACATTCTCCTCTCCCCTTAACTTCCCTACTACTCCACTTACACCTTCAAACCCCCTGACCCAATTCGCTGAGGTGGTTTGCAGCATTCCTGATGCTCAAACCCGAAAACGTCCCGTTGAAGAAGAAGCAGCCTCTAGCCGTCCATCAAAGCAAGCCAAGAGTCAAGTTGCCCGGGAGTATTATTAAGCTGATGACAAGGGTCCATTCATTGTACATGTCTCTAAAATAGAGCCTCAACCCAACTCAGGCACTACTCTCCACCCAGTCTCATTGGGTATAGTCTTGCACAAGAACAATATTAGTAATATAGTTAGGGACGGCGTTAAGAGAGTTGGCCGAAACCGTGTGTCTATTGAGTTTTTGTCCCCCCAAGATGCAAATTCATTCTTAAATAACCCTATCTTATCAAGCAATAAATTCACCACTTCCATACCTTCCTTCAATGTCACACGTATGGGTGTAGTTAGTGGTGTGCCAGTTGATATGACTGAGGAAGAGGCAATGGAATATATATCTGTACCCTCAGGCTGTGGAAGTATCCTTAAAATAAGACGGATAAATCGCAGAGCGTCAAGAGAGGGAGCCCTTCAATGGAAACCCACTGAAACTTGTGTTATAACGTTTGACGGACAGATCCTTCCCCCAAGAGTGTATTGCTGTTATACATCTCTTCCCATACAGCAATACATATACCCAACAATTCAGTGTCGCAAATGCTGCAGGTTTGGCCATGTGGAAGCAATCTGCAGTAAGTAAGTAAGTAAGTAGTAAGACGATACCCTCTACCTCTCGCAGCTATGCGAACGCAGCTAAGGGTCCACCCACTTTGCTCACTGAGTCACACCGCAAAACTGTTTTCCTTAAGCCTAGGTCCCATGCCCCTCTCTCACCGTCCTATGATAAAACAGCCCATTCCAACATCACCAGTACTCCTGTATCTACTCAGCCAAATGGGTGTCGTCTTTCTAACCCCAACATTGAATCCTTTACCGGTATATCACCCATTATTGAAATGCTTATCCAAATTGTCAAATTGTTCATGTCCCCTAATATCCCTAGCCCACCGTCCAACGTTGCCAACAACATAATAACACTTCTACTTAATTTAAAAAATGGCCTTACAACTATCCCTTCTTCAGTGGAACGTGAAGAGTGTGTTCCATAAGAAACATGACCTCACATTCCTCTTAAATAAATACACTCCTATTGCTTGTTCCACTACAGAGACTTGGTTATTACCCAGTCTCAACTTTCGTGTACCACAATATAATATCTATAGGTGTGATAGACAGGATGGCTATGGAGGGTCGGCCCTCCTTATTAATAATAGAGTTTCACAATCTGTCGTACCCTTCCCCCTAGCTACGGACGACATAAACATGGTAGCATGCAAAGTGGAAGGCATAATACTCATCTCTATTTATATTGCCCACCCCCATAGAAATCTTTTATCAACCCTTAGGAATATGTTCCAGAACATCAATGGCCCTGTTCTGGTAATGGGTGACTTCAACGCTCATCACTATAGATGGGGATCGGAGCGATGTGATGCATTTGGAGACGGACTAGTGGAGATTTTGGATGACCTTAACCTGATAATTCTTAATAAAGGTTGCCCTACCAGCCGATCTCTTCCTGGACAGCTCAAAAGTTGTGTAGATCTGACATTTTGCTCAGTTGACTTAGCCACTTCTACCCATTGGGATTGTACAGACCTGTCACATGGCAGTGACCACTATCCCATAATTGTTTCTCTTATTGGTAAAACTTTTTTAGAAAAGAGCTCACCTCCACTGTTAAAATTTAACTTACATAATCCAGACTGGGCCAAGTATACAGATCTAATGGAGGATAGAGTTAACACTTTTCCAAATTTAGATCTACAAAACCCTAGCTTCTCTGGACACTGCCATGTACAGAATTGTCTGAGCAATCTCATGGATGCCATCAGCTCAAGTGCGGAGTTAGCATTCCCTTTAAAAAATTCGGCTCGGGGGAAAGTACCTTCACCACCTTGGTGGGATCAAGATTGCACCAGGGCCATCAGGGAAAGGAAGGAAGCGGAGAAGAAATACAATAGTAACATGAACACACATAATTTATTGTCTTACAAACAAATTAATGCAAGATGTAAAAGGCTATTGCGACAGAAAAAAACGAGCGGGTTGGGTTAAATTTTGCGCATATTTGTCTCCGTCTACTCCCTCATCAGTAGTATGGAAAAGCATCAACAGGTTTAGGTCAGGTTGCACTCCTAGAATCTCCGTGAGACAGCTGAATTGTTCTTTGATAGAGTAGCTCCTCCTTATGTACCTTCTACACAAGAGGAGAGTGAGTGTTTGCTTGGGGATACTGGAACTCTGGGAACATTAGATGCGCCATTCTCTCTCCGAGAGTTAGATATGGTACTCGATCATGTACGGGACTCAGCTCCTGGTATTGATGGAATACCATATTCTTTCCTTACCCATTTTGGCAGTAGAGCAAAGGAATGTTTCCTAAACATTCTTAATTATTGTTACGGTAATGGTTGGATACCTGATCAATGGAAAATACAAATTATCATCCCAATCTTAAAGCCAGGCAAGAATTCAGACGACGCAAATGGCTATAGACCAATCGCACTTTCATCGGTTCTTCCAAAAATTCTTGAACATCTGCTCAAAAATCGATTGGAATGGTTTGTGGAATCGAAAGGTTTACTTACTACCAAGTTCACAGTTCGGATTTAGGAAAGGACTCGGCACCGTGGATAGTATTGGAACACTGATTACAGATATCCGCATATTCCTGTCACAAAATGAATCGGTTGTCGCAGCATTCCTCGACATAACTTCGGCCTATGATAACGTGCTTCTTCCTATTCTCAGGCAAAAATTGCAAGAGCTGAGTATTCCAGTGAAGATGGTACAATGCATTCTTCAAATGCTTACGTCACGCTCACTGGTTTTGAGAGTACAGGGAGAAGAGTTCGGGCAGCGAAGGGTGTGGAAAGGCTTGCCGCAAGGCTCCGTTCTAAGCCCTTTGTTGTACAACCTGTATACTGTGGATGTAAGCTCATGCCTTAACAATAATTGTCACATATTACAATATGCTGATGACCTAGCTTTATATGTGAACATTCTTCCATCACCGATGCATCCACATCCCTTTCTGTTTCTCTGGACTCTCTCAACCAGTGGCTACTTGATCATGGGCTGAGTTTGTCTGCTTCCAAAAGCACAGTAGTTATATTCTCCAGGAAAAGAAGTATTCCCCAGATTGAATAAAATATCCAAGGACAAATCATTCCAGTGGATAAAAAAGTTAAGTTTTTGGGCGTGTATTTAGACTATAAGTTGTCAGGCATTCATCATCTTAACTACTTAGTTAAAAGATGTGAACGGGTCATCCCCATTTTGAAAGCTCTTGCCGGTGTTTGGTGGGGAGCCCACCCTTACACTATGAAGCTGGTCTATAATGCCCTCATTCGTAGTGTGATGGACTATGGAACTTTCTTATTATCTCCCAGTAACAAAGGGGCACTTACAAGGTTAGATAGAATACAATCCAGGTGCCTTTGGATTGTCACTGGCTGCATGAAGTCTTCCCCGGTAAATGCTTTGCAGGTAGAATGTGCAGAACCTCCCCTGGAATTAAGAAGACAATATCTAGCAGCTCGTTTTATATATCGTTTAGTATGTAAAATCACCCATCCCCTTATACAAAAATTAAAAAATTTAAATTCTGATATTAATTCTGCTCAATATTGGAGACATAAAGATATACCCTTAAAAATAAAAGCCTTTCAGTCTTTTGAAAATTTAGAATGTCCCTTAATTAGTTTTGATAGGCTTCCTTTGTTTCACTATAAATTTGAGGTAATATGTTTTAAACCAAATATCCTTTTTAATATTGGCATATCCAAAGGAAGCACTTGTGCAGGAGCAGTCTTCAACACCCTGTTAAATGTAAAATGGCATGACTTCCAAAGATTTTTCACGGATGCCTCAAAATTATCACAGGAGAATGAAACGGGTGTTGCAGTATATTACCAAAACTCCAGAATAATTTTGAAGTTCAAATGCCCCAGGGAATCTTCTGTATTTACAGGCGAGTGTGTAGCTATACTGGAGGCCTGTATATATATACATTCGCATAACATCAATAAAGCTGTCATTTTTACAGACTCTTTGAGCTGTCTTCAGGCTCTGGAACAAAACCCGTACAAGAGCAGACTTCACAGCAGTCTCATCCTGGAAATAAAGAGGCTTCTCTTCAATTGTTACATGAGACAAGCAATAATTCAGTTAGTTTGGATCCCTAGTCATTCCGGCATCAGAGGCAATGAGATAGTAGATATGCTAGCAAAAAATGCAGTTTTGGCATCAGATACAGACCTCAGGCAATATAGTTATCAAGGCTATGATCTATTAGCCCTACCGAAAAAGGTTTTACTTTCCACATGGCAGTCACAGTGGACTGAGTCCAGCAAGAAGAAGGGCAGACACAAAAAAGTTGCAAAAACGGTTATATCTGTTATCTGCCGACTTCGCTTGGGCCATTGTTGTTCCCCAGTGTTCTTGCAAAAGATGTAAGATGAAGTACGGGACTCTTCTCTGTGTGAGTGTGGCCTTGATGATGGTTCCCTGGAACATATCTTTTTCAGTTGTCCTCAAAATAATTCGCAGCCCAACCTATATAGCCAATTAACAAAATTAAAAATTCCTCTTCCTATAAACTTTAACTCTCTTCTTACTTATTTCTCCCAACCACTGCTTCTAATCCTTATGTCATTCATCCGTCGTAACACTATCAGACTCTGATCTGAACCTTTTAATTTGACACTGGTGTGGTATCTTTAAATAGGTATTCATGTATATTCATATTTGTGATGTCTTCATATTATTATTAACATATTTAGAAAAGTGTTGTATTTGTTTCAGTGTACTAACTCCAAAACAAGATTCGCAATGAGTCCAACTGTGACAAAATTTGTTTCCGTTTTCTGATAACACACACTTCAGCGCACGTCTGACATTGGCAGAATTGTCGACATCGGCATCGCTTGCCATAAAGAAAAATAGAATAGAATAGTAATATATTTGTCATAAACAAAAATTACAAATTAAATTTTATATGAGGTAGAATGTCACAAAACGGTATTACAATAACAATAGGAGTGAAGAGGGTTATATAGAACATTCGTTACTATATTATAATCTACCCAGACAGTGCAATGTTGAAAGTAAACAATAGCGCAAAGTAGTTATTGTTTTTTAGAACCGGCAGCAGCTCTTCTCAATTTCGAAGTGAGATTCTACTGCCTTGATTTTATTGAGGTCCGCCATTGATGAAATATGTCGCGAACTCGAATTCCTCGCGTGCTGCCATTAACGCAGCCTGTCTCGGAGAGGGTTATACCTGTGCCTTTCAATTTGGTATTACATGTCCAGGCCCTGTCACGCACTGCTATTGACCGAAATTTACTAAAATTAGTCTTGGCTTCACACCTGGTTATTGTCGACACAAATATCCACACCTCCACCACCAGATGAGATGTGTCCTCATCCTTCTTTTCCTCAACACCATAGAACAGAAGTATTTTGGGACGGCTGCATGTCTCCATGTTGTCCACTTCACGTGCTATCACCTCCTTTAGGGTGTCAAGAATGAGAGTAACAACGTTCGAAGATTTCTTGAGAAGTTCTGCTTAAAAACTTGCTATACTCTTCTCAAAACAGTCCTGTATCTCCTGAATGTTCTTTATAATGAACATGTGATTACTTTGTGATGTGCTTTGGATAGTAGTTAATGTATGTTGGAAATAACACCAAACTAGCAAGTATTTATAGTTAAAAACTTGTTTTAGTCATTAAAATATATAAAAAAAATCTAGTAATCCTATTAATAAGTTGGAGCTTTTAAGTTTTAAGTTGAATTTTCAAGTAATATGGCGAGGATATGGCCTAACCGTGGATACCAAGTAATACTTGAAGTTTTTACTGCTGCTGCTAAGTTGTTCCAACTTCACAACATTTAATCTGTATACACCAGTTTATAAGTGTGCCTCGCCAATACAGACATTTACAGAGTTGTAGATTTAACATCCATGACGATTAAACACCACTTTGTTGCCGTTCGCTATTCGTCTACTCACTGATAATAAGTTGGTGGTGAGGTAAGGTACACACAATACATTGTTTACATCAACTGTATACTCTTTATCGCCGACACATGTTGTGAGTTGTATGTCTCCGGAGCATAAAACTTGCACAACGGTTTGATTTGCAACAAACCGTTGTGCAAGTTCACGTTTGCAACTATATATGTGCTTGCGCCGGAATCCAAGTGCCAGTCAGACCGACTGAATTTTTCCGTCAGGAAAACTGCACTAAATCCATTATTGTTTAGCTTTTTCTGCACTCTGACATTGATTTTTAAAATGTCCAATTTGTTTGCATTTATAGCAACGAATAATTTTGTTCCGCTCCATTTTGTTTTCACTGTTGACAGATGGGTGCATTCCAGCTCCGACACCGCCATGTTGTTGAGCTTGAGATTTGACGGTATTGCCAACATGACGCTCGTAAAAATTTCTAGCGGCAAATGCACCTTCCAACTTAACCTCAAAATCTGCACTAACTTAGTTTTAATAGCATCCGCATCGCCATAATCATTGGCCCATATTTCTCCTGTAATCTAGCTAACATCAGTGACCCGATACGACCTTCATACCTTCAAGAAAAGAGCGTACTCCTATCTCAAAGGCCGGCAACGCACTTGTGACTCTTGAGTTGCAGGTGTCCATGGGCGACGGTAGTCACTTACCATCAGGTGACGCGTCTGCTCGTTTGCCCCCTATAATATATAAAAAAAAAACCGATCCACTGGTCTCGAAGCCGGTGCCATTTAATTTCTGTGCAGTTTCGATGATTTGGATGATATAGCTCGTCATTGACTCGCAGTTTTCTAGGTGTATATTAATATAATTTCTTAGCAAGCTGATTTTTCGTGAATATCCTGAATCGTCGAACATACTTTTTACGTCTTCCACAAGTCGTATATTGTTTTCGCTTGTTTGATATGCACGTAAAGAGAAGCTTCGATGGTCAATATTAACTTTACAGGCGAAACCTTCAAATCATTTGCTTCTGAACCGCGTCTTCTGTTGGCAGTAAAGGTTGCTTAATGGAATCCGCCATTCCCTCCAACACGAGAATATTTTCAGTCGCGAAACATCAGTAGTCATAGTTCGCACGACCTTTTAATTTCGGAACATTTACCAAGTAGTTTGTAGACATTTTTTCTAACACCTTGAACTTAAAACTTAATAAATTAAATATATATATATATATATATATATATATATATATATATATATACAACGTGTCCCAAAATTCAACGATAAGCCGGCATCGGGGCATGGACCTACTCATGACTACTCGGGAAAAAATAAAAAAAATGTATAACTCTTTTTTTTTTCATTACAGAGACTTTTATAATTTTTATCGATATTCGATACCCATTATGCTATTTATAACTACAATGACCACAATTTTTGATATATTTTTGATATTTTTTGTGCATTAGCAACCTAAGAAGGACGGCTATCTACCACAATACTTTAAAATTACAGAAAGTCTGTAGTTATTTTACGAAAATCAGTCAAAACATTTTTTTTCTTATAATTTTCATAGATTTTTACATTCTATGCACTTTCTAATAGTCTGGGTTAAAAGTATTAAGTATTAAGTTAAGTATAGAAACTACCATGGCAAGTTTTATTAAAAGTTGGCGCAACTAACCGAGATTCCAAAATGGTAGGATACTCTGAACAACAATCCAAAACAAGGAAATGGTTATCATTTATAAAAAACAATCATATTACTGATGAATATGACATTTATCTACTACTTTTACTATGTGGCAATAGGCTCGCCACCTATTATATCAGGACCTAAACATAAACTGGCGAAATGTGGATGCTAGCACCTCTGCCTACCCCTTCGGGGATATAGGCGTGAGCTTATGTTATGTTTTACTATCAAAATCAATCAAAATCATTTATTTCAATTAAACCAATAATAGGTATTTTTGAATTGTCAGGAGTAGAAGTCAGTCACACTAAGTCAGTCGTGAAGCTAGTTGCCTGTTCCAATACGTAGATCCTATGGAGAAGAACAGGCAAGAAACTCCAAGGACACTCTTTTTTAAAATGTTTTTTACAAATTTCTGGTTACATTGCTTATGAGCGTAAATGAAATGTGAGGACAATGTAACATACCTATTATTCTAAAATATAAATAGACGCGCTAATTACTACTATACATATTTAAGTAATAACAGTCCGGAGATGACCAGCCGCGACCAACGGCACCCGTTCACGAGCATGACGCACGCGCCAGCCATCGTACAGCCATGTACACAAACTATGATGTTTGGTATTAACTTCTTTTTGAATAAAACAAGAAAAATGGTGTAATTTTACATTTATTACAATGTATTATTATTTATTACAATAAATGTTCAAATTGTTTGCCACTGGCATTAATGCAGGCATGGCATCTTCGTAAAAAAGACCGTTTTATTTGTCTTGAATATCTTCTGCCGCTTATGCTATTTGCAGCCTCATTGATTCTTTGGCGAAGCTCGTCCAACGTTGCAATGGGCTTTGAATACACCTTGTCCTTGAGACAACCCCAATAAAAAAAGTCCAGGGGGTTTAGATCCGGTGAACGGGGTGGCCATAAGATAGGACCAAGTCTTCCGATCTACCGCCCCGGATACTCTTGGCTTAAATATTCTCTCACAGGACTGGCATAGTGAGCTGGACATCCATCATTTTGGAACCACATACTTTGTAAGTTACTTATGGGCACGTCTTCTAGTAATTCTGGCAAGTGATTCTGTAAAATATGCAAATAACTATTGCCATCTAAGTTTCCTTGTAACTCAAAAGGTCCAAGCACTTGTCCATTTAATATGCCCGTCCAAAGATTAACTTTGAATTGATACTGGGATTTGTCTTGTCTCATCAGGTGCGGATTTTCATTGGACCAGCTATGTAGGTTGTGGAGATTTAAATAGCCATCTTTCTTGCAAGTTGTTTCATCTGACCATAAAATTTTATCTAAGAATTGGTCATCTTCCCTATGCTTTTGCAGCATGATACGACAAATGTGAGCCGAAGTGGATAGTCTCGCGGTAATAATGTCTGCACACGCCTGTAGTGATATGACTGAAGCCTGTGACGTCTTAAAATTCTATGTGCAGAACTTTTTGGAATTCCTGTAGCTGCTTCTATGGCACGCACCGAGGTGGTCGAGTCATGTTCCATTTGGTTTAACCCTTTATAAGGCCGACAAAATGAGAGGTGATAACACCATATACGAAACAAAAAGTGAAAACGAATACTTTTATGATAAAAATAATGTTTTTATTTTTTGGGAAATTCCATGGGAAACTTTTGGAAAACGTGGTGGCAATATAGTTGCCACAGCCTGTTACTAAAACAACATTTTCAATTAAACTCTCTTTAATAGAATCAAATTTTATGCAGATCCATCTATGATTATTTTTTTTTATATTTAGATTTGTTGGCTATGAAATAAATCAAAACAAGGAACCACACAAAGTGGCACTTTACATGTGGAGCACTGTATTTTACATCTCTTGTTCCATGTTTTAGTGCTACACATACGACAACGTCGCCATGATCCCAATTGTTCGTGTTTATGAGTACCCACGTTAGCCAAACGAATTTCATCCGTCACTCCCACCACCTTTTGCCTATTGGTAGATAGTTTTGGCCGTTTCATAGCAAACTGTGGCTGGCTTTCGAGGCTTCTCTTCCGAGACGAATAATTGTTGATAAGACCACGGGCCAGACACAACCTAAAATGCAGTTGTGAAAGTGGATAGGAACCCTCTTGTTGCTAGTGTATGGTAAAAATGAATTTGTGATGGCCAAGTCTACACAAAAATAGAAAATTCGAAGCTCCTCCTGCCAACTTCATAGGTGCTCCGCCTCTGATCAAACCGATCTACTCCACCCATGCGCTCTGTATACTGTAATATAGTTGATGGACATTGAAAAGCCTTTTTCAAACCGTCTTTCTGAGTTCGGTCACAGAATGTTTTATTTATTTTTGGATGAAAGGCAGTAGTCAGGAGTGTAACAAGTTTTGTGTCTTGCCACATTACAAATGCTACATTATTTTTAGTGCGCCATCTAAAATCGCCTCTTGCCAAAGATTTTTTTATTTCGTGGTAAATTCTTATTTTTTGCCGTTTTTATTATAAGTGGTAGGTCTGATCTGTTGCTGTTGACTGTAGATGTGGCATATATACCATTATTGAATAGGTATTGCATTATTTCATAGGATGCGAAAAAATTATCGAAAGTCACATGTCCACGGAACCCCTCATCTATTAGCTTTTGTGTAAGAGATTTGATAACATTTGCTCCTAATCCGAATTTAGTTGATTGATCATCACGTTTCCCTGTGTAAATTTGGAACTCAAAAACATAGCCAGTCTCGCTGTCAGCTCTAGTCCACACTTTATACCCTCTTTTTATAGGTTTTAGTGGCATGTACTGTTTTAGTGATGAAATGCCTTTGAATTGTATCATCGACTCATCTATAGATTGGGAAGTTGTGGTTTTTGCAGAACTTTGACAAGCTTTGTTGAGCATCTCAAGAAGCGGGCGAACTTTGAACAATTTGTCGTAATCCGGTGCCCCTCTGGGTGGCATTTTCGAATTATCATTTAGGTGTAGATTTTCTAGTACCTTCTTAAATCTTTTGCAAGTCATAACGGATGCTATCTCAGCAACACGAAAAAATGAATCACTGGACCAATATAGATCTATTGTTGGCAGTGGGTGGAGACCCATCAAAATAATAATGCCTATAAATGCCTTTACCTCAGAAGTGACAACAGGCGTCCAGCCACGGCTTCCATTTTGCTCTGCATAAATATTAGTTTGTTGTACAATGAGATCTACTATGTTGTGGTCGAAAAATTTAGTAAAATAAATAACAGGTCTGGTCCTACTTGGCATGAATTGCTTATTTTCTAGGCGTATGCTGTCAAAGTAGATCGGGATTTTGAGGGTAAAAAACCTTCTTCCATTGGTCTTCTTCAGTATCTGACTCATTTGTCTCAGACAAAATAGCTATATTTGATACTGAAGTTGTTGGCGGTGGAGCTACGTCACTGGGACGACAAACCAGAGGAACTTCTGGGGACGAAGATTCGCTGATACGACAGCGTCGACTATCCAAATGAAGACCAGATGTTGGTCGTTGAACTTCAGCAAAGCTTGTTGAAAGGTGCTCAGTAAATAAGCTATTTGACGAAATTGACTCTTCAAGTTGATGCGGCACCTCTCCAACTTTTGAACAAGAAAGGACAGCAGTGCCCATATCAGAATCACTCAAAATATTACTGACATCTAAGTCGGTAAAATTCTCTGGTTCAGGTTCACATTCGTCTTCGGAAACCTCAGGATCATCAGGAAGACCAAATAAACGCTGCAGTTCTTCCTCGATTGCGTCATCGTTCAAAAATCGCGGCATTTTTACCTATAAAAGAAAACACAACAACTCCAACACCAAGCCATGCACCACACACACATAAGGCAGTGGCAATTATATTGCCACCTAAACAAATCCCATTTTTTTACAAGCACACAACCCAAACTTAAAAAAATTAGCTTTTTGTTATCGTTATTGCCCCAATACATTGAAATAGCAAATAAAACTTACCGAAACAGAAGCACAAATTCGAGATAAAACTAGATTTGAACAAATATTCTAAAAAACTCACGTCAGGTTCAAATGACAGTCATGACGCTCGACAATGTAAAAAGCTGTTTGAAATTGACATAAACTCTGCAGTTTTCGGTAGAGAATATAAAATTCTACTAAAATTTATAAAGTTGCCAGAAAATCGATTAAATACGTGGTGGCAACTATGTTGCCGCCACCTTAAAAAGGGTTAAAACTTCTTCATCTCGATCTGATCTCGGTCTTCCAGCGTTTCTCCGATCCGATGGTAATCGACCCTCAGAAAATGCTTGATGCATATTAATAAAAACCCGATAATCCGGGTACCTTATAGCGTTTCGGTACCTTTGTCTATACAATCTGCTAGCAGCGTTAGCATTGTTTCTGCATTCCCAATAAATTAGATGCATATTAGCGTATTCTAAGTTTGTATATTGTAGTGGCATGATAAATGTTATAGGGTTCTAATCCAAATCACAAAATACACAATCACAGTCCAAAATAATGCCAGGTCAATTCAATTCGCAAATCACTTAATCCAGTCCAAAAAGTCAAGCCAAAAGTCGTTAGTATGAGAGCCACAACAATTGAATACGAAACGATGCACGGTAAACAAAGGAGCAGAGCGTACTACTAGCGTCCTGAGGGCTGAGCCGAGACATTAGCCTATTGTTATTCAACTACGAACATCTATCTAGCTATCTCTCTCTAACTAACACTTTTTGCTAACGTTGCACGTGTCCCATTCGAATTCCAAGAATATGTGGCACAAAGGAAGCCCCACAGTAAAAGTTATTTGATTATACTTAACATTTCTTATGTTGAAATTTATTTTGTGAGTAGTTATCCTAAAATATAATACCATTGGAATCTCGGTTAGTTGCGCCAACTTTTAATAAAACTTGCCATGGTAGTGTCCATACTTTTTTTTAACCCAGACTATTAGGGCATAAACTGCGTTACGCGTGTGCACGCACGTGAGCACGTCGCGGGCCACGCTTCTGGTGCACGCACGTGAGCACGTCGCGGGCCACGCTTCTGGTGCACGCACGTGAGCACGTCGCGGGCCACGCTTCTGGTGCACGCACGTGAGCACGTTCGCGTGCTTATGCGCGGGCATCGGCGCGTCAGTTTTCTCAGTACAATTTTGACGTTGGAGGTGTACAGTCGAGTAATTATGGATAAATTAATGTTGTATTATTTATCAAGACGACGGCGACGACGAATTGCCAAAAAAAGACGCCAGCCAGTAAGCCCGTACGTTGAATCTAGGTTACTGTGCGGGGAATTCGTGGTGAAGTTTGGTATATTAAGAGAAAATGAAAGGTTTTTTTTCAAATATTTTAAAGTTTCATTACAAGTCTATGATGAATTATATTCAAAACTGGAGCCCTATTTGAAGACTAACAATCTACGATTGAAATCTACGTCAATCGTATCACCAATGGAACGATTTGCAATGACATTGCGGTAAGTAAAGACATTTCGATATTAATAATCATCTTTATTCATGTAAAAAAAACAGTCATTATTTAACAAAAGTTTAGAACACTCATATTTTTTTGCCAATTTATGTAAGTCACACTACTGTTTAGCCACATCAAGCCAGAAAGAAGAAGAAGTTCTTATTGTTTCGGCAGTGACACCTGAATATGGCTTAAAATGTTTTTCTTGATGTGGTGCACTCTGTTCTTAGGGCCGAAACACATAACCGCACACTTATTAATCATCATATTAATCACAGTTTCTTACATTTATTAATTATATTTTGTTATTTCTAAATTACACAGTTTTATCGTTTTCGTTTTTTTTATCTATACCTACTTATTTACTTATTTTTTTATATAATCACAACAGTCATCACAGTGTCTTGCATAAACGTTACGTTACAATTAGTTTTTGATTATTCATTTGAAATACACTAATAAAATCACAGGTTCAAGTTTAAAATAAAAAAACACAATAACAGTTAAAACAGTACAATATGTCTAAATGTCTTAATTATAATAATATACCTACCTTACAAAGTATTAATTATAATGACGCATATTGATTGCAAGTTTTTACATACGAATATTTCCCTTATTAATTATTCCCTTCTATTACTAGATCGGGTACTAATATTATTTTAAATTCTTATTTATCATCACAATCATAATCACAGTTTACTACATAAAAGATTAAATTTAAGAAGAGGATATATGAAGGAGCAATGTTATGAGTAGGTTCAAAAAAAAGGTCCATTAAGTAAAAAAAGGGGTCTATTGATACACTTTAAATATAATATACTACTTAAATATAATACACTTAAATATAATACACTTAAAAATTGCGCTTTTTACTAACTTAAATAGTTCTTCATGTTCTTCTCTTTCTTTTGTTCTTAATAATTAAACAGTCTTAATCAAATCTTCAGTCTTTCTTGTTACCTATTTATTCATTGTTCGTGTCTGATCTTATATTTAAGGATTCTAAATCATTCGTTACCGTATTTTGCGTTAATGAAAGGTCATCAATGGTAATAATAATTTTATCATATTAATTTTAACATAGCAGGCATATTTTAATAATATACCTAATGATTTTATTTGTTAAATTCATCGGATGTAACCAAATAACTTAGATTGTTGTAAACTAAAGTTGAGAGATGTCAAAGAAAAACCTACAAAACTACAAAACGCACGCTTATTTTACAAAGTTACTAGCCCAATTCTAAAACCAATATAATAAATATTTTAGTTGATAATTGTTTTATTTATTTACCTACCGATCCACTGTTTCTGCCCTAAAATGATTTTGAACCCTAAATACACCGATAGTGTGAAGTAGTGTGAAGCTCGCAGTCGTGAACATAGGTACTGGTTGTCTCGTGACGCGCAAAATGGCGGCGACCGCGTGGCCGAAAGAAAGAACTTTGGAATTTATCGAGCAATATAAAACCATACCAATATTATGGGACATTGTTCACACGAATTTCACAATGTTCAGAAATACGCAGTATCTCTGCACTAGTTTTGAATATAAGCATGATTTTATATTTACATAGGTAAATTATTGTAAATATTCCGAGTTTTAATTTTATAGTTGGATTAATTGTTGAAAACATTTAATTGACACAAATACAATTGAAATAACTAATTATATATAACTAATTGCATAGATTATTAAAAATAAAAATTTGGCGCAAAGAATAATTTACCTAACCTACGTTATTATAAAATAAATAAAGAGTGTAGGTACTTACCTTGTATGTTTTTTTCTGCTGCACTCCAGTCATCAAAATTTTGAAACAGTACTGTACAAACGTCTAGCCATGCTTTTGATTTAGCGTCCCGGTCTTTAAATATTTCGCTAGATTGGTCCCATATGGCAGGACGACACTGAACTTCAACAATTACCCTTTCTGTATCAAAATTTGTCATTTTTTGTTATGGGCCGGGCACGCGCGTGCGGTCGGTTCGAGATAGCGCTGTCAACTGAACAAGCACGCGCGTGCACCCGCTAGCGGGCTTCGCGCGTGGACCCGTCCAACGTGATGCGTGATCACGTCGCGTGCATGCGTGCCCCGTTGCACGGAAGTATCACGCGACGGGCGCCCGACGGGCTCACGAGCGTGTGCACGCGCATGGGCACGCGCGGGTCGGTTTTGTGTGGACACGCGAGAGGCACGCTTAACGCAGTTTATGCCCTTAGAAAGTGCATAGAATGTAAAAATCTATGAAAATTATAAGAAAAAAAATGTTTTGACTGATTTTTGTAAAATAATTCCAGACTTTCTGTAATTTTAAAGGATTGTGGTAGATAGCCATCCTTCTTAGGTTGCTAATGCACAAAAAATATCAAAAATTGTGGTCATGGTAGTTATAAATAGCATAATGGGTATCGAAAATCGATGAAATTTATAAAAGTCTCTGTAATTAAATAAAAAAAAAGAGTTATACATTTTTTTTATTTTTTCCCGAGTAGTCATGAGTAGGTCCATGCCCCGATGCCGGCTTATCGTTGAATTTTGAGACACGTTGTATATATATATATATAATTTAAAACTACAACGTGGCACAACGAAAAACTGGAATTTTGGGAAAACGACTTTTAGACTTTTTTATTCTTATAACTTTTAAAGTAAGATAGCTACAAAGATTTTTATGCCCATTTTAAATTTCACTAATAAACTATCGATCTCAGTGAAAATGTCATTGATTTATGCATATTTTTTAATGAAATTATAGTTAAAAAACACTGTGTCGAAATTATAATAAAAGTATTTATTGAAAAAAACAATTAGTTGAAGTGTAACTTACAAGTTTTATAATCAGTCTCAAACAAACAATACAACAATAAGTAAGTAGCGTCTTTTATACCTAAATTGAATCCTTAATTATCAGTCTAAACAATCCTACGTCTAAAAATGATAGTTTGAACTGGTATTACGAATTATAGAAAGATTAATTATAGTGTACAAAACAAAGGTTTGAATAGAAGAGTACTGCTAAAGTATCACAATGTACTTAGGTAACGTTAACTATATTTATAATACTTACTTAACCATAAAACATGTTTATAAAGGCAGCTTCTGTACATAGTTTATACTTATAATTAGGTAGGTACTTCTTTTACAATAACCATAATGACTTAGGTATATTGACTATTTGAGAACCTATAACAGATCTAGGAAATATCACAATCAATCTTTTTTGAGGAACAGAACTAGGTACTTACTAATATTAATCTCACTTCCATTTATTACAGTATCAGTCTCAAAATTAACTTTAGAAGTAGGGTAGGTAATCTTATTTTAAAAATATGCATGATTTTGTCATGCATGAATTCCTATTTTAGGAAGTTCTTTTCATAAACATTAGATAAATCTCAAATTCTCAAACTCCAAAAAACAATAACAAAATTAAAATTTTTATAAAAAAATTAAAGTGCGTCGTAAAATGCCCTATAATAGGACGGTATCATTTTCTTGTTAACTAAATCTATAAGGTGACTTTTTTTCTGTCAGCCAATCCTGGCTTATTAGTATAAGCTCTTTTAACTTCTACGTCTATATCCTTCTTCCTTTTTATCGCAGGCGCTTTCTGAAATACTGTTTCTTCATATGATGTTTTGAAATAAATAGCTCGTGGTTCAGACTTTTGAACCATGATAACTTTAAGACCTGCCAATTTAACAGATTTGTTGTTCTCATCTTTGTTGATAGCCAAATTCATTTGACTACAGACATCCTTCCAATCATAAATATCTGAATAACACATTTCTGTAACGTGAATAGGAGAGCTTTTTTTTTCTAGAAGCTTTTATTGCAGCTATTAAGGCATCTGGTGTGTACATGGGTCCACTTCTCAATTTTCTTTTCACCTGCCTTTCAATGTGAGAATGTGTAGATCACCTTCATTCTGCGTGTGTCCTTTTATGAGAAACTTATTGTGTTTCTTGTTTTGATACGTTTTTACCTTTCGGTATCCCATTGGTTATCTTATTTTTGGGTCGAGGAAATGGATTTTTCTGTTTCTGTTTTTGGTCCGGTTTCGACTTTGTGTCATCTTGCGTTGGTGCATTTGCATCACTTTTTGAATCGGTGTCTGCCATTACGGCGGTCCCTGTTTATTAGTATCAGAACTAAAAAAGGTGCGATTCATTTTAAGTTTGAAAATTTTTGTACCGCAAATAAGTACATAGCAACCATGAATTTATTTTTTTGCTGGCCAGGCCAATTATCAGAATAAAAAATGACGTCTACATCCTTACCTGCTCCGCAAACCTTTTCCAGATAGTTAAACAAGTTCCTATTTCATTCACTCCTCTATTCGCATTGGATTCGTCCCAAACAAAGCTTTCAACTTGGTTTTGCTGTATGTCATAGATTGCTAGGTTCAGAACATTTAGTTTAGATTTATAATAAAATACGGATTTTTCTCCTTTCAGGCATTGAAACACTGCTTGCAGATCATGTGCTTATCATAGGATTCCTTCATAAGTATTTTTTCTTCATCGGAGCAATTTTTGTAAGGTTCGCAGGTATCACAAAGGTGCTTTTTGGGCGTAAAAGAACGATATATTAAAGTCCTGATTAAAAGTGCGATAGAAAATGGCATAACTCGTGTAAGGAGCATTGTTAGATTTACATAGTTCAACGTAATCTCTATGCAGATCTGCTACAGATTTGCTACCATCAATGTACTGTTTGGTCGTATTAGCTCGGGTATAATGCGATTCTATTTTAGGTATAGCGTTAATAAAAGATAATACGCCAGCCTTCAAATCGTCATTAATTTTTGGTTGCTTCCCATGTGATCCACGCTTATCCTTCATTGTAGCAATGTTTGTGTTTTTATTTTGTTTCTTCAGAGCTGTCTCTATGGGACGGTTGTTGATGGCCAATGTATTTTTTTAAAATAACTTACACACTCTAATTTTTTTACCTGAGGACATAAAATAGTATGCATTGACATGTTCACGCTTGGATTGAATCTGGTTTCCCTCGGAGTCTATTTTCACATATCGAGCTTTGGGAACAATAACTTCGGTAGAGTTGGCAACAAAGCTTCTTCCAGATGAGCTGGAGCTGCTAGAAGAATTACTACGCTGACGCTTTGCTGGAGTTTCCTCATCTTGATGATAATTATCATTCGCCATTTCTACTATTCTTCTTGATCGTGAAAGAAAAAAAAAGCTTTATTAGTAAAATATTATTATAAACAATGTGACAAAACGATGAATTTATTATTTTATTAACAATATTTCAAAGAGGTACCGCGACATCCTGTTATAAACGAAGCGTGAATTTAAATACGTATAAAAGTTTATTGCATACAACGTGACATGCTAACACAAGCCAATTTTATTTTCGTAATTTTTAAAGAAACAACGTGTTATTAAAGTGATGACCAAGTACGATCAATTATTTTTTTAATGCTAAAATGCGACATAACAAGTGTGACACATAAAAAAATAAAATAAATAAGTAATAAAATAACTTACCTTTACTCCAAAAAGGTGTCATGCAGGTTGTGACACGTTGTTGTCTTAAACCGCGAGCAAGTACTCTCGCGCACTGCACTGTCACACTGAGGTGGCGCGGTGTGGAAATAAGCTTAGCTGCGGAACGGGACAGCGCTACATCGTGACATGCCCTCTCTTTTCCTCATACTTTTGTCAGTATTGGCTTAAATTATACCACGTTTTTGCATTAAATAAATTACGCAGAGTGGGCGGAGGGTGTTGGCCTGCGGAATTACGAGTTCACTTTATGTTGGTTCACCGCCGAGTCAACACTAACCTAGGAACTATACAGTGTTTCTTTGCGTGTTTACAATGCATCAGTGATTAAGGAAGTTTTCTCATCGCCCGTACCCACTTCGTGCCCACATTGTGTCTAGTCTAGTAACTACAGACTATATCTACCATAGACTTATATAAACTATGAGGGGCTAGTTCTAATAGGATTAGTTTGTTACTTGTTTATTATACCTAAATAACAGAATTTACACTTTGGCGGTCAAAAGGTTAATTGACAACAAAATATCAATAAAAAATGTTTTAAGGTAATTCATTCTCCCATTATCTGCAAACTAAATAGGTCAAATAAATTGGTATCTAATGCTCATGTCTTCTGAAAGCATATTATATACTGAATGCTCTTGCTACTTTAATATCCCGCAAATTCATTCAATTAAGAAAATGATTTACTCTTATCTGCGTTTGGTCATAGAAGAGTAATGTTTTCAAGTGCATACTCTATATTATGTGCAACAAGAGAAAAGTATCCTGTTACTCAAGGATGTCAAGAGAGAAATATTTTATCGAGACTTGTTCTGTAAAGTAATAGAAATAGCTCCACTACTACTAGTGTTTAAGAATTAACATATTATAATCTTAACAACATTGGAGCAAGAAGAAATATGTGATGTAACATTGTATATTTGTTTTGAACCTAAATATTTACTAATACCTGCTTCTGCAAATAATCTATTATTTATATTTATTGTGTTGTATGTACATTAATTGCCAATTTGCAATTTAAGGGTAAAAAAGATAAATGCAAATTCCTTTTCAAACCTATTCTTTTTTCATAGTCCTCATTTAGCCTTTGCCAAGCCAAGTGGTATGTTCCACCATAATATTTAATTAGATTTAAAAAGTTAATTTACCTTAGTAATCACGACTTAAATGTATAAAAGCAAACTTTGCTTATAAAAGTAATAAATCAAAAAGTGTCAGTTACGTACAATAAATATTATCCCCAGCATTGATTTAATAACATTTAGTTATTAATACTTCATGCACAATATGTATTTTACAAAGGCGGACTAAGGCATTCTCTGCCAGTCAACCTTGGGGTGATGCAGAAATAAAATTGGTAGGTGCAAAGACATGTTAAAGAGAGAAAACAGAGAAAAGAGAGTGAAATTTCAAAAAAGAAATAAAAGTCTATTGTAGTAATTTGGATTGTAATTTGGATAGTAATTTGGATTGATTAATCAAACCACACTGTTACGCAATTGCGTAGTTCACTATGCGTCATTGATACATATAAACATACATATACATACACTATAAATATGAAGCCAGAGAGTCATGTACTAGCGCTGTGTCAATTGTGCCAACTCATTCTGGAAGAGATCACGTACTCTCCTCTTAAAGATAAAGCGGTTTGTGGATATCCTGATTTCGAGTGGGAGCGCCTTCCATAGAAGAACTGATTGAACATACGAAGAGTTCACGAGATCGGAGTTATGAGGAGGACATAAAATAAGGTTATTACTTGTAGAACGAAGATTTCTATCAGGATTGGAGCACAAGAATCGAAGGTGTCGAGCTAAATATGAAGGTAGAGATGAAAAGTTAAGAAAAGAGAAGTTAGTGGTCACAGATTACGGTGCTGGCGAATAGGTAGCCATTTTAATTTGGAACTTAAAGCAGACACGTGGTCATACTTGCGAAGATTGAGTATAAATCGAATGCAGTTATTGAAAAGATTGTCCACTTTGTTGAAAATGTCTGCATTCAGATCGAAATAACACATCACCATAGTCTATGATAGGAATGATTGAGGACTGCATTAGGATACTTTTGGTTTCAGTGGGAAATTTTTTAACCCATATAAAGTTCGGATAGTTCCAGTCAGTTTCTGGCTTACGTGCCACGCCAATCAAGGATTGAGTCTATATGCAAACACAGGTCTTTAACTACTGAGGTCAGGGGTATGACGGAGCCGTTGAAGACTACAGGTGAAATGGGCGTAGAATCAATCCTACACATAATAAGTTTGCTACCTACGATGATCGCCTGACATTTTGTAGGGTTTACGGATAAACCAAACTTCATCGACCAGCGTTTTATTGACTCTAAATCATTGTTGATTTTGTCAATGGCCTGCGATATGTCTTCAATGCTGGCCTGTGTATAAAGCTGCAAGTCGTCGGCGTATAGGTGATACGCACACTGAATTTTCTTTTGCTTCATCGTTCTTTTTTTCTATCTCTATCTTCTTTACGACGATCTTTTCTTAACGACTCAGGGACGTTATGAATATCTTTTTTCTTGATCGTACTAAATGTCAGCTGCTGCTGCAGTCTTGTAGTTTTCAAAAAGTTGATTAGGTAATAGTATATCTCTTCATATTTTGTCATTTCTTATATGAACCCAATATAATATTTCCACTTGTTACTGATTAAATATCTGACACTCACTGAATAATTTAATTTATAATGTTTCCTTTTCTTGATTTTCGCATACTTCATCTCTATTTTCAAATTCTGTTAATTGTCCTTCACTAAGGTTTTTTCCAGTTGGATCTTCTTCTTTTTTCATTTTTCTCTTTTTTGTGAAAATATTGTGTTCTGTCTTTCCAGCTTCGTTTTTTCTTTCATCTTCTTGATTTTCTTTACCTTTACTTTTTTTGCCAAAACTTTTACCTTTACCGTAGAGAGAGAATTACATTTTGTTTCAGTTAAACTTTCACTATTTTAAGTTTTTGTTGATATTTGTAAAGTTTTATGTTCTTGGTATAATTGCAAACTATCTAAGTGTAGTCTTTTCTTTTAAAGGACTTTGGGTTTTTGCGATCAGTATAGGTAATATCAGTTTCTGGTATATTTTTTTTGGAACCTTTGGTACTTAAATGGGTCATAATTATCTACTGGTTTGACATTTGCATGGAAAGAAAATATACCTGCTTTTTAGGATTCCGTAACCAAAGGGTAAAACGGGACCCTATTACTAAGACTCCGCTGTCTGTCCTGACAATTCAAAAATACCTATAATAATTTAAATAATATATAAATTAATTGAAATAAATAATTTTTGATTTGATTTGTCCGTCTGTCACCAGGCTGTATTTCAGGATCCATAATAGGTAGATGGTGCGGAAACCTTCATGCGCGAGTCGTACTCGCACTTGGCTGGTTTTTTAAAATCCGTTTTTTATAACATCGGGGTTTGTCTATTGCCAAGTTTCTGCCATAGCTTGGGCGAATACCTTTTTGGCATTTTTGTGCCATGAAACTCAATCCACGAGTTCGGCATCTCACTTTATTTTGAATGACTTGAAAACTGATATATATCAAGCGACTGCAGTAAATGCGATGTGCGTGGCGGCAGTAAATGCGGTAATTTGAAAATAGAAGGGCACAGGGGAATAACATGCAATGTCACAAAGACCATGAACTGAGTAATTGCTAACTTAATCTTTTGAGCCTTAAAAAGGGGTACATCAAAGTTTAAAATTAAAGAAAAAATATTTTTTTAAAAAGAAAATATATTTGTTTTGAGTATGTCGCACAAATATCTCTTTTCTTTCTTATATTTATGGAGTAAGCGTATCAAAATTAAACAAAATCAGAAAATATAGGTAAAAAAATTGTATTTGTTTATCGGTGAGAAGTATTGCTAAGATTTTTAGTCCGCAAAACTATAACAGGGCCTTGATATCCATATATTTTGCCCTTGAAACTGGAAGGCTTTCATTATAGGATTATTTGCTATGGCAATAAAATCTCGTGAGTTACCAACACTATACCAATACTATGAGAGTCATTATAGGATTTAGACTTTTACTTATGTGCTAAAGAGAACAGATGATGTTCAAGAAGAATTGTGATGTTCTCTGTGAAAAATGTATCTTGGATGATCCTTCTTAACCTTAATTTCTCTTATGGGTCGATTTAAAAAAGGACATGTATTCTTAGATATTGGTGATAGAAAGCTGGTCCATTTCTAGTTTATGCAACCTATATTTCTGTTAAGAGACCGTAAAGTTAACCTACGTTTTTTGGTAGCTTGCTTCAAGTTAACCTCGCTTTCTTCTCCTGTAGATATTTAAGAAAAAAATGTAAAGATAAATATAAGCTGCACAACAAAATAATCTCAAGAACAATATTTATTAAATAATAAACTAAAAACCATTGAATTTTCTTGTTATTGCGCTGTATCAATATTTTTCTATGAAGATAACTCCGTGAATCTGCATGTTACTTAAAAGCATTTACCACATTTATACTACAGAATGGTATTGCTAGTTCAAAAAAACTAAAAATATGACATCGCATGTTTTTCCCCTGTGCCCTTCCATGAGGATCAGTCACGTTTTTGTTGAGTATGCTGATTTTTAGCTATAAAAAAAACAATAAATACTATGTTAATTTTTTTTATACGGATCAAAAATAACCAAGATACAGAGATTTTAGTTTTAGATTTTAGTGTTTTAGTATCAACCTAATCAACTTAAAAACACACGCGCGAATGACCGTGGAGGCTGTGACGTCATTCATCGCGTATCGGCAAAAGGGGCGAGTCGCCGTCGCGTCGTCAGCTTGGTTAGCTTCTAGTCCAGCGCAGTTAGTGCAACAACCTGACGATTGCTGATTTTTTAGATTATTTTTTTCAGTGATAATGCCGTCAAATAAGTATTGCATCGTGCCAAAATGCAAAAATACAAGCGTTAAGCTTTTTTTGACTGTGCCGAAAGATGCACAAATAATAAAATAAAAGTGTAAAACAATGCGGACGGATGACAAAACTCCTCTGTCAAGCCGAAGTGGTTTATAAATACTGTGCCGAAGATCATTTTGACGTTAGTACCTACAGTATCCTAGCTAGAGTATCTACCTAATATCAGTAGGTACAATATAGTCAATGGATCTAGTGCTAATCATTTGTAAAGTTAGCAGTTTCGATGCGCAGTAGACAATTTAGTATGAAAAAGCTGCACTGCGCATGTCAAGCAGCTAAAATTCACGAATAGTTCCACTGACCGTATAGAGTATATTATACGTAACTATTGTGCATCGTTTCTATTATTTCTTAATAACATATTTGAATTTCCGCGGAAAGCTTTGATGTTCACACACAGATACTCAAATAAACAATCAAACACAAGGATATTCGAGCCAGGGCTGTACTCAGACCACCGCGATGTTACAGAGGGGTTCCCTAAGCGGGCGTTTGACTTTGTCATGTGATAAACGCGATCTGTGATTATGTGTTGTTGTCAATTTTTCTTTATGTATTTTTATCAATCTGTATAATTGTGGTTTAATAAAAGTAGGAAATTCCTTTTTGGGTTAGCCATGATTGCATATCAGCTTTCGTGGTGTTTGAGCTTGGTGCAGATTCATACTCCTTATTGTGATTCGAGGCATTATCAAGTACCACTACGGCATTTGGTGGAAGATTGGGAATTAGTTGGGGTCGAAGCCATTTCTGATAATTTTCGTAATTCATGTCGTCGTGGTAGTCATGATTTTTCAATAAGAATTTTTCGAATTTTTCTGTCCTCCTCCATCAAAACCAAGGTCTTTTTAAATGCGGCGTAGACTTGTTTTAGAACCTGGAAAAGCAATATCATCTCGCAACTTTGTTAAAATTATATTAAGGGTCGGTAGTTCCTTGTTCGTAACATGGAAGTTGTGAATACATCTTAATATCACTCCTTTGTCAAATTCATCTATACCGGTTAGAAGTTTAGGCCTTGACCTTTTTTTCCGGGAGTGCGGAAAATTGTTAGAAACTCGGAACTATTTGCTTCCTTCACAATTCTTTTTATTGTAATTAATGAGGTTTTAGTTGCGGTCGCTGTACGCATTTGTACCTGCTTCAAATTTTGTACATCTTCCTTTGCTTCTTTTAACATAGAAGTGTACACGTCGTAAACCATCTTCCTACTTTGTCTTCTTAATGTTTAACCTCGAGGCATAATCAAAATTTTACAAAAATGCACTCGTATCCACACTAATATATACACGACTATAAACAAAGTAGAAATTTATAACCACAAGTTGCACTCATCCATACTGCGGAGTCAATCGGGGCGTGCGGGGTGAGGAGAACGGTAGGCAACTAACACGCATTCGCAGCACCATACCGCGCCTCCCGCGCTCGAGCGCGCTCGTCTTAGACCTCTTACCGCTAAAGCGCAATACACACTGAGCCATAGACATATTAGTTAACATAAAAATAACAGTGCCATACATTTTACTTGGTCTGAAATTAGGGCCAGACGACCCCAAACTTGTATTAAAAAGTGCCCAAAAAAGGCATTTCAGATCGAATGAAACTCCAATAAACATAAAGTAGATAAGATATTAAACGCAAACTGTAGACAAAAGTGATTTAAACACCCACGTTTTATCGATTATAATTTGGTCCCACTCATGTGATAGGGCAAGTCTATTGGTTTCAGCTGGGCACTTTGGAGATTGGAGATGGAAAAATTGTGAGTAGGTACATTGAAAGTGGAATGTAAATAAGAGAGGAAGGCTAGACTCCAGCAGATCAGGGACGCGTATCTGTGTACAAAAAAAAATGTGTTAATCATCATTGTCGCTGCTAAATTCTTCATCTTCTGTTGTGTCATCGTCGGTATTACAATTATCAAAATCTTCTATATCTATAGGTTCGTTTTCTGAACAACAAAAAGCGATAAAAATTAATGTAAAAAAATATTTAAAACATTCTATGTACAATAATATTAATATATACCTGTATTTTCTTCATTTTCCCTTTCAAGTTCAGAGTATTTCAGTGTTTCTAAAACAGATTGCGGTACGCAATCTCCATCAAACCAGTTAAATTCATAGCGATCATTTTTAATTTCCCAGCCATTTCTTTGACGTGTTAAGCTACTCGGATACTTAAGATTTGCGTTTCTCCAAACACTCGTAATGTATTAAGTTCTCAACAGCTGCTGGTGCAATTCAGATTTAACTGGCTGCAAATTTAATCATAATTAATAATTTTTCATCCTTACTTCTTGCTTTATATGTAGAGCAAAATTTTTTAAATCTTACAGCACATATATTTCACATACGATGTTTTCAAGCGTGGCAAATGTTTCATTTTTCAAGCTAGTCGCATGAGTTACTCAGAGATCAGTGAAGGCTTTTTGATAATAAAATTTTTCTTTTAATATTTCATAAGGCCATTTTTTGCCTTTTTTGAAAAAAGACGGTTTATAATCGCAGCCTGTTAAAGCATAATGTAATTTATGACTTTCAGTTAGAATCGGCTTTCTAGCTGGCTGTCTATTGTGAATACCACTGCTGTGTAATCGGCGACAAATTGTAGACGGTGATACTTCATAATTTGTTGCAATAATAGAAGTGCTAATAAAAGCTCCCTGTCGAATATGATCAATCAAATGCCGACCTTGGGGGACCGAGAGTAGTTTTTATTTTAGGCGTGTAATGGTTACATTTTTATGAAATATTAAGAGTTTACATCATTTGGCTATATATTTTATTTTATATTATATTATATTATATTATGGTTACTTGTTTCTGGAACCCTACCCTGTATACATATTTATAGAGGTGACTGTACATCCTACTTCTTGTGTTCTTTTTCATAAAGTTTTCTTCTAAATTTTTCATCATATTATATACTGTATCCCTTTCCTTGATACATTCAATGTGGCGCCACCGCACTCACCAAAATACTTCGAGCACGTGCCTCGAGTTTGACATTTTCGATCGCAAATCCCATGTTTATTATAGCGTCCACACATTCTTGTTCATTCAAAATTTTTTTCAATATATTCGATATAACTCTGTACTAAAATTGTCACCATTAAACTGTTTTATAATAAATCTCGACGATTCTGGAGCAGCAGCAGCAGCCATGTTTTTTCACAATTTTCTTCAACAATAATACTTCAGCTAACATCACTTTTCCCCCTTGTTTACGCAGTGGAAGCGTGCTGTTATGTTGGTATACTTGAAGATAATTAAATAAACTACTGTAAATACTTTAAACTTTGTTTTATTATCCTTTTTTCATATTAAATCAAATTACAACCTTTTTCATATAAAACCACAAAGCAGAGTTATTTTTAGAATAGTGATACCAACTACATATTTCTAATTTTTTTTACAAATAAAACAATACCATAATAAAAAAATGTGGAGTCTGTACCTCTAGTCTATTCTTTAAATATTGTTCAACTATTCTAATAGACTTTCACAATTATTTGATTATATTGTTATTTTAAATGAGTATTTGAATCATAAGTTCAACTTTAAACAGTCCAAACAGTGTCTATTAGAACATAATATTAGAGCTTGATAAATAATTGTTTTAATGTTTACTAATAAATTATTTGAATATAAATCTTATGTATTTTGGATATTTCTATTATAATTATAATCACTTAAAAATAATATTTGAAGATTTGCGCCCATATATACGTACACTGTACTGTAATACTTGGTCAATTTATTCCCAAATTTTGTCCTTCACAATGTTGTCTTTATAAGATTGGAGCTTTACATCATATAAAGGTGGGTTTTTATTCACTAATTCTATCAATCTCTCGTCCTCGTCCGCTGAAAACGCCACTATTTTGATGTGCTCCGCTTGCGTCGCGCTGACTGCACTGCCTCCGGTGCGACTGGGTCGCGGTCGCCACGCCGCTCTCTGGCCACGCCCAAAGATCGCTTGTCGCGGTTGCGGGATTTGTTTAGTACTCCATATAAAATCATACTAAGCAATGGGTCGCGCGACCCGGACGCGCACGCGGGTATAGGGGGCAAACCGCCGCCCATGGGCACCTGCAACTCAAGAGTCATAAGTGCGTTGCCCGCCTTTAAGGTAGGAGTGGAGGAAAGGTGGTAGAGGGGAGAGGGGGAAGGAGAGGGAGGGCCTCCGGTAACCTCACTCACTCGGCGAAAAGCAATGAAACATTGCTTCACTGCCGGTTTTCTGTGATGCTGTGGTATCACTCCGGTCGAGCCGGCCCATTGGTGCCGTGGCATGGCTCTCCCACGATTAAAACGATAATATTTAATTTGCTTATTTCTCCAATAATATAAATGTATATATATACATTTCTTTAACGTAACGTCCGGAAACTCCTTCAGTAGGGCGTTTTTCAAATCTTTATAACTCTTAAATGTCTTTTCGGATCTAATCCATATCGCCGCCATTCCAGTGAGCTATGAATAAGCCACCGTCTTCTGAATTTCATGAAATTCGCCAACTCACCTTTACCTTATAACCGAGTTTAAGAACAAGTTCTAATGCTCTAATCCAAGCGTGAAAAGGGCTTACTCCATATATTAAACGCTCTTCTATAACAGGCCTGGAAAAGGCTACTTCGCAACATGGACAGCGTAATTGTGTAGATATATTCAACATAGTATTTAACACTTTGCCATCAATCGGTGCGCAATACAGTTGCTGGTCATCTTTTATGTGATGGTTCTCAGACGAGTTAGTAACTATAGGAGTAAGACTGTCAATTTGACGTTCTATATTTTGTTATTCAGAAATAATTAAATCTTTTAATTATTTTGTATACTTAATTTTTTAAGAGCCCGCAATAACAATACGATGGCGGAGTAGCATTTGACCATATTATAACATTTGTATGGGTTACAACGATTTGTATTGGAGTATATGTGGTGGCAAACATACTTCTCTCATCACCCTCCTCTGCATCTGCGAATGGTTGCTTTCGTTGATCCGACGGCTCGACCGGTCAATCTCTATAGAGATTGTCCGGTCGAGCCGTCGGATCCAAAGATACCTCTAAAAGCGCAGTCCACTGACCGGATTTGTTTTTCTGTGCAGTAGTTGACGAAAACTTTGTCAGTTAATGTAAGTAACCGGTCAAAACCCTTTCTCTCGGCAAGTTTAAAAAAATAGCCTTCAATCATTTGCGAGCGAATCGCAGACCTTAACACCATTTATTTTGCGTTATCGTTTTAATAAATATATTTTTGTTAATTGTACCTTTTAATATATATATTTTTTTTATATATTAATAATTATTGCTTTCACTTTATTTTACTTAAATTTTATCTTGGACTATGATTAAGATTAGGATCTATTTTACCAATCAACTCATCGGTCAAAGACTTCGGCTTATGGATTGACTCTACTCTGACCTGGCAACCTCACATTGTGAACGTCAGTCGGAAAGTCACCGGAACCTTCAAACTTTCTCCGGTGTAAAGCGATTCCACGTCAAATCTCACCATGACGTCATCAGGTTCCAACGTGAGATCTTTTATAATTTGTATGAAGTGCCGCGAGTCTTTCACAAAAGACGGTGTTTTGCCTACAAGTGGATGCAATACTGACGCAACATGCTTTGCTAGATCGTAAGTATTTGACTTGGCTATTTGACTTACAATAAGCCGCAGCGGCACGTTGGGCTTGTGTGTTTTGAGCAGACCATATAATTTCGGTGGCCGATGTGACTTTGGTGCGGTGCATATAGTTTGTTGTACTCGTCTTCTGAAAATAGGTCCTCGTTATCAAGGATCGTATTCTACGCGTTACTCTGGCCGTGGAGTTATATGATACCGGTTTATAAACCTTATCATCGTCCAAAAGTTTAAGTATTTTACGTTGGCTCAGTTTCACAGAAATCCCTTCAAGACGTTATTCGTTTTTTGTCTTTGCCCAAAAACTGATAACATTTGGGTAAAATACTTATTTTTCCAGAAACTGTTCAGATATTTGAGAAAACTGTTTATATTCAAATCGCGTCTTTAATTTTTAATATACTCATAGCCATCTAGTATAACTTCATTTGGTAGAGGTGGAAGTACTGAAGTAAGACCGACAATCCTCGTTTGGCCTTTTTATTGTTAATTTAATAAGTTCCGCTTCCTCCACAAGGTAATAGCAGCCGTGTGTTTTTATTTCTGGATAAACTTCTTGTATGGTATTTACGGTTCCTTTTTTAAGTCACAATGGTACTTAATAGGTTTAAAGTTACTCAATTGGGATTAAACAATATTGTAGAAGTCACTTGTCTTTTGTTAGGTAATAACGCAAATATTAGAGTCACGACGTTTGTGGTTTTAACAGAACTACCGATATAATTGTAAAGTGGTCGTGTCTGTACATTGGAGATATTTAAAAAAAAAAAATACTTGGGTTATTGGGAATTTTTTTTTTAATTTCCTGTCTGTTTGTCTGTTTGTCCGCGATGGACGCAAAAACTACTGGACGGATTTGAGAACCGAAGAGGTCGCGTTACCTAGATGCACGGCGGGCGGAGCCGCGGGCGGAAGGCTAGTAAACTTATATAATAGATATAAAATATTAAAAATACGTATAAAAATAATATAGCTACTTATATAATTTTGACCAAGATACAATACAATAAAATAGTTACCTAAAAAGATTCTGTGTGGTACTCTCTCCAACATTTGCTAACGCAAAGAAACACTTTACAACAGCTACAAAATATACTCGTCATTGTGCGTTTTTCTGTAGCGAGACAACGCACACACCGACCTCGTTGCAGTTTGTTTTGTTTGGCTGAGGTCCGCTCACCCTCTACTTCCCTGTGCTCCGGAAAATGGTCCAACAACTTGTTCAACCGAGAACAGGAGTTACTACTGGTGGAGCGGGGAACCGATGAGGTTCCATATTTTTCCACCAGTTCCTCAGCCAAAGCATAACGAAACTGTCGGTGTGTAAGTTTTTTTCCTTGGCCAATGTTGGAGCAGTAAATAACATATGCGTTTAGTATGGTTATATTTAGTAATCTTTTGAAAACTTTTATGTACCATTTTGTACCGCGCTTGCGTTCAAGAAGGTACGAAGATAACTTCTGGTCCTCTAGGTCTACGCTCCCCATAAACCTATTGTAGTCTGCCACTACAATTGACTTCATTACTGGCTGCCCGGCCCGGCGTCCTTCTTCCATATCAGCGTTGTGGTAAGTAGACACTGTGGCAACCCATTTAACATCTTTCCACGCTGTTACGGAAATGTCACCACAGTGTCTACTTACCACCGTCCCACGTGCCGTCCTCCGTTCATCGATGTCTTTGATAGACGCAGGCGTATTTTGCCTGCGTCTATTCAACGTACCTACTACGTCGGTGCCACGCCGCTTTAGGTACCGACATAAGTCCACCAAATTGTAAAAGTTGTCCATGAATAGTGTATACGATCCCTCGCCGGTATATATAAACAAATTCAACACGTACCCACTTACAGCCTCGCAGAGTTCGTAACTTTTGATGCCGAATCGTGCTGTTTTGGTACGGATACACTGTACCCAATTCAATCTACCTTTCCAAAGCAGCAACGATTCGTCAATCGAAAGTTCTCTGCGAGGACTGTATACAGCTTGAAACTTTTTGTTCAAATATTCCACCAGCGGGGCAATTTTGGCCACTTTTCTTTCGTGACCCCGATCTATAATGAGGTCATTGTCAACGAAGTGAATAAATTTCATGAGCATCTGAAACCTATCCCGACTCATGATGGCCCGGAATCCTGGCATTCCCAGAACTCCGGTACTCCAATATTCATCTACTCGACCAAATAATGATTGCAGTTAATCTATAGACTTCCGAAACGGACGTCTCCACCCAGCCATTCAGTCTGA
Source organism: Callimorpha dominula (assembly GCA_949752705.1). NCBI lineage: Eukaryota > Metazoa > Arthropoda > Insecta > Lepidoptera > Erebidae > Callimorpha > Callimorpha dominula. The sequence continues at coordinate 4,813,544 of OX457010.1, read as the reverse complement.
ACCCAGTAGAGATGCCAGTTTCGGAAGCCTGGGCAATTGTCTGCCAAGCATATTTATTACTTTCAGCTACAATGATTTCTACAAGAGATTGGTCCCATATTTGACAGAAAATGTCAAGGGCCGAAGTGCCTACAATTTTGGGACCAACCTCTTGTAGAAATGGTTCTCGCCTGCCGGTAAAGACACTATAGTCGTCGGTCCACTCGAACTGTTCCGGCTGTAGGTCGGAATGCTGGACATCTTCATCCTCTGGGTCCTCCAGGATTTCCAGGAGTTGCTCTTCAGTGAGCTCGTCCTCATCCTCTTCCTCACTGCTGGAGTCGACGGCCAATGCTTCGGCTAGAGGGCTATCCAGTATATCATGCACCCGCTGTAAGAGGATACAGCCACCAAAAATATACAACATGCATACCAAAAATTAGTATAATATGCGCAATCAATCAAATAATCCCTTTATTATTATTTTTTTAAAGACAACTCGCACACTAAGGCACAAGCCCTGTTTCGCGGAGTACTTTACAAACATGCAATTCACGGACACAAAGTACATCCAGACTCGGGACCAACACTGAAAATTCACAAAGCTCAAAACTCTTGCATAGCAGTCGCATGTACTCCCACCACCACCAAGGCAGTAAAAAAAACAAGAAGGAAGTTAGTACATAACCATCAAACATTAACCAATAAAAACCATAAGAAAAAATTATGTTATTTAGCTCGTACTCAAGACAAGTACAGATATTGCAATTTAGATTATAAATAGTTATTAGTAGCTTACGTTTTCAGCACTCTCGTCTCCATAGAGACGCCTTGGTCGCAAGTGCCGTCCATCGACATACTCGATGCCCTCCGCCAGTTCTATGTTTTGTGGCCGCCATGGCTATAAAATATTTTTTAATAAATTATTTTTGGGTTCGCTACCAACACGGTGGAGTGCACTGCAATCAATCAACTTACCCGTATACTCCCAGAGGCAGTCCTCTCCATGAGCAACTCCTGGTTCCCTACGATGAGAGAACCCTGAGGAGTTCTCTGCACCTGCAGCCCCCGTATCATGTTATTAGCGGCATGTGTCTCCATGTCCACGTTTTACGTCTAAAATTAAAATTTTAATAATATTCATACCAAAATGCATATAATCCTAACATTGCCCTTTTTTATCTATACTATTATATAATTGTAAAAAGTTTATGTTTGTTCGCGATGGACGTATATGTACAGTCACGTGCAATGAAATGTATACATGGACAGAATTTTGAATAAATGTTCACTCTGAAAATTTCAGAAATAAATAGTCACATTATCAATATATTCTTTGTAATCATCGGGATTTCTCGCAATGTACATTACAAAAAATGTACATTACCTTTGTCATTTTGCATATTTTGCATTTTGCAAATTTATCACTGTATATAATATATCAGTGCACGTGACTGTACATTAATTACGTTATTTTTATTATAGCAATTGAACACTATAATAAAAAAATAATATACAGTAAAGCAACTAAAATATTGATAGAAATAAGAACAGGATAAATTAACATCAACATGTATAAATGTCATGGCGACTCCGTGTATATAGCGCGTCAGCCATCATACTTACGTATGTGTGCGTGTAATTTGGCTCATCGCGTAATAAATATAAGTTTCATCAAAATATTTAGTATTTTGTAGCAATTTATATTGTAATTATATGTTGTAACAAAGTTTTGCATAGACCTCGATAGATGGCGTTGTGCCATTTTCTGAATCGCGGTATGGTTTCGTTACCCTAGTTAGTATATAAGCTCAACCTAAATATTTTGATTTATGTCTTCGTAGTAGGAATATTGCATAATATCCAACTGTATCCACCCAACTGGATCTCTCTGGATCTACGCAATAAGTATTAAATAGGACTCTTAGTTCATATAATTTCTTAGTGGCCTACATTGTACTTATTGTTTTGATTTGTATTAAATTCTCTTTTGTAAAAAAACTTCATCAATATCACGTCTGATTTACCCGAAGACCCTAACCCGGCTACAGTGGCGCCTCAACTCGTGGCTAGTTATAGATCCCACACTACAGACCTCTGTATTGATCAATGAAGGAAGACATAGAAGATTTAGGCTAATCAAAATCAACAAGACGTCGCAGTACTGGACCTTCTTTCAAAACTAAGATAGAACCTAAGGCCAAGGCTACGATACGAAACCTTTGAAACCTCAACCTAAGATGGCTATCTCATTTACCGAAGATCAGTTTCAACAATTGATAACAGCGATCACCAGCAAAAGCGGTAGTTCATTTGCCTCCTGTACAACCAATTTCGACGGAACAAGTACTTCTGAAGCAGTGGAAACATTTTTAGCGTCAGTAAGCGTCTACAAACGCATAAAAAATATAAATGACCTAGATGCACTTACCGGACTACCCTTGCTTTTGAAGAAAGAAGCCGGAATTTGGTGGCAGGGAATAAAGGATACTGTCACAACCTGGAGCGAATTTGAAAATCGCCTTTGTGAAGCGTTCGCACCAAAAAAACCTGCATATATTTTATATCAGGAGATTATGTCTAGCAAGCAAGCATCTAACATTTTAACGGAAGAGTATATCACCAATAAACGGTTTCTGTTTGCCCAGCTGCCTAAACCAGAACCTAGCGAAACACAGCAGATCGATATGCTGTTTGGTCAGCTTCATATAAATATTCGAGAGAAAATACCCAGGGATACTGTCAATACATTTGATGAACTGCTTAAAGTAGCTCGTGGAGTAGAACGAATTCTAGCTGAAAAAAAAGTTTTTAGTTCTACCCGTGACGAGAAGCCCTTAATTTCAGAAACAACTGATGTTAAAAAAGATCACAAGAAGAGTAGGTGCAAGTTCTGTCGAATAACAGGACATACCATCGAACAATGCTACAAGAAGAAGAAGAAAGAAGAAAACCTTTCAACCATACAAGGGATGGGAGTTAAAGCTGTGGAAGCTAGGACACCCGCGCCTTCGACATCAACATCCAAGTTTTCGTGTTACGGATGTGGAGCACCAGGTGTCGTCCGCAGCAGCTTTCAGACTTGCCACAAATCTAAACTGCCTAGCGGAACATCAACTGATATCGGGTTCTGTGCACTGAATGTTAAGATTGACGCACGTGCTAGACCAATTGTCTTTGTTGATATTGCAGATAGCCAAGGAATAGCCTATGTTGACACTTGCGCTAAGTCCAGTGTCGCCTCCTACAATCTGTACTCTCTGTTGAGACGCAAAGGCTACAAGTTTTGTCAAGAAGTTGCCTATATCACATTAGCTGATGGACATAAGAAAAGACAACGTGTGTTAACTGCGGAAATCCCAGTTACCCTTTGTAACCGTACGATACCGACTAAATTCTTGGTCTTGCCGGAAGCCCGCAATAACCGTACTCTATTAGGAATCGGTTTTATACAAGATGCCGGAATGGTATTAAATCTACCTCAGTTCACATGGCACTTCATAGATAATGAAAATGATCTCTACGAACTATACGATGAAAATTTCACGACATTTGATGAAGATACTGTTGTTCTTTCGCCTGTATTGCACGCAAGTGCTTATCCTGACTTACCTCAAGCGTCTGCCACAGAAATGAGTCTTCAACGACCCTATGGACCACTCATACCACTGGAGTCGTCTACACCGCCTAAAAGAGCGCGGACTTACCTATTTGATGGGCACTCACCAATCGTGGATCCTCTTTATCTTTATCGAGACGCAGAGCAAGCCATAGCAGAAACAGAGATTGAACTCTCACCAGAATCGTCAAATCGTTTTCCATCTGCAGAAATACTTCGTTTAGAAGTTTCCACTCTCAGTAATGAGGAGGACAAGCTTTTAAACGAACTTATAAACACAAATGAAGCCGTGTTTACTAGTTAATGGCAAGCCAACCAATAAGGCAGAGCATTTCATAGATACGGGAACTCATAGCCCTATTGCTGTTCCGCCCTACAGATTATCGCCCACAAAAACAGAGATTCTTAGGAAAGAGGTGAATAAAATGCTTCAAGAAAGCATCATAGAGACATGCGTATCCCCTTGGTCATCCCCAGTTGTGTTGGTGCCTAAGAAAGATGGTGGAATCAGAGTCTGTATCGACTACAGGCAATTAAATGCTGTGACGTCTCCAGATAGATACCCGCTACCTCGCATTGATGCCTAACTTTTCTAAAGTGTCTGAACCTCTTACCCGACTTACAAAAAAGGGAATTTCTTGGACATGGAAAGAAGAGCAGAAAGCTGCATTTGAAAATCTTCGGAAGCTACTTGTGACCGCGACCGTTTTGGCCCAAGCGGATGATTCTCACCCATTTATTTTAAAAACGGATGCTAGTTCTTATGCCATCGGAGCCGTTTTAGTCCAGGGGGAGAGTGAGCGAGAACACCCCGTAGAACATGCCAGTCGTCTATTAAAGCCAGCGGAGAGAAATTATTCGACCACCGAACGAGAGGCCTTAGCAGTTGTTTGGGCAGTGAATAAATTCCGAGGATACCTTGAAGGATCCTCAGTTACGGTTCTGACCGATCACCAGGCGTTAAAGTGGCTCATGTCTGTGAAGTCACCTACGGGACGGCTGGCCAGATGGGCACTACAGCTACAACCCTACAACCTCAGCACCAGTCCAAGTATTACGTAAAAGGGGACGTCCTCCCAAGCAACCTTTATGAGTATCAATCGTGAAGAAATTTAGTGTGTTCCTGTCTTACTCGTCGGGGCGTCTTCGTAGACAGAGGGGGAGCCTGTAACAAAGTTTTGCATAGACCTCGATAGATGGCGTTGTGCCATTTTCTGAACCGCGGTATGGTTTCGTTACCCTAGTTAGTATATAAGCTCAACCTAAATATTTTGATTATGTTTTCGTAGTAGGAATATTGCATAGTATCCAACTGGATCTCTCTGGATCTACGCAATAAGTATTAAATAGGACTCTTAGTTCATATAATTTCTTAGTGGCCTACATTGTACTTATTGTTTTGATTTGTATTAAATTCTCTTTTGTAAAAAAACTTCATCAATATCACGTCTGATTACCTGAAGACCCTAACCCGGCTACAATGTTCTATATTAAATTAAATATCGAGTAATTGTATAAAGTCTCCATAAAAATGGACCAAAAACAGATCTATAAACTATGTCACTTTTGTGGACACATTATTATTCAAAATTAGACAGTATTTATGTATTGATTCGTATTTAGCAAAAGAATTCACTTTTATATTCCGAAAACAGTCCGGGACACGTCTTTCACACTGTCGTCTAAATTTTCAAATTTGAACTGGCCGCGTACTAACGGTTTTTCAAGGTTAGTTCAAAGAGTATTGTTATATATTGTTCGTTCATTCATCGAGGTATAATAAAAAGGCAATTTGAACTTTAAATATATGTATTTTAACTATTTAGTTCAGTGGTTACATCAGTGTAACGAAACAGTGTAATCCCATGGTCTGTAAGAGCTTGTTCAGATGAGGCGCTTTACGCAATTTGCGCCCGAACGGACACTTGCGCGTGTGTATGTGGTTTATATGGGCAATGTTTACCTATATGCTGATGCGCTCAAACCCCCTACAGCCATACGGAAAACTAAAAAATAAAAACAAATTATTACCTTCATATTGATATAATTGTATTTCCCCTACACTTCAATAAGAAATAACCAGAAAAAATGCATATAATAATTATACGCATTTTTTCTGGTTATTTCTTGATTTCTTCTGCTTTAGCTCTTTTTCTGTTTTCCTTTTTCTCTAATTGGTCTTTTATAGGTATGCTCGTAAAAATAGTTGATCTTTTTTCAATAATAGGTAATTCAACTATCTTGGATAGGGAATCTGCGTGCGTGCTTGTATCATCGCTTTATGAATTAACAGGACCTGGACATAAAGATCTTCGACACTGTGAACTTGGGCTACTGCAGTTATATCGGCATAATTGTGAACATCAGCAACTTGTTGAACGTCAGTTACCTGATTATCGGAAGGTTGGGTATTCATATGAATGTTTTGTGTTGGATTTATTGTTGCTTGTGCGGTATTCTAAGATATATATGGCTATAATGGGGCGTAAGGGATATATTCCTGCAGATCTATATCTCAGCTTTTTCAAGGTTACAGCAACGGTTAAAAACATTTGTAAACAATTCGACTATCGTCGTCGTATTGTGTAATGGGCTGTCCAGATCGATCTGCCATGTGATTCTCACATTCTTGATTGTATGCAGTCTTGATAGGGCCAAAATATGTCAAGTCCAAGGGTTGGAGTTTATGTGAGGTGTGTGGTGGCAGAGTTAGCATAATGATTCCATGTTCTCTGCAAAGTGAGAATGCATCAAGACTTATAGGCTCTCATGGTTATCTAAAATGAGCAAAACGGGGTCTTTTTTTTTGCATGTGAAATAAAATGGTGTAGCCAATGCACAAATAGGCTTTCCTTTATGCATCCAGAGTCTGACACAGCCCCAACCATGTTAAGGTGGTTGTGTTAGTACCTTTTAGTAATTGTGAATTCATACGCTTCCTTTCAAATATAAAAAAATGGAGGAATGTATTGGCCGGCTGCACTAATAAGGTTGCCAGATCGATAGTTCAAAATATCTGGAGAAAATTTAAAACTGTCGGGATGTTGGGGGTTGTTGTCGGGAGAAATAAATATAAAAAAATAAAAATGTAACTTTATTTTTTAAATTGTACAAAAAGACATTCAACCAAGGTACCAAGCTTTTTTTATTTTTGGATAAATAGTGAAAAAAATCGCTGATTAAGAATTGCGCAGTCTGGACAAGTGGGGCGTCATTTTTGAAGTGAAAACTTCTTTAGGCACGTTTGCTATTCGCAAAAAGCACTGAACTTGTGACCGTCACGCTAGTAATACATAATTATAAAGATCCACTAGAGGGCGCTAATCTAAACATTGAGTTCTGTCAGCTCCTTATTAATTAATGTCACCAACCTGCTAATGTGACGTTTTAAGTTCGTCGTTTCGTTTAAGTTTTCACTTCTGTCGGCAATCCGATGACTGCCTATTTCTTTTTTTTTTTTAACAATTTAACGAAAAAAGACTTCACATTTCGTGTGATATCTCGTTTCCGGTACGTTTGTCGCTATATGTGCCTACAGCTTTTTTGTTCTTTATTAAATTACCTACAAAATGAGACCTATTTAAAGTCGCTAAATGCTTTAGTTTAACAACAAATGAAGGTCAAAGTTAAAAAAGAGCGTTTTTTTTCAAAATTTTATAACTTTGAAAGGAAATTAAAGAAGTTTGAAACTTTTAAATTGTAGCTTGTGATAACAATAAAAAGTTCTATAAATTTCAGCAAGTTCGGTTTTAAACTTTTTATTTTATTAACAATCATAATTTTTTTTAGCCTTAATTGCAAAAAGCACCATTTTTTCTAACTACTAATACTGATGACCAGCTTAACGTTAGATATAATGGATAAACGAATCTTAAATTTTTCAACCTTAAAGTGTCCCGGAAAAATCCTGAAAATTTCAAAGCGCTGCGAAAATCGTTTTTTCTCAGTGTTTTCACAATGCTTCATTATTATCAAAAAATTCACTTCATTTTTTTGACCACTGCAACTGCCTTAGTTTTAAATGTCGATTTAAAAGTCGATTGAAAAGTCGATTTAAAAATTGATTTAATGAAAACACGATATACCCCCCTACGGATTCCTGGAATTCACAGATTCCTTTGGACGTTTTTTTTTCGACAGTTTTCGTAGGATTACTCCGGAACCGACCATGGTAAAAATGTTTCATGGCTAGATCCAAAAACTAGTTACTTGGAGCTACAATTTGTTTATTTTTTTGCTGTGCGACCATTTTCTTCCAAGTTTTATATCCCTTAATTTTTGTGACTAGTTTATATATATAGTTGGGAACGCCAGCGACCTCGACTATGGCAAATAACTCGACGCAATGGTTTCTCAATGTGCTCCGGGTTATGGCCGTTATTTTTTTTTGTGGAACCTTAACACTGCTGATTAAGATAGTCCTTTTGGCTTTGGTCCCAAGTTTTTGTTCGGTTGAAAGTTGATCCATATAAACCATTCCTTAAGTCTTACTCATAAAGCAATATCTAATATAGATCCAACACTATTACCCTATGCTATAGTTGACAATGAAGTTTGGTTTATCGGAAATCATTATTTTTCATAGGCCTATAAACGTAAACATAGACTTTGCCGAAGACATAATAAAGACATTTTGCGTGCTACAAAAGTTCATGAGAAATAGAGATGTTATACAGTATGAATGAAGATACTTTATACACTGCGCCAGTGAGTAACCTTAATAGAAAGAAAGAAGAAAAAAGAAAAATGTTTATTTCAGCATGGCACAGTACATATAAATCTAAACATTAAAAGACAAATATGCTAGTTACTTTGTACACGAGCGTCGTGTAAAATGGCTAGATACAAAAATACAAGTATGAGTTTTGTACCTATTACAAAACATGTAATCTACCCATGAAAAATGTAAAAAAATTGCCTACCAACCATTAAGTGCCTTTTTTTTTTAATGAATCTTCGTGTTCATCTCCTGCCAAGCCCCGTTTTTGCCAATTGTATTGGAATAAGCTGCAGATTGGATGTCCCACAACACGGGTCTTCTTTTGAACATCGTGAATTTATAATTCCTTGTCAAAGCAATTATTACAGCAATTTATCAAAATATATAGTTTGTAAAAAAAAAATACTTTTGTTGCATTTTTCTTCATAAAAATATTGTTTTATAGTAGGTACTTAAATTACTACTACTTAAATAATAAAAAAAATAATACAACAATTTTTTATTCTAAGTATTATCTTACTTAGAATTACAAGTTAACGAGTAGGTCATTCTACTGTTGACATTCTTCGAAACATATTTGCAAACAAAGTGCGGAATTGCACTGTTTGCAATTAAAAATATATCAAGCGACTTTATTTGCACCAAACGCATCTGCCGTTTTTGGTTTTGCCATCTCCAATGAAATGGTTACCGGTCAAAATTGGCCGACGTAGAGAGCCCGGTACAGACACGAGACTGTTTGTTGCAATTGAGATCAGGAACATATATTCTGGCGTCAACATCCTACAGAACCGATTCGTGTTTTTGAGCTAACCCGAAATACGGTCTTCGTAGTGCACCAGCTGGCCTCGGATGCGCTGACTGCGCATCTCGCGCATCTGGAATGACCTGCCACCACCATTCCATGCTCTAAACTCCGTTAACTCTTTTAGAAATAAATACAGAACACACCTGTTGAAGTGTTGAACAAACAAAAAACTTTTAGACACTGAGGATGCGCACTGGAGACGAGGCTACGATACGATGAGAATATACCGGCCGGTCGTTATTGTCTCTGAACTTCATTATACACACACCCAAAACACATAATAATACAAAAGTACAAAACAAACACGATATGAACTATACACCTAATGTTACAATTACACTCTAATAGAAAAACAAACGTTACATAATAGGGAATATGCATGTATTTTTTTTTATCTTATATTGACTTGTTCCATCATTCTACCCTAATAAAAAATATAAATAACATTGGCAATGTTCAAATTAATTTTTAAAATAACATTGAAAACATCGATAAAATTTGATCTGTTTGAACGCCGCCATATTTCGCGGGCCTTGGATGACGTCACGTTCCACGCTCAGTGTTTGTTTCATAAACTTACTTAAAGTGTTACAGTAATTTTATACCGATTTCCAGTTGTAATTACTATTTATTGTAAATAATAGACGATGGATAAAGTTATGAAACCATTTTATAGGTATTGCCTTCTCCCTAAGTGTAAAAACACTATAAGAAGTACACCCAATACAGTATTTTTTTGTGTACAAAATAATAATGTAAAATACGAAAACAATGGTGTACATTAATGAGAAGAGATGAAGTATCTTCAATATCGTGTTTATATTGTTGTGAAGATCACTTTAATGTAAGCATATTACAATTAAATTGCTAGTATACTGTGAATTAGTCAGCAGTAATTTATGTTTGTTTTAAATATCAAGCAGAAGGCAACTTGCTTGTCTACTTAAACTAGGTAACAAAGGTTCAATAAAACTTCATGAATATAACTAACTATACATATCTTACCTATCTTTTAGATTATAATATAACAAGTATTATAATAATTACCTTGCGGCTTTCACTCCTTTAACCTCAGCGGACGTAAAATCTGGATTTGATGCAAAATATATAGTCATCATGAATGCACCTATTTTCGGTAGATTGTCCGATTGTGCTTTGACAAAACTACATTCAGTCATTGTCCTAGATGATTTCTAATATCACTAGAATGATTAAATTGCACTAGCTAAGAGTAAAAACCACAGGAACACCTATCTTTGTCCGTAACACTACGAATATAGACGCCGATAAATGACAGAACGTGGAATGTCACGTCATGTTTTGTTTCGACCAATGGTGAAGCGTTTTGCAAAGTTGAATGTCGCGCCGTTATTTTGGATATTTTAACTAATATTTTTTGAAATTAAACACGAACTAAATAAGAAAATAATTGTTTAGGCATAATATCTGGACAATAAAGATTCAAGCGAAAATTTATCAAGTAAATTTAAACAACATGCATATTCCCTATTACTATAAACAGACATGTTACGTAATAACAATGGATTCCTGTCATTTTTATTTTTAATTATAGTTAACAATATGACAGCTATCTGTCACTAGGCTGCCGTCAATCGTCATATCTGCGCGGGAGCACAGATACTGATTTGAGTAGTATTACTTTGCTCTCTGGATTTATAATTTAAGCCAAAGAACCAGAGAGTATACAAACACTAATATACACGTTAAAACCGTATAGTATCCAATTTTTTACTTTTTATTTATTGTCGCCATTATTTTATACCCAACTGGGATATTGTATAAGTAATAGGAATTTATTTTATTTTATTTATTTATTTAGGCACACAAAACAGAACATAACACAATACTTCGCCTTATAAATAGCTATCACTAATAGTTTCGTTCTTAGCTATGTTCCTAAATATGTGTACACAACATGGCAATGTGGTTGATACAAGACGAGATTACATGCAACTTAAATAGTTAAATAATAGCATAAAAATAAGTGTAAAATTCAAAATGACAAATGACAAAAATAACAAATCAGACCAATGTTGATGACATAATATTCGTAACATGGTTTTTAAATTTACTAAATTTGGGATTAAATATGTCAAGGATATCCAAATGTTGGGGTAATAATTCATTATAGAGACGACACATTCTAACAATGGGATTATAAAAGGAAGTATTATTCAGATGCACATTCAAGGTGAAGCTTCGGTAGTGAGGTTGACGTGACCTAAACCTCGTGTTAAAATTTATTTGGGAAAGTAAGTCAGGACAGTCAACAACGGAATGTATGATCTTATGAAGACATAGTAGATCATGACATTTGCGGCGGGACTCAAGGGAGAGCAATTTAAACTTGTTTAATCTGTATTCATAAGAGCAGACATCCCGGTCAACGTTGTATATGAAGCACAATATTCTGAGGCACTTCCTTTGGATACATTCTATTCTATTTACATGGATAGCATAGTAGGGAGATCAGACAGGTGAATTGTACTCTAGTACAGTGCGAACGAGTGAATTAAAGAGGAGAAGAAGACTACGAGTTTTCTTGAAGTCCTTTGTGACTCGCAATATGAATCCAAGAAGGCTTGAAGCTTTGCTAAGTATATTATCATAATTATCATAATATAATTATTATATATGTATGTGTGTAAAGATGTATATATATGCGATAGTGGCTATTTATATATATATGTGTGTATATTTACATATATATTTTAAATGTGACAATGTGTAACAATGTTTTTTTTTTTTATTATGTATAAACGCACGTGACGTCCCTGTTAAGAGGCACCATCTGAAAACCAGCGCTGTACCCGTTGTTAGGTGCAGCATTATGCTGAGATGGTGACCTTTTCAGGCCCGCACTAATTGGCGAAAATCCTTGTAAATGTATAAATTTATAGTTTTATTTTTTTACTATCTTCTTCCTTTGTTATTTATGTTATGAATATTGCGGGTTGTGAATAAATATATTTTTCTCTTCTTTTCTTTTTTTTTAGAAGCCCTTCCTGTCTTTTTAAATATTTGTACAATTTCTTCTAGATTTCTGCTAGACGCATTCTAAATGTACGTCAAGTAATATTCTTATGTGGAGTTTTAAATATTATGTATGAATTTAATATCGTTACGTTTAGAAGGCGCCTAAACACCTTTTTGTATCAGGTATGATTTTGTAACCTTTATCTGGGGTATAGTTACGGTTAGTTATACGGATAGAAATTGGTCTTTTTTATCTACATCCCCCATAGAAAGCTTATAAACCAGTGATATTTGGGGTTCATATTTGAACCGCCCAGACTTCTCCTTCCCAGCTACCTCGCCTTCTTGGAAAGTCGAAAGCATTGGCACTAAGTTGGTGTCACGCCATGTCCCGGCAATAAATTTGGACCAACTTGCCTCACTCATTCTTGCCTACACTTTTTATGGATTTATACAAATAAGAGTCTCATAGCAGTTGGTGCCATGAGATGATTTAAATACCTCAATAATAGAGGCAAGTTATAAAAATTATCCATTATAATTGTGTGGCCTCGATTTAGAAGTGGGTTGACGAGATCATATACAATATGTCCTTTTGCGTTTGAAGAAAGTGGAGGTGGCTTTGACGTTTAGGAAACTTCATCATCGGTCTTTTTGTTAAATTATTATCCGTCTGTGTATCGTCTATCAGTTGGCAGTCTTGTCCTAAGTCTGTCCTTTACCGGTATAGATGAAAAACTTCCACAGGTAGCCGGTTGATGCTTCGCACAGCTCTTAACTTTTTCGTAGTTATTTTTTCTGTGAGAATGACAGTCGACCGTGCCACTAAGAAGTGATTTATCTATAGCGACATCACGTCCAGGAAGATAAAGTGAACTAAACTAAATAAACCGTTAGTGGTGCCCAACCCTGAAAAATCATTATTAAAAAGAGAACGGCCATTTCATATCTATCAGTATTTTCCTAGAAATTTAGTCGAGACTGTTCTGTTAGATGTTGGTCAATAACATTAGACGAGTACTTGTTAGTTTGCTCAACAAGCAAACTAAAGAAATCTTTGTCTGAAAATTTAAGAAAGACGTCTAATGGTCCCGACCATTTATTATCGTCCACAGTAAACTAGAAGACCCAGTGAACTTCTACCGGTTTACAACAAGTGAGTGGTGGCCGCTACTCAGGTTCAACGTGAGATGATCATGAGGCGTCATTTCATGAAGCAGTTTGTCTGCTTCTGCGTCTTGTCGGGCCAACCACTCCACAACTTCAGGAGCTGTTGATTCCGGTAGATGAGCCAGCTCCATATCCGTAAAATGAGTGCCTTCATTACGTTCTAAGTCTTCTATCTCAAGAAAGAAGTCGTTTTCCTCCTCGAAAAGCCATTGATCTAACAGAGCATCTGTCTTCCTTGTGCCCAAATCTATAACAAAAAAAAACATTGTTGACTAGCAGTTCCGCTTAGCTCGCATGTACATATTTATATATTTGCCCGAAACCATAATTCTTTTGCCGAAATAAAAGTAGCCTAAGTCACTCCTTATAACACCAGCTATCTGTCAGTGAAAGTCCCTTGGAAATCGGTCCACCCGTTCCGGAGGTTAGCCGGAACAGACTGATAGACAAAAATTTAAAAAACGGATTTTTAGGTATAGGTATTATGCAAATAACTGTATGGGCTTAAAAAAACTATTATTTTGACATTACAAATTTATTTATTTGTATTGATGATGACGAAAAACTTATGTGCAATTTTTGTAATGTTGGTAATGGTAACATACCTGAACTTGGTACGCTAATTTTTCTTGATATCTCCGTATTTATAGTTAAACCAGATTGTTTTCTAAAGGTGCTGGTGCTTAAAATAGAGTCACTCAAACTGGGTTCTATTGGAATAAAATTAAACATGTACTATGACCACTTAATGGACTGCCATTTTGACATCAGACTAAAAAAACCCAATTTATAATGACTATAATTATTAAACAATTTCATTAATAATAACAACATATTTTTTTCTTAGAATACAAGAAGTCCAGTTCACATGCAAAACCTATGGTTATTTGCTGTAGACTGGTATAATCCTGCTGGTTTTTTAATCGATGGTTTGTATTTTTGAAGTCTTTACATAATTCATTACATCTTTTCTTAATCTTTTCCAGTAGTATTTATCTGTAATACGTTGAATTGTACTCCCAAATGAGCAGCAGTGTTGTCATCATGACATGCTTTTAGTATATTACGCCTTTCTTGAATAGGTCTAAGTAATTTTGCATAATCATCTTCTTGTTCTGGTGTAAAGCGGTATAAAGCTTTTTTGTGGAGTAAATAACCCTTTTTAGACCATTCAATACAGTAATTTTCAGTCTCATTTTTTTCTTCAAGTGACTTGATTATAACTTTGCGGTCATCATCTTTCAGTTGTTCTTCACGTATCTTTTCTTCGCTGTATTTAGGTAATTCTATAGACACATGACACGAAGTACATTTTTCACTGTCATCTAGGCATGGCGGTCTTAGCAAAGTGTCTGCTACAACATTGGTACGACCTGGGGTATATTGAATTTTAAAATTATAAGGCTGTAGTTGCAATGCCCAACGAGCCAGCCGTCCCGTTGATGTTTTCAAATTAATTAACCATTTTAATGGCTGATGATCAGTAATTGTAATGAATTCTGTACCTTCAATGTATCCACGAAACTTTGAAACGGCCCAAACAATTGCTAAGGCTTCTTTTTCAGTTACTGAATAATTGCATTCTGATGCTATAAGGAGTCTACTTGCGTATTCGACAGGATGTTCGTTTTCACCCTCCCCCTGTACTAAGGCTGCACCTATTGCATATTGGCTTGCATCAGTTTTTATTTTAAAAGGTGTATTACAATCTGCTTGTTTTAGCATTGGGGCTGTAGTTAATGCGATTTTCAAAAGCATCTTGTTTTTCTTTATTCCACTGCCAACTTGTTTTCTTTCTAGTTAAATTGGTTAATGGTCGAGCTATATTTGCAAAGTTGTGTATAAACCATCGATACCAAGAACCAGTTTGTAGAAATGTAATTAATTGTTTCAGGTTTCTAGGTTTTGCTAAGTTAGCAATAGCTGATATTTTTGCCGGATCTGTTTTTCGGGAAAAATTAAATTCTTCATCAGCTTATTCACGAGGACGAAATGGACGTGATTGTGTTATTATTTTATGAATTTTGAAGACAGTGGACTGTCTTCAAAATTAGCCAACGGGAGGAAGTGGGGAAATCATCTGCAAATGTTTAGCCCACTGTACAAAACTTGATAATGATTCTGGAGACGACTGGTTTGATTGAAATGAGAGGTGTGTAGCTGCCTTTAAAGGTATATTTTCATTCTTCAATTGTAAAAATGTGTATACATCATTGGGTTCATCGAGAAAGTACCACACTCGTTGAGGTAGATTATGCACTATTCCCGCAGCTTCTAAAAAGTCAATGCCTAGTAAAGTGCGATTATCAGTGGCGTCAGTTATGACTGTAAACGTAACAGGCAGTATATGTCTGCCGATAGTGATGTCCACAGTTGCAGTCAGTCAGTAAGTTTCTTGTTTTTTTAAGACCATCAGCTAGTATGGTGTCGGCTGTTTTTGTGTTGAATATACTTCCGCTTCTGATCATTAACTTGTACAATTGCATACTTGCTAAATTCGTTCTTGCTGCTGTGTCTTTATAAGCATAGCCTCTTTCATTTTTATAATTTATTTCTATTGTAGGTATTTGCACGATCCTCCAATAATTCAGTGGTGTTAACCGTGTAAAATGCAACTGGAATAAAGAAACCCCACCTAAACCAGTTGCTTACAGTTGCTTCTAAAAACTCCTACTTCACCACAACCATAGCATGAAACCGTTGGGAGTCTCCGTGGCTTTGTCGTCACCTGACGTTTTCACTTCTACCAACCGTTTCCTACAATATTCAAAACCATAGCCCTTCTTCCCGCAAAATGTGCACCGCCTAACAAATTTTTTGATGAAACGCCCTGGAGTCGAGGTACTGGCTTGCGATTGCTTCCCCAAACTCTCGAGATGTCGCACTTCTCTAATAAATCTGCGAAGGACTTAAAGTCAGATCTGGCAACTTCTTTCTTGGTACTTAATTTAAGAAGACCATATATAAAATCGAGATGTTATTAGAAGCTGTGCTAGGAGAGCACGTTTCTCACAAATAAATTCGTCGATTGTTTCGGTCATCTGCTTTTTTTCAAACAAATCCAAGTAGATGTCGTTTGGTGGTTTTTTGGGTGCAAATGCCGCTCGTATTCCTTCTAGAGCACTATTCCACTTCTTGATATCACTTTTGATACCGTGCCACCATGTTGCTGCCGTGCCGACCAACAATAATGGCAAGCCTTCCAAAGCGTCTTCGTCAGAAATATGCTTCACTTTTTATAAATTGTGACACTGTTTATAAATTCTTCTACTTTGTTGTGGTCCTTTACTCCATCGAACTTCTTCGTACAACGGGCAAGCCTCTTTCCACTCATGATGGTACTTTGTGTAGACGTAATAGTATTCAGCAAAGTGTTGAACTGTTCTTGAGTCATTATAATTGACATTTTCAAAATACTATAACTAACTACTATACTAATAATGTGGGTACTCCATAAAATATTCCAGTTTAGTTTGACGTTTCCAATATAGGGTACTTCGTAAAAAGGTTTAGGGGTTTATTTACGTTGGACGACAATGTAGGGTTGCTAGTGTGGAAATCAAAAAGCCCTGTTGAAACACTATTTATTTTATTGTTCTAGTAACTTATGCTAGTGTTACAATATTATTATAAATGTACAACCCTAAGTGAGGACTTGAAAGGAACTGCGTGGCTATCGCCATTCAAGCCTCCCTTGCTGGCTAGTTCCTGAAGACTGCTAGGCTATCGAAGGAGGAACTAGGCTACTAAGGTCAGAAATGGCTGCGTGGCTACCGCGCTCTGAATCTCTAGCTAGTGAATGAAGACATATCCACAGAAACACTAACTTTTAATTTGAAGGAAACTCATAGCTTACCAAAACTGCCTACAAGTGTTTTATACTACAAAAGGCAGCTTAATTTGTATAATTTAGGAATTCATTCCGGAAGTACTGGTCATGGTTTTTTTACGTATGGCTGCAGCACGTATCGGGACGTGGAACTCAGGAGGTAGGGTCGTGTCTGCGAAAGTACATTAAAGAAAAACTGAAGCCTTTTACTCTGAACTGAACTCATTTAATACTGTGGTCAGATTCATGTGGCGGCCTAAATCGGAGTATCAAGATGATTCTAATACTTTTACATCTCCTCCAAAATCATTCCACTTTAAATAAAGTAACTCTTCGGTTTTTGCAACCTGGTCATACCTATCGACCTAATGACTCCGAATTCCGGGAATGTGCTCTTAAGACTAATTGCCGTCTTTACACCGACGAACACTTTACAACTGTAATGAAGAATTGCCGGAGAAAAAATAAATTTGAAATTAGATAGATAGATAGGTACTCTTTATTGCACACCAAAAAAAGTATTATACAAACTAGAAATTGAATATAAAGTATCAGTACAATGGGCGGTCTTATAGCAGTCTGCGATCTCTTACAGACAACCTTAGGATGGACTATACTGTATGGAAGTAGGTTACTCGCGGTGCACAACAATACAAAATAGTAAGAAAAATATACAATTTATAAATATCAGTCTATTTAAGTCTACTAATTTTTTATTATTATTTAAATAATACACATACATAAAGAAATATACATACACACATATATTCGTACACTACACATACATATAATTATAATATATGGTTCTTACGAAGAAAGGTAATGATCCTTGATGAGTTTCTGAAAAACAACTTGTGACTGTGCTCGTCGGATAACTTCTGGAAATGCCATTCCACAGGCGTGCGGCTTGCACTGCAAATGATTTGTCAGAAAATGTTGTGGTATGAGTTGGAATTTCCAACGTTAAATTTTCTGATGATCTCAAATATCTATTGTGTGTCGTACATAAATGCGAAACGCTTTTTTAAATAGACAGGGTTAAACAGGATATTATACAGTAAACAGAGGATATGAGTATTCCGGCGAAGACTGAAGAATGTTATACATGAAATCCAAACTTTCGGAGGATCCTAAAACTGCGGACATCAGTAAAGGAGTAAAAAAACAAAAGAAAGAAATTGATTTTAACGTGGAACTACGTGTTTTACACCCGGTCGTGAGTTATCAGCGGCAAAGATAAAAGACCTCAAAGATATGGTAAAATTAGTGCCGTCAGATGCTATACCATTTTATAACTTTCTTAGAACTGTACGATCTGGTACTTTTACTGATGATAAAGAAGGGTTTGGTTCTATCATCGATTTTGAAATAGAAGGAAACGAGGATTGATAAGTTTAAGCTACTAAAATTAATAAAAAGATGTTATTATTAATAGGATTTGAAAATACACTATGTCTGAAAACTGAATTACTTCATCTCGCAGTTCAAACAACAAGATTGTTTGATGAAGTAGTTCAGTTCAACATATTTCCTTTTGTAAGCCAGCGCACTTCTGCATGAAATAACAATGTCTTGTGTTCTGTGCCCAAATCTTCACAGAGAGCCGCAAAACCGCGTGTTTAATGCACTCTTTTTAATATAATTTACAATTTTAATGCATAATTTTAAGACGTCATAGAGTTCGTTTGGAGTGTTTTGCTGCCAAGGCTTGACGGTGTATAAAACAGTGAATAGTAATTACGTTGGGATTTTTTCTTTGACCAACTGTACAAATCCTGAACGAGAACAACGAGAGCATTGCCGGAGCACCGTCTGTGCATACGCCTATCAACTTTTTCCATGACAGATCATGTTTATCAAAGAATTCAGAGATTGCTGTCATTATATCAATTGTTTTCGAAGTTGTCGTTAACTCTGTTGAAAACAGCAACACGTCTCTAATTGTTTCGTTTTGTATGTATCGCACAAAAACTAGCAGTTGACAACATTGCAAAACATCTGTACTCTCATCCAACTGTATTCCAAAAAAAACATGATTCTTTTACGGCCTCAACTACCTGATTTTTTATATCTTATATCTTAGCCATATCATCAATGCGATGTTTAACAGTGTTTTCAAAAAGAGGTATTTGTGAAAATGTTTGTTTAGTTTCTGGTCCAAGAATGATATCAGCTGCTTTTCAGTAAGCAGGGTTTGACGAGTGTTTCTCCGATAGTATGGCTTTTTTTGGCCTTTGCAATGAGTAGCGACAATTCATATCATGCTTCGAGCACTAGTATACAGGACCACATTCCGGCTTCGTCATCAGACCCTCGTCACTGCGTTTTTTCATTTTGTACAAGGCCAGAACGCAGGAGTGTGAAACTAATCGCGTATAGATTGAAAATCACTTATTTACTAAGGTCTTCCAATATACTTTGTAGTGACCGAACTAACTTGCTTGGTCCATAATATACAGTGCCAGTACGTATAGCAAAGTACATCAGCACCTACAGCAAAAAATAACAGACAAAGGAAACACGACCTTGTATTTAACATATCGCAAACTGTTAATAATGCTCGCAAAATTAAACTATTACTTATTAAATAAAAATATCATTTAACAGATATTTTTATTTTTTTTAAATCCTACACTAATAAAGTTCAAATATCATTTCGTATATTTGTTACGGCTAATAGCCGAAGTGCGGTTACACCTAGTTTTAGCCGGCTAGAGCTAGGTGCAGCTAGTCACAGGTGGTTAAATAGGTCCGACGACGAGCGAAGCGAGAAGGAGGGGTTAGGTTACTTGTGGCCACATTAGTTTTTAGCGTTGTGGTAACAAGTAACCTAACCCCCTCCACCTCGCTTTGCTCGTCGTCGGACCTATTTAACCGGCTGCACCTAGCTCTAGCCGGCTAAAACTAGATGTAACCGCACTTCAGGGTTTTGCCGTAACATATTGATCAA
This sequence comes from Callimorpha dominula, assembly GCA_949752705.1. Classification (NCBI taxonomy): domain Eukaryota; kingdom Metazoa; phylum Arthropoda; class Insecta; order Lepidoptera; family Erebidae; genus Callimorpha; species Callimorpha dominula. The sequence continues at coordinate 4,793,472 of OX457010.1, read as the reverse complement.
TAATTTCACTAAACTGTATCTTTTAAGCTCTTGTCAGGCGTAAGTGATGTAGTATACCGGAACCAGGACGCACGTAGCGGAGAATTGGTGAATCGTCTCAAAGTACGGACAAAAAACCATTGCCAAGCACAAGGTCTATGCAATTCCATCCCCTTCCGTCCCAATTTATTTCAATTTTTGATTAAAAATGATGCTGTGGAAATGTAGTTTTTTTTTTTATCAAAATCAGCATTTGTTATAACCTTACAATAATAAACAATACATTATAAAAAAAACTTCTTTATTCTCCGGTGATCACCGGTGAATCACCGGAGATTGCTCATTAACCGGTGTATTCAATCAGTGATCGAAATTCCGCTCCGGTGCAAACCACAAAACTCAACTAGTAGACTATCGACGGCGTCTACGGGTCAACTAGTACGTTTATACGTTGAACCGGTTGAACCGTTCACGTCGACTTACAACTCGACGACCGTAGACCGTCGCATCGTTCATTCTTCCGTTGAAATCATTTTGAGCAAGTGAATTTGAGCCCTAACCTTAAACGATAGAGTTTAAATTGAATAGTAAGTAAAAGGAAGATAATTATATCGGAATTTATATATTGTAAATAAATAGTGTAATTAACTTTTATAAAACAATATTTCGGTGCACCTGCACTTTATTAATTTAAATGTCTACTCAACATTTATTTTTAAATTACTTAATGAATTTAAAAACAAAAATTGTAATAATACTAGTCTAATAGACTAACGTCAAGATCATCAAACTTAAACGGCTGTAGACATCGTTGTAGACGGAGTTTACGTAGAAAGTTTGCATACGTTGACACGTAGACTAGTTAAAAAATTTAACCAGTCGAAGAATTTAACTAGTTGATAAACGCAAATGAACTGTCTAGTTACGTTAAACTTTTTTACGTCGACTAGAACTGGTGGTAGTGCAGGTGGTGGTCTAAGTGAATAGGCGGTTAGGTTGGACTCCCGGCGTGGACCTACGATGTACAACGGGCAGCCTGAGCCACTTAGGATAGCCCTTTAATTTTTCCAGAAATAACCCGCACGCGGCTATCCGCGACGCAAGCAAAAAAATCATGGATTGTCATCCACTTCTAAGACCACCCGGCTTTAGAAGTGGATGACTATGAACATCCATGATTTTTTATAAACTTAGGTAATCTAATCTAAGCTTATTCAGAAAATTTAAAGCAAAGGAGTTTGCATTTTTATATTATAAAATTAAAATTACAATTTCCTGGGGCCTAGAAATTCCTTAGTGGAATCACACTATCATGCCTTTGAGCTACATTAATATTGGTCGTTAGAAAGTAAATAGGACTTAACAACATAGAGTAACAAAATTGGGCAGGTTTGTGGGTTTACATTCTTTTGCTTTACCCTGTTGTTCGGCCCTTTTTTTCAGACTTGCCCAAACTTCTTCTTTTGAAGCAAGGTTTTGATTTACACGTTGACACAGTTAATAGCAATTTACATGTGATTTGAAAACAGGTTGATTTTAAGTAATTTCCATGGATATCACAGAAGACACTTCAGACACACCACTTCGTACAATGTACAACCCAGGAGACAAATGTTGGATTTATGAATTTAAGGCAGTAAATGTTTTTCTGTTATATCGAGTAGCGTTTTAATTGTTTCGCCAAAGTTGGCTGTCAGATATGTTAATGAAAATATTGTTTGCCACTATTCCCGACGTAAAATATACATGTACATGGGGTTTTCTCCTGGGTTATCAGTTAAATACTGTTTACGTTTTTTACATTTGTATTTTTTTCGTATTTGTTTAGCTATGTAACTAACCACATACACTGGTGGTTGTTCCCACAACAATGAAAAACCATAATTTGTTTCATCTTCCTCGGGTAACACTAAAAAACCGTCTTTGCACATGGTTACCATGGGTATTTTTTCATTTTCATTACCTGTAAATATGCCTTCAGGTAAGATGACATCGTCTTCATCAATCGTGACTGTATCCTCACCGAAGACGAAATTGTGAAAATCAGTCAACAATGTCTTGTTGTCATTTTCACAATTAGCACCTTTGCTGTGTGGCGCTGTTAAGCCAGTCACGACAGCCGTTTTTAATGCTGCCACGAAGTGGGTAGCAGTTGGATTCCTATTAGTCGGGCTGTGCTGGCGTATAACGCCTTATAATTTTTTTTAGGCATCTTGATTAACATTGCGTAGATTTAGGTACATAAAACGATTCAATGTCCCTTCGACACATTTAACATTTTTTAATTTAATCCCGCTTTGGATAATAAATGTTGTTTTACTCAGTATAGTTATATACTCTGCCCATATTTCCATATAGTAGGGGAGCCCACGATACTAAACCTAGTTCGATAAGACTACCAGATGATATACACGTAATTAATGGGAGAACACGAAATGGCCATGCTGCAATGCAAAAAACCTGGCAACGCCATAAAAAAAAATAGTGTCTAGTATGATAAGACTCCCAAGTTTTGTTTGTTCCTCGAAACAGGGGAGGGATAGGACTATACGATAATGCGGTGCTGCGAGCCCCCCTGATTGGCCTAATCAGTGGCAGCAGCATGATAAGCAACGCCTCATATCTAGGTATCTAGTATGATCGATCTCCTCGAAAAAACCAAGCTCATCCGAAAGATAATCAATTTCTGTGTAAAAAAAACCACTGCTGCATTTTCTAAAAAGTGGAGAAAGTGGTTGCTGCAGCGATTGAAGGTCGCCCTGCGCGCAGCTGCATTCGGCGTTTCAATTCAGTTTTGTCAGCAATCACCCAGTTCCTTTCGATTTCCATAAACCACAAACGAATAATGTTACGTGTCGTTGATTGTTTAAACAAATTATTTTGATCGATTCTGAATGATTATAACCGTGAAATGGTATTAAAATTTGGATGAGGGCAATGAAGAAAGAAGATTGGTTTTTCCAACAATTTGATCATTTTATCAAAATATTTTTAATTTCACAAATAAGTGTCAACAACATGAGGTGTAAAAAACCTACTAATAACCACATTACTCTTAATTAAAAATTCTTATTCTTATGAGCTAAACTATTCTTTCCCTCGTCTTGAGTACTTAATATTAATTAGTAATTCGTACTATTCTTATCAAGTAATCCTTATTCTTATACACTAATTCTTATTCTTCCTGTGAACTACTTCTTTCTTCTTAGTAACTATTCTTACGCTACATTTCGTCATCCGAATCGAATGTAACGAAATCGAATTCATCCTCACTGTTTTCTTCGGTTTCAACCGACATAGCCAATGTATCGTCAACGAATAGTGGCGTTGGTTGGCCTGTGTACCAAAGAGGCTGCAGTTTCTCCCGCATCTCCCAGCCCGTACTCCTCGAAATGGAGTGTTACGCAATTTGTGAAGTTGAATTCAACCACATGCTGGTGATATAGTAAATTAAAAACTAGTGATGCAACGGAAGTGTCGTAGCGGAAGTAGAAGCGTAAGTGTAAATACTATCAAAGAAAATTCCTTTTTATTACAAATATATTTTTATATTAAATTAATATTCAAAATTAAGTAGCGGTAAGTTATATTTTATGAAAAGTAGTTTAGCCGCTTTTGCATCTATCTGTTTCGGTGTTCCTCGTATATAAGACTAGCTCCGCTAAATATTTTCTCACTGGCGACGCTGCTGGGAGGAGCTGATAAATATTGGTACACTAATGGCAAAAGATTACGGTATTTGTGTGAATTTAATTTCCACCACATAAGGGGATCCTCATGTAAAGGTAAACGCTCTTTTTATTTGTACTCTTGACCCTTAAATGCATGATTTATTCTGACCTCTTGAAAAAAATATATCTTGTAGACTTGTACATTCTAATGCAGGGAGACATATAAAGAAATAAAAATATATTATTTTTATACTATTTTATTAAAAAACCTTATGTTGCAGATATACAACATCATGCATTTACTTACATTAATTACATATGGAACTCTTTGAAACAATGCTTGGATTTAGTCAGGCAAAGAGCTACTCCACACTTCTCACACTTTGTTTGTGTGTATCCCTTACACCTAGGCATTTTGCACCTGCTGCGAACACAGTCATCGGGCCAGTGACCAACATTATCTGTCCTTATGTCCTTAGGTGGAACATGTTGAACAGGCCCTCGCCTTTATTTGGCTTGAAGTTCCATTTCAACACTGTTACTGGTGCGGTGCCTTTCTCGTTACAGAATACAGCTGCATTATTGACATTGGCTAACACCTCAGCTAGTCCCAGTCTATAGTGACACAAATTCAGAATTGATGATGGAGCTTCATTTCTTTTCAAATATTTATAAACCAGCCAAGAATTTATTACTGTCATGTCCAATAAGTGATAGAAGATACGTAGGTACCACTTTCGACTTCTCATTCCTATGCGATACCTACCAATGAAGCTCCGTCCATGAGTCCACTCCGCCCATATGGGCATTGTATTCCTGTATAATATGTGGGCAAGAAATCTTGACCCTAGTCTTATTCGCTTTGTCAAACCTTTCTACTTGAGAGACACTGCTTGGTTCTGCTCAAACATATGAAGATAGGAAAGTGACAGTTTTATTGTCCTTCCAAGTTACAGCTGTCAAATCAACACCATCAAAGCTAGTCATTTGCTCTTGATAAGTTCCACGGGGAACGGATTTTTTCATCAGTGTTTTTTGTCGGTAGTTTTCAATTTACAAGTCTGTTGTACTGTACAGTGCCTAGACTGTAAGTCCTTGTTTGGCAAGATGGGCAACTAGTGGCACAGAGGTACAAAAGTAAAAAAACTGTTAAAATAAAGTAAAGACATTACAATGTAATAAGAGTAGGATAGATAGTATATTGTATATCTCTCTCTCTCTAGTAAAAATCTGTCATGGCGGATCTTTGCTTGTAACCGAACGATTGTGTGTAATACAAATAAACTCTTTTCAAGTTAATTACGCTTCTATTTTATTTATATTCCATCTGGTTATGGGCCCAGGTCACTAACTAGCTTGGATTAATAAAAGTGTGGCTAAAGGATTGCAAATACATACTGTAGCGAAAATAGTCAGAAATACCGGCGGCGTGGGTTGACGCCATTTTTGTGGTTAGAACACCGGGAAGGAAAATACTTGTCTACTATCATTGGGCAAGGCAGGAGAGTCTACAGGAAGGTTGTGAAATGGATTCGACACAGGGTGGAAGTGGACAACAGAACGTCATGAAGCTGGAGGGTTCCAGGAATTGGAATGTTTGGAAGTTCCAAACATCCGTGTTGCTGCGAGGTCAAGGTCTTTACAAAATCGTGGACGGGACAACAGTAAAACCTGAAGATGATCCTCAGCGTAGTACTTGGGAAACCCAGGATGCGCGAGCTCAAACGCTGATAGTTACGAGGATGACGGAAGAAGTCATGTTGCATATCATCTCGTGCGATACGGCGGCGGCTATGTGGAGGAAATTATTAAGCGTGTATGAACAAAAATCTGAAACGAGCATTCACATTGTGCAACAACGCTTTTTTCAATTTAAGTTCGAAGAAGGAACAGAGATGTCTGTGTTTTTATCAAAAGTACATGAGATGCAGAATCAGTTAAAACAGCTGGGAGAGAACATGTCTGATAAATTTGTTATCACTAAGGTTCTTATGTCCCTACCAGAAGATTACAAGCATTTCATCTCGGCATGGGAGTCTGCTCCTGATGACAAGCAGACCTATGATAACCTGGTAGCCAGATTATTGATAGAGGAAGAGAGAATTAAAGAAAAAGGCGGGCCAACGCCGTCTACGGCGTTTGTGGCAAAGAAAGTAGATAAAAAAGGTGTAAAGTGTTATAAGTGTCACCGACTTGGACATTATCAAAGCGAGTGTCGATACAATAATAACAATAATTTTGGTAACTCTAAAGACAATCGTTCAGATATTAAGTGTTATTTTTGTAATAAACCGGGTCATATAAAGAGCCAGTGCCGTTTTAAAAAGGGCAAAGAAAAAGAAAGTAATGCTTTTATAGTCAACAGTGTTTTTGATGAACAGTTACAAAAATCTCAGTGGCTAGTCGATTCGGGTGCAAGCGAGCATATGTGTTGTGATTACAAACTATTCAATTCATACTTGACTGTAAAAGATAAATCGGTAATAGTAGGGAACGGAACGAAAATTAATGTCAAGGGTTGCGGCCAGGTGGCGCTGCAAGTTTGGAATGGGAGTGAATGGATTGACACTACCATTGACAACGTACTTCATGTTCCTGAGTTGAAAACAAATTTGTTCTCTATCAACTGTGCGACAAGCAGAGGTTATGTTATCGTTACGGAAGAGAATAAATGTAAATTTTATAAACAAAACAAGGTGATGGCTATTGCTGAGCGACGTGGAAGCATGTATTATTTGGATTTTCGCTATTTTAATGCATATACAGCGAACCTTGCTGACGTGTGTTGTGATTTGAGTGAGTGGCATGAAAAATTGGCGCACCAAAACATTGTTTATGTGAAAGATGTTCTGAAGAAAAATAATATTAATATTAAAAATGCCAATGTTCAAACATGTGAAAGTTGTCTAAAAGGGAAAATTCACCGATTGCCGTATCCTGTAAGTAACAATGTGACGTCAAGAGTATGCGAAATTATTCACGCCGATACCTGTGGACCTATGGAGAAGCCATCGATTGGAGGCTCCAGATATTTCGTGGTATTTAAAGATGAATACTCAAAGTACAGGCGAGTGTTCTTTGTGAAAACAAAAGACGAAATTAAATCATGTATAAAGAACTTCATATCGCAGGCTGAAAATGAAACAGGAAATAAAATAAAGATATTTCGAAGTGACAATGGAACCGAGTTTATAAACAAAGAGGTCAGAGAAGTGTTCCAGAACAAGGGGATTATACATCAAACATCAGTAACTTTTACTCCTGAACAGAATGGAGTAGCTGAGCGGGAGAATAGGATTTTAGTGGAAGCGGCTAGAACAATGCTGTATGCTAAAGATTTACCTATCAGCTTGTGGGCTGAAAGTGTTAATACAGCTGCCTATGTGATTAATAGAACGGGTAAAAGCTCAATAGAAGGGAAATCTCCATATGAACTGTGGTCAAGCAAAAGTTATGATATAAATAACCTCAAAATATTTGGTACTACTGTTTATGTCCACATACCCAAAGAAAAAAGACATAAGTGGGATGCCAAAGGTGAAAAGGGCATTATGGTTGGGTATGGAGAAACAACAAAAGGTTATAGAGTATATTTTCCACAGAAAAGTGAAGTTGAGACCAAACGAGACATTGTGTTTGTGAACAACAGTCCAGTCAAGCCAATACAACAATGTGAGACAATCAATTATATAGAGGATAGTGTGGAGGTTCCAGCTACAGTTGAGGTAGGCGCTCAAGTAGAAGATACCAGTGCTGCAGGTATGTCCAGTTCCCAATCACCGACCATGGGTAGTGATGACTCTCAGCGCACCATGCAGAGTGATTCTGAGGGTAGTGTATATGAACCTAGTGATAGTGATGAGTGTGGTGAGGTTGTGAGACGTGATGTAGATCCTAAAAACAAACGTATTAGGAAGCAGACTGTTTTCTATAATTGTAATAATGTAATGTTAGATAACTGTGAGCCAAAAACTTATCGTGAAGCTATGAATAGTCCGGATGCATGTAAATGGCAGGAAGCTATTCAAAGGGAGCTAAAAACTCTTAAAGATAATAATACTTGGAGTATTTGTGACATGCCTGATAATGAAAAAGTTATAAGTAGTAAATGGGTATTTAAAATTAAACGAAATAATAGTAATATTCAGTACAAGGCACGTTTGGTGGCCAGAGGGTTTGAACAAAAAGATATATTAAATCTAAATGATGTATATGCACCTGTTGCAAAGTTGAGTACATTCAGACTATTTTTGGCTATAGCAACTAAGTTAAAGTTATATGTTTACCAAATGGATGTAACCGGAGCCTTTTTGTATGGGGAGATTGAAGAGAATGTATACATAAGCTTACCAGATGGCGCTTATGACAATGATAAAAATATTGTAAAGCTAAATAAATCATTATATGGGCTAAAGAAGTCTCCTAAATATTGGAACGAAAAATTTAACTCTATTATGATCAGGGAAGGTTTTAAACGATCTAAATGTGACCCATGTTTGTACTCTAAATGTAACGATTCAGAACAAATATATGTTCTCTTATACGTCGATGACATGTTGATGTTTGGTAGTAATGAAGAACATATATCAAATTTAAAGTCAATGCTAAACAAAGAATTTGAAATGAAAGACTTAGGCCTAATTTCAGAATTTTTGGGGATAAATGTAAAGCAGAATTTAAAAACAAATGTTACAGAATTATGTCAAAAGAATTACCTAGAAAATGTGTTAAAAAGATTCCATATGTATGATTGTAAACCTATTTCAACTCCCATGGATCAGAATTTTAATTGTAAAGAGCTTGAAAATGATAAATGCAAAGGCAATATTGAGAACATCTGTAGAGAGATCGTTGGGTGTTTAATGTATGCAGCATCAGGCACAAGACCTGATATTTGTGTTGCCGTATCAATATTAAGTAGATATCAAGATTGCGCTAGTAACATGTTATTAATCAACTTAAAAAGGGTTTTGCGATACATTAAACACACATTGAATTATAGATTAGTTTATAAATGTGATGATAGCAATTTGGTTGGATTTTGTGATGCTGACTGGGGAGGGGACCTTCGAGACAGGAAGTCCACTACTGGTTACTGCTTCATGTATTCAAATTGCCTAATATCTTGGTGCTCTAAGAAGCAAAGTACTGTGAGTCTATCATCAGCAGAATCTGAATACGTGGCAATGAGCATGGCTGGAAGTGAGGCATGCTGGATTGCTAATGTGTTATGTGATTTCAATGTAAGTAATGTATGTCCTGCTATCATGCATTGCGATAATCAAGCTGCCATAACGATTGCCAACACAAATAGTGTTAAACGATTAAAGCACATTGATATCAAATATCATTATATAAGGGAACTGATTGAAAATAAAAAGATATGTATACAATATGTGACAACAAGAGATCAAATTGCTGATATGTTAACGAAGTCCCTCAATGGTAATACACTTTTAAAGTTTGTGAAGCTATGTGGTATGAATATGTAGATTATTCTTGGTTCAATGGCTTTCTTATTTCCTTTTGATGTGTAGGATAAATGTAAAAAGGGATGATTAAAACATATACCTTTTCAATTGTCACAAAATTTTGTTAATTAATGTTATTACATTGACGGGGGGTGTTAAAATAAAGTAAAGACATTACAATGTAATAAGAGTAGGATAGATAGTATATTGTATATCTCTCTCTCTCTAGTAAAAATCTGTCATGGCGGATCTTTGCTTGTAACCGAACGATTGTGTGTAATACAAATAAACTCTTTTCAAGTTAATTACGCTTCTATTTTATTTATATTCCAATATCTTATATTCTGGATAGCCGGATAACAACATTTCCTACTGGCCCAAAATCTGGCTCATCTTGAAACCGCTCATTCTCTTGACCAGTGTATATCTCAAACTTATGAGCATAGCCTTTTACACTGCTCATTACATATAATTTGAATCCCCACCTGTGTGGTTTATTTGGTAGGTGCTTCATAAAGTGTGCTACCTTTGTAGCACACTTTATCAATTGATAGCCTTTGCTTCATAGGAACTGATGCAAACTTTTCATTGAGATGGTTAATTATGGGCCTTATCTTATGGAGTCTATCATGTTGTGGGTGTTCCCTTTGAAAATATTTTTCATTGTTATTGAAATGCAGAAATCTGCGAATAGTCTCAAATCTGTTGACAGTCATTGTCTTCTTGATTGATTCGAAACCTACAGTGTTAGACCAGTAAAGCCGGACGTTGGGATATTTTATGACTGACATAAATATCAGTATTGCAATGAACTTTCTTAGTTCAGTTTCAGTCAAATTCAATGGTTTTGTCACATATTTTTGAAGAGAAAAGATTAGATTCTTCTACTATCTTCTCAAGTATTTCAGATGTTAGAAAATATGTAAAAATACTATACGGAGTACCCGTAGCAGCTTGATCCCCTTAGTTCTGGTGGGTAAGTAGTGCTGCCAAGAAAAGCAGACTGGTCAGAGTTCAAGACTAACGTTTTTACCTTCCAAACAAGGCCTTTTATAGTTGTTCGGCGACTGGCTTGGCTTGTGGAGGGAAATGGAATCTGAGACACTTCTCCGTCTACAGGGGTTTCATTCATCAATGGTGGGTCTTCTGCCGTGAGCGGATCATCACCACACTCATCGTGTTCCTCCTCTACCAGACTCTCAAGATCGTGATGTAAATCTTCTCGATTTTCATTAGAAACTTCATGGTCTTCTGCATCTGACTCCTCAAGATCATCTTCAGACCTTTCACAGTCGTCAATTAAGGCTAAATATTCTTCTATCTCCCTTGAATTCATGTTCGCAACTGCAAAACAATAAAATATATCAGATCACATATATGGGCATACTGTCTGTACTAACTGCATAGTGTTGCAGATTTACAACATCAAAATAGAAGCAATTTGTACAAAATAGAAAAGAAGGGGGAAAGTATCATCATAAGTGGAGTTAGTTGACTCTCATTACTCATTACTCATTACTCATTACTTTATTGCATTCCATAATTACATTGATAGGATGTTAAATATAAAGATAGAACTAACTATGGACCCTGTTGGGCACAGCAAAGTTTTCATTAGGAGAGAGGAGGAAGAGAGCTTTTTATAAGAATAAAACTAAGAGTTAACTATATCCTATGCCTCAATAAATAGCTAATTCTTATATTTTTGGTTTTATTTGTGTTTGAATTTATGTAATGTTGTATTGCTTTAGATGGCACATTAAAAACAATAATATAATGTGTGTATTACGTATTTCTAATAAAATAAAAATATAAAATTATAGTAAAATATGTAATGTCTTGGGTACTTTAAGATAATTATAAAAAGTACAGTGTCTTATGTATTGTATACTTAAGCTGTCTTATCTATGGTTATCAATGATAATTTTAATAATTTTACTATTTATCTGTGCTTATAAAGTAGTTTTTATATTTCTGCTATATTCATTTTTATATTTTATCTTTTCTTATTTTGTTCACGGATTTATTAAACATGTAATTGTATACTATATTATTATAATTATTTAATAAATTTGTGTATCTATAAAATGTTTAAGTTAGTGATTGGATGATTTCTTTGGTTTGTTTTATATCAATTATTGTATTTTGTCATTAAAATATTCAATTAATGTGTAATAGGCTTTGTTTATAAGGAACAATTTTAGTTTATTAATAAAAGTGTTATATTTATTTTCTTGTTTTAGGGCCTCAGGCAACTTGTTATAAATTTTTACAGACATGACTAGGGGACTTGATGAATGCATTTTTAGCCGGGAAGTGGGTAAATTAAGTCTGTGTTTGTGTCGTAGCGAGTATTGTTTTTGTTTATCTTCGCGTTTTGTATAAAATTCAGGATATTTGCGAACAAATTTACAGATTTCTAATATATAGATGCCTGTTAGAGTAGGAATTTTATATTTTTGGAAAAGGGGTTTGCAACTTTCAGTGTCTTCTATGTTTCCTAGAACTCTAATTAGTTTCTTTTGATGAACGAAGAGAGAAGGTGCCTCTGTGCTATTTCCCCACAGGATGATCCCATAGCTAAGCCATGCGGAAGCATAGGCGTAGTAGGTAACCAGTGCGGTATGCAGGTTTGTAGCCTTCTTAACTTCGCGAAGTGCGTATGTGAATTTTGAAATTTTCGCTTTTATTTTTTGGACATGAGATTTAAAGTTTATATTTGTATCTAATATTTAGCCTAATAAGTTGAATTCCTGTACTGTTTCGAGTTGTGTTCCGTTAAAATTAAAGTTTATATTTAAGGGTACTTTTTGATGGGGGTGGAAAGTTATTATCTTTGTTTTTGTAAAATTTATTTCGAGGTTGTGTTGGTTCATCCAAGTTATTGTGTTCGTGATGGTTGAATGTAATGTTTTGTTTACGCTATCTTCTGTTTGGCAAGAAGTTAGTAGGGAGATATCGTCTACAAATAAAAAATATCTCTGGATTGTCTGGTTCTGCTGATCATCATATCTAATATTTTAGACTCAACCTGCTCCGTAGTGATGCTGGTGAAAACATAGGATTTATACCGCGAATCTAAATACGTCACAATTGTGTATTTGGCGTCTTTGGTCAGTCCTCCAAATCTTCCACTTGCGTTCAAACCGCGTAATCTTCTCATCAAATTTTGGAATTGTTCTGAAGTATCAGGTTTCGTCTCTTCTTGTTGTAATGTGGTCATAAGAACTTGAATCAAGGGTATGACTGATGAAATACTCACTTGAGAACTACTTAAGTTTCTAGTAATTTATTCAAATGGTTTCATTAATTTTTAGCAAGTTTTAGAACATTCATCCAGTCTTCAGGAGAGATCATAGCGGTTGGATTTGCACTTAGGTACAAAATGTTCGAATCCTTGCGCATTTTGATCACAGTTATAAACTGGTTATTAGAAGGTATTAACATTTTCGTCCGGATTTAAGCGCACCGGGCATCACATCAGTATCTATTTCTTTCTGACGCTGTAATTCCTCTCAATGAATGAGGTAATACTATTCAGTCTGCTGCCAGCTGGACCTCTTGAGGAAAAATCAACTTCTCTTATTCTGGCATAATCAAAGTGCAAGACTGGTTGAAATGGGGCAATCATATTGAAATTACTATTACAAGTGGCGACCCAACCACCGGGGGCTTGTCCCTGAGCAGTAGTGTAGCAGAAACCTCTACCATTAGCAGGAATTCTGCGTCGATGAAAACACTCTATATTAGCCTGATTAGCTACTGCTGATCCCTGAGCCCCTGAACTATAACCATTGACCGTTCTTTCATACAATGGAACTTGTGCATCATTGATCGGTCCTAATGATTCTACAAAGGTTAAATTTGCGGCTGTTATCTTTTTCGGGATCCTGGTTACAACGTTTAAACCAGTAGGGTTCTGTTCTCTTAAGTAATCTACCATTTTAAAACGGTCCTTCATTTCTGCTAGAACAATGTATACTCTTGTTTGGAGTAGGGATGAGTATCGGTATCTTCCTTCAATTGTATCATCGTTGGGTAAAACAATTCCTGCCAAACGGGACTGCGCTCCATTGTTTTGAACATCTATGACATCATAGCCAAGCAAGTTTATATTCGGAATTAAATTTCCAGGGATTAAATCGTTCGGAAGATGAGCGTATTCTGGGTCATTAATCTGGGAGGCTTGTACTCGTCTTGATGTGACAAGTGGACATATATAGGCTTCATAAACATTATGGGATATGGCCTCCAATCTTCCAAAGGATCCACTAGGTGATAATTCAACACCATCTTCGATTATTGTTCCTTGCGGTACTGCTACTGATGGAAGATTTAGTACTATTTCCTTTCCATCCTGGGTAATAGTTGGTGATATGTGTGATATATAATCAACAATTGGTTGAGGAATAACCTGCAAATCAGGCAGTATTTCTCTCACATCCGTTCTCTGATTTAAAATATTTTGCTCTGCTCGCCGTGCCGCTTCTAATATTTCCGCCTTGAGTTAATATTTCCATCTATTACTAAGTGATCAAAATGTTATAGACCTGTTGTATTTTTGATACAAAAATCGCTCACGTTAAGGAATTTTTACGTCACATTATTCGTGCTAGGCCTACTATACATAACTGTTGCCTAATTTTACAAATTAATTCATTTAGAAATAAGTAGGTTTGGTATTCAATTCATTTACCGTCCTTTTCTTTTTTCATTTCCGATGAAAGTTTAACAGCTACATTTAGCTTTTCAAATTCTGCAAACTCTTTAAAGCGGTAGTTGTGCGGCCTTTTCGCGAGTACACTTTGTCATATAGTTTGCACCTGGCTTTTGAATCGTCAATCTCAACGAAATAGTTCCAAATAGGATTTGTTTTTGGTGTCATAATTGCACTTAAGTTAAACACACGACGCAAAAGTACTAAAACAACAATAGGTAATCTTACGCACTTACACTAACGTCACGTCACGGCGCATAATGAACTAAAAAAAGTATGTAAACAAACGCGTTGCAACAAGTGCCGAACACCACTCCCGCGCTCTACCGCCAAGCGATTCGCACGCGCCTCGTCTCTCGAGCAGGCGCTCTTCTCAACCGCCGTAAACTTCCGATCATATTCCCGTTATAAAAGTTGCGGAAACAGAAGCAGAAACGGATGTGAAAAAGCACGCGGAACCCCCGCAGTTGTGGAAGCGAAAGCAGAGGTCTGTTGCATCACTATTAAAAACAACTATGAAAATGGCTGAAAAATCGAACAATATCACATACAATATACCGATTTAATTTGTTTAAACAATCAACGACGCGTAAAATTATTCATACGTGACCGTGCCACGCATTATTTAATCAGTACAAATCGAAAGGTAACTATTTAACTAATTAAATATATGTATCATCTGGTAGTCCTAGTCTGGAACTAGGTTTAGGGTCGTCGGCTCTTAGACTAATATGGTTCGTCTCCAGTGACACATTTTGTCGTTTGTTTTCTTTTAATCATGAGGGCCTGATGGACCATTGCTGATATCAAATAATTGGTCAAACTTTTCGTTCATCCGCAGTATTATTGAGTTCGATTGCTTTCCCACCACTTTCCGCTCGGGCTAAAAGTGTCAAAACTGCCGAGACTGTGTTGCTTAGCACTTGGGCTACCAACTTAACCCCTAATTTTCACTTTGTATTTAGGGTTGACGTGGGTTCGGGTAATTTTGGCCTACAGGCCCATCGTGCTGCTGGACGAGGCGGGTAAATTGTTTGAGAAGGTCCTCTCTGCCCACTTCGTCCGGCACCTGTGCGAGGTCGGCCCCGATTTGTCGGACGCTCAATTCGGTTTTCGAGCGGGGCGTTCGACGGTCGGTGCTGTGTTGCGCCTGAGGGCCGTGACCGAAGAGGTAGTGAGCTGTGGCGGCGTGCTGTTGGCGGTCTCGTTGGACATCGCCAACGCGTTCAATAGTCTGCCATTCAGCTGCATCAGGGAAGCACTCCACTATCACGGAGTGCCTGGTACCTGAGGCGGCTAGTGGCAGACTATTTAGAGGAGCGTACCGTCATGTACGAGGACCGAGATGGAGTTTTGAGTCGTCGGCCCATGTCGTGCGGTGTTCCGCAGGGGTCTGTCCTTGGACCACTCCTGTGGGACATGGGGTACGACTGGGCCCTTCGAGGCGACTTCCCCCCCCGGGCTCGGCGTAATCTGTTACGCCGATGACACTTTGGTCACAGCCCGGGGGGTGAACTTTCAGGAGGCGGCGTGCCTGGCCACCAGGGGAGTCTCTCTGGTGGTCGGGCGCATCGAGGCGCTAGGTTTGCGGGTGGCCCTGGATAAGACGGAGGCCCTGTTATTTCATGGGCCCCGTCGTGGTCCACCCCCTGGAGCCTCTATCGAGGTCAACTCGGTCCTCGTACCGGTTCAGGCCCACATAAAATATATGGGCCTGATCCTCGACGGTAGGTGGCGCTTCGACGAGCACTTCCTGCAGCTTGCTCCAAGGCTGGTCGGCGCTGCGTCCGCCCTTGGGCGACTCTTGCCCAATTTGGGTGGACCCAGCAGTGCTACGAGACGGCTGTACACGGGGGTTGTCCGGCCAATGGCACTGTACGGTGCACCGGTGTGGGCGGAGGCTCTGACCGCCCAGAATAGAGCGCGGCTCTGGCGCCCTCAGAGGGTGATGGCGGTTAGAGCCATACGCGGATACCGCACCGTGTCAACAGAGGCAGCGTGGCGTTGGCCGGGACTCCCCCGTGGGATTTGGGGGCGGAAGTGCTCGCCAAAGTATATCGACGAACGGCTGAGTTCCGGGCGGGAAGCGGCAGTCGGCCCCCGCCCGAAGAGGTACGCGAATGGCGTGAGGCCGCTCGCCGAGCCACCATGGCTCGTTGGTCGTCCCGGCTAGAGGCTCCACGTGCTGGCTTTGCCGCCGTGGAGGCGCTCCAGCCGGTCATCGTCGAGTGGGCTCGGGACCCTTTCCTTCCGACTGACGCCGGTTCTTTCCGGGCACGGCTGCTTCGGGAAGTACCTGCACTCGGTCGCTAGGAGGGAATTGAGTCCCGCCTGTCACCACTGCGACTGCAGTGAGGACTCGGCTCTGCCCCAGTTGGGCGACGCAGCGTCGGGCCCTCACTGCAGTCATCGGAGTGGATCTGTCGCTACCGGCTGTCATACGCTCCATGGCCGGTAGCGACAGGAATTTTACCGCGGTCGCAACCTTCTGTGAGGAAATCATCTCGCAGAAGGAGGCGGCGGAAAGGGTCCGGGAGAACGACGTCCACTCGGACCTAATTCGCCGCCGGCGAACCGGGCGGCGGAGGCGCGCTTACCAGCGCCTCATGCCGCCCTGAGTGTGGCCGCGGGTGGACGGGACGGGTTTTTCCCCTTTACCCGCTATAGTGGCCCCCCGCGAGGAGGCGGCGTCCGCGTGTGCCTGAACGTCGCCTAATTGAGAGGCCGATGATCATTTTAAAAGACTAAAAGAGTTTATGATCTAAATTTGAAAAGTCATCCTAAAAAGAATATAATATAGATGAAAAAGGTTTCGCCTAACCATCCACCACCAGCAAACTGTTTTGGCACAGAAGGGGGCTAAAAGAATACATTTGCAGTCTTCGGAACACGCTGAAAGTATCACCATCGTGGGATGTGTAAATGCACTTAGTAGTGCTATACCACCAATGACCATATTTAAAGTTATAAACTCGTTATAAAAATCGTGCAAACGATTGAAGTAACTCTGTCTGTCTGTCGCCCTTTCACTACAAAACTACTGAACCGATTTAAATGAAATTTGGTACACAGATAGTCTAGAGCCTGAGAAAGGACATAGGCTACACTTTAATGCGAAAAAGGAGTGTAATGGCTTTCAAAATGGAGATGAAAAGTTGTATAGAAGTATCGTCATATTTAGAGCTAGAAGCTTCAAACTTATTTTTTAGGCTGTTGATTTGATATAAATAAATATGTCATTTAAAGTTTATAAAAGTTTTACCTTCAAGGGTGTGATAGGGAATAATAAGGAATGAAACAATAGGGAATAATAGGGAATGAAAGTTTGTATGGAAATATGTAAGGTTTATGTGAATGTTTTTTTTTTTTTTATTGTATAGGGGCAAACGAGCAAACGGGTCACCTGATGGTAAATGACTACCGCCGTTCAGTTATTGATTTTCGAAAATTGAACGATAGCGTAATGGACAGTAGGTTCGCCCTTCCAAATATTACCGATATTTTAGATTCGCTTTCGGGTGCAACTTATTTTTTTCAACTCGATTTAACTGCGTATTTCCAATCAACATTCAATTCAGGGAGTCGAAATGTCAAAACGTCAAAGTCGAAACATCATTCACTACACCATCCGGACAGTATCAATTGACTCGAATGCCGATGGGCTTAAAAACTAGTCCAAGTTTTTTTTACGTTTAATGACCATAGCAATGTCAAGACTCAATTCTGACAAGTATTTCGTATTTTGGATAATTTCTTATGGTCGAAACTTGGATAATCACAATAAAAATTTATTAGATATTTTAACAAGGTTAAGGAAAGTAAATTTAAAATCCTGAGAAGTGCGATTTCCTTAGGAAAGAAATATTATATTAAGGACATGTGGTATCTGCGGACGGCATTAAACCGAACCCAGAAAAAAAAAAGTTTAAAACAGTTATCCAGTTCCTAAGAATGCAGATGAGCTAAAACGGTTTGTAGCGTTTTCCAGTAGCGTTTATTCCAAACGTGAGAGAGCCATGCTTCGGCACGTATGGACCGGCTTGACTCCGCTCGATACCACGGCCTCACAGAAACCGACAGTGAAGCAAGGCTTGCATTGCATTTCGCCGCGTGAGTGAGGTTACCGGAGGCCCTAACTCTTTCCTCTCCCCTATTCCCGTCCTTACCCTCTCCCCTCTTTCCACTCTTCCCCCCTCCCTCTCTTCTCCTACTCCCATTTTAAAGGGCGGCAACGCACTTATGACTCTTGAGTTACAGGTGCCCATGGGCGGCGGTAGTCATTTACACAAGCTTTACCACCTTTGGACCGCAGCTTTTTTTCAGCCTTTTAAAACTGAACCTGATGTATTACAATAAAATTACTTGATCCTTCATGTAGTAATTTGACGCTGCCAAATTTAGCTGACGACGAGATTCGCGTTAATTCACATATACGAAGTTCTATACCACCGAATCTCGATCCAATTAATGAGATCTTCTGTAAGCTTTGACACAGCAGCACCGGATCTTCCTGATTCTCCATCCTTCGTCTATGCTTTCTTCACAGCCTGGTCCATCTATGCTTTCTGCACAGCCGGGTGCAGAAATACAAACAGAAACGCCTAGTAAGCATTTGCAAGAATTATCTCCCGTGCCGAAAATTCCGGTGCCGTTATATGTGGCGAACATTTTGTATATACATAATTGCACGTAATTAGATAAGTCACATTCATAGATTAACTTTACAGATTAAGTAAAACAATTATATCCACGTACCACATTAGTATATAAGTCCTACTTGTACCTGAAATAATATAGACTAAATATCATCTCGAGTCTCATTACACTCCTTGCCAAACACATTGGCAAATTAAACAAAAGAGAAAAACAGTCAGCTGCTGTGTTAACTTCTAAGGAAACATTACGATTAGGAGAAATAAAGATAAACGTACTCCTAACATACCATGCAAAAGAAAGTTTACTAAAAAGAGGACTAGAGCATCTTCTGATGAACAAATGGAAATCAACTTGTGATTCTGATGACTCTTTAATTGAAAACTAACTTAATATGATTGTGAAAAAGACAAATGAAAAGAGAGATAAAAAAAAAATTTAGATTTACAAAAACAAATCAGACGAACAATGTGAATACCCAAAACAAAATTCAGCGTCCTGTTCGTAGAGCTCAAGAAAGAAACCAAATCGGTCAAATTTTCAATGAAAGAGACGAAACGAAAATGTGTAGAATGTTTCAAAGAATTTGAGAAGACAAAATCTAAGGTAGACTAGATTCAGTGTGTCCTGTGTAAATTGCTATTACAGTAACCCATGTCAGCGTTTTAAATTACGTCAAGAAAAAAACAACGTTTATAACTAAAACTTGAAATGGTAAGGAAGGAAATGAAAAAAGGAACAACAAAGAAGAATTTTTTTTTAAAAACTGATTATTTTTAATGATCAAAAGTTGCTTGGTACCAAAGATGATTGTGCCATCTAATAGCTAATTAAAGTTTAGATACTCTTTAAAAATAAAATAAAATTTAAAACCGTTTAAAACTTCTTGTAAAAAAACGTAAATTTTACAATAATAAATAGGCGGTTGGATAAGAATTTGTGATAATTCAAACCAATTAAAGAGTATTTGATATGTGTAAGTCCCAAATATGATTGTGCCTTATGGAAAATCTAAATATTTTTCGACAAACATGTGGTTATAAAGCTATACGATATTCTCTTAATGTCCCATTTAGTTAACGTTGATTAAAGTGATTTTTCATTTTTTATCCTTAGGGCAACTATCCTACGAGTCAAAGTCAAAATCGCGGCATCTAATCCACGCAGTAGGCATCTATCCCCGTTTTAATTCCCCGTATGATGTTTCTTGTGCCTATGATCAGATACTTAGATTGGTTAGGGTTTAATACTAGACAATTTCCTTTTGCCCACTGTGAGATGCTGTGTAAATCCTTGTTTATTTTATTTACAGCATCGAGACTGTCTTGTGGATGGAAGGAACGATAAATCTGAAGATCGTCAGCATACATGTGAAATACACAATGTGTGATGCAGTTTATCACATCAGCACTATAAAGAATGAACAGTATTGGGCCGAGTATGGAGCTCTGCGGGACCCCTCTGTTGAGCTGCTGGTAAGAAGACGACATCTTATTGCCCTCATTGTCACCAGAGACTTGTACACACTGATGAATGTTACTCAGATAGCTACTAAACCACTAAACCGCCTCTCTGGAAACCCTATAGTAGGACAGCTTAGAGAGGAGGAGGTTAATGTTGATACTGTCAAATGCACGGGCGAAGTCTAGGAGAGTCAAAATGGTGCCCATACCCCGGTCTCTAGCTTCCAGGATATTATCCACAACATCAAGTAGTGCAGTGGTCGTGCTATGACCTTTACGAAACCCCGATTGGATATTGGATTGGATTGGATAAACACAACATTGAGAATAATTATAAGAGAGTATAGATGGATGTTGTACTGAAGTGATAGAAATAGCAGCTCCTTTTTTAAAGATTTGCATGTAATTTTTAGAAATATTCTTTTAATAGTTTTTATAGCAGTTTCCAAAATTTTATTCTGGTCTTCCAAATATTTAGTCAGCTGGTTGCATACCACTCTCCCTAAGACTTTGGATAAACAAGGCAGCAAGCTGATGGGTCGAATATCCTTTGCACACATAGGGTTGGAGACTTTAGGAATTGGTCTGATTACTGCAATCTTCCACAAGTCTGGAAATGTAGAGCTAGCTATTTAAGTGTTAATGATGGTAGTGATCGTTGGAAGTGATTGCGATAGCGTCATGGAGATCATCTGTAGGGAGACCTCATCAACCCCTAACGCAATGGACTTGAGACTCTGTATGATTTTCAACACATAGTTCACTTCACTTACTGGTTCAAGGTGAAAGCTGCCTGTGCAGAACCTGTGGTATTCAAAATATATCAGGTCAGTGTTGGTGACATAATCACAGCCAGGGACAGCACAGAAAATGTTGATTTAGATGGTCTGGGTTGCTACAGGAGGGTGGTAGGTCAGGGTCTTGTTTTCTATTTATAGATCGTGTTGACTTTATATTCCTCCATAGCTTTCTAGGATTATGATTCACTTTCCACAGCAGCTCGAACCAGGTACTTAAGCTCTTTATAAGACTGCATATGTATCTCATTTGAAGAGGATCTCCTCTACTGTGATATTTATCCCTGAGATATATATCGCATCTTTTCTTTAACGGTGTCTGTGATCCAAGGGTAGGAGTCTTCTTTTATTTTCACCTTTTTATAGCGAGCATGTAGATCAAACCGTTTTATAACATGCTTAGTAAATGTGTCCACCATAATATTTACATCAGTCATGTTCTTATTGAAGTCCCAGTCCATTTTGTCCAGATCCTTATGAAAGAGGTCGATAAGTATATCTTTTATTGGCCTATAAATAATCCATCGAGGAGAAGGTGTAGAAATTTTGAACTGTAGCTCTACTGCAACCATTGCATGATGACCAAGCTCAGGTATGTGAAAAACCACCACACTTCGCACGCTGGCATCGATGCTCACGTCTGTCAAGGATTCACTGTGTTCTGTGAAATGAGACGGCTCGGTAACAACAGTCGATATACTGCATTGCAAGAAGCAGTTGAGTAGCGTGGTTTTGTTATCAGTGTGATTCAGTAAGTTTATATTGAAGTCTCCAAGCAAGACAGTTTTATCGACATTAGGAAAGGAGGACAGGGAATCTGAGAGGGAGTCTAGAAATACGTCGACGTCTTGCCAAGGTGGTCTGTATGCTGTGCCAATGAGTACTGACTGCGAATTAACATTTATTTTCAGCCACATCTGTTTGACTGATGGCGAGGGTGGGTGCGGCTGAGTGCGCGCATAGAAGCCAACGCCGCCGCCTCGGCCGCCGCGCACTCTGGCGGGGCGAGGTACATGGCGCAGTCTGAAGTTTGGCACAGCAGGCGTGCGGCCTTCCTCTCCGTCCCGCAACCAGGACTCGTTAATCGCCATGATGTCCACCGAAAGCTCATCTATGGCTGCCAGGACTTCATCGTGGCCAGTTCCAAGTAACCCAGCATTGAATAATCCAACTTTAAGATTTTTATTTTTTTTCATTTGTGTTTATAGTGTTAGGAGTATAATTAGGGAAACGTTTAATGTGTAAGTTAAGTAAGGGTACTTACTGTATGTGAGCTATATAGGTTAAGATATAATTTATAAGTTAGGTTAGAATATAGCATATAAGTTAGGCTAGAGTATTGTGTTTTCATTAGAATTAAATAATGTATATATGTAAATATTGAGTAATAAACACTCACACAAGTTAACTGGATGTTTGGCACTATTGTGGCATGTTTAATTAGGGCATTTACTGGTTTTGCACAAGGCAATTTCGTAGATAAAACACAGACAAAAACATAGGATTTGTACACACACTCGATTGGAAAAACACAACATTGAGAATAATTATAAGAGAGTATAGATGGATGTTGTACTGAAGTGACAGAAATAGCAGCTCCTTTTTTAAAGATTTGCATGTAATTTTTAGAAACATTCTTTTAATAGTTTTTATAGCAGTTTCCAAAATGTTATTCTGGTTTTCAAATTTTTTTCTATAAGGTATTTTTGTTTGCACTGATGCACTAGGAGAATACTAATATAATATTCTTTGTCTTCCCCTGTAAATATCTTGTTGATGCAGTAGCGGTGGTATTTCACATAAGCTGTGCTGCCAAAGCTATATTCTGCCTTTGTGATCTTTTACAAAGTATGTGAATTGGCTTGAGTTTTGTGCATGAACTAATTTTTGTAGTTGTTTGCTCTATTGAACACTTTACTGACGTCTTGGTGATCCTTTTGCTATCTTTTAAAATAAACCCATGATCTAAGAACCAGTTTTTTATTAATGTTAATATGTTGAGGGATATCCGCAAAAATATATATTTTAGTTATTCGTTTCTATGTCCACATTTATTTACTTCCAGAGTGCCAAGTTTCCTCCTCCGCAATTTAAAACGCAAGCAAAAACTTCATATTTCATTTCAATCAGTTCTGTAACGTCTTGCTCTAATAGAGATTTTGTAATTTTTGTATCAAACTCAATAAAAACTGGTTGCTTCCACTGACTAAACAGACCTCTTGCCATTACAACTTGCATGTATTTCTATGGTCCAACTATCTCATTCCATTTTTGATCATATTCTATCAATGATGACACTTTCACCTCATTGTATGATAGGACTCTGAAATTCTGTCTTTCCTTCTCGTTATCCCAAATCTGTAATGCCTTTCAACTGAATAGCCCTAGGTATATTTTGTTGAGCTATTCTGCGCTCCATGAGTGGTTTGACTAGCTCGTATTCGACTTCTTAAAGGTATTTGCATTTGGATTCCAGGATTATTCATCTGATTGTCAACAAGACCGTTAATGCCAGCCATATTCACAAAATTAAAAAATAACGTAAGAGGCCATCGTCGATTAGTACGAGTAACATAACATAGCCTGCACATCTTGGTAAACATATCTACACCACATTTCGTGTGGTTGTAAAACGTAATTATTTCAGGTTCTAGCTTCGCCAGTATCAGAATCGATTTTATTTTGGAGAGCTTCATAACATCAAGCATAACTTTAATCAACATGCTAGAGTAGCTGGTAATGATTGGTGGAAGGCGTTCATGAAGAGACATTCAGAAATATCAAGAAGAAATGTTCAGTTTACGAACCCAGGCAGGGCACAAAAGTTTAATAAATTTATCGCCGATGATCATTTTAAAAGACTAAAAGAGTTTATGATCTAAATTTGAAAAGTCATCCTAAAAAGAATATAATATAGATGAAAAAGGTTTCGCCTAACCATCCACCACCAGCAAACTGTTTTGGCACAGAAGGGGGCTAAAAGAATACATTTGCAGTCTTCGGAACACGCTGAAAGTATCACCATCGTGGGATGTGTAAATGCACTTAGTAGTGCTATACCACCAATGACCATATTTAAAGTTATAAACTCGTTATAAAAATCGTGCAAACGATTGAAGTAACTCTGTCTGTCTGTCGCCCTTTCACTACAAAACTACTGAACCGATTTAAATGAAATTTGGTACACAGATAGTCTAGAGCCTGAGAAAGGACATAGGCTACACTTTAATGCGAAAAAGGAGTGTAAGGGCTTTCAAAATAGAGATGAAAAGTTGTATAGAAGTATCGTCATATTTATTCAAACTTATTTTTTAGGCTGTTGATTTGATATAAATAAATATGTCATTTAAAGTTTATAAAAGTTTTACCTTCAAGGGTGTGATAGGGAATAATAAGGAATGAAACAATAGGGAATAATAGGGAATGAAAGTTTGTATGGAAATATGTAAGGTTTATGTGAATGTTTTTTTTTTTTATTGTATAGGGGCAAACGAGCAAACGGGTCACCTGATGGTAAATGACTACCGCCGTTCAGTTATTGATTTTCGAAAATTGAACGATAGCGTAATGGACAGTAGGTTCGCCCTTCCAAATATTACCGATATTTTAGATTCGCTTTCGGGTGCAACTTATTTTTTCAACTCGATTTAACTGCGTATTTCCAATCAACATTCAATTCAGGGAGTCGAAATGTCAAAACGTCAAAGTCGAAACATCATTCACTACACCATCCGGACAGTATCAATTGACTCGAATGCCGATGGGCTTAAAAACTAGTCCAAGTTTTTTTTCACGTTTAATGACCATAGCAATGTCAAGACTCAATTCTGACAAGTATTTCGTATTTTGGATAATTTCTTATGGTCGAAACTTGGATAATCACAATAAAAATTTATTAGATATTTTAACAAGGTTAAGGAAAGTAAATTTAAAATCCTGAGAAGTGCGATTTCCTTAGGAAAGAAATATTATATTAAGGACATGTGGTATCTGCGGACGGCATTAAACCGAACCCAGAAAAAAAAAAGTTTAAAACAGTTATCCAGTTCCTAAGAATGCAGATGAGCTAAAACGGTTTGTAGCGTTTTCCAGTAGCGTTTATTCCAAACGTGAGAGAGCCATGCTTCGGCACGTATGGACCGGCTTGACTCCGCTCGATACCACGGCCTCACAGAAACCGACAGTGAAGCAAGGCTTGCATTGCATTTCGCCGCGTGAGTGAGGTTACCGGAGGCCCTAACTCTTTCCTCTCCCCTATTCCCGTCCTTACCCTCTCCCCTCTTTCCACTCTTCCCCCCTCCCTCTCTTCTCCTACTCCCATTTTAAAGGGCGGCAACGCACTTGTGACTCTTGAGTTACAGGTGCCCATGGGCGGCGGTAGTCATTTACCATCTGGTGACCCGTCTGCTCGTTTGCCCCCTATACCATAAAAAAAAAAATTAAGCCAAAATATGTATACCGTTAAATAACTTGTGTCCTAAGAATGTAACTTTTAATTGGGATAAAGAGTGTCAAAAATCATTTTATATTTTAAAACAATCCCTGGTGAACCCCCCCTATACTACAATATCCTTTATTACAGACGCATCGGGATGCGCTATACGTTCTGTGTTATGTAAAGCTGATCGTACGCCCGTTGCTTACACCAGCCGTACTTTAAATAAGACCGAACGCAGATACCCAACCATCGAAATGGAATTATTAGCAACAGTTTGGTCTGTAAAATACTTTCGATCCGTATCTCTAATGAAAGTTCATTATTGAAACTGGTCACAGACCATTAGCATTTTTTATGTAATTTGACAGATCTTTCCAGTAGGTTGTTAAAATGTTGGTTATTACTTGAAGCATACGATTTTAAGGCGGTTTATGTGGAAAGTCGTGATAATGTACCTGCAGATTAATTATCACGGATAGAAATTGACAGTGAAGAGTTGAAGGATATGAATGAACATGTTTTGTCTGTACTTACAAGGGCACAAAAGAGCAAACTTGACGAAATTCTTTGTATTCGTACTTCGCTAGCTAGCATTCCTCAGGACGATTGGACTGATCACCCAAAAGTTGTAAAAATCTTGTAACTACCAAATGATTACACAGAATTGGTATTTGTGAATGACGAGGAATGGAAAAAGGTTAAAAACTGTGTGTCAGAGGAGCACGGTGATTATCGTCTACAAATAGTACTGTATTTGTGAAACTGATTACTCAATCACAGCGTACACAAGCTGTCTCTGTGAGAGAAATAAAATAATTTTGTAGGAATTTAAATAAAGATACTTTATATGTCATTAAAGACGAAGCCAATTTTAAAATAATAAAAGAGCTAGCTCAGTATATAAATAAATTGCCTAAGTGGGATCGGACCCCGCATATGCGTAATAAGAGGCGTTAAAAAGATTAAAGACGATGATACAAAGAGAGTTATTTTAAACGATTATCATATTTTACCTATAAGCGTAATAATAATATTCATAAAAAATATTTTTTGACAGGATTAGAGCGCGATGTAAGTTATTTTATAAAAAATGTAGTAAGTGTCAACGTTATAAATATTCGAAAACGGTATAAGAACCCATGGTTATAACCGACTGTGGAAATTCAGCTTTTGGTAAAATTACTTACGACTTGGCCCTAGGCCTAGGCCCTTTAACGAGAGATAACAATTACAGCAGCATTTTAACGGTCCAGTGCGACCTCACCAAATATGTCGAGGCGTATCTGATAACAGCTAAGGATGCGCGCACAGTTGCTATGTGCTTGGTAAATAATTTTATACTCAGATATGGCGTTCCACGCAAGATCGTAACCGACAGGAGCATATCAACTCGACAATGAACCAGGTATGTAAAATATTAGATATAAACAATTTCGGTTCAACGGCTTTTTATCACAAAAGTTTAGGTTCGTTAGAGAATAGTTATAAATATTTAGATTTCTATCTCAGAATGAGATCTTATAAAAAAGTTTGATAAAAAAGCTTTTAAATGGCGGCGGCAAATCATCGTGAATTGTCATGAGAACCAAACGTGTGTGCCAAATTTCAGCACGATAGCTTCAGGGGAAGTGGGTGAAATATTGATTGCAAAATTCCAGGACATACATACATGTAGATAGATAGATAGATAGATAAAAGTCTTTATTCATGAACCATTTCATAAGTTTACATATTGCTCCACCGGTTTTGTCTGTGGAAGTACATTGCACTCACGTCCGCTTCTACAAGCTGGCTAGTTTCAACCATATCCCTCCCGGCGCGCAACACACATAGGTCATTCGCGAACATATAGGCTGAACAATTTAGGATAACATTTGGTAGACTATTTACATGCATCAGATAGCAGACTGGGCCACACCCTGAACCCTGCGGCAAGCCGCAGCGAACTGCTGTGGGAGGCTCACCGTACACATAATTTATTTTGACGCGAAGCGAACTGTTACGCCGGACAACCCTAACACATTTGCCTACCTAGCTTTAATTCATCCCAGTCAGCATATTTAGATATTCCCATGGCTGGTTCACCACACCTCAGTTCTCCTCAGACCTCCTTGCCACTCGGTTCGGACCCAATTTTATATACTAATTCTAATTTCTTTAAATAAAGTCATTGAAGGTCGTCTTAAAACTTTTTTTTTTTAAACCGAGTTTGGTCAGCACGTATAACATTTGGTGGCAGCGTAAAGGGATTTGAAAGTCCCTCGGGAACGTCTCCGCTCAAATACGCCGAAATTAGTGCTCCAAGTTCGTGACCTTGTGAGTGAAAAAAAATAAAATAAACATAAGTGCAAAGATGAAAACACTGTCTCACATCTACTTACCGTTGAAACAACTATCCTGTGAAGTGAAAACTGTACTGTATTAGTGCCTGACCTTCATCATATATCGCCTACAATTCGTCCATCTCTGTCTCAAAGTAATTGATCTAAGACCTACCTTGTATTCACGTATAATAATAATAATAATAAATACTCTTTATTGTACACCAAAAAAAGGAAACAATACATGAACAAATTATACACAAAATGCACAATGGGCGGCCTTATCGCTAGAAGCAATATCTTCCAGGCAACCTTAGGATGGACAGGAGTGTTATGATATACGTGGGTGGTTTTGGTGTCACAATGCCAAGGAAGAGCTTGTAGTGATTTATGCAATCAGTGAATGGATTGCATAAATAATATTTATACATTCATATATTAATTGTATTATATGTTATGTTAGTACAGCACACATACAGATACATATACAAATACATATACCTACCTACTTAATTACATACATATTTTTACATAAATACATACATTATAATTATCCATTATAACTAAGAAAAGTAAACATATTTATTTTACCAGATAATATTCTTTTACCATTTTTTTGAAAGATGATATTGTTTGAGCTCGTCTGATAGGGAGTGGTAGTGCATTCCAAAGGCGTGCTGCTTCAACGGTACAAGATTTGTCTACGAACCTTGTAGAATGCACTGGAATTTGCAGTTTTCAGATGATCTCAAGAACCTGGAATGTGTGTCACTTAAGAAGCTAAAGCGTTCTTTGAGATAAGAAGGAGTGAGGGGGTTGAACAATATGTTATAAAGTAGGGAAAGAATATGAGTATTCCGTCGAAGGCGGACCGGGAGCCACTTGAGCGAGTTGCTATATTCGGATACATGATCATATTTGCGTAAGCCAAATATGAACCTTATGCAAAAATTTTGAAGCCGTTCAAGCTTATCGAGTTGCTCCTCCGTGAGATCAAGATAACTGGCATCAGCGTAGTCAAGTATTGGATGTAAGAGTGATTGTGCAAGCGACATCTTTGTAGCGGTCGGAAGAAAGTTCCGCAATCTTCGTAAGGACCCTGCTGCAGCAAACAATTTGCGACTAACCTCTTGCAGTTGGGGGCCCCAGGATAAAGTACTGTCAATTAATATTCCCAGGTTTTTTTACACTATTACTAAGCAATAGCGGCGTACCATTGAAAATTATTTGAGGTAGTTGGGCAAAATCGACGCGTGAAATCATTCTGGGACTGCCCACCATGATTACCTGAGTTTTTGCCGGGTTGACGTAGAGACCATAGTTGATACTCCACTCACAAATACGTTCCAAATCACAATTTATAGTTGTAAAGGCTTCGTGGATTGTATTGATTGGCGCGTGAGCATAAATTTGGAGATCATCTGCATAAAGGTGGTAGGATGAAACAATTTTTTTAGTTATGGTATTAATAAATATTGCGAAAAGTAAAGGAGATAAAACGCCACCCTGCGGTACACCAACCGAGATATCACACCAAGAAGAAACTGAATTTTCAATGCGAATCCGTTGTCGACGACCAGACAGGTAACTGTGAAACCAATCAATCACTGTTGGAGATATGTTAATAGAGCGTAGTATGCCGAGTAGGATATGGAAATCTACTGTGTTGAAGGCGTTGCTGAAATCTAAAAGTGTCAGTAACGTGATACTTCCCCTTTCCATGGCCATCCTAATATCGTCAGTAATTTTAATTAAGGCTGTAGCAGTGCTATGTCCTTGTCGGAAACCAGACTGAAAGGAATTTAACAGGTTATTTTTAGTTAGAAAGGAGTTTAATTGAAGATACACTAGACGTTCGAAAACTTTTGACAGAAACGGTAAGATAGAAATACGGTATTGAGTGAATGATGAAGGACTTGGCTTTTTAGGTAAGGGTATTACTTGGGCTTCTTTCCACATAGAGGGAAATATGCCGCAGGAAATAGAGTGGTTTAGGATATTACATATGATGGGAAGGATTAAGTCGAGAATCGGAAGGATCATGTTTCTGCTGATGCAGTCGTTACCAATAGCGTTGGAAGAAATGGTCAATATACTCTTTTTAACATCACAATCAGTGAGTTGATTAAAGACAAAAGGTGGAAAGTGAGGAGCTGGAAGCTGTGAAAGATAATTTAATGTGTTAGTTTTAGCGGTATCATCAAAACTAGACGAGGAAGTGAAATGCCTGTTTAAAGCGTCGAGATCAATATTGTTAGAATTGACTTCTTGTTTTGACTTCCCAACTCCTAAGGTTCTAAGAAATTTCCAAACTTTGGAAGGATCTTCATTATCTACAGATTTATGAATATGTTGGCGTTGCGCTTTCCTACACACCTTATTGCAGAGATTTCTAATTGCAACATAACTATCCAGATTTTGCTGGTTCGGTCGGCACTTAAACTTAGTTTTAGCTCTTGCTTTTTTGTTCAACAGATCTTTGATGTCATCTGTGAGCCAAGGTGATGGTAAATGTTTCATTTTCACTGCACGTATAGGTGCGTGAACATCGTAAAGCGAAATTAAGTTGTTGGTTAAAATGTTCACTTTTTCATCGACAGATTCAGAGTCAAAAAGAGGAGCCCAATCAATTTTAGCAGCGTCTTCACGAAGCCTTTCGACGTCCATACTACCAAAGTTACGCTGCATCAGAACCTTTGACTTAGCCTTAGGGGGACGGATTTTATATGAGAGATAGATAAGGTCGTGATAGGAGAAGAGATCAGCGCAACACTGGCCGTGCTTGGCCACATGCTCAGCCGACAAAACAAAAATAAGATCTAGAAGGGAAGGAGAACAGTTAGGAAAGTTATGAGTTGCATTCAAAGGGAGAATAGTAAGGTTGCATGATTCAACTACATTGCATAAAGAGGCAGAGCGAGAGTCTTTTTTTATAAGGCACGTATTAAAGTCTCCCATAATAATTGTATGACCGTAAGATGGCGTGAACTGCTGCAGGACGTGTTCAAAAGATGAGAAAAAGTCAATACGTGAGGAAGGGCAGTAGTACACACCTACAAGAATTTTGGAGTGATAAAGTTCCACTTCTAAAAGAAGATGTTCACCCGCATTTGATGGCGGCGGCTGTGCTGAAACATCAATAATTTTATAGGGCATGTGGTTGCGGAGATATATGGCAACACCGCCGCCCCCACCAAATGTACGGTCATTTCTAATTAGTTGGAATTCCGGAAGAGAGTAGGAAAGGGAAGGCAGACATGGTTTTAGCCATGACTCAGAGATAAGAATGGCATGAATATTCTTACAATCGAAATTGGAGAGCATCTCGGGGAAATGGGCTGGAATACTCTGGGCGTTTATGTGGACTACATTAAAATTCTGGGGAACATCCGAAAACTGCGACTGAATCACATCTGCGAGTGACGGGATGCTTGAAAAGCTGTCATTCAGGCTATTGGAGGTTAAGAAAGTGTCTGTATCACTATCAATAATATCTGACATATATGTTTATATATACATATATATATATATATATATATGTATATATAAACATATATAAGCCTCAGGAACCTTTATATTACCTAGTTCATGGAGAGTTGTGATACGGTGGCGGGAAGCATCAGGACCATTAATATGGATGTATCCCTCTCTCGTCCAACATTTGTCAATGCCAAACTTTGCACGCGCCGCCATGAAGGTGTCGTGTCTTGACTTTGTTAGGAACTCGGATAGTGTAATACCGGTGCCCTTGAGTTTTGTTTTCGAGAACCAAATATTGTCTCGGTCGGTAACCTTCTGGAATTTAACCAAGATGGGCCTAGGTTTATGGGGCCCTGTAGGTCGTCCCATTCTATGACAACGCCGTACATCTGTTGTTGTAAAAGTGTTTAGTTTCAGTTGCCCTTTGACAAGATTAGCAACCACTTCTGTTGTATCTTCCGTGGTCTGCTCTTTAACACCATGCAATAAAAGCATTTTAAGGCGTCCACGCATTTCAATGGTGTCAACTTCTTGAGCCAATGCTTCCATTTGACGCTGCAGCAGATTTAAGGCAGTCACGGTGAATGATTTAAAGGCAGCAAAATCAGCTGCTAGGCTTGCTCCACCTGGTGAAGTGTTGCTGGATTTCTCTAACCTTGCTTCAAAACTTGTCATTTGCTCACGGAACATGTTCTTTAAGCTGATTAGAGACTCCTGAAGACTGTATTCCATAGTGTTGTGATGTTGGTAAAAGCGATGTGATGAAATTGTTTATGTAAGGAGATAACACACAGACTGGTAGGTTATTGTTATTAGCTTATGAAATGCACCATTTAATAGTTATTTAACTATGAATATATGTTTTATTTAATTTTAAATATAGAGCACTTTAGAATAATTGTGGTTGCCACAACTACCCACTTTAATGTTTTCATATACTACTATTGTATACTACGCGCTGAATTGTTACGAAAAATGCCTGTGAAGTAAAAGAAGATCGGAGAATCACATCAAACTTCGAAATATTTCCGAAAAATAACCTTCTGGTCTTTAAAAAGCTTCAAACTTCGAGTTCAACCAATACGTCGGACCCTGTTCCTGTAAAGTATATATACGAGAAAGTTCTACGAGCCTATTACAAATGTTCCTGATGATCCTGTGAGTTATTTCATTACTGTAACTTTGAGTTGTCTTAATCAGTGATTTAAAACAGTTTCCGAAACATGAAGTTTCACTGTAAACTAAATAACACTTAATAAGAATTTACCCAGTGTTTGCAAACATTTTCTTATAAAAACCACTGTTTACGTTCCACTCTGTAGTATTATAATTTTTTCCTTAAATGTAACTCTATTTTTTTCGTATATAATTCCCGTTTTAGGTAGCCGCCTGAACGAACTTCTTAGAACAGATAAAACTATCGTGTCACACCGTCACTGTGCACTCTTTAAAGACATTTAGTTAACTAAGTTATTACCTTGAACCACGTTGTAAACTTTAATTACCATGACTACCAAGAAAGATGATTTATCACTCACTACTGGCGCAATAGTCGAAGGTAACATTAATATTTTGATAAAATTCAAAACAAAATTTGACGGGACCCGGGAAAAACTAAACCCGTTTTTAAATAACTGTGTGGTGTAGCAGGTGGTAGGAATCAATAAGTGAACTCATTGTGACGTATAGGTTTATATTTATCCCAATAGCAAGCACCACGTTATTATTATAATAGAAGGAGAAAATACACATTAAGCAGAGAACAGAATCGGTCATGCTAAAGTCTTTGGAAATTCGCGACAGAGGAACATGCGTTCGGCGTGAAATATAGGTCAAAACTGGCAAGAGTGAAAGACACAGTTTCTATCCTGCGCCGCGGCCAAAACTCGAAAACTTTAACGATCGACCTGAAATCTTGTACTCGGGGGTTTTTGGGGTCGCTGATTACGAATCCATTGTCAGAATTACGAAATTCAAGGTGGCGGGTCCAATATAGCATCATATCGCCACACCTAATACAGCCAAAAATGGAGAAATTAAAAAAACGATCTGTATGTATACATTGTAGAATGTAAAATATATATTTTTGTTTATTGTAAATAAAAGTTGTATATAAAATAGGGATTTTGTAAATTCACAACATTTACAGTTACAAGAATAAATATTTGAAAAATTATATTCCGAAATATTTTGTGCTAATGCTTTGAAGAAAAAATTGTAATCGAAGAAAATTCGTGGTTTGAGTTTTTATGTTATAAGGAAAGAAATATTTTTGAATATTGTTATAACAATCTTTATTTCTATTGAGCATAAAAATATACTTCTACTATTGATAGGTCAATTATGTTATAATAAAAAATTGGTTTCGTAGGAATCCACATCTACGTCTGCTTCTGACTCTGAGGCAGAGGAACTGTTGAAACTTTCCGGCTCTTTTTCTTCGTCATGTACAGATGGAGCTGATAATAAATCGATTGTATCAGGTGATAAAGAGTTAAGTGGTTTTACTGGTAATTTTCGGCAAGTAGAAATGTAAGGATCGGATGAAATCAGAAATGTTTTGAAAACGTCCTCCATCGTTTTTTGCCGATAGTTTTTTATTGCATAAGCAATGCGGTAAATGTTAAAAAATTTATGACATGCCTCTTGGGCATCCTCGGACATTTGGGCTATAGGTAGTATTGATTGTTTAACGATGTCTGGGCCGTGAATTAGAAGTTTATGCACTAAGGTAGGCATGTAATACCAATCATATGCATGTACGATCCTTTCAGCTAATGCTTTGCAATACTGCCTAAATTTGTTCACATCGATTTCAAATCCACATGAAATTGCTTGTAATATGTCGTAAAACCGATAAATAATATCTTGATCGATTCCAATAATTGGGCAGATTTCCCATGATGTTCGAAAAATAATCGTGCTGTATTGCCATCGTTCGAAGTTCCACTACCTTGTTTTGGTTTGTCAACGTTCAAACCCAATTGTTTTTTAAATGCCACTTGGATTGCTGTTTTTCTTTTTTCAACTAATTCTTTTTCCCTTGTTGATCGAGGTTGCCATTTTTTGATTTGCAATTTATAGGATAAATGTAATAAAAATTCGAAGCAACGAATCCAACAATGTAGAGACGATAAGCCGAATTTTAAATTGTCGGAACAAACTTCTTTTTGCAACATCTTTTCTACTTTGTTGAACTCCTTAGATGTGCAATTGCATATGTAACAGCGCATTGCGGAACTTGTGTCAGTCAACGAGTTACAAACTTTTGTGTCTCTCATTGTTAACGTTAAATGATAACGTACACACACAGGTTTTCCGCAAACCGCGGTAAGAAACGGAATTAAATTATTTACCTGCTGTTCTACATTATTGGTTAAGTCTTTTATCAGATTTACTGTTTCCTTTGCACATTCTATCTTGATAGGCCGACAATATCTAGGCGATGACGGCCTTGGATTCTTCCAGACAACAGTGGTTTCTGTATTTGTAGTGTTTTTACACACAAATGTTGCAAAGGGACACAAGACGTAAAAAAAATGCTCTCGTCACTGGCACTGTTTTCATCAAGCTTATGCTTGTATTCACTATGTGCTGAACTTCCATCGCAACCCCACTTTACAATTAAAGTTAAATTTTGAAGTTGTTCTTCCGATAAAGATTTAAGAACTTCCGTTTGACAGAGTATAATACGATCAATCGTGTGATCCAAAAGAGGTTGTAATTTCACTTCAGCTACACTGTCTGTAAAAGATAGACCTGATGTAGGGTAACACTGAACTTTGGCTTTTTGTATTTGTTTATACGATGGGAGCATCTTGGATTTTTTTTGTAAATGTGCATTGCACAACTTTTGATATTGACCCTGCGATAATCCAATTTCAACGAATAAAGACAATGCTTCGTCATTTGAAAAGGGTAAATTTGTATCTGACGATTCAATAGATCTTCTGTATTTTAAAGCCTTCGTAGGACTTCCTTCTGCAATGTCACGAATGACTTTGACAAAATCCATTTTACCTTCCGACCGCAATTTGCTAGTTGTAGAATGTAGTAGCACTTCAGTGGACACCGATGCTCTTAATTCCTCAGTTTTCCTACGTTTAGTTCTGTCAGATGACTCAGAAAAACGGCGTGTTGGTCTACCAGATACAGTTGGTTTTTCTTTTTCATATTTTTTTTTTAGTTTGTTTGTTTTTCTTTAATTCAACATTTTTTTGCAGCCAATCATTATTTCTTTTTAAAAAGATGCTTGCAGTTTTATTGCTTGCACTCCATCTTGCTTTTATCTTCAATACTAAATCATATATTTCCTTTTTCTCTTCGTCTGATAAAAAATACTAGGACCCTGTACTTTCGGTCAAATATTCTTTAATTTTTTCGGAAATTTGCGTAACGTCATCCTTTAAAATGTTTTTAACTAAATAGTAAAATTTTAGTCTTGTGAAGTGGTCTTCAGTGGGAGTACTGGAACCTGAAGTATATAAATTTGAAATAAGATTTTAAATGTATAGAATAAAATGAAACGTAATTTTCAACTTCAATTTTTTTTGTAACATATAAACCTTATTTGTGTCTATCGCGATCTTTCAATTTCTTTAATCACTACGTATTTTAATAAATTTATAGACAAAGCCTTGACACTTAAAATGTTATAGATATTTTTTTTAAAGTAAATAATTAGGAAAATCTCGTAGCATTCAATTTAAAAAGAGCGCGCGCCTAAATTTAAGTAGAACAGGAAGAAGAATAAGAAGAAAACACTGCTGCGCGCCGCTCGCACCCATACACACGAATAAATACTCACTCACATATACATACTCATGTACACGCACATACTCGCCCATTTTCAATCACAGTAAACTATAGGTAGCAGCCTCAAACAAAAGAGAAACGTACCACGTGTATATTTCTTTTCTCTCTCTCTCTTGCTCTCTATCAATTTGATTTCGAAAAAAAGGGCATAAAAGATGAATAAGCAGCTCTTGGCAGCTAAATCTTGTTTTATTTCGTAGATAATATATTTAATTTTCATTTCAATAAGGTTTCAAAGCGTTTTGCAGCGTTTTAATGCAGTATCATTTGAAGAGTCTAATTTTCGGAAAAATTATGTGAAAAAATGACACTATTGTTTATGTTTTCCCTAATTCACTACTTAACAATTGATAATTAGTACTTTTTTTTACATGTTCTACTCACCTTCAGAAGTGGATTCTTCATTTGTTTAACCGTTCTCAGTGTATTAACTGTAGAGTGACACTCGAGCGAAGGCCACATTCCAACTGAGCCTATGGAAGGGGCATGACGAATTAGTCATCACTATGAACGATTTTAGTTTCTTGAAGGATCATTGCAGCCAACTCAAGGGTGAAAAAACCCTAAATAGAAACTTGTTTTTTTGGACTTTTGGCCGCTCTGTGCGCCGGCGCGGAATGCGATGTACCGTTAGGCTTCATTCATACGATACAACGGCGCGACAGATAAATATCTAGTTATAGATTATTACATAAATAAAATTGAATGAATGTGTGTTGCTATGGGCTGTGTAAATGCGTTATGTACGAATGGTATGATACAATATTAATACTTAGATATGTAAACGTATATGTATATTATAATAGTGCGTGACTAGGTCCGCCACATCACTCCCCTCTGGAGACCGTGCTACGGGCGATAGAAGTCCGGGAATCGAACGCGGCGGCCACTGTAGTTTTCACTACTTGAGCCGCAGGTGTTTCGGTATCGCGCGTCGTAGTGTCGTCGTCGGTGTCAGACAGTATATAGGCTGGCTTTAATCGGTCTATTGATACTGAGACTATTTTGCCTTTAACGCGAATCTTAAATATTTTACTGTCCCGTGCAGTGACTTCGTAGGGGCCTGTATATGCGGGTTGCAGCGCACCCCCCAGTGTCGTCCCGAAGGAAGACATGGGAACAAGTTGAAAGGTCTTTATAGATAAAGATTTTATTTTTAGAGTGATGTGACGTTGGTACGGGCCGTAAGTTATTAGCAAATGCTCTGATACGTGTTGAAAATTTCGGTGATATCACTCGAGCAATTATCAATTTTATGACCGAAAAATTCACCCGACAGTCGCAATGGCTCTCCATATAACAACTCGGCTGAGGAAGACTGAAGGCCTTCCTTAAAAGCACTTCTTATGCCAAGTAGTATCAGTGGTAATGATTCTATCCATGTACTATCAGCGTGACATTTAATAAGCTGATTTTAGACGTCTATGAAAATTTTCTATTAAACCATTATACTGCGCGTGGTAAGCAGTGGTCTTACGATGCTTGAATTTTGAAACCTATGATTAGCGATAACTGCTGAAACAATGCAGACTTAAACTGTCTACCGCGATCCGTAACGATATCGGTAGGACAACCGAATCGGGCTACCCATCCCGATAAGAACGCCTTAGCCACAGTTTCCGCTGTAATATCGGTGATAGGAACAACTTCAACCCATCGCGTGAAGCAGTACCGATATTCGTTGGATGGGGGTAGTGGCCCGATGAGGTCTAAGTGAACATATTTGAATTGCGCTGAAGGTAAATCGTGTGTACCTAAGGGTGAGAAAAGTGTCTTGTTACCTTCGTGCGCTGGCTAGTCAAACATGCTTTAGCCCATTCACGGCAGTTTTTACGCATCAGTGGCCATACAAAGCGTTGTGCAACGAGTTTGGCTATAGCATTAGCACCGGGGTGACTGAGTGAGTGAAAACAGTCGAAAACCTGACGACGCAGTGATTGCGGGACGAAAGGTCTGGGCGTCGGTGTATTGACGTCGCATTATAAAACAGCGCGACTCCCAGGGATGCCTGTCTTCTTAAGCAGAAGGGAGGTGTTACCCTTGAGGTGGAATGCGAGCTCTGGGTCACTTGCTTGGTGTTCGGCCATCACTTCAAAATCAACAGGCGTCTGCAGCTCATCTATGCGTGATAATGTATCGGCGACTAAGTTATCCCTGCCGGTAATATGAACAATGTCGGTAGTGAACTACGAAATAGAGTCGAGATGTCTATATTGACGGGGGGGAACAGGTATTTTTTCGTTCATGGAAGGCGTAACATCAATATGGATCACAGTTTATACTGACCACAGGCATTGGCCTGACCACAGGTATAAACTGACGTGAGTGGCTTCCAGCATGTGCTTGAAGTATTTAATGCTCTCATAAATTGCAAGGAGCTCGCGATCGTAAGTCGAGTACTTTATTTGTGATGTTCTCAACTTGCGCAAAAAGAAGGCTAACGGCTGCCAATATCCATCCTTCAGCTGTTGTAGGACTGCACTTATCTGTGTTGGAGGCGTCAGTCACTAGTCCTAACTTGGCATGAGGGTCAGGATGAGCTAAGAGAGCTGCATCACAAAGGCTATTTTTGCATTCATCGAATGCACGCAGTGAATCTCCCTCTATGACGACTGGGTGGGAAGCCTTAACCGATCCGGTCAGCAAGGCATTCAGGGGTGCTTGAGTTTGTGCAGCATTATGTAAAAATCGTCTATAGAAGTTCACCATGCCGAGGAACCTTCTTAGCTGCTTAGCGGTTTTAGGTACTGGAAAATCTCTTATAGCCTGTACTTTGCTTTCTAGTGGCTTGGTTCCCTGTTGAGATATGTGGTGGCCTAGGAATGTTACCTCGGCTGCACCGAAGACTGGCTGTATTAATGAGGACGCCGCATTCTCTCATTCTTGAGAAGAGAATGCGAAGGTGCCCTTCGTGT
The DNA here is from genome assembly GCA_949752705.1 of Callimorpha dominula. Classification (NCBI taxonomy): domain Eukaryota; kingdom Metazoa; phylum Arthropoda; class Insecta; order Lepidoptera; family Erebidae; genus Callimorpha; species Callimorpha dominula. The sequence continues at coordinate 4,754,752 of OX457010.1, read as the reverse complement.
TGGGCCTCGTTTTTTGACTGACAGCAAAGATGAGAAGAATAAAGACTCCATAGAGACGAGAAAACCACCTGTACCCTTAACTCACAAATGACGCGAATTTTCTAACGTGTATTCGACCTATTAAAATAAGCCTGGGACGCACTAAATAGACTTGAGAATATATAGGTGCGATGAGATAGAAAAGCCAATAAACAGATGGTGCCTTGCCATTATTACGTTAAAAACAAGACGTTTGATACCACTGATGCTTGGCAGCATCTGGCCAACTTTATAATAGCGACAAGAAAAGAATATGCAAAATGCCCACTAACATATATTACATTTAATACCTACAACTAGACCTATTTATACAGCAGGAAGCAGCTGTGGCAGCCATCAGACTCAAACACCTGGGTCTGTGGTACAACCGAGAGGATTCCCATTCCAGACTATGGAATGAATTAGTGGACTATCAACCACTGATAGCTGCCCCATGCGATAGGATCCCCAAACAACACATCTTCGAAAGGAGATACCGAATACAGCTATATGAAAACGACCGAGATCAATCTGGCATAAATGAAGTCCGTATATACACGGACGGTTCTAAGATGGGGACAGGGACTGGAGCCGGAATTTTCTCACAAGACCTGAACATAACAATATCACTGGCGTTAGGGCAGCACAGCTCTATATTTCAATGCGAGTGCGTTGCGATAATCTACGCCGCTACTGCGGTCATGTCAAGATGTATAAAGGAGTATAACATCCGTATACTGTCAGACAGTATGGCCGTTCTAAAAGCCCTGGAGGGCAACACCATGAACTCCGGTCTTATATACGAATGCCACCAGACACTGGAACGTCTAGCCTCCGACAACGGGCTAATCCTCCAATGGATCAAGGGGCATAGTGACTCACTCGGGAACGATGTCGCCGATGAGCTGGCAAGGAGGGGATCTGCAACGACAGTAGCAGGTCCAACTACACTGTTGCCACTTCCCTTTAGTCAACTTCGCTCATGGGTAAGACAACGGACTCGGGAAACACACAACAACCGCTGGGCCGACACACCCGGCTGTAGACAATCCAAACTGGTGCTGACGAAGGTCTCACCTCGTTTGACTTGCAGATTGCTCAGTCTCAACCGACCTGACATCAGAATAGTGATAGGAACTATTACGGGCCATTTGGCCCTAAACCGACACCTATTCACCATCAATGTGACAAACAGTCCTCTATGTAGAGGCTGTCTCAAATCGGAGGAAACGGCCGCCCACGTTATCCTGGAGTGCGAGGGAGTGGCCACACAACGGGCAAGTATCCTCGCGGGAGCGAGGTCGCTCCTAGAAGCCTGTGAATGCCCCAGGAGGCTTCTGCGCTTCTGGAAGGAGCTAGGCTGGCTCAACTAGTCAGCCCACCTGTACGCATAATGGACCGCTTATGAGTCTAAATGCGGAAACAGAGCCCTATACCAATACCTACAATGGAGTGTACTGGGTCCATTATTTATATAAATGACCTGCCGAATAAAACAAAACATTCCAACTATTTTGTTCGTTGACGATAGCACAATCATATTTACAAGTAAGGATGAGTCACTTCTTAAATCTGACATATACCATAATTTAAAAATCAATTTCACAGAAACATCTTATTACATTTGAAAAAATAGATAACAAACATTGACATGAACTATAACAACAACACCAACCAACAGAACAATTAATGAGCTTGAAACAACAAAATTTTTGGATTGAACATAGATATTAAGCTTGGATTGGAAAGTACACGTTTAGAATCTTTGTTCTAATCTAAACAATCAATCATATGCGTGCAAACTATGCTCAGCTAAAAGTTAAACCAAACTGCGGTATTGACAGCATATCATGGATACGTAGGATTCATATTGAGGTACGGAATTATATTCTGGGGTAACTGTACAGGAAAAGATCAAATATTTAAACTTTTTTTTTTAATTTTTAAACTTTCATCCCCATCACCTGGATTATTGGCAATCCACCACTGTGCGGTTTTTCAGAAATTTTTTGCCTCGCACAACCAAACTTTGGAACAAATTGTCGCCTGCGGTATTTCCGGACCGATACGACCTTCAAACCTTCAAGAAAAGAGCGTACTCCTTTTTCAAAGGCCGGCAACGCACTTGTGACTCTTGAGTTGCAGGTGTCCATGGGCGACGGTAGTCACCATCAGGTGACCCGTCTGCTCGTTTGCCCCATATAATAATAAAAAAAAAATATTTAAAGCACAAAGAAGAAAAAATGTGTGAGGACAATGTGCAAACTCCAACAAATAGATATTTGTAGACCCTATTTTAAGAGTCTTAGGGCACCTACGCACCTCTGCAGTTAGCCGGAATGCGGCCAGCCGTGCGGCTGACCGTAATCTAATATTTGTATGAGAAAGTCGTTTTTATACCCACTGCGATGCGGCTGCCGGCCGACCGCTCCGGTTGTTCTGAACGCTGCGGCCCGACTGACGGCCAGCCGGACGGTTGCCCTACACACTACGTGGATAGTGCTAGTTTGCGGCTGTCCGCCATTGACGGTGAACGTGTTTATCGACGCTAGCGCATTAACTATGGATTTCGATACGGAAAAATTTATAATTGAAATTCAAAATAGGCCAGCATGGATAATCCGCCACTTATTCGCAAGTATCCCAAAAGTACATTCAATATTAGCTCGGCAAAGCTTATAGTTAAACGTTCTTCTTGTAACAGGTAAATCACGTCTTGGATATGGGCGCATCAAGACAAATGCCTCATCTCCTACAAAAACGTACGGGAAACTAGTGCTATTGGATTCTGAAATCGGTGCAGGTTCAGGGATGTTTAAGCGATTCTCCTGCATTTTTTATAAAAGCTCGAACTTTGAAATATTGCTGAGTCACCGAATCTACCATATGCTCCAACATCAATCAAAACAAATTTGAAGCTGCTGTCACAAATCGCCATTAAATCCATACCAGAGAATCATAGCTCTTATAGTTAAAGCACATTGATCCACTATTGTTAGGTGCTATAATTCTTATATGTTTCCCCTCACAAGCCCCGATGCAGTGCGGAAAATGTGCTCGGTTGGATCAGTCCTTTGCAATTTGAAGCCACATTTCTTCCGTTGGTTCTAGTAGGCATATTTCTTTTAAGCAAAACCATATCGCGGCACATACTTCTCGTACTATTGCGGCGACTATGCTAACTCCAATCCTAAATATGTAATGCAATTCAGCGAATGAGCACCCCGTTGCCAAATATCTAAAACAATTTTTCTTTATTACCTACAGGTCTCAATACTCAAAAAAAGTGGAGGAATATTCGCGACGCTTTTGTAAAGGCTCATAAAGCGCAAGTTTGAGCCCGAGCGGGTCTGCAGCGAAAAAAAAAGGATTCTTATATATTTTATGATAATCTGTTATTTATAAAAGATACAGTAACTGTTAATCGCACAGACGGCAATGCTACAGCAAATGAAGATATTGGCACGACCACACGGAATGAAAACAATCCTTCATCAAATACTGTATCAGCACCAAAGAAAATAAAGAAAAATAACGATGACCACATCGGTACACAGTTACTCGGAGTGTTAAGTAAAAATTTTGAAAAAAGAATTTGGATGATGGCGACGATCGCCTTTTTTTCTTGTCATTGGTAAAAGTATTTTAAGGAAATACCTGTGATCAGGTATTTTCTTAAAATGCAAACCAAGTTAGATATTTTAAGGTTAATTAATGACGCACAACAGTTTTCTGATTACTATGCAAACACACAGTGGAGTTCTTCAAGGCCCAATTCCTATCGTGTATTCCTATTATCAACCGGCCAACAGTCCCAGAACAGCGAACACTCGTCTTACTTGGAACTTTTCAATTCTTTAAATGATAATGACAATGTTTAAAATGTGAACCCACTTTCTTTTGATCAACAAATAATAATAAATTAACCACACAATATATTTTATTTTTCTTACCTTAGCACTAATGTTAACTTCAATTCCGGCTTAATGCAATTGCGAAATTTTGTATCTTGCTTTGTTATATTGGTTTTTAATAGGTATGCTCAAAAGTTCTTCAAACGATTTTAGACTCATTCTAGTATATCCAAAAAACTTGTCTCCATACTTTTTGAGCTCTTCGAAAAACAATTCAAAATGCTTACTCTCATCTCGAGTTTGCAAATAAGGATGCACCCAGTACCTTTTTTTCTGTTTCTTTTTTTTATGTAACGCGAGTAAATATAATAAATAGCTGCTACTTCTTCGACGTCCATCTTTGAAATGAGTCGACCCAACCGCAAACCAGACGGTTTCTAACCGCACATTCCGGTTCGGGTTGCGGCTATACGCCATCCGGCTAACCGCAAGCGCAACCACGGCTGGCCGCATTCCGGCTAACCGCATAGTGTGTAGGTGCCCTTAAAATACTAACTGTAATATTAATTCATAGACACGGTCTATGAATTAATATTATTTGTAAGAACTAATTGTAATTTGTTTGGAAACTGTTGCGAATCACATCACTACTTGGCTTCCAAGTCCTTGTACTCCTTGCACAAAGGGTTAAAAATGGAAATTAAATTATGTGGAATATTACGAGATATTGAAAGACTAATTTGATTATATAAAATATAATTTCAAAAAACGTCCAACCGACACAACATAATAACATCATGACTCCATTCTTTCATAAAAAGAATAGACTAACGCAATACCGTGCAAACCAAAGGGTTCCATACAACTATAGTAAACCCTCCCTTGATATAATTAGTTTACTATTCTAACATTGGCCCTTAAACAAATTATATTCAACAAAATATTGAAAAAATACATCTATTGAATTTTTCTTTAGGCAAGGCTTTGGTCAAGCAATCTGCTATCATATTCTCAGTACTTAAATAAACGATGTTAATGTTATTTCTTACAATGTCTTATGAAATGATGTCTAACATCAATATGTTTCGTTCGAGCATGATACATAGGGCTTGAACACAATTTATGCGCAGACTGATTATCATTGTAGAAGTTAATTTTTACAATAACATTCAAGCATTCATACAAAAAACTACGTAAAAATATTGCCTGTTTGCATGCATCAGAGAGTGCCATGTACTCTGCCTCAGTACTGGACAACGCAACAGTTTTTTGTTTTCGGCTTTCCCAAGAAATAACCGATTTTGTACCTAATTGAAATAAGTACCCTGTGTACGATCGACGATCGATGCTGTCACCAACCCAGTCTGCATCTGTGTATCCAGTAATATCCAGGCCTCCCTTCTCGTAACTTAAACGATAATGAGACGTACCTTTAAGATACCTAAGTACCCTTTTTGCTGCCTTCCAGTGCACTTCTCCGTAGCACTCGTTGAATTGACTCAGGAAACTCACGGCATGCATGATATCTGGCCTTGTGCACACTGCAATATACATAAGACATCCGATAAGATTCCTATAATAATATTTAGTATCCTTATTCTTACCTTTTTCAAGCTTCAACCCAGTTTCCATAGGTGTAGGAGCAGGTTTACACTCAGTCATGTAAAATTTATGCAACACCCGCTGAATGTAACCACTTTGATCTAAAGTTATTTTATTATCACCACATTCCACGCGCATTCCTAGAACTTGATGAGCAGGACCAAGGTCCTTCATCTCAAACTCGTTCATGAGTTTTTTCTTTATCCTTTCACTCTCGGTTGACGATGAATCTGAATAAAATATGAAAATGTCATCTACATAAAGGGCAATAATAATTATCCCCTCTCCTTGTCCTTTATAATAGACACATGACACAGATGACATTCTTTTAAAGTGTACTTTATTCATAAAAACTTCATTTATTTTTTTAAAACCAAGATCGGGCTGCTTGTTTCAGTCCGTAAATAGCTTTATTAAGTTTATAAACTTTCTTCTCTTGGCCCTGAATCACAAACCCTTCAGGTTGTTCCATCAAAACAGTCTCTTTTAAATCGCCATTTAAGAAAGCTGTTTTAACATCCATGTGATCAATTTTCATATTATATTCTGCTGCTAATGCCAGCAACAATCTAATAGTTGAATACCTTACCACATGAGAAAAAGTTTCATAGTAATCAATACCATACTGTTGTGTAAATCCCTTTGCTACAAGACGAGCCTTATACTTTAGTAGTTTACCATCTAGCCCTTTTTTGTCTTTTAAATATCCACTTGCATTTAACAGGTTTGTGTCCCTTAGGCAAGTCAACAAGATCCCAACACTTGTTTTTAAGAAAAGATTTATACTCATCTGTCATAGCTGCTTTCCATTCTTTGGCTTCACTGGTAGACATGGCTTCTTTAACGGTTGCGGGATCTCCGTCATCACAGCACGCTGCCGCCATCATAGCTAAACGGCTTGATGTTTCATCAGCATCTTCAAAAATTGGTACCGACGAATCTTCTGAATCGATATCTGAAGAGCCTGGAACGTAAGTGGGATCCGACAAGTCATCTGCGCTAACACTGCTTTTACTTTCATTTACAGAAAATATAGTTGTACATTTATCATCAGATGAAGTATGTGCTACGTACGTATCATCATGTGATGTTACTTTCCCCCAAAAATTATTTTCTATGAAAGTGACATGCCTAGCTTTTACGCATTTACGAGGACATGGATGGATCCAAAAGATGATATCTTGCTATCCTCGCAGTACCCTATAAAAATATAAGCCTTAGATCTCGAATCTAATTTCTTGGAATTGGAGTTTAAAGCATAGGCTACACATCCGAAGACACGTAAATGGCTAACATTAACTTTTTTATTTGTCCATTTCTCTTCAGGTGTCACGCCCATAACTGCTTTTGTGGGTGACCTATTCTTTAGATAAACTGCGCTATTTACACCTTCCGCCCAAAAACATTTATCCAGCCCTGAACCCTGAAGCATGCAGCGAGTCTTGTCATTGATGGTTCGGTTTGCTCGTTCCGCCACACCATTCTGCTCACTACAATGCGGAACCGTCGTTTGATGGCGTATCCCATTTGCCTTCAAGAATTCCTGGAAATTGTTAGATGTGTATTCACCGCCGTTATCACTCCTGAGAACTTTAATTTTCTTATTTGTTTCATTCTCAACTTTTGAACTGTTTGAACTTCTCAAACGTTTCATCTTTTGACTTTAAAAAATAAACAAAAGTTTTTCTCAAAAAATCATCAATAAATGTCAAAAAATAACGAGCACCACTAAGAGACTTTTCACTCATAGGTCCACACAAATCCGTGTGTACTAACCCTAAAATTTCAGTTGACCTACTAAATGATTTCTTCGGAAAAGGTAATTTAGTTGACTTTCCTTCTATGCACGCAATACACGATTTAAAATTAGAACTGTCAAAAGAAATACCTTGAACAATACCTTTCTTCATGACGTTCATGCTCCGTGCGTTGAGGTGACCCAGCCGCTGTTGTCACCTCAACGCACGGAGCATGAGCATCGCGAGCAGCCTCGAGAAACAGTTCACACTACACGAGGTCCACGACGAGGCACACACACGAGAGGTAGAGGACACAATCCGGACCTACCTCTCGACCCCCCTCGCCCAATCTGAGTGTGAACTGTTAGTGACCCCGAGCGAGGTTGCCGCGGTGATCCAAAGGACCAACCCCCGAAAGGCCCCCGGTGAGGATGGTATCCCAAATACTGCGCTGCATCGACTTCCCCGGAAGACGCTGGTCGCCGTTACCCAACTGTGCAACGGCATCCTGAGGACCGGCCACTTCCCGACCTCATGGAAGAAAGGCCGAGTCATCGCACTCCCCAAACCCGGTAAGGACCTCAGGAGACCGGAGAACTACCGGCCCATCACTCTCCTCTCGACGACGTCCAAAGTGTTCGAGCGGCTGCTGCTGGTGAGGGTGCAAACCTACATACAGCCGAGGCCGGAACAATTTGGTTTCCGCCGAGAGCACTCCACCACGCTGCAGCTAACTCGCGTACTGGACGAGATGGCCACGTAGATGAACAAAAGCGGCTACACGGTGACCGTGATGCTCGACATGGAGAAGGCGTTCGACAGGGTGTGGCATGATGGCCTCATCCACAAACTGTCGACGTCTTCACTACCACGAAGAATCATCGCGGTCATCGCATCCTTTCTCTCACAGAGAACTTTCCGCGTGGCCATCGAGGACGCCACGTCAGAGGAGAAGACCATCCGGGCCGGTGTACCACAAGGGAGCTGCCTGTCGCCAGCCCTGTACGCCCACTACACGGACGACATTCCGGTAGTCGGTGACGTCAGGCTGGCACTATTCGCTGACGACGCCGCGTACCTGTCCAGTTCCCGAAACGCCAACCACGCTGCACGGAAGCTGAGCCCGACACTTGAAGCGCTCCCGGGCTGGCTGAAGAAGTGGAGGCTCAAGTGCAACGTGGCGAAAACTCAGGCGTTGATAACTGGCAGGGCGCATCTCCCACCAAACTTACGATTGATGGGGGAGGACATTCCATGGTCCCCTAGGGTCAAGTACCTGGGTGTCATCATCGACAGGAATCTGACGATGAAACCCCACGTCGACACCACCATCGCGAAGGCACAGTGTGCAAGGACGAAGCTGCGTCCCCTGCTGTCCTCCAGATTGCCCACCCGAGCAAAACTCGGGCTATACAAAACTTATATCAGGTCGCGCCTTACGTTTTGGGGGCCTGCCTGGTACAATCTGACAGCGGGGTTGACACGCCAGCGACTGCAAGCTGTGGAAAACAGCTGCCTTCGTCTGGTGGTCGACGCACCCAGGTACCTAAAGAACGCCACCATCCACCGCGACCTTAAGTGGGAACCCATAGGAAAGTTCGTGAGCAGACTCGCCACGGGGATTTCGAACGGGCTGACCGCTCGAAACATCCCCACTTGGTGGGTATTGCTCCCCTCCCCCATCCAGAAACAACCACTATGATCCGGAGGCGGCTGAAACGCCCCGCCCGGGAGCTAATATCAGCTTCCTCGAGCGGGGCTCCCTCACCGGACAATGACGACGAACCGCCGACCTCTCATAGGCGGCTCGCCGGGCCCCTCTTCGGAGGGACGTCCGGCGGACCAACCTCGAGGTCGGCGGAATAACCCCAGTGACCGGCTCACTGTAGTGAGCCGCGTAGAAATACTACTATAAGGAGCCCGGAGCTCCCAATAGTCTCCCCACCCCCCATATACAGGGGTGAGAAGATCACCACGTCTTCAGACTCAGAGTTCCTCGCCATACTAAAGAGGACACCGAACATCACACCGGGGATCTACGACGTCGACGAGATGCTCGGAATCCCCGGTGTCAAAATAGAAGCCTGGCGGGGGAAAAAGAGGCCCGCGCAGTGTCACCGCTGCCAGCAGTTCCGACACAGTAGCCACAATTGCCACCGCAAGATGGCCTGTGTCAGGTGCGGCGGCGAACACCCGGCTGCGAGCTGCCCGCGCCCGCTCGAGGAGCCTGCCACCTGTGCCAACTGCGGGGGGGAGCACCCCGCAAACAACACCCAATGTCCCGCCTTCCAGAGGGAGGCACGAAACAGGAAGGCGGGAACGGTCGCCCTTACCGGCGAGCCGCGCCAAGGGCCGGCACCGGTAAAACCACAGCCCACAGAAGAGACACAGGGGGCGTCGCTTATGGCGGAAGCGAACGCCCCCCTCCGTCGTGGAACAACCACCTCCTCCTCCAAGAGAGGACGAAGGAAGAGGGGCAAGAGAGGGAAGAAGCCCGACTCTGCCCCGAAGGAAGATGCCGCCACTCAAATCGACCCCGTCGAGGAGAAGCCGACCGCTAGCCAGCTGGTCGCCGCCCCCAGCACTCACACCGACATCGATTCCCACACCGAAGTCCCTACCGCTAGCAGCCAGCAGGAGACGGCTGCTCCGGCGGCAGAACAAAGATGCAAGTGCATAAAAGATGTCGTTAGGATCGCTATGGACGTGCTAAACCAAGTGACGACCGCCGTGAAAGGCCAGCAGGCCACGGAACAAATTGCTCTAACAATAGCAATGGGTATGGCCAAACTTGCAATATTGCAATTTGGAGGCAAAGTTTGAACGCCCGCGGCCTTGTAAGAAAGGACGCGCCCTCCGCCCTCCACAAAAACGCTCCGCCTCGCCGCTCGTGCCGGGCGGCCCGAGCGACGCCGCGGAGCGCCACCCTGTCAACCCCGTTCTTGTTACAGTTGCTGACGTCGCTGCGGCCATCCCCCGCCTGCGGACACCTGCGCCTACTTAGCTCCGAAGTAGGTGCACCGTGTGACGTGTGCGCGGGTGACCGCCGCCGCCGCAACTGAAACAAGAACAACAACTCAAGCCCACAGACCGCTAGCGGTGTGGGTATTCACCGGACACGACGCCGGGGCCGCACGTAAGTCGCCGCCTGTGCCGCTGGTCGCCCGGAGCTGGACCTCCCCAGGTGTCGCCTGGGGTCTCATCTGGCTCGGGCTGACCGCCTAGGTGGCGTGAAGACAAGCGGCCCCCAAACAAACTACCACGGCGAAAGAAGCCACCACCATGACCTACCTCTATTTAGGGGTAGCGGTAGACTCCGCTGTCATGGGGCCATTGCCCCGAAACAGCTTCCACACGCCCTATACAGGACGTTGTGAAGATCTCAATGTGTTCAGACTCAGAGTGGTTGGACAGCTCTAAGAACTAGTGGATACCGTCACTCTTCCCTACTACGAAATAGTTATTGTTTGTTAACTTTAATCTTGTAATAAGAAAACAATACAGTTTGTTGGATATCTTTTACTGCGTTTATTTCTGCTACAATCTGGCGCGCAACGTGATGCCGAATCCAGGAATCAAACTAGAAAATCTGAGAAGACTCCCACACCGGGTTTCAAAGATGGCGATGTCAAACGCGCAGCTCCAGGTGCTCCTGCAGACCATTATAGCAACAACATATGTAAACGCGCTCGAAGGGCTCCCACTCCTTTTACGGGATGAAGCAGCGGAATGGTGGCAAGGCGTCAAAAACGGTGTAGTAAGGTGGGAAGACTTTTGCAACAAACTCCGATATACATTCGCTCCCCGGAAACCAGCATATATGGTATATCACCAAATCACACACGAGGTCCAGGAGGCTGACGACACCACGGAAGCATTTATTGCTAAGAAACGGGCATTATTTGCGTCGCTTCCTCCTCTCACACCGACTGTAACCCATCAGATAGACATGGTGTTTGCGCTCATCCGCTTGCACATAAGAAACCGCATGCCGCGAGATATGGTACCAACGTACGAAAAACTTCTGGAAACCGCGCGCGCTATTGAAGAAACTCTTCAAGAATACGCACATGGGGCTAAACATAGTGAAGCGACTACAGCTCAGATAAATAAAGGAAAACAGAGATGCACTTTCTGTAAAAACCCGGGACACACGGCAGACGTATGCCGAAGGAAGAAGCGCGTTGAAGGCACAGTTCCGGCAGTTGTCAAAGATGTCACAGATACCCAGACCCAAGCACTGTCTCCGTCCCAACCAAAATTCTCCTGCTATGGTTGTGGTGCGCCCGGGGTATATAGGAGTAATTGTGCCACCTGTAGGAAAACGCCGTCCATAAAGAAGGAAGACCTGAAGTTTTGTGCCATCAACGTAGCTGCACTTCTTCGCGGCCTGTGGTTTTCGTGGATATCGGTGGAATAAAAGATGCCGCCTATATTGATACTTGTGCGAAGATGAGTCTCGCATCATACTCCTTGTACTTGGCGCTAGTCGAGGGCGGATACAAGTTCGAAGAGCAGCCAGTCAACTTGACGTTAGCAGACGGAATCACGAAAAACCAAAGAGTGCTAATGTGCAGAGCCGATGTAGACATAATAGGTCGAAAGGTGCCTACGACGTTCATTGTGTTACCTGGGGCCAAGGATAACTAGGTGTTGGCTTTCTGCGGGATGCGGGTATGATCCTCAACTTGCCGCGGTACTTGTGGCATTTCATCGATGAACCGGAAGAGCACTATGAATTATCCACGGAGGAATTTGCCACCTTCGAGACTGCGGTCATCGGTGAAATGACGGAATTGCCAAGCCCGATATCTTCGCTTACCATGACGGACGTCGAAGGACAACACAAGTATTACATCAATGCCACCACCTACTCCACCACCAACACCTCCGCTGATGGCAGGAGCAGTCGCATACAAACTAGCACCAATGGAACTTTCTAGTACGCCCCCATCAAAGAGATCACAGCTGTTCGACGGCTATTCTCCCAGCGTCGCAGATTTCATGCTACGAGACGCACAAATAAATGTCCACCGGGAAGACTCCGAGCTATCTATCCCCACAAAGTGCCAGTCTTTTTGATGCAAACAATTGGGAGATACGGATATTGGCATCAAAACCCACATCGCGAGTGCTCAGAAAGAGCAGCTGGACCGGCTTCTCCAAGAAAACAGACACGTTTTCAATGTCAAGTGAGAACCAACGAAGGTTATTGCGCACTGCATAAGGACTGTGGACGATAAGCCAATTTCGATCCCACCCTACCGACTCTCACCACCTCGCAAAGATGCTCTGCAACGTGAGATCAACGCTATGTTGGCAGATGGATTATTGAACCCTCTACATCTCCGTGGGCCGCACCTGTAGTTCTTGTACCGAAACCCAAAGGGGACATCCGTCTCTGCGTGGATTACCGTCGACTTGATACAATTACGATACGCAACTCCTCGAATTGATGACTTCTTGCATGAAGCCAAGCCAACCCCATACATGTCTCTACTCGATTTGAAAGCAGGCTATTGGCAGGTTGGAGTACGCAAACAAGAAAAAGAGAAGACTGCATTCATTACACCGTTTGGCGTATTCAATTTCACCCGAATGGCGCTTGGATTGCGAAATGCTCCAGCTACATTTTCGCATTTGATTGATCGGATGCGAGTGGGTTTGCCTGATGTCAAGCTCCTCGTTGTATTTAGATGACCTGGCAGTTCTGTCACCGTCGTTTCAAACACACCTCGAAGATCTGCAGAAAATTTTCAATAGGCTTACAAAATTTGGCCTAACAGCGAACCGAGAGAAATGCCGTTTTTGGTGTTCATCTATTAAATACCTGGGTCACTATATTACACCAAATGGACTGCAAGTGGATCCTGAGAAAACAGCTGCGACCACGAAGCTTCCTCCACCGAAAACCTTGAAACATCTTGTGAACTTTCTACAAATGTGTTCCTGGTATAGGCGATTTATCAAAGACTTTGCAAAGGTTGCGAAGCCTCTCACTCGTCTAACAAAAAGGGCCTCTAAGTGGGAATGGACAGAGGTCAAGCAGAATGCTTACCATGAACTAAAGAGCCGTCTGACTTCTGCCCCAATACTCAGACAGGCTGATAAAACCAAGCCCTACATAATAAAAACTGACGCAAGTTCTTATGCGATCGGACAAGTGTTGGTCCCGGGGGAGGGAGAAGACGAGCACCCCGTCGAGTTTGCTAGCCGTCTTCTGACATCAGCCGAACGCAACTACTCTACCACAGAACGGCAGGCGCTTGCTGTCGTTTAGGCAGTGACGAAGTTTCGTGGATACATCGAAGAACTTCCTGTTACCATAATAACAGATCATCAAGCCTTGAAGTGGTTTATGTCCTAAAGACGCAGACAGGAGGGCTTGCAAGATGGGCACTATTATTGCAAGCGTTTGACATAACAATCAAATACGCTCCTGGTAGAGCCAACACCGTCGCTGACTGTCTTTCTAGACCACCATGTGACGAAGAAACGCTACGAGTATGTGACGTTTGCACAGTGGCCATTGACATGCCTTTACGCAGTACAGCTGAAATTAGAGAGGAACAGTTAAACGATGAAAGATTAACACTGATTGTGAAGGACTTGGAAAGAATAGACAACGAGGAGAAAGCAGTTTATTGGAGCAGCAAGGGGTATCTACTGAGTAACGGTATTCTTTACGACACAGTCCCCATTCAGACTCTGACGAAGCACATGGTTGTACCAGAACACGAATGGACTAACGTGCTAACAACATATCATGATGACCCTTTGGCAGGCCATTAAGAGGCCAAATCATTGTTTAGAGTGTCAACGATACAAACCATCCAAGCAGAAACCGGCAGGACTTTTTCAAACTACAGCTATGAGCCAAAGATTTGAAATCATATCTTTTGATTTGTTTAGACCATTGCCAACATCTCCGGAAGGGAAAACATGGATCCTCATTGTGGAAGATGTGGCAACTCGTTGGGTGGAACTGTTTGCCCTCCAACAAGCCACTGCACACTTATCAATGAGATATTTCTTCGCTTTGGACTACCTCGACGTATAATAAGTAATAACGGACCTCAGTTCAACAACAAGTCGTCTATTCGCTCAATATCAAACATGCATTCACACCCGTATATCATCCGGAAACCAATCCCGTAGAAAGGAAGAACAGGGATCTGAAGCCCCAGTTAGCTATCCTAGTCAAAGACCAACACAGAAACTGGCCAGAATATCTTCCGAGTATTCGATTCGCAATGAATACGGTGACCAGTCTCTCAACAGGATTTACACCTGCCTACTTGACTCTCGGAAGAGAACTTGGGACGCCGGAAGATAAATTACACGACTTTCGGCAGATCCTGCAATCAGAGAATTTCATACCTGAAATCACTCCAAAGTTAATGCAATTAGCTACCAACCTACAAAAAGCGCGAGAAGTCCATGAACAATGTGAAGAAAGACGCAAGAAGTATGTGGACCAACATCGACGAGAGAATCCGGGTTACAATTCTGATGACCTGGTACTCGCTACAGTGCATTCTCTGAGTAATGCTTCTAAAGGTGTAAGTAGTAAGTTCGCGCCACGACGTGATGGACCTTACAAAATCAAGAAACAACATGGTCCGTCATCCTACGAACTTACCGATCCCAAGAAGCCTGATATTGTGATTGGAGTGTACCACTCTTCTGCTTTGGTGCCCTATGTTGGAAATTGCCCTGAGCTGCAAGTTCCCGTCCAGCCCATCAGAAAGAGAGGGCGACCACGAAAACAGTAACAAGAGTTTGCAGACCCAAGACTACCTCTACTAATCCTGAATCAGCATCGGGATGACTGCAGATCCAGAGGGGGAGGCTGTAACAACTGATCTTCATCGTACACACACGCGACGCCGGCGACTCCCTACTATGCAGCGTACGACGTCATCAAGAGGCGGAGCGTGGCTCCCCGCTACGCATCGGCGATCGCGTCGGCGATCGCATGCGCCTTCAGGCTCAGAGTGTGCTGCGCTCTCGGACTGCTTCACGACTTCCCTACTACGAAATAGTTATTGTTTGTTAACTTTAATCTTGTAATAAGAAAATAATACAGTTTGTTGGATATCTTTTACTGCGTTTATTTCTGCTACACTCTTATGCCATAGGCCTCTAATTTGTTCAGCAAAATATTATGTTTCACACAGTCGAAGGCCTGCGTCATATCACAATATATCGAGCACACGGGTATTTTTTCATCAACATTAGCAATTACTTTATCCAGAAAATCGTATATGGCCATGTTAATGGTTTTATTTTTCCTGAAGCCTTTTTGTTCTTCGGTAAATATATTTTTCAAATATCTTAGATATTATTGGTACAAGAGCTATTGGTCGGTAGGAGTCTAAGCATTCTTTATCATTTTATATAACGGTGTAACTACGGCTGTTTTTAGTTTATCTGGATATATTCCATGTATTATACACAAATTTAGAATATGACTTAGATGCGAACGAATACTATCTAAGACATGTTTAATTACTGTGGTACAGATTCCATCGTTACCTACACTATTAGTATTTTTAAATGATTTTATAATAAGGTTTATGTCATTTACATTGCTTGGGGCCATAAACATAGAATTTTTTATTTTCGAAATACAGGATGTGACTTGTTTATCTGCATTACTCAGTGGTTGTATTTTCTCTATTAAAAAATCATTAAAGACTTTCGCTATGTCACAGGGATGCGTAATTCGTTTATCAACCATTTTTATGCTCATAATTGGCTTTTAAGGTTGGTTTGACTTTGACCGGTTTATAATTTCCCATGTAGCTTTTGATTTATTAGTCGATGATTCTATTTTATACGTGTTTTGCGAACGTTGAGTCAACTTAATATATTTTCTTTTATATGGCAGCGTACTTAACATATGCCCTTTTATTTCGATTATTGCGTTCTAGTCGGTAGCGCCCCATAAGGAATCTTTTTTTTTTACTGCATGTTATTATATCGCGCGAAACCCACTGTGGTTTTCTGTGTGGTTCAAGTTTTATCAATTTGTAGGGAAAACATAAGTTATATAATAGTGGAAACATATCTAAGAAACGGTTGTAGGCTCTGTTCGGATCATCAGTTTCATAGATTTCCGAGAAAGTTAGACTTTGTACACATTCTCTCTCGCTTTATATACCAATATTTCAATACATATATTCTTTCAATCGGAAGTTTAAGGATTTGGCAAATATGGTCAGATAAAGCAAAATCTATTACGTCATATTCACAATTTTTGGTCAAGTTATGTGCAAAATTATCTATACATGTATTACTTTTTAGTCGGGTTGGCTGATCAATTACTAATTTAAAATTATAATTAAGTAAGAGGCATTCTAGCTCCAATGTTTTGTTACTGCGCTTTAAAACATCTATATTAAAATCACCGCATATTACAATATTCCGTTTTTTCTTTGAAACAAATTGTACTAATTTTCCTAGACGTTCAAAGAATACATTCAAGTTAGTTGCATTAGATACATATTACAATAGTATTTGACTTCGATAGCAATAAGTAGTAAGTTTGATTGAATGTTGTGCTAACTGTTTAACCTCAGGCACTTCTGTCCACTTGTGGCTATTTTTAATTAGGATACACACTCCACCTCTTTTAGCATCCTTTCTGGTATAACATGAAGCCAGTTCATAATTCGGTAACTGTATATACATCTAATATCCTTCCATCATGAAATGTTCAGAGATACAAACTATGTCGATGTTTATCATTTTTATCATAAGTTCTTCTAGGCAAACGACAAGAGCGTCAGATTTATTCAACAATTCGGCTATATTTTGGTGTAAAATATTTATATGTTTTTCAGAGAAAAAACTGATTTTCAGATTGATGATTCACAGTTGCAGTGTTTATTTCAGAATTCAATAAATCGTACTTTAAAACACCCGAAATAAAGTCATCAATATCTTTACAGATAGTTTGCATACGCCTATTATTGATTTCTCCGGTGTGTTTGTTGAACATTGTATAAACGCATGCTAGATTCTGGTTTGAGTCCAAAAAATAAGCATATTCATTCGTTAGTATATCAAGGTATAACAAATTGTTAAAAGTTTCTACCCTCCAGTTATACATATTTTTGTAGTCGCTGTATTTATATGTCGGTGTACAGACAATCACATTGGTATGTTTGACTTTTAGAAGTTTTGTTTTTATGTTTAATATCAATTGAACATATTCGTTTGTGGTTTTAAAATCTTCTTCTCCTATCAAAATAATACAAAAGTCCTTCATTGTAAAAGTTTTTAGTTTGGTTTCTACGTCATGCAAAAGTTCCGTTTTACAGTGTGTTTTAATATAGTGACAAATATTCGGTGAGTGATTTTGATGAGTATTTATGGTGATATCTGTGATTTTATTTATATAATTGGTACTCAGAATGCAGATTTTACGTTTTATTTTATCTTGTTGTGTAGATTGTATGTAAGTCGCCTGTTTATTATGGAGTGTATGATCTTCTTGCACATTAGTGGTTATTGTACGTGTCATCTTTTGTTCAGGAGTACTTAGGGGTTCAATTTGGGGTTGTTTGTTATTTTTGAGGTGTATCTTTACTCTTGACACGCTATTTCTTTTTGCAGGGCTGTGTGTAATTATTTTTAAGGTATCATTTTTTCTTTGTAAACTAGTGATCAATTCACGTAAATTATTATTTTCTAATGCCAATTGTTCAATTTCTTGATGTGCACTGTTTATTTCCAATACAAGCCTATCAGTTTGTTCTTTTAACTTACTGATCTGATGTTTATGTGGATCATCCGAGTAGCTACTAGTCGATAGGTCGGGTAGACTGTTCGCCGTTTCTTCAAATAAAGTGTCGCTTTGTGATACATTGGCGGCATTTGAGTCAGATATTGTTCGTGTGCGGTGGCGGCGCAGTGTTATATTTTCGAAAAAACTCATATTTTCGAAGAAAATCATTTTTCAGAAAGTAGAAAAACACAAAATCGGATACAATTACAATAAAGATACACAATGGAGTGTTAACAATTCAATTGTAGTTATTCAATTTGAATACTAAACGTCAAAATTCGAAATCAGAAAAAAGTAATTACTTATTTCTTATTTTGTAAAAAAGGTTGCATGCATTTATATGTATGCAATCTCTATGCAAATGAATAAAATAAAACATTAGGTCTGTACATTTGAAATTGGCGTTTTGTCGAATTTGGCCACTTCGATCTCAAATATACGGTTTTTAGTTAGGAATTCCTAATTCAAATTTAATTTCAAATTTAGGCTTGTACGAGTATATTTATGTTTCGAATTAAGTGATTCGTTTATTTTCGTGCCATTTGATTTTTCTTTGACATCATTTAGTGCACAATATAGAAAATTTAAAATATAGCGTTATTTACGAATACGAATCTGCCGTGGCAATAGCGGCTCCCGAAATAGCTCTTAAGAAAATAAGTGGTGAAACAAGTGTAAAAATAATTTTCTATAGTCCACCCAGGTGAACCATGGGCAAAAAAAAATCCTATAGATCACCTGTGTGGACCACCGGCAACAATTTTTTCCCGTAGTACACCTAGGTGGACTACGCAGGTGAACCACGGGCAATACCCCGTTATTCTGAAGGTTTTGATAATTACATGAAACATTCCAGGAAATAATCTAATCTCCAGATAGGGATGGACTCTCGGAATTTTCTCACTTTTTTCTGTTCTTAAAAATTAAGTAAGCGACAGATACTTTCTTTACATTCATTTTGACACGAGTGGATATCTCTGCGTGCGTGCGGCCTGCAGCTACGGCCGTAGCTAGGGGGGGGGGGGGAGGCATTGTGGGGCCCTACCTTGAAATCACAATGCCCTACCTTAAAAATACCAAAAACTAAGACAAATTATTATAATTAAATTGTTTGTTCATAATTTGAGATAAATAAAATTGTAGCGATAGGTATCTAAACTTTTCCGAACATACCACAGCTTGTGACATTCATTTCATATTATAATAATTCTATATTCTTTGCAATTCCCCGTACCATAGATTGCCATACCATATGCAATCTATGGTACGGGGAATTGCCTCTGCATCACTGATATTATAATTAAATAGACCCATCGCTTCATGTGATGGCGCTTCAAATGCCATCTATACAAAGAATATATTATATGGGTTATTTTGCAATCTACGGTATGGGGAATCCCCTTGTAAACTAAAATAAACATAAACTAGAGATTGATTATGATGGATTGATTATGAAAATGCAGTGCAATGATGAATTCGCAATCAGAAGAAACATTAACAAACAGAGTCTCTGTTGGTGGCGAAAGACCACCGAAGCCAAAGCGATCACGTTTGGCCCAATTAAACAACATGATCAGTCATATGAAACAGACAGGCCAAAATTTGAATGACATAGAAGAAGACGACGAGTATACTGCGTTTGGTGTTCATATTGCCAAACAGCTGAGAAAATTATCAGTTGAACAGTATTTATATGCAAAAGAGGAGATTCAGTCAACAATAACTCGATGCAGGCTGCAAGATTTACGAAATACCATGGCCACGGTCCCAAGTGATTCAACGAATGTACAGATAATATCACCGTCTACGGCAAATCCACATGGCCCCGGCACTATTCGGATTTTTCCACAAGGCCCCCCAAACCAAAGAGTTACTTCTGATTATGCCGTTTATGCTCCGATGCCGTCAACATCTCCAGCAAGCCTCATCTCAGCATCGTCTTCATCAAATTCACATGGCCCCGGCACTATTCAGATTTTGTCACAAGACATTTTGCAAAAAGCCTATGATTCTTCTATTTTGGAAGAATAATTTAAGAACCCCTAAGAATAATTTAATAATCACTAAGAAAAATTTAAAATCTATGTAGAACGATAATTTAAGAATTTCTCCTTTTCTATTTAATTTTATTACATTGTTATGAAAAAATAAATTGATTAAACAGAATAGTTTTTAGCTGTATATACTGCTTTAAACCTTCAAAAATGGCATCACAAACTTCTGGAATAATACTTGAAATAGCTGCTATTGATACTCGAAAATGTGTTTGCATCGAACGAAAACTAGCCCCAGTTGTTAAATAACACAAACATATTGTCAAGCTTCACTTTTGCTGGTATAGCATCACGCATGAATGTGTCTCGTCGTTGAATTACGGGACTGATGAGGTGTAACAATGCTCCATAATTTTCCTTTGTCATACGCATAATCACTCTAAACTCTTTGGGATCTTCAATCTTTATTTCTTCTTAAACTTGAAATGAACAACCAAGCTCTGGTCTTCTTGCCAGCCAGGGTCTGATCCAAAGTTTTTATTTTTTATTTATTTCATTATTTACACACTCACTAAGCTCATCCAGAGCTATTTGTGCAGCAATTTTTAGTAAACGGCACAAATATTGCCGTTGTCGTGCGCGACGCTCCATCGCTTCACTTGGACTGTCCCGACTATCCTAATCCTATATTTAAACGATACTGTCCTTCCAAACTGTTCTGTCCTACTATTCTGCCTCACTGTTCTGCCCCCGTGTGAAACAGGCACAACGGGTAGGTGTATAGGACAGTCGCTCGACTCAAAAACACACATAATGTTCACATTTTACTCTACAGATTTTACACTGTTTAGTATTTATGTTTGTAATATCTTATTTATTCGTATATATTTTACATATTTCAATATATTTACTATATCTATAGACGCACTAGGCGCCGGCGTCACTTAAATGGATTTCGCAGAATACCAGAGAAAACCGCAAGTTTAATAATCGCAACGTATGCTGAGCGATGTCCAAATTTTGACAATGATGGGACACACATTTTCACATAACTAAAAAAACTTCATTTATAAAGATATTTATTAGTTATAAGGTTGTATCGCTGCTCACTGACAAGGCTGGCCTTCAGGGAGGCGGTTTCCGCTTGGTCAGACGGAAGATGTAGTGTTGCCAGTGAGCAGAAGTAATAAACTCCCTTTATTTTTGTTTTACTGTTTTCGTGTGGAAATTTGGGTCTGTGTGCCTTAATAATTTTTTTCTTTCTTTCTAACTTAGTACCACAAAAAAATAAAAAACGTATTTTTTATTATGATATCGTACATCTTAAATATTTTTCTTGATATAAATTTATACAAAGCAAAATGTCGGCGACTAGCAGAATGTCTGTTCTTCGCAAGGTAAATACAAATAATTCTCTTGATTTATGCATGTTTTCGAATATTAACTGTTACCTATTATTTTGGGCGTTATGTACTTTTATGTGAATTTTATAGTTGTAGATCCCGACAAATTATTGTGTTCATCTCGAAGAAGAATGCCAATTATCCATTTATGTAAAAATCTAAACTCATTATAGCTTTTTTTAATTATATTTCTGCTTATGGTTTCGTTATGCTTACTTTGGTGTTTTTTGGTTGCCAACAGCATAATTCACAAGGACGCACGGCAAAAATATTAGCGCTTGTGCCTATACACCATACACCTTCAGACACTAGTGACAAATCAGACCCAAATAGCGATAATGAATTGGCAGATCTGCATTGCCCAAGCTTAGTTTCATCTTCACCACCTTCTCGAGAC
Source organism: Callimorpha dominula (assembly GCA_949752705.1). Taxonomy (NCBI): domain Eukaryota; kingdom Metazoa; phylum Arthropoda; class Insecta; order Lepidoptera; family Erebidae; genus Callimorpha; species Callimorpha dominula. The sequence goes on along the minus strand of OX457010.1, from coordinate 4,732,950 downwards.
TCATCTTTAGAGGGCATGCATATACCGAGCAGTTCTGAATCATCAGATAATGACGATGACCATCCCGAACCTTAGCCATCCGAAGCACTTCAATTAAGGCCAGCTTTACGCGAAATATGTCCAGCTACACCGACAAGAGAGCCTTATGACGAAAATATCCCATCAATACCTTCTATACCGTCTCTTCCATCTATAGTTTCACCATCATGAGCTACAATTGATGACAATTGCGAAGATATTTTAACTGATATTATAGAACACACAAATTTGTATTCCGTTCAACAAACTAGAAAGTCCATACAAGTTACAGAAGATGAGCTCCGAGATTTTTTGTCATCCATATCCTTATGGGCATTGTTCAATTTCCTTCATACCTGGACTATTGGAACAAAGCAGTGGTTTAATGAAATTTCATATCCGATTTATATAGCAATTTTTTTTTTGCCAGCAACGTCAATGAACAAATCGCCCACCAATAATGAGGATGTAAAGGCAGCTTTGAAGAATTGCTTATCTCTGTCTCTACCACAACATGCTTGTGACCGGGCACTCAGTTGTTAGCCGGATGTACAGTCGACTAAAAGACCTCTGCTATTGGAAAGGATGTGAAATCATACATTTGTTATAAAGAAATGTAAACAATTCCGAAATAATAAAGCTCTAAGGCAAAAAAAAAGTAAAAAAAAAGTGCACCGATGTAAATCACGAACACTTCCTCTAAACCATGTGAGCGCGTTTCGTTAGATTTAATGGGTCCCTTTCCAGAACCTGGTGCTGCAAAATTGAGATTTATCTTAACGCTAAAAGACGACTTATCCACATTTTCCTCTGCTTATCCAGTTCGGTGTTCGGTGTAACATTCGCGGATACAAATGAATGACTATTATGTCTTCGGTATTTTGAAAATGATTCTTACAGACCAAGTTACTTTATATCCGAATTATACAAGTACAACAATCTTCACAGAGAAATCAGACATTCACGGGAAGTATTATAAAGCAAAGGTTGACCACAATAAAGGGCCCCGATGTTATAATTGCAATAAGCACGAAAACTACTAAGAATTATCGTACATTGAAAAAAAAGGAAACAGAAATAGGAAAAGGAAATAAAACGCTTGTTTCAGATTTTTCAGCATCTTCACAGACAATGAATCCGGACCGTTGGTAAGTGGACTCAGATGCCTCTATGCACATGACCAAAAGATGTGATGGGATGTATTATATAGGTTGTTACAGAAAGGTGTGGTAAAATTTTAGGAGTAGTGTTGCCGACATGTTGTGTGCCGACCGTTATGTGTAGCTGACAAAATTGAATTAGAAAAAAAAGTATAAAGAAGAAAAAATCTTCGGAGAATGCTTTTTCTAATTTAGGTGCACATTTTTAAACGAACTACAAAAGTTACAAGTACTATAAAAGTTAAAGGTGTAGGCTAGTAATATTATATTACATATATAAATATACATTTTATTAACAATGAATAATAATTATATGTGTATAATAAGTCAAAAAAAGTTAACGAATTATCGTGACCTTACTAAAAATTTGTATTCAGTCTGTCATACTGAATTAATTCTGTACCTATTTAAAAAATCGAATCATCATTATTTATGTCATAATCTAGGAATAGAATCTCCTCAATTCGTTTTGTTTAAGTCGAGTCCTCCTGTCGCTAATTAATTGCCCCGCCTTTGTTCACTTACTTTATAAATGTAGGCCTAAAGATTGTGAAAACTATAGTGCTATTAGTCGAATACCGGTTGCGCGTGGCGGCAGCCATTTGGAGGTTAAGTTTCGCCGGGAAGGAAAATTACTTGTTTTCAAATATTCGTCGAGCGAGGTAGTAGGGCCTACAGTAAGGAAAATTTACGATGGATCCGACGCAGAGTGGGCAAAATTTTATAAAATTAGAATGTTCCAGAAATTGGAATCTATGGAAATTTCAAACGTCCGTGCTACTGCGAGGTCAAGGTCTATACAATATAGTAGACGGGACAAAAGTAAAACCTGAGGAAGCCACAAGTCGATACATTTCGGAAAATCAGGATGCGACAGCGCAAACGTTGTTGGTGACAAGAATGTCAGAAGATGTTGCACGTCATTTCATGTGATACCTATGGCTATGTGGAATAAGGTGCAAAGTGTTTACGAACAAAAATCTGAAACAAGCATTCACATACTGCAACAAAGATTTTTTCAGTTTAAATACGAAGAATGTTCAGATATGTCTGTGTTTCTATCAAAAATACAGGAGATGCAGAATCAACTAAAGCAGGGAGGGGAACCTATATCTGATAAGTTTGTCATGACAAAGGTTTTGATGTCACTACCGGATGATTACAAACATTTCATCTCAGCGTGGGCATCTGCTCCAAATGATAAGCAGACCTTTGAAAATGTAGTGGTTAGATTGTTAGTAGAAGAAGAGAGAATCAAAGAAAAAGGTGAAAGTTCTCAATCTTCTGCGTTTGTGGCCAGAAAATCTAACAAGAAAAATATGAACAGTTATAAGTGTGGAAAACCGGGACATTATAGAAATGAGTGTAAATATAACAATAACAACACAAAAAATCGAAACTTCAAGCACCCTCCGAGGTGTTAATATTGTAATAAACCGGGACATTAAAAAGTCAGTATCGTTTTAAGAGAGGGAAAGAACATATGGTGATTACGATCGATTTATTTAATTCGTACTCTGTTGTGAAAAATAAATCTGTAACTGTAAGGAGCGGGACGCAAATTAGTGTCTAAGGCTACTTTCTGATCCCTTGGTGGCCCAAAGGATCAGAAAGTTATTAGTAGTAAATGGGTGTTTAAAATAAAATATAATAATGGTGTAACTCATTATAAGGCCAGATTGGTTGCTAGGGGGTTTGAACAAAATTATGTTATAAATGTTATTGAAATATATGCACGTATAGCTAAATTAGCAACTTTTAAGCCGCGTATCGACTACGCGCTCCAAGAGGACGAACATTGGCGCGCGTTCCATCCGCGCGAAGTAGGTACCATTTTGGAACGCGCGCCAATGTGTTCGTGTGAACGCGCGAACGTGGAGCGGGCCGTTCCAAGTTGTGTCGGTTTTTAACCGCGTATCAACGGTCGTTCAGTTGTGGCGCGCGCGCCAGTTGAGACGGATGTATGTATTGTTTGAATGTTTGTTGTGTTTCGAGCGATGGATAACCAAGACTGCCGTAAACTAATTCAACTATATGGTACAAAAGAACTGTTGTGGAATAGCAAAAGTTCTTCGTATCACAATAAATCACTCAGAGAAGATGCTTGGAGAGAAATAAGTTGTGAAATGGGAGTTCCTATGCCAGTATTAAAGAAAAAAATTACTGTGCTCTTGTCATCTTATAAAAGAGAAAAATGGAGAATGTCTAAAAGCCAAATCACCGGCTCTGGTAATTATTTTTACACTATTTTTTTAGTACTACTGCTTAGTATTTCTATGAGGGACTGCTTATTTTGTAAACAAATACACGGGAATTAACGCGATCGATTATTTTAAATTTAACAGTAATATGTATAATATAATACCAATTAGGTACATAATATAAATATAGATTAATATAATAAAAAAAAATAGTTTTATGTATTTAAATATGTAGACTTATTGTTTATTTATTGTATTATGTATTTAAGTACCTATATAGGTAGTTGTGTTTGTTATTTATTGTATTAAGTATTTAAATATAATGTAGTTGTACTTGTTATTTATTGTAATATGTATTTTATTTATAGGTAGGTAGTCTGACGATTCTTTTCACTACATTCTATTTCTATATATTATTTCTATTTCTATACATGATGGCGTCAATTGCCGTGTATTTGTTTATTATAGGTAGTTATATCAACGCGTAGGTTTAAAAGTTAATAGGTACCTTGTACGAGCCACGTTATACGCTTCTCGTATCATGTAGTTATACTTTGAGCCGTGTCAGCAACCTACTTTATTCATTGCTTTAATCATACTTAAAGTTAGTTCGCGTTCATATTCGACTATCAATTGACGTGTCGCGACTCACCTATTTCATTATCATTAATATCATTTTAATCTATCAATATAGTCAGTTAAATTTATTTCTGAGTTTACTGATTTATCCTATAACCTAAAACCCTGGTGTACGGACCGTACATCAATTTTTTTTTTTTTTTTAATTTAACTGCCTATAATCTCGCGAGTGATTCAGTGTCAAAGTAAAGTGTATCGTAACTAGCAAACGCTGTGCTGTGAGACTTGTGAGACTCTATCAAAAGGCGGAACTATCATAATCTATCAGGGTATCAACAGATACCACCGGTCGGACGTATTATCTCTCAGGGTATCAACAGATACCACCGGTCGGCCGTATCATTACCTATCAGGGTATCAACAGATACCACCGGGTGGACGGAGGAACTGCTCGACCATCATCTAAGTATCAAGATATCAAGTAAGATCTTTCCTTATTAACCCTTATATATTTCATTTATCAATATGACTAGCATGGAAGACTTACTATCGACTCAAGAGCAAATAGCAGCCGCGATTGGGCAGCTGTATTCTAATTTAAAAAAAGACGGTTCAGATAGGAAAACTTCTGATTATATCAAGCGAAGGCTGGATACTCTAGATAGCTACTGGAGTGAATTTCAGTCAAACCAAAGAAAGCTGAGTGTGTATAGCAATAGGTCACACCCCTATTTTACCACCAATCAGTTTGAGCATATCGCGAACCGTTACACTACTATCAGGGCAGCTATTCTGAACTACGGATTGCCTGCGAAACCAAGAGAAGAAATTAAACCTTCCACTCCTAGCATCAGACCTGCTACTCCGATTTCGGTTTCCGAGACTTCTCAGCAAGGTTTCTCGGCTCAATCCCGAGGTGGCGACAGTAAAACCGACGAGATGCTGCGGAAACAAAGCAGTAATTTTAAGGCATTTGAACATACAATCTCTAATATCAGTTTAGATACAATTTCTGAAAAATGGGAACCTATTACGCACTATACAGTCTCGTTGGATAGCAATAGACTCTCTTCATTGGGAGTTGGATAGCGAGTTAGGTCAGCGGAATCCAGAGTACGAATCTCACTTTTTTCAATCGGAGAAGAAGTATAACCAAATTATCAAGTCAATAAACAAGAAGATGTGGTCTTTCAGTCACTTGGAAAAGTCTACTCCTAAGATTGATATACCTACGTTCTCTGGTAATTATCATCAATGGTCAAGTTTCAAAGATCTTTTCACTGAGGCTATCCATGCGAACCCGACTTTATCTAGCGCTCAGAAGATGCAGTTTCTGAAGTTTAAAGTACGAGGTGAAGCAGAAAGACTTATCCAACAATTGCCTATCTCCTCTGATAACTATTCTATTTGCTGGGATTTACTTAATCATAGATTCAACAACAAGAGGCTGATCATGAGTTCTCATTTTGATCAAATGCTTAACATCCCAAATGTACAGCATCGATCCGCTCAACACATCAAAAGGATCCATGACGCTACTCGAGAAAGTCTTAATGCTATCAAGAACCTCGACGTAAGCGTAGAGTCATGGGATTCTCTTATCATTCATCTTCTGAGCCAAAAATTGGATTCCGATACACTTAGCGATTACTTGAGTTCTCTAAAAGATCCAAAAGGAATACCCAACTTGGAGGAGTTTTCATCATTTTTAGAGAAGACATTTACGACCATGGAAACTTTAAAAAGGAAGTGTGAACCTAAATCAGGTCAAAATCATAATTATTATAAAAATAATTATTCTAATAACAAGCCAACGTCCGACCGCACGTAGTATTTCGCAATCGGTGAACAATAAAAACGTGATCGTTACGAAATATTATAAATGCGCTATTTGTAAAACAAATAATCATGTTATTTTTAATTGCTATAAGTTTCGACAAATGTCACCATCAGCAAAACAGGGGACAGTCGTGAAACTAAAGTTATGCGAAAACTGCCTCTATTCTCATAACGGCAATGAGTGCATTTCAGAAAAACGTTGTCGTGAGTGCGATCAGCCACATAACACTATATTGCACGAAGCGTTTTTGCAAGTTAACAATGAGGCCAGGGCGTCGACTTCAAATAATACTAACATAAGCACGACTAAACAGGGTCAAAAACCGACTGCCCGAAGCTCGCACGTGTCTACGCAATCTGAAAATCCCGAAATACTTTTAGCTACAGCTATGATCATGGTCGAAACTTACGATGGCTCCTGCATTAAACTGCGTGTACTTATTGATCAGGGGTCTCAAACATCTCTTATCATCGAAAATGCAGCGCAACGACTAGGTCTCCCTCGTCAAAAATGCCACGGCGTGATTACAGGTGTAGGCGCCAAACAAACAAGTTGCAAAGGAGTTATCAATATCAAATGCTTATCACTGAACCATAATTACGAATTTCATACTGACGTCATCATTATGCAAAACCTTATAAAAAATCTACCAAGCAATACCTTCGCTAAACCGGATTGGTCGTATTTAAATAACATCACCTTAGCCGATCCAGAATTTAACATAAGTCGGCCAGTGGATATTCTGTTTGGAGCTGATATTTATTCCTCGATTATATTAGATGGAATTTGTAGGGGAGAAGAAAATAATGCGCCCATTGCTCAGAACACACGATTGGGGTGGATTTTATGTGGTTGTGCTAAGACATTGCAATGTAATGTAACCTTGATTAATCTAGAAGAAATCCAAAGATTTTGGGAAATCGAGGACATTGCTGAAGAGTCTCACCTGTCTACCGAAGATTAAGAGTGCATACAGTACTACAAAAACACGACTATTCGTCGGGAAGACGGAAGATATGAAGTACGGCTACCCCTGAAATTAGACTACGTGAGCAACTTGGGTTTATCAAAAAACAAGGCAGTAGCACAATTTAAAACATTGGAACGAAAGTTCACGAAACATAAGCCTATTGAAGAAAGTTATAAAGCATTTATGCAGGAATATAAATCGTATCGTAATGACTTGATCAGTATTTTAAAATCGGGCGGGTATAACCTAAGAAAATGGAGATCTAACATCTCTGATTTATCAGACGAATATCAAGATAACTTCAACTTCCAGCATACAGAGTCATCTTAGACTTTAGGTCTCAGCTGGGATCACCGGCAAGACGTATTTACATTTTGTTCAAAAATAAAACAATCCACCGAGATAGAAACAAAACGGTCACTTTTATCAAATATTTCTAAATTATTTGACCCTCTCGGTTGGCTTACCCCAATATCAACAAAGTTAAAAATAATTTTTCAGAAAGTATGGTTTTCTACTATCACTTGGGATGTCCCTATACCGGAAGACATTATTTCTGAATGGAGCACAGTGAAACACGATATTATAAACATAAATAAATTACAAATACCTAGATGGATATCAACCGGTGCACGTGACGTCTTAGAATTACACGGTTTTTGTGACGCATCAACAAAAGCCTACGCTTGCGTTATTTCCTGTAAGGTAAAACGTAACGAACAAACTATAATAACACTTTTGGTCAGTAAAGCGAGACTTGTACCAAAAGCGAAAACTATCAGTCTCCCACGATTGGAATTAAGCGCAGCTCATCTTCTATCCAAGTTAGTGCTTAAAGTGCAACAGTGCTTAAGTACCTATGAAATTAAGCTTTACGGTTGGTCTGATTCCATGATCGTCCTAGGCTGGCTTAACGGCGATCCAGCAAAGTGGAAGACCTTCGTCTCAAACAGAGTACGTGAAGTCACAAAAATCATGCCACCAGTATGTTAGTGCTATGTTAAGTCAGAGGAGAACCCGGCAGACTGCGCCAGCCGTGGAATGACAGCCACTCAGTTAATTAGTCATAATCTGTGGTGGAAGGGCCCATCCTGGCTTGTAAAATTTGATGGACAAAGCAAAGAGCCGCAGTTTATCACTAACTTAGAAATGAAAAAAGTTCATCAAGTCTACGTTGTCACCGAGCCCGATATAGAAAACAACATAATTTATCAACTACTATTGAAATGTAGTACTGTCACTAAAGTTGTTAGAATTATATCATGGATGTACCGATTTGTTAGAAAACAAAACAAACGACAAGCGTATTTATCATTATTAGAGTTAAACAAATCGGAAAATATTATCATGAAGCAAATTCAACAAATTGACTTTTTACATGATATAAAAAGTATCAAAGACAGCGGGTAATGTTTCTCCAAAGAGTAACATATCACAACTCGCTCCATACCTAGACGAGAACGGAATTATACGAGTTCGAGGGCAGTTAGAAAACTCTAACTTGCCTTTTGACATGAAACACCCTATTATTATATCAGGAACCTGTCGCTTAGCGAAACTGCTAATAGATCAAACCCATAAAGCATCCTATCACGGCGCAGCCCGCCTCACATCAGCATTTCTAAGGAAAAATACTGGCTTGTAGCAGGGAACAAGATTGTTAAGAAACAACTTCGTAATTGTGTCAAATGCAGGCGCCATGAAGCCTATAAAGCATGAACAAATCATGGGTGACTTACCTGCTGCTAGAACAACTCCTACTAGACCGTTTTATCACACTGGCGTCGATTACACAGGATTTGTCGACGTCAAGTCAAGAAAGGGTCGCGGCGTAAAGTCTTCGAAAGGTTACATAGCAGTGTTCGTATGTATGGTGACAAAAGCCGTGCATCTCGAACTTGTATCTGAACTTAGCTCTTCAGCATTCCTGAGTGCTTTACGTAGAATGGCAGCTCGGAGAGGAGCTCCCGGTCACATCTACAGTGACAATGGCACCAACTTTGTGGGCACAAACAAGATTCTCAACAGAGAATACCTAGATCTCGTAGCGACATTGGATAATACATTTTATACGTCAATTACCGACATGAAAATTAAATGGCACTTCAATGCAACTGGATGGCCAAGTGCTGGAAGTCTATGGGAAGCGGCGGTAAAAAGCCTCAAATATCATCTGAAAAGAGTCATCGGCGATCAGAAGTTGACCTTTGAAGAATACTCCACCCTCCTAGCACAATTAGAAGCATCTTTGAATACCAGACCTCTATGCCCTCTAATAGAAGATCCAGACGACCTAGAGTTATTGGACATATCATTTAGCACTAACCCTAACTCTATACTAAATGAGCTGAGGAAATCCCCAAATCGAACAGGGTTTGATGACTTAATAGATACTATAATATTAAGTGGTTTGACTCACTCATTCTGTTCTGGTCTTTAACCTTCCTGTAGTAGCTAAAATATTTTTACTTCGTATATATAATAATATATTTAGTACGAGTTATATCCCTACTCAATGGCGTAACATTGAAATTATAGCAATACCAAAAGCAGGTTGCAAAAATATAAATGTCAAGCTAAGACCAATTTCATTAATATCGTGTCTTTGTAAAATCTTTCACGTAATGTTAAATAAGAGGTTAGAATGGCATGTTGAACATAATAAAATTCTGTCTGACAGCACAACGGGCTTTCGAAGGGGTCGCTCATGTGTTGATTCTCTCACTCAATTGGTTACAAGTATTCAGATTGCTTTCACTAATAACATTCCATCCTTAGTTTGTTTCCTGGACGTCGAAAATGCATACAACAACGTCCTAATTAACAGTGTTGTCAACTCATTAGATAAATTAAACGCAGGTAGCTTAATATGTAATTATTTATGGGAATTTCTGAAAGAAAGACATTTAATAATTAAAGGGGAATCAGACGTCGAAAGTGATATTGTTAGATGGACTCATCGGGGGCTTGCGCAAGGGGATCCGATGTCTCCATTGTTATTTAATATTGTAACCCTTGAGATTGCAAAAAATAATATTAGCAATACGGTAAAAATATGTCAATACGCTGATGACTTGGCATTACTGGTTAGCTGTAAAAAATTGAGCGGCTCTGTTACCTATATGCAGTATTCCTTGGATGAAATTGTTGAGATATTATGCGATATAGGTTTAGAGCTATCATCGTCTAAATCTCAATATTATTTGTTTAGCCGGGGTCTACGAAGACAACAAGTTGAATTATTTATAAACAACGAACCTCTGATAGCAACAAATACCATTAAATACTTGGGTATGTGGCTGGACTCCACACTTCGATGGGGAAAGCACATCAACGAACTGTATTCAAGGTGCCAAAAACTTTTAAATATTCTCAAAGTCTTGGCTGGACCAGGTTGGGGAGTTCATACTATACATCTAAGGCGTTTGTACATAGCTTTAATTAGGAGTCGTATAGATTATGGATGCTTTTTGTATGATAACAGCGTAAAATTGAGAGTGTATAACATAGATAAGATACAAAACCAAGCTATGAGAACAATAGGTGGTTTTATTAAAACAACCCCCATACATGTAATGGAGAGTGAATTATGCTTACCTCCAATGCATGTAAGGAGAATGTACTTAGGGTTTAAATACTCGTATTGTTTAAAGATAAAATCAAAGGCGAATGACATTACAAATGAAATAGTTAGTTATCTTGCGACACTTTTAAATAATAGATATTGGATAAACAAGAAAAAACCGATGTTAATGACTATTTGGAATTCCATAGCTAGTGAAAGAATCTATTCTACTTGCCCTTTAGATATGTATAAATTAAACGTTTGGTGTAGTTACATAGCAATACACAATGTAGTTAAAATTAATTTGCAAAGTGTTGACAAGCCTAAAATATATTACGAAAACAATTCGTTAAAGAATGACATTTTAGCGGAAATTAATCTAAATTACAATCAATTTTATAAGTGAACCGATGGCTCAAAAAGTCGAATCACCGGGACGGGTGCTGCTCACTATGATCCGGTTGCTAGGAGAAGTGAGGGTTTTAAGATAATGTCCTCGGTATCAATTATGACAGCTGAATTACTGGCTATTTTAAAAGCGTTGGATTACGTTGATACGCTGCAACACATAACCAATGTTGTGATATTTACTGACAGTAAAAGCAGTCTTCAACATTTGGCACGTTGCGCCTCTGGTTACAGAGGTGTGTCGATTGCCTATGCGGTGTTACGTAAGATTTACTCACTTCTTTCGGATAACATCAACATAGTACTGCAGTGGATACCGTCACATATTGGCTTGTCTGGAAACGAGGAGGCTGATAGATTAGCGAAGACAGCAGCTATGTCAGGTGTTGAAATTTTTATTCTACCTATCTACTCGGAAATCTTAGAAAAATATAAAAATGCATGTTATGATATTTGGAAGGACTATTTTAATAAAAAATCTAAAACTATGGTTTTAGATTTTTCTTGTATTTGGTATAAAACTATACAAAATCAGCCTCCTCGGACTCCATGGTTTGGTGGCGTTGAAATTAGTCGTAAAACATTAGTAACTGCTCAAAGGATACGTTCTGGACACATGCCATTGAAATCATTTGCATTCCTAATGAAAAAAGTAGCTTCACCTAATTGCGAAATTTGTAATAGAATAGAGGATGTTCAAAATATTTAAATGGAATGTGTCCGAAACGAGTCTGAAAGGAATAACTTATTTAAGGTATTAAATATAAACAAATTAGACATAGGAACATTTAACAACTTCTTATCTAAACCATTGTCTCGTGAGGCTAGGATGATTTATGCCCTGGGTAGTATTTGAGTGTAGTGTAGGTATTTGTAGTAATTTAAGTACAATTATCTATTATGTTCCTTTTTTAGATTTTTAGATGTGTTAGTTAAATTTAGGTTAGTTTATAATGGAACTGACATGAACTGTGTTCAAAAGTTCCTAATAAATAAAAGAATAAAAAAAAAAAAAATATAATGAATTAAAAGAAATTCGATCATATTTAATAAAAATAGGCCCTAAAAGGAGGCACGGTAATATTTTAGTACATAAATTAATTGAAGCTAATAAAATATATGAGCGATATAAAGAGTGGCTTAATGAGTATAATTTAAAATTAAGCAAACATGATGATGAACTAGTGCATAGTTTTTGCAAACAGATTTTAGTCCATTGGAATGTTACATTTTTTAGGCCTTACCTTGCGTTTCTTAGAGGACGCAATTTTATTTTTTTGATGTGTAGGGGGGGGTAAGTGTAAAGCTAAAATCAAGTTTGTGGGGTCGCCACCCTTGTCCCACGGCCGCCATCTTGAAAATAGGGGTTGAAACGGTTTTTACGATATATCTCTTAAACTATTTATCTGATAAAAAAATTTTTTTAACGTTTTTTGTTGCAAATTAAATTCTCTATAACTTTGGTCCAGTAATTTTTTGTCGTAAAACTATAAATAAAAAAGTTATAAGTGAAAATGTTCAGAAATTCGAGAAAAAAATTTATATTTTTCGATATAACTTTTTTTTTTATCATTTTACGAAAAAACGATATCAGACCATTTTTGTAGATCGGTTTTTAAGGAACAACTTTTATATGCAACATTTTTTCATTAAGTCAATAGCTAAGGTTTTACAGCGCTCCGAAGTGAGTACTATTTTTCAGTACTCTTAACTATACATATTTTATACGTGGGTACTAATAATGTGTCATCAGTTATTTTTTTTTTTTTTTTATTTTGTTATTATAATTCTTTTAATTAGTAATTTTGCAATGTTATTAATAATTAATTATTGACTCTTTTCCACTCCATTACAGAATTTTACAATTATTGATTTTTAAAATAATTTTAAATGTGACGGCCGTTACCGAGAATGCTGTCCAGGTAGAAAATACCCAAGCAACCATTAGGGAACAAAAGAACAGCTGCTATTATTATTATCATTATTTCTAACTCTTACTGTACGAATAGCTGAGAATATTGTGTTGAAGTTGTCGTTCAACTTATATCTTTTAGTTGTGCTACATATTTCTCTACGTGCGGATGTATTTTATTCTGTTTTTAATTGTGAAGACGATTTCGAATGATTTTAGACTCGATTTTAACTGCAGTGAAAACTATTCTTTTTTTATTAGCATTTAGACTTTTTAAGCGTGCTTTTTCTATTATTCCATCATGAGTGATTGTTTTATTTGTAAAAAACCTTTAGGTGAAAATAAAATAAGAACTGTGGAGGCAAAAGGTGTAAAAACTTTACTAGACCGAGCTGTAGCAAAAAATGATGAGGTTAATGAACAATTTTTACGAACTGTTTCGGAAGTTACTGTACATATTGCGTGTTATTGTTATTACGTGGACAATCGAACTGATAATGTTGTTCGTCGTCGCAGCAGCAGCTCCAGTAGTTTATCTTCAGTTTCAGAAGCTCCAGAGCCAGACTTTGATTTTGTGAAGAATTGCTTCATCTGTGCCAAAGCGGTTCAGGATCCAAGTAATTCGCGTACAAACCGACAATCGCGGGTTTGTGTTGTACGTAATGAGAGTACAAAAACAAGTATTATGGAGCTTATAAACAGACGTTCCAATGGACATTGCTAATCGCATAGCTAATATTCCCAGCTTAGTGGAAGTTGGAGAAAAGTATCATAACAACTGCAGCAAGCAATTGTATTCCAAAAAATGGTCGGTCACAAATAGAAAGGATGAACGAAAAAATTATATTGACGCAGCAATGGCGGATGTTTTTGCTTACTTGCATGATAATAGTGAAGAGTGTCAATTCTTCATGACGGATTTAATGAAATCGATTACAGGAGAGTACATTCCCCAGAAGCGTACAATCATTGAACGATTGAAAGCGAAGTACAAAGATGAAATTGTATTTTTTAACGAATCCGGTCACGATTGTATAGTCTGTTTTAAAGGGTTCATTTATAAAATTATATCTAACAAACCGCCTTCTCATAAAAAAAATGATGTTCGTGAAGAGAGATTACAAATAGTTAGAGATGCAGCTGCTATTATTTTGGAAGATATTCGGTCACAGCATTACGAGACAAAGGAGTATCCACCTTCTGATAGTTTTCTGAAGGATGTTAATACTCTAATTCCCGAAACTTTATCAGTTTTATTGAAAGGAATTATTTGCCAATCAAAACGCAAGTCACTAAATGCAGCGGAAAGAAAGTGCGCATCAATTGCTCACTCTATCATTGCAGCAACTCGACCTGCTTCATTTATTTCTCCTCTGCTACTTGGAGTTGGATCTTTCTTGTATAAAAAGTATGGCTCCAGTAATCTTATTGATGTTCTTTCATCGTTAGGATTCTCCGCATCCTATAATGCCATTTCATTATTCGAAGATTCTTGTGCTTTTCGTCCGGCACGTAATATCTTACCTCATGCCTTTTTTCAGTTTGTTTTTGACATGGCTGATTTTAATTGCAATACAATTGATGGTAAAAATACTTTCCATGCGATGGGTGGTATTCAATGCGTTACACCTTACGACAGTATCGAAACTGATACCAGTTTACCGCGAGTATCCAAAAAAATACCAGCTTCAATTAAATCTACGCTTGGGTTAATTCCTCTTGCATCCTACTCAAAAGGCAAAACCGTCGGTCTGAGTAAAATAAATGTTTCAGTAATTGAAAGGGTCACACAATCGACCAAACAAATTATTCCTACACCTTGTGATTTTATGTGGCTGTATGGTAAATGGTCATGTACTGTGAATATCAGCGGATGGAACGGATTTATGATCGAAGCAACTGCTGAAAAATCTTTTCAAAGAAGTAGAATTATATGTTTGCCATTTATAAACGCTCCACCAACAGATTACGACACACTTCTAACATCACTTTTGTTTTCTATTGAAAAATGTAAAGCTTCCAATCAAAATACATGCATTGTGACATTTGATCAACCGCTATATTGGAAGGCTCGAGACATTACAGCCGCTGCTGATCCTAATACCGATCTATCGAAGGTCGTAGTTCGATTAGGTGGGTTCCATTTGCTCATGTCGTTTATAGGTGCGATTGGATATATCATGTCTGGTAGTGGACTCGAAGATATCTTCAAATTAATTTATGCTGAGAACTGTGTACAGCACATAATGTCTGGACATGCGTATGGTAGGGCTGTACGTGCTCATTTGCTAGTGCATTTATCAGTAACAAAAATAGTTATGGATTCAATAGAATTTACAGAAGAAGAACGAGATTTTCTGGATGATAATAGTACTGATATTTGATAGAACAATAATTTTTGAAGCTATACATAATCCCCTATTTCAACAATTAACTACCAAATTTGAGGAAGCTTTGAGTATGCTGGAAAGCAAAGGACCAACGGCAACATTATGGGTTCAATATTACAGATTCGTCACTCTTCTCAAACATTTTATAGAGGCAGAGCGCTCCGGAAATTGGTCTTTGCATCTGAAGACTATCAGAAACATGCTCCCGATTTTCCACTCAAGTGGGCATTTCTTGTATGCCAAGTCGAGTCATCTATACTTGCAAGATATGCTGAATCTTGAGAAAATAATGACTCCTGAAGAATTTCACTCTTTCACAGCTTTAGGCTATTTTACTATTAGACGAACGGATAAATTTTGGAGTGGGATCATGTCTGATCAAACTATTGAGCAGACTCTTATGAGAATGTTCAAATCATCTGGCGGATTAACGCACGGCCGTGGTATTACTGAGAGTACGCTGGCATCGTGGACCCTTGGAATGATACGTCTACAAGATGTTTGTGAGCAAATAACAGAATACTGCAACCTTTCAATGGATACTTCAGAACAACATATTGATTACCGAGATTCACGCATACAACGTGACAATGAAGATCTTGAAAAAGTCGATAATTGGTTCGCAACTCATGACTTTATCCTAGATCGCTCGGAATTAATTTGCATTGCTAACGGTATAGTTGCTTCAGATAATATTAATTGTCAACGTGCCTTTGAGATAGGAGAAGATTTGATTACTAATATCACAGGATCTGATTTTCAACGGCTATCATTTCAGCGTAAAAATAAGGTTCTTCCTTTCAGCGCTATGACAAGTACTATTGAAGTTGATAAATCTCGTGTCGTCATTAATCCATTACTCTTATTTCAACGAATGTGCATTTCAAGAGAAACAGTCGGTGATGTCAAAGCATACTTAGGGTATGAATTAGCACCTTTCCCATTGTCATTATTCGCGGAGAATGGCATGAGAAAAGGTACTAAGTCATCTTTGTTTAATGCCTTTACACCAGTGGAACGATCCTCTAACATCAGCGCCAGGAGTCATTTTGTCACTGACGGTGGTTTGCTTTTACATAAAGTAGTTTGGGATCGAAATTCATCGTTCAATGATATAACTACTAAATATGTCAAATATGTACAAGAACACTTCGGGCTCTCTGCAAGCATTGTGTTTGACGGTTACTCAGACGACCCTGATGTCGCAGGAACAAAGTCTTGGGAGCGTTTACGCCGCACGAAAAAACACCAGTCGACAGAAGTTAAATTTGACAAGAACACCATACCAACGTTATCACAAGAGAAATTTCTTGGTAATGAGAAGAACAAATCTAACTTTATTATACTTCTTAAAACTGTATTCTCGGAAATAGGTTTCACTGTTGACCAAGCAGAATCAGATGCAGACAGTCTTATCGTTCGCTCTGCTCTTGCTGCATCTCCATTATTCAATACCGTTACTATTGTAGCTGAAGATATTGATATACTGATATTGCTCACAGCACTTGGTAGAGAACAAACAAATGTATTTTTTTTAAAACCATCAAAAGGACGAACAGCAGAACAATTATATAGTGCGTCAGGTTTTATATACGGAGATGTCATTGCGGATAACTTGCTGTTTCTTCATGCTTTTTCGGGATGTGACACAACTTCAGCTCCTTACAATATCGGTAAAATGAAATTTGTAAAAACCCTGGAAAAACATATAGAGTTTGCAAGTGGAACGGCTTTGTTTCTCAACAAGAGAGTTGACCCTGCTTTGCTCACTGTAATTGGTGAACGTTTTTTTATCTCTTTATACGGTGGTAATAAAGATGATAATTCTCTTGACAGCCTAAGATACAAACAATTCGCCAAGGCAGTGACAAAAAGTACATTTAACTTATCTTCACTTCCTCCAACACAAGACACAGCTCGCTTTCATACTTTCCGAGTCTACCATCAGGTCCAGTCGTGGCTTGGTAATAATAATGATCCTGAAGACTGGGGCTGGAAAAAATGTGGAAAATTATTGATGCCAGTGCAGAGCTCTAAACCTCCAGCACCCCCTGAGCTTCTAAAATTGATCTTTTGCAAATGCAAAGGAAACTGTGGAGCGATGTGTGGATGTCGAAAAGCAGGGCTAAAATGTTCCGCAGTGTGCTTCCATTGTTCTGGAGAGACTTGCAGCAACGTAATGGAACTCTCAGAATTAATAAATGAAAATGACTTTGATGATGAACCGCCGACATTGACACCCACCCCTTCCTTCTCCAGTTCTCCCACTGATATTTGATTCAGAAAACCGATCAGATGCTGAGCCGCAGCCTGGTCCATCGAAAAGACCGAGGACGGAGTAGTTCAAATTTATAAAATCACCGTGGATTAGGCCTATTGGGGATACCACGTAAAAAAAAAACGCGCCTCCAGACTCTACCTCGTGGGTGGTGAGGAAAAGAGTCAATAATTAATTATTAATAACATTGCAAAATTACTAATTAAAAGAATTATTATAACAAAATAAAAAAAATAAATAAATAACTGATGACACATTATTAGTACCCACGTATAAAATATGTATAGTTAAGAGTACTGAAAAATAGTACTCACTTCGGAGCGCTGTAAAACCTTAGCTATTGACTTAATGAAAAAATGTTGCAAATAAAAGTTGTTCCTTAAAAACCGATCTACAAAAATGGTCTGATATCGTTTTTTCGTAAAATGATAAAAAAAAAAGTTATATCGAAAAATATAATTTTTTTTCTCGAATTTCTGAACATTTTCACTTATAACTTTTTTATTTATAGTTTTACGACAAAAAATTACTGGACCAAAGTTATAGAGAATTTAATTTGCAACAAAAAACGTTACAAAATTTTTTTGATCAGATAAATAGTTTAAGAGATATATCGTAAAAACCGTTTCAACCCCTATTTTCAAGATGGCGGCCGTGGGACAAGGGTGGCGACCCCACAAACTTGATTTTAGCTTTACACTTACCCCCCCCCTACACATCAAAAAAATAAAATTGCGTCCTCTAAGAAACGCAACCCCAAATGTAACTTTTCAATGGACTAATAGAAGTTTGAGATTGTAAGAATATGTGTTTGTTCGGATTTGGAAAGCGATTGAGGGAGTGTTGATGTAGCAATCGCCCTTCAATCCGAAGTCTATGCCAATTAAAAAAGTTGAATTGTTTAATCTATGGGCTATAGAAAAAATGTCAGTTGATTGTCACATAAGATTGATATATATGATTAAAAAGGTGTAATGTTGTTAATAGTTAAAAGAAGAAATAAAACATAAAAAAGATTAAAAAGGATTTTATTGAAACGTGCAACCGAAATCAACAGTCATGCCCATCCCGCTAGCTTTGTGTTTTAGCTTTATTTCAACATAATTCAAATTCAAAATTCTAATTCAAAATCATTTATTCAATTAAGACACTAAGTGACATTTATGAACGTTAAATTGAAGCTAGAGTTAAAATCATAGATCGGCACAAACAGACGCCACAGCATGTACTGGATTGTCAAGGTAAATTAGGTGAAAAACACCAAAATCTACTGCCTGTTTGTGTCGATCTATAACTTCCAGTTTCCAAAATGCGTAGGGCCTTATGAGAAGAATACTGGCAAAGAAACTCATGGCCACTCTTTTTAAAAGTCAGATCTTCAGGTACAATAGTGTTAGTGTTACACGAGAGGTAAACAGGATGCAAGCTGATGCCACCTGAATTTCATTTTATTGAAATGCTCCAAAAGCTAACGTACTAAAAAATAAAAATCACTCAGTGATACCGTTGAAAGTTTGAACCTATTAAACATAGAAATCATTCAAGGTGCACATCTACCTTTACTCAGTTGCAAAATCTACTGTTAAAAATAATTCGTGACTGGATTAAGAGGCTAGAGTTGCAGTTGATCGAACCAAAATAATAGTATAGGCTAAAGCATCGCTGACTAGGCCGACCAGTCACCCCAAGCAGCACCCGTTCACGAGTATGACGCATGGACCAGCCATCATCTCCTTCGCCATATCAGAGGGAAAGAAATGACCCGCCCCATGACGACGCCGCAAGCAATGACATTTTGGTGAGCATGACGAACCATAGTCGAGATACTGATAAAAATCACTAATAGTCAAATTATCATAATAATCGTCACGCATTACTTTCAACTGACAATGGTTTGTTAATAATTTAGCTTAATTATAAGACAAAGAAGTTTGTGTGTATATACCTAATGACACCTTAAGCCCAAGACTGTTTGTCGTTTAGATAATCGTTGATCGTATAGTAGGATTTCCTAGTAAGGTGATTTTTTACCGTTCGCTTGAATTTATCTACAGGAAGGTCGATTACATGTATAGGAATTTTATTATAAAAACGTATACCAAGACCTTCGAACGAGTTGTGTACTTTATGTAAGCGATGATAGGTCCCAACGAGTTTAGACTTGTTTCTTGTATTAATATTGTGTATATCACTGTTTTTCTTATAATTATTAATGTTGTGCCTAACAAACATAATACAGTGAAACCTGGTTAAGTGGGACCTGGATAAATGAGAAACCTCTATTATTGAGAGTTGCAACGAAATCCCGGTTCTTTTTCATTAAATTACCTCTGTTAATGGGACTTTTTGAACCTGGTTAAATAAGATTTGAATTCTAAGA
Source organism: Callimorpha dominula (assembly GCA_949752705.1). Taxonomy (NCBI): domain Eukaryota; kingdom Metazoa; phylum Arthropoda; class Insecta; order Lepidoptera; family Erebidae; genus Callimorpha; species Callimorpha dominula. Next base: position 4,713,249 of record OX457010.1, on the reverse strand, counting down.
CTTTTTCGATGTTTACCTCTATAATTGAGACTCTGTAGCACAATTACCTGTATAAGTGAGACAAATTAATCAGGTTTCAACACGTTTTGACGTGTTTGTTTACATACATTTCTCGTTGTCTTTCGCGCATGCTTTGATTGTCAGTACTATCTCATGTTTTGACCTGAAAACAAGGGAATAAAAGTGTGCAAAATGTCCAAACGCAAATATAAAACGTTATCAGTATCTGAAAAATTAAAACTTCTATCACATTATGATTGTGGAAAGTCGCGTGATGAACTGTGTAGGGAGAATGACATACCAAAGTCAACCTTGTGTAGAATTATTAACAACAAAGAGAAAATTCGGTCTCAGTGTATTGATGGAAAAGGAAAACTCAAACGAATACGAGCTGCAGAGTATCCTGAAGTTGACAAGTGTCTCTGTACATGGATAAAGCAGGTACGGAATAATAACATTCCAATAAGCGGACCAATGATCAAAGAGAAAGCTCAAGAATTTGCAAGTAAGCTCCATATTGATAATTTTTCTGGCAGTAATGGGTGGTTGGAGGGATTTAAGAAAAGAAACGATATCGCATTCAAAAATGTTTGTGGCGAGAGCAATTCTGTGGACAATAACGAATGTAATGAGTGGATTAAAAACCTTCCAGCTTTATTACACGATTATTCCCCCGATGACGTATTCAACGCCGATGAAGCAGGCTTATTCTACAAGTGTCTACCGGATAAAACATATACATTCAAAGGTCAGTCTTGCCATGGTGGTAAATTGAGTAAAGATCGGGTCACTGTACTTGTAAGTGCGAATATGTCTGGAACTGAAAAACTGCCACTTCTTTTAATTGGAAAATCTAAGAACCCCAGATGCTTCAAAGGTATTAAAACGTTGCCTGTTCATTATCAAAACAATAAAAAGGCGTGGATGACTTCTGAATTATTTGCAGATTGGTTAAAAAAAGCGTTCAGCCGATATGAGGGCCCAAAAACGAAAAATCATTATGTTTGTCGACAACTGCACAGCTCACAACAATATGCCCAAATTAGACTATGTTACATTATTGTACTTACCCGCCAATACCACAAGTAAATTGCAGCCCATGGATCAGGGTATTATCAACAACTTTAAGGTTTACTACAGGAAGGAAGTTGTTCAGTATGTTCTTAAATCTATAGAAGAGAATGAAAGTCCAGAAATCAACATCCTCCAGGCCATGAGATTTGCAAGAAAAGCTTGGTTTTCTGTTAGCAAAACCACAATTAGTAATTGCTTCCAAAAAGCTGGATTCAAAGTGACCAATGTATCTGAACCTGAGAGCCTACAAGAGGAGCTAGAGATTTGTGCAGCGTTTCCAGAATGGGATAGAATATTTACCACATGTAGGAATGACTTAAATGAGCAGCAGGTGACTTTTCAGGATTTCGTTTCTATGGATGATAATGTACTCATTTCAGAGGAGCTCAATGATGATGACATAGTTGCTATGTATTCTTCTTTGGACACAGAAGAAAAAGAAGACTGTGAAGAGACTCCAGTAAAAATTTCGAAGCGTGAGGCAATGGAAGCTTTAGAAACTTTACACAAGTATTTCGAAATGTCAAATATTGATAATTCTAATATTTTTGATAAAATTTATTCTATCGAGAAACAGGTTTCAGCAACTAGCAATCAAATACAAACAAACATAACCGATTACTTTAAGTCATAAACTTTACCGTATTTTTTTTTTCGACGCAATACATTATGTTTGTACATTCATACCTACATTAAATTCATAACATCAAAAATACGCATTTTTATTAACGTTTCCACCTCTAAAAATGGAATACCGGCACATATCGACCTCTGTAAGCGGGGACCTCTGTAAATGAGACAACTATAAATTTAAACCTGTTTAATTGGAAAACTGGATTATTGAGAACCCTCAATAATTGGTACATATGTCTTGGTCCCTTGAGATCCCAATTAACCAGGTTTCACTGTATTTGCAAATATATACTGTGATGCAACAGTTAAAAACCTGTATCCTTAAACAACTCTTGAAGAGAGACTCTAGCACCTAAGTTGTATATGGAGCGGATGGCTCGTTTTTGGAGAATAAAAATCGTTTCAACATTAGCCGCCTTGCCCCAAAGTAGTATACCATAGGACATAACGCTGTGAAAGTAACTAAAATAAACTAGCCTAGCTGTGTCCGTATCAGTGAGCTGACGTACCTGCCTACCTGCAAGGCTGTCTATCTGGGCTCCCCATTGTAGTTTACTGTCTAATGTAATTCCTAAGAATACTGTTGAGTCTACAATACTTAACATTTCATTATTTAGAGTTAAATTAGTACCTAGCTGTTTTACATTTGGCATAGTAAATCTCACACACTTTGTTTTATTTGAATTTAGTAGGAGGTTGTTAGTTGAAAACCAATATAATACATAATTTAGTGCCCTATTCACATCGTCAAAAACTGTTTTCTTACGATCGACTTTAAAAATAAGTGACGTATCATCAGCAAATAGAACTATATCACAGAGATCTTTTAAATAATAAGGTAAATCGTTTATATATATGCGAAAAAGTAGAGGACCTAATATAGAGCCCTGAGGAACGCCCATAGTAACCGGTAATCCATGTTGAATTCTATCCTTCAAGTAGGAAACAATTAGTTCCAAAGCAATACCATTAACACCATAATGTTTAAGTTTAAGAAAAAGCGTGTTATGTTCTACACAGTCAAAAGCTTTTGAGAGATCGCAAAATACACCTATCGCATCTTGCGAATTCTCCAATGCATTAAATATATGTCTCAAAAGAGTTGCACCAGCATCAATTGTTGAACGACCCTTTGTAAAGTCAAATTGTTCTTTGTGAAATAGATTATTTAGATTAAAATGGCTTTCTAGTTGTTGCAAAATAACTTTTTAAAAATTTTTACTAATAGCCGGCAACATTGAGATTGGCCTAAAGTTACTTGGTTCAGTTGTACAACCCTTCTTGAATAAAGGTATTACTTTACTATACTTCATCAGGTTAGGAAAAACACCAGAATCAACACATCGATTGATTGTTATAGCTAGAAATGGTGCTATATCAATTATAATAGTTTCTATTAATTTAACAGAAATTCCCCATAAATCCCCTGAATTCTTAGAATTAAGAGACTTAAACGTTTTTATAATGTCTGTGGGGTTTATGAATTTAAATTCAAATATATTCTTACATTCGTTTACATTGGCCCTTAACAACAATTCAGACCTTGACGCACAAGAATTCAAGGTACTGGTTGTACTAATTGGCATATTTGTGAAAAAGGTATTAAAAGATTCAGCTATGTCTAAGTTGTTTGTTATAAACCTATTATTAATATTTAATTTTAAATCATTATCTCGAGGTTTACTACGTCCAGTTTCATTATTAATAATGTTCCATGTAGCTGTTATTTTATTATTTGAAGATTTAATCTTATTACTTATGTATAAAGACTTTGCCATAGTACATGTTTTCCTAAAAATCTTTGAGTAATTTTTGACATATTCATGAAATTTTGGGTCAAAATTACTTTGTTTCATAGCATATAAATCATACAGCTTCTCTCTACTTTTGTATATTCCTGTTGTCGCCCAGTCACAGAATGTCGTTTTTGGCCTTTGCATTATTGTTTTTGACTTAAATATACTGTTAAATTCGATTTCTATCATATTGAATAAGTAGCCGTAAAGCTTTTCCGGATCTCTTTGAGTCCAATCTAAATTGGAAACCTTATCACTAATGTTATTACTAAAATTCAATAATCGGTTACTAGTCATGGGCCTGCATATAGTTTTGTTTATTCTATTTTCTTTCATACAAGGAAATGTAACAAATTGCCCACAGTGATCAGATGTTAAATCACTTAAAATTGACCTATTTAAATATTCACCATTGCTAAAGATGTTATCTAAGCAAGTTGCCGAGTGAGAAGTAATTCTTGTTGGCTCAGAAAATAAATAATTCAAGTCAAATGATTCAAATAGGCTCACTAATCTTATACTGATAGGACACTTTTCTAATATATTAATATTGAAATCTCCGCAAACTACCAAAAATTCAAAACTTCTTCCATAACTATCTCAAATATGCTAAAGTCACTCTGTGGTGGCCTATACACACTAACTATAATATGGTGTTCCAGTTCTACACAAGAAAGTTCTACAGTGCGCTCAGCAGACAAATTTACAACATCTTTCCGGTTTTTGCACTTAATACTATACTATATAATTACTTAATACTATACTATATAATTTGAAAACGTACATATTGATTAATGTGAAATTGATCAATAATAACTGGTATGGCAACACTAGAGTAGAATGTCATCCATATGGCGTTCAGGTTCATGTCAAACCGAAAACGTCATTCGCTTTGTATTTCGCATCGTGAGTGTTGTTATCTAAGAGTTTTGTTTATTAACGATGTGGCTTTTTTTAATGGATTCCGATTATTTCCTCTCTGGCGACCCCGGCATAGTTACGAAACCCGAATCTTCTATAAATATTAACACTGGCGCGCCTACTGATACCGAATCTCATCCCGATGTCAATCCCGGCCTGAATACGGACTCTGATCCTGCTCCTGGCAATTTGTTTACGGATGAAACATTGCATCGATGTGTGAATTGTGGAACAGATTTAAATCAAAGGAGGAGATATAGTCTCGTTCTACTGGAAGTTCGGCTTATTTGTACAGCAGTGGACTGCTCCTCGTTTGGTAAGTATTTATTTCTTATTAGTGTAAGTAAAAGTTTTACATAGAAATACACATTATAAACACTAATAAGCACTTTTATCTTGGTTTCTTTAGATTGACGACAAAAGTCTAGTATGTCACTCATGTTGGACTTCAGCCCTTCATAATTCGAGGACACAAATATCAAATGAAGAAGCAACAACTAATAGTGGTCGTCAACGAAATGTCTGTGTTAATTGTGGATGTTCTTTGCTACGAATAAGATCCCATAGACTACATACCAACACAGAAAGAGAATCAAGAATCATAAACTTGGTGATGGAACGGATATCGCCTCGTCTAGTAAGCATTTTTATCCCTATTTTATTTTACAACTTTTATACTGATTATCTCAAACTAGGCTGTAATTGTATTATTTATACTGAATAATATATAACCATACATATTTACAAGAGATGTACATTTACAATGCAGAGTTAATGAATATTGACTTTCGATCATTCTAAATTCTTTGAACAAGTTGGTATCTATCAATAAAACATGTCAGTTTCAATATCAGTGGACAAAGCATTGTTCTGACTTTTATTTAGTAAACAATGAAATAATTGTCATTTTTTTTAAATACATTTATATTACAGGTACATGGGTCTGATGACATATGTCATCCATGCTGGCAGAGAATAGACAGAGCTGCTGCTCGTGGCACTGACAGCAGAAGATCTACTGATACTGATGACGCTACTATTAACTTACCTAACTATACCAGAGCATCAGGCACTCAGCGGTACTGTTTTTATCCTGATTGTCATTCAACCCAAAGACGAGCTGTCCCCAAATAGAAGAGGGTAAAATTATTTGCTGATTATATATATTATTTTTATGTGCCACAAAACTGCAGGATTTGCTCATTCCATTTAATTAATGGTAAATGGGAGGATTTAGGAGATATCCAGCACCCAATACATAGTTTTAATGCAGAACATATACAAGATTTTGTTACATTTGTGAATGAAAGGCAGTTAATCCTAGACTTTAGTAATAAAGAAACCATGTCAGATGAGCTCGTTCATTATTGGGTTGGTTTGAGCAAAGAACAGTTTCAACAGCTCTATTCAGAGTTGCCAGGGTTGCAAGATATACATACAAATAAATTAGCACTTGCTGCATATTTACTTAAATTGCGAACAGGTGACAGTGATCAAAGAATAGCAACAATTTTGAATATACCTCGAACAACACTCATGAGATTAATGGGACAAGCTCGTGATTTATTAGTGCGAGATTTTGTGCCAAACAATCTAGGGATTAATAATATCACTAGAGAAGAAATATCTCAAAGGAATTTATTAATACCTAATGGATTATTTCAGGGTGAAAATGGACAGCCAACTATTATAAGTGATGGAACATATTTATATGTGCAAAAAAGCTCTAATTATATGTATCAAAAAGATACTTATTCCTTGCATAAATATAGGAACCTAATAAAGCCTTTACTTATGGTGTGTTGTGATGGATACATTATAGATGTATTGGGCCCCTATCCAGCTACAACATCTGACGCTGATGTGGTAATAAATGAGTTCAATGATGCAACAAAACCTCTAAGAAGATATTACCATTCTGGAGATGTTTTTATAGTGGATAGGGGCTTTAGAAATGCTGTGCAGTTACTCAGAGATTGCAATTATTCAGTCCATATGCCTGCATCCCTAGAAGAAGGTGAAACCCAATTATCGACATTAGCTGCCAATAAGTCGAGAGCTGTCACTATTTGTAGGTGGGTGGTTGAAGCCGTTAATGGCATATTCAAACAATCGTTTAAATTGCTTAGGCAAGAATTTTTCAATCGGGCATCAAAACATGCTATGACAGATTTTCGCATTGCAGCCGCTCTGATAAATAGGTTTTACCAAAGAATCAGAGATAGAGAGGATGCAGTGCAAATACTAGAAATAATAAATGAAAACATGTACACTAACAATAGTCTATCTGATTTTGTCAATCAAAATAATTTAAATAGACGACGCACAGATTTCATTTCAATTAATGTAATCATACATAATGTATCCTTCCCCAGATTAGAATATACTGAATTAATATTAAATGCATGTGGGACTTACCAATTAAAACAAGCCCGCTATTATTATGGGGAACACATAAGAGGCGATGGTAACTATATTATTGAAGTGTGCAGAAACACTGCCAGCAATCTACTAGAAGGTTTCCCCCTCCCTCTAGTTAACTGTAGATTATTGCGTGCAAGAATCAGAAGTCGACATATTAACAGAAAAATATATTTTGTTTATATAATATATGAATATAGTACTGAAGGGAGGTCAGCAATAAAGCTATATTGCTGCAACTGTATTGTGGGCCGTAGAACAGTAGGTTGCTGTGCATACATAATGACAGTCATTTGGTTCTTAAGTTGGGGAAGGTACCAAGATACTATTAATCCACCTGCCCAGTTTCTTGATACCATTTTAGTAACTTATGAGTCTGAATAAAAACATAATAAAAAAAGTTGTTTTATTTAATACGGCACCTTCTTTCAGATGTTAAAATATATTTTAAATATACTTTTTGGTACAAAAGTAACTTTATATCTTATTCTATAGGAATATGAACTAGCAAACCTAGGACATAATAAAAGCTTAAGTGTCTGTTCATGAGTGGCCAAAGTCTCTATAGAACATGGACAATGTCCTTTAGTTATGTATCTATTCCTTTCACTCCACCTCTATTCCTTTTTATTCATCCTCGTAAGACCCAAGAATAAAAATACTTTAAATTAATTACTACCCAATGTTCTCAAATAAGATAGTTATAGTCCAGCGACTAAAAATGGATTTAACAGTGATAAAGTCGCATTTACAGTATGCGGTTTTTTGTCATGGAGATTGTACTATATATAAGTGACTGCCATGAAAAAAATTTTTTTTTTGTTTTCGTATGATCACACTTGAACTTACCTTTTTCTTATTTGTGCTTAAGCCATCACATTGGTTTCTAATTTAACTATTTTGTAATGGAAAATTAAATAAAAGTAAAATAAAAACCTCTTTGTTTGCGATAGAGACTCTTGAAGCCAATTGTTTTTCCTCTTAAAAACAATGTCAATTAATCCTATCCTACTAATATTCTAAACGTGAAAGTTTGTGAGGATGTATGGATGTTTGTTACTCTTTCACGCAAAAACTACTGAACCGATTGCGATGAAACTTGGTATGTAGATAGGTAGAGACCTGGATTGACATATAGGCTACTTTTTATCCCGATATTCCAAACTCATAGATATATCTGTCTCCATGCCAGATTCCTCATTGTTGGAAACAGTTATTGTATATCCTATGTCTGGAACCGTTCCCCCGGGATCGGGGTCCAGAATGGGCGGCATTATAAAAATGGAGGGAAGTTACCCCAAGCTTCTTGTTTTATTTACACTATTTATAATAAATACACAAAATACCATGGTTTGGACGAATGTCAACACTAAGAAAGGCTTTCATAGCACCGGGTGGACGGACTAGTTGTCTTAGTCGTATTTATTGTATTATTGGAACGAAGTTCCTTATCACGCGTTGCGAAAGGGGGCTAGACGGAAAAAATTAAGACCAAAAGTTGTAACGACACTTTTTGCTATAGTTGTAAGCCGTGCGGCGTGCGCGTGTTTCTCTGTCTGTCTCTCTCTCTCTCTCATAGAAAGCAAGCTAGTTATTTTCATTTCGTCTTCCTATTTCGCATTGAACAGTGTGGTGTCGCGACGATTATTTTCGTTGAGTGTTTACAGGTTTTTTGTACATAATAAATAATAAAAATAATAACAATAATGAATCCTGACAGTGTTTCTGCACAAGTTCCGGATATTGCTGATGGAGTTAGGTAAGTAGAGATTTTATACACATAACAATGATGACAATAATAAATGCTTATGTATTTTTAGCAAGTACGCATTATAACCTCTCTTTACTATTGTGCTAACCAAGTCATACGTTATAATCTCTTCATTATTCTGTTTAGCAAGTGTACGCGTCATAACATAAAATAGAATCCCAAACATATGTTGCCTACTTCAGTTACCATAAGCCAATTATTACTAAAATTGAGGCTACTGATTAAGTTTATATTACATTATATTTGTTAATAATAAAAAACATATTATTATAACTTAAAAAAAAAAAATTATTACAATTCCTTCACTAATTAATCAAGGAACTTCGTTCCATCCGGGTGTACCTTGACACCTCTCAAGTTTTTTATTTCTTAGGTTATTTCAATTTCAAAAACAGCTTTCTTTTACAGATGAACTACCTACTGAAGCGATGGCAACCGCCAATTTTGTCTATAAGCTAGACCAAATATTTGACGCCCTAAATGCGGACTCAAAAGATGTTCGCAGAGGAAAACAATTTCAAAAAAATTAACAAACAGGACAAAACATTTAGATTTTTTTAAACTCATGAAAAAAATCCTTTTTGAAATAAAATTTATTGGCTAATACTCAAAGCTACCGTCACAAGGATGGATACGTACTATCAATGCTGTTGAAAAGTTATAGCACAATTTAAAAAAGCTTGGTATTGAGAGTTAAGACGGCTATAATAACAAATTTAAGACACAGTGGACGCAACTGGGAAGATGACACTGTTGCGCTGGCAAATAATTTAGAGGCAATTTTAAACTCCAGCGATACATTAAATATACACCCTGAGAGTGAACAACAGACAAATTATGACGAGAATGATATGCTAAATATTGTAGCTGATGCAATCGAAAATATTGAGCAAGCTACATCTGAAAGTCCAGCTTGTGCTTATGTGTGTGGATTTATTGTTAAAAAACAAAAAATCGATTGCATAAATTGCAATGCTATTTTTTTGACGTCCCAACCTAAGTCCACACACATATTTACACAATTTAAAGAATATGATTATGCCAGACCGAGCTTAACATATATAACAGAAGAACTAATTGAGTGTGTGGAAATATGTTCAAGTATTATCAACAAAAGATTGTGCCATAATTCCCATGAATTGAATATTATGAAAAAATTAAAATCCTCTTCTTGCCAATGTCACTTTTAGTTTTATGAGCAAATGTATGGAACATTTGGAAAATAATATACATTTCATAATAAGGTCAATATGTTTCATTATGTTTAAAAAGACTTTTTGGCTTGAAAAACAGAGCCTTAAAAATCACAGAGAAATAAAGTATTTCACAAAAAAAGAACTGTTTTTTTTTCATGTTGCTAACTTTTTATTTAACTCATATTAATAGAAAGTCAATAACGTACATAAATCAATTTTATATGTCTGAGAATGGAGGCGAAAGTACCTCGAATTCTCAACAATCACACACTCATCAAAATATCTTCAATAATGTGCAAAAGTGATTGATGATAAATTCGAGTTAATTTTGCCTCGTCTGTTTTCAATAATAATAACTACCTACCTACCTCCCTATTATTTGAATATCAAGCTTAAAACGAAGTTTTATATGGGCGTCCGCTTCTAGGGCATGGTGGCGCTAGTAGTATATTTATGAATGTTGTCTGTTTCATTGAATGAACTTACCGTTCTTCTCTCGGTAGAGAGTATATGTGTTCTGTGGTTCGATCCCTAAGAAATACCAAATTAAAACGGCTATTTATTTCAAAATCCGCCACAACCATGACGTGACTATTTCAAATGCTGCCATATCCGTAACGACCAATCAGAGCAGAGAATCATCTCAAAACTGTCATGGCGATTAATGGGGTCTTTGTTTTCGTGTTGTGAATTTTTATTGTTTTCGTTTAGAAATAATGACCGATTTATCACGAAATATCAAACAGGTTCCTCCGAATAAGGCAAGGAAACGATGTATTGATGAAAATAACTAGAAAAGAGAAGTTCAGCGTTGCAAACTGTGAGTATCCATTGCAGTATTCATCGTACGTGATACATTATACAGTAGGTATGGTAAAAAAACACAAGAGACTTAAGTATTTAATTAGCACCCGTCGTATCGTACGATATCCTGTTTATTTATCTAGTAGCTAGGCGACTTTACCACCCCAAAATGAAACACTGAATTTCTCACTATTAATTTTACACAACAGCAATTTTAGTGCTTGTGTTGTGTGTTCGTAGAAAAAATATTATGAATTTTATTAACGTTGATGAACTGCTTATACTTATTGTAAACGTTGTAAGTTACATTTAGTTTAAAAGATTTTTATTATTTAATACGATTTGAGTGTTAGTTAGTTTTAAATTAATTTATTTTGATTTTTTAAGTATGTCCAAGACAGCTGCCAAATCTTCACAGTTGTCGCCATGGAAGTAATATAACTTTTAAATGTTCAATAATGAAACTACAAGATTGATCAGGACAATTTTATTTTAAATTATTGTCGCTTGAAAAAGTGCACATAACAGAAGGTTTAGAATACATCAAAATAGAAAGTTTAAATAATCCAAAAATGGAAAAGTTATTAAACTATATTCACAGCTTTTGGATGCCAAAAAACTTTCATTGAAATTTTTTGCGTGTTTGGGCAGAGACAAACAATATAATAGAATCATACCATTCACAGTTAAATAAAAGAATAAGGAAAACCGAAGCCACTGTCGTACGTCTACTAACGGTATTAAAAGACATTGAAAGCAAATCGGTTCTTGGAACAAGAAGAAGGATTATATATGTAGACAATGATGGTGACATAATATGTGTGCAAATGCAACTAATAAATAAAGAAATTTGCGAAGGATTAGCGTTCGAAAAACTGAAATGAGGAAATGTAGGGTTCAATTATATTGTTTATTTTATGTTGAATTATATTGTAATAGTTATGACAATTTATTTCACTTTAAAAATGCACGCAATTTTCAACCTTAAAAAAATCTTAAAATTAATTATTTTATAAATGTCTTTTGTTTTCCGATATATGTGGACTACGGGCAATATAAATTAAAATCATATACTTCATAAAAGCATAGGTGGACTACGGGAAAACATTAATTCCTATGGTACGCCCAGTTAGTCTGCGGTGGACCACGGGGAAAAAAAATTACCCGTGGTACAACCAGGTGAACTATATAGGTGGACCACGGGCAAGAAGGGATGTTTTTTTTTCCCAACTCTACTTGATCCCGCTTCTTCTTTGATCAGAATGTCAGAGAAACGATGCAAACCATGCTGCATGATCACCAAATTACGCTTAGAAGAACTGGGAGTAACTCAAGGGGAAATGGATACTGTCTCAGATTACTTAACCTCTCAGACCCCACGACTATCCAATCCTGATCCTTCTGAATCAGAGGGCTCCAAACGAGAGAGGGAGTTAGAATTATTGGCCAACCTGAAAAATTACTGGCTTCAGATTGAGGATCCTCTGGATTCTCGAATTCTAGAAACTCTAGAGGAGCTTTGTTACACAATGACTCGCAAAAGTCTGTTGTCGAAATATCGGAATATTGTTCAAATTACTGGGGATGACCTGTCTTCAATCCTAGATGGCATCACATTTGACATGTTGTTTTACATGCAATGATTAAAATGACAGTTATCTCCTACTCTGCAGCAATCGCACGGAACGCCAGAGCTGCATTATCTGACATTAATACAACTGCGGTTGAGTTAACAAATATAGCTGAGGGAGCCATGGAACAGTATTCTGTATTTACAACGACTCTGGATAATATATCCAAATCATGGAACAATACTGCATGTAGCATGACCACTTATATGAGTGAGATAGACAAAAAGATTCTAGCATTATCTAATTTATCTGCACACCCCAGATCTGTAAAAGGTCTGATTCACGTCTCCATCTACTGATTCACTCCCCTGATTATTTTGTGGGGGTAGGATTGAATTTAACACCTGGCTCAAAATATAAATCAATGTTAGGAAGTCTATCTTATTCAGTTGAAGCCAACCTATTGGCCTACTGATATAAGAAAAAAACCAGACCTGATTGACTTCTTCATTTACAAGAATCTGTCAGCTACATACCTTAATATAGAAGAAGGATATGATATGCATTCCGATCATTCGCCTATTATATTAACTCTAAGAAAGACAATAATACAAAATTAAAGCAACCCAAGTGTAGTGCATGACGTAGGTCGTGACGTAGGTTGTGACGTATAATGTTATGAATCGTCATACCTTCCTAGCATTCCTTTACCACTACTTCATGGCGACCCTGAGCTAGTCCTGGAAAGTGATATAAAACTTTCAAAAATGAAAAAAAAAATACATATATATTAAAAAGTGAGAAAAAAAATATTATTTAAAAATTATAAAAGTACTAAATACATCAAATAGAATATGAAAATAGTGACATGAAAACACCAAAATAAACCAATAAATAATAGAAAAATTCTAGAAGTGAAATAATAACCCAAATAGGAAAATTAAATACTTTAAAACAACATAACCCATCAGTACAGGGTGTTATGGACATATCAATCCGTCTAAGTGTTGCCGTGACTGTTGTCGTAATAATATTGTTATGACAACCCGGTATTTCATAAAGAGTGCTAACAAAAATATAGACAGGAGAACCCGTGTTCAAATGTTGGAGTTGCAGAGTCAGTGTTTAATAGTATCAACGCCAGTGAGTGTCCGTGAAAATAAACAAATCTAAAACTGAATAAAAATAAACCGCACAGGTACAACAGATAGACTGTAAGTTATTTTATATTAAAAGTATGGACTATAAGTATTGATTTATATTGATATGGCAAATGAAACTCAGGTATTTTACGACGACGAGCTAAAAGATATTTAATAAGGTATTATTATTAGGTACCTAGTTATTTCATTGTTAAATGATTTCATGTATTCTGATTAGGGTGTTTCAAAAAAATGAAATTTTTTTTCCAAACAGGCTTAAAAGTTTCCTTTTGATGTCACGAACCGCCAGTGAAAACCGGAGCTCTTAATATTAATATTAAGTATGTCCTCATCGCATTTTTTTAATTCTCATAAGAATAACACGGGAAAAATTATTTTTGTCTCTTCTAATTTTTGTACTGTTCAAACGACTAATCAACTAATGAATCGCTGCTATAGTTATTGTAGGGAATTGAACGCTCTACAAAATGGGACTGATAAGATTTTCGATTAGTCCACGTGTTTAAGAGTTTTTTACGATCAAAATTCAATTTTTTTTTAATTTGATCGAAAACTCTAAATTTTACTAAAATTGTTAGCTTTATGGGAAAAATAGGGATCAAATTTTTTGTTAAAGATGAATTTACCTTGTAATAAACGTTTACCAATCATTTTTTTCCACAAATTGGAAAAACATGATGCTTAAAAATATTTTTTTTAGAATTCGTTTCAAATAATTTGAATTACCACCAAAAAATCTGATTTGATATCAATTTCAGGACAGGTCATTTGAATCGCCAATTTTTTAGAATGCACGCTATCAGATTTACTTTTATAAGCTTGTGCTGAAATATTTTGGTTTTTTTATTTTCAGTATCTCTTAAATATTTTTTATGGGAGTAAAATCCAAAAATGGCAATCTTCTGCGCTCAACTTTTTAGTCGATAAATACGATTTTCATCAAGTTTTGTCGATAAAAAAATTATATCTCAGATGGCGCTTGGAGTTTTTGAACTTGGTTATTATTATTAGCGGAACCATTTAGGACAGTGGAATTTATTGCCATAGCATTGTTATTTTGAAGCCAGAGTATTTTCATGTTGTTTTTCTTTACTACATCAAATTGTGTTGAGATATTATTTTGAGGTGAACTGTAAGTGAAAAATGGATTTCTTAAGTCGCTTAGTTGGTGGTCCAACTAACAGTTTTAGTGGACGCAAACTTCCTACTGTGGTAGAGGTTATGTCGGTGTTTCTTTATCAAAAGAAAGTTCTTAAATTTCAACACCAACATAGTATTAATTTAACAATAACTAAAGTTCAAGAAAAGTGGACTGAAGCTGGTATTCCAAAATGTGGCGAGGCTTATGCACAAAAAAGCTTTCAAATTTATTAGATGACGTCAAAAAAATGCAAAGAAACACGAACCGTAAACAATCAGTCGCCCAAAAAAAGAAAGAATCCAATTTTTCTGTGAAATTAAAAAAATTATTTGACATTGCTTAGCTGAATGTCAATAAATACATTGATGAAAACAAAAAATTGTTTTTGGCCGGGCAGAGATCGAAAAATCGATTGGGATTTATTGATAATACTACTTCAACACAAGCGGAAGATCAGCGTGACGACATAATGGTTGTAGATTCTACTGGTTGGTTTTTATTACTATTTATGCTGCTCAAAAATCTACAGTATTGCTATCTTATAGGTCAGGAACATCATCAAGTCAAACATCTAATGTTGTATCAGACTATGAAAACCAGTTAAGTCAACAGTTTCAACCGAAAAAAATTAATGTCATGACACCTGAATTATGTGCAGCACTTGATCGAGGAAAAGTGACGAGCAGAAATGCTATTTTTATTTTAGCTGCTGCTTATAAGAGTGTTGGAATCGATCTTTCTACTCTCAATTTAAGCTACAGTACGATACATCGAGCGCGCATTCAACAAAGATCAAACATTGCACAGGATTTGAAAAAAGAATTCCGCTCTGATGATCGCTATGTTGTCCACTGGGACGGTAAAATTCTACCTGATATTCTTGATTCGCAGTCTGTCGACCGTATTGCAGTTTTACTTTCTGTATCCGGAGTTGATCAGCTTCTTGGAGTTCCTAAAGCTGACAACGGAACTGCTCATGAACAATCTTCAGCTGTTATTACTACGTTAAATCAATGGAACGTTGCTCCTTACGTAAAAGCAATGTGTTTTGATACTCCAGCTGTCAACACAGGTAAAGTTGTATTTGCATAAAGTACGTCATTGTTATATTAATTTTCTGTTGTATAATATGACTTAAGATGAACGGAAGTGTTCTCTACTATCGCCCAAATTTAAGATCTTCTGTTTTTATATGTTCTTATCTTTTTTTGTTGTAGGCATCCATAACGGCACTTGTGTTCTAATTGAAAAAATATTGGGGAGAAATTTAGTGTGGCTTCCTTGTCGCCATCATGTTTTGGAAATCGTTTTACGCGGAGTTTTTGAAGTATTTTGGAACACTACATCTGGTCCTAATGTGCCAATTTTCCTTCGATTCAAAAAAGGGTGGGATGACATTGATCAAACTAAATATAAAAGTGGACTCGAGGATGAAAATGTGGCCAGCGCTTTAATTGATGATAAAATTAAAATTATTAATTTTATCAATAATTGCTTACAGGTAAAAATTGTTAACTCTAGCACATTAATACAATTAAAACGATTATTGTTAACTTATGTTTACTAATTTTTTTAGATGTCTCATCCTCGAGATGATTACCGAGAGCTTTTATTGTTATCTTTAGTTTTTCTTGGTAGTTGTCCAACCGATACGAACATTTTTAAGCGTCCTGGTGCTATGCATCATGCGCGATGGATGTCCAAAGCCATTTATAGTTTAAAAATTTTTATGTTTCGGGACCAATTTCGTCTTTCCGCTCGTGAAATGAACAATTTACGTCAAGTATGTATCTTCGTTCTTTTATTTTACATTGAAGCGTGGTTCACAGCAACATCTGCTATTTTGGAGCCAAACAAAGATTTAGAGTTGATAAAAAAATTGATTTCGGATAAGCACATCATTCCGGCGGTATCAAAAGAAGCTTGTAGAAAGATGAAGGAACATTTGTGGTATTTAAATAATGAGTTAGCCACGATTTCAGTTGATATTAAAAAAAAAATTATTGATGCAATTAACACCCAGGAAGGCCCTACATCGATGGATCAGCGATTTTATGTTGAAGACAAAAATCTACCATAGTTGTTGAAAAAAGATTTAAGCCATTTTGTCTCAAACAAGTCATTGGAGCTATTTACAAAATTTGATTTACCCTCTGATTTCTTGGAGGAAGATATTTCATCGTGGCCTGATAATGAAAGCTACAAAGTTTGTTTGGAATTTTTTAAAACCTTAAAAGTGACCAACGACGTTGCTGAACGAGGAATTGCGTTGATCGAAGAATATAACTGCTGCCTAACCAAAGATGAAGACCAGTTACAGTATCTATTACAGGTTGTTCGCAATTATCGACAACAATTTCCCGATTGTAGTAAAAAATCTCTCCAGTAACAGATATTTGATGTAATTAGATTAGTACATATTTTAAAAAACTTTAATAATAAAGAAATCAAAGATATCAACGTTTATGAGAGAATTAATTCATGTTTAACAAAAAATTTTATCCCTATTTTTTCCATAAAGCTCACAATTTTAGTCAAATTTAGAGATTTTGATCAAATTTAAGAGTTTTTTAGAATCAAAATTCAATTTTTTTTAAATACGTGGACTAATCGAAAATCTTATCAGTCCCATTTTGTAGAGCGTTCAATTCCCTACAACAATTATAGCAGCGATTCATTAGGTGATTCGTCGTTTGAACAGTACAAAAATCAGAAGAAACAAAAATAATTTTTCCCGTGTTATTCTTATGGGAATTAAAAAAGTGCGATGAGGACACACTTAATATTAATATTAAGAGCTCCGGTTTTCACTGGCGGTTCGTGACATCAAAAGGAAACTTCTAAGCCTGTTTGGAAAAAAAAATAAAAAATTTTCATTTTTTTGAAACACCCTAATTCTGATATATATATCTGATAAAATGTTATTTCTAATGCTGACTCTTTCGACATCACTTATATTATCTGTACTATGGATTTAAAATCTGGAAATAAACGTTTAATTATTATTATAAAAGAAATCAGAACAAATTAAAATAGGACCAAGTAGGAGAAAAGGTGAAATTATTGTTAAAACATTCGAGAAAGCCAAAACAGTGTACAACGAATATAAAATTTTTATAAATATTTTTACAGAGCAAGTAGGACAGGGACATTAAAAAAAAAAGTAATACAAACAAATTATAAAATTAGCGGGAAACTTATTGAATTATATAAAGAGATAATAGAATTGTGTAAAGAACCCCTAAAAATGGATGTATTCGAAATAAAAAACCGCATTGGGCTTATTGCTACAAATGACGGATGATGAGACAAGTATTAAACAATTAATAGATGATATGGAATATTATGCGTACACTAAAAGAAATAGACTATAAGCAAAAGGTAATTAATTTTGTTCTTACAACTAGGTTGTCGCAAAGCGCAAAATTGAAATTAAATGAAGCTTATACAAGCATAAAATATCTGATACGGAACATGAAAAGTAACTTGTTACCGAAAAAATCGGCTAATACGACAGAAATAAAATAAAAAGTATACAATAAAAAGTAGTTCGGTAGCGGACGAGTTATCTTAATGTAACATCGGAAGAGTTGAAACAAATGTTTATATGTTATGACAAGAAGTAAACGTATAATAAATAAAAATAATAATGAAGAATAAATTTATGATGAAAAAGAAAATATGTTATATATTAAGCCAGTTACTCTATCGCAAATGACGCGAGGCGCCTTTGTGCGAGAACTTGGTATCCAATGTACATTGTGAAAAATAAATAAAATAATAATAATGAAGAATAAATTTATGATGAAAAAGAAAATATGTTATATATTAAGCCAGTTACTCCATCGCAAATGACGCGAGGCGCCTTTGTGTGAGAACTTGGTATCCAATGTACATTGTGAAAAATAAATAAAATACTAATAATGAAAAATAAAAATAATGAAATATTTATAAAAAGGCTAGCAAATTAAGTAAATAAAAGTAAGGATTGGACCGGTCCCCAATTATGTACTCGTATAATAAATGACGTAATGAGAATAACCGATAAAAACGAAAAAGGGTAATACTAAACGATTACCATATATTACCAACAAGTGGGCATGCGAGAGAAAAAAAGATGTATTATAATTAGAGATCGGATATTCGGATGCATATTTACCTAAAGTTGAGATGTTGGCTATTATGGAAAGCACTTTTTTATCGAAGGAATCCCGCGATTCCAGGAAATTAAAATTTAAGTGTACCTATACTCCGTGGCATGTTATAAACCCCAGTTTGACACAAATGACACTTGCTCTGTTACAACGTATAATGGTTGCTTTCCCTACTTTTATTGTCAGTGATTTTTGACGAAGCAAAAACAACCTTATTACGTTGTAACAAGTGTCAAATCGGGCCTATAAAACCCCAGGAAATGTAGCATTTTGTAAGAGTGCGAGTGAGATGGCAAATTATACTTGCTTGTGCGCAAGTAGCGACGACAATACAACTGCATTCGTAAATAAAAATATACTTAGGAGCCGCTTCCATAATTTGTTATCCAAAAACTAACTTTAGGTAAATATGCATCCGATTATCCGATCTCTAATTATAATATGAAGAAAGGATATTATTGGTTAGGTTTATAAAAATATATTAAAGGATACCGTATGAAATGTGAAAAATGTCAGAAAGACTTTTTCTTCTTTGTTTTTTTTTAAATACAAAGTTGGGAAAAAGTTAAGACTCTAGTAAACAAAAACACTGACTGGGAGAGCTTTCAATTGGATTTAGATTACAGTATTGACCTCAAAGTACTACTCAAAAGTAAACAGCAAGTAGATAAAGAAGTAGCAAAATTTGTTACCGACATCCAACGTTGCGCCTGGCAAAATACACCTGTCATGAAAACAAGAGTTGTAATTCACAGATATCCAGTAGAAATAAGAAATCTTATAGCCATAAAGCGAGTCCAGAGACAAAAGTGGCAACAATTTAGATATCCTCCTGATAAAAAACCGCTCAATAAACTCACAAAAAGACTAAGCAGAGCAATTCAGGAATTTCATAATAATACTACAAATGATTATCTTAGCCAACTATTAAGTAATGGAACATCAGATTACTCACCATAGAAAGCCACTAAAAGCTTAAAAAAGCCTACCATTCACGTTTCACCTATTAAAAAAAATAGATGGGAAATGGGCCATAAGTAATGATCAGAAAGCGACTGTATTTGCAGAGCATTTAGAGCAAATGTTTCAAACGAACAGTGAAGAAAGCTCTGAAAACATAGCATTGGACGTAACTAACCATGACGATTTAGAAATAAAACTCGTCACCCCAAAAGAAGTTAACAGCATGATCAAAAAATTGTCCAAAAAGAAATCGCCGGGAGACGACCTTATCACTGGTGAACTTCTCCAAAATCTCCCACGTAAAGCCATAGTAAAACTTACAACCCCCATCAATGCCACATTTCGACTAAAACATGTGCCTAGTATGTGAAAAGTTGCCGAAGTTATCATGATCCCTAAACCAGGTAAACCACCGTGTGAAGTAACATCATACAGACCCATATCACTTTAACCAATCATAGCAAAATTATTTGAAAAATTACTACTCAGGCGTTTAAAACCTATTATAGAAGATAGAGAACTGATTCCTAATTACCTATTCGGTTTTAGAGAAAAACATTCCACAATAGACCAAATACACAGAATTACCAATGTTATTGAAAAAAACATTAGAAGAAAAGAAAGTTTGTTCTATAGTATTTCTAGATGTAGCTCAGGCGTTTGATAAAGTGTGGCATAGAGGTCTTATATACAAATTAGGTAAAATGCTTCCAAAACAGTTTGTGGACATTTTAGAATCTTACTTAACAGAGAGGACATTTAGAGTGAGACATGAGGATGCTTATTCAGATATCAAACAAATAAAAGCTGGGGTACCACTGACTTGGTTGACTCGAGAAAATTCAAGAGCGATGATTTATTATGACTTTCGAAGTGGTTTAACGAAAAAACAGTGTGTTGACGGGATGATTTCTGCATTTGGTGATGAAGCCCCATCCAAAACCACAATTTATCGCTGGTTTGCTGAATTTCAACGTTGACGTGTCAAGCTCAGTGATGATCCCCGTCAAGGTCGTCCAAAAACTGCAGTCACCCAAGAAAACGTAAGCTGATTGAGGAAGATCGACATGTGACATACCGCGAAATTCCGGCAACTTTAGACATTGGCATGAGTCAAATACAAATAATCTTGCATGAACAATTAGGTGTAAAAAAGTTGTTTTCCCGATGGATACCATACCGCATTCGCCCTGTGAAGAGCAAAAAGCGGCTCGCGTTACTTGGTGTGTCAGAACTCTCGAAAGATTCCACGCAGGATCCTCAAAAGCTGTATACAACATCGTATCAGGTGACGAATCCTGGATATACGCGTACGAACCCGAAACAAAAAACCAGTCACGAGTTCGTAAATGAGTTAAAGCCAACAAAAATTGTTCGTTCACGGAGTGAACAAATGGTGGCCACGTTTGTCTCCAAAACCGGCCATGTTGCGACTATTTCTCTTGAGGGACAAAGAACGGTTAATGCAGAATGGTATGCTAGCATTTGTTTGCCACAGGTCGTTTCTGAACTCCGTAAAGAGAACTGCAATTGCCGCATCATCCTCCATCACGACAATGCGAGTTCTCACACCGCGCACAGAACAAAAGAGTTTTTAAAGCAAGAAAACATAGAATTATTAGACCATCCGTCGTACAGCCCCGACCTAAGCCCTAATGATTTCTATACTTTCAATAAAATAAAGAATAAATTTCAGAGAGATTTTCATCACGCCTACAAAACGGCCATTTTGGAGACCCCAACTTCCGAATGGAATGGTTGCTTCAATGATTGGTTCAATCATATGGAAAAATGTGTCAAATTTCGCGGAGAATACTTCGAAAAGCAATAAAAACATTTTTAAATAGTAATGTTGTGTCACTTCCTTGATTCCCGAAATTTTCAGTGCCGCCCTCGTATAAATTCATAATCTATAGTGGCAAAGAGACAACTGACAGGGTAGAGAATGAACAAGGAGTAGGTGTTTTGGGCCAAACTGTTTTGAATTTACTAAGAGTTGTTCCAAGATACAGAAATCACATCGTTTACTTTGACAATTATTATACATCGCTGCCATTGATGTACCTACTGGCGAAAGAAGGTATTCAGTCTTTGGGCACAATCCAAAGAAACCGACTAAAAAAATCCTGCAAGCTACCAACCAAACAAGAAGTTATGAAAACTAATGTACCAAGAGGAACTTTTGATGAATATGTAACAAATTATGAAGGAGTAGACATAACAACTGTAAGCTGAAAGGACAACAAGCAAGTCGTCTTAGCTTCCACTTATGTAGGTGCACAGCCTGTGGAAACTAAAGAGAGATATGACAAAAAAGAAGGATAAAGATTGATTGTCCAAAAGTCATAAAAGAGTACAACGCTCACATGGGGGGCGTTGATTTGATGGATTCGCATTTAGGTAGATACAAAATCAGGACTAAGAGTCGAAAATGGTATATAAGGAAAATCCAAAGGCTGTTTTATTGTTTTTACATCTAAATGCATAAAGTATCAAAAATGATACATTCGATAAATGCTAAATAATGTAATATAAATAATGTTTTTTTTTATTATTTTTCCTAGTATCTAGACACTATTGTCTTTTAATAAATATTTGTTTCAGCACAATACATGATCTCATGCAAGGTTAACCCCTCCAGCTAAGCTATATGCTTGTGATAGGAGTGGGTTCACGCCGGTAGTACACTGGGTGGGGTTCGAACCCGCAGCCACTTGATCGGATGTCCGATGCCTTAGCCATTACGCTACTGCCGCTTATTTTGTCATGTACATTTTAATAATTGTAATACCTATGTTTGATCTCATAAATTATATTATTTTTTTATTTAACCATGGCTTTAATTTAGTATTTGGCAATTATCAGTTTCCTAACTACTTTTGTGAAAAATGTTTATGATTTCTGGGTTTCTCAAGAGGTAAATGTATCTTAGCACAATGAGACGCAATTGCCCTGGATGAAAGAAATCACCTTTGGCAGTCTCACTATTTGGCATTTTTCCAATTTTCTTACAGGTCCCTGACGAATAGGTTAATTGTAGTCAATATATTCATTAATCAGTCATTAAATCTAATTATTTTTTAGACGCATTTCCCCCAACAGGAAAATGCATCTAAAAATGTGTTTAAAAATAAAAACGATTGTGTATCTTTCTATTGTAACTCTAGGATGAAAACAATAAATTAAAGTTGAACACAAATAGTTTACAAATATGTATTTCATAAAAAGTTCTAACAACTATATGGGTAACGTGGGTTTAATTGTCAAAAAATAAGAAATTAAAAAATACAATGCAATTACCCCAGGTGACCTTAGTCTAAATACTCAAAACGCAAATAGAATTACAAATATTCAAATTCAAATTCAACTTTTTTCTTTAATATTTCAAAGTATACTTTTTGCATGTAGCAGATATTGGTTTGACTATGACGATATGGAACATTCTGGTTGTTCCACTGACTGAAATTAACATTAAGATAAAGAAAATAACCTGCTCCACAATGTACTATCCTTACATCAGAAAAGCCATTGGACCTGTTTGGACTAACAGAATTTAAGATTTTTAAAGTACAATGTTACGCTAGAGATACTAGACAGAGTAAACTTAAACAACATTTCCAAAAATTTAAACACGACATCCTTTTTTTTTATTTAGGAAACAAACATGCTGTCAAGCAATCAATAAATCGTTGCTTCAATTCAAAAGTACCACAAATTAAAAAAAATCAAAAATGTTTTTATTGCAAAAATACAATCGTAATCCTTTATATTTCCATATTTTAAAAAGACTCCATTGATTTTACATTCTAAGGTACAAAACCCACGCAACTGTTTTTTTTTTAATGCGCGAAATATAATCTAAACCGCCATATTGTTAGTTGCGCGTCGACTAACGAGCTGAAAGCACGTCTCTTTTATACAAAAGTGCCATATCTCGAAAATTAATCCGTGTTATTTATTAATTTTATAAAGAAAACGACCACATTTAGGAATACTGCAGTTTTGAATAAAGGAATTACGTAAGTACGACATTATTTTTAAATCAAAAGAACTATATTTCAAAACTGTTTGTTTTGCATAGAAAATATTATCTAAATGGTAAAGTCCATTTAGATAATATTTTAATTATGTTTATAATCAAAATCAACTTATCAGACAATAAGTTCGTTTCGCATTTAAGTTATTTAATATGAAGTACGGTATTTAAAAATGGTTTGTTTTATGTTATAAAAAAAACAATTTTATACTATTATAATTTCAAATTAAGAGGGCTTTATTCAGGAATACAATCCTTTTGCTTTTATTTTAACAGAGTTGTTTTAGTATAATATATTAAACCTGACCTTATCTCAAAACAAATTATTAAGTTGTAGGTATGTTTTTACGTATTGTATTTTGTATTACTTTTATTCCGTGGGTACGTTGAACGGCCGGCCGGCGTTGGTCGGTTGTGGGTATTTTACATTACGTAAATGAATTTTAGCTTGATTATTTTTTTTGTTTACTAGGTATTCTATTTCATGAAATTTAGTTTTTGCCAGGTTCCTTTATAACCATTATGTTGGCATGATTATTCAAACGGTGCCCGGCGGCGGCTTTAGTCCATGGGTGCGAATGGCTTAAATTTCCAGAAAGCAATTATGATAGCGACACTTCTGAGTCTACGAGTTCAACCAGCTCTAGTTCAGATTTCTCTTCGGACGATAGTGTTAAAGACCCAGATTTTCTAATGAGGCAGGACTTGGCATTAAGTGATTCAGATTCAGGTAATGATTGTATTCAAAATGAAAACCTCTTTACTAACTAAGCAGACTACAACAATTACCTTCTCAACCTGGACCCTCTGGTTTATATGAAGAGATTGAAGAATCCGGCCGTAGTAATCTGTTAGCAGACATTAATTTCGACGATTTACCGATGAGACTGGAATCTACCGTGCTCAACCAAGTAGTGTTGAAAACGGAAACATTGAAAGTAAAGGTCGAAAACGGAAAGCGAATATAAATTCATGGGGGAAAAAATAAATCGAAAATTTGAAGAAACAGAGGCAAAGCATACACCTCAATGTCAAAACAAAGAAAAAGGTAGAAGAAAAGAAAATGGGAACGGTTTGTTCTGATAAATGCAAGTTTCAGTGTTCTGTAAAAATTACTTACCAGGACAGACTAAGTATTTTTAACGAATATTGGAATACTGGTAATCTGGAAGCACAAAGACAATTTATTTATTATAACCTGACTGAAATAGAACCAAAGTATCGATATACTCGCGTTGGTAGTTCTCGAAAAAATCATAATAAAGCCTACTACTTGCCTCGAGACAGCAACCGTACGAGGGTATGTAAAATTTTTTTTCATGAATACCCTTTAATATCTTATAAAGTAATTAGAACTGTTATTAAAAAATACCAATCTTATCCCAAAGTCATCCAATTCAAAGAACAAAGAGGAAAACAACAATCATTATCATCTTGAACCATCTCTAAAACACGGAGTTAGGACCCATATCAATTCCATCCCACGAATTGAAAGCCGCTACTGTCGTAGTCAATCAAAACGCGAATACATTGAAGGTGACCTTACCCTAGCGGCCTTACATCGCGATTATGTTGAAAAGTGCGTGTCGAAAAATAAACAGCACGTTTCTTATCAAATATATTATAATATTTTCATGAACGAATTCAATATCTCCTTTTGGCAGCCAAAAAAAGACCAATGCGAAGAATGCACTGTTTTAAAAAATTGCGAAGATAAGTCCAAATTGGAAGAAAAACACGAAAAACACCTCAATGAGAAAGGTCTTGCAAGAGCCGAAAAGGAGAAGTGTGCCTGCGTGTTGTGGGTTTCACAAGGATACATTTGTGGCAAGGACTCCATCCTTTAGAGGTTGAAAATTCGCTGAATGCAAACTAATTCAAGACGCCATCAGAAGACACCCCTTGTTTGGAATTGCCGATAGCTCGCCATTTAGGGTTCGTAGCGTGGAGGTGGTGCTTCTCGATAGACCATTACATTTTCGCATAATATCTACAAGATTTCAAGACCCTGACTGTCGGCTACCCTTGCCACGGCTGCTGGAAGATTACGATTTGCACCCGGGCATCAGACTAATTAGCTATCATCTGCACGACTCTAAGTATCACGCTGCACTTGCAGATTTAAACTGTTTTTGGCTTTTCGTGTTTAGATTTGTTTAACCATAACCTTTCTGAAATAATCCCACCATTTGCGAGACGCAGTCGCAATTATGATATCTGTGATCGCTTTTAAACTGTCTATAGTTTACCTCATCCCATACATTTTCATGGTCATGCACCCTGAGAGGTACCCAATGTCCAATCTGAGCCTTATCACTTCATATATATCAATCAATAATGTGAACTCGGTCACAGAAGTCTCCTTAAGGGTTGGATACATGTTTTTCAGTACTAAATACATCACCAATACGACTAACGGATTCATACTGGTCGACTTACCCGCTTCGATAGGGTTGTGTGCCATGCTGTCGGTGCATGAACCATTATTGTCTTGTCACGACTGTGATACCGTCGGCGCCGCCGAATTGGAAGCCAAGTTGGACACCACGCTGGTCCGGAAAGCGTTTGGCGTGCCCGGCTTCTCATATCATAACCAAGATACAATAGAAGAATTAGTCAAGTCGGGAGTGTACAACTACCCTTACCTGGTGCAAAGTTTTCCATCCTTGGCAGTCAAACTTAACGCCCCTGTACAGTTGGTCAAGGGGAATTCTTGTGGTGCGGAAGATTGTTCAAGCCCCCGAGTGACAGATTTCTTTATCGATGGGGCCAGAGACACGTTGGTATACGCTGAAGTCCACGTGGCCGTCAAACATGTGTACAGGCCATATTTCTCACCTTACGTGAACAGGGTTGTGGAACGTCCACTCAAGTTTTTAAAGGACCCCTTTGTTAGGTGGTACAACGGTGCCTTGTATGCCGCTGACAACCTTAACGCCAGAGGGTTTGAGGCTGGGATGTCAGCTGCTCCGGAGAACATAGCGCTATCATCAGTGGCCACCCAGATTGCAGAAGGGTTACCGCCATATACACCACAGGGACCGCAGGCACCTGAAATTGGTTCCGCAGACTCGGTCATATCACTTAAATCAATAGTTTCCGAGGATGCCATTTCGATATTAGGATACTTTCGGTATTTACACGTGTAAATAATAAAATACAATTAATACTGGTACGCATAAATAACAAGTCTTTTGTTATTAATATCTGTGCGAATCTTATTGAAATAGTAGGTATTCTATTTCTCATATGAAAATTCTAATTGATAAATCATAGTATTTTTATTGTTACAGACTGATAGAAAAAGACTTTCACGTAGTTCAAAAATAATGTCGATACCAAATGCGTCTTCCTCACAGGAGTCTACTTCAGATCTAATTTTACCTACGTCTTCCAAGGAAAATATATCATTGATTAATGACATTGACTCTGATCTTGATTTTGATTCGGATGATTCCGTGTTTGATAAGGATTATGTACCTTCAAGTATAGAACAAGAAATATCTTCAGCAGACTCGGATTGTTCCATGGATTTCATCCCTAACTTACAGCCAATTCACATTACCGCGATACATAACATTGACCACATAACAAACCGCGAACTCGAGCCCGAGTCATAAACCACGAACTCGAGCCGGAAATCACAAACCGCGAACTTGAGCCCGAAGTCTTAAACAACGAACTCGAGTCCGAAGTAACAAACAGCGAACTTGAGACCGAAGTCTTAAACAACGAATTCGAGCCTGTCGTCTCAAACAACGAAGTCGAAACCCCGAGAAATCTGACAAAAAAACGGGTGGCCCAGAAAACGTAAGATGTTTGAAAATTCGCCAGCGCAGAGGAAAGCAATGAAGAAACTGTCGGATATGGAAACCAAATATCAACTAAAACCTGGATGTCAATTAAATAAGTGTAAAAAAAAAAGGTCATTCGCAATTTACAGAAGAAGAAAGAAGAAATATTAACATTTACATCAGAAATATGAGTTGGAAAGAACAGCAATATTTTTTAATAAACAATACTTCAAAAGAACAGCCTAAAAGAAAGACGACGAGAAAGAAATGTAACGGTATCATATTTTTTGAGAAATGACACTGGAACAAAAATAAATGTTGGCAAAGTATTCTTTTTATGTATAGACAATCGGGGTTCTAACGCTAATCCGAAAAAACTAGACGAAACCATAATTATAGATAGATAGATAGATAGAATATTCTTTATTGTACACCGTTAAATAAAATTAATTGGAACATATAAATATAATTATACAACATACAAATTCGTTTAATCCTTCAATATCCCACTACTGGCGAGAACACGCGCCAAATCGAAGATATCTTTCGTCAGATCTTACAGTGGTCAAAATGTATCAGGATTTTTGTGAAAAAAGAAGTGACCTTTCTGTTGGCGAAGTCTCTTACGAAGCCTACAGAAAAATTTTGAAAAAATTAAACGTTTCACAAAACTTGGACACTGCAGTGTGAGGCGTGTGAAGTATATTTTATTCACAATCCTGATTACAAAGAAAAAAGACACCGAAATTGTAATAAATGCAGGGATTACGAAGTACATCATGAAAAGTATTACAACTGCTAAGCAGGCATATAAAAGTGATGTTGAAAACCAGAACTCCAACGTTAATGCGGATACTGCCTATTATGCCGCAGACCTTGAAAAGGTCATAATGCTTCCACGTATGGAGGAATTTAAAAAAGTAGTATTTTGCCCAAGAATAATAGTTTTTAACGAAAGTTTCGTACCGATCGGGGATAAAAAAAACAACCCTACTTTGAAAACCTTCGCTGCAGTATGGCACGAAGCAATATCTGGCCGTAAAGTTATTGATATTACAAGCTGCTTTAAGTCTTTTTTGATGTCGGATTTTGATTTGAGACATCTGGTCATTAGGCTGGACAACTGCCAGCCAAAATAAAAATTGGACTTTATCTTCTTATTTCCTTCAAGTCATAAACTCGGTGGAAGTTAATTTTGAAACAATTACTCTAAAATATCTAGAAGTAGGCTATACCCACATGTCTGCAGACGAATTTCATCACCAAGTTAAGGTCGCGATGAAGAGAAAAAAAACATCTGTATGATTTTGAAGATTTCAATCAAGCAGTATTGAGCACGCGAACAAATATAACTGTGAAATCAATGAATGTAGATGATTTCTATCAGTTTGAAGACTGCTATTTAGTGTACAAGCTACAAAATTCTTCTCCTAGAGCATATTTAGCTGATATGTCTCAAGTGACATTCACCAGGGGCGACCAAGTCATACGATACAAGACTGCCTTTTATGACGAAAATGAATTTTATTTGGACTTTTTGAAGTTGAAGAATATTAAATCAGGAATACCTCTTCCAAAGCCTATCATAACATATAACACGATGCAGAGGCATTACCCTGGAGCGCAAGGCGGAAATTATTCAGAAGTTGACACCGTTAATGCCTGAAAACAGAAGAGCCTTTTGGCATGATCTGCCAGTTAATATGAGGAGTGTAGATCTTACGCAATTTCATGAAGACTGATTTGTATTAAGAATAGAAAGCGATCAATTTTCGAGGTTTAAGGTAGTGATTATATTTAAGCTTTAGATACAATGATTTCATTCATGTTGAGAAGATATTTTTATCGTTATGTTTGCTAAAGAGTAAAATTTAAGTTTATTTTTATTGAGAATGTAATATTTAGAAAGAATTAGCTCTTTAATTACAATGGCTGTTTTAGAGGTAAAGAAGTAGTTTTGAGTACATTTTATATTTGATTGATATTGTAAGAGAAGATTGTTAGACAAGTATATTTTGGACACAATTAATTTTTTCAGAGAAGTCATTAGTTTTTAAGAATTAGATCTTTAATTACAATGGGTGTATTAAAGAAGTAACATTTTGGTTTAATTTGGATACTATTAATTATTTATTGAGAAATAAATATTTGTTAAGATTTAGGTTTTTAATTACAAATTTAGTTTTGGAAACATTTAACTGACTACGAGTAGATTGCAAGTCAATGAAACGAAACTGTGATTATGATTCCTATTAGTTCTAATAAAAACACCTTTTTGAGTTAAATTAGAAGTTTTTTTAAGGTAAATAAGATTGTTAAAGAAGTGACATTCAACTCGTATTTTGTATTTATTTTTTGATAGAGAAAGTCATATTATTTAAAAATTAGGTTTTAGTCAAAAAACTACTTTTAATGAACAAAACTGTGATTATGTTCCTATTCATTCTAATATAAACATGTGTGTAATAAATAATAATTAGATTTTTTAAAGTGAATACAATTTAATTGCATAAAAATTGTCTTTGTATTATTATCAAACCATCATAGAAAAATATTCTTAAACTTAAAAGATTGCTCATTAATAACAAAAAAAATAGAGGGCGTTTATAGAAACATTATCTTAAAATTGGTGTCGCAATACTTAGTAAAAAAGTAGTAAATGGCTAAATACGCCCTTTTTTATTTAGCCCGAATCAAATTTTAATTCAATGAAAAAGCGTTTCAAAAATTAGTACGTTGAAAAAGAAAAATCGCGTTTTTTTTAAAAAATAATATTTATAAAACTTAATTTAATTCATATGTCCCGATAGCCTACCTTAGTTTACAAGTTTTCAAATTGCAAACTTATTAAAATACCTATTTTCTACTAAGCAGCAACATTTTTCATTTCAAAATCACAAAATATTTTTTCTCCGTTTTCAACTGTATGTAGAAGCGTCCTTTTTCCGTATGACGGCAGAGTACATGTCACACATTGAAAAAAAAATGAAGCCTACAATGCTCATATTGAAGTCCTGACTGTCGATGTCATATCTGTCAGCCTATTTACATTAATAATAACAAAGATGTACACCTGTATGTTTGGCACGAGGGAGATGAAGGTGTTACGGCTAATAAATTTACAACCTGGTTAGTAAATTTCATTAATTCTCAGTTACACTATAAAAAAGTCATAATAATCTCAGATGGATGTTCTTATCAGAATAAAAATAAAATTCTATCATCAGCTTTATTTAAGTAAACAAAGGAGACTGGTTTGGAGATCGAACAGATCATTTTAGAAAAAGGACACACAATGATGCAAGTGGACATTGTCCACTCAACATTGGAGGAAAAGTTCTATCCTCCAATCCAAAAAAAGCAGGAGATCCAACTGTAAATGACATACAAGCTCTTCTATATAAAAATGGTAGCATATTCTACAAGATACGTCATCCCGACGAATGGAAAATCCTACCTCAGACAGTTCGTGCCTACAACCCAACATCTATTGTTACTCAACTGTACACTGAACCCCGAAAAATAGATAAAACTAAATACGATAGTCTCCAGTCATTGAAACCATAGTCGCGACGCATAAAAATGCGTCGCGATTATCACGCATTTTATGATAACCTGCATTTTAAGGAATAACTTTATACTTAATTAAATTAAGTCTGATTATTAAGAATGTAAGCATTCATAGGTATCTTGTTTGTTTTATACCACATTTTGATTCAACAGTTTTTATAAAAGTTATTTATTGTTTTTTCTTTTGTAGAAGTTTTTAGTTGTTTTTGAAGATATAAATATTTCACCTTAACCCTAGAATACTAATCTGAGTCATTTTGACTCGCACCACACACATTTCTTGATACTTCTCGGTAAAGAACATGCAGATCGTCTCGATTCTTTGTGTCAACTCGGTCACCGGTTAGACGTTTACGGGAGCAACGGCGTTGAGCAAGTAAGTGCCGCCATTATGTAAGTACAATGTACTTCGAATCGAATGCCTATATTTTCTTTTTTTTTTATTCGTTTTTAGATTAAAATTGTCTTCTTCATATCCAAGCCGTGGTCGAAACTTCACAGGCGTAGAATTGGCCAGATATCTAAACGGTGATGGTGTAACTAGTGATAGCGATGGAGAGCCTGAGGGCAGTGAAACTGAAGATTATTTGGAGCTCGAGGATTCTGAATAAACTAATAAAGAAGAGCAACGAGCCAATGGAGATAATATTTACCAAATATGCCAGGCCAAATATGGTAGAATTAAATAAAATATGGGCTGTAGCCGGAAGACTGACCTATGTGTCTATTTTATGGAAGGCTTAACATTACGCTACGTAATATACTGCGACAACAAGCTCAATGCCAAAGAAAAGCCACTAAATAGAACGACATTAATGCATGAGTTGCAAAAGCAACTTGTGAATCCTTTCCTGAAGAAACGGCTTTCTATTCCAACCCTATCAAAAACGCTTAGAGATAATATCTAGGATTTGATACTTATAAATATAGGGGCAGGCAGCAGCCAACAAGAAGATGAACCTCACTCAAAAAAAATAAAAAATATGTTGACTTTGCTCATTCAAAAAGAACCGCATGATTACAGTCAGATGTCTGAAGTGCTAAAAAAAACTTATGCATGGAACATGATATAAATAAGTGTTATCTGTGCCAAATTAGACTAATTTCTCTTTTTTATCGTTGATTAGTTCTTATTCTATTATAATTAAGTTTAAAGAAGATTTTTAATTAATATCATTCTTTTTTTTTTAATTATCAGACTGATTAATAATCTCAAAAAAAGTGTTAAGAGAGTAAAACATTTTTTTTCCTATTAAATGTTTTTTATAAATTAACTTTTTTTTTATTTAATACCTACGTAAACATAGCTTTTACCTATATAAAATAAAAATATAGACAAAATTGGTTTTGATGTTCAATTTATGTACTTATTCATGTGCAGACAAAATGACTCATGATTAGTATATACGTTTGTAAAATATGATTAGTATTTTAGGGTTAAATACGGTGATAAAGCACTGAATGTTGCAATCATATTTTGTGCTAAGAATTCAGTTTTGTAAGAGTCCAAAGTAAGTTATTGTTATTGCAAATTTAAGGACGACTGATTGTTTTATAGTTCTAATATATATAACAAGCTTTTTCTTGTTGCCCAAAACCTTGAAAAAATCACAAATGGAACTTGTCAGGCGCAGTGACGAAATATTGTTCTAATCTTCACAAACATTACAACTACTATTGTCGACCCTAATAAGCAATAGAGGACTTCATAAAATCAAGAAATAAGAAATCGAGACTATATCAATTGAATATGATAATTGTCATCCTAATAACACACAATGCTTGAATAGACCCAACACCACAATCTTAAAACACTGCACACAAATCCACAAGACAATTAAAATTTTATCTTAGGACCATATATAATGGACCATGTTTAATTCTAATTAAATAGATCCATCGTTTATTAATTATCTACAGAGAATATTTTTTCAAATTACAAAATAAATATTTGACAAACAAACAAAACAATGTTCAGTGTGACCAGATTTAAATTGAATGATATGCTAACTACCATGCTAAGATCTGCTAAAGTCTGCTATTTGTTTTTGTTTTAAATGCCAAAATTCTGCTAATGAATATTAAATATATATATATTTATTTGAACGGCTATATTACTCCTATTATATGCCTGTAAGATACTGCTTTCAGCAATAAAAACGCAAAAATTTGTAACAATTACAAATTCTACTTCCTACTAATATTATAAACGTCAAAGTTTGTGAGGATGTATAGATGAATGGATGTTTGTTACTCTTTTACGCCAAAAGTACTGAACCGATTGCGATGAAACTTGGTATGTAGATAGCTGGAGACCGGAATTAACATATGGGTTACCTTTTACCCCGATATTCTCACGGGATCGGGACTTACGCGGGTGAAACTGTAAGGCGCTGCTAGTATCTAATAAAAGTAAAATAAATATTAATGATGTGTGTATTATATAATTAAAAACTTTCTATGGCATCTGTGGTGTCAATATTTTTATACAGAGCCGTCGATATTTGTGCTAACTTTAACATGTTTTGTAATAATAATTAGACACACTAACTGACGACGGCAACGCAGGCAACGTTGTCTACGTAGAACTCGAAAGATAATTATACATCTTCAGGTAATTCCCCTAAAATTTATTTAAGTACAGAAAGCAAATTAGTACAAAATTTTAAAAATGTACAGTTTTATAAACATTACTAGAAAAAATTCTTAACAGAAACTCATATAAATTGTAAATGTTGTGTTTGATAATCAAGTTAACTTTCTGCTGATATGTTATTTGATTCTGCCAAAAACTGCGATCTTTTCAAATCTGCGACACAATCTGCTAAGCCCTAAATTGGGGATCTAATTCTGCTAAAATCACAGAATTCTGCTAAATCTGGTCACACTGACAATGCTTCTTAGCAGGGCTGCCAGCTGCCAGGAAGGACAACTTATTTTCTTTTCTTTTTTTTAATCCAATTCTAGCCAATATCCAATTATTATTATCCAGTATCCAATAATACAATGCAATCTACTATACAATCAAGATAAATAAGATAACCGAATTATACAAATTTACAATCTGGTAGCTCTGCTTCTTGGGGATATTTATAGATATTCACTTAAGATCGATATATCGAATGGACTCGATGTTTGCCATACGATATATCGGATCGAATCGATGTTTTGACAAATATTTATTCTATTTGATAATCGAAACGTCGAATCTTTTTTTTTTTTTTTGCTGTTTTGAAGTGTTCTGGTGTGTAATATAATAGTTCTGTTAATTTGTCGTTTTTGTTTCACTTATAAACACTTACTTACACACACTACACTCATCTGTCATCTCGTCACTATCATAGTAGTACAATTTCTATTCAAATAACACTCATAGAATACAACTATTATTACACTATTAGTATAGCTATGTTACTCTGGTCACACATATGAAAACAAGGATAGCAAACATTCTACGTTTGACTGGAAAAAGATAATAATAAACTTTTGTGGAAAGTATTTGATATTGAAAAATATCGATGTGTTCTAGCGATATATCGATACATATCGATGCTGGGATCCGATGTTTTACATCGAATATAAATATCGATATATCCACAGATTACTAAATAGTTAAAATAACAGATAAATCACTCCCTACAAAAATATTGATACCTACCGTTTAATTGCCTACTATTTCCGAGCTTTAAAATGTGTGTACCTCTTCAATATTTTTTTTTACAAAACAACTAGAATTATATGTAAATTACTTAACGCTTATTTTTCCCTTCTTCTTCTTCCCTTTTCTAAAATCTTGATTATTAAACTGTATGGTGGAAAATATTCTAAATATTACAAACAGTTTTAATGAATAATTTGAGGGAAACAAGGGTATGTAGATTTAAAAGGTTCATTTTAAAAAAATATATTAATAGCCTTGTTTTTTTTTTATCTTGCTTTATCTACATTCTTATAATGCACATAAACAACTAAATCAATTTTCACTATGATTTTTACACTATTTAAAGAATATATCAATACAATCTCGAATTACGTTTTTTGTACTTTAAAAATAAAAGCGTGTGCGCCGATGTAGCTGTCGGAAACCCACTGCGCGAGACTGCGTATAAGGTCCGCCGGCGGACGAGCAGCTGGTAGGTATTTTACGCGCGCAAGTACATCGAGTGACATAGTCCTGATATATCTCTCGAGGGGACAATAAAAGACCCCTAATGCTTCTTCCAAAAACGGAATCGTTCGCATTGTAACTAGATTAAAATTTACGAAAAAACCGAGGCTCCATTAGAAAATATTGAAATAACGGTATTTTTCAGTATTTTCTTATGGAGCCTCGTTATTTAAAATCAGTATTTCTATTAGTATATTTCCCCGGTAAAGTCGGTACTTATACCGGGGAATATACTTATACTAATAGAAATACTGATATTCTTAACATTTTTTAACCATTAATTTAAATATAATGCAATATTATCTATGACTTGTATTTAGAAATAAAGCAATCTTGTTTTTTTTTTACCTAAAACATATAATTGTACACGTATAACAATAGGCATATATGCTAAATTTTTTATGTGTTGAGCTTAAACGGGTACATCAGTTCAAGAACCTGGTGGGGCATTAGGTTTCCGAGAGCCTTGATCACCAAGTTGATATACAGTGGGAACGCAGGGTATTGGCGACCAAGAGTAATATGTTGTCCCGCAGGTTAATTTGCACGTGCAGCCTGTGGTTCAATTATACCGTTAGAGATCGTGTAATGCTCTGCGTGTCCAATATAACAAAAGATTCAGGATTTCATGCCATCAAGAGCAAGCAGAGCAACGGCTGACGTCAATGATGAGCAGGGTTCGAGGTAGCATCCTGAAGGTGATTGCGGAAAAGTAGGATTCTAATATCCTAAAGGCATATGTTCGTCCTCAGATTCGATAGTATATCCTTTTCATGTAAACCTTATAAATATAAATATGAACTTTGTCTGAAATAAAGATTTATTATTTTTATTATTAAAACCGTCATGCACACAAGCACAAGGACTTAACGTAATACACTCACGTTAGACTGCATTCACTCACACAGTTACAAATTTAAGCTTCATATTGAAAGATGCGTTTTGTATTGGTATCTGGACCTCAATCTAAGAGTGGAGCATATTGTAGGATACGAAACCTCTCATTTGCGACTACTTTAAATCATATCGAACAAACATTGTATTTTTACGTTCGTTTTGAGAATACCCAAATGCGAAAGACAGTTTATTACACTGACAGTATTTTTACACTTTCACCCCATGAAAATGTCAGGGGTACCGAAAAGGACATACTATACCTTTTATCATAAAAAGAAGTACTTACTGTTCCCGAGAGTGAAAAAATAATGCGAGGGATGCCACGAGCAAAAACTAGTACATATTTGAAAAAAATCTACCTGTATGAACCTGTAACGACCTGTCAGTATCGATAATTTGTTACAAATATCTATAATAGGAGTATGACGGGGGCTAATCCTGTTTACCTACGAACGACTGGCTTTGACAACAGACGTGTCTAATGACGTCAGACACAGTGGCACGTGACCGCTAACACGTGGTTAACATACATAAATAAACTGACAGAAACATGGTACTGAAGACAGTTTCCTCAGAATTTGAAGATTTTTCAGGAGGGTGAGAACTTTTGTGAGTGGTGTTCAGGTTTAAGATAACTTTATTTCTCATAAAGAATTAACATTCACTTAAATGAGAAATTAACACTCAATTACACATTATGTAAAGTAATTGTGCAATATTTGTTTGAGGACAACAGTGTTTTTAAATAACTACGAGTACCAATGAATACAAATCAAGTGCTAAACTAATAAAAAAATATATAAGGCCGGAGTTTCTTCGTATTTTATACACAATCAAGACATTTCTTTCAATTACATTTTATTATAATATATATGTGCCATTTTGTTCGATAACTTGTTGCCATCTTGTAGGAAGTACATAATACTTAGACACATAACCCCGTTGGTGTAGAAATTTTGGGCGTTTTGATAAAAAAAACTGCGACAAGTAGTTTTGACAGTCCTCTCTTGATGTTAACCTAATACTACCCAAAGAATTCTGAAAAGACTAAAACAGGTAAAATTCTGAGGGTGCAAGGTCAGGACATGGTGGATGCATTAACACTTTCCAACCAAGCTTTCTCAATTTTTGCTGGGTGGACAAAGATGTGCGTCCTCTGGCATTATCATGATGAAAGATTACTCCTTTTCTATTGATCAATTGCGGCCGTTTTTTCTTGATGTCTTGCTCGAGTTGTTGGCAGTAGACATGCAACATAGAGAATAGATGGTTTTACCCGGCGGTAAAAGCTCATAATGAGCGATCCTTCCATTCCCACCATACAAACCTCATTGCGTGTTAGTCCAGGTTTCGCTATAGTTTGTCGAGCTTGAGTACCCTTTGAACATCATCTTTTTTCGCACGTTCTTATCGTAGGTGATCCACTTTTCATCACCAGTGATAAATCTTTTCCAAAATGTTTCGGTTTTATTACGTTGAGGTACACTACTCTTACTGACACTGCATTAGGTTCATAAACGTCACAATTTTTTTACACGGCTTCAGTCGCATTTATCCCATTTTTGTAAAACTAGTGGGTAACTTCTGCGTGCTTCACAATACTCGGAGCGAGCGTTCTACACCCAGAACACTTATACCCTACGGCTACGGGGTTCTACATGTGGCAATCAGCA
Organism: Callimorpha dominula; assembly: GCA_949752705.1. Classification (NCBI taxonomy): domain Eukaryota; kingdom Metazoa; phylum Arthropoda; class Insecta; order Lepidoptera; family Erebidae; genus Callimorpha; species Callimorpha dominula. Next base: position 4,675,503 of record OX457010.1, on the reverse strand, counting down.
ACAGCGTTCTATGACGTCGTTACTCGTTACGTAGATAACATGTTTGCCTATGGTTGTTTTTTTAACGATGTTTTACTTCATTTAATGCATGCTTATACTTTTTTTTTATATGCAGTTTCAATAATTTTTTAAATGTTTGCGTGTTATTAGCCACTTTTATCGATTTATGTAACTTATAGTAAATTTGTGCTCCTTCGTACATAATAAGTACTTTTTTCCCTTTTTTGTTTGTATTAACATTTATTAAAGATATACTGTTTTACTCACGTGTGTATTTCGGGTTGGGTGTGTACCATAGTGCCTCATAGAAACAACAACGCAATAGAAACGCAATCGTCGACATACGCTCCTTCCGCAGCGTCGACAGTAAAGTGTGAAGACTAACGCTTTGGCGTGGCAGCGCAGCGTGGCAGCACGCTTCACTCCTTGATAAAGGGCCCCCGCCGGATCCAAACCTAGTAGGGCATCCCCGAAATACATACGTGAGTTAAACCGTACATCCTTAATACATTTTCAGAAGATTGCATACAAGTTGGCATGTCTGATAGTAAGCGATGCCTGGTGCAACAGAGGTATCCTTTGCTCGTCACCGCAAGGAGGTCTGGTGACTATATAGGCAAAGAACACAACCCTAATCTGCATGGACTGTTTACTTTTCCAAGGTAAAGTTATTCTAAGTTATTCTTTAATCGAGCTGCTCAGAAATCCTACTGATATTATGAACGTGAAAGTTTGTGATAATGTATGGATGTTTGTTGATCTTTCATGCAAAAGCTACTGAACCGATTGCGATGAAACTTGGTATGTAGATAGCTGGATACCTGGATTAACACATAGGTTACTTTTTATCCCGATATTCAAACGGCATCGGGAATTACGCGGCTGAAACCGCAGGGCGCAGCTAGTTTATAATAATAATAACCTGGAACATATAGTGCCATCTTGGCCCAAACTAAGTATAACTTCTGTTATAGGTATGGGTAACAAAGATACTAAGATTTTTTATTACCATCCCAGAATAATGCAAACAGAAATATTCATGCATACAAATATTTGTTTCAATTAAAGGATGGAATCGAACCAGACGCAGTGCAGACGAGGTACGATGAGTTAAATGAGGTTATTTGATCTTAAGCTATAGTGATCCTATACGGAACCCTCTACAGTCTCAGTATGATTTCGAAGTTCAATTACCGTAGAAGATCGAAGGCCCCTACAAATTAATTGTCTTGAATAAATTAAAACTACTTTTTAACGGACATCAAAAAAGGACGAGGTTTTCTATTCCACTTAATTTTTTCTTCGCCAATTATAAACCAATTCCAATAATTTTTTTTTAAATTAAATTGATTATACTCAAGGTTCCGTTTAAATTTGAATATTCCACCTTTAAGGGTAGAAAATTAAGGGATGAATAATATGGCATGATTTTGACGCATTGCAGTCGGTTATTTTTTTTTACACGCTACAAAATTAGCTTGAGCTGTATCTAAGTTCAATTGTATCTTGTTTGACGGAATCTTCCAAAGTAGTTTTCAAGACTTCAATATCGATGACAATACAAGACAAAAAAAATCACTACATATTATAAAACAAAGTCCCTCGCCACGTCTGTCTGTCGCATGTCGGTCTGTCTGTCTATTCGCGATAAACTAAAAAACTACTCAATGGATTTTCATGCGGTTTTCACCAATAGACAGAGTGATTCATGAGAAAGGTTTAGGTGTATAACTTGTTAAGGATTTGCGTAAAATGGCTGAAATATGACGATGATTGTTGAGGATGTCGAAAAAAAATCAATATATGCTCTACTACTTGTGCGAAGCCGGGGCGGCTAGTAAGTAAATATATCATAGTTTAAAAAATACCCTTCAATGGCAAAACCAGACTATAAAGTAGAAAATATTTTTTTATAAAAGTATGTACTTTATTTATTCATTTATTTAAACTTTATGCACTTGAAGTACAGAGGCGTACTTTAATTGTCTGCCCAAAGGTGACTTGAAGTAGGCATATGCGTATGCATTTAAAATATTATGGGTAAGTAGTTTATTAAATATGCAAGCTAACATCAGACAAAAAATACTTAAATAAAATATATGGAATGAAATACATATACATATCATAAACAATTATGTAGGTACACACTACACAAAAATGTCAAACATAATAATGTTAAATTATAAAATATATATTTTATATATATTTTTTTTTTATAACTTCACACATCTCACACACGGCCGTCTGATCCCAAACTAGGCAGAGCCTGTACTATGTTAACCAGACTACTGATTAACATATTTATATATTTCTAAATACATACATATTATAGATAAATTACACACAGACACAGAACAAATGATCATGCTCATCACACAATTATTTGTCCTGGGTGAGAATCGAACCCACGACTTAGAACCCACGGCTTAGCAGTCAGGGTCACTAGCCACTAGACCAACAGGCCAGGCTATACACAGTATATATATATAAATACATATATACACATACATATACAGGGTGTATTTGAAAAAGGAACACTTACTTTAACCACTCAAAGGGCATGACTCTAGCATGCAGTTACAATAAAAATTAAAAAAAAATAACTATCCGTTTACAATATTCAGGTATTTTTGTCTCCGTTTTTCATATATTTGGTTTCGTTTAAGTTTTCACTTCTGTCGGCAACCCCATAACTGCCTATTTTTTTTATTTTACTTACTATACTTAGTATTATTATCTAGCTATTATCTTATCTGTGGTACAGATAAGATAATAGTTACTTCGGTAGTACCTTCCTCTTAATCCCAGGGCCGACTGCCCTTACGCCAAGAGCTCAATGTCAAACATGTCAGGGTCGGTGTACTTCTATATCAACAACTATCTCTTCCCCGCATATACAAGTTTGTTTTTTTTTATTGGTAAATATAATACTAAAATCTTAACTGATATTATTAATGCAACGGTGAGTCTGTTCGTGGTACTTTTCACATTGACACAGTTGACATTTTCGTATGTATTTTTTTTACGAATTTGACTTGTTTATTGTAATGTTTTTGTTTTGCAATTAATTGTACCTTATGTAAAATTTAATTACGCAACTTTTTTATACCAGTGAACTTTTCTCTATAATTTCATATTAACTGAGATATGCGAGGAAATAGGAAGAAAAACAGAGTTCTTTTTCAAAATTCTCGCCTTTTTTTTTTTATTATTGGTTTCAAGCGAACACATAGTGAAATTATCATTTCTTATGACTTTTCAGACCGAATTCAACCAAAATCCACCATACTTTCCGACTTACCCAAAAGAAAACTAAGAAAACCAGTGCCGGCGTGAACCCACTCCTAACACAAGCATTTAGCTTAGCTGGAGGGGTTAACAAGAATACCGACTAGTAATGTGTGACCCACGTTACTAGTATGTAAAAAAAAAAAATACAGAACCCGCCTGAGCTTTCATATAAAGAAGAACAGAACCGATAAGAGATAAAGATTCTGCAATGGTGACAACAGACGAAGCCTGTTTAAAAAACAGACCTATTAAAATTTTGTGTTGGCTCCTTTTTACTTCACTTAAAACTAACAAAGTAATAAGTTCTTATACACTATTACCATATTAACGACTACTTGGTACAATAATCAAATCAAAGTACATCATTTAAAAATGTATTTACCGATTTTAATTAGTTTTTTTTTTGTAACTCTATCAAATAAAAAAGGATAACATAGACACAAAAGAAAAAAATACGTTCGAATTTAGAACCTCCTTCTTTTTAAAAGTCCACTTAGAACATAGATTAAATATTTAAAAGTAACTAATGACCTGTATAACAGTGATAGTCTGTAGAGTGGTGAAAGCATTATCTGAAACAGCTCTACGAGGTCTGGCTATTCCTTTCTCGCTTTATAAACCTTTTCATAAATGAACCACAAATTAGCTAACAGATTTTGGACAGTGATGGAACCTACCTACTCATAATATATTATTACGTGGTTTTTAATTTTGAAAGTAGATTCTTAGTATTTTACTAACTAGTCACGATATATAGGTACCTTCCTCCCCTACTCAACATTTTATACAGGGGCTATAATATGCTAAGATAATGTTCAATGTTTGTATTGAAATTTTTAAATGCACTAAATAATACAAGTTCCGTTATAACATTACAGTGCTATGACATTTAATTATCAAGTTAAAACGTAGATTGGGCAAAATAAATGATCATTCCAAAGTGTACCGAGTACTTAGTATGAGAACAATGCAGCCGTAAAGGTTCACGTTCATGTCTAGACCGAAAACGATAACATTCAAGCAATCCAGTAACCCTACTATATGAAAAGTATTTATCTAACTGGAATATCTTAAACACCACACAGCCTAGAACATTTGGTCGGTTTACATCGTCTACCGAGCCTCAAGTGCCTTCAAAGTGAATGCAAAGTAACGATCACTACCGAAATTATCCGAACAGCTTCGGATCTCGAAGCTTATAAATAGACCTCACTCGGAAAATTGTTCGTTAGTACCTATTACACGGCGGGTTGAGAGAGTACGCTTTTCCAGACGACTTGCGCCTTCTTCAACAATAACATTGCGAATTGTTATATGAAAGACTCTCTGTAACCAAAACAGTGCAATGCCTACAGACATAATGCCGAACTCTTACCGCAGTCAACATTTTGGTCAAAGTTTAAGTAAGAAAACCGGGGAAAGTGAAATAAAGTCGGGGTTTTTAGTGCTTCTGGGACCCGGCGGGATGCGGCAGGACGTGAGAGTTGTAGTGTACAGGACATCTCTTGAGCATTTTGCTGTCATCTATCCGAGGAAGAGAATATCCAAATCCATTGGAGTGGTGAACTTACGAAACACAGCTGTAGAGCAAGCTGAGTCGAACAGTGGCTTCATCGTCCGGCAGAAAGGCTACGATAACACAATTTCCGCAAAATTCATGTGTTCCGAACGAGAAGTAGAATCTTGGATGTCGGCGTTCACGTGCAGAGCTTCGCCACACTCGGCGCACACGAGTCTACCAGTTTTAGTCGAGACAGAGGAGAGCTAAGTTCATAGATTATCTAACCGCTAAATGGTCAGATTTATCTTCGAAATTAAGACGGGCCACGTCAAAACGAGGTTATGTTTGGTTTGCAATGGGATGCGAAAGTGAAAGTTGCGTTTTTTGCAAGCGCTCGAAAGTATCTCTTAGCAGCGGAGCTTCGTAAAAACAAGTGTTACCTACGTCTTCGTGTGACTCATGTAGGTTACACCATGTAATTACGATCTTTGGAAATAATTGTATTATTTTATAGAAGAGAATGATACAGTTACATATGGAAAGAGTATAATGCGAGGTTGTTCACTTAGTAATAAGCATATTATTCCCGATACACGGTACGTCTATCGTATCGTACACTATTCATTTTGTACACAATTTTGTACTTATCTATTAAAGAGTCAACGTCAAAACGGTATCCAACTTGTATTTTGCATTTGCACATTGCATTGCATATCATAATTGAACAGGTGCCAATGTTCTAGCACCTTGCTAAACTGTCACTATGTGTAAACTAAGTATAAAACTGTGCGTGCATTGTGCATACTGACGTTGAACCAGTTGCAAAGGAGAATGTTGTAATTGGTATATCAACTAAATTTAATTACTATCTTTTGATTATTAAACGGGTCTATTTCACCTGCCCTGTTTATGTAAACTTCGATACTTTAATAAAGAACATTTTAGCTAACTGTTTGCCTATTTGATTCATGTTTTCCTTGCAGTTATTTAAAACCTATAAAGTCCAACGCGATATAGGAATTATGTATCAACTCGGTTGTCTTAATTTTTTATAATTAAAAAGTCGTAACCTTGCGGCATGCACAAAAAATCTTTTAAAACTCTTTTGGCATTAACTGATTTTTAATCACGCTTGCTTGACGGAAGAAAGTTCAAACTTTTTTCTTTATATTTGTCACTAATGGCTACGACCTCTACGACCTATATGACCTGAGTACTCAGATATTTAAGAATTCGTATTAACATTAGATATATAATTTATTCGTAACTTCCATTAGAAGTTATTTATGTGTTCTTTTTACAGTTTTTGGAACAAGGCGATAGTTTTGGCGCCGACTCAAAATTATTTAGGTATTTACATTATTGTAGAAGTTTAGTTAGGCTAACGAGTTTATTTTTCACTATTAAGTTTCTTTCTTCTTCCGTCGGTTTCATTTTTTGTTAAAAAGTTTATATCACTTTTCAGTTCCTTTCTTGTTTCGTAGGTTGAATTTTTTGTTAGAAAGATTTATATACTTACCTACTTAAAACTATAATAATGTGAAAACTTAGATGTTAAAATTATCGCAACATTGAAATGTGTATACATTTGTCATCTTTATAATTTATAATTAAAACTAGTGAGTGAAATACAAATATTACAAAAATGGGCGCTTTTAATTGTGAATTACAATCTTGTGTAAGACTGTATATCGCATACGACCTTTAAAGCGATTTGTGTCTTCTGTTGAAACTAATCCGTTCTGATTCGAATGTTGCTCCATGCACTAGGCATCAGTAGTGAGCGGCGATTATACGACACAAATGTAATGTTCACATTTGTGTCGTATAAAAAACGAGAGTTTAATTCATACAAAAAATATTTTTTTATTCTGTAAGTTTAGGGACGCTTTTTGTACTAGGTACATCAAAAGATACAAAGAACTATGCTCATTTAAAAATGCCCTTAACATAAACAGTTTAGATTACATTTTTGTATAAAACTTCTAAACAATGATCATTTTCATCAATGGTCAGCGGGAAGAAATACCGTTAGTTCGGGTTACATTGGCCCTAAAGTGTTAATATGGCACCAATGTCACTCACTTCAATGTCATTTGGACAATTCATGTTCATGCATAATTATTTTCTAAGAACTATAAAACTATCAATAACTATTAACTAACTCAGCTATCTGGCCACTATCTCTCGAGCCACAGGCTACAGACGGGGGCGAAAGTTTAGAACTTTCAAATGTTTTAAGCCACAGTAATACTTAAGAGCCAATGTAACCCGACCGGTACAGTACACATTTCAAAAAGTGATTCAATAACATTATTGCTGCTATCCAAGAAAATTATGTCATTTGATAATAATAAAAGTATCTTTCATTGTTATTTTTCACCTCCCTAGTTCACAGTATCACAGATAAGATAATAGTTAACAGTATCTAGATAGGTACTTGTAGAATGGATGTTAGAACCTAAGGGAAACGACGTCCCACGCTTAGGTTTCTGTAACGAGCTCCGAAGAGATGTAATTCTCATAACAAATCTATAATAATAATAATAATACCGCTGCAGAGGTATAAAACCTTTGTGTTGATTAAAGACAGATGTTTTATTCCAAAACAATAACACGATTATTCTGTAGTATTAATGTTACATAATATTTGAATATATTGGATGTCTTTTGTGGCGTGTCTTAACTAATTTTTAATGAATTTCCTTTTTTTCTTGCTATCCAACTAAATTCACAAGTTAACTAACAACACGGCAGTCAACTAGCGTGTTGTTACAAGGGTTTACGAGTTGTAATGGCCACTTGTTTTTCAAGAAATTCAAGCAAAATTTAACTATATTTACATTTAATTACGAAGCTGTGTGTCGGGAATAACTAGGCAAAAGGTGATAAGAAATGAGCTTAGTAATAACAAATTATTCAAATGTACTTAGTGTTGGGATTTGCAACAGTATGTGTAATTATAAATGTAAATACATTTATAAAACTAGCTACTATATGTCATACCTAATATAATGTGGTAATTAATAGCATTTTGGATACCAATTAAATACTGAGAAAATAATAAGTACGAACTGTATACGGTTTTAAATATATTCGAAATTAAAACCAACTACCTACTGACTTTGTTTCATTTGTAACTGTTAATTGTTATTGTTCTTGTTATCGTTGGAGAGAACCAGACCGGATTAGAGAAGGTAATATTCTTTTTACTATTCTATACTAAATAACTAACTAACTAATAGTAGGTATAAAGCTGAAGAGTATCTCTGGAACCACCAGTCGATTTGAAAAATCCATCCATCCCCAATCTATCTGTAAGCAATATCCCTTCAATATACCAATAACCTTTCAATATACTCCCAATCTTTTCCATCAATCATACCATTCAATCAATCCCTATTCCGTGAGTTAGCACAAAATATAGTTGAAAAAATGTGGGTTTTGGGATGAGTGTATGTATGTATGTTATAGGCTATTTAACATCACTTTTAGACCCTTAAAGGTTGGGACATACAGCGGGCAGGGCGGTACGGTGAGCGGTTGACGCCCGCTGTTTAACTGGGCCTTAAAAGCGAAGCAGTAACCGTAGACAAAACTGCCGGAAAACGGCTAATCAGAAATGAAAAGTGAAAGATACAATTTTCAAAGAAAAATTTGCGTGCCATAGATCTATGATAATTATTGGACGGCTCGTTAATCCCTTTCAATTAAGACACGTTGAAGAATAGAGTATACATTTACAAACGCAGCCGAAGTTGCACGGGTCAGCTAGTTATGGATATGTAGGTACGGGATGGCGTATGATTCAGTCAACTGCTGTGACCACGGCCAGTGGAACCTGGTCGAAACCTTAGGCAATTCAAAAGTATATAATACCTACTGCGTGATCGCGATAATTCCCGTACATTTCTGTAAAAAATTATATCAAGTTTGAAAGTTTATAAGGATATTACTTACAAATGTTAATGTAATGATGCTGGTTGACAAACTTGGCAATGGCGACAATGGGATATGAACACAGCCCATAGATACATTTGTGTTTTTGCCAAGTTGGGGGTGCCAGCTAATATTGACTTTATCATAAACTAGCTTATACCTGCAGCTTTGCTTGCGTTAATGTAGATGTGTACTTTTGAATGAAAAATACTCTTATGTCCTTTTCTATACCTCTGAGTGGTTAAGGTAACAAACAAACTAACGTTCCCATTTAGATTATTAGTTAGGATTAAGATAGGTATAATATTATATTGCCTGGTTTTCGCTTAGTTGGTCCTTTTTCTTTAGAAGGTTCTGGATTTATTGTTTGACACACGTAAGCTGGGTCAGCCTCTTGGCGACATTTATTTGGCGATCTTTCATGTTTCATAATAAATATGTATTATGTATGATAAAAAACTTATTTTTAAATCGGTGTCGTATTTATCCGAAATGTATGGTTTTAGTCACGTGATTATTTCGGAGTTGCTTCACCCGTTGTTTTCTTAAAATGGAGGGAAACACACGTGAACAACATATCACTACATATTATAAAAATAAATTAAGTCTATCGCTGTCTGAATGCGATAAACCCCAAAACTACTGAAGGGATTTTTACCACTGGATAGAGTTATTCATGAGGAACGTTAAAGCGTAACTATAATTCATTAATATTTGATGTGAGTTGGCTGAAATATGACGACGATTTTGGCTTAATGGCTATGCTAGGATTACCCGTTAATCTAATCTCATTCTTGGTTCGAAATTGTAAATCTTTGCAATAACAGTCTTTTTAGACGAGACTAAATGAACTCAATGACACAAAGTCATTGAGTTCATTTGTCATCAAGTGGCCGTGTCATCAACCGACTCACTCGACTGAGTTGTACAATAAATCGTTTACTGTGCACGCTGTCCGACTATGGAATGCCCTGCCTATATCTATTAGACGTGCCCAAACATTGCAGTCTTCAAAAACATGCACTTCCTAATCTAATCTTTTTTAAAATAAAAACCTATTTGTTTTACATCATCATATTATCATTATTTTATAAAAAAAATTAACCCCCGTTTAAAAGCGAGGGGTAGTATTATATTTTAACATGTGTATCTGTGTGTCTGTGGTAGCATAACTTATATTATAGTTTTAATTACCTACTACCATTTTTTTAAATCCATGTTAAATGCTGTATGCTTTAGAAGTATGTTATGATTATTTTAACAAAATCAAAATATCTCCTACGTGAACATTTTCCGCACCAAGACTACTCATGATTTCATCTATTTATTGTTTTCTCCCAAGGTTGCCTTGTAAGAAACTGCTTTTAGCGATAAGGCCGCCCTTTGTACATATTCACCAGATGTACTTATTCCTTTGCAAAAGAAAATGTTGATGTACAATAAAGTTTATTTCTATTCTATTCTAAATGAATATACTAACTACAGGTAAGTAAGTTACTAACTGTAAGTTATTGATAAGGTACCTACAGATTTTTCTAAAAAGGTTTTGTATATTTTGTTTAAATATTTTTTTTTATTGGGATGCACTGGATGCTCAAGGGCCTCAAGGCAGATGACAGGGTGCTATGGTGCACATTAAGATAGGCGTATGTCCAGCAGTGGATTGCAACAGCCTAATTGATCGACACTAAAACACTTAACCTCTTCAAGTGCGACTAAAAAAACTGATAACAAACAAAATCATTCAAACATTTCAGAATTTAATTACGCAAATGGTTAGTTAAAAGAATTTATGCAATACAATATAAAATTAAAAATTATATTAATAAAAATAATGGAATTTAATATAATGTAAATTAATAATAATATAATATTAAGTACGTTAAGTAATACAATGTAAATTAATAATAATATAATATTAAGTACGTTAAGTAATACAATGTAAATTAATATAATGTTAACTAATGTAAATACAATTTTTAGTTTTGTATAAATTAGCATGCCAAAACAAGGCAGAATATGGCATTGATCCAAAACCACCCATGTAATACCTGGTACTACCTGTATTCTATGCAAATAATCATATTTCATTTCAGAAGAGTAAAAGTTTAACTTGTGCAACGACTAAACTAAATCCGATCAGATGCAAAATAGAAACTTTGAAAATATGTTCGTAGTTTTTGTAGATGGCAAAAAAAAAAAACTAAAACAAAAATCTTGTATCTACATCTAATAGGGAATATGCATGTTGTTTAAATTTACTTGATTAATTTTCCCTTGAATCTTTATTGTCGAGATATTATGCCTAACCAATTATTTTCTTATTTAGTTCGTGTTTAATTGCAAAAAAAATATTAATTAAAATATGCAAAATAAGGGCGCGAAATTCAACTTTGCAATACACTTCATCATTGGTCGAAACAAAACATGACGTGACATTCCACGTTCTGTCATTTATCGGCGCCTATATTCGTAGTGTTACGGAGAAAGATAGGTGTTCCTGTGGTTTTTGCTCTTAGCTAGTGCAATTTAAGCATTCTAGTGATATTAGAAATCATCTAGGACAATGACTGAATGTAGGTTTGTCAAAGCACAATCGGAAAATCTACCGAAAATAGGTGCATTCATGACGACTATATATTTTGCATCAAATCCAGATTTTACGTTCGCTGAAATTAAAGGAGTGAAAGTCGCAAGGTAATTATTATAATACTTGTTATATTATAATCTAAATGATAGGTAAGATATGTATAGTTATATTCATGAAATTTTATTGGACTTAAGTTACCTAGTTTAAGTAGACAAGCTACTTGCCTACTGCTTGATATTTAAAAAAAACATAAATTACTGCTGACTAATTCACACTATACTAGCAATTAAATTGTAATATGCTTACATTAAAGTGATCTTCACAACAATATAAACACGATATTTAAGATACTTCATCTCTTCTCATTAATGTACACCATTGTTTTCGTATTTTACATTATTATTTTGTACAGGAAAAAATACTGTATTGGGTGTACTTCTTATAGTGTTTTTACACTTAGGGACAAGGCAATACCTATAAAATAATAATAATAATAATAATAATAATAAAGTTTATTTTTCTCACCACAATACAGTAGAAGTACATTATATTTAATTTTTTTTTTTTTTTTTAATTTAGATGTACTGTGGGAGACTGGTGCCTAAACTAGACGGAGAGTCTGTATTTCAGGACCCCACCCCTCGGACAAGTTTACATTTCAAAAATTAGCTTATGTACACATACACTTATCTCTGCGGTAAAGAATTTAATATTATTCATTTATAGTTTATAGTAGTGTTAGTATGATTAGTACTGGTGTGTATGCTTTTGTGTGTGTGTTTTGTATGTGTGTCTGTGTGTGTGAGTGCGTGTGCGTGTGTGTGTGTGTGTTTACGTGTACATATTTTATATGATACTGTAGTTGTAAGAGTTATACCTGTACAGATAGTATGTTTTCCGTATCCTCATAGCTAAAGTCCTGTAGCCAACAGCTTACCTTCATTTTGCACTTGATTTTGGTGAGATGATATACTGAAAGCTTCTTATTTATTTTATTATAAAGATAGCCACCAAGGTGGCAAAAGAATCGTTTGGAGAACATGGTGAGCTGGTTTTGTTGGCGATTGACTGGGTTAAATCGCCTTTCATTCCGAGATAGTACTGGGTTAAAGCTGAGGAGTCCATGCTGCTTTAGAACCGTTTGCAATATAAACAGTTGACGTACCGTTAGGACTCTGGCCTCTTTGTACAAGAGCGCTGTTGCATATCGGAATGGTCGACAGTAAGACACTTTTAGTATGGCCCTTTGCGCCCTTTCGAGTACCAAAATGGTGTGTTTTGGGGCACCACCCCAAGTCGTGATGCAGTATATCAGTAAAGATTGTACAAGAGCGTAGTAAACTGATTTTTTTAGGTGTTCATCTGCTACATATCGCAAGGTCTTAAAGACATATATTAATTTTCGCAATCTATTGCTAAGGGTACTGATGTGCTCCTGGAATCTTAGGGTATTATCTATGATTACACCTAGGTATTTTATATTGTCTGTATGGTGTATGTGACTACATGTGCATGTATTAATATTTTGTTTGGAACATGAGTGGGCAACAATTGAGTACGACGACGGTGTTGGTGTGGTATGTGTGTTATGTTTTAAAGAAAATGCTATGCATTTGGTTTTTTCCGCGTTTAAAGTGAGAACATTATTACGGAGCCACTCTGTTACAACGTTAAAGCCTGACTGTGCATATTCATATACATCGCGCCATGAGCTCGCACTGAATAGCATAGCAGTATCGTCTGCGAAGGTTATTATCTTGCCTTTCGGGACGGTAAGCAAGCCCAGTTCGTTGATGTAAATAAGAAAAAGCGTTGGCCCTAGCACGCTGCCCTGAGGCACGCCGTAGCTCATAGTACACTCATCGCTCATAACATCACCAATTTTGACGCACTGGGTTCGCTGACTTAAATAGTCCTCAAAAAGTTTCAGTTGGACACCCCTGATTCCCACTTTTTCCATCTTTCCCATCAGAATGGGAACAGAAACCGTGTCAAATGCTTTGGCAAGATCTATAAAAATCCCCAGGACCTTTTGCCCACCATCCAAGTTAGTTACAACATAATTAGTCAGATCATGAACAGCATCAGATGTGGATTTACCAACTCTGAATCCATATTGTGTAGGTGATAGAATGTTAAATTTTTTTAAGTAATCCACGAGCCTGCCGTTCATGATCCGCTCCAATATTTTGGAAAGGGCAGGGAGCACTGCTATAGGTCTGTAGTTGGTGACACGACTTCTGTCCCCAGCCTTAAAGATGGGATGAATTATGGACTTTTTAAAAGCTTTAGGGAATTGACCAGTTGTTAGAGCAAGATTGCAGATATATGTTAAGGGTGGTACAACTATGGTAATATATTTTTTTAGAAAATCACCTGTTATTCGGTCCCATCCTGGGGCGCAGTTATTTCGTAAGGACATAATGAGCCTGGCAACTTCATTGTCGTCCGTAGGTAAGAGGACCAAAGATTGAAAGTTAACATCGCTGGCACAGGGAGATGTAATGCAGGTGGAGTTATTTATGATGTTTTCTGCAAGTTTTTTACCTATTTCAGCGAAGAATTTGTTCGTGCAATTTACTGATTGTAAGGGAGTAGCTGCGATATTTAGTAGATCTAATGGGATTTCTTTCTTTTTAGTTCTATTTGTTATTGTGTTTATAGCTGACCATAGCTGTTTAGTACTACTACCAGCATCACTTATTTGTTTCTTTTCAAAGTCCTTTTTTGTATTTTTAAGTAGCTTATTGCAGTAGTTTCTGTACCTGGTGAAGGAGATTTTTAAAATTACATTGTTAGGTGACTGTTTAGCCTTTTTATGTAAATTGTCCCTATGCCGGATGCATCTAAGAAGGCTAGGGGTAACCCAAGGCTTTATGACTGATTTCCTATTAGGTATCTTAACTGTTTTGGAGCAAGACTCAATCACCCGAGTGAGAAGACTGATCATTAGTTCAGCTGCTACATGAGGATTGTTTGTATGATATACCTGTTCAAAGTTAACTTGATTTATTTCGGTATCCAACCGTTCGTAATTAATGCGAGTAGCCGTACCATTTGTACGCACTTTTGGTATTTTCTTGGCTAAAAAGAAGAGAACAGTTTCATGGTCTGTTAATGAAGAGTGAGCTATCAGAGTCGAAGCAGGCATTCTCGTTTTCAAAATGAGATGATCAAGGCATGCGTGAAGCCGCGTAGGTAGCAAATGTGCCGGCAGTAGTCCATGCGAGGCCAATAGGTTAAGGTAACTATACTTGGTCGAGTCAAGACAATCTTCATGAATGTTTATATTTATGTCACCTGTTATAATGATATTTTGATACCTCGCGTTATTCAACAGGATTGTATCGAGTGAGTTGAGGAAATTTGTAACATCTCTATAACCCGGTGGGCGATATATTGCTATTAATATAGTGTTAGAGTCAATTTTTACTAACAGAGCGTTTGCTTCTAGGATTGAGGGTTCCTCCACAGATACCTTAATGTTCTGATTGACATAGATAACTACACCTTCATTTTGCGACATATTTGTATCAGTTTTAAAATAGTTATAACCTTGTAGGTCAGGGATGTAGTGTGTGCCAGGAAGCCAACATTCGGTCAACGTGATTATATCCCATTCTACCTTTGTTCTCGCGAGAATGGTGTGAAAACCTGACATGTTTTTTGATATACTCCTGATATTTTAATTAATGATTTTGAGAGATTGTTTTATGTTAACGTTAGAAGGGACACAATTATCTAAGTCGCAGAAGGATGAGTCCGACAATGAGACGGAGTCAATGTTATTTATGTTAATTTGTATGGTATCGAATTGTATTTTACAAGGATTAGTATTTGCATTTTTTGTGCACTACTGTAAATGGTTGTGTGAAAGGTAATTAGCCGGTTGATACGTCGCTTTACAGTGTAGTAGATAAGGTTGTCAGAAAGTCGTGGCATCGAGTCATCATCGTAATATAATATTATATATATTAATATAATATTACTAATCGTAATAAGTGTAAGTAAAATTGTGTAGTTCAATCTATAAATATGAGTAGCCGTGATAAATACAAATTTGTCAATAGTTGGTAATAAGAGTAATCTGTAATAGAATTTGATAGTAATAGTAGTATGTAGTATTATCTTGTGTTCTTGTAGTATGTAATATGTTTTGTAAATAGGTGTGGTATATAGTGTATTATTGTATGAATTTGTTTGTGTAGAAAGTAATTGCTGGGAATAGTTCTGTGTATGTTTGTATATTAGTAGGTTAGCGTATCTTTCTAATAGTAATACAGTATATCTTAACAAGTAAATCACAAGAGTAATAATTAATGTAGTAATCCACGGGATATTGCAGGCTAGTCATTTTTCTGTACGTAGTTTAGCAAGATCCTCTTCGGATTTTATAAGCCGACTGGGCATTCCTTCTTTTTCACGCACATATATTTTGCCATTCGCAGTCCAGCACTGTTCGAATGTGCTGCTTTTTATGAACTCCCTAGCGAGGTAATGTAAGCGTTTTGCTGTAGAGGTGAGTGCTTCTGCTATGTATATCGGTAACTTAGGTCCTACCTGTTGCAAGTGAGAAGTGTTAAGACGGTTTTCTTTATGTTGTTTGTTGTAGCTCTTTGTGGAACGCAGAAAATGTTCTTTTAATGCAGGCGAAGAGAATTCTACAACGACAGTGCCCACTGTCTCTTTTTTGCCTCGTATACGGAAGATATTTTTGACTTCAGAAGATGGAATAGGAAGATTTATAATGTCACCGAGTTTTTGTACTAATCCAGTGAGCGTTTCTTTGGTCTCTGGAATAGAAGTGGGGATGTTTCTCATTTTAATTGTAGCTACTTTGAGGTTTCTCTCCAGGTACTCCATTTTAAGCTCTAGGGATTTTATTATTTTTTTATTATTAGTGCACTCCTCCTGTAAGTGGCTTATCTCACGCATGGCGTCGTCGTATTTTTCCGATAAGAATTGGATGGAAGATTGTATTTCGCCATTTTGATTCTGGATTTCTATATTTTGACTGCGTATTATATTGTTTTGGGACCTAATGTCATCTAGGGCTGAGTGTAGTGAGTCTATTTTATTATTCTGTTGGTTCTGTTGTAAAACAAATTCGGAAAACATGGACTTCATTTCCATAATCATACTCTCCATGCGTTGTAACTTGGCTTCATCGCCTCGTTTCCTTTTTCTCTGCGTGATGCGTTCATTAGAATCAGTAACTTCGTTAGTAGAATTCATGGTTAAATCAGGTTCAGAATTGTGTAGCGGCGAGGTTGAAGTTTTCGGAGGTGTACGCTTAGTTTTTGTGGATTTGCCCATCATTATGTTCATTGAATAGCTTAGTTACATTAAATCAGAGTTCCGGTGTAGAAGTAATAATCATGGAATAATCCTAAATCATGCAGTGAGTT
Source organism: Callimorpha dominula (assembly GCA_949752705.1). Lineage (NCBI taxonomy): Eukaryota > Metazoa > Arthropoda > Insecta > Lepidoptera > Erebidae > Callimorpha > Callimorpha dominula. The sequence goes on along the minus strand of OX457010.1, from coordinate 4,658,774 downwards.
TTGTTTAACATTAATGAGACACGTTACTCACTCTGCTCACACCCAACTCGTTATGCTGCGCAATAGTATCGCGCACTCTGTGTTCATGCGGCCCTCGGCAGTAACTAAATGTTCCAGGTTGCGTGGAACGGATCGTAGTGTAATGGTTATGTCCGTTAAGATGGTAGTATTGCAGATGTGTCATACGCATTCGTCTAACTTCACACTTGTTTACATCTATGATGAATAGTTAAATTTTGCTAACCTGGAACTGTAGCAACTACTATAAATGTGCTTCTCTGTGTGTATTCTCTGTGAAATCCACTCTTTGTCCGACTCCCCGTGCCGATTCTCTGCAGTTTTTGACAGGTATTTGATGATTTTACTTTTATTTTTGGTAAAATTTCGGGAGCACCTTTAAAAACTGTTAATTGTTTGACAACCGGAACCGGAAAAAAAAGATGGAAGAAAAAAAAATGGTTTTTTAACTTTATCCATCGTCCATTAATTACAATAAATAGTAATTACAACTGGAAATCGGTATAAAATTACTGTAACACTTCAAGTAAGTTTATGAAACAAACACTAAACGTGGTACGTGACGTCATCCAAGGCCCGCGAAATATGGCGTTCAAGCAGATCAAATTTTATCGATGTTTTCAATGTAATTTTCAAAATTAATTTAAACATTGCCAAGTTTATTTATATTTTTTATTAGGGTAGAATGATGGAACAAGTCCATAAAAGATAAAAAAAAAATACATGCATATAGGGAATATGCATGTATTTTTTTTGTTGTCCTATCGAAATGAAACTTGTATGGATATGTAATGTGGTTGAGAATACTATAATGTGACCTTATCTTAGACCTGATATGATGATGGAGTCACGAGGTGGGTGGATAGTGGAACTCTTCAGTGGCTACTAGTGTAAACCTCTCGAGTTTGGGCTCATATGATTCGTTTTGTACAGTTCAACAGATAGGGCTTGGTAACAATGATCTGATGATGAAGTGGAACGGAAGTTTTTTACTTTTTAATTCGGTTCGCCAATAAAACGTGTTTTAGTATTACTAGACTATAATTATTTATAAAAGTTCAAACGTATTTGTAGCAAACACGTTCATGCCAAGTAACCTTTTAAAACAGTAATTTTATTTAAAAAAAATATAAACCGCGCGCAGTCTTTGTGCGGAACGACCCGCTTTTAAATATTCATTTTAATAATTACACGTAAACACCTATAAGGCGATATTGGATAGAATAAATCCTATTAGGATCCTACATCCTCCTTCCCGTAAAACAGTTCTAAGTTTTAATTCTCCAATCCCCACACTTTTTAGGCTTCACAAACTAAGTAAGGTACATATTTTTGGCACTTCTAAGCACCAAGTCTATCAAATTACTAACTAATTAACATTGTCCTTCTCTTTTGTATAGTTGTTATTAAAATAGTTGCATGCGTATATTTAATTTAGCAGATATCGAACTATATATATATATATGTAAAACTGTGAATGTTGTGTTTGCCGTTGTATATTATGCGCTAAGATATACTATCTTAGCGCATAATATACAATGGCAAACATGTGTGAGCATATATATTTATATTATGAACACGTATGTAAGTGTAACAATTGTAGCTAAACCAATAAATAAATAAATATTGCCTAGCAAGTTCTTTAACAACATTCACGCTTTTCTTCTTTCAGAAACACTATTCGTTCCTACAACTTTTGAGGCTTTCTCTCAATTTTATCAGATCCTGACTTGTTATGGATCCCATCATCAGATCCTGACTTCCTTGATATGGTACCACCCTTGAGGTATACTCTATCTAACAACAAAAGAATAATCAAAATCGGTTCATAAATAACGGAGTGACGGCTGAACATACAAAAAAAAATGAATACGGCCGAATTGAGAACCTCCTTTTTTTTCGTCAGCTAAAAATAGCTTCAACGCACCACGCAACACACGCGCTAACTATTTTATTATACATATACTTACATATAGTGATGATCACTGACCAGTATTTTTTGTTCTTTAAGTTTTTATGTATAACCGTCTATAACTGTACTAGTCACGCGTCAAGCCATAGCGATGTTTTATTCCCACCGTTTTTAGAAGTCAATAGACTTGTTTTAATACCATTTATCGGTAGGTATAGGTATCTTAAAATGGCATACGAGTGACGGATTGAAATTAGACACGATAAATAATAATTATATAACGACTCTTAAAAACACTAATAGTAATGTAATTAAACAATCGCATCTAAAATCCTTAACTCTATGATTACGCGTGAAATATTTCGGGATTTCGAAGAATCTGTATTAAGGAATATTGTAGTGCAGAGACTTCACAAACTTGTGATGCAAAAAGTGATCATCCGCGCGGACAACGAACATAAGTAAAATCTATGTAGGTATTTGCAAATACTTGCAGGGGATCTTGTACGCTTTACACGTCAATGCCTGCACCAAAGACAATAAAACATATGGCATAAGTAGCGCAATAATTAAAGGTGCATTGACATTAAGTAGTTACTTATTTGACTACAAATTAAATTCGTTATTTGTTTAATTGATAAACATAAAGTCAAAAGGCAAATGCGTTTTAAGTTTCATTCAGATTGGCAGACAATCATTTACAAATAAGGTTGACTGTTAGAAATTGCTCTTAGCAATAAGGTTGTCTATTGAGGGTTCATATTGTCTTTGATTTTCGTGTAAATTAATTGTAATTGCTGTACAATAAAATTCAATTCTATTAAATTCTATTCTCATTTCAGCAACCAGTTAACTAGAAAAAAAAGAAAGAACAAACATCTATTTAGAAACTACGATAATGATCTATACAACTGTGTTAAATACCTACAATAGAACCTCCCTTTCTCACAAATTTATACGTACTTGTAAAAAAATGGGTGAATCCCTAGAAGTGTTTAATGTGGTTATATCACAGATTATTGAATAATTATCTAATCTGAATAGGTAGCCATTGCCTTACATTATGTGGAAGCGATCCTCGTTTAGATCAATTTATTTGTGTAATTCACAAAACTTTTTATAGCCTTTAATTTGCTGCTTTTAAATTATCCGCGAGACAAAGATGAGTCGTTTAAAGTTTGTTTATATGTAGTTTCCAATTGTATTAGTACACTTTTCATAGAAGACTCTACTCTTGGCAAAATGTTGTTGAACTGAAGAGGTCAAAAAGTGAATGTATAATGCTTTCAGGTTAATGAACTTGATTTACTTTTAATTAGAAAGTATTTGCTTCTGGTACACTTATTGTCACATCGCATTTTTATGTTAGGTATTACATTTTACTTGTTATTTGGATTGTGGCATAGGATGAGTAACGTTCATCGAATACTTGTGTTGCTTTGATTTTCTAATTAAGCACTTTTCTAAACAATTAGGAAAAAAAATTGCTTAGTAGCGGAAAGTTTATGGGCAATTGTTTTCATGGACAGATTTGCTTGAAACTTGATCGGTATAAAACATCTCTAATCTATCATCAAACACAAAAACATACAAATAATCATAACGGACTGTTGATTCTGTTGAATCCTGAGATTAGCGGCGCTGAAACAGATAAAAGCTTAATTTTTAATAATATTTGTTAGAGCGGGTAATGCAGGATTTTGTTAGCGAAGACGCTCAACCAGTCACGCAGGTGAATTATGTAGGTACATGAAAAACTGGAATAACAATTCATAATTATACATTAAACATTGATTAGATAATCGTTTTGTTAATTTTTACTGTTTTACAAAAAAATTATAAATTATGTTTACCAACGCAGGGTAGAAACGAAAGTGGATACATTTGTGGCGTAATAACGCGGAAGTCGGTTCTCATAATTGTCGATATTTTTAAGTATTATGATTCATAGACTAAAACCTGACTAGGAAATGATTGTCAATACAATACAGACACGTCAAACTTATAACAACCCTCTTTTTGCGTCGAGGGTTAAAACAAGCGCAGTGAAACAATGCTTGCATTGCTTTTCGCCGCGTGAGTGAGGTTACCGGAGGCCGTCCTTCCTCTCTCCCCCTCTCCTCCCCTCTAATCCCCCTTTCCCGGCTTCCCGCTCTTCCCCTATTCCCACCTTTAAGATGCTGCAACGCACTTGTGACTCTTAAGTTACAGGTGCCTATGGGCGGCAGTAGTCATTTACTATCAGGTGACCCGTCTGCTCGTTTGTCCCCTATACCAATAAAAAAAAAGTCCAAATGTCAACTTAAATGATGAATGATTGTATTCTAAAACAATGAAAGAATTCGCAACACTTACATTGTTTCTAAATGAGAAGCGTCTAGCTGATGTCGTACGGTCGAATAGTTAATGATGTACATGAATGACGTTGTATTGACGTCAGACGTTTTCCTGTTCCGCTTTTTGCAAAAGCCTGCGTTGCGTTGGAGTGTTATTGACGTGGCTGTGTGTCTGTCTGTGGCATCGTAGCTCCCAAGGGGGTGTTGTAAATTTTAAATTTACGTTTTTTTTTAATTCTGTAATGGAATATGCGTTTGTCTTCTAACACACCTGATGGAAAATGACGAAAAATTGTACACACCTATCAAAAATAAACTTATTTACTCAAATCTTTAACGTTCCAGGATAAATGCTCGGATAAAAAGAGGCAGGCAGTTCATTCCAGACATTAGCGACTCGAACCAGAAAAGAGCTGTCAAAGTGTTTAGTTCGACTCCTCGAAGTTTCGCCAATGAAAGAATGGATCCACGGTATACGTCTATTGGTCCGATAAATTAATTGTGAGGGTTCAATTAGTTCGACGAGAGATTTATAAAAAAGCTTATAAACTTCTTAGAAGCAGTAAAGCATATATATGTATGAGATGAAGACGAATTACATTCACTTTAAACTATTTTCAGAAACTTTTTAAATAGCTCTATTCAAAAAGTTAACGGGTAGGTACATGTACGGTATCTGACGATACTTGACGACTTCTGTGGCGCGGTGGTAGAGGTCGCAGGTTGGATCCCCACTCAGTTGAAATATTTGTTTGTTGTTGTTGCAAATGCTTGTCTAAATGCACTGTTCTGGGAGTTTTTATGTTTTTCGGCTTCCGGCGGTTTCGCCCGCGTAAGTCCCGTTGCCGTGGCAATATCGGGATAAAAAGTAGCCTGTGTGGTAATCCAGGTGTCTAGCTATCTACATACCAAGTTTCATCGCAGTCGGTTCAGTAGTTTTGGCGTGACAAAAATAACAAACATCCATACATCTAAACATTCATACATCCTCACAAACTTTCACGTTTGTAATATTAGTAGGATAAGTGATGTGACGACTTATGATGTAAATACTTAATAATACATGTAACAATAATAATGCTATAGTCAATTTAATCATTCAACAGTTTAAATAATTATCATCCGTCTTTCTAAAAATATAAATGCAAAAGTAAGTTTGTTTGTTACACTTTGACGCCTTAACTACTCAACCCATAATCGTGAAATTATGCATACACGTTGTCAGGGGTCTACCCCTGATAACGTGTATGCAAAGTAATAGAGAAAAGGAGTACTTTTCATCCCGATGTTTTTCGAAGCGAAGAATAGGAGAATAACTTTTAGGCGAGCGAAACCGCGAGCAACAGCTAGTATTAAATATAATAATAATAACATCGCACTTCTCACACACGGCCGTCTGATCCCAACCTAGGCAAAGACTGTACTATGTTAACCAAACTGCTGATAAACATACTTATATATTTTTAAATACATACATATTATAGATATATTACACCTAGACACAGAACAAAATGATCATGCTCATCACACAATTATTTGTCCTGGGTGGCAATCGAAATTATAACACTTTTCCTGAGAACTCCTAAACACAGACTGATTTAAATTTTTTTACGCTCTTGTTATCTCGTTATCCTTGCAGTAACAATGATATTATATACAAAAAGAATAGAAGTTTATTATAATATTAGTATTTTATCACATTTTTTACCTGTAGAAACACAAGGAACCCAATTTTTTTGATGTGACACATTTTTTTAGGTATGTAGGTCCCCAAACGTCACATCAGCAAAGCTAACGGCCAAGTGGTATGTTGTTCCGTCAAGGGGTCTTAATGCCTGGGGTCTCAAATGTAACCTAGAATTCGGTGGAAGGTCCACCGAATTCTAGCTAGTCCAATATTAAATCCTAAATCAGAATTAATAACAAAACTAGACTGGTGTTCCTCGTTGTTTTATTAAAGCAACGATTGTAACAGCGATTACAAAACATACTTAGTTTTTATTGAATACATTTGCTAAAGTAGGGTAATTTATTCGCTAACAAAATCGTTTTGCATTCCAGTATTTTTTCATCTGCGGCAACATTATGCACGTCACGCAAACTTATAACGAAATTATTGTACGACAGTGTGTGGTGGCCACTTGATTATAAGTTTTATTATCTGTACACGGTTATAAATGGATATAATTAATTAGAAAGGATGAAAATCGCTATTACTGTCTGTATTTATGTAACTTGTCAATGGAACTTTAAAGCTATGTAAATAAGTTTAAGCAAAATCACTTTTTAGGTTTGACATAAAAATTTACTTAATAAGGGTTAACATTTTGCTTAACTATTGTACTCATACGAATCTTTGCACCAATTCATATGAAAAGCGGCGGTAGCGTAATGCCTAAGCCGACAGACGTGCGATCAATTGATTGCGGGTTCGAACCTCACCCAGTGCACTACCGACGTGAACCCACTCCTAACACAAGCATTTAGCTTAGATGGAGGGGTTAACGAGAATACTAGTAATTGTAACCCACGTCACTAGCATTCTTTAAAAAAAGTTCTTATCGTCAGTAGGTACTTAGTATGGGTAATAAGAATTAAGAATATGGAGGTTCATGTATCATCGCAACTAATTTACAGTATCGAACCCGTTACATCACGTAGGTAGTTATTACATGGACTATCAAAAATTGATGACGTCGATGTTTTAAACTAAATAAAATATATAAATTAACGACTTGGGTTTCTACTTTCTGCGCTACACAAATCAGTTCTATAAATAATAACTATATTTTTTTATATCCAATAATTTTATATACATATAAGTATCAAATATTGAATAAAAAAATATATAATATTTTAAATATTTTATAGCAAGACTATATTTTCATCCAAAAAATACGATTCTCTAATAATCTTGTCCTTTTATTATTTCAAAGTACTTATTTACTACTTTTTGATCGAGGTATAAGTTGGTCGTCTGATCTGACTTAAGTAGGCTCCATTTCATTCTAATTATTACCACTACCAATTTAATAATTTATCAAGTCTAATCAATACAGTATGTCTGCGGAACAATAATGCTTAATGCATCGTAACAGCAAGTTAGTCTACTGTCAGTAATTATAAGACTTTAGTGGGAAAGTGGGTTAAAGTACAATGTGCGCCTTTTAACTTGATCATGTTGAAGTTAGCGGCGAGTGGTGCAAGAAATGTTTTTGAATCTAAATGATGGTGCGAGTGGTTCGAGCCACTCTGAGGCAGGAACTGATTTAAATTAATGCGGGAATCGGGACAGTGGTATGTGCCAAAATTATATTTTTGCTGCATGTCACGACCGGAAAAAGTTGTGTCTGTTGAAAAACCGCGTCGGTACTATTTATTTAACTACGTAAGTAAAAGATATATTTCTCTGATGATTTGCGTGATGAAATGAAAAAATAGGCAGTTATTATAAATTTCAACTGAGTCAAACCAACAATCTACAAATGGACTGAACCTTTATAAGAATGGCCTTAGCCCAGAATTTGCAGCAATAAAACGCACATGATGCTACATATGTGCTTCTACTAGCATGGTTTATCTGTGGCATAAGTTACCTTACACTTAATATATTGCAGTACAAATAAAGCAAAGAAATATTCAGCATAAAGTTATCAAACGCCGCTGCTTTATTTACCATTTATACGCACCTACCGATATCGCTAATTGCCTCAAATTGTGTAACCTACCATATTACAAGTCATTTCTAGTATTGCACTACTTTTTAACGACAGTTTAATTGTCACGCGTCTATTAATTATTTTTTTATTACTTTCTTTCAATCTACTGTACTTATGTCTGGTCTACAAGATGTTCCTGATCGGAGCAATTCTAAATTTAAATATTTAACTATGATGTTACATAGCGGTCTCTAGCTTAATACAGATACAATACAGTAGACAACATTATTATTAGGCAATAGCCTACTAGACTAGTAGGCTATTGCCTAATAATAATGTTGTCTACACAATTTAAGACATGTTTCGGACGTTCATAATAAATAAACGCCTAGAGGTCGTAGTGCGACCCTAATTCATTAAATCGGGAACTTGCGCTGTGAAATTATAATAATATTTCCATTAAGATTGCTGTTAAAAGTGTATTATTGAAAGATTTATTGTAAGACTATTATTATTTGCGTAATATTTTAAATATAAGTTACGTAAATTAAACGTAATTTGGAGCAGCAATCACCTCAAAGTGACGTCACTCCATAAATCAGTTGCTGACCTTTGCCAAACGACCATTTATTCGCTGATTCAACAAAGGAAACTTTGAAAAAATATCTATAAAATGAAGAAAACTTTAGCTTATTCGCTACAATTAGCAGCTTCAATTGTAGAGATAAAAGGACAAAAGCTTATGCAGTAAGTGGAGTTGAAGTGAAGTATATTATTTAGAGTGCATTTCTTTCAAGGAAATTCCAGCTCTCTTGCTGAAAATAAACAAATGTTTCAATAGATATCAATATACTTCTTTTTAAATTTATAATAGGTACATATTGGTCCCAATTCTCCCAATTCTTTATAATAGGTACATATTGGTCCCAATTGGTCCAATCTTCATATAAGATGTAAACCTTGCCCACTTCAAAACAAGGTCTTATTTCAAATTGAAACAAGTAGGTAACATATGTCGCTATCGAAATAAGCAATTTATTTGTCGACTAAAGTCTGATACGCTTAAATAAACTTTAATACCACGTAGCGAGAGCCGCTATCCGTTGAATGCCATCTCTTTTGCTCTGTGTTTTTAGTAAGCGTCTTCGTAGGTGTAGATTAAAAACACGTCATCCTTGTTCGTTTTGAACAAGGTTTTATACGGCAATTATACAGCGTTTGAATAAATGGAGACTCTCGCTGCGTGGAAATAAAGTTGAGTATGCGTTGACAGAGTGTTAGTGAAATTTAGCGGCGCTGAGAAATAGATGCTAGTAACGAATATACCTTATTACGAAGAACACTAGGTTGATTTCATATGAAGAATAATAATAATTTTATAAGATAAAGAGACACATACAATTGTACGTTTATCAAAATTGGGAACATTCCTATGTTTAAAATAAATTATTTTCCTGAATCAGGCAACGTACCTAACATCTTAAACTACTACGAAAATTAGTTATTATACCGATATTTGGTTTTACTCACGAGTATATTTCGGGGATGCCCGACTAGTTTCGGATCCGACTGGGGCCCTTCATCAAGGGGTGAGGCGTCCTACCGCGTCGGTATTGGTAGTGAATAGTGAGATTCAGTGAGAATAACTTGTAATTGTGTTAATTATTTCAATAAATTGTGTCTATTTCATTTTAAAATGCTTTTGCTTTTTTTGTTTTGTGCGTGTGGAAACCCCCTCGGGCCGACACCCTAACGGGATTTTCGGTGGGGGGGTGTGTCGGAATCGAACCGACTAGAACCACCCGGTGCGCCTGATATACGAGGGATCCGGGAACAGCTTTTATTAGGACATCCGGAAATTACAACTACCGATAAGAAAGGTATAGCAATTTACTGTACCCCGTACGTACTGTTACCCCGGCTCGTAACAGTACGTTCCGTAATTATATCTTGGACGTCATTGGGACTTAGGGAACATACCTATACTACGTGACCCATTTTTTTAATTTTTATATATATATATACCGGGGTATACCCTTACCTATCCATAAAAGATATAAAAGTGTGTATTTTGCATTTTCATTCATTTCTTTGACTTAAGAGAATGACAGGACCGAAAAAACCACTATTTACCCTTCCAGTTTTTCTAAGTAGGTAATACCTACAGTAAAGTAGTACGTAGGTTCAAATTGGGTACGTCTTTTTTATTTTTTTTCAAATTACTGAAGAAACTTTCTTTTGACAAAGATGCTCAAGACTCAAACTAGAATGGTCTATGCGTCTATGGGCCTCTGGCTAAAATTTTCTATTGACTATCTTGCCTAACTAACAGCCCTTCATATCTCAGTGTAAATGACCCAATTTTACCTCTTCTTATTTATCGCCCAGTATTTAATGAACACAAAACCAGTTTAGTTGTAGTATAACAAGGATTACGTGGTGCTAACAGCCAATTAACGCCCACGCCGTTAGAATAAGATGAAAACCTACAACAAACGGAGGTCGGCGCGAGCGCAGTCGCACGCTAAAATGCAGCGTTCTTTCAGCAACGTCTTCACTGTAATTCTATTCATTTTGTTCGCAACGGCATTTTATCTCACCATTTCTTTTACTCCTTTAACAAAAGAAGAGCACATTGGCCGATATGAGAAAATGACAGATGAAGTAGAGCCATTCCGAAAGAATTTATCTGAATGCGCACGCCAAGTCAAAGCTGATATGGTTGATGTTGAAAAATTTTTGAAGAGGATTCCGCAGTCGTCAATGCAAGGAAAATGCTTTGTTGCGTGTATTTTGAAGCGAAATTCTATCATAAAGAATAATAAGATAAATAAAGGACACTTATTGGAGTTAAACAGAGATGTTTATGGTGCAGACAGCGAAGTGATGGAGAGACTGAAGACTGCTATTGCGCAGTGTTCAAACGCGGTTGAAAATGATGGTATCTTCGAGGTGTGCGAATACGCTTCGGTGTTCAACGACTGTATGCATATGAAGATGGAACATATTTTGGATCAGGTGATGATGGAAAGGCGCATGGAGGCAATGTCGAAGGTGGCTTCAGACCCTGAACAGTGGAGCGACGATGAGGACGAACTGTTGAAACTTGTGCGAGATGAACTTTGAGTTATACAACATTGTACTTTGTTAATATGATCGAATAAAGTAGAAATAACCAGATAACATTTGTGGGTTTTAAAAATACCAGTGGTCTTGTAGACTGGTCAAAATTCGACCGTTATTCATTAAATAATTTAGGTTTAACAAAAAAGTTCCGTCGAGAGTAAAGAAGTGATTTCTATGACGCGAACCCCTAATTTAGCTCCTACCAAAAATCGCTCTACGCGGCTAAAGAAGTTTTTACTTCAGAACATCCATATTATGTTTATTTATAACACTAAAAATCGTTCGCTTCTAAACAAAATAATTAAAGTTTAGTAAAACAAAAAAATACGAATAATCATAACATACATAACATTTAAATGTGTTGTCGCCACATTAAAAACTCTTATTTATTTTATTAAAAATAGGGACAAACAGTAATAGATGATAACACAGTTCACTATTTAATAAAAATAAGTTAATAGATATTATTTTGAATGGTTATACCGGTAACGCAATACTATTGGTCGATGGATAAATCTATATGTTTGTGATAAATATGTTTAGAAGGATAGACTTGAGTGCAAACAGAGGTACGAACAACTTGGCAGTTGCTGTCAGTTAGTGATTTTCATAGTTTATATCAGTGGTTTTGAGACTGTTTCTTACAAATGGTGTACCGAATTTATAAGTAAAAAAGAATTCCAGTCTCCACCTCCTGGCTAATCATCAGACCATCGTTACCATGCCCAGACTGTGGGGCTCGTCAAAACTAATCATACGAGCAATTAAAATTCCAGGGGTTAACTGAATAGTGCCGCGACGACAACTGGGCGCCGCGACAATGATTGGGCGCCGCGACGACTTACTCGTCGCGGTGCCGCGGCGCCCAATAACGTCGTGGCGCCAATGAATCGTCGCGGCGCCTATCTATCGTCGCGCCACCCAGATAGCGTCGCGGTGCCCATAAGACGTCGCGGGGCTGTTATCGCCGCGGCGTTCAGGTCTCGTCGCCGCGCCCAGTAACCGTCGCGGCGCTCAGTAAACGTCTGGTCGCCAATAAGCGACGATAACTGAGCGCCGCGACGTCTTATGGGCACCGCGACGCTATCTGGGCGGCGCGACCGTATCTGGGCGCTGCGACGATAACTGGGCGCCGCGACGACTTATGAGCGCCGCGACAATAACTGGGCGCCGCGACGAAACCTGGTCGCCGCGACGATAACTGGGCGACGCGACTGTTACTAGACGCCGCGACGGTAACTGGGCGCCGAAAATCTCATTTCGTATTTCACCCCTTCAGGATGATATAGAACATGACTATTTTTAATTGCTAAAAATTTATCTTAAAGGGGTGAAATACGGGATGAGATTTTGTACGGAATTCTACGCATACGAAGTTGCGGGTAAAAGTAAATTGTATTGCCTTCTGCAAGAGCCCGTCTACAATTACAAGTACAATTTGTAGGTGGCGTTTAATCCACACGCACGCACGCACGCACGCACGCACGCACGCACGCACGCACGCACGCTCGCTCGCTCGCACGCACGCACGCACGCACGCACGCACGCACGCACGCACGCACGCACGCACACACACACACACACACACACACACACACACACACACACACACACACACACACACACACACGCGCACGCACGCACGCACTGACTTCTGACTGTTGAAATTTCCTTATGTAAGTTGTTTATTTTGTACTATCATTCTTTAAGTTTCTATTTGTGAGGAGAAATAAACGATTATTATTGTTAAAAAAAAAACAAAGAAAAATATAATAATAATTTGTGAATTTTTATAATTGGTGCAGCGGTTTAGGCGCGAAAACGAACAGACAGACAGAGTGAGTTACTTTCCATTTCTAAGTATAGATTTAATAAACAAAAACACAAGTATGTTACGAAGAAATTTTAATTCTTTTCGAAATCACCTATCTATAACTTCGATATGATTCACTTAAAATATATAATAGAAGCGCACGTTATACAAGACATGTTGGACACAAATTTGCTCCACAAGAGTCGTTCTTTGATAGATATATTACCAGTACGCACGCACAACTATAGGTAAAATATACAACAGTCGACTCAATGGTGTCGCCATTTTTTACACTTGCACTTTACACGTGACTCAGTGTTGCGAGTACGAAAAATGGCAGGTTATAAAAATACAAAATATTGAAGTGAATATTTAAATTTCTATTTAATTTTACGATAACTACAGAACAATATTTGTGTCCCAGTTGCATAGAAGAGCATTCAACAAACGTTCGTTGTTACATAAGGTACTTAAGTGTCTAAGGTACATAATTATCAAATAAAATAAATACGTTAAAAAATGAGTTCACAACAAAATTTCTTAAAACAAATATTAACTTTAATGGCGTTACGTGATATTTACAGTGAAAAGTCGTTACTAATTCGGTGCGATTTTTCTAAGACGATAGTCGCTTTTTATGTTATCTAAATTACTAGATGATCGTCATTCAAATTCTCTTTTATACAAATACGTAGATAACATCGAATGTACAATTGTTTCTATAACTATGTCTACGCCTAGACCGGGTGGCCAGTTGAGCGGCTGTAACACAACTTTTCTTTAACACCTAATAACAGGGTTTTTTGCTGTTACATATTTCACAATTTTATACTACATACTATGAGGGGTGATAAATAAACTATGTAGATTTTACGTGTGTTTTTGAAAAAGAAATCAATGTAGAGAAAATATTATCAGAATCTGCCCATTGCCTCTTTAATGTCCATCCAAAGGTCGTCTGTAAGAGATTGCAACCTGCAATAAGACCGCCTATTGTAACACTGTAACAGTTTATTGGTATCCTACTGAATGCTTGTGTGGTGTTGAGTGTGCAATGAAGTATATCTATCTATCGCTGCAGGAATTGAAGTGAGGCTTTGCTGAAAGAATTTAAATAAAACAAATTGTTCGATTTAGGTTTCATTCAATGAGTGATGAGCTGTATAAATTCCCAAGCAGACAAGAATTATGTGATCTCACTATAATACTTCAACATTTAGGTAATTATGATAGACAGTAATTTGTGTTCTCTTTGGGTTAAAACGCAAAAATAAAATAATGAAAAAAAACTATCTACGTCTTCGTGCCGCTTCTATTGGTAGTAGTAAGCTAATTATCTTTTTTTTAAAAGTATCACCGACTTCAATGTCCTTTTAAGGCGAAAGTAGATGTATTTTGTTTAAATATGATATGGGTAGGCCAACTAAACGCACTGCTCCAACGAGACAGCGATGTTTCGGAGCAAACGAAAATACAATTTTTAGATATTTGTTGATTTTTCAAAAACCGCTGGACTGATTTTGACAAAATTTAAATGGGACCACCTGGGAAGTATACCCTTTAAAACAAAAAAAGATTTTTTCAAACTGGTTAAGGCGTCTTCGAGTAATCGGTGAACATACATAAAAAAAAGATTCCGACGAATCGAGAACCTCGTCCTTTTTTGAAGTTGGTTAATAAATGCATACAAAATGAACACTGTAATGTTGGACATAGACTATTCGTTGGCGTTTATAGAATAAGAGACGCAAAATGTTTTGTTTCCAGATTACATGGCAATAAGCTTTGCGTACTTGTCCCTTTGTACAGGGTGTTTATAGTGTAGATGACAACAATATAAAACTTGACATTGGACAGGACATATATTATGTGACAAAGTGAATATTGTACCCAATTTTAAAGTGAAATTATGTTGTGTGACTATTCCCTAGTACTTCTGTACATAAAAATCATCACCAACTCAATCTCATGACAATTTCTAAATAACTTAATTCCACTTTGAATGTAAAACAACAAACTTCTTAACATAAATATATCAGATTACATTACTTTTACATCGTTAGCGAATATTTTCTGAGACTATCAACTTGAATATTTCATAGTCAGTAAAAGTAAATAAAAAAGTTTTTCCGAATAAAATATTAAAGTGAGCATCAAAATGTTCGATTTATACAATAAACAAGAAATATTGTCGAAAAAAATAAGTTTGATCTAGATTATTTATACAGAGTGTTACACAAGGTTTGGTCATATTTTAGGGTCGTATAGAAGACCCCACGAATAAAGTAAAGCGATAACAAATTTAGGAAAACTAGCTACAGAAGTCTTATTTTGAAACTGACAAATTGAACTTGAAAATTGACCAATAAAGGAGGACTGACATGATAAAACCTATAGGTATTTAATACCAAGAATGTTAATTAAATACCTATAGGTTTTACCTATACAAAATTATTGAAATTGACATTCAAATACACATATTTAAAAATGTGCACCACACCAGGAAAAGCTTTCTGAAGATAATGGAATTTCTAATGAATTTTTTAACTTATATACCTATTTTTCGACTACATCCACAACGTTGCTAAAAATATGATCGCATCTTTATTGTAACACCCTGTATAGTACATTCTACATAAAAGCACATCAGACCACATAAAATGGGTACAGCAATAATATTTCTATGTTTACTTATCACTTAAGTTACCAAAACATGTGGATTCGTTATTAAAATGGCTAAATAGTCAATACACTTTTAATTTGTACCACATGATACCATTATATTAGATACTACAGACTAATTTATCATACAGTCTTAATTTCATCAAAGTAAAATCCTGATGTTTATATAAATAATTTTTTCACTATAATATAAATAGTTCAGTAAACTATTCCCTTAATAAACTATTGTTAGTTATCTACTTCAAAACATCTTCTATTGTACTTAGAACTAAAGAAAAAGAAATAAAAAAATGATAATATGGCAGTGTCTTAAAAACAAAAATAATGTAATGTTAAAAAATAGTAAGCGTATATGGAATCCTAATGTAAACATAATTAAAGGTAAAAACAAGTAATGTAAACTACTAATTCGATTCTAAGATATCCACTTGCTTGCAATAAAACTAACACAGCTATTTTAACATCTCATTCACAGTTTTCATCATTAAATTTAAATAAAAACTTCCTAATTTAAAAATTTTTTGGTGTAGTTTACATGCATGCAAGTGTAATTTAATGATTAGGTGCTTTATAGCCGCGAATGTAACACGAGTTATGGCATTTGTTTTAAAGAACCAAGCAAAAAAATTTATTTTATTTTTTAATCTTGTATGCGTTTTCGTTAATTAAAAACGTTTTTTCCTAAATAAAATGGCAATAAATATATGTACTATAATAAGATCAAGAAAACGAAGAACCTGAGTTAGTTTTTTGCATTTCTTATAAGTTTTTTATAGAAAAAAAAAAATGTATTAAAAATCATTTAAGTATGAGGCTAAAATAACTCTGTTATGCTAACGATAATACTTACATTGCCATTACAACGAGACATATGATGTAATATGCTTCATAAACTTAAAAAAAATTCTAGATGTTTTTTTTTTAGTGAGTTTTTCTGCTTGTCTCAAAAGGTTTAAATAAATATTTCTACTCTCTTAAGTTTTTACAACATGCCTCTCAGTTGTCAAAACACCTATTTATGCTACATACATTCCAATAACATAAAGTGTTACAATACACACCACGGTACCAGTGGCTAATAATATACATTAATTTTAATACTACAAAAATACTTTATTATATCATGGACTCTTTTTTTGGCCCACATTGTTTGATTAAAAAAATAGGGTTTCCAAAAAAAAGCATCATGGAAGATATATTATGTACAAAAAACATTTTGTGGCAGTAAGATTCAGTCACAAGAGAATTAATTAAATTAAAACTAGACCAAAACGTTATAGCAGCCCATACTTTGTCAGTAACAAATACACAATCTTTATTGGTATATTTCATGATATAAAAATGCAGGTCTTAATATTTAAAAAAAACGTAAAGAAATACGACCTTCTTTTATTTCAGTACGATTTTTAGGTTTCAGTGCGTGTGGATGTTTAAAAATAATCGGACCAATGACTTTTTAATGGGTAGACAAAATAGTTCAGTATTTTTTTTCCTGTTTGTCATACATTTTTTTTTGTATTTTTATATAGTAACTTCTGCTAAGCTAGCCAGATTTTTATTATTTTTCTAGTCTAATTAAGATCTTGCGAAGTTTTGATTCGTTTTAACTTATTTTATAATACGAGAATAAAAGATATAACAAATTTGATTACTTTCCAATTGGTCTAGTTTTATGAAATTTTGCTATGATCGAAATATTTCATCTAATAACAATTAATATATTTAAATAACTTTACTATTGATCTTTAAAAAATTTAAATTATCTATAAGACAAACACCCTTGTGACTTACGTGTAAGTATTTTATCACACATTCACACCATTTTTTTCCATTCCATTTACTTCTGTGTTTCAACCTACTTTATTTTTATTCTAGGGCTGTCACCTGCATTATTTTCGGCTTGCTTTGAAATATGTTATACAAAAGTTGCAATTTTTACACTCAAACACTATAATTTATCAAACATTTGAGACGAAAATGTCAGGTGGTAAAAAATAGGTGAAGATCACGGTACGTGGGTGAGCGGCGTCAGCGGCGTCAGTGGCGTCAGTGGCGTCAGTCGCGCGGACAGCTCTGCACGAAGGAGGCGGGGAAGAGGCCGGTGCGGCCGGTGCGCTGCAGCGTGCCCTTGTACCAGCCGTCGCCGCGCTTGCGCGACACCACCACGATATCGTCCACCTTCAGCTCCAGCTCGTACTCGGAGTTCGGGGGGTACGGCACGATGCACCGGAATCTGTGGCAAATAAAATCCTGACTTAAATGTGTGAAACGGCTCACATAACATACTTCGATACTAATATATCTACCAAAGTAATAAGCGCTTTTACACCTCGTTTTCGACTTAGCTTTCTTTCTGTAATTACTTAAAATCAAAATAGAACAATCTACTTCGTTTATAACACGGTTTTATAAGCTTCGCTTGTAACTCACTATATAAACAAATCTTAAAAGAACATTAGAATATGTATATGTAGTGTGGATGACAATACTATAATTTGGTATCTCGGAGCTGATCTGATGATGGAGCCAGAAGATGGATAGTGGAACTCTCCAGTGGCTACTAATAAACCCCTGGAGTTCGGGCTCATATGATTCGTTTTAACGAGTCCAACAGATTAGGCTTAGTTACGATGATCTGGTGGAGAAGCCGATAGTTGGAGTGGGACTATTTTATACTTTTCAATTTGGTTCGCTATTAAAACGTGTTTTTTATAATTTTCCTAAACTACAATTCATAAAATAATTATAGTAAGGTACAACTCAAATTGAGAAGCAACAAGCTCTATTTTTAACCAACGAAAAAGAGAAAGAGGTTTTCAAGTCAATCCGTATATTTTTGAATGGGAAAAGATTAATATTTTAATCACATTTTAAAAGTGTTCAAAGCATGTTACAGTTCAATCTGAGTTGCCCCCATGCCTGAAGAAAATAAATGAGTTATACTTAGATAAATAGGCTTCAAGACTAAAAAATAGATGCACTCATCAGCGGTACTCTGATTTTAAAAAGTCGATAGTAATATGATCGTGATCGCACTTGATTACGTTTCTAACCGATTAACTGACAGTTGTCCATAGAGTGTAAGTAAATAACTTTTTAACAAAAACGTAACTGACGAAATAAAAAAAATAAAAATTAATAAACTTAAATAAACTAACTTAGCCTAACTAAACTCTTACATTAATGTAAATACTCGTCAAACATACAATTAAATAAAATGAAATTTATTAACACCAAATATGGCAACATTGATATGTAACTTTTTAAATTATTTAAAGAAATAAGTTAAAACGTGTTTTACTTCTCTTTAATGGGTTGCGAGTGGTGTCGGTCTCGCCTCGACGCGGTCACGTCGAGGGACTGCGACTTGCGATGCTGCGATTGCCAAGGATTTTCCGTCGGTGCTCTGTAATATTTGTAGACACGGTCAAATATTTTTACATATTTATTACATAGGATACAGACTACGTATTACTAAAAACGTGGACTTAATTTATTTGTTCAATTTCTAAGTCAGTGTGGCAACATTAGCATACAGTAAAATATATTTCAGCGCCATCTAATGAAGACAAGCCGAACTACTTAGTAAATGATACTGCATCGCGCAATATAAGCTGATTAGTCTAAACAGTGGCCCGCCGGACATGATTATATTGCCTGTTCGGATCTTCCCTTAGTATCGGCGGAATACCACACCCGTTTAGACAAATAAAGTTATCTTAGCTGCGGCAGCAATTCCTAAGGTTATTCAACGGCGATAAGTACTCGATATGTAAAGAATTGCGACAACCTTATACAGGGTGTCTATGACAATAGAACACTTACTTAAATCACTGAAAGGGTATGACTCTAGCATGCAGTTACAAACACTATCCGTTTACAAGTTATGACTGTTTGAATTTCATGGTATTATAACCTCTGTTTCTTATAAATTCAGGTGGAATATGTAAAGTTAATGATTTTAAATCGTACATATTTTTTATTCGCTTTTATGAGAACCGGTACCTCCGTTTAATACCTGGAAATTCAAACGGTCTTAACTTTTAAACGGATAGTAGTATTTAAGTAAGTGTTCCATTGTTAGATACACCCTACATATAGATACAGGTATTTTAAAGTGTAATGCGAGTGGCTTTGGCTAACTTGTTATCTCTACTTGTTAATAGTGACATCAGGCGTGCAGATTTAAATACCTCTTATTTTAGTTAAACATTAATTAAGTTGTGGAAGGGCCCAGGTAGCATGTAAACAGTAGCTTAACTTTCCATGCCAAACATTAACAAGTTAGTAGAAGCACGTAGTAATACGTAGTTTCCATGCCAAACATTAACAAGTTAGTAGTGTAAATAAAGCCTTAAATGTAAACCATTTATTTGTGCAAACATGACCAGCGTAAATATATGCGACCTGTATTCTATGTGTTTTATATATTACTAATGAAATTTGCGCCGACAAAAATGTTTAATATTATAACTAACTTTAAAAAAAAGTGTGAGTGCAATGTGAGTGCAATTCATACACGGCAGAAGTGAAACTTCAAATTAACACAGATGACATAAATTAATTAACCAACAAAATTTTAATACGCAAATGCACAGAAATGATACACCACGTTGACTATGACACATTTTCTGAAGGCTTTGTAGTCAAAGTTATAGGAAAGACTTGTATTCTATCTCATTCTCTCGCAGGCTAAATCCTATTTATGAACATGTTTGTCTCTTTTTAGTGTTACTTTTCGTTTCATAGAATTTTCATCACAACGATTATAAAGAAGTTTCACTTCAAAACTATCACCGACTTCAATGCGCCTAAATCATGATAAGCTGTATTCTTTATCCCTTAATTTTGCATCCGTAGAGGTGGAATATTATCTTCAAATTGAAGTGGGAACAAATCTTGGTGAAACCAGTTCAATTAATAAGAATTATTGAAATCAATTCAAAAATACCAAAGATATTGCGTACCATACCTACACACACACAAAAAAGAACAATATTCAGTCGAAAAGAGAAATAAATTATTTTTGAAGTCCGCTAAAAATTACTTGGATTGGACGATAGTAGTGTGACGTCTCAAATTGTTATTTCATACGAGTTTCTTCAAAACCTACGTTTGATGAAGAGAAACTGATTTGACTGTCAAACCGTATATATAAGGCTTGTTTAAATTGTGCCACAAAAGAACAAATTTAATATACTCAACATTGAAAGCATAGAAGTGAACGATTGACGATGATTAAATATCCAGTGAGGGTAAACGAATTAACAAAATATTGATGACAATGTAAAAACTTTCGTACTAGAGATAATACTGTTTTTTCACGTTTGTATTTCGGAGTGAGAATGGCGCCAGACAGCGAGGCGGCAGGTCCCTTCTCTCCTTGATCCGACCCGATTCGGACCCGACTCGGACGTTCCCGAAATACATACATGAGTAAAACCGTATATCTTTAAATAATGTATTAACGACTCTGTGTTCTCTACCAAATGTGGGCTGGCTTGGCTATTTACAGTATACAAGGTGTACAGGAAGGTTTCTTAAAATTTCAGGAAAATTCGTAAATTTTTAAGACAGATTATTTTTTAAACACATGAATGTATGAAAAACAATGAATGTAAACGTAAGCAACATACAACCTGTGCAGCAGGTGGTGTTCGTGCGCGGCGTGCGCGGCGTAGGGCGCGGGCGCGGGTGCGGCGAGCGGCGCGGGCGCGCGCTCCTTGTGCCGCGCCGGCAGCGCGCGCAGCAGCTGCGACGGGCACGAGCCCGACCTAACCACACACCCACCGTCAACACGATTCGAATATTTCACATTGTATAGTAGGTACTGATAAGAGTACTCGTTCTACAGTCGCGACACCTTAGGCCGTCCACAAATCGGAACGCTACGATTTCGTAACGCGCCACGAAAGGAATTCATGTCTGGGCACGACGCGTCACATTTCGTAACGAGACACGAATTCGAATCGTAAGAAATAATGAACTTAACCGCCGAAATTGACGAGCCGAAGTCGTGTTGCTTTATGATCGCCGACACAATATTCATTATTGAAAAAAAATGTATGGACCTTGTATTTTCTATATCTCTGTCTCGTTTTTATAAGTCTGAAATACATTCAGCCGGAGGAATATATACCACGTATAGCACGATCCACATTTCAAGATCGACTCACAACATGCCACGATTTCGTCCCGTGCATCGAATAAGGATACGATTTTACTTCGACAATATAGAACTCGATACGAAATCGTATCGTTCTGATGTGTATCCGGCCTTACCTAAGGGTTATGTTGTGATTGACCTCACAACGATTGACATAATTTCTGTGATTTGTTTGCTTTGCATGTTATTTCCTTCGTACCAATAGCAAAATACTGTTATTAAATGTTTGTGTATCATCATTATATTGTTATATAAAAATATGTATTGTGAATAGGTAAAATTTTAATTTGATCCTAAAACAACAATAATCAACCAGAAAAAATACTGGTAATTTTTATACAATCGATAAGTAGTATTAAAATGCGTTTCTTCGAAAACTTTGAAATGAATTATAAAATTTAATTTCTAAATTTATAAACTGAATCTAATATTTACGACTGCCTAACGCCTATACTATCTTACTGTTACGTTTTTTTTTCATTATTAAATTAAGAGTAAAATACTTTATTTGCTTATTTTTCTATACTATTTACCGTAGCTAAATGTTATAACGAATTAATTATTACTATACAACCAGTAAAGAAAGTTCTAGTAGTTGTAATTTTTCAGAAAGATTTTGATGTATTTCTTTATACTACATAAATGTCTTAACTTTTTTAAATATTCGAATCGAGTTAACAGTTTAAGACATAGGTGAACAAATGCAGTGACAATGAGTGATGTTAGAACAACATACATTGAAGCACACACAAAGACACACAAAACATTCATATGCACACATATAAAGGGATGATACAAAAATATGTAGTATTTATTATAAGTATAGATATATAAACTGCGAAACATTTCAGCATCTTCATCATCTTTTTTGAACAATGATCGACTGTACCCCACACATTAAAAGGTATTGAATCATCCCTTTAAATTATTAAGAAAAACATCACTTCTGTACTAAGTTACAAGTTATATATTGTCTTGCAAACATATTGGATATTATTAAAACTGTTACACGCAAACACATAACTAAGACAATTTTGACCAAGAAAATCCATAGACAAATAGTGACTGAGGAAGGAATCCACCACTCTTCCTCGATTGAAAAAGAACAATGAGAACAGCCAATGATAAACCTCAATGAATTGCTAAAAACAGGGAAGACGAACCGAACTACCTGTCCAAAGATCTTCTTACTAGGTGTGGCAAGCACCTCTAAAGCCGAAAGCAATTGCCACTGACAAGAAGTGACACATCGGCAAGTGTTTCGCCTCCGCATCTGCAAATGAGCCCTTCAGCAAATGAGCTCCTTTGCTGCTGAATAAATAGATCTTTGTTGAGGAAATCTATAGCAATTCGTTAAGGCTTTCCATGGACTGTTGTCTTTTGCTGCGTTCCTATCAACGCAAATTTTCGTTGAAAATTCAATTTTACCGTCCGTAAGCAAAACGAATCGTTTCTTGATTATAAGAAAGCGGCATTTGATGGTTTTGCAAACCGTAGGTAAATTTTGAGTTTAACCTCCTAAAACCTTATACTATTTTGAATTGTTTTGTATTAGCTAAACCATAATAAGAGATGTTAAGTTAACACCCTGATATTATGTTATAAAGGTAGACTTTATAGGTTTAGCTTAGCATTTCTTTTAGGCCAAGGTGTCGTATGAAGATATTCACTTACCTAACATGCACAGGATGACGTTGTTGAGCTAAGTTCAGCATAAGTGAGGTCCCAGGTCCGTCTTCAAACACAGGGTTGTCCATACTATATCCTGCTGGAGGAGGCGACTTGCATTTCTTCATAGCAGCTAACCTTTTCATGAGACTTATTCCACTGGTTGACATCGATGATTTCTCTGATTTAGATTTTTCTTTTGGCTGTAAATTAATAATTAATATAAGCTTTTGCCAGTGGCTTCGCTATCGTTAGATTTATTTATCTCTGCGAAACAGTTTATTTCGGGATAAAAGGTACCATAATATGTCGCTTTACAAAATTTAACGTCAATATGTTGACGCCGCATTCCTATAATAAAAAAATGATTCGTTTTGCTTACGGAAGGTAAATTTTACGTTGAAAATTCAACGAAATTTTACCGTCCGTAGATTATAGGAATTTAGAATTGATTTTAGGAATGCGGCATAAGTAGTGAAGATATAAAAGAGTAACAAACAAATTCGAGAACACAATTTGCAGATTCTGTCAAGAAACAGAAGAGACTGCAATGCATATTTTATGCTCTTGTGGCCCACTAATGCGGCACCGAAGTATTCACCTAGGGTTACACATCATGCAACCGCAGGAAATACAAACAATCACTGCTGATAGGATCTGGAGGTTTCTCGAAGCCATAAGTCTGAGCAGTGAACTGTAAACCAGAAGTGCGCTACAAAAAACCAGAAATGGTCGAGGTAGCACTAGGCACTCAAACAATAATAAAATTATATAAATTGCAAATGTGCAATTGCTATGTATACCTTTTTTATTTAACTGACACACTATTGTAAAGTCTACACAGGCAAACACTCGACAACTTTTAATTATTTAAGTGTCAGACTGTTGTTAAGTTTATGCTTGAAATTACTATGCCAAAAAGTACTGTACATGCTTTTATAGACTAGATTATTACCTTTTCAGTTCTAGGGGTGGTTTGTTGCAGTTGTGGCGACGTACCCCACGAGAAAGTCAACGTCTGAGCTGTAATAATATGAAATGAGGTATACATATTTTGTTGACAAAAAAAATATATTTTCTAAATTGGTATATTGATCTGAAGGTTAAAGTATTAATGTATGTGTGTATGATAGCGAATTCTAATTTAGCTTACACTGTTTACACGACTTTCTCATTGTTTTTTTTTATATATAGTTGACTGTCAAGTCAAATCAGTTTTTCTTTATTAAACCTTAAAACAGTAAGTTCTGTAGAAGTTTGTATGAAATAAAAATAATAACAAACTTTAAAATAGTCACACATTAAATTACATGAGGACTCTTAAATCATCCTCCGCGCCTTTTCCCAACTAAGTTAGGGTCGGCTTTCAGTCTAACTACGATACGGCCGAACTTTGATATTTACGTGAAGCGACTGCCATCAGACCTCCACAACCCAAATACTAGGCGATATCGAAGTTCTGTAGTTAGACCGGGTTGTCGGACTTTTTAGGGCTCCAACTACCCCTAACGAATGCCACAGATGTTTGTATGGCACCCGAGACCGACGGTTTAACGTGCTCTCCGAGACACGGAGGGGTTTCAATGTGTTAACAATGATCATTAAACCTAGACTGACCTGGCTAGTATTACTTAACTTTGTAATATGCTAACCTACTCGGTTACCACTTAGCCACGAGCCCGTTGAGGACTGTTAAATATTTGTTTGAAACAATAGGCAGCCACGGCAGAAGCTGAGGCGTCGTGTCCGTACCTGGCGTGGCGGGCGCGGGCGGGGAGCGCGAGCGGGGCGGCGCGTCGGGCGCGGGCGGGGCGGGCGCGGGGGCGGGCGCGGGGGCGGGCGCGGCCGGTACCAGCGACACCGCGGGACTCTGACAACATTTACGACTACTTTCAATACGATCAGAAAGATTAGGACCATATTCAAATAACTCATAAAGGTTCATATCGCTTTCTAGAAAGAAAAAGATATTAATTCAATTTAAAACATTACAGAGTGGACGCTATAGAACAGAACACACAAACACCTCCAAAAGATATTCAAAGCAATCATTTACATTATTTTGAATAAAAAAATATTTGTTTAGTACATCCTTGAAATTTACTTTTCATACACTACACCGCGCGTGTTATGGATTCGACTCCCACACGAGACAAAAATTTGTGTAATTCTCAAATAGTTGTTCCGAATCTGGGAGTTCTTTTTGTCCGTCGTTCGAATGTTTGTAAAGTCCCCGCGACATCTGTGAAAGTTGCCAGTATAGATACCCTTGCACCACCCGTCGCGACAACGCTCCGTCACCGTGTACAAGCCTACACACGACAACACAGCTCATATTCACTCACCTTGTCATGTTTGTTCCGCGAGTGCGGCGCGGGCGCGACGTAGTTCCCGGGGAACACGCCGCAGCGCTGCGACCGCTCCAAACTGCCCTTGTACCACCCGTCGCGACAACGCTCCGTCACCGTGTACACGCCTACACACGACAACACAGCTCATATTCACTCACCTTGTCATGTTTGTTCCGCGAGTGCGGCGCGGGCGCGACGTAGTTCTCGGGGAACACGCCGCAGCGCTGCGACCGCTCCGAACTGCCCTTGTACCACCCGTCGCGACAACGCTCCGTCACCGTGTACACGCCTACACACGACAACACAGCTCATATTCACTCACCTTGTCATGTTTGTTCCGCGAGTGCGGCGCGGGCGCGACGTAGTTCCCGGGGAACACGCCGCAGCGCTGCGACCGCTCCAAACTGCCCTTGTACCACCCGTCGCGACAACGCTCCGTCACTGTGTACACGCCTACACACGACAACACAGCTCATATTCACTCACCTTGTCATGTTTGTTCCGCGAGTGCGGCGCGGGCGCGACGTAGTTCTCGGGGAACACGCCGCAGCGCTGCGACCGCTCCGAACTGCCCTTGTACCACCCGTCGCGACAACGCTCCGTCACCGTGTACACGCCTACACACGACAACACAGCTCATATTCACTCACCTTGTCATGTTTGTTCCGCGAGTGCGGCGCGGGCGCGACGTAGTTCTCGGGGAACACGCCGCAGCGCTGCGACCGCTCCGAACTGCCCTTGTACCACCCGTCGCGACAACGCTCCGTCACCGTGTACACGCCTACACACGACAACACAGCTTATATTCACTCACCTTGACATGTTTGTTCCGCGAGTGCGGCGCGGGCGCGACGTAGTTCCCGGGGAACACGCCGCAGCGCTGCGACCGCTCCGAACTGCCCTTGTACCACCCGTCGCGACAACGCTCCGTCACCGTGTACACGCCTACACACGACAACACAGCTCATATTCACTCACCTTGTCATGTTTGTTCCGCGAGTGCGGCGCGGGCGCGACGTAGTTCCCGGGGAACACGCCGCAGCGCTGCGACCGCTCCGAACTGCCCTTGTACCACCCGTCGCGACAACGCTCCGTCACCGTGTACACGCCTACACACGACAACACAACTCGTATTCAACATCACTTCAAATACTATATCATAATACAGAGGCACATCAAAATTGCTAGTTTCAATATTCATACTTTACCATCGCCAAATCATTTTACTTTTAATGTTTTATCAAATTTAAAAATAATAACAAATTTCAAGATATTAACGAATCTAGTTTTTCCAAGCTTAACATTGGGGATTGTTAAATAATTTATTTTAACAATAGGCAACTCCTCTATTGTGAAACAAGTAAAAGGTGAATGAATGACCGACCTCCTTTTTTAAGTTCAAGTTCGTCAGGTTTCTGCGGCTTGTACGGGTAGATGGCGATGTAGTCGGCGGGCAGCGGCCGCTCGTTGCTCTTGGAGCGGCGCCGGCGACGCTCGCGCCCGTCGCGCCCGTCGCGCCCGTCGCGCAGCTCGCTCGCCGCGTCCAGCAAGCTCGTGGCTACAATCTCAGCTGAGTGTCTGCAAAAGGTTCATTTTTTAATTATACTTCTATGCAATTGAAAATATAAAAAATATCTTAGCATGGTTTTAACGTGGGAGGGCCTTGCTTCAGCACGTATGGGCCGGCTCGACTCCGCTCGATACCACGGTCTCACAGAAAACCGGCACTGAAGCAATGCTTGCATTGCATTTCGCCGCGTGAGTGAGGTTACCGCAGGCCCTAACCCTTCCCTCTCCCTATTCCCGACCTTCCATCACCCCCTCTCCCTATTCCCGACCTTCCATCACCCCCTCCCCCTCTTCTCCTACTCCCACCTTAAAGGGCGGCAACGCACTTGTGACTCTTGAGTTACAGGTGCCCATGGGCGGCGGTAGTCATTTAAAATCAAGTGACCCGTCTGCTGGATTGCCCCCTATACCATAAAAAAAAAAACTAATTCTTGATTCAGTAAACGAATTTTTGTTTCAAAGAGGATAATGGATAAAGTTATCAACCCTATTCACGATGTTTTAGGAATCGTAGTAACTACCAGAAAAAATATAACGCAGTATTTCATAGGTCTTCGTTCTACGACAATTTTGATTGCGTAAAAAAATCTAGACTATAACATCGCAGCTTACACAAATCAATTGGCTTCATTGATTGTAAAATCATCCAGGTATTTGTAAACTTCGACGGTTTAAAGAGTATCAGATACTATACTCAAGGAACCTGTGAAACACATATCAATTCTTTGTAGTCCGATAAAAGTATTATGTATACTGACTTACCTGTTTTGCGTATTGTGATTTGGTTGCAAATGCGTCGACGGCGTCAAACTATGCCTCTTCTCTCTATCTCTGTGGTGATGGTCTCTATGTGCTCTCGTAACCATGTAATTCCCATCTTTGCCGTGAGAGGGCGATAGCGCCGCTTGAAGACCGAGACCAAAATTCAACAAAGAATCCGGCCCACTTGACCGCAAAATATTCTTACTCGACGACGGGGCATCTAGTCTTGAAGGTTCACTATTGCTTACACCTTCTTGAGCTTCGGTTTGACTCTGCGAGGTATTACTAACACCAGACGCATTCAATTTTGGACTCTCAGATGGCGGTAACGTAACATTCAAGGACGTGTTCGTTGCAGTTGAACTCTCGTTCAAACTCAACACTCCCATTGAAGTGTTGAGCGACTCGTCGTTGTTGGTTTCTTCTGTTTGATTTTGAGTCGTATCACAAGCGACAACGGTCGCATTTCGCTCCGTATTATTATCAGGGGAGCTAGGCAAGCTCGGTTCAGCGCTCTCACAAGTGCTAGTATCCGAACTAGTGTTAGGAGTCGTGGTCGAACTGACTCCGACCGAGGGTGTGTTCATACTAGAACTGGAGTCTGAAGAAATATTGCTAGTGTTAAAATTGGCAACAGACACGGGAAAATGTTCGTGTGTCCTGACATTCTGATATGTGGTTTCGACTTTATGTACTGGCGTAGAATTGTAGCTATCGTATTTGACCGTTCGAAGCCGATCGTAATTCTCGTTGATTCTCGAAACGCTTTGTATACCCATAGTTCCTTGGTGGGACTTGTTGTGCATGTTTGTAAATTGTATCAGATCCAATGAATGTTTCGTTTGAGTTGGTTCCATGATATTCCTCGGTACGGCGGTAGTGGTTACGAGACCGCCGTGAGAAACCGCGGTGATATTTGCGTGTTGGTTGATCGGCACCAATATTTGCTGTTGTTGAGATAACATTTGCTGAGTAGCGTGGTAGTTGGGATGTGATTGGCTCATCGTCGCCATGTTTTGATAATTGTTTTGACCAGTGGTGGGAGTAGACATCGACATTTGTTGGTATCGATGACTGTGCTATAAGGGAAAGAAATAATGAAAAGTTACACATTGTTTCCTGACAGTAGACAATTTATCTTGTTCAGAATTACTACTATAAATTACTAAAAGTATTTTAAATTGTATATTTTACTATAAAATGTTTGCAGTTGCACCAAACAGCTTAAATTAGTATTTAGTGTGGGCTTGTTGAGAACGCGAATACACCGATATAGTCATCTGATTCTACTGCGGTCAACTTGTAGTCAGTGTGCACATAATATTATTATTATGTATAATATAAACATATATTTTATTTTCTTTGTTTCAAATAAACAAGTTGGTACCTGGGCGTGATGTCGATGATCCGAGTGCGAAGGACGCGCGAGATCTGGTATTGGAGGCACGGCACGGTTGAGCGAAATACTGTAACCATCAAATATGTTTTATTGTTTTCATATATACACATAATTTTCTGATACCTATACGATATTATTATACATGTGTCAGATAGAGAAACAGTAACGAAAAGCGTGTGAGTATGTATTGTCAATCTGTAAAAGTTATTGTTAAAAGAAAAAAACCTTACATCAACATTTCAATACAAAGCTTGTACCTTCAACTAACACGGTAAAGGGACTTGAACTTTTGTTTTTTAATTTTCAATAATGATTAAGGTCGAATTGCGACCACCGGCGATCACTAATATATAGAAAATACCTGTTCATGAGTTGTCGCGCGGACTGGTTAAGCTCAACAAACGCTATGGGGAAGATGCCGACGCGCTGGTCCAGTCGACCCTCCGCCCAGTTGTCGTCTACACGCCGATGTACTGTTATTATTGCACCTGCAAATTACACACACAATATAAATACGTATATAATAAATCGTATAAACAGCATTTATGAAAAGCTGACTCTCTAGTCCGCACTCGCCACTGTCACATATATGTGACAAACGAAAATTCCCAAAAGTTATGGTTTAATTGTTCGTTTCGTATGTTAAAAGCATCATATTTTTGTTAGGTACATAAGGCAAAGGCGCCATAAGGTTAATATTACCAATAAAAGAATTTGAAATTAGTTTTTTCCATCCCTTCACGAAGCTTTATTCATATATTTAATTAATTACGTTCGAATTTTCACTTCTGGTCGATCACTAGTAATATACATATAAACATGCGAGGGTCAATGTCCTATTCTCAGTAAAAAAAAACCGTACCTTTATCAAACGCGAGACATCCTTCCTCTTCCGGCGCGGACATTCGGAAGTCGTAGAGAGCTTTGCATAGCGGTGTGGCCACGGGTATGGGTACTACAACCTATAATATTAAATTTGCTACATTTAATTAAAATTGAGATAAATATTCCTTTCTGATCTATGTCTAGAGACTATTTGTACTTCACCTACATAGATAGAGATGTCGAAAACAATTTCGCAAAAACCAAGTAACAGATACACACTAGGGCTATGGCATTGTTTGCTAATTTTTTAACCCCTGACGGAAGAGGGGTTGGTATACATTTAACGTTAGTATCTAAGTGTCTGTCTGTGGCATCATAGGTCCTAAACGGATGGACTGATTTAGATTTTGTTAGTCATATTTCTGGTTCTGGGGATCGAATCCTACGCACTCGGTACACAAACAGTGAAACCAGTTGTCAAGTTACTGAATAACAGTAATAAATAACATTCCCAATGGTCAACTAACAGCGCGAACTTCATTGTCTCCTTTTCTTAGTGTTAATTTATAAAAAAAAAAATTAAAATAGATCAGTAAAGAATGCCGCAACAAACTTCCCAACTTTTTTCATTATTTCTACAAACACGTTGTTTGAAAATACTTATAAATTACTTATAGTTACTTATTATAAATTAGTCAGAAACTGCCACACTTTTACAGCACTTTCTCATTTTTTTGAATACTTTTTAAGAAATCAAATTGCAAAAATACTAATTATCTCAAGAAAAGTAAATGGACTTTTGGTTTACCGACCCAAAGACCGTGGTCGAAGTCGTTAATTTGAACGAAATGTCTAATTACAAAACCTATCAAGATTTTGCCTCGAATGATACCTACTCAATATAGTTCTTAAAATACTACTTAAGGAGACAGAATTAGCAGAATCATCTGTATAGCTAACACTGAATACAATAGAAGCAGTATTATATTACTGCGAGTCGCTGTAGCAACAACTTCAAGCGCATTCAAGCCAAACATCAATTAACGCCTCCAAGCGATTCGGGAAGTGCTTCGCTAAGCCCAGTTTTCACACACCATTAACTGCATAGTGCGCCTTTTGTAACGGGAAAATAACAACCTTTTTTGTTATTGAAACGAACAGCTACTTACAGGACCTATAGCATTATCTGACTGATTCGATGTACAGTCAGCAACAAAAGGCGCTTACCATATTACAATACATACATACAACAATAAAAATACTGACAAATGTATGATCCCAAACTAGGCAGAGCCAGTAACCAGACTGTTGATAAACATACTTGTAAATTTTTAAATACATACATATTATAGATAAATTACACCCAGACACAGAAGAAATGATCATACTCATCACACAATTATTTGTCCTGGATGGGAATCGAACCCACGACCTCTGGCTCAGCAGTCAGGATCACTAACCACTAAACCAACAGGCCAGCCAATAACTGTAGTATTGGAGACAAAAATAATAGTTAACAGAAATTGTATAACGAAGTTAAAATCGAATCGAATCCAATACATACAATTTTATTTATAAATCCTAATTTATAAAGCACAGCAATTCTCAGTCGACTTGTTCATGGAAAGCTCAATGACCTGTGTGAAAGTGTAATTTTATTACTTACTAGCAGCGCCCCGCGGTTTCGCCCGCGTAAGTCCCGTGGCAATATCGGGATGAAAAGTAGCCTATATGTTAATCCAGATCTCCAGCTATTTACATACCAAGTTTCATCGCAATCAGTTTAGTAGTTTTGGCGTGAAAGAGTAACAAACAAACATCCATACATACATACGTCCTCACAAACTTTCACGTTTATAATATTAGTAGGATTCTGTGACTACTGGCTTATTTGTACTTTCTTTCGAAGCAACGCTTTCTTCTATATTTTTTTAAAATAAAAAATACTAGTAACATGAGTCAAACTAATATTGTTGGTAACCCCTGCAACTAAGCTAAACTGCTGCTACTGCTAAGATTTTTACTTGATGCTATACAAATCAATACGAACCTGTACATAGGTAATTGGGAACATGCCACTTCTACCAGAACACTCTCCCTGATACCAAAACGGATCCAGTTTCTTCTGAAGCAGAATCGTTTCGCCTTTCTTGAAGGATAGGTCTCTGAAATAAAAAAAAAAAATTGTTAAGCACAATGATTCGACTGTTCTCTCGACGTAGATTACGAACGCTTGCAGCGTGCAACAAGGACTTGCTAAATGCCCTTTTTAATTAGTCTTATAGTGTACTAGCTGCGCCCCGCGGTTTCACCCGCGTAAGTCCCGATGCCGTGGGAATATCGGGATAAAAAGTAGCCTATGTGTTAATTGTCCAGCTATCTATATACCGAGTTTCATTGCAATCAGTTCAGTAGTTTTTGCGTGAAAGAGCAACAAACATACAAACTTTCACGTTATAATATTAGTAGGATATAGTCTCTTAGGGAAAATCTATTTACGTTTGATGACCACACACAAATATTAGTGCACATGTGTATGTTTTGTTTCTGGATGTTTTTATATACAACTAGCCATTCCCCCAGCTTCACCTGCGTTTATGGTCAGTGCTCTGCTCCTAAGGATCGTAGCGTGATGTTACATAGCCTATAATTTTCCTCAATAGACACAATATCTAATACAAAAAGAATTATTCAAATCTGACTGACAGTTACAGAGATTAGCGCGTTTAAACAAAACAAATAAGAAACTTCAGATATGAATGAATGTATTTACAAAAACAATTATTTGTATTTAAGTATGTTTATCAGTGTTCTTAAACCCATAGTAGGTACAAACTATGTTTGGTTTAGGTCTAGATAGCTCTGTATAATCAATTAGCTGATCCGCGCAACTTCGTCCGCGTTTGTAAATTTTCCCCGTTTTTTGCAACAATTTCCATTGATGCTCCACTCCTATTGGTTGTAGCGTGATGTTATATAGCCTATAGTTTTCCTCGATAAATTATTTTTGAATTCGAACCAGAAGTTCCTGAGATTAGCGCGTTTAACCAAACAAACAAACTCTTCAGCTTTATAACAAAATCACTATATAATTATCACTACATCACTAAATATTATAAAACAAAGTCCTCCGCCGCGTCTGTCTGTTCGCGATAAACTGAAAAACTACTTAACGGATTTTTATGCGATCTTCAAGAATAGACAGAGTGATTCTTAAGAAAGGTTTATGTGTTAAATTGGTTAACGTTTTGTGTAAATTGGTTGAAATATGATGGTTCCTGTTGAAGACGTGCGAAGCCGGGGTGGGTTACTAGTATTAGTATAAATTCGTATGGATAAGTCACAGAATATTATTACATTTAACTAGTTTTTAGCTGCGGCTTGACTCGCGTTAATTTTGCGATTTCTCCTCGAGAAAGTAATTTTTATCTGGGTGGAAGATCTTTTTGTCCTACTGACAACGTAAATGTAAAATTTCATTATGATCCTTTATCTAGTTAAGACGTTAACACTTAAAAAAAAACTTAATAAACATTTACAATATTAGTTAGGATTATGTCAATACACACAAGCCAAAAGAAATCAATGTTTGTTATTAACACGAAATGCACCTTGACATTGCAAATTCTCTTTCAAATCTTCCGACAGGTGACGATGACTAACGTTATTATAATGAACTTGTATGACACACGCCCTTAATTATAGCCGTACAAGACTACAGTAGGTAGATTGGTAGGGGGTGACTCATTGTGACAATGCAGCTTATTTATACCAATGGAAGTTAAGTGGTTATCATACTGCTCACTAGCCTTATCATCAATAAATAATGTTTTAATTAGAAAAATGACTCACTACTAACATAATTGGGTGTTAGAATTTTATCAATATTTGGGGCAAAATGAGGGTTGTTGTAAGTTTGTGTTTGTATGTCATTAAGTTTTTGGTATTGAACTCCAAAACGCATAAACCTATAGTTGTATGAATTACATCATAGGCTTACACCTGTATCCTCGAAGAGGAAGGCACAGGAATATAAACTCACATTTGAAACTATCTATAATAACTATTTCACCTGCGTTAGTCATGATGCCGTGGTAATATCAGGATAAAAAGTAGCCTATGTTGTAATCCAGGTGTCCAGCTATTTACATACCAAGTTTCATCGCAATCGGTTCAGAAGTTTTTGCGTGAAAGAGCAACAAACATCCATATACTATAGTACAAGTTCTGCCTTGTTTGGGATCAGACGGCCGTGTGTAAGATGTGTCAAGTTGTTAGTATTATTAAACTTGTTAGTATAAAAAAATGATTAGAACCTGTAAACCTATCCACTGCGCGGTTCTGGCAGCCTTAATAGACCATTTCTTCGATGTTATGTTCGGTGTTCATTTACTTACAAATCACAATTGTTATATAAGGACCTCGGAGGTCTTGTAATGGCAATTGTAAATGAAGATAGTGTTCAAGTTTGGAGCGTAAGTATTTGGTGAATAAGGATCAAATTCACTGTATTTATCGCACTACTACACACTTGTAACTATGTAAAACAATCTGGAAAGTCAATTTTAATCTATTTCTGATCCTCGTATCGGAATGAAATTTTGTAGGTATATGTAGCTTGGATGACAATACTATAATTTGGCATCTTGGAGCTGATCTCAAGATGGAGCTAGGCGGTAGATAGTGGAACTCTTTACTCGCTACTAGCAAACCCCACGAGTTTGGACTCATATCATTCGTTTTGACGAGTCTAATAGATTGGGCTTGGTAACGATGTCTGGTGATGAAGCCAGGTGGATAGTAGCACTCTTTTTTACTTCTTTTTAAATTCAGTTCGCTATAATAATGTATAATAATAATGAAAAATGTATATATTTATATTTCATAATGAGTACGTGTCGGTGTACATGATATTTATTTTATCCAAGTACTAGCATCACCCCGCGGTTTCACCCGCGTAAGTCCCGATCCCGCGAGAAAATCGGGATAAAAAGTAGCCTATATGTTAGTCCAGGTCTCCAGCTATCTACATACCAAGTCTCATCGCAATCGGTTCAGTAGTTCTGGCGTGAAAGAGGAACAAACATCCATACTCACAAACTTTCACGTTTATAATATTAGTAGGATTTATATTAATTGTTGTTTCTAATTAGTTTAACGTACACAAGACTTTGCCTCTAACGTTCTCTACTATCCTCTATTCACTACAGGGTTTGCTGGGAGAAAACTCAGGTTTAGGTTAAGCTCGCCTTTGCACATACCATTTCCTTGATGTTAAGACATGTAATCAACTTTTAGTGTACAATAAAGAATAAATATTAAAAATAATTCTAAAAATAAGCAAGACTGCTACTTCTTACGCTAGTACAAATTTTAATAATATTATCGAATTGTCTAGTCACCGGAAGCAATCACGAAATAAATAAGTGTCTTATTTACTATTACCACAGTTGTTTAACTATTACTCATATTACGTATGATATGAACTTTATGTACAGGTATCAAAGAACACATTCACATTAAATACATAAAACATGTTTATTTTTGTGAATAGGATACTAATGGCTTACATTCATGTGCTGTGGTAATAAAAAAATTGTGTGTTCTTTACCGACTGTGTATTAAATTACTATTCCAACGAATTCTACTCTACTAATATTATAAACGTGAAATTTTGTGAGGATGTATGGATGTTTGTTGCTCTTTCACGCAAAAACTACTGAACCGATTGTGATGAAACTTGGTATGTAGATAGCTGGAGACCTAGATTAACACATAGAATTTATCCTGATATTCCCACGACATCGGGACTTACGAGCGTGAAACCGCGGTATTGTATATGCGAATGATTGTTTGTTTGCTGCGCTTTCACTCCTTAATTACTTTCATTCTATTCTTAACACATTAAGACCCCTCCGTGCCTCGGAGAGCACGTTAAGCCGACGGCGACAGTCCCGGTTGCCATACGAACATCTGTGGCATTCGTTACGGGTGTTTGAAGCCCTAAAAAGTCCGACAACTGGTCTAACTACAGAACTTCGATATCGCCTAGTACTTGGGTTGTGGAGGTCTGATGGCAGTCGCTTCGTGGTAAAACTGGAAACCGACCCAAACTTATTTGGAAAAAGGCGCGAAGAAGTAATTACTCTGAAATTACTGAACTTATTTTAATTATTCTTTCACTACTAGAAATCTACTTTATCCAGAAGTAACACATAGTAACATATTTTAATTTCGTAATATGTACAGGAAAATGCGGGCGAAGGTAAGCCTAGCTAGTTTCAAGTATATAAACAGAACCTTACTAACCTTCATATTCATAAAATATTATAAATAATAGTTAAAGAATACTAAAAAGAATATTGAAAACGTAGGAAACAGTTTCAGTATCCACCTCTGGGTCCATCATCAGACCCTCCACACCAAGTGCAATGTATTGAATTCATCAAAACGTATCATACGACCCTAAACTGGAGGGGGTTTACTATGAGCTACTAAAGAATTCCACTATCCACCTCCTGGCCCCAGACTATCGTAACCAAGCCCAATCTGTTGTACTCGTCACAACCAATCATATGAGTCTAACATCGAAAGGTTTACCGATAATCACTGAAGAGTGCCTCAATTCCCCTCTTGGCTAAATCATCAGATCAGCTCCATGATGCTAAATTATAGTACCTATTCATTCGAACTACATATACATACAATGCTTTATTTCGACACGACTCTTAGAAGTAGGTTAAAATTGACATCGAAAAGAGAATGCGCATTAATAATAATAATAATAACTTCACACATCTCACACACGGCCGTCTGATCCCAAACTAGGCAGAGCCTGTACTATGGTAACCAGACTGCTGATAAACATACTTATATATTTCTAAATACATACATATTATAGATAAATTACACCCAGACACAACAAATTATCGTGCTCATCACACAATTATTTGTCCTGGGTGGGAATCGAACCCACGACCTCTAGCTTAGCAGTCAGGGTCACTAACCACTAGACCAACAGGCCAGTCATTCATGGTTTCACTTTTAGACGTTCGCGAATATTTCAAATGTTAAAAAAAAGACATTGATTTTAGTGTGACTTTTAAACCCTAAATCTCTTTTATACAACTTGGGGTGTGAAATTAAATCTTACAAGGACTAACACTTGAATCAATGACCGTTTCGTCGTCGTCGTCGTAGAAAAACGACGGATTTGATTTTTAGTAACATTTCAGTAGTGCACTTTAAAGCTTTCAAATGATGTGTTACGTAATATTTTGATAACGGCTGTTTCTATTAATGAAATCTGCAAATGCGTGCATGAGCTTTGAAGTGACGTGACGAAGAACGCATTAATCTACACGATGGTAATTTAGTGGCTTACCCAAGTTCCTTAGATATGTAGTCGTACAAGGCTCTTCCGTGTGGAGGCAGCTGCTTACCGTCCCGCCCAGTCAACTGCACACCTTGCTGGACCTTAAAGTATATTCAAACCAATCCGTTAGATCAAAAACATGTCAAGTTCCAAGACGTCCTCTAATCTAAGGAAGTCAGGAAATGTTTTTTACCTCTGTATTATGGCTCACAGTGTTATTCGTATTTTTTTTAATATACAGCTTTTTAAAGGGTAAGAGAAGATAAGAGGTTAGCATAAGAAACTACAGCTGAGCGGCAGCGCTCAGTCTTCTGCTTCTCTCTTTGTTATTTGCCACTCTTATGAAGCTTTTAATAATAATTATAATTAACATTTGTATAATTTTGTATCATTTTAGGGTTCCGGTCCTCAAAAGGAAAAAATAACCCTTAGGATCACTTCGCTGTCCGTCTGACCCTGTCCAGACACTTCTTATCAGAAACGCGTGCAAGTATCAAATTGACAATAACATCAAATACTTATGTATGCGATCCCTTGGAGCTAAAAAAAATCAAGGAGCTTAGTCAACGCAATCAAAAGATACGGCTATTTAAGCCTCATATTTGAACATTTCGCAGGTAAATCACAACCTATATAGGGTACTTCCCATGGAACTAGAATCATGAAATTTGGCGAATATTTGGGACAGGTAAAGGAAAAAATTCGAAAGTCTTTAATTTATTGTGATCACAAAAAAAAATGTTTTTACGATTACGAACTTAGTGGTTTTGATCTTGAAAAATGGACTGTGATGAATGGGAGAGTATTTTTAGAACGGAAAAGTTGTCACTTGGAAAACACGGGTAAAAATATTCGAGAATCGATCGATCGATAATTTTTTTTATAAGGTCCACCCTCCAACGCAACTACTAAAGTGCAAAAAAATTTAGTCAAATAGAAGCCTTCTGACTAGGGAATGACACCGCTCTGCAAAGACTGTAAACGTATTACCTACACAGTTATTAAGACTTTCTGCCTCTCACCTGTGCATGCCCACTCCGGGAAGTTCGTTGTACGGTAATGATTTTCCTCGGAGCAGAATTCTTCATGCCCTCGAGGATCCTCATTAGGAGAACGTTCGGCGGCAGCTCCTCCACCTTGACTTCCACTAGAACTCTGCATTCTGGACAACGGAGTTCTTTGTGCGACTCGATTATCACCTGAGAAAATATAAAATCACAATAGTTAGTACAATTTACATGTAAATTACTTACATTATAAAAAGGTATCATAAACATGGTTCAATTTCAACAACAGTTGACTTTAAAACAGTATTCAGGGTGTAAGAAACACCGTTCCGAATCCTGAAAAAGTGTATTCAGACCATCATTCCGAGTCGAAAATCTTTGAAATTTCCTGCTGGCAAATTCATCTTTTTTAAATTTTATTGCTTAAAAGTGATATCACAATGAGTAAACAGAACATTTTACCGAATTAAAAATACTCCAATGTAATCAATCAAACAACATTTAAACATTTTATGCAATCAGCTGGTCTTGACGGCGTCGAACGTTTAAGGTCATTCACGGTACCGCACAAAAAGAATACCTACACATTGCGTAGCGCCACATGAAACTAATGACTATAAATTCTTAATCTCGCATTTTTATTATGAACTGATTATTGTATTGTGATGAGTATAACCTGAACGAGGTCTTTGTAAGTTTTTCGCGAAGCTCAATCGCTGTATAGGAAGTAGGGCATAGCATATCTTTCGAGAATAGGAGCCGCCTAAAGTAAGACAGCACTTTAAATAGTAGTTCATAGTAAATATTATAAGGCTAAGCTAATATTGTAAGCGAATAAAATGCACCCCGAATGATCCTAACTTTATAAATAAATAAAAAATTATCTTATCTGAAATTTCTAACACATTCATATTTTGTGGGAAATGTCATAATATCCAGTTTGCTCGGTGTTCCCTGTGTTGCCATATCTACTCCTTTATTTACGACATCTCGACTTCCAGCGTTATGTTAAAGACAAGTGGCTATTCTATATTTCATTTAAGTTGTTAGGTTAGAAATTACTATATGGCTTATCTAGCATGTCCCGTGGCATAAGCTTGATCTTACATATTATGTTAGCGTGCAATCGTTAGGTCCTGGTTAGCCAATTGTTATTGTTTTTCTGTTCGAGGGAACTTTTTAAATCTAAATAGCACAGTTTGACAAAGTGCCCGGTTGAAAATATATAGACGACGAAATGAGGGGGAATAATACCCATTTCTTTAGGGAATATAAATTATGACGTTCTTCACGTTAAGCAAGTCATTCAAGTCTTTGAATCTATCTTCAACAGTGGACGTCCTGTGTGTGTATTGTATGTGGTGTGAGACTTTCAGGGCAATATAGTGGCTGAGAGACATTCACTCGCGCAAGGTCACTAGGTTTAATAAATCCTTATAAAGATTACAATGTAAGTAGGTCGTGTAGATTGTTATATTGTGCGAGTAATGTATGCAAATGATAATTCCTCTTTGGAAATAATAATGTTCTTATACATCACGCCCTTGACAAAATTCATTATATTCCATTGTTTAATGCAGATTGAATAAATGACGAATTAAATTTAAAACAAAACTGTACATAAGCAACAAGCACGATAGTGAGTCAAGTTTGGTGCTTATGTACAGCTTAGAGTAGACTTTATAACAATATGAAAAGAGGTATTTATTTATTTTTTATTGATAATTGAAATAGTAGATTGGCTTCCATCTGACCTGATGGAAAGTGACGAGGAAGACGAAGATCGAAAAGAAACCTATTCACTCTACTTTTGAATGTTCCAAGACCATATCATGAATACAAATAAATAAAATTAAAGTGTCTGTTTGTAATGTTAAAATAATAGTTTTTTTTTAAGTTTAGACAGTTATTTGCACGATACCTATGCTTAAAATCAGTTATTAAATTTTTTGTCTGTCTGTCTGTTTGTTTGTTCCGGCTAATCTCCGGAACGGGTGGACCGATTTTCACTGGCAGATAGCTGGTGTTATAATGAGTAACTTAGG
Source organism: Callimorpha dominula (assembly GCA_949752705.1). Lineage (NCBI taxonomy): Eukaryota > Metazoa > Arthropoda > Insecta > Lepidoptera > Erebidae > Callimorpha > Callimorpha dominula. Next base: position 4,618,061 of record OX457010.1, on the reverse strand, counting down.
TTACTTTTATTTTGGAAAAAGAATTAGGGTGCCGCGCAAAATATATAAATATGTAAGCGAAGCCGCGCAGGAACTGCTGGTTTGTATAAAAATAGACGTCAGGCAGTTCATTTGACACTTTGGCGACTCGATAGTTTAACCAAAAAGTCGAACCAAAAAAGCGAAATTGAGGTTCATCCTACTAATATTTTAAACGTGCAAATTTGCGAGGATGTGTTGTTAGGGCCTCCGGTAAACTCACTCAGCGAAAAGCAATGCATTGCTTCACTGCCGGTTTTCTGTGAGGCCGTGGTATCACTCAGCCGGCCCTTACGTGCCGAAGCATGGCTCTCCCACGATAAAACTGTCTTTTTGTTATCAATGTTCCGCGAAAAAGCTACCCTATGTTCCTACACGGTTATCCAAATTTGAAATGAAAAGTCTTTGTAATCGTAGACGCATATTGGACCATCTTTTTCTTCATAAATTGATAAACAATAAGATTCAGTGCAGTTGTTTTTTGGAAAAGGTACCGTTGGCCATTCCCCATTCTTATCCTAGACATAGACTTACTAGAACGTTTCATGTACCATTCTGTAGAACTAATCTGGGCATGCAATCGCCTATAAGTAGAGTTCTCAATCAGTGCAATATCATTGAAACACGCAATCCAGACATTGACATCTTTGGAGACACATTTAATAAATTTAAGATTAAACTTCAAAAAATATTTTATAGTAATTCAAATTTAAATAACTGATGTTTGTTTAAATTGTTAAATTTCTTTAGCTTGTCTTGTTTGTTTACTTTTTGTTATTTTTATTTTATTTTGTACTTTAGCACACTACTATAACTAGCCAATGTTATGTACACCGTAAGTGTCATACATATCAGACTGAAGACTAACAATATATATTTTATAAATGTATTAATATGTATGATGTGGTTGTACTATTTAATAAATAAATAAATACATAATATATTCACTTGATATTATATTCCTCGTAAGCAAATTTGTATTGGTGTAGAATAAAGATTATATCTATTCTATTCTAAATTATATTTTCTTTGAATAATATTTCCTAAACGGTGTCATACCTATACATTTGTAAAGCCTTATTCCTGTTTTATCATGGAAATATCGTCAGCAACAAGACAACCTTGAAAACATTTGTGAGCTACCTGTAATTCTATTTTTGCCGAAAAGAAGTCTGCTCATTCGATGTTACCTTGTCCGTCAATTGTAACCGAACCACGTAAAATTCTGTGTATTGCCCGCCCTATGTGTGTTCACTACTGACGTGGACGCCGTACCACGAATTAATAAATACCTACCTACTTTCTAAAGTCTGCGACACCAAATTACTAGGAAGTTTAAGACTGGTTTATGACGCTATCTTCCATGTCTAACTTCAGATAACTTCTGGTTCAGAAAAACGACGTTAAACACGATGCCACTTTATACAATGTCACCAATCATTTCTAATGGGATTACAAACAATTGAGTGTTGCTTTCAGCTAAGAATAGTATCGTCCTGTCTTCCTTCGGAGTTCAATGCTACTTGAACGATGGAGACGTTTATATTCTCGATTTTAAATTCGTAGTAGGTACATTCCTGCGGTTTAAAGTCTGGTTGGGGTTGTGTTGGACGGGTACGTCTGGCAAGAGGGAGGACATCATTGTCATTACTGTTTTTTACCCGACTGAAGAAGGAGGGAAATGTTTTTCGAACGTTTGCGTACCATGATATAAATATAACTGTAATTTTAGACGTCTGAGGTAAGAAAAGAAACAATACATATTGTTTGTCATTTAAACGTTAGCAATCAAGGATTGAAATAAATAACATTGAATAATGCATTATTTACATATAGGTACATAATGGGAGAGCTCGATTTTCATTTTCATTTATTTAGAATTTAGTATGTTTTCTTTTTTCGTTTCCTTTTAGAAAGACAACATCCGCATTTTGAATATTCCTGTGTCGCGGAGGGCTTCACAAACATTCAAACAACGGACAGAACGAACACCCTGACTCGGCACAAATATTTGTGGATCACACAAATTTTATATATTAATAAACTATAGGTACATTAAAAAATAAGAATAAGATAAACTTTAATTGATTTTTACATCACATTCTTAATATTAATATAAAAACTGACCATTAAAACTGTAAAGACAAAATGGTCTTGGACTCAGCATATGGATGACAGTGCAATGCATGCGTTATTACTCTGTCAAGCCAATCATTAATAACAATCTAAGAATAAGCACAACGGCAACATCTCAACAACGAACATTATCAATCCGCATTCTGGTAACAATGCAATTACATTATTATTAGTCCAGTAAAGTTATCATAACATAACATTAAATTATATAAGTAGATAGACGGTATGAACACAGATTAATAACCTACCTGTTCGAGGATGAAGGCGAGGGTGTATTTTTACGCAGTCAAGTATTTTGTTCCATTGTTTTTGCATAAACTACTACCATTTGTAATTATTTTTTTTTACGTATTATAAACATGATGTCCATTTACGCAATGTTGATCATGGATCCTTTAAACTTAATGCTTAGATACTTCACTAAATAGGATAGTTGTTCATGTTTAAAATAAGTTATACTAGCAACCCGCCCCGGCCCCGGCTTCGCACGGGTAGCAAAGACATCTTCAACAATCATTATCATATTTTAACCAATTTACACAAAACCTTAACAAATTATACACCTAAACCTTCCTCATTAATCACTCTGTCTAATAGTGAAAACCGCATGATAATTCGATCAGTAGTTTTTCAGTTTATCGCGAATAGACTTTCTTTGATAATATGTAGTGATATCCTGTAGTGAGTATATACAATAATACATTTTCAAATTTGATGTTTTTTTTTTGTAAAACCAAAAATTTAAAGTAATCGATTTTACTTTAGTAAAGATGGTGTCACAAGTTTTTAATTGATAGAGATTTCCAAAGAACCTACCTTTGACGTTTAATAAAAAGAAACTGATGGGATTTGTTGGTCAAATACTGTATTCTTCGCCTTAAGATGTGATCTCCTTAACAGATAGCAAAACTTCATTATTATGTACCAGATAAGTATAGGAAGTTTGGTCAACTATTTGATTAAAGAGCCGTGCCCAACTGAGGACCAGCAAGGGGCTATGTGATGATAATACAATAAGTATGTTAATGCATCATCATAAGTATACAACGTAGGCTATCTAATCAATAAATTATCGCAAGTTTAGTGAGTCAAGGTTGTATTGTAAATAATGTACACATATTTTTTACACTTTTGCAAGTTGTCTCTTGCTGTTACAGATCTTGTACACAAATAAAAAAATGTTTCATTTGTATCTATGGTTAAATATTGTGTCAATCGACTGAAATATTAAAAGAAATATCGTAAATCAACGTACAATGTTTTTACTGATACAAAAAGATTATTGATGATTAAGGGCCAATTTCCTCATGTTTCGGTCACGTTGTAAATGTACGTACTGCTGTCGACAATTATATCGGAAACTAGTTGATCGCCTCGTTTGATCTTGTTATTTTTTTAATGGGATGGTGTGCAAAATACAATTCGATCAAAATCTTCGACCTAAATCTAGATAGACTTTTGAACAATGACAGGTCAAAATATATACTAGACCCCTATAGCACAGATTACTAAGTACCTATAGCTTTATATAGTCGTTTTTACATAATTTATAACGTTATAGCACACATTGTTTCAATGTTTTAGTTATTTGCCTAGCTTCTACATATAAAAATTAAATATTCTTAATTTCACATTCCTGTCGAAAGTTTGTGAGGATGTATGGATGTTTGTTGCTCTTTCACGCAAAAACTACTGAACCGATTGCGATGAAACTTGGTTTGTTAGATAGCTAGAGACCTGGATTAACTCATAGACTTTACTTTTTATCCCGATTTTCACACGGTATCGGGACTAACGCGGGTGAAACGGCGGGGCGCAGCTCGTTATCTATACAGAAACAGGTAACACCCTCTGATTATTTAAATTCTATTATTCATACTTTAGTTTGAACTTTTATATTTTCTTCAATATCAAAAATAAACTTACTAACCTTCCCTTCAACTAGAACTTGCTGTTTTGTAGGCATTATAAAAGAAGATTCTGTCTGCTCCGAGACAAATCATTTGTTACTACGCTTTTTGTGAGTTAGACGTTAATGGAGTTCTAATCAATTTAGTGGAACTAAATAAGCATGAATGAAATACCCATTGCTTACTTTAAAGTTTTAGCAATTAAAATGGCAAATTGTTGATAGATCAAATTATACTATACTAGCAACCCGCCCCGGCTTCGCACGGGTACAAATTATACATAAAAACCTTCCTCAGGAATCACTCTTTCTATTCTTGAAGACCGCATAAAAATCCGTTAAGTAGATTTCAGTTTATCGCGAACAGGGACTTTGTTTTATAATATTTAGTGATTATACTAGCTGACCCGCGCAACTTCGTCTGCGTTTGTAAATTTTCCCCGTTTCTGCAACATTTTTTATTGATGGTCCGCCCCATTGGTCGTAGCGTGCTGTTATATACCCTATAGTCTTCCTCGACAATTGAGCTATACAACGCTAAAATATTTTTTCAATACGAAACAGTAGTTCCTGAGACTAGCGTGTTCAACTAAACAAACAAACTCTTCGGCTTTATAATATTACTATAGATTGTATGATTAGTGTCCTCATCTATCAGTTAAAACTTTTAATTACAATAATTAATTAAAGTAGCATTAAGCTTTATATCAACATTGGTTTAAGGGTTAATATTATTTATTTAATTAATTAATATCAAATATACATTTTAACATATATATATTTTAACTTGTAGATAGACCTAATATGTACATACACAACAATGTCGTAATAAGGTAGTACATAGGCTGCACTAAAAGTATCGGGAATGGAATATTTCCACTGTTTCTGTCATATTAAAATCTTTTTAATTGAAAACTCCTTGGTTTTAAAAATCGAATACCATTTATTTATTTAAAAAAAGATTCTCAGTCTTGTCACAAGGTTTTGTCAAACTTGTTTAGTCGTTGACAAAATGGAATTGACTCGAGAAAATTCAAGAGCGATGATTTATTATGACTTTCGAAGTGGTTTAACGCAAAAACAGTGTGTTGACCGGATGATTTCTACATTTGGTCATGAAGCCCCATCCAAAACCACAATTTATCGCTGATTTGCTGAATTTCAACGTGGACGTGTCAAGCTCAGTGATGATCCCCGTCAAGGTCGTCCAAAAACTGCAGTCACCCAAGAAAACGTTGATGCTGTGCGTAAGCTGATTGAGGAAGATCGACATGTGACATACCGCGAAATTCAGGCAACTTTTGGCATGAGTCAAATAGAAATAATCTTGCATGAACAATTAGGTGTAAAAAAGTAGTTTTCCCGATGGATACCTCATTCGCTCTGTGAAGAGCAAAAAGCGGCTCGCGTTACTTGGTGCGTCAGAACTCTCGAAAGATTCCACGCAGGATCCTCAAATGCTGTATACAACATCGTATCAGGTGAAGAATCCTGGATATACGCGTACGAACCCGAAACAAAAAACCAGTCACGAGTTTGGGTGTTCGAATATGAGTTAAAGGCAACAAAAATTGTTCGTTCACGGAGTGTTGCAAAAAAAAATTGTGGCCACGTTTGTCTCCAAAACCGGCCATGTTGCGACTATTTCTCTTGAGGGACAAAGAACGGTTAATGCAGAATGGTATGCTAGCATTTGTTTGCCACAGGTCGTTTCTGAACTCCGTAAAGAGAACTGCAACCGCCGCATCATCCTCCATCACGACAATGCGAGTTCTCACACCGTGCACAGAACAAAAGAGTTTTTAAAGCAAGAAAACATAGAATTATTAGACCATCCGCCGTACAGCCTCGACCTAAGCCCTAATGATTTCTATACTTTCCCTAAAATAAAGAATAAATTGCGTGGTCAGAGATTTTCATCACCTGAAGAAGCTGTGGACGCCTACAAAACGGCCATTTTGGAGACCCAACTTCCGAATGGAATGGTTGCTTCAATGATTGGTTCCATCGTATGGAAAAATGTGTCAAATTTCGCGGAGAATACTTCGAAAAGCAATAAATACATTTTTAAAACGTAATGTTGTGTCACTTCCTTGATTCCCGAAATTTTCAGTGCCGCCCTCGTACAAAAAAATACGCAACAAATTTTAATCAAATTTTTTGCTACAAAGTCTTAAAGTAAATCAATTGAATGTACGTGGCTCTTGTTCTAGCAAATAGTAGATAATACTAGAGATAGCTTGGTGGTCCAAGTTCTTCCATTATTCATTAAATTTGGAATGCTTTGTTTTATTTCATTTACCTACTTTAACATATATACATATAAATCAAGCTATTAATTGCCAGTATAAGTTGAACTGTCATTGGATAGACTTTCTGTACCGTGACAGTTTAACATATAGGTATACTGGAGTAGAGATTATTGTAGATGTTTCTATTTATGAATTTAATATAAAAAAAACCGGCCAAGTGCGAGTCGGACTCGCACCGCGGGTTCCGTAAAATATTTTTATTATATGATATAACTAAAAATTAACGGTTTTCGCAATTTTTCCTTCATCTGTGCTATAAGACGTTGCTTCGTATCAAATTTCAAGATTCTGACTTCACATGAAGTACCCTGTAGGTTTTGATTCCCTTGCGAGTGTCGAAAATTTACGGAAATTTGCGGCATAAACGGCTGTATCTTTTCATTGCGTTGGCTTAGAAGTTTAATTTTTTCACAGCTCTTAGGGACAGTAGACCTGACTATTGGATATAAATCAGCTTGATACCTCCACGCGTTCCTGAGAAAAAGGGTCCTGACAGACCTTCGGACGGACGGACAACAAAGTGATCCTATAAGGGTTCCGTTTTTTCCTTTCGAGGTACGGAACTCTAAAAATAAATCTTTTCACTTATTAATCTAATATAATCACGTCAAAAATCTTAACTACATCACTACATATTATAAAACAAAGTCCGGCGCAGCGTCTGTCTATCTGTCTGTATGTTCGGATCAACTAAAAAACTACTGAATGGATTTTCATGCGGTTCTCACTAAAATACAGAGTGATTCATGAGGAAGGTTTGGGTGTATAATTTGTTAAGATTTCGTGTAAATTGATTGAAATATATTGATGATTGTTGAAGATGTCTCTGCTATCAGTGCGAATCTGTTGCTAGTATATTATATATTAAAGTTTATTTATATTTGATATTTATATTTAATAATATCAAGAAATAGGCAGGTTTATGTCAATAAAGCTGTGGCGACATCCACATACTGCGAAAACATACTTCATTGTCATCTAACGAAGACACGCCGAACTACGGAGTAACTACTAATCCTGCATCGCGTTATAAAAGTTCTCGCGCCGATTAGTAAATACCTATGCAAATTCCCAACATTAGCTGCTTGGCCGCGGTCCGCCACGCATGATCACCTCGCCTGGTCGAAGGATCCTCTCTTTGTGGTGAAGGGGTACGACAACTTTTCCTCCACAAAAGCAATTTTCAATCTGATGACAATATCTTCTAGACTATTTACCACATTTAGGAACAACTGATATTCTCTCTTTACTGCACTCAGTCGTGGTACTTGTAGGACTACAGTTGCAAAAAACTAAAGACGGTTTGTGGTTTCGTTGTTTGATCAAATCTCATTGTACCAAAGCAAATTCGTTTGACACACTTAACAGTAGATTCTCGACTTTTTGAAGATCACGTCACATCACATCAATAATAAAAAAAAATGTGCGATAAGAGGAGCTATAATTAAGGAAATTATTGAAACAAAACGTACCCTTTATGTATTAAATTTTAGTTCGACTTTTTGAAGATCGAAAGAATAATAAAAAAAACAACATGCGATTAGAAGAAATGCGATAAGTTTTTGTGTAAACACAATAGCGATAAGGTTGAACCTATCTCTAACATGAACTGTCAGAATATTATTGCACGGGGAAAATCCACCTTGTTGTTTTATGAAGTCAAATGATCTTCAACCGTAGGGTGGAAGACGATATATTTGGCAAATAGTACTTTATATTTCTGCTGCTGTATTTTACTAATTTATGTAATAACGACCGCTTTATGAATTAATTTTAGTAATAAGACAAGTCACTAATTTAATGTTCTGCCTTACAGAGTAATTTTTATGTTTTTACAATAATCGTTTCCTATATTTAAGGTATATCGATGGCCTAGTACAGGCGTCGGCAATTTATAGAACGCGGAGAATCTAAAACAAGTAAATGAATAACACTCAAACATGAGTATTGTCTATTTGTATACTACAATCCGCATGTAAGACATTGAATGTTATATTTACGCTTTTAAATTAGTGAAAGAGCGACGAATTGCTGTGTAGCACGCGATCGGTCGAATCTTCCTGGCTTCCATACAGTTAAAAAGTATTTTAGGTTATTTAACTTTGTCTCTATATTTATTTCACTTAATATAAAGTAACACCACTGGTATAACGAGTATTTATAGGGTAGTCGACAGTAACCGTTTACGATCAGCAAGGTCTTGGGCTTGTTTGTCAACTTATTTTTTTTTACTTGAGAAACCTCGCAGATCCGTGTGTTCCCAAACTAAGGAAAACCTGTACTGTCGTAAGTAGACTACTTATACTGCTGCTAAACATACGTATATATTACTAAATACATTCATATTATAGATAAACTAGCTGACCCGCGCAACTTCGTCTCCGTTTGTAAATTTTCCCCGTATTTGCAAAATTTTTCATTGATGCTCCGCTCCTATTAGTCGTAGCGTGATGTTACATAGCCTATGGCATTCCTCGGTAAATGGGCTATCCAACACTAAAATAATTTTTCAATTCGAACCAGTAGTCCCTGAGATTAGCGCGTTTAACCAAACAAACTCTTCAGCTTTATAATATTAGTATAGACACTCAGACACAGAATACATGATCGTGCTCATCACACCATTATTTGTTCTGGGTGGGAATCGAACCCACTACCTCCGGCTCGGCGGTCAGGAATCAGGATCACTAACCGCTGGACCAACAGGCCCGTCAAATATAAATAGGTAACAACGATTTAGGAAAACAGTACAAAACAGTTTGAATACAGATCGTTGGATATTTATTTCCTTCATTTAAAATGTCAAAAACTTGAACATCATAGACTAAAATAACAAAAAAAAATGTCCTACTTTTTTAAACTTGCTACAGACGCCTACAGTATTTATTTCGTCTGTTCCGTATTCTGGTTTACATTCTTTTACGTCTCTCAAAACATTTAACAAAACGGAGCTTAAAGGTTTAATGAAGACATTCGTTACTCTCATTCAGTGACAGCGCGCCGCTCCATCACCCTTAAACTTAGGCGTCCACAAATAAGTACGGCGCTTCGTCTTTTAGAACAAATATAAATAAATAATTACGAACTTAGTCAGAATGAAGTCCATAGCGAAAGTATAGTATCTATGTATTTTTTTGAAGATTATGCCTACAATGGGTTTTTTTCTGGGATAAACTACTCAAAGTAGATTTGTAATGGTCATAGTGTTTATTTTGTAAACCCCTTGATATATCGGTATTTGTAAAAAACAAAACTAAATGTATCGATCTCAAAACTTCCTGCCAAGTAATCTGGAAAATTGAGCAGGCAGTCATGTTTTTTTTTTAAAACAAGCTTTTATACAAACTAAGTTTTATTTTAGTGTAGTTTGATGTTTAAAAAATTACTCCTCAAGACGAATCAAGTCCAAACGCGATTAGTTTATCTGGCTTAGTTTGGAAGTTCCTATGGCCACCTTCCGACTTCATCATCATGGATATCATGTAGCACCAAAGTACTCACCAAGACAAAACAAATGATCCCAAACTCGATGGGTTTATCTTGTTTAATTAAGGAGTTCCTATGGCCGTCTTTCGGCTCCATCACCAGAACATCTCCATGGTACCATATTATTATATTGTCACCGAAGATACATATGTACACCAAATTTGAGCCCAATGGGACATCAAAACACACATACATACATTCAAACATTGCAGATTAAATAAAAGGTTGTAAGAAGACTTCATCCTAACGCCATTCATAAATAACCTTTGATCACTTTTAAAAGATCATCCGTAAACGAGTGTTGCACCGGTTTTAATTTACTAAAACCTGTTAAAATAACGGCGACAAAAATGTTCCGGTATTTCTGATCTGTAAGATGCCTTTAAAAATTATATATCGAGAAAAGATTCCAATCGTCTATTTTTTCATTTGAGATTTATTCACATTCCTCAATGTTTAAAAAAAGAGACCGACGAATCTTAAATTTACATAAGTTTACACAATGGTGACGGGTTTTCATTTTGTACCCAACCGTAACGCAACGCCGCAATATAATATATTCCATATATTGCGGATCTGCACAGATAGCCTGTTCGCACACTCGCAAGGGACAGAATAAACTGTGCAGGTCACATTTAAAATAGGTAATATACGGACCTCTATCCGTTTCATGGTTTAGTCTTCAGAGTCAGCTGACAGGTGACTCATGACGTGGTATAATTCAAAGTGGACGTCCACTTTATAGAACTGCAGGTACAACCCAATATAGCTATGAATATACCTGAAGCGACCATGACAAAAATGAACATTCGTAAGGACAATAACATTATAATCAATAATGAATATGTATATCTAGTCTCTTATTGGCTGAATTGAACAGTTCTGGATAGTGATTGCGTGTCTGGTTGTAATGGCTGTTTTTGTACAGCTGAGATAGAAGTGAGAATGGTTAATTCATAAATTTATAAAGAATACTCACAGAAAGTGTAGTTGATTTGACAAAATATTTTGGTGACAGTCAAACAAACTAGTGAACTTATTGCAAACTCGAATATAAAAGTTCAAAATTAGTAATTTAATATTACGTTATAATCTATCTATGTATATATATATATATATATAAATGTCACGCTATAACATGAAAGCGGCATTACCGATTTCATTCATCTTTTAGGTAGATTTCGAAAAAATTCTACCTATTGGTTTTGTACCAGTTGTCGAGTTTTCCGAAAATTTCTTCACAGGAGGTCTAGTTATGATCCCTAGACCCCAAAACAACCGCCAGTTAAAAAGTTTATATATATATGGCTTCAAGCCAGAAGGGCGTATAAAAAAAATGCGTTTTTTTTAATTACGTCAATCACATATAAATTTATTGATACACCACCTCTGTTTTTTTCTCAAAAATTGGTAAATTACCTTAGAAGATATTAATAAAATACTTTCAGACGTACAACTGAAGTCAGATTTTATTTTCATACCAGAAAGACGTACCGTGTGGTCGTAACCAGAAACGTCTACCCAAGTAATCTTTACGTCTGTTTTGGGACGAATCTTATTTTATATTTTTGACAAGCCATATGGACGTGCAATATTAAAAAATGGTAGATATACTGTATTTTATTAAATAAAAAAATTTGATTAATGACATTTCACGATACTTTACTAAGTTCAGATGTTTTTTTAGATATTTTATTGCATAAACACGTATTGTATTATACGCCCATTCGATAAAAGCGTTTTCTGAGAAGAAATGACATACGTTTTCCCTAAAATTGTCGAATTGAAAGTTTTTAAATACTTACAAATAAGATGAGGATTTCACGTTATTAAGGAAGTTCTTTCATAGACACATATTTTTTTAGTTAAAAAAAGTTGAAAAAAAACTTATAATTTTTTTTTCGTGTCCTGAAAAATAGGGCTAATGCTTATACTTCTGTCTTGAAGCCCGCGATATGTATATATGTATGTACCTCAATTTTACCGGCACGATAGAGGTCGCAATTATGCACCGATTGCTTTCAAACTTGGACGACAAATCAACAGGGCAAAAATTAAGGTTAAGTTCGTGAATGGAGGGGGCGGAGGGGCAGATTTTCAAAAAAATTAAAAAAACACGAAATCTACCTCTGCGGGCCCGGTTTTTTAATACTTCGTAGAAGGTTCTTACATTAAAAAAAATAAGAAAATTGCGCAGAAACTTAACGACTACTAAGAGACAGATCACACACCGCTAATATCGTTTACAAAAATCGCATGATTCTAGCGTAGCGTTATATTCTTTTTGCGTTAATTAGTTGTATCGGTCGGAATCAAGGACTTCATCATGGAAATCCATGGTCGGCATTAGGATAACTAACAATGTTGGATTTCAACAAGCATTACAATAAACAATATGTTATAGAGATAATAAAAAATTACAAACATATACAATACCAAAATTTACAACAATAGAAATAATAATTATTAGTATAGTATTCCAGTTTGAATTGAATGACAGGGCAACGTCTGTCGGGTCAGCTAGTAAATTATAAACAAAAAACAAACAGAATATTCGTTATTGTATACCACTACAAAACATACAGAAACTTGGAAATCTGAGTATAATGAACGGGCTTATCACTAATGGCAACACTTTGCCTCCCGTCTATGATAATTCGAATGTAATTATCCAAATGAGCATATGAGAGATAAAGATTAATTCATGTTTAATTTTTAACTGGACCAAATTGCAATGCTTATTCTAATTATACAACTAATACTTACATAATATATATAGTCATAATAGTATCGAGATTGATGACTGACGAGTAAAATTCATTAGTGGCAAGCATGCAATCAGTATGCCGATTCCGATTAATTATTTTTAACCATTAATACGTAGTTTGTTAGTCGTTCCTTTTAATCATTAATCAGATTATCTTTTGTTTGAAACAAGCACGTAAATATACCGCTCAAAATCTGGAATGTTACGCATGGTGTTAGTTTTACACGACTCATTGATAGTACCGATATATGGGAAGAGGCCTTATGTTGTTTCATTCAAGAATTTTTCAACGTCATTATTACAACAAATATAAAGTTGGAATTTAAATTTTGAATCTAACACAAGACTACAAGACAAAGACCATGCAAGTTCTAACCTGTTAAAATGAAATGGAGTTGGTAAGAGAGCAACGTTCGGACTGATCTTAATAGGAATGTTAACAAATTTGCGGAACAGCTTTTATAGTTAGGCACTTATTTAATCTAAAAAATAATATTCTATTAAAAATCTTAATTGGAAAGAAAAAAAAATTTAAAGTTACTTAAAATTTCCCGCTAAAACACTCGCATCTGTAAAATGAGTTTAGTTACGTTACTAACCGATAAACTGACAGCGCTCCATAGATAATTGTGAGTATATGCGTAAGTAATATTATGATATTAACTGTTAGGTTGTTCATCGATTAATGATGTAATGGATCTGGTTGGTTTTTGCCGTCATGTGATAATAGTGACTATTTAAGCCTATTTAAAATATTTTTTTAAATTAATAATGGTTTTTAATTAAAAAAAATGTTGCTTTAGGTTTTAAAAGATCACAATTATTCTTTAGAATAGAATAACCTTTATTGTACACCAGTAAATGTTGCTTAAAGTAAGTTTACAAAATTGAAATGTACAAAGGGCGGCCTTATCGCTAAAAGCAATTTATTCCAGGCAACCTTGGGATGGAAAAATAATGACCAGTAATATAATAATTTAATGGGCAGTTTTGGTGTGGGGATCAAAACGTGTTAGGCTTAAAACAAGTAAATGATACCTATAAACATATACAATATAATTAGATAGGTAATAGGTACAGGAAAACAAGTATAATCACTCTGTAACATTTAATATATTCATGTACACACATAAACATATATAATAAATTATACATATTTATTTCTAGATTATATTAGTTACTTAGTAACATAAAATCGTAATTAATTTTGTTCGTTTGTCAACATTCCTTTTAAAAACAGTTCTTCCCATTTATTTACATACATGCACACATGTAGTAAGGCCATACTTATATCATTCTTGGTTCGCTGTGAGATTATCCGACGTAAATGATGATTATTACAATAGCTTCCGAGGATTATAATCAATGTTATTAGAAGACATCTATGATTTCACATGTCGGGATTTATGAATATACATAATATATTCGTAGTCAGCCGTTTCACTAACGTCAAACATGCATCAGAAGCAATGGTCGCGTCTGTTTACAAGATATTGGTGTTATTACACTCAACACTTTGTACAAACGTGACGGGGTCACACGCTAAGTTAAAAGGAGGCCAAACTATATGTAATCTGCAAGTATGAGTAGGCAATGATAGTGTCAGATCGAGTACATATCGAGGGGTCTGCGGCGAATTGATTCAAGCGCCACATTGGGACGACATTGAGTTATATACATCGTTGCAATCAGCGATTTTTTCTGCGTCTTTTGGTCCAGGTTTCATGAAAATCTGACGACTTTTTTGGCGTAAAAATCTATTTTCCTTGATCTGTTACTGAATTTCCTTGTACTTGAATCGCTTTACCTTGAACAGAAAATAGGACGTTTTGACTTAACCGACATCTAAATCGGTACACAATACCTTTAAACTAATGAAATTTACCTTTAAACCCTTTAGACATAGTTTCATTGACTTGCAGTTATAATGCAATAAAAGCAATACTTTGCAGACAGTGATTTTTTTTCCAAAATATTTTATTTAAAATTGCTCCTGTAAACTTATCAAAATGGCGCTTGAGTCAATTTGCCTCAGACCCGTCGATATTATAATTACGAAAACAAACAAATAAAATATGATTTCATGCGAAAGATAACCTACATAACTTTTATCTATCTACGACCTTGCCAGGGCAGGTACAGAAAAAAGAAGAAGAGTAAATTAGCCCAGCCACTAAGAATTGTTTCTTTCACAATGGTGCCGATTCTATTGTACACTTGACTAAACTAAAACCTGACTTAATTTCTTCATATGAAATCAACCTAGTGTTCTTTGTTATAAGGTCTATTTGTTACTAGCATCTATTTCTCAGCCGCGCTAAATTTCACCAAAACCTGTCAACCTATACTCAACTTTATTTCCACGCTGCGAGAGTCTCCATTTATTCAAACGCTGTATAATTGCCATATAAAAACTTGTCCAAAACGAACAAGGATGATTTTAATCTACACCTACGAAGACGCTTACTAAAAACACAGAGCAAAAGAGATGGCATTCAACGGATAGCGGCTCTCGCTACGTGGTATTAAAGTTTATTTAAGCGTATCAGACTTTAGTCGACCAAAAAAATTGCTTATTTCGATAGCGACATATTTTACCTACTTGTTTCAATTTGAAATAAGACCTTGTTTTGAAGTGTACAAGGTTTCCATCTTATATGAAGAAAATTTTGTGAATTTTAATTTAGCGAGTGAAGTAACAGAATTGGGACCAATATCAGTGCACAGTCGACCGCGAAAGTCATATATTTTGTTACAATGCGGGTTAGTTCAATAATTAATATGCAAAAACCGAATAGGTAACGAAGTAATCACATACTTTGTATACAAGCAGTACAAGAATGATTATACATTTAACTAGAAAAACACAAAGATAAAATTAATAATTTTTTATTTTATTTAATGTTTGTTTTAAAGAATCGATTATTTTACGCGTGTATTATTGGGATATAGTGAAAATTATGGAGGTGATTGTAGTGCAAAATACGTTGCTTATTATCTACCACTAATCTTAACATTATAAATAACAACCGCCGTGAATAAATGAGTAAACGATACTGTTAATAATGACATTCGTCACGTGGTAACCTCCCATGCCATGGTTATCCTTCAAAAACAATCACAACGCGCTAGTGACGCCCTTGGCCCTGGTGTGGCAAGCGGCAACTATGGGCTACAGGAAGGGTTCCCAAACTTTTTGGTTACACGAAGCCTTACAGGTAAGTTAATACTTACCTCTAAGAGCTTCGTGTAAGACTTAACGGCCTCGGTGCCCTAGTTAGTCGAAATAGGGTACAATGATAATAATAGATAGGCACAAAAATTAAAACATGCACTAATATGAAGCCGAGTTTTTATATTTATACAGAGAAAGAAAATTTATTATTTAAGAAAATTACCTGGAAGAACTCTTAAGGCTACGGTGTGAATAAAAGTTTGTAATCTTACAGTTAAATTGTCCTACAATTCTTAGAATAAGTCTGGACAAATAATATGCTAAAACATGAGTCATTCAATTGTCTACTGTATAAATTGATGAGTTTCATAAAAATGGTAATGAATACAGTATCTACAGTACCTACAGTACAAAAAAATAATATACCTATGTAAAATATACATAGTGTACGTATATACAATACATCTATCAATATATACAGCAATTAATCTTATCTTATTTATTACTAATATTATAAAGGCGAAAGTTTGTGAGGATGGATGGATGGATGTTTGTTACTCTTTCACGCAAAAACTACTGAACGGATATTTACAAAATTTGTTGCAGAGATATATAACAGTCTGGAATAGCACATAGGTAACTTTTTATCCCGGAAATATGTGCGGTTCCCGTGTAATAGATTACACCAACATTTCCACGCTAACCGATCGAGGCTACAGCTAGTATATCATACATTGTAACGTTATTGGTTAAAAATTAACTAACATTGTGATGTCCATGTTTTATTAAAAAAAAAAAACACCGTGTGCGTCTCGGGACGCCCGACAGAAGTGATAACTTAAACGCCGTGACGCGTTACGTAACGAAGCGGTTGACCCTCCCATAAGAAGTTATCACTTCAAAAATCTTTATAACATCAATAAAAATTTAAAAATACTACAACTACGTCTACAGTTTTTTTACTTTTAACAATCTCTTATCATTTTTTATTACCAGTAAGCACGTCTTCAATGCTAAATTTACAAAAAACAGTTGGCAGCACTAGTTGTTCTTATGTAACTAATATAACAAATTCAGTTAGTCTTATGTTTTTGGTTTGGTCTAGTAGCCAGATTTAATCAAATATTTTGCATTTTATAGCCCTTGCATATGTTGCCCGCGACTTCCTTCGCGTGGAAATATACCACGGGAACCTAATTTTTCCCGGGATAAAAAGCATGTGTGATATTCTAGATTATAATCTATCTCTGATCCAAATTTCATACAGATCCGTTAAGCCGTTCTGACGTGATTGAGAAACAAACATCCATCCAAACTTACGCATTTATAATAGTAGTATATAGGCTATATACCATCACGTGCCACATATGACCCTTGGTAGCGCAGCAGTGATCAGAAATGGGTGAAAGTTCCGGGAGGGGTTAGTCAATAATAGTCGTTTTATGTTTATACTTATCACAATACAAAAGTCAGTTCATCATAAAAATGCGAGATTAAGGATTTATAGTCATTAGTTTCATTTGCCGATACGCAATGTACGCGGTATTCTTTTTGTGCGGTACGGTGAATGACCTTCAGCGTTCGGCACCGTCGAAGCAGCTGATTGCATAAATGTTCTTTCATTGATTACATTGCAGTTTATGGTCGTATGGAGTAATTATTAAATGTTTTCGGTAAAATGTTCTGTTTACTCATTGTGATATCATTTTTAACCAAAAAAAAGGAAATTCCAATGATTTTCGACTCAGAATGATGGTCTGAATACACCATTTTAATATTCGTTACGGTGTTTCCTACACCCTGTACATAATGATCGTGTCAGCATGAGCACCTGTAATAAACTCTTAAAAGATAAATTTTCATAAAAAATGGCAACTCTATTTGTCCTGTACATAATATTATATTATACAGGTTTATCGCACACTCAGTGACATCACATCATGCGAGAACACAAGTCTCAATCGCTAGTGAAAGTGAACTAACAACACGCAACATAGCGATCGATGAAGTTTAAAATAAAACATGGTCACCGATGTGTTTTGTGTAAGGCTGTTATAAACGACTTCCCGCTTTTCGTAAATGTTATTTCTGTGGTATTTATTTGTCGTGTTTTTAAGCGATTAACGAAACGAAACAGCCGTAAGTGAAAACAGGCCGAAACAAAATTAGCGTATGAACATTAAAGTAGGTACTTTCTATTATTACAGCATAATATACTAGGAATCATATGCTATATATTATATATATGACGTAAAGAACGTTATTGCACAAATCTAGTGCGGCTCGACTCAATTATCTTTTAAAAAAACAGTATCACCGACTTCAATGTGCTTATTAGTGAAAAGTAGTTGTATTTTGTTTAAATATAATATGGGTAACTAAGCGCACTGCTCTAATAAGACAGCGATGTTTCGGAGCAAACAAAAACATCATCTAATATATAAAGTTCTCGTGTCCCGGTGTTTGTAATTAAACTCCCCCGAAACGGCTTGACCGATTCTCATAAAATTTTGTGTGCATATTGGGTAGGTCTGAGAATCGGCCAACATCTATTTTTCATCCCCCTTAATGTTAAGGGTACTCCACCCCTAATGTTTTTTTTTAATTTTTAGATAAATTATTGTTATACTAACTTTTAAACTTTCGCGTTCCATGATATAATATTATCTACGTATTAACGGGAATTAACGCGATCACGAAAAGGTATTACATACCTCTGAATTGCCTGACGTTTCGACCAGGTTGCACTGGCCGTGGTCACAGGCTAACTGTCAGACCACCTGTAATACCTTTTCGTGATCGCGTTAATTCCCGTTAATACGTAGATAATATTATAAATTATTGTTTTTTTATGATAAAGCATTAGAAAATACATACAACCCTGAATTTTCAACCCTCTACGATCAATCCCTGTTTTTAATAGCGATATTAGTATTTTAATTTCATTGGTACAATTTTTTAAAGTATTTAACCCAGTGAAAATAGAAACTGCGATTGTTATAATTGATTGTAATAATCGATTGCCGTCAAGTCGATGTCAAACTTTTTTTTTACGGATTTAGGGGTTAACGAGCAGACGGGTCACCTGATGGTAAGTGACTACCGCCGCCCATGGGCACCTGCAACTCGAGAGTCACAAGTGCCTTTAAGGTGGGAGTAGGAGAGGAGGGGAGATGGAGAGATAGGCGGGAAGATAGAGAGAGGGAAGGGTTAGGTCCACCGGTAACCTCACTCGCTTGGCGAAGTACAACGAAGCATTGCTTCACTGTCGGTTTTCTGTGATGCCATGATATCACTCCTTTCGAGACGGCCCATACGTGCCGAAGCATGGCTCTCCCACTGTTAAACTTTGAATACGTCAGTTAAGTTAATGAAGTTCTTTGAATTAAGAAAATGACTGGTTGGTGTTTTGTTATTTTTATAGGCCGTCAATAGACCACAGCGCTCCATTCTTCATTTAGTCATAGACCTCATCCCCACAATAAGTTAGGTATTTTTTTTTTGACTACCAAAATTATGCATTAGAAATAATTAATATGGCAAAACAACGTGTGCCGGGTCAGCTAGTCGATGTATAATTTTTTTAGATATTTGTTGATTTTTCAAAACCCGCTCGACCGATTTCGATAAAATTTAAATGGTAACCACTTGTGAAGTATACCCTTTGAAACAAAAAAAGAATTTTCCAAATTGGTTCAGGCGTCTTCGAGTAATCGGTGAACATACATAAAAAAAGATTCCGACGAATTGAGAACTTCCTCCTTTTTTGAAGTCGGTTAAAAAACTCTTTCTACACTCTATAGAAGATCCCCGATCGATCTTCTATAGAGTGTAGAAAGATTTTATTTGCATAACTTTAGTTTAGGTCTCTCCTGAAAGACGCTTATGCTGTAATAAGTTTTTTGTAGACAAAATCTTTAGCAAGTGTTATCTGCTATAAGTTGTAACATCAATAGAAAACTGCTTCTACAACTATTCCTTGTGACGCAATTCTCAATAGATTACAGTAAGCTTTCACCATTTTGTACATAATAGTTAATACATAGTTCGTAATTAATAAATCGTTGTCATCAAAACAGAAGGCATAAGAATAGTCTACTAGCACCAATATAAGATGCTTTTATCTTTGTGTGTAGGCGCCACACTCAATTGTGGCATAAGGCCGTTTTATTCAATTAAAAACGGTCGGATACACCTAATAGAACTAAAGTACTATTGGTCGGCTATTTAATAAATTCTGATATTCTTGGTGGATATAACGGTAAGGTTTCTCGGAGTTGTGACTAATATGTATAAATTTATTTAAATGTTCTGTTAGCGTATTCAAAATTTGAACAGGAAATGTCATAAGTTCACGACCCTGCAATGAGCGCGATAGCGTCTTTTATTTCTTATTAGTTAATATAACATATTACGAGAAACAAAATTTAACATTTTACTTTGGATTATACATAAATATAACAATCTAGCTCCCGCGGTTTCACTCAACGACTTAGCAAAAAATTGTTGTATACCATTTAATAAACCAAATAATAAAACTACCGATATTTAAAGTATCAGCTTTCTATAGTCTGTATTCAATTGGTAGAACTTTGTAAAATAAACTTATAATACACCGCATTAGATTAATATCTAAATCGATAGATACTATCTACAAGTAACAGAGACTGATAATACAATTACGACCGGTTATCTTATATAGAAACGAACATTCGTTCTCGTGAAGATTTTGGTGAAATCTATCCCACGGGAGCCGTACATTTTTCCGGGATAAAAAGTAGTGTATGTGCTATTCTAGACTAATCTATCTCTGTGAAAAATTTAACAAGAAACATCCATCGTCACAAACTTTCGACTTTATAATATTAGTAAGATAAGATACTTAGTTACCATAATGTCGAGTAAAATTGAGGTTTCAAGCATGCCTGTATAGGGTATGCCAAAAACAATTGCTAACGACAAGACACTACAACTCTTTACATACATATACGAGTACAACACACCCACACATGATCTACACATAGACATACTAATTGATTGTACTAACTATCAATTCAATTCAAGTATCAATTCTACTGACACTATCGATAAAAATATTGTTATGATATTATTTCTATATGTAGAAAAATGTGAGAACGATTATCAAGATTTGATTGTAATATGACGTTATTATCACAACAGACTTCTAATATATATCACTTATCATTCGATGTGTCACGTTTGATATACATTGACCATTGGACATGAGCCGGCTCCTTTCGACTCATATCGGATTCATATAAGTGTCTTATCACTACTTTCAGCGAAAGAATAATACAAAACTGCATATAAAAAACCTGATAATATTGACTGACACTGCCACGTCGAAGATCGCCGGAGATCGCGGGTTTGATTTTCATGGGAGGGGGATTCCCAGAAATAAGCTGTAGTAAGAATGGGATTACCATGTTTTGAAGCAACACATTCATTATTTTACCTTCCGTATAAATGTAAACTCACACAATTCGCACTATTTACTTTAGGAAGACCAGGTCCACTTCGCTGTGTAGGTATAAAGCTACAAGTACACGACGAGGTCGACTAATCGTGCCAAAATTCAGTGGGCTGCCGCGGGGAGGGTCATACATTAGTTCGATGCTCACTCAGGCGCTGCATCGCGTCATCCATTTCTTTCTAGACTACCAAGTTATTAGTACCTAGCCTAGGTTTATTTGTTCACAAAAATAGAGTAATAGGCACATAACTCACGAGTATTCCGCAAACTTGGTATTCATTATCTATAGTTTCATTAATGAAAGCCCTCTTTCTCACGAAATGTTAGCCTGATCGCAAAATTTTCAAGTACATATTGTCATTTCAAAGGTTTCTATATTAAAACCGAACGAAATTTCCTAAAATTGTGCGCACTAACGTCATTTAAGGGATCTGCTATACCATGTACCTACTGCCATCCTAAAATATGAACCCATTTTTATGTAACATGTTCAACAACATGTATGTTTAAGTGAAAACGGCGAAGTAAAATCTATTTATCTATAAATACGACACTTGTTTTTTTTTACCGCGGTTTCATTCGCGTTCGTTATTTTCTGTCGCTCGGGAATAGTATTTTTTTATGGATGAAAGGTACCCTCTGTCCTTCTCTGTAAACAACACATCATGAAAATTTTCATGATGATCGGTTGAATAGTTAAGACGTCTAATCGTAACAGACAAACAGACAGACACTTACTTTCGCATTTATGAAAGAAAAGAAGAAAGAAAAGAAAATCCATTTATTTTGGTGCTAAGATACAAGTAGTTATTCCAAATAATATATTTATATCTATAAAAAAATTAAATGAGACAGAAATCGACATAGAGAAAATACAATAAGTACATTAAAAAAAACAGTGGAGGAACAATAACATGTAATAATATTAGCCTAAATTTAGTAATAACTAGCAACCTGCCCCGGCTTCCTGCGGGTAACAAAGCATATTATATTGATTTTTTTCCGACCACTTCAACAATCATCGTCATATTTCAGCCATTTTACACAAAACCTTGCTCGTGAAAACCGTATCAGAATCCGTTCGGTATTTATTGAATTTAACGCAAAAAGACAGACGCGGCCGAGGACTTTGTTTTATAATATGTAGTGATGTAGTGATAACTAATACAGACGTCATAACCTCGAACGTCCAGGTAAAGCATATTAAGTATAATTAAGCTCTGGACCCTCAGTCTGGCTAGCGTCGACAAGCCCGTCCCCACTATTCAAGGTCTCTGAAGCCTTGTTCTGAGAACTTACTTGTATTACAACAAGTATTGAATATAGATTTGCCCCTTTGGCTCTTCGAAGAATTAAATGTCACGCGTATTATTAGACGAGGATAACCCATAGAATAATAATAATTATTAATGCTTGAAACCGCAGATAAGTGAATGTACGCATTAGGAAATATATTTTTTTTATTTCGGCTCTTTCCATACATAATTATAATGCGTTTATTCGAATAACGTTTCGTGCTGGTCAACGATCACAACTGTATGGAACATATGAAATCAACCAGCAGTATTAGAAATATTAGATAGTAATGTACTTGTAATTTTACTCGATAGTAATGTTATGTGTAAGATTTTAACTCTTTTTCTCTGATTATGTTTGGCAAATAACTTGAAGACATTCGAATTATATATTAACATTTATATGTTCGTTATTTAAAATATGTAAGTAAAAATAATGTGCTTTTTTAACCGACGAACGTAGAGCCATGTCCAATGTCCATTTCTACGTAGGTACATTTAAATTCTGATAATTAATCAGTTTGTTGTTTGGCGCCGACTCAAAATAAGTTTATATAAAATTTGATAGTTTATGGAAATAAGCTCAATACTTAAGACTTAAGGTTTATTTATTTTTTGCTTTTTAGTTATTTTCGTCGGTAATTTTTTTTGTTAAAAGATTTTTTTTACTTTTTTAAGTCTGAGAAGAAGTAACATCAGTCCATTTATAATAGTTTCTATTCAAGTGAAACGAGTTTATGAGGATGAATGGATGTTTGTTGCTCTTTCACGCAAAAACTACAAAACCGATCTCGATGAAACTTGGTATGTAGATAGCTGGACACCTGGATAACACATAAGCTACTCTTTATCCCGATATTAGGCACAGATATCATGCATGTAGTCTCGCTGACAATGACGTGTGACTGACCTTCGTTATAGTAAGAAAATATTTTATTAAAATCAATTCCACATTTATTTATTTTCAATAATATAATTCTGATTAAACTAATACTAATATTAATGCTATTATTTACGTTATGGTTATGATTATGACTTGTGCTTTCATATTATGATACCTATTCAATGTTCTGTTCTCAATTTTAAATAACTTTATTAAGTTGTGTTTATAATGTGTGCATGCTGTGTTTATCTTTAATTGGTTGTGCAATTGTCCTGGAAGTCTTTCTGGTAATAATGAAAGATATTGTATTATTGTAACAACTGTTGATAAACGAAATAAATCAAATAAAATGAAAAAATAAAGCTTAACAAGGGGTGACCTTTCGTGTGTGATTGACGAATGCGCATACGCACAGTCGGTCTAAAATAGATTTGGCACATATAAAAATATGCGGCACTTATTGATAGAAGAACGGGGCCGGCACATGTCAGTGAGCAAATAAAACTAGTGCAATATTTATGATGAGGGGGCTAAATACAGGATGTGTGAACGGAACAATGTGTGTTAGGTATGAAATGTACATTAAACAAATTGTTAAAAGAAATTTATTCGGAATGATATAATTTAATATCATTACCCTGTTATCTAATCTTATATCTTATGAAAACATTTAATGATAATTACACTGACAGATATATTTCATTTGCCAGCTTCAAAATTCAAAAATGCCATTTTACAAAATGTAACCCAGTTTCACCTTTTTTTTACAATTTTTTGTTTCTCTGTACCTTATAATTCTGTTATTTTGTAACTCACTAGTATGCTACCACTACTATGTAACATTATTTTGTGGATAACGGTGCTGGTTGCGTGATTATTAAGATAATATTTCACAATCAAGGAAAATTTTGTAACCTATTATTGTGCAATTGTTTGTTGTCCTAAATAAAATAAAATAAAAAAATACTTTAAGGATGTATGTATGTATTTATATTTCGGGTATCTCGGAAACGGCTCTAACGATTTTGATGAAATTTTGTATACAGATACAGTTTTGCATTTTAGAAGCTGTTCCCCTGTTCTTTTTTAATATATCCATTATAGTTACAAGTAGGTACATCAGTAAATTCTTTTTATTTATAAGGAACACAATCCAATTTTCAGGTTTTATGTATTAAAGCGGCGGTAGAGTAATGGCTAAGGCGTCGGACTTGCGATCAAGTGGTTGCGAGTTCGAACCCCACGCAGTGCACTCGACGTGAACCTATTCCTAACACAAGCGTTAAGCTTAGCTGGAGGGTTTAACAAGAATACCAGTAATGTGTGACCCACAATGCTAGTAGTCTTTATAAAAAAAAACATAGGACTATTTTGTTCTGCTGTGATTAAATACTTGTTCGTTACCCACTTACTTTGATAAAGTTCTTTAAAATATCCTCGAAATGCAGTTCCACTCCAGAACATAATAATATGGCCTTTGATAGACCATGGTCTACTATAAACATTAACAGCTTATAAAACAAGTCAACTCGTTATTTTTCACTGATTGTTACACCTAATAATTTATTTAAATTTGGACAAAAATACGAATAGAAACCAATTATTGTACACCAATCAAAATTTACTGACAAGCAATACGAGGAAGGTACGGAAAAGGTCGCCCTTGACGCTAAGAGCAATTTCTTACAGGCAAACTTTGGATGGACAAACAACACAGTAAGTAGAAGAAATAAAAGTGTTCTTTATTTAACTACAAATAATGGACTATCTATACATATCTTATAAAGAGTTTTCCAATTGGAGTGTCTAAAACTTTGGCAGAGTAATGCGACCTTCTGAGCTCAGGCTACCGCTGCCAAATTTGACAGTCCTGTGAGCCGCTTCAAATTTATGGTCTTCGTACCTTACTGCAGAGTCTACAATTCACCGTCTTAACCAGATTGACTTATATTGTCGCGATTAGGCGACAGTGTATAAGAAAACCTCAGAAAGTCCACAACATGCTCAAGAGTTTCGCGTTCGGTTCTGGGACATCACGGCTAATTTAGTCGAGATTTGGAGCTTCATGGGAAACAAAATTCGATTAAATTAAAAACATAAGTCAAACAATAAACGACGCTAGTAAATAGTGTTTACTGATTGAGCTTTAGAACATTTGTTGGCACGAAAGAACTTTTGAATTTTTGAATTACGGTCGAAATTCGGCCACCAGGCGATTTTAGTAGTTAAAATTCAAACGGGGCTTATGTAATGGTAAACACTAACACGGAAAGGTATCGTACCTTATAAATTATACCACGATTAAGTTCCGATTTACAAACTTAATAGGCATACAAGTCGCGAAAGTTTAAAAACAATTTAGTTTGTTGTAACAATTTAGACGGCTGTACCGCCTACCGGCAGACATTGTTTATATTGCGCTGCCCTAATTTATAGGCAGCGACTCTGTTACATGTTTCCACTACATCAACTAACAGGTTTTTAATACACATTACATATTGTAATAACATTGTAATGTTAAGAGTTCGCGTTAAACGCGTTAATCTCATGCTTGACCGACCATTCCTGAACGAAAAACTCTTTTTAAGTGATTATGGCAGGCGAAAAGTCGTTACATTATGTATATAGTATGTACAAGTGCGTGAACTTTAAGGCAGATGAAACCGTGCAGCAAAGATATTTTTTTAAAAACCAATTTGTTGTCAAACTAAATTGTCAATTCTCTTGGAAGTATTAGAATAAAGACTTTGTTAGTGGTATTTATATTTATTCAAGATATGATAATATGAATATATATGGAATCCCCATATATCTTAGGGCTCAGTGGGGTGTCTTTATAGAGGAGTGAACCCTCCTGCCGCGTCGGTTTCAAGCGCCACAAATCAGAACTGAGCATCCCCGAAATACACGCATGAAACAGTTCATAATTACTAAATGTGATAGGTGTGTTTACTGAGACTATATTCAAATGAATAAAGCCAGGAGCACTATATTTTCTTTCTTCTTTCTAAAGTGGCCGAAATAGGAATGTTCACTGATACTGATATTCAAAAGAATAGCGGCCTTATTCTGGGGCACTAAAGCGGCCGACTCACTATGGTCTGATGATAAATGTGTTGTCTATTGAACTACAGCTATTCAATAGGACTGTTTACTTTACTGTTGAGTCGCTTGCAGTTTGCAGTTTAAATCGGCCATGAAAACGTAATCTGAGAATTACAAAAGAACATCTAGTAAAGAGGTTTGAAGATTTTGGTCATGTTACCCATGTATATTCTAAATATACTAACTTACATTATAAATCAGCAGTTTCCGCGCGGCTTTGCTCCCGTGTACATATTTACATATTTTGCGGAGAACCCTAATTCTTTTTCTAAGTAAAAGTAGCCTAAGTTACTCCTTATAACACCAGCTATCTGCCAGTGAAGGTCCTGTGGAAATCGGTCCACCGATTCCGGAGATTAACCGGAATAAACAGACAGACAAACATTTTAAAAACTGAATTTAAGCATAGGTATCGTGCAAATAACTGTATGAGCTTTAAAAAACTATTATTTTGACATTATAAACAGACACTTCAATTTGTATTGATGCGAAAGTTTGTTTGTTACGCTTTCGCGCCTTCACTACTCACTCGATCATCATGAAAAATGCTAGTTTCTTAAAAATCGATAAATGACATCAACACAAACAAAAAACGTTCAACGAAGTTTCAATATTCTTAGAAGTCGCAGTTGCGACATGTAATAAGAATCGAGTTTCTCTCGTTGAGCGTCACCTGTATTCTGTCTTGATGTGACTTACACGTTTTGTACGTGGTTAAAGAAAGAGACTTCACTACCCTCTGTGCATTGAATGCACAGAGGGTAGTGGAGTCTCTCACA
This sequence comes from Callimorpha dominula, assembly GCA_949752705.1. Taxonomy (NCBI): domain Eukaryota; kingdom Metazoa; phylum Arthropoda; class Insecta; order Lepidoptera; family Erebidae; genus Callimorpha; species Callimorpha dominula. The sequence continues at coordinate 4,590,702 of OX457010.1, read as the reverse complement.
CATGGTTTTCATACATATCGCGATACTTGAGCAGAGGAGCTAACGAAGCGCCTTCAATTTAAGTCTCGCCGATTTGGCTTTCGTCTGTATGTGTGTATTTATGTATGTCTCTACAGGTCGTACTCTTCAACTTTTCGGCGACAGCCTTGTCTCTGTTCGCAGACCCACTAGTCTTTGTTTGGGTCTAGTGTTATGTGGCTGTAATTTTTGTAAAAAGTGGGTATTCTAAAGTTAGTCGGATATCTTCAAAGTTGAACTTAAACCGATTTCTAGGACTACGTGGTAGCAATAACGGCTGCGTGCTTTGGTCAAATATACCACAGATGCACATTCCCCGAAAAAAAGCGGCATCAGTTAGTACTACATACTATACGTGCCTACATTTATGAGATGCTAATAATGAACCCATGGGCAAAAATTATAACAGAGTGGCAACCACGCGATGGCAAAAGGAAAAGGGGTAGACAAGCAATAAGATGGATACACGACATAGGAAAAATTGGAGGCGCTACCTGGTTTAGAAAAGCTAGAGACAGAAATGAGACGGAGAAACAGCTGGAAGAGGCCTATGTGTCACAAGACACGCTGAGCACTAGCCGGAAAACCCGATGTGTTAGATTTAAGTTTTTAATACTATTAGATTATAGAATAGACTAGAATATTATACTTGTGTTTAGTCCTTCAGCACTAAAGGCTTAATAATAATAAACCATACAACGAATGTTCTTGTTAGACTCGTGGATAGGTTTAATCGTGGGAGAGCCATGCTTCGGCACGTATGGGCCGGATTGACTGGATTGATACCACGGCCTCACAGAAAACCGGCAGTGAGTGAGGTTACCGGAGGCCCTAACCCTTCCTTTTTCCCCCTCTCCTCTTCCCGCTCTTCCCCCCTCTTCCCCTACCCTTAAAGGCCGGCAACGCACTTGCGACTCTTGAGTTGCAGGTGTCCATGGGCGGCGGTAGTCATTTACCATCAGGTGACCTGGTTTTTTACTGTATGCCTAAATATTTAATTTCCCCTACAGAGTGTATTCATTCAGTGTATATGACTAAAATACGAACTCAACAAGAAGCATGCGTAGTCGATCTCATATGTTCATCGAACGTCCCCCACTATTTACTAACAGTAGCTGAAACACATGTTTATCGTTGATTGACAAGATGCAATACACGTAACAAAAATATACCCTAACACCAGATCCATAAAGATCATAGTTAAATAGTTTTAAATTGTTATTAATACCCTACTCAATCAGCAGCCGTATTTAAGAACGGTTCAAGAAATGCATAGCGAATATTTGGTTAAACTCTTCTAACAACCAGCTCTCTATAGTCAATAGCTTATCTTGGATGATAATGCATCATTATTTCTCATAAATATAAGGAAATGGAACGGGACGGAAGACAAACTATTGAAGTATGATTTATGCCTTAATAACTAAGACCGGTGATAATTAAGACCGCTGCACGTTATTCATATTAGTAGATAACTATGATTTAGATGTTTTCATACAGTATATCATTTTAAATATCAAACGTTTCCTCCAAAGGAACAGGATATACAATATTTATGTATTAATACTTTATGCATAAAAAAAATGTACAATGGCGGACTTAATAAGGGTTGCCACCGTTTTTTTGGGCAAAATAACGTTTTTTTTTTAAACTATATATTTTTAAAATATAGTACTTTTGGAAATTTCTGGAAAAAAAATTGTACCTACACATTTTATCGTTCTTATCTTTTACGAGGAGGAGGTTCTCAATTTGACTGGTGTTTTTTTGTTCGTATCATCTTCGCAATTTGTGAACCGATTTCATCAATTCTTTTTTAAATAGAATTGGTTGTACTCAAGGTTGGCGCTGTTTAAATTTGAAAAAAATATTTCACCTCTAAGGGTTAAATTAAGAGATCAAGAATACAGCTTATTACAGTTTATCATGATTTAGGCGCCTTGAGCCCTGTGATGCTTTTTTTTAAGTTAATTAATTATTATTGACAACACAAGCTCTTTACTACTAAACAACAAAAAAAAATCGGTGAACAAACTGAGCAAAAAAGATACTGCATGTACTGTTTTGTGTTTACCTACTTATTTATGTCATGTAAAAGATGTAATTCTGCACAAATAATTTGTGCGTTGAGGATTGTCGACATCTTAAATTTAGAATTTTAACAAGTTTATAATCAAGCATCCTTTTAAAAGATATAGCTATGTATCCAGCGATTGTGTAATAGGTCAAGTTTTTACCCGACTGCGGCAAACCCCAAAAGGAGGGTATTTGCCGTGTATATTAGGAGTCGTCCATTAATCACGTGATGTTTTTTAGCATCTTATGGACTCCCCTCCCCCCTAATGGTACGTAGTGAGGTTTAAGACTAACCCCACCCCCTTACCCAAACTCACGTGTATTTTTGTAGTACAGTATCTTAAAAAAAATTAATATATATTTTTTACATAAAGATATAATCTAATGTTGGAAAATTAAGCACCGTGATAAAAATGTCTAGACAGTTCTGACTGGCATAAAAAAATATAAAGGAAAGGTGTAATCAGCTGAAGACCACAGACTGACAAGCGGCGGACGGGGAAATCATAGAATGGCAACTGCGAGTCATAGTCACGCGCCGCTTTTCGGTACAAAAATCGCGCGTTTAACAAAAACAAATACACGTGACATCTCAGTAAACCCCTCCCTCCCCCTTGTGATATTTCGTGATTTTTTCCGAACCGTCTCCCCCCCTTTCATGTCTCAGGTTATTAATGGACGACTCCTTATGTCCGTTTCAAAGTTATCGTAACTACTAAACGGATGAACTGTTTTCAACAAAAGCCACTGGGTAAATAAAAAACACAATCAATGTTTATAACTGTATGTTTACCTTTAAGCATTTAAGGCAGAACGTGTGCTGACACGGCAGCACCCGGGACGACGTATCGAGTCGCTCCAGACACACGGAGCACTCGAGTAGATCATTCAAAAGACCTTCATCCATGCCGGTTGGGGCACTGTGAACAAAGACAAAAATAGTTAGTAGTATTAACAGGCAGGTGGAAAATGCGATATGGAGTGTTTACTCCTGCTTTGTGAAATTTAACAATAGTAAGATGTGCTGTTTAATTAAATAATAATTACTTGCTTGAAGTAACGATTGAACCAATACCGACAGAATACTTTGACATCAATATCTATCAACTATGCAATAAAATTGGAATGTTTTATTGAACCACATTATATTAGAGTTGGCTTGCATCATTTATCAAACATTTAATGTCTCTTGGCCTCAGCTAGATAGGTCTATTAGAGATGAAAGGAGTAGCTGTTTCTGCTGTCTATCTAGCTATCCGGCCTCAAGGTGGCCGGATAGCCAGATATCTGGCCAAATATTGTTACAGTACTGCTTTAAAAAATAGAAAAAAAGATGAAACTGAGCAAAGAATTTCTGATTTCCTATGCATGAGGGTCTTGTTGTAAGCTGAACTAGAAATTCTTTTCTACTCCTTAGGTCAACGACACTATCTATCTATAACTATCGACACATTATTATTTACTTTTACTATTTCTTTTTGAGGAACGGTACCCTTTCTTCTTTCTTGTACCCCGAACAGGGTGTCTGCAAAATTTCATGATGATTGGTTGACTACACAAGGCGTGGAAGCTTTACACACAAACAAACAAACTATCATTTGCATTTATAATATGACTTCATCATTATCGCCATCAGCCTATCGCCATCCACTGCTGGACGAAGGCCTAATATTAATTAGTTAAGATTTATTTGTGATTTATTTATACATTATTTAGTCATCAATAAGTGTGCTTTGTTGTAAGATATCTGCAGTTTCGTAACCAACAACACACTTGTTCTCTTTACAAACTATTTCTATAGTCTGCTCACTATCACTTAACTTACTTCACATAATATATATTAAATAGTGTTATCACACATTTGTATAACTATAAAGAATATAATTCGAGACTAATTGCTATATGAGACACAATATAATTTTCAGTAAAATGCCAATTATTTTAATAGAAAGTACTTAGATTTACTAACCGGTATATGGCTAGATACATGCTCACCATCTGGTATTCATCAGGTATCCAGACCGATTAAGTAAATTTTGCCCAGATAGAATGGATACCTAATTATGTTTTGTCTTTATCGGAACTCTCAATACCATGACAATTTTTACAACATACTTTGTATTTGACAATGTATTATAATATGTATAAATATGTATACATAAAATCCTTAATTTGGAAGGAGACATGGCCATATAATACTTTACTATATCAATTAATTTTGGTAATTAGTTTCTTTTTTTTTGCAAAGTTTACATACTAAACATACAGTCTGCGCAGATGGTGCGGACAAGGTACAATGAATTTGTTTCAGTCTTAATGTGTTTGTAAAGTCAACCATAATGCAGAGTACTGTGTGAGTTCTTTGAAACAAAGGATAAGCCATATACACAAAGATTAAATATGTGTGTTTGTAAGCATGCAATGAGGTCTGTTTCCATAATAAAGCACATTGTACAATTTGTCACAATAAATGTAATAAGGCTAAAAATAAATTTTGATAACTGAACTGAGTGTATCTTTTTGGTGTTACACTAATATATTTAACTTAAAGTCAAATGAACTACTACTACTTTTAAATAAATATTCATTGAATACAAAGTCAAAGCTTTAAGTGTAACCAGATAGTTAGAATCAATCTGTGAAACTAGGACTATGAAAGAAGTTTAAAAGTTTATTCTAGAAGTTAATACATAGCCCCAAAACGAAGCATTATGTGTAGTATGGGTTCTAGAACAATATATACAATAGATTTACATATATTTCACAGCTGGAATTGAACACACAGTATGTACCACGTACAACAGAGGTTGTCATAAAGAAACACTTATAATTCAATTTTAGAAACAATAAGTTTTATGTTCAAATTTCTGTATATTAGTGGTCTGGCATTGACAAAAATGTCATGTAGAACATTGAACATTTCTGACCTAATAAAATATTAACTTAATGTGTTTATGCTTATTATACTGTTACCACTCCAGTAACTTAAGATAGTTACACTCTAAACATAGATACTGTCGTTTTAATTTTTTATAGACTGATAATACTGGATATAACTCACAAGAGGCAGAGCAGTGACCTTAACACTATTGAAGTTAAAAATACATATTACTTAATACTATATTACTAATGTAAATGTTTGGATGGATATTATGTTTGTTACTCCATCACGCCAGAATGGCTGAATGGATCTGAATCAAATTTGGCACAGAGATGGATAGCATGATTATAGTCTGGAATAGCATGTGGTGTGCTACTGTGGGATATTTGAAATGACTCTGAATAAATCCTTATGCCAGTGGCGTAACGATAGGGTGGCAGAGCGGACAAAATGCCACAACCCCAAGGCCCTAAAGCACATGAGGCACTAAGAGTAAACTTGTGCCCCATCCCATGAATTAGCCACGGGCCTCATGTGGTGTAGTTATGCCACTGCTTGATGCATTTCAGTATTAGGTATACTCAGTTATTTCTCTTCATTATGAAAATTTACAAAAAAGTAAATTATTTTTGTTGTCTATTTTACCCATGTATATTTTTTATACTACTGCTAGGGAGGTAAACAAGCGGCGATAATAGAGTAGTGGATAGTAAATAATTACTGAGGCCCACAAACATATATATATATATGAAGCTCTGTAATAAATATACATACAATATAAAAACATACTGCAAAATACAGTAAATTATTAAGTACATTTTTTAATCAGAAATATAATCAGCTAATGTGTTTAAAGTCAAGCAAAAAATAATATATAAGTAAGTTAGATCATTACTAATCCTTTTTAATGATACTGTAAGAAAAATGATATAACATTCAAATAACAATAGATTCATACTAATTAAAATGAATATGGCTCAATATTTAAAAATAAAAACAAATGAAAATAAAAGTGTACTATATTCTTACAAACCTCAGAAATTTTAAGAGCATTTCAGTGATGAATTTCTTTGGCTTTCAACTGTAACAGAAGCAACTCTAGATAAAGATACTAAAACATTTCATAATAACTTGTACTGGATTTCTCTGGAAAATCCTATTGATATGAATGCACATGTTATCTTACTTATAACATCATAAACAGGTAGGTGAATGTTTTTATCATTTGATTTCTTATAGGTTTACTGAGAGAGTATGAACATTAAAAAGGTCTGCTGTTAAATTATAAGCTACTCATTAGACTGATATCTGCTTACATTTATCATACAAACATATGACATCTACTTTACAGTCTACATAAAAGATAATTTGACTGACTTCAATGCAAGAGGGTTCCAAAGATTTAGGAAAAGATCAAAGAATCACGAAAGTTTAATTTCCAATCAATGTTTGTATTCCTTAAAATACATGTAAGGACATGGAAAGGAAAATGTTGTTATTATTAAAAATAGCGCGACTGTCATCAACTGAACAAAACGTCTATACAATGCAAGTTTTCTTGGTATTTTTAGATCGACATGCATATTTTTGAGCGATATACAGCAATATACTAGAACGTTAAAACTCAAAATGTTGATGACTCACCGAATGTTTTAAATTCCAACGATGTTAGCGGGAAGTTTGTCCATTATTGCACAGCACAATGAAACAAAATCCACAGGATACCACCCCGAACCATTCACATAATTTTTTTTCGACACATAACTATTTAAAACTAAACACACTTCAACACTAAGGTATAATTGCACAAAAGAACTAAAGGTCGAAGGGTGAACTTGCTGCTGTGGGAAATATGCAGTTCTTCACATAAAAACTGATACAATTTCACGCACAAATGCCATTCTCACCGTTCCTTCGTTCGACCGGACGGTGAAGCGGGGGCGGGAGTTAGCGACTATCACCGCTTTTCGGATGTACGAACAAAATCTACAAAAACTACCATATTTTAATCGTACCACCATAATACCATACCATAGTACTTTATAGAGTACAAGACACGAAGTTAAGTGTGATACACAGATGTAACATTACATTACATATAATAACTAGTATAAGACTTGATTAAATTGTTATATACTAAATTAATATGATAATAAGTTATGTCATTAATTTAGTACCCTTTTTTATTTCAATATTGTTGGGGACATATTTACTTTTCATAGATTACATTAATTTAAAGTTAGAAATGTCTCCTTTTAAAATTCTCCGCGACCAAGATTAACCTCAATAGTATTAGTATTATTTCACTGAAAAGGATTTTTTACAGAATCTTCTACCAAATATACCGTATAAATAGGAGTTATTTTATAGAATAAATAAATGAAGAAGAAGATCAAGAAATAAACGTATGGGCCAGCTCGACCGGAGTGATACCACGGCCTCACAGAATGGCAGTGACGCAATGGCTGCATTAATTTTCGCCGCGTGAGTGAGGTTACCGAAGGCCCTAATCCTTCCTTTACCTCCTCTTTCCCCTTTCTCCCCCTCTTCCCCTCTTAAAGGGCGGCAACGCACTTGTGACTGAGAAAAAATTTGAACCTAAATAGGTGCAAATTTTCACATCGTTAGTTAAATACTCAACGATGTGAAAGACATAATTACATTACTACAGAACGAAATAAATTAGTACAACCAAAATTTAGACTAACAAAAGTGCATACGTCTTTCATGGGGTACTGTATTAAATTCTATAATAAAATATCTCTTAATATTCTTCAACTAAATGAGAACAAATTTAAAACATGCATTAAACCATAAACATAGTATGCATTGTTCATTAAACGCACATGTAAACAAGCATATTAGAAACTAGACGATTATTTAGCTGATAAAAATGCTTGGCTAAATTCTGGTCCTGCTCCACAGCCACACTGTAAATGAGTGGTGGTCTTAAGAAATATGAATATTCACTTGTATACTAGTTTGTTGGTTGGGGCTGGTCATTTCCGAACTGCTATAACTTACATATACTAGTAGTTTGCGCGACTGCTTATAGTTTAGAACAATACGTTACAATGTCCTCACATTGAACTTGCGCATATAAGCAATGTAACCAGAGATTTGTAAAAAACATGTTGAAAAAGAGTGACCTTGGAGTTTCTTGCCTGTTCTTCTCCACTGGATCTACGAATTGGAACAGGCAACTAGCTTCACGATCACGACTGACTTTGTCTGACTGACTACTACTCCTGACAATTCAAAAATACCCATAATGGTTTAATTGAAATAAATGATTTTGATTTGATTTGATTTGACATGCGTGTCTGAACTTACGAGTCACTGAGAGTTTCAAATTAGTATAATATGGGCAACGACCACAGATTTCAAGCGGAAATATAGTTATATTTTAATAATAATTTGTGTTGATTTTTTTGACGTGACAACGTCGTATAATTTGATGGAGCCGGCTGCACGCACGAACAAAAAAAACATGACTCATGCGGCGTTACCTCGCTCTGAGGCGTTCCTATGACGTTGTCACGTTCAACTATCGTCAGTAAACCGACTTTACAGACAACCGATTTTTAAAATTGATTGCTAAAATAATCTTATTACTTTAAACGAGCAATTCTTATCTAGGAAACGGCTCTAACGATTTTGATGAAATTTTGTATACAGATACAGTTTTGCATTTTAAGTTCAACTGCATAGTTGCATTTCCTGTAGAAACCCAATTTTGAAAAAAAAATTAAAGAAAAAAAGAATTGACGATTTTACAAAAAGCTATCGGTATACCAGGTACTAGAATTAATATAGTATGTGTTTGTAAAACCTCTTTGCCACGATACAATTTTATGCACAATTTGATTAGATTAATAGTAAAATTATATCGTGCCGGTGTTTCACAACACAACTCGTGTGCACGGCCAATGGTTGTTGGGACCGCCTGACTTGATCATGTCTAATGAAATCGGGTGTAATCACTTGGTGTGGAAGCCGTTCAAGAAAATCATCTATTTTGCAGAGAAAGATAAAACATGCGACCGACTAGTGTTTCATACTCTTTGGGACAACACTACTGTCATTGACTGTCACTTTAGTGCTTTCTGTCATTCTGTAATCTGTCATAATAATATGACGAGATTTCTTGCGTAGAATTTCAATTCATAAATTTGTTAAAATGTCTCGTGATAAAAGCGTGTGGTTTGCTGAAGAAATATTATTAGATGCCAAATTAATTAACTTCCAATTAGAAACGGGAGAATGGGACGCTGTGGAGGAAATGTTAAAGGCTGAGGCTCAACTTTCCAGAGATGCCGAGACCGGACGATTACGACCGTGAGTAAAAAACTAAAGAAATAGAACCGTTTTTAACCCCCATAAAACTAAACCCCACAAAATTTTAACCTACATAAAAACGAGGGGTGTTATAAGTTTAACATGTGTATCTGTGTATATCGGTGTCTGTCTCTCTGTCGGATGGACCGTTTTTGATTTAGTTTGATAAGTGACTTGAACAAGTGTGCTTAGCTAATATTAGTAATTCAAGAAAATCTATTCAGTCTTTCGAAGATCATCAGCTCTTTTCTATTCGTTGATGGGATTTTTGAGTCAAGGTATTTTTAATTTACAGTTAATGTTTATTTATCCTTACTGCTGTGAATGCATTTATGATGATTTAACTGTATAAGTCGGAGCTGTAAGAATAAGGTTTTGGAGAAGTAATAACATAGTATTTACTATTTCACAACAATTTATAAAAAAATATACTTCAAAATGTGTATTATTCCTATATATGGTTATCTCATTTTACAGTAATGAATAACACAGGTTGTATCTTGATTTTTACCCATTATAATGGTTTGTCTCTCAATACACAGGTTTACAACTACATATTTTGAAAGGGAGCAGACAAATAGGCCTTTATTTTTTGTTATTTTATATTTTGTTTAATTACTTAATTTTAAAGTTGAATACCTATATTATACTCTATAAAATAATTTTATAATATAGAGAAAATAAAATAACATTCACTGGCAGCATTACCACATTAAATGACTATGATGATTCTTTGCATTAAATAGTAACTAATACTACAAACTCAGATGTATTGTTCTTATGATGATGAGAATATGATTTACCATTATCATTACACAAATTAAATAAAAAAAAAACATTCTTATTGGTTTTATGTACTCATCCTCTGACAGGTCCGATACCAGCCAGTTTTTCTATTTTTGTGCACTTTTCAAAGTGTTTTTGATGTTCTGATTTCAGGAAAAAAGCATCTGAGTACACTTTACGGCTTATAGCTGAAGTACTACATATTATGAGGCTTGATGTAGAACAAGCTTCTTACAACCGGAGCACACTTGCTGTTGCAGAACAGTGCCTCCGTCTTGTTCGCTCCTGTGCCGCAGCAGGCACCAAAATGCAAACATATATATCTAAAGAACTCTCCATATTGGACTCCATGTACATATTAGCCACAGAGTATCAACATCCAAGTGACTTCAATAACGAAGAAGTGCAGAAAAAGTTTGAATCATGCATGACAGTTCTCATGCAAGCTCTAGGAAATTTGGTAGTGAACAATCCATTCAATCAAATAATGATTTGGAATAAATTTGATGCTAATATTTTGAACAGTCTTGTTGATCAAAATGATAAAATTGCGACTGCTGCTGCAATGATTATATACAACATATTGTTGGGACAACCAAATGTGCTGCAAGATGATGTAACTCTTTTAAACTCTTTGGCATACATGTATAGTAGTGGCAACACTGAATACCCACATTTAATTATAGAGTACTTAATTGGAGTTGAGAATGCTTATATAGAAAAATTGTATTCAAAATTAGAACCGGAATGTAGAATGCTTGTTTTGAATCTAGCATACAACATTCTGATGTCATCAGAGTCTCAAGATATTAATGTATCTGTAAACTTCGTAAAGTTTATGGCCCACGAGTTTAAAAGTAAATCAGATTGTATATTGAAAACAGTAGACAAGTATGTGAGTAACATAGAGCCGCAAGAGGTGGTATTCTTATTGGAGATAATTGCTACTGCATCAAGTATGGATGCATATATGGACTGTTTGCAGTCTGATAGTTCTCTCTTTATTAATTGTGCTTGTAAGTATATCTGTTTACCAATCGAGAGAATTTAGATCTAATGTATTTTTTATATTGTAGCTAACTAGTCAGATTATAAAAATAAATATCTAACTACATATGACATTCTAGTCTAGTTCTAGTTTGGAGTTTCTTGCCTGTTCTTCTCCACAGGATCTTCTTATTGGAACAGGCAACTAGCTTCACGACTGACTTAGTCTGACTGACTACTACAGACTGCCATCGTAAATGAAAACACAGTAGCTACAGTTACACAGTACCTGTCAGAAGTACAGTTACACAGTAACTGTTAAAAGTACAGTTACAGAGTACCTGTCAAAAGTACAGTTACACAGTAACTGTCAAAAGTACAGTTACACAGTAACTGGAGTTACTGTGTTTTCATTTACGACGGCGGACTCCTGACAATTCAAAAATACCTATAATGGGTTTAATTGAAATAAATGGTTTTGATTTGAGTCCAACTACTATTTTTATTTTGTTTGTTATGTGTGAATTGTTACTCTTACATGGTGAACTGGTTAAGAGGATTTAAAAAAAATCAACAATTATTATAGGCACATATAATTTACCTAGCTATAATTTAGTTTTCTCATTTTAGTTCTCCTGCGTGCAATACACAAACTTGGGAAAGAGAGCCAAAATTTCTTTTCATCCATTAACAAATTATATGAAGCTACAGGAAAAACACTTATCAATGATGAAAATACAGTTACTGTCACTACACAAAGTAAGTACCAATATCTACCAGTGCATCATTACAAGTATATTGATGGCAAAGTGCCAAAAACTCAACTGACATACTCAAGTGTTTACAGAAACCGAAAAAATTATTTCATTTTGTTTTAAAGTTGAACAATATTTAATATATTTATTTAATAAGAATAATAATAACTTATGGTTCAATTATTTATATTGTATTAATGCATTTTGTAATAGTGTAGTAGGTATTCGGTTACAGTGATTTGTAATGCCAAAAATTGCGCATTAGTTTAGTTGGGATGTAATTCCACATTAATATTTAATGCAGTTGCAACCAAAAAAAAACCTGCAGAATTTCATTAAATCTTGGGAATAGGTGGCGGCAGGTAACAGGAACAATCTGCAATCCCAAATTACGTGATATTTTTTAGCAACTTTTTAACCTCCCTCCCCCCTGGTGATACGTGGTGAGGTTTTAGACTAACCCCACTAGAATAGCCAAAATCACCTATATTTTTTTATTTCCAAATGTATTAAACATTTTCCGAATATTATCGTTAAATACAGATAGCGCGTTTTACGAAAAAGTAAATACACGTGATAACTCACTACACCCCACCTCCCCCTTGTGATATTTCGTAATTTTTTCCAAACCCCCTTCCCCCCCCCCCGTTCGAGGCGCATGTGGTTGATGGACAATCCCTTACCTATCAAACTGTAAGGATAAATTATTTATAAGACCATCATCACACCTGCCTGCATGGATCTGAATGTTGGCCAACAGAGAGAACGGATGAGAGTATTGGCACTTCACCATCGATATATTTCTTGCCTTAATAGCTGTATTTTCAATATTTGCCTCAACCTCCTTAAAATAAAAAAAAATCTATGATTTTAATCACAGAACAATGATCCGAATACAGTTCAGTTTAATTCAGTTACAATTCAGTTTTTGGTACACCATTCTTACAGTTTGTATAGATTATAAATTATCATGTGCACAAGTCACACGTGAAGTATCAAGTAAGTAATAAAACAATAAAAATGTTTTAATATAAAACTATCAGTGAAATACCTATTCACATAATTTCACGGTCCTAAAGTCAAATCGGTATATCAGCTTACCATGTAATTGTAAATCACTAAGAAACGCGGGCTGCCTATATTGTTTATTTGGACAAGTGTGACAAATTGCCATGACTAAGATTGGCGGGAGCTTTGTTACTTGATTGCTTAAAATGTCGCGTTGATGATACGCTAAAAATGGTAGGTTATTATAGTTGATGTACGAGTTAATTAAGACTTTAATTCGTCATTATTTTCAATTTTCTTTTTTAATGGTAAAACCAAACAAATGTAATAGACCAAGATCACAGAGCTGCCTGACCTTACTTACTTTCAGAGTAACATTAATAATGTATCTGTATATTTCCCCTTGTTGTCTAAATAGTAATTTTAGCCTAATACGAAGCCGCTGCTGCAACACACAATTCCAAACAGTAAGCATTTTAAAGTTCATTTTAGTAGTAATTTTTTAGACTTATTATTCGGTTTATTAATTTAACCCATAGGAGATATAGAACAGCGGTTTTTTAAATCAATACTTTGTTTTATTTATCGACTTTGTTGTATTTTATTCGAAAGGAATTTCATCATCAATCCCTTTTAAAAAGGTAAAAAAAGCTATGACCAAATAATTCAAAAAGGCCAAAATAAACCGGCACTGAGAATTTAAGAAAAGTGAACACACATTGCTAAGAAAAGCCTAAGATGAACACAATTTTAGTGGAGACACCATATTTTTCATTAGTAATGTACATTTGTGCAACTACTTGTATACATTTATTTATAAGGCTTATTTGGAAATAAAGAATTTGAATGATTTCATGTAACTTTAACACCTGAAAATTGGCCGCAGGCCCAATCTAGCAGGCATGCATACCTGCAGAGTCTGAAGAGTCTACTAATATATACAGATATAAGTACTAGGTAGACATTAAATGTAATATTACTCTTTATAGATCCACTAACAAAGAACGACTCTGCTGACAACATGCTATCCTGTAACGAAACTACATCCGAATGCACCGAATCTGAAAGTAGTGAACAATATTTTGAATGCAACGACATACCGAATTACGTAGACAAAGTCGAAGCATTCGACAACATGGTGCCTTTAAAATCAGAGTCAACACCCAACGTTATAAACGGACGAAGTACCTCCGTCAAAATAGATTCAGATCTCTCCAAAGTTGCTTATAAGAGGAGTAGCTCAGTACCAAAAACAGACGACCGTGTTCCTTTGCCGATAAGGCGGATTAGCTTAGAACATAAAATCGATATAGGCGATGACACTGAACCGCCGTTAATCATCGATTCTACATCACCAAACGGTAGCATGAACACGATAGCTGAAGTCATCCCCGTGGGTTTGCAACCTAGACTCGATTTACAACCGACAAGCTGTACAGAATCCCAAGACAGCTCACCAAACGACCCACCAACAGAAATTCACATCGTAAAAGACGAATTGAAATGTGAAATTAAATCATCTCCGAGCGAAATATCCCCTCCTTTGGCAGAAAGTGTACCAGAAGCAGAATCGCAAAAACAGTCGCCTGATACTCCAAAGGAAATAAAGAAAAGTCAGAATCTTTCCACTGACTTTGATTTAAGCGAGCAGTTGCAGAAGATTCTGGGTATATCGTCGGAGAAGACGCGGGGAGACGGTGCTAATGGTGAGAAGAAGGTTGATCTTGCAGTTGAAGGAAAAGTTTCAGAAGAGAGTTTAACAGTTAAAAACAGTAAAGAAGATATTAACGTCAATAAAATACCGTTAGTGCAGATTGACTCGCCTGACACGCAGAAAACAAGGTAAGTTATTCTGTTAATAATAATAACAATTCATTTATTTCAAGCTGCATAGGCCCATAGATAAATACCTTAATGCTTTGGGGATTATAAAAAACATGTATTAATTATTTTGTTATAACAATATTTTAATTGTTCTATAAATTCATTATAAACTAAACTAATAATACATTGTCTATTTCCAAAGCATCTAGTTTGGCTAACACATAGTGTTGTTCCTTATAATGATGGTCTGAATACACAATTTCAGGATTCGGTACAGTGTGACTTACACCCTGTATAGTGCCAGCCTGATAGTAGGTATGTTTAGGTCTTGTAGTGTAGGTACTCTCCCATCCCAACTCTATTTTCGTAATTTATTTTGACTTCTTAATATTCTTAAGATCTATGAACCGTATATATCAGCCTCTTCTGAAATGTGTCGTCATGGGCCATCATGCTACCTCCCATATGGTCTATGGTTCTGCTCAACTGTCTTTCCTTATTACCATCACAGAGCCCATCGATTTGGTCATAGACAAGGTAAAATGGAAATAAAACCCTTAATTTAATTACAGATTAGGTGCTATCGATCTTACGACTCCAAAGAAAGCGGTGACGAGTGTAGAGACCGTTGAACGACACGTCGCTTTCGGGTTCAAGGCAGCGCTGGTCAGGACACTCGCCAACCTTTGCTGGAAGAGTCAAGAAAATAAAAGAATGGTAAGTTTATACTTCATGTCTAGAGCTCCTTAATGTCATATATAAAAAATATGTAATGATTAAGTTTGTTGTAATCGTTGGCTAAAACCACAGATATAAATAAATTATACAACAGTAGCTCATGTGAAGGATAGTAGTTTTCATACAGATCGGAATGTTTGCGTTATCTGTGTACAGGTGTTACAAAAATGTGTCGTCATATTTTAAGGTCGTTGACGCCGTTATTGACACAAAGCGCAACAACTATTTTAGGAAAATTTGTGCATTTTAATACAGAAATGTTAGATAAAAATATTTCGTATGAGACTTGACTTGAAAAAATTTTTAACTGACTCCAAAAAAGGAGGAGGTTCTCAATTCGTCGGAATCTTTTTTTTTTAAATGTATGTTCACCGATTACTCGAAGACGCCTGAACCAATTTGGAAAATTCTTTTTTTTTGTTTCAAAGGGTATACTTCACAGGTGGTCCCATTTAAATTTTATCGAAATCAGTTGAACGGTTTTTGAAAAATCAACAGATATCTAAAAATTGTATATATCGATGATATTTTCGTTTGCTCCGAAACATCGCTGTCCCATTGAGCAGTGCTTTTAGTTGGCCTACCCATATTATATTTAAACAAAATGCATCTACTTTCTACTAAAAAGAACATTGAAATCGGTGATACTTTTTTTTTAAAAGATGTTTTTTAAAGATTGGAAATGGCATTATATATCAGGAAAAGCACATTAGGAAAAATAATAATCAACCTTTTCTGCAGCTATACACAACTCCCTAAAATTTAGTTAATTTTGTATAACCGTATAAAAAATTAACTACCACCCGTCCACGAGAATAAGGAAGTAAGATCGATTGCGTCAGTCTTGCGAATACAATGCCTCCTTGCTGTTAATTGCGTAAGGGAAACTAATAACAGGCCTGACTCATTTAGTAGAGTAATACAAAAACATACATGAGGCCGTCCACGCGCGCGCTCAGTGTGGCGTGCGCCGTAATGTATACAAGGAAGGCACACACCAAACGTATAAGCGGGTAACGGTGATGTAATTTGATTAATGGCAACTTAACCTTTCAGATTCGAGAGTTAGAAGTGATCCCAGTACTTCTAGACTGCTGCAACATCGACGCTCGTAATCCTTGTATCCTTTTCCATTAGAAACTTGCCTTATTTTACGAGTACAACCATATTTTACGAGTACAACCATATTTTACGAGTACAACCATATTTTACGAGTACAACCATATTTTACGAGTACAACCATATTTTACGAGTACAACCATATTTTACGAGTACAACCATATTTTACGAGTACAACCATATTTTACGTGTACAACCATATTTTTCATAATTTATTTATAACTTAATGAAAATAAAACAACAAAGCTAATACAATTAGTATATTGAACTTTAAAATTACCTATAAATGTATTTTTTTAAGTGAAAACTTGTTTAGGCACGTTGGATACTTTTGGTACGGGGAAAAAGCACTGAACTCGCGTAACCGTTACGCTCATATGACAGATGTGTCAGTCCCGTTTTCACTTCTGACGTGCAGTCCTACGACTGACAGTTTTTTTTTAAGTGATAACTTCTTATGGAAGGGTAAACCGCTTCGTTACGTAACGAGTTACGCCAGTCTCTCTGGCGTTTAAGTTATCACTTCTGTCGGGCGTCCCGAGACGCACACGGTTTTTTTTAATTTCATAAACGAGATTAGTCTTGTTAGAATGGAAACATGACCACTGTTTTGACCATGACCACAATTGTCGTATCCAAACCGTAAGCTGTCGACAACTTGAAAGGTCTCAATGACTAAATTATAAAACAAAGTTTTTCATAGACCAGAGTTTCATATGTCAGGGGCATTTTCCCGCCTCTTTTGTTGGTATGCTTGTTTAAGGCAGAATGTACACAGCTCCAATAGTTAAGGAAACATCTCCATTGTGTCAATACCTACTTTCTAAGTAAAAAAAAATACTATTATTAAAAAATATAACAATATATTTACATCATTATAATAAGGTACATACATATCAGACTGAAGACTAACAATATATATTTTATAAATGTATTAATATGTATGATGTGATTGTACTATTTAATAAATAAATAAAGGTAGATTTTAAAGGTTTTTCACTTCCTAGGTGATACATAGATGCATGTAACCTGGACGGTCATCGGAGCATAATAATGCGCTCCTTAATCCTAGTTCTGTTATTGGGTGTATTTTATTTTTCATGGAGCATAACCAAGTGAAATGATATGATTATATAATATTATACAATACATTCCTTATAATATTACAGTGATAATGCAATGGGTCATTTTCGCCATGCGAACTTTATGTGAGAACTGTCCAGAAAATCAGGTACATTATTATTTTTAAATTTCTAGTGGGTAATAAGGGAATATAGTATTGAAGGTTTCTTTTGGCGTAAATATCTTACACACCGACTCAAAGAGTTCTATTATCGTATGTTGTTTATAAGTTTACATGTAATCATTAATTCTCTTCTTATATTACCAAACACCGATTTATTTTTTAAATTGTATTGCTCTAGACTGCTGTGAAACATTTGATTAATAAAAAGTAGCTTACCTATTTTTAAAGAATACGTTTGTGTGGATGTAACGTGTCGTGTGTCTTATTGATAATGATTTAACACATTATTTATTTTACTTCACAGGAGGTTATATCAAAGTTAACCCTTCGAGGTCCCGTGGACAATGAAGTGTTGCAAGAGATGGGTCTCACTCTCCACACCGACAGTCAAGGCAATACCATCAAGATTGTACCCTTACAACACAACTAGACTGAACATATAAAAAAATATATATATTTTTATTTTACCTTATTATATCATAGCTTCATTTATCCTTTCCTCTAACGCCAGTTATAAACTGTGAAGAAAGCTCTCCTTGCTTATTGCAATTATAATAATATGTAAAGCTATAACTAGCATTGGTCAATAAATGCAGCAAATTTATACGTGTTATATTTTCATTGAGGCAAGTCTTCTGATTTATATGTAATTTCAGTCATACGTAGACACTTATGTACTATTGTTGTTTCGGTCTCTTTCGAGCAGTAAACCTCATCTATTTTACAAGAGTTGTTTTGCTCGTATTAAAAATAACACATTTATCAGAGGAGCACAGCAGTGTTCCCGCCAAGCCACGCAAAAAACAAAAGGCACAGCTGTAGCATCCTTTTCTCGAAGCCATTGTGAACGTTTTCGACCCCTTCTGTCTCTTGCACTACCAAAATAGAAAGGTAGGTAACTAGTAGGTATAGGTAGGCACAGTAACTTACGAACGATGTTTCCTTAATTAAACCTACACACCACACCTCTAAAAATAAGTTAGATCCCATCAAAAACATAAAATGTAAAAAATGCAAGTCTCAACGCAGTTTTCTACCGCAAAAAGTGGTGAGATCTATTTTTTACTTAATTAGTTATCTAACAATATTTCATAGTAACCATATTTTGGAACGAAAGTCCTGGTCGCACCTTACACTTAGACGCTCGGCGGATGGGACTAGACAGAAAGTCTTAGCGCAAGGAAAAATGCTGACCGCGAGTTGATTTATTTTATTTACTCCATCTGTGGATTCTGCGGGATACATAGGTACTGTAATTGAATGTTGGCTTTCTATTAATTATCCATATATTCGTTCGGGAAACTTTTACAGTAATAATGTATAAATAAATCAAAAAGTAGGGTAAGAATGGGTACCGGTCACTTAAGAAGAAATAATTACAAATCAGATAATCATCAATATTTCTTTATTAATCTTTTTGCATATTAAACTTTTATTATTCTTCTAACAAAATCACAATCATTGAGATCAATAAGTAAAACAAATATGGTCTAATCAATATTTAAAAAAAAAGACTGACCGGTATTAAACACCATGGCAGGTAATACCAGTCACTAGTCTCAGGAGAGTCATACACTGAGCATTCGACATGAGCCTAGAGGTCAAGTAGTACACAACTATACCACAGCTCGTTATTTTGCCCATAACTGAAAAATAAAGCCACTTCGTTCCTGTTGAAGGCAATAACTTAGCTCTATTCAGCCTCGTGCAGTGCCGGATTAGCCACGTAGCAAGAGTAGCAAATGCTACGGGCCTCGCGACTCGGGGGGCCCCGCGGTCTAATACCTGTCTGACCGTAAAAAAATATCAATTTATAATACACGTACCGTAAAAAAAATACACGTACCTACCACGAGAAACGTTGGTATCAAAATCTACAACAATAATTTAAAATTTTACCACGTTTCTACAATTGAGCGCTGGCTACACCAAAAGTTGTGTTGTACTGCTTGCACTGCGCTACACGCAAGTTGGTAGCACGGCAAAACTAACAGGGGAATCCCCTGATATTGTCATCGAACGAGCTAGTCGTAACAACCCGATCAAATAAAATAGGATTCTATCGACTATCAAACAATAAGAAAATGCTGTACATTTATGTTTGGCACAACATAAAAAAACTTTTAAAAGGACTTTAGATGTGAGCCATTCTTGAGAAAAGTTGTTTTGACATTGCTTCGAGTACTGTTTTTAGTTTTCTAACCTGACTTTGCGCTGTAAGCAAAAGCAACTCATACGATTATCTATTTTAAAACACAGTAGAAGAGTTTTTGTTTTTGTACGTAGTAAATGAAGTAAAGCATAAACGAAAATAATTTCACTTAAGGTAAGATATTTTACTAGTTATGTTTTGCATATTCACTTCAAATTATTTTTAGTAACTCTTAACATTTGCGGAGTCAAACTTTATAAACGCATATAAATATAAACAAATACCTCAATCTCATTAATTTTCGTTCATTTAAGTTGTATAAAGAAAGTTACATTTCATGTCCTTTAAAAAAAATTATTATTCTATGCAACATTTTTGATTATTTTAATGTCGTATTAAATTTGATTCCTTTTATAAAACTTTTGTAAGTTATTTAATACATATAAATAGCATTTGTCAAGTTATTTTTTTTTATTTATAACGTTGGATAAATAAATGTACAGTCGAGCCTTTCACATAGACTCCATTTGCTTCACATAAAACGAATGGCATGGTTGGTAGTGAGCCTGCCTGCGGCGTCTGAGGCCCCGGTCCGAATATCGGCGAGATAAACAATTAATTAAAAAAATATTTGTCTAACCATAGGTAACATGAGCAGCAGATCTAGAGATACCGGTCGACACTATGCTTCTGGAAGTGCTAAGCGTAAAGCAAAAGACGAAAAGGAAAAAAAGAACGAAGCTGTTTTATCAAAAACACGTAAGCTGTTCGACTTTTTTAATGTTCAGAGTGATGTTGCTGAATCTACTGAAAATAAAGCAAAACATACAGAAGTTGCATCTCATTGTACATATAATAGTGGTACTACTACTGTTTCTAATGAAACTACATTTTCTACAAGTGATGCTGTAGCTGAAGAGACAGCAATTCCTTCTAATTTAGTTATATCATGCTCTAGCCAAAGAGAAGTTAAAAGCACAGCCAGTACTCTTGATCCAGAGCCGTCATGTTCAAGCCAAAAAGCAGTCGATGGTATATTATTGCATGATTTCACTACAGTTTCAAGTCTAAAACAAAACGAAAGTAAAATATACTCCAACGATATTGGTGAATGGCCGAGCAACTTCGATAGAGATTATTGGATTGCAAAAGGAAGCAGCGAACTGCAACATATGGATAGCGATTTTTTGTCTTCAAAGAAAATTTACGAAAAAGAAAATAAGCCACGATTCTGCCAAAAGTCCTTTTTCAGCTATAAACATAAACTAACGAATAAAACTCATGTCAGAGACTGGTTGTGTTATTCGGAAACCAAAGGACGACTTTTCTGTTTTGTTTGCAAAGTTACGAATTCAGATACTTCGTCACCACGGTTTACGAAAGATGGATTAGATGACTGGAAGAATGCGCACAATTTGTTGACAAGACATGAAGAAAGCACTCCACATAGACAAGCCATAATTTCGCTGGTAAATCTCAAAAACAAGAATACGCGTGTTGATTCTCAACTTGTGAGCCAAATTGAGACTGAGCAAAATTATTGGAGGCTACTCTTAAAACGAATCATTGCAGTAATAAAGTTTTTAGCAGAACGAGGTCTTGCGTTTCGGGGTAGTGACGAAATTGTTGGTTCCCCCCACAATGGCAATTATTTAGGCTTATTAGAATTAATAGCCCAATTTGACGCTTTTATGGCTCAACATATTCAAAGTTATGCTAATAAAGGAAAAGGACATACGTCATATTTATCAAAAACAACTTGTGAGGAATTTATTCATCTAATTGCATCAAGCATACTGGATCAAATAATTTGCGAAATTAAGAGATGCAAATACTACTCAGTTTCATTGGATTCTACTCCAGATATATCGCATGTAGACCAACTGACTCTGATAGTGCGCTATGTTCTACCATCTGGACCAGTGGAAAGATTCGTTAAGTTCTTAGACATGGAAGGTCATACTGCTGAACAACTCGCTCAAAGTTTATTAGATTTCTTAAGTGAGAGTGACATTGATATCAAAGATTGTCGTGGGCAAAGCTACGATAATGCCAGCAACATGAGTGGGAAATACTGCGGCTTACAAGCACGAATTAAGGAAATAAATAAATACGCAGAATATATTCCCTGTCTTGCACATTCCTTAAATTTGGTTGCTAAGTGCGCTGCAGACTGCTGTACAGAAGCATTACTTTTCTTCGATTTCGTTGAAAACCTCTACACGTTTTTTTCTGCTTCTACCTACCGATGGAGTCGTCTCACGAACGCTTTGAAAGATTCTACTTCAAAAATTCCGATTTTGAAAAGGTTATCGGACACTAGGTGGTCAGCCAGAGCTGATGCTACGAAGGCGCTTTTATGTGGTTTTATCACTATTAAGCAAGTTTTGGAAGACATTTTCAATAATGTAGATCAAAAAGCAGAGTGCCGTAATAAAGCTTACGGACTAGTTTCAACGATGAATAAGTTAGAAACGGGAATAATGACAATTATGTGGAACCGAATCCTAGAACGCTTGCAAGCGACTAGTGCTTCGCTGCAGTCGTCTGATCAAGACCTTAACACAGGATACGCCCTTTATGAAACAGTATATGCCTACGTACAAGCAATGCGATCTACATTTTCAGATGTTGAGGCAAAAGCCAAAGATCTGACCGACTGTGAAGAGTATCAGCAACAGACTTCAAGACGAAGCAAGCGGAATACAAAGTACGACCATTTCACCGGCTCTACTACACTCGACAACTTTGTTGAAAATCAAACACCTGGACAACGTTTTGAAATTCAGGTGTTTATTGTCATTATTGATAACGTACTGTCTGCTTTAACTAAACGTATGGAAGCATATCATGAAATTACTGGTGTTTTTGGAATATTTCGACAGCTAAAATCCCTTACAACAGAAGAGATTTTGGAAAACGCCTCACGTATGGTCAGTGCTTACGAAGATGATTTGGAAAGTAGCCTAGGCGACGAATTAGTGCAGTTCGCTGAACTGCTGAAAACAGATGTGGCTACTGTTATTGATAGCAAGAAACAAGAGTCTCTGGAACTGCAATTTTATAAACTTTTATTAAATAATTCCTTAGAATCGTGTTTCCCAAACGTAGAAATTGCCTTGCGCATTTACTTGTCTCTCATGATCACTAACTGCAGTGGCGAACGTTCTTTTTCAACGTTAAAACGTATTAAAAACGAGTTAAGAAACACGATGGGCCAAGAACGTCTTAATCACCTTACTTTGATGAATATAGAGTATAATTTGCTTAAAGAAGTCGATAGTGAAAGTGTTATCTCTAAATTTGCCCATATTAAATGCAGAAAAGTTTATTTGTAATAGTTTTGTTTTATTTAATACCCTTTAACTTGAGAAACTATAGCAAACGAAGGGCCTCTTGACAGAATTTGCTACAGGCCCCGCGCTGGCTTAATCCGGCACTGGCCTCGTGCCTTGAGTTTTCCTGATGGATAAATTATAATTATCTTTTTATGAATCCTTTCAGCCAGTCCTTGCCAGCTAATTTAATAATTTCATTATAATATTTTTTCCTTACAGCATATTCATAAGCTATCTTTTTAATTTGAAGCGAAGTGCACCCAAATATTATTGAAGTACACTTTATGTATAAGTGTACAATTTATTATGCTGAGGAACTTTATTTGAGAAGCCATTTTGAACAACACAAGAAGTGTTCCTTTGTGACGACTGTTTCTACCCAGCTGTGGGCTATCACGATTCTTGTTCTTCAACCTTTCTTGAAGCGTTGAAAATGGTACACCAGTAGATTTAGCTGCTTTTGTAGTAGGTTGCCCTTCATCCATTAGTTTAAAAGCTCTGTGTGTGTAATTGAAGTTGGCTCCATGGCGCCTTTGAACGTGGTTGGCTTCTGGTTTTGGACATTCTGAAATTAAAAAGAAACTTACCATGTATTAATTTTAATTGCGGGTAATACCGGGCAGCGTGACTGGCATTGTCCACATAGAAATATTTCCGTAAAAACATTTTTAGATGAAAAACTTGTCGAGAGAAATCCAAAATATATTATCATTTCGTGTCAGCTGTTAGGCGTAGATGACCCGATGAGTTGCTGTGTATATACTTGCCCTATGTCTGTGCCAGCTAGCTGATCAGAGGTCAGTGTACCTACTCGTCGCCCCTTCTGATATCACCTCTCGTACCGTAGCTAAGCAGGTATTACTAGGACCAGGAAGAGGATCCTAACACTTAAGCCGGTCGAGTATCAGCTCTTGTACCGTAGCCAGAGTGAAGTGAAACACCAGGGAAGGTTGGAATTGAACTTATAATTGCTAAAACCTACGCTAGTTATATTACAATATTGTTCATACTAGTTGTAGGTATACATCATATTCCGTAAAATACGTGGATTGACCAATGAGACAACTTACCTAAAGTATATTTACAATGTCCTTCAGTAAGCAACCAATCGGATTTCGTGGTGGCTTACGAGAGTTATCGCTGGCTGTGTGCGTGAATATATAATAAAACGGTACGCACGCAATAGCACTATATAAAACTGAAGTGCGCCGTGAAACGTGGCCATTTCACTGTTGATGTTGATGCTTTGATGTATTTCTAAGGCATGTTCGAAGTACACGGCATGCGTACGCTTCAATCACTTGGGATGCTTGATAATTAGGCTACAACAATTATAGGTCATATCGTAAGAAACGTGAAATACCAAACACTCACCTCTTATTGTTTGAACTCGAAAGTTTACATTAGGTAGACGTCCGTTAATCCTGTGGATGTCGCCTGGGGAATAAGCTGGGGGCCGGTGTGTCCCCTCGGGGTAAAATCACACTAACAGCCTGTACATGCACGGAAATGCAGTAATATGGGAGAAATTGTATTGACCGATATTACCTCCTGGCTGGCATTACGGTACGGCAATACGGTTGTACCCTAAACATAAATTTTCTCATTTCAGTTTTGTTCAAGTTTGTTTGAATAATCCTGAAGTATTTTTGACGTGGGAGAGCCATGCTTCGGCACGTATGGGCCGGCTCGACGCCGGTCGATACCACGGCCTCACAGAAAACCGGTAGTGAAGCAATGCTTGCATTGTATTTCGCCGCGTGAGTGAGGTTACCGGAGGCCCTAACCCTTCCCTATCCCCTATTCCCGTCCTTCCCCTCTCCCCCTTTCCCCTCTTCCCACTCTTCCCCCCCTCCCTCACTTCTCCTACTCCCACTTTAAGGGCGGCAACGCACTTGTAACTCTTGAGTTACAGGTGCCCATGGACGGCGGTAGTCATTTACCATCAGGTGACCCGTCTGCTCGTTTGCCCCCTATACCATAAAAAAAAACACCGTTGTGTAGTACACAAGAACAAAACAAAAATGTTAAAGGCAGGTCACGTACTCGAAAGCGAAGTGTACCCCACGCTCCTCCCACTGGATGGGCTAATGACCTGATCAAAGTGGCAGGGAACACCTTAACAGCTTATTGTAGGAATCTTTGGGTCATGCTTATGCTTAACAGTGGAATTATTATGGATGGCTGAAATAATGATAATATTGATTGAAAAAATAGAAGCTGTTTTTGATGATGACATTACTATTGAAAACGAGGATAATTTTTAAATTTTGCCATGTTTTTGACAATTTGAGGATAAACAGAGAACACACAGGCAGAGTTCAACCTACAGAACAGAGTTCAACAGAGAGGTTGTGGCAACATTGAATGCCATATGATGACCACAGAAGACTAATACCCTGACCCTAATATTCAAATGTCGTATTGTTGTGTATGTTTGAAGTACATTTTAATTTATTGTAAAAATAACTTATTTTTTTATAATCTCTAGGAACTATCAAATCAACAAATGCTTGCAACATAGACAATCCCCAACAGGTAGTGTCATTCAAGTTGACATGATGACAGAAGAAGAAGATCTGAGTGATCTGACATTAGTAGCATTGTTGTTTTTCTTCACTGTTCTTTATGTAGTGTTGATATTTCTAAGATTACTAATTATTGACGAAGATTAGTTCGCTTACGTATCAAAGATGGTTAAAATCGCTCTACAAATCAAAGCGACATTAGAATGTATTGAAAAATTATATACAAACCATCCATATTACCCTTGGTTCTTAAAACTGAAGTGTGGAAGTTGCGGCGAAGTGAGCGAAAAGTTTCATGATCTCACAGAAGCCGATAAAGTACCTCAGAAACATAATAGGTCAGAAACTAATTTGTTAATTAAGTGTAAGTTGTGCTCAAGGGAGAATAGTATGGATGTTATCGAAGGGTCAAATGGCAAGTATTACAACCTCAATCTTAATTTAACCTACATAATTATCTACCCGGAATATCTTACGATATTTTGCATTTGAATGAAAAGATATATATTTTCTTTTTTTGGCTCTTTGTCCCCCTATTTGTGAAGTCATAATCATATAAATATTAATTTAAAAAGCAGTGTAATGGCTGAGGCAAAGGACTTACGCTGAAGTGGTCGCGGGTTTGAACTCTATCCAGTTCACTTCTGACATGAACTCACTTCTAACACAATCATTTACCTTAGCAGGAGAGGTTACATAGAATACTAATATTAAATGACCATCTTACAAGTAAAAATAATAATAACTTGACACATCTCACACACGGCCGTCTGATCCCAAACTAGGCAGAGCCTGTACTATGGTAACCAGACTGCTGATAAATATATTTATATATTTCTAAATACATACATATTATAGATAAATTACACCCAGACACAGAACAATGATCATGCTTATCATGCAATTATTTGTCCTGGGTGGGAATCGAACCCACAACCTCTGGCTTAGCAGTCATGATCACTAACCACTAGACCAATAGTCCAGTAGTCTTTACAAAGGTTGTTTTAAATTTCCAGGTGAATTTACAAGCAATGATGTCAATAAATTTAAAACTATAGTTATATTTGACTGTCGAGGGGTTGAACCTGTTGACTTTGAACCTAAATCAGGATGGATAGCAGTTGCTGAAGATGATGGTGTGTATACAATAATTTTCTTTTTTTTTTCATGTGAAAACCCCTTTTTTTGTACTTATATGTAATTTATCACTATTTGTTTATCCAAATAAAGTAAGAAAAAAGTCTAATCAGTACTTTTAGTAAACATCAAAACGGTAGGTTCGGTTAATTTTGGTATGAAATACTATGGCATGACATCACAACATACTGTTGTGAAATGATTCACTTTTAGTGTTAATATGAGGCTTATAAATATTTTCAGTAATTTTATTGTTAGACTTGGTGAAATAATTGATGCTGAGCAGAGGCATCTCCAAATGCAACCTCAAGCTGTGCCCTACCTCCTTAACTCTTTTAATCAATGTCTTCCTTAAACATATATCGTCAATCTTTTAATACACAACTGATTAGATTAAATTGGTTTTCTGAAGATGTGGTTATTGATTGAGTATTTTTTTTTTCAGGAAAAACATTTGAAGATGTAGACTTGTCTGAGAAAGAATGGGTTGAATATGATGAGAAAAACCAGACATCTGTTGGTGTCTATGAACTGGAGTGGATGTTTATTAAAGTTAAGTAGTGTAAAGTGCAAGTTAAGGAATTGGACAGAATGGGTAGTACTTTTAACATAATTGTTTTAAGATTTTTTTTCATAATAAATAAGCAGTTTCTATAACTTTTAATTGTATCCTCTACACATGGGCGTACCGAGGGTCGGGAGGGGAGGGAGGGAGGTCAGCTTCCTCCTGGATTCTGTATGCTTATGAAGTATTAAGTATATTAAAGGAAACAAATAAAAATATTACCAACTCTGGCCCAAAACTGAGTAGCCTATGCATATACATATAGTAAAATTGCAGAAAGAATGTTCTATATTATTATTTAATTTCAATAGTAGGTAGCCAGGATTTGATGTTATTCTAGATGACTACAATGATATGCCTTGACTTGTATTTCTGTTCTCAAATATGGGGTGTGTTTAAAGAAATAAATCAAAATATCCTGAGGTCTGAGCAAGGTGACCTACTGAATCATTATTATGATGGTGTGACACAAATTGTATCAACTGCTCTAGCATTTTAATGTCTATTAGTGCTGTGTGAGTGTCTTATAAGTTGTATCATAATTGTTACAGTCACAACCTTCAGTATCGGTCTCTAACGGTAAATATCATACAGCAAACTAGTACTTAAAACTTGTATGTTACTAAAGGCAAGCTCTCTCAATTACATCAAGACTTTGAACTTATTTACATTACAATTAACTTATGAGGATGTCTCTATCAAATAGATCCCAACGTAAGCAACTGTACTTTTAAAATAAGAATTTCCTAGTAGCTCATGTCAACGTTTTTTCACTCATATTATAAATTAAGTTACCCTTTACTATCAAGAGGTGTGCAATACATAAATATTTATTCATATATGGTTTTTTTTTTAATACAAAACATCCATCCCCATCATTCTATAGTTGGCACTTCATCACTGTGCAGTTCTCGAAAAACTTTTTGCTTTGCACAACTAATCTGTGGAACAAATAGCCACCGTATTTTCGGACCGATACGACTTTCAAACCTTCAAGAAATAAGCGTACTCCCACCTCTAAGGCCGGCAACGCACTTGTGACTCTTGCGTAGCGTGTCCATGGGCGGCGGTATTTACTTACCATCAGGCGCAAAGTCTGCTCGTTTGCCCCCAGCCATTACCAATGCTTTAAGTCACCAGACGCCAGTGCCGCAGTGGTGTGACCCAAACTTTGGCATTCTCATCCTCTCTTCCCTATGAGGGTCCAGCGATCCTACTCCCAAGCAAAGTTAATAGGTTACGCTACATGGTCCTCATTAAATCATTTTATTCTCATGTACATTTAGGGTTGTTGCGACCCTACTGACCAGCAAATACCAAGCGTATTTGTTCGTAAATCAATACAAATAAATAAAATTGAAGTGTCTGTTTGAAGTGTCAAAATAATAGTTAATTTTAAGCTCATACAGTTATTTGAACAATGCCTCAAAATCAGTTAAAATTTTTGTTTGTCTGTCTGTTTGTTCCGGCTAATCTCCGGAATAGAGACCGAATTCACGGGACTTTCACTGGCAGATAGCTGGTGTTATAAAGAGTAACTTACGCTACTATTATTTTGGAAAAAGAATTAGGGTTCCGCGCAAAATATATAAATATGTACACGCGAGCGAATGCTCGACCAATGCAAATACACTGCAAAATTTTTCACTGAGCGGAATCAAACATGCGACTCCTGACTGACGTGGCAGTCTAACTTGTATTCGCCTACGCAATGATTGCATAAAATATTTGGATACTTATCAATCAACATATTTATGGAAACCCGATTTACCTTCATATAAATAAATATTAGTTCTGTAAAAAAGTCATATTCATTATTTTAACACACGTAATGAACATAAACTTATTGTACCTGCCTCTAGGTTCCAAAACACTAACAAGTCGTTTCGAGGTCAATTTGTGCGATTTTATAATAAAATCCCAGATAATATACAAATGTTAAGTCCTAAACATGTTTAAGTCCACAGTAAATAAACAACTATGCCTTATGGGCTATTTACTCAGTAGTTATGGATTCACAGGCTATTTCAAATACTTAATAGCAATGTAATGTGAACTAATGTTTCTTATTTTCCATCTCATAAGATGTTCTTTTTTTATTAATTTTAAATAATTTTTCCAAAAAAAGTGATGTTATACAATTTACTAAATATTGTTAGAACTTTCTGGTCTATTAAAAGAGTGGCCGTGAATTTGTTTGCCCGATATCTTCTCACAAGGCTCAACGATTTGGAAACGGGCGGTTATAGGTCGACACAAGCAGAAACGGTACTATCTGTTATCATTTCAAAATTTTACATTCAACAAATGTGTGTGTATCTATATTTAATTATTAAGATATTTTTAATTTAATGAATAAATTTAATAATTATTTTTAAATTGACGAATTCTTATAACTGATGATAAATTTGATGAAATAAAGATATTGAATTTAATGTATCATTTAATTGATACGTTGCATTTTTTCGAGATTATGTAGTAATTATTTTATGTTCATCATTATGTTATTATCTTTAACAAAAAAAAAAAGATATTATGAAAAAAGGGAAAATTATACACCCCGCCACGGTTTCTTACACCTGTCTAAGTTGCATTTTCGGAAGTACATATATTTAATATGTTTACTTCCGAAGCTCTACACGCGATGTTATGCTTAGCATTCATAATGTTTACATAATGCGATATTATAGTAGAAAGTAGGTATATGGAAGAGGTTCCCATTGAATTCACTCGATATTTACTTCTTTAGGGGATTATTTACTGAACTTGAGTAAAATATTAACGTTTGTCGTGTTTGATTTTTTTTATGAGGATACATAATGTAGAATAACTTAAAAGCGTCGCAAAAAATTTCACCGGAAAATGAATAATTACGATGTAATAAAAAATCTTTTCTAAGGTTAAGTAATCTATTATTTATGTATTTATTGGTCTTTATCTATTACACAATGAAGCATTTTATAATATAAAATAGACTAAAAAAGATTTTTTGGTATCTATGGACTTTTCTCGATTTTGTAAATTTCTCGAAAACAAATTAACGAAACTTTTTAAAACCTTGTCTATAAATTGTCTTTTCAAAAAAAGTATAATAATATGAAATAGAGATACCGCAAGTGTCGACTTGCGGTATCTCTATTTCAAATTTTTATACTTTTTATGAGGGCAGCTCCCTCTCACTACGTCTCTTCACTACGTATTTGTTTTATACTGCCCCCACCCCACCAACGCATTCGTTATAAAAGTAGGGTCAGTATACCTGCCTCTCATTCCCCAAACCAAGGTCCCGAGACGCAGGGATTTTTGTACGGCAGGTCTTACCTCCAACGCCATGGCGCCGGCACTAATTGAGGCTAGTTACCCGTATGCCTATCGGTCACAGGAGATCGCCACTCGTGAAACCACACTCGCAACGACCCTCCATTCGCAACCAGCACACTCCCTATTGTCCAGATTGGTACCGGAGCTGTAAGGCACGCTCACTTCCCGCATATTTGCGTATGCTCGCGGTAACACTAGGTTAGGCTAGGTTCGTCAGAGAAGCCAACTACCAGTTTCCAGCTGGTACCGGAGCTGTGGGCTCGCTCACTTCCCGATCTACAACCATGTGTAGGTCTACAGTCGGGTGTCCGGATCAGTGTCTAGTCACCTTTCTACTTGCTAAGCAGGCAAGTACCCGGGCCCGTACGACGGGACCTCTGCTAAAGGACGCTCCAAGCCCCGCAGTGGAAAACCAAGGAGCCCTTCGCCTTAGATCGGTTAACTCCGCTGCTCTCTGCGCGCGAGAACAGACGCTCCACCGACAGTAGTGGAGCAAACGAACGTGCCCGTTCTCTGCAGCTAACCACAAACCCCCACGAATCCAACTCCAAAACCGGTATCTGACAGCTTTCGCCGTCAGAGGGCTCAGAAACCGGGTCCCCTGGTACCCTGATCTAACAGCCGGACACGTAGTTCCGGCTGAGAACCTGTCTACTCCGGGTGACGTGTCGTTTCGATTTCGGTACGATTTCAGTGTGTTATGAAACGACTTTCATAACACACTGTGCGCCGCGCCGCCCGTCCCGAAATCGACACGTTTTCTACCTTTTTGCTGCGCTCATGTTTAAAAATATTACCAGCTTTTTATTGTAATGTATGTGTATGATGAAGCATTGCGTTTAAATAAATTGTTGTTTTCGCGCGCCAACTCAACTGTGAATCTTCACTTTCGATCACTATACGCTTCCTGTTCCTCGGTTAGCTTAACAATTAACTGATTTAATTACTTGTTCTTGCTATAGACTGGAATTAACTCATTTCACAATAAGTGTAGTAACTAGGTATAAGGATTTATTTTTTTATTCTCGTATGGAAAATTAGTGGGTCTTGCAAGAGGAACAGGGTGTGGTTATCTTGCTATCGAACAAAGTAAAACTACACCAGAACCTCCTGCCGATAATAAACACCCTTTCAAATATACCCTGTCTTATATAAAAAAATCTGTGACAACTATTTGCATGTTATAAACTATTGCAAGCCTTGATTTGTAAGAACCTATGTCCCTGCCACATTGTCTAGACCAGGGGTCGGTAACCTTTTGAGTCGCAAGAGTCAAAATTACAATTTACAAAATTTCAAAATTTTTAAAGAGCCACAATAAGAATTAGATGACCTTTTGTTTTAGCCCTCATATACAAAATATTTTGGACACCCCATACTTGGAGTTATTGTAAAAATATGAATCAAAATGTTGTTCGCCGTAAAAGTAATTGGATGCCCTTTTTTTTAGATAAAATTAAAATGTTGTTAATAAATTATATTTGCGCGACCCAGGACTATTCCTAATGCGGGAGTTGTTTAAAAAAAAAGGAAAGAAAATAAGAAGCTGGCTAAACTGCCTGTACAATCAAGACACGTCAGGAAAAATAAGCCACCCGTGTTGACGGCGGCATTGGTTTTAGGTATTCCTATTATTTATATACTAGCAGGGAAGAAAGTAAAAATATCTAGCGAAACCTTAACCTTGAATTGATCGGATAGTTAATAGGCAGTTTGACAGTGTAACAGTGTGCAAGCAGCAAGCTGTGTTGTGTAAGGTGATTGACATCATAATAAAACATGTAATTTTACGCTAGCTCGATAGAAACGCCCTATGAGTTTGCATTGAACTTGATTGATCCCCATGTGGAACGATAGTTTTTTTTTTTTTTATATTAATGATTTTTTAAAAAGGTGCTTATTTTTTAATATTGGAGTTTAGTAAAGAGTGCTTATATACGTAATACTATATCTATAAGGAATCGTCTCGAATCCATGCAACCCGTTTCAAACCCCATCTAAAATATAAAGGTCTCAACTTAGTCGATTTAATCGATGTTATACTTTCCTCTAAAATATTCTTAGTTTAGAGATTGGTAAGGCTTACTAATAAAACACATTTTTAGGATTCCGTTCCTCAAAAGGACAACGGGAAAACGGTTCTCCGGAACCCGTGCACGCATAAAATTGAAATTAATACCAAATACCCATGTCTGCAGTCCCTTGAAGTTGTGAAAAAAAAAAATATAATTTTGGGTACGGCAATTTAAGCCTTAGCCAAATTTGAACATTTCGCAGGTCTATCAAAACTTATTGGGTAGGTACTTCCCATTGACCTAGGATCATGAAATTTGGCAAGAATAACACAAAAAAAATGTTTTTGTGATTAAAAACTTATATTTTCCGGATGTAAAGTTGATTTTGTCGTAAATAAATGTATGGATGGGTATTTTTAGAACTGCAAAGGTAAGTGTCTTTTCCGGAAAAGACGGACAAACGTCTTCAAGAATTGGTTCCCGAGATGGACGTACTATCTACATGCAAGTTTATTTGTTTATGGAGGCCTCGTTGCGTTATATTTTTGTTTGTCAACTCAGATGTCTGTATCTGTGTACCTAAAAAGTGAAATAAGTAGTTTAGTGTAGGTATATTGGAAAGTCAAGTAGTAAGTAGTAACATACCCATTCTCTCCTTTTTATAGCAGCAGATTGGACGCGGAGGTCTTCCTCGTGGTCGAATAGCAAGCACTCGATGTTTCCTTGTAAAAATACTTACCTATTTTAAATATAATATTCTTTGCCTTACTGAGTAACGGATTCAAGATACGTAGAATAAAATAACAACACATTTCATATCACAGCACCATTCATTTACTCAAAAAACTTTAATGCAACTACCCACACGCACATCACAATAACTTACGACATCAAGGTACAACGTTATACAATTAATTTAAACCCAAGCTTAAGACTGTAAGATTACTCATTTGCATATTTACAAAGTCTATATTGATTAACTGGATGGTGTGGTGGTCGGTGTGTTTGATGTTGTTGATTCGGCAGTGTCGGAACGAGATTGGAACCTATTGTACCCAGTGTTCCCGTGTATATGAACTGTGTGCGGTGTACTAGAACCATAACGTTCGAACTCATCATACTCTGTCGTGTGTTGATACTGATCTTCGGCATACATCTGGACCTGATCTGGATGATGTACGTACACTGGAACTTCAACGGGAACTTTTACTGGTACTCGTACAGGCACCTTTACTGGATAAGGTACTTTGACCGGGTAAGGTACCTTCTTTTCTATTGGGTACGGCTTAGGGATGTAGATAGGTACCCTTTTTTCAACCTCTACTTTTTGGGGGACTATTACTTCTATAGGTACTGGCACCCTCTTTTCTACTTCAACTCGATACGGGATTCGTTTCTCTATGTGAACTGGTATTGGATGAGGTATTTTGACTGCATACGGCTGTGGATACGGTACTCTAATTGGTACATGTCTTACCACTTCTACTGGTTCTCTAACTTTAACTTCGACTGGATAAGGCACTTTAGTTTCGACGGGGTACGGCTGCGGGACGAGAATTTTGACGGGCACTGGGTAAGGCACTTGCTTTTCAATTTTTATAGCCACTGGGACAGGCCTATCTACCGGTACAGGAACTCTGACTTCTACCGGAAAAGGCACTTTCTTCTCCACGTGTATCGGCATGGGTTGTGGCACTTTCACTTCAACACGTTTATACACGGGCACATGTTGAACTACTGGGTATGGTTTCGGTACATATTCCTTCTCTACAACTTTTACAGGAACGGGATGTGGTATTTTAATTCCTATTGGAAACGGAACTGTTTTCTCAACCGTTACCGGGTAAGGTACTGGTTTTTCTACAACTTTTATTTTTTCTACTGGTACCGGTACTTTCTTCTCAACTTGGACAGGGTAAGGCTTCGGAACTTCAACTTTGTAGGGTACTTTGACTTGTTTCTCAACAGTTTTAATATATCTGTGATGATGATGGTGATGGTGGTGTTTAATTTTTGTCGCGACGTTAGCGTGGCTGTGATGTTGACGTTTGTGACTTCCTTCGGTTTCTACGTCCCCATAGGCGTAGTGCATGTGCGTTGGTGCGCGGCCCGGCCGCCCACTGTAACCAGAAGAATGCGGTTTCAATTGAAGTTTCCGTTTGTATATAAACGTGTTTTTTCTATCCACAATGGGATCAGAATGTTGAGGTGCTGTCATTGGTACAAGTCCAAAGGTTTGCAAATAAAACTGTTGATTATCTGAAGGTGCGGAGGGATTAATGGAAAAGAAATCTGAACGTTTACTAATTACTGGAGCTGTCGGAGTTTTTTTTAATCTAGCATAATGTGAAGGTGGAATAGGCACCCAGTCATTAGGTTCGGGTACCGTGAAATTTATCGGTGGTAAAGGCGTAGTAGTTTTTACTTTAACCTTTCTGGTGACAGGGCGATAAACTCGCGGCGTTGTTGGTTGGACTGTCGTGGTTCCGGTGGTGGAATTTCTATAAGCATATGTGACTCGATGGTGACTCTCAGAAGTTTCGCGATCAGTCTCGTCAGTGGTGTTAGATTTAGTCGTGTTGTCTTTCGTCAATGTCGTGTTGTGTAAAGTCATGTTCATTTTGTTTAGAATTCGCTTTGGCCATATTCGTTTCGTCCTCAAAGCTTTTTGTGTGGTCGTGACAGTGGTGGCTACCGTGGTTGTCGTTGTCGATGACGTCTTTTTAAATGATGGTGGTGGTTTAACGATGTCGTTTCGAATGCCATTTATCACTTGCGGCAAGCTGAACTTAGGGATTTTGGCAACTATTGGAGATCCAGTTGACGCAGCGTATATCAGCGGTCGTGTCGTTTTTATATAATATGATCTGTGGAGTTTCGGTACAGGGACTACTCTAGAATACTTGTTAAGTGAATTAGGTGAATACTGCAAAGTCAAAGTTTGTTTAGGATAGCTTCGTCGTGGTGGTAGTAATTTCTGTTTTTGTCCATGGTGAGGTCGAAGGACGTCGACGTAATGGTTCGGTAGTCTTGGCTTGTCTATGATGTTTGGCGGTTTACTTGGCGGTCTTTGCTGAGGTTTGTGAGCAGGTAAGTCAGGTTTCGTCAGTGATTGATTACTTTGCTTCGTTTGCGCTACGTACTTTGGATTATGTATAACAGTTAAAGCTCTGTTTTCCGACTCTATCGCAAGTAGCTCATCATTATGAGCCGTCACGCCACATTCTTGATTAACGACGATTGCTAACGAAATTATCAGGAATGCTGTCTGAAAAGAAAAGAAAAAAAATCAATTGCATCTATGACAGCTACTGGTTACGTGCGTAAAACATAAATTATTAGGAATATACACAACTTTACAATCAATAAATATATTTCGATGTAGACTATATATCAAAAAATTCTTAAATAGAAAAAAAATAACTTGTATTTGCAGTTTTAAACTTTTTATTATAGTCGATTCGTTAGTGCGTGCGCCCGCTGGCACGCGATCCTTGTTTCCGTATTCTTCTATTTTAGGTAGTAAGCAATCTATTGTGTTAACCATTTCATGACAAAACACTGAGAATTTCGCTTTGTGCTCACATTTTGTCATATTATGTACTTGATTATTAGTAATTGATAATTTTTACTACTAACAATTGATTTGTGGGAAGCTCTTCATAGTATAGAGCAGGAACTAAGATTATCTAATAACCGGTATTATTAAGTGACTGGGAAGCTATTAGAGTAGAAAAGGTTGGAGTTAATTATAGTAGATAAACTATTTCCGTGTATTTAGTAAAAAAATATGAACGAAGATGTGGAAACGTGAACAATACTTCTCTAGCGTTTTTTTATAACGATTGCTATTATTTCGTTTAATTCTGGGCATTCTTGGAGCAAATGTCGTAAGTACCTGTATCTCATAAGACTTTTTGAAGTGAAAACTTCTTTAGACACGTTGGACACTTTTGGTACGAAAAAAAAAACACTGAACTCGCGTGACCGTCACGCTCAGATGACAGATCTGTCACTTACTTTTTCACTTCTGACGTGCAGTTCTACGACTGACAGTTTTTTTATTGAATGTGTTTAGTAAGAATTTTAATTAAATTTAATAAAAAAATTGTACTTTATTTAAATTAAATTATAGATACCTATAGTCTCGCGTGCATCTCAAGAAGGAAAGCAATCATAGCTTTCTTTAGTCCAAATATACGGGGTCGACTGAAGTGTTTACTAGGTCTTTTCGGTGCCTGACGGTCAGTAGCGCCAATGCCATCTCTCTCGTCTCTTCCGACACCAAGTCCGTGTAACTTTACCTACAACTCCGACATAGCCATGTTGTTGATCCTCGATGGGGTGGAACCCGGGAGTTTGGTTTTTATTAATTTGTTAATTTGCTTTTGATGATTTGAGTATTTTTTATTACCGTCATTAGTACCTTACATTGGTACCTACACTCGTTAAATAGTAACCTATTCGAAGTTTAAAAATAAAATATATTAAATGGATAGTTTTAAAATTATTAATTTGTATTTTGCGACTTCTGATTGAACCTGAACCCTTGATATGTATACGCTAAAGTCTCAAACAACTTCGTAGCTCCGAGTTCTTTGGTGTCGACGTTAAAGTACTGCATGTAGTCTTAGGTACGTTTCTGTGACATCTTCGTATCTATATCCCTTCTTATTATTAAGAAATATTTTTCTGTTGGTAACTCTACAAACGAGTCTTTTTCGGTTTATTAAAGCTATCCAATAAATACGACTAAAGTCTTAATATTCTACATATTTAGACATGGTTTCAACGAGTAGGAGGTAGGTCTTGGCTACCTACCAATGACCGGAATGGTATCCCCCAATGTATAGAATTCAGATTTCCTGATCCGAAGGACATTTAAATTAGCTTTTATAAGTACTTTATTCAAACATAACTGAGAATTTTGGTTCGGCGCACACACAACATAAGTATACATACCATACCTCGTTTTATTATATTAGCTCATTACCCAGTAACCTTTTTACCTTACTACATTTGAAGCACTACAATCACAATTATACACAATACACTTAAGTATGATTTGATAACTAAATCCACTGAATTCGCTTTTCTCACTGCACTTTTACCCGCTAAAACACGATAGTTATAAATTTGTGAAATCAAATCAAACGCTATAGATTCCGCGTTCTGCTTTTAACATAGAAGTTTGTTTTTTTTACCTACCGAAAAGTGTTGCATATTGCGGCGCCTGCGGCCAATTAAAGACGTAAACGTAATGGTGGGTGTAAGGAAGCGCCACTCACTTATATAGCATTCACGTAATGGGTGGCTGAGTTTCAGGATGATTACTTTCTCCACAATGTCAATATATGGTACGAAAACGATATTTAGGGAGACTCCTCACATCGCCTTGTACATAAATATTTTTATAGATTTATACAGCGTGTGTTTGAAAATAGAACACTTACTTAAATCACTGAAAGGCAGTGGCGTAACTATACCATCTGAGGCCCGTGGCTAATTCATTAATACATTTTGTAATTAGTGCCTCCCGTGCTCTCAGTTCAGGACCTTTGGTGACCGCGGCTTACGAAGTAACGATTATCTTATCTGTGCCGGGGCTCCCTCGAGGCTCGGGCTCAAGGCACTTTGTCCGCTCCGCCACCCTATTGTTACGCCACTGCTGAAAAGGTATGACTCTGACAATAAAAAAAAATTGAAAAAAAAAGTTTAGGTACAAGTTATGACCGTTTGAATTACCAGGTATTTTTACCTCGGGTTCTTATAAAAGCAGGTGGAACGTGTAAAGTTAAAGATTTTAAATCGTACGTATTTTTTTATTTTGCAACTATTCACTAAGTTTTTGAGGAAATCCATAAAAACTAACTTTTGGGGCTTATCTACTCCTTAAGATCGATTTTTCATAAGAGAGAATAAAAGCGTCACGTTTTTTGTCACTTTGAAAGAGAGAGAGAGAGAGATAGAGAGTTCAGAGAACTCCAGTCGTGTGTCGAAGCTGACACACAATTTTTTTTTTTTAAATAGGTAATGTCT
Organism: Callimorpha dominula; assembly: GCA_949752705.1. Lineage (NCBI taxonomy): Eukaryota > Metazoa > Arthropoda > Insecta > Lepidoptera > Erebidae > Callimorpha > Callimorpha dominula. The sequence goes on along the minus strand of OX457010.1, from coordinate 4,551,831 downwards.
TGAACCTGAAATATTTATGTTATTTGACAAGACCGTACTGGTCTTGTCAAATAGCATAAATAATACGTTACCTACTAATAAATCCACCATAAATATTTTTAAAGGTAGGGTCTTGTCAAATAACATAAATAATACGTTACCTACTAATAAATCCACCATAAATATTTTTAAAGGTAGCAAATGGTTGGCAGCGTGGTATGAGACAGTGAGATGTCATTTTCTTCTTCCATGTGTATAGGAATTTTATCGCGTACTATGAAAGCACTTAAAAGGCGTAGAGGTCGTGGAAACTCTTAACTTAGTAGGTACTATCACCAGTATACCGTCTGGCCCGCGCGCGATTTATAGGCTGCAGGCCCTGGGGTAAATATACGCAGCTCAGGGTGAAACTTCTATAAGTAATCATCCTAAGTAGTTAATTAAATTTAGTATCTCACCAGCAAAGTCAATCAAACCTTTTTCTCGACATGGTTATACGAATAAGGAAAATCGTAAATAGGTACATATCTACCTATTATATCGCATTCTTAGCGCTTAGTTTATTAAGGAAATTTCCCGCCCAAAAATTGTTCACCTTACCGTAAGATTTGACGACGTTGAGATGGGTGCCTTGACTTATTATTCAACATGTCGGATACACAGTTTTGTAAAATATCTGTTTTTCCTGCTTCCGCTTTTATACACGCACTAATTGTATGTGAACATACGGTACTTACTTAGTTTATGCAATCGTCTAAATAGATCACGCAACTGGGTTAAGAGGCCTTTCTTGCCTTTTCCACATTCATAACTAAGTCCTTCATGCAGGAATGAATAAAAATTAAGATGTGTAGTAGCTACTTTCTGATAAGATGCAGATTGATAGCTTTTGGAAGATCCTCGGCTTATCAGAAAAGAGTAAATATGGAAGTTTGTCAGCACATACCTAACAACTTAATTGACACATACACATAAAATAGGGACAAACCTTAATAAATAATAACACAGTTCACTATTAAATAAAAATGAGTTAATAGACATTATTATGACTAGTTATACCGATAACACAACGCCATTGGCCGGCCCCTCAGTGCACAAGGAGTCTGTCGCTTTGGTAAAATGCAGGGCATGCATTTTATGTTGATGACGATCACTTGAGTGCTGATTGAGGTACGAACAACTTAGCAGTTACTGTTATTTAGTGAATTTGATAGTTTATAGGGTTCAGGTGCACAACGACCGGTGAGAAAAAAATTCCGATTAGCATATTGTCCTATTCGCAAAACGTCCGATTTGCTAAATGTACGATTCTCAGACTACGTGCTCCATCTGGTTTCGGCCGCATCGATGCTTCACATCTGGCGAGGTGGCGGCCAAACGTAGGCCTATTATAAAAAAATCCAATTCTCAAAATGTCCTATGCTTTAAAAAGTGCTTCTTCTTTAACATTAGTTTTTTTTATTTCTTCCTCTTTAGGTAGAAATAAAAATAATCAATTTTTGTGTTATCAAGTTATCAATCAGTTTAATTACGACAAACCAAAAACTTATTACATTATGCGAATCGGACGTTTTGCGAATAGGACCATATGCGAATTTCACCTTTTTTCTCACCGGACGTTTTACGAATCGGACGTTGTGCGCCTGAACCGTTTATAGCAATATAGGTGAAATTGTTGCTAACTCAAACAAACGGATCATAGTCCTAGTCTACTGAACGCACAACGGACCATCTTAAAAATACTGACCAGACCTAGGCTGGATCTAAGTCTGGTCAGTATTTTTATTGATATACTTTTTTACGGATTTGCATACCTTTTTATAAATAAAAATTCAATATTACTTTTGATAAAATATCACTGTATTTCTTTTAATATCCTAAGCCTATATTTATCATCGGGGAATCTCATTTTGACAATATGCCGGACTTCTTCGCAGCTATAACCCTGGAATTGGTCTCTGTCCTTGTTCCACAAGTCTGATATCTCCAACAGTTGAGCTTTTAACAGATGCGGTAGTTTGGTGAATTTAGACCATATGCTAATCTTTGATTCGTGGTGGATTGGTTCCTGAAACAGACAATACAGTATTGTGAGAACTTAAATAGGAGCAGAATAAAATAAATTTCATAATATGTCCCTGTCTCGCACCTGGAACCCACTTGGTGTGTGTGGAAGTGCTTTCCTTCTAGAAATGATACGAGAAAATCATCAATTATTTTCGAGTTTTAAAAGTGCATATGATGTTCTGAAACTATGTGAACTGAACCGTCGTGCCCATAGCAAAACTAATAGTCAGCGACATTTCCAGTTGTTCACACCAAACAAAATATGTATAGAGCATGAGGGGTCTAAAAAAAACTACTAACTCTTATCCTGTCTCGTGGATTTGCTAACTAACGATTTTATTGGATAAAAGATCCAAATTCCCCGTGAGCTAGTGCTTGAAAAAGTTAAAACTTAACGTGTATTGTGGACCCATTAATTTTTTACCCAACAATTATTCATGGGACCAAAGTCTAAATTCACTCCGTTTTTTATGTGTCTTTAATTAAATTGGTGGTCTCAAAAATACAACATAAGTATAATGGCGAAACTCAAAAGGATGGTCTTATGTAAATGTAGGAAAACAATCACTCCTAAAAATAGATAATGAAACTTAGTAATAACTTAGTAATTTTTTTAAGTTATTTTGTTTAAGGTCAAACATTAATTTAAACGTATAGGCACTGATTGAACATAAATTGTATGTATGACTCTTAAGCTGAGTTCACTAGCTGATAGATAGGTTTAATTGATCTAGCAGGGTGGACTGTATAAAATTGTGTTGAATACACATAGAACGTATTGGATATTGTAACTGTAAAATAGACTGACGCGTGCGTTCGTCAAGCGTGCGATCAAAGTTTGGTTATTAGCTGCTGTCTAAGTATATATGTTTGCCAGGCCTGCGGTCAGCGCTGACTGCGTGTAGTGTGCTCAAGCCTTATTGAGGGCATACACGTTATGGAGGCCATACACGTTAGGGTTTGCACGATGGTTTTAGCCTTGCATGCATAACTGACAGGTATAACCGACTTTTTCATAACACATACACAATAGGGTTTGCATGCACAGTTTTGCCATAAACTCTCAGTTTAAGACAGTTGGAGCTACGTGACGGTGTGTGTAGGACAGTTATCTATACCTAGTAGGTACTGTGTACGGTATCCCAAACTAACAATGGACAACGACGATGTGATACTTGGCTTAACACTTGTTCTACAGAACAGAAAAAGAAAAAGAGATCGCACTGAATGGTGTAAATGCAGGCGCGCTCGCCGGACGCCACACACGCTCGGTTATGCTTGCGCGCAAACGTACACGAGCGGCATAAAATATAAATTTTGATATTTGCTTGGTTGCATGTACATGCGGCGATAACTGTACAGTTTTATCACATACACGCTAGGGTTTGCCTGTCGGTTATGCATGCAAGGCTAAAACCATCATGCAAACCCTAACGTGTATGGCCTCCATTAGCTTACATAACCATGTAGGCTAAGGCCTGAGCACACTACGTAGCATTAAGTTGTCGCCACATCAAAAACTCGTATTTATTTTATGAAAAATAGAGTAAACTAAAGTAAATGATAAAACATTTCGTTTTTTAATGAAATAAGTTTAATACACATTTTTATCATTAGTATATATACTGGTGACGCTACGCCATTGGTCCATCTGACAAATGGCGGGGAATGGTGGGGTGATAAAAAGACTAGGCGTGATTTATAAATTATATTACGGTCACTTGGTTGCTGATCGAGGTATGAACAACATCGCGGTTACAGTTATTTAGTTTATTTGATAGTTTATAGCGATAGTGGTGAGACTGTTGCTAACAATAAACAAAATAAATTATAACATAGTTATCATTTAAGTGCGCATTTGACGTCCACAGCGTCGTCGTCGTCTGCGGCTCAGCGCCGCACTGCCTAAAGTTCGTCGCCCAGCCTAAACCAATTAAAAGGGAAGAAACATGATAGAATATCTTTGCAAGAAATAACACTTACCTCAAATAAAGTCAAGATATCAGCGAGGGTGCTGTCGACCCTCATAGCCAGCATGTACACCAGTTCTTCACTCACTGGCTTGCTGTCCGCGAGCACCCTCTCTAACATTGACTGGCATAGGACTTGTACCAGCGTACATATAGACATTTCATACATGCGATTCGGCATAACGTCGTACCAAGAACACTTCAAGTCCTTTAGTAAGGCTAAGGCATTGTTAATGGCGCAGTCGAATTGCTCGTAGGAGTCTTGTGTCCAGGATGACCCTGAAAGAATATAAGCTGTTATAACAAGCTCAATACCTAAGTACCTATGTATTTTATTCCCTTTTTAATTAATAATTAGACCTTCGACGGTTGACCACTCGAATTTAACTTCAGAAGTTGTGGGAGATTTCTGCTCAGTGGAAATGTTTTTTTTACATGAATATGTCTATTTAAATTAGGCTGTGTGTTTTTATGTGTTTTAGATGTAATCGGGATCTGGTGTTAGATCGGTGCAATTTGATCGAAATGTCTGGTAACCAAAAGCTTAGTTTATGTATCTTATATTATTGACATAAACTCTCGATTTACTCATCTAATATTGATGTCTGGCGAGCAGCGGGTTGTTACTTTGGTTTAAAAAATAGTAAACGTAAACTACGCCGCGCCGCCAACAATTCAGACAACCGACCCCCGACTGCCCGACATGGGAGTCTCAAGCACTACCGTCACGCCACATAGGTTGCCTACAATTTAACACATATATCAGTTACCATCAGCTTCAATACTCTGCATGATATTACTCTTCTGGCTCTGCAAGTACAAGGAGATCTTCTCTAGACCCAGCACTCTGAGATCTTGGATGCATTCCAAGAGCGTTATGTTTAGCTGATCAGCCATGTCCTTAGGTAGAGTGTTACACCAAGGAGGCCCCAGCAAACTGTGAGCCAGGTAAAAGCAATTGTTGAAGAACAGAGCTGAAAAGAAAATACAGAAACTGATTAGGCAGGGAAAATATACAGAGGAAATACAATAATAATAATAAATAATAGAGCCTTTATTCAGATAATATAAAAATAATAATGTTTGAAAATCTTTGTAGATAACTGGATCTGAAACTAAATTATGTAGTTTTACAAAAGTTAACTGAAGTTAAATCAACTTATTGAAACTGGAGAAAGTTTGTTTCATTAAGGCTTTACCACAGGAGCAAGAGTTGAAACTATATAATTTAGTTATATAGGGAGGATGATAATGAGAACATTTTTATAGGTAATATCATATATCATACAGACAGATGCGGCAGGGAACTTTGTTTTATAATATGTAGTGATGTAGTATCACTACATATTATAAAACAAAGTTCTCCGCCGCATCTGCCTGTCTGTCTGTTAATAAACTGAAAAACTACTGAATGGATTTTCATGCAGTTTTCTACTTATAGACAGAGTGATTCATGAGGAAGTTGTTTAATTTGTTAAGATTTTGTGTAAATTGATTGAAATATGTTGATGATTGTTGAAGATGTCTCTGCTACCCGTGTGAAGCCATTGGTAGTATAATTGAAATTAAAGAGAGGAGCAGAGGAATATTAAACTAACTAACTAAGCATATTGCGGTCAACTGGGCACTTTGGGAATTAGATTGGAAAGTTGCGAGTATATTGAAAGGGAATGGTACGCAAGGATATTGCTTATAGAAATGGATTGTAACACGAACTGGCGGTTTCTGGCAAGTCTGGGCCCTTAATCCGCAGATGTGATATGTTTACTAAATAGGTAGGAAGACACCAACATAAAAAAAAAAATTTAATTACTTCATCTGCAATCAACCCTTAAGCTTTAATCAGATTTTCTGTTTTCTTTTATGGCAGATCAAGATTATTCACATCCAGTGACATGTCATCTCATTTGTTTAGGGTAATGATGTTAAATAGTTGCTATTTGATTTCGTTTTAGCCAGTGTAAGGAATGGCTAGTCTCCAGTAATAACACAGCCAGTTGGTTTTTGTGTCACACTAGTTTTTCTTTATATGCTTTACAAGACTTATCTATATCTTGATAGGTGGATAGAACATTAAGATGATCCATACTCTCTTGCATTAAGAAAAATTTTGATTTTTAAGCTTCTATTAAAGTACTTAACTAGAAATAGAATATAGGAATTTATACCAATATCTGAGGGGCAGCACTCCAAGTTAACTTTAAACTTCTTAGGCACAAAGCTCTGGTACATGACTCCAATGTCTTTTACATAAGAAATGAGCTGTTTAGTGTATTTCTCTGGTAACTTAGCACTTTCGTCTAAGTGTTCTACTATCAAAGACATTATTGCTTTAACATTTTGAGAAATCACACATCTTGGCAGAAATAAAGGTTTATTAATATTCCATATGGCACTGTTATCAGTAACATCCAATATAGAATCATTATCGTTGATCGGTACAGACCCCACAGTAATAGTACCGTAGGAAAGGCTTTTGTTAAGCAATGTACGGACATCTGACAATAATTTGTCACATTTCTTGTTGTATAACACACATTCAGTGTCGTCAATGTATTTATTTAAAGGAGATTCTTCAGCCTTAACAAATTTTAGATCAACCAAGAATTTGTTAAAGGAATCCAATTCAATTACTATATTCTTATAGTTCTGATAAGTACTATCACATGACGGTAAGTTCATTCTAATGCATTCTTCTATAATTTTGTTAAAGAATTTTTGTCTTAAAGTGTCTGCAAAGATTTCAATAAAGAATTTTTCACTTTCAAACTGTGAACCTAATGTGGAATGGAGAAATTCAAAGATGGCAGTTAAATTATTAAAAATTGTCTGGTAATTAGGCTTTTTGGGATCATTGAGATTGATCTTTATGTTAAAAACTATAGCACCAATATGGTCCTCTGTAAAAATATCACAACTGTGCTTTATAACATTGTGTAATAAGTTATTTATAAAGAAATTAGAGAATACACCAAGTTCAGCATACATTCTATCAGTGACATATAAAGTTTTTAATATTTTTTGCAGTAGTATTGGATCACTTTGTTGCACAGAAAGAGAGTAGGTCATGAATGTCAGCCCTTTTTTCTCAGACCATGTGAAAATGTTCTCCCATTCAACACTCAACTGTGCAATATACAAAGCAAGCTGGTTTTCAGCTTGTGCATTGATGTTGTTCAAAGCTTTCACCATTTTTCCGTCAAATTTCAGAGCCTTTAGATTAAGTTTTAATTGTTTCACGGCTAACATTGCTTCACTGTAATTAAATCGTGCAAATTCGTGATTTGCCTTCTCTAATATACGTTTACCGTCTACAACAGTGCATAACTCATTAAAAATATTAAATGACTTGTGTAATTTATTGCAATGATTGTTAAAATCTTCGTCATTTGTAAAAAAATCTTCTACAGATTTGATTTCTTTAATACATTTTGAATGGTCTTCTAGAATCTTAGCTTTTCGATTCCTGTAGTTTAACTGTTCTAGACTCTTTGTTACTGTAAAATTAACGTAAGTATCAACGATATTCTGTTGTAATGCCCAAGATAAAAGTTGTACTCGTTCCGTAAGATCTTTAACTGTCGGCAAGATTTGATCGCGATGTTTCTTCCAGTCATCCGTATTAACTTTGTTAGCTTCTTGTAAAACAGCACTTAACAAACTCATTTTAAAATTGTTAAAATTACTGAGCTATTAATGTGCACTGAAAGAAACTTTTGTTTCAGTTATGTGCGTTAATTTCGTAAACTGTTCAAAATTTGAATTTGACATTAAATTTTGCTCTGAAGTTTCTGAACTTTGATGTATGACACTTTTTTGGACGTTTAAAAGTCGCTCTTTGTACGAGTTATGATCATTTCTTTATGTACCTATCTATAGAAATCAGAAGAAAAACATTATTTTTACTACTATTTTTCCTTCATTCATGCTAATGTGATAATAATTTGAATTTCTTATTTTATTTTCAACGTTTTATTAAAAATAAGTTTTGTGATTTTTCAAGTCGGTTGATGGCATCCTTTTTTTTTACATTATTTATATTTAATAATAAATATTTTTCGGTACATAACATTAATATATTTCATTTATGATTTTATATTTTCCAAGAGTATTTACTAATTAGTATTTAGTAAAGTATTTAAAAATTAGTTTCAATCAAATCTGAACCTGACCTACAATAATATTATAATTTACCACTCCTGCAGCTCTTCATGTATCACAACGCTATTATATGGAAATTAGATGCAAATAAACAGTTTTGAAGGCCTCAAATTTCTGGTACATTTGGTCGCCATCGACTTGTTTAATCAATCAAGCCCAAACTCAAGGGCATCACTGTGATCACTACCTTGTGTCCCTGTGTAATTTCGACAGTAAATATTTTCAACACCAGCTGTAATTACTATAATAATGAACGATAGTATTGAAATTGAAACATTAAAAAGTGAATTGGACCACGAAAGAACCTGTAGGTGAGCATCAGACTTAACATTTGTAAAATCTTTGATATTCATAATAATTTGGAAATAATCGTCAATTACAAACAATCGTTCGTGATTCAATTTATTCAACATATATGTAGGTACTGAGAACAACCCTCGAGTGTTTCTTCATTTCTGTTTTTATCTTTTAGAATAGAATACCAATTCAAATTTTAAAGGTATAATGAAACGAAATCTCTGTTTGATCCAGATTTAAATTGTGTCAAGGTTGTCGAGATTAGTCTTGTAAGTGATATGTAATGAGCTATACATGCTAGACAAATTATACAATAAAAGTAAAGGAGAGTTGATCAAACTTGCATAAGTGTAAATTGCTAAAATGATTATGTCAGGCACTTAATAAAGTGTCATATCTGTATAGTATACAGTATACAGACTATGTAATATGAATATGAATAAAAATATGAATTGATGCCCTTAATTTTCCTTTATTCTAATGATACCTACAGAGATTCAGCGGCCTGGCAAAATGGTGAACTTGAAAAACAAATTGCATCGATTCACGATGAACTACGGAAGAGTGATTATTCTTGGGATCGTGATGATGACTTGATGAAGGAGAGTGCCCGTCACAAAGTGTACTTGGATACCATCGAGACTCTGCGAGAACAGCTGCCGAGTTTAAAAGACAAGATCAGAGCAGCTAAGATTTGCGGAGCAGGTGAGTTGTTTTATTATAATTTTTTCCAGTTTTTCAAGGTCCTACTACAATCAAATCAGTCAACTGAACCAATCTATTTTTAGTAAAATAGTCGTTTTTCTGTATTCCAGATTGTAAACTGAAACATGACGATCTCAACATTAATTTGGATATTCTTACTCCTGTAAGTATTTAAGTTGCTAAACAAGCATCTTGTCCACCTAATGGTAGGCAGTTATCAGTGTTACTCCATGGATTTTGATGTTCTGGAGACCCTAGTGCGTAACCAATACCAAAAAGATAATAGGTACTACGCCAGCAGTATAGTTTAACTACGGTCTTTTGTACCTAGGTGAAGTTTAATTCTTCTTTCAGTCAAGAATATAGGATGGCTACAAAGAGAACAAAAATCTGCTGGGTTCTATTACTTAGGTATATATCGCAAATTACAAATATTTCGATAGCAAAACTTACTTTTTGACGTCTGTTTACGAAAACACACTTCTCTTTGTAGACAATAGATCTATTGTCTACAACGAGACGTGTAAAATATTAACTAAACAAAAAAAAAATGTGTTTACAGGCTGAACTGTTGCGTACGGTGAAGAGATTTGAACGTCTTAAAACTGATTTGATCAGTACTTTGCGCAGCAAGGAATGGCGTTTGGATTCTGAGTCGAAGGTACGATTCTGTATAAACTATTTTTCAAACTTAGTATTCCTGGCCTAGACAGCATACACGGTAATAGTATGAATGGCAAAGAAAAACCGAGAAAATAGTCAGACGACTGTGTACCTAGCTGAACTTATGAAGAATTGGTTGGTTCTTCATCATTTCTTATCTGGTATGGAAATGCCGTAAACGTCATGGATACAATTCCCTTACTACAAAAGTAGGCAAAACATAAAATAAATAGTATTTTATTACGTCTAGAAATAAAAATAAAATGAAAATAGGTAGGTACTTAGGTACCTATCGATTTAAAGAGTAGGTCAGGTTAATTACCAGTAGAATTTATATGACCGTAGTGGTGACATTTGCGTTTTATCAATTCCAGTTGTTCGTAAGAGTGAACGACCAAAGAACTTATTTGCAGAACGAGCTCATGATCTGTCAGAATAATATATTGAGACTTCAGAAGAACGTCGGTTATTGGCAGTAAGTATCTAATAAGTGTGTTGCAATAAACTGCCATATTATATTACTTACTTAGGAAAAGGGAGCGCCACGTAGCAATCACGCGTGTCACAATTATGCGTAGACCTGCAACATTTATTGAATGTAATTGGCTTGCGGCTCGCAAGTTCGCGATCGTGCCGGTCAATTATGATGGTAGATATAGATAACTGAACTCTCTTCCCGGATTTCAGGTATATATATATATCTTTTAAACTCTGGATTAACCCGAGCCTTGTACCAAATTTCATGTTTCTAGGTTGCCTAGAAGTGGAGAAATCAATTTTTGATGATCTGTCAGTCAGTTAGCCACAACCAAAATGTGAGATTTTTAGTCCTTCATTTCTTGTAAATTAATAAGTTTTGAAATGGCCCGGAGTAGTAAAATGGCCCTTACGGCCTTACAAACCTTAGTTTCCACGGCCTTATCCGATCTTGAGTTAGAGGGGGTCTGAAAATGGCTCGAAATGGTTTTTGTAAGTAGGTTCTATATAGCTGCTTTGGACTCGAGAACTCATCCGCTCACTCCGGTGTGCATAGGTTTACTTATTCGTGCTACCGATGTGACGTTTCAGAAATGTCGTCAGAAAGAACGACGAGCGAGTGTTGGACCCCAAGCGAGGACCTATAAAGAAGATCATAGGGAATGAACGACTTCCACCGATTGCCACCTAATACTAATAGTAGGAATTATTTTCATACACAAAGATATATCATATTAATTGTTAAAAAGGGTAGAAGAATTTATTAAAAGAACTATTTAGGATTAGTTTCTTCAATATAGTTAGATGGTACCTACTATATATTGCACAATAAAAAGGTACTTAGGCAGGCAGGTACTTATGAAATTCAAAATTTGGTTTGTTGGGGCTAATAATTGCATAGACTACACTACAGCTAAGCCATTCTGCATTACGTCTAACTTGGATAGCAGTTTCGTGAAACGTAGCAAATGGAATCAGGCCGAATGTCTTTCAGCTATTTTTAATAACGGATCTGTAAAGGCAACTAGTGGTTTTATAAATCAGCAGATTCGACAATATATATGCGAAATATAAATAAATGGATATTTAACGCATTGTATGAAACTTAACGTAGTATGCAAGTAGTATAATCTAGTCCACCGGACAGCGGCGTACTATTTTCAGCTCAATTTTAATGGGATAGGTAAGGTTAATAATATTTTATTCACATTTTAAAAGTGTTCGAGCATTTTGCCCCTCAATATGAGTTGACCGCCGTGAGGGTACTTGTGCCAGACGTTTACTTTACGTGCGTTCCGACGGCGTTTGTCATCGGCAGTAGATGTGGTCGCAGCTAGTTAGCTTTCTTGTCTATATACTTTAACATTTTTCTAAACAAGCGATCGCATTTTTGTTTTTTAATTAAATTCAGATAGTTATTGGCGGACTTACCTGCATTTTCACTTCTGGTTAGAATCATTCCTTATTCCTATTGTGGAGGTAAACAATGTTGGATTATTCATAGTAGTTAATAGACTGTGGAAAGCACGTACTTTCAGAGAGATCTTATTATTGATTACAATTGGGTCTGCCATCACTTAAATTGCCGACGCCGGATAAAAACTTAAAAAAATCCGGACACATGTAAGGTGAAATCGATATTCTTTCTTTAAACGCTGATTCCATTCAAATTTTTAACTTATTAACGATTCAGCTAATAATTATAATTGTCCCTTGGCACAGAGTGTTCGGGTATTACCCGGACACTTTTTGAAAACCCCGCCCGGACGCTCCCCGGACGCCCTCTAAACTAGGACAAATCCGGGGAAACCCGGACGGATGGCAGCTCTAATTACAATATACGTATTAAACAGGTTTGAAGTCTGAATTATAGAATTGTGTGTAAAAACAAAATGATGTTCATCAAAGTACCTAGGTAGTAATAAGCAAATATTTATTTACATGATGAAATTAAATCTCAATCTACATGTATGTATATCCCATGATACAGGGATGTTACAGAAAAGTGTGGTCATATATCTGTAAATAACAAAAAGCGCCAACAATTTTAGAAAAAATCGTCATTTTTAATAGAGATATCTTATTTTGCAACTGACAATTACAATTTGAAAATTGACCGATAAGGCTAATATTTATGTATAAGAGGGCTGACATGAATGAAAACATAGGTATTTAATATCAAAGATGTTCATAGAATGTCCAGATTTTTCAGAATACGTTTGCCTAAAGAATTAAAAACTAAATCAATGAAATTGACATAAAAACTCTTAATATGTTGTTTAGAAATGAGCACCTACCCTTTATTTCAAGCTAAATCAACTATTTATCCACACCTTTCTCTAACACTTGTATAATTAATAAAGCTAAGGATTATAACAGTATATTCACATATTTGTAGATATTATTGTAGAGTGAAATAAAAAATCCACAGAATAATATGTACTTTTCTTTTATTTCAATTAGAATTATACAAAATAATTTAATGACTTACAGATCTAATAATTGACAGCAGTGACGTGGGCTACCACCAATGATATTAGCTACCTATTTTTTTCTATAAGGTTTAGAGTATTTTATAGGAAAATCTATGGTTGTGCTCATGTATTCCGATTCAATTTCGCCATAGGGTCTTCGGTACAATGCCGCTGAAAAAAAAAACAAGTAGGTAAGTAATTCTGGCTTTGTACAAGAGTGTAATGTTGGATTATGTACCTGTTCAAGTTATTACTGAATTAGGACTAACGTGAGTGTTCTCTGAGATCTGGCTTGTCTAATCTCACATATCACTTGATATATCCAATTCAATTATTTGTAAACAAAGGTCACAAAAGTTGTGTGCTATCACTAATGGCGTACAAATTATAAAACAATTTAAATTCATGCAAATATTTAGATATATTGACATACATTAAAAATAATTGAAATAGAACAGACATATAAGTAACAATTGAAATGAATTTAGGATGTAATTTACTAATCTATCGACGTCACTAAATACATAGTAATCACTGATCCTTCATCGCGCAATGAAAGCTTTTTACGTAATAGCGATATTTTTAATTAAGAAGTTATTCCATGTGTTTCAGTTAAGAATTTTAGTTACGAGTAAGTTATTTAATCCAAACATTTGTTTAAAAATTCCTAATAAATATTTTTTTATCTATATTTGTATTGTTGAAAGTTAATATGACATGCTTTAAGAAAATAGCTGTAAATCGCAGTCTGGAATTGAGCAAAAATTAAATACAAGAAACTTTTACATTCATATTCAGACAATTCCCGCACAATGAGTCCTGTGTCGGACTTTATAAACATTCAACGGACACAAAGAACACTCAGACTCGGGACAACTATGTGTGGATAACACAATTTTTTTTCCTGAGTGGGAATCGAGCCCCCATCACTTGGCGCAGCGTAGTGGCGAGACGAGCGCTTTAACCATTGCTTCACAGGTATACTCACGTATAACGCAGTGGTGTTTGTCGAGATGCAGTCGCAGATGTCTGGGACAGGCGCACACGTACCCGCCCGCCGTGTTCACGCACGAGTAATCGCACCCGTCCGTTTCCAACGTACACTCGTTTATGTCTGTAGTACGGACAATTTTGAATTTCGAACAATACTTAAAAAAACTTATTTTTGACAGTTGCTTGAATAAATTAAATATTAAATATGCCACAATTTACAAAATCGGTAACGTGTTCAGAATAAAATAATGTACAAAACATAGTTGACATCTATAACTACGAATATTTATTTAATTTGTGGAATGACTATATGAAATTCGAAATAGGAACATAATTATAAATTGGTACTTATCTATACTTCTATACTAATATATAAAACTGAAGTTTTTTTTTTGTTTGCTTGCACGCGCTAATCTCAGGAACTACTGATCCGATTTGAAAAATTCTTTCAATGTTAGATGGCCCATTTATTGAGGAAGGCTATAGGCTATATATCATCACGCTAAGACCAATAGGAGTGGAGCAGTGACGATAAACGGAGGTGAAACTGCGAGGACGACTAGTTTACTATAAGTATGACACATGACATTTTAAAACTAAAGATTTTGGATATGAAGCTTTTGGAGCGATATATTTCTATGGCTTCCTCAAATTATTTCTTCAATAAGCGGACAATATAACTAAATAACAAATTTTCAAATGATATCTATATCTGATATCTCTTAAGCTTTCTCATATTAATTTAATTTAATCTATTTGAAGTCAATATAATTAGCCCGTATCTAACGTATACTCACCAAGACACCTCTGCCCAGCGGCCAGAGACAGGTACCCCGCGGGACAGGTGCAGCGGTAGGCGCCCGCCGTGTTCACGCACACTTGGGTCAAATGGCACCGGTTGTTCTCTACCGTACACTCGTCAACATCTACGATACATAGTAATCATTATAATAAAAGTCCTCATTCAGTTATTACACACATACCCTCACGCCTGTAACCCTGAAAGGGTAACCAGAGGCGTATTAAACTACCACATTTTTCCAACTACTTCTAATTTGGTCATACTGACGTAAAGCGGGCAACCCTATTGCCGTCAACCGGGCACTTTGGTGATTGAAGATGAGAAAATTGGGAGTATATTTAAAGGGAGAGAAAGGTAAAAAGAAAGGAGGTCAGGGTCGCATGTTCGAACCCACTAACATATTTTATGATATTACAAGTTTTATAATATATAATATAATAAAAATTTAAACTTCTACATCTGGACCTGTCTACTCAATTTTCGCAAAGACCTCTTGACACAGAGGTAAGTAGATATATATATTAGGGTACGTGTTTACCTTCAAAATTAATAGAATACTGAATATACATATTTATGTGTGCGTGTGTGTGTGTATGCTTGCGTACGTTTACGTGGGTGTGCGTGTACGTGTGCGTGCGCGTCTCAAAGGGTTAAAAAGAGGATTTATTTAATAATATTTAAGGATACACATGAATGACACAAGGTCACAAATGTTTCATATTTAAGCTGTCAAAGTTCTTTGGCACCCCTCCGTCAGGCATTCGTTTAATATCACAACCCCTATAATTTGATGTGGTCATACCAGTGTCAAGGCGCTCCGTACACGGATACTAGACATAGCCACAGAATACATAATAGTACCGGTAGAGAAGATCCCGTCCGCAAAATCATTTAAATAAATAGCAACTCTTGTTTCGACACAATAAGTGCAATTCAGGTCGCATAGCGCTGTAACCTTCAGTTATTTCAACCTAGAAGTTGTCTCTCTTTTTATCGCGTAACTCTACCTCTTCTGGCGATGTTAAGGTTGTTTTCTTTTAAAGAACAATTAATCTGCATATTTAATTATCAGTAAGTTAATGTGAACAAATAACATTACAAAAAACCTACTACTAACTAACCCTATGGTCTAGATACGAACGGACGATGTTACGCGGCGCGTGAATGACTATTGAACTAAAGTGCACACCGGCCAGCGAGTGTCAGCCCACCGAAATAGCCCGACAAGTCGGGCCTCCCGAGTACTTGTAGCTTCATACCTCCTTTCCAATATTCCCATAGCTAAGGTGTAGCAGTGCGTCTGATTGCAGGTATGTGTGCGTGTATTATATACACACATGTATGTCTAGTGTATATGTGTGGTAAACAAACTATGTCGACTCCAGATAATTTCCGTTTATTTTAGATAATTCTTACCGTCACAGGTATTAGTAGAGAAGTTATGTCTGTACCCTGGGTCGCACGGCCCTTGCACGCTACCATCCAAGTTCTCCTTCACTTCTACGTCAAAGAAAGCCGTTGGAGATTGAGCATCTGTGGTAAAACATCTTTATGTATTTCAAATCAAGAGTGGTCGAGTTTTTAAGACTTGATATTCTTCTTAATAGAAGCGGAAAGTCTGTTATAAGAAATGGTCACTCTACATTTTCTTTTTAAATAAATGCTACTGGTCACGTGACTTACGCATTACTAGCATTCTTGTTAAGCCCTCCAGCTAAGCTAAATGCTAAATTGTGTTAGGAATGGGTTCACGTCCATAGTTTACTGGATGGAGTTTGAACCCGTAACCACTTATGCCTGGTTCCTATAATCAAGAAACGATACGTTTTGCTTACTTGAATATAGGAACCGGGCATTAATCGCAAGTTCGACGCTTTTCGCCCACCACTAGATTTATAGTCTAAAGGTAGATTAGCAAAGCAAAAAGAAAGAGGATATTTTACGCGTACGTTAGAGCGAGATAGATAGACGAGACCATTTTTTATGTACACACTATCGTATCTGCTCCGTGCTATCGACTTAGGAGGAATAGTAATTATTGCTCTCGACAGGCTTATGTTACTAGGTATATGTACATAGAACGTTACTGTCATTCTCACGTAAGCATCTTTTTTGAGTGTATAGATACATTTTATTGTATAGGCTGTTGGTTTATCACGACGCATAACGAGTAAATTTTACCTGATGCACTATAAAATTGTTCAACGTCTGACGAGTAATGCGAGTCAATGACCTCTGGCTCCGACTCAAACGTCATGTCTGGCATGTATGGATTCTGTGGATACATTATTAATATGCATTAAATTCATTTCATTTTGAAACTTTTTGCCACTAAACACCAACGTAACAATATGATGAACATACGCACCCCTAGACCTAAAGGGTCTAACTCAAAAATTTCTATTTTTCAGTTATGCACACTATCGAATTCCTTATCTCGATACCTACCGAACAATAAACCAAATTTAAAAATATCACCACTACTCGACGCTAAATTCACCAACACAGGCTCAACTCAAAAACTAAACATATATACAATACATTATCAAGCATTAGGGAAATAACTTCAAAAATCCAATTTTCAGCAACAAAACATGATGAACAACTCCTAGCTGCTTATAAAACTCCAAAACTCCTGCAGTGCACAGTTAGTTTTTCGCCTTTTCTGTAAAAAGTGCTTTTTCGAGTTAGCTCCCTTTCGATCTAGGTGTGCGATATGGTATGAACCACACTGACACACAGTACTTTCGGTATGAGTTTTTAAACTAAATAAGGAATATATATATATTAAGACGAGAAACGGGAAGACGTTCGTTCGTTAGATTCAGATAATTATATGGCGTATGACCGGTTTCTAAGGTGGTTGTGTAATGCATAAGCATGATGTAAACTGAGTCGAGACTGCGTTAGCATATGCTCAGCATATGTTCAGCTTAATTAATTAGGTAACTAAAGTTGCAGAGATTTTTACAAAAAGTCTGTAGGCAGTGTAGCGACTAGTTCCTAGTGTTTGGTACTCACAGAGTTGCTGATGTCCTCGGAGCTGTCGAAAACGTCAGAGTCACCTGAACTGGCTACTGGACTGCACGAGGGCAGATCTGTACACTTTTTTACCTAAAAGATTTAAGTTAAGGAATATGATATTAGTATACGAATAAAATAAATAGATATAATAACTTGAGACATCTCACACACGGCCGTCTGATCCCAAACTAGGCAGAGCCTGTACTATGGTAACCAGACTGCTGATAAACATACTTATATATTACTAAATACGTACATATTCTAGATAAATTACACCCAGACACAGACCAAATAACCATGCTCATCACACAATATTTGTTCTGGGTGGGAATCGAACCCACGACCTTAGGCTTAGCAGTCAGGGTCACTAACCACTAGACCAACAGACCAATATACTTTTTTTCTTTATTTACACTTCCTGCAAACATTGCTTAAGTCTGAATTCGTTTTCTTTAAGTCAGTCTTAAGGCGATAAAGAGACGTGTGTGATATAAAATAGGTATATATTTCAGCGGTAATATCTACTGATCCTACGTCGCACATCAATGGTTTTTAGCTATTTCGACTATTTACAACTCCCTAACATTAAATGTTGTCCCGCGTCTCCTCTCGCCTGAGCAGAGGATACTTCCTTGGAGTAGGTGGGATGTCACAAAGCATAATTCCACAATAGAAATCATAGTAGTTTGGATGTGATAGGTGGACAGTCAAGTCCACAGTGAGGGACAGAATGTATCTTACTACTGATATAAATGCGATACTTTGAATGGATAGATGTTTGTTCCTTAATCACGCCAGAATCACGCCGCTGAACGGATCTGGATACAATTTGGCACAGACATAGATTATATTCTTTTTATCCCGGTAAAATGTACGGTTCCCGTGGGATATATTTAAATTTCCACGCGAACGAAGTCGCGGGCAACATCTAATTTTTAATATATTAAAGTAATAGAATTTTTATTTGAGCTGTTTTTTATTATTCAACTGCTTTATTTTATGTTGATTTAAATATTGCAAGATTTGTGTTCTCACCTGTACATTGTCCCCTACACACTTGGCCTTTGTCTTGCATTTCCTTGTCCTGACTCGTGAGCCGGAGCCGCAGGTCGCCGAACATTCCGACCATCGCGCCCACTGGCTCCACCGGGGCTTCGAACCATCCTCCTGAAATATATTCAAGAAGATTTGAAAACTAAATATCATTGTACTATGATAAAATAGTATGTTCTTGTTAAGAGCCTAGGTTCGGGATTAGAAATGTAAAACTAGATGAAAACCCGGCTTCGCTCGGGTGCAATGTGACTCGTAATACACAATCTTTTACAAAATGTAGGTACCTAGACGTAGGTAGTAGTAGTAGTAGTAGGTATGTAGAACGTGTGAACCGAGTCACAGATAAGATAATAGTTACTTCGTAACCGAGTGGCCAATATGGCGACTGCCATTTGCACCATTAGAATTTAACAAAATACTCGACAATCCGAATTTTGCGGATATATGTTGTAGACTCGAAATCATTATTTTTTTATGTTTTATTATTCAGGTAAGGTTTCAATCGAGTCTACCGTACCCCTTGACCGAATTATTAATATAGAAAGAAATAGATACAATTTATTGCAATAATATTTACAGTGTTACAAATAACAACACAATTACAACTAATTATCACTATAACACTTCTAAATTGCACTTGCACTTCGCTCTTTACTCGCTGATCGTTCAACTTGAATCTATCTATTTCCGCAATGCAACTGCCTTTTAAACACGAAACGTTACTTCATAGAGAGGTCTTAGGTCTTCCTAAAACTCGAAACTATTCGGGCATTTTCTAAAATAATGAGGGATGTTCTATGAAAAATATTTCAGGGCATATTGTTTGAGAATTGACCTACATAAAGTTAGGGCAGAAAGGTTTACAGTTGGCTGAAATAATACGGTTGTTGGAGGTAACAATAATATAGTTATCTTATAGTTTGTTTTCAGCTTCAATTGGAAGCTTTATTTGTTTAAAAAGTATTTAAAGCAAATGGATTGAGGATAGCAATCATTATCTTTTAAAAAAAGTATCACCGACTTCAATGTGCGTAAATCATGATAAATTGTATTTTGTTTAAATATAATATGGGTAGGCCAACTAAACGATCCAATGAGAGCGATGTTTCGAAGCAAACGAAAATATCATCAATGTATAACATTTTTAGATATTTGTTGGTTTTTCAGAAACCGCTCAACCGATTTTGATAAAATTTAAATAGGACCACCTGGGAAGTATACCCTTTGAAACAAAAAAAAAAAGAATTTTCTAAATTGGTTCAGGCGTCTTCAAGTAATCGGTGAACATACATAAAAAAAGTGTCCGACGAATTGAGAACCTCCTCCTTTTTTGAAGTCGGTTAAAAGACGTCACAAGTTGTTATTTCGAACAAGGCAAAAAAAAGAAACTGAATTGAATCGGTCCACTACCTTATTTGGTGATGAACTTGATCTTGACTTGCATATTAGAATACATGTTATAGATGGTACTCACTTCACAAGGTGGAAGGTGACATTTCCGTCGGTCCTCTGAGGGTCCCTTACACGCAGACTCGTCTAGAACTATAGTCTCTAAATTAGAAGATCTATCTGTAATGTAAACAAACAGACAGTTACATTATACTGTGTAATCCCACTAATATTATAAATGTGAAAGTTGGATGCATGGATGGATGTTTGTTAGTCTTTCACGCCAAAACTACTGAACCGATTGCGATGAAACTTGGTATGTAGATAGCTGGAGACCTGGATTAACATATAAGCTATTTTTATCCCGATATTCCCTCGGGATCGGGACTTACACGGGTGAAACCGCGGGACGCTGCTAGTTGTCTATTAAACTGTTATGGTTATTAATGAACACTCGAAATTTATAAAATAATTATTTTATTAGCGTCAAATGGTCTTAAATTTTCAATGTTAGCTAAATTACCGGTACGCCACGGTTTTCGTGTTAATTTCACCAGAAGCTAGAAGGGAGAAGTTTGGAAGGTGTATATTTGTATATACTAATCAAGGAGAAAAGTTTTATTGCCCGATGCAGAATCAGAAGTTATTACGTAGTTCGTCTGGTGTTTTTGTTGTGGATTTGTCCACAGCTTCAGTTTTTTTTTTCTTATTCAAGGAACGTGTGATTTGTAAAAGCTCTGTAAAATAAAACACACTAGCCTACCGTAAGTGTTGTTCCGATTGTCAATATAATGACAAAGCCTGGATCTGGTCTGGTGTCCCAAACCGCAGGTGACGTTGCACAGCGACCATGCTGACCAGCCACTCCATTTCGCCGGCACTAAAAAAAATATTTTATAAAATATATTTATAATAAATTGACCTCAAAAACAGTTATTACTTCAAAACATTCTAACTTAATAGTATTAAGATTATAAATACAAGATAAAAAGATTGAACACGTTTATCTCTGAAACTACCAATCGGATTTGAAATTTTCCCTTCATTGGAGAAACAATAATTAATATCCCAAATCTTGGGGAAGGTTACAGACAGACTATTTAACGTCACGCTACGACGCTTAGGAGCGGATTAGTTACTATACGGCCTGTTACTTTGTATGGCAACATTATATATCCTATTTATATAACACACCTTGTATAGCAACATTATATCTCCTATTTAAATAACACACTTTGTATAGCAACATTATATCTCCTATTTATATAACACACCTTGTATAGCAACATTATATCTCCTATTTATATAACACACCTTGTATAGCAACATTATATCTCCTATTTATATAACACACCTTGTATAGCAACATTATATCTCCTATTGATATAACACACCTTGTATAGCAACATTATATCTCCTGTGCGCGGAGCCAGCTTTGTTCTCCGCGAGACAGATGTACTGTCCGGCGTCCCGCGCCTCAGCGCTCCATATTGCGAGCAAACTGTTGCCCAACACGCGCTGGATGTTCGACACGCTTTCACTCAAGGGCTGGGTGTCCTGGAAAGTTATCATACCAGAATAATAATATATAGATACGTACGTACACTCACGCTCGTATTCCTAAAGGTGTATTTACAGCCACATTTTGCCAACTATAATTTGGCCCCACTCTCGTAATTGGGGGCAAGCCTATTGCTTACAGCTATTGCTCGAGCAAGTCAGGGTCGTACATCTAGACCCAAACTAAGAATAGCTAATTGTAATGTTCTAGAACACGGACAGATTTTTTTATACATAGGTAGGCATCGAACCCGCAGCTCATGACTTAATTGCTAGATTTTTAGGTTTTCGTTTTTGTTTTAAAGGTAACTAGTAAGATATAGGTTACATATTACTAGTTTTATTGTTAATTCCTTCAGCTAAGCTAAATGCTTGTGTAAGTGGGACATGCGGAGAAATTAGCAGCTAGTAGCAAACTCAGTACGTAAGACTGCACGGATAATGGCGCTATAGTTTAATGCTCGCCTCGCCACTACGCTGCTTCGAGTATTGGAAGTTCGCTTTCCACACGGCACAAAAATTGGTGTATCCACAAATAGCTGAAGGTTTGTAAATTCCCCACGACACAGAAATCATTCCCAGAGTTGTCTTTTTAAAAAACAAAAAAAAAATAGGTCCTCTTACCTTTAACCAAGTAATCTGTGGCAGCGGATGACCATCAACTTCACATTTAAGTACAATGCTCCTTCTCAACGGCACAACATGTCCCTCCACTATATTTGCTCCTACATTGCCGGCAATGGACGGCCGCTTTAGTACAACAACTTCAAACGTTACCTCCGTTGTTCCAACCTTGTTCATGAGGATGCAGGAGTAATTGCCGCTGTCGAAGACTACGGTTTTGTTGATTATCTAAAATAAATTGTTTTGAATATTATTTCCGAATTATTATAGTCACGTTATGCTACTCATAAAGAGGTGTAGTAGGCAGTGATATATTAAATACCCATAGGTCGTTAGTTATATGTCTAGTCCCACATAATAGGGGGCAAACTCTTTGCCTTAAGGGTCGGTCATTAATCACGTGAGGCTCGAGAGGGGGATTCTTGTCAGTTACCAGTAGTCTGTGATTTTACCTGATTACACCTTTCCCTTAATTATTATTATGCCAGTCAGAAACAATTTTCAACCGTAATGTCTGTCTGGACATTTTTATCACGGTGATCAATTTTCCAGCATTAGATTATATCTTTATTTAAAGATAATATTCTTAAAGAAAATTAAGATATTTTGTACAAAAAAAAATAGACGTGATTACCAGGCACGTATGCGTATTAGTATTACATGATATCTTCTACAAGTAGTCAACATATTTTGGGTCACTTTGTTGCAGAAGCTATCGTGGAGCCAGGCAGAAGTACCAGAAGGTACCAGCTCAGGTAAAGTAAGGTATTAGGTAACTGACCATAGTAAAGTTGTCATCTGCAAAGGAGATTCTCTTGTCGGCATTGAGCTCAGTGTAGGGGTGCTTGATCCACATGACAATAGGGCGAGTGCCCACAGACGGACATTCGAGCACTAGCTGCTTGCCGAAGGTAGCTACAACATTTCTAGAAGACTCCTTCGCTGTTATTGGAGGTACTAAAATAAAAAAGGGCTTAACTAAGAACCAAATTAGAATACATCTTTCGTTTCTACACAAAAGCGGGTACAACATTCAGGCTGCTTGGCCAGATAATCTCTTTTACATTTATGTATCTATCTTTCGACGTAATTTGCACCAACATCAAGACGTCCGATTAACTTGAAAATTAGCACCAAAAAATAAGAAAACATAAAAAAAACAGGCCTAAAAAGTAGAAAATAATTTTTGATTGGTAAAGGCGTAGGGTACTTGACATCAATTACTACAAATAGTTCACATTGACTTTTTACTTTTCAGTTCTGTTTTTAATTAAAGCGTGTTTTTTTCATATAGAATTGTTGAATAATGGAATCAATGAACTAACCCAACACATCAACCAGGTAACTAATACTAGTATTGCCAACTTTATTCCTGGCAACACAGGTGTAGTTGCCAGACTGTTCTACCAAAGCTTTCTTCACTACTATAACCTCGCCAAATTCAGTAGACACCATCGTTTCATCGAACAGTTTGAGAGGAACGTCGTCTCTGAACCAGTAGACTTCTGGGAAGGGGTTCCCGTACGGATGGCAGTGGAGGTAGTATGACTGTCCCGATATAACTTCGAGGTGTACTTCTGATGAATGCGTGGCTTCGAATAGAGATTGGAAAATTTTTGGTGGTTCTGAAAAAATAATTTATAAACGATATAGTTTAGTTTTCATTGTTAAAATATGTTGAATGAAAATACCGCCGAATTTGAAGGAAACTAAAGTTAATTAAAAGGTAAAAAAAATATTATTTCGTCAAAATAGATTATATCGCTAAGTCGAACAATCAAATAACTTAAAATTGTGTGAAAATTGTCGCCCAGTTTTACTTCAACGTTTTTAATTTATTTTATAAACGTCAAATTAATATTAAAAGGAGGGGGGTGTCGGACTCGTGTTCCGCTACTTGCTTATGATCGGGGGAGCGAGAATCGCCATTGCATTCTTCCGCAAATACATCGCATACCCTAACCCAAGTGATTCTATAAATTCGTGTGTTTCTAAAGAAACTAACTCTCTAAGTTCAGGCAAGCTAACCCTAAATTTCTGTCTCCCAACTTACCCAATACATCCAGGGTGATTCTCCTATCATCGCTACCACCCTCATTACTCGCGACACAAGTGTACAGCCCTTTGTGACTCGTGTCTACTCCAGCAAGAGTCAAGTCTGCGTAGTCAATGTCGTATTTATTCTCGCTAGTAGCCCGGCCTTGTCTCACCCACTGTATGTCCGGGACAGGGTTCCCTGATGCCTTGCAAGCTATCCTAACGTTCGAACCGTGCTGAAAAAAAAACAATTGCATATTAATGTTGCGGAAGCCTTAATTGACGTAGGGCTCCAATGTTCAAAAAGCGGTCGAGTCAGGTATCAGGTTTCAAGAAAGTTCGCGAAATTTGTAAGAGATATTTTTTGAACTATATAAGAAAGTTGCATTACGGTATGGACATTCAGTGGTAGGTAAGCGATACTACGAGTTAACAAGTGCGAAGAATAGCGAATAGTACAAGTGGATAACAGTGAGAATTACTGTAACTGTGACTTGTGTTAATTGCAAAATATTTAAATAATAAATTGGGTCTATTTCGTAATAAAGTTATTGGTGTATATCTAACCCTAACATATATTATAAATGTGAATATTAGTTTGTTTGTTACACTTTAACGCCTTAACTATTCAACTGTTATTCATGAAATTTTGGATACACTCACCAGGAGCATGGAATCGGAAATAGGGTATCAGCGTTTCATCGAAAATAAAGTCCTGTTTCCGAGGTATAAAAACTGACAGAAGGATCGTTACCTTAATTGATTGACAAAATATGGCATTAACGCAAGCAAAGCCATTAGCACAAGCTAGTATTAGTGTACATAGATTTGATCATGTTCTGACGATTTTAATAGGCGTGTGGAGGAATGGGGGATGCGTACTTCCAACACAATGAGATAATGTTCCGACCAGACCAGGTGATTATGCCCAGCGGACCGCGGTCCAACCGTTGATGTTGGGAAGTTCTCACCAACGCGAGAGCTTTCATTGTGCGATGCAGGATTTTTAGTTACTCCGTAGTTCGGTGTGTTTGCGTTAGATGACATTGAAATATATTTTCCGCTCTATGTGGAAGTCGCTACAGGCGTTGTGTGAACTAAAGTTCTGTAAGTCAGTTCTTCAGCAGTGGTGGTTATGCAGTGGTAGTTTACATTCGACAGTATAACTCACCACAACTTCCAAGTTGTTCCCAACAGTGGTCCCTTCCCCGTGCTCGTAGGCCACGACCTCGCGCACGCGCGCGGCCCAGACGACCGTGACTCGGTACACCAGGTGCGTGACGCCCGCTCGACTCGCCGCGTCGCAGCGGTACAGCCCTTCCGACTGCGCCGATATGTTGGCCGATGAGAGGGACGTACCCTCCACGTGCCAGTTTGAGTTACTGTCAAATGATAATATATGAATTTAAAATTATGTGAAAATAAAACTTTCATGCCCATCACCTGGATAATTGGCAATCCACCACTGTGCGGTTCTCCAGAAAGTTTTTGCCTCGCATAATCGAATCTGGAACAAGTTGTCGCCTGCGGTATTTCCGGACCGATACGACCTTCAAACCTTCAAGAAAAGAGCGTACTCCCATCTCAAAGGCTGGCAACGCACTTGTGACACTTGAGTTGCAGGTGTCAATGGACGGCGGTAGTCACTTACCATCAGGTGACCCATCTGCTCGTTTGCCCGCTACAACATAAAAAAATAAATAAAAAAAGAGAATTGCACGAGCAACGAGCACTGACGTTGCTATAAAATCTACATTAATGCGAACGAAGCCTTGGGCAAATTGTATTGAAAAAGAGCAAAGAAAGCTCCAAACAGTCCATACTTATAAGTCCATGTAACAGCAGGTGGCGGGGTCCCTTTAGCGTTGCACTCCAGTGTAGCGTTGTCTCCTTCCTTCAGCTGAACATCCATCATGTCAAAGTCAGATATAAAAGGTGGCTCTGGAAATATAAATAGCTCACTGATACAATAAATAATAAACTTTCTAAGTAGTGTTTTACAGTAGAAACTACTGTGGATATACGAGTATATATGACGACCAGAAAATACTTATTGTAATGTGTCTTAATATTTTAAAAATATGGCTTTCAATAAGCTTTTGAGCGTATAACTGGATGTTGTAAAAATTATGGGGAGGACACTGTATTCCCCGGTACAGGGCGGGAGGGTGTGAAAGAAGGGAATAGTTAAATATAAACCAGATAGAGAAGAGAGAGAAGGGATACCGGGAAGAGTATCCGAGAGAGTGAGAGAGGATAAAGAAGAGAGAAAGAGAGTGGGGGAGCATGCGAGAAAGGGGAGGGGGGAGATTTGTGAGAAATACCAAACTGAGCTATTGCTTGTGTAATGTTATCAACAATGTTACGATACCGAGACCGACTATTTGATTCAAAACTTCGTACTAAGGATTTTTAATATAAATGACTTACACATAAGACTTGATTTTGCTTGAAGAACCCATTCACTCACCTAACACCTTCAACATAAACTCCTTCACAACGGTACCACGTACATTACTGACAATGCACTTGTATGTGCCGGCGTTACGGAGCTGTGCGTTAATTAGTTTTAGATAGCTTTTGTCTTCAAACACTAGAGGCTTCGAGTTAAACAACCATTTTGTCTGCCAAAGAGAGAGAGAGTGAATTTAAACTTTCGCGTCCCATGAGATAAGATGATGACTGCACGGATGGCGTAATGGTTTAAGTGGTCACCTCGCCACCACACTGCGCCGAGTGTTGTGGGTTCGAATCCTACACGGGACAAATAGTTGTCCCGTGTCTGGGTGTTCTTTGTGTCCGTTGTTTGAATGTTTGTGAAGCCCCCCGCGATACAGGATTATTCCTAATGCGGGAGTTGTATTTTTTAAAAAGAAAAAAATGAAAGATGTAATCCTTTGAACGCCACTGTCATATATAGGCGATAAACTAAATTCAATGTTAAAAAAAAAAAATTAATGTTTTTTTGGTGTTATGGTGCATCTTATTTTTGTCACAAATAAATAATGACGTTCAAAAGGTTAAAAATAATAGGGTAACGCATAGTTAAAATAAATTATTTATTAGGTTTTCCGAAATTAAGAGAAGAGGAAGAATAAGAGAATTAATAAGAGCTATTAAATAATAGTTGGAAGAAAATAATTTTGTCACTATTTTTAACTTTATTATTACTTTTTAATTGTAAAATCAAACTGTTGTCGCCACATGAAAAACTGTTATTTATATTATTAAATAAATAGGGACAAACTATAATAGATAACACAGTTCACTATTTAATAAAAATAAGTTAATAGACATTATTTTGAATGGTTATACCGGTAACGCAATACTAGTGGTCGACGGTCGGTAACGAATAGTGGGATTATAAAAGCGTAGGAATAAGTGGAGAACGATTGACTTGAGTGCGAACAGAGGTACGAACAACTTGGCAGTTACTGTTAGTTAGTGATTTTCATAGTTTATATCAATGGTTGAGAGACTGTAAAACAAAACATAAATGTAACTGACTTGACGATAGAAAATAATGAAATAAATATTATTGTATACGTCATATAAGTTTCTACAGACAGGACGTACCGCTTTGATGTTTATTAAAGAGAAACTGATATGACTTTACAGTCAACTACCATCTTAAGACAATTATGTGTATGTAGGTCCTTTTTGCTTTTTTATAACACAGTAGATACGTAAGTAACATGCGACCTCAATTTTACGTAGTCGGAAAAACTTTTGCTTACAGAATAGAGACGCCGTTATTTATTTATTAAAACTTTATGCACATATTCTACAAAAGTGAACTTAAGGCCTAAGGTATGGTCTGCCAGTCAACGTTGGGCTGATGCAGAAATAAAGAGTAAGTATTACTGGAGACGATACATGGTTAAACAAAAAATTCGAAAAACTGATGGTAGGTACTTGATTTTTTTTTACTACACAATAGATTTGTATTGAGAGAGAAACGAACCCGTGACCCGCGGCGTGGCAGTCTAAAAGTTATGCGAATAAGAGTGTTGCACTTTGCTTCGCTTCGTGCAACCTTGCCTCAGGCTTTTGCGCCCGAGTCACAGGACTCCAAATGTCCCGAAGTGTCAACGCCGGCGACGATTGAGCTCCCCACGAGGTTGCACGAGTGTGTAGTGACGTACTTCGAGACTTCGGTCAGTTTCGACAAGTACTTCGTAGAAGCAACTTCGCGAGTAGTGTAGAGGGGCTATAATGCACGACCGCCGCGGTACACAGGTCACCAGAACGTAATGATTGAGCGAACTCTATTTACTAAATATGTTACTACAAAGTGCAATTTAGTACATCATCAAAAAAAAATTATAGGTAACCCTTACCTTTGCGCTCGGCTTCGCATCGACGTCACAGTGAAAGTAAGAGTCATCACCTCTCAGTCCCTCTATGTCTCTGTTCCCTTCTTCAAGGAACCTTGGCGCCCACTCTACTACGAGCTGCACTTTCGAGTGAGTCGAACCGACTGCGTTTGTAACTACGCAGAAGAAAGTGGTAGCGTTATTGCGTGACACGTTGTACAAGCGAAGAGGGCCTGTCGATATTAGTGTGGCGTTCTGAAATACACATTAGTTTTAACGGTTACAGCATCGGACTTACGATCGAACGTTTGCGGGTTTGAACCCTACCCAGTGCACTACTGAAGTGAATCCACTTCTAACACAAGCATTTAAAGCTTAGCTGGAGTGTATGTCAAATGTCTGGTAAAGTATATATTAAGTTGCTGGAAGCAAGATTAGGCATTTTGACTTTCTATTTGGATCAGTTAACAGAGCTTATGTCAAATTATACTGCATTTTATGTCAAATGCTATTCGAATGTTATTAGTATATCCTAGTAATGGTTTGAATACTGTTAGTAATTTTTTCATAGATCAACGTTTTATTAATTCGAACTGATTTGACACCATTGTTACTTGACAGCTCTGTTAGTTGAACAATATTTTGATCAGCCTTTCAGATCTCTGGTGTAAAAACGGCTGATATTAATAATGAATACTAAGGGGCTCGTGGCTAAGTGGTAACCGAGTAGGTAAGCATATTACAAAGTTAAGTAATACTAGCCAAGTCAGTCTAGGATGGGTGACCATTCTTAACACATTGAGACCCCTCCGTGCCTCGGAGAGCACGTTAAACCGTCGGTCTCGGGAGCCATACAAACATCTGTGGCATTCGTTAGTGGTAGTTGGAGCCTAAAAAGTCCGACAACCTGTTTAACTACAGAACTTCGATATCGCCTAGTACTTGGGTTGTGGAGGTCTTAAGGCAGTCGCTTTACGTAAAAGATCAAAGTGTATCGTAGTTCGACTGAAAGCCGACCCCAACTTAGTTGGGAAAAGGCGCGGAGGATGATGATTAATAATGAATCCTAAATTATAAAATCAAGCTTCAACTTTTTGTTTTTGAGTTGAGAATATAAACAATCATGTCTGTCATCATGTTCCTGTTCATTGTGTAACATTGCAAAGGGTTTTGTTTGTTTTTTTACCCTTTAATATAAACATCGTTTTAGACAGATTTTAAGTCAAAATCGGGACCACGCTACTATTTTGTTGACCCGACGTTTCGATCAAATTGCACCGATCGTTGTAATTACTTTATAAAAATAAGTTTAATTAGGATTAAATTGCGATATTAATATTTAAATACACATAATATATAAATAAATACAGTCTATAGGCAAACGTAATATCGAACCTTATACCATTTGAGTGAGTGTGAGGAGGCTCGCACTGGGCACTCTATGTCCGCGTCGCTTCCCTCCTCCAAGGTCACCGTTGTTAGCTCCTCTTCTGATTGTGAGTACTTCGGTAAGGCTGAGAAATACATTTTTTATATTAATGATAAAAACAATTGATACATATAACACATCGCTAGACTCAAACTAAGCATAGAAGTTAGTACTATGGGCTCTGGAAGACGGATAGTTTTTTTTAATACTTATACAGGATGTTACAGGCCGTGTGATCCCTAACTAGGCAGAGCCTGTACTATAGTAACCAGACTGCCAATAAACAAACTTATATATTATACCTAGATAATTTACACTCAGAAAATCAAAAAGTTATTTGTCCTGGGTGGGAATAGAACTCACGGCCTCTAGCTCAGCAGTTACAATCGCTAACCCTTAGACCAACAGGCCAGTCAATATTAGTTAGTATATATATACTTACAGTATATCCCGACCGACACAGTTTTGTTGTCTTGTCCGACGCTGTTCCTCGCGAGGCAGGTGTAGTTGCCGCTCATGTCTTCGGTCGGAGACTTTATATGCAACGTGCCGTCCACGTCTATTGAGTACCGACCATCTGTTACATACGAAAGAAAATATTAATTTCCTTTTTTTTTATATTATAAGGGGCAAACGAGCAGACAGGTCACCTGATGGTAAGTGACTAATGTCGCCCATGGACACCTGCAACTCAAGAGTGACAAGTGCGTTGCCGGCCTTTGAGAAAGGAGTACGCTCTTTTAAATCCTTTTGAACGTTATTGTTACATATTTATGCGACAAATATAAAAAATAAACACTCCATTATTGTGTTGTCAAAAAAAAAATCGTTGGTCACATATGTGTGACAATGGCGTTCAAAGGATTATAAAATCACAGTACCTACAGTCCAGGTGTTTAACAAACTACCCATGGATTTAAGTATAATTTATTAAAGGGAATTCGTAGTCAAATTAAAAGCTTTTCTCTTGACGGGGTGTTACTATTCTATCGGCGATTTCTGATATTTTTCGTGGACATTGTTTATAATATTTTAAGTTGTTTATAACTATAAGAAACATAGGTCTAAAGTTAGACTTAAAATAAATATAAGCATAGAACATACCGTTGTTTAGATAAAAATCGTCCTTAATCCACATGTAATAAGGTGTAGGTTTGCCTGTAGCACGGCACGCGACACTCAGCACTGTGTCCATATCGGTAGCGACGTATGACCCCGTGTAGTTGTCCTCCAATATCTTTGGCGGTTCTTGGAAAAAAAGCTTTGTATCAACGACAATAAACATACGTAATAATACATTGCTGTTTATGTGGGCCTACTTTTCTAACTAAGACGTACCTATTGACGAGCTTTAGTGTTGCCAATAAAAAAAACAGTTTTCCCTACCTACGAAGGGACTTTATTGTTTTTAATAACTTAATGAACACTTCTATTTATAATGGTACTACTACTACTTCGTTCCAAAAATCAGTCTTGGTTGAAGAGTAATTTCATAAAGACAATTAAATAATTTATTTTAACGATACTCAACTACCATATTAATTAGTGTCAATAATCTGGCAAGAATATTCATTAAAGAATATAACCGTACATAAAAAATTACTTAAGTGAGCAAGATTCTTAACACCGACCGCACCTTGTAATACCTTTACTGTAGTAAGTGTTACGAATGTTGCTCACAAAAATATTTTTTTTTACCGTTAACTTTAAGATACATCGCTAGTTCGTCGGCCCCTCCGCAGTTGTGTGCCACGCACGCGTACACCCCTTCGTGTTTAAAACTCGTGTTGGTTACATATATGTTACCGACATCGTTGAAACTGCAACATAGAAAAGTAACACATATGAAAATATTGGTGGCAAAAAGTATTATCACGTTTATATTAAACTAGAAGTTCCCGTGCAGCTTCGCTCGCGTGTACATATTTATATATTTAGCCCGGAACCTTAATCCTTTTTCAAAATAAAAGTAGCCTAAGTTACTCCTCATAAGACTAGCTATGTGACAGTAAAAGTTCCGTGAAAATCGGTCCACCCGTTCCGGAAATTAGCCGGAACAAACAGACAGACAAACATTCGCCTTTTTAATATTAGTAAGATTAGTTAGGATTATCGTAGACGAAGTATTACCTCACATCCGTTGTATTCTCCTCAAGCAACTCTTCATTGAACTTCCATTGTAAAGTTGGTAGTGGAAACCCAATGACGTCACACTGTAGGGTCACATTCGACCCCACTAAGACCTCCTTCAGTACCGACGAATGTGGTTTTATAAATGGTGGAACTAGAAATAAGAAAAAGAAATTGAGTATAGACGTAAGGTGTTAGGCTTTTAAATACTATGTACACGTATTATAACTATGTATAAGATTCACTAGCAGTTCCCGCGCGGCTTCGCTCGAGTGTACATAATTATATATCTTGCGCGGAACCCTAATTCTTTTAAAAAATAAAAAGTAGCCTAAGTTACTCTTTCTAACACCTTCTAACGCTATCTGCTAACGAAAGCCACGTGGAAATCAGTCTACCCGTTCCGGAGATTAGCCTGAACAAACAGACAGACACACAAAAATTTTAAAAACTGATTTTTAGACGTAGGTAACGTGGAAATAACATTACAAACAGACACTTCAATTTTATTTATTTGTATGTATGTATTGATAATAACTGTTACTTACTTAAAATTTAAAAAACACAATTGCCCTTCCAAAGAACTAATTATGCGATGTACAGTAACCATTTAGATTTTTTTTTTAATTTTGGCCGGTCACTCCGATATGTAATAATGTAAGGACAGGCCAAGTCGTTAGAAAGAGCGTCGACTACTAGGTAAATGTAACTGTAGATAATTAGCGCCGTGCGACCTAAATTGCGACTTTATTGTGATGGAACAAGAGTCGCTATTTATTTAAATTATTTGGCAGAGTGGGACTTCTGTACTTGAACTATTATGTATTTTGTAAAGATTCTAACGATACCCCATACATCCAAGTTTGTTCAGGCATTAAGAATTTATGGTGGCACACAGAAACTCACACACATACATGAACCCTGAAAATATTGCACTCCTTTTTTGGGCAGACGTGTCAAAATTTATAACTTTAGGGGCAGAATCAAAATGTCATAAGTATTATACGACTCTCCCACTGATGGGACACTTATTAACTCCTTAAGCCATTCGCTCTTCACTCATCCTTTCGACATGCCCAAACCATCGCAGCATTCCTTCCTCAAATCACTTTATCTTCTTTCAACCCATAACGTTTTCTTATCTCATCATTCCTCACTCTTTCAATTAATGATACATTACACATACTTCTCACTGAATGCATTTCCACTGTACATCAGAGTTGGTGGCAACACTCCCTCGTTCTGACCTTGCACAGAGGAGTGCATTGTCTTTGTAATGCCTTCCATCTTTGTAATACTTTTAAGATAAACGAACTTATTCACTTATTCCACTTTTTCATTTCCAACCTTAATAAAAGAAGCTGTCATCTTCATATAAGTCAAATAGTTACCCCATACATGCAGTGTGTAGGAAATGGAAGTATTTCCATAAACATTTGTCGCTGTGCAGGTGTACTGGCCGAAGTCGGTCAGATTAGCCACAAACCTGAAAATAAGTGTATTTCGTGTTATTCTAGTGTAACTAATATGTCTAAATTAGTTTAACTAATAGAATAAACCTGATGAGTTTATTTTTTGTTTGTTTTAACGCACTAATCTATGGAACTACCAGTAAGATTCGAAAAATTCTTTCTGATCTTTTTACAGCTTCAAGGGACCGCAGACATAAATATTTGATGGTAATTGCAACTTGGTACCTCCACGCTTTCCTGAGAAGAAAAAGAGACTTGACTGACAGACAGACAGACGGACAACAACGTGATCTTATAAGGGTTCCTTTTTTAAGTTTGAGGAACAGAATCCTAAAAGTGTCTGACAAAAAGATGAAAAGCAGGTACTGTAATGTCTTTGCCTACTTATATAGGGACAATATTCCTTTTGTATACTCGTATATATGTAGTTGCGTACCTCAATCCATACTTATCAACGTATTTTTCATGACTAATCGGTGCGCCATTTTGCGTCCATTGCACAATAGGAGTGGGTAGACCATGAGCAGTACAGGGCAGCTCCACCAGCTGGCCTTCCAAAACTTCTTGTAGAGAAACAGATGGCGATAATATTGTTGGTGTGTCTGTGGAAATAATATTAGTTAAATAATATAAGACCAAAATCTGTAAAGAGCAATCTTTCACTGGGTTAAAGTGATACCTCGACACGCGTTTCGCTTCCATACGATGCGTTCTAAAAAACGGTTCGGTAGCAGATGAATTTTCAAATTTTCTGTCGAACCCTGAAGAAGTTCTGGAAGGACGTACAAAGACTATGCTGATAGAGTTTGGTATGTCTTCAGTATTGTATTTCTAGTAGTTTATCCTTTGCTCAAATTGAATATCTTTATTTCATAAAATTGGTGTCAATTATTCGAAATCGTCAATTTAAAAAATATTATTATAATCAAAAATAATAGATCAACACACACAAAGTCACCGCAACAATAGGTTGCTTTGTCAAATGTAACATTATTAAGGAAAAAAATGGATAACAATATCATATCTGCCTGTGTCGATCTGTAGCCGCCCGTTCCCAAATGGTTGCTGCTGCCATTATTAAGGAGTCGTGTAAGCTGTTGTCATTGTTAAGATTTACAAACCGAGGGTGAGTGGCGAGTTCCACTCACCCACCACACATCATCATCATCATCAGCCTCCGTCCATTGCTGGACGAAGGCGTCCCCCAAGGAG
This sequence comes from Callimorpha dominula, assembly GCA_949752705.1. Classification (NCBI taxonomy): domain Eukaryota; kingdom Metazoa; phylum Arthropoda; class Insecta; order Lepidoptera; family Erebidae; genus Callimorpha; species Callimorpha dominula. Next base: position 4,516,994 of record OX457010.1, on the reverse strand, counting down.
CGCCATCAACTATCCCGGTCGTGGGCAGTCTGCATCCATCCGCTGCCAGCCATCTTCGTCAAGTCGTCGGTCCATCGTGCCGCAGGGCGCCCTACACTACGTTTGCCTAATCGCGGTCTCCACTCTAGCACATGTCGGCTCAAACACCACTCACTCACAGTTAAATACATACGCTGATGTAATGGGGGGCAAGCCAGCAATGTTCTATAACTTAGAACATTGCTTGGCACCATACTCTTTTCAGATGAGAAGGGAGAGAGAGACTTGAAGAAGAAGTAGAAAGAGATTCGGTTTCGATCACTTAAAATAGATAAATAAACAAGCTTCACTTACCGTACACTTCCAAAGTGAAGTTCCTATGAGCAGATCCCACTAAACTAGTGACGTTGCAGGTGTACGTGCCTGAGTTATATGCAGATACGGCGTCTATCTCCAACTCACTGGTATTCGTAAGATATCTATAAAATAGTATTAGAATAATATGATTGAGGACGTTGTACAATACACCTCATGCTATCTAGCGGCAGATAGCAAAACTAATTGATCTAGAAGCTCGCAAATAACATTTTTCCAATGTATTATCCCAACTAACATTATACCATGCCAATAAAGTCAGTTTGTTTGTTTGTTACCCTATCACGTTTAACTACTGAACGGATCATTGTGAAATTTTGCATTGCACTTTGCTTGGGGCACTGAAAAGAACATCAATCTTCTAGCTTTAGTCTGCTGCAGGAAAAAATAACAGCAATACAAAACTCTTGAGTTTGAGTTTTTTAGAGTTATGTAGTAAGTTACAAAGTAACACATTGTGGCGACTTCTACGTTCAGCTAAAACTTACTTTAGCCCCATCTAGCGGCGACAAGCCGAATTAAATAGTATCTGCCGATCCTGTATCGCGTAATGAAAGTTCTCTCCCTGTGGTCCACGAGCCAGGTCTACGTAACCTGGTCAGAGGATCCTCGGATTCCTTTGTGCTGGAGGGTCATAACATCCGTTGGTCTAAAACATTTACCTGTTCTTATATCATAATATTGTATTTGTTCACGACAAAATATACTCACACCTTGTTTGTAAAGCGTATAGGGCGTCCATCTTTAGTCCAAACAGTGACAGGCGGAGGCACTCCGCTCGCTTCACACGACAACTTCACACTGTCTCCTAGTTTTACTTTCCTTGGCTTACTATCTTGCTTCGTGGGTTCTAGAAGTTTCGGCGGATCTGGATTGTAATGTGTCGTGTTTAACATCCGGATGTAATATATTATCTACCGTGTAAGGTATGTACATCCTAATTCCTAACTAATATTATAAACGCGAGTGTGAGTTTGTTTGTCTGTATATTACCTACGCATTATCATTAAATTTCGCAGCAGACGGGTCACCTGATGGTAAATATGACTACCGCCGCCCATGGGCACCTGCAACTCAAGAGTCACCAGTGCGTTGGCGGCCTTTTAGGTGGGAGTAGGGTAAGAGGGGGAAGAGCGGGAAGAGGGGAGAGGAGGAAGAGCGGGAAGAGGGGAGAGGGAAGGTTTAGGGCTTCCGGTAACTTCACTCACGCGGCGAAAAACAATGCAAGCATTGCTTCACTGTAGGTTTTCGGTCAGGCCGTGGTATCACTCCGGTCTAGCCGGCCCATACGTGCCGAAGCATGACTCTCCCACAAACAAATATAATTATGTATACGTACGGCAATGAAAGAGAACGTAATATTAAATACCTTTAAATTGCCTGAAGTTTCGACCAGGCAGTCTTCTTCATTCATTCTTCATGATTCTTGTTCCAATCACACCTTTAGACATCTGGATAAATAAATGATGCTTACCATATACAGACAATTCGAAATTTCTTTGCGTAGATCCGGCCGCATTAGTCACCGTACATGTGTATGTGCCTGAGTTGTTCGTGGACGCTGATTCTATCTCTAAATCACTGGCATTTGTTACAGATCTGTTTATAACAAGGTAGTTCAGTTTGTATTATGCCGCGTTCTAATAAACAAAAAACGATTCGTTTTGCTTACGGACGGTAAACTTTTCGTTGAAAATTCTACGAAATTTTACCGAGCAAAACGAATCGTTTTTTGTTTATTGGAACGCGGCATTAGTTAATTACGTGCACAAATGTTCATTAAATAGTCATAATCATAAGTTTTATAAAGCTAGTTCAGTTATTGACAGTGATGTCAAATCAGTTTCTCTTTAATAACGTCAAAACTTGTAGTAGTAGAAACTTGTATGAATTAACGACTTGTGACGTCATACCTCACTATTGTCAAATTATTTACTTTTAGTGTTTGGTTTAACGAAAAAAACAAAGTGTTGTAGAAAAGTAACGTAGTAACGAGTCTATTACATATACAGCATGTCCCCCAACAATGGAACAATATATATAATTATAACTCTAGCATACAGTTAGGTACATAAAGAAATTAAAAAAAAAAAAATTCAGGTATTATCACCTCCGGTTTTCATAAAAGCAGGTAATAAACATAAAGATTTTAAATCGAACTTATTTTTTTTTTTTGGAATGATTCACTCCGTTATTGAGAAAGTCTTTCAAACTTTTAAAATTTCAAAAATAATGCATAATTTTTTAAGTTACTTTTTTATGGATTTAAAATCTTTAACTTTGCACATTCCAAGATACTGCATGCTAGAGTTAGTCAGTGATTTAAACAAGCGTCGCTTTGTAAGATCTGCCCTGTATTTAACACTTAAATTGCTAACGATTGTTCAATATTTTCTTACACTTTTTTCATGTCGTTTTTGTTACATATAGTAGTATTCAGCTAAGCACGTTAACTATTTCAACTATAACAGCGTGTGCGACGCAGTGATCAAGCAATTATTATGGAACAGGTTTTTGGAACTTGCTTAATTTTTTTAGACAAGTTGTTTAATGTACATGTAGAAATAATTATCTACCTCGTAGTTTAATTCCAAGATTTTAATTTTTTTTTTAAGACTACTAGTAGCGTGGGTCACACATTACTAGTATTCTTGTTAACCCCTCCAGCTAAGTTAGGAGAAGTTATTTAATTATTATTTATAGTTTACATTCTAATCGTGCAAATTCCCAATTATCTTTATTTTAAAAGTTCCATAGATTAAAGAAATGTAACTATTAAATAGATAGATACTCTTTATTGTTACCAAAACTAGTACTATTATGTATTCTGTGCCAAAACTAAGACACATAAAATATATGGGCGATCTTGTCTGCGATATCTTACAAACAATCTTTGGATGCACTATACTGTGCAGAATAATATGACTAATTTGTGGTGTACATTAGCTTTCAGCTTTATGAAAAAGTACTCACAAGTTGTCCGTAAAGTCGAGTGTGTGTCCATCTTTAGTCCACACAATGACAGGCGGAGGCACTCCCCTCGCATCACACGACAACTGCACACTGTCTCCTAGTTTTACTGCTTGAGGATTGCCCTTTGTGGCGTTAAGAAACTTTGGCGGGTCTGAATGAAATTAAGCAACATTAATTCAATGTCGAAATGAAGTGTGCGATGTGTCTATCACAAAGGTAGATTTTAATTATTCCTGTTCACATCTAGGGAAGTCAGGAGAAGTGTAGGAAGTCATCCAGTCCAGTCTTATGAATAACATGGCAACGTATAATATACAGAAATAGAACAGAAGAGAATTAAACATATTTTGGTGTAATAAATACCTACGTGAGTAGTGTTCATACTAATTAAGGAAATATGGCTTTACTCACGTGTGTATATTTCTTGGATGCCCAAATAGTTACAGTTCGTCTACAACCGACGCAGTCAGACGCCTCACACACATAAAGGGCTTGATAAAGGACCCCCGTCGGGTCCGAAAGTAATCGGACATCCCCGAAATATACACGTGAGTAAAAACGCATATCTATCCCTAATTTTGATTTTGAACACTATAACAGAGATATGCGATTTATTTAATTAAGGCATGCTGCATGCAGATAATCCACTAACTCTGTGTTGTAATTTTGATTATTTGGTAAGAGTCAACTTTTAGTTTACATTACGAGACGTTTAAAATTACAACATAATATTGACAAGTAAAGGTTTTAAAATAGTTTATACTGCAAGTAGACAGTTGCTTTACAAAGGCATAACCGACAGACATAATTACCCCAAACATGAAGTGTGAAAGACACTGAAGTGTTTCCGTGTTTATTGGTAGCTGCGCAGGTGTACTCGCCCGAGTCTGTCAGGTTCGCTACGAACCTGGGAATTATAGTTATACATCAAAATAAAGGTTTACAACTCTTGTTTATATTTAAGCGACTTCAAAGGAGGTTCTATGTTAAACTGTATTTTTTTATGTATGTTAACCGATAACTCAAAGACGCCTGGACCGATTTGGAAAATTCTTCTTTTGTTTGGAAGGGTATACTTCCCAAGTAGTCCCATGGTCATCAGGTCAGGATCTGATAATGGGATCTTGGAGAAATTTGTGTATTTTGAAGCGCATTGAAGTCGGTGATACTTTTTTAAAAGATAATTATTTCAAGATTTCTTTTTAAAGATCATCTTATACATATACAAAAATGAATCCCTATTTCCCTTGGTCACGGCATCACGCGTGAACGGCTAAACCGATTTCGCTAAATCTCTTTTTTGTGTGTTTGTTATTGGCAGGAGGTTCTTATGATAGAAAAAAATTAGAAAATTTAAGAAAACTTAACGACCATATTAACTTGTCTAATGTAAAAATCTATTAAAATCATTTTAATGAAAAACGGAGGCAAAAATACCTCCAAAATTCAAACGGTCATAACTTGTAAACGGATAGTTCTTTTTCAAAAGTTCTTATTGTAACTGCAACTAGAGTCATGCCCTTTCAGTGATTTAAATGAGTGTTCCTTTTTCAAATACACCCTGTATAAAAACGCATACCATATACGAGTCCATAATTATAGTGAGTAATGAAAGGGTTGACAGGATAAAATTTGATATGATAACAGAAGTAGAGGAAATTTAGATTTAACGTTCTTGTAGATAGTGTGTTTTCACTAGGTCTTTAAAAACGGGCAACGACTGAGCACGTCTGATACTTACCGGCAAGGAATTCTACAATCGTACAGCTTGGACACAAAAGGATTTGTCCAAAAACTTTGTCGAATGTTATTTTTTTTAACCTTTACTACATACCTGAGTCCATAATTATTCACATATTTTTCTTTATCAATCGGCTTGCTATTAAGTGTCCAGTGCAGAATGGGTGTGGGGAGACCTTGTGCAGCACACGGCAGTTCCACCAGCTGGCCTTGTAACACCTCGCGAGTAGGGGCTAAACTGGATAATATTGTTGGTGGGTCTGTAGACGACAAAATATTATAACCCAAGCCTTAAAAAGCGCTTTCTAAACACAAGAATAATATCTGACTAAGAACAATAAATTCACGCTTGACTTCGCTGATAAAATAAACATACCTTAGATACTTATTTTTTGTATGTAAATACCTATATATTATACAATATATATAATTACCCAGAATAATACAAACGCATATATTAGTGAATACAAATATTTTCACTGACCAGAAATTGAACTCACGGTCCATGAGGTTGCAAACGAATGGCGCTTTGGTAGAGTCGAAGCGCCAAGTAGGTATTTAAGTGGTATACCTACTAATTTTATTGTTGTTTTACTTGATGGACCACGCGTCAATTGTCCAATCAATCCCCTTTTAATTAACACTAAAACACTATAAAACTAATTATGGTTCTATTGTGTAGCTGCTGACCCAGTGGTCGTTTAGTTTAGTTTAGTTTATTTATTCAGAAACAATTTAATTGTGTTTGAATACATAACAATTAATAATAATACAATACATTTGAAAATTAAAATTACAATTAAATAAAAAATGTAAATAGCATAGTAATCAAAAATAAATTATTAAGGTTTTACAATATGTCATGCACAATACAAAAGAAAAAACAATAAAGCCATGTCATAATTTAAAATATTATTATTAGATAAAATCATTGATGGAATAATAATTATTTTCCAATAAGGGATTTCCTATTTCAAATCGTGGGTTTGATTCGATCAGTTTTTCTGTCTGAGTGCATTTAATATATAATATGTATGTATTTAATAATATATAAGTATGTTTATCAGCAGTCATCATAGCATGGGCAACTTTTTTATTTGCCCCCTGCTCGAGTTATTATTATTATTATATATGTATCCCTATGCGTTATCGTGTTATCAAATATGAACTTTTGTCCGTTGAGATCAAATTTCTAATCTATGTTTTAATCTCACTTTATTATTATGGTGTTAAACAAATATACACGAAAAAGATTTACAATATGGATATACAAATAATACACAATACTCACTATAGACAACCACAGTGAAGTTCCTGTGAGTAGATCCCACCACGCTGGTCACGTTACACATGTATGTGCCTGAGTTGTCTGCGGATGATGTTTTTATTACCAGCTCACTTCCATTGATAAGATATCTATAATAACATTAAAATTGTGTATTTGTATTGTCATAACAAATTTTCAATTTTCAATAGCAACTCTTTCAAAATTTGTAATATTATCTGGTAGAGGACTGTGAGTTCCTCAAAGTACTCGTTTTTAATCTCTTTAAAATATGCTATTTACACACGACTGCCCAAAAAAAGGAGTTTAATGTTTTTAGGGTTCATGTATGTACGAATATATGTGTATGTGAGTTTCTTTATTCCACCATAACTTCTAAATGCCTGAACAGATTTGGATGTATGGAATGTCCTTAGAATCCTTCTACCATCCGGAGTGACACTGGCTATAATTAAAAACAAACAAATACTATGGCGGCTGTTTTTCGCTTTTTTAGCAGGCAATTTCTTAAATTAGGTACCTACTTATATTTATATAAAGTACAAATCAGAGTAAATTGGGGTAGAGAAGAAGAGTATACTATTATTGCCTAATTCTGCGAGTAAGTCGTAGATGCGTCGTCCTACAGAAGACACAACAGGCGCCGGACAACACAATAACATAGCACGGTCTCCCATGAGCGCTTATTTGAGAAAGATATGAACAGAGTTACCAGAAACAAGCACAAGACATCGGCGTTCAATGTTCGAATTAAAGTATTTCTTTTCCATGTTACACCGAAAGCCCCGCCAATAAGACTCCGCAGCGGAATACCCTGAATTCCGTCGGTTCGACTCCAACATATCACCTTGGCGTTAGTCTCGGTGAGATAAAGACTCAACACGTCCAAACAAATAGAGAACCTCAAAATAATTACATTTAATTTATAAATTTAATTTAAGACAATTTGTTTATATGTAAAGATAATTTACTGTGATTATAAGACTAATAAAAAACAAAGTATATATATATATATATATATGGGATATTTACATGCATGCGTCATAAAATTCATCCGCATCGTCGCCTAATAGCAGTGTTCCCAGAAGGCTGGCAGCATTGCCACGTTGAATGGCAATGCTAATTCTCTGTGCAAGAAAAAGGCCCGCCTTCTTTATAAATTGATTTTTATTCTACACCACATTATAAGTTAAGTACTAAAGTATCTGTAGCTTAACTGTAAATAGTTAAGGAAAACTAAAAAAATACGCAGTAATTGTATAATAGCGAACTGAGTTAAAAATTAAAAAAAAAGTTTTGGTATTCATCTCCTGGCTTAATCATGAGGCCATCATTACCAAGCCCAGTATTGTTAGACTCGTCAAAACAAATCATTTCAGTCCAAACTGGAGGGGTTTACTAGTAGCTAGTGAAGAGTGTCACTAACCACCTCATGGGCCCATCAGCAGATCAGCTCTAACATGTCAAATTATAGAATTGTCACCCGAACTACATATTATGCAAAGTTTTGACTTGAAAGTTTTATTTACATTGTTAGTTAGTTACATATGAAGCTAATATAAAAGCGTGGTAATAAATTAAATAAGTATAAGTACTTACAAGTTGTCAGTAAAGTCAAACGGTCGTCCATCTTTAGTCCACACAGTGACAGGCGTCGGAACTCCGCTCGCTTCACACGACAACTTCACTTCCTCTCCTACTTTCACTTCTTGCGATTCATTTTCTTCCTTCGTACCCTTAAGAAACTTCGGCGGGTCTGGATGAATATACTATTTTTTACAACAATTTCCTTGATGATAGAAAAGTACAAAGGTCACCTACCTAAAGGTTTTCTTTATATTCGGTAAAATTTATCAGTTTGGGATTAAAAGCTATAGACGGGCCTAATATATGTATAGATGAATTTTATTGTTATCGCCAATAGTGGAGCGTTGGAATAAAACTGTCTTGAGTGGAATTTATATTTATTAAAGACTAGCAGTTCCCGCGCGGCTTCGCTTGCGTGTACATATTTATATATCTTGCGCGGAACCCTAATTATTTTTACAAAATAAAAGTAGGCTCTAAGTTACACCAGCTATCTGCCAGTGAAAGTCTCGTGGAAACGTTCCAGGGATTAGCCGGAACAAACAGACAGACAAAAATTAAAAAAAACTGATTTTTAGGCGTTAGTATCGTGCAAGTAATTGCATGAGCTTAAAAATAATAATATTATGACTTTATAAACAGACACTTAAATTTTATATATTCGTATTGATGCCCAAACTAGTCTATCGATACCGTCGACTTCTATTTATCCCAAAAAAAAATCACCAAAATTTCCACACGAACGATGTCGCGGGCAATATCTAGTCTTTAATAAATTGTAAATATTTAACTAACTATGGTAACTAATAGAACACAACCACTACAGTTATTAAACTGTTATTTTCTCGGTCATGGATAAACTTCTATCTTACACCAAAACTGCACGTTATTATTTTATCTTTTATCGATTTTATTCATCCAAAGGTTGCCTGTAAGAGATCGTTCTTAGCGATAAGGCCTATTGTACTTTTTTTTTGACGTGACAACGTCTTATAATTCGATGGAGCCGGCTGCACGCACGAAAAAACATGACTCATGCGGCGTTACCTCGCTCTGAGGCGTTCCAATGATGTTGTCACGTTCTACTATCGTCAGTAAACCGACTTTACAGACAACCGATTTTTTTTTAAAAGACAACTCCCGCATTAGGACTTTACAAACATACAAACAACGGACACAAAGAACACCCAGACTGGGGTGGGAATCGAACCCACGACCAATGGCATAGCAGTCAGGGTCACTTACCATTAGGCCAACAGGCCAGTCAAAAAACTTATCCACTGTGTGTATTTTTTTAGCAATATGTCGATGGTGTACAATAAGCATTATTCTAAATATAGACACTCACCATAGACAGCCAGATTGAAGTTTTTATGAGATGAACCCACTAAATTGGTCACATGACAAGTATATTCGCCCGAGTCGTACGTGGATGCAGATACAATTATCAAATCACTGTTATTTGTTATATACCTGTAAAGGACGAGTTAAACAACGATATAATATATATTATTACTAGGTAATGTTTGAGAGCTCGCACTACCCGGTAACAGCCAAGCCAGTTCGAGATACAGGCATGCGACTTTGACCTGCTCCAGCCATGAGCATACCCAGCTTTTAGCCCGGGGGGGGGGAGTCAAAATTTGTTTTTGTAGGTCTAGGCGGGAGAAGGCAATATCCATTTCCTTCCCTTTTCTTAATTACCTTTCCCTTTAAAGGAAAGGTGATTAAGAATAGGTAGGCAAGTATTGATATACTTCCAAATTTCTCATCTCTAATTCCCAAAGAGCCCAGTTGAAAGCAATAGGCTTGCCCCCGGATATATGAGTTTTAAAGTTGGTAGGTGTTTCTGTTAGAGGGTTGAGAGTATGTATATATATATATTGTTTTACTTCATGTTACAAAAAAGTTATAAGCATTATCTCATCTATAGGATGTTCACTACCGAACAAAGTCTCTACCCAAAGACTATTGCATCTTTAGGTGACAACAGTGACAATTAGTTTTTATTATACTCATAGTCCTGTAATAAGCTTTACATCAGCTTTTGTTATAAGTACTCAATCAATAGACGCAGTTAGGTAGTTTCAATAAATAAATACTCACAACATGTCAGTAAAACCGAGTGTGTGTCCGTCTTTAGACCATACAGTGACAGGCGGTGGCACTCCGCTCGCTTCACACGTCAACTTCACTTTGTCTCCTACTTTCACTGCATGCGGCTTGTTATCTCCCTTTGTATCGTTAAGGAACTTTGGTGGAACTAGATAGTAATAAATGCTAAATTACTGTAACAAATACTTATATACTAAATTATCACCACTAATGCCGAAATAAGATGGAAGTTTACCCCAAACATGAAGTGTGAAAGACACTGAAGTGTTTCCGTGTTCATTGACCGCTGCGCAGGTGTACTCGCCCGAGTCTGTCAGGTTCGCTACGAACCTGGAAATTATAAAATTAGAACATAAATGGGTCAAACGAATTAATTATCTACTCGTATAATATGTATGTATTTTAAATATACAAGTATGTCTATTAGCAGTCTGGTTACCATAGTACAGGTTCTGCCTAGTTTGGGATCCGACGGCTGTGTGTGACATGTGTTTTTTTTTTTTATTATTTATTTATTTATTTTGACATTTTATAAGCCTTATTTTAGTACAAAGGTCCACAAAACTGCTTTAAACAGTTTGACTGTGGACTCAGTCTAGTCTCTGTATATTTGTACCCATTTATAACATTCTAAATATCATGCCAATATATATTATATTTATGTATGTAATGTACGTACCTAAAGCATAATATAAATTATTATTATTTGAATAGACTTGAAATTGATATTAATTACACTACAAGCTCAAAGCTCGTCAATATAGCTACTAAACTAATGGACGCCTTTAGCTGTTTGTAATCGTTTTCACATACTTTATTTTGAAAAAACTAAATGTTTAAATTTTTATATTGATATCAGTAGAACTTTCAATAGCTACTAAACAAAGAAAAAGAAAAGCAGTTGTTTGTCAACAAACAAGTAAATTATGTTCGTCATATAGGAGAAAATAGTTCTTAACTATTTTGCCTTGCCTATTTAAATACATACATACAGTAGATATTACAATACAATCTATGTCGCTATTTAGACCCATGTTAAGCATGGCTAACGCTGTTTTTTTTGTTAATTGATAGATATAAACATGTAACATATTATATTTGCACTAAGCAGGCATCGTAGTCGTACCCCTGATGTTGCTATCGAATGCTCAACCGTTACTAAAAACACTTGTGATTGCTTGCTGACTAAAAATATTAACATACCTAAAGTTATGTTTTTATACGTACCTCAATCCATACGCATTTTCATATTTTTCTTTGCCAATCAGTTTCCCATTCAGTGTCCAGTGCACTATGGGTGTGGGCAGACCTTGTGCAGCACACGGCAGTTCCACCAGCTGGCCTTGTAACACCTCGCGTGTAGGGGCTAAACTGAATGTTATTGTTGGTAGGTCTGTAGAAGGAAAAATTTATAACACCAGACTTGACTTGAAGAACAAGTCAATGTCAGTGTAGACATAGAAGAACAAGTCATGAATATCAAGTTTACATTTACATTTTTTTAAATCTTTGAGGTCAAATGCGATTCAGTGAAACGGGAGATGAACACTTTGTTTTTATAGCGCTAATAAATAGGGCTGGCACAACCTTTCAAAAAAAATTAACTTTCATTGCGCAATGTAGCATCAATAGCTACTACGGAGTTCGGCTTGTCTTCGCTAGGTGGCACTAAAGTATATATTGCTGACATTGCTGTATGTATCAAGTTTCAGAGAGCAGCTTCAGCAAAGCTAACCTTTAGGGCTGGAAATAAACATAAACGAATACATAATACTCACCATAGACAACCAAAGTGAAGTTCCTGTGAGTAGATCCCACCGCGCTGGTCACGTTACACGTGTATGTGCCTGAGTTGTTAGCTGATGCTGCTTCTATAACCAGCTCACTTGTATTTGTTAGTGATCTAAAAATTACGAACAGATAGATGAGAAACAGATATCCACTGAAGCTACGAAAGAGAGAGGAGAAAGCTAGCGCAAGTCTTGTTTCTATTCTAACAAATATATATTTTAGTATACTCACGACTTGTTCGTAAAGTCAAGTGTGTATCCGTCTTTAGACCACACTGTGACAGGCGGAGGCACTCCGCTCGCTTTACACGAAAACTTCACTCTGTCTCCTACTTTCACTGCTTGCGGCTTGTCATCTCCCTTCGTATCGTTAAGAAACTTTGGTGGATCTAGATAGTAATAATAACTAAATTAATGTTATAATTACTTATAGCATGAATCATCACCACCAATGCCAAAATAGGACGGAAGTTTACCCCAAACATGAAGTATGAAAGACACTGAAGTGTTTCCGTGTTCATTGATAGCTGCGCAGGTGTACTCGCCCGAGTCTGTCAGGTTCGCTACGAACCTGGAAATGATAAAATAAGAACATAAATGGGTTAAACAAATATTATAATATTATATTTGCACTGATCGGGCATCGTAGTCATCCCTGATGTTGCTGTGGAATGCTCAACCATTACTAAAACACTTGTGATTGCTTGTTAATTAAACAAAATACATTCCTAAAGTTGTTTTTATACGTACTTCAATCCATACTCATCTCCATATTTCTCTTTGCCAATCGGTTTCCCGTTCAGTGTCCAGAGCACTATAGGTGTGGGCAGACCTTGTGCAGCACACGGCTGTTCTACCAGCTGGCCTTGTAACACTTCACGTGTAGGGTCAGGAGTAGGTGATATTGTTGGTAGGTCTGTAGAAGCACAAGTCATGAATATTAGGTTTACATTGTAGTTTACATTTGCATTAGTGGTTAGTGACCCTGACTACTGAGCCAGAGGTCGTGGGTTCCATTCCCACCCAGGACAAATAATTGTGTGATGAGCATGATCATTTTTGTTCTGTGTCTGGTCGTAATTTATATATTATAATATGTATGTATTTAGAAATATATAAGTATATTTATCAGCAGTCTGGTGACCATAGTACAGGCTCTGCCTAGTTTGGGATCAGAAGGCCGTGTGTGAGAAGCGTGAAGTTATAAGAAAAAAAAAAATGAAAAATCTTTGAGATCAAATGCGATCCACTGAAGTGGGAGGTGAACACTTTTATAGCGCTAACAATTAGGGCTGGCACTACCTATAAACAAATTGAACTTTCATTGCGCAATGCGGTATCAATAGCTACAATGTAGTTCGGTTGTGTCGTTCGGTTGTTTGTAATGTAGTCGCTAGGTGGCACTAAACTATGTATTGCTGTATGTATCAAGCTTCAGAGAGCAGCTTCAACAAAGCTAACCATTAGGACTGGAAATAAACATAAACGAATACACAATACTCACCATACACAACCAAAGTGAAGTTCCTGTGAGTAGACCCCACCGCGTTGGTCACGTTACACGTGTATGTGCCTGAGTTGTGGGCTGATGCTGCTTCTATGACCAGCTCACTTGCATTTGTTAGTGATCTAAAAATTATGAACAGATAGATGAGAAACAGAATTCCACTGAAGCTACGAAAGAGAGAGGGAGAGCTGGGGAAAGTTTTGTTTCTACTCTAACAAATACATATTTTAGTACACTCACAATTTGTTCGTAAAGTCGAGTGTGTGTCCGTCTTTAGACCACAGTGTGACAGGCGGAGGCACTCCGCTCGCTTCACACGCCAACTTAACTCTGTCTCCTAGTTTCACTACTTGAGGCTTATTACTTTCCTTCGCGTTGTTAAGAAATTTTGGCGGATCTAGATAGGAAGAAAGACCATATTACTATTATAATTTTTATCATCGGAAATTAATTGTTACATCAATTAGTGTTTTACAAATTATTTTAAATTCTTATTCATTTCAATATTTATATAAATAAAACTCCAAAAGCATAGTCCACAACGCATGGGCGTAACCAGGGAGGTGGGGAGGCTACAGCCTTCTCTCCAGGCTGACTCTCAACTTATTGCTTATTAATGTTGTCAATAAAATTAGGGGTCTCCGCCTTAAGAGTAGATAAAATGTCTCTCAAGTTTATAGTATAAATAGTTTGTTTGCTTGTTTGTTACGCAGTCACACATTAACTGCTCAACCGAATATCATGAAATTTTGCATATATCATATTAATATATATTATACTCCGTTCGCTTCACAAGATAACTTCAATCTATCTCCCACTTTTACTGCTTGAGGGTTCTCACTTTCCTTCGTGTCTTTAGGAAGTTTCGGCGGATCTAGATTTTAATTGATGAATGAATACTATTATAAAATGAATGATATTTTATTTTTAAGTATAAACTACATATTTTATGTATATACATTTTATATATATATACGATTGTATGTCAGTAACGCTTGACTAGAAGACTATAGGCCCAACAGGGACCCTCAATCAAAGGTTGAAAAATCTGGTTCGTCACTGTCGGGATTATCAGACCTTTATTATTTGAGCATCCCCGAAGTACACACAACCGTATATCTTTTTCTGTATTCGAGAGTTTATTTCTTATTTTCGATTTTCACAAAAATGTCAGTGAGAGTCTATTACAGATATAATACTGCTATAGCATCAGACAAAAGGATCATTATTAGGTACCCAAAGTTGTTCATATATCAGTGCTAGTATACTGTATTCCCGTATGGGGCGGTGTGGCTAAATCTAAATTTATGGAAGTGGAACGAGGGCAGAGGAGTCTAATAAAAATTATGTACTTTAAAACGATTAGAGCTACTGAAAATCTCTATAAAATTAGTGACCTTCTTTCTGTTAGAAAACTATATATAGCTAGTGTAGTTCTAAAAACATACAAAACTATTCCCTTTGATAGAGACATTTCATCAAAAAGACGCAAAGATAAAATTGCACCAATTCCTCAAACCAAAACCGTATTCGCCTCTCGTCAATACTGTAAGCGATCTCCTAAACTATATAATATGGTAAATAAGGAGATATACATACATTCTAAACCACTTCATGAATGTAGAAGAATACTAGTAAGTTGGTTAAAATCACTTACTTTTGAAGAAACTGAAGCACTCTTGCAATCCAAATTATAACTCTTAACTAAACCAACTGACACCCACACACCGATACATCTACATGCCTACACTTACACACACACACACACAAACACACACACACACACACACACACACAAACACACAATTGTTTTGGTAAAGTAATAAAACATTTTGTATTTGTATTTTGTATATCGAACAGAACACTTTTGTTCTTGAAAAAAATGTTTTGTTGCGTTCAAACCTAATTACAGCTATTAAGAAATACATTATGTACAAAACTACAAGTACTACAACTAGGAGTATATGTAATCTTTACGGTTATAATGTCGGGAAAGTAAATATACAGCAACTTCAAGACCAACTTACATTGGACAATCAGAGTCACATCATAGGAATCTTCGCCCATCACATTGTGAGCCAAACAACGGTAGACCCCTGCATGTTCTTCGGTGACTTTGGGTATTGACAGTTCATATCTATCATTATTTACAACCACGTCTTTCGGCGTAGACGATAATTCAAAAGACCCGTTGGCACTGTATTGCCAGGATATTGAAGGTTCTGGAGAACCTTTGAGAATCCTAAAAAAAAAAAGAGGTAAATACTTGCGATCTATGAAAGAAAAATAAACAACTGCTTCAAATGTGGCTGCCTTGCAGTGCTTTATTGCTACCGAACGACAACCTTGATTTGCCTTTAAGAAATATTTATTTTCTTGAGACACAAGTTGCTTCTGGACTTCTTGTTAAGTAAATACAAATAAAAGTAAATCGCTGACGCGGTAACATGTGTGGTAATTGGACCGTACAGTGACGTTAAATGATTACTTTGCACAATTCCAAAAACAAAAATACTTTGCAAAAGACCGTTTACCAAAAGCCACTTTGCAAAATAACTATTTTGCGAAGTGGTACCTTTGCAAAATTTCTAGGTTCCTAGCAAAAACTAAGAGTACATTAGAGCCCATTGAACCCCAATCCTAATACAAGAATTTAGCTAGGTAGAATTGGTTAACCAGAATACTGTGCAATTGTGACCCACGCCACGCTATTAGTAGCCCCTAGAGTAATACTTAGAAACAAATGTAAGCCAATGTAACCTGCTCCGGTTACATTGGCTTACTTTTGGTATTAAAAAAAAAACAAATCTTACTTATGACATTCAACGATACACAATCTCACCTACATGTGATTATAGTAGACCCTCCCTTGCTTGTAGTGAGACGCACCGGCTCTTTATATAGCATGGGACTAGCTGAAATATTCAAAGTAAACTATTACACTATTAAAAAAAAACATGACCTGAAGAGGGCAAAACACATAGTTTAATTTCGGATTAACAACCTCTTTTCTGAATCGAATTTAATTTTGCTCTTGAATCGATCTTGAAGATGCCTCGTGTAGAAGCAAAACACGTGTCGAAGAAACACATACCCTTTGATAAGGGAGTTCGGTTTAATTGCAACTTTCGTTCAGGTTTATCTTTAGGTGTTGAAAACTTTTGAGCTTACAAACAGAGAGCGAGTGTTGTGTTTCGCACCTCATTTACTATTTTATTATTTACTAGCAGTTCCTCTTTCTCAAAAATAATAATAATAACTTGTCTATGGTAACCAGACCGCTGATAAACATATGTACTTATATATTACATATAACACAGAACAAATGATCGCACTCATTATATAATTATTATCCCTGAGTGGGAATCGAACCCACGACCTCTGGCTCAGCAGTCAGGATCACTCCATCAATAACCCGGTTAATAACAATAAGATCAAATCAGACTGCTATATCCCGATATTAGGTATTTTTATTATTAAAGATTTCTATATTATTTTACTGAGTACAATATACACACATACACGTACAAAAATTTTTTTAGGAAAATGACTTACCCAATCCTTCAACGCTGATGGTGCCTTTTACCTCCAGTTTCTCATACTCATTCTCCACCTCACAAATGTACGCACCCAGATTACTAAAGTCCACTCGCATCAAATACACAGTAGTGTTGTCCTCGGTAATTTGAACGTTGTCATTGGTCACTAGTGATGTGCCGTTGTGGTACCAGTGCGTGACACCGGGTGGATGTGAGTCAACTATACAGTGTAGTTCTATTTGGTAATATAGTTGAACATTTTGGTCTGAAATAGTAGATGAATGATGTTTTTCTTTTTAACATTTTTTTGGAACGATTTGGTCTGGAACAGCCAGATGTGGACGAATAATAGTTATTTTTGCCAAATTTTTTTTTTTTTTATACTTTTACTTTTTTATATATTTTTTTTCCTTTATTAATAGTTTTTTTATTTATTGTGTTAATATGATAACGTTCCACCGTCCGTTGTAGTAAGTTGTCCGAGTATATGGGATTTTTTTTGGTTTTCTTTTTTTTTCTATTTTAAAAAGACAACTCCCGGATTAGGAATATTCTTGTATCGCGAGGGGCTTCACAAACATTTAAACAACGGACACAAAGAACACCCAGACTCGGGACAACTATTTGTGGATCACACAAATTTTTGTCCCGTGTAGGATTCGAACCCACAACACTCGGCACGGCGTAGTGGCGAGGTGAACACTTAAACTATTGCGCCATTAGTGTAATCAATCAGTTTGATTGAATGTTTGCAACGTCCTCCCGCGACACAGGAATCATTTCCTAAAAGCATATTAGATTAAGTAGGGACAAAGCAGTGGAAGGTTAATGTGCTCTTGCACTTACCAATGAAACCTTGAACCAGGGTCATCTTTCTTCTAACGTTGACAATGATGCTGTCCTGGTGAATACCTACTGTGTTCTCCGCGAAACAGAAGTACGTTCCATTGACGGACTCAGCGCTCGAGTTAAGGGTTAACACGCTTTGGTAAACAGTGGGTTTTATTACTGTTATCTAAAAAAAATATATAATTTTAGTATATGTATAATAACCTCATCTAAAACATTTAACTAATAGCAGGCCAGATCCACTCGGCAGTGTAGGTATAAAGCTACAAGTACACGGCGGGATCGACTAATCGTGTCAAAATTCAGTGGGCTGCCGCGTGCCGGCCGGGCCGCACGTTAGTTCGATGCGTTCGTATTTAGACTTGTTGTTCACAAAAATAGAGTAGGCACATAAATTACTGGCAAATAAATATTCAGATTAATATTTTTTTTAAGAAGGCAACCCTAACGTCGTGGTGCCAGAACAGATAAGAGTTACGCGATAGAAAAAGAGGCAACTTCTAGGTGAATGTGTAGTAGCTAATTACCTAGTTTTTTAGTAACTCCATTTTTTTCGTTAGATCAATTATGTGTCATGCTACACATAACCTCCTAAACTTCGACTACACCTTTCTGTAACATTCTGTATATTCATTTAGTTTCCGTCAGTGTTCTTGTTGTCCCCTCCAACTAAGCTAAATGTCTGTCTTAGAAGTCGGTTCACATCGTTAGTGTACTGGGTTGGCTCGATCCCGCAACTCAAGCCGTTATGCTTTGTTCTCCTAGAAATGTACTTGTCTACTTACGGTATTCTTCAAGTTTTTCTCAGTTTCCCGATGCCAGAGTATCCTTGGTGCAGGCTTGGCCACAACCAGGCAGCTCACTTCAACTACAGTACCATTCAATACTGTGATATTTTTATTACCAACTATTTTCACCACGGGCTTAATCAAAACAGTCACCATTACCGAATCTGAACCTGTAAGTTATTGAAAACAGCGTTACAAATAAAAATCTCACACACGGCCGTCTGATCCCAAACTAGGCAGAGCCTTTACTATGGTAACCAGACTGCTGATAAACATACTTATATATTTCTAAATACATACATATTATAGATAAATTACACCCAGACATAGAACAAATGATCATGCTCATAATACAATTATTTGCCCTGGGTGGGAATTGAACCCACGACCTCTGGCTCAACAGTCAGGGTCACTAACCACTAGACCAACCAGCCAGTCAAACAAACAAACTCACATTGGTATTTATGAGTTAGGAGACAGTGATCTTACCTTTCGTTGAACCCCTCAAAGCATTACAAGTCCAAGATCCATCACTAGTCAAATTCCTAATATCAAGAACATCGTTATAAGCCCCGTTGACTACAAGACTCTTCATCGCAGTGTTGTTAGGCGCTCGCCACACAATCAAGTTGGCGTTTTCTACCGCACACACGAGCTGAAGATCTGAGTTGATGAGCTTCGATAGTGTGTGAGGGCCTAATATGTGAGCTGTCGGATTCCTCTTTATTAATATTTGTGTCGATTGCTCTGTTTTTCCTCCTGTAGAATATGGTATATTTCTTAAAGAAAGGTGTAGTTAAATATTAGGGTTGTATAGGAGACGCTTTGAGTAATATGAAGCGCCGAAAATTTAAAAAAACATTTTTGAATACAGATTTTTTTTATTTTGAAAATAGATTTTTTTTTTTTTTTTTATTAATGGCGAATACCTATTCTCGTATTTTTCCGACTGCGAGAAATAGTAAGGTTGCAATACTTATGTACTATGTTACAAAAAAAAAATGGCCCACATACCGAAACTACCGCGTTATTTTATTATATTCTATTTTCTCCAGAGGGGAGTGTGGTTAAATCTATATTTAGATCAACTGCAACGATCTTTGAATAAATGTTTGAAATAAACATAAAAAATAGGCAGTCATTGGACTGCCGACAGAAGTAAATTCTTAAACGAAACGACGAACTTAAAACGTCACATTAGCAGGTTGGTGACATTAATTAATAAGGAGCTGACATAACTCAATATTTAGATTAGCGCCCTCTAGTGGATCTATATATGTTTTTTCCCCATAGCAAAGGTGCACACACGTGCCTAAAGAAGTTTTCACTTCAAAAATAAAGAATATTTCAATAACTTAACCTCAAGCAAACGTACCTTTATTAGCAGCGACACACGAGTACTTTCCTGTTACATTTTCACTCACGTGTATATTTTTTTTGTAGGCATACAGGCCTTCTAAGCTCGGTTCCTTATTTAAATCAATTGCTGAAAAAAAGATTTGCTTTAAATGCTAAAATCAAATATTATTAATACCTAGTTTCCTTCTTAATCACCATTATACATTAAACAGTTATGGTTTAGTGCTCTGAGGTAGGTCTGATTTTTATTCTGAGTGTCGAGTGTTTGCTACGAATAAGGCCAATTATGTTAAGCGAATATTAAAATACAGGTGACGCAGTTCGGTGTAGCGCAGGGCAGAAACCGGTTTTATAATGTATAATCAGCTGGTTTAAAAGACGAATTTATGTGGTAAATACATAAAATAGATATACGGAACTACATTGCATTGGCCAGTATTAGTGGAGACATCCTAGTTTTTAATTAGTAATGTACATTTATACAACCACTTGTATAACTTTATTAGGTTTATTTTTAAAAAGAAACAAAAACAATTTTAATTAGACCATTTTTTATTTCGTATACATATATACCTTTTTAAAGATATAGAGACGCAGCTGGATAAAACATCGACTCTACCTCACGCTGTGCATGACTGCGTCGTCTGCCAAGCGTAGGTTTAGCTAGGCTCGGCGAACAGGTCTAGCTAAACATACTCTCAGGACCTAGTATAAGTTTACACAGCCTTACAAGCGGTCAAAACAAAAGAAACTGTCAGCTGAGTTTTAGTTTAAGATCTACATATATTCCATCTCGTGACTAAGTGGTAACCCAGTAGGTTAGCAAATTGCAAGGTAAAGTAATACTAGCTAGGTCAGTCTTGGGTGATCATTCTTAACATATTGAGAGCTCTCCGTGCCTCGGAGAGCATGTTAAGCCGGGTAGTTAGAGCCCTAAAAAAAGTCCGACAACCTGGTCTAACTACAGAGCTTCGATATCGCCTAGTACTTGGGTTGTGGAAGTCTGATAGCTGATAGTTGATTATAGCTTGTATAGCTTGTAGTTGCTTCACGTAAAATATCGAAGTTCAGCCGTTTCGTAGTTTTACTGAAAGCCGACCCTAACTTAGTTGGGAAAAGGCTCGGAGGATGATGAGATTTACAATTACCATTAGAATAAATTAATAAGAAAATAACTATACAGAAATACAGCACAGGGCGCTGGCAGATTCTAAACCATAGACAATGTTGGTAACAACTCTCATCCAACTCTTTCTTAATATTTAAAAATTACCATAATTAGTACGTGTTCCGTTAAAAACAAGCTTGTTCTCCAAGAGCAAAGCTTCACTGTAGACAGTACAGGTGATAGTGACGTCATCACCGGCTTCCACCGTGGAGTTGTGCGGCTCTATCGTCACTTGAGGAGGATCCACTGAAATAATGGAAAACATCGCATATTTTTAAGGTCCCACTTATAGAGGAAGAAGTAAGATCGCTTGAGCTTCAATTATGTGTTCTTTACACTTATAATAATTACCTACAGTTATATTCATCTAGAATTTGTCTCACTTTCTATAGCGTAACCTTTATCTGTTCTGATGACGCCGCCGCGCCGTGACGTTAGGGTTGTCTTTTTTTAAGAATTAATTAATCTGAATATTTAATTAACAATACCTAGGTTATGTGCCTTTATTACTCTATTTTAGAATTTTCAATAGGCGGCCATCCATAAATTACATCACACGAATTTCATGATTATTAGACCTTCCCATCATTGTGTGACGTCACATATACAATACAATACCATACAATACTCTTTATTGTACACGTTGAGGAACATTTCAAAATATTTACAAAGACAAAAAAATGGTACAAACGGCGGTCTTATCGCTAGTTGCGATTTCTCACACATATTACACATACATACATACATTTACACATATAGATATATACATACCGATATTAAAATAAATATATACACATATCCAGTATTAAAAGCAAGTGAAATATTACTGTGACAGATAGTAATCAATGACCATTTTTTTTAAAAGTATGCAGCGAATGAGCACGTCTAATAGCTTCAGGCAATGCATTCCACAGGCGAGCTGCATGTACTTTAAAAGAAATGTGAAAAAAAATTGTGGAATGCAAAGGTATTTTCAGTACTTGATTTTCCGATGATCTCAGGAACGTCGCATGTGTGTCATTTAGGAACTCGAAACGTTCTTTAAGGTAGGTGGAAGTAGCGGGGTTGAACAAAATATTGTAAAGTAGGGCAAGAATAGGAGCAATTCGGCGAAGCCGTATAGGAAGCCACTTGAGCTTAATAAAAAATTCAGAAATATGGTCATATTTGCGTAAACCAAATATAAACCTGATACAGATGTTTTGGAGGCGCTCAAGTTTATTAAGTTGGTCCTCAGTGAGATCAAGATAGCTGGCATGGGCGTAATCGAGGATTGGCAGGAGAAGAGATTGGACCAGTGCAGTTTTAGTGCCAATAGGAAGAAAGTTGCGCAATCTTCTCAAAGATCCTATCGATGCAAACACTTTGCGGCTGACCTCCTGCAGCTGTGGACCCCAAGTGTGAGGCCATGTTGTGCACTCCAGTGAGCTATGTGCGTTAATTTTTTGCAATTTTACACCCAAAACTGAAAAAAACAGTTCTAAAACGTATTTTTTTTAATAAAGGGTAGTAGCGTGTGCAGTCTTTAGTTTACGGGTGGTGTTTTGTGTTTAATACTTTACCCCCTCCCCCTCCCCTTAACGTGTGACGTAATTTATGGATGGCCTCTAGGTACTAATAACTCGATAGGAATGTGTCACGATTAGTCGACCCCGCCCGTAACACTGCGGAATGGACCTTGCCTAGTTTAACTAAACTTAAATAGATTACCTATAATACTAAGGTCTGTAACAGCTCTACTGATGCCCGCCACGTTCCGTGCGACGCACCTGTAAGTACCGACGTGTTCCTCTCTCATATCTTCGATCACCAAGTCTAGGTACGTAGTTTGCCTGCAATGAAACATACAAATAAATATATTAAAGAGTAGTTATTGGTATTCTTACATCATCATGACAGCCTGTTGGTCTAGTGGTTCGTGATCTTGATTGCTGAGCCGGAGGTCGTTGGTTCGAAAGATAAAAAAAGATAATGATAAAAATAAGAAAAGACGAAAATTTACAATGGAACAAAAGTAGATACGGTAGAAGCGGTATGTTGACACTAATTACAAATTTACCTTGCATTGTAACTATATAAATGATGTGATGTTTTAAAACCTAAACCCACATTTGTTTATTTAAAAGAACTATAATAAATTTGATTAAAAAATACACAAACAGACTGATAAACAAGCTATCAGATATTAACTACATTTATACTTTATGACTCTATGAAACACTGTCAGTGTATCGGTTAGTGACGTAATCAAACTTATGTGGCAGATGCGTGTTAAATTTTAAAAGATTTGTTTTTTTTTCATTGTTGTTTGAATAGAATATTATTTTATATTTATTCAACAAAGGCCTAGCTATAAAATAAAGATATTTCCGAAAATTTATCAACATCACTATTGTGAATTTAGTGTATAAGTCTATCTCTACTCCAAAATTTACCCAAACCAGTCAAGTCGTTTTAGCGATAAGGAGTAACAAACATACCTACACACACTCTAAACTTCATGATTTATAATCTTAGCAATGCAATGTACTCACAAGCTAGTTGTTTGTTCTTGTACAATGGACGCGTCTTTCGTCCACATCGCGGAGACGGGCACCAAGCTTTCCACGTCACACGTCAGCACCACCCGCGAGTGGGAGTGTGCCTCCACCTTTATTAATAATTAATATATATTTAACAAAATTTTAACCACATTCATGATAAAAATATAAGTCCGTGGAAGGTATGAAAAAAAACTTATTGATACTTTATATAAGTATATATATATTTTTATTGGTAACACTAAAGCTACTACTTTTAAATGAAGAAAAGGAAATCGGTTTGTATTTATTTACAAGGATTGGACTATCTATGATTTTGATTTTGATACAACATATTTAATTCATCATCATTATCATCATTTCAGCAGAGGATATAGGCCTCATCTGGCAACCCCCAAAATATACTAGTGAGTACAAACGTATATCTATAACGTTTTTAAGCAAAATTCGCGAACGGAGGAATATGAAAATTGGAATCGGTATTTAAAGTTTATATGACGAGAAAGTGTGAAAAGCTAATTATTTAAACAATATCTGTTTAAATTAAGTGAAAACAGCAACATCAAGCTACACGCGTCCAGTATATATACGCTGACCTGTCATGGTCAGTGGATACAATGATTTCAACTTATACTGGAAATGAATAGCTTGAATTGTGATAAAAATGTGTTAAAGAAATGTAACAAAACATTCAAAGTTACTTATGGTTGAAGTTCGTCCAGCGGGCGACTTCCAGTAAATACATATTTATTATTCTTTAACCGCGTGTGTTGATAAAAGAGTGTAATAAATATTCCCACTCACCTTTGGTGGTGTTGTTAAACTAGGAACTTCTGTAAAGATAAATATAACTTAACAATAAGAAAATATGGTACCTCATACTATACATTTGAATATATTGATCAATATCTATACTACTACCCGCTGTCCGGCCACGCGTTGCTATGGTTAGGCAATACGCAATAAAAAAAAATTTGCATTTTGCATTGTGCAAAATTTCATTAAAATCGGTTCATTAGTTTAGGAGTTCATGGCCAACAAACAACGTGACAAGAAATTTTTATATATACCTATAGATAATGAAGTTAAAGAGTTTATTTTATAGCATAATTCTTCAGGAAGGTTTAAGGCTATTTAACATCTTGCTATGACTCTAAACAGTGACAATAAACGCAGATGAGACTGTAGGGAACGACTAGTAATAACATATACCTGGTGACTTCGGCTGTATGGCAGTCGTTCCTATTCTCCTCAACTCTTGGTTGTATTGGTCACGTCCATTTATCTATAACTCAAAAGATTCATATCAACATCAAATCATAAAGCCTTCATGATATAAATACGGTGATGCCGCATGAAAGAAAATATTGTAAACTAGCTGCGCCCCGCAGTTTTACCCGCGTAAGTCCCAATCCCGTGGGAATATCGGGATAAAAAGTAGCCTATATGTTAATCCAGGTCTCCAGCTATCTACATACCAATCGGTTCAGAGGTTTTTGCGTGAAATAGTAACAAACATCCATACGTCCTCGCATATTTTCACGTTTATAATATTAGTGGGATAGGATAACGCGAAAATAACAGGGTAAGTATAGTCGAAACATTCGAACCTCAGTAAGGATGCGAGAGAAGAAGGTCGTATTTTCAAAACTACAAATAAATTAATTTAACATTTTAACAATTGGAGAGTGAGGTAAAGGTACAATAACATTAACATTTCTTATAGATTACTTATGGTTGATTGTATCCCTTCTGTATTTATATATTTGGGTATTCAATAAAGAATCTATCTTACAAAATCTCTAAATAAAATGTTTGATCATGAAAAACAAATAAACAAGAGTGCCCTCATATAGACCGCACAACTAAATATCTTTATTTCATAAAATTCTTTAAAAATTGTTTAAAATATTGTTTTTTTTTTAAATTAAAAATGATAAATCAACACTATGTCACCGGAACAATCATTTGCTTTGTTGAAAGTAAAATAATTATCTAATATCTAGGGTACATCTGAGTCCCCGGCATTAGGACCCATTTGTGTTTAATAAGTTCAAACCTTCAACGGTATCACTGAGTGATTTTTATTCTTTAGTACGTTAGATTTTGGAGCATTTCAATAAAATGAAATTCAGGTGGCATCAGCTTGCATCCTGTTTACCTTTCGTGTAACACTAACACTATTGTACCTGAAGATCTGACTTTTAAAAAGAGTGGCCATGAGTTTCTTTGCCAGTATTCTTCTCATAAGGCTCTACGCATTTTGGAAACTGGAAGTTATAGATCGACACAAGCAGGCAGTAGATTTTGGTGTTTTCACCTAATTTACCTCGACAATCCAGTACATGCTGTGGCGTCTGTTTGCGCCGATCTATGATTTTAACTCTAGCTTCAATTTAACCTTCATAAATGTCACTTAGTGTCTTAATTGAATAAATGATTTTGAATTTGAATTTGAAAAATTATTACCGCGATTTACAGATCTAATATGTATAGTCGCGAAAATTAAAAAAAAAACAAATAATACCGTGATGCAAATAGGTAAGATCGCCATCTGCCAGTGTCGGTCGATCTATAACCGCCCGGTACCAAGTAGTTGAGTGTTGTGAGATGAAATCGGGGTAACAAACTTTCGGCCACTTCTTTAAATCACCGGATAGTTTAACAATATTTATTGGAATAATGGAATACAGCACTGTTTTATCGTGCGCTTAGGTTATTGAAAACTAAAACTAAGCATTGAAAGTATGGATACTGAAAACTAAACAAGATAAATGAAAGGAAAAATATTTAGATAGAATGAAAGAGAGAAAAAGAATAGAAGCAATCAAAAGCGGCAGTAATGTCTGAGTCGAAATATAATTGTTATTCTAAAAAACCGCCCAATTGCGAGTCGGACTCGTGCACCGAGGGTTCCGTAAAATATTTTTATTATATGATGTAACTAAAAATTTACAGTTTTCGCAATTTTTCCTTTATCTGTTTATAAGACGTTGCTTCGTACCTAATTCTCAGTTCACGGGAAGTACCCTGTAGGTTTTGATTCCCTTGCGAGTGTCGAAAATTTGCGGTATGCACGGCTGTATCTTTTGATTACGTTGGCTTAGAAGTTTGATTTTTTGACAGCTCTAAGGGACAGTAAACCTGAGTATTTGATATAAATTTCACCTTGATACTTAAACGCATTCCTGAGAAAAAGGGTCTTGACCGACAGACAGACGTCCGGACGGACAGACAACAAAGTGACTTTCTTTTTAAAATCCCTATAAGGGTTCCATTTTTTCCTTTCGAGGTACGGAACCCTAAAAATAGTTGAGATAACGATAATGCTACGACCTTCTGCCATTGATCCACTACCAGCAGAATGTCACTTAAAATTATACTTACAGCAATATAGAAGAACTCATCAGGCGGTATAAATGGCTCGGCCGCGTACACTTTCTTAGTACCGTCCACTACTTTTAGCGGCACCTCGAACAGTGTCTTGCCTTCCACTGTAAGGATCTCCGCGTATTGGATGTCCACCGTTACGTTGGTTTGAGTCAGTGATATCGACAAGTAGTTGTATGCCCCTGAATTCATATAATCTCATGTAAAAATAGAAGAAAGTAGACTACTTTAAGCTTGAAGATATGTACCTATGTTGTATTTTATTCTAAGAAAAATCTTTAAAGCTTAGTGCGTGCAGCTTCGGTTCCCGCCTAGAGCAAATATCCGTATTCATGATATGAGTGTGATGAGTGATATGATATGAGAGAGATCATGAGTTATCTATCCAAACTTTTTTATCTAAATATTTGAATGCATGTGTACTTCGATCATATATATATACCATAGATGTTTGATCGGCGTTCAAATATGGCACCCACTAAACTGTGCTTCAATGCAGTAACACAAGCACAGTTAAGCTATCGGTCACTTCGCGCCCGCGCTAGTGGTGAGACGTTTCATGTGTAACCGAAAAATGCTAAAACCGTGCTTTAGAAACGCAAAGGAAGCATGAAATGTCTATTTTAGATAAGTATTATATTTTTATCTTAGCTTTAATTTCTATACGTATTTACAAAAAAATACATATGTAAAGATGTTTATCCGTGTTCTAGAAAAAAATAGTATCAGCTCTGTTTAGTTTGAGTGTAGATAGCGATGTGTAACAAGTCTCAGAATTTCAGAAATGTCTTTGTCTAATTGTCTCAGAACTGCCAGTGTAAATTACCTTTCAAAGGTCTGTAGCTTGTTTCCTGCATGGATTTAGGAGCTTGAACCGAGAAGCCATGGTTGAAGGTTAAGTTGGACAGGCCGACCACCTTCACAGAGTAGTCCTCGGCACTACCCACCGTTATAAGATAGTTTCCCATCTCTGGCTGCATTACTTTCACAACCTGGATTAAAGAAAAATAGAATTATATATAATGTCTAGCCCGACCTCCTTCCCCCATGCCAGCGCTCTTGCAGGTCGGAGATCATTCTGCGCTCTCCGGCGCCTGGTGCGTCTTCCGCGGGATGGGTGAGTGTTTGTCCTCTCCCTTTTATAGCACCCTGTATAATTGCATTGGTCTGGGTATTTCTATATGTAATATGTATGCATTTACAACGAAAATTAGGTTATAAATTCGTGTTCTAGAGTCCATAGTACAAGCTATGCTATGTTTGAGTCTAGATAGATTTCTGATTTCATTACCCTGGTGAAACCTGTGGGTAGTCCTACAGGTTTCACCAGGGAATCTAAAAAAATACGTTTTGTATACCTATGCCGAGGCCGTTTCCAATCGATGTTTTCGGTAGTCATTAAAGGAGGCCTATGTCCAGATTGTCCAGCCGTGGACGTCCTAAAACTTTAATGATGATACTTATGCCTTCAAATATATACTTGTAAGCATATTATTATTAGTTCTCAATACACAATGTATGTCACCTCAATAATAGCGACCCCAATAACATATAGTTTTCTTATAAATTATTTACTTATACTAGGCAGCTAAATCTCTGTTTGAACGTGTGTATAGATGTTAGCTCACACACGATTAATAAGACTATAAATTCTAACACAATTTACTAACAAGGAGAGTAATAAAATAGTATCTGAACACGCCACAGTAGTTTCACTAGATACTTAATGTGATGACTAACCATAATCTCGGAGAGGTCCAAAGTCGTAACTAACTTCGGGGGTCCTTCCAGTTGCTCTCCCTTAGGATCCACTACGGTGATCTTAGGCTTCGCCCCCGATACAGAGACCGTCACTTCTCCCAACGTACTGTCAACTGGGATCTGGAACATGCAGACAAACATTGACACTTAAGGCTGAATCTAGTGCCGTGGCCAATTCCGTTACCAAAATTGCACCGTGAGAAAGTTTTCTAGCCAAAAAGCGCTTGATAGTGCAACCACATAACATTACACAGTTCGTAGGCTGCAGTAACAGTTTCCCATAAAGTGTGTGGTCATTTGACACTTCAGCTAAGTAAAAGTAGTACTAAAGGCGTATTCCAGGAGGTAGCTTCCAGGACTAAAGTAATTTAAATTACCTGAACTGTCTCCACGACAAGAAGCGAAGTATTTTATGGTTTTTTAAATCATTTCTGAAGATCCTGGTGTACACGAACCACAAATGTATTCGGGTATGTTATGTACATAGATTTTGATGAAAATTGTAAGTTCACAAATTTTCAAGTTACCTCTTGTGTGAAGTTGTATCCAGCAGGGTTTGTGGCCGACGCAAGGTTGACGGTCCGACCTTTGATGGAACTCTTTACAAACTCCAGCATCTGTAAATTGGGTGAATTATGTAGTTTCAAGGGCCAAGCCACAGTTATTAAAACTTACTTCTCTACGTCTTACTTAGTATAAAAGGTAGGTGTCACCGTGTCTCATTAAATGATTCCACGTCTAGAATGCGTTTCCCCACAACAGCAATAGACTTATTATATTACCTTATGTACACTGGCCTTCTTTAAGTTAAATATTTGCCCGGAACTAGCGGCTGCTACCTGCTGGTACACTTTGTACGAAGGCTTGTCCAAATCGTTGCAATGTCCCGTCAGAATGAACACAACCTGCAAATAAAGAGCGTGATAATAGAAGTATTCTTAAAAATAAACCACAGAAGGTATTCATATTTACGTATAGGTAGGGTATAGATTATGTGAGACACTGTCATTAATAATTAAGTACATATAAGAGGGAGGTACGGCAAATTTTCTCTCAAATAAGAGTCACCCTACTGGGGAAGTATCTCTCTACCTTACAGAAGACTTTAAACAGCACTGCTAACAGTGTGAGATTGTATTTCTAAACGTGAATAGGGTTGCCAGAACTCCATTAATAAGTTGATAACCCGCGAGTGTTGTACTAGTGTTGCCAGTGACTGTTAGCTTTGCTAGTTATATATGTATATCTTTTTAATTTTTACATGTTTAAATAAAAAAAGAAGCAAGAATTACTTGACTCTGCTTATTCTGAATCTCATCCAGCACTTTGGCAATCGTCCTGTGGTCTCCGGCCGTAGCATCCGTGAACACGTACAGGAAAGACCTTGGCCGGCTCACATTCAGCGCCATTTGTATTCCAGTTAGAGACTTCTCAGGACAATCGCCTCCTCCGTACACACGAACTGCGCTCAAAGCTTGCTTGAAGACTTCCTTGCTGCGTGTCACTGTTGCTGGACCTACCGCTGTAATAAGCCCAAAAGTTAATAGAAATACCTATGTACAGGCAGTACTGTAGAGCATTTCTCGGCGACGTCAGTGGACACGCGTTCGATACTCGCTTAATGTAAGTATCTTTTTAATATACAGAATGCAGGTGCACATTTTTAAACAACACATTATGAATTTTCATGCCAATTTCAGTGATTGTTTTTTATTTTTTATGCAGTTTTTTTTTTAATCTGGACATGCCATCAACATCCTTGGTATTAAATA
Organism: Callimorpha dominula; assembly: GCA_949752705.1. Classification (NCBI taxonomy): domain Eukaryota; kingdom Metazoa; phylum Arthropoda; class Insecta; order Lepidoptera; family Erebidae; genus Callimorpha; species Callimorpha dominula. Next base: position 4,486,477 of record OX457010.1, on the reverse strand, counting down.
TCTATAGTTTCATTCATCTCACTAACTAAATATTAGCTTTATCGGTAAATTTCAAGTTTAGTTTCAAAATAAGATTTTTGTATTAAAAAACATGAATTTTCATAAAATTACTCTCTCACTAATTCATTTCATGTTTTCGGGTCTACTTTACGACAAAAAATATGACTACACCTTTCTGTAACACTCTGTATATTGTTCCGAAGATATCTTTGTATGTGCTTTTGAAAAAAAAATCGGTCTAAATATGTTTATCCGTGTTCTAGAAGCCATGGTAGGTAAAAACTATAGGTACCTACTTAGTTTGGGTCTAGATAGCGATGTATTATGTGTGAAAAAAATACCTAAAAAATGCCTATGATTATCTTTAACGTATATAAGGCAATGGAAACCGAAATCAGTCAAAAATCGGGTTCAAATCAAAAGGTCGACTTTACCATCGATATCCCTATCAAATTGACTTAACTGCACGGATGGCGCAATGGTTTAAGTGGTCACCTCGCCACTACGCCGCACCGAGTGTTGTGGGTTCGATTCCCACACGGGATAAAAATTTGTGTGATCTACAAATAGTTGTTCCGAGTCTGAGTGTTCTTTGTGTCCGTTGTTTGAATGTTTGTGAAGCCCCCCGTGACACAGGAATATTCCTAATGCGGGAGTTGTCTTTAAAAAAAAAATTCTAGACGATATAAAAATTTTTGAACACTACCTACTGATTTATTTTAGTAAGAAACTTATTAGTATATGTGTAAGTGTAGGTGTGTATAATGTGTGGTATGTAAAGGTATGTTCACCAACTTTCGTTTCTAAATGCAGCCACATATATTTTCTTCATTCTTCGTTGAGCAATTTTTGACTATGACTTTATAAACTTTAACTAAAATCGTTTTAAGATTTGTTGGAGACATGTTTTGGCTTTGAAGTTAAGATAAACCTTTAAAACCAATCTCTATTCGTGTAATTATTGTAATTACTAACTACTACCTGTTAGGTAAACCAGGATCAACAAAAGTGACCTACGCACACCGAGCATGTCATTGAACTTATTTAGGCCCAGGGAAAGTTAAATTGTCTTGGAACGCGCAACGAAATTAATCAGAAAAGTATATACTTATGTAGAAGAAGTGCAGAACGCTACAACTTTTAATCAATAAGTGTTATAAATTTAATTTTTTTGCGAAAGCGGCTACAAAAAGCTACAGTATAGATATATGTATGTATGCGGCTGCCATGGTACGGAAAGTGTATAAAATAACAGTTCAATTTATGCTGGTTTATAGCTTGATTTATGTTTTGAATAGGTCAATCTAATAAAACCAAATATTCAAAATGTATTGAATTATGATCAAATTTCAACCACCAGACGAAATCTAGTAACTGTTTATATATAAATTTATTTGAATTTCATGCATTGTCGATAAATACTGCCTCATCTAGTTAACTACTGGTTGGAACATACATACTATCTCAAGTATATAAGTAGGGACTTATATACTTGAAGAGGGCTATCTTTGAATGCTGACCTTCCCAAAATGATCGAAGCGACGAACGTAGATTTACGATATCAATTAATTGCTTGATGCTTTATATGAGCCGAACAAAGATTAAAGAAACAAATAAAATACTCTTGAAAGCCAGGGTACATTCGGTAAATAGTGAACATACACGAACTCCCTGATGTCACTATGCCACTAGCATTCCAACGTAATGCAATGCTCGGTTTCAATAACTATTGGGTAGTAAACCCTTCTGCAAATTGTACCGAAGACTGTTCAACCTAAGTTATCATAAATGCAACATTAATTATTTACCATTTTATTTGAAAATGAAATATTTTACTCTCTGTAGTAAAGTTTTAACTATTATACTTAAGTACGAGTTTTGATAACTAGACCGACCAAAATCAACTTAAAAACACTAACCTGGATCATGAAACGGGACGAACACAAAATCAGCAATAACATTGCTCTCCTTCAGCGCCGTGTTCAAAATCATTTCAGCACCTTCTCGGAGTTGCCTTAAATCATTTTGCATGGACCCTGTCACATCAAAAACAAAAGCCAAACTGCTCTTTCCAAAGTTATTTCTTGACGACCGGGAGTTTCTTTTTAATTTACATTCTCCTAAACTTACAAGCGCGAAACATAGTAACAAAACACACTTCACTGACCCAAACATTTTTAATACATAATGTTTAATTATTGTTGTTAAGATTTTTTTCGTAAGGAGTGGTGGAGTCCGTTTTTAATGTGTTATCTTCAACCTCTGACCGGCGTAATCAATGTGGGTTGACGTGAGGAAATAATGTACTTGAATGTATTTATGTTAAGACTAGGTGTACATAGGCATATATAGTAGGTCTTTCATTCTCTGTTTTATAGATATCAGTCGATTTTATTAACAACCCTACTGCTGGACGTCGGTGCCTAAGTTTTTTTTGAGAAATATGAAGTCCGAGAAGTCAAAGGTGGTTAGCTTTGGACCCGAACTTTCGGCATTTTAAACCACTCTGACTAAACCTGACCCTGGCCTTATTTTGCAAATATCACATTTCAAAAAAGATTTTAGACCTACATATATCTAAATATCCCTTTCTTTCCAAAGTGCTAGGACCCTATGTGCACAAACAGAAGAATCACCTGTTATTACAATCTGGTATCAGGCCTGGTTACATTACCTCCGATCTTCTTAAACTAATTGGCAAAATTATATAAGCTATGGCACACACAAGAGTGAGTCTTAGTACCTACTGATTGTCTCAAAGTGCATGCATTTTATACAGTTATCAAATCACTATAATAATACCTTCCTCTCCTATGCAGTGACCGGGTGACCGGCCTGAAGCACTGGAATGTTTTTCTTGTTATCTTCAGGAATACCAGCAGTCAATCCATGTTTCATAAAACTCATGGACACGGTCGGACTGCTGGTATCCCTCAATTTTACGTCAATTTTGAACACGCTTATATTAGTTTTATTTGTAACTCACTAACACTGTAAACAAATCTTGAAAGTTAATTTTAACCTACTTCTAATCGTGTCGAAATGAAACTACTATAATTTAGCATCTTTGACTTTTAAAAAGAGTGGCCATGAGTTTCTTTGCCAGTATTCTTCTCATAAGGCTCTACGCATTTTGGAAACTGGAAGTTATAGATCGACACAAGCAGGCAGTAGATTTTGGTGTTTTCACCTTACTTACCTCGACAATACAGTACATGCTGTGGCGTCTGTTTGCGCCGATCTATGATTTTAACTCTAGCTTCAATTTAATGTTCATAAATGTCACTTAGTGTCTTAATTGAATAAATGATTTTCAATTTGAATTTGAGCTGATCTGATGATTGATCCAGGCAGTGGTTGGTGAAACTCTTCAGTGGCTACTAATAAAGCCCTCAAGTTTGGGCTCATATCATTCGGTTTGACGAGTTCACAGACTGGGGTTGGTAACGTTGGTCTTATGGTGGACCCAGGAGGTGGATGGTATACCTAACTCTTTTTTACTTCGATTCGCTAGATTAAGGCGTTTTTTAAACTAGGTAGGTATAATTTAGTTGCCTGCAGCTCATCACAATAAATGGAGAAGATCCGTTAAAATTCCCAGCAGCAGTTTACCGTCGTAAACAGATCCTAGTATACTGAGTATATGAATAGGTTATAGAACATGGCGCGGTCGCGCTGTTGTATATCAAAGTGAAATATAAACTATATGCCTTCATGGTGCGACATCTTTGGAAAAATTAAACAAAAAAGAAACATTTTTTCCATGTTAGGTACTTATTACAATTTCAGTACGTTCTAGTTTTCAGTACTTTGTGAGATTAATCGCAGAACTATGATTACCCTACGAATACGCTAATGTGCACCGGCATTAAGAAGGGAAATAACTCACTTGCAAACTCATGGCTCCGAGTCGCACTTATCTGCTTGACATATCTAATGTGGAAATTATAAATTAATTGCAAGTAGTAGGTCAAAGTACAATTAGAATAGTTTTTAATTTATCATTTAAAACTATATTATATACGTCATTCTTTTAGTCTGATTATGACGAGGCTTGCTGGTTCAAACATAACTTTTAAGGTCGACGAAATAGTTAACCGTATTATGAATTTTATAAATTTCATTAGCATAATAATATAGTTATAAACAATGTTAAACTCGCTAAAGTACTATTTACAATCAATCAATCAGCATATCATAGTCCACTGCTGGACATAGGCCTCCCCAATGTGCGCCACAGCACCCGGTCCTCCGCCTTCAGCATCCAGTGCATCCCTGCTACCTTCTTCAGGTCGTCGGTCCATCTGGCTGGGGGGCGTCCTACCTCCCATTTACTGATTCGCTGTCTCCACTCTACGACCGTCTGCTCCAACGGCCATCGGTCCTTCGGCACACGTGGCCAGTGAGTGACAAGAATTGTCTTTCGTAACGTAACCGTTACTAATTAATATACGCAAGTTGACATATAAAAAAAACGAGTTTTTAACAAATTAATAATTTTAAGTACAAGATACTTCGACACGTGTTTCGCTTCTATATGAGGTAGGAAAGACTGGGCGGCAAATGAACCCTCGGTGTCTAATCGTTTGAAATTGTAGGAGAAAATTGCGCATCATGTCTTTGGAGATATGCCACACCTGGTAGTGTTTTTTTTTTATTTTTTTTTATATTATAGGAGGCAAACGAGCAGACGGGTCACCTGATGGTAAGTGACTACCGTCGCCCATCTACACCTGCTACTCAAGAGTCACAAGTGCGTTGCCGGCCTTTGAGATGGGAGTACGCTCTTTTCTTGGAGGTTTGAAGGTCGTATCGGTCCGGAAATACCGCAGGCGACAATTTGTTCCAAAGTTTGGTTGTGCGAGGCAAAAAAAATCTGGGAAACCGCACCACCAACTACAGTGGTGGATGACCAATTATCCAGGTGATGGGGATGAAAGTTTTGTCGCGTTGAACGATGGCGAAACGTTGCGGCCGGTATAAGTCCGAACAATTCCTCTTAGCACTCCCCATGATACATGCGATAGAGAATGCAGAGTGAGGCTACATCTCTACGCAACGCCAAGGGGTCAAGCCGATCTGAAATATCCTGGCAATCGATGATTCGTGTCGCTCCCCGTTGAATGCGGTCAAGAGAGAGAAGCTGGTACTGGGGTGCTCCTGCATAGATATGAGAACAGTATTCCATATGCGGCCGAACCTGCGCCTTATAAAGTTGTAGGCGGTGGGCCGGGGTGAAATACAGTCTCGATCTGTTGAGCACACCAAGCTTAAGAGGGTTAGCTTAAGTTCTCCCTTAAGAGGGTTCAGTTTTCTTTCCCTATCCTAATTCGTTGAAGTTAATCCTTAGTTGTTGTCATCGGTAGACTAAACTAGCTAAGGCGGAGTAAGATGGTTTCTCCTTAATAACTAATAAAAATTATCTCCAACCATTAAATTCAGATCTCTAGAATAATATTTTAATGTAATTCCCTTGTAGGTCCTTCTGTTTCCATATAAATAGTACCTACATACCTAAAACAATTTCTTCCAAATTTTGATATTGTATGCCTTTGTCCTGTCTGCGGTCCCAGCTTCTAATTTTTGCAAAGTATTAAGAGCGTTTGCTGTGCCATAAAATACTACTTTCTTTCTTAAATAGAAAGAAATCACCAGAAGGATCTAATTAGCTTGCGCAGCATTTGGCAAACTACGTCGAGTTTTCTCTTCGCCATTAACGTAATGCCTTAAAACTGTTATGCTTATGACATACGGTGCGGAGACGTGGACACTAACGGTGGGTCCACAAAATAAAAGTCACGCAGCGGGCTACGGAACGAGCTATGATTGGTGAGAGGTCATCCGACAAAGAACCAAAGTTACTGACAAAGCTCGCAGGATAAGCATGCTGAAGTGGCAATAGGCAAGACACGTATGCCGAAGGACTGATGCCCGCTCGAGCATACGGGTTGTAGAGTGAAGACCGCGAATCGGTAAACGGAAGGTAGGACGCCCCCCAGATAGACCGACGACCAGAAGGTAGCAGGGATGGACTGGATGCAGTGGACCGGGTGCTGTGGCGCACATTGGGAGAGGCCTATGTCTAGCAGTGGACTATGATAGGCTGATTGATTGATAATTGTTTAAAAAAAAACCGACTTAAAAATAAAAAAAAATCCTCAAAATCGGTTCTTCCAGTTCAAAGTTCAGAGGTAACAAACAAAAAAAAATACAGTCGAATTGAGAAACTCCTTTTTTGAAGTCGGTTAAAATAGTACTTTCGCTACTTTAACATTGTTTATAACCATATTATAATGATATTAATAAAATTCATAATACGGTTAACTATTGCGTCGACCTTAAAAGCAGTTGTTTGAACCGGCAAGCTTCGTCATAAGCGGTGCTTTTGAGTCTGGGTGTACTTTGTTTGTTACAGGGATGGCGTACGGACGGTCAAAGTTCATGAAATATTACAAAACAACAATACGCCGCACCACAATTATCTAGATGTTCTTTGAATGTTTGTAAAAAGTTTCCCTACACAGGAACCATTCCTAGTACAGGAATTACGTTTGTATAAAAAAGAGAAAAAAGGGATACTAATACTTTCCCTAGTGCGAGAGTGGTCCTGTAAAAGAGGACAAGGAAGAAGACAATGATAGTATATAACACAACAATCTACTCTGTTGTAAAAATCAACGTTACAGGTAAAATCAAACACAGTATTAAAAATAAAATCTTTATTAAAATTCACACGACATCTCTATATAAGACATTCTGTTCGACTTAAATACAAAAACAACCAACTATGACCTATACTACCTACAGCTCAAAATGTTCTCTCTTTTATATATTCTATTTCATACGAACTGCATTGTGTAGAAGTAAATCATCACAGGTATTTGTGTAGAAGTAGATCATCACAGGTATTGTACAGATATGACATGAAAACTTCTTTAAAAATAGCTTGTGCAAATCTTAAAACTTCTGCTAGTAGGATTTATTCATAATAATTAAAGATTTTCACTTCACTTAATTGTTTTCATGAAGTCTGACTTGCTTTGGAGTCCAGAAAGGAACATATGAGATTTTATTAATCTCTATTTTATAATGAAATACATTATGTGGTTACACATATTGTTATAGTGAATCGACTTCTATCTGCCCCAGTTCATGCCAGTATTTATAATACGTTCAATAAAAAAAATTTATTAAAAATATCATATTAATTACAGAAACACTAGACATTCAAGGTAATTAATAATTCTAAAAGACTTTATTAAGATTGTTCGTAAAACTACCCCTTAGTATAAGACTTCCCAAAATGTACCTTAAATGGCCGGTAAACATCTGTGAAAGCACCTGTAATCTAGTCTTAACCAACAGTTATTTAACGTTGATAAAACCTTATGTTATTATAATAATTACACATGTAGTCCTTACAACAACTTATTTGGCACATTTGAAAACGTAAACAATTGTACGTTTAAATACCAAAAAACAATTTACAAGTAACGAAAGAATCCATAAAACCATCTGACGCCGATGGTTATAACCACAGAAGTAATGAAGTAAAAATACAATTGTTTGACCTAAATTACATAGTTATAATTGCTGAATACTTAGCTTGCGAAATAAGTTATTACACAGTATACAAAATGTTACAGAAAAGTGTGATTGTGGCTGGAAAACAAAAGGATTTTGACGCAAAATTAAATAAATTAATTTTTAAGTTCAATTTGTTAGTTTTAAAATAAGATTTCTTTATTTTATATATTATACGACCAGCCATTACACATTTGCCAACAGTAGGCGATTAAAATTTTGCCGCCCCTACCGGTCGGTCTATCTAATTAGATCCCCAGAAAAAACATAAAAAAATAATGTAGGCCCCAAATTTGCCGCCCTAGGTTTCACCCTACTCAGCCTGCTGGTAAATCCGCCACTGTATACGACCTTTTAATGTTACCACGCCTTTCTGTAACATTCTGTGTGATAATGTTTTTATGGTCTCGTTAATATCTTGACCTTCTCTGGATGGTGTGCTACTACACAACGCAGGTTTTTGAACATGTTCAGTGCCATGTTGGCATACATTTACACTATAGCACGTTTAGATATTACACATTATGTTATAAACATTTCTTGTATTAAACCCTTACTTAAAGTGTTGTTTCATTCATCTGTGTAATAAACTTGAAAAGTAACCAAATGCAGCCATAATTAAAAAGTAACAATGATCCAACTCCTGGCTTCGTCATCAGACCATGGTTACCAAGCCCAATCTGTTGGACTCGTCCAAACGAACCATATTAGCCCAAACTCGAGGGGATTACTAGTAGCCACTGAAGAGTTCCAGAGAGTTGAGAGAATGGATATTGCTTCGATGATCAGATCAGCTCCAAGATGCAAAAATATAGTATTCTCATCCAAACTTCATATACATACAAAATTTTACGACACTACAATTAGAAGTAGGTTAAAATTGACAGTGTAGCTAAGTGTGTTTAATACCGTTCACCTGGTGATCTTAAAAAACGGTTTTACATTGTAACAAAAACTTACAATGGGTGAGACAATCTTCAGAGAAATGTACTTTTTTGATTTGATACTCTGATTAATCTTATTTTATGTAATTATGCTATACTATACATATAAGGGGCCATCCATAAGTTACGTCACACGTTACACGAAGTGTGACATTGTGTGACAAGGGGTGGGGAGGAGGTCATAAGTTTCGTGACGTCACATGTCGAAATCCAAAGTATTCAACACAAAACATTACCTGTAAACGAAAGACTAGACTCGTTACTACACTTTATTAAAAAAAAAAAATTACAACTGCTCTTTTCAGTTCTTTCTGGGTGTAAAAATTAAAAATATGTGACGTCACAACAGGGAGGGAGATCCAAAAATTATGAAATTCGTGTGACGTAATTTATGGATGGCCAATAATACAGTTGAAGAGTCAGTTTTCTAGTCTAGTCACTAATCCCTGGAACTATAAGTTGTATATGAGAAATTGTTTATGAAGGTGATACTCTAATTTATAGGCAAGGTTATAGACTTCGTAACAGCACGCTACGACCCCTAGGAGCGGAGTAGTGACGCAGGTGACACTGCGGGTGTAACGGCTAGCTACACATATGCAAATAAAACAACACTTACAAGTAAGGAACTTATGAAGAGCAAGAGATCTTAAAATACTTGTCTTTATTTTTGAGCATCATTAAACTATACAATATAATCTAAAATATTCAAATTAAAAAAGAAATATTCAAATGTATTGCAATTCCAATCCATAGAAATTAAATAATAATTAAATTAAATATAATCCAAACTATCAAATTAATGTTAAACCAATGTTAGTCAGCTTCAAGCTCAGGTTTAATCATAATTGAAGCCTCTACAAAAAGCCGTCATTTGATATTAGTAAACAAATGCAAGAGCATTTGTAAGTCAACAATTTATTTCCTGTTTTTATTTACATATTCGTAAATAATAAAATATAATAAAGGTCTCCATTTTAAGCTTCCCGTGACTGGACAAGCCTGGCTTACTTAACAGAGTAGTACCACAATGTAACTACGCCGAATGGTCTTAGTATCATTGAGAGCAGCACTATTCGAGAAATGCTGATCGATGGCAAAAACTGCAGACTAAGTATACCTTGTTGTGGCCAATCAATATTGAACTTTATTGATTTGTAACGAGAGTTGATATTTATTTTAATGCATTATTAGAATAAGCCATCTATCTATTGTACAATTAATTAATACATGATTGAAGTTCTAGTCAACCTTTACTTGAAGATGACAAACGAGTCTTACGTCTATAATGATTTTTTTCGGTGGTTGCTGAAATTTCTCAAAATGCTATATGAAATAACAGTTTAATAACAAAATAAATACGGGCCCGACCAGAAACATACATATTTAAAACTAACCTGAAATCAGATCTAAGAAGTACAATACATATTATGATGTCAGAAAACTATATAGGAAATAATATATTCATTGTTTATTACACAACAATAGCAATTTGAAAAAAATCTAAGATGGACTGTATCTCTATTGGCACTTAAATACCTAAATAACAGGCACTTAAGGGTCCTTTCATAGTATATTTCTAGTCGGGCTAAGCGAAATACATTACTGTTAGTAAAAACACTTTAGGAATAACTTTGGCAAGCATATAAACTACATATAAGTGATATTTGTACTTGTCCCGAAACATAGGTCATGGATATTGTGGAAAATAACAGACAATCTTGACAATAAGTGTACTTCACTGCACTTAGATATGTTTGCGATGGAAGGACATAATATAAGAGAAGGCCTACTTGAAGACAAACATGTGAGTGTTCTGAGCTAGGTTTGATTTTAGTTTCAGGTATCTGTAAATGTTTATGTACAACGTGTCAGTGACTGTACTCTGTCAAGTATCAAAACTCAATTGTTACCCAAATGACAGCGCGTCATTATTAAAAAAGTTGAAACTGGATTAAAATATTTTTTTCTCGTAGGAAATAAATCAAGGTATTTAAAGCTTCTGTTACTTCATTTTTAGTTACATCATCGCATAATAGCTGTAGCTGATAATACTTATATGCAGCTTAGTACTATTGCTATTGCTCACAGGGATTTTGTCATTGAAATAGTGACAATATGCTTTAGTTATTCTTTTGAGTCTATACCTACCTACAATATATCGCAGTTGTATATACAGGATGTATTCGAAAAAGGAACACTTACTTAAATCACTGAAAGGACATGACTTTAGCATGCAGTTACAATAAGAATTTTGAAAAAAAAACTATCCGTTTACAAGTTATGATTGTTTGAATTTCCAGGTAATTTTACTTCCGTTTCTCATAAAAGCAGGTGGAACGTGTTTGGTTCCAGCTCCGCCAGGTCCTAATAACCGAGTGGAAAGAACGACTAGAGCGACCGAGCGCAGGGCACGCCACAATTGTGGCGGCTTACCGCCACAATTGTGGCATGCCCTGCGCTCGGTCCAGCCAATCCTCCATGATGGGTCTTAGACCCATCATGGAGGATTGGCTGGAGAGGCGACATGGAAGCCTCTCCTATCGGTTGACACAGGTGCTCACCGGACACGGCTGCTTCGGTAAGTACCTGTGTCGCATAGGCCGAGAGCCAACGTCTGTGTGCCACCACAGCGGAGGCTGTCGCGAGGATACTGCACTCCACACTCTAGTGGAGTGCTCAGCGTGGACGCAACAGCGGTACAACCTCGTGACGGCTATTGGTGTGGGTAGCCTCTCGCTAGAGACCATGGTTCAGTCCATGGTCCATAGTGAGAGTGCGTGGGATTCCGCCGCCTCGTTTTGCGAGGAGGTGATGTTGGCCAAAGAGGCGGCGGAACGGGAACGGGAGAGGACAAGCACTCTCCCATCCCGCAGAAGACGCACCAGGCGCCGGAGAGCGCTGAATGATCTCCGTCCTCCATGAGCGCTGGCCTGGGGGTAGCGGGTTGGGCTGACCGTTACCCCAGCAGAAGCAGGCCTAAGACGGTGGCGCGGCGGGTTCCGCACGCGCCTCTCGCATCTGGGAGGGGGGGTAGGGCCCCCCTATCGCACGGTGTGGTTGCCTGCTGATCAGGAGGCCATAGTCTGCAGGGGTTCCCGGAAGCTTTCTTCCTAGGGTATCCCGGGTCCCCTGCAATAGACTCACTTGTGACGGAACACCGTGTGGAACGTGTAAAATAAAGATTTTGGATCGTACATATTTTTTTATTTTGAATCTGCTCACTCAATTGTTGAGAAAATCCATAAAAAGTAACTTTAAAAAAATCGTAGATTAACTACGATTTTTTTAAAGTTATGGATTTTCTTAGTAACGGAATCAAAAATTCCAAAATATAAAAATATGTACGAATTAAAATCTTGAACTTTACATAATACACTTACTTTTAAGAAAAACGTAGGCAAAAATACTTGGAAATTTAAACGTTCATAACTTGTAAACAGATAGCTTTTTTTTCAAAAATTTATTGAAACTGCATGCCCTTTCAGTAATTTAAGTAAGTGTTACTTTGTAATACACCCTGTATAATATATATATTTTTTTTATATATTGAACAGACTTCTATTCCATCAATCATAAAAATCATAATATTGTGAAAATCTTCTGTCTTAATTTATTTATATCAAACTATTAATTTAAATGCAGGTTTTGTTATAAATCGTACAATATTCAATATCTGGTGAAATAATTAATTAGATTAGAAATATTAAAATTGTTTTACTTAATTTTTTTTTTATTTATGTAAATTTGTATTACGTATAACGTACATAATACTAAATTGTATATTTATTTACTAATTCGAACACATTGTTATGGGGCAAAATTCCCATGGAGTCGATGATATTAATCATTAATTTAATAAAAAAATACTATTAATTATCTTCGAGTAGATTTTCGAGTCACAAAATAAAAATAAAATCGCGAATGTTATATAATCGAAGTTTTCCTATTGCATCGTAATATGTGCAATGGCGATATTTTACTTATACAAGTACGCGGTTATAAGCATAGACATGTTCACGGTCCAATTTTGATTTCAATAATGATCGATCGGTTCCGGGACGGACACAAGTAGGCATCACAACCTATGCTTGCAACTGGTGGTGATAGTGGTGGTGGTGGTAGTGGGGGGGGGGGGGTCGGGCCGCGTCACACGACGTCGTCGGCGCGCGGGCGCGGGGCGGGCGCGCGGCGGTACAGCAGCACGCTCTCGCCCACCTCGCCCTCCGGGAACTGACAACATTATTGTTAACTTGACACTAGACAATATATTCATAGCCTCTCATATTTTACTAGTCCACCTGTTGTTAATTTAGCTACTTAAATCTAAACGAATAAACTGTCTTAATTCTTTGCATTACAAATGCAAACCACATCAATTGAAAACTACTTTATATTTATTTTGTATTTTTTATGTACCAAGTGATTAATAAAACATTATTTATAATGACCAGACTGTTTAAAAAATGCCCAATATGAGTAGTCAATATAATAATAGCGATTGAATTAAGCAAATGAACCGAGCTACATGAATAATGTGCCCCACCTATTGCGCAGAATAATAAAAATATATTTTATTCAATAATATATAAGGAATATGCACATGACTCCAAAACAGCCAATTTTTTTTTTTTAGTCTTTATTATAGAAATACACCTACTTTTACATTTACTCTGTATATGTACTTTGTTCTATTTTAATTATGAAGTATAATCATTATAAATTTGATATTTTAAATCTCCTTAGCTAATTTCTAAAACGCAATGCTATTCGATCAAACAAAATGTAGCGCGCCTTGCACCACTTTTTATTATATAAAAATATAAATTGTCACGGACAGTTATAATCATAATTTAGAAAACAGGAGTTTTTTCTGTCGTTTGTAATAATAATAAGTAGGTTTCAAAACTTTTATTTTTTTTAATCAAAAAAGAACACGTAGTCCGTAATGTTACAGAAAAAGCATGCTGAAATGCCGGTACTTAAATCACAAAAAACCGACTGTAAGATTTTTACTGTAGTATTTGTTATTTTGTACATCTGTGTTGTATTATTTTTTCCGGTAACGTAACTACAAAGAAATTCGTTTAAAAAAATAAAAAATACATGCATATTCCTTATTGGTTCAATTATACCATACCTTATTATTATAAAATGAAGTAATGATTAATTACACATTTTATCGAATGTTCGTATTAGTTTTCAATTCCAGATGTAAGTAATGTAACCCTTTCGCCGTAGAAATAAAAGTTAATAAATAGCATTTAATTCTACTCGTAAACTAAATAGAAAATGTAGTTCGTTAGTGAACACGTCCTTCCATGTATGTTCTCGGTCCTAGCGCCCTGCTTATGTACCTTAGTTGGCATAATTATTACCTTGCCCAACAGTTATGTAGCAAAATTCATAGTATCACACAGCCTGATGGACATGTAATTCTTTATATTGCCCGGGTATTATAAATAGTGCAATGTTTAATCACTTGGTTCATAACATATATATTTTAATTTACCATTTTTTTCCGAAGTAAGCTATTTAGTAAAACTTTTCACTATCATCAAATACCTATATAAAACACTCTTCTTCACAATTAACTAAATATTCAAAACAAAAGTAACACTAACCTGCGTGTGAGGTATCTCGTGCAACAGCTCGTACCCGTTGAGAACGTTCTCGAGCCGTCCCTTGAGCTTGTCGAACAGCACGAGCAGCGTGGGCTCCTGGCGCGAGGCGTGCTCGGCGCGCCACCAGCGCAACGGGTTGTTGAAGAACGCCGCCGCCTCGTACGTGTCGCCCGACTTGGACAGCGGCGGGTCGCAGTTCAGGTACCGGGTCGTTATGTTCATGTGCAAGTGACTATAGAATACATTTTTGTTAATTGTTTTGTGTTGTGTACTTTTGCGCGAGGATTCGATCGCATAAAAGTTATTTTACAGACAAACTTACTTTGTAAATGCGCTAAGAACGAAAGACAAAAGAAAATATAAAAAAAAATGATAACTACATACAAATATAGTATTTACTAACCTATATAGTGGTGTAGAGTGGCACGGCATGAGGAAGGCCACGGAGCTCCTGTTGTTGGGCACAGCGCCGCGCAGCTCCGCCATGGCCCGGAGCGGAGCCGCCTGGTGCAGCGCGCCGAAGTACGCCGCCGGGACCACGCTGCCCACCAGCATGGCGCCTGCCACCACGTACAGTTGCCACCTACGGTACATAATCAATAATGATTAACAAGTGAACCAAATCATTTCATTTAATTAGATCATAATTATATCTTCAAGGATTCATTTACCGAGGGTACCGTAAACAAACAAACTTGTATGTATGTATATAGGACGTCCATCTCGGAACTCAATTCTCGATCAATCGATCGATTAACGACAAAGTCAACTATCCAACCGCAAAATTTAAGTTTGTAACCACAAAAACAATTATTTTATGAAAATATCCGAAAGTCGTTATTTGTTATAACTAACTAATACTAATAACAAAACTCACTTCTTAGCTTTCCTGCTCCAAGGCACGATAACATCTTGCGCGAGATACAGTAGGATCGGCAGCAATGGTAAAATGAATCTAAACTCCTTGTGTGGTATGAAACTGTAACAAATAATTGGAATTGTTTTTACTGATATGTCCTTAAAATTTTCTATGAATTGGTGGAGCTTTTGAAATAGGAGTGATAATGGCCCTATTTCTAGTTCTCCACCAATTTTATACAACCACACATCGAAAGACACTAAGTATGCCAATAAAATAATATATAGAAAAGGACAGAAAATTCTCATAACAAGAAGTCTCGTAAGAAACAGAAAGAATGCTTAGAAAATAGTTAAATTCCAAAATACTTTTCGCAGGGCTGGACTTAATCTTGATTTTTTTCTGAGGCAGACAAGTTTAGGAATTAATTACATTATGCACAACATAAAATATTTTTTTAATGTAAAGGAGCAATGTACCATTATCCTGACTAACCTGAACACCGCTAGATATGCTCCAGCGGCAATCAACAACAACAATCCGACTCTGTTCTCCTTCGGCCGCCGCAGTATGTTGACTGAGGCCCATAGCACTGGCACCAGGTGGACGCCTAGTACTGCTGGCAGACCTTGCGTTATGTACCAATACCTGTGATTGTAAAGTAGTTTCAACATACTTTGTTTTCTTATCGAATTAACAGATAAAAGAAGGAGTTTTGCATTATTTCACTTCATAATCATAATATTAATATATTTAAAGAGTTTTTTATTCTTATCGGATAAACTAAAGTCTTAGGATAAATATAATAATAATAGCTGCAGCGCTATTTAGGCCCCAAACAGGCCAGGTCCACTCCATACTTTAGGTGTAAAGTTACACGGAGAGCTCGACTAATCGTGCCAAAAAATTCTGTGGCTGCCGCGTGTCAGCCGGGGAGCACGTTACGTTGACGCTCACTCGGGTTAATTAGTACCTAGCCTACTGTCGCTCCCGTATCGGACAATACAATCATTTAAAGGCCTGCCACAAGGACGCTGCTTGAATCATCTATTTAAGAAAAGTCCTATATATATATATATATATATATATATATATATATATATATATATATATATATATATATATATATGTAGCCTAGGTTTTTGTTAGTAAAAATAGAGTAATAGGCACATAACTTACTGGTAATTATACTTTTAGATAATTAATTCGTTAAAAAAGAACAACCTTAACATCGCGTCGCGGCGTCCAGAACAGATAAGAGTTACGCGATAGAAAGAGCTGCGACTTCTAAGTGAATATAACTGTAGGTAATTAGTGCCGTGCGACACGAATTGCGACTTTATTGTGTTGGAGCAAGAGTCACTACTTATTTAAAAGATTTTGCGGAGCCAGACTTTTGTACCTGTATATTTTGTGCCAAAACTTTTTTAAATCTGATGATTCTGACGTTATGATATAATTGTATTGTCAACTGCCCTTGACACATGTGTTAAGTTTGAAGCCAATCAGAAGCTTTGAAATTGGTGAAAAGAACATTGAAAGATTCAGTTACATAAATACATGATATCTGTTTGATGCCTTAAGATATAGAACTTATGCACTGCTCACACAAAAACCGTTATGGTTTAAGTGAGTAGCTTGCATGTAGCTAATGTTAGATATTTGAAATTATTTTGAACAATAAAAAAAATATGAGGGGTTACATAACTGATATTGGACTAATACAGAGTAATATGAAATAGCTAACCATGGATGTCGTCCATAGAAGGAGGCGATGTCGTGAAGCACGTTGAATCTGAAGAACTCCCATGGTGTGACGATCAGTCTACCGTAGTAGTACGAATCTAGGCCAACGAGGGCACTACCAGCTATTATGCTGCAAAAAGAGAATAATATTAAACATGTATTGTTTTACTTTGTCTTACTACTAGAAAAATAGTCCATCTATGCGTAACAATACAACACAACACACAATATGGGTCAGAATATAAGCGGAATATTTAAATAATATTCTGCAACACTACAATACACTAAACATATGTTTAAAGGCATTAACAATATGTTAAAATATTTTTGTTGCTGTACTTTTCTCATTATTGTTATTGTATTATGGACGAGCAGCAAACTTGCTGATGTGTCCACATTAGAGCACTGGAGTAAAAGTCTATGGTGTAATTGTTCGTGTAAATTTAACCATCACATTTTATGTTAATACGGTTGTTCAGTCAGTGGGTTGTAATATATTTATTGTAATTATAATTTAAAAAAAATTATCTTTGAAGTGCTCTAAGGACTCTTTTGACTTTATGATCCAGTACATAGATTAAGCAACACCGAAATCCGAAAGGGAACCAAAATTAGGAGCACTCTCTAAAGAATTTGGAAAATAAACCTTAAATTGATACCACAATGCTCACGCGAAAAAACTGGTTGAACAAGCAAAGAACTGCAGAAAATAACAGAGCCCTACAACCAGCAATCAGTGAGGCTGCAAATGATGATGATGAACTCAACTTTGTAGATTAATTTTTTGACAAATTAGCACATCAGCATATTTGATTCATTGCATTGCAGGATATGGCACTGTGCTAAAAGCCGAAGTAAACATGGAGGGTAGGTAAACTTATAATATAAATAAAATTACCTGATTGGTACATAAGTCCTCATGATCAGCCTCAGCCGTCCTTGGTTAGTAGTAAGCAGATTGTATACACCGAGCACAACCCATATGGGTGCTGAGGTTGGACGTATAAACACGCACAAAACCGCCAACCATATCCAAATTGGACTTTCTGCAATTAAGACTTGCAAATTAATGAATAAAAATAAAAATGATTTTATAACATAATATAGGTCCTTAGTTTCATTACTTATTCTAGTCGTTAGTTGTAATTTGTTTCTTTTTTTGTCATGGATCCCTTTTGGATGAAAGCCTCCTCCATACAATAGAACAAATTAAAACATTTAATTTATAAAAATATGATAAGGACCTACATTATATTTGTTGTATAGTCTAAATTTGAAACATTTGACATGAACTCTAGGACTGATTTCAATCAAACCCAAATGAAATAAGGTAAGACACAGCTTCTAAATCTACACAGTTGCCTCCAGTTTGAACTAAAACTCTCTGGGTATTTAGTTTGAAGGCTGGTCATCCCCAATAAGTTTTATTGATTCTTAACTCCTAAATGATAACAGATTATTTGATAGCCAGAGTTTAAGGCAGGAGCAAGAAGTTAGGACTCAAGACAGGACCATGGCCTATAGCCCAGCAGGCCCACTCACAATTTAACATAGTCCATAAAAGTTAAGTCAAATGTCTATGTTAACCTTATTCTAATACATACCCTGATCATAATACCCAAGTTTTCCAGCCTTGAATGGGAACAATGATAGTGCAATACCAACAATTGACGTCTCCAAGGTCTGTAGCAATGTTCTACCAGATGTATAGAACCAAAACCAAGAGGTTAGTACCAGGAACAATGCCCATTTACGGCCACCTGTCCATTTGTAAAAGCTATAATCTGCAGCAGTGCTGATGGCTGCTTGGAGTATGCGTGGCAGGAGAATCTATAATAATTTGAGTGTATTTAAACCTTGAAAGGATGAGGAAATATATGATTTTTTTGTATAAAAGTGTATTCTAGAGGCATTTTTTATAATATATATAATGTAGCCATCTAAAATTGAATAACCAGTATATTGTTTACCACCATATATTAAATGTATATTTGTTATGTATGTTGATTATTATTAAATGGACTGATAACAGCTATAAACAACAACATTATCAACCTTTTCCTCAGGTCTGGTAACCATAGTAGGTTACAGAAAATATAAGGAATAATAATTCTTCATACATTTCTGTACCTTACTTTTATTACAGGTAGGACATAGCTTAGAATTATTAAAAAAGTAATTAAAGTGGTTTTTTTATGTGAATAAGATGTTGCAGATTGTGCATAGAAAGACTCTTTAACTACACTTACCAAGGCTTCAGGATGGTCAAGTCCAGTATATTTCAAAAACGTATACAGAGCAGCTATCAGACTCGGATACAGGTAACTTCTAATACCCTTCTGCCACTCCCAAGTCACTGCCCCATAACCAAACACTTGTTTGTGGGCAATTTCTAAAGTCTGCCAATACTCATCAGGAACATACCAAGTCTGTACGAGGAATACTGACAAAATTCTGACGAGAAATATAAGTGAGATCACCTGTAGCGGCCTCAGGCCCTTTGCCAACACCATTCTCCCGCCTAAATCGAAAGAGGTTACATATGAATCGTCTATAAATAGAAAGATTATGTGGGCTCAATATGAAAACAAAATCTCACAAAGTATAACTACAAAATATACTAAGCACTGTAATTTTTGTAAAATAGTGCCAAAACGAAAATTTGATGTTGAACACTAAACTAAACGAAACAAACTTTACTCCCAAAAATGTCAACTAACGCGTCTCAATAATTAACGAAAAAAATGAATGAACAGTAGTATTTCAATGAAATGTAATTAAGCAACACAATTCCATAATTGTATTTAAAATAAGAGAAACGTTTGTCTGCACTAATAATAAACACAAAAACATTTTTTTAATAATTATTTCACTAACCTCAACAAAACCGCCACCGCGTAGTAGTGCAGGGCAAATCTTGTAAAAATATGTAAATAAGTTTTTAGTTTTTCAATATTCAATGTGGACGGAATTTGACTAATTTTGAAAATAATTGTAATACTGAAAAACTGAAACACATGTTTTAAATTACTGTAAACTATGATTTGATTACGACATTGTTGATATGGTATGGATATCTAATTTAGTTTTGAAATCTTCTACATGTTCATTAAATCGACTAATTTGGACAAAGAAAAACGTACGCCTTAATATGTCAGTTCAGTTCACTTGTGTTCGAAAACTAAAAACGAAAATTATTATAGAAATTTTATCAAACTTGTGTGCACTTAATATATCTGATTGTAACGTCTACAACAAAATAGTTAAAATAAATCTTAGTTCAACAACATCGAGGGTATAAGTGTTCTGTGTCCATGATAATATTATGTACGATAAGTAGTTAATGAACCATATTGTAATGATGTATTGTACACTGGAAACATGTACGGTAGATAGATTAAATAGCACGTTTGGAACGTCAATTTACGAATGTTTTTTTGTGAAGTAATATTACCTAAATTTCGTTTCAATACATAAATAAAACATGTTGGAATAGTCCAAAAATGGGTAAGTTTGGTAAAATACATGAGGGACCTTCATGTAAAGAGTTATACTTACGCGTTCTTTATTGACAGACGAAACAAAAAAAGAAACTGTGGACCTTTCGAGGCGTGGGTTGAAGAAAATAGAGAAAGCGCCCGTAGAGGAATCTAAGACGATTATTAATTTGATCTTAGATCAAAATGAACTGCAGCGGTTGGACAATATTGACACTTACAGCCGTATTGAAAACGTAATTTTGTGTTATTTACAATTTCTGCTAACATTGTGCGCTATGATTTTCGGCTTTTCATTTATGACTTGCTATTGAAAAATACGCGATATAATAATATTTTAAACTTTTTACTCTAAATTAAATTCTGTAAACTATATTTTACAGTTTAATTACACATGTATAAGTATTTTTATGTTTTAATATAATACCAACATTTTATACAGTATCTCATACTTTTTAGCTATCTATATGCAACAACTTTTTACTCCGCATGCATGGAGTGTCCCGTTTGACAAACATCCGTCTACTTGCACTTAGCAACAATGGGATTTTGCAAATAGAGGGACTCAAGGATTTGATTTATCTAAAAGTATTGAAGCTGGCTGGTAAGTAAAACTAAGTTTTACAAAACTGTAGGTACTTATATAATGTTTTATTTTAAAATTTATTCAAAGAACTGCCGCAGCATTCTAGTGAATTCATGTATCATAGAGAATTATATTTTTAAGTATGTATAGTTCCATTTTCTATTGTGTTATGCCTATAGCTATAAGGTAACATAATTTTTCAATAGTTGTGGATGATGATCCTCCGGAACTCAACAATATGCTTTTTTGCTTAACTTGTAGAGCTACTTAAAAATGGCCCTATGCCAGTATAGTGCTATTTTTATCTGATGTTGCTGGTCTACAGTCATGTGTTGTAGAAGTGCAAGCGAACCCATACAAAAGTGCTAACTGTAGACAAATTAAATGCATAAGTAAATGCAGGTCTCATATTTTAATTTGGCACTAATATATATACACGCAGCAAGTGTTAGTAGTCACTGGCCTATTAACACTTGTGACACCATATTACCATTTGGTATGGCAACCCTTCTCACTTTTAAAGAAATAGAATAGGATAGCATAGGTGCTAGTGCAGTGCTGTTTCACCACAATCTAATGCAGTGTAAAGTTACAACCTCCTCCTTAAAACAAAATGTATTTAAATTAAATTATGTTCGCAGGCAACAACATCAAATCGATAGAGCATCTGAACCACAACATGCATCTGGAATATTTAGATTTATCAAACAATCAAATATCTTTTATTGCTGACATATCTTATTTGAAAGGTTTAAAGGTGAGCTAATTTATCACATAGATATTTCAAATGTAAGGAATAAAATAGTTTGTTAAAAACAAAAAGAAATATTCAAGAAAATATTTGTTTAACATGATAATAATAATTCAAAATAATAATAACTTGAGACTCCTCACATATGGCCGTCTATTCCCAAAATAGGCAAAGACTTTAACCAGACTGTTGATAAACATACATGTATATTATTATAGATAAATTACACCCGGACACAGAACAAATGATCATGCTCATCACACAATTATTTGTCCTGGGTGGCAATCAAACCCACAACTTTAACCACTAGACCTACAGGCCAGGCAGATTTATTCTGACTTCAATACCTTCAAAGTTGTTCCAGAAATAAGTATTTTTTTTATATCTATGTACCTAATTTTGGAAAATTCCCAGCATTTGAATTTAGAAAGAAATCGGATAGTAGATCTACGACAGTGCGACCGCTACCTGCCATCCAACTTGGAACACTTTGGGTTGGGACACAACAATATACAAGATTTAAATGAAATTAGTCATTTGGTACATTTGAACAAATTGGACAGTTTCTCTATACAGGGCAACCCATGCGTGGCCATGGCTGGTAAAGACAAGCTGTATCCTTTTTAATTGCAATCAACACAGGACACTAGTATTTTACATATCTAAAAAGCAGTTTATTTTTTATATGCAGCAAAAACAGGGAGGAACTTTTGCAATTACAGTTTTTGTGTCAATAGCAATGATAATAAGACTATCCCTCTCTGCAATAAGTGGCACTGTTTCCATGCATGGCATAACACAGGCATCTCAAAAATTCTTATACGGAATTCCCTGTGCGACTTTAAATTTGTTTGACAATGGTAGGTACGTACCTCAAGAAAAGATGGGGATAGTACCTACCTCGTTCTCATCTTTTTGTACCGTGTTAGTGTCTGTTATTGGATAAATATTTATTCCTTACATTTTAAACCAGAGGATTTGATTATCGTCCGTTTGTTCTCAATTGGATATTGAGTGTAAAGTCCATCGATGGATTTGTTGTCAGTGCAATAGAAAGGTAAGTCATGGTTTGATATTAAATATTATTTTACAATTTATGAAAGGCTGTAGTGGAGGGCTAATATGAAATAGCTTCATCTGATTTGTGAAGTCCATGGACTTTCTACTTAATTTATGAAATTTGTGCTGGTGTTCCTGTCCTAGTGGCCTGTCCAGTCACAAGGAATACAGGACATTCGGATACGCAACCCCGGCCTCTGCGAGCTACTGCAGTGTCTGTCCCTTTCTCCATCTGAGACTTGCGGTATCCCTTACCCTAGGTACCTCTCCCTACCCATTTTTCCTTATACAAATTTACCTTCCTTTTCCCGTGTTAAAACGACTACATTCCCAAAGAGGGTTGGCGTCAGGTAGGTTGGCTGTGCAATGTTACACATTGCGCCGACCCCAATGAAAATTGGGACAAGGGCAGGAAAATTACGCTTTCACTCCTTAATGATCATGTTTGCCTACACATTGTTAGGGGTACAGAAAATGACATAGGTTAGCTTTCATCCAGATAATTACAGTTAATGAAAACTAAAAAAAGACCTTTTTATGGCAAGCCGAATTATAAATTAAACAAGCATTCCACCATCCACCTCTTGGTCATTCATCATCAGACCATCGTTACCTAATCCAATCTATTGGACTCGTCAATACGAATCATATATTTTATTCTTAATATATATAATATTTATTTTATTCTGTTTTTAGTATCTGTTGTTAAATCTGCAACAGACTAGCTATCACTGTTTATGAGATACAGCATGGTGACAGACAGACAGACGGTCAGTGGACTCTTAGTAATAGGGTCCCATGTTAAAAAAGTACTGTAACTTTTGATGGTCGTGTGGTATAATAACTCTACCTACTATAATCATTGATATAATCTATATTGAAACCGCGCCCACAATAAATACTTAAAAATATATATTTTTGAAGCCATTTTTAATGAGTGCCTAAATTCTTCGGGTATTTGCAACGAAACGATGCTCTAATTACCTAATAAAATTCCAGTCATTTTTATGAGTCTGAAACCACACCCGCTACTCTGCGTTTATACTCATAATATCTCGGGGTCGATACAACTTACTAAGCCAATGACAAGTAAAAATCATAAAATAACTATACGTTATATTGTGTGTTACTGTTTTTTTTCATTTTTTTATATCTTTAAAGTAAAACATAAGCACATAACTCGGCTTATTATAACCCGTCACCGTAGACTAAGGACTTTTGCTAAAACCCTTTAATGCTTTTTTCGAAAAAGCCATTTTTCAGTTCGTTTTTTCGTTACGTTCGCTTTTTCAAGGAGCTCAGTCCATCCATATGTTAAGAGTACAAGTTACCACAATAGATGTCAAATAGTACACAAAAAATTATATAATTTTAGATGCCGCCGTTGAAAGTAATTGATTAATTTTTCTATTATTTATTAGTGATGTAATACTACTTGCATCTTAATAAATCAAACTAAAATTATCCTTAAAAATACCATAAAGTAACTAGTACCTTAAACCATGTTTAGTTTCCTTTGATGAACTTAATTTATATATTTCTTGAATATGAGCGCTTACATTATTATGTCATACATACATTGAATACTATCCGAAGTAACTTATCTTGTCTCCATATGAAATTAGAGTGATATATATCCTGACGACTTTAGGTGGGCGTGATGTAGTTGATGGGGATATTCCTTGATTGAACGCGGTGATATCATTGGCCTCACATGTGTTATACATTAAGCATTTCTTATTTCGACACTCGAATTAATCGTTTAAATATGCTAATGTGAGATCTCAGGCTTAATGTCTAAGTTGATCTAACATCAACATTTATGTACTGGAGCTGTGTATCCTTTTGTAGATGTTAAAATTTTTAACACATTGTTCAAAAATTAAAAAGCGCAAAAGCTTAAAAAGGCGTTTAAATAATTATCTTATACATAGATAAGTACAAACACATAAATGTTTAGAGGGCTCCGATTGACCGCCAATAACCAGTTTTGTTTTATGGCATTCGGGGCAAGCATACCGCCCATTAGCACCTGCAACCCAAGAGTCACAAGTCCGTTGCCGGCCTTTAAGGTGGGAGTAGGGGAAGGGTGGAAGAGGGGGAGGGATGGTTTAGGGCCTCCGGTAAACCTCACTGACTGCCGGTTTCACTGCGGTACAACGTGCCGAAGCATGGCTCTCCCACGATGAATCACAGGTTCGAGTTACAGGAATACACGTAACCCTGACCTTCGCGACCTATTTCTTACACTCTCCATTCCATCCGTATACACAATATGCTTTTTCTTTGCCTTCCCTTCTAACTTTCCCTTTCGATATATTCCCAAATTTCCCATCTCCAATTCCCAAAGTGCCCGGTTGACGGCAATAGACTTGCCCTGTATTATGTGAGTAGGGCCAAATTATAGTTGACAAAATGGTGACGTTTATCCGTTCACTCGTTTTTACGTGAAAGATTAACAAACATCCATCCATCCTCACAAACTTTCGCCTTTATAATATTAGTAAGATTATAGGATTGTTTTAGTGTTCGCTATTAGGCCGGCACAAATCAAGTTATAGAGCTATATGCAGTAATAGCTGCTCCCCGCGGTTTCACCCGTAAGTCCCGGTGCCGTTTGAATATCGGGATAAAAAGTAGCCTATATTTTAATCCAGGTGTCCAGCTATCTACATACCAAGTTTCGTCGCAATCGGTTCAGTAGTTTTGGCGTGAAAGATTAACAAACATCCAACCATCCAAACATTCATATTTATAATATTAGTGGAATTAGCAGTAGGATGTCCACAATATGCTTGAATATCGATAATAGGTACTTTAAACATAGTAATATGTATACGATATGTTTTCAGTTTAAAAGCAGAATGGCTGTACAGTCAAGGTAAAGGCCGTCATTTCCATTCTGGTCAGCATCAGGAACTGTGCGAGTATCTGGCGTCCACTTGTCCCCTGACTGCTGATGCGCTTGAAACTGAGGATCAAAGGAAATTGAGACTTATACTTAGTAAGGTAATGACTATTATAGTAGCGTTAGAATAGAAATAAACTTTTTATACACCAACTTCAAGTGACTTATGCAGAAATATAATAAGTGGTTATAGAACTGCTTTCAATATAAACAAATGTTTACATTTAATTACTTCATCCGTTTTTGTACAACTGAGTTTTAAGTTGGACGTCTTTATTCCATATCCACTTCTAGTATTCTCAATAGTTGTCAGTAATAATAATTAAACAATGTTCTAAATTTGCGTTGCGTCGTAGGCACAACATCATCAGCAGCAGTTGAAGGATCAAAACCACAGTCCGCTGAAGCCCAAATTGCAGTCGCCGCGAATGCAATGTAAGTACTTATTTAATTAAATATGTCGTCACACACGCGTAACCTCGAATACACGTTTATTCGAGGTTACGCGTGTGTGACGACAATCCTTCCCACAATATCAAATCTGGAGCATTATTTTATATTTTCATGTTATAAATAATTATCATGTAGGCACTACAAAAATACTGAAGTTTTCTTTGTTCAGAGCAAACTATTGTGCCTTAATTCACGCAATTAATAGCTTCATTGCTTGAAAAAAGCACAATCGTATTAAAATCTATACAAGTATTATAAAAGAATATTATAAAGAAATGTTTGTTTGTCTACAACTTCTGAAACTACTGAATCAATTTTATTCAGTCGTTCACTATTAGAAAACTACTTTGTTCAGAAGTAGCTGGGGCAAACAGCGGGCGGGGCGGGACGGTGACGTTGTTAGC
Source organism: Callimorpha dominula (assembly GCA_949752705.1). NCBI lineage: Eukaryota > Metazoa > Arthropoda > Insecta > Lepidoptera > Erebidae > Callimorpha > Callimorpha dominula. The sequence continues at coordinate 4,460,062 of OX457010.1, read as the reverse complement.
TAGTTGAAGTATATTCATTTTCATAATTCATGGTAGTATATTTACATTAACGGTGATTAATTTGATAACAGTAAGATGTGATGACCTTCCTTGTTCTTTCATACAACATTGTACCGAACTTACTAATTTGTTTGCTATGTTAAAACACTGGCCAAGTGTGAGTCTGACTCGCATACGACGTTTTATTATTATTATTGGTTGTTATGGCGGCAATCGAAGAACATACTCCTTAAAAATTTCAACTGCTTACACTCTACCTACTACGGTACATGGTAGTCATGGTAGTCAGATGGACGGACAGCAGAGACTGAGTAATACGGTCCCGTTGGCACGGATACGGAATCATAAAAAAATATGGATTTGACTTGACACTCAACTATTACAAATTATGGAACTTAATGCCTATGAATCTGTGCCTCGTCAAATATAAAAAAAAGTAATGTAGCTAATTGATTGGTTTTAAACTTTTTTGTTTTTTTTAGCCCGTATAACGCCACGACACATGGGCCGGTCCCCAGACCGCCTCACATCCAGCTACCACTCTGTCCTCTCTAAAACCAGTTCCCCATCACATCAGATGTCTTCATCACTATGTGGAGACCTCCCCGGAATACCAACAGCTATGAGTCAGAGTTTCGACTCGCCAGGACTTATGTATGCTACAGAGAAACGCGATAGGGAGAAAATACCAGGTATGTTATGTAAATAACTATCAACCATACTAAGTGTTGATCATCATTATAGAGGATCAGGCGCACGTCAAGCACTAAAAGCCTTATAGTGCTTGACCTGTCCTGAAACAGGCTTCGTTGTGTGGTCACCTCTGCATAGAGGGCTGTCTGTTGCATTGATGGCGAATAAAGTATATTAAGTATCAAATCATATTTCAGAGCCAATGCCCCAACCAAAGCTTGTAAATCATTCACTGGAAGCAGCATCCAAAATGGTTCCTGTACCGGAGTCTTTAATGAGTCCGGATTATCAGGACCCCATATATGATATCCAAAGAACTATACCAAAGCCTGTGAACCATTCTGTGAATAGCATTTCGAATACGTCATCACAGTCAAGTAATAGCAGTATTCATGAAGATAAACCTAGACAAGTAAGTGATTGAATACATTAAAATTAGAAATCAAAATCTATATTCTGACCGCCATTGTCACATATGTGTGACAGAAATATGACGTACCAAAATACGAAATAAACTGCTTTTGTAAAAAAAAACCATTAATTTTCGTTTGTCACATACATCTCACAATGGCGTCCAAATGGCTAAACAGAAAATTTCAATAAGGTAGTTGACTCTAAAGTTGAATTAGTTTTACTTTATTAAACGTCAATACAGTTGGTTTTGCTGAATATTTGTATGAAATAACAAGTTTGTGAGAACATCCATATGGTTGTTCTCACAAACTTGTATATATATATATGAACAACATTTACGGAAGTTATAATTCTCAGAGATATGTAGTAGTCCAGATGCCAATTTGTCATTGTGTAATGTTAGATTATTTTAACCTAATCAGGCGAAGAATTTAAAGGGATCCCCAAAATTACCAAAGAGTGCGACGTCGTCTCCAAAACTGAAGACCAAAATGGACCAAAGAAAAGGCAGCTTAACTAAACTTGACGTCAAAAACGATGAGAAGAAATTGAATGGTATGTGTTTTTTTTATATTATTGGTCACGTAATGTCTTTTTACTTTTTAACCCCGATGCTAAACCTGTTTGCGTGTCTATCAGTGTCATTGTAACTCCCAAACAGATGGATCTATTTGAATATTTTTTTTTTTTTTTATTTGTGGGGTTTTTAAGCCGTGTTTTTGCTTGTTATACGTACTTATAATTTACGAGAGTCTTCTACAAAAACTATTTCATAACATTCTATAAACGTAAATGTTAAAAGTATCACACACACACAAGGTTTCTGAGATAAAATGTCATTACAATGCGAACCAGAAATACGTGAACTCTGTACTAAAACTACTTAATATTTTAGGTATGTCAAATGATAATACCGACCAAATGGGTGATATTATGAAACTAGCTTCGAACCAGCGACGGCAGAAGAAAATGAGTGTAGAGTCCATGGCTGCAGTCACTATACAGAAGATGTGGAGAGGCTACAGAAGTAGGAACTTAAATAAGGACACATTGAGGATTCTGCATGCCATACAAGCTGCTAGAGCGAGACAACATATACAGTAAGTACTAGAATACTTTACATAACATACAAAAATATATGTATGTACAAACGTTAGATATTTATTCTTTAAAACCTCAAAGAGGTTAAACAAACACACAATCAGCTTGATATAAGGCATTCAAATACAAATCTGATGTGTCATATCTACTACTTTGATCGGTATATGTCTTTTTAGACTGCACGGATGGCGCAATGGTTTAAGTGGTCACCTCGCCACTACGCCGCGCCGAGTGTTGTGGGTTCAAATCCCACACGGGACAAAAATTTGTGTGATCCACAAATAGTTGTCCCGAGTCTGGGTGTCCTTTGTGTCCGTTGTTTGAATGTTTGTGAAGCCCCCCGCGACACAGGAATATTCCTAATGCGGGAGTTGTCTTTAAAAAAAAAATATTTTATGAATTTTACTGATTTAACTTAGTAAACACAACTATTTATAGAACCCATTCTCAAATACACATAATACGTACGTATGGTGCAAAATTAATACTATAGTATAAAATCAACCATCCATCTTTATAAACCTCAAATAAAGCGATGATTCCTACCAATGCGGGTTCTTCATTTAGTGGTTTCTTTTGTAGACGGTTAACGTGTGACATGGAGGCTACGAAGGCGGCGCTGGAGAGCGAGAGAAAGATTCAACAGCTGCAGATGCAGGCCATTAATGCGCTTTGGAAGAAAGTTTCCACGTTGCAGGCTGCTGGTAAGTGAAAAACTTAACTAAACTGACCTGAACTGCACTGAACTAAACTGAACTGAATTGTTCTGAACTTAACCCTACACCCGCATATAATTATAACTAGCCGTATCGCCTGCGTTTAATGTCACTGCTCCGTTCCTTAGAGACGTAGCGTGATGTTAGGTAACCTACAACTTTTCTCAAGAATTTGGCTATTATCAGTTTTTTTTGGTTGATTGAAAATTCCAAAGCATAGCGCGTTTAGTAAAAGAACTCTTAAGTTTTATAACATTAGAATAGACTAGCTTCAGCACGAGGCTTCGCTTTAAAAGTTATTTTTTTTGATCGATGAAAAGTAGTAGTACCCTATGGCCTTTTCTGTACCCTCTTTAACGAGTGATTCACGCGAGAACCATGCGTTGGCGATGCGCCGCTCCCCACCTGACTACTCAGCAAATCGCGGACGACACAATGTTCGCTCGTTGACCACGCCATGTCCAGTCGTTGCCCACGCGATGTCCACTCGTCGACACCGCGATGTCTACTGAACACGCGACGTTCAATGGTGACAACGCAGTGTGCACCCGTGGACGAGTTGACGCCGAACGACGAGGCGGTGCTGGTCGGGCGCCGGGTGGCTCTAATGAGCTATGACCTTAAAGCTTATTTGTTGCGTGTAAAAATTACATTGTATATTTGTTTGATTTAGATAACCAGAAACCAAGAATGTTGGATCCAGAAGACAATACCGACGTGTTGAGGCAACTAACAGAGACGTGTTTCAGTTTGCAGGCACAGGTTCGTTACATTAATTTTATTACACACTGGCCTTTGCCCGCAGTTTGACCCGCGTGATGTCGAATAGCTTATACCTATAGCCACAAAATTGCTAAAGGAAAGGAAAGAGCTATCAAATACAAAAAAAATATTTAAATCCGACTGATGTTTTTATACAGGATGTATCTGACAATGTAACGCTTACTTAAATCAGAGCATGACTATAGCGTGAAGTTACTAAAATAATTTTTGAAAAAAAAAAACGATGAGTTAAAAAGCTATGGCTGTTTTAATTTCGGTATTATCACCTCAGTTTCTCATAAAAGCAGGTGGAATATACAGGTTAAAGATTTCAAATCCATAGAAACTAAGTTCAAAAATTATACATGTCATGCCCTTTCACTGATTTAAGTGAATGTTCCATTGTCAGATACACCCTGTATATTAGCGCGTTCAACCAAGAATACAAACTCATCAGTTTTATTATTAGTATACATTTTAGAGTAAGAGTTTACTAAGGGACTCAAGCAACTGCAATGCATACTCTGTGCACTTGTGGCCCACGAATGCGGCACCAAAGTATTAACCAAGGGTTGCACATCATGCAACCGCAGGAAATACAAACAATCACTGCTGCTACGATCTGGAGGTTTCTCGAAGCCATAAGTCTGAGCAGTGAACTGTAATGCAAAAGTGAGCCACAAAAGACCAGATATGGTCGAGGTAGCACTAGGCACTTAAAAAAAAAAGTAGGCAGTCGTGGGACTGCCGACAGAAGTGAAAACTTAAAACGACGTGCCGCGAAATTTTGAATAGAGGTTTTCGCTATTGAGCACTATAGGCGTTATAAATTTTCACCTTAATTACAATTATGTTTTTGTTTATTTTACCATATGAATTGCGCACTCAATAAGTACTTTATTGAATTAATTATATTTTTGAAGATTTAATTAATCTTAAGGAGCTGACAGAACTCAATGTTTAGATTAGCGCCCTCAGGTGGATCTATATATGTATTATTAGCGTGACGGTAACGAGTTCAGTGGTTTTTGACCATAGCAAAAGAGCACTAACGTGTCTAAAGAAGTTTAGGGCAGTTAACAGGTGCACAAGTTATCTAAGTAACTTATTGAAATTATATGAATGTAGGAGAAAAATAATACATAATAATTATATGTACTTATACCATACATAAAAACTTGTGTTGTATAATATGTTATTTTGCAGATTAAATAGTTTTCACGTTTAAAACCATACATGTTGTGTATTAGGTAGTGGAGTTGCAGAGTTGTATGCAAGAAGTTCTAAAGGCTGTATCTAGTAAAGGTCAAGCGGAGGGTGTCAGCACACAAACAGACATCACAGCTATCGTCACGCCACAGGTGAATACACTTATCTATTTATATTGAGTACTAGCTATTGCTCGCGTTAATACACAGGGCGAAAGCGACAGTGTGCCGAATACTGAAATAGCGGACGCAGAGTCGAAGTTCTTGTGTATGCAGCAACGTGATGTTCGGTTCGGCAACAAACTCACATTCGCATTATTTTAAATTATTAGTTGGGATTAGTGAAGTTTTCTTTTGTACACCCAATACCCCATAGGGGTTATTATCTTCCTGATTATGGCAGGGCTTTATTCTTGTTCTATACTCTTTATTCTTGTTCTATACTTAAGTTGTGGAAAAGAAGGCAAACGTATTTTCTAAAGGATTTTTGGAGTTTTAATCTTAATTTTACTTCCAGCTTGTTTTACTCAGAGCGAATCTGAGCGTATAAGTTCACACTATACCCTATACACTTATGTAGCGCAGTGTTATAATATCGACAGGAATTCAAAGTCAGTACAAATATGCACGAGTGTCTTACTATCTTTATGTTTCTACGTGTAAGCTGTATGTATTTAAAAAAATTGTATCTTAATAATAATAATGTTGTTATTATTTCTCATACATGTATATATAGCATAGCGTGCGTGCGAGCATGTGTGCGTGCCTGCGTGCGTGTGTGTGTGTGTGTGTGTGTGCGTGTGCGTGTGCGTGTATGTGTGCGTGCCGTGCGTGCGTTTATGATATAGGGGCAAACGAGCAGATGAGTCACGGCTAAATGACTACCGCCGCCCTAGACACCTGCAACTCAAGAGTTGCAAGTGCATTGTGCCGGTCTTTGAGGTGGGAGAGGAAGGGAAGGGGGGGGGGAGGGTTAGGGTCTACGGTAACCTCACTCACTCGGCGAAAAGCAATGTAATCATTGCTTCACTGCCGGATTACTGTGAGACCGTGGTATCACTCCGGTCAAGCCAGCCGGCCCATACGTGCCGAAGCATGGCTCTCCCACGATAAAACGAGATGAGTTCAGTCTCCTCATAAGTTAGTGCCTAGAGTCATTCTATAGTCTAGAGCAACATTGGATACACTATTTAATTTACAGTTAAGTTTATTATAAATATTAGTTGTAATAATGTTAGTAAGCTATGTTTAGTTTGGGGCTAGATAGCGCTGTGATATGTCTGATGTTGGTATGCTATGTGTGCGCCAGGAGGAGCGCGGCTCGTGGTTGCGGCGGCCGCAGTCCCTGCCGCTGGCCGTGGCCGAGCCGCCCACGCCCACGCCCATACAGAGGGAGAGGGAACATGTGTGAGTTACCTAGCTTTTCTTAATCGTATTAAGTACTACCTTTGCCTTCGCTCATGTTACGTGTTGGGAACAGTATTATTTTTACAAATTCCTTATCATAAATACTTAAAAATCTAGAATATTGGAAAAAAATGCTCTAAATATTGTGTTGTAGAGAGTAGGGAGAGTGAGAGAGAACAGTAACTATATGTATATTAGTTGTAATTGCAGTGAGAAATCAAACGACTCGGCCGCTCTGGGCATAGAGCGGACCGAGTCGGTCATAGAGGAGCAAGAGGCGGAACCGACCGACGGCATCGACACGGAGCTCGGTGACGTCATCGTCCACTGATATATTCAACCGAGGGTGCCTACGGGCTTTTGAATGTAGATCAGTGTTAAGTTTTTTGTTTTTGTTAAGAGGTAGTGTACGAAATAGGGAGATTAAAAGTATTTATTATTTGGATAGAATGGCGATGGTCTCTTGATTAAATTCACTATCTAAGTGTGTAAACCGGCAACAGTCATTTCTATCATCCTCCGGCCTTTTCCCAATTAAGTTGGGGTCGAAGTTCAATATTTTACGCGAAGTGACTGCCATCAAACCTCCACAACCCGGTTGATTCTGTACGAACTTGTATTAAATAACGGTTTGTGACGTCGCCCCTTAAGACACTTTGAGTGTTTGATTTCACAATTAAAAAATAACAAACCTAATCCAATCTTTCAAAGTCCTGTAAAACATTTAATTTCCTGATGACTGTTAAATAATTTATTTTTGCTACAGGAAATAGCCTATTTTCTTGCATACTACAACATAAGACACATTAACAACTGGCATACATTTTCAGAAAAATAATAATGTAAATGTAATGTTACAGTTAGTGTGTGTGTGAGTATGGTTGTTTGTGTGCATGTATGTGTGTGTGTGTATGTGTGTGAGTATGGTTGTTCGTGTAGGCGTGCGCGCGCATGTGTGTGTGTGTGTGTGTGTGTGTGTGTGAGTGTGAGTACACTGTTATCTATGTGTCAACTATGTTTTTAATGGTAGGAATTTTGGTGACTGTCACCGAATCGTATCGCCTCTCCGGTTTATGTTTGTTTCTCGCCTCTTGATTTCCTAGCAGTCACCCAGTTGTCTACGGCCTTGTTTTTATATAACTTCTTGAATACCGTAACTCTTTTTTAATGACCCGTGTTGCCTGTGTTCTTCTATAGGTTATGAACAGACAGACACAGGCAGTGTGTCAAACTTTTCTACACTGCACACATCTTAAATAGAACACTATACCATATAATACACTACCTCTTAATTGTAAATCATGAGAATGATGGGGTTTTTATTACAGAGTCGATTCTCTGATAATAAATAACCGAGATAGCGTGAATTCGTAGATCTGCCCGTAATGCAAATTGAATCTATTCATTTTAGTTATAAGGTTCATTTTCATGGTACGCTAAAGCAAAGCTTGGTCTGTAAAGTGGGCTTGTTGTTAAGGTGAGCTGTAATTGTGTAATTAAATTGGATATTAAATCTTTAAAATGCGGATGTTCGATATCTGTCTGAGATAAGAGTATACAGTATAACTATAATTATAATATTTTTTTTTTATTTTATTCGCACTATATTTTGGATTTTTTTTTGGGATTCGAATATTTTCTATAAGGTTCATTAGTATATAAGTTACAGCTATTAGAGGTATCGGTGTCAAGGTTGGTTTATAATTTAATTTCGTGCACGCACTTTCTTGAATTTCGTGTGAACGAATTACACGAAATGAACAATATTATTTGGTGGTATATTATTAATAAATTGTTCATAAACGATTCAAAAGAGCCTCTTGCCAATAACTTAGTTTAACATTTGCTCTTTACTCTGTCGTATCTAATTTATGATTAAAGACGACAGAGTAAATTAAAATACCAAAAAAAAAAAATAGAGTGCACCCGAACACTGACAAACGAAAAACCTTTAAATGGTTGAGATAATTTCTTAAGTCTTAGCTATGAACATTCTCGGATATGTCATCTTAAAACAAGGCAAAATCGGCTCAGCCGTTTGAAAGCTACGGTGACAAAGACAGACACGCCGATAAACACGTTAAACTTATCTTTATGTCGAGTGTTATAAAGACATTCTTGCTTCGACACAAAGAACATTGAAGACAGTATTTTAAACATTAAAATTAAATAATACCAAAAAGTACTAAAATATTTGTTAGACAGGTAAATGAACGACAATTCGATTTATAATGTTTAGTCATAGGTAAGTATTTTATTAAGTGTTAATTGTTTATATTTTGCCGAACTTGAAAGACGAATTGTAAATTGTACACAAGACCAATTCAAATAAGACTGTGAAATTACGAATACCGATTTTTTTTAATAATCCTTGCCATTCGTATTTGGGTATTTTATATCATTTATTTTTTTAGAACAATCTCGAATGTTCGAGTATTTTTTTAGAACAATCTCGAATGTTCGAGTATTTTTTTAGAACAATCTCGAATGTTCTAGTATTTTTTTCAGTGATAAATTATGATTATTTATATATATTTTGTCTCAAACTGTTGTACGAATAATGCATAATATAATGATTAGACATAACAGTTAGTTGAAATAGTTTTGAGTACACAAAACGTGGTTGTACACAAAACGAATATTGTGCTAACAACTTATAATATATAGCAAGTAATCAATGGTATTGTTACAAAAATATATTTAAGTGTCGGCTTTTTGCAACAAATTAGCTAAACTAGCCGTTCGGTGTCAATGCTCCGCTCGTAAGTAACGTAGCGTGTTCTTACATAGCCTTAAACTATAACTTTCCTCAGGAATATGGGCATTCAAATGCAGAAAGAACTGGTTGTTACAGACATTAGCGTGGGTTCAACCAAAAAACCGAATTTCTCAGCTTTATGATATCTTTCCATTGATTATTTTAATTTCAATAATAATGATAAACGATCTTTAAAAGATCATTTCGCTTTAATATATAAATATTTCGTTTATTTTTTTTACATTTTTTTTTGTAACTGGTAATATTGGAAGCATTAGATAAATATAGTTGCCGGTTTTTGAAAGGCTTATTTTAAGGTTTATTTCGATCTCATTATTTACTCTCCCGACAACTCCATACCTTACATGAGATATTGGGGTCGAGTAGTTTACATAAAACTACCCACTATAAATAAAATATTGTATGAGGTTTTTCAAGTTCATTATTTTTTTGGAGACGTTTACTAGACACAGGAATTTGTTGAATCGACTATAAGACAAATAAGTATGTGCAGCTTATGATTAATAATAATAAATGACTCGGATACTTACCTCACTGCAGTCTATCCGCTAAACCAAAAAAATATGTACGCAACATTGTTTTTAGAATACTGTAAACCTAAAAGAAGTTTGTCATTAGTCAAACTTAAAGATCCAACACTTTTATTTCAGTACGATGTAACACAATTTGTTAGAAACAAATTGTGTTAAATCGTCTTGAAATTCAGGGTTCAATAAAGAACGTCCATAAAAATGTTGATATTTCATTTCATATTAATATAATAAAATCAAATGTAATATGAAATATTATTATATCAGCAATAAATTAAGTTACGGGCACTACTTACTTTTCTAAATAGTTTATTGCTCACTTGCAGATTTGTATGTGTTCTAGAATTTCACCTCTAAACAGAATTCACCGTATGATGATGTTTTAAAGTTATTAAACCAATGGGTATAGGAGACTTTATAGGTAAATGCAAGAACGAGTGATGTCTTGTGTATTGAACTTATGCCGCAATATTTTTCATTTTATATTACTATTATTCAGTGTATCTATTAGTTAACGAATCTCTACGCTTGATTTATTTTTAGATATAATTTAATTAATTCATAGTTTAAGGATCGTGGCTATTTGAATTATACTTGGCATGAATATGTAGTTTATATGGATTTAAAATAACAACAACTGGGCAAACCTAACGTTCAAGTAGTTTATGTTGATGGCCTAACAAGTTGAGTCAGGGACCCAACATGTTCGGGTGGACGAGACGGGTTTTATGTCTAACGCAGTAGAGCCTCCCGCGAAGGAGTGTGTCTAAACAGCACCCAGTCAAGAGACGGAGCTCGCTTGCCATCTCCCGGGCTAGCGCTGGGTGGCCCGTTGAGTTTATTTTATACCGCCGTAGCACCGACGGTCCACCCAATATAGGCGCAGTATGGCACACCGTGTGGTTTTAGTCGGTTAACTTCCGACATACGGCCTCACCGATAGCCCCGGCGTATTATCACCGTAGGTTTCCACACGTTAAAAAAAAGGGAACCAACAAGTTTAGGTGGTGAATCAAAAAGTTGAGTTGATGACGCAACATGTTCCATTTTGGATAGAATAATTCAAATAACCACAATAATAAAGAAGCTCTATTATGCTAAATCCTAGTCATTTTTAACAACGCATTGTCATAATAATTCTTAGTGTTCAGTGCAATTCATTCTAGCTTCGCAATACATGACATTAATGTGTTCACAAACATTGTCTCTTCATAATAATATAATTATTATATATAAGCACAGCTAAGAACAATTGTAAATTACGTTTTTACTGGATTTATTACAACATCTCTCAAGGGTTTTTCTACTTTACCCTTTTTTTGGAAAAATGAACGCAATTTCGTATACTGTTTTATCTATTTCTACCCTTTTGGAAATAGACATAAGAAGAAAGCAATAAATATTGATGGATATTAGTAGTACTTATTTACTTAAAAACTTTGAAACCTTTTTTTTTCGCCTGACTTAGGTATTATTTGGCCAAACCTCAACTTATAAACATTAAATGACTAATCGTTGTAATATAGCAGTAAAAACGCCATAATAAATACAAAATATAGTATGAATGTTATAACGAATGTTATATTATTTCTAACCGTTTTAATGTATAAGCATAAGATGATATAAATCTGGTTTTGTCTTCACAAAAGTTCTACCAATTTCATCCTGAATTGATTTCTTAAATACATCTAAATACCTCCAGTTTCAGAGCTACACTTTAGAGGAACCAAATGTAATGTGAATTGATTTTGTTACGAAATTGTGAAGGCAGTATCAGATATTTAAATACTTGCCGTCCTGTGTAATTTCAAGTTCATCGCGTACCCACCTATTTGTTATCCATTACGTTATAGCCTGTATTTATTATGTTTTATAAAACGATTTTGAAACCTCAAGTGTTTTATTTCTTGATATTATCATCAAATTGACGGCATTTAGAAAGAATGTCTACTTGATTGGTCGTGGACTCGATGATCTGGGTGTTTCTAAATAAATACACATTATAAATAATGTGTATTTATTTACAAAAAAACAAAACATATCTATGTACAGTAGTCGCTTGAGTTAAATGCAGGGCTGAGGAAGGCGCTAGTCGCTACCTACTCTGCGAGCGTGCGAGGCAAAGTTTGCGGGCGGCGGGGGACAATGCTCCCGCCCTTCACCTCAGACCCCGACTGCGGCAGCGCGGACTTGCCATTTATCCGTGTTCTAAATCCCACAGTACAAGTACAATACAATGCTTAGTTGGGGGCTAGATAAAGCTGTGTAATAAATAACATCCCAATAATACATTTCGTCGTCGTAGTTGTCTTAGTTTTAATTTCAAAGAGTTACTTTTGCGTACATTGGTTTTATACAAAGAAATATACTTAGTAGGTCTAGATTACGCCGTTAATGTATAGGTCGTTCCCGTATGTTTTACTACTGGTTCTGTAAGTAGAACAACTTGGAAGAAAAATGCCCGTCTGTTCTACTGCCCAATAGAACAAGCGGGAAACGTTAAAAATCTTCCTAACTGTTCTACTGAACTTTTGTATTTGTTTGTGCAGTGTTATTCTGCAACTAGATAGGCACTTACTCCGGTAAAACGGAAAACGTTATAAATCGTCCAAAGTATTATATATTCATTGTTGCCAACATTATTTTTAAGAATTCGAAACTCGGGCGTTCAACGACATTTGTAATCGATTACGTAATTGTCCAGTCATTATAGTAAGTTCACCTCGGAATTCGAGATACCCAGCTGTAAGTCTGTAAATACTTGTATATTGACACCCTAAAAGTTGTCTCAAAACCTACATATGGTAGGGTGTACCCAACTATTAAATTTCAAGGTCAAAGGTCACAAAAATCGTTTTTTTTGCGCTTTTTTTGTAAATATTTCATTTCCTATGGGTTTTTTTGCTATTTGTATTTATTATCAATATTGTAGAATAAAAAATTCTCTACAAATTTTGTTTTAATTTTTTTTTATATGGTGAACCGTTTTCGAGATAGACGTCGGAGAACGCGCGGTCACAGGATCACTTCAGGTCAACCGGTGCCTCCGGTCGAAACACGCCATATATAGTAGATGAACTATCGATAAATCAATGATTATTGCTCTGATCCTATTGGCCGTAACGTGATGTTATATAGAATATAGCCTTCCCCAATAAATGGCCTATCCAACACTGTAAGAATTTTTCAATTCGAACCAATAGTTCCTGAGATTAACGCGTTCAAGCAAACAAACAAACTCTTCAGCTTTATAATATTAGTATAGACCAGGCAATTCCAGTGAATTTAAAAATTCCGTGTGATAGTTGACTACGTCATCCTTGTTCATAACTGTGTCGACTGATTTGAAGGAAACCAACTGTCCCGGAAGAAAATTCTGATTGTCGCATTGAGATCCTCGACATCTTTATTTTTCGCTGCCAATATTGCTCGATCACCCAGCCAATTATGGTTATTGAACTGATGCGATATATCTGGGATAACACCCTGAATAAGCTGATCTTTTGAGTCTGTGATGTGACAGAAATCTGTGGGTAATGTGATGAATCTGATCGAGTTGTCCACTGCGACTTTATTATTTCCAATGTCTAACAACTGGTTCGCAAACACATTTGCAGTTTCATCTTGTTGCAAAAATACTCGCATGTTAGTTGTTAATTCGGTCGTTGTTGTTTTAGGCAAACGTTTAGTTCATCAGCAACAGTTGATCGGGGAATAACTTCTAAGTCCGCTGCAATCTGGCTTCAGGCCCAGTCACAGCACAGCTACTGCTCTTCTTAAAGTGACTGGCGATATTAGGAAGGGCATGGAAGACACCAAGGTTACAGTACTAGCCTTGGTTGACTTTTCGAATGCCTTCAATACTGTCAGTCACGATGTCTTGCTATCCATTCTTTCATATCTTATGATCTCTTCAGAGGCACTGGATTGGTTCTCTACCTATCTTCAGGGGCGACAGCAGTGTGTTCGCATTGATGACTTGTCATCGAGTTGGTGTGATCTCTACGCTGGCGTCCCTCAAGGCGGAATATTATCTCCACTATTATTTTCAATATTTATCAATCTCATTACTCAACACCTTCAATGTGCGTATCACCTGTATGCCGATGACTTGCAGCTGTATGCTCAAGCAAGGATTGAAGACATATCACAAGCCATTGCCGAAGTCAACAAAGACTTAGAATTTATAAAATGCTGGTCGTCAAGGTTTGGCTTATCTGTGAACCCTACTAAATGTCAGGCGATTGTCGTAGGGAGCAAACATATGATAAGCAGGTTGGATACTACGTCAATTTCATCAGTTGTCTTCAATGGTTCAATTATACCTCTAAGTCCAGTGGTCAAGGACCTGGGTTTACTCATTGACTCGACTCTTGACTGGCGAGCTCAAGTTACTCACGTGAGTCAAAACGTCACTGGTACCCTGCGAACACTATATCGTCTTAAGAATTTCCTGCCCCCTAAAACAAAAACTACGCTCATGCAGTCCCTAATTATGCCTATTATAGACTATGGTGATGTGTGTTATTTTGACCTGAATGCAGACCTTCTCAATAAATTAGATCGTCTTCTCAATAACTGCATTCGATTCATTTTCAATCTTCGCAAGTATGACCATGTGTCTGCTTTACGTTCCCAATTAAAATGGCTACCTATTCGCCAGCGCCGTAATCTGCGAGCACTGACTTCTCTTTTTTCTTTTCTCAACTCTCCATCTTCGCCTTCCTATCTAGCTCCCTATTTCCGCTTCTTGTCCTCTAATCATAACAGAAATCTTCGTTCAGAAAATAATCTGGTTCTCTTATGTCCCTCCCACAACTCCGACTTCGTAAACTCGTCTTTCTACGTTCAATCAGTTCTCCTCTGGAATGCACTCCCTCTTGAAATCAGGATGGCCACAAACCGTCTTATATTTAAAAAGAAAGTTCGTGATCTCCTTCACAATGAGATGACTGAATGAGTTGGACGCTAGTTACTCGACTCTGTATTTCGGTATTCATAGTGTATGAATATAATGTAAGCATTTATATGGATATGTGTATATAGGATTTGAATATATATTATTATTTTGTTATATTTTTTATGTAAGTAATAGTGTGTACTTCTGTTTATGTACTGTGTGTAACTTGTATTGATTTTATAGATAGAATGGATGTGATTTCTGTGCACCTACCTTATGAGATTTCTCCACCACCCCAAGGTTGGCTGGTAGAGAATGCCACCGGCATTAAGTCCGCCTTTGTACATATTGTGCATAAAGATTTAAATAAATAAATAAATAAATAACTGACGAAAATATTTTGGTTGTCACGAAGATCTTTCAACGTTCTGTCCAGTGCCTCCAGTGACCTCCTATGGGCTATTGTGCATTCATCCCAAACAATCAATTTGCATACTTGTATTATCTTGGCCATTGCGCTATTTTTATTTTTTAGTTTTCATTTTAAATTATTCTTTCAATTTGATTTCTGAACGACGGACACATCAAAGGAAAAGCAATTTTTTTTATTTCGTTTTTTTCATATTTATTCACCTTTTAAACCTTCTCTGGACTTCCACAAATAATTTTTTAGCCCAAAATTAGCCAAATCGGTCCAGCCTTTCTCGAGTTTTAGCGAGACTAACGAACAGCAATTCATTTATATATATATATATATAGATTATATTATATTTTATCATTTTTTTCCTAACCTATCCACTTTTTATATAGTATTAATTTATTTAACCACACTTACCTGCCCATGTAATTGCAGAATTGTTAATGAAAATATAGGGATTATATTTGAATTTTAACCTAATTAATATTAATAACTTCTTACATGATGAAAAAAAAACAAATAAATTATGAATTAATTTTTTTATTAAAAAATATCATTCAATACATTTATTTCTATTAAAAGTAAAAAAATGGAGTAAAGGGTACAAAAACTGCAATTTATAATTTTAATCATCTTCTTCCTCTTCATCGTCGTCTTCCGGCTGCTGGTAAATTTCAAACTGGTCTTCATTATCGTGTTCAACGACATTTGTCTCAAGTTCTTCCATGATTTCGGGGTCAAAGGATCCATCTTCGTTAATGTCGCTCTGATATGGTAGAGCATTGAGACAAGCTTGCCCATTACATTGGCCACAAGCTAAAGAGCATTGCAAGCCCGCTTTCCTGCATTCGCATCGCGAACCACAACCACTCTTGCAGTTGCAGAAAATTGTATTTAGCAAATCTTCTGAAGCAGGTGGCATGCCCTAACCAATTTTGAACTTGATAATATACACGTTTGAAATGTTGATGAGCAGCTGCACTTGTTGGTGGAATATTTGAAAGCTGCACAGGTTTATTAAGTTTTGTAGACTTGACGTAATGCATATAACGAAGATGATCCAGACTTTTGACAGATTTCGGAGCATTATAGACTGCCAATAAGGTTTGAGTTCCACTATTTAATAATCTCTGGGCCGAACAATTTTCTTCCTCAAATGCTGCAGCTAGTTCATCCAAATTTGTCAGTTTCTCAAAAACTTTAAAAAAAGATTTTTTCCCTTTTTAAAAAGCGCAGAAGTTGTGTCACAGCCACTTAATGCGTGCAGAAATAAAATATGTGTTTTGGAATGAGGATAATTATCAAAACTTTTATTTGAGTATATCTCCGTTTTTACATTTCCTTTCCCAACTTTTTTAAAGAAAATTTCTTGTTCGTAAGACAGTGTACACCCGATTAAAATGACAAGTAAATCAATATCTTGTCCTATTATAACTGCAGTTTTTTCAGACTTTGATTCTTCAATTGCAGTTTCAACAATAAGAACATCCGCATCATCTCTGGCTTGTTTAGTATTAATATTTGCAGCTTGTAATTTTTCAATTAACATATTAATGAGCATATCTTTGTTATTTCGATTTGATAAGAATTTTTCTTGAGTAACTGGTACAACCATTGTTTCATCGAAACTTCATACATTTTTGAAAGTGCAGCAGTTCTTCTCTGCTGCTCCATAGCTTTTACGTTCTTACTGTAGTCTGAATATCCGTCAAATACAACAATTATTTTGGAACTGTAATGCCTTTGTAAATAATTCATGTATTTATCAAAAAACCGCGCGTTCTCCGCCTTTTATCTCGAAAACGGTTCACCGTATGAAAAATTTTTTTAACAAAATTTGTAGAGAATTTTGTATTCTACAATTTTTCCTCCGCGCCTTTTCCCAACTAAGTTGGGGTCGGCTTTCAGTCTAACTACGATACGGCCGAACTTTGATATTTTACGTGAAGCGACTGCCATCAGACCTCCACAACCCGAGTACTAGGCGATATCAAAGTTCTGTAGTTAGACCAGGTTGTCGGACTTTTTAGGGCTCCAACTACCCGTAAAGAATGCCACAGATGTTTGTATGGCACCCGGGACCGACGGTTTAACGTGCTCTCCGAGGCACGGAGGGGTCTCAATGTGTTAAGAATTGTCACCCATCCTAGACTGACCTGGCTAGCATTACTTAACTTTGTAATATGCTAACCTACTCGGTTACCACTTAGCCACGAGCCCCTTATTGTATTCTACAATATTGATAATAAATACAAATAGCAAAAAACCCATAGGAAATGAGATATTTACTTTGACCTTGAAATTTAATAGTTGCGAACACTCTACCATATGTAGGTTTTGAGTCAACTTTTAGAGTGTCAATATACAAGTATTTACAGACTTACAGCTGGGTATCTCGAATTCCGAGATTCTTACCTAATTTAAGCTTAAATGACTGGACTATTCTCAGATTACCGAAGTAACAAAAATTGACCGACTGCCAATAAATTCGGTATTTGGCGGTCTGAGTGGACTCTGATCACGAATCTGCTCTCGGAATTGGAAAAAAGTGGCGGCCATCTTACAAAAAAATTATAGGTAGATAAGGAAATATGTACTTACATACATTATGTTGACTTTACGACGTGTGTGTACGGCAATCTTCATTTAATTTTTTGTTCCAACATTCAGCCAAATTCGTAGTGATGAACTTGCCTCGTTTAAGAAAATAGTCCTACATATAAGAGACAAATTGCTTCAGTTTGTCGTAGGCTACAACTGACATTCTAGTTTTGATATATTCTCACTTTTCTTTTCCATTTTCAAAAGGCAAAATTTGGCAAGGTCAATATTTTTCTTTGACCATTTTTCCTTAGTTAAGGCAAGCTTTTTGCCTTTCTTCCTACTGCAGTTTTAAAAAGTAACAGACAGCCCTTTGGTACTATTACAGGGAATATGTCTATAATCGCATTTCTGGCACCTTCTTCGTAGTCGGACGTAAATTTTTCAGGTTCCCATACCGATAATTATAATCGAAAAAAAGAAGAAGAAAGAATTATAAAATATAATAATCTGACGTTGACATATCCGTCATTAACGAATATATCATTGGCAAAATGTTTTTTTGAAATTTGTTTGAATGGGTGTGGGCAGCTTTTGAAAGTCGTCTCGCCGAATATATGTATTGTCTCGCAAATATTCTCTCTCATCTCTTGATTACAAAAATCTTTTATTCTTTTTCCGTCACTGTAGTAATTGCCCAGGAGGAATTCTTGAAAATTTGTAGAGATAACGACCTCTCCTGGATGATATCAATACCATGGTTTCTGGCAGTGTACAGATAATTTTTAATCGATTTAAAGCTGGGAATTCCTGAAACTATATGGATTCCACTATCTTTAAGTGCACGTTTAGTCCTTTTGTAGTATTTCTTTACGGTCTGGGACAAATCGTTCTTGTTTTTACATTTAAAAAATTATGCGCAACAATATTTTTGCCAACGTCGGGTTAACAATCCTCGTCATTTTTAGATTTTAGTATAGTTGAATCATAAATAATTGAAAAATTGGTAATTGAACGATGGCTTTAACTTTTGACTAACTTAATTTTTTTTCTTAAAATAAAAAAAATAAAAACAGCCCCAACGCAATCAGATCAGGGTTAAAGTTCACATTATATAAGAAAATCTACTCATCGAGACCAATCTCACGAGTTTAAACACGCTATATCTGCTGCATCATCAGGTCAAGTTAACCATATCATGGAAATACCACTGAAGTAACAGTAGGCACACCAAATTTCAAATCTATCGGACCTGTAAAAGTTAGTAAGATCCCTTCGTCAAGTAGGTAATGAGCTGGAAATCTTTAAACGTTTGAACAGATCTTCATGAATTAAACCTTGAACAGATCTTCATGAATTAACCATATCAATCATGTCAGCTCAAACAAAAAAAATTGCACCAAACTCGGTCCATCCGTTTGGGAGCCATGATATGATGCCACACTAAGTATTTTCTTCATAATTCAGAAACAGCAAGGAGATTGCATAATATCTCTTTTTTATGAAAATGAGTTTGAGTTTGCATTAGTTTCAGATTACTCCTATTATCTCATAACTAGTAGTTCCCGCACGGCTTCGCTCGCGTGCACATATTTATGTATGTTGCGTGTGTGGTTGCCAGGTCGCCAAACCAAATAGCCGGACAGAAAGCCAGTTTGGCCTGACATTTGGGTAAAAAGGCCGGGCATACATTATTGAGGATTTTGTGTCTCAGTATTAATAGGTACGACAAAAAAATTGTATGTAAAATCAAGCTTTTTTTATTATTACCATAAATATTGTTAAATTCTTAAGAAATATAAATTAAATCGAATGCCAAATCAGTCTAAGTACTTTATTATTACTTTATTATTTATCAGTCAAATAAAGTCATCAGTCAAAATTTAATTCTGACACATTTTTAAATTCTAATGAAAGACAATTACACAAATAAGTCTTATTGACCTGCTATTACTTTAAAAAGCAAAACAAAATAAAAAACAATCTAAACAAAACAAAACTTCTTCTCTTTAAGTTAAACAATAAAAATATTTAATTCATATTTTTGGTTGGCAGAAACCTGCTAAAGCTCAGTTTCTTTCAAAATACAGTTTTAAAAATCCTTACACGTCAAATGTTTTAAATTAAATTCTAGAACCAACATTTTAGCTATAGTGTCAACACGTAATCTGTTGCGTTCTTTTGACCATTGCTGACCTATCAAGGAAAAAACTCTTTCAACGTTTGCGTTATGTCCTGGGATCGCAAAGTACCTTATACTGACAAATAGTTAGGAATTATGAAAGCAATCTTTGCAGTTGGTCAAAACATTTGCTATCGTCAACTTTAACGTTGTTTTGTGATAGGATACTTTTGTATCGGAAACTTGATTCCATGCAGGAACATCTTTTAAAGTCATCAATGTGATACTTAAATCAGCGGCATGTTTTTTAAGTTCTTCAGCTGAATAACTAGCAATGTTCTATTGTCAAAAATTTTATCAATTGCTTTGCACATATTCATTTTAAAACTTTGGTGTAATATCGTAGCCGGTGTCTGAGCTTTCTCTTAGGTCGTGTCTTTTTACTCGCTTTTTACGTTTTTCCGGAAAATCGTCTTCAATTTCACATTCTTCACAAACTTTTTGCCTTTTCGAAAACTGAATTATTCCAAAAAATGTAATCATGTCAGGTGTTGCACTAGCGGCATGTAGACAATTTTAAAGAATGTGATGCACAAGGTATTCAGTATTTACATTAATTTGTTTTATTTTGGCTTGAACTCCGTTATAATTACCAGCCATGTTACTGCCATTATCGTACCCTTGGCCACGAACATCATCAATTTTCAATCCGTCAGCTTCTAATTTTGTTAAAATTTGTTTTGACAATCCTTCGCCCGTTTTTTCATGACATAGAATAAAATCTATGAAACGTTCTTCTACCATAGAATCTATGGTAACTGTCTGTTCAAATATTTTGTGACATGTGTTTTTGATGCGATACGTCCGGCGTGCTAGTGTTTGTATACTCTTTGCGGCGTGCAATCAAAAACCATAGATAGGGATTTCGCGGCAGGAACCTCGTCAATGATTTGTTTCTTGACCTCGGAAGCTAGAATATCTATTAATTCGTTTCGAATATATCGCGTAAAATACGTAAGCTCGACTTGGCGGGGGCACTACCGTGCCCCCAGATATTGCCTTTATTACGTGACTCGACGTGCGCTCTAAGTTCAGGATCAAATTTTTAAATCATATCCACGGAGTAACTATTATCTTATCTGTGTCCACGGCAAAATAAAAAAATGCTAGTACACACTTAAAATATGTCTCCACTTTTTTGTTTCTTGATCAATAGCCTTTAGTAAAGATGCGTCTATGGTGGTCTTATTTTTGATTTGTTGTTCGAGCATTTTGCACTTAATAAAATTTTCTTTATGTCATGCTGAGTTTTCGCGTTCAGGTATACGCGGAATTAAATGGCGCCAATAATTAAAACCTTTCTGTGAATCAGCAATCGCTGGTGGCTTATTGAAAGAACCGAAAAGTATACATGGGAAACAAAATATTACATCTCTCTTTTCACTGTGATGACCCATACGACCCATACAAACATTGTCTGGGCACCATTTCACCATTGGTAAAACAATGCTTTTTGTAAAACAATGCTCATGAAATTTTCGTCCTGCGTCTTCAGTCGAATAAAAATTTTGACTACTTTTTCCTTGATCAGGACCTTTCTCCACAAGGAAACAACGAATTGAGTCAGTTATGGGTAACCATGTAACATGATCGTTTGTGTCTAACTGGAATTGGATCTTGTCCGTTGCAGTTGTCTCTACAGTATGTATGTCAGAACTTGGACTAGTTGTTGGTCTAAGGGCGCGCAAGGTTAAATTTTTATTTTCTTTTTCTAAATCTCTCCCAGATCCAGACGCAGGGGTTGCCAAAACGTCATCGGGTATATTGTCTTCCTGTATATTTTCTCCCTGTGTCGAAATTCATAACCAGATAGATTTATGAGTACTTAGCGAATAGTGGCCAACAGTTATTCCTGAAAGAAGAAATCAAATGCAAAGGTAAAAGGTGACCGACCGACTGTAATGGTGGAATTTGGTTATTTTTACTTCTTCCCTACGTATAATAAAAACCTTATATAATGAAAAGAAAATCCTCAGTCTTATAACATAATGTTATAATTATATTTTGAATGTTATTAAAACTCGTAAAAAGAGTTTAAACTTTTTAGTAAAACTAAATACAAACCAACTTACCCAATCGAATACGTCAACAACAATAAAACAATGAATGTTGCGCGGGTGTGTCTCGCACCGCACACACACCCGCGGACCTACCCAAGCGTTGCCAACTCTACGTATTTTGACGTAGATCTACGTATTTTAGACCTTTCTTGCAAACCAACGAACTTCGGACTCAAAATCTACGTATTTTTTTAAATTTTGATATTAGCAACATAACATGACTTATTACGCTGAAAAGCCATAATTTCCATTACGTTTCGGGAAAACCGTTAGTAAAATTCTCAAAGTTTCAAATTCTGCCCTACGACCCCTTACGAGTACTTACCCATTGGTCTAGTTTGCACAAAAAATCGCTTTGATACATAGTGGTGAAATATCGATCATCAATTTTTTTCTTTATCATCCTAATATATGTTTTTTTTTGCGATCAATCTGATGAAAACTAAAACAATTGCTTGATGATACTGGATAGGTACTTTAATTTAAAAACAGTGTTTTTTATTCAATATCACCGAAACCTAATTTCTTCATTTTACTTTAAAAAAGAAAGTACGTAGATCTACGAACTTCTCATAAGCAAATTTTACAAATTCTACGTATTTTTCTAATCTCGTCTACGGTTTTTTAAAAATCCGATTTGGCAACACTGACCTCGCGGTCTAGTAGCAGTAGTCCGGTTGATCGAACTACTGCAACTCTTCAGTTGCATTAGTTCGGTTGTAAAAAAACATCGAACTAATGCTACTCTTTTGTACCAACAGTTCGGTTAATAATTTAAACAAAACAAAAACGTTTTTATAATTTAAAGGAAACAAGTAAATTGAAAGGAAACAAATGTATATTATAAAAGAAACATGTAAAAAGAGCTACTTTGTACAAGAATATTTATATGGAATTTTTTAAGCTAGTCTTTTGTACCAACAGTTCGGTTAATAATTTAAACAAATCAAACTTTTTTAGAATCTAAAGGAAACAAGTAAATTGAAAGGTAGTGGGGACGGTAGGAGTTATTAGCAAGCACTCACCTTGGCTTCGACGTACGATGTTTGTATTATCAGCAACGAACCGATGGCGTCGTATACGCAGGTACCAGTACGCGCAATACCAATCAATAGGAGTGTAGTTCTCCCTATTCCAATAATTCACTAAGGGAACAGTACTTTCTCCAATATTGTTTTTGCGGAATTGTAAGACGTGTAATTAGCACCGAGTTGAGTTGCAACTGGTTCGTATTCAAACTTGGCGTTTTGTTGTCAAATTTGGTTAATTCAAATCTTCTGTCTTCTCTCTTCAGTGCTTGCGAGAAAGGGATGGACAGAGGGTATGTCGTAGACAGGGAATAGGTTTAGGTAGTATTGGTAGTTTTTAATAGAAATTAATTGAATGGCGTTAACAAAAGGAAACAAATGTATATTTTAAAAGGAACATGTAAAAAGAGCGACTTTGTACAAGAATATTTCTATGAAAATTTTCCCACAAGTTAATTGCAATTGTGCATCTCTAATCAAGATGTCTCGTTCAACAGAGTTCTTGCTTCTTTTTGTTAGTGTTTGTTTTCCAAATCTTTTGTTCTGATCTATTTTAAAATTTGCTAGAGTAAAATCATCCTTCAAAATGTGCCAAATTTAATTTATTTTTTAATTTATTTAATTTTAATTTAATTTTTTTTTATTTTATTTAGTCTAAGTTTAACAGTCAGTAGCGCTCGAACGTATTTCACCTACTTTTTATTATCGAAATAAACGAGAATATCAGTTTTAAAATTACAAACTCCGTGAACGAAACGGATAAAATACCTAAGCGTAATCTGTCAAACTGACAATCACAAATAATCTAGGCAAGTTGAAGTCAAAATATTAGAAGTCGAGGTATTTTGATATAATAATAGTTTATGTGACCTTAGAGCAGATAAAGTTAACCCTTAAATGCATTTAGATGTAAAAACGTCCTTATACGAGTATATACACTATATATTTGCGCTATTGTGAAATACAATAAAACAGTCTTTGGATTTTCTGCTGCACAGAAAGACATTGCATTTACTACATTTTATGGTGATTAGTGAAGAACAGGAAGGCAACATGCACCTACCACGCCCATCACTCCTAATAAGGTTGCGGTCACTATTGTCTAACCTGATTTCCATGGCCAGTATTACTTGGCACTGTTTTCCCCTGCGAATTTTTGCTTGGGGTTTATCATGTAGGCTGCTTGTACTTGGGCGACCCCTAGGTATATTTGGGGTATACTTGTACAAAACATCAGCTAGCTCAGCACGAAACTCGGCAAGACTGTAAATGTTTTTTTGCGGCGACACCTTTATGGTGAAGAGCTTTTTTATAAAGTACCCACGAATTTATAACTGTGAGATCTAGTAGGTGGTAGAAAATCCTTATATACCATTTTCGACTCTTAATCCTGATTTTCTATCTACCTAAATGCGAATCCATCAAATCAACGCCCCCCATGTGGGCGTTGTACTCTTTTATGACTTTTGCACAATCAATCTTTATCCTTCTTTTTTCTTTCTTGTCATATCTCTCTATAGTTTCCACTGGCTGTGCACCTACATAAGTGGAAGCTAAGACGACTTGCTTGTTGTCCTTCCAGTTTACAGTTGTGTAGTCTACTCCCTCATAATTTGTTACATATTCATCAAAAGTTTCTCTTGGTACATCAGTTTTCATAACTTCTTGTTTGGTTGGTAGCTTTCATGATTTTCCAAGTCGATTTCTTTGGATTGTGCCCAAAGACTGAATACCTTCTTTCGCCAGTAGGTACATCAATGGCAGCGATGTATAATAATTGTCAAAGTAAACGATGTGATTTCTGTATCTTGTAACAACTTTTAGTAAATTCAAAACAGTTTGGCCAACAACACCTACTCCTGGTTCATTCTCTACCCTGTCAGTTGTCTCTTTGCCACTATAGATTATGAATTTATATGCGTAGCCCATCAAATTACAAAGCACAAATAATTTGAATCCCCATTTGTGCGGTTTGTTAGGTAAATATTGTTTTAAAAAATTACCAATTTTGGTTGAATACATTTGCTCATCTATCGACAATCGCTGTTCTATTGTGACACTTGCAAATTTTTGATTGAGGTGATCTATTATGGGTCGAAGTTTATGCAATTTGTCGTGCTGTGAGTGAGTGACAGGTAAATGATCAGCATTGTTGTTAAAATGTAAAATCTTGCGGATTTTTTCGAATGTATTGACAGACATTGCCTCTTTGATAGGCTGAAAACCAAATTTGTTGTGCCAATAAGATCTGGTGTTTAAGATATAAGGATTACTTTGATTTGACTGGTGATTTTTTAAGTAAAACGACGTGTGGTTCAAATCATTCGATACAGTGGACTGTAAACACGTATAAGTATATATGTATGTACATGGCTCATACCACACAAAACTATAATCTGTTTGGACATTCCGCCCGCAAAAGAACATAGTTCTTTAACTACATTTTAACAAAATAAACTTAACTCATAGGTATATGTACTTATTCGTAAACTTAACACCTAATAGACGTAAATAAAAACTAATAACAAATTTCTCTCTACAAATCTTAATAAAAAAAGAATAAAATAACAGAACGACCTATGTAGGTCTTCATGATTTGCAAGATGTAAAGACATTAAAGTATATACCGATCACAGAACTCGCTCGGCTCGGCTAGGCAGTTTGAATAAAATTGGTTTTGAAATACAAAAAAAACAATTATCTACCTATATTGGCCTTTTTACAGTGTAATAGGTATAATAAAAAGAAATCTTATTTAGTTAAAATACAAATTTTGCTCACTGGATGCTTCAGTTCTCCGGTTTTACACTTTATTGATACGACTCGAGTTACATTGTCAGGTCCAGGATATTTTTTGATAATCTTACCAAGTAACCATTTAGCTGGCGGTAAATGGTCTTTTAAAACAACAATATCGCCTATTTCTGGTTCATCACGTTTAGTGTTCCATTTATACCTTTGGTTTAAATTAACTAGGTATTCCTTATACCACCTATTCTAAAAATCTGTAACAATCTTTTGCGTTAATCGCCATCTATCCAAACCAACTACATTACAATTAGTGTAATCTTCATCTGCAATATTTAACAATGGTTCACCTACCAAAAAGTGACCTGGTGTCAAGGATAGAGGGTCATTTGGATCATCGCTTAACAAAGAAATCGGTCTGGAATTTAAACACGCCTCCACTTGCGCCAGGACAGTGGACATTTCCTCGTAGGTAAGTGTACTATTTCCCACTACCTTTTTCAAATGAGTCTTAGTACTGCGAACCGATGATTCCCATAAACCGCCAAAGTTAGGTGAGTGGGGAGGGATAAAGTGCCAGTTGGTTTTTTCTAAAGAAAGTAACTCTGCTATTTCTCCCGGAAGAGAAGATCGGGCATTATTAAACATATCTCGCATTTGTCTATCGGCACCGATAAAGTTAGTGCCATTGTCACTATATAAATCTTGACAATGGTCTCTACGGGCAGTGAATCGCCGCAAGGCGGCAATAAAGCATTTGGCAGTCATATCGGTCACTGCTTCTAAATGGACTGCTCGTGTCACCATGCATACAAAGATGCAAATATAACTTTTGTAAGACTTAACTCCTCGACCAGGTGAGAATCTGATAAAGACAGGGCCACAGTAGTCCACGCCAGTAGACTTGAATGGTTTACCCTTGCCTCCGGAAGTAAACCCATAATAGGAGTAGTCTTTTTAGTTGAATATCTTAAGCAAATAGTGCATTCTCTAAAATATTTTTTAACGCGTTCTTTAGCACGTAAGATCCAGTATTTGGATCTTAGGAAGTTTAACATAGCCTGTGGACCACCGTGCAATGTTTTTTCATGAGCATGCGCAATTAAAACCTTAGTAAATTGATGTTTACCAGGCATAATTATCGGATGTCTAGTATCATAACATACGTCCGATTGTGCTATGCGTCCACTGACTCTTAGTATCCCTTGCTGATCCAAAAAAGGGCAAAGGGATCGTAATTTACTCTTTTTAGGTACATATTCTCGAATCTTTAACTGTTTTGTTTCGAATGAAAACTCGTGCTCTTTGTACTTGTTTAATGCATGATAATAATGTTTCGCTCATTTCTCTTGGTGTTATAAATTTAGGTAGTTTAGGTCTATTATCTTTCTTTAATATAAAATTCAAAACTCGTCTACAATATGATACAATTTTTAATAGTTTATTTAATGATGAATATTTTGACCAAAAAAAATCCTCATCAACATCAGACATAACAGTTAAAGATTGGATTCGTTCCTCTTCATGTGTATCTTCAATAAGTTTCTTATTTATAGGTATTGTAGTTTCTGACAACCACTGCGGTCCTCTCCACCACAATTCATGTTCACTCAAATCATTGGGCCGCAGACCATGCGACGCACAGTCCGCAGGGTTTGTTTCCGATGAGACATGATTCCACTGATTGTAGTCCATAATATTTAATATAGAAGACACTCTGTTACTAACGAATGTTACCCATCGACTTGAGCCTCCTTGATATGTTACTAACACTATGTTGGAGTCGGTCCATTCATAGAGATGTTCCTTCGGTATCTCTAGAACTTGTGACACCTCACTAATAAGCTTGGCTGCTAAGGTGGCACCACACAATTCGGGGAATGGAAACCTCCTTTACGATTGCGGCAACTCGAGTTTTCGCAGTCAGTAAATGTACATGCGCTCTATTTGAACTATCAATTACTCGTATATAAACTGCTACCGCAAAAGCTGATTTTGAAGGATCTGAAAATACGTGTAACTCTCTCTTGCAATCTCGCATAAAATTTATCCATCTAGGTATTTCGTAGATCTATTAACTCTTGTCTGTAATTTAGCCACTCACAAAGCAATTCAGCCGTCAAACACTCATCCCACTCAAGACCTGGTTTCCACAATTTCTGAAATAAAATCTTAGCATTTACTATCACTGGGGCAATCCAACCTAAGGGGTCATATAATTTCGCGACTTCAGATAATACTTGTCTTTTAGTAACTAAATCTTTAGGTTCAGGTAAGTTTAACACGTATTCAAAATTAGCATTCTTTCTGTTCCAACTCAACCCTAGCACCTTTATTAAATCATTAAATTTTATCGGTTGTTTTTCATTCAACTCAGTCTTTCCAATCTGCTCTAAAAACTCCTCATTGTTACTATTCCATTTTTGTAACTCAAAACCACCACTTCTCATTAACTCATTCATCTCCTCATAAATTTGTATTGCGTCAGGTACCGTGTCAACTCCCGTCATTAAATCATCCATATAATAGCATTGTGTTGTTACCTTCGCAGCTAATGGATACTTCTTCTTTTCTAATTCAGCTATACTATGCAATACTTTCACAGCTAGATATGGCGCGCATGCTGTACCGAACGTTAAACGCAACAATTTGTACCGTTGTATGGGCTCCGATGGATTAAACCTCCAGACTAGCCTCTGGAATTCGGTGTCCTCCTCTGCCACTCTCACCATCCGATGCATTTTGACTATATCAGCTACGATACTGATTTTAGGATGACGCCATCTCATCAATATGTCTCAAATCTTGTTGTAACCTTGGCCCAACAAGAAGCTCATCATTTAGTGACACACTGTTGTCACCTTTGCTCCAAGCGTCAAAAACGACTCTCACTTTTGAAGTGTCTTTATCTTCTCTCACTACAGCATGGTGAGGAAGATAGACAGCTTTAGGATTCTGTGATTCACTCTCAGAAACCATTCTCATATGATTCATACTCAAGTACTCACTCATAACTTTATTATATTCTTCTCTCAATTTTGAATCTTTCGATAGCTTTCTTTCCAAATATTCTAACCTCTTTATGGCTCTCTCTTCTGTATTACCATACTGACATTTAGGATCTTCCGTTGCAAAAGGTAACCTCACTATCAATCTACCTTCATTATCTCTCACTGTTGTTAAATCAAACAAATCCTCACATACTTTCTCGCTATCAGTCATCTCTTTCTTTATTAAATTAGGCTCATCTTCCATCTCCCAAAACTTCTTAAGTAACTCATCCTCTTTCATCTGTAAATGCATGCTAGTGAGATTATCTTTTACTAAAGCTCGAGGTCCTTTTGACAGTCTCCCTAACAAAATCCATCCAAACAACGTATTTTGGGCTATTACATTACAATCAGGATGCTTAATAACACCATCAAGTAGTATTTCACTATAAACCTCTGCACCTAGTAATATATCAATCTTACCTGGCACAGCGTATGTAGGATCCGCTAAAGGAAGATTGTCCATTTCCACATATTTGGGAGTGCTCAAATTGGTTGAAGGTAGTAGTGACGTTAAAGAATGCAATACATAAGCGTTAAGTACGATATAACTAGCAGGATTATGACGTGTTTCCAAGCGAAGTGAAACCGTGTGTTTAATTCGCATACGACCATCTCCTAGCCCTGACACCCAGCCACTCACTGGTTTGCGTACAAGACCTAATAATTGCACAGTAGATTCAGAAACAAAAGATGCCTGAGACCCTTGGCCAATTAAAGCACGAATAATATACTTAAAACCGTTAGAACGGAATACCTTGACCTTAGCCGTCGCAAGTAGCACGCTGTAGGGTTGTAGCTCACCCTTAGAAAATGTAGCAGTTATGTTTGTATCACCTCGTGATGTACTCGCTCTCTCATTTTGTGGTTCACTCGATGACACTACAGTTTCCTGCTCTCGGATACTGGTTGGCTCCTGGTTTCCTCTCTCAACTTAACGAACGCATGATTCGGTGCCAGACAATTAAAACATAGTTTAGCTGTTTGTACGAAATCCTGTCTTTCTTTAGGTGTCATAAGACTAAAACGCTTGCACTGATTCAGGTTTCGTGGCACATCGGGCACTCTTGTTGACCCTTAGACTTGTTCTCTTTCTCTTTATCCTTCTCTAATGACGCATGAAATTATTTTGTTTTAGCTGCAGGCTTAACTTGTTGCATGTCACGTTTTCCATTCGTATCTATCATCTCTAAGGTGCGGAATCTGTACTCTAAATAATCTCTCAATTGTATCCAAGTGGGCAACTCATCACAGCTCATATTTAAATGTTGCTCCCATTGTTTGATAGATTCCGTGTCCAATTTCGCAACAACTAAGTAAACGACAATTGCGTCCCAGGTCTCAGTCTTAATGCTCAAATTCTCCAAAGATTTAAGACAGGTAGACGTCGTATCCAATAAACTCCTAATTGCATTAGCTGACTCTTGTTGAATTTTCTTCGTGGCGAATAAAGACCTCATAACAGTGTTGCAGTTGTAACGCTTGTTATTATAACGCCTAACTAAGTGTTTCCATGCTTCTTCATAATTGGCATAAGTCGTAGAAAAATTGCTTAGCAGATTTAATGCTTCTCCACTCAAATTGCACTTAAGGTAATGTGGTTTTTGTACTGATGAAATACTGTTATTATTATGTATTAAGGAGGAAAACATGTCAAAAAAGGTTTGCCACTCTTCGTACTTACCCCCAAAGGTAGGTAATTGTATGCGGGGTAGTTTTATATCACTGCAATTTCCTTTCGTAACTGCTGGGTTAGGAAACTCGGTAACTGGTGGCGAAAACTGTTGCAAAGCTTCTCGCAAACTCGATTTATATTGCATATATAACTCCTCAAAAATCTCATATTTTCCTTCTGGAAAATATGCTTCCTTCTTACTTTTCGCTTTTACAACAATCTCCTTGTGTCCGTCTCTAAAATCTTTAAATAGTTGTTCTAACACCTCCAATCTCGTTTCTAAATACTGACGCTTAATTCTTTCTTTCGGAGTTTTCTTAAAATTTCTCTCAGCTTTCATCACATTGTCGAACAACTCATCTTGTAACGCATAAAGTGCCTCCATTGCAGTAACAAATAAACTCACGTAGTAATCTCAACAACTAATATTTCGACCGGTCACTTGTTTTAGGTAATACTCGTAAGTTCCACAATAACAGTTTATTAACTTTTATTTTAAACACTCACTCAATGTACTGTTATTATGATTTGCACCGAAAATCACATATATGTCGTATACAAGTCTCCGTTCATAAAAGTACTTCTTTCACAGTTTTTAATTTCACAGTAATAAGTAACTCGTTCGTTAGAAGTGTTCTTATAACTTGCACGTCGCATATAAGACAGTAGATAAACAAGTTACCGGGTGACACCTTACACTCGGTTGAATAAAATCTTTGTTCTCGGAGTTCGGCCGGGCTCGATACTCAATTACACTATCCGGCTCGATTATGGACCAAATGTTTAAGATTAAGGATTACTTTGATTTGACTGGTGATTTTTTTAAGTAAAACGACGTGTGGTTATTACGAAGGTTTATTTGCAACTAACTCAAATCATTCGATACAGTGGACTGTAAACACGTATAAATATATATGTATGTACATGGCTCATACCACACAAAACTATAATCTATTTGGACATCTGGTGTTGGGATAATTATAAACTGACATGAATATTAATATTTCCATATATATTTTCGGAGATCAGTAATGGTAAATTTTTCAGGGCTGTCAGGTTTTTGTTGAATAGAATATCTAACTGTTTTATCTACTATTGCTTGTAGAAAGTCATTGGTGAAAAAGTATTCAAAGAACTGGTACGGCGTATCTAATTCGGTTATATCTTGATTTAATTCCTCAGTTCCTTCAAATTTAGTTTTACTTTCATCAAAAATTAAAGATTGCTTTCTCCAAATCAATTTTTTAGTATTTGTAAGAACTGCGGGTTGAGAACACGTACCTATTGGTGAATCTCTTACAGGCAATGAATCTTCTTGAACCAGTGGTGGATCTGATCAATTATCCGTATCCTCTGCTTCTTCACAATTACCGCTTATGTCATCCTCAAGGTCTCTAATTAGAGATTCCCGAGTTGGATAGTACGGAATGTCCTCTCCATCAGACTCCATACCATCATCTGAAATTATACCAGTTTCCAATGCTATGGGCATTTCTTCTATCCTTCGATCTAAAAAACAATAAAAAAGCATGGTAAACCAGCACCAAAAAGCTAAATAGCCAAGCAAACACGCGAAAATAAACTAAAAATAAATCAGTGTTATAGCATTCAAATGGACCGTTACTGCATAAAGTATCAATTTTGATATAAGCCAAAAATGTTAGTTTCTGGTCAGGTAAAGAAATGAAAACAAAAAATATGAGTATTATATAGTAATTCTTGAGCTTACCACTCATTCTGTAATTTTTATTGCACCAAAACTCTGTACTTGAACTGAACTTGAACTTTGTACTGTTCGGTACAAACTTTTTAGCGCCAGTTCAAATTCAAATGAAGTTTCAGTGAAATGTCAAATCCGTCAACTGTTAATGTTCGTATTTTTAAAGAATAACCATAGATAAAGCTTTAGACACGTACAAGTTGATCGTGTAGGAACTGGTTTAAACTTGTTGTATCATTTTTGATTCAAAATGCATTTAAAAAGACTACAGTAAAATCGGGTAGAGAGAAAAGTATGAAGTATGTAATAATACCTGGACGTGATGCCACAATCGACATAAACACAACACAGAGTCTACTTTCTGTTTACGGCTCGTTTGGACTTTGTCGTAGTTTTTTCGACTGGAGCTGTCTTCTGCGAATCAATCAAGCCGGTTTAGCTCACTAAGGGAAGCCACACGATGCCGTGTTCCATTTGGGTCGATGACATAGACGTGGCCCTCTCAAGTCCAGCACTTGGAGACACCAAATCGCTCACGTGCAGCCATAAAGACTTCGTGCCTAGTTCGATATACAAACTCGGAAAGCGTGATACCAGACCCCTTGAGTTTAGTTTTATTAAACCATATTTTGTCCCGGGCTGCTACAAATGGAAATTTAACTAATATTGGCCTGGGTTTGTTAGCACCTGCAGGTCTTCCCATCCTGTGGCATCGACGTATGTCATTTGTTGAAAAGTCTTCTATTTTAAGTTGGCCTTTAATGACATTTACAACCACTTGCGCTGTGTCTTCAGTCTGTTCTTCTTGGACTCCATGCAACAGCAACATTTTTCGGCGACTATGCATCTCTATGCTATCCACCTGATGAACAAGGATCTCAATTTGACTGCGAAACCTAGTGATATTTTTGATGACAAATGATTTGAAGCCCGAAAAGTCAGATGTAAGAGTTGCTAAGGTTGGTGTTGCTAGGATTCTTAGCACTTTTTGTAACTCCTTCGTAAACACGAATATGTGTAAACTAAGGATATTAGAGAGGAGATAACACGAAACTGGTAGGTGTTTTATGTTGACATTTAATTATTAGCAGAAAATGATTGTTAAATATTGACTTTAATATTTAAATTAAATTAAAAATGTAGACACTTATAAAATTCGATCTTGTTATCACAACTACCCACACTGTTTATGTTGAATATGTAGCAGTTATCATTATGAACTGCTGTAACATTAAAAGGGCATTTAAATTTCGAATCCAATTTATTATAATTTCTTGCTTCATTCTCTATTAACAGAAAAGCACAAAGATCAATAACTATTAATTTAACAACTGGAAATTCCCTTCAACCAGTATGTAAGCATTTTCTCCAAGCCAAGATGAATAAACGAATAATGAATATTGTTTATGAGTGACCATTCTAATGTGTGATTAACAATTGGAAGACATCGCGTCCTATCACTACGCTATGTTTTCCTGTGTATAATACACCGCCAGTCCACTCGTGAGCACGACTGGCGCAATTCGATCGAAACCATCCAAATATTATGGCGACCAAGTCCCGAATTACACATCTAATACACCTTTCGGTTGACATAAGTTTTGACTATACTGTCTTATAACCTACCGCTAGTGTACACGCTTAGGCTTACTTTGATTAAAGGACGATTAGTTTTTGGTACGGATGGTAAGGAGTTGCGGGACAGAAAGCCAGTATGCGCCATACGTTCGCCTGGCTTGTATTCCATACCCAAATCAAAACACTAAAGGTAAGAAGACCACCTGTACACCCGATGTGTCAAATTTACTTACTTTTAGAAATCTTAAGAGAGTTACAGTCTGTTAGTACTATTGCATTTACGGGCATACAAGTATTGTCAAAAGTTTGATAGCATTTACAAGGCTCTATAATTCGTATGTGCGTTAGTACACTAAATATAAGAAATAACTACAGAATTACAATTGTGTAGTTATTTCTTTTTTAAATGACAACTCCCGCATGAGGAACACTGCCGTGTCGCGGAGGGCCTCACAAACACTCCAACAACGGACACAAAGAAAACCCAGACTCGAGACAGCTATAATTTGTAGATCACACAAACCCCCGTCCCGCGTGGGACTCGATCACAGAACACCCGCTCAGTGGCGAGGCGACCACCCAAACCACGGCGCCATCCGTGCAGTCATGTGCAGTCGTGCAGTTTGCTAAACTAGGCTATGAAATTACATTTTCAGATGGATTTGAAATAAAATTCCTACGTATTCCTCTCTTTGTGAAGTTCAGCAGGAAGGCTAGCATTAAAGATTTTCAATATCGGATTATCTGCGAATATCTTTATCACTTTTCATCTTGTCGCCTCCTTTTCAGTTTTCAAAACAAAATTAATTTGTTGGGGCCTCAAACATGCAAACTGTAGAACGAACTGTCGAAAATTAGATGCAAAACCTTTGTAATGTCTCAGTTGAAACGGATTTGGAGGCTGGTAACACTATGCGACACTACCTTTCTTCATTTTGTGCTACATTACCGTTTTCTACTTCGTACCCTAAGAACAATTTTAATTGTTAGAAAAGTCCATTACACAGCATCAAAAGAAAAACCAGATATTATTAGAATATTGAGAACTGTGCCTGTCTATACCTTGGTCTAACAATCAAAACCAAATCAAGACGACGTTAACATAACAGTAACGTGATCGTGCATCAGGTTTTCTAACGCAATAACAATAGCTGTATGAAAAACTGTACACCTAATGACAATTTGTTATCACTAACCTTACTTTTACCTTATTTCTATTACAGGTTTCTTAACGCTTGTAGTAGGCATATCAAATCATAATCATTCACTCCAACCAAACCAACCGCAGGCACTCCTGAACCGTCAGGGTCAGTCAGGCGTCAGTTAGCACAAGTCGGTCGTGATGCCACGGAGATCCTACGGAGGAGAAGAGGCAAGAAACTCCAAGGACACTCCCCCTCAACATGTCTCTTCACAAGTTACTCTTTACACCGCCTACAAGCGCAAACTAAATGTGAGGACAATGTAATGTAACATCCAAAATATAAACAATCTCTCAAAACTACCAAAGCATTTAAGCAACCAGCAGCTAGCAGAAGCAGCAGAAAATAGCGAGATCCGAAGAACGGCACCCTTTCAACAGCATGACGCGTGTGCGAGCCATTGCCCGGCTCAACCATATTAAACGGAGCCAAACCACCCGACACACACGCCAACATCGGCAAGACTTCCAGGCGAGCGTGTCATACTCAGAGTCAGTTTGGTGTCAGTTATGAAACATTCATAATAACGTTTAAATGTACCTAAAAATTTTGGCCTGTATTCTAATGCCTATATCAATTTGATTAAAATCAGGTGGCAATAGATAGTTGAAAGGTGTAGCTTGTACATAGTGCTCGTCATGTCAACAATAAAGCTTTGGTTCATAATTACATTACTATCATTATTATTATATTACTACGCAAACAATACCTGGTAACACATGTAGCAATAATTGTAGTGAGTGCTCATTACTTTTATAACCTCACATAAAATCTATTCGGTTGATTTTACACTACTTTGTCCGATGCTAGTCAAAGAAACGAATTTATAACAGCGTTTCATACAAAGCTTTGATTCTAAGCTTCCCTTCATCAATGAGCACTCAGCACCAGAACCGTAATGAAATAGATAGAGCTCACCAGATAGTTATTGAATTTGTCCGGCTAGGGGAATGCACAGATCGACTTAATGCTCAGCCCGATTACCGGAGTAACTGTTTTAGCGAGTGTCTATTCCAACAAGGGCCGCCACATTCCCAAACATACCGCACTTGAAATACCTACACACATATGCCTGGAAAGAAATCTTGTAGCCAATATTTTCTTAAATTCAATCCACATTATCCCAAGGTACAATATTTGAAACAACCATGCCGATGCAGAACCTTTTATGACCGTACAAGTATAACCACGAGCTGACCTCTGTGATGGATTATTTTCAAAAAACAGATCCGCCTTTGCACACCAAGACATTGCGTCACTTTCTTTCTTTATCAGGACTACTTGATAAGGGAGGTTATAGTGTAGAAATTAGAGCAATCATATTTTGATATCGTTGTTCAATTAGTTGACGTTGAGGCTGCAGCAATATGCTGAGATAGGTGCCTTTTCTGGCATTGCACAGGGCACTTTAATTGCTACCGATATATTTCTTTTTATTTTATATTGTTTTTTTGTAAAAAATTGTGTGCGGTCCTGTGAATGTCAGAATAAATGTTTCTCTTTCTTTCTTTCTTTCAAGTGTGGAGTTTCTCTATCGGTAGATAAACTAGATCTTCATTTCCAATAGCTTTCCCAAATTGCTTGCACCTAAAAACAATGTTAAGGACCTGTGGATATCGATAGCCATATTTTCAGCTTAGCGACAACACTATGAGCTTACATCTCCACATAAAAATCTCTTTTCTTAAGGAAACTATTGTGTATAAGAATTAAAGAATCATTAGACAGTATTATTTAGCGACTGTTAGCAAATTTTACCTACTAACCTTTCTTTGTCTGAAGGAAATTTTGCCAAAAATAAACGTTTTTTACTTTTATCACTCGGATTTAATACGACACATAATAAGAAAAAAGTTTAACAATAAATATTACATTGCCAACAAATCCACAAATATTTAAGAAAAAACTAAACTTGAAATCTATTTAAATTAGCCGGCAAATTGTCATTATAATTGTCAAAAGACATTGACAATAATTATAATGATGTAATTGTCAATAGACATTGACAATTCAACATATGAAAAGAGACAGACTATACGAGTAGGCTGGCGAGTAGGTTTCGTACATTTATTTTTTTTGTATGGGAGTTGCGCAAGGCTGGTATCGGCGGTATTGCTCCTCCCTCCATGACTAGGTTTTTTTTTTGAGCTTGTTGATCTGAACCGTGGGATATTGTTCCTAATATTCTTTCTCCGAGATACTTTGTTCCAATACCTGTTAATGCTGCGATTCTTGCTGCTGCGTCATATTTAGATTCTAGAGAGTATTGATACACTTGTGTTAGGAATTTCTCGTCTGCTTCTTTCACACGCGATGTTGCCCACTTCTTCAGTTGGTCTTTGTCTTTTCCAGCTTTTAATTTTTCTTCATATTCTTGTTGTATGCTATTGTAAGTTATGTCGTGAAGTTGTGCGATATGATCTAGTTCGTTATTCGGTTCCTCTAAGTTTAGTTCGTTTCCCGGTTTTAAGTATTTATAACTTGGGAACGTGTAACCAGTTTGTTTCCCGTCCTGGTCGCTATGTAACTGTAATACTAACTGTAATTATGTGTATAGTCTAGTTATACTATTTGTCGTTATCTCTTAGCTATGTCTATGAGTACTTATGTTCATTGAACCGTGAGTCATCAATGAAACAGTGAGGGTGCATTTAAAATGCACCCTCAGTTTATTCGATTATAATTCTTATGTCTTTGGTTATAATTCTTAAAGTTATCATGCAATTAATACTAACATGCACTTATTATCTACTTAATTATATATTTCCGGTTGACGACATTTTGTGACTATTAGGAGTAATGTTCCGGAACTATTTCTGCAATGTTCTGGGTCAATGTCGAATTGGCTGTCTGTCAGCTCACATTCGTCCATGAAGCATGCGTTTTTGTGCAGGAGACTTGTGCGAAATTGAAGCTGGATGATGGTGTTCATCCCGTTAACGTACATAGTTATAGTGCATTTGTACGAGACTCTTCATGATCATAGTGTTTCCAGTACTCGGCGGACCCACGAAGATCAAATTGTTCTTCTTTTTTGTCAACCCGTATAAGTGTTGTCGATGTCATTCTCATTAAGTATTATTTCTAGTTTTTCTATTCCTTTGCGTGAGCGTTTGGGTCTTGTTGTAGTTCGAACTGTTTTGCTCTTTCCAATCGTGGTCGTTGAACTCTCCTAAAATATCAATGTCTTGGCGATTTATAATGCTGTTTTAAGTCGTTCTGGAAAGCTTCGGTTAAATTGAATTGCAACCCCTTGAGGCGTGTTGCATAGTAGTCGTGTAGCTTCCCCTTCGTTGAAAGCTATGTTTTACATAGGTATAAAATAAGCTCTTGATTTTCTCGCATAAGTTGAGTACGTCTTGTTGCAGCGTTGAGTCTTGTTTGTTCAGGAAAGGCATGCGATTCATTTCCAGTGTCACCGTTTTCGACTGAATGCTGATGGCGCTGTTGTTCATGATCGATGGCATTCTCAGGTATGTCTTCATGGGCCAAAGAAGCGCTGAAATCCATTCGCGCCGAGAGGCAGACGGGAACCACTACCACACAGTATTAGAACAAAATCAAGCATTATTAGAAAATGAAATAAAAGTGGTAACAGCACGAGTAACTAACAATGAACAACAGTTCCATCCGACGAGAAACCAAATAATACAAGATTTAAAATGAAAGACCGACGCGACGACGCACAGAACGCGATCAGGAATATTGAAGAAAAATGGAAAAAAGTAGCAACTACACTAAAGCCCGCACCAAGACCGCCGCGAAAATCTACACCGCTAGCACCGAAACCGGCCCAACCGCAACAGCGGCAGGTGTAATAAGGTCACTGCAGTCGGACGCGGCGAGAACGGGGACAGATGCAGAATTCCAATCTATTTATAAAGTGAAAGAAAACACGACGCATACATTGTACCTTTTAATATGAGTTTAATATAATTTTAGATAAAGTATAAACCTGTGAATAATAAACATATTAAAATACTATCGCACGGCACAACACAGCTCTGCTATGAAATATAACAATCTAAATCATGAATGAGTAGTCTGAGGTGGCAAAACAGGTCTCATTGCGGAAACAGACTGCCTGGACACGGGGTGCCGAATGACAAGTATGCTACCAAGCATTGGGTGAAAGTAGCAAAAGTAGGAGTCACGGAAAATATGTCCTCGGAACTGAAACATAAAAATAAGGTCACCACAGCGAACAACCGTCCCTTATGGTCAGGTTAGGTAGGTGGGGTGTTGTCTAGAAAACCTCCACGTGGTGCACCCTGGAAACGTGGGCAATGACGCTGCTTTTTCTCCCTCCGGTTTATGAGGAGGCGTCATTGCCAACGGCTAATGTTCTAGTAGGAAGAGGAGGCCATCTTTCTTCAGCCACTTGGTTGAGGCTTGGCCCAACAGAGCACATCTTTCTGTTGGATCTTCGCTCTTCAGAGCTATGAGGATGAGGGCGGGCTCGGCGTGCACTCACACTGCCACCAAGCAGGCATGGGAAGATTTCGTTTCCTTGCCACCGTCGGCATATCGTAATCCCGAAAGGAATAGTGGTCATGTCTCGCGACTCCGATCGGGGACGAGGGTCTTGGCTTAGCTGCCTGGACTGCGAGGAAGGAAACCTCTCTAAAAAATCACCCCGAATCCCGTGTTCTGGTGCGTGACCAGGGGATGCATGGCTGATGGGTAGTTCAGTCGCAAGCGCACTCCCAGCCGGGGCATCTGCGGAACCCTTGGTTGGGCATAAACCTTCGCTTGCCCGGGTATTGGGGATCTCTGCCCGGGTCGACCTTTTGTTCTCCCCGTCTCGTGGGTTTAGTTATGGAGTCATTAAATATTATTAAAATAAACAAACAAGAAGAAAAAAAGACGGAGAAGGATGTTAAGAAGAAGGAAAGGAGCAAGAAAGCGGACGACACCTCGTTCAACGACGATGTTTCACGCAAGACGCCTGTCTCGAAAGAGCTCCCAGAAGTCAATCTGACTCCTGGGAGCAAAAGACATTCGGAACGCTTGCGTTCCAGGTCTGTCTTGTCATCGGCCGAAAATTCTGGTTCGATAGCGGACACACAAGAGGTGATGGAAGTGGAGGTTCGCGACACTGAAAGTCGAAAACGCGGACGCTCCATGGATCAAGATGGCGACACGTCCCAGGAGATGCTGCTTCCCAAAGTGGCTAGTAGCCATAGAGGGAGGTCGCGTACGCCGGTCTCGGCTTCGTCAGGCTCCGCCTTCTCTAGGAAGGAAGCCTATGTCCGAGTCAGAGCGGAGGGCGAAGACGTAGCGGAAGAGGAGATTGCGGATCTCTATGTTAGGGCCCTTAAGGACTCCTTTTCCGCCATTTCAGGGGTCGTCGAGACCCTAATTGGAGACGTGGCGCGCCTCCAGGCCGCAAACGATCAGCTCACGGAGCAGGTCACCGAGCTCAGTGCTCAGTTTGCCCAATTTCGGGCACAGGCGAACCCGGTTGCCCGGCAACCTGCCCCTGTCACCTCCCCCGTTTCGGATGCCCACATGCGTCAAGTTATTGACGCAGTGTGGCGCATGATGGATGGGCGCCTCGCAAGCCTGGAGGCAAGGCTGCCTCCGGCGCCCATCGTTCGGCCACCACCCGCCGCGGCCAGGGCAGACGCCGCAGCGGTCCCGACGCCGCTTCCCATCTCAAGTGGCCGGGTGTCTGTGTCAAATGCCGCGGCGACGTCAGCACCTGCGGCCACACCAAAAGCTGGTCAATCGGCTAAGGCCACCGCGAGGGCGGCCGCACCAAGGGCCGGGCCTTAAACCGTGACAAAAGTGGCGGCAGGATTCCCTCTACTTCCGATTTTGGCACCTAAAGGCACGAGTGCGCCTATTGTTACTTCTGGTGCTGAGCTCGTGCCTGGTCCGTCCCCATCTGCCACCTCCACGTCTGCCGCCTCCAGTGAAGGGTGGCAGAAAGTCATAAGTCATTTATTTCTTAACAAAATACATTGTGTTGAAATAATACATTACATTTCTTAATTAAATAATTAAAAAAACATATTAATAAGTACATTACGATGTCAATAACTAATAATAAAATGTGAAATACACTCATTTGTTATTTATAAATTCTTCAATACTATAAATTCTTTTATTTTTTTATTTAATTATTTCTTTAATACTATAGATTTAAAATTTCAGATACTATCTGCAGAAACTATCGCATTTGTGTCGTCAGCAAAAATAATGAGTTTGGTCTCTGAAACAATTTTTTTTTATATATTCCATTAAGTCATTTAGAAATAGAATAAAGGAAATTGGACCGAGCACAAAACCCTGTGAGACTCCACGGAATACAGCGTCTAGTTTTGAATTATAATTTTTTTCTTCTCCACCCACCACCGATTTAAGCTCTATATACTGTTGTCTATTATGCAAATAAGAATTAAATAATTTTAAAATATTTTCACGTACACCATAGTGTTTCAATTTGGCTAAGAGAAAATTGTGGTCTATTGCATCAAACTAAGGTCCAGAAATATCCAGGTCCAAGGTCCAGAAAGTCAACGGAGGTAAGAAGCGGTCAAGGAACAGGAACACGAAGGGTGCCAAAAAGTGGGCTATCCTAGCAGCCGTATTTAAGAAGGGCCGGGATAGTCTCACCGGTGAATTCGGTGGAGTAGGTGTCAGGATGCGCCTCATCCAGACGGGAGCTCGAGTCCTCGAGTTCTCTGGGGCTGAAGATGGATGGTGGGAGATGTTCGCAGCCACGAATGGTGTGAAGATCGCCAGGCCCACCAAGTGCGCGGAGCTGCGCATTTCGGTTCTGGACGATTCAGTCACGGTCGAGGATGTCCGCGTTGCAATTTAGGAGAAGACAGTATGCAGCGCGGACAACATCAAGATCGGCACTATCCGCCCATGTTCAGGAGGCCTTGGTGCGGTGTGAGCCAGTTGTCCCGTAGCGTTGCCCAAGACCTTGAGCGACGCCGGAACAATCCTCATCGGTTTCGTGAACGCCAGAGTCACACTCCTGGCGGCGAGACCGATGAGGTCTTTTAAAAGCCTCTCCACGACTGACTGCAGCGGACTATGTTTCCGCTGTGGTCGACGGGGCACTAGGCGGTGTAATGCTTCGCCGCCCTTCACTGCCCAGCGTGTGCGGCGGGAAATTATCCCGCCAACCATCAGATGGGGCAGGGTGGCTGCAAGCCGCCCCGCGTTTCTCGACAAACTACAGGGGCTAGCCAATCGACCCAGGTTGCTTCCGATGTCATTCCTGCGTCGTCGTCGTCGCCCATGGAGGAGGTGGTAGAGACAGTCCAGTATTGGACCAAGTCTCCAACCTCCTTGTCCAGATGAACCACTCAGCCAGCGCGCAGTATCTTTTCCTGCAAACCATGGCGGAGTGGTCGGCCTTAGCCACGGAGCTCTATAACGTTCCTCCCCGTCCAAATTGGCTGGGTGACTGGGACGGCTCCGTGGCAGTCGTCAGCTTCACGGCGACTCATTTCCCGCCCTTGTCGCTAAGAGGGTACTGGATATGTTACTCGCGAATGGAGGGGTATCACCATATATGGTGTCCACTTCTCCCCCAACCGGAGTCTGAGCGACTTCGAGGTCTTCCTCAATAACCTGGAGACTAGCGTCTGGGCACGTCCTAGTGCTGGGGGACTTCAACGCCAAGTCCGTTGCGTGGCGAACGCACGGGGCGATGCGTAGAGAAGTGGGCGGCATCGGTGGGCCTCTGTCTCCTAAACAGAGGCTCCACCAATACGTGTGTGCGACAGCAGGGGGGTTATAGCGATAGTGGACCTTGCGTTCGCTACCCCTGCTCTCGCCGCACGAGTACGGAACTGCTGTGTCCTGGAAGAGGTTGAGACGCTCTCGGATCACCTCTATATCCGATTTGAGCTCTCCCGGACCCAGGCCCCAGAAGGGGTAACGGGGCGCGGCGTTCTTCCCGCTTTCCGCGGTGGGCTCTCACAAAGCTAGATAGAGATCTACTGGAGGAGACAGCCATCTTTTCTCTCTCTCCAGCCCAGTTTCCTGTAGAAGTGGTTGAGGGCCTTTTCCCGCAACGGGCGGAACACACAACCCCGTCGATAGGCCTATTGGCCGAACACGACGGGGAGGTCGAAAATGAAGATGTTCTGCCCGTCACAGCTAAGGGCGGCTGTTCTACGGATCCGTTCCAAGAACACCGCTCCCGGGCCAGACGGGATTCCTGCCCGAGCATTGGCCCTCACCCCCGACTACAAGTCGGATCGCCTTAGGGAAGTGTTCCGACGCTAGCCTGGCGTCCGGATGCTTCCCTGACTGCTGGAAGAGCGGGAAGCTGTTGCTTTTAACGAAGCTGAGACGGTCTATCGACTTGGTCGCGGCCTACAGGCCCATCGTGTTGCTAGACGAGGCGGGTAAATTGTTTGAAAGGGTCGAAGGGTCGGTTTTCGAGCGGGGCGTTTGACGGTCAGCGCTTTACAGATAACTTTAAGATTACCCATGCTGTTCAAATTATGAGTGTGCGTTACGATTGCTGCGCCAAGTTATCCGAATCCTGGGTCTCCGTTCTCGACCGAATTGTGATTGTATTGGCGTTGTGCTTTCCTACAAACCTTGCTGCAGAGATTTCGTATAGTAATGTATTTTTCCCGGTTACTAGGCGTGGGCCGAGATTTAAACTTGCTTTTAGCTGCCGCTTTTTTAAATAAAAGAGATTTAATATCAGATGTGAGCCATGGTGAAGGTAAATGTTTTATCCTTATGGTCCGGACTGGTGCATGTATGTCGTAGAGACAAGTCAATTGTTTGTTAAGTATATTTACTTTCTCAGTAACAGACTCAGTTGCAATAAGTGAACTCCAATCAATCCTACCGGCATCCTGATGGAGTTTATCTAGGTCCATGTCACTAAAATTACGTTGCAAAAGGATTTTGGGGTTAGGTTTGGGAGGGCGAAGTTTATAGGAGAGAAATATCAGGTCATGGTAGGAAAATTCATCAGCTGAGCACCGGCCATGCTTGGCTACAGAATTAAGCGGTAAAAACAAGTATAAGATCTAGAAGAGACGGTAGAGAATCAGGAAAGTTATGGGTAGAATTCAAAGGGAGGATAGTCATATTACATGACTCCATAGTGCTGGAAAAAGAGGAAGAGCGGTAGTCATTTTTAACAAACAAGTGTTAAAATCTCCCATGATGACACTGTGACTGTAAGTGGGAGTATAACATTCTAAAAGATTTTCAAAAGAAGGAAAGAAATTAATACGAAAAGAAGGAGAATAATAAACACCAAGTAATAATTTGGTATGAAAGAGCTCTATTTCTAAAAACAGATGCTCGCCTGCGTTTGGTGGTGGTGGTTGTGGTGACATATCTAAAATCTGAAAAGGAATGTTATTGCGTATGTAGATAGCAATACCTCCACCCACACCATTTGCTCGATAATTTCTTACCAAATGAAAGTCAGGAAGAGCGTAGGACGAAGATGGGAGACACGGTTTCAGCCATGACTCTGAAATGAGAATTGCATGAATACTCTTACAGTCAAAATTAGTCAGCATCTCGGGGAAATGGGCCGAAATACTCTGTGCATTTATATGGACTACATTAAAATTCCTGAGTACATCCGAAAGTTTCAGCCTGTGTAGGTATACTTACAAAGCTGTCATTATGGCTACTGGCTGTTTTGAAACTTTCATCATCACTGCTGTTGTTAAAGCCCATAAGATAAAAGTAGGTAAATAAAAAAAAACTTAATATATATAAATATATATATGTACATATACAATATCAATATATAAACGTATATATACACCTTACAAAGTGACAATACCCTAGGTTTTGTCTTTTATTATTTTGACCACCCGTCAGTTGTGTAAGTTAACTAAATACAATTTAAATATATTCACAAAAAAAAGATTAAGTAAAAATAAACAATTAGGGATATAACATAATACATCTTGTTGCATCCCTCCTCCATTAAAATAATATTAAGAAAGAACATTACACGTAGTATATTAATCGACACAATGAGTTCAGTCAGTTCAAAATTTTGACGAGAATATCCGCTTTAAAATGTCTAGGGCACCGCGTAAACGCAGCGCAATG
The DNA here is from genome assembly GCA_949752705.1 of Callimorpha dominula. Taxonomy (NCBI): domain Eukaryota; kingdom Metazoa; phylum Arthropoda; class Insecta; order Lepidoptera; family Erebidae; genus Callimorpha; species Callimorpha dominula. The sequence goes on along the minus strand of OX457010.1, from coordinate 4,415,282 downwards.
TGTCAAACTGACAATCACAATCAAAACAAAAATTCAAGCAAGTTAAATAAAAAAAAAAAAGAAGCAAGTTAAAAAGTTAAAGTTATTATAGAAAATTGAGGTATTTTGCAATAATTATACTTTTATGTGACCTTACATCGTGAAAAATTAAATGTTTACAGTAATTTCGGGTTGAGAGAGAAAGGATGAAATCTGAAGTAGTACCTGGGAGTGATGCAACAATCAAAACAAACACAGTACACATTCTACTTCCTGTTGTTTACGGCTCGTCTGGACTTCGTCGTTGTTTTTGCAACTGAAGCTGCCTTCTGCATGTCACAATCAATACGATTAAGCTCAGCAAGGGTAGCCACACGATGCCGTATACCACTAGCGTCAAGGACATAAATGTGACCCTCTCGCGTCCAGCAATTGGTGATAAGCATTTAAGGGATTACCAAGCCATGTTTGCACTTGATAATAAGCCCTTAACGAATGTAAATGTGTAGCAGAATCTGTAGGAGGTAATGTAGCTAAATTAACTGTCTTAGACCAGGCGACATTAGCTAAAAAGTGATCAATCCTACATTCATTGTCTTGTTATTGGCTCCAAACATTTTTAGCATAATTCGCTCACCAGCTTGCTTGATGTCTTCGACGGTCGACTCAGGGTTATAAAACTTTTTAACTTCGACTTTTAACACGCCCAACGCCAGTGTATCATTTTTGATACACGCTGTCCAATTGTTTTATCCTTGTGTATCAATATTGCGCACGATTTCTATACATTTGCTTAGTAAGAATAAATGCTCTGGCCTGGGTGAAGGTTTTGGTAGCTTTGGGGTGTAAGTCGGGCAAATGGTTAATAGTCTACAAGCTGATCAAGAAAAATATATACTAGGTAATTTATTTTTACAAAAAAAAAGACGAATTTGAAATCAGAAATCAGCTAATATTTTCGAAAATAATAGTTAGTGATGGGTATTGAAGCATTGCTGACACAAAGTTATTACACTCAGTGCACTTTGTTGACACTTGCGTCGCTCTGATCCTCTTACCATCGACAAGTTTGCCGTCCCTCCCGTACTTTTTGTAGACTCTGAACATCGTCCACGTATCACTTTTTCCCCATTCTTTATTTTTATAAGATAGTGCTTCACTATGGATGTCCTCCTTGGTGCTAGAGTGAAAGTACTTTGCTCGGTTTCAACTGTTTGAGGAGCCTTTTCAATCACATCAATAATTAATAATAATAATAATAAAGCCTCTTTATTTTCCTTAACTTACAGAGTTTAAAATAACTATATTTAACTAAAAAATATTACTTAATAATGTAAAGTTAAGGCCCCTGGCGGGTATAGGCCTCCTCCAACAATTTCCTGGTTTTCCTTGACTTTGCTTTCTTAGTCCAGTCATTTCCAGCATATTTTTTAATTTCGTCTACCCAGCGTTCCTTAGGACGGCCTCTAGCTCTCTTGCCACTTGGGCCTGCCCAATTTGTAACTAGGTGCGTCCATCTTTCATCTGTTAATCGTGCTACGTGGCCAGCCCATTTCTACTTGAGCTTTCTCGTGTGTTGTAGAGCATCTATTACGTTAGTATTTTTCCTTATCTTTTCTGATTTTATCTTGTCTTTTAGCCTAATATTCAAGATGCTTCTTTCCATTGCACGCTGAGTCTTTTGTATTCTTTCTCTCGCATTTTTATTGTAGATCCAGGTTTGTGAGCCGTATGACAAGCAGGGTAGTAAACATCCATCCATGACCTTCTTTTTCAGTTTTAGAGGTAGTTTGGACTTGAATAGTTCTTTTAAGCTCCAGAACTTATTCCACGTCTTGTTTATTCTCCTGTCGATCTCATCGTTGTTCCTAGAATTTCGAAAAGAAATGGATTTTCCTAAGTATATGTAGTTCTCCACATATTCTAAGCTTTGTGAATTGTTGACGCAAATAGGTGTTTGTCGGTCGTTAGTCATCACCTTAGTTTTTGTTGTGTTTAGGTGTAGACTTATTCTGTTACTTATTTGACATAGTTCTGATATCATTTCTTCTAGTTGTTTTGATGATCTCGAGAAGAGTACTATATCATCAGCGAATCTGAGGTTACTCAAGGTTTTTCCATTTATGTTGATACCTTTGTGTCGCCAATGTAGGTCTTTCATTATATACTGTAAAACAGATATAAAAATTGTAGGTAAAAGCGGGTCCCCCTGTTTCACACCTCTACATATTTCTATTATTGGCCCAAGTCTGTCGAGCTTTACTCGGCTTACGCTTTTGCTGTAAATGTCTTTTAGGATGTTTATATAGGTTTCGGGAATACTTTGACTTTCTAGCGCTCGCCATAGACTGATTTGTGAGATAGAGTCGAAGGCTAGATATAGAGGCTGTTGACGTTCCTGGTATTTTTCGATTACTTGCTCCAAAGTATGGATATGATCGATTGTACTAAAGAATTTTCTGAAGCCTGCCTGTTCTATGGGTTGGTGCGACTCTATGTCTGACTCTATTCTCTTGTTTAAGCAGGCTGCAAATAATTTGTAGATAGCAGGAAGTAGGCTAATAGGCCGGTAGTTGTTCATATCCGATGGGTCACCTTTTTTGTAAAGAAGTATGATTCTCGACTCTGCCCATTTCAAAGGTACTTTTTGCTCTTGCAAGATTTTGTTAAAAAGATTTGTAAGGGGCCTGGCCAGTATGAGATTTCCAATTTTGAGAGCTTCGTTGGGTATATTGTCATGTCCGGGACTTTTTTCTTGTTTAAGTCTGTCTATTTATATTTTATATTTTTATCATTCAATGCACACATATATATTATAATCATCCAACTAGCATTAATCACACAAAAAATATATATTTACACTTTTACACATAATAACTACATTGCAAAATAGTTACAAAGCGGACACTATAAATTGTACATTCCTACATAGCCATGCACTAATTACAGTATTAAGTATATATCAGACAGGAAAACTCTTAAACAATTGTAATGACTAGGAGTAAATACTTGAAGTTGGGTTTATTTAATGCTGGCTCACTAGGAACACGGCATGATGAATTCGTGTTAGCCATATAGGAACTAGCTGTAGATATAATGGCAATTAATGAAACATGGCTGCGGGATGGCGAGGAGGGCCGCGCACCTTCAATCCCCAACTATCGTCTGAGACATGTACCTCGGCCGTCGAATGTACGGAGTGGCCGTGGGGGGGGGTGTTGGTTTTTATGTGCGCTGCGATCTCAAGGTTCGAGCTATGGCACATCCTGTCGTGCCAAACGTGGAGCAAATGTGGCTCAAACTCACTGTCAACTCACATACAGTTGTCATAGGCACAGCATATAGGCCACCATGGTTAAACATTAACACCTTTCTAGATGCGATCACAGCCTCCCTCACATCATTCAATTGTGCTGATAAAACAGTACTTCTTGGCGATTTCAACATTAATTGTCTAAAGAGCAATGAAAACAGTACATTATTGTTAAACAATTTTCTGCAGTACACTAGTCTTAATCAAGTGATCCAGCAACCAACACACTTTACAGATCACAGTGAGACACTAATAGATATTGTGTGCACTGATGCTCAAGTCAATAATATTTCTGTTCAATATAAACCTGAATTAGGGCAGCATGCCATCTTATCCGTGACTTGCCTACTCAAAATCAATAAACCTACCCCGCAGTGGATAAATTACAGACCACTAACTTGTATAATGTTGGATATTTTCCAGGATGACCTCTGTAAATTAGACTGGCCTTATATAATAGCCCAGCAGAATGTGGGGGACATGGTTACACTTTTTAACACTTTTGTCACAACTCTTTTCGATATTCATGCACCAATTACTAGAATTCTAATTAGAGAAAAGTCTTACCCATGGATTACAGACACAATCAAAGAAATGGTGAAATTGCGCGACAAGTACCATACACGATACAAACACAGTAAATCTGACATACACAAAAAAAGTTACAAAGATCTGAAAAGTATTGTATCAAGTGCCATTGATAATGAGAAAAGGGCCTACTTTGAGTCGTACATAAACAGTCATATCAACAACCCAAAGAAACTCTGGTACAACTTAAAATCTACAATGAATATAGGTAAACAAAGAATGCATGATTTGCCATATACACTTAAAAATCCGGAAGACCTTAATAAGCATTTCATAAATATCCCGGGCAATGATACAGTTTCTCTGTCAGATCTGATATACTTTGAAACAAATCGCTTCCATTCGAACACCTTGAGGCTTGAACCAGTTAGTGAAGAAGTAGTCTATTTGCACATCAGGAGTCTCAAATCGAATGCCCTAGGTACTGACAACATTTCACTTGAAATGCTGATGAGGACGCTCCCTCATAGCCTTCCATTCATTACAGCAATCATAAATAGGTCAATTACTTCTTCTACCTTCCCTCATGTATGGAAAACTGCAATTGTCAAGCCTATACCCAAGAACCCCAATCCAACCACTCCCAAAGACCTCAGACCAATCAGCTTGCTTCCCTGTTTATCTAAAGTGTTGGAAAAGGTGGTCAGCAATCAGCTAAGGAAGTACCTCGAGAAATATAACATAATACCTCACAAACAGTCTGGGTTTCGACAAGGACATAGTACAACCACCACTCTCCTTGATGTAGTTGATGATATTTTGGAGGCTAGAGACCAGGGTATGGGTACTTTGCTAACTATGCTTGATTTTTCACGTGCCTTCGAGACTATAAACATTTCTCTTCTTCTAGCTAAACTTTCATACTATGAGTGTGACTCAGCAACAATAAAGTGGTTTCATAGTTATTTGTCTGATAGATCTCAATTTGTCCAACTGGATAATGCCAGGGATGGTAACAAGGCCAACTCCTCTTGCTGTCAGGTGACCCCGGGCGTTCCTCAGGGATCAGTTCTCGGCCCTCTCCTCTTTTTATTGTACAGTGCCGATGCTACCAACCATATCCACAATACTATGTATCATATGTATGCCGATGATCTCCAACTATACACATCCTTTCATCCAAATAATTGTCACAACGCTGTAAATGGAATAAATGCAGATTTAGAAAGTATTTCAGGCTGGGCAAGAAGGAATTCTTTAGTACTTAACCCCACTAAATCAAAGTTTTTAATTTTAGGGTCTAAAGAATGCATCAAAAGGATACAAGAACTATGATGGTAACACCGAGTCATAAAACCGCCGCATATCGGGGCAGTTTCAAGTTCGCCGCAAGCCGCATCTGGAATGACTTGCCACCGCCATTCCATGCTCTAAACTCCGTTAACTCTTTTAGAAATAAATACAGAACACACCTGTTGAACAAACAAAAAACTTTTAGACACTGAGGATGCACATTGGAGACGAGGCTACGATAGGATGAGAATATACCGGCCGGTCGTTATTGTCTGTGAACTTCATTATACACACACACCCAAAACACATAATAATACAAAAGTACAAAACAAACACGATACGAACTATACACATAATGTTACAATTACACTCTAATAGAAAAACAAACGTTACATAATTTCTATAAACAGACATGTTACGTAATAACAATGGATTCCTGATATTTTTATTATTAATTATAGTTAACAATATGACAGCTATCTGTCACTAGGCTGGCGTCACTCGTCATATCTGCGCGGGAGCACAGATAATGATTTGAGTAGTATTACTTTGCTCTCTGGATTTATAATTTAAGCCGAAGAACCAGAGAGTATACAAGCACTAATATATACGTTAAAACCGCATAGTATCCAATTTTCTACTTTTTATTTTTAAAGTGATAACTTCTTATGGGAGGGTAAACCGCTTCTTTACGTAACGCATTACGGCGCCAGTCTGTCTAGTGTTTAAGTTATCACTTCTGTCGGGCGTCCCGATACGCACAAATTTTTATTGTCGCCATTATTTTATACCCAACTGGGATATTGTATAAATAAATAGGAATATAATTATTATATATGTATGTGTGTAAATATGTATATATGCGATAGTGGCTATTTATGTATATATATGTATATGTGTGTGTGTGTATGTGTATATGTGTACATGCATGTGTGTATGCGTGTGTATGTATATATGTGTATGTATATGTATATATATGTGTATATATGTATGTAAGTGTGTATGTATGTGTGTATGTATGTGTATATTTGCATATATATTTTAAATGTGACAAAATGTGTAATTTTTGTTTTTTTTTTTTTAATTATGTATAAACGCCCGTGACGTCCCTTTTAAGAGGCACCATCTGAAAACCAGCGCTGCACCCGTTGTTAGGTGCAGCATTATGCTGAGATGGTGACCTTTTCAGGCCCGCACTAATTGGCGTAAATCCTTTTAAATGTATAAATTTATAGTTTTTTTTTTTTTTATCTTCTTTCTTTGTTATTTATGTTATGAATGTTTCTTTCTTTCTTCTTTCTTCTAACTAAATCCTGTATTAATGGTTGATGGATGTCCCATAGAGCAGGTCAGTGAGGCTCGCAATTTGGGTCTGGTTATGGACAGAGAACTGCATTTTGAGACGCATGTTCTTGAAGCGGTCAAAAACTGCTTTACCGTCTTAAACTGCTGTACCATATTCGCCAAAACCTCAATACAGATATGCGCATACTATTATGTGAGACTCTCATACTTTCAAAATTAAATTATGCTGACACTGTATTTGATGCATGTATATTACAAAGAACTCGAAATTTAATTCAGCGGGTACAGAATGCTTGCGCCCGATTCTGCTATAACATCCCACCTCGTACACATGTCACCCAATTTCTGAACAGAGGGAATCTCATGAAAATGACTACTCGCAGACACCTCCACCTATCAACCTTGCTTTATGGCGTTATTCTATATAAAAAGCCTGAATACCTGTATAATAAGTCTAGTGAGATCAATCAATACAGCACAAGGGCCGCTTTACATCTTTTAGTAACTTCGAGACACAGGACGACCGCTTTTAGTGGCAGTTTCAGGTACGCCGCTACTAAATGTTGGAATGATATGCCTATCTAAAAACATTACGTTCATTTCACAATAAGTATAAAGAAATTTTATTAATACAACAAAAATTATCACCTTAGTCAATATGTGCGGCAACTTTACTTACTTTTATGGTATCCATATCATAGAAAGACATAGTTTCAGATATACACTAACATTATTACTTTCAATTACATAATACAATAGACAATTGCATAACTACCAATCCAATAAAAATAATATATTAATATTATCTGACAGATGACAGAAGCGTTCGGAAATCTAATATATATAAATCTCGTGTCACAATGTTTGTCCTCAATGGACTCCTAAACCACTTAACCGATTATAATAAAATTCGCACACCATGTGCAGTTCGATCCAACTTGAGAGATAGGATAGTTTAAATCTCAAATTATAGTCGCAATTTTAATTTATTGCTAATTATTTGTCTGTTATTATTTGACAGTCACAATTATCTGTTAACTCCAAATGATTCTAACAGATGTCGATACCTTTCGACTGGGTTGAGTAAGTAATCAATAGATGGCGCTGCTATGGTAAATCTACGAACGTGTCATATAAGCTACATTAATTACCACGTGTTGTTGACGCTATAAAATTAATTAAATTTATTTTGTAGTGAACGAAATACCATATAATTCAGCTAATTATTTGTCTGTTATTTGCGATTTAACATCTGATGGACGAGTCATTTTGTACAACAATATGAATTTTTCAATTGAGTACTTTAGTTTTATTTTCAATTTAGCTAATTAGATTTTACCGGAAGGGTTTTATTTCCTTAGTTGCGATTAGAGAAATAAAATATGGCGGTACGAAGTTCGCCGGGTCAGCTAGTACACTTATAAATATAGGAAAATTTAATTTGTTTTGTTAAATAGTGTGAAATACAAGTATCTATGTATAGTAAATGTATAGTATATGATTATTTATATAACATTATTGATATTATTTATATGTAAAATATGAATATAATTACAATATGTATATTTTTTATTAATGTAGATATTTCAATTTAATTGGGGCCTGCGAGAATACCAGCGTTGCAGAGCGATCTGCGACACTAGCTGACGCAGGTACCCTATTTGGTCTTCAGTACCAACCTAGTCTTAAGGCATATGATTTCTATTGTTATAACTGAAGATACAAATAAAATATTTTTCTTTCTTTCTTTCTTTCATTTGTCTTAGTATTTCTGTTTCTTCAAAAGGTTTGATTGGTTGTATTGGTAGAAGAGTCGTTGAGGCATGAGCTTGGGTTGAACATGTTTCAGTTTCCTTGTAACAGTTTTGGTTCGTATATAGATCTTTGTAGAAATCCGAGGCACTTTTCACTATATCAATTGATGTTGGCGGGTGATTTTGTGGAGTTTTTGATTGTAACTTTGGAATCCATGTTTTGCTCGTATTAAGTTGTTTAAACGCCCTTTTTTGGCTTCCAGACTTTAACAAGTTCGATTCTATTATTTTCATTCTATAGTTATTGTAGTCGTTTTTTAAGCTCTTGTTTGTAGTTTTATATAAATTGGATAGCTCTAGCCTCTCTTTTTTACTTTTTGGTTTTTTACGTTGTAGGTTAGATCGTCTCTTTATTAGAATTTTTGTTTCTGTCGATATTATATCCTTCTTTTCTTTTTTTGTACTTATGTTTCTTAAACTTTCTAATATCGTTGTTTCTATTTTACTGTAGTCGGACTCTACATCTTCAGTTTCATTCCAAAATATTTTTTGACTTTCCTTTTCTAACAGATTCAAGAAAGCTTTTGTATTTTCTTCACCTTGTATTAGGGTTGGTAGGTTGCGGCACATAGCTCTACTTTTCTTCTGTTTTTCTAGGTTTTATGTACCACGTACCAATTTATGGTCACTTGTGAATAGTTTATTATTTAACGTTTCTATATTTGAGAATGTTTTAGGGTTGTTACTGAGAATATAGTCTATTTGATTTTTAGTTATTCCATTTGGGCTAGTCCAAGTCCACAGGTTATTTTGTTTTTTCTTGAAAAGAGTATTTATTATAGTAAGTTTATTTTCTAGTGCATATTGTAGTAGCCGATCGCCTCTTAGATTTCTGTTGCCATAGCAATATGATCAAATTGTTATATATTCTCCTTGTTTTCTTTGTCCAATTTTGGCATTAAAATCTCCCATTACAATCAGTGTCCCGTTGGCGAGTGAATGAGCTGTTTGAAGTTGATCGTAGAAGGATGTCACTTCTTTTTCAGTTGCGTCGTGGGTGGGTGCATGTACTTGTATTAATGATATACTTGTTGATTCAAACTGAAGGTTCAGTATACATACTCTTGCTGATAGTCCTATGTAGTTCTAAATATTTGATTTATACTTCTTTTTTATCAAGAAGCCAACACCATGTAGACCTTTTGTTTCTCCAGTATAACAGAAAATGTGTTCTTCTAGTTCTATGATGTGGCTACCAGTTCTTCTAACTTCCGCCAATCCGATAATGTCGTATTTTATGTTACTCAAAGAGTGTTGAAGTAGTATCATTCGTTGTGGCGATAGCAGCGACCATACATTGTACGTGCATATATATAGTTTTTGATGTGTTGGAGGGTTATAGTCTTTATCTCCTGCGGTGACAAGCCGTGTTAGGAGATTGAGAGGGGCCTTTTGTGATTGTTATTTTGTGGGCTCTTTATTAGGCATAGAGTCATGCGAAGCTCGACCAGAGTTATGTATAAATTTAGGATTTTGTAGAATGTATTCCTTCATTGTTGTTGTTTTGCTTTTCTTAACAGGCTGTTTTTTGTTTTGTAAAGTGTTTGGAGTATCTGTTTTTGCTGTTTCGGACGACTCAGATAGTAATCTTTTATTGGTTATGTTTTGTGTAGAGTTTATATTTTTTACAGGTAGTACTATGAGCTTGTCATATTTTATAAAAGCTGTGTTGCCTGCTTCTCTTTCCTCTTTCAACTGAGACTGTAACTCCTTACGTTTTTTCAGCACTTCTTGAGGGAAATCCTGTTTAACATAATAGGGGAGAGTCTTTCAAGCATTTTTGATTTTGAAGAATTTTTAATTTGAACCCCATTGTGCTAAAGGTGACAACAACAGGTCTGGCGTTTTCTCCTTTTTTTCCTATCCTTCTGACAGCTTCCAAACCATTTTCAAAATGAAAACCAAAGAATTTATTTATTATGTATAATATTGCATTTTCCAGATCATGATATGATTTTTCACCTTCTTCAACACCAAAGAAAATCAAGTTTTTGCGTCTCATAAATCTTTCAAAATTGTTTATTTGTAAACAGTGTTCTTCCAGTTTATTTTCTAGATGTTCGTTCTTCATTTCCAAGTTTTTAAACTTATCATTTATATTTTTGTTGATTCTATTTTTAATATCTTCCTTCAACTCGTACATATCTTTTTTTTGTTGTAACATTTCCTTCTGCAGGGTTTCTAGCATGCTTTTTATTTCTTCCATATTTACAGTAAGAAGGTAGGTATTAGATTTTCGATGTAATGTAATAAATGCTAATAAATGCAAATAATTGTTGTTTTCGCGGTAATTTGTGTACAGTGCCCTCTGTTAATGTGTTGATAAATTTGCTAGTATTGCTGTTTCGTTAGATTTGCTTGACTTATCAGTAGTGATTGACGTATGCGTAGTATTTACAAATATTGATAGATGGCGTTAGTTGTGCTATAGGTGAGTGTCATGATCATGAGTCATGTTTTAATTTCTACTCATTTATTTTATGTAAACTGTTTAATCTATCACACTTTTTACTCACAGTTCAGGTTGTTGGTTGTTATTTTGCCTCACTTTGTAAACTATTGCCTAGCTATTCGTTGCTAGCTTTACTTGACACACCACAAAATTAGCCGTTGTGTTGTTCCAATTAAAAGATAGGTTATGTTTTATTTTTATGTAATACCTGTTCAATCTATCACACTTTTTTTAGTCACAGTTCAGCTTGTTGATTGTTGTATTGCCTCGCTTTGTAAGCTACTACCTAGCTATTTGTTGCCAGCTTTACTTGACACATCACAGAATTAGCCGTTGTGTTGTTCCATTTGAAATGATAATGTTTTATTTTTTGTTATTCACTAGGTTTTCACTTTGTCCCATATATTGTCCTTATAATTTATTGTCCAATATCACAAGTTTGTTCACTTGCTTCCTTACTGCTAAATTTATATTTTTTATTTCACTTTAAACACAGATTCGAGGTTTATTGTGGCAGAGCAGCGCCCTCTCTATTCTATTCTATTCAATACTTTCTAAAACTAAGACTTATATCTAATTTTCAACATATACCTTATATATCTAACTAAATTTAAAATAATAATTAATTATATGATTAACTTAAATAAATTTATAAATATGAAGTTAAAGATTGCTTGTAAATATAATTGAGGTAGTACTAAAAATTATTCCTCCTCAATATATATTTTAGTTTGTATTTGTTTCCTACTATCATACCCTGTTGGCTGTATTTTAGACTTTACATATGTAGTTGCATCATGAATTCCAGGTCTGGCTATCTGAGATGATTCTTTGATAGCCATTGCTTGCACTCTAGCAGAAACTTGATCTGAATCTAATCCAGATGGAACTCCTCCAAGTGCATATTTTGCAAATATCCTAAATTTTTCAGCATTATATTGTTTCCCTTTATGTATATATTGCTTAACAACCTTGCTAATCATTAGATCCCTAACATTACTATTTGAGACCTTCTTTGTTGATGTTATCATACAAACTATAGCACATGCAATATCTGAGCTATCAAGATATTGACCCCCTGATGTAGAACTCTCATTAAGTATTCTTAAATCGCTATCGCCTGTGCCTGTGACCGCAGCCGACGTTGCCGACGTACTTGCTACCTGAGATGTTACGGGTACGATGTCGTTAATGCAATCTGCTAGCTCCGCTGCATCTTCGACGCTCATGTTGACCTGTGATGCCAGGATTGTTTGTAAATTAGTTGGCAGTCTGTTTGCCCAGATAGTGCGAATAAAATCAGTAGGAACATTGGGACCGGCTAAATGCTGCAGGTGCCGTAAGAATTGTGACGGTTTCCTGTCACCGAGCTCCTCATGTATCAGGAGCTGCTTAGTTTTCCTCTCCTGGGATGCTGACAACCGCTTGATGAGTTCCCCTTTTAGCTTGATGTATTTGTCAGTGGCTGGTGGAGAAACTATTATGTCCCTGACCTCCGTAGAATACTGTGCTTCCAGCTGCGCAAGCACATAATAGTACTTAGTTTCGTCCTTAACTATATTAGACAAATACAAACTGACCTTCGATCTGGGCAAACCATAGGGTTGGGTCGTCCGGGTTAAACGGTGGCACTCGTACACCCACTCTGAATGTCTCTGCTTGTCCTTCCTTTGATAACTCCGTCTCGTTACCCATCTTCTTGAATCGGGGTCACCAATGATTACTTATATCAATAATTACTTGTTCCCTAAATTCTGTGATTGTAAGCTTCTTCTGAACCGTGTTTTGATTGTATAGAAAATGAGCATTCACTAAAGAGGTTCCCCATAAGATTTCTATAAAAAAGTAGCTTCACGACTAACTTAATCTCACTGACTACTACTCCAGGCAATTAAAAAATACCTATAATTGGTTCAATTGAAATAAAAAGAAAATTTAAAAATATTAGTGTACTAGCAACCCACCCGGCTTCGCACGGGTACAAATTATAAACTTAAACCTTCCTCAGGAATCACTCTATCTATTGGTGAAAACCACATGAAAATCCGTTCTGTAGTTTTAGAACAGACAGACAGATGCGGCGGGGGACTTTGTTTTATAATTATGTAGTGAAGATATTGAATGTGAAAAAAAAATTTGAAAGTTTGTGAGAATGTATGGATATTTGTTACTCTTTAACGCAAAAACTACTGAACTGCGATGATACTTCGTATGTAGATGGATAGCTAGAGACCTGGATTAACACATAGGCTACTTTTTATCCCGATATACCCATGGCATCTAAGTGGGTGAAACCGCGGGGCACAGCTATTTGCCACCAATAAACACATATCTTCAATCATGATCAATGTCTCATTGTAAATTTCTGCAGTCATTTTTAGTATAGTATTCAAAGTTTGACTGCGCACACTACGCGAAACATCATCAAACATGTTATCTCTATACTTAACCCACAAATCTTTTGGATTCGAGGGGAAACATGTCGATATGATAATCGCAAACAATGTACGAAATTGATGCGGCGATGAAGATATTACGGAATCCTTGAGCGTATCATCCCAGTGCGAATCGTTCTCGAGTAAATGTAATAGTTGACATGCCTCACGGTAAGTAGCACATAGCTGTCCATTAACTGTTCTCAGTTGTTTAAACGATTTCGGACCACGAACATTCACCAAGAACAACCGCAAATAAAAACATTCATCGTTATTTGAATGTACTGTGTAGATACGACCCAGAGCGTCTGAAGCAAATACATTTGGATGTCCTTCAACTGGTGTTCCTTGTTTCCGACGCTGAAACGATTTCGATGATGCATTCTATGTGTAATAGCGTGGCATGTCAGCATACAGCAAATTGCGAGCAAAATCATCAGTTTGACAGAGTGTAAAGAAACTTGTTAATGTTGTCGACGGTGGACGTGCCGCTCTGTCTGCCGCGTTCGATTCATTAAAATAAACTCGTTGACCATTTTCTAAACCGACTGCTAAATGGACTACTGTAGGGTGTCTTTCATGGATCGCAAATGAAAAGATACTCCAAATTGCTTCGTTGCTACTTACATAGTGACCCATCTGGTAGTGTGATACTTCGTCATTTGCATTGGTTACAGCGAAGACGGCCATATCACTACCTTTGTTAACAAATTTACATATATTTTTTTCTGACATAATGTTTTCATAAATATACTGACAATGCACCATCAGGATGTTAATTTCCTTAAATAGATCCCTAAGGGATTCGCAACTACGTAGAGCTCTTTTGCTCTGATGGCTTTGATAGCTCTTTTGTGCAGAATGAATATAAATTATATATCTGCAGCACGCCCCCACAACAAAATCCCGTAGGACATGACACTTTGGAAATAAAGAAAGAAAAGAAAGAAAGAAAGAAAGAAAATGTTTATTTTTGGCAACACAAAAATAAAAAATATATATACAATTTTGCAGCTGTGATTACCGTTATTGCCAAAAAAACGGACCCAATTCAGCATTGTGTCAGGCGAAAGCCTGACGCTGATTTTCAATTGGGCCCAAATGACGCCATGCGTAAAGACAGTTGCAGACCATAAAATTATTCTATATATACAAGGATAGCATACACCATAATTATTACTATACTATACATACGGTAACACGAATTAAACAAAAATAAACAAGATAAATAACACATAAGCAGATTATTCGAATAATTATACATTACAATACATACAACAGTTGAATAAATCGATACATGAATACAGTGTGCACATTCTTTTAGTGGCATGTGTATCTGTTCCTTAAAAATACGCACCGCACTACCTCACGTACGTACATTTGGTTATTATTATCATTATTTTTTTTTTAATCATTATTAATTTCATTCATTAAATTGCAGTATCTATGTCTGTTAGATGGCGGACTTTCCTAATAGCGTATGCTGCAGAACTTAGCCGCTTTGAAAGCGATGATAAGTAAGCGCCCCATTGTAATCTAGAATCTATCGTAATCCCTAGGAAAACAGTTTCATTGACAAAATCTAGCTTTTCCTTATTTAATAAACTTGACAATCAGTGTGTCTAACGTTGGGCAAAGAAAATCTTATATATTTAGTTTTTTTCCGTTTAACACTTGTTCGACACGCCGCTAGGTGTCGCGATCTGCGCCGTCGACCGGTGGGTGTACTGAATGAGAACACTAGAGTAGGGTTAGTGAAAGAAAACCACTGCGCTGTATTCCGATCTTGATCGACCATATATTTAAATAAATAAAGTGATTTAAGTAAGTCATCGCCGTTATCATCTACCTTCTCGTCAATCACATAATTAATTTTTTTACACAATCGGCGCAAGTGACCTTTTATATATTTTTTTTATGTATGATTTTTAATGCCGCAAACCGAACACGACACTTTGTCTTTTGTGACGTTTTTATCCGCAATCTTGAACAGCTGATCGCCTCGCGGTATTGACGTCACCACGGATGCTGCCGCGGCGCCTGAGCGCGCGCAACGCAATCCCTCTGCTAGTTCCACTGCTTTTGCTAGCGACAAAGACTTTGGATCCCCAGCGAACAACTTCTCTCGCTCCGTTCCCGGCAGCATTCCCATTACAAAACGGTCCCTTAATGCTTCCTCCACGTTTAGGAATCCACAATTTGCGGTTAAACCGCGCAGTCTCGCCGCCCGTAAGATTCTCCGTCCGTTTGTACCGCGGAGTAAAACTTGTACCTCTCGCTGAAGCCACATACCTGGGGTGTCAAATGATTATCCAACAGTTTTAATATATCCTCGAAAGGCACTGTTTGGAGTTCTTTAGGCAACGCCAAATCTGCTGCGAGCTTGTAGGTGGGTTCGCTGAGTGCACTTAACAAAATCGCCCGGCGCTTAATGCCCACGGCATCTGTAGTCGCGGAGATATCGTTTGCGATGAACCATTGCGTTAATCTTCCTTTGTACTCGCGCCATGATTGCACATTGTGATCAAAACTCGATAACAATCCAAAGAATCCTTGCGCCATGATTTTCGATTTTACTTTTTTCGAAAGCGGGTAAATCCTCGTCGCCACTGTTAAGTATGTGGGAACTAGTGAAACGCGTTGCAGTTGGGTACGCAATGAGCTTTATTCGACGTGAGGAATAGTGGGCGTAGCCACACTAGAACCATAGACACATATATAACAAACGGTAACCAAACCATACCGTGATTGAGAAAGATAGCACAACGCCATCTATGGAGGATCTACAAATAATCATAGATCAATCAATTGATCCATTTGGTTTTGTGTTCATAGTGAACATACTGCCCACCAAAGGACGATATAGACAGATCGGCCTTTCTTAATATGTAATGATAAAGAAGGCATACAACCCAAAATAATTTACAAATAAACTATAAAATAAAAATAATAATAAAAAAACTATTTATGTTCTACAGGCAATACGCACAATTTGTTTGTTGGTCTTTTCATGATTGCTGATTTCGTGCGTAAGGTAACTACACGGGTGACCTTATCATCTCCTGGATGTTTTTCTAATATAGAACCCATTCACCAACGACTGGGGGGTAAATCATCTTTCTTTATAAGAACGATATCACCAATATTTGGTTCTTGAACTTTTTTTTTTTTTTTTTTTTAATCTTTATTTGTTTAAGGAGGGCTTTATCAAAATGATAATGTTGCCCTCATAGGTGGTACACAGAGAACTTAGATCCTATTTTTTAAAACTAAACCAAACATATTATATATTAGCTTTGCACTATCAGACAGAGGAGATGCTAATATACTTAAATAGTCGCTAACGTTGTGGTTGTCAAGCTTAAGTTTTCTCTTTGGGCTTCGCTCCGGACGCATTCCATGAGTATGTGATGGATATCCTCAACGGTGCCGCATATGGTACAGTTCGGTGACTCGACTTTGCGCATCATGTATGCGAACTTCTTTAACGGAACGTGGCCGGAGCGCAGCCTCAAAGCTGTAACTATGTTATATCTTCTCATGTCAGACCCCCCGAACCAAAGTGAACAAGGGAGACTAGGCTGAATGATTTTGTACCAGATGCCTTTACTTAATGATCGTTCATCAAAGTATTCGGACCACATATTACGGCAATTCTGTTTAATGTCCCGCAGAAAGTCTGTGAAGTAAGGAAGATAGTCTGTTGGGATGCCTGAATGGATTGCTCCTTTTGCCAGGCAATCTACCTGTTCATTCTCAGGGACTCCGATATGAGAAGGCATCCACTGTAAAACGACATTCACGCTCCGTCTCGTTAATCTTAAAATGCTTTTTAAAATAACATACGCCACTGGAATGCCCCTAAAGTTAGAAAACCTGCATCGGGATATGTGTTGGAGCGCGCTCCGGGAGTCTGTAAAAATCACAACGTTCTTAGAATTTATGTTCTGTACATATGATAGTGCTTCCGATATGGCCACAAGTTCCGCATGCATAATAGATAAGGTAGGGCTTAAGCATAACTGAATCCTATCTCCTGATTGACTGTCTAGTAGCGCCGCTCCAACTCCGTCATTGGTCCGGGACCCGTCTGTAAATATTTTGTAAAAATTCCTATAGTCGTCTGATATAAGTCGCTGACATGAAGCTCTTAGGACACCAATATTGTAATTGTGCTTAGGTTCGGTTATTGAAGGTATACTACTAAGAATGACACCTGATAGATACACATAACCAACCCATACGTCTAGCGAAAACATATTCATGTTAGTTGCAACATATTTTAAGGATTTTAGATCATCATTTATTATTACCAATAAAGGCTTCCGTTTTTGCCTCCAGTACATGTTTCGTTCGGTTAACATAGATAGTTTATATAAGTCATTGATCGCGTCATAACCTTTAGATGCTTGAAGTTTTAGATAGTATTCACAAGCTAAAAAGTATCGACGGACGAAGAGAGGGGGGAGTAACAGCTCTGACTCCATGACGTGTATAGGAGTGCTCTTAATATATCCCCCTATAAGTCGCATACACTGATTTTGCATTTTAGTCAATTTAGACAAATTTGTAGCCGATCTGTTCCCATATATCTGACTCGCATAATCGAGTCGACTGCGTATAACAGCTATGTATAGTCTTCTTAAATGAAGGGGGTGTACACCCCAACCCGGTCCAGCTAGAACTCTGAATAAATTTAAGTATTTGTGTAGATTATCCTGAATTTCCGCTATATGTTTAGTAAATCGTAGACTTCTATCTAACCAAAGGCCCAAATACTTAACCGTATCAACTATAGGAAGATTCAATCCGTTAATATTTATATCGAAACGTTCTCTCAATCGCTTATTAGTAAATACACAGAGATTACTTTTAGTAGGCGACAACTCTAAACCTAAATTTCCTAGGAGGTCCTTTATAACATTAATAGACCTTTGCATTTTGTTAGAACCAATTGTAACGTTCGTATAGGTATGATATATGACAAAATCGTCAGCGTACTGCGAGATGAACACATCGTGTTCCTGTTCTATATGTTTGCAGATATCGATGGTTACTATATTGAACAAAAGAGGAGACAGAGGGTCCCCTTGTGCCAATCCCTTTCTTGTGGACCTAGTCAGATAACTATTGCCAACTTTTACTTTAAGGTATCTTTCTTTAAGAAAGTTCCAAAGATAAATGCATATTTTTGATCCAACATTTAATTTATCTAGTATAAGTAATAAGGATACAATATCGACATTGTTATAAGCGCTCTCAATATCCAAAAAACATCCTACTGTAGATGAACCTTCTGAGAATCCTATTTGAATCCGTGTGACTAAGTGGGTTAAGCTATCTAGGCACGATGTACCCTTTCTAAACCCTGTGACGTTCTGTGAGAATTTATTTCTTTTCTCTAAATGCCACTCTAATCGCATATTAATTATGCAGTGAAGTACCTTGCAAAGACAAGACATCATAGAGATAGGTCTATAAGATGAGACGTCAGTCCCATCGCGTCCAGGTTTTGGTATTGGTGCAATTAATATTTCACGCCACTGCTCCGGGACAAAGCCTGATGAGAGAAACCGATTATACAGAGATAGTAGCAGCCGCTTACCATTCTCAGGGAGATACTGAATCATTTTATATGTAATATCATCACATCCAGGAGATGTATCCTTGTGCTTGATACATCGGTTTAACTCCTGCATGGAGATCTCAATTTCTAAATTTGGGGAGTGAGATGAGAAATGTGGTGGAGCTGGTAAGGCATAATCTGGCGACAGTGAATGAAGGAGTTTATCGGCTTTATGAAGATCAATATTTTGTTTTGTACTTCTATAACCCTTCATCCACCTCATTTTATGCCACAATTCCGAGGAAGAGATAGACTCGTTTAGCGACGAACAAAAATTATGCCAGTCTGTATCCCGCGCGCGACGTATCTCCCTTTGTGCGATCGCTATTTTCTGTTTAAGGGATATATAATTTTGGGGGGTAGGGTTACCTCTAAACCTTGATAACGCACGTCTTCGCTCTGCTACCAACTTAGACAAGTTAGCGTTCCACCAGGGCATTGGAGAAAATTTAGAAGTAGGATTATGGTTAATTTTTATTAATGGGATATTTAAATGAGCTGATATATTTATGTATTCAATGAATAAGTCGTAGTCTTTTTGCAGGTTCTCAGATGGTTGATAGTTATCAAATAGTTGCCTTAAACAATTCTTATAAAGAATCCACTCTGCGCGTTTATAGTTCCGTTTATTAGTTATGTTAGTTTTAATTTTGCAATCTTTTGAAATTTTTATACATAAGTGATCACTTCCTAAGGATTCGTTTAGAATATTCCAATTAAGTCCGACTGCAATATCCGTAGTACAAAAAGAAATATCAGGAGACGATTTTTGCACAATTCCGCTTGCTAACCTTATACGCGTTATGTCCCCATTATTTAATACAACGTAATTACTATACAAAAGGGAATTAAACATTTGGTTACCTCTCGTATCAGTCTTATACGACCAAGATGAATGATGCGCATTAAAGTCTCCTAAAATAATGGTTTTATCTGTAAATTTTGAAAATAATTCATCCCAGTCGTTTTGTGAGGTATGAACTGTAGACGGACAGTAAACAGATACGATATACTTAATTAGCGGGTAGTCTAACACCCGGACACACAATGTTTCAATACCTGTATTGCGAAGTTGTAGTGTAGCCATCTGAGTTTTTACTGATGTATGCGTAGCTATGGCGACGCCTCCGTATGAATCACTCCTGTCGCGTCGATACAGATTGTAGTTGTTTATTGTAAATACACTATTAGGTTCTAACCACGTCTCACTAAGGGCGGCTATGTGGATCTTCTCCTGTGTCAATAATTGTTGAAATATCAGCTTTTTGGGTCTAATACTTTGGGCATTCCATTGAAGTACATTTAATTTTATATTATGATTGTTAGCCATTGGTACAAAAGTAATCTATTATAATTTTAATTAAAGGCCAGTCCGAAACGTAATCTACCACAACTAAAATAAGCCACTCTAAACAACATTTAATTACGCCGTTCATTTTCACTTCTACACCTGAATCCCTAGAAAATATAATTTCTCTAAGCCTTTTTAAGAGTTCATCAAAATGTACAGATTTCTGAGGCTGCTGGTCATAAGTCTCGCTTTGAGGTGTACCAGAATATGTAGGGAGTTCTAAGTACTGCATATCTATGTTTTTGTTGGTACGAACGTCTTTTTTCGGTGACGGTGAAACTTTAGTACTGTGTTTTCGTGTCCTTATTGTTGTTTTAAGTATCTCCGCGAAGGTAGGAGCGTAGTCCGAAACTGATTTGACCCCCGGTTGGGAAAGTGGTGAAGCAACGGGGGGCAAAGGGCAAGACTGAGGTTGAGGAGAGTGCATTTCGATAATGGGGGATACAGGTGGTACGTACATGGTAATTGCCCTTCTGTAGGTGCAGTTAAACTCAGCCATTATCTCCCTTAATCTCTTCTCTTTGTGAAACACAGGGCACGATGTTTTCAAAACTGCCATGTGGTTACCTGAATAGTTGATACATTTATAGGTTCGTGTCTCACAGTTTTGATGATTATGACCGCATTTGGGGCAAACTACTTTTTTAGAGGGGCACTGTTTGGTCATATGACCGTACTTCCAGCATTTGGAGCATTGAGTCACCGGGAAGACGTACGGGGTAACCTTGATGCGTAAACCGTCGACACATATATGTGGGGGGATATAAGAGCCCTTAAAGCACACTCGTACAGCTTCACTTGGTATCCAGCCTTCTTGTTCACGATCTCGACGCTTAAGGCGATACACGCTCAGTATTTCTGTAGATCTTTCACAAGAAATATTCTTTAAAATCTCCTCTTCTGGCAAGTCAAGGTCGACATCCTTAATCACACCATATGACAAGGTCTTCTCCATAGCCCTTTGTATTCTCCACCCCTTTTCGATGAACTCTTCACATTTTTCGACTTTTAAGGCACTTTCCTCATTCTTCATATCGACCCTAATTTTGTAAGGGTTAATGTATTTAATACATTCTATTTCATTTAAGTTGTTGCTGTTAAATAATCGAGCTAGTGTAAACTGCTTGGGGAGTTTTTCGTTACTAGATATATATATTTGGACATTGTCTGATTTTAATTTTTTCTCTTTTCTTTTTACCAAGTTCCATTCTCCTTCATCGTTCATATCATCATACCTATCTCTTTTTCTCGCCTCTCTGGATGTTTCTCCGACTTCTTCTTCTGCCTGTATTGAGTTTTTCCTCTCATGGATTTCCATTTCTTCTTCCAGCTGCCCCTCGTCACTTAACGGAGTTTCTTCCACTACAAGGCTATACCCATTATCTAAGTCTATATTTATAACATTCATATTTTGTTGTTATCACTCAATCGGCTGGCCGCAGGTAGCCGCATAACGGTACCTCGGTGCGACCGGTGATAATAAAGGATCGCGAGTGCGCACTTCGCAGGTAAACAATTAAATAACCGAGCTAAGGTGCACCCGTCTATCTCGATCGAGTACCGATCGAACACTCTCGTTCTTGAACTTTAGAGAACCATTTGTACCGGTGCATTAAGTTACACAAATATTCTTGTGACCAGCGCCTCCAAAACGATTGCAACATTCTCTGAACAAATTGCCAGCGAGTCAGAGAATGCACATTTGATGTTTCATAATTCCTACAGTCGGGTAAAGCAATCACCGGTTCACCGATAAGAAAATGTCCCGGGGTCAAAGGTACACAATGCTCATTGGTCTAGAATTCAGGCATGCTTCTACTTGTGTAGTTCTAGCTGTTGCCCGCGACTTCGTTCGCGTAAAATTGAAATTTATCCAACGAACAGATTTTCTACTCAATTTGTTTTATTTTTCGTTCTGTATGAACCTTCTACAAAGTTTTAGAAAACATTGAATAAAAGATGAATGAAATCGTTTTAAGTCGTTCTCAAGTTATGGCGTGACCAAGACAAATAGAAATTCATTTTCCGTTCTAAGGTGATGTGTGTGTCCTACCTATAAATCGCTTTGCCAAATATCAGACCTCTTTTAGAAAAAAAATAAGGACTTTCATAAAAAGAAGCGAGAACCCTTAGACCTCCTTAATCCAGCCCTGTCGTAAAATTCATTAAAAGGTGACGTACCTTACGTACATACTACCCCTTTGTCAAATTTACTAAAATGTCCGTAAAAAAGAATAGGCTATTATAAATAAAATTAAATACATATTATAAACTCATTTGTATGATTATTTTATCATAAAGTTAACTAATTAGAAAAATGTATTTAAGTCATACAAATTAGTGACAGCTGAAATTATACTCCATGCTTTGTAATTTAGAAAATATACCTGAAAAATGGAAAAATTTGAAAAAAAACAATAAATTTAATTATTGTTTTTTTTCAAATTTTTCCATTTTTTGATGCCTTTTTTTGTTAATAAATAATATAGAGACCTTTAGTAGAAAATGACTAAGACTTATTTTAGCAAATAAATATAAAAACTAGCAGAATATAAATAATTATAGTGATAAATAAATGAAAAATTATCTACAACAGAATGTAAATGAGGCAAGTATAAATTTAACCTAGTATATTATTTAAACAAAAATAGATTAAGCTATAATTTATACCTAATTGGAAAAATATTTTATCATAGAACAAAAATGTTCTGGAGCCCGTAGCTGTATCTATATTATTTAAAAATTTATAAGCTATTAATTTTCAAAAATCATTTTATAAACAAATGCTTATAACAACTGATAAACAGTAGTTATCGAATCGATTTTTAATTCATTTCAAAGATCAATAAATCCTTTACAAAAATGACTTGAATATCCTTTACCGTAATTCTTATAGTTTAAAAGTTATAACAATTTATAACTTGACAAATTATATGACGGCTGTAATTGTAATTGAAAATGTCATTATAATATAATATTTAAATTTAGAAAAAAAAATACAAATATTTTTTTTTCTATACACTGTTATATATGGTTGTTTTTGTAATTTATTGAAGTTTCCGAAAAAAAATATAACTGTTTAAATTAATTGTTTATAACAAGTTATTAAGTTAATAAACAATGAAATTATTTATAAAAAAAAATATTTTTCCTTTAATCCATTGAGAAGGGTCAATGGTGATTTTTAAGAATAAAATAATTTCTTAACTAGTCATTTAAATAATTGAAATATAAAAAAAACGATTATAAACAATAAAAAAAGTCATTAAAAAAATCATAATTAACAAAATAATAAACTTTAATAAAAAATTTTTACATTACTTTATTAAGTACCTATATGAGAAGAGCTCCACGAAGCGAAAAATTATAGGCCAATTATGTAAACTTTTATGCCGTAATTTATAAAAAGAGAGATTGGAAAAAGTATTGTTAATTAACAATAGTGTAACTTTTTGAAAAATTTACAAAAACTTTTGTTTTCGCCGAGGTTTTTTTTCGTTCAGGTGTCTAGATTACACGCCACAATTGTGGCGGTAAGACCCGTCATGGAGGATTGGCTAGAGAGGCGACATGGCAGCCTCTCTCACCTTCTGACGCAGGTACTCACCGGACACGGCTGCTTCGGTAAGTACCTGTGTCGTATAGGATGGGAGCCAATGTCTGCGTGCCACCACTGCGGAGGCTGTCGCGAGGACACTGCACTCCACACCTTAATGGAGTGATCAGCGTGGGAGCAAAACCATAGTTCTGTCTATGGTCCTGCTGCCTCATTTTGCGAGGTGATGTTGGCTAAAGAGGCGGTGGAAAGGGTACGGGAGAGGACGAGTACTCTCCCGTCCCGCAGAAGACGCACCAGGTGCCGGAGAGTGCACAACGATCTGCGGCCTCCATGAGCGCTGGCCTGGGGGTAACGTACCCTTTTTTATCTTATTTTGTTAATAACAATCGCAATTTTTTATGTGCTAATAAGCAGATTGGCGAGGCTATGGCGACATTGAAAGTTTTATAATATCTTATTTTAGCATTTTATAATAATAAATATATTTATTTCTTAGAATATGGTACATTTAAGGTGTTCTATTCCAAAATTGCGTTCACATATTCTACCGTTAATCTAGAAATATTATTCTTTACTTATAATATTGTCATTAATAAATTTCATTGACACGTACACAAAATAGTAAATAAAAAGCATGTCAAA
Source organism: Callimorpha dominula (assembly GCA_949752705.1). NCBI lineage: Eukaryota > Metazoa > Arthropoda > Insecta > Lepidoptera > Erebidae > Callimorpha > Callimorpha dominula. The sequence goes on along the minus strand of OX457010.1, from coordinate 4,390,985 downwards.
AACTAGAAATACACTATTAAAATTTAAAATTATTACTATAGATTCTAGTTTTAGAGTGAGGTCGGGATTGATGGTTATTGATTTCTCGGAGGTATTTACGACAGAAATGTTTACGCCTATATTATCTTTACTTGCACTATGCAGTTTGCCACTAATACATTTTCTAATAAATGTTGATTGATAATAGACCTCGAACGTCTGGGTTAGCGACTGTGCAGTCTATTATCACTTCGCTACGCGGTACAATCTTGTAGATAGGTTCATTAAAAGTAATTGCAGTTCTATATCTTTAAGGGTTATTGTACACCTGGTGTAGTCGATCTGACTTTGAGGGTTTTAAACAAATCATTACCAACAATGCCATCATAAGGTCAGCTTTTATTTTGTACTAGATGAAATATATGAGTCAAGTGTTTACAGATAGAATGAGATGTGTCATGCATCATAATAGAAATGGGAATCTGCCCTAAAGTAAGTGTGGGATTTTGGTCGTCAGAGTCAATGTCTTTTATTGTAGATTTCATTAATTTAAAAACGATAGGCATCTCATCTATTACCGACCCCTTTATAATGCTAATAGCTGCGCCGGTGTCAACAAGGAGGGATAGATATTTGGAGAATACAAGGGATTTCACTTTTACATAGGGCAAGTATTTATTTGATATGTTAGATGAAAATTCGTTACATGACTAATTATTGCTTCTTTTTTAACAGGAATCTCGGACTTTATTTTAAAGCCTGTGGTTTGGAGCTGGATACCCAGTCATTTGACTCTGCTAGGATGACCGAGGCTTTCGGGCTGGTTACCGTGTCCATGGGTCGTTTGGGAAATATGAAGACCGTGAGTTTCGGGCTTGAGGCTCGCCGAGTTGAGGACTAATGTCAGTCCCCAAGAATGCCTGTTTCACAAAGCGCATCACTCTCGGCCGCGTGTTACCCGATCTAAAACAGATTAGCTTACCGATGAGTGTCCTGGCCTTAGCAATACGACGCTCGATTCTACACTGCCAGGCTGGCACATCAGGCATGGCTCGAGTAGTAGCGGCATTTACAGAGAAATGTACTCCTGCTACTCGACATGCTGCGACAGCCGCACAGTAGAGAATAGAGTGCGTATCACTAAGATCTTCGCTATTGTCTAAATAGTCAGACAATAACGAATCCAGGGCACATACCAGCGCTATATTTCGTCTATGAATAGGCAAACGGGATAAATGGGGTCTATTAATGTGTTTCACAAACCGGTATTCCAGAAGCGCATCCTCCAAGGCGCTCCTTATCCTTTCGTTGTATTGGGTACTTACAGATATAGCTTCACTATCCACAATTTCATCAACATGTAACTGTGGTGCTAATTGCGGTGTGTGATTGGTCACCAGACCCACAACGTGAGATGAAGAAGGGATAACAAAGCTGTTCCGTACGTCAGAGCGTAGCTTCTCAAGTACGGCATCATCCAGCAGGTGACAGCGCTGTATAGCCCGCACTTGATCCGACAGTCGTTGTGCGGATACGTTGACAGCTGGTTCAAGCTCCTGAAACAGAGACACTAATCGAACACGGTACGCAGTAAGGTTAGTTCCCAACTCTGTAGCCTGATAATATGCCCGCATGACGTTTTCATTAAAAGTCCATTTCATGCGGCGCACATCACCACCGGCAGCGGGGGCCCTATTCGAGGTCAGTGGTACTCGGGGTCCTAAGCAGGACGGTGGCCGGCCTCTCCCCTGCCGACGCACAGGTGTTGGCGACGTCGGCGGAGAAAAAAACTCGTCACTCGATATCGAGCTCGACGCCTCAGCAGCGGCCGGTACACTTGATGTGGTTTCCGGGGGCCGCGGGGCGGAGCTGAGCGACGAGTCCGGAGATGGTATTTGTGCTTTTGCCCTGGATCTTGTCAGCATCTAATAATCTTCTTAATAATTGTATTTCTTTCAATAAATCAATTTTTTCTTGTGTGACATGACATGACATTAAATGTCAAGTCTTAGTATTTCGTTTATAGCTTAGTTTTGATTTTATTTCGGAAATGCATTTTTGTCTATAGATTTCGATATTATATATGGAATCGAATTCGATATTCAATGGAAAATTATGGTAAAAAATATAAATATTGGAAATACGCTTATAACACAAGACTGCCTCTTAGTGTTGCCAGGTTTATTTATTTATTATTATTATTATATTGCTGCTCAGCTTAAAGTAGGTATTGGATTCTGCATTCCGAATAAGACCATATGGAAAGTCGGGAAAGCTGGAGGACAAATATTGCGACGGCGGCCCCCGGATCGCTCAGTAAGTCGGATGTTCCTTCCACGACATCGGAGTTTTGCTGAGAGCTGCCCTGCGGAATGTCCCTCTGTGCAAGTGATTGAGTGGGGTTTTTTTTTTAGGGTCTTAATCTAAATTTTTTATACTTCCCCTATAATAAGTCAAACTACTGTGGCCATCTCTTGCACCGCGTCGGTACTACGTGCTAAGCGGATGATCGATCGCAGCTATTTCGTCGTGGATTGACTGCCCTGCGCAGCTGGGCGGGATTCTAGTCCTTACGCCGCCAACAGAAAGCGCTGGGAACCGTGCACAAACAGTTAATCTGGTTTTGTCGCCGGACACAACTGCTCGCGAGAGGGCGACACCTATCGCACGCGTACAGGTTCAGAAAAAGAAAAAATAAATAAAATATATTGTAACTTAAAGTTTTAGTCTCTTCTTTATTCAGGCTGATTTATATATTGTTAACTAGGGACCTATGTACAATATTGTATTTATTAAACAGTCTTTACTAAACATTATGGTATTTTGGGTTTTGTACGTTTTGATACCTATAATTGATTATTTTGTAAGGGTTTGGACTTTTTTATTTTTTAAATATTTTAATAAATTTTCCCAATTGCAATTTAATCAATTTGAGCTTTTTTGTATTTTAATTGAACGTAATTTTTATTTCGTATTTTATTTGACTTTTTTTATTTGTACGTAATTTTTACTTTAATTTGTGATTTTATTCTGGTTTTATTTAAAGTTTTATACTTATTTAATTTTTTAGGTCATTTTTAATTTTTGTTAAACTGTCTTATTTGTTTTTGTCACCGGTCACAACTGCTCGCACGAGGGCGACACCTGTAACATTCGTGCAAGTTCAAGAAAAAGATATCTATATTACAATATATTATAATAATATATAGTCACATATCGGTTTTTGTTATTCGGTACCAATTTAATAATTATTCAGCCGGATTCATTTATTATTAACTGAGGACCTATGTACAATATTATACTTATTAAACAGTCTCGACTGTAATAGTTTTGGTGCCTAGACTTAATTATTATCTAAGGGTTACGGAATTATTTATTTGTTTATTGCTTTGACAAATTTTTCCAATTGCTATTTAATCAAATTATCTATTTGCGGTTTTCTTTTTGTTTTAGTAAAATTTTTGTTTTGTCAATTTTTTTTCGATGTTATTAGTCTAAGACGAATTTGTGTGCGCCCTTTCGTATTTTGTTTGACTTTTTAGTTGAATGAATTTTTTTTATTTTGTATTCTATGTGAACGTAATTTTTAGCGATTTAATTTTGTTATTGTATAGTGTTTTGTAGTTATATAATTTCTTAGGTGATTTTGATTTTAGCTTCATTATGAGTGTAACTTTTTTGAATTTGTCTTGCCCCCACTGCCCCGGGTCTACACGTACTTTCTCCGAACACGGGCTGAAGATACATATAGGTCGCATGCATAAGCATGCGAGGCACCAGGTCATCGCTTCGCAGGTGAGTCCGGCCGATACAGTGATACATGCGCCGCCAGCTCCTCCGCATGCTCGGTGTCCCCTTGAAAGACTTGCTGCCATGAAGGGACTCGTTCCGATTCTTCGGCACATCCCCAAAAATGCTCGCAATCAAGCCGCCGGCAAACTCTGCGATGTTATTGAGTCTTGTGTAAGTTGTAACGGGGTTGAAGAGTGGAGCACTCTTCTTACTTTTGCATACACTGCCTTGAAGGTCCCGTCAAAGAATCTGCCTGGTAACATGACGGCCAAAGTCAAAGCAAATATCATGGCATCCGGTCGGTGCGTGCATGGCGAGGAGATTGCCTCAGAGAGGAACAGGCTTGGGTTGCGATCAAACAAGAAGATGATCGAATCTAAAGTTTTTGACGGTGACTTAAGGGGTGCGGTGCGTCTTCTTATGACGGAGGACTCCTTTGCTGAGCGGGATCTCGACACACTCGCCGCCATGAGACTTAAGCATCCGAGTTCTTCGCGTCCTCTACATTTTCCGGTAGATCCGGACACATCATGCGTTCCGGTGTCTGTTACAGAGGAGGACATTGTGTCGGCACTTGGCTCTTTTTACAGCGGCTCAGCGGCGGGCTTGGACGGGTTTCGGCCGGGACACCTAAAAGAGCTAACATCAGTATCGGCTGGCGAGAACGGGAGGCGCCTTCTGGGGTGCCTAGCTAAACTTGTGAATTTCTTGCTTAGTGGTCAGTTAAACCCATTGGTGTGTCCGTATCTATACGGCGCCTCGCTCTTCGCGTTGGCCAAGAAGGACGGTGGATTAAGACCTATCGCAGTCGGTAGCGTTTTTCGCCGTCTGACTGCAAAAGTAGCTTGCCGCGCCGTTAGAGACGAGATGGCTGAGTACCTGCGGCCACACCAATTGGGATTTGGCACCCGCCTGGGTTGCGAGGCGGCCATACACGCCACGCGAGCATTTGCGATGGACTCGGAGAACAAGGGCAGTATTGTGTTGAAGCTCGATATTCGAAACGCTTTTAACACATTGGAAAGGGACGTTCTGTTGTGGGAGGTTAAGGAGAAAATTCCTTCACTCTATCCATATCTCCATCAGGTCTACAGACTTCCCTCTAATCTCTTCTTCGACGATAAGCTCATTGTTTCTCAAGTGGGAGCCCAGCAGGGAGATCCGCTAGGTCCACTAGTTTTTAGTCTGGCAATACACAGAGTGATTGTCGAGCTTAAGTCTTCTTTAAACGTGTGGTACCTGGACGATGGCACTATCGGGGGTAATCCGGAAGACGTGCTCCAGGATCTAGAAGCTCTCATTCCACGCCTTAGAGACCTGGGTCTGGAGGTCAATCCCTCGAAGTGTGAATTCTTTCCCTGCAGCAATGAGGCTCGAACACACTTCTCTCGTTTTGGTGCTCTTTTACCAGGCCTCAAGGAACTTACTTCTTCCGATTTCAACCTTTTAGGTTCTCCTATCTTTCTTAACGCAGTTCCTGAGGCCATTAAGTCTAGAATACGTCTTCTTCTTACTGCTCACGTACGTCTCAAAGAACTTTCCGCACACGTTGCCATTGTCCTGTTGCGTATGTGCTTTGCCCTCCCAAAAATCACATACCTGTTAAGAACCACCCCTACTTGGCTGTGTCCCGAGGAAGTATCCAATTTTGACACAACCTTGAAATCGGTCGTAGAGTCCGTCATCAATGTCTCTCTAGATGATACCCAGTGGAGTCAAGCGGCTCTCCCGATTCGGTGTGGTGGTCTTGGGGTGCGTCGCGCATGTGATGTGGGCCTGCCAGCTTTTCTGGCGTCTGCGCACGGTGTTGCCAGCCTTGTCACTGTCCTATTGAGTCCCAATGGTGGTGAGGTATGCATACCGTTTGTGTCGGGTGCTGTATTGGCTTGGTCGACCCTCAACCCGGGTGCCACTATCCCCGAAGCTAGGAACGTTCAGCGGGCGTGGGATGACGTGGGGGTTAAGGGCGTCCAAGAAAAATTATTGGATGGCGCTTCGGGGGCCGATATGGCTAGATTACGAGCTGTGTCACAATCCGAGTCTGGAGCGTGGCTGCACGCGCTGCCTTCGCCTCACCTTGGCACTTTACTTGACGACGACTCTTTGCGTGTGGCGGTGGCCTTCCGCCTGGGTTGCAGGGTGTGTGAGCCCCATGCGTGCATCTGCGGCTCTACGGTGGAGGCCGATGGCTTTCATGCTCTTAGTTGCCGTCGTTGCACAGGTAGGTTTCCGCGTCATCATGCTCTCAACGACATAGTTCGTAGAGCCCTTATATCGGCCAACGTCCCTTGTATGCTCGAGCCTCCGGGTCTGAGCAGATCTGACGGGAAGAGGCCGGACGGGCTGACGCTGGTGCCTTGGAAAAATGGTAAGTGCCTGATTTGGGACGCCACATGCGTCAGCACGGTTGCCGCCAGCCATCTGAGTCGCACTGTCCGCTTCCCGTCAGCCGCCGCGGAGGACGCCTGTTTAAGGAAAAGACTAAAGTACGCGGCCTTGGAGACGTTGTACTATTTCGTGCCCATAGCTGTGGAAACCTTGGGCAGTTGGAGTACTGACGCTAAGGGGTTTGTTCTCGATCTTGGGCGTAGGCTGAACAAAGTGAGTGGCGACTCCCGCTCAGGGTCGTTCCTGGTGCAGAGGTTGGCCATAGCCATTCAGCGTGGGAACGCAGCAAGCGTTATGGGCACCTTTGCGCCGGGAGCGACCAGGGGCGGGTTATTTGTTTATGAAACCGAATGACAGATTTGTTTAAATTAGTTTTAAAAAAAAAATATGTAATTGATATGTATGTAAACGTTTAATTAAATAAAAAAAAAACAATTATTAAACTAAAAAATATATATATATATATTCACTCACAGTAACGCTGGACAACTGCTCTTCACGGGCATCACTGGAACTGAAACTTTTGGCTGAAACCAGGAATCGTCGTTTCGGGCTGGACGTGGGACTGGAGTCCCGTAGGATGTACGCTGATTTGCTATGCCTAGAGTTTCACCATGTGCCGGTGGAGCATCCGATCTCGCACGCAGCGAGCAGCGGAATGAACTGGTCTAAGGCGAAACGCTCTTTGATTTTCCGCTGCAGGCCTTGGAGCGTCCCTTAGCAGAGGTCCCGTTGGGCCGATGCAGCTCGGGCACTTGCATGCTAAGCAAGAAGAAAAGTGACTAGACACTGATCCGGACACCCGTCTGTAGGCCTGGATAGACCTGGATATGATTGTAGATCGGGATGTGAGCGTGCCGACAACTCAGGTACCAGCTGGTAACTGGCAGTCGTCTTCTCTGACGATCCTAGCGGTGTTACCGCGAGCATATGTAAATATGCGGGCGGTGAGCGTGCATTACAGTTCCGGTACCTATCTGGACAATAGGGAGTGTGCCAGTTGCAAACGGGGGTCGCTGCGAGTGTGACTTCACGAGTGACCGTGACTTGTGACCGATAGGCATACGGGAAACTAGCCTTAATTAGTACTGACGCTATGGCGTCGGAGGTAAGACTTGCCGTATAAAGGTCCCTGCGTCTCGGGACCTTAGTTTGGGGAACGTGATGCAGGTATACTAACTCTGCTTTTAAAACGATTGCGTTGGTGGGGTGGGGGCAGTATAAACAAAGCTGAGGAGAGGGGCATGTACTATAGACAAGGCTTTGTGACGTGCCGGTGTTGTGTGTAATATGAGTATATCGGGATACACACGAGATGCGTTACGGGTCTTTGTTGTGAATAATACACAGTTTTTAGCGCACTACACTTATTCGGAGGACGGACCTAGGATTGTATATCCCTTTTACGCTGCCACCAATGTTATATAGAACTTCTTGAGTTAACAAAAAAAAAACGAACTCTTATATTATAACATGGTTTATTCCACAAAGATTTACAAAATAGAATAGTGTACGCGACGAGGTTAGAGAAGTGACTGATGCGGGTACTTGCTATAACTACGCGCGTACTCTGCTTATCGTAATGGTTTTGGATTTCGAGAAGTGCAGAAAACACTTCTCGTGTTTCTAATGTTTTATTTTTAGCTCTACTACAAAACGAGGATATAACAGTATTCATATTGTTCAATATCTAAGTCGTCATAAATACTCATTATGTCAGATATATCAGTTGAATCGTCATCCGATTTCATATTTCTTTTTTACTTATATTCTTTTTTTTTGTGAAGTAGGAACTTCAGTCATTACGGGCACAAAAAACAAGTTAGGGCAGTATTTCCTTTTGGAACAGATTTTTTCGAACTACTTTCTTTAATTAGACTTTTAGTTATAATTTCGTAAGCCACACTCGTTTTCTTTTTTGGTTGATCCCTTTTATCTTCTCATTTTTTAGCAGCAGCTCCTCAAAAGTGAGATGATTGTTACTTTTGACTCATTTTCTTAAAGGCATTATATAAATCGGAACTTCCATTTGCCAGAAACTTTCTGTTTTGAATATCGCTTCTGAAAAGTTTTGTTAATAAAATATTGTTTTTAGTACCAGAAGCAGCATTTTGTGAGTTTGGGAAAAAAATTGTTTCGCTGAAATAAGTGCAAAACTAGAAACATTTTGTTGGTAAAGAGTATCTTCTTATTCGAAATTAAGGACAGAATAATTAAATAAAAAATAAGTTTTAAATAGCTTGATGAGCAGAGTTGCTGAGATAAGGTTATCGTTCAAAAAGTCATATTTATAAAAAAAAAAATTAAAGACACTGGATTTTTGAGCATTTCTGTGGTTTGAATTTCTTCCGAGATTACATTCAAAATTCTGAGCAAATATGTTTTTTGTCATTGATGCCTGATTAACCGACTACTGACTGATATATCAATGAACAGGTCAAATGACTGCACGGATCACGTGTAACGCATTCCTTGCATACGCATGTCTTTGCCTCTAAAAATCTCAGAACTTGACACTTAAGGGGGAACCACATTGAATAATGTTTTTTGTTTGTATAAGTGTCCTCTATCCATATTATAACACTTTTATCGCGCGGAAACTAAAAAAAAAATTGCGGCGGATGGATATGCCACAAAGATTCTATCTCTTTTAACCAGACATATCTGTGATACAAGGGAAGTTTTTATAAAACTTAAGCATTAATATTTGTAGGTTAAGAAACTATAAAAAAATAATTTAGGGTTACTTCGAAAGCAATTCACCCGTAAGGTAAATTCGAATGTTTATTTAAAACTATAGTTATAGCTCTGTAACCTACTCAAAAATGTCAAACAGTATTTAAAACTAACAAATAAACATTTTACTCGCCAAATTTTTATATATGGGTATATAACGATATGGATAATTTCAAAAACTCGAAAAAGGTATTATTTTTAACATTGAGGTAAGTCAGTGATTATTTCTTCTTATTAATTGTATGTATTATAAAATACCACTGACCTCTATTATACAAGTATGCTGGACTGGATACGTCGATTATCAAACTGAAGGCATTTGATTTTCGCCATTTTGGCGGTGATAACAGGGTAGTCGTCCGTGGATCTAGTATTAGGGATGAGTCATAACGCGTTAAAAAATATTGCATCACTTTATCGATATAAATGCTTATAATATGTATACTTACCGAGGCATAAAAATAATTTCACTAAGCTATTTATACTTTATTAGCATATTTAATTAAGAAAACAACTTTACAAACAATTTTTAAGTTCATTAAAATGTAACCCTCTGCGAACTACTAATATAAACAGCATTATATAAACAAATATAAACAGCATTGTATTGGCTACTTGTGTTTTGCATAATTATTTACTGCGAAGAGCTTCTCATACGGTCCGACAAAACGAGTATGACAGTGAAGTGATTGCGGCAGGTGAAATGATAAGCGGCGCCAGACCCAATGAAAACATGATAAATTTTCCACATTCATAGCAAAGAAACGCATCTGAAACGGCAAAAAGAATAAGAGATGATTTTAAAAATTATTTCAATAATGAAGGCGCTGTTGAGTGGCAAGAGAGAATGATTTGATTTTAAGTATAATGTATAAACGTTGAGTGTCAAAACTGTGAATGAAAGCATAATAATTATTACTTATTTTAAAAATATAATTAAAAAACAACAATTTACCTCTGTTTCATTTAGATTGTCCCTTGCAGGTAAAATGGGGCTTGAATCGTCTAATAAATCTAGTAGCTTAAAATACCACAACTTTATTTTATATATCTGCTGCGCCACTTCCACTTCGTGGTTCACGGGTCTTCTTTTTTTCTTTGCGATAAGAAGCACGAAGGCTGTTTATCTTCTTGACCACGCTCTCTCTATTTGCATCCTGATCAGTAGTCTTAACTACCGCCAGTAATTTGTCGTAACATTCATTTCTCTTATATTTATTTGAGTAATCTTTGGACTTGACATTCATTATATAACTGTTTCATTCTACACGTGTTTTCACGACGATCAACAACGGCGGACTGACGCTCGACTCGCGCCACTCGTCCACACGTTAATATTTACTCGTTTTGGAGTAAAACTATTGAGTAATACCCAATGTGAGTACGGAGCTTAAGGATTGCCTTGACGTCATCAAGCGCAAGCTATGTTACAACGGGTTTAGAAGGTAACTACTTCCTTTACCGTGGGTAGCATTACCTCCAGACGACGGAGTGGTTATGGGTAGCCCCGTAGCACCGGTGATGGCCAACATCTGGATGGAACATTTTGAGGAAGCTATCGACCTGCAAGCTTTCACGTAAAGCTGTGGAAGAGGTACGTACGTTGACGATGTCTTCTGTATCATGAAGAGTAACAGCAAGGAGGTGGAACCATTTGTAAGCCACTTAAACTCCATCCACCAGAACATTAAATTCACGTTTGAAATGGAGATAGAATGATCAATGCTATTTCTCGATGTAAAATTAACGGTGAGACAAAATGGTACACTCGGACACACTGTTAACCGTAAGCCGACATACACAGACAGGTTCTTACACGCCCACTCACACCATCACCCTTGTCATCTGTAATCCGTTGTGGCTTCTTTAATAAACCGAGCCCACGACCTGTGCGACCCTGAACACTGAGCGAGCTCACTCACGTTCAGGAAGTATAAAGTATAGTGGAAAGAGTACCAGCATATCTGCCATATGATAAAAGAGTGACGGACAAAGTTGGAACAGTATTAAAGAAGTACTCCATTAAGACTGTATATATCCGCACTAAAAGATAGCAAAGTCCTTAAGATCACCGAAGGATGTTGTTCCTCTACAGACGCCAGGTGTGTACAAGGTGGATTGCAGCTGTGGTAGTTCGTACATCGGACAGACCAAACGTACGATCGCAGAACGGGTCAAAGAACACATCACAGCTGTAAAAAAACCGCCAAATCAACAAGTCGGCGATCGCGGAGCATTTGCTGGAGTCAGGTCCAAACCACTGGATTGAACGTCGGGTAACCAAGAGGTATTGTACCTTTTAAATATTATCGCGATTAAGTCCCGAATTACACATCTAATATGAATCAATGTCACGAAAGTTTAAAAACAATTAGATGCTAGGGTTTATTTTATACAATTTAGAAATAATAATGAAGAGAATAATTGAGAAATAATTATGAAGAAAGTTATCGACATATTATCGATATGGAATAATCGCAACCCTATTCAGTAACTGTTTATTTTTTTGATTAATTAATAAATGAGATCTGAATCCTATTTACATTTAAATGTGATGAAATTTAATAAAATAAGTGTATAATAGTGTTAAAAAGCTTCAGACATACAATTGAAACAACAAGAAATTCGATTACTTGTGTAACGTTATTCCGCTGCCTTTTTGGTACAAAGTTTTACAAAATACACAAACTCTCATTATATAACTGTTTTCTATATTATTTAGCAAACACCAAACACAAAAAGTGAAGTCTTATTTTACGATAAACAAATAAAGCAACAGAGACGCGTCAACAGAACACAATGGCCATTTGCAACAGATGTCAATTTTAGTACTCGAGACGACCGGGACGTCGCTTCAAATCGGCACAAAAACAACTATCATTTCTTTTAGACTATTTAGTCCAGCGTACTTGTATAATAGAGGTCAGTGTAAAATACCCATGTGAACTTTCAAGGGAAATCAATAAAATCATGTTCGTCCTCTTGGTCGATTTGGTTGACCCTAATGGATAAATTAGTGGGTCTTGGTGACACTACCTCGACACTCGTAGGAGAATAAGTGTATGACGTGTAATGTACTGGCCCTGGTACATGGCCTAGTTCGCTAGTTGTTCCGGAGGGTCCTGGTGATGAGGCTGCCGCCGTACTAATAGGCGATTATTCATTTAACTGGAAATAAGAGCGGTGCATTGCCTAGTCCGATGAGTCCTGATGACGTTGCCGAAACTAGCCCTGGTGACGCTACCGTCGTACTAACAGGAGGGTATGAATGTCGTGTAGAATTTTGACTATATGGTGGAGATGGTATGTACATTTCTGAAGATGTTGATGCACGATTGTTCAACGATTAATCATAATGTGTAAGAGTTTTTTCAGATAAGCGACTTGTTGCCATAATCTCGTAGTCTGAAGGAACTTCTCCAAAATGTTTATTTGGCTTTGCTTTTTCATACGGTGGTAAATTACGCAAAACTTCACCAATATGTCTACAAAATAAATCAATTTCATCATCCATACCTTTGATAATATTTTTATATAGTACCTGTCTGTTCGTTCCTTTGTTTCCATAATTTCAAAAATGGGTCTGCACTTTTATTTTTTTGGTTGTTTTTGCCTCGACGACTGTAGGCACCTCTACAGTTGCTTCAGCGGCAGCTTCATATTCCTGGTCAGTAGATATTTGCTGTGTGTTATTACTGGATAAAACAGTGTCTTGTTCCTATTCAACAACACTAACATTTTTATTATTGTCATCAAGTTCTGTAACTAAATATTTAAAAAAAACTCCCAAAAGTTGCACCTTTTGTGAACCTAAGTTCATGCCATCAGATTTTTCGTTAAGTCACTAGGATTTAAATAGATGATATTCCCGTGAAGTTTTGTAAATGTTAAATACAAAAGTATGAATGGGCAGGAATGCCTATCAGTAATTTTGAATCTCGGGATATAGTCATTAAAGCGCCCTTTTGCATATGCTCATTGAAGAAATTTTTGTTCATCGTTTTTGTTATTTCCAAATCATTTGACTCGTTATCACTAGCTTTAACACCAAAAGTCAATAATGTAGTAATGTAATGTCAGTAATGTCACTTGAGTTGCTGATCGTGAACTAACGTTTGGATCGAGATTTTTAGGTATTGCTTTTTTGTCGTTGTTTTCATTTGATTGGCGTATTATTAGCTTTAGTTTTCATTGTTGGTTTCATATTAACCTGCAAAACTTGTGTTTTTAACCCCTTTCGTTGTTTCTTGATAATACGTCTATTTCCTTAGGTATGTTAAAGAGATCACTGTTCTGGATGATATTTGAGTCTTGATGCTCACACTACTATTAATGGACTGCAACAACAGGTCTTCGTGTCCAATACCTTTACTTATAACTTTCACAATATTCTATATCTTGTCTTTTCTTAAAACTGGGTCTGTCAATTTTCTTTTTTTGAGGCTTTTGACATTCAAACTTACTAGGGTAACCCCCTTCTTCAGTTTAAACTTTCCTCCAACCAACTTAAAGTTTACGTAAATTTACCTTCTTCCTACGGAATTATAAAATAATATATATATTTAATTTAATAAAATAAAAAAAAGGCATAGCCGAGGCAGATACATAAATGCATCGCTTTTGTGTAAATGATTAAAAAATATTATCATGCACTCTTTGTTTTAACAGGCGTAGCGTAATGGCTAAGGCGTCGGACTTGCGATCAAGTGGTTGCGGGTGCTAACCCCACCCAGTAATATACCGTCGTGAACCCACTCCTAACACAAGCATTTAGCTTAGCTGGAGGGGTTAACAAGAATACTAGTAATGTGTGACCCACGTTGCTAGTATTCTTTATAAAAAAAAAAATAGGTACTCTTACACTATACGTAATAGGTAATAACTTATTTCCATATTACCAAAATAATAGATATACATCAAAATGATCTTCACAGCTATGTCTTGTAGCCTGGGGTTGGAGTTTTATCATCTCTTTTTACAAGTTTTGGGTCCTTTGGTACGTTAAAAAATAGTTTTTCTGGTATTTTAAAAGAAGTGTTTGTACATTTCGGCACTATACAATATTTAAACGTAGTTGAAAAGGTGAATTAGACACAAATCATACACTTAATTTGTTTTAAAGTCACAATTAATCATTCAAAATACAGCGCGCCTTATCGCTGCCAACGGCTAACTCATAGATATACACTAATAACTACCCAGTGCCGGATTAAGCCAGCGCGGGGCCTGTAGCAAATTCTGTCAAGAGGCCCTTCGTTTGCTATAGTTTCTCAAGTTAAAGGGTATTAAATAAAACAAAACTATTACAAATAAACTTTTCTGCATTTAATATGGGCAAATTTAGAGATAACACTTTCACTATCGACTTCTTTAAGCAAATTATACTCTATATTCATCAAAGTAAGGTGATTAAGACGTTCTTGGCCCATCGTGTTTCTTAACTCGTTTTTAATACGTTTTAACGTTGAAAAAGAACGTTCGCCACTGCAGTTAGTGATCATGGGAGACAAGTAAATGCGCAAGGCAATTTCTACGTTTGGGAAACACGATTCTAAGGAATTATTTAATAAAAGTTTATAAAATTGCAGTTCCAGAGACTCTTGTTTCTTGCTATCAATAACAGTAGCCACATCTGTTTTCAGCAGTTCAGCGAACTGCACTAATTCGTCGCCTAGGCTACTTTCCAAATCATCTTCGTAAGCACTGACCATACGTGAGGCGTTTTCCAAAATCTCTTCTGTTGTAAGGGATTTTAGCTGTCGAAATATTCCAAAAACACCAGTAATTTCATGATATGCTTCCATACGTTTAGTTAAAGCAGACAGTACGTTATCAATAATGACAATAAACACCTGAATTTCAAAACGTTGTCCAGGTGTTTGATTTTCAACAAAGTTGTCGAGTGTAGTAGAGCCGGTGAAATGGTCGTACTTTGTATTCCGCTTGCTTCGTCTTGAAGTCTGTTGCTGATACTCTTCACAGTCGGTCAGATCTTTGGCTTTTGCCTCAACATCTGAAAATGTAGATCGCATTGCTTGTACGTAGGCATATACTGTTTCATAAAGGGCGTATCCTGTGTTAAGGTCTTGATCAGACGACTGCAGCGAAGCACTAGTCGCTTGCAAGCGTTCTAGGATTCGGTTCCACATAATTGTCATTATTCCCGTTTCTAACTTATTCATCGTTGAAACTAGTCCGTAAGCTTTATTACGGCACTCTGCTTTTTGATCTACATTATTGAAAATGTCTTCCAAAACTTGCTTAATAGTGATAAAACCACATAAAAGCGCCTTCGTAGCATCAGCTCTGGCTGACCACCTAGTGTCCGATAACCTTTTCAAAATCGGAATTTTTGAAGTAGAATCTTTCAAAGCGTTCGTGAGACGACTCCATCGGTAGGTAGAAGCAGAAAAAAACGTGTAGAGGTTTTCAACGAAATCGAAGAAAAGTAATGCTTCTGTACAGCAGTCTGCAGCGCACTTAGCAACCAAATTTAAGGAATGTGCAAGACAGGGAATATATTCTGCGTATTTATTTATTTCCTTAATTCGTGCTTGTAAGCCGCAGTATTTCCCACTCATGTTGGCTGGCATTATCGTAGCTTTGCCCACGACAATCTTTGATATCAATGTCACTCTCACTTAAGAAATCTAATAAACTTTGAGCGAGTTGTTCAGCAGTATGACCTTCCATGTCTGAGAACTTAACGAATCTTTCCACTGGTCCAGATGGTAGAACATAGCGCACTATCAGAGTCAGTTGGTCTACATGCGATATATCTGGAGTAGAATCCAATGAAACTGAGTAGTATTTGCATCTCTTAATTTCGCAAATTATTTGATCTAGTATGCTTGATGCAATTAGATGAATAAATTCCTCACAAGTTGTTTTTGATAAATATGACGTATGTCCTTTTCCTTTATTAGCATAACTTTGAATATGTTGAGCCATAAAAGCGTCAAATTGGGCTATTAATTCTAATAAGCCTAAATAATTGCCATTGTGGGGGGAACCAACAATTTCGTCACTACCCCGAAACGCAAGACCTCGTTCTGCTAAAAACTTTATTACTGCAATGATTCGTTTTAAGAGTAGCCTCCAATAATTTTGCTCAGTCTCAATTTGGCTCACAAGTTGAGAATCAACACGCGTATTCTTGTTTTTGAGATTTACCAGCGAAATTATGGCTTGTCTATGTGGAGTGCTTTCTTCATGTCTTGTCAACAAATTGTGCGCATTCTTCCAGTCATCTAATCCATCTTTCGTAAACCGTGGTGACGAAGTATCTGAATTCGTAACTTTGCAAACAAAACAGAAAAGTCGTCCTTTGGTTTCCGAATAACACAACCAGTCTCTGACATGAGTTTTATTCGTTAGTTTATGTTTATAGCTGAAAAAGGACTTTTGGCAGAATCGTGGCTTATTTTCTTTTTCGTAAATTTTCTTTGAAGACAAAAAATCGCTATCCATATGTTGCAGTTCGCTGCTTCCTTTTGCAATCCAATAATCTCTATCGAAGTTGCTCGGCCATTCACCAATATCGTTGGAGTATATTTTACTTTCGTTTTGTTTTAGACTTGAAACTGTAGTGAAATCATGCAATAATATACCATCGACTGCTTTTTGGCTTGAACATGACGGCTCTGGATCAAGAGTACTGGCTGTGCTTTTAACTTCTCTTTGGCTAGAGCATGATATAACTAAATTAGAAGGAATTGCTGTCTCTTCAGCTACAGCATCACTTGTAGAAAATGTAGTTTCATTAGAAACAGTAGTAGTACCACTATTATATGTACAATGAGATGCAACTTCTGTATGTTTTGCTTTATTTTCAGTAGATTCAGCAACATCACTCTGAACATTAAAAAAGTCGAACAGCTTACGTGTTTTTGATAAAACAGCTTCGTTCTTTTTTTCCTTTTCGTCTTTTGCTTTACGCTTAGCACTTCCAGAAGCATAGTGTCGACCGGTATCTCTAGATCTGCTGCTCATGTTACCTATGGTTAGACAAATATTTTTTTAATTAATTGTTTATCTCGCCGATATTCGGACCGGGGCCTCAGACGCCGCAGGCAGGCTCACTACCAACCATGCCATTCGTTTTATGTGAAGCAAATGGAGTCTATGTGAAAGGCTCGACTGTACATTTATTTATCCAACGTTATAAATAAAAAAAAATAACTTGACAAATGCTATTTATATGTATTAAATAACTTACAAAAGTTTTATAAAAGGAATCAAATTTAATACGACATTAAAATAATCAAAAATGTTGCATAGAATAATAATTTTTTTTAAAGGACATGAAATGTAACTTTCTTTATACAACTTAAATGAACGAAAATTAATGAGATTGAGGTATTTGTTTTTATTTATATGCGTTTATAAAGTTTGACTCCGCAAATGTTAAGAGTTACTAAAAATAATTTGAAGTGAATATGCAAAACATAACTAGTAAAATATCTTACCTTAAGTGAAATTATTTTCGTTTATGCTTTACTTCATTTACTACGTACAAAAACAAAAACTCTTCTACTGTGTTTTAAAATAG
This sequence comes from Callimorpha dominula, assembly GCA_949752705.1. Lineage (NCBI taxonomy): Eukaryota > Metazoa > Arthropoda > Insecta > Lepidoptera > Erebidae > Callimorpha > Callimorpha dominula. Next base: position 4,373,539 of record OX457010.1, on the reverse strand, counting down.
ATAATCGTATGAGTTGCTTTTGCTTACAGCGCAAAGTCAGGTTAGAAAACTAAAAACAGTACTCGAAGCAATGTCAAAACAACTTTTCTCAAGAATGGCTCACATCTAAAGTCCTTTTAAAAGTTTTTTTATGTTGTGCCAAACATAAATGTACAGCATTTTCTTATTGTTTGATAGTCGATAGAATCCTATTTTATTTGATCGGGTTGTTACGACTAGCTCGTTCGATGACAATATCAGGGGATTCCCCTGTTAGCTTTGCCGTGCTACCAACTTGCGTGTAGCGCAGTGCAAGCAGTACAACACAACTTTTGGTGTAGCCAGCGCTCAATTGTAGAAACGTGGTAAAATTTTAAATTATTGTTGTAGATTTTGATACCAACGTTTCTCGTGGTAGGTACGTGTATTTTTTTTACGGTACGTGTATTATAAATTGATATTTTTTTACGGTCAGACAGGTATTAGACCGCGGGGCCCCCCGAGTCGCGGGGCCCGTAGCATTTGCTACTCTTGCTACGTGGCTAATCCGGCACTGTAACTACCCCGGGCTAACTGGCGGCTACCGTCACAGTGACGTCACAGTTACCGCGGCCACAGATAAGATAATAGTTACAGATATTCTATTTCACGAAGTCCGTTTGGCTTTCGTTGTGTGTGTAACGTGTACCGATAAGCGTGCTTGTGTGCGTGAACGTGAGGAGCGTCAGCACAGAAGATTGACCAATAAATATATTCAATTAACTTGCTCATAAAATGGCTCTAATCTCCGTCTAAGTCCGATATATGAAGTGATTGATGTGAAGTCCTTAACGTATGGAATGTGTACTACCTGAAAACTGCAAGTATCTATTTTAGTATTATTTTATTCACAAGTGAATTGAATAACGACCGTCTTCCTGCCGCCCCACAGTGGCCGAAAAGGTCAATCTAGCTGGATAATATTATTTGCGGCTTATAATTAGCTCTAAATGCAGTGATTGGATATAAGTTAATCAACAAATACAAAATAGTTAAAAAAAACCAAGTCTCTGGTACTAAAAACAATATCCAGTATAAGCTGACCTCTCACTAAGAACATTTAGTATGCGTATTGAGGTCAGTTTATATTGGTTTTTAAATTTTAGGTTATGCAATTTTGTAAAGGTACATCATTCATAAAGACATTTTTTCATTGTAAATTTTACTAGGTATAATGTAAATGTTAGGTAAAATTAAATAAAAGTAAACATTATAAATATATTTATTATGACACTTTATTTTTTGTGGATAATGTAAATGGTGTAAACAGTGATATGAATGACTACTCAGAATCACCATCGCAGCTGGGCAAGCTCACATCACATAAACTGTCTTCCTCTCGTACCTTTCTAATAAAATCCAGTATCTTAGAATACGTCATGGTACGTTTTTCTTCTGATACACGATCCATCTCGAAAACTATTAATTTAGCAAACTGTTGGTTTCTTGGGTCTAATGGCTTCTCTGAAATGATATTAATATTTTTGAATGTGCTTGTTTGTGCGCGTACATCAGAAGAGTCCCATCGACTCCTTTTGTAGACATTGCAATCTTCAATATCGCCATGTTGAACCTGTGTTGCCTTGTCAGCTTTGAGCGTAGATAAATTAGGTATGAATTCTGGTACACATCGCGAAAGCTTTCTTTTCTTCTCCGTAGGTGAACTTCCTCCGAAAAGAATACTTGGAGACGTAGATCTGTCTTCATTAGACATTTTCACTGTAAATTAAATACGCTTTACAATAATAAGTAGGCAAACTCTTCTGTTGCTAATCGTGATTGACATAAACGAAAAATAAGTTAAAACCTACCCACTTACCTACATTTGATTGAATGTTGATATGTATGATTTAAGGCAATTTTGTTCGACAAACATTTAGGTTTAAAACAAAAACGTAGTAAGTATTTTTATATGATATTTTTACGCATTGGTTTGCGTGTGCCTAAACTAAATTCAATAATATATATATATATATATATATATATAGATAAATAAGAATTATCGTTCGTGTACGTTAGTCTTCATCATCATCATCATCAGTAGAATCAACTGTTATGTGATCTTCTGAGGCAATATGATCTGTTTCTGGCATAACAGCTGTCTTAATGTTTGGAGTATTAGCAACTCCATGACCTCTGGAGGCAACTTATTCATTTTTTTCTTAGGAATCTCTCTTAGGCTGTTGGTTAAAGGATCTGATGTGATTAGTAACATAGACAACATATTATAATTAGTAGCAACACGCGAACACTTTCGAGTGTTATATTCTCTAAATCTGCGGCAATCCTTATTTCGTGCCTCTTGCGCTTCCTCTGAGAACTGTGCAATTGGCAGAATGTAGTGTTTTATTATATCTCCACTGTGTACCATTATTTTATGGACAGTAGGTGACATAAAGTACCATGAATAATGTTTTAAATACAATGATCTTGTTTCTCGGGCAAGATTTTCAAATGCTATCAGGTTAATATCGTAGCCTGATAATAGTGCCCTGAGTAGGAAGCTAAAGTTTTTTGTTAAATTTACATTTGGACCTGTGATTTCCGCAGTCAATTCAGGATTCTCAAAAAATCTACGAGCAGTATTTCCGTCATTCGTAGACCCGTAACCTGGTTTTTGGTTTATCAATAATAAGTCCCATCTTCCCTTTAAATGACTGTTTTATAATATTTGATCTTTGTTGTACAGAAATTTTGTCATCTGCTCCTCTTGCTTGCCACTTCTGCTTGCAAACTTCTCATTAAAGCGTGTAATGTTGAGTTACCAAAACCAACTTTATCTGGATCAACCCTATAATCTCTTTTCTCGTCATTAAAATTTTTTGAGGTTAATCCACAAAGATAGCATTTAAGTGATGAGGAAGTTTCTGTCAAAGCATTACAGATCTTTCCATCGATCATTGTTAATAACATTTCATGTGCAACAGAAATCTCTTGCTCGTTTACTTTTGATAATGTTGGAACCAAATGGTTTATTTCCTCTAATACTTTATTAGTTTCAGTCACTGTGAGCTGGGTAGTTTCTTTCGAGAAAATAAATTTTATTGGCCGACAATACAATGTAGATGAGGGTCTGGGATTCTGCCAAACTATCTTATCACCATCATGCAATCGAAGTGGCAGAAATGAAAACGCAAACAGAAATTCGTCCGTCTCATTTGGATTGGACATCTTTTGCTTATAAGTGCTGTACCCGGAACTACCATCACAACCCCATTTACTCATTAACTTTAACTTCGGGCTGATTAAATGTTCAATAACTTCACTTTGTGCCAACAGAAATCGCTCCGCAGTATTATTTAAAAGGTCTTGAAGATTTACTTCTACCCGTGTTTAGCTAATAGAAATGCTCTCTTGAGCAGAATAACATGCAATTTTTGCTTTTCTTACGCTATCATAAGAAGGATACAAATTATGGCCAGCTTTTAATGCCCATTTCCTAGTTTGTTTGTATAGATACTTGGTACATTTTGCTTCAACATAATAGGCCAATGCTTCATTAGGTGTTGGGAATTAGAAGCAGATTTTTGTATTTTTATCTCACTCGCCGCTTCAGGAATTTCAGTAGCACATTTTATTATATTCGCGACATCACGTTTACCAGATAATCTTGTGGATATCTGAGCAGCTACTGCTAATTCATTAGCTGTACGGGACTGAATTAAATCATCTACTAGCCGTCTTTTTGTTTTAAATGAAGCTTGATCAAAATCAATTTTTGGCCGACCAGGACCAGGGGAAGATTCAGTTTGTAATGATGACGTGGATGGTTGATTATATCTGACAGTAAAATTAAGATCTTTCCCATCCAACCAATCAGTTGATAGTGCCTCAAAACGGTCCTGTCTTTGCCCATAGTGAAACCATTTTTTCGCCAAACGTGTCGAAATTCGGGCAATGGTTAATTAAATATTTCTTAAAGAAGATGTAGTTGCCTCTTTTAAATTATATCTGGCCGAAATATATTTAAATAGACCCGCATTTTTATCAGGTTTGGGGTATTTCAACCATTCTTCATAAAACTGCCTTCTCGGTAAGGTCACTATTTTTTCTTAAAAAAAATAATAATGCGAATCAGTGCGGAGCTTACAACTAACTATTTATTAAAGTACACATATGTAACTACTACATTTAAAAATTATAACCTTGGTACAAGAGGGTACATATCTTTTTATGTCTATAGAACACAAATTAAGCATAAAAAATTCGTTTACCTAATATTTCACAGATTTTTTCTACACAAAGAAATAAGTATATTGTAATAGTTATAATTTTAAAATGTACTTCTTACCAACTATTTTCACGATACATCAATAAAAGTATTATAACTACTTTCCTATTCACTTTGAGATGCTTATAAATGAAATGCGAAAACGTGAATGATTTCATCATAATTTTACTCTTATCGAGTACTTTAATTTTCATTATAAATTATTAGAGGGTATCTGCACAAAATTATCACTGCAACTGTGACCTCGGGTTTGTTACAATTATTAAGCTTGAATACAATTATTAAGCTTACGGTAGTCAATCACTATCCGCCATTTCATATCACTACTTGACTTTTTAGGTACCAGAAGCTCAGGGCTTGACCATTCGCTATTACAGGGCTCAATAATGCCTTGTTCAAGCATATGATCTATTTGATTCTTAATTTCACATTTTTGCGAGTATGGTACTCTATAAGGTTTAGTATACACTGGTGTAACGTTTGCTTTCAATGTTATAGAGTGCTTATAAATGTTAGTGGTTGTTAATTTATCGCCTGGAAGGTAAAATATATCGGAATACTCTGCACATAACGTCTCTAAAGACAATTGTTCCTCAGAATTCAAATGATTTAATTTCGAGAGTAGAGAGAAAGATCGGAGTTATTTACTGTTTTTTCAAATGAACAACAAATATACTCCTTTGCGCTATGGATAGTTGGGTTAATATCATGTAATGTTAATTCTGACTCTGTGGTATTCAAGATCCTAATAGGTATTTTTCCATCAACAGGATTAACTAATGAGCTAGCTATAAAGACACATTCACGCAGTTCTGACGCGCATATAACGCTTGCTTCCGTAACGAAACTACTTATAAAATGTATAGATTCAGATCTCGCGGGTAAATGGACCGTATTATTCTGAAAAGTTAATGGTATTGTTACCCTATTATTATCACAACACAATGAGATTGTCTTGTTATTAAAATTTAAAATCGATTTGTACTTGTTTAAGAAATCATGTCCAATTATACAACTTGCCTTACAAGGTAAAGAATAAAAGTTATGTTTCACATACCAATCTCTGAGTAATAAGTCTAAGTAGACATATCCTATGGTACGTAGGGCTAAAAACAATGAAAGTATTAAAACTAAATAGAGGATCATATGGATTAAGAGAGAGTGGAAAATGCTGGAACAAGACTCAATGATTACATAGAAGGAAAAGGACATCAAAGATCAAAGAATGACTTCTGTTTATACATAAATCAAAACAAGAAAATATGGATAGTACTGTATGTTGATGACATATTATTAACTGGAAAATCAACATCTATAAAGAAAACAATATCAGAACTGAAAGAAGACTTTAATACAAGGGATCTCAAAAAAAAAAACATATTTTTAGGAATGGAGATGAAAAGACAGCAAGCCACTTTGAAGATAACACAGACAAGACAAATAGAAAAGATGCTAGAAAAGTTTAGGATGATAGATTGCAATCCATGTAAGACATCAATACAAAAAGGACTTCATATTGACTTCATGTTTATCAAATGTACCTTACACAGACAGTTAGTAGGAGGATTTATGTATATTGCAACGACATCAATACCTGATATCATGTAAGCAACCTCATTTTTAAGTCAGTACTTAGATAAACCTACAAGAAACTTATGGACATAGGCAAAGAGAACATTACGCTATCTAAAAAGCACAAAGACACATGGACTAAGATAGTCCATGTGTCTTTGTATCACACTTTGTATCACAAACAGAATGAAGAAATGTGTCTGCGAGGCTACGCGCCACTACAACAAACTTTCTATGTGTGTGTGACGTGTCAGTGTGTCGCGATGTGCACTGTGTGCGACGGCGGTAGGAAATGCGGGGCGTGAGGGGACGCGAATGCGGGCCGCCACCATATTAAATCAATTAAATCACTAGTTATGTTTAATGAGAATACGAGTGCTCGTCAAAAATTTATTGTAATCTGCAAATCGAAATAAAGCTAATTGTACAACAACATAAGTTTGGTCCATTCGAGCCGGATTAGCCTTTGGAATCGTCGTGAACAGCAGAGAAAGCGTGAGCAGCGCGTCAGCGGTCAGGCCAGTGATCCTTTGTTTACTTTATTCCATATTTCCATTATCTAAGCTTCAATTTGTGTAAATAACATATATGTGTATTATAACATCGCCACGCCCCGATTGTGCGATGTGATGTGCGATATTAGTAAAATATCGATATTGATATCGATAGCTAGATATCGATAGTTCGATATTATTGGGCACAAAATATCGATATTTTACAATATCGACCAAAAACCATGGTCAACTGTATGTTATGTGCAAAAAATATTGTGAGAAATAATGGACATCACATTTTTTATTAGAATTTATTAAAAAATACAAGAAACAATTATGGGTTAGTTAGGTTAAAAGTTAGGTTGGATTATTAACTAAAACTCCCATAGTTTTTTGTCAATGCTCTGCAATATAAGCAACTTTGACAGCAATTTTCCTTTCTGCCGGTTTCGTTGCTGGTACAGAGTCTGACCAGCTTTCGAAAATAGTCTCTCCGACGATGTTGAAGTTGCTGTGCAAGTTAGGTGTTTAATATTTAATAGCGATCTTATTAAGCATGGGACAAGAACATCCAAGAACACGATTCCATAACTCCAAAGGATCTCATTTAAAGTCAACTAATGGACTTTTTAAAAATGAATTTAATTCGAAAGGCATGTTTGTGGATTCGCTGTCGCTTTGGACCATTGACAAACTGTTTTTTTCATTGACCAGTCTATAATGATGACTCCATAAGTCATGGGAGTCATTTGTCTGTGTCACGATTTCTTCCGTATCTTGTTCGTCTTCAGTTTGCCTCTCAATAGTTGAAAGTGAATCTTTACCCTTGAGATTGCTTTAAAGCAAGCTAATGCACTCTAAAAATGGATATTTTTGAATCGCGGATCTAGCAAAGTGGCGACAGCTAGGGTATTGACATAATCAGTTGGCAGTAAACGTTTATTTATTTTGACTAGAACATTGTTTTTTAGATTGTCTGCCATGGACTATTTAGGTATTATGATAGTAATTTTAGTATTCAACAGTCTAGTGAGTGGAATAACCTTGCTGCAAGTTACATACTTTTCCCCACATACGAGGGTGGATTGATAAGTTTCCGGCCTGACTAAGAAAAACAAGGTTATTTAAAATTTTTGTGCTGGTGCGTTATCGTGATGAAACAAGATTTTTTTCTTCGTCAGATGAGGTCGTTTAATTTTCACCTCGTTGCTCAAACGTTGCAAAGTCTGCGTAGTATTGACCAGTGATAGTTATACCCTTTTCAAGGTAATCAATGTATATAATATAATACCTCTTGCATCCCAAAAAACAGTAGCCATAACCTTGTTCGCCGAAAAAAATGTTTTTGCCTTCTTTGGAGTTGGTTCCCCTGGTCCAATCCACTGTTAAGACTGTTCTTTGGTTTCAGGAGTGTAGTGGTGGACCCAAGTTTCGTCAACGGTTACGAATCGACCCAAAAATTCGCTTGGATTACGCTTATACAATGACAAATTTGCGGTAGAAATGTTTTTTGGAATAAATTTTTGGTCGACTGTTAGCAAACGCGGCACCCATCTTGCACAGAGCTTTTCCATATGCAAATGTTGGTGCAAAGTATGTTGCACACGTTCATATGACATCTTACAGGTCTCAGCTATCTCACGCACTTTCAATCTGCGGTCTCCCAGCACTATTTGATGAATTTTTTCGATCATATCTAGAGTTGTGACCTCAACGGGGCGTCCTGAGCGAGGTCCATCAGAGGTGCTCACACGACCCTTTTTAAACTCGGAAACCCACTGCTTAACGGTTAAATATGACGGAGAGGATGTCCCCAGTGTTGAGTCCATCTCTTCTTTGATTTCCTTCGGCGTTAACCCCTTCAAATAAAAGTATTTGATGACAGCACGATTTTCCTGCTTTTCCATTTTTACGAAAAACACAGAGGCGTCTTGTTCAGCGTGCTCTCAAACCTACACTAGCAAGGCGATCGGGCTGAAACTATAGCTACAAGCTATCTAAGGATGGTACTATAGAATGTCACCTTAAGGTAGGCCTAGTGGCGCCTGGCCCTGGACAAGACGGAGGCCCTTTTATTTCATGAGCCCCGTCGTGGTCCACCCCCTGGCGCCTCTATCGAGGTCAACTCGGTCCTCGTACCGGTTCAGGCTCACATAAAATATCTGGGCCTGATCCTCGACGGTAGGTGGCGCTTCGACGAGCACTTCCTGCAGCTTGCTCCAAAGCTGGTCGGCGCTGCGTCCGCCCTTGGGCGACTCTTGCCCAATTTGGGCGGGCCCAGCGTCGCTACGAGACGGCTGTACACGGGGGTTGTCCGGTCAATGGCACTCTACGGTGCACCGGTGTGGGCGGAGGCTCTGACCGCCCAGAATAAGGCGCGCCTCTGGCGCCCACAGAGGGTTATGGCGGTTAGAGCCATACGTGGATACCGCACCGTGTCGACGGAGGCGGCGTGCGCATTGGCCGGTACTCCCCCGTGGGATTTGGAGGCGGAAGTGCTCGCCGAAGTATATCGGCGAACGGCTGAGTTCCGGGCGGGAAGCGGCAGTCGGCCCCCGCCCGAAGAGGTACGCGAATGGCGTGAGGCCGCTCGCCGAGCCACCATGGCTCGTTGGTCGTCCCGGCTGGAGGCTCCACGTGCTGGCTTTGCCGCCGTGGAGGCGCTCCAGCCGGTCATCGTCGAGTGGGCAGGGCGGCAGCACGGGACCCTTTCCTTCCGACTGACGCAGGTTCTTTCCGGGCACGGCTGCTTCGGGAAGTACCTGCACTCGGTCGCTAGGAGGGAATTGAGTCCCGCCTGTCACCACTGCGACTGCAGTGAGGACTCGGCTCAGCACACGCTGGCGATTTGCCCCAGTTGGGCGGCGCAGCGTCGGGCCCTCACTGCAGTCATCGGAGTGGATCTGTCGCTACCGGCTGTCATACGCTCCATGGCCGGTAGCGATAGGAATTTTACCGCGGTCGCAACCTTCTGCGAGGAAGTCATCTCGCAGAAGGAGGCGGCGGAAAGGGTCTGGGAGGACGACCTCCACTCGGACTTAATTCGCCGCCGGCGAACCGGGCGGCGGAGGCGCGCGTACCAGCGCCTCATGCCGCCCTGAGTGTGGCCGCGGGTGGTCGGGACGGGTTTTCCCCTCCACCCGCTATAGTGGCCCCCCGCGAGGAGGCGGCGTCCGTGTGTGCCTGGACGTCGCCTAATTGAGAGATTTTACCCGGAGGTGGTGCCCGCGCTTTTGCGGGCAGGCGCTAGGGGGGGTCCGGATGTCTTAATAAAAGCTGTTCCCGGATCCCTTCTATTTAAGACGCAGTACGGCACACGGTGTGGTTTTAGTCGGTTCGATTCCGACACACCGCCCCGCCGAAAACCCCGGCGGGGTGACGGCCCGAGGGGGTTTCCACACGCACAAAAAAAAAAAGGCCTAGTGGCGCCATCTCTTGGTCAGGCCGGAAACTTATCAATCCACCCTCGTATATCACGCGTTGCCACTTCTATTGGTCGTAAAATTTCGCAAATGTCATTTAAATCAATTATATCTCTGGCAGTTAACATTGGTGGAGCGCTGGCATGACAGTTAAAGATTGTATTTATGGCAGGGCGCAGTTTCAAAAATCTTTCTATCATATAGAAAGTTGAGTTTCCATCGCGTCGACACGTCTTGAATAAGTTTGAGATCTGACTCTTTTCGTAACTCATCACTTGCGATGACACTCTGATTAAACCATGTCACTATTTTCTAGACAGACTTAATTAAGTTTAGCAAACCGTCTGTTTTTTCAATGGATTTTTGGGCCACTAAGTTTAGCATGTGGGCAAAATACGGTATGTGGTATTTTTTTTCAAACGCAATGTGAACAGCTTTAACAATGTTAGCTCCTGCATCAGTCACGACTGCCTGTACTTTTTCTGTATAAATACCCCACTCTTCACAACATTGTAAAAGAACACTTGCTACATATTCGGCTGTATGAGAGTGGGTTAGGTCATAGACACCTAAAGTCACGGAATTAATTTTATCTACGTCAAAAAAAATCATGGTGACGCCAAGAAAACTTCGTGATTGCATACACCATGCAATCACGAAGTTCCAAATGTCAGTGGTAAGAGTCACGCTATCAATGTTCATAATTTTGTCTTTGAAATATGTTTGTCTAGTTGTAAATTTATTTTCTAACATTCTTTTCATAGTAAACCTTGAAGGTACTTTATATAAGGGAGCATATGTTTTCAATAAATTTAAAAAGCCTTCGTTTTGCACTATTTGGAAAGGCTGCGAGTCTTTACAAATCATATAAAGAATAGCATTAGTTAATTGGACACCTTTAGCACCAGTTTCAGCGTATGCAGAAATATTTCGGAAACTAGAACTCAGTGTTGGCTGACGATGACATATTTTTTTCATTGAACTATTACCAGCACTACTTAAACTACTCTCAGATTCACATTCACTTTCCGTTTCACATACTTTGACAGTTTCGGGTATAGCAGAACTTGCACTACTTGTACTGGGCTGTGGAGCAGAAGCTTGCACAGCACACAAGTTCACACTTTCTTTCTAAGGGCGATTACAGCTTTATCAAGGGTCGTATCCTATGTGATGGCCCAGCATAAAATTATCGGCAACATCCTGCACTCAATGTCGCCATAACCCTTCGTACCTTGAAAAGTTGCATCCACCGGAGTATGGCGACACAACCATCGCTATCTTTTAATAAATAGAGAACTAAGGACGTTTTGCTTCCATGACAATTTTCGATAATGACGGCTTGCTTTAAGGGCATTTTTATTCAACGGACTTTATGGTTTGTGGACTAAATACCGATAAGGACATTTTGCTCTGAGAACTATCCACTACGAATTGTGCCTGACTGCTTGCAAATTGTATAGGGTACACATATTTCCTTCACCAAAGATTTTATGTCGTTCATCTTTTCAAAGCAATAAAGGGGTTTCTCTTTAAAATGAGTATCGTATTTGTCCTTCAGCTTTGCTTTGCAACTCCAAACATGGATCACATCATCATCTTAATATTTTTTTAGGCTGAAAGAATCTTAAGTTGAAATTGTTATTAACACGTTGAGCGCCATGAGTATTCTTCCGGATACACAAAATACCACTACGAGAGGCTGCGTGTTTCCTTTGGGAAACACAGGCAGTGCCTTACTCGGAGGCCAGTGTATTCGGCCAGGAAACACGTTTTAATACATTTTACAATGAATTGTAATACCTCTGGCCTCCACGGTTGTTTTGGCCCAAGTGGGTTTTTTGTGCGACGTTTTCATCAAAAACTACGTCTGAAAATAAAACATCTTTTTTTTTTAAACTGTATTTGAATTGTTTTTATGAGCATGCAAAATCAATCTAAACGTAATGAAAAAAAAATATTAATGTATTTTCTCAAAGCACTCTTCACATAGTAATACATTGCAAACAGAGCAAATTTAGCTTGTCTGTTTGGCAAATTTGACTTTTCCATTCACTGTTCTACCTTTCCTTCCGTACATTTTGTAGCATTCAACGCAACGCCCTTTACATTTTTAGGAGGGTTCCCCTTCATATTCCACACATGCCTGTGGCGCTTGTTCGTCGACCGGCGTGCTGTTGAGGGACCTGCTTGAACTACAGCGTATTTGTGAATCATGCCTCTAATTATTTCCTCTCGAAACTCTGTTATCCTGAGCTTCTTTTTGCGTGTATTTTCGGAATGCAAGAAGTGAGCATTCACCACGCTCGTACCCCATAACAGCTCAAAAACTAACTTTCTGTACCATTTTGTACAGCGCCGCAAAGCGGAGCTGTATGAGGCCATCTGGTCGCTTAGATCTATGCTGGACTTTCCAGTGTTATAGTCTGCAATGCATTTCGGCTTCAAGATAGTTTGATTTGTACGAGTTCTTTACGAAATCATTTTCAGGCCTGAATGTTTAGTTGTCAAGTGCGGATACAATCCTCTTATCTCTCCACTTCAATGCCACGATGCCATCAGTGGTTTCCTTAGCCGCGATTTCTCCTTTTCGTAACTTGGCAGCAACAACATCTAAAGGCAAGTGCTTTCTGTTCAATCGAAGATTGCCTACTAAATGTGTTTTTCTTTGCTGCAAGTGGTAAGCTAGGGGCACACTGGTATACCAATTGTCCGTGTACAGTAATCTTCCTTGATCTAATAATCCGTCGAACAGTTCCATTACAACAGTTTCAGCGACGCCAGTTGTAGGATTTTGGAGTTTACCACTGTATACCATCATGTTCCATGTATACCCTCTATCCGAACATAGCTTGAAAACCTTCATCCCATATTTATGACGTTTATTGGGGATATATTGGCGAAACATAAGGCGTCCCCTCCAAGGTATAAGGCTTTCATCGATGCATACTCTTTCTCCTGGAGTAAATGCTTGTTGAAAGTTGTGGATGAATTTATTCAGAACTAAGCGTAGTTTGAATAAACGATCATCTTGGGGGGCTTCTGCATTATTGGAAAAATGTATAAATTTGAGAAGAAGCTCAAATCTGTGTTTTAGCATGATTTTTCTAGCTAGAGGAATTCCGTATAGCTCATCTATCCGCCAGTAATCACGGATAGAAGGAAGCTTTAATATCCATCCAATAAGAGCTAAGAATCTCATTATTTCGTCCTACAGTCTAGAGCCAGCTGATACATCATTGCTTAGGAGTTCCTGTGTTGCGTATACATTTGTTTCATTGACTATTATTGTTATTATGTCATCCGTAAGAAATAATTCAAAATAATCAAGAGGCATCAGCCAATATCCCCTGGTATATGTCTTTCATGCCACTAGCATATTGACCAGTAAATTCAAAACCAAGTGGGTCGTCAGGCTTGCAATTTTGCCAGACAATATTTGCATGCTTTTGAGTCACCACGTCATGTTGTGAAGTAGCTCCAGATGTGCTGGGAATATTGTGTCGTTCTTCATTGTCTACCGGAGGGCTTCTGACTCTGAGTCGATCCAGCGTCACATGACCGTCTGACGAGTATGATGATACGGATAATTCAGATTCAGATTTTGGATGAAAGTCTGGATCTGCTGCAGAATCATCGCTTGAATAATCCATTTCGAATAAACTACGCAGAATATACCACTTTTTTTACATTGAATTATAAACACTATCCTCTAGTTTTATATTAGGTATGTACTTATACATTTTTTTTTTACTTTACACTTTTATCCTGAAACAAACAGAAAAAAGGGTAAAAAAAATCCTAGATTTCTTAAATTTTTAGTGGGTTTTTTGACTCTGCTTCTTTTCTGTAGATCCCATTCTTCATTTTTTTTATCTGAAACAAAACAAAGATAAATGCTTAGGAAAAGGTAACAGAAAACCAAAAGAAGTATGTGTTTCCTCAAAGATACACACGGCCCCTGATTTTTTTTTGTGGCAAAACCGTTTCAGGCGCCGTGTGTATCTTTTAGGCACATATGAAAATTAATACATACATACATTAAATAGTATTAGAATATAAATTAGGCAAAAAAAAGCAAAGTAAAAAAAAAAAAAAAACATGTTGTTTTGGCTTGGCGGTCAACGTGTTAAAAATTTGATTGTATAGTCAGTACTTTGGGTTTATTTGGATCTTTTGCTTCTGAGAAGTCTCTTCAAAGATTTTTTATATTCCCGTCTCCTTCAATGAACTCCCTAGACGTGGAGGCCCTTAAGAAGTGTGATTCTACTCTTTTAAATATATATGGTTTTCAATATCTTTTATAAAAGTCTCATCAATTTTCTTTTTATTAGTGTGCTTTCCTCCTCGATCTTCAGCTATAAATCCGTTTTCACTCGTTTTTTCTTTTGTAGTTCTTCTCTGTCTCTCTGTTACATCTAAAGTGTTTGATTTTCATAAAGACTTCCATGGGTTTCCTTTGTTGCGCAATCCCTTAGTAATGTTTTGTTTCCAAGACGCTGGATTGCGCTGGTTGAGGTTGTTGTTTCTCTTTTTTGGGTGTTTCAGGTTTTGAGTCTAGATGGGATCATCGTCGCTTAGATCAGGGTCACTTTCAGGACCATTGACTGGTGATACGCAATAATTTGGTTTGGGAATAGCTCTGCCACTTCTTGTTGCTAATTGGCTGATAGTCGCATCATCCACATTAATATGAGAGGTGATCACGTCAGATTTCACATTTTGCGCGTTACTCGCGGATGAACTGGACCTTGAGGAGCTGGAACTAGAGCACGATGAACTTGAACAAGGTGAAGATAGATAGATAGGTACTCTTTATTGCACACCAAAAAAGTATTATACAATCTAGAAATTTTATATTAAGTAACAGTACAATGGGCTGTCTTATCGCAGTTCTTACAGACAACCTTAGGATGGACTATACTGTATGGGACTAGGTAACTCGCTGTGCACAACTACTAAAAGTAATAAAAAAATACACAATTTGTAAATAACAGGCCATTTAAGTGTACTAAATATTTATTATTGTCTGAATAATACACATAGATACATTACATAAAGAAATATACATACACACATATATACATACACTACACATACATATAATTATAATATATGGTTCTTACAAAGATAGGTAATGATCGTTGACGAGTTTCTGAAAAACTGCTTGTGACTGCGCTCGTCGGATAGCTTCTCGTAATGTATTCCATAAGCGTGCGGTTTGCGCTGTAAATGATTTGTTAGAAAAAGTTGTGGTACGAGTTGGAATTTCCAACGTGTTTCTGAAGTGTAATTTCGCTGCTGAAAAAGGACCAAAGCGCTAGGTAAGTAAAGTAGATTAATATAGGTACTCGAACTCGACAGACTGATACTTAATGATAAAATTTATGTTATCTGCGCCGCGTGTTAGTTGGCAACTATACCTATGCGCTCAGTTACTGATATCTTAAGTATTTTCTTGCGTTGTGTGCAACAACCTTAATAGTAATAGGCAGGGCATTGAGACATATCTCTTACTTACCGTTTCTATAGAATGGTTCAAATTAAAAATGTTTTACTCCCTTTGTTATGCACTCGTACTGTCTACAGGTATAGTTCGTCAAAAGGGTGGTAGAATTAAAATAAATTAGGTTCGCAGAAGAACGATAATAAAATTAAAGATTTGATCACAGGTATGAGATTTACGGGGCCGGAAGAGGCCGTGGTTAGATTTTAACCAATACGTCAAAAATATTCCCATAGACTAATGGTCCTCATGTTTTTAAAAATAGTTAGACCAAATGTAAAAGTGTTAAAAATGCAATGGAGTATATTTCGAAAAGCAGTAAATATATTACTTTTTTATATATGTAAATTATTTTATTAATGAGTTACGCAAAACGTTGTACCCCACGTAATGTTCAGTTACCGACTTATTATAGCAAAACTTTAAATAACCATTTCATCGTAATCATTGACAACCGATTATGTAAATAAATTTGTTATTGGTATATCTTCGAGGGAATAATTAAAGAAACCTCATTTTAAATTATAATGTTTATTGGTAACAAAGTTTTAGAGATCACAAATTACAATCAGTGAAAGTACAAAAATATAGCCAAATTATACCATTAAAAATTACTCGGTATTATCTTGTCCTTTATCGCGATCATCACTATTTTCTACAGGAAGTTACGACTCATGAAATGCGTGGTAATACCGTGGAATCGCTCCATTATTTCACAAAGACAGTAAATCTGTATGCAACGCCTTGCTTATAGGAAGAGGTTGATGATAAGCACGTTCCAATATAGTATCTTCAATCAAAGCATTTGTTTTAAGTTTTCGCGCACGTCGTTTAATTTGAAGGTAATTTAAAATATTTAGTTCAGAATATTCGTCATCAGTCATATTTCTAGAAAACTTTGTCCGATTGGGATGATAATACATGAATTTCCATTGCAACAGACCAGGGTATCGTATCGTATCGTTATCACGACGCCTATTCAAAGGATTAACTATTTTTTTTGTCTAAAATATCTGTTTGCTAAAATTATTTCATAGTGTATTTTTCACTCAAGACTGGAGTTAAGAATTATACTATATATTTGCTCAGGTGTATAATTAAACTTCTCTTTTTTATTTCAATACATGCATGCATTGAATCTCCCTCGTTCTGGCAATGTCCAGTCTCGAAAAATGTGTGCGTTATAGACTGAGTGCAATATAAAGATTTAGCTGCATACGCATATAGGGAAAAAATGTACCTGTCCTTATTATGGTCATAAAAACCATCCGAATAAATGTATATCTTGTTAATTTCACGTTCCTGTTCACTCTTCATTAACTGCAATAAACAACTCCTAATCACTATGCAGCCTCGTTTTTGCAATTTGGTCATGCCACACGTAGCATTACCTTTTTAGGTAGAGCGTCAAAAATAGTAAAATTGTACACAGAGTATTTGCGTTCAGAATGAAAAATGTCTACAGTAGATTGCAGAATACTTAACACTTTTTGCAGGTCAAAGAAAGCTATTACGCTATCATTTTTGTCAATAGTTGTTTTTGAATTTTCTCTTTTCTATTCAAATTACGTCTAAACTCTCTTCTAAAGACTCTTTCTCTGATGGACTAGCTTGCTCATATACAAAACATTTAGAACATTGATCTTTTTTAGACTTAAGAAATGAGTAGTAAAACTTTTTGTTAAAAATTATTTCATATTGATATTTCATATTACATGTATGCAAGTAAGGTCGCGGACGACTGGGGGAGCCTAGCCTGTGACAGACTGTTATGGATTGTGAAGTAGCTTACTGTGAATGTCTAAAAGTGATTTAGTGCAGTCTTCATTGTCAGCCTCTGGGACTCCTGAGATAATTAGGGCTTTGCGACGATGTCGTGTCTCCATGATGTCCATTGTTGTCAAGCATTCTGTGATTTGTCTACGGAGTAAGCCAAGCATTGAGAATATGAGCTCTCTGAAAGTACGGAACTCCTCAGCCACTTTTGCGACTGTATCCATCCTAGCTGGGAACGGTGCCCTGGATTTGTGCCTCCAGTTAACTCATTCTTTTAGCGAAGCTTTCTTCGAGTTTTCTCTGTGCCACTTCAATTTCGGCTAGTTGAGACATTTTATAATTGTGTTATACCAAAAGTACCAGAATAAAATTGTACTGAATAGTGTGTATACAGTAGACAGTGAGAAGCTGGTAGGTGGTCTACTAACTATTGAGTTTCACGGTGCATCAAATGTATCACAAATGTTAACTTTACTAAAATGATGTTTATACAACTAAATAAAGTATGAACTTTTAAGTTCTAAGTATTTAATTAATTCTTTTTGTCCTCGCTAGTAGGCGCAGTAGTGTTCCGCGTTATTTCGACCAATGGGCGTCCGCGTTACCGCGCTGCGATTGGCGTGAGCGTGAGACTACGATGACAGCGCTACCGACTGGAAGAAAATAGTATCGAAATAAAAAACCACGAGAACGACGAAAACTGTCTTCGATAATTTGGTTTTACCGGTGATCACCGTGTGTTCATTGAGATCAGACAGTATACAGTGAAGTGAAGTTGTGCCAGCCGCCTTGGCAGAGAAATCACGCAGCCTCGAGCTTTGGACGTTCAGCGGACAGGTTAGTGGGTTTTCTGAAGTAGAAACAAGTTGCTCCTAAGCCACTTAGCGCCTGCAAAAACATTGTTAGCAATTATTCTGAGAGGAAAAGACGTAAATAATTAATGTACAGGCATTTTAATGGCTTTTATTACTATGAAACTATGAGAACTTGGAAGTGGTCAGCCAGTCTGATGTCAGAATGGCTGACCTCTTTATTTCTTTCAAATTCAATATCTTTATTTCATAAAATTGACCACCAATTATTCCAAATCGTCGATTTAATAAATAATAATTGTAATAAAAAAATATAGATCAACACACACAGTCACCGCAACAATAGTTTGCTTCGTCAATGTGTGAAATTATTAAAGAAAAGAAAAATGGATAACATATATCACATCTGCCTGTTTCGATCTATAACCGCCTGTTTCCAAATGGTTGAGCCTTGTGATAAGAAATCGGGAAAACAAACTCACGGCCACTCTTTCAAAAAAAAACCAGCCAGTTTTAACAATATTCAGTAAATATCACATATTTTTGTTGTATGCTATTATATTTCCAAAATTTAAAAGTAAATAAACTAAAAAAAGAATATGGCACTGAACATAAACTGAAAGTGTGTCTATCTGTTTGTTAGCTTATGTATATGTATTATATATATTGTATCTGTCTCTTAAGTTATGTACAACGTTTTATTTTATAGGTAGATGTTATACTATTATATTGTTGTTTTGTTATTTTTGTGCTATGTTAATCTTCCTTTATTATGTTTTAAATCAATTTTATATAAATTTATTATGTGTCGCACAAACCGACAGAATTTACTAATATTGTTATTAGTGATTGCATCGAATGCAACGTCACAGCGGCGACATTGCGGCGGCGAGCCGAGAGTTCTATATAAACATTCCATAGCCGCCGTCGCTCGCCAGTCGTGCCTTGCACCCGACGCGAATAACTGCTACCGCTTGTAATTTGGACTATAACCTGTGAACGTTTCCGTTAAATTAGTATTCTCTTACCTTCTGTGTTACGTGTATCTTTATTCTTGTGTGTTTACGCGATATGCATATGCGTGCAAAATTTCAGATCAATCGGAAACCGGGAAGTGTGTCAAATTTAACTTGCAAGATTTGATTACAGACAGGCAACGGGACAAGTGAAACTAAATAAAAGCACCGGAATCTACATAACAGTCGTTTCTTTTGAATTGACTAGACATAAATACTGCGCTAAACGCATTTGTCTTTTCATTATTCACAATTTGATTTGGACACTGATTTTTATAATGACCAGCTTTTTTGCATTTGTAGCAACGAATAACCTTTTTCTTGTTTTTGTTGTCGTTGACTAATATTGGTATGCATCTTCCTGCGCTTTTGTTTTGCAAAAATGCGATTTTTGAACTAGGATCAAAGTCCAAAATCATGTCTAATAATTTAGTTTTTGTTGCATCTGAGATAATTTTCATACCTGAGTGTTCTATAGTCACTTTCATTGGACTAAACTTTTCAGGAAATCCTGCCAGCAATTCCAATCCATTCTTCATTGATTTCAAAACCGGTACCTTTTAACTTCTGGGCGGTTTCCACTAGCTGGGTCACGTAACTGGTCATGGAGTTACTGGTCTCTAAGCGGATTGATATCAAACTTCTTAGTAGGCTGATCTTCCGTGTAAAACCTGAATCATCGAACAGGGATTTCAACTTGCTCCATAAATCTCGTACCGTAGCTTCGTTCTTGATATGAGTATAAAGGGATGGGTCTATTGTCATGATGATTTTGGCCCTGGCTTTCCTGTCTTCTATGGCGGGTAGTTCGGTGGCGTCATTCAGACCCACGCCTTCCAAGGTCTTGTAATTTTCCACAGCTAAAGCCCAGTCATCATAACGTGGTATGGACCATGGTAATGGTCCACACAAAAGTTATATTGTAGTAATCTCTGTATCACTCTCTCAATGTGCACTCTTGCCCGTGCAATCTCGGCAATGCGGATTGCGTCTTCTTCGGTCATCTGCTTTTTCTGTCTCAAGAAAGGAGGCCTGTTGAGCTGAAGCAGACGCTGTAACAAGAATATAAATATTTAACTACATTGCAAAATTAATGAAATGTTATACTAACTATTCAATTAATATCCTCAACTCACTTCATTACACTCGTATTCAATCCCGTATCCTTTATCCACCATCACTCCATCATTAAACTCGCATTTATTTAAGATTTCTAATTCATTTACAATATGTTTATCTGATGCTCGACCGCCATAAGATGCACTTATTTCAGTTATTAGGTCAGAGGGAGTTATTCCAATATTAAACTTCGCTGTATTGTTTTTTTTTATATTGCGAGTACGTCAATATTCTACACTTTAAACATTTACATTATTCTATCACAGTTTCAGCACAGTCTAATATTATTCTTGTATTTTTATATTTTTGGAATGATTTAGTTAAGTTACTACGTATCATTTCGATATCAGGCCAAGGAATAACAACTTTGAGTACTTTTTTTTTTGTCACAGACTCGCCATGTAGTATTTACGATGAACTCTGGCACCCAGAATAAGATATAACTTGTGTTTAGAGTACCAGCGTCTTCCCGCACACTACAAATATATTGACGAACACAGTGTTAATAAAGAAACAAAAAAATAGACAAACAAAAAAAAATCATTGTAAACTGCCATTTAGTTACTATACTACTGTAGCCTCGTGTGTGTGTGTGTTTGTGTCGTTGAGCGTTATGTGCCTGGTATGTATATAGTTGTAGGAAATATACGTAATTAGTTAATAAGTTTAAATCTTAAGATCCACATCGTATTAAATCCTCTGTCTCTATAATCCAATGTCAACAACCACTTGGACACAGTGGCTTTACAATTATTACGACACATGGGCGCAATGGCACAGATTTTATTAATTTTAATGTACAAGATGATTAGAAAAGTAAGTATCATAATGCTGTGCGAGATCCATTCTTCATTTTTGTTGCGCAGGACATACATGAAAGTATCTGCGTTTGTTGATAGAATTGGAGTCAGGCGGTACCGTCGGATGCTTACGGAGGATGGTACTGAGAACACTACTCAGCATGGGGCACGTATTATTAAAATAATTAAAACATGTCTGCCTGTTTATACTAAACAAAACACCAATGGCTCTAAATGATATATTTTGTTTAATTTTTACCATTGTCAAAATAAATGTCTCTCGCAGATAACATTTTCTTGTTTATTTGATTGTTTAAGGCCGATTCACAAACACAAGTCACCAATGTTTCCAAAAGATCAATTGAATGAATACCCGTAAAAGTAATAAAATACATATCACTACTAAGTAAATCTGAGAGGGTTAATTAATAATAATAATAATAATAACTCAACACATCTCACACACGGCCGTCTGATCCCAAACTAGGCAGAGCCTGTACTATGGTAACCAGACTGCTGATAAACATACTTATATATTTCTAAATATATACATATTATAGATAAATAACACCCAGACACAGAACAAATGATCATGCTCATCACACAATTATTTGTCCTGGGTGGGAATCGAACCCACGACCTCTGGCTTAGCAGTCAGGGTCACTAACCACTAGACCAACAGGCCAGTCAAATTAATTAAAATCAATCAAATTGATTTAAAGGTTCTTTGTCACAAAGAAGGTCAGCTATACTCCAATCTTCTCGAGGACGATAATTTTGTAATCCACTAAATTGACTTGTGTCGATGAAGTCATGACATGATGATGACTGTTGTTATCAGTTATATTGTTGTCCTCAAACCCATCCTCAACGTAAATTTTTTTAATTCTCAATAGCCAGTCCAAAATATTTCTTTGATACAACTATTTTCCTTCTGATATCAGTCCTATTTTCTCGAGCAATTGCTTTTTTTTTTTTTGGGCTAATGATACTTCTCTATCAGAACTTCTTTTAGTAATATTCTGAGACGGTACGACATTAGGAAACAACTTCTGTCTTTTGGAATCTGGAACAATAAACATAATCACGTTATCTGACGAAAAACTCACCTTAGCCTAAACTAAATAAATAACTTATAAAATACATGTGAATATAATAATAATAACTCCGCACATCTCACACACGGCCGTCTGATCCCAAACTAGGCAGAGCAGGTAACCAGACTGCTGATTAACATACTTATATATTTCTAAATACATACATGTTATAGATAAATTACACCCAGACACAGAACAAATTATCATGACCCCACGACCTCTGGCTTAGCATTCAACGTCACTAACCACTAAACCAACAACCATATATATATACAATAAAATTATTAAAACATAATTTTACTTACTGTTTGGAAAATAGTTTGAAGCTTGAAAAGGATGAGAACAAACTCTCATTCCTGGTGAAATCGACTTGCCTGTTCCCATTTTTTCTTAAAAATTTTGTCTTTTGGAAACAAATGAAAACTTATTCCTGCATCTCCGCAAGTACTACATTGAGGAACGCAACAATATTTGGCATTTCGGCTTTTACTAGCAACAGGTTTCTGTATGTAATCGTGATCCATCTGATTATGTACCATAACTACCCATTAAATTATTATATTACTGGTCATTATTTTTCCATCATAAGGTTGCCTGGAAGAAATTGCTTTTAGCGATAAGGCCACCCTTTGTACATATCAATATTGTAAACTAACTTTAAGCAATATGTACTGGTGTACAATAAAGATTATTCTTCTATTCTATTCTGTCTAAACTTTAACCTCAACTTTAAAGCAAAGTGTCGTTCTTAGACAACTTCGAAATTTCGCCTCTAGAGGCGCGCGGATAATCTTTACATCGCCAATAGTAGGTACTAATTCAACGAACGTAGGTCCATTTTGGCATGCAGTTAGTGACTAGTTTATTGGCAGCTCTCTCTGCTCTGCTCACTCGTGCAGTCGAACGGAGAATGAACATATGTATCGATTTGCACACGTGTTTTCTTTTTAGCCGGAGGAAGATACTCGTATCACAATCATCTTCGGACCCTTGATTACTAGAGAGACTGCTTTGTTTGCTGTTTTTAAATTTCGATTTGCATCTTATATCAACTCTAAAGAAAATAAAGAAGCTGACACGGAATCGCGCAGAGTTAATCCCGATACCGAAATAGAACTATGTTCAAATGCTTTTCAAAACATTATCAATAAATTAGGTAAAATTGATATAGATTTGTTTGCATCTCGCACTAATGCCAAATGTAGGGTATACATATCCTGGAAGCCAGACCCGGATGCGCTTACGGTAGATGCTTTTACGATATCATGGTCAAAATATTATTTTTACTGTTTTCCTCCTTTTGCAATAATTCAAAAATGCTTACAAAAAATTATCAGCGAGCAGTCAACTGGAATTTTTGTTTTTCCCTATTGGACCACCCAAGTGTGGTTCCCTTTGTTGAGCAATATTATAATATCAGATATTATTTTCCTAAAAACTGCTTCTAGGCAATAATATAGGTTCTGATGAACAAGTGTCACGGTTACTAAAAGGAGTCTTCAAATGTAGACCTAGTATACCTAAATATAATACCATATGGGATCCACAAGTAACTTTAGACTTTTTTTATTTTATTTGGGTAAATCAACAGTAACACAATACAGAGTAAGTATACAGTTTTCTTCTTAAAAATTTGACTTAATTAATGTGTCACCAACACTATTTACCACAGTTTGAGTAAGTTAAAATTTGCGCCAGAAATAAGGATGGTAGGTCTGGTCTATCCACCCCACAGCACAAGGGGGATTATGATTTTTGGAGTGTATGTATGTATGATTTTGACGGCTTTATGTTTTCATAATAATAATTATTTTATTTTCCGATTACAGATATATATGTAAGGACTCAAAGAATGATACCTACTAAGTTAATAATTACCATATTTGCGTGAATTCCTTGGCTGATCTCATTATGAATCCATACATTTTATATGCTTTATTAATTACATTTTCAATGTGAACATCTAGATGTAGTTTATGATCTAAAGTGACACCAAGATCTTTTATAATTTGCACAGCTTCTAATCGCACATCACATAGTGTATAAGTGTTATTAAGTATCTGTTTTTTCTTACTGAATGTTATAGTTTTACATTTATTAATATTAAGACTTAATTTATTATTAGTGCAGTAAGCAGAAAAACGATCAAGGTCATTTTGGAATTTTTCAAGATCATCAGAGTGGTTAATATCATGATATATTTTTAGATCATCTGCGTATAACAAAAAGTTACAGAACTTAAAACAATCGGAAATGTCATTAATAAATATTATAAATAATATGGGGCCCAGAATTGAGCCCTGAGGAACGCCTGAACTCACTGGAACATATTGGGATTCATAACCATTTATTACTACTTTCTGGGTGCGATTAGTTATGTATGATTTAAACCACCGCCACAAGTTACCGCGTATACCATTAAAGGCGAGCTTGTCTAATAGTATTTTATGATCCACTCTATCAAAAGCTTTTCGAAAGTCTGTGTACACACTATCTGTTTGCTTGTTATTGTCCATATTTTCAAAGAGATAAGTTGTATATAGTAATAAATTAGTAGTCGTGGATCTGCGTTTCATGAAGCCATGCTGTTGTGGTATAATGATTTTATGAATCAATGGAGATATAGCATTATGTACTAGTCTTTCGAAAAGCTTCGACAGAGCAGGGAGAATAGAGATAGGCCGATAATTTTCTACATTAGACTTATCGCCTCCCTTGAAAACTGGTATGATACGAGCAGCTTTCCAAATATTTGGGAAGGTACCAGAGACCAAGCATAAGTTAAATAGTTTATACAAGGGCTGGCATATTACCTTAGCGGTCGATTTAAGAAAAAAGGGAGTAATGTTGTCTAAGCCGGACGACTTTGTTATATCCAAATTCCGTAGTTCCCTATAAACAGCCTCTTCAGATATTTTTATGTCACTAACAATTAGATCGGACTTATGATTGGTATCGGGTATAGTGTTGTCGTTATAGTTATATGGCACACGAGAGGGCTCAAATACAGATTTAAAGAAAGTGGAAAAAAGTTAACATATTTCCTCTGGATTATTGGATGTAGTGTTTTTATATGTTATATATATCTCCAAAATTGACTGGTCACTTTTACCACAAATCACCTGTAATGGCACTAACCTCTCTTATAGTGACAAAGTCAAAAACTTGGGGATATATATAGATACCTGTATGTCCTGGGTGCCTCAGCTACAGGAGCTGAGTCGCAAAATGTTTGCCGCTGCAGGTTCCTTACGTAGGCTTCGCAACTTCTTACCTACTACCACTAAGATTGCGCTTGCACAATCCCTTCTTTTCCCCATCCTTGATTATGCTGATGCCAGCTATCTAGATCTCACCGAAGACCAACTTAATAAGCTTGAGAGACTCCAAAATCTTTGTATACGATTCGTATTTGGACTACGCAAATATGATCATGTTTCTGAATATCGCAAAAAGCTCAAGTGGTTACCTATACGCCTTCGCCGGAACACACACATCCTTTCATTGTTATATAATATTCTGTTTAACCCCTCATCTCCACCTTACCTTAAACAACGGTTTAATTTCTTGCACGATACGCATCCTAGGTCTTTGAGATCGTCAGAGAACCTGAGATTAAAAATGCCTGGACACTCCACCAAGTTCATGGATAATTCCTACTCTGTTAAAGCGGTTCGGCTTTGGAATGCCCTGCCAGTGGAAATCAGACGCGCACAATCACTACCTGTCTTTAAAAAACTAGTCAAGAACTACTACCTATCACTAGGTGATGTCAGCACATAATTTCCCTTTTGCCCTTTCCTTAAAGTCACTGTGCCGCTGTATCCTATATTATATATTACCTATCGTTTATATTCCCACATGTACCTATATTTTTATATGTTTAAAGTTTACTTGTATGTATACTAGTAAGATATTTTACGTCATTAAATAATTTAGTAAAGTGCACCATACTGCCCTAATTTATCTCCATTTCTTTTTCTCCATCTCATGGTTGCCTGTAAGAGATTGCCATAGAGCGATAAGGCCGCCAATTGTATTAACCGTAATTTTAAGAAATTTTGCTTTTTAATGTTCCTGGTGTACAATAAAGAGTTAAATTATTATTATTCTCTTTATTCATTTAAATATACATATAAATTACATTTTTAAATACATTCAGATTATATCAAAAATACATTTAAAAATATAAAAAATAGTGCCCCACCGGTATCGGGTACAGGGACCAAGCTACCGGTGGTTAGGGTTCCAGAGACAGAAACCTCCTCACAATACGTGCCGTATCAAGAAGGACCGCCTTCTGCATCAGGCCCTTAGTCCAGCTGCCTAACGAGAGCCTCTGAAGGTGTTGGTCGAGGCTCTTTGCAATCAACCCATGGGCTGATATGACTATCGGTACAATGACTGCTGAATTCACATCCCACATGTCGACCACCTCGTGGGCCAAATCCAAATATTTCATTTGTTTTTCTTTTTCAGCCCTTAAGAGGTTGTCGTCATGGGGAATGGTAATATCAATAATCATTGCTCGGCGCTCTAATCGGTCTATTACCACTATATCAGGCTTATTGGCAATAATAGTCCTGTCAGTGATAATAGACCGATCCCAGTACAATGTTACACGACCATTTTCAAGAACTGGGTCGGGCACATACTTGTAGTACGGTAATTCCGCAGTCACAAGGTTATATTTAAGAGCAAGTTGCTGATGGACTATCCTGGCCACTTGGTTATGTCTATGCAAGTACTCGCCGTTGGCAAGACGAGAACAACCGGAAATTATATGCCTGAGGCTTTCTCCGGGACGATGACATGCCCGACAAATGTCAATTGTGCCGTCCTTCAGGATATGTCTCCGATAGTTGTTCGTCATAACAACTTCATCAGTAATTGCACAGATAAAACCTTCAGTTTCTCCAAAGAGATCACCGAAACGTAGCCAGGACACAGATGATAATAGATCTACTTCGGGCCCATTTAAGGCCCGATAAAAACGTCCATGCAGCTCTTTGCTCTTCCATATCTCCCGGCGATCTGTAATATTGATTACTGCAGGTTTGCGCCAGTTCTCTCTACCTAGAGCAAGCGGAGTGAATCCGTTGTCCACTACTACAACATCCCGATGCATCTCCACGTCAACAGAGAGGAAGTAATCTCTAAGATTGCGTACCTCGCGGTTATGTAGTGTCTTGGCATTTAAAAAACCACGACCCCCACATTTCCGCGGGATATACAATCTCATAACCGATGAACGTGGATGGTGCATTCGGTACGCGGTTAGCAATGTACGGACTCTTCTATCCAGGGCATCAAGTTCCGTCTGAGTCCATCTAAGTATGCCAAAGGAGTAGGTTAGGACTGGTATGACCCAATCGTTATAGGCCCGCACCTTATTACCACCTGACAAAAGACTTCTCAATACTTTTTTCAGGCGGCCAAAGAAGCGGTCCTGTAACGATTGCTTCATAGTCAATTCATTTAAACCTAACGCCTGTGACATTCCTAGATACTTGTAAGTTTCGTTCGCGGAAAGGCATCTAAGGTGTGTAAAATCTGCGAGTTCCATACCTTCAGATTCCACAATCTTACCTCTTTTTACATGCATGACTGCACATTTATCCACACCAAATTCCATCCTGATAGATTTACTAAAGTTTTCAGTTACCTCTAGTAATTTTATCAGTTGGACATTGTTGCAGGCAAAAAGTTTCAAATCATCCATGAAAAGGAGGTGGGATATAACCTGACCTCCTCTCCGCAAACGATAGCCTAGTCCTGAACCCTCCAACATAGTGCTGAGAGGATTCAAAGCTAGGCAGAACCACAAGGGACTCAAACTGTCACCCTGAAATATACCCCGCCTGATCTTTATATACTCGCCGTCACCCTGAGATTGTCGACATCCTGGATAGCAAAGAATCGTTTTCCATTGCTGCATACATGCCTCCAAGAAAGTGCATAGAGTTGTATCAATCTTATACAACTCCATCACCCTCAGGAGCCACGTATGCGGCACAGAATCATAAGCTTTCTTATAATCTATCCAACATGTCGCCAGATCTTTTCGGTTACGGCGAACTTGTTGGTTAATGGTCGTGTCAATAATAAGGAGCTCTTTAGTGCCACGTGCCCCACTTCTACATCCATTCTGAGAGTAAGACATAACAGAGTTATTAGTAACATGAGATGCTATCTTTACTCTCAGAATGGACGTCAGTAATTTATATACTGTTGGTAGACAGGTGATGGGTCTGTAGTTCTTGGGATCCGTGGCACAACCAGATTTATAGAAGATTCATTCAGATTCATAAAAGTTGGAAGCGAACCCGATTCTAAGCATGATTGAAATTGAGATGCCAAACATACATGTGAGCTACGGAGCCACTTTAACCAAAAGTTATGCAGTCCGTCCGGTCCCGCTGATTTCCAATTTGGCAACGAACGAACTGCATAAGCTATATCGATGTTTGATATTAATACTGGCTCCATTCTATTAATTGACTCACATGAACGTTCGACATCTCGCATCCATTCACCCTCAGAGTGAGCGACAGGCATTGACCAGATGTTACGCCAAAATGAATTCGTGATTTCAGCATCTGGTAAATGAATGTCGCTCACTAAATCAGGCTGCTCCCATCTTCTATAAACCCACCTCTCATCCCTTTGGAATGTGCGATTCTGAGTAAATCGGTCCACCCTTTTTTTGTACCTTCGTATGCGATTTGCCCATGCATAAACCTTCTGTTTCAGAAAGTCAATGCGCTCTGTGACTCGTGCTGTATAATCACAGGAACTGATACCAGTTCCCGAAAAAGCCCGATTCACAAAACGCATTACTCTCGGGCGTGTGTTACCCGATCTGAAACAGTTAAGCTTGCCAATGAGTACCCTCGACTCAGCGATACGACGCTCAATCCTGCATTGCCACGCCGGAACAACAAGCTTTGACCGAGTAGCGGTGTCATTTCCTGGGAATTTAACACCAGCTACTCGACATGCTGTAACAGCAGCACAATACAAAATTGAGTGTGTATCACTGAGATCTATGCTTTCTTCAAAATAAATAGGTAACATCGAATCAAGGGTACACACTAGCGCTTTGTTTCGTTTATGCATTGGCAAACGCGGTAAACGTGGTCTACTTTCAAAACTCATGGACCGATATTCCAGAATAACTCCTTCCAAAGTATTCCTTATTATATCAGAGTACTGAGTACTTACAGATGAAGCATCATTTTCCTCCCCTTCTTCAGCGGGATAAGATTGTAACAACAAAGAGTCTGCATTTGTCACAATTTGTGAAGGAGGAGAAGTAGTAAGGCTAACCTGCAAGTCCGAGCGTAGCGATGAGTCCGGGGTTGGTAAAAGTACTTTTGTTCTGGCTCTTGTTAGCATCGTCTTCGGTTAATAAATTAATTTATAAAATATTTTTGTATGACATGACATGACATTAAATGTCATGTCTTAGTATATATACCTTTTTTTTATGGTTAATTATGTGATTTCTGCCGTGTTTTCATTTTAAATTTGTTCCGAGTAATCATTGTCGTGTATAAATTTATAAAATGTGCTATTTTATTCTTAAATTATGATAAAAAATATAAATATTCGATATACTGTTGGTAAATCACGACTGCTACTTAGTGTTGCCAGTTATTATTATTATTATAATTCGGAATATCAGGCTTACGTTTAAGGTTATGTATATATGTCCAGAAGTACTTAATGTTGTCCCGTATACTGCCCTCCACCGACATAATATATTTTGTATAGCATTCTCTTGATTCAGCACTGAATCTCGCCCTAAACATAGAAAAGTCTCGATAATCAGATAAATTTTGATACTTTTTCCATTTCATCCATGAGTTGTTTTTGTATATGTGAATGAGAGCTGGTGAGAACCATATTGGGAATTTAGATAGTTTAATAACTTTAGTAGGTACATGCTTTTTAATTATTGAGAATATCGTTTCATAAAAGATAGACACAGCACACTCTGCATTCTTACTGGTAAATAAGTCGTCCCAATTCGTATTAGATATATCATTAATTATTACAGTCCATCTTATGTCCATCTTATAATTAAATTCAATTCTAGGTTTAGTAGTGGTATAAATTGGTCAACAATAGGTAATAATGTAAAAAAGGGGGGATGATTTACGTCAGATGGTACAAGTGGTATCGGGGCAGGACATGACTTAGCGCCAATAACATTAGTAACAAACACATCTAAAATTCTACCATTAGTATTTTTGTATGTATTAGTTTGGTAACAGTTGAACAGGTTGATAATATTAATTAAATGTTTATTGGGTAAACTGTTATTACTATTACTTATGGGCTCAAGATATGTGTCACAGTCTCGCCATTCAATTGTTGGTAAATTATAATCGCCTACTATTATAAACCTATCTATGTCTGTCGAAAGAAGTGTAGCGGTCAAGTATTCTAAGTGTAAGTCATAAACATTTGAATTCATATTAGGTGGAATATACGAAGCGCTAATTACGAAACAGTGGTTGCCAGTGCGTATTTCGATAAGCAGGTGGTCTATTAAGAATGTGGGGGCAGGGGGCGGCGCCCCGGCTACGTCGTCGCTGGTCGGCTCTGGCTTAAGGAGTCGTGGTCTCGCGTCAAGTTCTCGCCGAATCGCCACCAGAACGCGACCGCCGTCACGGCGCCCACTGCCCCTGCGATCACGATCACAACGAAACACTCGATATCTTGTGTCCATTAGTTCTGTATCACCTATATCACTATGTAGCCAAGTCTCGGTTAATATTATAATATCGTAATTGTATTACGTTTTAAACTACAGGAAGTGTAAGTTATTATATAAATAATTATACTTTACACGAGACTCGAAGGTATTAAGTTTAAGTCTATACTGTTTATAGTGCTTGAAAAAAAATATATACATAAAAAATAATGATGTGATGAGTTTCTATTATTACAGTAAAGCGTGAAATGTTACCCTCTGGTGTGTGCTTCATTTAACAAAAACGAGTAAAGGAATGTAAAAGAAAAGTTATACATAAATTGCTCACTAATAGGTACAGATGTTATCATTACGTCCAAATAATTATATGATATATAGAAACGTATATAAATAGCATTGGTGACACGTTTGTTCATGTTACATATTAATTTCTTATTAAGCATTATATTTGACTTACAAAAATAAAAATGTAGAAGTATATTCATTACCAGAAATCTGAGGTATATTATAATATAAACATAATATATATACCTGCATATGATCAACAGTCGTATATTATGATGACAGTTAACATCTGTGCAATAGCCGTAAAACTCGCTATTTACCCGCATAGTATTAATGTTATTATTGCTGTTGTAAGTATCACAAATGTTTCGAAAAAATAGCCATTGGTACATACATATTATTCATATGATTTTAGAGATATCAGAAGATGACCTGACAGCAATAGTTGGCGATGTGTCGGTTTTGCGGACAAGGATGGTTCCATGCTTAATTCAGACATGCTTGTATTCGTTCTTCTTGGCTACATCCCGGCACTCCCGAAATAGCAACTTGTTCCCGAGTGTAAGATGTTCATTTACGTATACTTTCCTCGGGGACCCAGCAATTGATAGCATAGTTGTGTCCAAACGTTTAGTCTGACGACAGGCGGCGATTACATTGTCACGCATCATCCTGCCGCAAAACTTCACAATTATATTTTTCGGTCGGCGGTCGTTTTGGTGTGCGTGGGGAACGCGGTGTACAGCGGCGACATCAGATGCACGTATTGGTAGCTTTATGGCTTTACCCAAACATTCCAGAATGTCTATTAGGTTCTCCTCAGACTTCTTGGATAAATGGTTCCCTCATACAAATTTATCATTATGTCAATTATCAAAAAAGTTGGCTACACTTTTAGCTCTTTGTACAGCGCATCGCGTACAAACATTGTCCTTAATAAAAACAAATAATATTGTAGTCTATCAAGATCAAATCATTATAACTATTTCAATTTTAATTAAAACCTCGGCAATCAATCGTAAGCAACCAACCTTAGTTATGCCCTATTTCACTGACAAACTTAGTATCTGTCCTGCAAAATGTTTGGAAGATTACTTAGAAATTACAAAAAATATTAGAAATGACTCTAATAACTTATTTTAAGCTTACAAACGTCCACATAAGCCGGTGACGTCACAAACCATCAGTCGATGGATTAAAAATATGTTAGCAGAGAGTGGCGTTGACGTGACGAAATTTAGCGCTCATAGCACGCGTCACGCCTCAACATCGGCCGCCCGCGCCTCAGGTGTATCACTAGACGCGATTCGGAAAACCGCCGGATGGACGGCTACATCACAGACGTTTGCAAAATTTTACAATCGCCCCATTATTTCACAAGAGTTAGCTAGGTCTGTCTTTGAAACAGACAATTAAGTTTAATTGATTTAATTTATAGGCAAAATTATATAACATTTTCTAAGAGTATCGGTTAAGTTAAAGATTGTTATTTTAATATTAATTTAAAAGTTATTGAAATAAAAATCATTTTAGTTTCAATAATCATTTTTTTATTACACTTCCTACCAAAACTTTTAGAATAATATGCATTACTTCAGTTCTCTGAACATCTAAATGGTTATACTATATCTGAAGAATGGAGCTATGAAAATATAATATATGATCAAACTAACTTCTAGAAGGAAGTTCGATCATTATTATATGAATAGCTCCATTCGAAGATATAAGAACCCACCCACCTCAACCCTTTGTAAAAGTTTTGGTATCTCTAAAAGAATGAGCAAACTGCTGAAGCGGTAATGATGCGTAGACGATAGACGACGGTTTAAAATTGAAAATCGAGTAAGAACAATCGATTTAAATCTAAAAGTGCGACACTACCTAGTACGTTAGGGAAACTACATGGTTATACTATATCTTCGAATGGAGCTATTCATATAATAATGATCGAACTTCCTTCTATTCATGTATTCTTTATTGCATTCCATATGTTACAAAGGTATACCACCTTTGTAAAAAAGTAATTATGAACAATATGGACCCTGTCGGGCACAGCAAATTAGGAGAGAGGAAGAGGGCTACGTGGCACTTCAAGTTATAGCTTATCTTAACTAGATCACTTACAAGTATTTACTTACCTATAGAGAGTATAGTTATAGTTATGTTATTTTGCAATCAATTTATCATCTAAAAACTCCTTTACAGTGTAGTATGATTTTGATAACAGAAATTGTTTCAATTTATTAATAAATACATTTGTTTTGCTTACATCTCTAATCTCGTTCGGCAAATGATTATAAATATTTATAGACATAAGTAAAGGGCTGGTTGAGTGCATTTTGAGTCGGGATTGAGGTTTGTGTAATTTGTTTTTGTTGTGTCGTGTAGTGTTTCTTGTTTGTGTTTCTTCACAAGTAGTATAAAACTCTGGATGTTTTCTGACAAATTTACATAACTCTAACAATATAAACAGGGAAGTGTGAGTATTTTATATTTTTGGAAGTGTGGTTTGCAGCTGTCTGTATGTTCGATATTGGTTATTATTCTAATTAATTTCTTTTGTAGAGTAAATATGGTATGTGAATCTGTGCTGTTACCCCATAGCAAAACCCCATAGCTGAGCCATGCATGCGCGTATGCATAATAAGTGATAAGTGCAGTTTTTAGGTTGGTTGTTTTTTTAATTTCGCGTAGGGCATATGAGAATTTAGAAAGTTTTGCTCTTATTTTCTGTATATGGGATTTCCAATTTATGTGGTATCTATAGACAAACCGAGGAGGGTAAATTCATTGACTTGTTCCAGTTTTGTATCATTAAACATAAAATTAAGTTTTAACGGAGGTTTTTGATGGGGATGGTGTGTAATAAGTTTAGTTTTGGTGAAGTTAATTTCTAAATTATGGTTGTCCATCCAGTTAACGGCTGTAGAAAGAAGGGAGTTTAATTTCGCGTTTATATTGTTGTTGTTTTGGCATTCGGTGAGTAGAGAGATGTCGTCTGCAAAGAGAACACATGGTTCGTTTATAACTTTAGGATGGTCATTCATGTATATAAGGAATAAGAGGCAACCTATTACACTACCTTGGGGTATTGACGCGTTGACTACTTTACTGTCGTATCTAATTTTTATTATTTCATTTGTGTTATAATCGAATATTCTATCTCCACTAATTGTTTCCTATCCTTTAGGTACGATGCAAACCATTCATGAGCTTTTACTCGTATTCCTATCCCGTGTAACTTATCTAATAGAATCTTAAATTGCACCTTGTCATAGGCTTTGGACATATCAAGCAGCATACCTATGGCGTAGTTCTTATTATTGATAATAGTAAGAGCCTTTTGTATGTATTTGTAGACTGCTAATGTTGTAGACCTGTTTTTCCGGAAGCCGTTTTGGCAATCATCTAGTATTTTGTATTTTTCACAAAATGAGTATACACGGTTACACATAGCCTTTTCAAAGATTTTAGACGCAGTTGGTAATAAAGCAATCGGGCGATAGTTATTTGAGTCAGTTTGGGAATTTTTCTTGTGTATGGGTTTTACCAAAGCTTTTTTAAGTTGGTGTGGAAAAGTTCCTTCTTCGAAAGATTGGTTAATTAATTTGTAGAGCGGTAGGGTTAGCTCGTCTGCACATTGTTTTAATAGAGATGGGGGAAGTTCATCTACTCCAAAGCTCTTTTTGTTTCTTAGATTTTTTATTATTTTATTCACTTCGAAGGGATCTACAGGACTGAGAAACATGGTGTTCTCCGTGGGACACATCACAGGGGCCCCTTTTGCTGGTGAGGTTTTATCTCCAATAGAAGCAAAGAAATCGTTGAAGATATTAGCTATTTGCTTAGGTTCAGTTATCAAGTTATTATTTTTATTTAATTTTATGTTAAGTTTATCGTATTTCATAATTTTATTTGTTATTTCGTTTATTATGTTCCACATAGTTTTTATTTTATTTGTTGATTTTTTAATTTTATTTATATATTGTAGTTTTTTTGCCGTTTTTATAGATTGTTTTAGGATCTTTTCGTATCTTTTATAATATTGTGATAATATGGGATTGTTTGTTTTCATAGCAAGTATTTTAAGTAGTCTTTTGTTTTTACAAGATAATTTTATACCCTTAGTGAGCCAATACTTCTTATATTTAGTTTTAATTTTGATCTGTTGCAAAGGAATACACATATTTAAAATTTTATTTAATATATTATTAAAAGCAGTGTAGTTTTCATTTATATTCTTATTTGATTTTATTATTTCATTCCAATTTTGTTTACTTAATTCGGATGTAAATTTTTCTATATTTCGGGTATTATATATTCGTTTTTTCGCGAACCAGGTTGTTTTTTTATTGGTGTTACTAAGTAATTTCATGTGAAAGATGGTTGCACAGTGGTCTGAGAAGCCTAATTCCTCTACGGTAGTATAAGTATGTCTATCATTAAAGTTTGAAAAAATCAAATCTAAACATGTTGAGGTAGTTTGTGTGATACGTGTGGGAACTTTAATATGTTGTATGAATTTATGTTCTAACATTAGATCTAGAAACAAGTTAGTTTTTGAACAACTCTCTAAGATATTTATATTTAAATCACCTCCTAATACCACGTTATGTTTTAAATACTTATTATTAATATAGTACATCATTTGTTTTAATTGTCGAGTAAATATTTCTTCCTCTCTTCTATTCCAATAAATAGTAACTATAAGAACATTTTCCTTAGGTAATTCTATTGCACATAATTCTATACAATACTCAACAGACATATCACTAATATCACAAATGTCCATGTACTCTATATTATTTTGCAACAAGATACAGACGCCGCCGCCTCCTCGCGTACGGCGACAGTAAGATGCTGCAATTTTGTAGCCGCTTAACTGTAAATTATCATACTTTTCTGGTGATAGCCAAGTCTCACATAGGCATATAACATTATACATTGGTTTTTCATGGATGAAAGCTTCTAATAGATGTTGTTTGTTATAGATGCTTTGTATGTTTTGGTATAAAATTTTAAATTGTTGTTCTTTAGTTTCGAAATGTATTATTATTTTCTTTGTTGTTAGGTTTGTATTGTTGGCTTGTAGTGAGAGCTTTTTCGTCGTTATTTATTGGTTCGATTGTTTTGACGTTGTTTTGGTAAAGCGTCTTCTCTTTGGTCGCCTTCTCTCCAGTTGATATCCATTTCCCATCAATAAATAATTTGTTATTTCTTATCACTGCATACTGTCCATTTTTCCGTGCTTTTAGCATTTCCTCTCGCATTAACTTTCTGTCTTTTCGTGCATTTTCATTGAGAAATTCGGATACATGTATGCTAGTTCCTTGAAAATAGTGGCTGTTCTCAACAATGTACCTAGCCATTTTCTTGCTTAGGAGCTCAATAACTAGGGGTCTGTTTTTCGTGGTATTTCTTCCTATTCGATTAGTTTCTTCTATATATCCAGTCAGGTCCACATGCAGAATTTCATAAAACATGTCAGTCAATCTGCAGTGTAAGTCGTGGTTAGACTCTTTGTAGTATTCGGAAAAGCCATAGATTACTATCTTTTTGGAACAGTTTTCAGTATCTTTAATTTCCGGAGTTGGTGGCAAATACTTCATATTTTTTATTTCATTTTTTAGAGTTTCGTTTTCTTTGATTAGTTTTTCTATTTTTTTGTTTATTTCTTCTATTTCCTGAGATTTTTGGTCGTTTTGTTTATACAAGAAATCGGTTTTTCCTTCAATATCCTCTTTAAGCTTGGTAATTGCTTTATTTATTTCAACTTCAATTGTATTTTGTAGTTCCGATATTATGAATTTATTATTTTCTTTTAAGCGCTGTATTATAATTTCGCTCAAATTTTCTAGTGAAAAATTCGCATGTATACCCGAGTTATTACTAATTTCCATATTTTCTTGCTGGATAGTATCACCGAGAAAACACGAGGCTTCCGATATTGTATTATCATTGTTGAAATTTGTAGTCTTCTTTCTGATAGTAATATTGTTATTAGCAATATTTTCTATTGGTGAATTTAGCAGGTCTGTCTTTTTATAGTCGTGAGGTCGTATAGGAGTGTTTACGTTGCCGGTTTTCGGAGCCTTACAGCGGCATGCCTGACATTGCCATGATTTTTTATGTTCTGGCGTCATTCTTTTGAAGATTATTTATAGCTTATCATTATTTTTAGCTTACAAACGTCCACATAAGCCGGTGACGTCACAAACCATCAGTCGATGGATTAAAAATATGTTAGCAGAGAGTGGCGTTGACGTGACGAAATTTAGCGCTCATAGCACGCGTCACGCCTCAACATCGGCCGCCCGCGCCTCAGGTGTATCACTAGACGCGATTCGAAAAACCGCCGGATGGACGGCTACATCACAGACGTTTGCAAAATTTTACAATCGCCCCATTATTTTACAAGAGTTAGCTAGGTCTGTCTTTGAAACAGACAATTAAGTTTAATTGATTTAATTTATAGGCAAAATTATATAACATTTTCTAAGAGTATCGGTTAAATTAAAGATTGTTATTTTAATATTAATTTAAAAGTTATTGAAATAAAAATCATTTTAGTTTCAATAATCATTTTTTTATTACACTTCCTACCAAAACTTTTAGAATAATATGCATTACTTCAGTTCTCTGAACATCTAAATGGTTATACTATATCTGAAGAATGGAGCTATTCATATAATAATGATCGAACTTCCTTCTATTCATGTATTCTTTATTGCATTCCATATGTTACAAAGGTGGTATATAAAAAGTAATTATGAACAATATGGACCCTGTCGGGCACAGCAAATTAGGAGAGAGGAAGAGGGCTACGTGGCACTTCAAGTTATAGCTTATCTTAACTAGATCACTTACAAGTATTTACTTACCTATAGAGAGTATAGTTATAGTTATGTTATTTTGCAATCAATTTATCATCTAAAAACTCCTTTACAGTGTAGTATGATTTTGATAACAGAAATTGTTTCAATTTATTAATAAATACATTTGTTTTGCTTACATCTCTAATCTCGTTCGGCAAATGATTATAAATATTTATAGACATAAGTAAAGGGCTGGTTGAGTGCATTTTGAGTCGGGATTGAGGTTTGTGTAATTTGTTTTTGTTGTGTCGTGTAGTGTTTCTTGTTTGTGTTTCTTCACAAGTAGTATAAAACTCTGGATGTTTTCTGACAAATTTACATAACTCTAACAATATAAACAGGGAAGTGTGAGTATTTTATATTTTTGGAAGTGTGGTTTGCAGCTGTCTGTATGTTCGATATTGGTTATTATTCTAATTAATTTCTTTTGTAGAGTAAATATGGTATGTGAATCTGTGCTGTTACCCCATAGCAAAACCCCATAGCTGAGCCATGCATGCGCGTATGCATAATAAGTGATAAGTGCAGTTTTTAGGTTGGTTGTTTTTTTAATTTCGCGTAGGGCATATGAGAATTTAGAAAGTTTTGCTCTTATTTTCTGTATATGGGATTTCCAATTTATGTGGTATCTATAGACAAACCGAGGAGGGTAAATTCATTGACTTGTTCCAGTTTTGTATCATTAAACATAAAATTAAGTTTTAACGGAGGTTTTTGATGGGGATGGTGTGTAATAAGTTTAGTTTTGGTGAAGTTAATTTCTAAATTATGGTTGTCCATCCAGTTAACGGCTGTAGAAAGAAGGGAGTTTAATTTCGCGTTTATATTGTTGTTGTTTTGGCATTCGGTGAGTAGAGAGATGTCGTCTGCAAAGAGAACACATGGTTCGTTTATAACTTTAGGATGGTCATTCATGTATATAAGGAATAAGAGGCAACCTATTACACTACCTTGGGGTATTGACGCGTTGACTACTTTACTGTCGTATCTAATTTTTATTATTTCATTTGTGTTATAATCGAATATTCTATCTCCACTAATTGTTTCCTATCCTTTAGGTACGATGCAAACCATTCATGAGCTTTTACTCGTATTCCTATCCCGTGTAACTTATCTAATAGAATCTTAAATTGCACCTTGTCATAGGCTTTAGACATATCAAGCAGCATACCTATGGCGTAGTTCTTATTATTGATAATAGTAAGAGCCTTTTGTATGTATTTGTAGACTGCTAATGTTGTAGACCTGTTTTTCCGGAAGCCGTTTTGGCAATCATCTAGTATTTTGTATTTTTCACAAAATGAGTATACACGGTTACACATAGCCTTTTCAAAGATTTTAGACGCAGTTGGTAATAAAGCAATCGGGCGATAGTTATTTGAGTCAGTTTGGGAATTTTTCTTGTGTATGGGTTTTACCAAAGCTTTTTTAAGTTGGTGTGGAAAAGTTCCTTCTTCGAAAGATTGGTTAATTAATTTGTAGAGCGGTAGGGTTAGCTCGTCTGCACATTGTTTTAATAGAGATGGGGGAAGTTCATCTACTCCAAAGCTCTTTTTGTTTCTTAGATTTTTTATTATTTTATTCACTTCGAAGGGATCTACAGGACTGAGAAACATGGTGTTCTCCGTGGGACACATCACAGGGGCCCCTTTTGCTGGTGAGGTTTTATCTCCAATAGAAGCAAAGAAATCGTTGAAGATATTAGCTATTTGCTTAGGTTCAGTTATCAAGTTATTATTTTTATTTAATTTTATGTTAAGTTTATCGTATTTCATAATTTTATTTGTTATTTCGTTTATTATGTTCCACATAGTTTTTATTTTATTTGTTGATTTTTTAATTTTATTTATATATTGTAGTTTTTTTGCCGTTTTTATAGATTGTTTTAGGATCTTTTCGTATCTTTTATAATATTGTGATAATATGGGATTGTTTGTTTTCATAGCAAGTATTTTAAGTAGTCTTTTGTTTTTACAAGATAATTTTATACCCTTAGTGAGCCAATACTTCTTATATTTAGTTTTAATTTTGATCTGTTGCAAAGGAATACACATATTTAAAATTTTATTTAATATATTATTAAAAGCAGTGTAGTTTTCATTTATATTCTTATTTGATTTTATTATTTCATTCCAATTTTGTTTACTTAATTCGGATGTAAATTTTTCTATATTTCGGGTATTATATATTCGTTTTTTCGCGAACCAGGTTGTTTTTTTATTGGTGTTACTAAGTAATTTCATGTGAAAGATGGTTGCACAGTGGTCTGAGAAGCCTAATTCCTCTACGGTAGTATAAGTATGTCTATCATTAAAGTTTGAAAAAATCAAATCTAAACATGTTGAGGTAGTTTGTGTGATACGTGTGGGAACTTTAATATGTTGTATGAATTTATGTTCTAACATTAGATCTAGAAACAAGTTAGTTTTTGAACAACTCTCTAAGATATTTATATTTAAATCACCTCCTAATACCACGTTATGTTTTAAATACTTATTATTAATATAGTACATCATTTGTTTTAATTGGCGAGTAAATATTTCTTCCTCTCTTCTATTCCAATAAATAGTAACTATAAGAACATTTTCCTTAGGTAATTCTATTGCACATAATTCTATACAATACTCAACAGACATATCACTAATATCACAAATGTCCATGTACTCTATATTATTTTGCAACAAGATACAGACGCCGCCGCCTCCTCGCGTACGGCGACAGTAAGATGCTGCAATTTTGTAGCCGCTTAACTGTAAATTATCATACTTTTCTGGTGATAGCCAAGTCTCACATAGGCATATAACATTATACATTGGTTTTTCATGGATGAAAGCTTCTAATAGATGTTGTTTGTTATAGATGCTTTGTATGTTTTGGTATAAAATTTTAAATTGTTGTTCTTTAGTTTCGAAATGTATTATTATTTTCTTTGTTGTTAGGTTTGTATTGTTGGCTTGTAGTGAGAGCTTTTTCGTCGTTATTTATTGGTTCGATTGTTTTGACGTTGTTTTGGTAAAGCGTCTTCTCTTTGGTCGCCTTCTCTCCAGTTGATATCCATTTCCCATCAATAAATAATTTGTTATTTCTTATCACTGCATACTGTCCATTTTTCCGTGCTTTTAGCATTTCCTCTCGCATTAACTTTCTGTCTTTTCGTGCATTTTCATTGAGAAATTCGGATACATGTATGCTAGTTCCTTGAAAATAGTGGCTGTTCTCAACAATGTACCTAGCCATTTTCTTGCTTAGGAGCTCAATAACTAGGGGTCTGTTTTTCGTGGTATTTCTTCCTATTCGATTAGTTTCTTCTATATATCCAGTCAGGTCCACATGCAGAATTTCATAAAACATGTCAGTCAATCTGCAGTGTAAGTCGTGGTTAGACTCTTTGTAGTATTCGGAAAAGCCATAGATTACTATCTTTTTGGAACAGTTTTCAGTATCTTTAATTTCCGGAGTTGGTGGCAAATACTTCATATTTTTTATTTCATTTTTTAGAGTTTCGTTTTCTTTGATTAGTTTTTCTATTTTTTTGTTTATTTCTTCTATTTCCTGAGATTTTTGGTCGTTTTGTTTATACAAGAAATCGGTTTTTCCTTCAATATCCTCTTTAAGCTTGGTAATTGCTTTATTTATTTCAACTTCAATTGTATTTTGTAGTTCCGATATTATGAATTTATTATTTTCTTTTAAGCGCTGTATTATAATTTCGCTCAAATTTTCTAGTGAAAAATTCGCATGTATACCCGAGTTATTATTAATTTCCATATTTTCTTGCTGGATAGTATCACCGAGAAAACACGAGGCTTCCGATATTGTATTATCATTGTTGAAATTTGTAGTCTTCTTTCTGATAGTAATATTGTTATTAGCAATATTTTCTATTGGTGAATTTAGCAGGTCTGTCTTTTTATAGTCGTGAGGTCGTATAGGAGTGTTTACGTTGCCGGTTTTCGGAGCCTTACAGCGGCATGCCTGACATTGCCATGATTTTTTATGTTCTGGCGTCATTCTTTTGAAGAGGTCAATCGTCGTGTTTGCACATTGTTCCTTCTAGAAGTTCGTTTGATCATATATAATACAATAAAAGTGAAGTCGAATAACAATTAAAAAACACGGCTTCAAAATTTTTGCATAAGGTTCATATTTGGCTTACGCAAATATGATCATGTATCCGAATATCGCAACTCGCTCAAGTGGCTCCCGGTCCGCCTTCGACGGAATACTCACATTCTTTCCCTACTTTATAACATATTGTTCAACCCCCTCACTCTTCTTATCTCAAAGAACGCTTTAGCTTCTTAAGTGACACACATTCCAGGTTCTTGAGATCATCTGAAAACTTGCAACTGCAAATTCCAGTGCATTCTACAAGGTTCGTAGACAAATCTTTTACCGTAGAAGCAGCACGCCTTTGGAATGCACAACCACTCCCTATCAGACGAGCTCAAACAATATCATCTTAAAAAAAATGGTAAAAGAATATTATCTGGTAAAATAAATATGTTTAATTTTCTTAGTTATAATAGATAAATATAATGTATGTATTTATGTATAAATATGTATGTAATTAAGTAGGTAGGTATATGTATTTGTATATGTATCTGTATGTGTGCTGTACTAATATAACATATAATACAATTAACATATGAATGTATAAATATTATTTATGCAATCCATTCACTGATTGCATAAATCACTACAAGCTCTTCCTTGGCATTGTGACACCAAAACCACCCACGTATATCATAACACTCCTGTCCATCCTAAGGTTGCCTGGAAGATATTGCTACTAGCGATAAGGCCGCCCATTGTGCATTTTGAGTATAATTTGTTCATGTATTGTTTCCTTTTTTTGGTGTACAATAAAGAGTATTTATTTATTTATTATTAATTAATATTAATAATAATAGAATGTCAAAGCTTAAATATAATGCATGCATGACAATAATCAACACTATAGTTTAATATAATTAGACAGTGTTCTGGAGCCATTCATTTACTGAATAAATCATTTTATCAAGGAGTAGCGATTTTAGCTTTCTTTTGAATATAGGTATAGGAAACTCTTGGATGGCTGATGGCACTTTATTAAATATTTTTACACACGTCGCATAGCAATTCCTTTGAAACAACATAGTTTTAGGGACAAATTCTATTATGAATCGCTCTCCACGTCGTTAGTTACGAGAATAGACATCAACAAATACGAAAATTTCAAAGATGTAAAAACCAGGTAAAAATATGTTTAATTTTTTGAAATGAGGTTTACAAGAATCGAACGGGTGTATACCAACAATAGATCTGATACATCTCTTTTGAGACAAACACTCTTTGGGCATCGGTAGAGTTTCCCCACAATATTAAACCGTACCTTAGTACGGCACTCACATATCCATGATATGCAAGGAGTACATTCTGCAAGGTGGATGTAGTTCTTAGCCTATTTAGCACGTAAACGAAACTATTTACTTTACTGCACACTCCATCAGTGTGCTTTATCAGCAGTTGCAATATCTGTCTATTACAATGCCCAGAAATTTGGTATGTGTTGTCTCATTAATTAATGTGTCACGATGGGCAAGTGTTCTAGAAT
The DNA here is from genome assembly GCA_949752705.1 of Callimorpha dominula. NCBI lineage: Eukaryota > Metazoa > Arthropoda > Insecta > Lepidoptera > Erebidae > Callimorpha > Callimorpha dominula. Next base: position 4,330,198 of record OX457010.1, on the reverse strand, counting down.
TTACTATTGATTGATATGTTTGAAATTGAATGTATTGTGTTTTGGATAGATTTGCATGCAAGTTGTTGTCATATAGCCATTTAATTACAGTGTCAATTGTATTGTTCATTTCTATGTCATTTTCACATGTCAAGATAATAGATACGTCATCTGCAAAGAGGATACATTTGTGTTCTGTAATGTCAGTCAAGTCATTTATGTAAATAAGGAAGAAAAGCGGACCCAGCACACTTCCTTGTCGAACACCATATTTGTTTACTATATATTCAGAATTTTCTTTCCTTAAGACTGCATTATTACCTAGGCTAGCTATTTCAACAAATTGCTCCCGCTCATGCAGGTAGCTTTTTATCCAATTTAATGCTGGACCTCGTATACCATAGTTTTCCATTTTCTCTAATAGAATCTTGTGAGACACAAAGTCAAATGCTTTGGACATGTCAAAAAAGATGACTGTCGTAGGCTTCTTTTTATCAATATTCATAAGTACATTGTGTACCAGATGAAATGTAGAGCGATAGTAGTCGATTTTCCTTTTTGGAACCCATATTGTACGGTTTTAATGAGCTTGAATTTCTCTAAATATGCAGCGAGCCGTCTTTTCATAGCCTTTTCAAATATTTGAAAGAACAGGAAATAGGTCTATAATTTGTCATTTCCAGTTTATCACCTTTCTTGTAGAGTGGTTTAACTATTGATTATTTTAATCTGTTTGGGAATTCACCATGTTCGAATGATAGATTAATTAGGTACTTTAGCACTGGTACAAAGATCTCTATACACTGTTGGATTATATTAGTAGGAATGTTATCATACCCAACAGACCGCGTATTATTCAAGTCCTGAAAAGCGTATAAGAACATGCTATTTTCTGCACGAAACTTATTTGTATTTTTAGCATGTACATTGTCATTTTTTGTGATACTAATTAAGTATTTATTAAAGGCATCGGCTATTTCACGAGGGTGTTACAGAATTTTCGATCCATCTCTTATTTCCTTAATGAATTCATTTTTCTCGTTGCCTCCAAAATTCTCATTTATTACTTTCCAGGCCGCTCTACGTAAACACATTAATAATACGTACATACATTTTTGGAATTGCTAATTATATTATTGTTGCTTAACTGTTGGGACTTAAGTATGCAATGTCGTAGTAACTTCGAGTAGTTGTGAAACCTTGTTTTGCTTTCAGCAGTTCGTTGTCTATAAAAATGAAACCTCAAATACCTTTTAGTTCTGCAACTACGTATACCTCTTGTAATCCACGTGACACGGACTTTATTGCGTATAAGCTTCCTTTAGAGTGGGAAACATAAGTTAAAGTATAAACTTAAATCGTCATGGAAATAATCGAAGGTTTGGTTAAGGTTGGTTTCATTGTAAATATGATTAAAAGTGAGACTGTCTAGGCATTGTTGAAATTTCCGCATGTTCTCTGGAGAGAAGTCTCTTCTAATTATGTAATACTTAGATGGTAGAGTTGGTTTATTCTTTATAGACACATATAGTACCTGTGCGGTGTCATGGTCGGATAACCCTAGTTTAAGAATATTAGTACTGGTCCCTTTTTTATATTGCTAATTATATGATCAATACAAGAGTTTGGTCTGGTCGGCTCAGTCACATGTAAAGTCAAATTGTTATTTTTTAGTCTTTTAGGTCCTGGACTGTTCGGTTTTTTATTAATGTGTTAATATTAAGGTCTCCTGTTAGAATAATTTTGTGTTTACCATATTTGCTGTTAAAGAATAATTTATGGAGAAATTTGTCAAGATAAGCTAAAAATAAATATACTCGTGATTGAGGAGTGCGGTAAATGCATAATACGGCCATCTTAAAATATACAACTTCGATACCACAGCATTCGAACACTGTTTCTTTAACAAAGTTTTTTTATGATACCGATATCTTTACATATAATACCTTTCTGAATGAAGATGCAAGTTCCACCCCTTGCTTTTTCTCGACAGTACTTTGATACAAGAGTGTAGCCTGAAACTTTAGCGTTTCTTGCATCACAATCTTTTAAAAAAGATTCTGAATAACAAAGTATGTCTGGTAAATTATTTTGATTTTGCATGTCATTGAGAGTTACTTCTATTAGATCCCTTTTAGATAAAATTCCTGCTATGTTTTGGTGTAAGATTTGAAAATTAGTTGTGTTATGATCAGTTGCGTCGAAAAAATTTTTGTTTTTAAGTTCCGACTCGTGGGAAGATGAATTCTTTCGTACGAAATAATAAGGGATAGTTCCCTTCCTTGGATTATTTATTATTTTATCCTTTGAATCGGTAGCAATAGAAGCTTGTTGTATGCTTAAAGGTTTAAAATAAAAGGGTATTGTCCCTTTTTTTGGTGTAGGTACCAAGTCACTGGTGAGTTTGCATATTGCCGGAGACATGGCATGTACATCTTTTGATTGTCTATTATTGTAGCTAAAATATTTTTGATAATAGTCCCGAAAGTCAATAGCCTTATTAATTATATTGGTTTTCTAAATTGTAGATATGTAGAAATGAACAATATTTAAATTGTGCACAACATAACTTTAACATATTGTTTAACATTTTTTCATTCGGATGTCTATTATGAGCGAGACTTAAAACGTAAACGTAGCGGTTTTGAAGGAGTTTGAGTGTTGCTGAGAGCTCAACAAGTATTTGGGCAGGGTTGCAGTCATGTTCACCGACCGAGAGAATTATTTGATCGTTTTCTTGTCTCGAAACTTGGTTCGTTTAATGTTTTGAGTATTTCCTTCGTCGTAGCACCTGGCTTGATTAAACTTTTGATGAAATAGTTTTCATATTTAGTATGCGTTAGGACGAAGCACAAGATCGTACGATCTACGTCACACATGGCGTAATGTCCTCCACGTGTAAAGGATTAGTGCAGTAAGACCCGCCTACCGCAGGATGGCCGCCTACTCCCTATTGTACTACCGGCGCGCGCGCAATATGGTCGTCGCGCATCTTTTGTTATACGGTCTATGCCCACATCTAGAAAGTGCCAGGACCGAACCTTTTGTAAAATTGTGTCAAGCGTGAACCCTTACTATTATTAATTGTTTTTGTATACAAATACTGTGTCTCGTTGTATGAGAATTCATTCCGCATTTTGTTATCGCCTTGGTACAAAATAAAGGTTTGTTTACTTTGTTGCTCAAGCCCTTTAATTGTTGACAGTCGAACAAGTATTCTCTCCTTCGCTTCGTTTCGCTTATATTACATTTATTATAAGCAAGTGGTTTAGGATAACCAACCTAATCACTTCAACAGTATCAATTTCAGTTCCCGCTGTGTCAAATATTATGTCCCTTTTTACTTCTACTGACTTTTTCTTCTCATAAAATATTCTGTATCCCTTTGAGTCTTCATATCCCACAAATATGCCTTCTTCTGCCTTTGCATCTAGCTTGAGTCTTTTTTCTTTAGGAATGTGAACCCACACTTTAGTACCAAATACCTTATTCAATCTCTTTAAGTCATAATCCAGCCCCGTCCATATCTGATATGGTGTTTATCAGTCACTCTACTCTTGCTTTATCTATTGAGTATGTAAACAGCCGTGTTTATAGCTTCCACCCACAGATACTCTTCTTAGTTCTTATTATAAAGCATACTCCGAGCTGCTTCCACTAATGTACGCATATCAGCTCAGCTTGCCCATTTTGTTCCGGAGTGTATGGAACTGTCGTTTGTTGTCGTATGCCTTTGCTCGTTAAAAGTTTCTTCATGGCTTCATTGACAAAGTCCATACCATTGTCACAGCGGCACACTTTCCCATCACAGCCTGTTTGTCGCCCAGACATCTCAATAAAGTTTTGAACTCTCTGGACTACTTGAGACTTTTTTGACATGAAGCAAACATGACGGTATTTACTAAAGTCATCTTTGATCAACAAAAAGTATGTTGCTTGACCAGCTATTCAACTTCAAATGGTCCGCAGACATGAGCATGTACTAACTCTAATGGTTTACTAGTAGAACTCAAACTTTTTTCGAATACAAGCCTATGTACCTTTCCCTTAATGCACCCCAGATACTTTTTATTGTCCAACGAAAAGGTGAGGTTGTGATTTTTAACACTCATTTTACATGGTCTAAATTTTGGTGACATATCCTATCATCCCACTCACTTAAAGTGTGTACAGCTGCATATTGTTCACTACTAACTCAATAACATAGAATTGCCTTTCCTTAACCCCAGATGCACACACATTGTTGTTTTTCTTTATGTAAACATTGTCTTTTGTTAAGTCCACTTTGAAACCCCTGTCTGTAGCACTCATCACAGAAAATAGGTTTAGTTTTAGATAACACAGTTTATTGCTTTTATGGGGGCAAACGAGCAGACGGGTCACCTGATAGTAAGCGACTACCTCGGCCCATGGGTACCTGCAACTCAAGAGTCACAAGTGCGTTGCCGGCTTTTAAGGTGGGAGTAGGGGAAGGGGAGAAAGGGGGGAAGAGGGAGAGTACGGGTAGGGGACAAGAGGGGGAGAAGGAAGGGTTATGGCCTCGGGTAACGTCACTCACTCGGCGAAAAGCAATTCATTGCTTCACTGCCGGTTTTCTGTGAGGCCGTGGTATTAACCCTGTTGAGCCGGCCCATACTTGCCGAAACATGGCTCTCCCACAATTAATACCTGAAAGTGACTGATCTCATCTGCTTTAGTCCCGCGAGGCACTACCGGCAACGTTTGCCTGAAGTCACCGCAAAATAAGTTTTTTATTTTTATTTTTTTTATTAAGATCACCAAAAGTATAAGTTCTTAAAAATAAACATTCAAATCATACAGGGCAAGTTATGTATGACTACTTACAGGTGAACTCAGCATGCATTAATATACGTACAGAATTACAAATGTAAACCAAAATTAGGCATAAAATTAAAAGTGTTAAAGTAAAAGATTTGTATGATATGTGCGTGCATAGTGGTATGACGTTTATGTGGATGTTACATGCGAGGATGCGATTATGTGTGTATGCTTGTGAGTGTCGCCTATGACATGTCTTGGGATCGGAGGTTACGCCACTAAGCAGAGGGATGTGTGGATGTGTAGAATTGTATGATGTGGAGTGGATTTATGGGTGTGACTGTTGAGATTTTTGGGGAATGCTTGTGTAAGTACAGTTTATTGTATATGTGTCGTTCTTACAACTAACACTGTCTTAGTTAAATTACCCATTGGTCGATCGTCTTGTCTTATATCCTGCAATGTTCTGTTAACTGCTTCAACTGCTTTACGGTGTGCCATACTGCATTCATCCCACACAACTAAAGAACAATCACGAATCACTCGTGCAATATCACTATTTCTAGAAATATTACACACTGGATTCTCTGTGTTGTCTAAATTAATTGGAATTTTAAACAACGAATGCGCAGTTTTACAGGTAGCAACGTCGTTGCTATACCAGACGATGCTACACCCAGTGCTATTTTACCATGATATACCTTACTTGTTATAAAATTACTTTTGTAAGAAACGTTTTGCCCGTGCCACCAGTGACATCTAGGAAAAATATTTCTTTCGTAACATTATTAGTATTGTGACACACGCGGTCAAACAATGATTTCTGTTCTATTGTCAGACTTGCGATGCCATTTCGAAGAGTTTCAGTTAATTCCACCGTACTGTATTTCAATTCAGCCGCAAGATCTCTATTAGTATGCTGTTCACCAGTAATTGGTATTGGCAAACCGTTATGTATCAAGAGAATTTCCTGCAATTGTTGAAACTATATATTGAATACATATCAAGCAACTGTTATTAGCAATGTCACGTTCTTGGGCACCTAACTCAACCTTAGTATTGCGGCGCATATGTCGGAAATAGCCTTCAGCTAGTTTGTCTCAGTATTTATCCATAATTGCGCATCATCAGAAAACGCACAAAACACCAATATGATAAGTGAAAATGTAACGTAAGAAAATAAATTACGTATCGTAATTACGTTATCGTTGAAGGCTATCTCTGATGCAAGCTTCAGCTAAGGCATTGTCCCAATGCTGGTCATCATCTAGCACAGCGCTCAGTATGCTGCTTGATAAGTTGGGTATTCAATCCCGTCAATTAATTTGAGAGCTGAAAAAGAAGTGGGTCCTCGTAATAAGAGTAATAAGAGTATATGTAATAAGAGTCTCGAATAGTAGTATTCAGCGTAATTTGGATGATCTGTATATACCCACCCGACCAATAACATGTTTCCTGTAGATTCCAGGTATGCCCTCAATAGTAGTGCCGTCAACGGTTAAAAACTCCTAATTGCTTATAATACGTAAAATAAGATGGTACTTCGTCATAAACCAGTGTCTTGGCAAAGTTCTCAGTCTGACATAGCTGGAAAAATGCTAATTGTTGTTTGCCTTGGATTTTGTAGTTGGTGAGATTCATTTTCAGAATTAAAATAAATGCGTTGTCCACCTTCAAGATGTTTATCAAGTTGCAACACAGGTGGATGTCTCTCGTGTATTGGAAAACTAAATATGCGCCATACAGCTTCAGATGAACTTTTATATCGCCCTGATTGAAATCTAGAAACTTCATCATTTTCGTTTGTTACAGATATGGTTGCCTGATCGCTACCTTTATTTACATATTTGCATATATGTATTTAATTGATTCGACACTATTACATATTTCAACATTGATGTGTGCTGCAAATGTATTTGACAAAACGGGACAATATTGGACTACCCAACGGTTATCTAAAGTAATTTTCTGGCCAAAAATCCTCTTTTCAGCTGTGAAACCACCTTGGAGCGGGAGAATGAACAAAAACCTTTGGAGACATTATTAGTACGATGCCTTTCGCAGAATACGCTAAAAACGTTTGGGGAATGGATCTTCAACCAAAAATTTGTATCTTATGAATCTACTCATATTTATATTATTTGTTCTATTTATTTAAGATTTTATACATTCCCACCGTTCCAAAATACGTTGTTATGGTAATAATGGTAGTGCCGCTGTTACAGCGAAAATTTCAATATTAAAGTCTAGTTCACCCCCAAACCCTTCAAAACCATCTTGAAGATTGGTGTTACCTTTGAGAGACTTGTAAAAAGGTAAACAATCTTCAGGGATCAAATCAAGCATCGACTTTAAATCTTCTCATTTAGCTTGAGGTATTTCCTTTCCATTTGGCTATAGTGGTACAAAACCGTTTCTTGATAAATCTAAAGTCTTTCCTTTTATCTTCTTTTCGATACTTAATTCTTGAAAGTGTTGATCAAAAAAATAATAATTTTCATAAATATAGAGTACTTATTTTCTTTTCTTAATAAAATTTGTTTCGTTTGCAGCCAGTTAACTTTCGCCTTATTAGTTAATATTTTCCCGTTTACTTTTTTTTTTTCTTTATTTTTGAGTTTGGTGAACTTTTTTATCCATATAATGACTTATTTAATTTTACAATATTGTTTTCGCAAGAATAAGCCCCTTCTGGCAAACGAATATAAACATCTTTATCAATGTCTCCATACAAAAATGCCCCTGTAACATCCATTTGATGTATAGGCGAATTTAATTTATTTGCGATAGCTACAAAGACTAAAAATTTATAACTTTGCTACAGTTGCATAAATATCAGCCAAATCATGATCATTATTCTTTTCAAATCCTCCAGACAATGCTTGATTTCGTGTTTGGCTTTTACGAAATACACAGTTCTAAAGTTAAAATAATCATCCTTCAGGATGACAAAATACCTCGACCCACCGACCGATTCTACTTCCATGGGCCCGCAGGTATCTCCATGTATTACTTCACACGTTACTACTGGTGTTTACATTTTCACTTTTTATAAATGGTAACCGGTGCATCTTTCCTATAAAGCAGCTTTTGTTTTATTTCAGGTGAAACTGCCAAGGGGTAGGGAACACAATCCGGGCATACTGCAACGTCTGTACAATGTGCGCCGGACAGGTGTATGTGGAGACGGCGGCGACCGCGGCTGCTGGCGGTACCCGCTGCCAGGACTGGAAGCAACGCCGCTTACGCGGCACTATTTTTAGAGACCTCGATTTTGTGTCATGTCCTTTTTTTTTTAAATCCTATTGTTTGTATCATTAGAACGGCTTCTACATTTTTTTTTTAAAAATATCAAAGTTAACGTATGTCCGGGTCATGAAATTACAAAAAAAAAGTTTGAATGCAAACTTGATGATTTTGTTTTAATTTGATTGTACTGAATAAATCCACATATTATACCACATCTTTCTTCAAGTTTTCATGGATTTACTATGATTAGTAACAGAGATATAAATAATTTTATCATTTTAGGATTTTAATTTTTTTATTCCACTATAACGGCGTATTAGCAAAAGATATATATATTAAACGATAGCTTAAATGTTTCTTTACCACCAGTATTAAAACCACATGTTAATTCCGCGTTAACCAAAAGTTATAAATAATTTAGTTTTTTTTTCAGGGTTGTCACTACCAAAATATAAAACAATTATTTAGTTTTCGGATATACCAAATGCTGAATTAATTCTGAATTTGGTATATGATAATGAAGGAAATGTAGTTTACAGGTTTATTGCTGCTTAGCGACTGATTTTTCTGGCATGGTGTTCCCTATAAAACCACCAGTATTTATTTCTTGTTTCTGCCCCTTGTTCTGAAAGCATTCCAATTGGTAAAGTTGAAGACTTTATTATTTTTGCTCCATGTACTAAAATTTTATGCAAGATAACAGTCATATTTTTCCACATACTTATACGCTAGTACCTTGCAAAAAATGTCTGGGTCAATAGGAAAATGGTAATACTGTTAAAATAATATAAATATCGTCTAGCAGCTATTTATCAATTTTCAAAATTTCGCTGAAAGTCGCACGATATCGATCTGAAAATGCGGTGCGAGCCGTATTGCCATCGTTCGTGGTGCCTGCAGTGGGAAGTACCACATCCACCAAAAGATCCATTTTTTCCCTAATTTCGGCTTGTGATCATATGCCACAATATTCTGTGAGTTGTTTACACAACAATACATTTAGTTATAATATCGTACACCATAAAATAGCAGTAAATAACTATCGGGCAATACGATCAGGTCAAGAAGCTTCTACATATACATACTTTGTTTGGCAAATTATAATAATTAAGTGTTTGGCTCATATCATTATATGCAATTATTGGGAGAATGCAAGCAAAGCAGCGAGTAAAAGGTAGTAATATATATACATAATATATATTGTAACACTTCCACCACGTGTAAACCACGTATAACGTGGAAAGCTTGGGGCTTTAGGGTATCGGGAACGATAGATGTTAGCTAGAGGATGAAAATTAAAATAGCAGGCAAACGCACTATGCGATATAATCAGGATCAGATTATTCATATAACAATTATAACTTCACACAAATTAATTATAAATACTATTTCTTAAATTATTCCGTGCACCTTTGGCACGACAGTCTTCCAGCCCGTCCTCTGTCTGCCCGGCGACCCCCTTGTCTTCAAAATTTATTCTTCATAAAATATTTCGAACGTGTTCTAAATTAGAGTTTGGTGCCACCAGCCTGTGCCTCTCGCGTAGTAAAGAGTTATTCTTCCAATCGAAGGAGTATATAAGCTGTGCGAGAGTGCCGTCGCTACAGGAGCTACACCCCCTCGGTGGCGCCATACTCGTCCTGCCTGCCTCACACATTTTCTAACTAGTGGGAACGTCATTTTTCCGAGGCTGCTTCCGCCAATGGAAGTAATGACTGGCCTTTAGCTGAGGACAGACATACAACAATTATTAAACATAGAAATTCATTCATTAAGTCTCCCAAAACTTCCACCGTGGAGTATATAAGCTGTGCGAGAGTGCCGTCGCTACAATATATATATATATGTATTTTGAATAGCTAATTAAGCGCCTTCAGTTGATATCCAACATGGCATCGATAAAAATAAATTAATTCAGGACTTCATATCGTCTAGAGGGCGCCATATTCAATTTAGTGTGATGTCACAAAGCCTATAATCAACAAATATACAAGACGCTTCTAACGATACCTCATTTGTCAAATTATAATAATTAGTTTAGAAATTATGTTGGAATGGACGATGTATTTATAATGAACATCAGCATAAATACATGCATACGTGCATACATACATACATACACACAGGCCAAAATAAAAATAAACCATCTTATGGTTTCACCGCAGTCGGGTAAAAATGCCTTAAAATTTCTACACCGGATATTAGATATTAGACCAGGGTAGAAGCCTTTAAAAATAATAAAAAGAAAAAAAAAATGTAATTGAGACTTTGACATCAGCTTTTATTCATTTCATCATTAGTTTTTTTTTTTGCATTTTCTGAGAAGATTTCCTATATATATATATTTTTACACCATCAGACCAACATCGAACATCGAAAGCACACCAACTTTTTGAAAAAATCTGATGTTTTGACGGGTGAATTTTCGATTGAAAAGGAATAGGGTGCTTTTTCGATATTAAGTCAAAATAAGGTGAAAAAATAAATATTCCAAAACAAATAGTTTACAGTGTATTTGGGACATAACAAGGTAAGTTTTCACCAAATTTCGTGAAAAACAAATGTTTTGTAGAAGATAAAAATAAAAAACGAAAAACTAGGTTTTTTAATTTTTTTACATACATTTTGAGGTTATGTGAAAAGTGTAAATACGAAAGTTGTAGATCTTTTTATTATCTACAACTTTGTCATTTCACTTTTTTCCATAGGACTTGTAGTTTTGCCGGAAATCGAGATAAACCGTTTTTTACCCTTAAAACTCACCCCCTTCCCCTTCCCAACCTCAGATCGCCCGTAAATTATTTTTCCTTTCATTTTGATAATATTCTCCTCCTTTTCCAATGGGTTCCAGTGGGTTATTTTTTTTTGGTTTCAAAAATTATCGACCCTGGTCTATATTGTTAAGTATGGGAAATGACAACCCTAGCTGCTGAAAATCCGGATAAAATTTTAATAATTTGTAACTCCTAAATAACGCGACATTAGCTTGTGATTTTAATATTGGTGATAAAAGACTGTTTAAGCTATCGTTTAATATATATATATCTAATACGCCGTTATAGTGGAATAAAAAAATAAAATCCTAAAATGATAAAATTATTTATATCTTTGTTAGTAATCATAGTAAATCCCTGAAAATTTGAAGAAAGATGTGGTATAGTATGTGGATTTATTCAATACAATCAAATTTAAATTAAATCATCAAGTTTGCATTCAAACATTTTTTTTGTAATTTCTTGACCCGGAAAACATAAACTTTGGGATTTTTTAAAAAAAAATCTAGAAGCCGTCTATCTAGTATCGATCCGAGAGTTTTACTCTGATGTTTCTAATGATAATAACTGTAGTATTTAAGAAAAAAAAGGACTTGACATAAAGTCGAGGTTTATAAAACATAGTGCGCGGGCAGTTCGGGTAGTAAACGAGGTGATGATAAGGTAGATATACTCTCGTGCAATTTGAGTGAACTCACAAAAGTATTTCTATATACTATTTGCTGTGGCATATGATATTTGAATTTTCGCTTATTTGTAATTTTCTTTTATTTGTAATCTTTAATGTTAATATTCATGACAAGAATTGTAAGTTATTGTTTATATCGTCTGGCCCGACTATTGAAATGTGTTTTAATAATTAAATTTGACTTTACCGATTAATGACAACTTTAGTAACAAGTTTAGCACTACACTAAAAGCACAGTAAAACCTGAAACCAACACGCTGTTTGTTACACGAATCTTCATCAGCGAAATGTCGTCTAATAACAATACGATGGCACTGGTTGAAAAGCTGACAGGAAGAGAAAATTATCCCACTTCGAAATTTGCTGTCCAAACTTACCTTGAATGCGAGGATTTATGGAGTTGTGTAACCTCGGAGGTGGGAATCGATGTCAAACGAGATACGAAAGCTAAGTCCAAAATTATTTTACATTGGTTTTAACGTAAACGATGAGTGGCTAGGAACCCTATTACTGGCCGGTTTACCCGAAGTTTATCAACCAATGATTATGGCACTTGAGAGCTCTGGTGTGGCAATCACATCTGATTCAGTTAAAACTAAGCTCCTTCAAGATGTGAGGAACTCTGAGTCAACGGCACTATATGCCAACAAAAGCAAAGGAAATCATTTGAAATATGCTACAAAAGCTCAAGATAATAATTCTAAAGGTCCCAGGTGCTATGTGTGCAATAAGTATGGGCACATAAGTAAATATTGTCGGAATAAGAAGACACATAAGCCTAATGATAACACTGGTTATGTCGTTGTATTTTCTGCAACAACAGAAAATAATGACAACAGCTGGTACATAGACTCAGGAGCGTCAATGCATATGACAATGCACCGTGAATGGCTCCATGAAGAAACTCCACCTCCGATCAGTACCATAAAGGTAGCTAATGACAAGAAACTTATTGTGAAAGCTTGTGGAAAGGTGAATTTAAATGTAATTAATAAAAATGGCAAAATGGATACAATTAAGGTACAGAATGTTCTCTATGTTCCTGAATTAGCCACCAATCTTCTTTCCGTTAGTCAAATTATCAGTAGTGGATGTCAAGTTCAATTTGACTCAAAAGGCTGCAAAATATTGAACAGTAACAATGAACAAGTTGCAGGTGCTAAAATGTTAAACAATATGTACAGGTTGAATACACATAGTATCTCAGCATACATATCTGAATCAAAAGACAATGATTTTTTTCTATGGCATCAAAGAATGGCACACCTAAACTTTGAAGACTTAAGCAAACTGCCTGAAACTATAGGAGTTAAGCTAGATAATATGAGGAAAGTGATATGTCTTTCATGTCAAAAAGGAAAGCAAACACGAATGCCATTTCCTTCAGAAGGTTCTCGAGCACAAGCTAAGTTAGAACTAATTCACTCAGATGTTTGCGGGCCCATGGAGGTACCATCCCTTGGAGGAGCTCGTTATTTTGTTACTTTCATGGACGACTATACAAGGAAGGTATTTGTTTACATACTTAAAAATAAATCTAATGTGTTTGACAAATTTAAAGAATTTAAGGCCTCAGTTAAAAATCAGCTCAGTCTAAATATGAAGACGCTCCGTACTGATAATGGTAGAGAATATAGTAAGTAATGAATTTAAAGCCTTCCTTAAGAAATCTGGAATCTCGCATCAAACCTCTGCTCCCTATACACCTCAACAAAACGGCTTAGCAGAGAGAATGAATAGAACACTTTTGGAACGAGCTAGATGTATGTTTATTAATTCTAAATTACAGAAGAACTACTGGGCTGAAGCAGTGGTGACTGCATCATACGTCACAAACCGTTGCCCAACAAAAGCTTTAGTATTTTCATCACCTGAAGAGATGTGGAGTGGTAAAAAGCCAGATATAACTAATATGAAAATCTTTAGATGCGAGGCAATGGTTCATGCTCCAAAATAAAAAGTCAAGAAATGGGATTCCAAGGCAAGTAAAATGATTTTTATTGGCTATAGTGAAGAAACAAAAGGATACAGATTTTTTGATCCAAAAACAAGAAAAGTGTTAATTAGTAGAGATGTGCTAACTTTTAAACTTTCGCGTTTCATGATATAATATTATCTACGTATGAACGGGAATTAACGCGATCACGAAAAGGTATTACATACCCCTGAATTGCCTGACGTTTCGACCAGGTTGCACTGGCCGTGGTCACAGGCTGACTGGTGTCAGTCTGTGTCCGCCTGTGACCACGGCCAGTGCAACCTGGTCGAAACGTCAGGCAATTCAGAGGTATGTAATACCTTTTCGTGATCGCGTTAATTCCCGTTCATACGTAGATAATATTATAGTAGAGATGTGGTCTTCCTTGAAAGTTCTGTCAAGAGAGATTATGCTTTAGTTCCATTATCAGAGTCAGTTTCAGAACCTACAATGCATGTGAAAAGTTTTACTTTTAATAATGAGACAACATCTGAGAATGCATCAAAACAAAGTGAATTGAGTGATGACTCCTTTAATTCCGATGAAGGATCTTTATATGAGCCTGACAAAGGAATAGATTTAACAGAATTAACACAAAATGTAACTACAAGATCAAAACACAGATTGGCTAAACTACAAGCTAACACATACTTATGTATTAATGATATTTCAGAACAATATGAAATTCCACAAACATATAGTGAAGCTACATCTTTAGAAAATGTGGATGCAGCAAAGTGGAAACTGTCAATTGGAGATGAGTTAAAAGCACATGAAGAAAATAAGACCTGGCACTTAATTGAAAAACCAAAAGAAGCACGGTTAATTGGATGTAAATGGGTTTTCAAAATAAAAGATGAACCATCTGGTCCACTTTTTAAATCAAGACTCTGTGCCAAAGGATGTGGGCAAAAACAAGGTGTTGACTACACTAAAATTTATTCTCCCACAGTAAGGTATGATTCTATCAGAGTTTTACTCTCAGAAGCTGCTAAACATAATTTAGTAATTTTCCAATTTGATGTCAAAACTGCATTTTTATATGGAGAGGTAAAAGAAGACATCTACATGAAACCACCTGAAGGTTTAGAAGTTCATCCGAATCTGGTATGTAAACTTAACCGTTCACTTTATGGTCTAAAACAAGCACCAAGGTGCTGGAATAAAAAATTTGATAACTTGTTAAAAAAAATTGGTTTTATAAATAGTCATGCAGATAAATGTGTGTATGTTGGAAATGTGAACAACAACAAAGTATACTTGCTGCTGTATGTCGATGACGGACTCCTTATGTCAAAATTAATAGATTCTTTGAATAAGGTTATGGATGAATTAAAGGCAAATTTTGAAATAAAGAAGTATGATCCTAAAAGCTTTGTAGGATTACAGATAGAAAGAACTAAAGATTACATCTTCATACACCAGTCTAAATACATTGAGAGATTATTGTATAAATATAACATGCAAAATGCTAACTGCAATAACATTCCAGTTAATCCTCACACTGCACTGGAGATGAGCACTGCAACTCCAGACAAAAATATCCAGTATAGAGAGGCTGTCGGGTCACTAATGCACCTGGCGGTGGTAAACAGGCCTGATATTATGTATGGAGTCAGTCTGGTAAGTAGATATCTCAACTGTTATGATCACACTCATTGGAATGTCATCAAGAAAATAATGAGATATTTAAAAGAAACTAAAGACTATGGCTTGTGCTATACATCATCACAACAAAGCAAACTTCAAGCTTATAGCGATGCAGATTATGCTAAAGATACATCTACACGTAGATCTTTGACTGGGTGTGTGTTTTTAGAAAATGGAGCTGCCATAACCTGGGCAACACCACGCCAACAAAGTGTTGCATTGTCAACCACGGAAGCTGAGTTTATGGCTGCATGTTCAGCTACAAAGGAAGCCATATGGTTAAAAAGGTTGCTAACGGACATTGACGAATTTAAACAAGACTGTATATGTCTAAATATAGACAATCAAAGTGCAATTTCCTTAATCAAAAATATAGATTACCATAAACGATGCAAGCATATTGATATAAGATACAACTTTTTTAAAGATAAATTTATGGAGAAACAAATAGATTTAAATTATGTGTGTACCAAAGAGCAATATGCTGATATATTTACGAAAGCTCTTCCTAAAGACAGGTTTCAATATCTTAGAAGTAAAATTGGTGTTCAGAAATTAGAATAATTTGTTATTTGTTTTTTTTTAATTGAATAAGCCAGTAGTTTGTTGTTAAGAGTAATTAGATTAGGTGAGAGCTTATCATACGAGCATTGTCTTACATAGTTTACATATTTCATTGTTTAAAGTTCAAATTTGGTGAGAGTGTTGTAATAATTAAATTTGACTTTACCGATTAATGACAACAAGTTTAGTAACAAGTTTAGCACTACACTATAAGTAAAGACTAGAATATATTATCTGTATTAACTCTCTCTGTGGAAATCTCTAATATACAAGACTGCGCTCAAAAGTTAAATCCTTTTATTTATATAAAATCAACAAAATGTGTATTAGCCTGTAATGATAGTTTGTGTGTGTGTAATAATAAATCAATAAATTTCAATGTTATTTTTCGTTAACACTTTTCTCACATAAACAAAGTTTTGGTGTGCTAGTTTTTCATGCCACTCGCTTAGATCGTTTTTGATTGCACATATCTCCGGTCAGTGGCTCGATTCACCGAAAATAATTTTGTTAGTTCAGGAATGAATATTCATTGTCTATTGTCGTATCTATCCATTCATTCCCGTTGTAGACTTTTAATGCCATCTGTCCGTATCCGAGCACACTACTGACAGCACCGTTACCGACTATTACATGTTTCGAAAATGCTGAAAACAACGAGCGATCACGACACATTTCCAGAAAACCGCACAGTGGTGGATTGCCGGATTGCCAGTTATCCAGGTGATGGGGATGAAAATTTTGTCGCGTTGAACGATGGTGAAACGTTGCGGCCGGTATACGTCCGAACAATTCCTCGGAGCACTCCCCATGATACATGCGGTAGAGAATGCAGAGTGAGGCTACATCTCTACGCAACGCCAAGGGGTCAAGCCGATCTGAAATATCCTGGCAATCGAAGATTCGAGTCGCTCTCCGTTGAATGCGGTCAAGAGAGAGAAGCTGGTACTGGGGTGCTCCTGCATAGATAAGAGAACAGTATTCCATATGCGGCCGAACCTGCGCCTTATAAAGTTGTAGGCGGTTGGCCGGAGTGAAATACTGTCTCGATCTGTTGAGCACACCAAGCTTCTTCGCGGCTAATTTGGCCTTACCCTCCAAGTGACCGCGGAACTGGACTTCGCTCGATATATCGACGCCAAGGATTCCGATGCTGGCTGTGGCAGTCAAGGGAGTGCTCTCAAAGCGAGGTGACACGATAAACGGTATCTTTTTAGCGGTGAACGCGCAAACCTGTGTCTTCGTTGGGTTGAATTGGACTAGATTAAGTCGACCCCAATCGGAATCTCCTTGTAAGGAGGCTTCGATTTCAGACACAAGTTTATGTTCACACTTTGTATTAATTTTTTCCCAGCAGAAGACTCCGCAGCCGCAGTGGTAGCTTTACGCAACTCATTACTAGCAATGCAACTCTGTTTGAACCAAATTACTATTGTTTTTACTTTAGAAACAATGTTTCTCCACTCAGTACATATCATTGTGCCCTCAGCCACTAAATTCAAAGTATGGGCAAAACATGGGATGTGTTTCCTTCTACCAAACGCTAAGACGACCGCCTTAACTATATTCAATGCGTTGTTGGTAACAACAGCTGTCACATTCTTTTGATCTATTTTCCAGTCTTGGCAAGCCTTTAAGACAATTTCAGGAAGATAATCTGATGAATGTCTTTTATCCAATTCGTATACACCTAAAGTGACTGAAGATAGTTCAATGATGTAGGTGCGTTACTTGCAATGAAACAGTGTCTCGTTTGTTACTGATGAGGTATAATGTTTATAAAGTCTTAGAGCGTTACAATACAAAGCGAAGTGCGAAAGAAGGTTAAAACAAGCAAAGGAACTGAAGACTAAGTATGAAAAATGAAGATTACAGAAATAGACTAATTTACGTGAGTTAGCGACGTGAATTAATTAGCGCAGTAGCGAGACGAAGCGACGTGCGGTCAAGCTGAGTCGTTCGGATGCACTGTCTGGCGGAGCTCGCTGCAGTGATGCGCCGGCGACGTAGAGGGGACGCGCCGGAGCGGGGCGCGGAGAGGTGAGGTTGAAATGCGGTCGACCGGCGCACAGACTGGTTGCGTCCTCAAATGGCGGTAATTGCAAGTTAATTATTAATTTATATGTTGTGGGTTAGTTAGTAAAAAGGATCCCACAGGACCCCCCCACGAATAACATGGTACATGTTAGACAGCGATCAGGGAATCGAACTCTCCTGCCTGATTGCGTGGTATACCTTTCGTCCTCTTTTCTAGTGATATTAGGGTCTTTATGACCTACACTAACATCCTCACTCATAAAGGCAGGCTTCACTCTGTCGATTGAGACTTTTATAGTCTTCTGTCCTACAATAATGTTGACTGTCTTAGGACTTCTATTCATGACCTTATAGGGTCCCGAGTATGGTGGTTCTAGGGAACTACGGAGCAGTTCTTGACGTAAAAATACATGACTGCTAGTGGCTAAGTCTTTATGTACAAAAACCTTTTGGAACGAGTGAGCTGATGCTTGAGTGGGTTTTAGCCTTTCTATCCTACCACGAAACTGACTGACAAAATCAGGATACTCAACTTTATCAGTTGTGGAGGTGAAAAACTCGCCAGGAATACGTAGTTGCTCGCCATAGACCAGTTCTACTGGTGAACACTGGAGATCCTCTTTCCACACAGTTCGTAGACCTAAAAGTACTACGGGAAGGCTACTAACCCAGTCTTTACCGCCGTGAGTCATGATAGCTCCTTTTAGCGTCCTGTGCAAACGTTCAATCATCCCGTTACAGATTGGATGGTAAGCGGTCGTCCGCGCTAGTTGAATCCCACACATCTTGACTAGATTATGAAACAGATGGGCTCGAACTGTCTTCCTTGATCAGTTACTATCTTCTTTGGACATCCGTGACAAGAAACCAATTGTGAAATAAAAGCTTTGGCTACGGTCTCTGCTGTTATATTTTGAATAGGTATAACCTCTGGGAACCTAGTGAATCTATCTATTACTGTTAGGCAAATATTTATGAAGTATGATGTAGGCCTTAATAGGAGTCTATTGAATTTTAACTTTATTATGTTTATTGACAGATCGATTATATTATCTTTGTATGTTTCCTCCAAGACCAAAACGGGCTACGGGGTCCGAAGAAAGCTCGAGAGCTGCAGTTAATGATGTACGTTGTGGCCAACTGTTCGGCGCAATATGGCTTTCCGAGAAGAATCATTAGAAATCATTTGTAAAGTGGCGTTTTACATAAGAGTTGAGGGAGAAACGCTGTATTCGCGAAAAAGCAAGAAAATGATTTCGTCAGTTGTATAATAAAATTTTCTGAAATGGGAA
Organism: Callimorpha dominula; assembly: GCA_949752705.1. Lineage (NCBI taxonomy): Eukaryota > Metazoa > Arthropoda > Insecta > Lepidoptera > Erebidae > Callimorpha > Callimorpha dominula. The sequence continues at coordinate 4,311,208 of OX457010.1, read as the reverse complement.
TACCTCTGACGCCAAATACTATTTGGTTTTTTTTATGACAAACCTAATATTGTCAACAATTTCAACAAAGAAACAGGACTTGCAGGAAAGGTTGGTTGAGATTGCTTTTACAACGAAATCCAGAGTCAGCAAAACAAAAGCACAATTTCTAAACCCAGCTCGAGCCCATAAATTATATAAAACAACTGTCGCTCTTCATTTCGATAAAGTTTACAAACTTTATGATGAATTAGATATTCATTATCTCCATTATCCTAAAAATATTTAAAATGTGGACTAGAAAGGCTTTCATTACTTCACCAACAAACAGTAATTGCTCAGAAGTTGTGTGAATTTTGGTGGTCGTAAGTCTTTTTTCCAGTTATTGCATTATGATAATGACATCATTTTATCAGTGGAATGTCCTACGTCTTACACAACAGTGTAAAGTATGGTCTGGGTAAGAGTAAGTTTGATTTAGAGAATTTCATCCTGAAGCTGCATAATCATTTTTCATACCACGCAAAACGAGTTGATGATTTAAAAGACTTTTATGAGATACACGATACTGAATTTGCTCCCGTCCTGCGACATTTTAAAACAAGGTGGTTGTCACTTCTCCCTGCCGTGGAGCGTGCTACAAAGTCTTATGAAATATTGAAAAATTACTTCATCTCAATGGGAGAAGACGAATGTCCAACTGCGTTGTAGTATTCCTTTAGTTCAGATGAAACAGAGCCATGGCTGGCATTTAATCAAAATGCACTGTAAGTTTTACAGGATGCAATGGTGTGACTTGAAAAAAAAACATTGCTGTGTTTTGAAGGCCAGGACATTTGGTAGAGGTTACTAAAAAAATTAAAAAGAATTGAGGATGAGTTTGTTGGCTTCCCGACAGGGCCCAAATGGCAGCCCGACTGAGAGGGCTAGCGGCATATTGTGGCTTTGGGAACCTAGAGGAGGCCTTGCTAGACCGTTTCGTCATGGGAATGAGGAACGGGCCCGAGCGCGACAAGCTGTTCACAAAAGATATCAAGGAGCTGACGTTATCAAAGACAGTGGAGCTAGCGGAGCGTGCACAGCGCGCGCGCAGCCGCCGCCGCCGTCCCTGCGGCGGCCGCTGATGTAACGTCGTCGGCGGTGTTCAAAATTTCCATCCAAAAAAGCATCGGAAGGTGAACAAAGGGTCTAAGTGTACAGTGAGTGGGTTTAAAAATCACAATGCGAGTGAATGTCGTTTTAAAAACTTCAGTTGCCGAAAATCCGGACAGGAAGGTCACTTACGGCGCATGTGTCAAACGAATAGTTTAGTGAAATACGTAGGGGGTTCCGAGGAAGAAGGCGATCAAGGTAAAATCTTACTAAGTCATATTCTTTGCGAATCAGACGCGAAACCGATGTCGGAGAGTCATAATTTACAGGCGGCTGTTACTGCTATTTCAGATAAATTATATTATAAAAATTTCTCTAACGTACCCTTATCGCATTCGACAAAAGTATTAAGAGTTTATGCCGCGGGCCGGATATTTGCACTTGGTGTCATACGAGTACCAGTGAAATATTTGGGACACACACACACACACTAACAGTTTATGTAGTGCGCGATGGCGGACCAACTATATTAGACAGGGACTTATTTCGACTGTTCAAATTACAAATATCACCTATAAAATATTGTTCCACCGATAACGACAACCTTATAGACGAGCTAGTCAGTAAATTTCCATCGGTGTTCTCGGATGAAATAGGATGTTTCACAAAATTCTAAATTAGTTTATTACTGAGACCCGACTCTAAGCAAATATTTCGCAAAGTGCGGCCGGTAGCATACGCCCTTCGGGGCAAAATAGATAACGAGCTTGATCGCTTAATATCACTTGGTATAATAAAAAGCGTACAGTACAGTGACTATGCTTCTCCTGTAGTTCCGGTCTTATAATAATGGCGAAATCAGAATATGCGCCGATTATTCGGCAACGATTAATAAACAGCTGATCCTACTCCCACCTTAAAGGGCGGCAATGCCCATGGGCGGCAGTAGTCATTTACCAGCAGGTGACCCGTCTGCTCGTTTGCCCCCTATACCATAAAAAAAAAAACGTTGAAAAGTACCCTTTGCCAACGGTCGATGACCTTTTCGCGAAGTTGCATGGAGGCGAATATTTTTCAAAATTTGATTTATCAAGTGCATATAATCAATTTGTATTAACCGAACACGATAATACATATGACTTTCCGAAACAGTAAATCGTAAACAAATGTTACAGAGTGATTATTACAAGGGAAAGCAGCGTGCCGACTTTCTTCCTAATAAAGAAGTTTTATTAAAAAATTATATCCACAAGGATAAATATTTTTGGATTAGAGGTACTATAAATCATAAAATTGGCAAAGTCTTACATAACATTTATGTGCCGGAATCGAACTCCTACGTAACGCGAGACACAAAAATCAAATCAAGAAATATCACGTTAAACAAGCTGTTGTGACACTGTCACAGTGGGACACAGACAGTTTACCCGACACAACTGAGAGCTCGACTAATGACCCAATTTCTGCAGCTTCGGAGTTAGAGAGTCTCTGTACTGCAGCATCAAACCGTGAGGGGGTTGGTATCGGGGCGGAGGAAACGGGTGATGTAAATACTGACTCTGGCCAATTATCGGAGACTGCTAAGAACGAAGTTAGTGAAATTGAACGTTTAAAAGTTTTTAATTCTTTGCAAAATCCGCTGGTCACTAATAAAAAACAAAGCCTTTCAAGATTTTTTCCAAAAAAATAGCCTTTGAAGCAAAAGTTAATAATGTTCTGGTAGTAGTATGCTACACTATAAGTATTTATACAAATACTTATAGTTTAGCATACATGTTGTCTGCGGGGTGAAAATTGAAAAATTATTTAACTCAATGAAAACACGTAAGGGAACGTACCCATACTACGTGGCCCATTTTTTTTGAAAACAGCAGAGATCGGAGCCAGTATCTATTAAGTACTGGATTTTCGACATCTGATCAGTCACGAATAGTCGGCTGCCGCCTTGAGAACAATCAGCTGCCGCCTCTACTGACTGTCCTTGCTGTTTTCCGATTTCCAGCTGCATGGTTGAGTGCATCCTGAGGCTTGAGTACCGAATTTCCTGTGGTACCTACACAACTTGGTACCTTGGCGGATCTGCTTCGTGACGGTGTGGTATTCTGCTAAGGCCAAGTGACATAGGTACGGACATCATGTTATCAAATAATTATATGAGACTAAACTGTATACATGAATACACATTGATATTCAAATTACACATTAAAATAACGATTAACAAATATATACAATAGACAAGAGAAGACTGGCCTGTTGGTCTAGTGGTTAGTGACCCTGACTGCTGAGCCCAGAGGTCGTGGGTTCGATTCCCACCTGAGTCTGGGTGTTCTTTGTGTCCGTTGTTTGTATGTTTGTAAAGTCCCCCGCGACACTGGAATTCCTAATGCGGGAGTTGTCTTTTTTAAAAAAAGAAAAAAAAAACAAACCAAATTTTATAGTCACAAATTATACTTCAAGAAGAAAATTAAAATAAAGACAAGACATTTCAGCTATTGTATTATCTGTGCTTGCATATACTATCGCGATCGTGCTGTCATGCATGAATAGTGGTATTATAGCTCTATGGTTACATTCTCTTTGATAATTCTATGGTGGAAGAAAGAAAGATGCAGGTGTTGAGGTAGCACAAGCAAAAACTTGATGAGGCGCCGTTACTTCGCTGACTTTGTCAGCGAGATAGTCGAGTTTGTCTTAAGATAGGTGGCTGAGATGCTAAAAAGGCTTGTACGGAGGTTGGAAGTCGGCGCATCCACAGCTGTCGCAGGATATTATTATCAGATAGAGCAGCATCGGCCAAGGCACGGAGGTGGCGGAGAAATTAGGATGGTCGTCGGTCTCCCAGCTGCTCTTCACTCATTAATTGTCGAATTCTCTGTTCCTCTGACATTGACAGGCGGCGGATTAATTCCTATTTAAGTTTCATGTATTTTTCTTCAATCGATCGGCTTTGTAATGATATCTTCCACTTTTACCGCTATTCTTTGATCCAGATTAGATATTATATGGTTAAATTTTGTGGGATCAGTATTAATTCCAGAGATATCAAACTGAGCCTCAACTTGTGAAAACCAGATTGCTGGCCGGTCCGGCCAAAAAGGTGGCAATTTAACGGCAACCCTTGCCACTGAAGAAAAAGTTTTAGATTCAATAGAACGCGCGCTAAACTGTCCTGAAGAACAGCATTTTCCTGTACCAATTGCCTCAAACGAAGTTCTGCTTCGGACATGATTTTTAAATATAAAGTTATATAAATTTAAAGTTAAGTTCGACCAAAATATTAGCAAAGTGTGATTATCTCTACTTTAATAAAATAATAATGTTCTATTGTTAATTAGTACTTTTGAGTGATAAATATTTCACTGTTGGGAACAAAGGACAGTAACTGAAAGGGACATCGAAAGAATAATAGAAATCTTGATCTTATCAAATAAATGCTCCGTGGGAAAAAGTGTTTACATGATAAGTAGATGCATTATTGATGATTCTAAACTGCAAAGGTCGTACTTTTGCAATGGATATTTTATATTGGTATTCGGCTTTGGTATAACCATGTATTGAAATTCACTATATTTACTGTTTATTCACTACCTTGTAAAGTCAGTGGGTGTAATACCAATTTCACGATACACTAAAATTAGAACACAAAATTAGTATAATATGAAATTAATTTGAACTTATTATTTAATTTTTATACAAAAACATTATTTTCTACACCACTGATTTAAAACAGAACACATTTTTTAAATCACATTATGTTGCCACGATTTACACAACTGGACAGTTTTTACTTTCTAAATTATATACATTGTTATTATAAAAAAATGAGTGGTTGGTGATCCTGACTTCTGAACCAGAGGTCGTGGGTTCGATTCCCACCTAGGACCAATAATTATGTGATGAGCATGATCAATTGTTCTGTGCCTGGTCGTAATTTATCTATAATATGTATCTATTTAGAAGTATATACTGCACGGATGGCGAAATGGTTTAAGTGGTCACTTCGCCACTACGCCGCGCCGAGTGTTGTGGGTGCGAATCCCACACGGGACAAAAATTTGTGTAATCCACAAATAGTTGTCCCGAGTCTGGGTGTTCTTTGTGTCCGTTGTTTAAATGTTTGTGAAGCCCCCTGCGACACAGGAATATTCCTAATGCGGGAGTTGTCTTTTTTACAAAATAAATAAAATAATAAAATATATACATATAAGTATGTTTATCAGCAGTCTGGTTACCATGTCCCGTGTGTGAGATATGTCAAGTTATTATTATTAAGTTAAAAAAGTAGTCTGGTTGAAAGATATCTTTAATATCTCCTTTTGTAAATATACACTTATCTTTCAAAAAACCTACCAAGTGTATTTTAAAGCTGAAGTAGGGTACTGAGATTTCACGCCAGCGTATTCCTCTGTTTCTTTCTATCGAGATTATTTGCAAACAGCGGCGCTGTAAAACCCACCCAGTGCACGTGAACTTGCTTCTAACACAAGCGTTAAGCTTAGCTGGAGGGGTTAACAAGAATTTTATTTTATTTTATTAAGAAAAAAAAAAGAAATAATGTCCTCTCGACCGATTTTATTTAATTTCTTCATCTTCTTACTTATATGTCATCCAGGAAAGTGGCTGTTGCAGTTATATAACTTTCATGTTGTGCCCTAAATACCATACTAATGTCATTGTATGGGCTTACTCTGTGATCACCAGAAAAATTGTGTTTTCAAAGTGTAAATAATTTTATAAAAAGTTTTAGGTAAAAGGTTAATACTAGGGAATGCAATCCCGATCTCGCGAGATCCTGATCCCGCGTCGAAGGCGCGAAGTCCTGATCATATTGTAATAAAGAGTGTTTTTTCAGCACCGTATACAGAACAAAAGTTTGTCGAACCGTCAGAACATCCCACTTATTGTAAGGACGACTGTGGGAAAACGGAAAGAAAGACCAGCGCCTACTTTGAGTATTGCTCGTTGTGCTCGCTCAACTACAATAAAATGAGACTTAGCTGCACCTCCCCATGATGTAATATAATAATCGATGAGCGATTGACAAAGGGCATAATAAACCATCTTGATAACTCGTTGATCTGCTGCATGTCGTAGAGCTTTAAATATGTAGATAAGTTTTCGTAATCTAGTCACAAGGATGTTTATGTGAGGCTTAAATGTCAAAAATTGGTCTATGGTAATACCGAGATATTTGACATTTTCAGTCCTTTGACGAGTGGGACATTGGTTCAAGGAGAGGCCAGGGATGCATGCAGCTCACTACGTCTTCGGTCACAGCCCTCAGGCGCAACACAGCACCGACCGTCGAACGCCCCGCTCGAAAACCGAATTGGGCGTCCGACAAATCGGGGCCGACCTCGCCAAGGTGCCGAACGATGCGGGCAGAGAGGACCCTCTCAAACAATTTACCCGCCTCGTCCATCAACACGATGGGCCTGTAGGCTGCGACCGAGTCGGTAGGCCGTCCCGGCTTCGTTAAAAGCACCAGCTTCCCGCTCTTCCAGCAGTCAGGGAAGCATCCGGACGCCAGGCTAGCGTTGAACACTTCCCTGAGGCGGTCCGACATGTGGTCGAGGGCAAGGGCCAATGCTCGGGCAGGAATCCCGTCTGGCCCGGGGGCGGTGTTCTTGGAACGGATCCGTAGAACAGCCGCCCCTACCTCCGCCTCTGTGACGGGTGGAACGTCCTCATTTTCAACCTCCCCGTCGTGTCCGGCCAATAGGGCCATCGACGGGGGTGTGTGTTCCGCCCGTTGCGTGAAAAGGCCCTCAACCACTTCTTGCAGGAAGCTGGGCTGGAGAGTCCAGGTCAGTCAGCAGTCGTCGAGAAAACCTTTGACGACTATGGCCTGGACGTCGCACTCGTACAAGAACCCTGATTCAACAATAAATCCATGGTACAGAAACAGTACAGTCTGAACAGAGTAGGTATTATTTTGGTAAACAAAGGAGGCTCCAAACCTAGAGCCTGCATAGTTTTCAATTAATGCTTTAAGTTCTTATCTATAGCGACGACACCGTAGCAGCTTACATCATACTCAAAGGGTCAGGTACAGCTAGAGTACTTGTCTGCTCGGCCTATCCACCAGGTGAGAAATCTGATTCCACAAAAGAACTGTCAAATGTTGTAGAATATGCCAAAAAACAAAATACGGAGCTGATCGTGGGATGCGACGTCAATGCACACCACACTATGTGGGTAAGCACTGGAATCAACAACAGGGGTAAGTTACTTTTAGAATTCATATTATTAAATAAAATCGGTATCCTTCGGTATACCGATATATCGGTATAACGAAGGATCCTGACTGCTGAGCCAGAGGTCGTGGGTTCGATTCCCACCCAGGACAAATATTTGTGTGATGAGCACGATTATTTGTTCTGTGTCTGGGTGTAATTTATCTATAATATGTTTGTATTTAGAAATATATAAGTACGTTTATCATGTCACGATCACTAGATACTGTTCCTACATAAAAAGGATAAAACTTAATCTAATCAATCTTACATAGGTAACTATTTATAAATTTATTTTCAACTAATCAATTTTCAAATTATAATCTAATCAGTTTTCATTACATAAAATAAATTATCAACAAACAAACTAGCACGACAGACGCTTACTCCATATAGCGAACTGTCTTTTCTAGATAACTCGACAAGATGAAGTTCGGTGGCGCGCGCGCAGCCAACAGTCGTCTCAACACTGCGCTTGAGACACGACACGTACTTCTGCTCTGTGCCAACCCTCAGTGTAACCGACAGTTAAACTATAAAACCTCTACTCTCAATCCTCCTACCTCTAAATCTGTTAATAATTATAACAGTTGTTTCTAAGTGCCTAATTTGTTCCCGTACTGGGAACTCCGATGGGGCTTGAGAGCTGCACTCGACAATAGCTCTCGAGAACCTCTGCTGCTCTCTTCGACTGAGGTGTTACCTCCGTCTCCCGGGTCCTCGCTCCGCCGGACTACGCCGGGGCCTTCGCCAGCTGACACCGACCAGGGGCGTGCGGTACCGGCCTAACCGAACTCACTACCCACTATTTTATTATTTATATTTTGTTAAATATAACAACATTCTAAAACTTTGTTCGTTTTATTGAATCTTTAAAATAAAACGTGACAATCAGCAGTCTGGTTACTATAGTACAGGCTCTGCCAAGTTTGGGATCAGACAGCCGTGTGTGAGATGTGTCCAGTTATTATTATTATTATATTCTTTCAGCATATAGAAAATTCTTTTGCAAAATCGAGATACTGAAAAAATTGTGTTGTGGGCGGATAACTGCTCGTCACGAAATAAGAACTGGGCTTTATTGTCGTTTTTAATACATATCATAAACAGCGAAATAATTGCCACCAACACAATCGAGATCAAATGTATTGAGCCTGGTCCCACTTTTATGTCTGCGGACCAATTCCATCATTAAGTTGAGAAAAACTTGCGTAGCGTCTATTCAGAAAAAGAACCGTCATTTGAGGTCGCAGCAGTGCTAAATTACCTTTTTTGTAATGTTGACAACACTGTTACGTCAATATAGTTCGACAGTAAACCATTCTGTACAATACAGTAAACAATAATGACGTAACATTGTAAATAGGTAATTTAGCACTGCTGCGACCTCAAATCCTACGACGGTTCTCTTTCCGCACAAAGTCTAACACCAAAGTCTATGATATTCTATGATCTAGTCTATATTTCGCACAAAGTCATAAAAAATAAAACATTTCCTGAACTTTGGCCTAAAAAGCAAAAAAAAACTGTTATATGAGGTATAACAGAGGAAAAGGAGAAAGAGATACTGGAAAAGCTGGTCCTATTGGTGCCAGAAAACAGACGAGCATTTTGGTTGAATATACCAACTTCGAATGCTTCTAATCTTCTTGAAGATAAAAAAAAAATGTTTCAATTTTATTTTTATCATATTTTTATGCGGTTACCTTCTCATTGTTAATATTGCATATTATTTGTGAGACCTTAAACTTTGTTTAACAAATGTGATTATGCTTTTTAGACAAACATTGTATGTTATAATTAGGTATTAAGGAGACTGCAATATTCGTATGATCTCAAATAAGTGAGAAATTTTAATTTAGGTAGAATTTGATGACTTTTAATGAATGTGTTGAATGTGGTGAAATTGTTGGAATTTATAATATTAACCTGTTTCAGTGGTTGTTAATTATACTATTGTTAAATGGAGGTACAAGACTGTAACTGATGATATTTTATACTTAGTATTAAAGATTATTACAAGTAGTTTCAGTTAACTTTCAGTGCAATTTTGACTGCTCAATATTTTTTTTTCTATTATACACATTCTTTTTTTATTCATAAAACCTCTACATTAATTGCCTAATACCCTGTCCAATGGCGACAATTATGCTGTGCGTTTTTAGACCATTCAGCACACTCATTCAACTAACTTTACTTGCAAATCTCTCATGAACATACACTTAAGTGTAACAAAATCGTTAGTGAAAACTCTCACGAGAGAAACACGTTGTTTGTATCTATGTACCGAATTAGATTGCTGACATGCCCACTTATCTCCAAAATACGCGAAGTTTGCGAGAAAAGTCACTGGATTTGTGGGCTATCCATCATGAGAATACTTATCTTGATAGTAAGTACCCAATCCTAAATTTTACTTTAGTAATAAGTTATGTAATTAAGAAGGTTCCTTCAGCAAAATATATTACTGTTACAGAGGCAGGCCCAAGCAAACCTAAAAAAAGTCTAAGATCATTACTGAAGTCTGTAAAAGTATTAACCACGATAACCGCTATAAAAATACTCCTAGGTCTACACATAAAATAATGCAGTGTGCACATAAAAAAAATCACTCAATATGTCACACGTGCTCGTTTTAAAGTTTTATCTCAACATGTTAAAAGGTTGAAGATAACTGGGTCTTCTTTGAAAACTATATTTACTGATTTGAAAAAAAAAAAAGTTGTTTCTGTCTGAAGACAGTAAAAATATGTAAAATCAGAATCAAGATTTTAGACCAGCGTTAGTTAAAAAAAAATTAAAAAAACTGGTTGAAATATTAACCGTTTTCAGTAACCCCCAGCTTTAAGATCATTTGCTATAAACTCTCAATTTTTATTCCCCAAAGGCATATAATTAAGTTCGAGAGAAATACAGTCTTAGTACAAATCAGTCGATGCTAATCCTGGGTTCTCTGTAAAAAGTTTTAATGTCCTGCAACGTAAAAGCGAGACAGGCAGTTTATTAATGTGTACAAGCAATTATTAATTCACCATGAAATCAGTACATCACGGGCACGTTATAGGAAATTATATATTTATATATAACATCTTCAGGTTCAAAAGTGAAAATTGATAAATTCAGTGTTAATTTATATAGTGAAGCCGAAAACATGCGAACAGTGAAAAAAAATTGCTTTGAAAAAAAAATGAGTCTCCTCAACAAGATGAACTAGGAGATTTTTTGCATTTATTTTTGTTTAACTGTACCCTCTACAAGTGTAGTAAACATATTATTACGTCTATCAGCAGATTAATTTCGTCAAGCTTGCAAAAAAAAACCAATGATAAACCTCCAATCGAGCGCAAGATTAACTGCAACTATACTGCGTGATATTGTAAATACAAAGACGCTGTTTCCAGATTTACTGGACCATTTTAAGGAAACTTTTATTTCAATAATAATTATAAAAATATTTTATAAGCCATTTTTATATTCCCGTAAAAACAATAATTACTAAATACATAGAATTAGGTTATACGCTCCAACAAAAAATACTCACTTTATATAACTGGTGATAGGTACGCAATTTTTTGACACGTCAAGTTATTTGGGCTCGCCAGTAACGACATGTAAATATTTTTATTCATTTTATATGTTTTATTTTTCTTTTCGTACCCTATACATTTATCCTATCAACAAGATAATTGAGTAGTAGGTTTCTTATTCATCAAACGAAGCGAGATCTCCGAAGAGCGAAGAAATTTGATAAGTTGCATCGCTATGGAATCAGAATTTAGCCATAATTTGCCCAGAATTGACGTCGTTATGCTTGGGAGATTTTACGCATCAAACACTAAAAATGTATATAAATACAAATATTATTTTTAAATTTCACTCAGAATGTGGCTTTAAAAAAAGTAACCTTTTGATTTGACATACGAGATATTGTAAGTTAATTGACACTCGTTTTCATTTTATAAATATTAACTTGATTCCAGGTCCTCACGAGCTTCAAATGGAGATGATGCCATAAGTTACGTAAAGTTGAAGCGTGACAAAAAATTGTGTCTAGTTAAGTGTAAAATATGTCGGGACACAAAGTTCATACCATAACTGTATTATACTAGCTGCACCCAGTTTTCTTAAATTTTAAAATTTTCAGCGCAACTTTCTTCATTTTTTCTTTCATAAGAACCTTCTCCTGACAATCGGTCACCAGCCGTTCACGCGTGATGCCATGACCAACGGCAATAGGGGAGCTAGTATATATATATATTTTTATATGTCGCATCCGGATCCTGACTACAGTCAGAATGATGTGCACACATCATTCTGACTGTAGTCAGCCAAGCCCAGGGTCCAGCTGACCAGCGAAAAACGTCTCAGAAGATATCAAGCTAGCACTACATTTGCGTATCTCCGCGTAGGAGCGGCGAAAAGCAATCATAAAGGCACAAAAATTTGTCGCTGAACGATGGCAATATTGCCTGTTTTGTCGCGAGCCCAGGGTCCAGCTGACCAGCGAAAAACACTTCAGAAGATATCAAGCTAGCACTACATTAGCGTATCTCCGCGTAGGAGCGGCGTAAAGCAATTATACAGGCACCAAAATTTGTCGCTAATTTGTCGCTGAACGATGGCTCTATCGCCGATTTTATCGCTAGCCTAGGGTCCAGCTGACCACCTGATCTGAGACTCCTTCAGCTTTGTATGATTGTTTTGAGTGTGTTATGGATTCAGTATTAGATAAAGTAACAAAATCTAAAAAAAAAGTAATTATTTGTGGTGATTTTAATATTAACTTATTAGAAAATTCTGGTTTAGCGACTAAGTTCAGGACACTATTCCAGTCATATAATCTGAAGAACTTGTTTTTGGAGCCTACACGAATCACAGCCACTACAGCCACATGCATAGATACTATATTCACAGATATTGTAATTAAAGATAAGAAAATAATAAACAACAAATTTATTTTTACAATAGGAACGAGAAAGTGGCAAAGAGAAATAATGTGGCAATACCTAAAACTGCCAAACGTTTTGAAAATTTTAAAAATAAACGAGAGATAGCTTACAGAAGGCAATAACTGGCTAAAGAACTCCGTTATAAGCCTGGCGTCATGGTACATAAAGAGTTGGCTTCAAAAGTGATTGAGATTGAGTGAGATGACCAGCAAAGATTATAAAAGTTCTCCTGTATTGCCATCCATAGCACATTTTGACTAGGAACTGGTCGAATTTAAAACAATTTAAGCATTTCGAAAGTAAGGAACGTATTATGCTACGAGCATTTATAATCCAGTAGTTTTTACATAAAATACCTTGTAACGTACGAGGTCCAGTATGCAAATATAGTTTATGAAAATAATTAATAATTAATTTAGTTGTGTGACATTTTTTAGGAAGTAACCAAGGGTGCTTTGTATTGTAAGGAAGGTCAGACTGTAAAATCCTACCCCCCACCCTGAGGAAGCCTTCGGAGTCGAGGAAGGGTGCCAACTTACGCAATGAGCTTACGTATCCTTTCTTATGCATAATCTCTATTTCAGAAAAAAAATGATTCTGCTGTACGACATGAATTATTGTTTTGTGAGCTTGTTTTAATTCTAATGATCGTAATAGACCTAACATTAAACTTGCTCCGCTCAATTTTGATTTTAAGTTGGAAATAAATCGATGACACCAAGCCATAACTCGTTGAAGTTTGCTAAAAGATGAGCATTTATTAAAAGTTTCTTCAAGGTCATTTTTTAAAACTTCTATTTTTTCACTACTTGTAAGATTAAAAGAATCAATGTTTGATTTTAATTCAGGGACCTTATCAGAGTTCCGTAAAAAGGAAGTACTAGTAGGCCAGTTCGAAGGGTCCTCGCGAAGCCAGTCGGGCCCGTGAGTCCAGTCACGTGACTCAGATACGAGCTGTGACGGCATACAACCGCGTGAACACAGATCAGCCGCGTTGTTTTCGCTATTGACGTGAAGCCAGCAGTTTGGGGGAACTACATCAATAACTTGACTTACTCGATTAGCAACGTAAGTTTTTAATGTATAAGGAGGCGTTTGAAGCCATGACAAAACAACGCTAGAATCGCTTAAAGCGATTATTTTAAATTTAAAATCCTTGCAGTTTTGTACGACAAAACTCACTAATTTTGAAAGCAGCACGGCAGCTTCCAATTCAAGCCGTGGAATTGATAACGGTTTTGTAGGTGCGACCTTACTTTTGCTAGTCAACAACCTAACCTTTACGTTGCCTTCCTTGTCCAAACTACGAAAATAAATCGAAGCTGCATAGCCACGTGATGACGCATCACAAAATGCTATCAGCTGAACGGAGTCGAACGAAGGTATCAACAAGTGACGTTCGATGCGTAAGTTCGGTAGGGTTGGCAAGTCTAGAATGAATTTATTCCACCGCTTGAGAATTTCAGTTGGGAGGGTTTCATCCCAACCGATACCTAGTTTCCATAATAATAAATAAATCTTGCATGATACACTTAGCAACAAATGTACATGGTGAAATAAAACCAATTGGATCGAAAATACTTGCTAATAATTTAAGTACTGAACGTTTAGTATTTTTTGTGTCAGACATGTTATAATTAAAAGCAAAACAATCACATGAAGGCAACCAAGTTAGCCCTAAAATCTTCAAGGATGACGATAACGTATCGTCTTGAAAATTTATAGCGGTAATTTTGTCTTCTTGCATTCTAGTTAGTAAGTCAGGACAGTTACTTGCCCATTTACGCAAATTAAATCCACCGCTGTCAAGCAGTTTAATAAGTGCGTCTTGAAGACCACACGCTTCACTAACAAAGGAACATGACCAGAGCAAATCATCAACAAAAAAACCGTTCAACAAAACCTTACAGGCTTTAGTTGAAAAAAAATAAGATTTGTCATCAGTTGACAGCCCTAAGCTTTGAATACGAGCTAACTCGTCAAGCGCCAGCTGATGCAGCGTGCGAACAGCAATGTAAGGAGCACTACGAAGACCGTACGTATTTGTGTTTAATTCATAAATACATAAAGGTTCTGAGGGTGAGTCACGCCACAAAATGTGCTGATATTTCCTATCAGACGGATCAATTAATACAGCCCTATACATTTTAGAAATGTCAGCTGTAAAACAAACGTCATACAGTCTAAAATTTGTAAGAATTTTTAAAATATCTGTATGCAATTTTCTGCCCGTTAATAGTGCGTCATTAATTGAACTACCAGATGTGGTTTTCGCAGAACCATCAAATACAACCCTAAGCGGAGTTGTAGTGCTAGAAGTGCGCAAAACACAGTGGTGTGGAATAAAATACTTAGACTCGTTACCCTTATACAGCTTCACATGTCCTAGGGATTCGTACTCAGCCAAAAAGTCGCTATAGGCCCTTTTAAGTTGAGGCGAGTACGTTAAACGGCGTTCTAATTGAGTTAATCGCTTAAAAGCGAAATTATATGAGTCACCAAGGGGCTCATGATTAGGTTTTAGTAAAATCGGAGAAACATATCTACTAGTTTCATCACGATAATGTTTTTCAATAAAAATCTTCTCAGCTAATTCCTCATCAGGACTTAATTGAACTGAGCACGGCACAGATTCAATCTCCCAAAAACGTTTGAGAGTGTCACTGAGTAGATCCTCTTCATCGATAGTGTACGACACTAGTGAAGACAAAGAAGAAGAAGTCGTAGACGCTACGACTGTGACGTCATTGTCGCTGGGAGACGGCACGGCCAGTCTGCCAGTTATTACATACCCAAATATACTACTTAGTGCGGCAGGTATATCGCAATTAAAAATAATTTTCTTTCCATCATAAATGTGAGGAAAAATGTCGCCTGATAAAATAAAATCAATTGGCGATTTTTTGAAAAAATAAGGATCAGCCAAAAACAAGTTTTTATATTCATTGATAACACTTTGAGGAAATTGGACGGTAGGCAATTCAGAAGTTATTTTGTTTAAAATAACAGCGTCAATTTTAAACAACGAGTTATTATTATGACGAGGCTTTATAGTACATGACGTCATTCCATGATTTTTAAGGCTTTCCCCACCTAGTCCACAAATATTAAAAGGGCATTTACGTTGAGTTAAGCCCAAACGTTGTAAACGTTGTTATAAAATTAGACTGAGCACCTGAGTCGATCAAGACACGACAAGGTTGATAACAATTAAAATTATCCAACACGTGTACAACAGCTGTTCCTAATATAACGGTGAAGGAGTTATCATTCATTGATGACGTTTGACTCATGGAAGTGCTCAGGCTAGGCTGCAGCGGCGCAAGGGCCGCGGGAGCGGGGAGCGATGCGCCTGCGCTTGCTACCGGTTTCTTATAAGTATCTACGTGCTAATAATAACACATGATGGGCCTTACTACAGATAAAACATTTAAAATCGCTTTTACACTCGCTCGCGTTATGATTCGTTTTAAGACAATTGTGACACAATTTTAGTGTATCAGCACGGCTGATTCCTTGTCAATTTACGAAATTGTTCACAACGGAAAATTATATGATTTTCTCCACAGTGAGCACAAACTACTTTAGAACGCGAAAATGAGCTTGAATGCGAATAAGTTTTTGTAGGCTTATTAGTTTTATCAATCCCTTTAGAATAAAATAGTTTTTTATTTTGTAATGCACCCGAGTTTTCAACATAGAAACCAGAATGATTTAAAACCTTAATATGATTTTGAATGAAAGTAATCAGCTGTTTGAAAGTAGGAATAGAATTTTGATCAAGCCCTTGTTCAAATAACTTACGAGTTTGCGGGTCTAATGACCTTAATGCAATGTGACAAAATACATAGCCACACAAATCATTAATTTTTAATGACTCAATAGCCTTAAGAGAATGATCAAATGTTTCAATAAACATATTTAATTGAACTGCGGACTCCTTAGTCAGTGGGTGAAAATTAAGCATTTTATCAAGATACCTACCTACCAACATACGGTTGTCCTTATATTTATCAAGTAAGCTTTGCCAAACCAAATCATAATTGGCAGCTGAAATTGGTACACTTTTTACAATATTTAAGGCTTCACCCTTAGTACAGGCGAGTAAATAGTGAAACTTATAAATTTTAGGAATAGTTTCACGATTGTGAACCAAGGAATAGAAAGTTTCATAAAAAGTGTTAAAATTTTCTATACTACCGTCAAATGTGTAAAGCTCAATTTTCGGAAGACGTGGACGCAATTCAATGCTATGTGTAGATTGACCAGTCTGTACATGAGTTTCTGCCTTAACGCGATTGAAATATAAAATTATATGTACACAAAATGGACCCTCATTTTGTGTACATATAATTTTATACGAAAATACAAATCATCGAAACTTTTTAGTTCCTGAGTATTAATTGATGCTTTAGGGTTAGTTTTAAGTTCGCATTCAAAAATATTATAAATGATTTGTTCAAAGGATTGTCGCAATTCATTTATCTCTAATGCTTGCAATAAGAATAGTCCTTTAGAATCGGCGTCTAAGGTAGATGTAGATAACTCGTAAATCGATTGAATTTGTTCATAAAGTCTTTCCTTGCGCTTTATCAAAACACTATAGGTAATTTCATCAGGAGATTGACCTACTAATGATGAAATTTCAGCTGAAGTTGTTTTACTTTTAGTAGTCATTTTTATGAACAGTAACTGTTCAAATTATAAACTGATGTATTAAAATAATTTCTAAACCTTAATTATAGAACGTCTACAATTGAAATTCAGAAAATAAGTTTATTTCAGTTACAATTAGAATAAACGGAAAGTAGGTAATCCGTCTCGAATGGCCAAAAAAATTGTGCAGTTTTTAATTAATAGATGTCGCTGGGTTTGAGATGTAAATTCAAGTGGACTGTATTTTAGAATTGTATAGAAAAAGTGTAGGTTAGGAGTATAAACAATCAATGCTCACAATAGCAGATAAGCAAAAAGACACCAACCTTAACCATCCACCTTCGCATGCGAAAATCAGCAGCTCAGGAGACCACGCACGGCGTGTAGGTTGAGAAATCCACTATTCGGCACTATTCAAGGTGTTTGAAGCTCCATATAGCAGTTTATAGCACTCAACACGGTTGAGTAGAAGGCAAAGGGCGAATTGTCCTTGTGGAACGTCCACAGCCACAAATTTAGCGAGACATAGAACTAGTCCGCTCCATACACGCGCGCCGTAACAGACAGAGTGCCCCGACGCATTCACAATACGTCGGTATCAAGAAAAGGCGGTGTCACATAAATTTATGCTTACCCACCAATAATGAGCAAAGACTGAACAGAAGCAGTACGCAGCTATCCACAGACCAAGCAAAAAAGTCTCGTTTGGTTACAATTGTAAGATTGTGGTAGTGGAAGTAGTAAACGGAAGGTTCAAACGTGACTTCAAGTTTTTACGGATTGACAACGTTAACAGGTCTGTTCCGCATATGTTCGAACATTTTCGGATTGCTGCAGCACTGATTAATGCTTTTCACCTGCCTATTCGTGACAATGCGTGTGCCGACGCGATAATGACAATTAATAATGAAAGAATTCAATTTGAAAATCATCTGGCAGAGTATGTCATACAAAAAAACTTAAATAGGCATTGCGCGTTGCATTTACCAGTATGGCAGCAAATCTTGCTGATTTTGAAGACGTTCCTCGATTAGAAGAAGAACACGTAATTCCTAATAAACCTAATAGGATCAGGTTATTTGAGATTCTTTTGGAATATTTAATTGAGAAATATATAAACGAGTTGTAGGTAAATATTGAGTTATTTTTGGCACAACAAAACAGTTAATGATTAGTATAACTATCAGTACGTGATAATATTGTTATATTTGACTGTTTAGTAATGTGTAATGATTGGCGAGTTTAACTTTCAACTGAAATAGAATTTCTCCTGTCTTGCTAGAATTTTTTTGTGAGGCTAGCACTACGTGATTGTCCTGCGATGCAGTGTCAGCAAGCTGCTGTGAAGATGAAGATCCATCTCTATGTACCGCTGTATTGTGCAATTTGGTACAGACTCTGCAAGAACCAATCCTAGAACCTTGAGCCGTATGTCCCTGGCGCAAACAATTCATGCAGTCTTAGACGTTTAACTTCAGCGATTTTTGCTGTGACAGATAAAGCGTTGAATTTTGGCCACTGGTATAAAGGATGATTTTATTTGCAACGAGGGTACGCATGTTTCTTGTGTCGGTTTGACAATAAATGTTCGTGGTTTCTAACAGTTCAGCACGTTTTTTGATCAAATTAATAAATTCTTCTAAAGTGGGTGAATCTTTCTTAAAATTAAGATGCTCTTTCCATTTTCTACTTGTAATGTTATCCGATTTCTTTCACATCATGTGAATAATGATTAAATCCCAAATTTATATAATTTAATAAAAATTTATAATAATTATTTATAAAAAAATATAAAAAATGTAAACTACACAGATCTTCTCTACTTGAAAAGTTTTATATTGACAAAAAGAGAATTATATTTCAAAGTCATCCAGGAGAACGGAAATTTACCACTAGAGTTACAAAAGAATATTATTTGTCTAGATGAATCTTATAGTCATGAGTCTTACAAAGTAAAAAAATGCTGGCAGTTAATAAATATAGGAGTCACTAAAAGATACTTCAAAAGGAAAAAGATACATCATAGTTCATGCTCGAGAAATAACAAGGTTTTGTACCTAATTGTCTTTTAATGTTATATTTAGTTTTTTTTTAAGAAAGATATGTGTATTTCTTGTTGAAGATCCTAAAATAAATAAATAAATAATCTTCAGTGGTAGAAATAGAAAAGAAGATCATCACTCGGAAATGAATGCCAGTAACTTAAAAAAATGGGTATAAGAAAAACTTATTTCCGATCTCCATGAACCTTTTATCATAGTACTAGACAATGTACCTTATCACCGTGGTAACAAAGTTATTAATTTTTCTTTCAAAGTGGATGAAATAAAGATTTGGCTTATATAAAAAAAATCGAATTTGATGCATCATTGAGTAAACTATCATTGCTTATGTTAGTAAAGCAGCATAAACCAAAACCAGAATATGAAATCGATGCAATTCTGGGAGACCATGGTCATGTTGTAGTAAGGCTTCCACCTTATCACTGTGACCTTATCGAGTTAATGTGAACTCGCAGTTAAGAAGAAGCTAGCAGCACATAATATTGGCAGAATCGACATTAAAGTTTAGCAGAGGAAGCATTTAACAGCGTTACTGTTGAAAATTCGCAAAATTGTTGTCAGCATGTAATAAAATACCAAATAATAATAGTCTATAATATAATAATAATCTGGGTTGTTCCGTAATTCATCCTATGATACCTTATCCTATTTCTTGACACATCCTAAACTAGAATTCTTAACTAGTCCGATTACATTATTTTAATAGTTGGAAACCGAAATGCGTTTCCTTATTCTACCTGTGGCAAATATTACCGAAAAAAATATGGATAGCAAAACAATATTTAATATTTTATCAGAGTTTAATATAACGAATAGTTTTTTTCCTATTTGTATAATTAAAATATTTGCTTTACACGTACCCTCACTTACTTGTAACAGCCATGGAACGTAAAAGCGGTGCAGCAAGTGTTTCGTTCTCCTCTCCTACTATGAGTCTTGGGAGAGTAGACTCAGTGGTGTGCATTGTTGTTTTGTATAATAACGATTATGACAAGTGCATCTCGTGTAATTCAAAATGCATCACAACCATGATAGTAACTTACGTTATGTGCAATATCAACGAGGGCGGCCAATGTTATTATATAACGATTTACAATTTCACAAAAAAGAAAATAGTAAGGATGGGAGTATAATGTGGGGTTGCATAAAAGCACCGGCTTGCTTTGGCAACGTAAGAGTGTTAAATGATGTCGTTCTAAAAGAAAAACCTCATAGTTGCAATTCTAGTGAAATAGAAAATATTGTAAAAGAAGCTTTGAATTATCTCAAGGAAAAAGTGAAGTCAAAACAAGGTGAACCTATACCGACAGTGTATCAAGAAACTTTATTGTCACTACATAAACGAGGTATCAATTTAGTGACAGTTGCCAGAATTTACAAATATAAAGAGTGGTCTCTATAATGCTTGCAATAAGAGCAATGGAGTAAAAAAAAAACAACATTTCAAAATGGCGACGAAGTTGAAATTCCAGATTATTTGCTATAAGTTACAATACATGGCGCAGTCGGAACATAATACTTACAAAATAAAACGTAAGTTTTATGTAGATTTGTGAAGAAAATTTTAGCATTAAAATGGCTACCGGCTTAAAATTAAATGTTCCCAGAAACTTTCGCTTCAAGGCAACGTTAGCCAAAACTGGAAAGCGGTTTATCAATCTCTTCAAATATATTTTACGGCCGCTAGTTTGAAGATGACCGTAAGATAGCTATCTTGTTGAATTTACTTGTTGTTGTAATACAATGGTTTTGATTTTAAAGACAAGGAAAATCTAAAATATGTAGATATTATTGAAGAACTCCAGGAATACTGTGATCCCAAATAAATGTTTTACATTGTAGATTTCTTTTCTACACTAGGGATCAGAAACAGGCAGAAAAGTTGATTTATTTTACAATGATCTGAAAAAAATAGTCCAGAATTGTAAATTTAGTAACGCAGATGAGGTCTTGAGAGATAGATTGGTGTAAGGGACTACTGATATTATAGAGCAAAAATAAATTAAAGCTAAAGAATACATTTTTCTCAGTGATACCATAGAGAGGCTCTACCTGTCCGAGATCACCAAGTGTCACATTAATGAGATACAAGGAAATGATGCTGAGTTCATTAATGTGATAAATAATAAAATTAACAAGAAATACAAACAAAAAGATGTTATCGAATGTTATTAATGTGGAGAAAATCAAGTTTGTGACCTTAAAAAAAATCCAGCACAAGGGAAACAGTGCACAAAGTGTGAAAAATACAATCATTTTGCACAAGTATGTAAATCTAAAAGTGTTAAGGCAGTAAAGAAGGATAACTTAGATGTTGAAAATGTCCTTTCGGCCACCTATGTAACTGTGTTTTGTAACCCGTCACAACAGAATAAAATGTTCTCTTTTTTCGTTACCTAGTTACAAACCAAGATCTTTTCATCCGCCTTCATAACTATGATTTGTAACCGCAACGAGGATACAAAAGAAGAAAGTTTTTTCTTTTCTTGTTACCAAGTTATAAACTAAGACTTTTTATATTAATTCGTAATCTCTTTTCCCAGATACGATAGCAGAATTAAAATTCCTTTTTGGTAACCAAGATCAAATCAAACTGTTAGGTAGATATGATTCTCTTTTCTGTATGACATTAGTACTGGCCGTACTGATGACGATAAATAAACTAATTGACACATCATGACATATTGACATGCAATTGCTTACTCTTGTGGATTATTTGTGCAATTTTCTATTACGATTTTCCATTTTGTGATAAAGTCATATAATTATTTGTGATTGCAATATTCGCAATGTGCCCGCATCCTAAAAATCAATTCATTTCATCAAGGAGAGGTGGTGTTCTATTGCTTCACGATGGACGGCGATTTCACCGCAGAAAAATATATAAAGATGGAAGCTCGTTTTGGCTTTGCTATACTAAAAAGGATGTAAAGGGAGTGTCAAGCTAAATGTGAAGAACGAAATATTAAATACTAACGGACAGGATAATGATTGCTGCATGGATGTGAATAAAAATATATTTTTTGTTAAGAATGGACAAATTGAAACAAACTACCAGTAGTAACTTCGAACCTATAGAGAAACAATATAATAATTTGGTTTGTGAACTTAAAAATGATGGTTTCGATTTGCTACACGATATTCCAAGTTTTAAAAATATAAAGTCAGGGCTATACAACCAACGTAAAAAAATTGTTGGTGCTCCCAAATTACGTTACAGTTACTCTGAATGTTGCGAAGTGGTTGTACCACAAAAATACAATAATTTCCTCCTTGCGGATTACCTGGACGATGACAATACAAGAATTATTCTATTTTGCTGGAGAAATATTAAAAATAAATAGGAAAAGTACACTCATATCTTCGCTGATGGCACTTTTCGATCATGACCATCTTGCTTTAAGCAACTTAATACTATACATGGACATAACGAAAAAAAAACGGAACTATTATACCATTGTTCTTTTGTCTGCTTCCCAATAAGAAAGTAAAGACTTATACCATTCTATACCGTTTAATAAAATCTCAAACTGGTAAATTTTTGAAGCCGCGTAAAATCACATTAGATTGTGAAGCTGCGGCAATAATAGCTGTTCAACAGGTTTTCCCTGAAATAATCGTAAAAGGTTGTTACTATCATTTTAACCGAAGTCTGTTTCATAAAGCAAAAGAAATAAAAACTAGAGTAAAACAAAGGCATGTTGCACGGTGCGTTGGTTTGGCTCGTTTGCCAGAAGAGTATATACAAAGAGGATATGAATATGTAATGAAAAAAAGTCCAAAAGGCGATGATATCGAACGGTTTAATAAATACTTTGATAAACAGTGGTACAACAAAGGAGCATTTAATTTTGCAAAAAAATGTGGTTGTGAAACCGAAATTATAAGAACAACCAATCATCTTGAAGGGTGGCACAATAAAATTAATAGAATTATCGGGCGAAAATATCCGAATATCGGCCAACTTTTAGATGTGTTGGAAAAGGAAACAAAACTATATGATGTTAACAATAAATTCAAAAATAGTAGAAAAAATAAAAATTACACAGAAATTGAAGAAGAAATTAAAGCGGCTTTAAATGAACTGAAATCAAACTTAATAACAACTGGGCACTGCTTGGAAATTATTAGTCCCTACACATTTATTTAATATTATTAAAAAAAACAAACTTTTTTTGTAAGAAGGATAAATAAAAGGTATTTTAAGTTTACTGTTATTTAGTAAATTATTTTTTTCCTTTTGGTAGGTAGAGTTTTGTTACAAAATAAGAACAAAAAATTATTTCATGGTAACTACTTATTTTAAAATATTCGGATCTAGGTTTGTAACTAGGTAACTACTTAGTTACAAAGAAGAACAAAAAAATATTTCATGGTAACTACTTTTTTAAAAATATTTGGATCTTGGTTTGTAACTAGGTAACGAAAAAAGAGAACATTTTCTTCTGTTGTAACGGGTTACAAAACACAGTTACATAGGTGGCCGAAAGGAAAAATGTACAGTCAGATGACTCAAACTCTTTCTACTTTAATGAGGTAGGTGTATCATGGACAGAAACATTAATTTACAAAATAGTCTAATATTTAATTTCAAATTAGACACTGGCTCTGATGTAAATTTAATCCCTATTAGTATATTTTATATCACAAATAAAATTGGAAACAACCAGCGAAGAGTTCCCCATAGCGAAAGGTATAAGACAAGGAGACCCGTTGTTCCCAAAACTTTTTTCTGCAATCCTAGAAAGTGTATTTACTCGTAGAAACATAAGAGTGGGAAAATGTAGGCATAAATATTAACGGGGAGGAACTCGACCATTTAAGGTTCGCAGATGACTTGGTATTAATCACAAACAGCCCTAGCACACTGTGACTTATGCTGCAACAATTAAAAAAAGCTAGTAGAATAGTAGGTCTTATCATAAATAAATCTAATACAAACGTAATGACAAACAGGGAAGAAATAGCTATAACAATAGATGGCGAAAGTATTGAATACGTGAAAAACTACACATACCAGGGACAGTTAATATCATTCAGAGATCGACATGGAAATCGAAAGAAGAGCTGCTTGTGCATGGAAAAGAATATTGGTCACTCAAGAAGATACTTAAAAGCAAATACTTTTCCATGGCAGCTAAGAGAAAAGTTCTCAACTCGTGCGTCTTAATTTGCCTGACGTATGGGAGCAAAACATTTTTTAAAACTGCGATCATGTCAGCGGGGAATGGAGAGAAGCATGATCGGTGTCACTAAAAAATATCGGTTAAGAGCAGTTCAAATACGATCCAGAACCAAAGTAAAAGATTTAATAAAGACTTCAGTTTTTTATGCTACCTCTCATTTTGGTGTGAAGTCCTAGAACAGGATAGGCGAACCAATGGCACGCGACACAATATTTGGGCACGTCGCCGATCATAAAACATGTGTAAAAAATGTGTTAAGTAGGTATTTTATGACGATCGAACGCGAGTGATCCTACGCTACGGCATTCAGGAAGCGCTGCGCGCCGCTCGTTTGTTTTCTTTTTATAAGTCGTGGGTTCCATTGTTTGCTTACGCATAAAGTAATAGTGAGTTTTGTTGACATAATTGTATTTTAAAGTTTATTCGAGTGATTTTTATGATTTTAAACTGATATTTAACATGGCCAGTTCAGCAAAAAAACAAAAAGTGCAAGACAGTAAGTGTATCAGAGAATTTCAAACTTGGTGGACTGAGAAATATGGCATGATTAGTAAAGGTGACAAAGCGGTGTGTTTTATGTTCTGGAACAGTGGTATGTAGAACATCGTCTGTTAAACGGCTTCATAAATGTACACCTAACTTTGAGAAAAATGAAATTGACGCATCGATTTATAATCTAAAACAAAAATTGATTGCACCAACGTTTCCAAGCGTACCAAAAACATATAACGCCGAAGTCGCATGTTTAAAAGATGCAAATGCAGAGCTACTAAGCAATTTACCAACATTTAGTAGCGTAAAGAGTTCACTGTATAGATACAGAAATTCTGCAGCAAAATTGCCAAAAATACAATGTAAAACTGTAGAAGAAGTACAAGTGCCACCGGATTACCGAGATTTTCTTTTGGCTGACTATACGTACGGCAACACAAGAATCATTGTATTTTGTACAGAAACAGCAAGGGAGATCATATGTCAACTAGAAGATTTTTACGCAGATGGCACTTTTAAAAGTTGCTCTCCTCCTTTTGACCAGCTTTATACTATCCATGGGGATATTGGAAGTACGGCAAACCACACAAATTTAATGCCACTGGTGTACGCTCTCATGAGTAACCGTACGACTGAATCTTACAAAATATTATTAATGTTGATAAAAGCGGAAATTCCAAAATGGAGTCCGAAAAAATTCAAAACAGACTACGAGAGAGCAGCCATGAAAGCCATTGTTGACGTTTTCCCTTGTGTTGAGCTCAGGGGTTGTTACTTTCACTTTAACAAAGCAATTTGGGCTAAAGGTCGGGAATTGAGTCTTACTAATACAAAAGACATAAAGAAAAGACGTTTGGTGGCACTCAGCGCAGTTCTTCCTTTATTACCAAAGTCTGAAGTAATGAACGGATGGGCTTACATCATGCGCCATGAAAATGACGATTCAGCTGTGAAAAAGTTTAAAGCTTATATGGAAAAACAATGGCTAAAGGATAAATTTATACCAATATGGAATGCATTCGGGGAGAAACACAGAACTACAAATTCTTTGGAGTCTTGGCATCATAAGTTAAACTGTACTGTAGGTAAAAAAGGACCCAATTTGTTGCATTTACTGCACTGTTTGTATGAAGACGCTGCTTTTTATTCTGTACGAAATCGTCAAAGGCATACTGAGACGCCAGTGACGAAAAGAATTGAAAAATATAAGATCAAAGACGAATTTATACAGGACGCTCAAATAGAGTTAATACATGGTGATTTGACAGTTGGACATTTCCTTGAAATGTTGCGAAATTAATAAAAAAAAAAACTATGCTGCTGATTATAACTCTTGAGGTGAATTATATAGGGCTGTCTATGTTATACGTAGGCTAAGTCATAGAAGCAATGATATTGTTTACAATATCATTGAATAGAAGTCATAACTTTGAGTACCTATGTGTAACGAGTTGTGTCTCTGAGAATCTGAAATTTACTTTTATAGGACAATATTATGTAAATTATTGAAAACATGTGATTATCTGTGATAAAAATGCTTAGGTATTTACAACGCTTTCATTAAAAGAAATATATAATAATTATTATATTATTATACATATATTTATTTTAATTAAAACTTAGGTATTTACAACGCTTTAATTATTATTGTAAAATAGTTGAATTATCTGTGATACAAAATTCTTTATTTACTTGATTATCTGAAATATTTTATTTTTACTGTTTTTAATTAGGTATATTTTAATTTTAGGTACTTGATATAAAAATATTAAGGTTTATGGTTTTAGTTTCGTTATTTAATTAGTGTAAATTAGATGATTATCTGTGATACATAATAGTGTACTTAGTTTTCATTAGTCACTTTCTCAACTATATTTGATTATGTTAAATCAGTGTCACAATTTTATTACTTATCAAAGTGTAAAATGGTTATTATGCACATGATGAGGCCATTTTTTTATTTTCTAGTTAATTGTGTATTAAAAAATCTAACATAATCCATTAAAACATTTTAAAAATCCATGACATGTTTTATTTTTATTTCCATATTTTAAAAATAAAAACCAGCATTCATGGACACTGCGAACGAACGAAACTTTTTTTTCCCGATCGTCAACACTGTGAACGAACGAAACTTTTTTTTCCCGATCGTCAACAGTGTTGACGAAAGGGTGTTACCGAGCGGGAATAACCCGCATTTTGAAACAAATCACAAATCTGTTAGTCAAAAAAGCGAAGCAGAGAAAAAAGAATTAATTGCAAGTGCATTGAATGACAGAAATAAACAGTCAACATCTATGATTAAATTTGTTTGCAAAAATTGTCATACGAGCGCGGCAAGTTACGCGGCTGCAAATGTCATTGCTCGGCATAGTAAACCTTTTCAAGAAGGAGAGTTTTTGAAGGAAGCCTGGTTTAGCATGCGCGCCCTCTCTTTTTGATGATTTCGATAATAAAGATAAGATAATTCAGCGCATCAAAGATACTCCTCTATCAAGAAACACAATAAAAGAAAGAATCTTAAAACTGGCCGAAAATATAACAGATCAACAAAAAAATGACATTAACGATGCTTCATTTATATCGCTATGTCTTGACGAAAGCACTGCCGTCACTAAATCTGCACGTTTAGCTGTTTTTGCTCGGTATTAAAAATATATAAAATCGTTGCTAACAACTACAAAAGGAACCGATATTAGTACTGTAGTTAAAATTTCGCTTGCTGAAAAAGAAATTGATATAAAAAAAATTGTTTCTGTAACAACTGATGGTGCTCCAAGTATGGTGGGTAAAAAAAATGGTTTCATAAGTTTATTTCAAACAGACGTAGGACATTCGATTCTTGAATTCCACTGCATCATTCACCAACAAGCCTTGTGTGCTAAGAGTGGTTTAATATCCCTTGATAATATAATGGCGGTAGTTACAAAAATAGTCAACCTCATCTCGTCACAGGCTTTAAACAAGCGAAAGTTCGATGCTTTGTTGGATGAAGTCAACTCGGTGTATAATGGCTTACTGATGTATAATAATGTTCGCTGGTTAAGTCGCGGGAATGTACTTGAAAGATTTGTTGATTGCTTGGAAGATATCAGACTGTTTTTGCAAAATGAGGGAAATATTGAACAATACCCACAGTTGTTGGCCGTTATGTGGCTTTCAAAATTGATGTTTTTTACAGACATATGCCAACATTTAAATACATTAAACGTAAAGCTTCAAGGGACAAACAAAACAATTATTGTCATGATTGTTTTGTTTGTCCCTCATTGGCGCTTTTGAGGCTAAACTGCAAGTTTTCAGAAACGATATTATCACAAGAAACTACAAGTATTTTCCAAACTTGAAAAAATATATCAATGATTTTGATATTCACGAGACAGCAGACAAAGAAAAATTTACTGAAGAATTTATTTCTGTGATCGATCTAAAGAATTTTCAGGGAGATTTTCTCAGTTCAAAGAATTGTCGGAAATACTCAAATTTATTATGTACCCTGATGTGACGTCATTTCATAAACTGAACTTCTCTCAATTCGATTGGTTGGAAATTGAAGAATTTGAAATACAGTTGATTGATTTCCAATCTAGTTCAATATGGATTCAAAAATTTATTGAAACAAGGAAAGAGTTGGAATTAATTGAAACTGAAAGACTGACATGTAATTTAAGTAAAAATGTTAATAACAAAATTCTGGAAATATGGAATGCGTTACCAGACACATTTAACTGTTTGAAGAAGCTGGCTCATGCTATTTTAACAATGTTTTCATCTACCTATGCCTGTGAGTCATTATTTTCAGAGATGAATAACATTAAAAACTCGGTTAGAAACCGTTTGACAGATGAATTCAGTTCAGCATGCATTTTGCTAAAAGTAACATCTTACAACCCTAACATAAATTATTGGTCATCTAACCTGCAGCAACAGAAGTCACACTAATTTTACAGTAATTTAATTTATGCGTGTAATAAAAACATTCCAAAATGTACCTCTTTTGTTTACTTTATTTAATAAAGAGTTTTGATAGTATTTATTATTATTATTTTCCAAATAATCAGAAAGTCAAAATTATTTGATGGCACGGCAATGACCCCATTAAACATTTTTTAGAAAAAATGGCACGTTGATGCATAAAGATTCGCCTACCCTGTCCTAGAAGAAGTTAATCAGACACAAAAGTATATGCCATCATCTGGGCTATCGCTGGAAAAGTGTGTCATAAAAATCAAAGCACTAAATTTTTTTCTTCAAACTCCGTATCCAAATAGTGGAAAGAGCTATTTCCTACGCAACTGAAAAATGTGAGGACTTGGATATTTTCGTTGAAAAAAGAGGAAGGAGGCGATTCCGAAAACGAATGCCAGGAGAAATGGCCCAAGACACTGGACTAACATTGCCAGAAAAGTTGCAGAGAGCTATGTTAGAATATATTGATAGATTTTACAAAGAACAAGGGCATCGTTACAGAGCAATGGATGACATTCCACAAAATTTGAGCCTAAAACTCTGCTTACGTCAACAGAAGAACTTAGTGGTATAATTCCAAATCTTACAAAAATCTATGATGAACTTTCTGCAGAGGACATTATTTTGGAGATTTTACGACTGAGGCGCCACTTGGAAGCCGCCAGCATTTCTCTTTAGAGCTCTGCCTCATGAAGACGCCATGGCGACGTCGCCGGCTACGTATCCAAGCAGTTAATATTGAAATGTATGGTACCTAACTCACTTGGCGACGGTTTGGCAACGTCGGCAAATTGGAAGCGTGGCCACGAGCTACAGTTCTCTACGTGGCTTCTGGATTCTCTGGCGGCTTGGCGACGTTGCCACTATAATGTACACGGTAAACTGCACCTCGCTCACTCAGTCGCCAGTCAGCCGCCATTTTGGATGCTCACTCGAAATATAGTACCTAGTTGATGTTGTAAATAATGAGTTTCGATACTGAAAAATTTATAATAGAAATTCAAAACCGTCCTTGTATATGGGATAGTTCATCTAATGAGTGTTCCGATCGTACCTTAAAAATTAAAGGTTGGGACGAAATAGTAAACATATTTAAAAAAAAAGGCGAAATGACAAACCAAGAAAAAAAACAACTAGGTAAGTAAAAGTACATTTATTAACTTTTATTTATACATATTTGTCTTGCCATGGAAATGTATTTTCAGTTACAAAATAATCTGCTAGTTTGTCTCTAACTGTGAGTGCTGTTCTTCCTCCTCTATCGCGATTTCGACTTCCTGAAAATCCTGTCACCGTCAGAGTATCTTCGTAAGAATAGCCATCTCTGTCATCTCATCAATATACAACATATCCTTACAATCGCTTTTGTC
The DNA here is from genome assembly GCA_949752705.1 of Callimorpha dominula. Classification (NCBI taxonomy): domain Eukaryota; kingdom Metazoa; phylum Arthropoda; class Insecta; order Lepidoptera; family Erebidae; genus Callimorpha; species Callimorpha dominula. The sequence goes on along the minus strand of OX457010.1, from coordinate 4,281,216 downwards.
AAATCTATATGTACATTCATTGGCCTGTGAAAAATCCTCCACTTGTTAGATAAAATCCCAAATGTACATTCGATATTTCGGCGTGCTCTTGATAATCGGTAGTTGAATATTTTTTGCTTGTAACAAAGACTGTGTCCTCCGTATGGTCTCACGAGGTTTTCATGTAACGTAAAAGCTTCATCTCCTACTATTACGTATGGAATATTGTCACCGTTTTCTGGCAATGGGTTTGCCGCAGGAACATGTAGAGATTGGTTAATGAGATTAGTGTATAAAGCACTATCTTTATAAATTGCTGAATCGCTGCTTTTTCCATACGCTCCAACGTCTATATATAGGAAATTGTAATTAGCATCACACAGATCAAGTAATACAATAGAAAAATAATGCTTGTAATTAAAGGATAGTGATCCAGTATGCATCGGTTTAATAACTCTCATGTTTTTCCCGTCAATGGCGCCAATGCAATGGGGGAAGTTTGCGATTGTTTCAAATCCTCTTGCAACTTTTTCCCAATCATTTTCTGTCTTTGGAAGACCTATAAACTTTTCTTGATATTGACATATAATGCTACACACTTCTCTAATTATTGTGCAAATTGTTGTATGACCGAGTCTGTAGTTGTAGTAAAGGTCCATGAGTGAACACCCTGACGCAAAATACCTAAAAGAAAAGATAACATCATTATTGGACTGCAATAGGCTGTTTGATTGATTGATGAATGGTTATACTAAACTTTTTTATTTTTTTCAGCTGATACTTTACATAAAAGGTGGAAAAGTATCCGTGGTTGCTTCACACGAGAACTGAACCGGCAAAAATCTTTGAAGTTCGGTTCGGGTCGTGTACCACGTAAAAGCGAATATATTTTTTTTAAACAACTTCTGTTTCTACAGAAGGTTGTCGCATTAAGAGAGCATTAAGTTGTGGCATCAAAAGAGTCTGAAGCTACAGATCCTGATGTTAAAGCTACAGATCCAGACTTGCAACAAGATCGTTGTCCGAAAAGAATGAAAAATAAACAGAAGACTGCACCTGAAGATGACAAATTTTTAGAAGTCCTTAACAAATCCATCAAAAATAGAGAAGAATATGAAGTTGGAAATCAAGATGAAGACAGGTTATTCATGATGTCTCCAGTTAGCACTTTAAAAAAAGTGCCTCCTCAAAAAAAAAATGGCAACCAAAATTAAAATAATGACAATTCTTGAAGAAGTAACCCGCTCTGTGCCCAACATTGATGATAGTGCATTATACCGTCAAAGCTACTGGTCACAAACAGAACCGATGCCGTCACGAAGTTATCACCCTGGATATTCTACTGTTCGCGGAGAAACCCTACCCATGATGGACTACATCACTGAGTCATTATCTAGTGCACCGTTTAGCACACCACCGTCAAATATGACATGCTTCAGAAGATTCATCTATTTTAGATATATATGATTAACTTTAGATGTTTCATTTTCATAAATTTTATTAAAATTCTACTTACCTGAATGACACAAATAGTTTTTCTTCCGCACTTATCGATTTTCTAAATATCGTATCCTGTTTAGTTAAATCATTTCTACATAAGTTCAATAATTCGTCAAAAGATGCTATTGACGTGAAAAAATTTTCAGGATATTTTCGTAAATCTTCATACAGTTTAAAAAAAATACCACTTCGGCTTCGATCTGATATAAAAGGATGAACCCATAGTTTTTATTTTTCTACGACGTAGATAACAAAGAAGTGCGATTTTTTCTACATCCATTCCTGACGACGTAAACGAACTGACTGTCGAGACGCCATGGCCACTCGACTTGGCGACCTTCGGATCCCAGAAGTAGCCAGGCCTGCGCCGCTGGCGACGTCGACATGGCGTCTTAATGAGGCAGAGCTCTTAAGACTACCCTGGAGCTTCTGAAATTGATTGTAAAATGGGACTATTTTTAGTCTGTTCCAAGTCTAGCGCTTTGTCTAAGATTTTTTTTAACTATTTGTGTTCCGGTGGCTTCTTGTGAAAGAAGTGTCTCAAAACAAAGGTTGATAAAATCTTACATAAGATCTACAATGAGTCAAACGCGACTTACCAGTCTTTCCATATTGTCCATTGAAAAGAACAGGAAAGTAAATTTTGATAATGTCATCGAATATTTTAGTAAAATAAAGGCACGTAAGCACGTTTAGTATTTGTCTTTATATTTTGACGGTGCTCAATAGAAAGTCGCCCCGGGTGCCAACCCATGCTACGCCGCCACTGCGGTATATCCCACATTCTCGGAAGGATATATAACTATACCTTGAAGAAAAAGAACGGTGTTTCTCTAATCTATCTGGTAGTTATGTGAATGTCTATAGATGGGTGGTCTAAAGTTCACAATGAACCGATTATTTACGCCACTATTAAAACGGAGCAATCTGAAGTAATTATTTTTGACTCGATAGATACCACAGGAAAGCCGCACACTGGTGAATATAGCCGAACTTGCTGAGGGTTTGATAGAAAGATTAAAGTCTCAATATAATTGTTATGTTGCAAGTTTTGTTACCGACAACGCTGTGAACATGGCTAAAATGCGGAAGGAATTAAAAATAGTGATACAATAATACATACGGCTGTTCTGCACACTTGTTGAACTTACTTTCCAAAGATTTAGAAATTAGCAGTATTTATATGAACTATTTTATTATTTGCACAACATGCTCCTTGCATGTTGTGCAACTAATAAAATACATCCGAAACAATCATGCAGCTAGCAGCTTGTACAAAGCGGAAGGAGGAAAAGCATTAGTGCTGCATCAAGGTGTTCGTTGTTTCGAAGTCTTTGTGTCTGAGTGGCAAAAGCTACTAAAAATATGTGAAGAGAACAGGGACGTCATAGATCACGTTATTAGAGCAAAAGTTGAAAATATGGTCGTAAAGAGGTCAGTGGAAGATTATCTAATAATTTTGAAGCCAATATCTGTTACATCCATACTTTACAAAAAAAGTAATGCAAATTGGTCTACTGCTGTAACGGCTTGAAAGAAGCTTGGAGCTAAATTTAAAGTAACTTATTTAAATATTAGCCCAATGTCGTAGTTTCGAAAGAGATATAAGCAAGCAATGTCCCCCAGTCACTTTTTGGCGTTTTTATTAGACCCAACCCTAACAGAATTCACACTGACAGATGAAGAAGAAGAAAGTGCGTTGGAGGATGATGGTTCAGTTTTGCTACCATTGATAGTAAAGCTTAAGTCAAAATCAAAACCATTCAGAAGTGTAATGTTCGCAGAAGAAATAGTAAAAAATATGACACCACTAATATGGTGGATATCACAGAAAAATATATTTAGTGAAGAGGAACAGTCAAAAATTTGTCCCAGGTTGAAGCAATCGTTTGGGACGATAGCTTCTTCAGCTGCTGTGGAAAGTGTTTGGAATTTTCAGAACAAATTAAGAATGACGAACGACAATTAATTGAAAAGGCTGGAAAACTAGTTTTTTATTTCAAATATTATAATTATAATAATGATATTGATTTTTCAGATTTAAACGACCCTAGTTTGTAACTTAATTATAATTTCTAAATCTTTTGTTTTATGTTGATTTCTGTGAAAGAAAGTGAAATTAAAAATTTTTGATTAAATCATTGATTTTTATTGGAAACATCATTCATTTTGATTGAAATCATGATTTAAATCAAAATGATTTATTCATGCCAACCCTAGTAAGCGGTGTAATACTTCGCCTGGGCTGAAAATGTAACGTGTTCCAGTTAACTGCAATAAATCAGACGAATTCATAGAATCCTGGCTTTGTGAATCTGAGGAATCATCGGCAGATGAAGAAGACTGTATATAGTCAGATTGCGGCAATTCTTCATCTAAGAAGATGAGGAAAATTAAGAGGCTGTTCTACTTACACCTGCGGCTTCTCATCTCTCCGAATTCTCTGATGATGACATTCCATTGTCATGTTAGTAAGCCGAGCTAACCCTTAAGAGAAACTAGCAGACAGGTAAGTGAACCTGAGACTGTGGCCTGTAATGACGAACCTCGTCGCAGAAAATACTTCTATGGTAAAAGACGTTGCATGAAGTGGTCCGCTGAAGGGCCATCAAGAACTACTGGAACTCCTATGCACAACATTGTAGTACCATCGACGGCAACTGATTTCCCACCTGACAGCTCTTCATCCCAATTATTTGGGTTACTGATATCTGAGAGTATCAATAATAAAGTTATAAACTTTACTAACCAAAGATTAGAAATGACAAGAGAAAAATATAAGTGCCAAAATAAGCCTGAACTGAAAAACATTGATACTTTGAAGCTCAATGCGTTCATTGGCCTGTTAATTTTTAGTGCAGTGTTCAAATCAAATGATGAAGACATAAATGCATTGTTTGCAACGAAGAGAACCTGGAGAGATATTTTAGAGGAGTTATGTCTAAAGTGCGTTTTGCAATGATTCTCCTAAGTCTGAGGTTTCATGATGCTTCTACTAGAGACCAAAGAAAACAGACTGAGTGCTGCCGCTATTTCAGACATATTTGGTGAATTCATAGCAAATTGCCCAAAGTACTACAAAATTGGGGAAACCACAACAATTGATGAAAGGTGAGTCGCAGTGTGTCCTGCGTATGGCAAAACCGATAATGAGAACAAATCGAAATATCACTGCAGATAACTACATTTCTTCAATTGAAGTCTGCTTAGAACTAAAAAAAAATAGCTGGACATAATTATGTTGGAACCCTAAAAAAAATTAAAATAGAAATACCACCCGAATTTCTTGATAAAAAACGAGAAGTTCATTCAAATATGTGTGGTTTCAAGAAAGAACTTACACTGCTGTCTTAGGTTCCAAAAAAGAAGAAGACTGATGAATGATCTCATCAATGCACTATGACGAGAGTATTGACTCTACTAAAGGTATTCCCGAAATAATTTCAGTCTATAACGCAACATAAAATCTTTTTAACAAAAAATTCAACCGACGAAAAGAACTAAAAAGCAAAAAATAAATAAACCTGAAGTCTTAAGTATTGAGCTTATTTACATAAACTATCTAATTTTATATAAACTTATTTCGAGTCGGCGCCAAACAACAAACTGATTAATTATCAAAATATTATTTATATATATTAATGTGTTTGAATAAATGAAAACTCTCGCTGCGTGGAAATAAAGTTTTAGTGAAATTTGGCAGCGCTGAGAAATAGATGCTAGTAACAAATAGACCTTATTACGTAGAACACTAGGTTGATTTCATATGAAGAAATTAAGTCAGGTTTTAGTTTAGTCGAGTGTCCAATAGAATCGGCACCATTGTCTATTTAATTCAAAAACTAGGCATGTCAATAACTTATTGATTGTTTATGCTACGGAGTTTAATAGATAATTTCAGAGTTCTTGCAATAATTATTAGATAGAATATAAAACGAAAGCATATTTTAAAATAAAGTCAGAGAATAACTTTTATGAATATTTAATAAAAATAATAAAATTAAAGACATGGACTTAAAATATAACAAGTTGTTTTTCTCTTCTAATGCATCTTTTGACATTTATTGTTTATACCTATTAGTAGTTGGGGAATGTGTTAAGATATCAATTTCAATGGTCTGGCACAAAAATACCTACATAAAAGTCAAAATAGAATAATGACCTCAATTAAGATGAAAATCAATGTGTAAAATCAAATTTGTGTTGTGATTTGTACAGTATAAACACCACTCACTGATACCTAGAGTGTTAAAACTCTCACTATGTACGATTAAATTGAAGCAATGTGTACAATAAGATTGAATCTGTTAAGAAATATCCTTTTCTTACAATTTAAATTGAATAAATGATTTAAAAAAAAACACTTAAGCGTCAATCCTGTGGCAGAAAGTATCTATCTTGTTACCTGTAAGCTATTCCAGGAACCATTGTGATTAAATTATAATAACACAAATCCAGTTTATTTACTTGAAAATTGAAAGACTTAACATAGCTGAAATTAGCCTTCTCTACCAATATTATAACTTTAGTAGTATTATTATTTATGGACATTTGCTTCTAAATGGTATCACATACACACATACCTATCACTTTTATCGAATCCGTAATGTTTTGTAAACATTGTAAGCTTTAATTATATTTGAAGCTGCCTTTAACCAAAATTGTAAGCAGTCCATTGGTGAGGAACCAATCAAGCAATTGATTTTATAGCATCATATATTTTGTCATATACCAATCAATGTATAAACTATTAGTTATGTGGTACTTTTTGATTATTTCTTGAATAAAATTTTACATAAAATTCTTAAAAAAAACATTAAAAGGAACACGTTCAGTACCAAAGAAAAAACCTTTGGTCATTAAATATAACCAGGGTTGCCAGTTGCTAAGTCGGGTTCCTAAAAGTACATCCATACCTACAAAAAACTTGGCATACAAAATGGCTGCCTGTAGGGTTGTACTTCTACGCTGCGACTTATAATGACAATATCGATATTTAACTGCAATATTGAACAATTGAAGAAATATCGTTGGCATTAAATAATTTCAGTTGTGTTCGGTTAGTTAGGTATTTATGGTAGGTATTTTAAAATCTGAACCTAACGGAGATTCATTTTGGAATGATAGACTTAAGAGATCGTTAGTGGCGGTTACCAACAACGAAAGCATTCCCAAAAAAGGGTTGACGTCAGGCAGGCAGCTGGTCATAAAACTTTACAAAATCCCTTGTATGATATACTATCTTCTTCTTTCATATACTGGCAATACCTAATGGAAAGAGAAAACATGATAGTTCCGACCCCAATTGGGGTAGGGGTAGGAGAATGACAAATAGTTTTATTTACTTATCACAAGTGGTCGCAGAAAGAAACTATTTACGACGGGCATGTTGGTCTGATGGTTAGTAATCCTGACTGCTGAACCAGTGGTCGTGGGTTCGATTTCCACCCAGGACAAATAACTGTGTGATTACCACGATAATTTGTTGTGTCTGGGTCAATAATATGTATGCATTTACTAATATATCAGTATGTTTATCAGCAGCCTGGGTACCACAGTACAGCCTCTGCCTAGTTTGTGTCTCAAGTTATTATTTTGAAAACCATTTGTTATCGGCCATGAAATCAGCTTTATCCATGATCTTTCGACCTCAAGACAAACGGAAGAACAGAACACCTCCACATTCAAACTAACGAGTATGCATATCGTTGTTTACCTATGCTTCATAGCTCTGACGATTCTGGGATCTCAACATCAACATAATAAGTACCTATATTATGTTGACATCGAGCAAAATAACAAATCGAAAAAATAAATTAAAATAAAACGTTTAAAATAGTTATAATATTTATTCGTTTCTAAATAAAATTAACTTATTTAAATAATTCCTAAGCGAAACTTTATCTGCCACCTTTCTCGCATGGTACCGGAATCTTAAGTCTATGAAATTTTTTTAATAATTATTCTGTGATTAATATTGTGATCAGTATTGAGTGGCAAATATATTTTTTTCGCATTCGTAATATTTGGTCAAAAACATAAAAATATATAAATAATAATTTTCTGGCTTCATTTTCCACTTTGTTAGGTCCAGCGGCAATCTGGAACAAAGTATTAATAGTTTTATTATGTAAAAGGTAAGCTGAACTGCTTAACAGAGGCCATTGCTCTTTTAATAATATACAAATACTTCTTAACTGTTTGAATTCATGATCATCATCAGGGCCTCCTCCAGAATTTCTTGAAGGGAAATTCACCTGCTATACCACACTGCTCAGGCGGTTTGGTATAAGTTTTGATTCGAGTATTCCCTCTGTCACAGTGATGATGTCTATTTAGCTTACTTATTTACTTATGGGGTAGTGACATAGAACATTACTAATCTGACACTACATAATTATTAGGAATAACTGTTTAATTGAATGAGCATCTTTCATAAAAGAAGGTTATGTTTTGTAAAGTTACCTTTGCACTTGAAGTAGATGAGTCAAGCATCGTCGTTGAAGAGATTTGATCAGCCTGAAATATAATAATATTCTTAATCATCATCATAACTGATTATTATACTGTCTTTCTACTATATTTGAAATATATATTATTATATCCATACTAATATAATAAAGCTGAAGAGCTTTTTTGTTTGTTGTTTTGTTTTAACGCACTAATCTCTGGAACTATCTGAAGATTTGAATAATTCTAATGTATTTGATAGGTAGTTCATTGAGGAATATTATAGGCTATATAAAATCACCCTTAGGAGCAGAGCACTGACTATAAACGTAGGTGGAACTGCAGGGAATGGCTAGTATATGATGTAAGTCTATTAAAAGCCTGATGAGGTTATCACTATTATATTTAAAATAAAATACTAACCAGTAGCGAAGATAAGGGCACTGGGCCGTCACGTAATCTGGTCACGTCGAGAGTTCTGTTAAACGATGACTCGTGAAAATGCATCGAGCAGACATGCCACATTTTGTGTCGGGGGTTTATGTTCTCTATACAAATGATTTTAATCCATTTGCTTCTCAAAACTTCATTTACAGGAAATCGTATGAAGGAAACACTTTGTTTACATATTTTTTCCGTGTAATATAAAAGTACCGATACTTTAACTCGACCATCACTACACTGGATCGTATGTAAACAAACCAAAACCAAATAAAGCAAACAACAACATTGGAAACCTCAAAAAAACAATACACTTATTCAGAATTTTAAAAGTATATATGTTTAATTCAATACAATAAACAAAATCCTAATATATTCAACAATAACAATGAAAACTCGTTACTAACCTGTGAAGAGTCAATGTAGGATGATTGTCGTTTTTCCTTGCACCACATTGTTTTACAGAGCACGTAGGCATAAGTGCCCTGTCTATAGCAAAGCCTTGGATACAATGAAAACTAATTCAAAGCCGTATTTTGCACGAAAACAAAAAAAAATATTTTGAACCACAATCGTTTGACAGCAGATGTACTACACAACCCAGCAGTCTGTTTGTCTTTGGTGTATAATTTAACTCGTTCAGTAGGGCTGCCAGTAAGGACAACTTATTTTATACCGCCGAGTCTCGGAATTTATACAAAATCAGTGTTACATATAACGGAAGGTGTGCAGGGTGTCCAAATATGAAGACGATGCGATAACTGAGCTTGTTCTTTTTTTTTTTAGCCCCCTGACTATTTTTTTTTCCAGTCCTTATAAAAATCGATGGTTGTTGCATTCCTGCACATATCCTTTCATGTTAAAGATGGGCACGAGTGAAATAAAGTCAGCCACTGATATCCGTCCTCTTTCAACAACTTCCAAACTTCAACTGGTATACCGTCAGGCCCAACTGCTTTACCATTTTTCATACTTCGTACTACTATTCTAACTTACATACTACTCTCATTCACGCTTACCCATACTACTTTCACAACTATTATTCTATCATTCACTCTCTTTACGTCCGTCACACACTCTTTCAGAACACTATCCAGCACTACTCCATTTCTCTTCCCATCACTCTAACAATACTAAAACTTGTATCCCTCTAGCTTTCGTACCCATTTTGTTTCTTGCAGGCATGCCACATTTATCCTTCTTCTTTTCAAAACAACCGCCAATTCTCTCGCTCTTCCAGTCATAGTAGCAACATTCCAACTTGCATACCTCAGCCTTATCTCTCGGACTTGCTTCTCGGGTTGTTGCACCCGCCGCGATTGATGCAACAACCCTTGTCCACTTGTTCGCGTAGCCGGGTGCTACTGCCGCGCGTCGCCTACGGGGTACGCCCTAGCTTTGTCGCACTCACTTGTTATACTTCTCGTACTGCACAAGATTTTGGCTGATTCTTTTTGTGGCCAGCCGCCTGCCAACTCCTTTTGAATATTATCGTTTTAAGACGGCAAAAAAAAGGAAGAACGTATAATGGGTAGGGGAAGGAAGCTAGGGTAGGAGAGTTTCGGGTTAGGAACGGGACTGAGACTGCAGTAGCTCGAAGAGGCCGGGGTTGCGTACCCGTATATACATACATCCTGTGGTTGGCGAGGCCACCAGGACAAGTACACCAACTGGCCAACCAAGTTAACTTTCCAACCGCAAAATATAAGTTTGTAATCAGAAAAAAACATTTTTTTAGTGTGATATAACATTAAATTAACGACTTTCGGATTTTTTCCTTTACTTGTGCTGTGAGACCTTGCTTCTTATTATTATTATTATAGTTTTCAGTGCCTTTTTTTTTTTTTTTTTTGCGTGTGGAAACCCCCTCGGGCCGTCACCCCACCGGGGTTTCGGTGGGGCGGTGTGTCGGAATCGAACCGACTAAAACCACACGGTGTACCATACTGCGCCTAATATAGGAGGGATCCGGGAACAGCTTTTATTAAGACATCCGGAGCCCTCCTAGCGCCTGCCCGCAAAACGCGGGCACCACCTTCGGGTTAAAACCTCTTAATTAGGTGACGTCCAGGCACACGCGGACGTCACCTCCTCGCGGATGGCCACGATAGCAGGTGGAAAGGAAAAACTCCTCCAGTCCACCTGCGGCCACACTCAGGGCGGCATGAGGCGCTGGAAAGCGCGCCTTCGCCGCCCGGTTCGCCGGCGGCGAATTAGGTCCGAGTGGAGATCCTCCTCCCGGGCCCTCTCCGCCACCTCCTTCTGCGAGATGACATCCTCGCAAAAGGATGCGACCGCGGTAAAACTACTCTCGCTACCGGCCATGGAGCGTATGACGGCCGGTAGCGAGAGATCCTCTCCGATGACTGCAGTGAGTTCCCGACGCTGCGTTGCCCAGGCGGAGCAAACCGCCAGCGTATGCTGAGCCGAGTCCTCACTGCAGTCGCAGTGGTGACAGGCGGGACTCAATTCCCTCCTAGCGACCGAGTGCAGGTACTTCCCGAAGCAGCCGTGCCCGGAAAGAACCTGCGTCAGTCGGAAGGAAAGGGTCCCGTGCTGCCACCCTGCCCACTCGACGATGACCGGCTGGAGCGCCTCCACGGCGGCAAAGCCAGCACGTGGAGACTCCAGCCGGGACGACAAACGAGCCATGGTGGCTCGGCGAGCGGCCTCACACCACTCGCGGACCTCTTCGGGCGGGGGCCGACTGCCGCTTCCCCCCCGGAACTCAGTCGTCCGCCGATAAACTTCGGCGAGCACTTCCGCCTCCAAATCCCACGGGGGTGTCCCGGCCAACGCGCACGCCGCCTCCGTCGATACGGTGCGGTAACCGCGTATGGCTCTAACCGCCATAACCCTCTGAGGGCGCCAGAGGCGCGCCCTATTCTGGGCGGTCAGAGCCTCCGCCCACACCGGTGCACCGTACAGTGCCATTGACCGGACAACCCCCGTGTACAGCCGTCGCGTAGCGACGCTAGGTCCACCCAAGTTGGGCAAAAGTCGCCCCATGGCGGACGCAGCGCGGACCAGCTTTGGACCAAGCTGCCGGAAGTGCTCGTCGAAGCGCCACCTTCCGTCAAGGATCAGGCCCAGATACTTCATGTGGGCCTGAACCGGTACGAAGACCGAGTTGACCTCGATGTAGGCGCCAGGGGGTGGACCACGACGGGGCCCATGGAATAAAAGGGCCTCCGTCTTATCCAGGGCCACCCGTAAGCCCAGCGCCTCAATGCGCCCGGCCACCAAAGAGACTCCCCTGGTGGCCAGGCGCGCAGCCTCTTGAAAGTTCTCCCCCCGGGCTGTGACCAGAGTGTCATCAGCGTAACAGATTACGCCCAGCCCGGGGTCGAGGTCACCTCGAAGGGCCCAGTCGTATCCTATATTCCACAGGAGTGGTCCAAGAACAGACCTCTGTGGAACACCGCACGACGACTCAGATTTTGATCTCGGTCCTCGTACATGACGGTACGCTCCTCTAAATAGTCTGCCACTAGCCGCCTCAGGTACTGTGGCACCCCGTGATAGTGGAGTGCCTCCCTGATGCAGCTGAATGGCAGACTATTAAATGCGTTGGCGATATCCAACGACACCGCCAACAGCACGTCGCCACGGCTTACCGCTTCTTCGGTTACGGCCCTCAGGCGTAATACAGCACCGATAGTCGAACGCCCCGCCCGAAACCCAAATTGAGCGTCCGTCAAATCGGGGCCGACCTCGCAAAGGTGCCGGATGATGCGGGCAGAGAGGACCCTCTCAAACAGTTTACCCGCCTCGTCCAGCAAAACGATGGGCCTGTAGGCCGCGACCGAATCGGTAGGCCGTCCTGGCTTTGCCAAAAGGACCAGCTTCCCGCTCTTCCAACAGTCAGGGAAGTGTCCGGACACCAGACTAGCGTTGAACACTTCCCTGAGGTGGTCCGACATGTGGTCAAGGGCCAGGGCCAAAGCTCGGGCAGGGATCCCGTCTGGCCCAGGGGCGGTGTTCTTGGAACGAATCCGTAGAACAGCCGCCCCTATCTCTGCCTCCGTCACGGGTGGAACACCATCCTCCTCATCCCCCCTGTTGTCTCTGGCCAAGACCATCGAGGGGGGTGTGTACTCCATCCGTTGCGGGAAAAGACCCTCGACCACTTCCAGCAGGAAGCTGGGCTGGAGAGTCTCCGTAAGGGGGGGGCCCAGCGCGCGGAGCTTTTGTTGCGCCGCACGGTATGGGCGACCCCAGGGGTCATGTTCGAGACCCTCCAGCATCTCCTTTCTTTTTTCCTCTTTGGCGCGGCTGATGGCCAGCTTCAGAGTCTTTCGCGCTTCGCGGTACTCCTCATGAAGCTGATCCTCCTCCCCATCATTATGACGACGACGCCGGCTGCGGGTATGTGACCTCCGGGCACGATTGCAGGCTACACGGAAGTCCGCTAGCTCTTGGGACCACCAATAAACCCCCTTCCTCGGAGGACGAAGACTTCTAATTCGGGGCATGGCTGTATCGCATACCTGCGTAAATGCATTGCGAAGACGGCCAGCCGCAACGTCTACCTCCTCAGTCAGAGGTGGAGGAGGAGATAGCCAAGACTGAACAATGGCTTCCTCCTCCAGACGGTCCCTATTCAGTTTACCCACAGCCCATCTCGGAAATCGGGGAGATCGCCGCGCCACGTGACCCCTTCTGGGGTCCTGGGTCCGGGAGAGCTCGAATCGGATGTAGAGGTGATCCGAGAGCGTCTCGACCTCTTCCAGGACACACCAGTTCCTTACTGCGGCGAGAACAGAGGTAGCGAACGAAAGGTCCACTATCGACCCCCCCTGCTGTCGCACGCACGTGTTGGTGGAGCCTCTGTTGAGAAGACAGAGGCCCACCGATGCTGCCCACTCTTCCACTGCCTCGCCGCGGGCGTCCGTCCTTGGAGACCCCCACGCAGTAGATTTTGCGTTGAAGTCTTCGAGCACGAGCCCGTGCCCAGACGACTGACGCCGTATCGAGGTCTCCAAGTTACTGAGGAAGACCTCGAAATCGGCCAGACTCCGGTTGGGAGAGAAATAGACTCCATAGAGTATGACTCCCCCCCATTCGGCGGCAACATATCCAGAACCCTTGTCTCTCAGCGACAAGGGCGGGGATTGAGGCACCGAGGAGCTGACGATCGCCACGGAACCGTCCCAATCACCCACCCAATTTGAGCGAGAAGGGACGTAGTAAGGCTCCGCGGCTACGGCTATACTGATCGACCACTCCGCCATGGTCTGCAGGAGAAGATCCTGCGCAGCGGCAGAGTGGTTTAGGTTCGTCTGGATGATGAGGCTGTAGACTTGGTCCATTTACTGGATCGTTTCTACAGCCTCCATAGGCGACGGCGTAGGTGGTCGAGTGGCAACTGCAGGAGTAGCCTGGGTCGATTGGCTAGCCCCTGCCTGCGGCACAGAAGCCCTTTTCGGAGGCTTAGACCCCACACGCCCAGTCATGTGGTTGGCGGGCAGATTGAATACCGCACAAACGGGACAGTGAGGGCTGGAGTGACAATTTGTCGACACGTGCCCGGGACAGCCGCTGCGGAAACAGAGTCCGTTGCAGTCGTAGCAATTAGTACACGCGGCGCGGGTGTGACCTGGCACCAGGCACTTGTAGCACCTCATGGGCCTGGCTTCCAGGGCTGAAACCCGGACAGCACTGAGGCCCACAAGATGCCTGCCTCCGTCAACAAGTTTTTTGGCCGCGGCGACAGGGCAACTGACCCACACCGCGCCCACTCCACCAGGGCCGGGACGAATTGTACCGACTCTGACCGTGTCTGAGGTACATCCGGTTGTAGAAATTATAAAACTTCGGATGTCGGCCGTCGTTATTGAGTCGTCTAGGCCCGAGACGCGTATCTCTGCGCACTTAGTGGGCCTGGCGACCTTCACGCCTTGCTCCGTCGCAAATAAGCTTTGCAGTTTCTGAGCCAGCGCATCGGCTCTTTCCGCGCCTTCCGCTCCGGGAAATTCTAGTACGCGAGCCCCTGTTTGGGATTTTCGGGTACGTCCACCGACGCCTCCTAGTTCACCGGGTTGGATAACCTCGCGGGCTCTGCGGAAGACCTCGGCGTAGGAGAGACCACGCTTTTCAGCATCCGATGACACCGTAACAACAACGGCGGCCGACTTTGGAGGTGTAAGCTTTATGGGCTTTTTGCCACCGGGTACTGCGACTTGGGCTGCTCCTTGAGTTGCAGCCCCCTTCTTTTTTCTGCCTCCCCTGTTCCTCTTTTTCTTTGATCCCCTGACGGTTTGCCACCCTTCGTTAGAGGGGGCAGGGTGTGAAGGGTCGGGAGCGAGTTCAGGGGCACTGGTTCCGCTAGAAGCCTCAGCAGGTGCAGGTGTAGGTGCAGGCGCAGGTAGGGTTGGGAGAGCCCTTGCCTCTGTCTGTTTACGGGGTACCTTCTTCTTTCCCTCCTGTGGTGCCTTGGCCGATTTTGCCGCCACAGCCGCTGCATCAACGTATGCATTACAACAGGAAGAGGCGCTTTAGGCGGAGCCGGCTTAGGGGCGGCAAGTGGTGGTCGAACAATGGGCGCAGGAGGTAGCCTTGCTTCCAAGCCCGCAAGGCGACCATCCATCATGCGCCACACTGCGTCGGTAATTTGACGCAGGTGGGCATCCGGAAACGAGGTAGTCGAGGGGGCGGCCTGTTGTGACGTTGAGGGTGACTGCTTCGACGTGTCAGCCCTAAATTGTGCGAATTGGGCACGAAGATCGACCATCTCCTCTGAGAGTCGAACGTTTTCTGATTTTAATCGTTCGACATCTGCAATGAGGGTCTCAACGATCCCCGCCACAGCCGAAGACGATTCCTTAAGGGCTCGGACGAAGGGACCCTTCAGGTTCCTCGATTTTGTGGCCACCATATTAATGATGCCCACCGCTGCATCTGTTCTGATTTGGAGGTCAGCGGATCCCCCTTCCAAAGGTGGACGAATCTTCAGCAAAAGATCCGTGATCTCCTCTTCAGCTACGAGTTCACCTTCTGTGCGCGTGAGGGCCGTTTGGTCGGCTCTGGAGAAGGCACTTCTGCCTGCAGGCGTCTGAGAGCGCGGCCTCGTGCGCCCCCTTGACGCAGTTGTAATTTTTGGAGCTGGCATATCATCTGATACGCCAGCACTGGATCGCGAGAGGCTCCGCTTGCGGCTGTCTGTACCAAACGATAAATTCATAGACGACCCGGAAAAAAATTGTTTTCAGTGCCTAGTGCTACCTCGACCATTTCTGATCTTTATAGCGCACTTTTGGTTTACAGTTCACTGCTCAGACTTATGGCTTCGAGAACTCTCCAGATCCTATCAGCAGTGATTGTTTGTATTTCCTGCGGTTGCATGATGTGCAACCCTAGGTAAATACTTCGGTGCCGCATTAGTGGGCCACAAGGACATAAAATATGCATTGCAGTCCCTTCTGTCTCTTGACAGAATCTGCAAATTGTGTTCTCACCTAATTTTGCTTCTTACCAAGTTTCATAATTCTAGGTCAATTGGAAGTACCCTACAGATTTAAATTTACCTGCGAAATATTCAAATTAAATCTTAGGACTTAAATGGCCGTATCTTTTGATTGCGTTGACTTAGAAGTTTGATTTTTATACAAACTTGAAGGGACCGTCGGCATGAGTATTTGATGTTGATTTCTTGACACTTGAAACTACCGATTCCTGAGTAAAACGGTCTTGAGTTCTTAACAGACGGACAAACAGACAGACGCAGAACAAAATGATCCTATAAGGGTTCCTTTTTTCCTTTTGAGGAACGGAACCCTAAAAAGCCGATTATCCTCTTTTGCGCGTTACCGTCACACCAAGTTGTTAGTATTGTTACGGAAGATTAAATTGAACCGTGAATAAGTCATAGATTGCCTAAATTAAGGCGTAGGCCATCTTTTGTAGATTGGACGAGACGTTTCAGGAAAATTAACGAACTTTCTAAGAAATGTTTTATAACTATTTTAAAGAAGTTGTAATGCGATATCGACATTCAGTTCTAGTTGGGCGATACTAGTAGTAACAAGTGCGAAGAACCCATAGCAAATGCTACAAATGAGAATTGAGTTGAAATAATGAGAATCGTATCTGTGACCTGGTGGTATCATAAATGGTGTCTATTTTGTTATAAATTCATGTCCCTATCTAATCCCGAACCTCGGCTCATAATTCATTACCGAAGGAGGAAGGTTGTAGTGAATTGACGAAAGAAGATTTGACATGGCTAAGAAGTTGCTGGTTCGATACTGACAAGATTTACACGGGCAATAAACTTCCGATCCGTCAGCGACGAAGATTGCCGGTGGCACGAGATAGAGGTGAATGCCATGATTTAAGGAATGATGAAGGATGGTGTTATAGTGCTTTCATCCAGTCCGTGGTGTTCTCCTATGGTTCTTTTGAGGAAGAAGGACAATAGTATGCGGTTTTATAATATAATAATAACTTTAAACATCTCACTAAGCAGAGCCTGTACTATGGTAACCAGACTGCTGATAAACATACTTATATATTTCTAAATACATACATATCACTACATATTCTAAAACAAAGTCCCTACTGTAAAAACTACTGAACAGATTTTCATGCGGTTTTCACTAATAGACAGAGTGATTCAAGAAGTAGGTTTAGGTGTATAATTTGTTAAGATTTTGTGTAAATTGATTGAAGTTGTCTCTGCTACCCGTGCGAAGCTGGGGCATGATCATTCTCATCACTTGGCTTTCAAGTGACTATTGAAAGTATCGTATTTAACATTTGTAGCTGTGAGACTTCCTTGTTCTAAATAAATAAATATTATAAAATGAAAGAGGTTCGGCTATGCGACATTAAAAATGAAGCTGAATACAACATGTCATTAAATAGGTTTTGTTTAATCTTGTATTTGACAAGTTACTGTCAAAATATTATGTTTTGTAGAATCCACATTATTTGTATTTTGCAATATGTATACTAAAAGGAAAAAGATACAGCAACATGATCTTATTTACGGTGAAAAAATCAAAGATGATAAACCAAAGAGAGGATATTATTCTGAATTGGTGGCAGATATGTCGAAGGAAGACTCTTCGAAATCTATTTGTGCAAGAAAACGCATGAAACTTATATTACAGGTAAAACAAAACAATAGTAGGTACTTAGGTAAATGAATTCCTCTGGTTCCTCTTCGTTAAACGACAAAACGATACATTCTGTATAGACCGAGATCCCAGGACCGCCAGACTTTTTTTATTTTCTGGGGAACAAAATTTAGCACCTGGTATTTGAAAATTGGCCGCCGGCCCAAGGCCCCAAGCTAACTACTCCATACGACACATTTTGTTCGTCAGAAAATAAAGAAGGTTTGCCGCTTCTGGGATCTTAATCTAATATAAGCTTATATGAAATAAGGAGTTTTGACATCATACCCAAATTGTTAATTTGCGAAATCATTTACTTTTAATGTTTGGTTTTACAAATTAAAAAAAAGCTTGTGGTGTCTTTGGGATACCCGGTTAGAACGAAGTTCTTTTCGCTATATATAAATATATTTAATGGGTTGAATAAATTGTATCAAAATATAGTAAATATTGTAAAAACTGGAAATTAAAATTGCGCCATAGGGGAATGTTGCCCTAACTAATATATGGATAATTAATATACAACCAACATCAAATTACAGTAGTATCGCGCAGAATCCACAGATAGCGCAAATAACATAAATCAACTCGCGGTCAGCATTTTTCGTTGCGCTAACACTTTTCCGTACAGCTCGCATCCAGGCAGGGTTACCTACCATTGAAAAAGAAGGCCCGAAACGGTGGTGCGACGTGTTCTGCGCGCCTTTCTGGTCTGGAGGGGTGTAAGGCCCCTCGTACTCCACAGTATCATTGCCTGCTGTCAGGCGGCCAAGCTCTGCAGGGGTTCTCGGAGGCTTCCTTCTTAGGGTATACCTGAGTCCCCTGCAATAGATCCACTTGTGACGGAACATTCACCGTTAGCTCCGTGGGGATATCCACACGATAAAAAAGAAAAAGATAAAAATGTGATAGTCGCTATTACTATAAAAGTAAGAATAGAGGTTGAATGTAAATTACTTAATTATTATAAGGTTTTAGTTTTCAGAATGAATTTAAAATGTTGTTAAAAAACGTTTTCGATACTAGGTGATAGTCCGGTCAAGTTTGCTCAAAAAATAGTAGTAAGGTTACAGTAATCAAATCAGCGATCCCACATCTGCTAATAAAGTTATTCAACGCGAAAGTAAAGGTTTGCAAACATGAGTTTTTTTTAATTGTTCAACAATTACCTACGTTTTATCATGAAATATGTGAGATAAAAATACACCGTCTATACAGGTTGAAAAGAAATACGATACATTCCTTTCAAGGGTTAAAGGAGAGCACATTTGGAGCTTATTTAGTCCCGGGATACTAAACTTGGTTATTTCTGAGTCAGTGAGTCAGACTGGTCAATTATACGGGATATTGTATATTATTTTGCACTTTACTGGTACGCAATTGGCCAGAAGAAGCACATTCAAAAAGGGTAAAAATCACAGCACTCATTTTAGTGAACGCTTAAAAACAAAATGCTAAAAAACAACTGTTTTTCCGTGTTCCGACCATACGCACCAATTTTTAGCTCTATGCCAATTGTTGTAACCTTGAATGTAAATTTTGACCGGACTTTATATGAAAAGAAACATATTCCTTTTACCGTTAGGTAGGTATATCTACATATTAAGCAGCCTTTAAAAAATTGTGTTAAAGCTCCTAAAGATTTATTTGTTACTAAAAAATGCAATTTTTATGTGGTGTAATATCCTTGAAATACATTTCTTTATTTATTTATTTGTTGGACACAAACATAGTTACAAACAGGTAGATTTCCCTGACTCCTGTACTAGTAAGAACTGTGTTACAGAAGCCAGTGTCCTCCCTTTATTCGTCATTACATTTTGTTATGCCCTTAGAAATTTCACATTACATTAATAAAACTTATAAAATAACAAAGAAAACTTAAGTGGAATGTATTTGCCATATATTAATAGATTTATACCTACGGCATTCTGAATCCAATGAGCTATGACTCATATATTAAGGAGCTTTATCACTATTTTCACGAATTTCAACTTGTTGACCACACTATATGTATGTACCTATTATACTTACGCGAAACCTTTCGACTGGCTGAAAACGCTCTTACAAAAGATGTCTATGGCCCCAATTCTGTTACTTCACTCGCTAAATTAAAATTCACTAAATTTTCTTCATATAAGAAGTAAACCTTGCACACTTAGAAACAAGGTCTTATTTCAAATTGAAACAAGTAGGTGACATATGTCGCTATCGAAATAAGCAATTTATTTGTCGACTAACGTCTGATACGCTTAAATAATCTTTAATACCACGTAGCGAGAGCCGCTATCCGTTGAATGCCATCTCTTTTGCTCTGTGTTTTTAGTAAGCGTCTTCGTAGGTGTAGATTAAAAACACGTCATCTTGTTCGTTTTGAACAAGTTTTTATACGGCAATTATACAGCGTTTGAATAAATGAAGACTCTCGCTGCGTGGAAATAAAGTTGAGTATACGTTGACAGGTTTTATTGAAATTTAGCGGCGCTGAGAAATAGATGCTAGTAACAAATAGACCTTATTACGAAGAACACTAGGTTGATTTCATATGAAGATATATCTAGTGTATAGGGAAAAGGTGTAACAAAATCGTAGTTTAAATATATATAAGAAATCAATAAACAAATAATAATAACACCTTGACACATCTCATCCACGGCCGTCTGATCCCAAACTAGGCAGAGCCTGTACTATGCTGAGCCAGAGGTCGTGTGTTCGATCGAACACACTAGTGAGGTTTTGATTCCCACTTAGGACAAATAGTTGTGTGATGAGCATGATCATTTATTTTGTTCTGTGTATAGGTTCATTTTATCTATAATATGTATGTATTTAGAAATATATAAGCATGTCTATCAGCGGTCTGGTTACTGTAGCACAGGCGGCAGAGCCGTTTGGGATCAGACCGCCGTGTATGAGATGTGTGAAATTATTACTATATAGTTTTATTACATTTACAGGGCAAGACTGATAAACTTGCTCCAACACTGGTGTCTTTGCCGAAACCTCAGAGAATGAAGATTTTGTTGCCTCCTGGACGGTGGACAACTTATAGAGAGGATGAAAGTATTGTTAGTATATTTTAGAATGTCTTGTAGCTCTATTTTTATTTACTTGCTATGGTTCCTTTATTGAAAATAAATACAATAAAGTTAATCATATACTTGTATGAATTATAAAATTTTCCTGTATGATACTGATAAAAAAAACTTTTAAGTATATCCTTGACTGGCAAATATATCAGGTAATATGTTCATTTGTTTAAGTATTAAACAAGTAAGCAATTACAGCTCGAATGTAAAAATGACACAGATTTATTATAAAACGGCTTAGTAATGATAAAAATAATTATGAAAATTGAACGATAAAAAAAGGGTAGGTCCAAGCGTAATAAACGCCCGTATTTTACCGACTGTAATTAAGCCCTACTTACGTAATAAGGAGCAAGCCTATTGCCGTCAACCGGGCAGTTTTGGAATGAAATGGGAAAATTGGGAGAATATTGAAAGGAAAGGTAGGTAAGAAAGGAAGGCAATGGAAATAAAGGGATATTGGTTATGCGGATGGATTGGAGAGTGTAAACTATAGCTCCAGCAGGTCAGGTCGCATACCTGTAACTCGAACTGGCTGGTGCTGGGAAGTCTCTAACTTATCTACTCGTACTTACGGCTTATCTATAACTTTTCTTTCAGTCCAGTTTAGACCAATCTCACAGAAAACCGACAGTGAAGCAATGTTGCATTGCTTTTGGTTACTCTCCTCGCCCCTACCTTTCCCCTACTCTTCCCATAAAGTGTTTTTTCACCACTTTTCAATCTTTTTAAAGTACATTGTTTATTGTCGAGGACTTCCTTCTCAGGTCCTCGTAACGGTTCCGGGATTTTAGTTGGTTCGATTCCGACATACCAGTTCATCTTTAATCCTGGTAAGGTAACGACCCGTGGGGTTTTCTACACGCCAGAACAAAGAAATGTGATTAAAGTCAAGCCTGCACTGAACAGAACGTACACCCATCTGAATAAACATTAGTCAGAGCCCTTTCAAATGAGCAGAAGCTTACATGATTTAAATCCGCTGTCTGTATAATACACAAGCATTAATACAAAAATTAATAGGGACATTAAAATGCGTTTTTTTCATTATATTACGTTGTTCTTAACGACTGTTTGGTTCAAATAATGTTTCTATTGTTTCAGCAATTCCCATTCGAAACATTTGTGCCCAAACTTCAGTTCCTAAGTATTGTGCTGCCCAAGGAACTGCCTCGATTAGTCAAGATTGAGCGGCTACGTAGGAAATTTCTCGCTGCTAATATAAAGGTTAATTATTATTAAATATATTATTTACCTTCTAAACATATTTTTTTGGACTTGCTCATGTTATTTAATAATATTAATTTATTAACATCAAGAACACAGTACAGTTACATATATACATCACATAAGATTAATTATAAAAATGAAACATGCTTATTAAACAGTGGTAGAAAATCCTGTGTTACGGGGAACAGTGTTCCGTGTTATTTATGCAGGTAGTACATATAAATATTAACTTTAAAATATGACGTCAATGCAATTTTTATACAATATACCTACAGATAATGTGAAAACGCATGTGAGTGGGCACGTGCGCTCGCATTTGAGTGTATGTGTGTATTTAGGTAGTGCGTAACTTTACGGTGTATGTTTATATTGTGTTGTGTTTGGGTATGAGGTGTGTGTATGTCTCCGTATGGTTATGTGTTTGTGTTTGGTTATGTGTACGGTGAATGGAAGTGAAATAGTGGTACAACTTTTACATCTGAAATAATGGGTAATTTTTTTTTTATATTATAGGGGGCAAACGAGCAGACGGGTCACCTGATGGTAAGTGACTACCGTCGCCCATGGACACCTGCAACTCAAGAGTCACAAGTGCGTTGCCGGCCTTTGAGATAGGAGTACGCTCTTTTCTTGAAGGTTTGAAGGTCGTATCGGTCCGGAAATACCGCAGGCGACAATTTGTTCCAAAGATTGGTTGTGCGAGCCAAAAAATTTCTTTAAAACCGCACAGTGGTGCATTGCAAATTATCCAGGTGATGGAGATGAAAGTTTTGTCGCGTTGAACGATGGCGAAACGTTGCGGCCGGTATAAGTCCGAACAATTCCTCGGCGCACTCCCCATGATACATGCGATAGAGAATGCAGAGTGAGGCTACATCTCTACGCAACGCCAAGGGGTCAAGCCGATCTGAAATATCCTGGCAATCGATGATTCGAGTCGCTCTCCGTTGAATGCGGTCAAGAGAGAGAAGCTGGTACTGGGGTGCTCCTACATAGATATGAGAACAGTATTCCATATGCGGCCGAACCTGCACCTTATAAAGTTGTAGGCGGTGGGCCGGGGTGAAATACTGTCTCGATCTGTTGAGCACGCCAAGCTTCTTCGAGGCTAATTTGGCCTTACCCTCCAAGTGACCGAACTGGACTTCGCTCGATATATCGACGCCAAGAATTCCGATGCTGGCTGTAGCTGTCAGGGAAGTGCTCTCAAAGCGAGGTGATACGACAAACGGTATCTTTTTAGCGGTGAACGCGCGAACCTGTGTCTTCACATCTACTTTTAAATTCTTAAATTTTCTAAGTCACCAACACCTACATAGATTATTATTGTCTCGCAATAGCGCAGGGCCGCGTGGCCGTATGAGAGAGTAGGGTTACCTTTTTCAATGTAGTATGCAATATATTTTTTATAAAAATAAATTTTGCTTTGTAAATGAAGTAGGTAATACTTTTTTATTTTAAATGTTTTATTAGAGGAAAGAAGAATGAAAGAAAATACGTTTATTCTGACACAACTAAACGAGACGCTAACAGAATGAAATACTTAATTAACAAATTCTAAACAGGGAGCTGGGTTTTATGAGATGTACGTAACTTAAAATTTATAAGACGAGAAGTAGTCATCTCGCGGTCGCACCAAAATGGGAGCCCAGTTCAGCTCTGTGCCGGGCACTGGTGAGTGCCTGACGCTGGTTTTCAACTGGGACCTTTTAATTACTTTTTTTTTTTTAATGTGTGTGTTTGAGTGTGGGAGGGTGTGTGTATGTGAGGATGTGTGTGTGTGGTGATATTGTTTGAATCTACAGAGTACAGCTAAATAGATAAATATTATGTACACGCGAACGAAGCCCCGCGGGAACTGCTAGTATAAAATATTTAGCCACTAGGTGTAGGTAAATTGCATATAGTATACCACTACCGTTCATTATGCTGGAAGCATTCATCTGACAACTCGCGAGCGCGCGAGCGAGACGTGTGCTTATGCGGGAGCGTAGGTGTAGTAAAAGAACACACTTCAACGGAATTCACGCTCGCTATTACGTAAAACACATCATACGATACGCGCCCCATGATAATATCTGGTTTGTTTGGTGGCCGTTGCAACTATACCATATCTCTTTGTCATCAAAACATGAAAATGGCTAGGTATGAAACAATAAAATATGTATGAAAGTGTTTGTGATAAAAAGGGAAAAATAACAATAGGTTATTAGAGACAAACACTGTGTTCGGATTGGAAAGAAGTTAGTCAACAAAGGTGGTGGAGCAACATCGGGTACAAGTTTTATATGCTCTAGTGCAGGGAGTACAATTCTGCCCTTATCTGAAATTTCAATTATTAAACTTTACTGTACAAAATATTCTAAATCTTACAAAAAGTTTTAATAACTAATCTTAAATTTTACAGTATTTAAAGAATATATCAATACGTTCTCGAATTAAGAGTTGTGTTCTTAAAAACTAAAGCGTGTGCGCGTCAACTGCGCGTAACTGAAATAAGGTCCGCCGGCGGACCAGCGGCCGGTAGGTATATAGCGCACAAGTACATCGAGTGACTGAGGCCTAGTTGAGACGTATCGTATTAGAACAAACGAGCGAAATATTGAATAATTATTATTAATTAGTGGAAGTACGAACGAGCTCATTTATATATGACTATAGCAGGAAGCATTATAATCGTCGAAAATGTGGCCGTAAACATGAAAAAAAATTGATGGGTCTGGGAGAATTTTGGCCCATAGGATTGGTCTGGCTGGCTTGCAAATAGCATTAATAGTTCGCCCCGATTTTTAATTATATAAATAAGAGTATTTGATGTGGCGACAACAGAAGTAAATCGGTTTTTTGTCTCATGAAAAGTGACCTGAATATCACATTCGCGGAAATAAATGCCGGTCGACAATAAATGAACTGTACCATATTGTATGTTATTCTTAAATGTTGTATACGTATACTGTTGGCGTGTCTATAATAAACAAATAAAAGAATAATAACAATAAACAATATATAATTTCAATCAAAGAATTCTACGTCAAAATTATCTTCACCGACCAACCCGTCCGCGTCAACTTGTCTTTTATCGCTTTTTGCTTAACCGCCTGCCCGGCCGCGCCGGTTACGTGCAGCCCATATATTGTGTGGGAAAAATCCTACTACAGGATAGCGCGCTACAATTACTATTTGTAGGCTGTTCTGTATGAGTGTGAAGGTAGATCTGTATGTAGGGAGTTAGGTAAGGATAAACTTTATGAGAATGTATAGATATTTTTACTTAATTATTGCAGAAAAGGCTTCGTGAGCTTGGCATACAGCCATACCAATTATTACCGGTAGAAGAGTACCGGGTGGATAGTCAAGAGATCTACAGTCTCTACAGCCCATTCCCCAAGCTTGACCTTGAGATTTTTGACAACACTGACTTCGACTGTCGGTTAGTTATTTTTTTTTTCATATCGTCGTAACAACTCGTTCATATACTTCATCCGCCTTTCATGTTATTTATACTAATGATACCTGTGATGATCGGTCAGAAAAAAAATCGATCATAATGAAAAATCATTTTTTTGCAACGTTTTAGCATTTTCACGATCCATCATGCGGATCCATCACCATCAATTAATACAGCTAAATGAAACGATAATTTCATAAAAAATACATCACTTTATTAAACATAAAAAACCAGCAGTGAAACCTAAAATCAAATCAGCTGACGCATGACGCCCCGGTCAAGACACGCGCGAGCGCTGAATTTGGCGACCCCCAGCGAGCGATCGCGATCTCAGCAATACCTATTTACAACACTTGTCTTAGTACCTAACTTATCTACTTACCTAGCCACTTTCATTCGAATTCACTGGTTGAATAAACCAAGTACCGGGTTCGATTCCCCGCTAATGAAAAATTTACTGAAATGAAATTTTAACAAGGGTTAAAAAAGTGGATCGTAACGAAAAGTTCTGTATCATCTTACCTTAATAACTTTAAAACTATGAGTCTAAAGCGGACCCTAGACAATCGTGCGGCATGACATGCTGAATCGTCATGCTGCATGAAGGACCTGTTGAGAGTCTATCATGCAGCATGATAATTCACTATGTATTCACTATCTATGTATATAGTACAGTGAAGAGGTCTTCTGCGCTGGTATGGAAATGTCTTTGTCAAAGGCAGACTTATAAATAAATAAATTTATAAATATAAACATAAAAGGAATTGTCAATGAACTGCCCGAAGGTAGTTTGCATGTCATGCACGTAGTTTGCATGCATTCTCATAAATCAATACAATTAAACTGTCATGCATGCATGACAGCATTGACAGCACGTAACGCATGTCATGCCGCATGATCTTCTAGGGAAGCAGAGACCGCTTTACGTAGCGATAATGCTAATGGGCCAAGGGAAATTTGACCTTGAATAGCCGGCCCACGTCGCAGGTGTGATCGTATGAAATTATAACAAATATAAGCGCTCAATATAAATCGCTTGCTGGCTATAATAATAGGTTATTTTATCGGATATCTAATATAACGAATACTCCTAGCTATAATACCTCTATCCTCTACAGTTGAATGCAGGGCTGCCAAATTGTATAATTGGATACAAAATTCGTACAATTCGTATCCTGTTTGTAGATTGCATTGTATAACTGGATACAATATCATTACTGATGTTATAGCGTAATAAGTACGTACATACACATAAAGATATTTAAAACAAATCATGTCTATGGTAAACCGTTAAATCCTTATACGTTAAACTTAAAACACCTTTTATTGAAATCTCCAAAGGTTGACGTACTATGTTTGTATGTACGACATTGATTTTGTATAATAGTACGTGATTTTGTATAATTTCTGAGACTCGGGCGGTATAAAACAAGTTGTCCTTACTGGCAGCTAGGCCAGCTAGACATGCGCAAACCATGTCCGACATGGGATTGAACCTGGAGACGTTTGTTTAGATTTCACTCAAAATTCTTTGTAACAAGTGGAATGATAACCTATTTCATCGTCATTCCAATTCTCAGGCAATACAACATCTCGATATTTATGTTGATAATGTTTTCGAGCAGATAAAAAAGTTTTGCAAGAAAGCCAAATGTCTTTATTAAATTTCTTAACTTGTTCTCTTTTTTCTCGAAAAGTAGGGTTTTCACAAAGCAATTTGCACAAAAAACACTTCATAATTATTTTACAGTGCAAAAAATTTTTCTCAAGAGACTAAATAAAACACGCTAAATAAATCACGTGTTCAACTGAAAAAATATCCGACACTAACACGGGATATCTAATATGCAGTAAGCAATGCTCTGCGCATGCGTACCGGTGGGAATCAGCTGTAGTAGCAGAATACAGAAAATAATTTTTTTTTTTCATTTCAAATATGTATTCTACTTGGAAGACCATGACAATGTACCACGCAATTTGTAGGACAATGTTACTGTAAAATTATATATAAATTAACTAAGTAAATAAAAAAACAGCTAGTCATTTTGATGAGCTCGTTATCAATACATGTTGGAAGGAGGAGGACTTTTTGATCAAACCATACATTTTATAGGACAAACATTTTTAAAGATAATTATCATAAGATTTAACATAATAAAGTCCAGTTAGTAATAAATTTTTGAGAGTCATCAAATCAACATATTTAATCCCTGCTACTCCTATTACCTACCACAACCAATAATTATCGAACAGAAAAAAGACTCTCATCGAAACGAAGCTACTCACGAAGATTCGGCTTGGTATTGGTAGTAATTATTTTTTTATCAAGGATCTGTACTCCTACTTTTAAGCGTAGGACCGGGAGAACATACCAAGCAATTTGTAGGACAATGTTACTGTTAAAATATATATATATTAACTAAGTAAATAAAAAAAAAACTGCTGGTTAGTAATCATTTTTGATGACCTCGTTAAAGATACATGTTGGAAGGAGGGACTCTTTCACGAAACCATACATTTTGTAGGACAAAATTTTTTTCGAATAATTTAGATAATTATCATAAAATTTAACATAATAAAGTATAGTTAGTAATTATTTTTTTAGAATCATCAAATCAACATATTTTATCTCAGCTACCTCTGTTACCTACCACAATCGAAATTTATGGCACAGGGAAAAGTTGGGCGTCTCATGGAAACGAAGATACTCATGGAAAATTAGCTTGATAGTAATCAAGTGCAAAAAATAGCCAGGGATCATGGACTAATATATTTACATACGTATATTTTAAATATTTCAGTGTACCTGAGGAATGGATGTCATTGGGTATGATAGAGGGAGAGAAGCATCCATGTCCGGGTTTCGCTTTTATCCCCAAAGTGGAATTAAGATCGCTGAGTGGGGATTATTTACACCAACTAAATAATCTCTACGAGGTTGGTATTTCTTTCTTAAATAAATAATAGCAAATAAAATAATGAAGTTACCTCTGCTGGTTCTGTGATATTAAGTTAAAAATATTAATTAGTTAATATCACGTGAAAAAGAGCTAGCGATTTCATCTTAATTTATTAAGCGTACTCTAGGTAAGGGAAACGTAGTTAATCTGAACAAAAATTTGCGCAATGAAAGTTTTCAGACCGGTTAGTTTACATAATCTAGAAATGATATGTCAGGGTACAGGGTTTTTATCATATTAAACACCATTTCATTTACGACTAAACTTTTACAGTGGACGAATGTTGCGGCTTTGGATTATGATTATCAAAATGAAAAATGGATCATCATGACCTTGGACGGATCGAAACGACGTTATTCGTAAGTATACCTTCAAATACATTTATGTCTATATGTATTAATATTTGAGGAGAATTGTGTATTAGTCCGGTCAAATTAGCCCGAAAAATAGGGATACCCTTGCAGAAATTCTCAAGAAGCTGAAAATTTGCATGAACGTTATTGATGCCATCATTATAATGAAATTGTGAAGTCACCATCGATCCCATGTGTGCAAAAAAAAAAAAATTCATGGTCAAAGTTCGCAAAATTGAGTTTTTGCATTTTTGAGCCAAACGGTTACGGTTTTATCATAAAGTAGCTTAAGCAAAAATTATAGATCATGCAATTATCTATAAAAAATATTCTTACACTTTTTTCCTAAGAATTGCTATTTCTGTAATATATATAGATTTAAATAATTTAAAATGTCGTGTTCTCCATAATAATCACGATAATGCCGCCTATACAAGGTGACAGGAAACACGATACATTCCTTTTAAGGGGTTGAAGACGAGCACATTTGGAGCAAATTTAGTCCCAGGATACTATATCCTGAACTTGGTTATTTCTGAGTTATTCGAATTTAAAGAATTTTAATTCAACAAGTTTCCAAATCAAAATGTACCCTTGTGGTTAAATGTACTTCATTTTGTTTATTATTTAGCACTTTTCTAGTACACAAAAGATCAGAAAAGTACTCAAAAGAGCTAAAAAACACAGCAATTTTTTAGTTAAGGTATAATATCAACTGTTTTTTTCACGTAAAAATCACGTTTTAAGAAAATAAGCAATCAGTTTCTAAAAAAAAATGTATGATTACTTACTTTCTTAGTTCATTAACTATTCAAAAAGGAACAGATGTTAATAAATTAACTTTAATAAAAAAGTCTCACGGACTTTAATGGGCTGAAATCATAATAAATTGCAATCAGCTGTATACCCTTAATGTTTCACCTTAAGAGGTAGAATATTTCTTTCAAATTTAAATGAAACCAACAAATTGAAATTCAAAATCATTTATTCATTTAAGACACTAAGTGACATTTATGAACGTTAAATTGAAGTTAGAGTTAAAATCATAGAGCGGCGCAAGCAGACGCCACAGCATGTACTGGATTGTCGAAGTAAATTAGGTGAAAACACTAAAATCTACTGCCTGCTTGTGTCGATCTATAACTTCCAGTTTTCAAAATGCTTAGAGCCTTATCAGAACAATACTGGCAAAGAAACTCAACCTTGAGTACAATCAATTCAAGTAAAAAAGGAATTATTTAAATCGGTTCAGAACTGGCGAAGATATCGCGTAACATACACACAAAACGGCGACGCTACTAAACGTGTGCATATTATGAAGAATACAACTTTCGTAAATCTTAGAATCGCTTTTGCTCAGAACTGGTGAATCTTAGGGAAAAAAGTTTAAGTACAATTTTTGTAGATAATTGCATGATCAACAACTTTGTGTCAGCTATTTTGATCATAAAACGTATCGTTTGGCTGAAAAACTCAAAAAAGCCATGTTTGCGAGCTTTGACCTTTAATAAAAATTTTTGCACATGTGGGATCGATGGGGACTTTTCACAATTTTATAATAATGGTATCCCTAACGTTCATGTAAATTTTCAGCTTCTTGGGAATTCATGCAAGGGTGAATGTCTATTTTGACCGGACTATATGTGTTATGGACTAGGTGATTAATATAGCATTATTCGTTTTGTCCAGACCGTTTAAAATTGCCCAATATGAGAAGTCAATATAATAAAAACGATTGAAATAAGGAAATTGACCGGGCTGTATATACATGTCACTCCTAAGTAGCCTAAATATTTTTATATTAGTTAATACCCAGCCCTAAGTTTAACCGTAGGTGCGCTAATTGGAATAGTAACAATTAGATGTCACAACTTTTTGCGGTAGAAGAACTGCGTCGCGACTTGCGAGACTTAGGGTTTTTTGTATATTACGTTACGTACGCGTTACTGTGGCTAAGTAAAAAATTGTAATTAAAAAAAAAACTCCTTATCTCTCAGGTTGGAATAAACTCAGGTCATAAGTTTAGTAGTAGCGTTCATCGTGAACAAACAACGTGAACCGAAATTTTTATATACATATACATTGATGTTTTTGTTTTGATAGTCTAAAAATTTGTTGTGACACATGCAAATTTTTTTTTTAATCCAAGATTTACTTAGTTCTTTTCAGCTTTATAATAAATACAACAGCTTTTGTCAACCTTGCTCACTTTATTTTATGTTTTTGTATTCCTCGAGAACAGCGCTATTTTCTTTATGAAAGTACACATTATCAGGTGTGCAGAAAAGACAGAGTAAATGTACATTTATTCCGATTTTATTTCCTCAGTATACCTCGCATCCGGCTTATGTTTAAAGCAGACGATCCGGAGACCTTTGCTATGCGGATCAATTTTGCGGTGGAATTTCGGAAAGAAGTCGAGAATAACTTACGGTAACAATACCTTACATCTAGTAAAACGTCGGGTTATAATATTCACTTGATCTTTAAGAGTCCCCTACCTACTTTAAGAGTCCCCTACCTACTTTAAGAGTCCCCTACCTACTTTAAGAGTCCCCTACCTACTTTAAGAGTCCCCTACCTACTTTAAGAGTCCCCTACCTACTTTAAGAGTCCCCTACCTACTTTAAGAGTCCCCTAACTACTTTAAGAGTCCCCTACCTACTTTAGGAGTCCCCTACCTACTTTAAGAGTCCCCTACCTACTTTAAGAGTCCCCTACCTACTTTAAGAGTCCCCTACCTACTTTTTCAGATTCTACTTGTTTTTGGATTGTTTAATGCTAAACGCTCTGCCAGAGATCCCTGATAGCTTCATGTCCAATATTATAAAGATGGTACTAATCTGCCGTCAAGCAAAGGAAGTCCAAGAGCCGCTTCTTTCCATACTTAAAAAAGAGGTATTTCTTTTACAGTTCACATATTAAGCTACTAGGTTTTGACCGCGGATTCGCTCACGTTACAGTGCTTTTCTTTTCTTTGGGAATAGTACTTTTTTTTATGAATGAACGGTACCCTATATGGACGCACGGCAGCGCTTGTCAAGTAAAAGAAAAAAAAAAGCACAGTCGTACCATCCTCTTCTCGAGCCATTCAGGACATTTTCGACTCCTTGTAACTTCGTTGTAGATAAAGCTAGAAGCCTGAATTTGCAGTGATATGGAGAGTATACAATAAAGAGGTATATTTCCATATTACATTCAATTCGTATCTGTGGTTTAAAAACGATTGCAAGTCAAAGTTTCTTAATTTTGTCACCAACTAGTACTTCCAGCAGACACAGACTTCAAATTTTGAACACAATTCGTATTTAGCGTATAAAACAAGGAAAAACTCAAACATACTACAAAATGTTGTTAGTTAACAAATTAAGTAACAATTAGATCTCATAATGTTTGCGGTAGAAGGTCTTCGTTTAGTAATGAAAAACTTTATAACAAAAAATTAAACCGACTAAAAGAACTAAAAAGCAAAAAATAAATAAACCTTTTAAGTCTTGAGTATTTAACATAAACTATCAAATTTTATATAAACAAATTTTGAGTCATGATTAATTACCTACGTAGAGCTTTCTCCGTTTATAAGTACATATAAAATTTAGATAATTAATCAGTTTGTTGTTTGGCGCCGACTCAAAATTAGTTTATATAAAGGAGATGGACTAAAAATGGCCAATGACTGTTTTGCGTCAAGCGTTCAAGTTTGTCGTTTATGGTTTGCGTCATCTTTTATTACTCTGACAACTACTATCTTTTAATATATTTAATACTAAATATTTTAAAACGCTATCAAATATCTTTTCTTCAAAGCATATTAAGTGGTTTCTGTCCCTAAAACTACAGTTTTTATATCTAACTTATGATTGTTTAGGAAAGGTATGGTTTCCATCATCAGCTCAGCTTCATGATGTGATGATTCCTAAACGCAAATACCGGATTAAGATAGATACTCTTTATTGCACACCATAAACAGATACACATACATTCGTTCCTACAATATTCGATGGTTTCTCTCAATTTTATCAGAATCCCACCATCAGACCCTGACTTCCTTGACATGGCCACCCTTGAGGTATACCCTATCTAACAAAAACAAGAATCATCAAAATCGGTTCATAAATAACTGAGTGAGGCCTGAACATACATAAAAAAATATATACATACAGTCGAATTGAGAACCTTCTTTTTTTTTCGTCGGTTAAGAATAATATATACTAAATTATCTTGACAATCACCTACTTTATTATCTGAAATGTTAAAGTGTCTTCTGTTTTAGGTGTTATATTTGTATCAGAAGGTTGAAGGAAAAATGAAGATCATATTCACTATACAGAAGTATCGAAGTTTGTACAACTTTATAGAAGTACCAACTAAAGACTATGTACCGCCTGTACCAGATTATGGTAAATATATTTGCAACTTAATAAATTTTCGCCTTGTTTTCTTATTAAACAATTATCGCCGAATTTACTAAGCCTAAAAAAAAAAAAAAAAAAAATAGTTCTTTACCTATAACTTTGTTTGTTTTAACTTATAGAGTTTGTTTGTCCGATTTCTTCTCACAAGGCTCAACCATTTGGAACGGGCGATTATAGATACAATGAAAGTAAAAATACTAATATCGCTATTAAAAAAAGGGGTTCATCGTAGAGGGTTGAAAATTCAGGGTTATATTTGCTAATGCTGTATCAAAAAATATAATTTATCTAAATTTAAAAAAAAATTACGGGTACCCTTAACATTTAGGTGGATGAAAAATAGATGTTGTCCTATTCTCAGACCTACCCAGTATACACACAAAATTTCATGAGAATTGGTCAAGCCGTTTCGGAGGAGTTTAATTACAAACACCGCGACACGAGATTTTTATATATTAGAAGATGTTGAATTTGATATGATTGAAAATAAAACAAGTCTATGGTCTTAAAAATAACTGGTAAATCTCTCAATATTGTGCGTCCGAACCCTGTCCTTTCCTGTTCAATTCGCACTTGCCCGGTTTCACTTATATACCCGCGCTGATTCTCTGAAAGGACATTCAGGCTGTCACGCGCTTTGCTAAACAGTGACAATTACCCCAGAACCCGATCACGATCGGTTACAAAGATGATATCAGTGATTAATAAAGATAATCTTTTTCCTGCAGGCAGGTACCCATGTGTGATGGAAAACTTTAACGAGCGTGTGGCGCATAATCAGTGGTACTCTTTGTATGTGCTGATAGAATGTGTCTCCTGCATCCATCTGGTCATTGAAGAGTGTCTTAAGGTACATTTCTTTTGTTTTCTAACCTGGACTTCCTGGTCTGATAAGTCAAAAGCCGCGGGTTCAATTCCCGTTCTTTGCAAGTATTTGTATGCATACATGTATATTTGCATTGGTCTGGGTGTTTCTATGTATACAATGTATATGTATTATTAACAAAAAATATATATTCAAGTATGTTTATCCGTGTTCTGAACCCCATAGTACAAGCTAGTGGGCTAGTAAAGCTGTGTAATAGGTCCCAGAATGTTATCCATCATCTCGTAGAAAGTGGTGGCGGAGCGGGCCTGAGAGGAAGATCTTCCTCCTGCCGCCCTGATTGTGGCCGCGGATGGACGGGACGGGTTTGCTCTCCACCCGCTACAGTGGCCAGCAGCGAAAAAGCGGCGTCTAGGCAAATGTTTAGATGTGCCATAGCGCATAGTGTGTTTTTAGTCGGTTCGATTCCAACACACCGCCCCACCGAACACCGGCCTGAGGGGGTTTCGATACTTCCAAAATTATATCAGTTAACTTCACTAAGAAATATTAAAAAAATTTAAAAATTTGCCATTCCTTTTCAGAATGTATATATGTTGAAAACTATACTTATATTTGTAAAACAGGTGGAGTCGATGTTATTCTTCACTTCTAACTATGGGAGGAATGTGAGTCTGGCAGAGTTTGACGCGGCGCAACAGCATAGCACGAGTATGGTACGACATAATTCTCTTGTACTCGATCAATAATAAGACATAGATGACTTTTATTATGTGTAATACAAATTGTAATTACAATTTTCCCTTTTATTGATTGTCTTTTATTATAGTTACCGTAGCAATTTAAGTAAAAAAAGGAGAAACAACCACGTCCAATATAATTATAAACTCCTCCATGTTTGAAGTCGGTTAAAAGTAAAAAAAGAAAAGGCAAATAAAAGCAAACACATACTCGTAAACTACTTTTGAAGGGAGAGCCCTGCTTCGGCACGTATGGGGCCGGCTCGACCGGAGTGATACCACGGCCTCACAGAAAACATTGCTTGTCGCCGAGTGAGTGAGGTTACCAGAGGCCCTAACCCTTCCCACCCCCTCTCCCCCTCTTACCTCCCTACTCCCACCTTAAATGGCGGCAACGGACTTGTGACTCTTGAGTTGCAGGTGCTCGTGGGTGACGGTAGTCATTTACCATCAGGTGATCCGTCTGCTCGTTTGCCCCCTATACCATCAATAAAAAATAATAATAAAATACTCAAATGATTAATAATTTTCGATGGAAACATCACACGTGCTTCCAAAAATTAGCAGCACTAATTGTATTTATTCTGTTCTTGCCAATAAATTATTTTCATTTATGTATACTAGTGTTTTTAATAAAAAAAAAGAAATAGTCTCATGATTCTATTATCTTCCTTTGCGATATTTTTGACGGAGTTCATTGACGCGTTCTACTATTTAAAAAATATTTAAGCGGACGCTGTCAACACTAAGATCTCAGTCATACATACTGTGATTTTAGTGTTGTCAGCCTCCAAATGTATAAGATATATACAATACATTGTTTGCCAACATACAAGAGTATTTTTCAGGCCAAAGGTATTAATGTTTTGCCCCGTAATATCGATTGCTCGAAGGCCGTATAGAATAATTAATATGTCTTTCAGATGTTGAAATATTTGACGATAACTTGGTTAACCAATACTGCTCACGCGATACGGATGTCGTTCAGAGACGTGGGCAAAGGGTATATTGTTTATAATGAATATAGTAGAAAGTAGTAGAATTCTTTTGGCAACACTTGTATCAACAAACATTACTTCCATTAAACCACCTACGAACGCACAGTATAGGTTCATACTCTTCAGTAATTCATATACGAGTTACAAGATGCACATAGATGTGCACTTCGAAAGACTTAGCGTAGCGTGGTAAATGCGTTTTTAAACTGATTGAATCATCTGACGTCAGATAGATGCTTTCCTATAATATTAGATAGATACTTTATATCTACACTTGACGGTAGAGGTGTATTGTGTACTTAACTTTTTTTCCTGAAAATTTCCTAGCAGAAAAACTGAATAACAATTTTCATACCACAGAATCGTACCTAGGATCTCACAATACTTATATGCAGGACCAAGGAAAGCCAGATGGTCATGCTTGGCGGGCCTTAGCCCCGCGGTTGATATTGGCGTATATGTATAGTAGCAACCTGCCCCGGCCACGCACGGGTAGCAAGCAGAGCATATTATATTATTTTTTACCGACATCTTCAAAAATCATCGTCATATTTCAGACATTTTATACAAAACCTTAACAAATTATATACATAAACCTTCCTCATGAATCACTCTGTATAAATGTGAAAACCGCATGAAAATCCGTTCATTAGTTTTTTAGTTTATCGCGAACAGACAGACAGACGCGGCGGGGACTTTGTTTTATAATATGTACTGATGTAGTGATAATACATACAATTAGCGCGAGAAATTTAACTGTACGATGTAGGATTAGTAGTCTTACATTACATAGTTTGGCTTATCGTCGCTAGATAACGCTACGAGTATATTGGCTGTGTATATGTAATTTAATATATCTGATTTTATGACAGGTGGTTCAACATATACGAGAAAAAATGGCAGTTTTATTGTGTTAGCAAGATATCAAGATTTATGCAACTTGTCAAATTTCGCATGCAGGTTTGTATTTTATACTTCTCGTAATTTTATGAACTGCTAGCTGACCCGGCACACGTTGTTTTGTCATATTAATAAATTTCTAATAAATATTTTGGTAGTCAAATAAAAAACAACTAACTTGTTGTGGGGATGGGGTCTATGACTGAACGAAGAATGGAGCGCTTTGGTCTATTGACGGCCTATAAAAATAACAAAACACCAACCATTCATTTTCTTAATTCAAAGTACTTCATTAAGTTAACTGACATATTTAAAGTTTAACGGTGGGAGAGCCATGCTTCGGCACGTATGGGCCGGCACGAAAGGAGTGATATCATGGCCTCACAGAAAACCGGCATTGAAGCAATGCTTCGTTGTACTTCGCCAAGCGAGTGAGGTTACCGGTGGCCCTAACCCTTCCCTGTTACTGTCTTCCCCCCTATCTCTATCTCCGCTCCTCTCCTACTCCCACCTTAAAGGCCGGCAAGGCACATGTGACTCTCGAGTTGCAGGTGCCCATGGGCGGCAGTATTCACTTACCATCAGGTGACCCGTCTGCTCGTTAACCCCCTATTCCATAAAAAAAAGTTTGACATCGACTTGACGGCAATCGATTATTACAATCGATTATAACATAACAGTCGCACTTTCTACTTTCACTGGGTTAAATACTTTAAAAAAAATGTATCAATGAAAGTAAAAATACTAATATCGCTATTAAAAAACAGGGGTTGATCGTAGAGGGTTGAAAATTCAGGGTTGTATGTATTTTCCAATGCTGTATCATAAGAAAATAAAATTAAAAAAACTTAGGGGTGGACTACCCTTAACATTTGGGGGATGAAAAATAGATGTCGTCCGATTCTCAGACCTACCCAATATGCACACAAAATTTCATGAGAATCGGTCAAGCCGTTTCGGAGGAGTTTAACTACAAACACCGCGACACGAGAATTTTATATATTAGATTAAGAGTCACGGTGAGACTTGTAACAGCAACTTTGCTTAATCGCGTTCTCGCCGCTAAGGAGGATGGGACACCAGTAATCTGCTCCTAACTCTTTTAAATAAAGACAATTCTCGCACTAGGAATGTGCTACAAGCGTTGTATGACGTCATGCGAATTAGTAGATTAACAGAGCGAAAGACTTGGTTGCAAGCATGTTTGTATTAGTATAATAAGTTTGCGTGTGTGGTAACTTAATGTCAAGCCATTTTGTATGTGGCCTGTGTAGAGAATAACGTTTTTAATACTATTCACAGTACGCCCTCCGCTATTGCATCGAACAGTCCATGGCGATGTTCGTGAACATGTGCGAGACGCCGTGCTTATGCACTTATGATTGCGACGAAGACTTCGAGTGGGATTCCAACGACCTCATCAACACGCCTTTCCGTTCCACCATGACGCTGTTCTACTTCCAACTCCTGATGTCTAGTGATGGGCCTTACTATTCTACAGATCCGGCACAATTTGAGGTAAGCTAACATCCTACATCATTTTAAAGTGTGAAAGGAAGTGTAATTCTACATGTTTGGGCCATTCTTGAGGTGTAACTCTTGAGGCCAATCTTGAGGTGTCTACTGAAGCTCAAACACAAAATCAAAAATACCACTAAATGTTATAATTGTGGTTGTAGATAGTGATCCAGCGGCTCTTTCGTGAAATGCTGTACCGGAGTCACTTCATACTACAAGTACACCCCATGATCATGACTGGCTTAGTCTTCGCTAAGGACTTGTACCTCACGTCAATTGGTAAGTGAATGGTTCCTTATGTATAGATAAGATCTCGTGTTAATAATATTGTTTCTCGAAGTTTCTCCCGTGCTTATGCTCTGCTCTTTAGGGTCTTAGCCTGATTTCAATAGACCTTCCTCAAAAATTTGGATATCAAATACAAAAAGAATGTTTCCAATCCGACTGAGAGTTCCAGACGTTAGCATGATAAACCGAAAAAAAGGTATATGTAAAATAGTACAAATATCTAAGAGACAAAAACGGTTTCCTCAGGCTGTTCTTTTCTTTGAAGGGACTTATTTGCTTCCAGCTTATATTCTGTCGACGTAGGATTAGCTCACATTTTGAACAGACGTGTTTCCCCGCGGGTCCCTTTGATTAGCAGAGGATACAGTAAAGAATTGGCGAAGATTCACTGCCTCTGTATTCCTTTGAAGTAGTGGACTTGATTTGTCACAGACTTCTCATCAGCCTAAAGCGTACGGAACGGTCGATCCCCGTTGGCTGCGAGGTAGAAAAATACTGCTAATCAACACATTTGCGGACAGCTGATTGTACGTCATAATCTAAGATTTTGATATGGTACATGTATCGTAAAATGACTTATTTTCTTTGACCTTTGTGTCACAACATATTAAAAACTTGAAACTTCATTGTCATACAGACTAAAGCAGTTGACCATTTTTAAAATGTGCTAATATGCGGCAATGCTAAAAATAAAAAAAGAGAGAAAAGAAAGTAAAATATTTATTTAGTTTCCACACAAGGTATTACATTCCTATAATCATAAATACTTGTTACTAAGAAACAATCAAAGAAATAAAAAAATAAAATTACTAAAAAATAATCTATTTCCTAACAAAAACATACATGCCTATGTACCCTGCGTGTGAAACAAAAATGGTCCTTAGTTCAGCATAGTGCCGCTTCGTGTTAACACCTGAAGCGGCGCTGATATTCTGCTAAGGCCAAAAGTGAAAAATGTCAGACAAGCCACTACTGCTTTATGAAAATGTCGCCAGAGACCCTGTGATTGTGAATATACCGCCCTAACTTAGATACTGCGTAGTAACTTCTAATTTAAATAGGAGGATAACAAAATAATTAATCATAATCCCTAACTTCACTCAGGTCTGAATGAGCCGAACGCGGTAGAATACAGGGAGAGACTCCTCAAAGCGTACAGGAAGGCAATTATACCTCTCAAGGCATACATGCGACAGTACGAAGAGTACCGGGATATCTACAAGCTAGACATTGAGGCCTACGTCCAGTGAGTCACAATACATATTTGAAGAATTCAGTACGTCTCTTTGGTAAACACTAGCCTGATTGTGTAAATCGACATATTTTATTATGCAGTGACGGTTGCAGATGTTGGCAAACAACATACAGTGCACTATCGACGGGAATCCACTCCTACCCCAAGCGTTTTGCTTAACTATAAAACATTCTTCATAAAAAAAAAACATAAACAGGATGTTACAGAAACGTCATATTTTAGGGTCGTATAGTAAACCCCCGTGAATAACGTAAAGCGCTAACAATTTTAGGAAAGTTCGTAATTTTTAACACATGTTATTTTGAATCTGATAAATTTAACTTGAAAATTGTTCGATAGAGCTAATACTTCGTACGTGAGAGGGTTGACATGATTGAAACTATAGTTATTTAATACCAAGGATATTGATGGAATGTCCAAATTTTTCTGAAAATGTCTGCCAAAAAAATAAAAACAAAATTATTGAAATATGAACCTACATAATTTTTTTTTTCAAAATCTTTTTCAATATCCGTTTTTTAAGCTAAAACAACTATTTGTCGGCTAAACATAAAATTTGACAAAACCTTTCCGTAACACCCTGTATATATACGTATATGTATATGAATAATGATAATCACGCAGTTATGAACCCTATAGAGATGTCAATCTTCTTTTCAATTGAAATTAAAACATCATCATCAAACCGATGTTTAAAGTTAGGATCTTTTAACTAAGTTGATTCTTGAGGTAATCCTATTAAGAATGATTAGCTAGTAGCTGAGTGATATACTCCTTTTTAAATATGAGACGTTTTGATTCAGGAATTTTCGCGAAGAAATGCACTCTCACGTAGAGACTCAAGCGGAGATTCAGCTTCACTATGACGCTAAACAGCTACTCATCAAGCGCTTACCTCAGTACATTAACATCGGACCTTTTGCCATCAACGTTGACTCACTTAAGGTATGTGTTTCGTACTCACTTCGTTCACTTTACTTGGTACTGGCGGTTGGCGAGATCCGCTTTCGCGTATGGCAATGAAAATGACAATAATTTTTGTTAAAAACAGGTCCTGAATCAAGAAAATATCCTTGCGTTTCCTAAGGGGACTTAGTTGTAGCGTCTTAAATTATGTTGTTTCTTCGTCTATTAATTAAACTTTCAGATCCTACTAATATTATAAAAGTGAAAGTTTGTGAAAATGTATGGATGTGTGGATGTATGGATGTTTGTTACTCTTTCACGAAAAAATTAGTGATCCGATTGCGATAAAACTTGGTATGTAAATAGTTGGAACCTGGATTACTAGCAGCGCCTCGCGGTTTCACCCGCGTAAGTTCCGATCCCGTGGGAATATCAGGATAAAAAGTACCCTATATGTTAATCCAGGTCTCCAGCTATCTACATACCAAATTTCATCGCAATCGGTTCAGCAGTTTTGGCGTGAAAGAGTAACAAACATCCATACATTCACATATCCATACATCTATACATCCTCACAAACTTCCACGTTTATAATATTAGTAGGAAGTAGCATGTGAAAGTTTGTGAGGATGTATGGATGTTTGTTGAAAGATCACGCAAAAACTACTGAACCTATTGCTATGAAACTTGGTATGTATCTACATTCCAAGTTTCATACGGGATTGGGCAATCTCCTTTAATTCCGAAATTTTCGGATCTGCAATGCGATGCCCTATAAGGATGCCTTTGGGAAAAGCTACATACGTAGTCTACTTATTTACAGTGTGACTGTGGAACATGACCAGCATTTTGCTAACCATTTTTATCAGCTAGTTTATAATAGGTTCGTTTAAAAAGCGTGCGTTTTATACTAATTTTTTATACAAAGTTCTTCTCATTTAGGACGTTTATAATTATCAAGGACTGTATAATGGTTTTAAGTGAATAGCTTTTAAAATGTTATTGCAGCAACAGCTTGTAACAAAGCGTTCAGATATAATGAAGGCTTTGCTTGTGATGTGGTGTGAGGAGGCGCGTCTTGTAGTCGAAGACGTCATAGAGGCTTACAAGGCTATTATGCGCAAGTTAGGAGAGAAGCCTCACACTATAGAGCATGTGTTTGAGATTAGAGAGTGGATGGAGTCGGTACCATTTGCATTAAAGACGCAAGACGACATTATGAAGAAAGTGCACACGGTAAGTAATTACGATTACGTTAACTTTTCACCCTGCTAGCAGAAGCTAACAAACAGTAAGCAATAACAATAAGCAATTGTTTCTTATTATTATTGTATTTAACTATGGGGAAATCACGTAATCTAATCCATATGTTTATTTTTTATTTTATTTTTTCGTTTATAAAAGACAACTCCCGCATTAGGAATATTCCTGTGTCGCGGGGGACTTTACAAACATTCAAACAACGGACACAAAGAACACACAGACTCGGGACAACTATTTAGACAATACAAATTTTTGTCCCGTGTGGGATTTGAACCCACAACACTCGGCGCGGCGTAGTGGCGAGGTGACCACTTAAACCATTGCGCCCTCCGTGCAGTCCCTTTCGGCCGCCATCGCAACTATCTTTCACAACCAGTTGTCTATCCTAGTAGACAACTGGTTGTGAAACACAGTTGCGATGGCGGCCGAAAGGGTGCAGTCGAAGTTTAAGTTATGTTAAAATAATCTTGTTTTTGGTTTCACCAGAGCCTTTAAAACTCTTTACTCTAGAGGATAACCAAACAACATTGTTTCTAATATCGACAGAGCCTTCAGAACTTCTGTGTAAAGAAGTAGTAATAAGCTAAAATAACATTTGACGAGGCAAACTGGGCTCTGGAAGTAGTCGACCGAAACTTTGAAAGAATAATCTATGTTGAATATTAAAACTATATTGTTGTTTGCTCGTAGAACTATGAAGTACTTGAAGTGTTTTTCTATGCTATGGACAACGATGACTTCAAGGCGCTATGGGAAGCTATAGGGTGGCCGTTAACCATTAACAAACAGGTCAGATGCAGTGTCATGAACTAATATTAATCATGGTATATCATACTCACTTATCTATACTAATATTATAAAGCTGAAGAGTTTGTTTGTTTGGTTGAACGCGCTAATCTCAGCAACTACTGGTTCAGTACTAGTGTTAAATAGCCCATTTACCGAGGAAGACTATAGGCTATATAACATCACGCTACGAACAATAGGAGCGGAGCAGTTATCATAAACGCAGGTGAAACGGCTAGTAAAAATATAACTTAATACATAAACGTCAGTGTATGGTGTTAGTCTGTCAAGTCAAATCAGTTCCTCTTTATTAAACGTCAAAACGGTGCATTCTGTAGATATTTGTATGCAATAATGAGTAATGAAGACTTGTATAACTAAGAATTGTAAAAAAAAACAAATAAAAATTATTGCGAAAAATTTGCATCCCTAGCTTAGTTGAAAAATAAAAGCTAAACCTAAATAAACG
This sequence comes from Callimorpha dominula, assembly GCA_949752705.1. Taxonomy (NCBI): domain Eukaryota; kingdom Metazoa; phylum Arthropoda; class Insecta; order Lepidoptera; family Erebidae; genus Callimorpha; species Callimorpha dominula. The sequence goes on along the minus strand of OX457010.1, from coordinate 4,238,283 downwards.
CCTCTAGCTTTTATAGTTGAACCAAGGCAGAGGCGCATATTTTTTTGTCCTAATTTTTTTTATACTGTAATAATAATTTAAAGCATGAAAGAAAACAGACCTTTTATTTCGATGCAGTGCCCTATAGTGATTTGGTTGAGCATTAAATTCTGTTATAATGCTATTAATTTTGTTTGGTTCTTGGACTTCTGATTGAAAACGTCAACGATTTAAGTCTTTTTGCACGATATATCCAGCAAACTGGTCACGAACAATTTTTACACCCTTTCTATTAGGTGACTTATATCTATCAATGTAACGGAATCTTTCCACATGGTTTTAATCAACTTCAAGACGTCCATTATCTTTGAATATTTAACAATACAAGATTAAAAATAAGAAAATAAATTATATACTCCTTTTTCGCTTAATAACGGTAGAGTTTTTCAAACTTTATCTACCGATACTTAAAATATTTATTAAATAAAGCTGCCGTAGCTTTTTAAATTCAGCTACGTGCTTTATTATATTATATTTATATATATATTATATTATTTATATATTATATTTCGTCAGCAGGCGTGCGATGAGTGTACATCTCGCTACCTGTCTTTTTTTTACGGTAGTAGTCATATTCGAAGATTTTTCTTTTCTGAATGATTTTTCATCACTTGAAATGATGAAACATCCTTTAATCTTCATATCGGATCTTATTTCCTTTGAACTGATTACGTCCGAAGATAAAAATACGGAAGACGAAAACGTTTCGTAAGTCATAACAATGTTCCTAGTACAAAACTCAGTTTCGTGTAAGAAAAAAACGTATTTCCACATAACTGGTTTCGTACAAAAACGAAGTTGGTTTCGTTCGTAACTAGTTACAAGGCTGCGGTTTTGTAGCCGAGATACGTATGTAATATACTTTTGTCTGTTCGAAGATATCCAGACACAATAAATAATTACCAGTTTAATAGCGTTAAATAAAGGCAGCCATTCAATGGTTAGGTTAATATAAATGTTTAATGTGGGGGTTCACGTGGGTAGTGTACCTACTGGGTTAGGTAGTAAGCATTTGCTCCCAAATCCTCTAATGCCGCTTAAATTGTCTGATATGCAAAGGTGGTAGCCACTATCCTGTTTCTGGAAGAAGAACAGGATAAATTTTGGAAGCTTCACCAACAGGATGAGCAAGTTCTGTATGATAGGATAGATTTATTCACCCAGCAGTGCATGCAACTGAATCTTCAGAACGACTTCTACAAGGTAAGCCATACTTACCGTTCTTGGAATAAAAATGTAGATTGTCTACTCTCAGCGGTTTTATTTCATTTCCTTCTCAGTACGTGTAATATTTTTTAAACGACTTCAAAAGGGAAGTTAAAACAAACGGACTGATTTTAATGAATATTTTATTAAAAGTTGTTACAAAATAAATTTATAGAACATTCCAACGATGGGAATACTAAAAGTTTTAACGGTATTATTTTTGCGCATTATAATCAGTGAAAGAAAGCTTCAATCCCAGGAACTACCATTACGATGCGAACAAATCAGAGATTACTCCCGGGAAGTCCTGGTACATACTCGTACTAGATTTTTTAGGGTCCCGGGGTTAACAACATGTTATCCTTTATCCAAATACTAGCGATAGGTGCTAACAATGCAATTCCCATCATTATCGGGAGGGACACTTAAGTAATTTCAACTTTCAAGCCGACGCCGTCATGAAGCGAAAAGAAAATTCAGAGTAGGTAAATAAACGTGGGTAAAGTGATAACAAATTAGTTCTGGATAAAGTAAATTACAGTCCAAACAAATTGCTGTCGGACATACGAAATACTCGTAAATAATAAAAATATAAAAAGAAACATACAAATTGTTATGTATATGTATAAAATATAATTATTTATGTATATCATACATCATTCAAGTATAATTTGCCTGTTATTTCCAATAATTTAAAACTAGCTGCGCCCTGCGGTTTTACCCTTTTACCCGCGTAAGTCCCTCGTTAAGATTTCTAAAATTTTCTAATTTTCCGCGCAACTTTCTTATTATTTTTTTTTTTTTTTATCGTATAGAGGCAAACGAGCAGACGGGTCACCTGATGGTAAATGACTACCGCCGCCCATGGGCACCTGTGACTCAAAGAGTCACAAGTGCGTTGCCGCCCTTTAAGGTGGGAGTAGGAGAAGAGGGGCAGGGGGGAAGAGGGGAGAAGGGAAGGACGGGAATAGGGGAGAGGGAAGGGTTAGGGCCTCCGGTAACCTCACTCACGCGGCGAAATGCAATGCAAGCATTGCTTCACTACCGGTTTTCTGTGAGGCCGTGGTATCGAGCGGAGTCGAGCCGGCCCATACATGCCGAAGCATGGCTCTCCCACGTAAAAATTCATAAGAAATCTTTTCTTCAAAAAAAAATCTTTCATAAGAACTTTCTCCTGACAAAAACAAAAAAAAAATTTTGAAATCGGACCAGCCGTTCACGCGTGAGGCTGTGACCAAGGGAAATAGGGATTCATTTTTATAAATATAGATAAAAAAATTCGGTTAAGGTTCGGGTACGGGATTAAGTCTCACCTTTCACCACTTACGGTGTAAGGTGAGACTTAATCCCTTACGGTGCTTTATCTGCTTCGATTAATGGAGGAGGAGTAAAACCCATAAGAATAGGCAGTCTTTAGAAATGTAACCGAATGCTTCAAGTATGTATAAAACAGGCGAGAAGATCTAAATCATTGTGGTCGACCTGCAGGTGCATGAAATAGCTAACGACATAAAGAAAGCTTGGAAAGCCATGAAGGAATCGCAGGACTGGGGACGTGTGCTCAACGCGCGCCAGAAGCTATTTGGACAGCCCGTTGTACCTTTTACAGACCTTAATAAACTGGTAAAAGAGTTTGAACCTTACAAGAACCTGTGGGTCACTGCCTCAGGTAGGTAGCCGTGATATTTTTTTTCTTCTTTCATCTTGAAACACTCGAAAACTGAAGACACACTGTAGAGCCACAAAAATAATTGTCCCATGTGGTCATCGAACAAGCAACGCTAGACACGGGGTGCCAGTTTTAGAGATGGTAACTTGTAATTATTACATTAGTTGTTTTAGGTAGATTTCGAAGAAAAGTCTACCTATTGGTTTTGTACCAGTTGTCGAGTTTTCCAAAATTTACATCTTGAGATTTACCTCGAGGGTTGCTTGTTTAGAAAACTTTGGGCAAGCGGTGGGCAATGCGCCACCCGGATCAGAGAAAGTATGCTGTCCTCCGAGCCGGGGTGGGGGTGTATGTGGTTAGTTATTTTGCAGCGGAATACTAGAAAGTTTAGCGGAGAATTATATCCTCCAAATATTATGTTTTATTTTGTTCAAAGGATTCAACAAATGATATTAATGATGTGTCATATTTTGTTCAACTTTTTTTAAGAATGTATATTTTTTTAGACTTCCTGAAATCTCGCGAGATATGGCTAGACAATCCATTAATATACGTGGACGCTGATGCAATAGAGCCTTTAACCAACGAGTATTACAAGACTATCATCAAATGTATACGCACGTTCGCGGACTTGCCAAAAGTCCAGTATGTCGGTAATGTCATTAGGGTGAGTGTGGTCTTTCTGTATCTTATGATTTTCTGATTTAAAAAAAAAAGATCAACCTTTTCACACATATAGAGACAAATTAAGAATACGATACTAATCAGCTTGGTCGGCACTGCTCGCTGTCCGATGCATAAGAGGACTAACTGCACCTCAGTGCGGCTATTCATGGCCCGATATCGGATGATGTGTGACATCTCTCGTTTTTTCCGCCTACCGTCACCTAACAACATACGTATGATAATTTGGATTTAATCGCGGTAGTATTTCAGTAAGTGTCCGGTCACGACTTTGCCAAAGCCCGTAAGAAAAATGTGTTCTTAAATGTGCCAATGACACGTTTTATGAGGCAACAAAGGCGCAAAGAGCGGCAACACAGGCGACTTTTGCTGAGCGATTCGCGGCAGAGGTGCGGCGCCAGGTGCGGGGGGAACAGAAGGGCGGCAACAGTGATAGTGGGGATTATAGAGCGGGTAATGAATATAGTAAATCGACCGCCCATATTGATGTTCAAACATCCATAACACAAATTATAAAACGTAATAAAAAGGTTGTGGAACGAAATAAAACAATATTTGATGTTGCAAATGTATTTCTTTATGTTAATAATTATAATCAATAATTTCTTCTCTCATTTTTGTGTACTCATAAAATTTATCAGGATATTTTTTTATATTCTTTGTGTAATTTATGGAGTACCCCATACCATCACTATTTATTCAATTCGTGGACTTCTTTGGTCGTTGCCCCTAATGCCTCTGAACAGTTCGTGGCATGGAACATTCCCCGCCAGCAGACACCGCGCCTCGCCCCGCGCTGCTACCAGCTAAGCCAAAAGCCATTCCCAGGGCGTAAGGGAAGATATAAAGTTACTAGACGTTTCTATCGAATTCCATCAATTTTGCTGTGGGTTAACGAGAGTTTAGCTCAGAATACAAGTAACTATTTCACATTTTTTTGTTGAATAACTTGAAACTAAACTGATTCAATAAAAAGTCAAGCTGTCGTGTTTAAAAAACTCTCTTTGAAATCAACAAAAGTGACCGCCCGACTTACAATAATCAGTTCGAAGGCATCATTGTTCTTTTCACAAAATAGATAAGTATTTCATAAAATTAAGTGTACTTTTATTTTGTATCAGGACGCCATCGATGAGTTCAGACCTTTGATTCCAATAATACAAGCTGTGAGGAACCCTGGCATGAAGGAGAGGCACTGGAACGAGTTCATGGAGAAATCTGGTAAGATATCTGCAAATAATATATGTATAAAAGATTTATGTTAGACATACAAATTGTTACAAAAAGTTGTGGACATATTTTATGGTCGTATAGTAGACAATGATTTTCAATACATAGGTTACTTATTTTGAAACTATAGGTAATTAATACCAAGAATATGTATGGTACGTCCAGATTTGACCGAACATGTCCGCAAAATGTCGACATACTGACCTGACTGACGTGACTAATCTTACTAATATTATAAAGAAGAAAGTTTGTGAGCATGGATGGATGGATGTGAGTTACTCTTGCACGCAAAAACAACTGAATGGATCTGGGTGAAATTTGGCACAGAGATAGATTATAATCTAGAAGCACAGGCTACTTTTTATCTCGAAAATTTTATGGTTACGGTTCCAGTGGGATAGATTTCACCAAAATTCCCACGCGTACGAAGTCTCGGGAAACAGCTCTACTATTATAAATAATTATAAATGCGAATGTATGTTTAATTGTTTGTTACGATTCCAAGCCTTAACTACTTAACCGATCGTCATCAAATTTTGCCTACGCTTAGTCAGAGAAAAAGACATAGGGTATCGTTCATCCAGAAAAAGTACTGTTCCCGAGGTATACCTGCATTTATTGACAAAATCTACACTAAGGCGAGCGAAGCCGCAGCCATAAGCTAGTAATAATACTTTGCCTAGAATTTTTTTTTTCACGCTTACTCCACTATATTTCGGCCACAATATTAAGTTAGTGAACATTCTGCATTGAATATTTTGTTTAATTTCAGGTATAACGGTAACTATGAACGACAAGCAAACCTTCCAAATGTGTATAAAGCAAGGCGTGGCGCAGCACGGGGAACTGATCTCCGAGATCGGCGAGCTCGCCACCAAGGAATACGTCATCGAACAGTCCCTCGATAAAATGTTAAGCGAGTGGGCCAACAAGAATTTCGAATTGACGCCTTATAAAAATACCGGTAACAATCATTTTGGCTTTTTGTTGTTAATAGGTTGCCCATTAAAATATTATCTTCATCCCCAATCATTATAATTAATTGTAGCATTCCATAAAATCGAAACATAATTATGTATTAGAATCACCATAGGCGATGTGCGTCGGGTTGTGCGCTCGCCTGAGCCCGTCGCCCGACAAACAAGTTGACGTCGGGCGGTAGTCCGATGTGTTCCCAAAGTGCTACTCTAAGCCGGAGATATAGAACGCCTCCACATATTACGGTTAGACAAGTGCCAGAGGTTTGTCGGGGTCAGAGATACGATGTCTCTGAATTACCGACAGACCTCAACCAGGACTGTGGACTGTGGACACCCGGTGTTAGCCACCTAAGCTAATGTTGAACTCCGGCACTAATGAGAATTACTAGAGGGTTTGTTGATAAACAAAAACACCGTCTATATTCTGATCTAACTGCTGGTTTATTGATCTCATCTTATACAAAGTTCAATGACCTTACATAGTACCGTAGGTAAGCAAACCATATCGAGATATAATTCGATGTACACGCCATCTATCGAGTACTTAATAATGTCCATAACAATTTTCCTTCTTGTTTGAGTACATTTATTTGTTGGTCGTAAACACCCGGATATAGGGTCCTGTGACGTTGCCTTTCGTTTTTAGTAGGTCCAGTTCTTATCAACAATCTACCCTAGTAAATAATCTACCCTAAAATGATATCTGATATAGTTAAACAGAATTTGATGTTTTAAAAAAATCAAGAAATAATATATTACATCAAAAAATAGATATAAAAGTAGTTTGTAGTAGAATACACGCGTTAGGCAGTTGTTGTCAGCGACGAGGAGTTCATGGCAATTAATGGCTAAAATGTACAACATTTTCTTTTCAGGTACGCACATTATGAAAATAGCAGACGAGACCCTGCAATTGTTGGATGAGCATCTCATGGGCACTCAACAGTTAGGGTTCAGCCCCTTCAAGGCGGCTTTCGAACTGCGCATCCAGGAGTGGGACGACAAACTGCATCTCACCCAGAGAGTGGTCGAGCAATGGATCGAGTGTCAGAAGTTAGTAGTGCTGACAGTCATCAAAACAGATAAAGTTTCTATGCGATTGGTCTTTTTTTGCAGCTTGTGAGCAGCTTAACGATTTGCGTTAATATTTTTAGAGAATGGATGTATCTGGAACCTATTTTCGGTTCAGAGGATATATCTCGACAGCTACCGGCGGAAGCGAAGAAGTACGGCACCATGGAGAGAATCTGGCGACGGATCATGTCGTCTGCTGTTTCTTGTCCTAAGGTATCGTATTAACAGAACACAATACTCTAGTGTGGGAAACTGATTACGTTTATACTTTCAATAAAGCGCCTAAACTGCCACAGTTAATATCCAAACGTACTAAGGTTTCTTGACTAACTTTTATAGATAATAACCGAAGCCAGACTACTCAACAACATTTGACCTAATGAAACCTAATGACCGTGTAGCGACGATAATACCGTAGTTATAATGTACTGTGCGTAATGCCGTAAGTGGGTACTTACAGTGAGAGGCGTAATAAAAGTCCACAGGAAGAGTAGAAGAAAGTTTAGGTGTATTAGGTAATGAAAACAGTTTTTACAGTAAACACACAAGAAGAAATATACACGTAACACAGAAGGTGAGAGAATACTAATTTACGAAAATAATCACACGAAATAGGATAGTCCAAACTATAAGCGGTAGCAGCTGCACTGCACGCGTCGGGCGCGAATGCGTATACCGAGTGACGTTGCACTCGATGCAATCACTAATAACAATATTAGAAAATCTTGTCGGTTTGTACACGTTTGTACACGTTTGTACACGTATTAAAATAATTTAAAACATAATAAATAAGGAAGTTTACAATATTTACATAACAACAGTATAACAGTATGACATATACCTATAAATTATATAACTTTAATTAAATAACAATACATATACATAAGTTAACAAACAGATAGACTAATGCATTATTAGGGTCCGCTACCGTAGTATTGTTAATTCTATTGGAGTTTGAGGATAGTTGAACTCAATTTATGCGGGATTTAGGGCAAGTTCTGCAATAACAACCGTGCATTTCCTTTTCATTCGCCTCATTGGTAGAATTTTGTGTAGGTGACGCACAGTCAATAATATTCTAAATTTTCTTTCAGCTGAGTCAAAAGGCGTAAGGTAGTCTCTGATAAATGCACGTCTGGTCCTCAGATAATGGTAATATGTCCGGACAGCCGTCTACTGGACAGTTTGGTAGAGGCCCGGCATCTGCTGGACGTGGTATACCGAGGACTGAACTGTTACATGGAACTGAAGCGGCTGCGCTTTCCGCGGTTCTTCTTCCTGAGCGACGACGAGCTGCTAGAGATCCTGTCGCAATCGCGTAACCCTCGCGCAGTGCAACCACATCTCAGGAAGTGCTTCGAGAACATAGCAAAGGTGACATGTGTCTACATTATGTGGTAGAAGGTATATTGGTAACCATACATCAAACACTACACAATTATTAAATGGAATTGAAATCTAGTCTGTAGTTTAAGAAGGTAGAGAGAGCAAAGTAGATTTATATTCATAATTATTACATAGCAGGTAAATAAATAGCATAACAGTTCAAATATTTGCGAAATACTGCAAGTGTATTCACGAAATAGGATATTTTACTCCATAACAGTAATTATCAATAATATAATAATAAGATAGCCGATGATGGATGTGGAATATAAATAGATACAAAACAAATATCATTAATAGTAGCAGCAACAACAGAAAACCCCCTAGAATGTGGTGCTATAGGGAAATGGGTAAAAGGAAGAGGCCGCTTGACAAGTAGAGCTACTCAACCATACCCATCAGAGCAGTCCTCTCTTAGGCTAGCATAGCCTGGAATCTTAAACAAAGAACGGCAAGAATAGGCAATCGGTAAATGTTAGTTTCAACTAATAAATTTATAATTAATTTCATAGATTTCAGTTTTTTATCTGTTCTATAAATATGGTAAACGCAAGCCGCTTTGAAATTACGTCATCACGTCAGTAAACAACGCAACGTAGTGTCAACAAGTATAAATTGATGTTTCTGTAATCTTTCGAATATTTATTCCTCCCTTGTATTTTATTTTAATATTACCCTAGAGGACAATTTTTGTAAAGGCAGAAAGTAAAAATCTAACAAGAATAGGTGCTTTCGTGATGGGAAAATCCCACAGCTCCCGAATTTTTGTTCTGTCTAATGACGGAATGTTGAAGCATCGATCTACGGATTGTTCTGTCTTCATTACCAATATTTTACGCTTTCATTGAATATATCGTCGTTCTTTATTCCCGAAAAGACTTCATGACGAATGAGCAACATGGCGTCTAGGATTTGTATGAATTAACGCGCGGAAATTTTAACCGACTTCCAAAAGGAGGAGGTTTTCACCGATTACTCGAAGAGCCCTGAACCAATTTTGAAATTTATTTTAAAGGGTATACTTCACAGGTGGTCCCATTTAAACTTTATCGAAATCGGTCGAGCGGTTTCTTAAAAATCAACAAATATCTAAAAATTGTACACATCGATGATGTTTTCGTTTGCTCCGTAACATCGCTGTCTCATTGGAGCAGTGCGTTTAGTTGGCCTACCCATATCATATTTAAGCAAAATACATCTACTTTCCACTAAAAAGCACATTGAAGTCGGTGATACTTTTTTAAAAAGATAATTAATTTTACATTTTTTCTACTATATTTAGTTAGTCGGCTGAATAAATTATTAATATTTGTTTAATAAATTTTCTGTTTGTTTACTGTTGTGTTAAAGGGTGTAATACCCTATTGGAGGTGTGCAACAGTTGGTGACAAGCGCGCCAATAAGAAATTGAACATGATCGACAATTTTATATTTTAATAAAAATTGTTGTCGGTGAAAAGAAAATATAAACCGCTCTAGAATTGCATAGTGACATATAACAGACACTCTTTCATAAAACAATCAGGCCTGACGACAACATGTAAAGAACTGTTCTTTACATATGTTAGCTAAAGTCGTATATTGTTAATAATGCAGGTGACATTCCAAGCGGACCTGAAGATAACGCACATGCACTCGAGCGAGGGAGAGATCGTGGAACTGAGGTACCAATTCTACCCTTCGGCTAATGTGGAACAGTGGCTTCTTCTTTTAGAAGATACTATGAGACACAGCAGTAAGTATGTGGATCCACAATTGACCTGTAACCACGAATGAACTATTTCAGCAAGAGGTTCTAGGATCAGTGGGCGCATAGATTGTGTCATTTTGAATCGTTTAAATAAGATATATATTACTGGAGGAGGTGGGGGGGGGGGGGTTAATATAATACAGGTTAGTTATTAGAGATATACAGTTGCACTCACATGTATCTGGCGACACTACCTGCAACGTCTGATAACGATAAAGTATACCTGTCATTTCCGAAACTAATGGGACTTCTCCGAAACACACTGAGTTCAATCTTAATTCTCTTAGAATTATGAATGTGAATCACGGAAGTTATTGCTCCAAGGTAATATTTCGTATACAATACGTTAACCGGTTGCATAATCCATGGAAATAACGTTTGTAAGACTCAGCTTCAGTCCTGTGCTGGCATCCCCAAACCCAAATCTTAGGTACCGGTAAATCGTATATTGTAAGAAAAACGTTTCTTAAACTAACCTTATATTTTGTAGTACGTCTCACTCTCATTGCTGGTCTGGAGGAACTATGGCAGATACCCCGTGCGGATTGGGTACTGCGGTGGCCAGGCCAGGTGGTGATCGCAGGGTCACAGACTGCCTGGACGGCAGGTGTTGAGACTTCTATACTAGAATATCGCGTGGAAGAATTCTTTGGTGAAATGCTACAACAGGTAAAACACTAAACTTCTGTCACAATTTTACATACTATCTAAACCCAAACTAAAGCTTAGCTTTTACTGTGAATTCTAGAACAAGGATACACACACTTAGTTTTTTTTGTCCATACATATGTATATTATGTAGAAACTCCTCCTCGTCTATCGGAAACATCGGGTGCGTTTATGTTTAATGTTGCGGGTAGATATGAGGTGGCGGGTGAGGAGAATAAAAACGTGATTTTTACACAGTAATATTAATATACTTATTAAAACACAAAAATATACTCTGAATAATCATGAGACATATCCAATCAAGCTTTAAATCCCGACACTCTACAGAACTAGTGGTGCGCCTACGAGATGCAAATCGATTCTGCCTTTTCAGCGGCCTATCCGAACCTTAACTGTCATCGGTCGCGCGCCAGGTCTCAGTGTTGCGTCAGTGTCCTAACTTCTGACACTCTTCTGACAATGAAATATGTCGCAAATAAACACCTAGGCCTACGTAAATAGACATTGAGAGGGAATCAAAGCCCGCCTTCCTTGAAGTGGCAGCTGAATGTTCTTCCACCGCGCCAGTTAGGTCGTCATATTCATCAGTACGAAATCTTATCTTATCTTAATATATATAAATCTCGTGTCACAATGTTTGTCCTCAATGGACTCCTAAACCACTTAACCGATTATAATAAAATTCGCACACCATGTGCAGTTCGATCCAACTTGAGAGATAGGATAGTTTAAATCTCAAATTATAGTCGCAATTTTAATTTATTGCTAATTATTTGTCTGTTATTATTTGACAGTCACAATTATCTGTTAACTCCAAATGATTCTAACAGATGTCGATACCTTTCGACTGGTTTGAGTAAGTAATCAATAGATGGCGCTGCTATGGTAAATCTACGAACGTGTCATATAAGCTACATTTTAACAGCATAATTACCACGTGTTGTTGACGCTATAAAATTAATTAAATTTATTTTGTAGTGAACGAAATACCGTATAATTCAGCTAATTATTTGTCTGTTATTTGCGATTTAACATCTGATGGACGAGTCATTTTGTACAACAATATGAATTTTTCAATTGAGTACTTTAGTTTTATTTTCAATTTAGCTAATTAGATTTTACCGGAAGGGTTTTGTTTCCTTAGTTGCGATTAGAGAAATAAAATATGGCGGTACGAAGTTCGCCGGGTCAGCTAGTACTTTCTTATGTCTCTATACGTCTTATGATTTAATTTCTGTTGCTCGAGTCTCGATTTAGTTACAATTTATCTAATATTGTAAAACCTGCCACAACACTGAAATATCTCAATTAAACACAGGCGTTACTAAAGCTGTTAGTATGTTTTTGTTAGAGACTTATAGCGCTTTAAGAACAGCGGGCCGGTTTTGTCTAGAATGCGAATGTACTACAAATGCTAATGCATATTACCTATTTAATAAAATCATCATTTACAAACTTCGAAGTCAAGAAAATTTAAAAACGTAAGCTTTTGATTCTGATGTCTCATTTTCATGTAGCTCGAAAGTCTGCGTGCCCTCGTGAAAAGCGATCTGACGTTCTTCCAGCGCGAAGTGTTGTGCGCGCTCATTGTAATCGAAGTGCACGCGCGTGACGTCACGCACACTCTTGTCGATGAGAACGTGCGCAACGTGTCAGACTTCCAATGGATCTGTCAGCTCAGGTATGTGCTATTATTAACCAAGGTAAGGTGTATGGTGCTTTCCATGTCCATCCATCTAACCAAAATCAGCCGAACTACTTAGTAGCTACAGAATGATCTATCCTTTGTATTGAATTCACATTGCGTTCTTTCACACTAATGCATGTTGGTCCTTCTTGAGGTAGGTTTTTGTCCAGCAGCGGACGGCGATAGGCTGATGATGACGATGAATGCATGTGACAATCAGGACAGGTTTTAATGTCAATTTCTTCTGCTTGCCTTAAAACATATTATCAAAAAAGAAAAACCTAGAAAGATTCATCTGTCTTCCTTTGGATTCTGAAATAAAAATGAGACAATCTGTTACAGATACTACTCGAATGTGAAGCCTATGTATCCTTTGGAGCCGGGTGAACTGCCCGAGATCTACCAGGACGAGACGCACCTCAACACGTCGGCATACTATCGCCAGTTCAGTCAAAACACATGTGACGTACGTGCTCTCAACTCCTTGTTCACGTACCAGAACGAGTACTTGGGCAACAGGTCAGTGAGTTCTATTGATGTAGTTGTTTACTGTGTAAGTTAAACGCGTATGTGTGGAAGTACAGTGATTCATACGCCAATGACTGACCGTCCTGTGTGTGTTACCCTGAGTATTTTCTTCGTTCCCCACTTCGTTCACCAACCTATCGGCAATGGTGACCGCTTCTTGCAAAAACTTCAGGTAATTCTGGCCTGTCATGTGAAGTGATTGTAATGTGTTATGTGAAGTATTCCAAACTTCATTATTGCCACGGTGTACGTTAATGTATGTACATGTGTTTAGTGGTCGGCTAGTGATAACGCCGCTGACGGACCGCTGCTACCTGACGCTGATGTGCGCGATGCACCTCAAGTTCGGAGGGGCCCCGGCCGGGCCCGCCGGCACTGGCAAGACTGAGACCACCAAGGTACCATACACTAAACTAGATATACTAGAAATTTTTGTATCTTAGCCGATTATTCAACTCTGTGTGTAGTTATTCTTGAATGATTAGAATAACAATGATACATCACTAAATGAACGTTATTGTGGCCAATAAAATGAAATATATTTTTTTAGGATTTAGCGAAGGCTCTGGCAGTACAATGTGTTGTGTTCAACTGTTCCGACCAGCTAGACTTTATGGCTATGGGCAAATTCTTCAAGGGACTAGCTGCGTGAGTTAATTCTGATTATTAATAGATAATACAACTTTATGAGATTATACAATCAGAGACAAGCAAATTATTCTTATTATTAATCTGGCAAACGAATTGCAACAACAACTACAGCTTCAATACGAAATGGACTATTAGGATTACTTCATAAAAATGCCACATAATTGGAAATACTGTATGTCGTTGGGGAAGTTGTAAATATATTATGTACCTGTATGTATTATGTATTGATACTCCGGTACACTTAGTTCGAGTTGCCTTTGCTAGATGACTCTGAACTTATATTTTTGTTGCAAGATTTTGGTTTGCATAAATTATAACTTCTATATTTCCATTACAATTATAGCATTGAGCTACTAAAACAGCACTCATTGTAAAGTCAGTTTTGAGGTTCAATGCCACTATCACTAGCTTACGAGTTATTGTTCACGCTAGATCTGGTGCATGGGCGTGCTTTGACGAATTCAACAGAATTGATATTGAAGTGCTTTCCGTTGTAGCACAACAGGTATTTGACTTTACTATTACCTACATAGTTCACTTACAGTTACAGGCGGTTGGATAAAATTTGATGGAATTGGATAAATCCTACTAATCCCACTAATATTAAAAATGTGAAAGTTTGGATGGATGGATGGATGTTTTTTACTCTTTCACGCAAAAACCACTGAACCGATTGCGATGAAACTTGGTATGTAGATAGCTGGAGGCCTGGATTAACGCATAGACTACTTTTATCCCGACATTCCCACGGGATCGGAACTTAAGTGAGTGAAACCGCAGGGCGCTGCTAGTAATTAATAAAATCATTACGTACTTTGTTTAACTTTTGGATTTTGTTGAAGATAAGATAAACAACTTTTTTTTTTATTTGTCAACCGTCTTAATCATTAAGATAAAGTGATGACACAACACCTTAGGTTCTACGCTGAAACGAGGATACCACAGGGCTTATTATATCTGTTCTTTCATACTTTGATCCGGTATTCGAAAAAAGGAGTTTTCCAAATCCGACTTCAATGCATAACGCGTTCAACTAAAATAACATACTCATCGGCCTAATTTTATTAGTTATATATTATACCAACGGTAATAAATATGATCGTTTGGTTATATACATACCTTTGAACTGCCTGACTTTACACCGGCCGAAGTCACAGGCTGAATGACGTGTCACAATAAAAGTACTTATTGTTATAAACAAATTGTCAATTTTTACTAAATACTAATTAACAAGTGAATAAGGACAAACAACATGCTTCAGAATCTTTTATCTGTGACACAGGTGGTGACTATCCAAAAAGCGCAAGTTGCCCGCCAGGAAAGGTTTATGTTCGAAGGCGTGGACTTGCCACTGAAGGCTTCCTGTTCCGTGTTTATTACTATGAATCCTGGATATGCTGGTATGTTACATAAGCGATAAGTTTTCTTTAATTTATAATGCGTTAGTTATTTCCATTGACTTCCAACTGCGTCGGAATTTTAAATAAAACTGAAGTGATCGAATGTGTTCGACTGGCTAAAGTCATGGGTTAGATACCGGGATCGGGAGATACCGGATTTTAAGCTTAAACATACTCGGTTACAGTTCCAAAATTTTAAATTGTGCCTCATAAGTGCCAATACAGTCACTTCTTATTACATGGAATAAAACAAGCTGATGTGTGTCATAAGCCTCTGCCCAACTGATGTTGCTGACCCTACTTCCTCGTTGAAGTCCTTTGAGCTTTGTCTCAACTCACTAGCAAATCCATACTCCAGTTCTGCTGATTAACTGCTATCTCGTGTTGGGTGTAGATACTTCTCCAATCAGGCAGCTAGGATTATTTCACAAATCTACTGTGCCTTTCTCATTTGCATAAGGCATATGTTGACAAACCTTCCCGTGCCATTTATTATTTTTTATAGGTTAGATCAAAAATGGCACTCATGTGTAATTTATTGAATTTCAGGCCGTACGGAATTGCCAGACAATTTAAAAGCACTGTTCCGACCTATCGCCATGATGGTTCCGGACTATGCGCTAATCGCAGAGATCTCGCTTTTCTCCTTCGGGTTCGGCGAGGCCAAGATCTTGGCTGGCAAGATCACCACCACCTTCAGGCTTAGCTCTGAACAGTTGTCTGCTCAGGTAATTAATGTTTTTTTATTTATATTTCAGAGTGTGAAACTTTTATTTAATTATGGATCAAAATAAATCATTTGTGTTCGGGAACGTTAAGCAAGCTTCAGTGAGGTTACTCAATTAAAATCACAGCTATTTACGTGTGTGTGTTACGCTTATCGTGTTTTTGGCTGGAACACAGGCATACCGAAAACATTGGGAGATGCAATAAAATTGTCTTAGGGACTAGTTATTAGATTTTTTTTTTCGATAAAAAATTTTCTATTTTCAAATCTTTGGTCAAACTTGAGTTACCTCCTGTTCATGTACGGATGAAAATTTTGACTCCGCTTGGCAAAAACTGGTAAAGCAGTATAGAGACCGACTTGAAATGTTGACGTTTTTATTGAAAATCTTTAAAAAGTACAAACAAACAAAAGAAATAAGACAGCGACGAGTGGCGGCGTGTAGCTAGTTAAAAATGGTAAAAGGTCTTTAGGAGAGCTGTAAACTTACCTGTACCTACCTAATAAGTCTGGGATACCTTAGCCTTAACTAACAGATTTTGTAGGTACTTTAGGTGAGTTAAACTATCTTCATACTTAGGACCACTATGACTTCGGGATGCGCGCCGTGAAGACGGTGATCACGGTGGCCGGCAACCTCATCCGACAGATGCCTGACGGGGACGAGAGGCAGATCGTGCTCCGGGCCCTGAGGGACGTCAACGTACCCAAGTTCTTAGCCGACGACTTGTTGCTGTTTAACGGTGAGCTACGGTGCACAACCTCATCCGACAGATGCCTGACGGGGACGAGAGGCAGATCGTGCTCCGGGCCCTGAGGGACGTCAACGTGTTCGAGTTCTTAGCTGACGACTTGTTGCTGTTTAACGGTGAGTTACGGTGCACAACCTCATCCGACAGATGCCTGACGGGGACGAGAGGCAGATCGTGCTCCGGGCCCTGAGGGACGTCAACGTACCCAAGTTCTTAGCCGACGACTTGTTGCTGTTTAACGGTGAGTTACGGTGCACAACCTCATCCGACAGATGCCTGACGGGGACGAGAGGCAGATCGTGCTCCAGGCCCTGAGGGACGTCAACGTGTTCGAGTTCTTAGCTGACGACTTGTTGCTGTTTAACGGTGAGTTACGGTGCACAACCTCATCCGACAGATGCCTGACGGGGACGAGAGGCAGATCGTGCTCCGGGCCCTGAGGGACGTCAACGTGTTCGAGTTCTTAGCTGACGACTTGTTGCTGTTTAACGGTGAGTTACGGTGCACAACCTCATCCGACAGATGCCTGACGGGGACGAGAGGCAGATCGTGCTCCGGGCCCTGAGGGACGTCAACGTGTTCGAGTTCTTAGCTGACGACTTGTTGCTGTTTAACGGTGAGTTACGGTGCACAACCTCATCCGACAGATGCCTGACGGGGACGAGAGGCAGATCGTGCTCCGGGCCCTGAGGGACGTCAACGTGTTCGAGTTCTTAGCTGACGACTTGTTGCTATTTAACGGTGAGCTTGTAATAATGGTAATAACTCGATACCGCCTGGTGGTCAGAATTCGACCATAAATCGTTGAATTTAGAATGTTTACCATTTTAAAGGCTTTTTGGTACATGTCATGTCAACATTTATACTGGACACGGGTAGCTTGACTTTTAAAGTTATAATTCACTAGCCGTCCCCGCAGTCTCACCTGAGTATATGGTCACTGCTCAGCCCCCATTGGTCGTAGCGTGATGATGTTATATAGCCTTCCTCGATAAATGGGTTATCCAACACTTAAAGAATGTTTCACTACGAACTAGTAGTTTCTGAGATTAGCGCGTTCAACCAAATAAACAAACAAACTTTTCAGCTTTATAATATTATTACCTTCTTCTCTATATAAATTATTAAGTATTCCAAAATTCACATTATTCCTACCTCGAAATTTGCTTCAAAAGGGGACAAAGAATTGTCTTCACGGATTAATGTAGGTAGATTATGCATTATTTTGGATAATGTATGTCGTAAATTGGAGCCTAAAATGTGTAATTGAACTTATAAAAAGTTTGATGTATAAATCAGGCCTTACATAACTTTTTGTGTTTAGGAATAATTTCGGACTTATTCCCACGCGTGGAGATCCCCATAGTCGACTACGGTATAATGGAGCAGTCCATCAGAAATATGCTCGTCAAGAGAGGCTACGATGACCTTTACAGTAAGTGTCTATTGCCAAACATTTTAGATAGACTTTAGATTTGGGATGCTCTTTGTGAATACAACATTATACTGTCATTTATTAATATATCTTCTTTCAAGCTTACTCAGTTTGAATTCTTATAAATCTCATCTACAGGATCAGCTTGGTTATTTGAACAACTGATCGTCTGTTTGACTGTGGGTTTTAGTCAAAAAAAAATACTTTGAATCCTTGTTTTAATGCATTCTATTTTATATCATTTTAAATGTTTTTTTTTTTTTAATTTTCTGTGACATTATAAAAAACAAATTTCGGTACTAAACCAATTTGCCTTAAAACAGTCAGACAGAAACACATTGGATTTTGTATATTTGTCGTTTATTAAAATAATTTCAATATTTTTTAGCGTTTATATTCAAAGTGATACAACTGTACGAGACGACGGTGGTGCGACACGGACTCATGTTGGTCGGACCTGCGGGCGCCGGCAAGACTAAGGTGAGCTTTGATATCTTTGAGAAATATATTTCTACCTGTTATAAGATCCATGGAAGAGAACGTAAACTGTAACAACATCATGAACTGTGAACAAGTTCAAGACCCAGACTGAAAATAAGCGACTTACGATTGACAATAAACAGTAACCCCCGATGTTGACCAACTGCCAAGATCAATCAAAGCCCCATCAAGACCCAATGATAATAATAAGTGATTTGCTAGTAACTCTTTTGTTCACTCGTTGCCACCCCATAAACCCCACCAGTAAAACTAATCAACCCAAAAATTCAAATTGTCTATAGGAAACTGCTACTATTGAAATTCTTTATGGAACGCCTATGATCATGACTGCTTGGCTTCGTAAAAAGGAGTTACTTACTTATATTTGTAATCGCTTCAACTCTCATTTTGCCACTTTTTATACAGTGTTACGAACTACTCCGTGACGCGCTAACGGCCATCAAAGGTAAATTGGCGCCGGACGGGTTCCCGTTTACTCCGGTGCACACGTTCGTTGTCAATCCAAAATCCATCACAATGGGACAACTGTATGGAGAGTTTGATTTGCAAACACACGAGTGGTCAGTGACACGATGTATTAGACTTTAATTATAGAAGGCGGCAACCGAAACTAATTTATAAAAATAAAAAGGAAATAGTCAGGATAAAAAAGTTGAATAATTTTCCTCTTTTAAAAATTAAATACCAGTCATCGCTAACGATGCTCCTTTTTTTACTAAGGTTCTAATGCATTTTATGATAAGATTTGATCATGTTCTGTACCTGACTGCAATTAAGCTATAATACGTCTATGTTTAGTAACATACAGGCTGTTCGGTAAACGAAGACGAAGACAGACGGTAGTACTAATGACACCTTTGATGATGGGTCAGAAAAAAAATCGATGCGGATAAAAAAAACAAATTGTTTTTTTACAACATTCTATTAACAGTATTCACGCTCTATCATGTTAGTACAGCTAAATGAAACGATAATTGCATAAAAAATATATCACTTCACTAATAAAACCCAGCAATGAAACACGAAACTTATATTTTTTTGAGCATTTTAATGTTTGTAGGTTGACGTTATTTCGACAGTAAGCCGCGTCAGCTATAGTTGTCGAACGAATAGATCTTTCATATTATGTATATATTGTTGACCATAGCTACTGGGAACTGCTGGGAACAGCTAGTTACAATATACTAAAAAATGTCCTTTGTCAGATCGTTCAGTAATTTCGGCATTGATGCAAGCCTTTTCCTGACCACATTGCATAAAATTACTTGTTTTGCTTAGGACGGATGGCATTCTATCGAGCTTGGTCCGCGCCGGTATAGCTGTAGAGGACATGGACAAGCGCTGGTATGTCTTCGATGGGCCCGTCGACGCCGTGTGGATCGAAAACATGAATACTGTATGTTAAAGATATTTATTTTATTGTATTGTAGAATTAAGGTTTAAACTCAAATTCTTCAGTAATTTTCCACTTGGCACCTTAGGGTCCTACTTGGTGCTGAATCTATATCTAACCACACATTCATAAATGGTTTTGACAATTACCTTTCTATGCAATGTAGATTAGCAGAGTATTTTAAAGCAAGGCACATTCAGTTTTGGACTCTGATTTTACCGAGGTAAAAGGGTTGCATGATGAAAATCAAATAAAAAAACAACTTGGCTACTGAAACCTCAGACCGAAACTCTTTTTAATTAGACGTATGGTTAGTGGTAGCAGATGGCCTCGACAACCTTGCACAGGCTTTCGGGGAGCGCTGAGGGCTCTCAATCAGTATAATATGCCGAGTACCCGTGTTAAATGCTTATATACCAGGCGCGGCGACTCGTGGGCGGCTGTTTGGATTGCGCGGACGCATAGACGCCCTTAGTGATCGCTCGTATCGGTAATATTCTTATTTAATAAATAGCGAGATCGGTAACGATACAAGCGGTTACCGGTGCTTACAAACGTTCATAACAAACGCATCATATGATGTTCTACTCTCCACTGCAGTAGAAACACAAATACTAACTGATGCTTAACTGCGATTCTGTAGGGTACTTTCTCGTTTACAATAGCACGACTCCGCCTGAAGTTCTCAGGCTTTCATAACTTTTATTATTATACCATTTATAGGTATTAGACGATAACAAGAAATTATGCTTATCGAGCGGTGAGATAATGAAGCTGACGGAGCGACAGCGCATGATCTTCGAGGTGGCGGACCTGGCCGTGGCCTCGCCCGCCACCGTCTCGCGCTGCGGCATGGTCTACTTGGACACGCAGGTCGTGGGTCTACCGCCTTTGGTCAACGCTTGGCTTAAGAACAATCTTCCCTCGGTAAGTATATTTAGCGTAGACAGAAAGAACATCACTCTTAATTAAAACTACGTATGTTATAGAAAAAAATCGGAAATGAGTCGTATACTCTATAGTCGTATAGTATATAATAGTAGTGTATAGTCGTTTAGTGTATAGTCTATAGTAAATAGTCGTATAGTGTAGTCTATAGTCGTATTGTTAATAGTCGTATAGTGTATTTGGTAGGAGAGAGGGCTGACGTTAATTAAATGAAACTATAGGTATTTAATACCGAGGTGATGGCATATCCGCGTTTGACTGACAATCTCCGCAAACAAAGAAATAAAGAAAATAGAATCATCGTCATCAACTAAATCATCAACATCTTATTAAGAAATGAGCTCCGACTTAATTTTTCTTTTTGTAATTAAATTGATTCCGATTTCACACCTTTACGCCTAAAACTTGGTTCCAAAAAAACTATTTGCTATTCCTACAGTTAGCAGACAACATTCGCAAGCCTCTACCTGGCCTGATCAACACGTACTTATACCCTGCCCTGGAGTTGTTGCGCGAGCGTCTCACTGAGATCGTGGTATCCATCGACTCCTCCCTGGTGCTGAAGTTCCTCGAGCTGTTAGACTTCAGACTGAGGCCGCTGACGGGGAAAGATGATAGACCACCTCCAGGAGTACCGTTCCTCGCTCTTATGCGTAAGTACTCACGTGTGTGTTTAGAACCGACTGACCGATCTGACTGATACCTCCTGATAAAGGCTCCTGCCGTGGCTGAAACTTTGGCTTTAATAACGATATTTAATAAGTGGTATTCATATGTATTTAAACAGTTTCTCTTGCGTTCATGGTCACTGTTCCGCTTCTAAGGATCGTCGCGTGACGTCACAATTGACAGTACCCAATACAAAAATAATTACTTAAATCTGACTAATAGATTTATTTATTTATTTAGGACAACTTACAAAACATACACTAATACTGAGTTTACAAACATGTTTTACAATAAATTATGTGCTGAGTGTTGTTTTACTTACAAGTTGCCACTGCATGATAAGGGACAGTTTCATCTAAGATTTTTTTCTACTTAATATGAACTAAACCTAAACTTAGAGATACATTTACATGTTAATAAAAGAAAACAATTATCTAAAAATTAATTTAAAACATCTGTGAGAAATAGCTATATGAGTGATTTTTTTTTTTTATTTTTTTTTTTTTTTATGACATACCTAAGTTTATACACAGTCATATACATCATACAACATACAGAAAATATAGAGAATGATCGAGCTTACAGGACATAGTGATGCAGTAACTCTCAAGATACAGGAGGTCTAAATGATGCAATAACTTTGCATATTAATTATATATTAAATAGATGACTAAGTGAACATAGAAATAAACAAAAATACTCCTTAGCTTGCTTACTGGCCTGTCGGTCTAGTGGTTAGTGACCCTGACTGCTAAGCCAGAGGTCGTGGGTTCGATTCCCACCCAGGACAAATAATTGTGTGATGAGCACGATCATTTGTTCTGTGTCTGTGTGTAATTTATCTATAATATGTATGTATTTAGAAATATATAAGTATGTTTATCAGCAGTCTGGTTACCATAGTACAGGCTCTGCCTAATTTGGGATCAGACGGCCGTGTGTGAGATGTGTGGAGTCATTATTATTATAGCTTTATTTGTACTTCGTGTGTATTTCGTGGCTGCCCCACTAGTTTCGGGTCAAGCGGGGATTTCTCCAGCAAGGGGTGACTGTGTGAGGCACCACAATGTGTTAAAGTGTCTGAAACTACACTACTGGGACATCCCCCGAAATATATATGTACATTTTTGATAACTATAGCATCTCTTACAGTATAATAAATATTAATTTTAAATTACCAATTAATAATAAGGTTGCCTGGAAGATATTGCTTCTAGCGATAAGGTCGCCCATTGTGCATTTTGTGTATAATTTGTTCATGTATTGTTTCCTTTTTTTTGGTGTACAATAAAGAGTATTTATTATTATTATTAATTACAAATACTCTTTGGTTGCTCTAGCTCGCCTGGCCCCGCTGTGGGTGGTGTGGTCAGTGATATGGTCGGTGGGCGCGACATGCGACCACAACGGCCGCGCGATATTCTCCGACTTCATACGAGAGAAGACCACACAGGCTGGGCTGAAGCCTCTTTTCCCGGCAAAGGGAAGGGTCTACGATTACACGTTAGTTACTTAAATTTTACCATGCTTATGTACAAGGTTGCCAGATTTTAGAATTGGGTAGCCAATTAGTATAATATGGTTATCTTCTGTATCCTGTTGGAATTGGATAGCTAATATAACATTTTGCAAATAGCCTGCACGATGGTGGCTTCACCGACCTGACAGAGGACGGTGAGCCGGCCGCGCCCTACTGGTACAACTGGATGGCCAACATGGAGGAGTACGAGGTGGATCCTGAGTGGCAATATGCGGGTAAGACTGCTTTAGTATTAGTTTAAAAAATATCACCTCTGGTTAACTGTGTCCAAGGTCTCATCGGTCAAAAAGGTATAGAAAATGTAGACAGTTCTGTTATCAGCTATCACTGGTATTAGTAATAGCCTAGTTGGTTGGTCGCTTCTATGTTTAGGTCTGCGGCATATGGGAAGTCTTGGGGTCTACTTCTGACAGTGACATTTTAAGCCATATTGGTCTTAGAAACTTACGGAAAAAATACAATAAAGTTCCTACGATAAAGTTCCTATAATCTTTGTCTTTGCGCCTGCGTACTAAATGTCAATGTCAACGTGGTGTAATTTTTGGGCACTTTTTCTCCATATTTCACTTATACTTAATTGATTCTTTACAAATTTACATTTAAATCCAACCTTAACCTATATTGAAAACAAAGTATTGTTTGTTTTGAAAGTGGTGTACAGTTGTAACTGGACTTCAGGTTTGCTTACTGTTTATTATTAAGGCCATTCTTTGTATATCTTGATCTGTTTTTCTAAAGTTTCACTTCTGCCGTGTGTGAATTGCACACATACACTTTTTTTTTAAACGATTTCCACTAAAATAAAAATTTTAAATGTAAAACAAATATGAAGCCATATCATAATCATGAGTTAATAAAATCTTTTTAACAAAAAATTAAACCGACAAAAAGAACTAAAAAGCAAAAAATAAATAAATCTTAAGTCTCAAGTATTGAGCTTATTTACATAAACTATTTAATTTTATATAAACTTATTTTGAGTCGGCGCCAAACAACAAACTGATTAATTATCAAAATTTTATTTGGCGCCGACTCAAAATAAGTTTATATAAAATTAGATAGTTTATGTAAATAAGCTCAATACTTAAGACTTAAGGTTTTTTAATTTTTTGCTTTTTAGTTCTTTTCGTAGGTTTAATTTCTTGTTAAAAAGATTTTATTTTATGTTTTTTTCATCATGATGATGAAAAATGATGATGATTTCTAAACGCAATACCTGATAAAGTAATGAAAAGTAAACAGAAACACTATTCGTTCCTACAATTTTCGAGGGTTTCTCTCAATTTTTTCAGGATCCCATCATCAGATCCTGACTTCCTTGACATGGGACCACCCTTGAGGTATACCCTATCTAACAAAAAAAGAATAATCAAAATCGGTTTATAAATAACGGAGTGAGGGATGAACAGATATAAAAAAAAAAAAAAAAAATCGGTCGAATTGAGAACCTTTTTTTTCGTCGGTTAAAAACACCCCTGACTCGAAAATCCCTTCAACGATTACAAAAAAGCTGATGATCTTCGAACGGCTGAACAAATTTTCTTGAATTATGTGTAAGAACACTCGATCAAGTCACCTTTCAAACAAAAAAAATATGCAAATCGGTTCATCACAGACACACAGACACGTCAAACTTATAACACCCCTCTTTTTGCGTCGGGGGTAAAAAATATTTTTTTTACGCACACCGATATTTTATCTGTAAACATTATTACTAAGTTAATGTAAAGGGAGTTACGTCTGCCCCCAAACTGTATGTACGGTCTGCTAAAGTTTGGCAGAGGTTCTCAAATGTATGATTTTGTGGAACTCCGAAAATTAATTCTCTTTTCTAAAAAAACCTGCGTAGCTGTTTTTTTTTTTTTTTTGCTGATGAGAAGGGCATCTGGTAACTTCTCGCTTCTCACCATCAAGGACGTTGTAGGGTTGTTTGTAAACCTAAAGTTTGGTCATTTTATGTACAACCCCGGGTTGAGCAATATCTAGGAAGCATAGAGCTAGACCCTACAATATACTTTTCAAATAGTTGAATATCATCTGCCTACCCTTGTCCTAATATTATTTGTAGTCGGTGCAATATGTTTTATTCTTCCGTTCTACTCTATCGTTCGTCATTTGCTCCCTCCCTCCCTAGCCATATTCTTCTTTCACGCAGTTAATTTTCAGGACACGTTTTTAAATACGACACAATTTTATTTTATTTGACTGATACAATAAAAATAGAAATTATTTGTGTTCAAAATCCTTGACGGTTTATAGAAATATCACTAACAAGTTCGATGTATTTTGTTTTTGTAGATATTGAAGTCCCAACTATGGACAACGTCCGCAGTGCTGCAATCCTGGGTTACAAGATACAGAACTGGAACCATGTGATATGCGTCGGACCGACCGGCACGGGGAAGACGGTCACCATTAATGCAAAACTATCACACGGATTAAATAAGAAGTTTATATGCGAGTTTTTGGTGTTTTCAGCTAGGACCTCTGCAAACCAGACGCAGGTTATTTAATTGAGAGATAGAAAAATATTAGTATTGCCCAAATATCTACTAAATACTTGTAGTAGCTTATTACTATATTCTACTACAGTATCTTCTTATACGTGTGTGTGTGTGTATGTGAGTACGATCGGTGTAATTCGACCGCTTCGTCGAGTAAACAAAAAGTATCGCATCTTATAAATGTTAAATTGCGATTAACTTCCAATCTCCACATTTAAAATGTGTAAAAACTTCTATAGTGGTAGAAATTTAAAAATGATTATAGTATTTTGGTTGATGGGTAAGTTGAAAAGCAATATTTCGGCTGTGAAATGTGTATGAATGAAACCTGCAAAATTAATTTTGAGTCCTCTATTCCAACCAATTATTTATTGTATCCATTGATGAAACTAGTTCGTTATAAACTTATTATAGTAATGTGGCACCGTCCACATACACCAATGATATGCTTAAGCACCATCTAGTAAAGACCGGTGTGACTAGTGATTCTGTACCGCGCAATCAGTTTACGTTGACCGGTATTCGATAGTGTTGATACATCAGCTGTCTATGCTCTCTCGAAGAGCGCACTAGTATCAAATGAGAGTAGTTCTTGTGTGTGACTTGAGTGCCGCTAGTTCCAGAATCGGAATTGAACGTCATTAGTTTCAGTGAATCGGAACTGAATGATCGTTTGGTTCACAACTATGAAGGAACGGATACAAAGACAAGGGAGAAACAGACGACCAGGCTTGGTGATGATGCTTGGCTGATGAGAGTAGTTTAGTGTTTTGAAGTGGTCAGCCAAGCATCGATTCATATCTAAAGATCTGTCGTTGTGTGATATATGATCAGTAACTACTACGTAATCCAGCTTCTCTGTGGTAGATGGCGTTATAGTATATATTTTATGTATATGGATATCGCCACATCATATAAGAAAGTTGTTGTTGTTTTGATTAACCGGTTGAGTTACTGATGAAATTTTAATTGTTTCTTCTTATAACTTCTTTGATATTATTTCCATTTTTGAAAGGCCTCTGTGTCTATTATTTGCGTGTTGGTAAAGTCCCACGCGACACAGACAGCTTAATGCAAGTATTGTGTTTTAATTATTACGGGTAGATAACTAATTCGATTAGTTAGTATTCCAAAATTTTAAATCTGTATGTCTAAGCCAAAATTGTAAATCGAAGTTTCTCGTACAGGACGTGATAGATAGCAAGCTGGACCGTCGCCGGCGCGGAGTGTTCGGCCCTCCCCCCACTAAACGGCAAGTGTTCTTTATCGACGACCTCAACATGCCCGCGCTGGAGGTAAGTACATACTAGCTAACATTATAATTGCGGAAGTTAGTTTGTTTATTGCGCTTTGACGCCTTTACTACTCAATCGATCATCATATTTTACGTAGTCGTACACGTTGCCAGGGGTACAGGTACAGAGGGACATCTACTAGGTACGATAATAGCGCCTGAGAACCTGCGACCCAGCATTTAGTGTGCCTGCCTTCCCAGGTGTTGTGTGTATTAGCAGAGTATTCTTCAATATCAATATGATTGGTGGCAGGATACAACAATATTGCCATAGAATCATACGACCCACCGGGCGATAGGTGTCTATCACGCAATCGGTGGTCGGGCAATCTAGTCCCCCAAGTCCTGGCGACTCTGTTCACCAGCGGAATGAACCTGTGTTTTGCGCTAAATGGAGGTTAGGTTATTATAGTACTAATAAGAAAGGTTGGCGCAATAGTTTTAGTGGTCGGCGCCGAGTGTTGTCTTCTTAAATCCCACAAATAGTTGTCCCGAGTCTGGGCGTTCTTTGTGTCCGTTATTTAAATGTTTTTGAAGCCCCCCCCCCCGCGGCACAGGAATATTCCTAATGCGGAAGTTGTCTTTTTATGAATTAAAAAAAAAGTCATAAGAGGCAACTTCAATAGTAAAATTGTGCTCAAAATTTTAATAGATTGACCTTGACTTGGTAACATATTTTCCAGTGTTTAAAGCAGACTCCTGCTTGCAGCTGGTTGACTTTTAATATCTTCTGCCCCAGATTTAATTTGCGCGATCCTCTTCCCTGAGAGCACATCTAAAAACTGCTGTCTGACGCACTGATGACTGCACACCTTCAGTGGAGGCTAGTGTGTGTGCCTGTATGTGGGTATGCTTGTGTGTGAGAATGCGTGTGGGTGTGTATTGTTATGTATAAGGGTTCTTGAGTCTGTAATAGATCCGTATTATACAAGACGAGCCATGGATTAGTTAACAAAGATCCATCCAAAGTACCAGCAGCATGGGACGCAAGGATGGACATTTCAGCTAGCTTGTTTAACGATAATTTTGTCGAAACGTTTGTAGTGTAACGTACATTTGCCGTAAAAAAGGTTTTTGTTTTCAGGTATATGGTGCGCAGCCGCCTATCGAATTACTTCGGCAATTTATGGACTTCTCCGGTAAGTTTGCTTTTCAAATATACTACCTATCTGTAGAGCGGCGGTCGGGCAACTGGACGGAGGGCGTCCCACTGATTTCATAGTATATAAACGTTTCAATATAGTGCAAAATTAATATTTGAGATGCACGCACTGACTAAATTGAAAAAAAAAATCCGGACATGGGCGAGTCTGGCTCGCGCACCGAGGGTTCCGGTAGCAAACAAACTTGTATGGGGATAGTTCGTCCTTTCATTCCCTGCCCGAAAGACAAACTTTACTTTTGCATTTCCAAAATTACTCCCCTATACATCGATGTACGTCATAGTTAATTGTTCAACCGCAAAATATAGGTTGGTAATTGTACAGATATTTTTTATGTGATATCGGTAAATTAACGGTTTTCGGATTTTTTCCTTTACTTGTGCTGTGAGAACTTGCTTATTTCCAAATATTATGATTTTCGGTCAATGAGGATGTACAATATAAGTTTTGATTTACCTGTGAAATGTTCAAATTGGTTAATTTAGGCTTAAATGGCTGTATTTTTTGATTGCGTTGACTTAAAGTATTTTATGTTTATTTCAACTTGATACCTCCAATTGTTCCTGAGAATAAGGGTCTAGACAGATAGACAGACGGACGGACAACAAAGTAATCCTATAAGAGTTACTTTTTCCTTCCAGGAACAGAACGCTAATAAAATCTTGTAAAATGTATTTGATAATAGGTTGGTACGATCGTCAGAGTATTGGCGAGTTTAAGACCCTGGTGGACTTAAGTATCGTGGCGGCGATGGGCCCGCCGGGCGGGGGCCGCAACCCCGTCACCATGAGGCTCATGAGGCACTTCCACTACATCTCTTTCACTGAAATGGAGTACGCTAGCAAGGTACGTCAATTTTAGTAAAGCCCTCCCAGATTAAGCCGCAAATAAGGTCGTTTGATCAAATAAGTTAATTTGGTCAAATATTACAGTACGCCATCTTCAGCGTGATCCTCAAGTCTTGGACGCGCAACATTAACCCAAAAGTGACGGTGCGTGAAGCTCCGTTCCTAACGGCTTCCCTCGACATCTTCACGCAGCTGGTGGTGGAGCTGCTGCCCACGCCTGTCAAGTCACACTACACCTTTAACATGAGAGACCTAAGCAAGGTTTTCCAGGGAATGCTGATGGTAGACCCTCAAGTGATATTGGTTAGTACATTCAATTCTTAAAATGTTGGGGGTTCTTAAACTATACCTCGGAGTTAAAAGACAACTCTCTATTAAGCACGCTAAAGATACAATACAAATGTTAGAAGGAACTTCAATAGGTATATAGTCGTAAGAAGGTGCTATTTTAAACGATAATTGGGCCATTTTGGATGGTTCGTAAGCTGTTAAAACCACTGCAATTTTTTATTACTTTTGTAATGTTTTTTTTTATGATAACCGCGGCAGTGGCTACGAGGTTTAAAGCGAAAACGTATATTTTTTATTACTTTTATTACAAATATACTTTTAACAGGAGGAAAATGACGTGATCCGTTTGTGGTACCACGAGCACCAGCGCGTGTACCAAGATCGACTTGTTAACGATGAAGACCGGAAGTGGTTTAAAAAGTGAGTTATAAAGCTGTTATGTGCATTATTAAATATTTTTTTAGGTTAGCCATTTAAAAATAGGGACTTATAACTTTTTGTGGTATTTATTTCCAGAAGTTTACTTTTATACTACACGGTGTCCTCCTAATGAAGTACAATTTCCTGAAAACAGATTATTTTAGTTAAATCATCCACTTGTGCATAAATATGTTTTGTCCTCTGCAGTTTGCTAGATAAAAAAATTCGGACGGATTTCGGCAAAAAGTCGAACGATGTGATCGGTGGTCGCCTGATGCTGTTCGGGGACTTCATGGACATTGGTGCCGAGGACAGGAAGTATATTGAAATCAATGACCGGGATGAGGTTGGTTTCTGCTCTTCTTCTATCATTGAAATTAATATATTTATATCTAATACCTTTAAACGAGCAATTCTTGTATATATGTATATATATAATCTAATTATCTAAAACAGCTCCAACGGTTTTGATGAAATTTTGTGTGTTGTGTGATGAAAATGGAATCGATGACGCTGAGTGACCGAAAAAAGAAGAAAAAAATTATACGCGGTACATTATAATCTTTACGACAATCAACTAATTATCACAGGAATGCAGATAACTCGCTACTTAACTACTGATTAGAAGTAACTATTTTAATTCTACCCGCACCGGGACAATATTAATATTACTTGTTAAATATTGTTCTTGTGTAAGTGAAGATTGTCTTATTGAGAAATAAAATTCTTTAAACCGAACTTGCTTAAAATTTTACTTAAAAAGTTAAATCATATCATCATATAATAAATATCCCTGAATAGTGAAAATCCGTTGAAACGAAAAACCTAAACCGGACTTATTAGTATGACTATAAAACTGCTAATAATTTATTTTGTTATTTTTAGCTGTACGAGATACTGGGCCATTATAAAAACGACTACAACTTGTCAACCACGGTACCACTAGACCTGGTATTGTTTGACGATGCCATAGCACATTTGTGTCGAATCGCGCGCATCATGCGACAACCCATGGCGAACGCACTACTGCTGGGCATGGGCGGGTCTGGTACGTTCTTGAATAGTTTACATATCATTTTATCCACTTACTAACTTATGTTCCACAAAAATATTCGATATTTCCTCGCAAATGTTTTATAGCCAGTTGGAGCTAATAGCAGAAGGAATCGAAAAAATTTAAATCATTCAGTAACAGACAGGATTAATAGTACGTTTGCGTAGTTTCTTTTTGGCTAGTTACTTGTTTGAGGTAAATGACTCATATCTAATATTTTTGACTGACAATTTGACGATTATTCAGCCGAGACATGCCTTTAGTTATTACACAGTGAACACAGCGAGGACATGTGAGGCTTAAGTACTTTTAATGTGAAACAATGTTTAATTTTGTTCTAAAATATTGTCTTAGATGTAGCGAATTACACAAAAATGTGTTATACTTATACGTACCTAATACATTTTTATTGGTTTAGATCTGTTTAGAAACTGAACTGCATCAGTTTTTACAAGTTTTCTCGATCGTAAACACAGGCTCGCTCATGATGAGTTATTTTATTCTTATTATCCTCTCCATGGATATATAAATTCGTGTTCTTTGTTTCGATCGAATCGGCAACATCCTTCGTCATTACTAGTTGACTACTTAACGAACTGTCAAAAAAAAAATAAAAATGGACAGAGTATAGTTGGCAATCTGTATGTCCGTAGGTCGCCAGTCGCTGTCTCGCCTGGCTGCCAGCATGGCGGAGCTCACCTGTATCCAGATCGAAATTACAAAGGTGTACGGCACCCAGGAGTGGCGCGATGATCTCAAGCAGACTATGTTGAAGGCAGGAGCTGACAATAGAGGCATCGTTTTCCTGTTCTCTGATGCACAGGTAATAATTGTGCAAAAGATTTGGGTACTAATGTATCTACTTTTTTAATCCATACTGGACACAAATACATACATAGTCATATTTCATGTTTATTGCGCGATTCTACTTATATTAGGACCTATAATTTGTACATAATTCTTGTATTTTGACGTGATAACGTCTTATAAATCCATGAACGCCGACTGCACGCACGAAAGTGCCGCCTGAGCCGAGCGTACAAGCGAGAGCCGGAACAAGCGATAGAGAGGCACGATCGGCCTTAGTATTCGGCTTGTCGCATCTATCTCTCTGTTTTCTTATGACGTTATTTTTAATTTATATATATATTTTCCTTGTTACCACCAAATACTCAAACGCCACTCAATTATAACACGTATAAAGTCTTGCCAAAACGTTAATTTTATAGTATATTGTAACGTCAGAACGAGAGTTAACATCTGTTG
The DNA here is from genome assembly GCA_949752705.1 of Callimorpha dominula. NCBI lineage: Eukaryota > Metazoa > Arthropoda > Insecta > Lepidoptera > Erebidae > Callimorpha > Callimorpha dominula. The sequence goes on along the minus strand of OX457010.1, from coordinate 4,206,525 downwards.
ATGGAGTGGCATTGGTTACTCTGCAGATTAAAATGGAATCCTTCCTCGAAGATCTAAACAATATCCTAAGCTCTGGGGATGTTCCCAACATATACGAAGCTGAAGACTTGGACAAAATCTACCAATCTGTCCGTCACGTTGTTATGGAGATGAACCTGGCCGCTACCAAGACGAACTTATTCTCGTGTTACCAACGCAGAGTGCGCAGTAATCTACACATTGTGATCGTTATGAGTCCCATTGGTGAGGTAAGCTTTTACTCACTTATGTGTCTCGGCAATGCCCGACTATATTCAGGGCCCGACAGGGGCTCTTTATCATGGAGCAAAGCACATTGTCGCGTCGGTGCGTTGCGCTGTACTCTCAGCGTAACCGTGTCTGCGGCCATTAAGTTGGGCTTGCTTTAAGATGTATGTTATATTCATGAATCTAACCCAAGTTGCTGAAATTTGCTACAACGTGAAAAATTAAACATGGCTTACTTTCAAGGCTTATTTACCACTTAATATCTTTATTTCTATCCAGTAATTTGTGACTACTTTTTTATGGTATAGGGGGCAAACGAGCAGACGGATCACCTAATGGTAAATGACTACCGCTGCCCATGGGCACCTGCAACTCAAGAGTCACAAGTGCGTTGCCGGCCTTCAAGTGGGAGTAACGGAAGAGGGAAGGGTTAGGGCCTCCGGTAACTTCACTCACAAGGCGAAACGCAATGCTATCATTGCTTCATTGCTGATTTTCTGTCTGGCCGTGGTATCACTCGGTCGAGCCGGCCGGTTGATACTAAACAATTATATTCAAAACCGACAAGACAATTAGAACATTAGATGTCAGCTAGCCAGATTACGCTCCTCTCCATACTACAACAACAACTCCATACTACAAACTAGTTACTACTGGTTTTCTTAGGTGTTCCGCGCCCGCCTCCGCCAGTTCCCGTCGCTAGTGAACTGCTGCACAATAGATTGGTTCAGCGAGTGGCCCAAGACGGCCCTGGAGTCAGTCGCTAAACATTTCTTCACTGGCATGGGAGAGCTACAGTCCGTGTCAAACGAAATTATCGACGCTATGGTGGTAAGAACCGCAACTTTTTTTTGACGATCTGCTTACTGCATCCGACTGCAACGTGCATTAATATGTCTATTTGCATTGGTTGGAGTATTTGTATGTAAAATATGTTTGTACAAAAATATTATGTCGTAGAGGTTAATAGTACGGGAGCTGATTTGATAATGGGACGCAAGCGCCATCTGCTGACGCTCGACAACTACTAGACGCAGTCTTATTGCAGCGTTCAAGTAGAACATCGTCGTAGAAACTGTCTTGCGTTCTGTAGTTACTTAAATACCTACCTAGTTAGACAGTGATTTCTTTGTTAGCTTTCTTAGATTTCTTACTGATTAGAATTTATTTTCGTGTTCTCTTTATTGTCTACCGACACCGTCTGTGTACAGACAAAGTGAAAAATAGGGTACAGACGACATATTTAAGTATGTCTACCCCTGTTCTATAACCCATAGTACAAATATTGCTTAGTTCAGGTCTAGAAAGCGCTGTGTAATATGTCCCAAGATATTATTATTATTAGTGTTTGGCATACATTTCTTGATATATATTTTTTTTAATAATAGCTCCATACACACACGTCCGTCTAATCCCAAACTAGGCAGAGCCTGTTCTATGGTAGCCAGACTGATGGTAAACTACTTAAATATTACTAATCACATTATAGATAAATTACACCCAGACACAGAACAAAGGATCGTGCTCATCACACAATTATTTGTCCTGGGTGGAAATCGAACCCACTTAGGTGGTTAGTGACCCTGACTTCTAAGCCAGAGGTCGTCTCTGGCTTAGAAGTCAGGGTCACTAACCACTAGACTAACTGGCCAGCTAATCAGTCCAGTCATTGCCTGTTGGTTTTTTTCAGTCTGTGTGTTGCTTCGCGCACCAGTCAGTGGTGGACGCGAGCCACAAGTTCGAGCATCGACTCAACAGAATCAACTACGTCACACCCATGTCCTATATGTCGATGCTAAATGCGTATTCTGAAATGTTCAAGAATAAACGGAAGTCTATATTTGGCGAGTCCCATGCTCTTAAAACTGGTAATGAAAAAAACACCTACTACATATTAATATAACTAAAATTATATATGAGAATGTGATTTTGTTAGTTTGTGACGCTTTCACGGCTTAACGGCTCGACCGATCACCACGAAATTTTGCCACATTGTTAGGGGTACGGAAAAGGGTACTGGATATTGTTATCCAGAATAAAAGTACTCTGCTCGAGGCTTACATGAATCGAGTGACTAAACCTATATTAACGCTAGCAAAACCGCGTGTAAACGCTTGTTGGGCATAACCATAAAGCTGATAAATTGAATAGCCCAATTGTTGAGGAAGTTTTAATGCTATATAGCATCACGATACGACAGTCAGGGGCGGCTTAAAACGCAGGTGAAACTGCGGGGAGCAGAGTATTAAAAAATTGTCTATTGTCAAAATGAAATGATAAAGTAACAGTAGTTTCGGTAGTATGTTGGTGAGTGGCAGTCGTTCCTTTTATACAAGCCCAAAAATCAGAGTTCCGCCCCTTTTTTTTGTGTTCCGTCACAAGTGACTCGGGTATACCCTAGGAAGGAAGTCCCCTAAGGCTTGTGCCCTACTACAATACATTTATGTACGAAAGGCGTTGTTACGTACGAAAAAAGTTTGCCGACGTTATTCGCAAATGTAGTAAAATCATTTTAACACAAAAATAGCCGTTTTGAATTATAATATCAGTAATTAATTTTTGCTTATCTACCTGTTTGTACATTTTTAACGAACACTTTTCTTCATTGTGGCATTTCTTTTTCAAAGCCACCGAAAGTATTCCATTACTAACATGTTGTGAAATAATGTTTAGAAGTCGTTGCCTTCCGTGTGCTTTGTTAAGTTTGTTAGTTGACAGAAGAGAAAGTACATAAGAAACTGTCGCGGTTCCAATAAATCTGATCTATTTTAAAACCCTCGCCCCATCACTAGTGAGCGGATAGTTTTAAGTTACAGGTTCAGACAAGTTCGTCTATTATTATATGTGTTGTTTACCCAGGTTTAAGCAAGTTAAACCAGACGGAAATAGAAGTGAAAGAACTGCAAATAGAATTAGCTGAACTAAAACCTCTGATGGAACAGGCCGCAGAAGAAACCAGGAAAGTCATCGAACAGATAGCTGTTGACACAGTGAGTACTATTACACACACCATACATGCAATATACTGGGTTAGACTGACTGCGTTTAAATAACTAAATTTTTGCGGTCAGTAACTGTTCGAATTCCATGGGGTTTCTGGGTTATAAAGGTTTCACCACATCGTGGCAGATAAGCATAAAAGTTATGTTCTCCTAAATTCCGTAGGAATCCGGCTCTAACAAGACCCAAGCATGCTCTTCTGTTGAGGTGCACGAGGCTGGCTCCTCCATCAGAATGCCAGGCAATAGATTTTAAAATGCTTTCAGTATTAAATATAACAGCGGCTAAAAACTTGCAATAAGTTATGTTGTATGTATACTAAAAATAATGTTGTATATCAATCAATCAATTAGCCTATTCTAAAATGTTGTATATGCACATATTTTTTATTATTATCTATAGGCTATCGCTGAACAAGCTCGAGCGCAAGTGGAAGAAGAACAAATAGTTGCTGAACAAATGGCCACTTTAACCACCGCCATGGCTGAAGACGCTATGAGAGATTTAGGCAAGACATAAGTTTCACTGTTCTTCTACAACTTCTATTTTCAGTTGTACAAGGTGTTATATGTATATGGTCAAAAAAAAAAGTTGCTTTTCTTTCTTAAAAACACGTTTATTTTCATGTCAGTTTCAATTTTGTTATGATTTTTATTTTTATGCGGACATTTTCGGGCAAATCCGGACATTCCATCAACATTCTTGGTATTGAATGCCTATAGTTTCATTCATTTTAGCCCTCTCTCCTACAGACATGTTAGCTTTGTCAGTCAAGGTCAATTTGTCAGTTTTAAGATAAGATTTCTGTACAAAAGATTAAGAATTTTCCTACAATTGAATCCGACTACTATACGTTAAAACACAACACCATGTAAATTTCAGAGGAGGCAATGCCTGCCCTCCGAGCGGCAGAGCAAGCCCTTCAAGAGCTAAACCGCAACGACATTGTAGAAGTGAAGGCGATGAAGAAACCCCCCCAGGGGGTCGTGCTTGTCATAGAGTCACTGTGTGTCGTGTTCGATATCAAACCTGTGAAGGTATTACAAACATAATTATATGGTACTAGTTGTAAAATAGTACACTTGACAAGGCTATAGGAATGAACTTCGAATGCATGAATCCAGATCTTATATTAACTGTAGCGCAGAAACGTGGTGCACTATTATTTGTAAAACGTAATTTAACTGTATATATGTAAGTTGCGGTGCTGGAACATCTTTATTTAAATTGCGCGTCAAACCACGAAGTTAGTTGTAGAAGTTAGTTTGCCAAGAGATGGGGGGGGAGGGTTGCCCTCATTCGAAAGGCCGCAGCTTAACGGTTTTCGTCCAGATGATGATGATGAAGCGATCTGCGCAAAAATACACAGTTGCTCTTAGAATTTCTTAATTCACAGTGATAAATACTTTATGAAGACATGACAATTTTAAACGTAAAAAAAAATTAGTCCACGCGATTTTATTTAACGAAAACGTGCGTGTAAAGCTTTTGTTAAAAAACCTGCCTCACGATGCCTTTGTGTTATTTGACGACGAGGCACATTTCATTATTCAAATGCGGTTGATACTTCCAGAGATTACTTTAAAAAAAAAGACTTTAATATTAGTTAAGATATTGTAATGGCAGGTTACTATCACCCTTCAAATAAATACTGCATGGTACAGGAAGCCGGTGCAAACTTTGGTGAGAAAGTATTGAACTATTGGAAGCCGGGATCGCTGATGCTCGCAGACCCCGGTGCGTTCCTCGAGTCTCTGATGAAGTTTGACAAGGAATCTATCACAGAGGACATGATCAAGAAACTCAAGAGATTCATCGTCAACCCTGACTACAATCCTGCTAAGATTTTGAAGGTATTTAGAGAACCGTTGTATAAAAGTTTTTCGGCAATTATTATTAATTGTAATTTACTTTTATTTGAGTTTTATTTTAGCGAAACTTAGGTTTATACTTTTGACCTTGATTTTAACGTGAACAAAATATATCCTTCTTGATATTGTCAAACGTTTTTCCCTGGTGTATGTATGCATGTGTTATTTCTAAATATATAATATATAATTTGTTTTCGCTTATAAGCGTCTCCAAATTTTAGCTTACTACGCACAAATTACTCAAGTTCCTCACATGTCAATACCGTCACTGGGACCCCTCTAACTCTATGTAAAATATCATCTCTATTATATACATTATTATACATATTAGTGAAATAGTTTATACATATACATACATAAACTCACGCCTTTCTTCCCTCGGGGTAGGGTCAACGGCCTTTTATTGCTTTTATTCTTACAAATATTACGAGCTTCCTTTGGCATTAAACCTTTCATACGAGCCTTCCGGCTTTGGAGCCCTGCCCTTTCTTCATAATTAAATACTTCAAAACTGTAAAAACTAATGCATATTGGTTAGGTATTCATAAATACAAATAAATAAAATTGAAGTGTCTAGTTTGTAATCCCACTTATATACCTACTAATATTATAAATGTGAGAGTTTGAATGGATGGATGTTTGTTACTCTTTCACGTAAAAACCACTGAATCGATTACGATGAAACTTGGTATGTAGATAGCTGGAGACCTGGATTAACGCATAGGCTACTTTTTATCCCGATATTCCCACGGTATCGAGACTTACACGGGTGAAACCGCAGGGCGCTGCTAGTGTCGGAATTATAGTTTTTTTAAGCTCATGCAGTTATTTGCACAAACCTATGCCTGGGATCAGACGGCCGTGTATGAGATGTGTGAAGTTAATATTATTTAACTTTTTTTAAATAATAGATTTACCCAGCTCTTGTTTGGCAGGTGTCAAAAGCGTGTCAGTCGCTATGTATGTGGGTTCACGCCATGTACAAGTTCTACCACGTGAACACGGCTGTCAAGCCCAAGAAGGCAGCGCTGGAAAAGGCTCAACAAGGTCTCGCTACTGTTCAAGGTGATTTTCGATTTTGATTGAATTCAGTGGTACAACCTTCTTCAGATAAAGATGTAGGAGGGCCGTGTATTGAATTATTAAAGATATACGTTCTTACTCATATGCGTTACTCAAGCGAGAGCTACATTATAGAACATATCGTCGTAACGGGAATATTATAGAATTGAATGGGGAAACCCATTTAATTGTATAATATTCACGATAGATGGCGTTAAATGTATATTCAGTGTTGCCATGCACACAGTAATGTAAATGTAAAAATTTTTAATTTGATGAAAATGGATATTTTTTTCAATGTTTTTCTTCGTAACACGTTTCACGAAACAGCAATGCTAGCCAACGCGAAGGCCAAAATGCAAGAGTTGCTGCAGGGTATCGCCAAGTTAAATGAGTACTTGGTGGAGAAGGAGGAAGAGAAGCGTAAGATGGAGGAAGACATCAATCAGTGCTTAGCGAGGATGGACCGCGCCAATCGGTAAGGATCCTCTGTTTGAATCGCCTGGGGAACCTACATGATTTTTTTTATGCATATAAATTCACTAGGGGCACAGTAAAATAAATTATACACATAAAAGTGAGCACCAAGCATGTATTTGTATTTTTATTTGTCATATACAAATGAAATTACAAATACATGCTTGGTGCTCACTTAATTATAGGCAACAACAACTAACACAAACAAAACTTGTATCGTTAAACTAAAATGAAATAACTACACACATTTAAAATATTAAAGGTTATAATATACTTAAATATTTTTTTTAATTCAGGTAATACATACGATTAAAGTTCAAACCTAGAAAGCACATACTTATCCAAGTTTGAACCCAAGATAATCTATAATTTTTTTCTTATACTTAGGCAAGATATCTATCACCAAAAAAGTGTAGGCAACTCTGAACAACCTTACTTAGTGACCTCACCTAGTTGGGTGCGGAGCTTTCCTTCGCTAACTTCTGTTGACCGCCAAAAGTTATTGATATTATCATCTAAACCATTGTCCCAAAATGTACAGAAAATGTACTCCATCCTAGCTGACAAAGTTATAAATACACTAGCTGTGCCCGCGACTTCGTCCGCGTGGAATAGTGTCTTTGGGTAGTTTTTAATTATTTAGGCTAATTGACAATACTTCTATACAACTTTTCATTCCCACCTTTCAACCCCTTACACCCCTTTTTTCGCATTAAAAAGTAGCCTATGTCCTTTCTCAGGCTCTAGACTATCTTGGCGTGAAAAGGCGACAGACAGACAGACAGACAGAGTTACTTTCGCATTTATAATTAGTAAGGATGTCACCAAGCCGCGACGTCGCCCACTATTTTATCTTCAACTTCATTCTTCAATATCCAAACGCATTAACAAACATCACAACGCACTCATAAAATATCACTTCTTTTAGAAGATAACTATGTGGAAGTGATTGTTTGTTTTGTTTTCACGTCATGATTACCGATCGTCATGAAGTTTTTGCATAGGTACATGTTTCCAGGGGTATAGAATAGAAAATAGCTTACCTTTCATCTAAAAAAACGTCCTGTTCCCAAAGTATAAGAAATATTTTAGACATTCGTCCGATTTGACGAAATACTAAACAGGCAATCTGTAAGAATTTGTCTAAGTGCAAACTTTACTATAATTACTTGTACCATTAAGTACGTACCAAAGTATTTTGGAATGCAATAAAGTATTAAATTTAATTAATGTATAACATTGTTCTTATCCCTCATGGCGTAAGTGTAATATAATTAATTATTCCAGGTTATTGAACGGTTTGTCTAGCGAGCGTGTGAGGTGGATAAAAACAATTAAGGAGTTAGACATAGCTATCGTCAACCTCATTGGAGACATACAGCTTAGTGCGTGTAAGTGTTGCAAGTACTACAACTTTTTTGTTGTTTTTAGGGTTCTGTATCCAAAGGGTTAAAATGGTTGAAGATGAACCCTATTACTAAGACTCCACTGTCCGTCTGTCTGTCTGTCACCAGGCTGTATCTCATGAACCGTGACAGCTAGACAGTTGAAATTTTCATAGATGATTTTTTTTTTATTTTTTTATTTCAAAACTTTATGCACAATGTGAACAGAGGCGGACTTAATGCCAAAGGCATTCTCGTGATTGACAGCAAACGTGATTTTTTTTGGCGTTTTTTGCTCGATATTTATAACGGAAACAGGTAGTCGCTTGAAATATTCAGAGAATATTATAGTGTCTAATGTTGTATAGATAATGGTACGGAACCCTTCGTGCGCTAGTCCGACTCACACTTGGCTGGTTTTTTTTTACTTATAATAATACAGCGCTATCTAGACCCAAACTAAGCATAGCTTTTACTATGTATGGGTTCTCGGACATGGTGGAACATACTCAAATACAATTGGTAAAGATATAGAATAGAATATTCTTTATTGTACACTATATAAAAAAAAATATAAACTTAGAATAGATCTTAAATTTAGCAGTCTTATCGCTAAAAGCGATCTCTACCAGACAACCTTTGGATGGATTTAGTGTCAGGAGTAATTGGTAGCTGACGGTGTACTATAAATAACAATACCTGTACCTACACATATGCAAATATATATATATATATATATATATATATATATATATATATATATATATATATATATACATAAATATAAATAAACATACACATATATACACAATACATGTACATAAATACAGAAGTAATAACAAAAGTAGTCATATACATATCAATATTATAGTCGTATAGTAGTCATATACATAAATTATTATAAATAGACATCCAGACCATGTAATAATTATACTTCGGAAATATTAAAAAAACATGTTTTAATAGTGAAGCGAATTATAAAAGCAAAGCAAAGTTTCACCATCTACTCCCTCGCTCCATCCTTAGAACATCGTTACCAAGCCCAATCTGTTGGACTCGTCTAAACGAATATTATGAGCAGAAACTCGAGGAGTTTACTAGTAGCCACTCAAGAGTTCCACTATCCACCTCCTGGCTCCATCATCAGATCAGCTCCAAGATGCCAAGTTATAGTATTGTCATCTAAGCTACATACTACTGTAAGAAGCAGTCTCAGAACCACTGATCCACTGATATAAACTATGAAAATCACTAACAGTAACTGCCAAGTTGTTCGTACTTCTGTTCGCAGTGAAGTGAAGTTCTCATCTTATTTCTACCCTTTTATAATCCCACTATTCGTTAATATTTATCAATCGACCAATAGTATTGCGTTACCGGCGTAACCAGTCAAAATAATGTCTATTAACTTATTTTTATTAAATAGTGAACTGTGTTATCATCTATTATAGTTTGTCCCTATTTTTAATAAAATAAATAAGAGTTTTTAATGTGGCGACAATACTACAAAGTTTTGTTTCGGTTCGACAGTTAGAAGTAGGTAAAAGTATACTTCTAGGATTTGTTTACATGGTTAGAAGCGAAGCTCAATAAAAGCGTGTTAAGAAGACATGTATAAAAATATTTTCACTGACCGGGAATCGATCCCTGACCTGACTATAAAGTCAAATGTTCTACCGCTGCACCTCATAGACTGTCCGTCATTATCATAAAAAAAAAAAAATTGGCGGCTGAGAAACTGTTTTTGTAAAATCCCTCATTTTATAAAATATTTAGTTTCTTTTACTTTTGGAAGTAAACTTAAACAGATTGAGCACTCTGACTGCGGCACTACCTCTACTCCACTGAGGACCACGATTTATAGTTTTGTTGTCTGCCAGTTAATGGTTTTTGGCAATGAAATGCTGTCTTAACATAACATCAATTAATCAGCCTGTTGCAGTCCAATGCTGGGCAACGGCCTATCCGCTTTCTGCATCCAATCCATGCCAGCTCCCTTCCTAAGGTCGTGACTCCTACTTTCTGGGTGGCGTCCCACCTTCCAATTGCCGTTACATATATACCGTTATATACGGTATCCATAGCATATACTTATACATATATTTCTACACAAAAACAGTTTTATTTCGTTCGATAATGATGTACATGTTCGACAAATATTTAAACCATTGTTGTTTGTCAGGTGCTGTGGGATATATTACACCGTTTACAGACGAGTTCAGAAGAGAATTACTCGCTGAATGGATACAGCATATTCAGGTTTGTAATTATATAAGTTTTTCGTTATCTTAGATTAAGGCAAATGACATTATTTTTGACATTTAAATGCGATATCAATACAGCAAATTTTTGAAAAACCTGTACTAAGGAAATCAACCGATAAGCTTTAAAGTGATGGAAAATTTAGGGTTTAATGTTAATGGTGTTAAAACTAGACATTTTTGTCTTCAACTGTATAAAAAAGGAATTAAATTTGCTTTGCCTGTAGGAATGAAAGCTGACACCAAGGTTTTAGTTTCAAAGGTTTTGGCTTTGCATTTTTGCACAGTTTTGGCAAAAGATATGAAATGTATGTTTGATTAACGCATTGTTAATGTTGTGTATACGAGCAATATAAAAGTTATTTAAAAATTATTATTATTATAAACAATAAATAAACACTGTAAACACTAACGTTATTTAATAAACACTGTTCTTTTAATTGTCTAATGTTTATATTATCCAAAGTATTACAGAAAAGTGTGGTCATATTTTGGGGTCGTACGGTGAACCCCGTGAATTACGTAAAGCGCTAACTAAATATTGTTATGAAACTAATATTTCTTAAGAAGCGAGCCCTCTCGGCTGACATTAATTCAAAACTATTGTTTTAATACCAAAGATGTCGATGGAATTTCATATTTGTAAAAAAATACCTGCCAAAAAAAACATTGATAAATACGTTGTTTAGAAACGAGCTCCTACACACGGATAAGCATTTTCCAAACAAAAATTATTAAAATAAATAAAAAAATAGGAAAAAAAGGCCCAAACCAAACACCTTGCATAATATGAAAACACCATGTTACCAGGAAGTTAAGGTGCCTCACACGCCTGGCGCTACTCCACTGACTACGTTAGGAGACGCGGTCCAAATCAGGTCAGCCATAGTATTTCTATTATCAATATCATACTCACTAAGTGTTTTCTTATTTATTTTCTCATCACTATAATAGACGTCCAAATTATAAAAAAAACATTGCACGTGCAGCAGCGTACACGTAATAGAAGTGAAATTTCCAAAATATACACCTTTCTCTTTCTAATTATCTAGGCTATATCTTTCTTCTCTTTAAAGTAACAAAAGGTGCTTAAACGTGACGCGTTCTTTAAATTTCACTCAATTCTCTTGCATTATAGTTTATCGAATCACCGTCTAAAACTTTTTTGAATGGATTATAAGTAAATTCATCAAATTCGAAATGTAGTGAAACAACGACAAACCCCTTATACAACGGTACTTGTAAAGTCTTACAGCAGTGAGTCACGGCAAAATGTATGGATTAACGATATTCCGTACTTTTTTATTGGAATATTTATGAAGGCTTACGGTGTCTTTAAGTGTCCGACGCAAAGGAAGGACCTTCTGACCTTGCTAGGTGATCGTGCCAAGCAAAAATTGATGTTGGGAAGTTGTATAATATATAATAACTTTTATTGCGCGATTTAGGAGCAGTAGTTACTACGTTGTTCGGCTAGTCCTCGCTAGATGACGTTGAAGTATGATTTTGTTGTGTGTGGATGACGCCACTGTAGTGTTTGCCTATTTCTCAGTACTCTGCATTGTTGTGGTCTACTTAAGTAATATAAGTAATTGTTTGTAGAACATGGCAGATGTACGGTCTCCCGCGGGACCTGATGTCCGTGGAGTCTGCTGTGCTTATTTTTAACTCGCGGCGATGGCCGCTCATAATCGACCCGCAGACGCAAGCGAACAAATGGATTAGAGCCATGGTAACGTCTCCTTCATCCATTTTAGATAATATTATGAATAGATATGAAAACTCTAGCAATAAAGAGTCCCCCGAAAAAATAATGTCAATGTCTCCAGATATGTCACAGTTAGTAGACGCCGCTTAGCATATCGCGAGCCAGCACCGAGTGGACCTTTGATTGATTAACTATCAAAGCACCAATGGTCCTCCATATTTTTAGGCACACTCATCGTGGGAGAGGCTGCTATGCTTCGGCCTCACAGAAAACCGGCAGTAAAGCAATGCAATGCAAGATTGCTTTTCGCCGAGTGAGTGAGGTTACCGGAAGCAATAACCTTTTCCTCCCCCGCAGTTGCAGGTGCCCATGGGCGGCGGCAGTCATTTACCATCAGGTGACCCGTCTGCTCGTTTGCCCTTTAACCATAAAAAAAAAGTTTGGCACACCGTGTGGTTTTGCAACCACCGTGTGGTGGTCGGTGAGGCATAGCCCATGGAAAAGAATACACTATCATTATTGGGTATTTTTATTTTTATTTCTGTATTTAATACTATCAATAACACAATGGCGGGACTCATACTTGGTTCACTGCAAACCACAATGTATACGTTGTCTGTTGAGAATACTTTACGTGGGAGAGCCATGCTTCGGCACGTATGGGCCGGTTCGACTCCGCTCGATACCACGGCCTCACAGAAAACCGGCTGTGAAACAATGCTTGCATTGCTTTTCGCCGCGTGAGTGAGGTTACCGGAGGCCCTAACCCTACCCTCTCCCCTATTCCCGTCTTTCCCCTCTCCTTACCATCAGGTGACCCGACTCCTCGTTTGCCCCCTATACCATAAAAAAAAACTTTTGATTAACTGCTATCGCAGATGACCTACTAGTTTCACTTCTCATTGTCATTTCTATCCTCCATTTCTGGATGTGGTATTGACAGAAATGTCACATAAAACATTTTGAATTTAAAAGAGGCGATATAAGTAGATACACACATGCCATTTTACGAACAAGTTATTTACAGGGTAAAATTGAAGGACTAATAGTGTGCAAGCCGAATGACCGAGATTTGCTCCGAAGCTTTGAGTCAGCACTGAGGTTTGGAAAACCATTACTGTTGGAGAATGTCGGTCAAGAACTGGATCCCGCTTTAGATCCTGTGCTCAAAGTGAGTAGACTGCGTTTGAGTTAAGGGAAACAATACGTAGTTCCATAGAGCACTATTTCGATGGTGAGAAACTGTTTGATCCACAGCCCGCACCCAGTACTAAAATATATTTAAATACCTTAGTGTGAACCTACATAAATTTACACTGTATTCAGTTATTGATTATCTTGTCTTCAATCTTTGGACCTCAATCTAGCTAAGCATATTAGGCTGGTTGAGGTCAAAAAATCTAAAAATGTTGACGTCTGAAATTTTTAATTTTAAAGGCGGTAGCGTGACGGCTCAGGCCCGGACTTGCGATCAAACCCCAACGCAAGCGTTTAACTTACTGATATTCTTCGTATTAAACAATTCTTTTCATATTTGTCACATATTTCTACGTCGTTTGAGATACAAATCAGAAAATCACATCAATAACAAACATGAAACGTTCTATAATCTAAAGATTTGAATATCAATTATTAGTCTCTCAGTTTTATAGCAACCTTACCTCACGAGTCCAGGGAGCGATCAGTGCTAAGGAAGCTGTTCATCATAACAGAGCATTTCGCTAAATTATTTAGAATGCAGTTTTAATTATCAATTGTATATTTCCAGCGCCAATATTTCCGCCAAGCTGGACAGTTAGTGCTCAAATTCGGTGATTCCCTGATTCCGTTTGTTGCCGGCTTCCGTCTGTTCATGACTACTAAGCTGCCGAACCCGAAGTACACCCCAGAGACCTCCGTCAAAGTGCAAGTCGTTAACTTTGCACTGGTACCCAGGTACCGATCCCTTAACTTAATCGATTGGCTTTAAAACGTACTTTTCATATGTAAATACTTAATTTAGACATGAACAGTAAGTTCCATCCAGCCATTCTCAAGTGATGAGCTTATCAACTACAACATTTATTTTTTATTTACAAAGAAAATATCAGTTTTCGTCGTAATTAATATCACGACACATAGTGCAACTTTCACAACCTTCCGCAGTGGTCTATCGGAGCAGCTGCTATCGATCGTGGTGGCGCAGGAGCGGCCCGACCTGGAGGAGCTGCGCGGGCAGCTCATCGTGTCGCGCGCGCAGATGGCCGCGCAGTTGGCCGAGATGCAGGCCGACATCTTGTTCGGCCTCTCCAACAGCGAGGGCTCGCCGGTCGATGACTTGCCGCTTATATTGACGCTGGAGGCCATCAAGATTAAGAGCGCTGAAATTTTGGTAAATACGTTAGAAAAATATACGTACCGATTATTCTGTACGCATACACTTTTGTAGCTTCATAGCCACTTCTTTATTTGCTAAAGGTGGTTCTTTCTTCCAGATCAAAGTCGAGGATATTGAACGTACGACGGCAGAGATCGACGCTGCCCGAGAGGACTACGTGCCTGTAGCTAACCGAGGGCAGATCCTGTTCTTCTGTTTGTCAGACATGTCCCACGTGGACCCCATGTACCAGTACTCGCTCGAATGGTTCGTGAAGCTCTTCATTCGATCGATGGCGGAGACCGAGCCTAATGGTGAGTCTGCCGCAATTCAGTGCCAGTAAAATCTCTTCGGTCTTGTGATGCCATAGGAAGTAATGATCTCTTTACATTTCAGAGGAGATAATGGAGCGCGTGGAGATGATAATAGAGCACTTCACGTTCCTGCTGTACGTGAACGTGTGCCGCAGCCTGTTCGAGCGCCACAAGCTCCTGTTCGCGTTCCTGCTCTGCGTCAGGATCCTGCTCGACAAAGGCGTCATTAAATTTACAGAGTTTAACTTTCTATTGACCGGAGGGAAAATTGAAGAAGTACTTTATAATTAATTTTAAACCCAAAGACTATTTAAATATAAGTTCTAAATTAACTTTTAATCTTTCGCAATCCATGATATATTATGATGTATACCTACGGCAATTAATGCGGTCAATAGGTTTTACATAACGTTGATTTGCCGGACGTTTCAACCAGGTTGATCTGGCCGTGGTCACAGGCTGACCCCGGCCTTTTTTTTTTTTGTGCGTGTGGAAACCTCCTCGGGCCCTCACCCCACCGGGGTTTTCCTTGGGGCGGTGTGTCGGAATCGAACCCACTAAAACCACATCCGGACCCAGGCTGACCCCGGCCTGAGTCAGCCTTTAGACAAATTTATCAATGGTAACGGAAACTTCCATCGAAACCCTAGCCAGTAGGTATTATGCCGTACCTTTTGCATTTTAGGAGTTACCGAATCCTGATCCGAAGTGGATTACGGCACGAATCTGGATTGAGATCCAGCAACTGAATTACTCAGTGCCAACCATGAACACTTTCTTGGACGACTTCATGAACAAGAATGCAAAGTTCTACAAGAATTTATATGAATCAAACATACCGCACAAGTGAGTGAACAATTTTCTCTTTATCTAAAAGTGACGAAACTTTCAGCAGAGAGTATTTATAGGTTATGACACGATATTAAAACTAAAGGGTTTTCGTACTGCAATAAGTATGTATCAAGCGCGCATTAGGCTTCACTTCAGACTCCATTCCAGATTCCAGAGTGCAAAGGTGAAAAAAGTACTCCCTTCGTCCTAACTCCTTTTTTATCCTATCCATAGGTTGACCTACCCGAAAGACAGTCAGTTGGACATTTTCCAGAAGTTGCTCGTCCTTAAGTGTATACGTCCCGACAAGCTTATACCTGCCTTACAGGTGATTTCTTTGGTTATACTATTTTAGATTTAAGAAAAATATGAATCTTTCTTCTGTTTCTGAAGACATTACGCTCTCATTGGCATGTAACCTCCATTCTTGTCTTCGTGTATAATCCCAACGTGTAAGGCCCGTAGTTATATATACAATTCAAAACACAACTTGCGTATGGACAAATGCTACTACTTCACTAAGTACTGCCAGGTTAATATCCTACTAAAATTATAAACGTGAAAGTTTGTGAGGATGTATGGATGTTTGTTACTCTTTCACGTAAAAACCACCTGAACCGATTGCGCTGAAACTTCGTATGTAGATAGCTGGAGACCTGGAATAACGTATAGGCTACTTTTTATCCCGATTTTCCTACGGGATCGGGACTTACGCGGGTGACATCGTGGGGCGCTGCTGGTAATAATATATAATAAAAAATAACCAAAATATTTTGTGCAATAAGCAACAAAATAGACAATCCTCATTGGCAGTATATTCTATCACAAATTGTACATTGTCCAGCAGACACCTAAATAATTACTAGCAATCAATAATAATAACCAATCGAAAACTAAAGAAAAGCTACAAATTTTTCCCAATTTTCAGGACTACGTGGTGGTGGGTCTCGGCGCCAGGTTCGTGGAGCCGCAGCCGGCGGACCTGGCCGCGCTGTACGCCGAGTCGGACCCGCTCGCGCCCATCATCTTTGTGTTGTCGACGGGCACTGACCCTGCTGCTGGTAACTACAGAGTACAACCGTCTTGCAGCCATCCCTTTGTCCCAGTCACTTATCACCTTCCGCCCTTGCCCCCTCCTCCGCTGGTTACAATACTGTACAGTCAGCAACGAAATCAGTTTAACATGTCAACATAGAACTTAAAGGTTCATAATTAAAAAAATATTGTACATTCATCCATTTATTCATTTGCTTTTGAACACAGCATTTGTAAATCTGAAAGTTAAAACTAAGAAAAAAAATATGTTGTATTCACGAGAAATCCTGCCATTCTGAAGATAGATAGATAGATATCACTTTATTTGAACATTAACAACACAGTAGAAGGTACATTTTCATAATTACAGTAAACAGATAATGTACAAAGGGCGGCCTTATTGCTAGATGCAATCTCTTCCAGGCAACCTTAGGATGGATCAAAATGATTCGGAGAGACAGTGGCAGTTGGTGTTATATTTTAATTATTAGTAATTTCTAATAAATATGAAAATAAAAATATACAGATATTAAATATTAACGTACTTTAACTACCAATAGGCATTTATGAATATACATACAAAAACATATAGTATATACAAGAAAGATAGTGTTCATAAACCATTTTTTTTTAAATGGTTATTGATTGCGCTCGCCTAATATTTATTGGTAACGCATTCCATAAGCGTACAGCTTGAACAGTGAAAGATTGGTCAAAATATTTAGTGGAATGCTGTGGCATCCCTGTTCGGGCGTCTTCGTCACGCATCGGCAGCTGGTCGCCGGGTGCGTGGGAGTTCGGCCATCGCCCGCGCGGCGGGCACTCCGCTACCGAACACGACACTCGGTTCACGCTTACATATTTCTATTGTCGTTCCGAATTAGTTGTATTTATTTTGTTAGCCACAATATACCAGTTGTTATACAGTCCACTGCATATCATTTACGGCTGACCTATCAACAATCCCCAGTCTCAAATTCTCAGACGACCTTAGACGCTTAACATATTCAAATTACTTCCTCCAGATCTAATGAAATTCGCTGACAAGATGAAGATGGGTAAGCGCTTCGAGAGCATCTCCTTGGGCCAAGGACAAGGTCCTTTAGCTGAAAACATGATGAGGATCGGCTGTGACTTCGGCAACTGGGTATTCTTCCAGGTAAAGACCATAATCAGCAGATATAATAATACAAATAACAAATACCTATGGTTTATTGTAGATACTTTTTATAATAAAAAGTTTGACAAATGTAACAAAATTGTATTGCATATGTTGTTGGCACTAAAAATATTTTTTGTCTTCCAGACAACCTGAATAAACAGGAACCTTTCCTGGTAATATCTGGGCAATCCATTAAAGGAATGGGTAACCTGTGTAATTTAAAATTTTATTACACATAATTACTCAAAAATGGTTGATTATTATTTGCAACTAAATGACTCCCTAATTACATTCCTTTAATGGTTTACCGAGGTATTACCAATAACCCCTTATTAAACCCCGACGTAAAAAGAGAAGTGTTATGAGTTTGACATGTCTGTGTGTCTGTCTGTGGTATCGTAGCTCCCAAACGAATAGACCGATTTAAGTGCGTTTCTTTTAGTTTGAAAGGTTTGATCGAGAGTGTTCTTAGATATAATTTAAGAAAATCTGTTAAGCCCTTCGAAGATCATCAGCTCTTTTCTAATAGTTTAAGATATACACAATCAATAGACAACACATAATAAATAACAAATGTAAAATTATAACTCATGTAAATATTTTTGGCTGACATAACTTACACAATTATTGTTATTAACAATAACTATCTAATAATATATATATATTTAAAGACAACTCCCGCATTAGGAATTACTCCTGTGTCGCGGGGGACTTTACAAACATACAAACAACGGACACAAAGAACACCCACACTCAGGGAATCGAACCCACGACCTGTAGCATAGCAGTCAGGATCACTAACCACTAGGCCAACAAGCCAGTCAATATATATATATATATATATTACGTTTCTCTTATATTAATACAAATTTGTTGATTGTTGTTGTGATAGATAATGAGCCTTAACAATATTGTTAGTAGCGCATCCCATAAGCGAACAGTTTGAACTTTAAACGATATGTGAAACAAATTTAGCGCTATGATGAAGTTTAACACCAATTTTTATCGTCAAATATTGACATTTGGTATACCGTGAACAACTGAGTTGCCTAACAGTGACCAAGTACCTAACAGCTACTTCATACAAGTCATCTAATCATCTGGCTCGTGACCAATCACTCTTAAAACATTCTGCACATTATCGACAGAATTGCCACCTGTCCCCGTCGTGGATGCCGGTGCTGGAGCTGAACGTGGAGCACATCGCTCCGGAGCTGGTGCACAAGGACTTCCGCCTGTGGCTCACCTCCACGCCCTCGCCGTTCTTCCCTGTGGCCTTACTACAGAATGGTTAGTCGTTTCTTGAAAAAATAGCAGCCATTATTACGGTTTATAATTTTTTAAATGTTAAATGAAAGCTTATAAACTTACTGTCCTATTTTTACTGTTATATTTTCTTATTTTGTGTAATTTCCTGAGTGTCACGAGGACACGAGGGGCGCTTAGAGCTTTCCAGATGAAGCGGTAAACTGAAAACTAAAAAGTATCACCAACCACACGGTATCTCTGGTATGAGGCCATCTTGTTTATTATGGATATTTACTGTTGCAGCGTTTGACTAACCGACTCTAACAATTTTTGGCCTGTACCCTTGATAACTGTTCATGTCTCTCGATTACAGAGCTGAAATGTTTTTAAAAACCTTGTGATTTTTTTTTATCACAAAATAAAGAATAACACCTCTTTTTATCAATGTGACGGTAATTTTTTTTAACTGATTTGTTCTGTTTATTTGCTTTCCAGGTTACAAAATGACAGTAGAGCCTCCAAGAGGTATAAAAGCCAACTTGTTGAAGGCATACATGAACCAAGTGCCGGATTTTACCGACTATTTCAATTCTACCGACGCCAAAGTACCTAATTTTAAGGTAGGTACCATTCATCATAAGACTTATAACATGCTACTTCAAATGAGTTTAATTGGGGCCGTACCAAAAAAATTAAGTCTTGTGTAGTTATTTTCTGCTATCTATATTTGATTGACTGAAAGTGAGTGGTCTAGGGGGTTTGAGTGTGGTCCCCGGGCCAGAGCTCTGACTTTTCGAAGTTAATATGCGTATTGAAAGTTAATTAAATTAGTAAAAAAAAATATTGTCACTTGCTGAAACGGCGAAGAAAAACATCCCGAGGAAACATGAATAGAAGGTATATTGGTGAAACAGCGCTAGTGAGAGCCTTGAGTGAGGAAAATATGTATATATTACTCACTTCAGTACTCTCTTGCGTTTAGTAGTTTAGTAAACAAACTTTTTTGTTGATATAACCAAATTACTACATCGCCAAAATACCTTCCTTTACCATACCAGAAAGTTCTCCATCATGTTTTCGAGGGTTTACTTACTATTAGGCCAGCGTGTCAGACTGTGGCCCATTCCTTCTCTTAATGAAATTGTGCTTAGGCACGCCCGTGCCTAGCAGTGGGATATTTCATGAAAGGTAGGGGTTGATAGTCATTTAGGGGCGGGTAGTAAAACGGAGGACTTCTGATCATTCCAATTTTCGGGCTTAAACCCCACCCAGTGCACTACTGACGTGACCTTGCTCCTAACAAGCATTTAGCATATCACAAGTCGTATAAAAAAAAAAAAGTCATGGGACAGAAGTGAAAACTTAAACGAAACGACGAACTTAAAACGTCTCATTAGCAGGTTGTTGACATTAATTATTAAGGAGCTGACGGAACTCAATGTTTAGATTAGCGCCCTCTAGTGGATCTATATATGTGTTATTAGCGTCACGGTCACGGGTTAAGTGCTTTTGCCTCATAGCAAAAGTGCACAAACGTGCCTAAAGAAGTTTTCACTTAAAAAATTTGAAAATAAATACATTTTCTTATATAGCCGGTTACATAACACTGAAAAAATACATACCTGTATTTTTTCAGTGGCTGTTATTCTCCCTGTGCCTGTTCCACGGGGTGGTCCTGGAGCGGCGCAAGTTCGGACCTTTGGGCTTCAACATCCCCTACGAGTTCACCGACGGGG
The DNA here is from genome assembly GCA_949752705.1 of Callimorpha dominula. NCBI lineage: Eukaryota > Metazoa > Arthropoda > Insecta > Lepidoptera > Erebidae > Callimorpha > Callimorpha dominula. The sequence goes on along the minus strand of OX457010.1, from coordinate 4,185,833 downwards.
ACCTCCGCATCTGCATCTCTCAGCTACACATGTTCCTAAATGAATATACAGAAGTACCTTTGAGAGTAAGTGTTCAACTGGCGCATTCAATTTAGCGTCAGGATGTGTAAAAAACAAAATTTTAAGTTGGAGCAAACCAATTCTCGCCCTGACGATGACTGAACCAATGAACTAGCTCAGTGTAAAAGGTTTAGAAAATACTTGGCGAAAAACAAGAGTACCTATTGATATAGAGAGATAGATACGTATAAGGCGCGGCGGCGTTTCCCCACTCAGTGCGATTATTGTACCCATAAATGTGTCTATTTGCGTTGACCAGGGTGTTTCTATGTATAAAGTGCATGTTCAGGCAAAATAAATGTATTTAAGTGTGTTGTTTCGTGTTCTAGACTCCGATACAACAATACAAGCTATAAGTAAGGAGCTTAGTTTGCGTTTAGCAAGTGCTGTGTGACATGTCCTAGAATATTATTATTACTACTAGCAACTCGCCCCGGCTTCGCACGGGTACAGGTTATACACCTAAACCTTCCTCATGAACCACTCTGTCTATTAGTGAAAACCCCATTAAAATCCGTTAAGTACTTTTTCAGTTTATCGCGAACAGACAGACAGACGCGTCGGGGGACTTTAGTGATGACTATCACCAAATAATTACGAAAAAATGTCTACAATAAAATGAATTAAATTTGGAGACAGGATTTTGATTTCCAGCCACTGTTAATTTTACCAAAAGATTTGGTGTTTGTTTTATTTCTGTAATATGCGCATGTTAATAGATGCTGACATACACGGCGGGCCACATCAACTACGGCGGGCGTGTGACGGACGACTGGGACCGCCGGTGTCTGCTGAACCTGTTGGTCGACTACTACTCGTCCGCTGTACTCAACGAACGCTATGTGTTTGACGAGTCAGGCGCTTATAAGCAGGTAACCACCACCCCTGTATTCTCCGGTGTCCTTTCTGATTACTTCTCGGTTCGTCTAGTTTGCTGATTAGAATTCCTGTCAACTGTTGTTTCTGTTCTAGTGGCTTCTCTAGTCACAAGAAATACAGGACATTCGGGTACGCGATCCCGGCCTCTGCGAGCTACTGCAATCTCAGTCCCGTTCCCCATCCGAGACTTGCGGTATCCCTACCCATTTTTCCTTCTATAAATTTATCTTCTTCCTTCTTTCCCGTTTTAAATTGACTGCATTCCCAAGGAGGGTTAGCGTCAGGCAAGCGGCCGGCTATAAAAGAAACCAGCCAAAATCCTTTTGCAATGTTACACATTGCGCCGACCCTAATGAATATAGGGAAAATGGCAACAAGATTAATGATTAGAAATCGCCTAATTAGGCCAATAAACCCTAAAAAATATCATAGTGTGACTTATCGAACCAAGTGGCTGGTAGGAATTTATAGTATTGTCTCCAGCACATATCGACTAATAATACGGTGATTGCTGTGAAGCCATATCAGTTTCTCTTTATAAAACGTCAAAATGGTATGTAAGTACTGCAGAAATGGGTACGAACTAACAACTTTTGACGTCATGCTTACGGCAAATCTAACTTTTCAGTCTTTCTTAACACTTAATTGATCAGGTCTGTTAAATAATTTACTTTTACTATAGTTACCGTACCTTACACTGTACGAGGCGCCTATTACTAAAATTGGTTGGGCCCCGAGATTTTCCCTTCGTAAAATCATACAAGATTGATGGGCATTATGGCTCCTTCTCCTGCTCTCTTCCTTGTTACTCTGTGGTTTTTAAAGCATAAAAACTTCATCAATAAGCAAAACATTAAAAAAAATAAGTTGATATTAAATTGTGTCTTATTTTATTGCAGAAACCTTCATTAACGACTATTGAGGAATACACGAAGTACATCCGGGCATTACCCTTGAACGATGACCCCTCGCTGTTTGGGCTCCACACCAATGCTAACATCAGCTACGCCATGTTCGAGACCGAAGCTTGCCTCAGTTAGTATTCGGACTAATTGAAGACAATCCTATTGTATCCTACCAATTCAGAATCCTTCTACATCGTACCTATGTTTATCATATCGTTCACCTATATCTAAACAGGTATTAACAGTAAAAGAAGCAGAAGCTTTTTTTCAGAAGAGGCGAAAAACTAATTATTGTGTCTCTGCGCACTGCAGGATATTTGGAGTTCTCTATGCAGCTAGTAACATATTGTAGGAATATTGTGTATTAATCATGTTTTGGGGCTGAAACTTGGATTTTGTAGCGATTTCCCTATTGTATGTATGTATATTTGTTTTATTATTTAAAGGCCGTGTTGGTGCATTTAGCGTCTAGCGTCGAGTAGTGATATTTTGAACTGGTCTGTAGGTTTTGAGATAAGGAATTCGATGGTGTGCATAACTCGAAAATTTTATTTTTTAAGTTAGCTCCCTGTAGATCTAGGTATGCGATAAGTACATCAGACATGTACATACGCACATTTTTTTTTTGTACATTGGAACTATGGATTTCGAATTACCTGGATACAGTAGCATTGTCTTCAGTTACTGGCTGATGTACATTATGCTGTATGTAGATGTCTTCAACAAGGATATACTCACCTTCCTAACTAAATATTATAAATGGGAAAGTGCCTTAGTTTGTATATTACAATTTCTCGCTTTGACTACTCAACCGAACCATAAAATGTTGCGTACCTACTCCTTGTGAGATATATAGAAAAGGATATAATATTATGGTCCTTTCATTCAGAAAAAAAGTCTTGTTTCCGAGGGATAGGTTGATTGACAACATTTGTATTGACACGAGCGAAGATACGAGCAAAACCTAACCTAAAGCTAGCTAACTAATAAATGGCAAACTTTGCAGCTACACTCCTCAACCTACAGCCAAAGGAGGCGGCTGGAGAAGGTGGTGCCACGATAGAAGAGATTATTGAGAACGCCGCTATAGATATCTTAGAAGACTTACCGCAACCGCTAGACATACATCACATCAGTACCACGTAATGTCACGCAGCTACAGTTTAAATGTCCCATTGATTTTTTATTTTAATAATTTATAAAATGAGGATTAACTCACCTGATAGAAATCTTCACTTAATTATCGCATGCCTGATTTTCGCTGGTGACTTACTTAACTTTGAGTTACGAAAAAACCTTTTTCTGACTTTTGCTCTAAAATTTCCAATTTCCCATGTTATAGCAAAATTTAAAAAGTAATATATTACGTGAGAATAGCTTTACCCCCCTCCCTCTTGGGTCCCAAACGTAGGTAGGTAATGAATGGTCCTTCATTCCATATTTTAATGATACATGTAATTACTTTAATGAAAACTCTATATAGGCATGTTCATTGTTCAGAGCAAAACAAACTTCCTTTTAACTAGCTAATAAGTTCTAGATCTTTTAAGTATTGAGGGCGTTTCATAGGTATCCTGTATCGTACAAGGAGTCTCTGAATACGGTACTGATTCAGGAGTCACTGAGATACAATCGACTGCTCGGTGTCATTAAGAACTCTTTGAGGTGAGTTTACATGCTGTATACGGTCATTACACACATAAACAAATTTGCCATTTTATTGTTAAACTTAGTAGCTCTTGCAGTATAATAAGACTTCACAATCTTTAACTTATCGCACTCCTTCAATCACTCTACAACAACGGCATCGTTAAAGTGGTCAAAGTTGTTTCCAAGCCATTTTCCTTTGGAAAAAGATAACGCCATGACTGCAAATTACTGACTTAAACAGGATTTGGAAGGATATAATTATCTCAAGAAGGACGAAAATAACCAAACCTATAAACCCTCGTGTTTTGCCCATTTTTCTGGATGGAGTCGAGACATGGACTCTGCTGGTACAGCTGCTAACCGCAAACGCATATTAACGCTTTCGAGATGTGGAGGAAGATTCTGGACATCTCACCGTACCAACTCATCCATCCTCGCAGAACTGGAAATACGAGACCGGCTGTCATTCCTGTGTCTTCGCAGAATCCTGGAATACTTCGGCCACACATACAAGGAAAAAAGGTAAAATTCTTGAAAGATTGATGGCTACAGGGAAGTTTAAAAAAAAAGACCCAGAGGCCGAAGCCCGTTACGCTGGTCCGATCAAGTCCGCTCCACCTTCGACATCAGGGTCCATACACACATAACCCACGATAGACACAGATGGCGGACGTTCACACACGCCAAGATCCAGAAAAGAGGTCACGACATTCAGAATTGAGGAAACCGACACAAGGAGAAGAAACTTATCGAATCCAGGAATTTGGAAACGCTAAAAAGAAAATACCACGCTAATAAATTACGACCATCTAAGATGGTCGTCACCGCATCAATAAGGCACAAGTTTAACAAGTATGTTGGTAATTGGTCAAGTTGACATGACATGGGGCCGTGTAATTACTAATGCAATTTATCTTTCCTTGATAGCTTTACATCCCACTATCCCACTAATATTATAAATGTGAAAGTTTGGATGGATGGATGGATGTTTGTTACTCTTTCACGCAAAAACCACTGAACCGATTGCTATGAAACTTGATATGTAGATAGCTGAAGACTTGGATTAACGCATAGGCTACTTTTTATCACGATCCGCGGGATCGGGACTTACGCGGGTGAAACCGCGGGGCGCTGCTAGTGATAATATATTTGCTAAGTGGGGGTTGTAGTTATTGTAAGACTCAAAAAGGAATATGACTAATGTTTTCTGGAAATTTCTGAACACGTGCGCTAAGCTGATGCCAAAAGTGGCAAGGCTGATCGGTGAAAATTGACATTGCCCTTTTTGGCTTATTGTCCTTGGACCCCCGGCAAGGAGCCACAACGAAAATCAGTGTGGTCTTAATCGGTTTCGATTCCAGCAACCACTTCTCCATTATTTCCGCTGAGGTGTAGACGTCGTGACTTACACAGAAGAAGGTTACCCATGAGTATTTAATTGATGACTTGCAGTCTGCAAACTGCAAACTGCAAATTCAATGTTCTATCATAAATGAAATTCAAACGGGTAGTGGTAAACACACAACACACAGCAACAAGCATGTGACTCGCTTCATTGTAAGCTACTGTATGGTACCTGTGTTGTGTACCTGTGTCTATGCACTTGGTAACACCAGTTGTGTCAACTCTATAATAGATCTTTGAGGACACTGAATTCCGCCGAAATATAACAATAAACTAATAGTGCTGTGTGCTTATAAAGTGCTATCTCCTACGAAGTCTCCAATCAGGTGATTTCAATTCAGCTTCTGCTGTAGGTACACTTCCTCCTCCAAATCTAGACTAAAATATCATTGCAGCATATCCTTGAAAACTGTTTGTTTACAGGGATCTATTGAAAGCGCTTAAAGGTCTTGTGGTGATGTCTGAAGCTCTAGAGAAAATGGGGGGCAGCCTCTCCAGAAACACTGTGCCTGTTATGTGGAGCTCCAAAGCCTATCCGTCGTTGAAACCACTGGGTAATATTATTTATTAAAAAAATAAATTACTTTGAACATTTAGCGTAAATGGTTGCCAGAAAGAGTTTATTAAAAGATAATCAAGGACATTAAGTCTTTAAACTTGGTTATAAATTCTTTTATGTGAATAATATTTGGACGCTGATATGCAATACAGTGTCAAGCTACAAATACTTTATTTAGAGAAAAAGGCGTTTTAAGATGTCATACCAATGCCTAATCAATTTGTTTGAAAAAATTTCTATTCACCTTTTAGGTAGATTTTTAGATATTTTTCAAACAAAATTATTGACATTATGTTAGACACTGTATTGCTTATCAGCGTCCATTTATGTACGTTTCCTCTCAAGTAGGTATTTAGGGTTGGCCGAAAGTGTATGGCTGTAGGTACATTGTTAAAAAACAATATTCCTCTGCCAGCTCCCAACTTAAAGTAATAGTAGTAGAAATATTCTTGACAGTATTCCAGTAAGAATATTTCAGCTTTGTTTATCAATCTAAACTTCTAAACTAATATTATAAAGAGGAAACATTTGTGTTATTGTATGTATGTTTGTAATGTTTTAACACAAAAACTACTGGACCGATTGCGATGAAACATGGTATGTAGATAGCTGGAGACCTGGATTAACGAATAGGCTACTTTTTATTCCGACATTCCCACGGGATCGGGACTTACGCAGGTAAAACCGCGAGGCGCTGCTAGTATTTAATATTAGCAGCCACAAATAAAAATAAAACATACAAAACACAAACATGTTGTTGGTTTTCTAGTTATTTAAAGTTGTAAAATACGTTACTTACGCTTCACGTACGTGTTACATTTATTGCTTCGAACGCGACATGGCAACGTCGCTCTCTTTGATGCTTTTGTTATTATTTTGTTCGATTGAAAGAAAATATACTTTTAATTTACGTGGCCGAGGAATGCACGCTCCAGTGAACTTTGTTTTTTTTTTTTTTAAGAATACTAGCAACGGGTCTTGTGTCACAAACTACTAAGATTACATTTTTTAACTATTTCAAACATATATATTAACTAGCCGTACCCCGCATTTATAGTCACTTCCGCTTCTAAGAGTTGTATGTTACATATCTTGTAAACTTTCTCAATGAATACTGTGTCCAACAATAAAAAGTAATTTTCGAATCCGGCTGGTTGTTCCAGAGATTAGATTAGTTTGAACAAACAAACCATCATACAAAATAAATTCCTTTCGATTGCAACTGTAATTAATGGTCAACTTGTAAAACATTGCAAAATTTACCTAGCTGCCTGGACGAAGGACCTTATTCTCCGAGTCGCCTTTATGCAGGAGTGGGCTGACACGGGCATCCCCAAGGTGTTCTGGATTTCCGGATTCTACTTCCCGCAGGCCTTCCTCACCGGAGCCCTGCAGAACTACGCCAGGAAACACGTTATAGCTATCGATACAGTGGCATATGCTTTTGAGGTTAGAATAATTTAGAATTGCAAAACTTATTATAGTATTTATGTACAACTACGCACCATTCAACCACCGTATTGTTGCGAATGCCTTGCGTAGAACCGAGAAGGTGTCGAATTATTACTTCGTGCCAGAACTCAATGTTTTACAGCTGTCGGAGGTACTACTTGCCACGCTCGGTAAGTAACTTTCTTGTTTATAGCAATTCCTTAATGTTTATCCTTGGCTGTTTTCATCATTGTAATTTACAAATCGAGGGTGAGTGGGGTTTCCTCTCATCACTTACAATTTAGCGTGCGTAAAGTCAACTCAGCTCGCCTTCAAGCTTTTACTTCCTGTCTTCAACAAAAATGGCCGTAAAAAGGTTTCAATATCGGCCACCTCAACTACTCTTAAAGTGTTTTTACTATAGAATCAGGCTGCATGCCAATATCGACTTATTCGTTTTTCCTAACCGAGACGTAAATCACTGTGTCATTTCAGTACAAGTGTTTAATGTGCTATACCACAAATATATGTAATCAAAGATGCCCATAGCAGATTATTCAGGCAGGCTGTATAGCCTAGCGGCAGATATGTACAGTAAAATATGTTACAGCCGTTGGCGAACGCGCCCGCAAAAAAACCAGAAGACGGGTGTTGCGTTCGCGGTCTATATTTAGAAGGCGCAAGATTTAATCTATCTGATGTGTCTTTGGAGGAGAGTAGAGCTAAGGAACTGTACACGGGTGAGTATATCGTTGATAATAATCATTGCGGTGTCATTATAATATGTCCCTGCTGGACCTGCTGGACACGTACCCGTGACCACGATCAAGCTGATATAGATCCTTATAAATATTATCGTAGTCAAGCCAAGTTCAAGCAAAGATGAGGAACTTGATGGTAAATGACTACCGCCGCCCATGGGCACCTGCAACTCGAAGAGTCACTAGTGTGTTGCCGCCCTTTAAGGTGGGAGTAGGGGAAAAGAGGGGAGTGGAGGAGAGGGGGGAAAGGGGAAGGACCTGAATATGGGAGAGGGGGGAAGAAGGAAGGGTTAGGGCCTCCGGTAACCTCACTCGCGCGGCGAAAAACAATGCTACCATTGCTTCACTGCCGGTTTTCTTTGAGGCCGTGGTATCACTCCGGTCGAGCCGGCCCATACGTGCCGAAGCCTTTGTTGCCTATAAAGAATTGATATCTAATAATTGAGGTACCCATGTATACGCACAACAAGCGCAACACAACTAGCGCGGGCGTACGTTACAAGCGCAACGTACGCCCGCGCATCTATTTATTACGAATATAATACATACTGTGCAATATCGGTAAGACAATAAACCAGTCTATATAAACTCTATTCGTCATCATTCACACAAATCACATACAACTTCTTAAATTTAAACCGGCGATTTTTTTACAAAAATCAGATATCTTACGGTACATCGAGGCTCAAGATTTGACTTGGCTAGTTTTTACCACCAAACGAAACATGAAAAAAAGTATGATATGTTGATCTTACAATATAACAACAGTAACTTGCGTATAAAAAAAGACAAGTTATTAAGTTAAATATAAGCCTAAATAACCTAACCATAGAGCCCCATTTTATCTCAAAGAACGGTTCAAGTTCGTTCATGACACACATGAAACATGTCAAAGGTCATCTGAAAGTTTGAGACTGGAGATGCCACAGCATTCCTAAAAAATTTTTCGATCTTTCTTTTACTGTTCAAGCTTATTACCTTTCACTTTAGTTGTACTGTATGTGTATGTATTGTATATAATATAGTTTATGGTTTATGCATGTATATTTGTTAATATATATAATATATATATATATATAAGAGATTGCATAAAAATAATGCACAAATAAAGAGTTATCTATCTATCTAAAAGATAAATTGTACGTGAAAAATAGCTAGGTCAAATCTTTCACATCCATTTTTTACATTAATGCTAATGACACTTGGCTAGTCATAAAATACGTCTTCATCTGTATTTTGCAAATTATTACGTTGTTGAACAGCTCTAAAAGTAAGGCTTCTAAGGCAAGGGCAGGCAGCGTTGATGGTACCTCTGTCCGGCCCTCGCAAATATTTATCCGGAACATAGCCTATTACAAAAATATTATGTCTTATTATTATTACTATTATTCATTTGTATATTTATGCAAAACACTGTTTCTTTTTACGTTTATCTTTTTACCTCTGCGATTATTGGTCTTTTGTTCAGAAATGGCGATAATCTACATGAAGCCGGAGCAGGGCCACAAGCTAAAAGAGGGCCTGTACGAGTGCCCCACGTACAAGACCCTGCTGCGGGCCGGCACGCTGTCCACCACGGGCCACTCCACCAACTACGTGATGACTATCGAGCTCCCCACGCACAAGCCGCAGGCGCACTGGATCAAGCGGGGCGTCGCGCTCTTCTGTGCTCTCAATTATTAAGTAGCTAATTAAGTTATCAGGCACGTGATAGCAGTGCCTTTAGTGTCTCTTTGTACAAACTAACTTAGATATAATTTGAGATATGTATTTCATCAAGACCGTAATTACTTGATCTAGGTCGTTATTAATTCAATGGGGACATAAGAGGGCCAATGATCAAAGTATTTAGAGTTAAGACGCTTAAAGTTAACCGTAACAAAAAACTAAGCTTGTTTATTGATTTTGGAGTCTTGGCCTTAATATTTGTTTTTTTTTGTAAATGTTGTCTCTGTATTTTGGGTCTTTTTGCGAGTAGGTACATATTGCATAATTGTAACAAACGATACTTTTTGGTTTACGTACATTGATTTTTAAATTTACATACTATTCTGTTTTATCAGTACTTATTTTATTAGTTTACACTGTTTTGTTACTTTCATTTGTTTTGTTAATTTTCTTGTTTTTTATTATGTATAGTCGTGGTTTATATGTAGGTACTACGGAGCTACATTTCTCATTATGTCTTGTAGGTGGTGGTAATTTATACTGGAAGGCTATGTAATTCGTCACGTACGTTCTAAATCGTCAACTAAACTAGATAGACAAAAGCCTTATAATTTTACAAGAGGCCACTTTATTAAGATTTTCAGTTTTTTTTTAATTTTTTGCCGCCACCATCGTTGCTAGCTAAATACAAGGGTATTTAGCTTTTTATTAATTGCCGAAGTTAAGCCTCTATGGTCGCGATCAAACCGACTCTATATTTCATAGACTTAGATCGTACTCAAAATAGTATTCCTACATTTTAATTATTTGGGCTTTTTGCAACTGTGGAGCACATTTATTGTTTTTTTATTGTTTTAGTTTTCTAAGACGTTATTGTTCATATCTTATTTTTATGTATTTTTTATTATTTTGCTATTCGTTGAAAGTTTCTTGTGATTGGTGTTTACAAGATTATTCGAAGGTATAGCAATATCCATGAGACTTAATTTGTATTTCTTGCATTGAAAATTTGAATACCTACTTGTTAAATTTTATTAGAATTTGTGCATAGGGCTCCTCATTTAGTTAATTGTTGTTTTATAATAGTGTTTTTTGGTTAAGTTCGCTATGATTTATGACTATTCTATAAATGATTTCTAGAAAAAAATATATATGATTTTCTTTACATCTCTTAGGTTTTACGTCCTTAACGTAATTCACATATATGAAGGGTAGAGTTACTTCTACTTTCCATAGTAATATTATAGCCGGACCAGGAAAATAAAAAACCTCGTGATGTTGCGGCAAACAAATGAAACTAATTTCTTTTAATGCCAAGAGTAACTTTATAACGTAATTGATGTTTATTGTTGATTTCTGTAAAACAAATTTTAAAAAACATTTTTAAATTCTTTATTTGTCTGTTTCGGTTAATGTATGAAACGGATGAACTGATTTTTACTGGCTATTTTATGTAATAATTAGAGAACTTTATAACTAGATAACTGTAGAACTAAAGTACAACACAGTGCGTCGATGATCGCATCTCGCATGCCGTCGCACTTTGGCTTCTGTACTATGGGTTCATTGGCCAATATAATTAAACTATGTTTTAAGACCAAAATTAGTTCATAGATGTGCCAATGCGAGGGAATCATATAATGGAATTGTCGGTACTCATACCACGAATTCCCACAATCTTTATGTTATACGTGTAAAGAATTCTTTGTACCCCTTTTTAAGAAAATTTCGCGAACGTAGTGACGTGAATTTTGGAATATTTACAGTATATATATATAGAAGTGCAGAAAGCTAAAAAATTTAAACAATATGTCTTACAACTTTAAAAATTACGTGAAAACGACGACTTAGGCCGCATTCCAATAAACAAGAAACGATTCGTTTTGCTTATGAAGGGTAAAATTTCGTTGAATTTTCAATGAAAATTTTACCGTCCGTAAGCACAACGAATCGTTTTTGTTTATTGGAACGCGGCATTATTGAAATTATACGCGTCTAGTATATATGTGATTAACTTTCATTGTAAGTAAGTCTATACATTGACAGCTCAAGTTATACTGGCATTGAAAAAACCTTGGTTGAAATTTGACCGCCATGCGCCAGGCGATCTCTAGTACCATAGAATTTTCCTTTTGAATTCAAAAGACTGCAATTTCCTATTAGTGCCAGCTTTGCTATGATCAGTTACATTACAAGGGCAAGCGTAAAGCAAAACTGGCGTAGATTAAACTAAGTAGTGAACTAAGTTTTGCTTTACCCACGGGCCGCTTCACGAGGAATATTCACGAAATCACGAGTGAGAGATGCCACAAGCGTTGTTTTAGCTTATAAAAGTCGTTCACCAAACATAGGAAATTTCTGATTCAGTTACGAGGAATACAGAATTATTATAAGGGACAATCATTTTGCTTCTTTGACAAACACAAACACGATTGTCATGACACTATAATACACTCAACGAAAACTACTGAGTCTAAATAGCTTATTGATATTACGCAATGTAAAGCCTTAATGCTTCTAAAATATATTCATTATTTTAATCCATATCAATCAATCCGAAATCAATTTAAAATCAATTTCAATAGTTTGCCAAGAGTTAAACTTTTAGCCAATTGCTAAGTATTTGTCACATTGCTGAATTAGTGCCGATTCTGTAACACACACCAAGATCACGAACGCTACGATTTCTATGTAGCCTTTGTCCCTTCAAAGTGTATTCTGACTCAACGGTGGTGTATTTTCTTGTATATGTAACAACAGAACACTTCGATGGGTTGAGGTCTAGCTTGTTTCTGATGTGATCTATATGTGATGTGATAGTCATCTATACGCAGCAGGTCGCTCTGCAAGGCTTGAACGTCTGTCTATGATGAGATAGCTTTAAAAACCTTCATATCATCAGCGAAGCGAGTAATTTAGCAGACTAAGCAATTTCCGATGTCGTTTACAAAGATTGTAAACAACAAAGGACCTAAGAGAGAACCTTGGGGGACGCCGCTAGGAACTGTAATCCAACTGGAAATGTAGTTATTAATAGCTACCGCTTGCGACCGGTTAGATATATATGAGATAAACCATCTCAACAGATTTCCTCTTATCCCGACTGATCCTAGCTTGTATATCAAGGTACAGTGGTCGATCCGGTCAAAACATTTGCTATCATCAGTGTAAACGACATTGACCTTCTTACCCTGGCTCATATTCTCCGTGATGTAATTATCTAAAAGTATAAGATTCGAAATAGTCGATATTCCCTTGACAAAACCATGCTGATAACTATTGAAACTACCCTTCTCTGCATCGTATAACTGTTTGTGAATTATTTTTTCGAATACTTTAGCAATTACACATAATTTCATTTTTAGGACCCTTTTTGTGTATTGGGGTAATGAATGCTGCTTTCCATAAGTGCGGCATCACACATTCACGCAATGATCTTTCGAATAATAAACAGACGGGTATCGTAATAGTTTTGGCACAGTTAACCAAAAATAAGGGCGGAATTTTGTCAGGTCCTGCGGATTTACCAATATCTAATGACTGGAGTAATTTCAGCAATTCATTTTGATCTACTACAATATTTGATATGTGTGATGATGATTCGGCAAAATGTTGTGTGTCCAAAGATTGTATACTTTGCGAAGAAGCCCGAAATGTTGATTGAAAATAATTTGAAAATAAGTTACAGATGTTTTCACCATCATTGGCAACATTATTTCCATAACTCATAGTACTAGGGATATTCGATGAACTTGATCTCGATTTAACAAATTTCCAAGATTGTTTGGGATTATCTTTTATAGAATTTTCTACAGAATTAATATAATTGTCGTAGCATTCGCGCTTTAATTTTTTAACTCTTACTCTCAATAATTCATAACTAGTCTTGTCTGAAAGGTTGCCATAGTTTTTATATTTTCTGAAGAATTTAAATTTTTCACGAATAGATTTCTTTAATACTGCGGAATACCAAACCGGATATTTGTCACATTTACAAAGTTTTGACGGTACATGCTTACTAATCATTTTATTTAGAAACGAATAGAAGTAATTTACTGCACATTCTACACTCATGTTATTAAATATGTCTATCCAATTAATATTAGCGATTTCTTCATTAATTTTATCATAATTACCTTTTGAGATAAAGTATTTCGTATACGGTGCAGTTCCCTGCTGGAAAAAACTCATACAATCTCATAAAAAAAATAATATAAAAATATTCTATAAGGTTTTATATGTGTATTTGACCACGAAATTACTCATAAAAACTCATAACGGTCATAATTCATTAGAATCTAAGAGATCTTATGAGTAGCTTCAGTATCTCATAGAATCTCACCATATTTTAAGTATAAATCTAGAATCTTATGAGTTATAATGGATGTAATGTAAAAGTTATAAGAATCAATGACCTCATGTTTAGATTAGAAATAATCATGAGATTTAATGAGAGGAATAAAAACTCGTAAAGAAGCAATCGGAGAGATTTCGAAATGATGTTGTATTGATGAGCTATTAAGTTTTAATTCAGATGAACTATGTTAAAAAAAAAGTAGTGGTGAAAAAATCACCTGTAATAAAATATAAAAAATAAAAAAAAAAAAACCTTAATAACTGGTTCTGAAGATTAATAAAAGTTGAACAAATATATATACTCAACACATATTATTCATTATTTATTAATTTAAATAAGTTAGAACAATAAATAAAAAAGTAATTTTAAACAGTACGGTAAAATGTTAATGCCAGAGAAAAACTTAATTCTTAATTTTGACAGAACGAATTAAAATTTTTTTATTTATATAAATAAATAATTTAAAACTGAAAATAAAAAAATTGAAATCAAAATGTTTATAAACAGTATGGAAAAATATTGACAACAGCAGGATTTTTCAATTTTTAATTTTAAATGAGCCAATATCAAATTATTTATTATTTATTTATATAAATTAGTAATTCGGAATAATAAATAAAAATTTGAAGCTTAAAATGTGCTTAAACAGTATAAGGTGTTAATGCAACAGAATAATTTTAATTTTTTGATTCTGACAGAACTAATTTCAATATTAGTAAATGAAAAAAAATATATAAGGAATTCTAAAGAAATATAAAACATTATTAAGAACGATATTATATAAGAGAAATCATAAATCAAATGTATTATTCATCTCCCAAAGGCTCGTTTTCTTTGGAATCGAATTTATCACCTAATTGTGAGGTAGTTTCACGTGAATGATCAGAAGAGTTATCTGAATCATTTGAACTAGACGATGCGTTACTTTTACGAGATTTTTTCTTTGATTCAGCCTTCTCTGAATCATCTGAACCAGACGAAACGTTTCTGTTACGAGATTTTTTCTTTGGTTCAGCCTTCTCTGAATCATCTGAACTAGACGAAACGTTTCTGTTACGAGATTTTTTCTTTGGTTCAGCCTTCTCTGAATCATCTGAACTAGACGAAACGTTTCTGTTACGAGATTTTTTCTTCGGTTCCGCGTCGTCTGAATCGCTACTACTAGAGCCAGATGAGTCATCACTAGACGAGGATTGTTTCCTTTTGGGTAGCTTTGCTGGTCTCGCTTTTTTTCTCAAATCAGATATTTTTCTGCGGATATGGTCATCGCATTTATCAACTTCTGCGTTAATATAAGCTTCATCTGTATAACGGGTACTTAAATAATATCGGAAAATTCCTAAAATAAAATAAAAAATTTAATTATAAATTTGTAATTAAATTCAATAATAGAATATAAAAAATATGAATTCCATTAATAATTTCATACCTTTCACGGCTAATCTGATCGTTGGATCAAGTCCAGGTTTGCGGGACGTCATTTTAATTTTATTAGATTTTCCACCTTTAACACTATAAGTTATTATTTCTTCGGGAGTATACTGTTAACATGGGACATTGAACAAAATTTACATCAATAATGATAGCATTGTGATGTGGGTCGATATTGACCAAGGGGCTCATCACAGTCTGAAACGACAACGTCATTGTTTGATATAACAAGGTCTAGTATTCGCCCATACCGGTTTGAAATCCCGTTATATTGTTTTAAGTTAAAAGTATGTAATAAATCAATAAAAGAATGTTCGTCTAATTCAATTTTTTTAATACAAATAAAAACTAAACTAGTAAAACAAGGATTCATTTGCCCTGTTGTAAAAGTATGTTGTTTAATTACATAAAATGGGAATAGAATAATAAGTTAGGAAAACCAAATGTTCTTCTCATTTCTCATATCATAGATCTAATTCTTACCAAGGAACATTTTGCTGGTGCCAGTGATAACTATGTCCACATCATCACCAGGTCTATCGAGTTCTAGGGTCTTCCTCTCTTTCCATTTAGTAGTACCCATTTTGAGGTTTCCTGAGTCAGCCCTAAGCATGAAGCTCCTCCAGTGCGCTTGTTAATATGTTCACAATCTGTGATATTGTTTTACCAGTATTACTCACTATTCTTCTTTTCTCTATATGTTCAAAAAAAGACTCATCAAATTTTGTTATCCGTGAGCCGCTGAAACAAGGAACAACTGCCACTTGGTTGTAAACTCCAGAGAGAAGACCTGTTTGATTTGCACAAGACATTTTTGCGTAATATGTCATTAATGGAAGTTCAATCACAGAGAGGTTTTTAGAAGTTCCTTGGTTTCTAAAGCAACTTCCCAGTTGTTCATGTGTATACCAAGTTCTTATGTTGGTAATCTGTGCAAGAATTGATAAATCTTCTTTACATTTACCAAAGATGCTATGAAAAACTATTTGAGAGGCTTTATCACGCTCCATCTATCCACATACTGTAAACGGCACTCTTGATTCTGCTGCTTTTTTGTATGTGTACCATCCACCAGCTCCAGTAGTACTAAAAAATTCACAATATTTCTTTTTATCAGAATGATGTTTTCACACATAAAATAAATATGCAAAAATTGTTAATGGGAAAAACATTCTAGTCGCTTGTCTGGCTGTAGTCACTAGTAAAATCTCAACCATCAAAGTGGTTAAAGCTGATATCTCTGATGCCTGATTAGTAGTTTTGGTAATTTCAATTATCTCATCAATGCAAGGTATATGGGACATCGCTCTCTTGACAGCTGAAGCGTACTTTTTCCTATAGATACCTTCGCTTTGGAACATTCCTAACCATGCAGTCATAGGACCCAAACTTTGCACTGTTGAAGATCTTCTTTCAGATGGGAATGAGGTACCCTCTAAGAGTACATGATGTGCGCCTGATAAACCATATTTAGATACTGGAAAACTTTTATGTATCCCATTGGCTTTAGTCATTGGCATGTTGTTATGTCCAAGTCTTAATTCATTCGACCTCAAAAAATATGCAGAAAACATATCTAAGTATGGTCCCTTATTCCCGTACCAATTGTTTTTGTCTTCTTGATCAAAGTCTTCATATTTAAGGCCATTTCTGTTTGTGATGTTTAGCCATTCCTTTTTAGCCTCCTGAGCAGATACCAAGTATTCTCCTCCCATGTAGTTGATCTTGAATGATGTGTCTTTTGTCTTCTTCATCATGTTTGTCTCTATTCCACGAACCCCTTGACGGTTAATATTGTGTAAGGTAAAAATTATACTGATAATATGGTTTCCAACATTGATACTGTTGAAAAGATCTGATGCAGATGGTTGTTTAGGTGGTAAGGCAGATGTTTGTGGTGCTGAAACGTCTCTCATCTCGGTATCTTGACTAGTCGTTGGCCTTGCAGCTATGTAGGTTATAATAGGGAATGTGCATGTACTTTTTTTTTATCTTTTATTGACTTGTTCCATCATCCTACCCTAATCAAAAATAAAAATAACCTTGGCAATGTTCAAATTAATTTTTAAAATAACATTGAAAACATCGATAAAATTTGATCTGTTTGAACGCCGCCATATTTCGCGGGCCTTGGATGACGTCACGTTCCACGCTTAGTGTTTGTTTTATAAACTTGAAGTGTTGCAGTAATTTTAAACCGATTTCCAGGTGTAATTACTATTTATTGTAATTATTAGACGATGGATAGAGTTAAAAAACCATTTTATAGGTATTGCCTTGTCCCTACGTGTAAAAACACTATAAGAAGTACACCCAACAGTATTTTTTCCTGTAGAAAATAATAATGTAAAATACGAAAACAATTGTGTACATTAATGAGAAGAGATGAAGTATCTTCAATGTCGTGTTTATATTGTTGTGAATAGCACTTTAATGTAAGCATATTACAATTTAATTGCTAGTATAGTGTGAATTAGTCAGCAGTAATTTATGTTTGTTTATTTATCAAGCAGAAGGCATCTTGCTTGTCTACTTAAACTAGGTAACAAAAGTCCAATAAAACTTCATGAATATAACTAACTAGACATACCTTACCTATCCTTTAGATTATAATATAACAATTATTATAATAATTACCTTGCGGCTTTCACTCCTTTAACCTCAGCGGACGTAAAATCTGGATTTGATGCAAAATATATAGTCATCATGAATGCCCCTATTTTCGGTAGATTATCCGATTATGCTTTGACAAAACTACATTCAGTCATTGTCCTAGATGATTTCTAATATCACTAGAATGCTTAAATTGCACTAGCTAAGAGCAAAAACCACAGGAACACCTATCTTTCTCCGTAACACTACGAATATAGGCGCCGATAAATGACAGAACGTGGAATGTCACGTCATGTTTTGTTTCGACCAATGGTGAAGCGTTTTGCGAAGTTGAATTTCGCGCCCTTTTTTTGCATATTTTAATTTTGATTTTTTTGCAATTAAACACGAACTAAATAAGAAAATAATTGTTTAGGCATAATATCTGGACAATATAGATTCAAGGGAAAATTAATCAAGTAAATTTAAACAACATGCATATTCCCTATTACTTCATACATCTCAACTATTGATTTTAGATAATTGAATTTCTTATTTGCGTCCAGTTCTATTTTGGGTTTCTGAGTATCAGGGTCCACCATAATGTCCTCTACTTTTCTTTTAAGCATTTTGCGTTGCTCTTCAGTTGGCATTTTTTAAACCTCGTGAAATGTATTTCTTGCGCTATTTGATGCGTTAATATTACGTGCAAAAAATTAGACTCACCCGCATCCGACACCCATGATATTCCACTCAAATTGAAGTCTATAACAATCAAGTACTTATTAGTTATTTAGTTATTTTTATAGTTAATAGTGTTCGAATCATACGTTAGTATATTTTGCGGAAGAATGCAATGGCGATTCTCGCTCCCCCGATAATGGGCAAGCAGTGGAACACCGGGGTGGCTTTTAGTCGGTAAGAGTCCGACAGACCCCCTCGCCCCCTCAAGGGCGGAGGACATCCATGAGGATCTTCCACCTCGACATCCAAAAAAAAAAAAAGTTAAAATATTAAGTTTATGATTGGAACGCGGCATTAGACAATGACACCTTTCAATGACCTGTCAATGCGGCCTTGTTTCCGCCACACTGCCCAATGATCTATAGGTAGGTTTCACATTTTTCCATATCTTTTCATACCTTTTTTCCACTAGCTGTCGCCATCGACAGACCTAATATTTATAATTCTAATTATAGGACCTGTGGCGAATTGCCACTTACAAAACTTAAAACTTACCACAAATATACTACAATTGGTTAACTTAAATTAGCAATTTATTAACTAGACACCATAACTATAATTATTTAAAAACTATTTTTAATTAATAAAGTTGTAGGATAAACAGACAATTAAGCAAATAAAATACAGTAGAACAATCTTCAGGGAGCGGCGACACTATGTTGTACGCTCAGCGGTACGTCTTCTTCGTTAAAATTATCTGCATTTGAAGTTATGGTATATTCTACATTGCTTCGGACAAAACCAGCATGTTTGTAACAGTTGAAAATTGTCCCTTGCTTGAGTTGGGACCAGGCATCTTGAATCATTAGAATAGCATCAAGAACAGTGATCTTTGGGTACTCAATACTACTGCTTGTAATATGACAATTTTCAGGACAAGGTTTTTACCCCTTTCAGCCCGAAGTTTTTTTTTTTTTTGCAATTTTATGTTTTTTTTTATCGTTTGTGTCGACTAAGTAGGCGATAGAAGACCAACGAAAAAAAAAGTAAAAATCTAGGTAGATTCTATCGATCCTACATTCTTGCCCAATAGTACCCGCACGACCGTGAGCTCTCGGCGTAATTGCTCAATACGCACGCTCGTGCTTTCTGAAATATGCAGGACATTAATAAAAGAAAAGCACATATTTTTTCATAAATTTTAATCATATAAACAAAAATATGCAGTCCTAGCTCTCTTTAATTATAATAACACAAAAACAATTATATTTGGCTTTTTTAAATTACAAAAATATAAAAACAATCAGTCTTAATTCTTCTTTTAAGTCTTCAGTGTTAAATGAGATCAATTGGCTAATATCACTCCATAAATCAATAGCGTTTAGAACTAGAGGGAGTAGGTTGGTTAAAGAGTTTGGTTGGTGGTGGTAACGACAATTCATCCCCTGAATCATTACTATCTAGATGTCTTTTAATGGGAGTTTGGACCAGGCTTTCAGCTACTTCTAAACGAAAATGCAATAGGTCCATGATTTTATTTTGGGGTACATTATTGGCTATACAATCATTACGGTAAAGTCGCCAAGAGTTGGCTACAACTAAATCAATGAAATGAATTGAGTAGTCCACTAACAAAGTGCTCTATATTGTTCTACCAATTAATTAAGAAAACTAATTAAAATTGTTATAGCTAAAACTAAGCTACGAAAACGTATTTTATCGTGTTGGATAGTTAAATAAAGTTATTTTGCATTATTTTAGGATAAAAAATAAAGTCGTGGTTTATTAGTTAACGTTTATTTAGAAAAATTAAACATAGCGAGTTTTGCAAAAGTATATTAATAACATAGCCAGGTTTGCAATTGTATCAAATTAACATAAGCAGTTTTGAAACAGTTAAGTCGTCATAAATTAAAATATTCTTATCCTTTAAAATTTAAAATCGCTTTTTAGTTTTCATTATACTCTTATATCTATTTCTTCTGCCATTAAAGTTTCTTCAGAATCTGTTTCTTCTAAATTACTTTCATTTCTGTCTTCTTGAAGAAACTTGTAATACTTAAGACTGTCATAAGAAGCCCAGTCTTCTCCAAAATGTTTGAGTAATAAGTTTCGCCCATCTTTTAATTTTGCGTCTTTTACAGGAACTCCAATATTCATCAAAGTAGGTTCAATATTTTCGTATGATTTTCCTCTTTTACATACGTTTCCATAATTTACTACTTCAGATACATAATTAGGTTCACCTTTAATTGCAATTTTATTATTTCTGTCCCTTTTCAAAAATAATCTTTTTGAAGCATTGAACTGAAAATGCCAAGAACCAGGTGGTTTTAGTACATTTGTTACGCTTGTCTTCCAGTCATAAAACTGGAAGTCACTCCCGAGTCTTAAAACAGTCCCATATTTTTTGAAAACATCAAAGTAGACCTCGGGCTCTACAACGACTTCCAACGGCCGTATCGCTCTTTCCCGAATATAGGGTCTGGTGGCAGAAAGGAATGCCCAACTATTGGAAATATAACTGTAACTTTTTTAATATGACTCAGAGCTTTCATTTTTAACCAATAAGCCAACATTTTTTTTTGGTGACGGGGTGGAAGATCCTCATGGATGTCCTCCGCCTTTGGGGAGGCGAAGGGGTCTGTCGGACTATTACCGACTAAAAACCACCCCGGTGTTCCGCTAATTGCCTATGATCGGGGGAGCGAGAATCGCCATTGCATTCTTCCGCAACCATCGATAGGAATAAGCCAACATTCCCACAACTATAGAATTTTCATTTTTGCTCTCCACAACCATCGCAAAATAATTTAATATGATCAATAGTGCTTTCAACATTGGTATTTAACAGTCGATGATATAATGCCGAAGCAATCTGATTGGATCCTTTTAAGGCCTCGGTTTCGAGCCATGTGTATATGAATGTATTTGAAATATTTTGAGGGCCACGTGAGGGTCCATGCCAAATTGATAAATTATATGTATAAAGCTGTCGGCTAAAGTAAGCGCTTTGATCAGGCACTTTTGGCAAAACCAAACTTTTTGGCAATCAAAGGATAAGATTATTTCGTTTTCATTTTGTGTTTTGAAGCTGGTATAAAAGCATTTGGCCTTTAACTTATGAACTCGTAACTGCGCAATCAACATTTGCTTTTTAGACATGTCATTTTCATTTTTAATGTTCTCCTCTAATTGAATGCACTTAGAGCAAGCGTCAGTAGCCGGTGATTTAAAACTTAAATTAAAATATTTATTAAATATTCTGCGGAAAAATTCATACTTCACAGGTCCATTTTGTGTGTCATTGTTGTATGAATAATATAACTTTTTAATATTTAG
Source organism: Callimorpha dominula (assembly GCA_949752705.1). Taxonomy (NCBI): domain Eukaryota; kingdom Metazoa; phylum Arthropoda; class Insecta; order Lepidoptera; family Erebidae; genus Callimorpha; species Callimorpha dominula. The sequence goes on along the minus strand of OX457010.1, from coordinate 4,164,110 downwards.
GCCACTGCTCAGATATTGTACAGTAGACCTACCTCTCGCATAATGAGATTCTACGGATTAAAGACCCTTTATGTATGACTTGACAGATTCTGTGCGACTTGAATACTGTTGAGATCTTCTATCTCCACCTCTTCTTTCTTTTGGCAATTCCATGGTAGTTAAATGTCTTTTACAAATTCTTTGTATTCTATCTTTCGATATTCCCAGAACTGTGATCATTGCTTTTTGGCATACTTTCTTTAATTTGAAGGAGCGTTTACCACCAGTAGTTGTTTCGTGCTCCGGTATAAAATAACATATTGTTTGAGTCTTTTTCTTACGATCTCTTTTTGGAGTTTGTGCCGTACAATATTTTAATAAAAATGTATCCTGAGCAATTTTGTTTGATGACACATAAAAGTGTCTATGAAATTTACTATAGTCCTGAACCGATAACTCGTTACATTTATAGCCCTGCTTCGAGTTTCCATGCACGCATTGTGGTATATTTGGTGGTCCCTTAGCCATATGTCTGCAACAAAATAGTTAAAACCAAATTTAATTGGGTACTTATTTACAGAAAAAAAATCTCAGAAAGGGCTTGTTTAACAAACAAATTAGATATCTATAGGTAGGTCTATTGCGATTATCATCCCTACTAACGTATATATTTTAACAAGGTTTTATTTAACTTATATATATACAATATAATCAGCTATAACTCAAGCAAAATCGTTCTATAAATTTCTCATGTGTCTATATAAATAAAAGAGTAAAAATTATAACCTACTTACTTACCGTTTTGATTTTTCAACTTCTCGCTTCCATTTAGATTTATCTGATATTTTCTTTCGTCCTCTTCTACTAGGTGCTAAAACAACGTTGTTTTCTTGTAATTCCATTTTCACAACACACGTTCACGTAGGTAACACGTTCGTCCGCGCCAACAATATCCACCGAACTGACAGACAAGATGGCGGCATTTGCAAGGGTCGCTTCGCAACATAGCCAGCCACCTTTGCTAGTGAATAACAGATAAGATGGCGGCATTTGGAAGTGAATACTAACTTAAAGAGTTTTGAAAGTTAACTGTCAAATAACATAGCGACATTTGCAAGAGTATGCCGTGTTTGACCTCAATTTATTCGTCACTTAGCGCAGTTTTGAAACAGTATTGTATGTTTAGACTAAAGCATTTTAAAATTCAAAAACAACGGCCCACATTTAAAAAAAAACTAAAAAATTTAACTTAGCGTGGTTTGCAAGTGGACTACTCAATTATGACCTTCAAAGTCCATTTTCTCGTTTTAATAAAAGCTCGGTAATATTCAATTTGTTGATCTAATACATCTACTCCTCCCATAAACCTATTGTAATTGGATAAAATCTTTGAACATGTCACATCAACATACACTTTTTTGGATTTATCCCACCTTTTAACCCATTTCGTATGATCAGCTCCAGTGCGATTTGAAACCATCATCACAGACTTATTGTCTTTCACCTCGACTCATTCTATTATCATTTTTAAATGCCAAGTTTCTACGTTCGCTAATTCTATTTAACATTATTGTACCTGTACTGTGTAAACCCAACTGTGTTAACCTTTCCAAAAGAGGTACGCTGGTAAAAAACCTATCGAAATACAAACAGCTCCTAGGAGGCACAGCTTGAGCTAAATGTAAAATTACTGATGCACCTACACCCAGCTCCCGTTCCGTAAACGCTGTTATAGCCCCCTGATAGATGTCGAAGTCGATCATTAGCCCTTCGCTGGTGGTTATCACAAAGTTCTTAAGCCCGACAGGTCTTGGCTTATTCATGACTACTTGACGTAATGCGCACCTTCCAGTAAATGGTATCATTTGCTCGTCTATTGAGTAGTTTCCTGAAACCCTCTCTAATTTACGGCAGGTTTCTTTGACTTTATTTATAATAGGCTGCACCTTCCAGAGTGTATTAAGTGTACCCTCAGCAGAACTGGGTTGATCTTCTGGGACAAAATGAAGAGCGCTTCTTAATGTTACGACGTCAGGTATAATTGCCAACCTTGTACCTTGTCGCCAGTACATATACATGCGGGGAAAACCGAAAACTCCCATGTAGATGTGTATTCCAAATAATTTTTTAATATCAACTGCAGTTGTATTCAAAACATGCCCTGTTTTTCGCATATAATAATTATTGGTACAGTCGGCACCGAGCTGATAAAAATCTGTTGGGAAGTAATCTTCAAAGTAATCTATAGGAGTTCTAATATTGTGGACTGATAAGGGTTGGAAGTCATGTTCTTTGTCTTGATAAGTTGTTTGCTTCCATATTCTGCCTCTAGATTGGCCTCTCCCACTTGGTGTAATACATGGTGTAGTACTTACTTGTGTAACTATTGACGTACTGGCGACACTTGCCTCTTGTTCCGGTTCACTAAGCTGCTGATGTTCGCCTAAGTCATCCCTATCCAAATCTCTCATTAAATCATCTTCATTATAATGTTCTTCTAAAATATCCCCAAGGTCAGAATCGTTACCATCTCCTAATATGGATAGTATAACATCCTCCGGTATATTTGCTCCTAAAATAAATATATTGTATTGAATTTGATCGACTGGCCTGTTGGTCTAGTAGTGGTTAGTGACCCTGACTGCTAAGCCAGAGGTCGTGGGTTCGATTCCCACCCAGGACAAATTATTGTGTGATGAGCACGATCATTTGTTCTGTGTCTGGGTGTAATTTATCTATAATATGTATGTATTTAGAAATATATAAGTATGTTTATCAGCAGTCTGGTTACCACAGTACGGGCTCTGCCTAGTTTGGGAAAAAAAAAAAAAATTAAATACTAAATTATCATTAAAAGCAAGTACAGTCGACTCTCGTTAATTCGAAACTTGAGGGACTCTTAAAATATTACCAATTATCGAATGTTTGAAATATCAAATGGTTCGAAATTTCTGAGAGAAAATAAATAAAACTTCGAATTACTAAGTATTGATCAATAATTATTTATTAACTGCTATTCTATAACAATGAAAAAGGTTTAGAGTGTAAATACATACATGTACCTACATTCGTATACATACATAAACCTATTCATAATGTAAATTAATTAATGTTTCGAAAGAACTCTGTTATACTGGTTTGCTTCAAAACACATTGCTGCTGCTCAGACTGCTCAATAACATTTTTTAAGAGAAAAAGTGCCTGAAATGCTTTTTCATCACTTTCGTTTTGTAGACAGAAGCGTTGTAAGGTATCGAATGAGGATCGTGCTTCCTTAACTGACATCTCTGTTAAAGGTTTTGATGTATCGTCCTCATCTTCATCGTTGCTTTTTTTATTCGTATCTGTCGCAGATAAAATTTCGCCATCGGTTAGTGCACCTGAGACAGCAACATCGTCATCCACTTGAACAAAGTCAGAAAAACTCACACCGCTGATGTCTACTAATGGTTCTACTGCTGATTCTTCATAATCCATAAGTATTGGAAAATTTTCTTTTAAGAAACCGGATTTTTTGAAGCAGTTGAGAATCGTTAGGGGTGTTACAGCTCTCCATGCCTTGTCAATCAGTAAAATAGCTGTCAGAACCGTGATATTCGCAGTTAGCTGCTTGTCAAGAGATTCGAAAACGATCTTAACAATTTCTTTGCGATAGAACGTCTTAAAATTATGAATAATCCCTTGATCCAATGGTTGCAATTTCGAAGTTGTATTCGGCGGAAAGAAGTAGAGTTCTACGTGGGACAATGTAGGAGGACTGTTGTGTACAGTACAATTGTCTAAAAATAGTAAAATTTTCCGCTTTTGTCGTTTCATGTCCCCAGCAAACAACTTATCAAGACAAAGAACATGACTTCCAACCCATATTTACTGCAAGTAAAACTGTCAACCTCTCTTTACTATGTTTTCCCCCGTGACATTTTTCATCTTTAAAAGTAAGCGTCTTGTCCGGTAAACATTTGAAAAATAGGCCAGTTTCATCAGTATTAAAAATGTCTCGGGCATCATAGTTTTCAATCAAGGTCTTCAATTTACAGTGCCAATCTAAGCAAACTGCATTATCAACTCTTCCACTTTCTCCACAAACTTTTTTGAACACAACTCCATTTCTCTTTTTGAAATTCGTAAGCCACCCTTCACTTGCCGCAAAGTTTTTGATACTTAGAGTAGACGCGAACTCTTTTGCTTTTTCCTTCAACAAGTTTCCGCTAATAGACACTTTTTGTCCTCTACACTGTCTTAGCCAAATGACCAGGCTTTCTTCCAGACGAGGAAATTCACCTTTAGTAGTTCTTTTCTGTACTCCGGCAGTTTGAGCAGAATTAATTTTCTCCTTGTGCTTTATTATGGTTGAGAGAGTACTCAGAGGAATCTTAAATTCTTTTGCAACATCACTTTTCTTCTCACCTTCCTCTACTTTTTCGATTAACTTCTTCTTTTCAGCAATCAAACATGTATACTTTCTATGACTCATAATTAACACAAACTTTTAATCTGCATACCAACGAAAGACTAACAGTAACTGAAACATAACTAAACAAACCAATTCGTGCGGAAGTGTGAGTTTAACTAATCATAACAAAAACAAAGGCTCGTGTATGTTGATACAAGTTTGAACTTGTCGCAAAATGTACTAACATTACAATCATTCGACCTCTTTCTCTCTGCAACTTTGAATTGTCGAGTGTTGGACGCCGATGAGTTCGAATTAACGCGTCGTTTTATTATATAGCAATGATTTTTTCGTTTGAATTACCAAGTGCATAAAAATGTATTGATTTAGTTCGAAATATAAAGAGATTTTGTAGGGAACTCGTGTTAACTTTGAATTATAGAGAGGTTCTAATTATCGCAGGTTGGAATTAACGAGAGTCGACTGTAAATAATAACACGCACGAGCGTGCATTTTAGCACATCAAAACATGAATAAAGACCGAACTGCTACGATCGTGCGTGTTGTTTTTAACTCCTCAAAATAAAAATAAAACATTATTGAATCAAATACTAGTTACTTAAACACTTAAATTATAATATAACCTTTTTAATATTAGTAATAAAACAACATATAATAACAAATAAAAATATTTATCTGTACGTACCTGTCGCGCTGTGAGCGCATAAAAACGCAGCCATCTTTCCGGTCACACCTGGTGCGACTAGCTCATCGTACGATGCCTATATATTTTTTATTACAAAGTCCACAGCGTGTGGCATAGGTTTCGTCTCGTAAAACAGATATTTAATACCTAAATATTTTTTTCTCGCGCAGGCGCACGCTCTTTTAAGCCAGGTTTGAAAGGGTTACGAAAATGTACTTTCAAAGCTCAAATAATTCCTTGATCCATGGGTTGCAACACTGATGTCGTGTTTGGAGGCAGAAACACCAGGGTTATGCGTTTCAAGTCTTCAATATGGGGATGAGCAGGACAGTTATCAACTAACAGCAGGATTTTCTTGGTCTTTTTCGTAACTTCACGATCCCATGCGCGTACCCATTTGGTAAAAATGTCAGCAGTCATCCAGGCTCTTCGATTGCTCTCATAATCCACTGGCAATTGCTGTACATTTTTAAAACATCTGGGACATTGAGATTTTCCGATTACGAGAAATTCATTTAACTGTGCCACTCATTTTGGCTGCTACCATCACAGGTATCCCTCCTTTGATAATTTTCCTCCTATACATTTTTTAATTTCAGCGTCTTGTCCGGGGTTAATTTATAAACCACCCCAGTTGCATTTGATTCACCGGCTTCTAATCGGTGTAATATTGCACTTTGTTCTTCAATTGTAAAACACTTTCGCTTCACAGAACTCATTTTGTCGAGCTTTATGAACTTTGTCATAACAGGTGACAAATACTAACTGTGATTTACACGTGCCAATAAGGAGACTTGAAGCGCGCGGGGCGGGGTGATGTTGGGGCGCCGAGGTATTGGTGCGTAGGTTGGTCGCTTAAACCGGGTACTATGAAACCTAATTTGAGTAAACATTATCGTCGCTAAAATCCAGTCGTTATACATAGGTATATGAATTCTACCGTAGTTAAATGTTTTTTTTTCCGTCAGCTATTATAGTATCTTAGATACTATAGAAATATTTGGAAACTAGATATCTATACAAGATATTTTGAGCTATCATAAGATTATTTTATTTTTAAAATTCAGTGTTCTATAATATGACATGACAAAATATTATTTAGTATTAGCACTTAATTATGATATTAATTTGTGACATGCATGTATTTTCAGTGATAATTTATTTTATTTTTACTTAACAATTTTTATAAATAAAAATATATATATATGTATTTACTTTATTGCTAAATGATTTCATGTATCTGATATATATATATATATATGATAAAATGTTATTTCTAATGCTGACTCTTACGACATCACTTACCTCTATACTATAGATAGAAATTTGCCTAACAATTACCGACCTATCGCTGTTCTTAGTGCACTTTCCAAGGTACTTGAAAGGCTGATTAACAAAAGATTGGTGTATTACCTTGAGCATCACAAGTTATTGTCACCACAACAGTTTGGATTTCGTAAGAACAGATCCACCTGTGATGCTGTACAGGACCTAACTAATAACGTCGTACAAAGCCTAAGCTCTAATAAGAAAATACTTACCATATTCCTGGACCTCGCCAAGGCATTCGACACCGTTCCAGTCTCTACTCTCGTAAACAAGCTTGAAAGTGTGGGAATTAGGGGTAAACAGCTAGATCTTTTTCGGAGCTATCTAACGAATCGAACCCAAACTGTAACGATCGATAGTTATAATAGCGATGAGCTTCCTATCTATTACGGCGTGCCGCAAGGCAGTATTCTAGGCCCTACTCTTTTCCTAGTGTTCATAAATGACCTCTGTGATCTGAACATCCCTAATGCCAAAATAGTATCATTCGCAGATGATACAGCTATTACGTTCCAGGCTGACACTTGGTCAAAGCTTGAGCACTATGCTCAGAGTGGACTTGATACAGCTTTAAATTGGCTATGTTCTCATACTCTAACAGTAAATACTTCCAAAACGAAATTGTTAATATATTCTATCAGCTCTGCATCTCAACCTAACGTTCCAATTACTATAAAAGCACACAATTGCTTTCCACCAACAAAAACTTTATGCAATTGTCCCAACCTAGATCGTGTGGATCATATTAAATATCTGGGTATAATCTTGGATAAAAACCTCAATTTCAGAACCCACATCAATTTCCTTACTGGTAGAGTGCGTAAATTAATATATATTTTTAAAACACTAAGATCAATAACTAACCCTACAATAATCCGCAACATATACTTTGCATTGTGTGTTTCCATTCTCACATACTGTATTTCATGTTGGGGGGGTGCTGCTAAAACCATCATGAAACCCCTAGAAATTGCTCATAGAGCCATTTTAAAGGTAGCAACTTTCCGTTCCATTATTCCCCACTGACAAATTATACAGCCAATGTAAGGTACTAAACGTTCGGCAACATTTTATTAAACAAGTAGTTCTTCTCCAGCATTATAAAACGCCGCATAAAGAAATAAGCAAACGACGAAAAGACAAAGTTTGTGCAGTACCACATCCTAGGGCGTCATTCACTAAAAGATTCTTTTATTTTCTGGGCCCAGCTCTATACAATAAAATTAGTCAAAAATGTACAATTAACAACCTAACATATTATAACTGCAAAAAGGCGCTAAATACATTCCTGCAAGATAAAACCTACGAAGAAACGGAAAACTATCTTCATATGGACACATAAAACACCCGCTAACGTGCACACGCGAACATGCTCACAAACACCAAACACACACACCACACACACACACCACACACACACACACAAACAAACACATACATACACAAGCACACTGTTATTATCAAAAATATGTAAAGTTTTACCTATGTATTATTGTAGAACAAGCAAAAGCATATAATATTTTAAGATAGTATATTATAATACCTACCACCGAAAGGGGTTCGGGACTGTTACTCCTTAATATAGGTTATTCCATAACCTAGCTAGGAGGACAGCGCTTCAACCACAGATTGTACTCACTATGTAATTTATTTCTATTTTAACTTATTGTTCTACAATTGCTTTTTGAAATAAGTTATTTATTATTATTATCTCTTTATTTCCTTAATATATATATAAATTACATTTTTAAATACATTCACTATAAAAAAAAAAAATATATATTTAAAAATATAAAAAATAGTGTCCCACCGGTATCGGGTACAGGGACCAAGCTACCGGTGGTTAGGGTTCCAGAGATAGAAACCTCCTCACTATGCGTGCCGTATCAAGGAGGACTGCCTTCTGCATCAGGCTCTTAATCCAGCTGCCTAACGTGAGCCTCTGAAGGTGTTGGTCGAGGCTCTTAGCAATGAACCCATGGGCCGAAATGACTATCGGCACAATGATTGCTGAATCCACATCCCACATGTCGACAATCTCGTGGGCTAGGTCCAAATATTTTATTTGTTTATCTTTTTCTGCTTTTAAGAGATTGTCGTTATGGGGAATGGTGATGTCAATAATCATTGCTCGGCGCTCTAATCGGTCTATAACCACTATATCAGGCTTATTGGCAACAATAGTCCTGTCAGTGATGATAGATCGATCCCAGTACAATGTTGCATGACCATTTCTGGGACGGGCACATACCTGTAGTACGGTAACTCGACAGTCACAAGATTATATTTAACAGCAAGTTGCTGATGGACTATCCTGGCCACTTGGTTATGTCTATGCAAGTACTCGCCGTTGGCAAGACGAGAACAACCAGAAATTATATGCCTGAGGGTTTCTCCGGGACGATGACACGCCCGACAAATGTCAATTGTGCCGTCCTTCAGGATATATCTCCGATAGTTATTCGTCATAACAACTTCATCTGTAATTGCACAGACAAAACCTTCAGTTTCTCCGAAGAGGTCACCGAACCGTAGCAAGGATACTGATGCTAATAAATCTATATCGGGCCCATTTAAGGCCCGATAAAAACGTCCATGCAACGCCTTGCTCTTCCATATCTCCCTGCGGTCTATAATAGTAAGTACTGCTGGTTTGCGCCAGTTCTCTTTTCCTAGTAGCAAGCGGAGTGAGTCCGTTGTCAACTGCCACCACATCCCGATACACATCCAAGTCAACGGAGAGGAAGTAATCTCTAAGGTTGCATACCTCGCGGTTATGAAGGGTCTTGGCATTTAAAAAACCACGACCCCCACATTTCCGCGGGATATACAATCTCATGACCGATGAACGTGGATGGTGCATTCGGTACGCGGTAAGCAGTGTACGAACTCTTCTATCCAGGGCATCTAGTTCAGTCCGAGTCCATCTAAATATGCCAAAGGAGTAGGTTAGGACTGGTATGACCCAATCATTATAGGCCCGCACCGTATTACCACCTGACAAAAGACTTTTCAATACTTTTTTCAGGTGGCCAAAGAAACGTTCCTGTAACGATTGCTTCATAGTCAATTCATTTACACCTAACGCCTGTGTCATACCTAGATACTTGTAAGTTTCGTTGGCGGAAAGACATCTAAGGTGTGTGGAATCTGAGAGTTCCATCCCCTCAGATTCCACAATCCTGCCTCTTTTACATGCATGACTGCACATTTATCCACACCAAATTTCATTCTGATACATTTACTAAAGGTTTCAGTTACCTCAAGTAATTTTATCAATTGGAAATTGTTGCAGGCAAACAGTTTCAAATCATCCATGAAAAGGAGATGGGATATAACCTGACCTTCTTTCCGTAAACGATAGCCTAGCCCTGAACTCTTCAGTAAAGTGCTGAGAGGATTCAAAGCTAAGCAAAACCACAAGGGACTCAAACTGTCACCCTGAAATATACCCCGCCTGATCTTAATATACTCGCCGTAACCCTGAGACCGTCGACATCCTGGATAGTAGAGCACCGTTCTCCATTGCCGCATACATGCCTTCAAGAAAGTGCATAGAGTTGTATCTACATTGTACAACTCCATCACTCTCAAGAGCCACGTATGCGGTACAGAGTCATAGGCTTTTTTGTAATCTATCCAACATGTCGCCAAATCCTTTCGATTACGACGAACTTGTTGGTTAATGGTCGTGTCAATAATAAGGAGCTCTTTAGTGCCACGGGCCCCACTTTTACATCCATTCTGAGAGTAAGCCATAATAGTATTGTTAGTTATATGAGATGTTATCTTCACTCTCAGAATAGACGTAAGTAATTTATAAAGCGTAGGTAAACACGTTATAGGTCTGTAGTTTCTGGGATCCATGGCACTGCCAGACTTAAAGAGCAGGTGAGTTACGCCTGTGGTCATAAAAGTCGGAAGCGAACCTGATTCTAAGCATGATTGCAGTTGAGATGCCAATCGTACGTGTGAGCTACGGAGCCACTTTAACCAAAAGTTATGCAGTCCGTCCAGTCCCGCTGATTTCCAGTTCGGCAGCGAACGAACTGCATAAGCTATATTAGTGTTCGATATTGTTATTGGCTCCATGGTATCAATCGACTCACACGATCGTTCGACATCTCGCATCCAATCACCCTCTGTGTGAGTGACAGGCATCGCCCAGATGTCACGCCAAAATGAATTCGTAATTTCAGCATCTGGGAGATGTGTGTCACTCACTAAACCAGGCTGCTCCCACCTTCTATAAACCCACCTCTCATCCCTTTGGAAGGAACGATTCTGAGTATATCGGTCCACTCGTTTTTTGTACCTTCGTATACGGTTTGCCCATGCATAAACTTTCTGTTTCAGAAAGTCAATGCGCTCTGTGACTCGCGCTGCATAATTACAGGAACTGATACCAGTTCCCGAAAAAGCCCGATTCACAAAACGCATTACTCTCGGACGTGTGTTACCCGATCTGAAACAGATAAGCTTGCCAATGAGTGCCCTCGCCTCAGCGATACGACGTTCAATCCTGCACTGCCACGCGGGAGCAGCAAGCTTTGACCGAGTAGCGGTATCATTTTCTGGGAATTTAACACCAGCTACTCGACATGCTGCAACAGCCGCACAGTACAGAATTGAGTGTGTATCACTGAGATCTGTACTTTCTTCTAAATAAATACCTAATATAGAATCAAGGGCACACACTAGCGCTTTATTTCGTTTATGCATTGGCAAACGCTTTAAACGAGGTCTGTTGTCATAACTCATGGTCCGATATTCTCGAAGAGTACTTTAGCGGCGTCGTAAACAAATGCGTACAGAATCGCGAACCTTACTGGCGTGCGCTTCGCGTGAGTGTCAACAATGCGACTGACGGCGCTAGTGGGCGTGGCTCGGTTCGTTTACAATAACAGTTGTGGAACGAGTTCATCTGCGACCGGCGAAGACCAGCGGCGCAGTGGCGTAGGCGCACTCGGCGGCTCCTAATGGTACTCCGGGTACTGTGCATGTCTGATGTAAAATATTTATTATTTTGTATGGTGAATTAATGAATGCGTGACGTATCTGAGTAATGCATGAAAGAGTATATATCTATACGTAAATAGAATACCAAACGTGTATTGTTTTGTTGAGTGTAAATATGTAAATAAATAAACTGCAAAACATTATTAAATAGTAAGAACCCCTACATCACTCCCCTCCAGAGACCGGCTAAGGGCGAAAGTAAATTGGAAAACGTACTCGCCGTCCTGAACGTGTCGTTTTCATAGGTGTGTCCTGAAGCGATAGGTATGGAGGATCTGGAGCTGGGGGTAGACTATCCTGACATGGTGGGAGTATTTTGGTGGACAGTATGTAGGCCGGCTTAAGACGATCTACACTTACTGTCGTGTCCTTACCACAGACGCGAATTTTAAAGGTCTTAGCGCCTCTATTAAGCACTTCAAATGGCCCAGTGTAAGCGGGCTGCAATGAGCCACGTAGCACCTCTTCTCCAAGGAATACGTGACTACAGCTAGCTAAATCCCTAAATACAAATGTTTTGCGCGCACTTGAGTGGTGCTGTGGCGGTACTGGCCGTAATTTCTCGGTGAAGGACTTCATACGGGCTGAGAAGTCGGTCATGTCGGTAGTGTAATGAGTGATGTCATGACCGAAAAATTCACCAGGTAGACGAAGTGGCTCACCGTAGACCAACTCAGCAGATGAAGCCTGAACGTCTTCTTTGAAAGCGCTCCTGATACCGAGAAGTACGAGTGGAAGGGATTCGGTCCAGTTATCATCGGCGTGGCAAGTAATCGCTGTCTTCAACTGGCGGTGAAACCGTTCGACCAAACCATTGCATTGCGGGTGGTAGGCCGTCGTCTTACGGTGATCGAAACCGATAGACTTGGACAGTTGCTGAAACAGTGCAGACTGGAATTGTCCTCCTCGATCGGTTACGATCTCGGTAGGACATCCGTATCGGGCCACCCAGCATGCTATGAACGCCTTTGCCACTGTTTCGGCGGTGATATCTGTAATAGGCACAGCTTCCGGCCATCGCGTGAAGCGATCGACGGCTGTGAGGCAATAACGATAATCACCAGCGGGTGGGAGTGGGCCGATCAGGTCTAAATGGACATGTTTGAAACGTGCTGAAGGTAAATCGTGTGTACCTAAGGGTGAGACAACGTGTCTTGTTACCTTCGCGCGCTGGCAAGTCAAACATGCCTTAGCCCATTCACGGCAGTTTTTACGCATCAGTGGCCACACGAAGCGTTGTGCAACAAGTTTGGCTGTAGCGTTGGCACCGGGGTGACTGAGTGAGTGAAGACAGTCGAAAACCTGACGACGCAGTGATTGCGGGACGAAAGGTCTGGGTGTCGGTGTACTGACGTCGCAATACAAGAAAGCGCGACTCCTAGGGATACCTGTCTTCTTAAGCCGAAGGGAAGTATCACCCTTGAGGTGGAGTACGAGCTCTGCATCACTGGCTTGGTGTTCGGCCATCACTTCGAAATCTACAGGCGCCTGCAGCTCATCCACGCGCGATAATGTATCTGCGACTAAGTTGTCCTTGCCAGCAATGTGAACAATGTCGGTAGTGAACTGCGAGATGAAGTCGAGATGCCTATATTGACGAGGGGAACAGTTACTTTTTCGCTCTTGGAAAGCGTAACATATTGGCCTGTGGTCGGTATAAACTGTGAAGTGAGCGGCTTCCAGCATGTGCCTAAAGTATTTTATGCTCTCATAAATTGCGAGGAGCTCGCGATCGTAAGGGGAGTACTTCATTTGTGATGGGCTCAACTTGCGACAGAAAAATGCTAACGGCTGCCAATGTCCATCCTTCATTTGTTGTAGGACTGCACCTATAGCTGTGTCGGAGGCGTCAGTGACTAGTCCTAACTTGGCATGAGGGTCAGGATGAGCTAAGAGAGCTGCATCACAAAGGCTCTTTTTGCATTCTTCGAATGCACGCAGTGAATCTCCCTCTATGACGACTGGATGGGAACAGGATGGTGCTTGAATTCTTAAGTAAGAACCCCTACAAGTACCTTCCAAAATATTCCTTATTTGTTCATTGTACTGAGTACTTACAGATGAAGTACCACTGTCCTCTCCGCCCTCTGCTGGGTAAGGTCGTAGTAACCCAGAAATTGATTGTGACACTGTTTGTGAAGGAGGAGAAGTAACAATGCTATTCTGCAAGTCCAAGCGTAGCCTATCAAGCACGGAGTTATCCAACAAATGACATCGTTGAATGGCCCGTACTTGATCCGATAGTCTTTGTGCCGTAACGTTAACAGCTGGTTCAAGTTCCTGAAACAGAGACAGCATACGATCACGATACGCAGTGAGGTTAGTTCCTCCCTCTGTAACCACAAAATATGCTCGCATGACGTTCTCGTTTATTGAGGATGTCCATTTCATGCGACGCACATTATCACCGGTAGCGGGGGCCCTATTCGAAGCCGGTGGGCCTCGGGGTCCCAAGCAAGTCGGTGGCCGGCCTCTCCCCTGCCGACGTACAGGTGTTGGCGACGTCGGCGGAGAGAAAAACTCGTCACTCGATGTTGAGCTCGACGCCTCCACAGCGGCCGGAATGCTTGATGCGATTTCCGGGAGCCGCGCGGCGGAGCTGAGCGACGAGTCCGGGGATGTTAAGTGTGCAGTCCTTGCTCTGGATCTTGTTAGCATTAGCAGTCATATTCTTCCTCTTCCTTTAATCCAATGGCTATTTCGTTTATCGATGATTTCAATTGTATTAGACATGACGTTATAAACGTCATGTCGTAGTCATATATTTTTGGTTTTTTACATCTTTAAAACTTCCTGTTCATACGAATATTGATTTATGGTATTAATTTTTAATAATACTATTGAAAATATATAAATTTAGATTTGGAAATACAGAATAATAAAAATATTGGATAAGAGGTGAAAATTTTACGACTGCCATATTATAGTGTTGCCAGGTTTATTAGGTGTTGTTATTATTATTATTATTATTACTATGTTCCTATGGATTTAAAATCTGAAAATAAACGTTTTATTATTATTATTATAAGAATGATTTAATTTTTTTTATCTCGTGAATAATTGCAAAGTATCAGTGTTAAAAATATATGACTGAAAAAAACGTAGTTAGAATATGCGCGTGCGACGGAGTGTTAACACGGCGGACTTTGGTATGCCAGGTGACACACGCCCGTTTTATATTAATGAACGTCTCACGAAAACGAATATAGTTACATAAGGTTCGCGAAGCGCGTAAGCGCTTACAATGGAAATTTGTATGGGTAAAACGTGGACGAATATTTGTTAAACAGGATGATGGCAAATTGTCTTACCATATCCAAACGGAAAATGACATAATCCGTGTTTTTGGGTCGGATACCGTTACCTTGCCATAATATTTCTTTGTCATTTTCAATGTTAAAATTTTCTATTTTATTTTATTTTTTATACACTTACACCTTGGTTTATATTAGTTTATGTGTTCGTTGTAATTTTAATGCAGATTGCGTATTATATGACAACTTTAGCAATACTATAGTACCCTCAGTTAAATATACTGTGTTCAGCTCTGAGCTGTTATTACTGTACTTTTGTTTGACCTGTTATACGCCAATAATATTGATTGTGTTTTATACATATATTATTTTGTATACTTTTTCTATTCACCGATATGTAAAAGATTGAACTGTTCATTAGGCATAAAAAACGAGTACTTATTGTTTGTACTGGGTAATCGGGTTACTATTCATTTAGTACTAAAGGATATTTGGCTGAAGCCCTTAGGTCTAACCTACAGGAATGTTGTAGTAACTGTTATTTATTTATTCATTTATTTGTCTACTCTGCAATCTTTCCTTATTTATTACGTATGTGTAAAAAATATATTTTATTTATTTGATATTATATTTTTGAGGAATGCTTTATTTAATATTTTACTCCATGGCTACTAAATATTTTGAAGTTGGTCTTTTAAACGCCGGATCCTTAGGTACCAATCATGACAACTTTATAGTTACAATGCAAAGCAGCTGATATAGTCGCCATAAATGAAACTTGGTTGCGAAGTGGTGAAGAGGCACGTGCGCCAACTGTTCCAGAGTATAGGTTGAGGCATACTCCTAGACCTTCATGGATTCGTGAGGAGCGTGGCGGTGGTGTAGGCTTTTTTATTAGACGCGGCCTCACCGTAACCACATTTACCCATCCAGTTAACCGGTCTGTTGAGCAGTTGTGGTTAAGAGTTAAAGTAAACCATAGCAGAGTGGTTATAGGTACAACCTATAGACCGCCATGGCTCGATTCGAATATTTATCTTAACGCTATTATGGATTCCATTGCTGCTTTATCAAATTACGACTTTTTAATATTGTTAGGCGATTTTAATATTTATTTAAATAATAAAACTGATTCAAAAACGAAATTATTTGATACATTTTTAAATTGCACTGGATTGACGCAAGTAGTTTCTGAACCAACTCATTGTACGAATAGTGGTAGCTTCTTAATTGATGTTATATGTTCTAGCGCACATGTACGTAGTGTCTCTGTGGACTCTGTCGGCATGATTACTGGACACGCATTCATTACTGCAGAATTTACTTTTCGTAAGCCTAAAATTGCACCCAAAATAATTTCCTATCGACCGTTTAAAGACATTAATTTAGTTCAATTTGAAAAAGATGTTGCTGTTGTTAGATGGGACAGCCTATCAGGATTGGATGACATAGATCTCATGGTTAATGACTTCACTAGAGCCGTAAATATTATATTTGATATTCATGCACCAATAAAGATTACAATCATCCGAGAAAAGCCTGCACCATGGCTGACTGAAAACGTGAAACTCATGATGAGGCTTCGTGATGCTGCTTTAAATAGAGCTCGAGCTAGTCAAATTACTGCGCATCGAACCTATTACAAAGATCTAAAAAAAATTGTAGAACAGGCTCTTGAGAATGAGAAGAAATGTTATTTTAAGTAACACATCAATAATAATATAGGAAATCCCAGAAAACTATGGAAGAACTTAAAAAGTAATTTGATACCCTCAAAATCGTCAGACATTCCATTGTACGTTGGTACTGCAAATCAGATTAATGATTATTTTTTTAACATTCCCGGTAACCCAATTGCTCCTATATCTCAGTTAACGTTTTTCGAGTTTAACCGCTTTGGTTCACACATCTGACATAATTAACATACTTAAGGGTTTAAAATCTAATGCTAAAGGTATTGATGGCTTGACATTGGATATGATAAATTTAACAGTGCCACACACCTTAGATTTGCTTACCATTATAGTGAACAAGTCAATTATGACATCCAAATTCCCTTCCCTGTGGAAAACCGCCATTGTAAGACCAATACCAAAGAAAAACGACGTAGCATCGGTTCAGGACCTCCGTCCTATAAGCATTTTACCGTGTCTTTCAAAGGTTTTGGAAAAAGCCGTGGCCTCGCAGTTAACAAAATATCTGGAATCTAACAACATTTTATCTGACAAACAATCAGGCTTCAGAATGAATAGGGGAACAACGACGGCGTTGCTGGATGTTACGGACAATATCTTAGCAGCACAGGACACGGGACAGGGATCGATCTTGGTATTGTTGGACTTTTCCAGGGCCTTTGATGCTCTAAATACGTCATTGCTATTGTCTAAATTGTCATATTACGGTTTTGATAATTCTACTGTGCGTTGGTTTGATTCTTATTTAAGTAATCGCTCTCAATACGTAAGCTTCATTGTTAAGATGGATCAACCTCCCGCTCTGCTGTGCAATCAGTAACGCGAGGAGTTCCTCAAGGTTCAGTCTTGGGACCACTTCTATTTATTATTTTTAGTGCTAACATAGTTGTGGTTATCAAATATTGCAAATTTCATATTTATGCTGATGATGTTCAACTATATTTATCATTTAAACCTAACGAAACTCTAAATGCAGTTAATAGAATTAATGAGGATCTAAATAATATATATAACTGGGCTTTGAACAATTCTCTGTTACTTAATTCAAGCAAAACTAAATTCATGATTCTGGGTTCCAGGGACCAAGTTAAAAAAATAGGTAGCTTAGACCCCAAAATACAAATTAACGGGTCCCGTATCGAACGTGTGCTGGAAGCGCGAAACTTAGGGTTAGTTATGGACGAAGAGCTTAGGTTCGAACATTATATCTCTGACGTAGTACGAAACTGTTTTTACCGGCTCAAACTATTATATGGAATTCGAAATTATATAAGTACTGACCTGCGTATACAATTATGTGACTCACTTGTGCTGTCCAAGTTTAATTATGTTGATGTGGTGTATGGTCCTAGGCTATTGGCTAGGACTTCTGGTATGGTACAAAGAGTGCAAAACGCGTGTGCGCGTTACTGCTTAAGCTGGTATTTTAAAGATGCAGCGGCGGAGGGAGCTGCACTTGGCTACACTCTTATTTGGCGTTTTTAAATACAAAGCGCCAGAATATTTGCTCATCAAACTGGACTGGATGGCTGAGCGCAAAAGGTACATGAGTAGAGAAGGGTCTGTTCCACTACACATACCTAGACACAGAACTACAGCGTTTAGGGGTGGTTTCCGATATAGTGCAACAAAATGCTGGAATAATTTGCCGCCGCCGCTTCGTAACCTTGTTAGTTGTATCACTTTTAAATTAAAAGTAAAGATGTTGCTTTTAACCATGCAAAATCCAGCATTTTTTATTAAATATTAAATTACACCTATTAATCTATGTTAATCTTAAATTCTTATTATTTATAAAATTGAATATGTTCTCTCTTTCTATTTTTTAAATTGGCAAAATTGGCAATTTGATACTAGTCGTTCCTACAAATTGCTTATTTTAGTTGATGTTATCATTTTATGTACAGGCTATATGTTATGTAACTAATGTATATATGTAATTATCACATGTATGTTTATAGAATTACAACTGTGCACACGTCCGCGAGGTGTCTTTGGGTTTCAGCTGGAAATCAGCGCTGTGGTCACTTTTAGGGGCCATAGCATAGGCTGAGCTTTGGCCTTTTAGTCACACATTTTATTTTATGTTGTTGTTTTGGAAGTAACTCTTTTTTTTAGTTTGGTACAATTTTTATTTTTTTTCTTCCATGATTATTTATTGTGTGTGGCTAATAATTTTCTTTCTTTCTTTCTTTCTTTCAAACGTAGTCTTGGAAATTCCCGCACTTTTATTTCTTGCACTGTACAGGAAGTGTTTTACACTATCGTATTTTGGTAAGTTTGTAACGAAATTAATTTTAAATCTGAATTTCTTTTCTCTTAGAGTTGAGGTATCGGTTGGTCGGAATTCTCCACCGTCTCTCGCAAATCACACATTTCTTTTAGTATTTCATTTTTATTTACATTGGGATCACAAATGTGATGTTTCTTTTTCATAATTGTATTGTCCTTAAACAAAAAAAAACTATGGTAATGACTAAAAAACGCGCTGCTCCTGCAGTCGTATAAGCAGTCGCATAATGAAGAGCGCAATATTTTGGTTTGCACTTCGTGAAAATAGAAACCAACCTATACTAATAGTATAAACGCGGGCAACAGCTATTTTAAGATAAATATCAATTCGATGCGAACGAAGTCACGGGCTAAAGCTAGTAAAATAATAACAGCAAGAGAAAAATAAAGTCAGGGAAAAATAATTACCTCCGAGATAGTTAGACTTCCAAGACATTTGATGGATCTGTACTTCGTGCACCTCCATACACTAGAACCGTTTTTATATGTTTTGTGTTTGTGGTATGCTATATTTTATCATATATTAATGCAGTTCCTCCGTGGATTTTAGCAAAATTCATCTCTTCCGCTTGTTGATCTATTTTATTTTTTAATATATTAAATTTAAATATATTTTATAATAAAAGAAAAATGGATTATCAATCGTTGACACTGTCAAATTAAAGATGTTGATTTAAATATATAAATTGAAACAAAAAGGTTCAATGTAGAAATATGCCTATTAACATTAGGTCAGGCAATACGAACTGCATGGTATACAACACAATATTTCACAATCCTATCATAATTAATAACCTACTATTCCTAGAATATAACGCATAAATATTACAGATGTACATATATACCTACGTCAATATAATATCACAGGCTCGGTGCATCGCTTTGGTAGTGTAACAGGTATAAAAAAATACCCGTTACACTACTGGTGGTGCAAGTTGGTAGTGTAACGGGTACAGAACGAAATATGCTAGGTGACCAATTTGGAAGCGCTGATTTAATTAAATTGTATAAAGTTATGTATGTACTTTGTTGTTAATTTGGCAACAAAGCAAATATTAATGGGGTCACGTTTGTGGTCTCCATAGTACTACCGACGTCACCGTGTATACTATACAATTCAGCAAACGGTAGAGGGCAACTTTTTAAAAGTCGCGTCGCCAAAAAATTCACAAACTTGACTAATAAGTTGTCTGCATTCCGGAGAACAGAATATTAGAATACGAGATCCTTCAAAATAATAGTCGGCTAAAACAAACTCATTTGAGTATTGAACGGGTATTTGTACTTCTTCAAAATGCTTATAAACTGTCTTTAACACACCCATTCCTTTGTTCCTCATATCGTAAAGGCTATGCTGCGCACTTGAAAGCGGGGGTAGGGATACAATAAAATTGAAGCCTTTATTTTGAAAGTCTTCGTAGGTCTCATCATATAGTTGAGTTATTGGCTTGTTAGATTTTATGACTTTGTTCTTTTAAATTATCTATTGCTGTAGCTACTATCGTCTTTCCCTCGACTTTTACACATATAAGAGGTTTTTCTGATTTCTTAATTAACTGATTTTCTTAAAATAAATTAATATAAAGAGTTATAAATACATGTAGTACGTTACCGCCCAATGTTATATATTTTTACTTACTTTAATAGTTATTGTGGCCGAACATTTCAATTTCCTATAAGCCGAACACCGCCAGATGGATGAATTATTTTTAAAGTCGCGTAGCTTATGATATTGATAATCACAGTTCAGAACAATAGTACCGCCTTTATGTTGCCTAAAATACAGTTGAGTGCTCTCGTCGATATGTATTTTTAAGTATGTAATATTAAAACTATCGATTTATAACGCACAGCCGAATACAACTATATTTTATAATGACAACTAAGTACATTTAAATTTGTAACATTGACATTGTCTACAGTACTTCATCAAAGTGCCAGTACCTATTCCAAGTAGTTTACGATATTATTATGTGCAGTCATATTTATTAAAAAGGATAGATAAGTAGTGCCAAGGGAGATAAAATTTCCAGTGGCACTACTGGTAGTGTCACGGGAAATAGAAATCTCCCATGACACTACTAGTAGTGTCACGCAGTAGTGTCAAGGGAAATGGAGGTTATTTGTCTATTAATTAGTTGCATCTGTAAATCAATAATGACCCCATCTTTAAATTTCAAATAGATGTTTCTCTGTTTCATTGGTAAATTAGTTTCGATTTTTTTACATCGTGTTTCGTAGAATGACATGTCCTGGCATATAACATTGAGTAATTTCATCAAATTTACGTTTGTTTTAGTTTTTACAGCTTTATTTAATTTATTGTGCCAACCTTCGACGCTATTGGTCGTTCGGTGGCGTTCACAGAAAACACCACTTTTTTATAAAAGCCTCACTCTTCATCCAGAAATCGGATGGTTCCATGACGAAAAATGAAAATAAATAATTATTGCTTGTGACGCTTGAAATAATCAAATAGCGTTGCAATTGACCTATGACAATTGACAGTCGACAATACATAGTTGTTTAAATGATTCAGCCATTGAAGTTAAAGTTGATAAAGAAGATGCCATGGTATTTAAATGATAATGATATTTAAATCCGTCATATAATATCCCTTTTTCATTTTTAATATATTGAAAATCGGATGGTTCCATGACGAAAAATTTAAATAAATAATTATTGCTTGTGACGCTTGAAATAATCAAATAGCGTTGCAATTGACCTATGACAATTGACAGTCGACAATACATAGTTGTTTGAATGATTCAGCCATTGAAGTTAACGTTGATAAAGAAGGTTGCATGTGTCACCGCTTTATTTTTATAATAGATTTTAATACACACGTTGGTTCTAAAAAATCCATTTTGTAAATATTCTAGGATCGAGGATTAAAGTGGACATAAAAGTGTAAAAAGATCCATCAATGGATTTAAGAAAAGGAAAGGTTTAAATTTAGTTACCAGACTACCGCCATACGAATCTGTAAAGAGCGGTTTGTATAAACAACGTAATTTAAAACTAGGCGTTAATAAAACGTCAGTTGAAATACCCAACTCATTTTCAGATTTCCTATTAGCTGACTATAGTTCTGGTGATACGCGAATCATAGTTTTATGCTTAAAAGAAACTAATTTGTTACAGATTTCTTACTACTACTATCAGTTTCAAAGCACTGGCTCATACTTTTCGAATGGGCTATGCTACAGTTTGGATGATTGTACACGAAATATGTGCCGCAATTTGGAAATATTTAAGACCCATTGTTATGCTTAAACCAACGACAGAGGAAGGTTATGGAATTATCCTAATTTGTATAGGAGCGATTGACGGCAAACATGTCAATACTAGGGCACCCTGGAACAGCGTAAGTCTCTACTACAATTATAAAAAGTTTTTCAGCACTGTCTTGTTAGCTATTACTGACGCTAAATATCAATTTATTGTCGTAGATATTGGAGCATTTGGGCGTAACAATGATAGCGGCATATTAAGCAGTTCCAAATTTGGACAACTATTACAAAATAATATGCTTGGTATACCGCCTAATAAATGCTTGCCAGGTACGACAATACCAGTTCCTCATGTTTTTCTTGGGGACGAAGCATTCCCTCTGTGTAAACACATTATGAGACCTTATCCTGGAAGTCAGGTATTAAACGATATCGAGAAGAAAATCTTTAATTATCGTTTAAGTCGATCAAGGCGTCTAGTGGAAAGTTCATTCGGAATATTACAACAGAAATATTAAATTTTTAAAAACGTATAAGAATGCAATCAAAAGTTTTTAGATACGATGATTCTTGCATGCACGTGCCTGCATAATTACACTTTTGGAGATTTTCGGTCTGAAGACGTTGCCCTGTCCATTTTACAAAATTATTCATTTGACAGCCAAGACATGGACATAACCGGTAATCAAAACGTGGACGCGATGAACATCAGAGAGAACTTTAAAACTTATTTCATTTCTGAACATGGGGCAGTACCATGGCAAAATGATATGATAACACGATGTTAAGCAAGAGATAATTGTCATAAAGTTTTTTTTTGGCGCCACCCCGCGCCGCACCACAACGGCAACATCGCACGGCAGCGATAATATTGTGTAATAATAAATACTTGTTTTACTTACCAGTTAATTTCATTTCCCCGTTAACTTTTTCCCAAGCATTATTTTTGGAATGTTTGTCACTGTAATTTTTGGCTTTTGGCTTAAATAGGCATTCATATTTTTGCACCAGGTAAATTAATTTTTCGTCAGAGTCCATCGTGATCAACACCGACGCAGGCCAACTTCCGACTGATGACGCGTAGGTTCGCTAGTGGGGGCATGGATACGCGAGAATGCGCGCGTGATAGATTATATAAAAATATATATAAATTTAGGTGCCAACATGACGTTATTACACAGAGCCAAAGTGGCCGGTATTTGTATTTTAATTATGTCTACATTTAAAAATGAGATTCTATACGATTGTAGGGTATGTTGGTTTTATTTTGTTAAAGGATTGAATGGTTATAAATACCCCGTCTGGGTCCAATATCGGGCATTCTATTGCAAGCTTGGAACTGGAAGGACCTAGCCACTACTAAGTTACGTAAGCTGTTATACTTTTTCTAATATATTTTATTGTTGGTAATCTATAATGAAACTAATGTCCTATATTATAAAATAGGAGAATTATGTTGTAATGATTTGTTACTGTGTGATACTGTTCTAATTAGTGTTCTACTGCCGTATATCATATATTATGATATTATTATTAATATGCTTATACAATTTTGTTTATTCGAATACACAATTATTATAAACAATGTAACAAGTACCTTGTAAAGAAAACATGTTGAAAAAGAGTGTCCTTGGAGTTTCTTGCCTTGTTCTTCTCCAAGGATCTACGTATTGGAACAGGCAACTAGATTCACGACCTACATATACAGACTGACTCCTGACAAATTAAAAATACCTACAATGGGTATACTTGAAATAAATAATTTAGAGTTTGATTTATTGTTTCTAATTATTCCTGCTACCGCCATCCATAAACTACTGTTTGTTAATAACCTCTGTTACTGTATCTAGATAATTTTATGCAAAGAGTATTATTAATCGATATATTTTATTTGAGGTTATTGACGTTCTAAGCTTAAAATTCTAACACGCGCATCAGCGTTGGTCACGCTGAGACGCGCGAATTCCGAAGAATGCGCGCGTTTTTTTTTAAATCTCAGAAGTAATGTGAGCGTTACGCTGTGGAGTTAAGGTTGAATTTGTTATGTTCAGTTTTGGATAGACGCTTCGATGCGCTTCGACTCTGCGCTAGTATAAATTGATCCTAACTGGGTGTACCATGGGAATTAATGTTTTCCCGTAGTCCACCTATGCTGTTATGAAGTATGTTTTTAATTTATATTGCCCGTAGTCCACCTATATCGGAAAACAAAAGACATTCGTAAAATATTAATTTTTACGTTTTTTTTAAGGTTGAAAATCGCGTGCATCTTTAAAGTGAAATTAATTGTCAGAAATATTACAATATAATTTAACATAAAGATAACATAAAATTAACAATAATTGAACCCTACATTTCCTCATTTCAGTTTTTCTAACGCTAATCCTACGCAAATTTCTTTATTTGTTAGTTGCATTTGCACACATTATGCCACCATCATTGTCTACATATATAATCCAAGAACCGATTTGCTTTCGATGTCTTTTAATACCGTTAGCAGACGTACGACAGTGGCTTCGGTTTTTCTTCTTCTTTTATTGAACTGTGAATGGTATGATTCTATTATATTGTTTGTGCGATGTCTCTGCCCAAACACGCACAAAATTTCAACGAATTTTTTTGTTATCCAAAAGCTGTAAATATATTATAATAACTTTTCCATTTTTGGTTTATTTAAACTTTCTGTTATGATGTATTCTAAACCTTCTGTTATGTGCTCTTTTGGTAAAAGTGGCAACGCTGAATCAAGCCCGGTTAACCTTTTTTCTGTTTTACTTTTATTTGTATCATACATTGTAGTCCGCAAGCAAAAAATTTCGGAACGGTAAAGGTACTTCAACATCTTGAACTCTCTTCGAACAGACTCGCGGAACGTTTAAAACTTTGTTTCGGTGTCTGTACAGTGAAGACTTCTTTTCACTATACTTTGGTAATGGATTACCAAGTAAATGTACGCCTTGGTCCTTCAAAGGATTATCGCGCTATTGTAAGCTTTAGGAACAGTTACTTTGCCTTGTGCAGCTTCTTCAAAGCATTTATTCATACAAACATTAATAGTAGATTAAATTTCATCGGGGACGCAGCCAGTACGGTGACATACTGATTTTTTGATTTCTTTTTAATTTTATTAAAGGATAAGTCTTTAATAAAATTAGGAAAATTAATATAACGGCAGTAGAATATGTAGCTAAAACTATTATTAAAATTCTAAAGTAACTACGTAAAGTGCTGGGAATTTAATGGGGATACTGTTAGCGACCCTCGGCCTTTAGTTTAATGGCGTTTGATGCATTTCCATAAAGTATTATTATTTTTATAGACTATCCCATGTGCAATAATACAACACCCTTCCCACGTTTTATAAACTCCATGAATAAAATTATTTTATTATTATTCAGTCAATGAATCAATAACGCAATAGTGCATTAATAGAACTATGTATAATAATAATGACAGCTGTCACTCAATATGTTCAAAAGAGGTTTTCAAAGAGGAAATATGTAAATATAGTTTCCATGTGCACGCCGTCACAAGAGGCAATGCAGCGTTTTTTTAGCGCCGCGCCGCCCGCAATGGAAATAGTGGGAGTCTCTGTTCCAGTATTCACCCGTCTTTAGAATTGCGCTATTCAAACTACATAAATCAGAGTGGAGATTCCGAAATAATACAGCCGCCAGAAATTCAGTCATCTGTACAATTCTACAGCTTACCAACTCCAGCTGAACTACCGAGAGAAGAGTTCGCTGAATATTTTTGTTCTAAAGATGGTATGATTACATGGAATGCAAGTTGTTAAATAAACGACTTTCGGCATTTCGGGAGTGTATTATTATTTTAGTAAGTCATTTCTAGTTTTGTTTTGGACTAATACTCTGTACACAAGTGACAGCTACTGTGTAATCTGTATCAATAAAGGTTATAAGTATGTACTTGTAAAATTGTATTATTATTTTAATGACAACACTACTGGAAAATGTTTTAATGTGCTTAATATTATTCTATTATTTGTAAAATCTACAAAGGTTCGGCTGATTCAGTATAGCTATAATGAATTGTTTAATTGCAGAGAAGACAGAGCCATATTGGCCGTAAAAAATATAAACATGTATGTAGGTACTTACATCAGTTGACACGCTCGAATGAGGCCGATCCTCTGTAGACACAGTAGATCGTGGGCGATTCCTTTCTTGTATGAACATCATAGCGTGCATGTAAATGCATACCATTTAGAACCGTATATTTCGTCTCGTCCGGCACCGCTTCTTAAACTATCTTTCACTTTTTTATTTTCTTTCGAAATGTTGTTTGTAAATTTTTTATCTTCTTTTCTACTTCCTTCTTAGTAATTTCAAATGTGTGGCTATTTCGAGCAGTGCATCATGCCGTTTTATTTTATTACGATAATCATGTTGTCTAAATATCAGAATGCCTAATTAGCTGAAAGACTGCATCGCAAAATGACTAGATATAATTTTGCCTAGGTCTTTGATTGTCCTAATATCAAAATAACTTGATCGCAAACCATAGTAATGGTTTGTTTTTGTATTGCTCGATGAATTCCAAAATTCTTTCATTCGTCCACGCGGTCGCCGCCATTTTGCGCGTCACAAAACAACCAGTATTCACGACCGCAAGCTTCACACAACTGAACACATAAACACAAGCAGGTCAGGTAGGAAGCGCGCGGGGCGCGGGCGGGCAGCGGGTGACAAATGGGGAGCGGTCGGCGCGCGGCGTGGCTGATCAAGCAGCTCGATCGATTGGTCTGGTAGAAACGATCGATCGACGTCGACTATTCCATTCTACCATCCATCGATGCCGTCGATCGACGATCGATCGATTGGTCTGGTAGAAACTATCGATCGACGTCGACTATTCCATTCTACCATCAATCGATGCCGTCGATCGACGATCGATCGATTGGTCTGGTAAAACCCTTACATTCGCAATACATTACATTCGCAAAACATTACATTAGCAAAACATTATATTCTCAAAATATTACCTGTACAATGAAACAGAAAATATGTAAAGTAATTATGTCTATTTTTTTATTCAAATTGACGAAAAATAAACGCACTTTAAACTAACATAGAAGTTCACACAATGGCAACAACAACAAAAAAAAACATTGACAACAGAACATTTTAAAACCATACGAACGAATAACGAACACATTTTTCTATTGAAAATCAAAATATTAAAAATAAAAATTGTTTTTAGAAAAATATAAATTAGCTTTCTATAACTCCGATAAATCCTGCAAGCATTCTTCGATCGATATTTCACTTTTTGAAAATTTTGAAATTATTTTATCACCTTGATCCGATTTTTCAATATCTTGTTGCCGCCGTTTTTTTTTGTTTGCAATGTAATTTACTTTTTTTAATTTTAATATTTTGTAATTCTGTTTATTTTTTCATTCTTGATATAAAAAGAAATAAATTCGGTTTTTTAATAACAAACGAGTTTATTCTTCTGTGCCAGCCTTCTAACCTTCTGGCCACTTAGGAGGGATTCCATGTTGGACGGATTCCATTTCGGACGAGTTCCACATTGGGCGGAAGTACACTTAATAATAAAATACCATTCGTGTTAATTTAAATCCTAGTGTATTAAAGAATAACAGAACAAAAAATAACACTTCTTATAATAAAAGGAAAAATAAACAAAAAAAAAATTACACCCCAGATAATCGGTTAAGACATTGCATAATAGAACATTTTTCATTTAAAAAATCATTAACAATTTCTCGCTGCTGCATAAACACATTAATATCTCTTAATCTACGAGTTCTATTATTACAATGAATGGGTGGGTCTTAGGTTGTCAAGATAGCATAATGACTTAGGTCCTATGTTGTCTAAATAGCAGAATGCCTATATAGCTGAAAGACTGCATCGCAAAATGACTAGATATCATTTTGCCTAGATCTTTGATTGTCCTAATATCAAAATAACTTGATCGCAAAATAAGCATATTGACTAGTTTATGTAATGTACACTCAAATTAAACTACATTAAGTTGTTTATTAAAAAGATTTTAACTCAAACTCTCACTTCTTTTAAAAAATTGTTTTATACATATTATGTCCAAAAACTATATCGAATACACTTACTATTAACTCTTATGATGATAACTTACTCCAGCATGCGTTTAATCTTACAAATATTTTGTATAAATTTCAATGCATTTATGTCATTATGCACAAGTTTATTTACTTCTTGGCTCAATTTCCGGTCAAAAATTAGATCTTTTTTTTTCTGTTCTGTCTTCTAAAGAATGTACCACGAACCAGCATGTCTTGGTAACGTGCTTCTATTTTAAGTTTATAAATAAACTTTATTAAAGTCGGCCTTTGTTGGAGTCGGATACCAATGCGTCGGTGCCAGGCCTCCAGAGCATTGGTGGTCCTATGCCTTTCGTTGCAGCAGGAAATCAACGATGGGTTTTTTAAGCACTGTCGCAAAAAGTACTCTTTGAACTTATTAATTCTTTCGCATTTTGGACTGTTAATAAGAATTTCTTCCTACGCTTCACGGATTTGAGAGGAGGGTAAAAGTGGCAAGTTTTTTATATATGTGACCATTTGTCTACCTTTCGGTACCGCAGTCAATCCTGTCTTTTCTGCATTCTTTTCTATTGCCTTGGTGTAATGAAAAAAACAACCCGATATTTTACTCCTGGGAAAACATTTCTACAAGCGGAAAAATTCATAGTCACAATGTTTTACATTGCAGTTTTTGGCCGTATGGGGTATTTACTGTTCTTTTTTCGGTAAAGAGTTCTGTTTACTCATTGTGATATCACTTTTAAGCAAAAAAAAAGTGAATAAAAAATTATGAATTTTCCGGCATAAATTTCCAATGATTTTCCGCTCAGAATGATGGTCTGAATACATTATTTCAGTATTCATTACGGTGTCACTTACACCCTGTATATGTTCATTACTGCCTTCCGATTTTATGTAGTTTAAACCTTCAGTCATGTTTTCAGCAGGCAAAAGCGGGAAAACTGCAGTCAGTCCTACCAGGCTTCTTTCTTTTTTTCCATTAAGTTTCAACTTTTTGGCCATTTTCCATATAGCTCTACTCCAGTGATAGAAACAACCTGTTACCTTTACATGTGGAAAGCTTCCGAAATTGCATTTATAGCTCCTTTTTCGAAGTCGCAATGGTATTTGACTGGTTTGAAGTTAGGTAGTTCTCGTTTAATGAGTTCGAAAACAATAGCATATGGTTCTTGCTTTTTGTTTGGCATTAATGCATAAATTAATGGTGTTGTATTTGTTTTTGTGATGGTACTTCCCTTATCGCGATGAATAATGTATAACTGTCTAAATGGTTCGGGACAAAAACTGAATGTTGCATCGCCAAAATATTCTTTTATCTCTTCAATCTTTTTCCTATTTGCATTACTACAAAAAAGTATTATACGTGCACCTTCGTAATAATAATCTGCTAATATGAAGTTATGAAATTTTAATGGCACAGCCACTTCATCAAAACTATCGAAAACTGTTTTATTAACTCCTAATGATTGATTTTTCAATTTATATAAATTATGTTGTACATTCGATAACGAAGGAACGTCAGTTACTAAATCAAAACCCAATTTCTCAATTTTAGATCTCGCTTCCTTGTATAATTTAGGCACAGGATCTATTGAATTGATTACATTTTCTCTTAATTTTATTAAATCTTTGTCAACTACATTTTTTGCCAAATCTTTGGTTCACGACGGTATTGAAAATTAAAATTAAAAATTATATTATTTAACTACCTACCTCATTATTATTGTTTAATATTATTAACATACAAAACATCATCTGATGATAGGAGCTGGTTAAATATTAAATATAAAAGTCCGATAAGTTATAATTTAATGGTAAAAAGGAAGGAAGGCTGGTAGGTAGGATTGACTGCAGTTTTGCAGCTTTTGCTTGCTGAACACGACTGAAAGTTTAAACTACATAAAATCATATCAGTAATATTTTTGAGTTAGTGCACTACTCGTCTTTTTCCCTGATTCGCCATTTTCGTTAATTCGTCAGTTTCCATAATTCGTCAATTTCAACAAAATATTTGATTAGTCAATTTCCCTAACTGGTCAATTTATGCAATGTACAGTCGGATTACATAAATAATATTCATGTATCTATTAGTTAAATAAAAAACCATCTCCATTTAATATTTAATGCAAAAAAAAACATAATTGCTAACGGAATAAGAAATGCGTTAATTAGCATCCATTCCAGGATTCTATTTAGCGCGTTTGTTATTCCGGTTAACATTAATTTGTGCTAATTTACACAAACATTTCCATATGTCATCATCATCTCTATTTTCAAATAAATGTTTAACTTGAAAGTCGTTGACAATATGTGAGATCCGCTTATGTAACAATATTGACCTTTTATGTCTGTTTTTTGTACTAATATATAGACATTTCTGCTGAATTTTGAAGTCAGCATATCTAGCCTCTCATTTTAAAATTAAAATTAAATAATACAAATCTCTTTGTTTACTTGCTATTCGCAAACGTAGTCGGTTATGCCAGGACTCAACCAAATTTATAGTTCGGTGTCGTTCTTTCCAGCAGCTGATGTAATCCACGTACATTGTCAGCCACGTTTCAATTACGTATCTGTACGGTGAGAGACCTTACACCTTGTGCTGATGATAACTGTGAGTACCGCGAGCGAGGTTTCTTTGATTGAAACAACGTTTAATCCTTTAAGGTTTATTGGGTACTAAATGTAAATGATACAATTATTATGAAGCAAACGCGGCACCGCGCAGTTGGTACTAGCGTATGCAGAAAACATTAACTATCATATTGTACGGGTTTGCTCGTACATGCTCCCAGGCACGAGAGCCAGATCTAAACTTATAATTATGACGTAAAATTCATATCTAAAAGGATAACATCATCAGTCAATCATAACATCTAAGACTGCCCGCACTGTTCCGTCATTCGGAGGTATTTAGAAAAGAGAGAAACATTATCCAGTCCAACAATGCTAGCACTCCAAATCCAACAGTGGATACAGCAACGTATTGATATGGAATTGAATCACTCCCTTGTCTATATTTTCTGTATAAAATGATACCACAGTTTGTTAGCATCCAGAAAATGATTGCTGTCAAAGATATTATTTTGTGGGGACCCAAATAATGGTTTTTTGTGTGATCTTTAAATGCTTGTTGATGACTGTTATAATAGGTTGTTCTTAGGAAATGGCTAGATATGCATTTTGAACAATCAATTTCTATGTCTTGCTGCTCAAAACAATGGAGAGGCCCTTCACTCATGTTTTCCCTTATTTAATCACAAAAAGATTGCCTATTGTCAATTTTAACTTCTTCTATCTTAAATCCATCTAATAGTCCTCACACACAATAGGTTGTGTTGAATATACACATAGTTTAAAAATATACTTGAAAAGTTAAATGAAATTATACATGTACTGATGAATAATGCTAAGTTAAGGTTATTGCGCTTATGCCTAAAGTCACTAAAGTCTCTAAAAAAACTTTTATGCACTGTCACAAATCACTGAATCACGGAATACAGGTGACGTAGCCCTGTTTTGTTTACGCGCACTGATAGTACCAGAAATGGGTTTTAATTCTATCTCACTAGGTACCGACTGCTCACTAACACACGGTCCACTGTTAACAATCGCACTCTGAAGCTGCTGATGCGAGCGCACCGTTAGCGCTGCGCTGCGCGCGCGGCTAACGCAACGCCAGACGTACACCACCGCTGCTGCACACAGGACAAACACCACCACGTATATCATGGAGTAGTGGTGCACATCATGATATGAGACCCCGTTGTCTAGATCGTCAGCGCTTGATTTTATTTCACGCAACTTATCTTCAAGTTGGTTAATCAGATCCTGTCTCTTAATATAGTCTCGGTCAATCTGTTCACTAATTGCACTTATTGGTATAGACAAGTTGATTATAGTGTTAATGGGAGGAATATCAATTCGCATAACATCTGCCTCGGTCTTTAATATGTTAGATAACCTTTTATGCGAATAGATTGTAAAATCATCGCCCCTTATAACGCACTTGTCGTCGAGCATGATAACGCCTGCCTTTGTTAACTGTTCCGCCGTAACTTGATATTCGCATATAATTTTTATGGAGCACTGACCGCAACAGAAATATAAATAACTATTCAGGAATTTAATTCTTGATCCTTTACGCATAGATTTTTATCGGATCGAATTTGATGTATCGGACCCTTTAGGGGGCAAATATATGTTTTTGTATCGTAAACCATACAGTTTTGAACGTCGTTATCCGACATTGGTATAAAAGAGTCCTGTTGTATATTCATGGCGAGTCGATCTGCGATAGGAAGAATGTGGATCATACGATTTCCAATTTGTTGTGGAATTGTAAGTATTTTATAGAGTTCGTAACTATCTCTAGTCACCAATGGAATTGTGATTTCAAAGATAATAAACTGCTGCATCACTCGTGCTCTAGTTCTGAATAAATGATATATCTTTGAAAACTCAGACTGATTATTATTTATCGGCAAGGTTAATTCTTTTGATAACTGTCCTGTTATGACATTAAGTTCGTTAGTCAGCTGTTTCGGGTTTAGTAAGTATATATTAAATCCTCTATGGCCTACATTCATGAGAGTATCCACAATTGTTTCTTGTATGTTTTTTAAGTTCATCAGGACGCTGTTGGTGATAATTGAAGATACACTAAAGCTGTTTAATCTAATGATTGAATCTCGAACTTCATTTTGCAGTGCATTGAACCCTTTTTGTAAACTTATTAAGTGTAGATTGAACTCCTTGTTATGTTTGTTCATCGCATTCTCTACTCTCATGATAATGTTGTTCTCTGCTTTTACAATAGACGTATTATTTTTCCATAATGATGCTAAATGCTTTTGATTGTTTTTTATTTGTTCGATATCCCTTAAATATTGCTGTGCAGGTTCCTCATCCAAGACTCCAAATAAACTTCGTGCTAAAGTTCCCACCGCATTGATAAGACCGCGCTTATGTCGTGCATTCCTTGTGAATTGCTGATCTAGCAACATGTTATTATAATGGTCAAGTTCATTGCTACCGTGACGTAATTGCATGAGGACTACGTCACACTGCGATATCTTTGTTGTGTTAGAACATATGTTGTTTAAATGATCAACAAATTTCTTAAGACGATTCAGTCCTTGCCAACAGGGTGTCATATCGTGGTAAACAACCAACTTCCATTCATCTCGTTCTAGACGCATACTGGATATTTTATCAAAATAAATGCTTTGATTGTTGTTCAATGTCGTCATTTTGTAATCACAACTAGATGGTGAATAAATAACATTGCAAAACTTCTTTCGTTTCGGCTTTCCTTGTTTAATTTTTGATGTGTTATGTGATAAGGTAAGTTCGTCGTTGGAAGTCGAGGCCGTCGTTTGATTTTGCTGTACAGCGTTTTATTGTAATGGTTCATTTTCGTGAACTGGTAAGACGGAAAGTTTAGTGATTGGACGTTTCTACGCCCTGCTGTTTCCTTACCGAAACAATACGGACATAGCCGTCCTTTCCAACATGTAGTTCTACTATTCTGCCGAGTGCCCATTTTCCTGGAGGTAAGTTAATGTCGTTAATGATGACGATTTCGTTAACCTTCAGGTTTGTTTGTTTTTGTCGCCACTTGCTACGTGCTGACAATTGACACAAATATCCGGATTTCCAAATGTCGTCAAAGATCTTCTGGGCAAGCTGCCATCGTGTTCTAGCATCCTTTTCTGTTTCAAGTATAGTTAACGTAGGACCACTCGCTAGAAAATGAGACGGGGTCAGGTAATCTATGTCGTTTGGATCTTCACTGATTGCGCATAGTGGTCTCGAGTTAAGGCAAGCTTCTGTGTCAGTAATGTTGAATACTCCTCGTACGTCAGTTTCTGCTCACCGATAACTCTCTTAATATGGTGCTTTAAGCTCTTAACAGCGGCCTCCCAGAGCCCTCCCCCACTCGGCCAGGAAGGCGCACTGAAGTGCCATTGTATTTGCATATCTGTGATCCCCTTATAGAAATCGCTGTCTACTATTTTTTGTAAGTTTATGTATTCGTCACGTAACACATTACTAGCACCAACGAAGTTTGTCCCGTTGTCGCTATACATATGAGTCGGAGCTTCTCTTCGGGCTGCCATTCTCCTCAAAGCCGCCAAGAAAGCGGAAGAGCTTAGGTCAGTTACGAGCTCGAGATGCACAGCCTTGGTTGGTAGCCATGCACACGAACACTGCGATATAACCCTTTGTCGATTTGATACCCCGACCTTTAGATGATTTGACCTCAACATAACCGGTAAAATTAACCCCCGTATGATTAAACGGACGTGATGGATTACATCGAGATGCAGGTAAGTCACCCATTATTTGTCCATGTTTGATTGGGCTATGACTTCTATATATGACGCAATTATGTAACCGTTTTTTGACAGCCCTATTGCCGCCAATAATCCAAAACTCCTGACGCAACCACGCTAGTGTTAAGCGAGCTCCACCATGGAATGACAGTCGATGACCTTGTTCTAATAATAGATTTGTAAGATGTCCGCTATGCGTGTTTTTGTTTATTCTTGAATTATTTATTCTTCCACCAACCCTTAGTAATCCGTACCCGTCAAGGTAAGGATTTAGGCTAAGTAGCTTACTCTTTGTAGTTGTTTTTAAGGCTTTTAGTGTAATAAAAGATCCGATAACTTAAATTAATAAAAGTTTTTAATGCGTGCAACGAGCCCATCACCGTAGACTAGAGAATACATCGGGGAGAGTGAGAACAAAATATATTTTTTCTATAAGAACACAATGCATGAATGCGTTCCATTTTTATCATGTATTATGTTACATTGCATTCATCTCTAAGTACTTCCTTTAATGAATACTTTTATTGCTAATTTACAAAATGCATAAAACAACACCCACCCTCAATAAAGGAATCTATTACATTTTACAATATTAAACTTAGAGGTGTTGCACTAATACAATATAATATGAATACACAAAAATTATTATGTATTAGCCAAACGACTTAAACCTAACATACTTCTAAATTTTTCATATTTTTGATAACACAGTGGCTTTGTAAAAATATCAGCTATTTGATTGCTTGTTGAAACATATTTTACATTTATTATACCTTTGCTTATCTTTTCTTTAATAAAATGATATTTTATATCCAGATGTTTCATTCTTTTTAATTGTTCATATGAATTACATGATTTTATAGTAGATTGGTTATCCTCATACACAGTTATGGACATATTATAAATATTCAGATAAAGCAATATATTCAGCCTCACAGGAGCTCAATGCAATGGAAGGTTGCTTTTTAGATATCCATGCTACAATGTTACCATAAACTTGTAAGCAAAAACCAGTACCGTAAAACGAGGTGACATTGATTAATTTTCAACAACTTCAACAATATTAAATTTTAATAACTTTTTTGATTAAAGCATTGGAATTAAACAAAAAATACAGTAATGATGATTCGTACTGTACTACGTAAATCAGGTAAAAAATAATTAATTTTGTTTTTACTTTTTTAGAAAAAAAATCTAAACCTCATTATCATTATGAATTATTTTGGGACGTAGTATTTTTTTAAATGCCCATTGTAAAGACACCCCGACTAGCAACCAAAAAGAAAAATAAAATTTGGACAGCTCACTTTGAAATTATAGCCTTTTGAACATTTTTGGGGCTACTTTGATTCAAGGGGCAACTTTGATTGTTGAAAAACCAACGTAACGTGAGGAGGCAGCAGGAAAAGGCTTTGACTAAATAAAACTAAATTAAATTAAAAATCAAATGTTTAATGGTAATTATAAAAATAAACTTACAATATTTGTAACAATCAGTCTAAAACAGTTTAAATCAGTCTAGTTAACTCACGAGATCGTCTTATTAATTATTGGGGCATTTAGCCGTTAAACAATCAACAAATTAATGTAAATACTATAAAAACAAAAACTTAAGCATGTATGTAACAAAATATAAATCACAATTCCTTAACCATCACATCGTTAGGGAATACGTAACAATCGTTTATATACGAGTATTTTGGCTTAGGAAGGAAGTTGATAACTTCAGTAGCATCAATAATTGACACATCCTTAGGAACCTCTTTGAATATAGTTTTGGATTTTCTCTGGGATTTATAACCTTGAACTACAACTTTACTTTCTATGATGTCTTCAATGTAACATACATACTGGAAAGTCTTCTTTAGTCTTCCAGTAACACTATGACAATCAGACATATTAAACTTTAACAAAACATTTTAAGATACTGGGTTTGGTCCAAAGTAATTATACCATCACTCAAATTTTGATGTATGTTTATACCTAAATAAAATGTTGCAAGACCTAAGTCTTTCATTTTAAAAATAGTTTTCATTTTATTCTTAATAAAATTTACCATTGGCCCAAATCCAGAACAAAGAACATCATCTACAAATATGAGCAAAATAAACCTTAGACTTTTCATCACAAAAAAAATATACACAGTTATCACTTTTAATGTTTATAAATTTTTCACTTGACATAAAACTATTAAATTGTTCATACCATAATTTTGGTGCACCTTTTAAACCATACAAAGCCTTATTTAATTTACACATTTTACCATGAGGTAACTTGAAGTTTTCAGGCAGAGTATGTTGTCTTTAATTTTACCATAAAGAAATGCACTACACACATCCAATTGATACACAGGCCATTTGTTTTTAACACATAATGCTAATAAAGTTTTTACTGTCACCATTTTTACTACCGGTGAATACACATCACAATAACTTAAGTCCTTCTGAACAAAACCTCTTGCCACCAGCCGTGCTTTATATAAATCAATCAGGCCTTCTTCCATTCCTTTTTATTTTGAACACCCATTTTATCTTCTGAAATATCCACAAATAACCATGTATTGTTTTCAGCCAGACTTGCCATTTCTGCCTTCATGGCTTATTCCCATTTGGCCACTTGTGGGGATGATTTGACATCTTTAAGCGTTGTAGGTTCATCTGGATCAACTGTTAGAAAACTGGTCTCATAATCTCCAGTTTCTTTGGTTGCTTTCTTTTTCTTTTAGACCTTCGATTTGGTTGTTCAATGTTAGACTCCAATTCAGGCTGAGTTACATCATCATTTTCATCAACGCTTTGAAACCCTCTCTCATCACTTTCAAGCAAATTTTGCTCCTATATTTCATCACCTGTTGATACCAAGATCTCATCAAGTTCAAGCTCTGGTTTTAATGCTGTTTCTAATATAACTTCTGTCAAATTGTCACATTTGTTTTTTTCATTTAATGTTACCATAAGTACCATAATAACCTCTCTTTCCATAGAAAACAAATTCTTGTCCGGGTAGTATATTTTATAACCTTTTGTGGTTTCTCCATAGCCCACAAACATCCCCTTTTTACTTTTACTGTCCAACTTCAACCTTTTCTGTTTAGGGATATGAACCCACACTTCCGTTCCAAATTCAAATTTAAGGTTCTTAAGATCAAATGTTTTATTACACCACATTTCATAAGGTGTTTTGTTCTGAATTGGTTGAGATCTATTTATTATAAAAACAGCAGTGTTAACGGCTTCTGCCCAAAGACTTTTTTGTATGTGTTTATATTTCATCATTGATCTGGCTGCCTCCATGATGGTTCTCATCTCTCTTTCCACTTTGCCACTCTGGGCAGGAGTGTATGCCACACAAACTTGATGTATTATTCCATTTTCTTCCAGTAACTCTTTCACTGCTCTATTTATAAACTCGCCTCCACCATCGGTTCGTAGAGTTTTTACATTTATTCCTTGATTGTGACACAGAGCAAGGAATATTTTTAGTTTGGAATAAACGTGATTTTTTTCTTTAATGCAGTACACTGTTCCATAATAGGAGTAGTCATCTTTAAACAACACAAAATATCTAGTACCTCCCAATGATTTTACCTCCATAGGTCCACACACATCAGCATGGATAAGCTCTCCTGATCTATGGGTCTTAGTGTTACTTTTCGGATGTGGCTGTCTGCAATGTTTGCCTTGAACACAACCCTCACAAAAATGTTCTTTATTACAACAAGGGATATTGTTGTTCAAGAGCACCCTTTTTACATAACTAAAGTTCTGGTGAGCAAGTTTTAATTGATACTGAAAGAGATCACACATATTATTACAGTGTTCGGGTACTGAATTAGTATCAGAGGTATACATTTCAGAGTCCATTGATTCTGAGTTGACATTTACACTAGCGTAAGCCTTTTCTATATGTCTAAAACACATATTATAAAGCTTACCAACTCTTTTAGCAATCACAATAATCTTTTTATCTTTTAAGAACTTACACTCATTTTTATTTGATATCATGTTCAGTCCTTTATCCAACTCTGAAGTAACTGAGAACAGGTTAACTGTCAGATCTGGCACATACAGTACATTTTCAAGATTAACCAGTCTTTTCCATTGAACGCCATCATTCTTATGTTCCCTTCTCCAATAGTTCTGACCTTTGCGCCATCACCAAGTTGAACCATACGAGCATTTTCAACCTGTTTGTAATTTTCAAAATATTTTAGATCTTTACACATATGATGGGTACATCCACTGTCCATGTACCAACAGTCACTGCTATCTTTGCTTTCATTCTTATTTGCTATTAATGCAGTTGCATCTTGTTTAGCTTTATTTTCGTGTCTTTTTCTAAAATAACAGTCTTTAGATTGATGGTTTGTTTTCTTACAGTAGTTTTCGTACAGTAGTCACACTGTTTTTTAGTTGCATTTGCATTGCAGTTTCCTATATAGTGACCTGGTTTCCCACAGGAATAACATTTTATTTTTACACATGCTCGACTTACTAAGGCCGCTGGAACTTCGTCATTATCGTTGTTATTACGCTCTTCTTCTAGCAAGAGCCTTGAGGTCAGTTCATCCAGTTTTAGTTTGACTCGAATTTCTTCAATGTGAGAGAAAAAACTTGAAACGTTTTCGTCGAATTTTAGTGTAAAGAACTTTTGTTGTAACAAGTGTACACTCACAGCAGATTCTCTGTCGTAAACAATCTGAAGTTGTCTCCAAATTTCCGCTGCAGATTCACACGTTAAGATATGTGCTTGACATTCTGGTTCGATTCTTGTCACAATGATGCTTTGAGCTTTGGCGTCGTTAACCAGCCACGTGTGTCGTTCTTTCACATCTTCTGGTTTCGTTGCATCACCCGTGACTATATTATATAGTCCAAGTCCTTTTAGTATTATTTTTAACTCGAACCTCCAGGTTTCCCAATTTTTTCCATTGAGTTTATTGGCGTTAATTGGTAACGCTGTGATCGCCGCCATTTTTTTTTTACGCCACGATGCACGCCTTTGGATTTTCGTCCAAATTTCTTCTTTTAAAAATATGGTGAAGACAATCATGATTATGAGTTATTAGTTTGGGTATAGCAGAGGACCTTTTTTAGCTGCAACTAACGTACATTAGTTTTATTAGCGTTTAACGCCAGACCAGCGTCATGCGACTATTTTGTCAGTAAGTCAAAGTCTTTTTGAAGTTTCTCTTGGGCTTCTGTGACACACTGGCCGAATGTTACTAGGCAGGTATCGTCCGCAAAATTGATAGACCTCACACTGTTTTATAATATTTGGTAGACTATTTACGTATGTAACATAGTGTAATGGACCAAGTACTGAGCCTTGAGCCGTTCCTTCTGTAACCTTAAACGTGTCACTGTCAGTATTGCAAACTTTGACCGTGAACTTCCTGTCCATAAGATAGTCTTTACACCAATCGAGTAATTTGCCCCTAATTCCATTGTCTCGGAGAGAGTCTAACAGTCTGACATGTCTTAGTGTATCAAATGCTTTACTGTAATCTATGAATAACACTAGTATATGTAGCTTTTTGTCCAAGTCCTTATAAACTCTATTAGTGAATGCTGAAAGTAATTGAGTTGTGTTTTTTGAGGTCGAAATCCATATTGATTATCTGTTATTATATTGTTTTTATCATAAAATTAATT
Organism: Callimorpha dominula; assembly: GCA_949752705.1. Taxonomy (NCBI): domain Eukaryota; kingdom Metazoa; phylum Arthropoda; class Insecta; order Lepidoptera; family Erebidae; genus Callimorpha; species Callimorpha dominula. The sequence continues at coordinate 4,124,146 of OX457010.1, read as the reverse complement.
TACAGTGGTTTGATCACACACTGTGCACACTATTTGAGACAAGTTAGCCGGATATTTTTTATTACCTCAATGATGTTTTCTTTTAATTCATCCTTAAACTGGATTTTATTCCTGAAATCACAAAGACGACGACATGGTCATTAATTAACTTTGAGTTTGTAAATCCCTTTAGTTCGTCTTTTGCGACGATATAATGCAACTGAGGCGTTATTGACATCTCATCAAAGAAAAGAATGGAGTGTGTCTTCTACATTCATACGGCTAACAGTTTTTTCACACATTTAAAAAGTTAACGCGTTAAAAAGTTAACGCGGTGCGTATTCCGGTCCCGGTGCCACAGTGGGCTAAAAATCGACTTTCATAGACATAGGGATTTAAATTTTTACGTGTCGTTTTTCTTTGTTGGATACGGCTGTTGTTTTGTATGAAGCTCGCATGAAAAATCTAATTATCTTTGGAACCGCAAGTTAAATATAACGGTTACTGCTGTGGATTTTTTCTTTTAAATAGATAAATATTTTTTTTATTATTTTCTTAGTTATTAATTTTAATGCATTAAGTCCAAATACAAAGTACCAGTTAGCAGTTACTGATGCCCCGAACCCATACTTTACCTAGGATCTCCACCTGGGTGAAGCACGCACGCAGTACGACCAGGTTCTCGTGCTCCAACTAGTATTCAGTACAGTCGTGTGCATAATCGTCGATAGGTCGATAGATAGAATAAATAAAAATAAATAAAAATAATAGATCTGTATAAAATATTTATATTTACATGATTCTTAAATAATACAAAATACACCTAATCAATATAAAATGTTCTTAAATCATATAAACAAATTACATCAATATACATATAAGCAATAAAGAATATTATTATATTTAAAAACCTATAAAATACACTAATTAATATTCAAGATCGCTCTCATCCGATTCCAATTCGGAATCAGGATCCAAAGTAGATACATCCAAAAACTCAAACGGAGTTCCGCTAATGATGTTCCCGGAACCTCCTAAAATATTTGTTGCGGGCCTCTGATGCTTCTTCTGAGAGGCTTCCAATAGGCACAATATCGTTACTTGCGATTATGTCCGCACCATGTATCAGTAACTTATGGACGGTCGGCTCTTCATCCAACCCGGTAATGGCTGCTGTTTTATCGGAGAATTCGAAGAACCTTCTTGCAGTATTTCCGTCATTCGTGGTCCCTGAGCCTTGTTTCACGATATCGATCAAAAGATTTAGTTCATTTTTAAATTTGTCTTGGACCACTTTTTTCCTTGTCTCCAACAATGCCTTGTGCTCATCTCCTCGTGCAGCCGACTTTTTGAAGTCAAGTCTGTACGCTATATGTAAAAGACATTCCATCGTATTTATACGAGCATGTAAAGATGACAATCCAAATTCATATAAACCAGTAGACACAGTCTTTGATGTTACAACATCCAAGCGGTTCATTTCCGTAGGTTTTGATAAACACAGTGTTGGATTCGATAACTGGTTCAAGGTTGTAGAAATAACGAAACGTATGGAATTTTTAACTATTGTATAATAAATTACGTGATACAGTAATTAACGTGTCGCGCACACGACCCGAGATGACAAGTGTAAAAACGATGGAACGAATGGGCGACCGGTGAATGGGAAGGAGGGCCCTCGCGCCCCGTACTGATGGTGAAGCGAAGCCGCAACACACAGGTGGCACGATGCCTTCGGTGTTGTTACACTCATTGGGGATAAGAGACCTAATTTCATCATCCATTTGCGTTTTGTGACTGATGACCACTTCTTCGTTTTCCTTTGCAAAGGAAAATTGCACTGGACGACAGTATAAGTATGAGCATGGCTTTAGATTCGTCCATAAACTTTCGTCTCCAGCAGTTAGCTGTAATGGCACTAAAGACGTCATAAATATGCTGGAATCTTCTTGTTGTCCCTCCATTTTCTGTTTATATCGGCTTTGGTTGGAAGCACCATCAAATCCCATTTAGATATTAGCTTCAAATCTTTACTTTGCACATCTTCAAGTCTAAGTCATCTAAGTTTTGCAGCTGCTTCTAGATTTTTTAGCATATATTCGATAACAGATGCGACATCTTCACGACCATCTTCTTTCAAAAGTAATGCAGCTGAATATGCCAATTCATTTGGATCGCCGTCATTATAACTTTCAGATCTTCTCTTCTTTTGCTTGCTTCCTAGATCTTCGAATGCTTTTCTAGGTATCTTTGTCATTGTGCCAATAGACGATGTCGACGGTTCTGGATAGATACGCGCTAGCTTCCTGGTGTTCTTCATTTGATTGTGGTATGATCAAACTGGTTGGCACGCAACTTGGCCAATCGACATCAACCCGAAGCCTATTTTCATACTGCTCTCTGAATGTTTCAAGTTTATGGTGAGTTTTCTGCCACCTCTGTGAAGCTGCTCGTGTGAATATTCGACAAATTCCTTAAGCCTTACATCTTCGTCTGAAATGCGATCACTTAGTTGATCTACCACTGCTCTGAACAATACTGAAAACATGATCAAATTAAGTACCCATCTCACAATAACAAACAAGTCTAAGTTGGTACATAGACTTTCCATTGTAATTATTTTACGGTCGCAGAGTAAAGATGTAAAGATTGCTGTCCAAAAGTTTAGAATAAACTGAATTATGAAGCCAAATAACGCTTATTTATATCTGTTCAATGACCATCAAAAAAGCGCTTCACCCAGGTGGAGATCCTAGGTAAAGCACGGGTTCGGAGCATCAGTAATAGCTAACTGGTACTTAGTATTTGAACTTGATGCATTAAAATTCATTACTAAAAAATAATAAAAAAAAATATTTTTCTATTTTCTTTAAAGGATATTACGGCTTGACTTGCGGTTCCAAAGATAATCGGATTTTTCATGCGAGCTTCATACAAATTTTTCGTAAAAAAATTGTAATGAGTATTTGTGTATATATTCGTATCGAATTTTGTATGTATTCATATTCTTTTTTTTTTCTTTTGTAAATTTTTTACAAGATTTTCAATTGCACCTACTTCTTCTTTTCTCTGCATCACCCATAGGTTGACTGGCAGAGAATGCCTTAGGCATTAAGTCCGCCTATGTACTAACGTGCAAAAAGTTTTAATAATAATAATTATAATTCATCTGTTTATCGTCTAAATTAACTTACGACTTATTTGAGCATAGTAATAGTAAACAATGAAACAGACGAACCTAACTACAACTAAGATAATGACCAACAACAGCTGGAATAGACCCATAGTAATTAATGGAGAGCCACTAGAACACGTAGAAAAAAACATCTATTATATTAGGGAAAATTAATAATTTTTGACAAAAACAAGAAGTGTACAATAAACTTTGAACAAATATTGGAGCCAAAAATAAATTTTCAAAAGTAATATGCCAATAGATATCCAAACAAAAGTTATGAACTCTAGTCTTTTGCCGTGTCTGACGCATGGGTGCCAGACGTGGAAGTTAACCACCAAAACCACAAATAAAATCAATACCTGTCAAAGGGGCTAGAGAGAGTATAACACCTTTTGGGATACCCGACGTTTCGATCGAATTGCACAGATCGTGGTCACGAGTGGCAATATTATCGCGATTAAGTTCCAAGTTACACATCTAATATATTTGAAGACCTGAGTATTTGATATAAATTCCAGCTTGATGCCTCCACGCGTTCCATAGAAAAAGGGTCTTGACAGACAGACAGGCGGACTATTGGCGACAGCCCTAGTACCAGTATGTGATGAATTTGGACGAGTGATTATATTAAGAGAATTAGTCGACCAAGGCTCACAAATTACATTCATCAGTGAAAGAGCAGCTCAGCAGTTAAGACTTAAGAGAATGACTGTTGACGTGACAGTCACTGGGGTAGGCTCCACCACAACTGCCGTGAAGCACGCTGCCCATATTGAACTACATTCAAGACATGAGGAGAGTTTCAAGTTATTAGTGAAAGCCTATATTATGTCTACGCGACTCTCAACGCATTTACCATCACAAACCATTCCAAACAACACCTGGTCTCATTTAGAAGGTCTGGTTTTAGCTGACCCAGATTTTAACAAACGAGGACGCATTAATTTACTCCTAGGTGTAGAAGTATGTGCCAAAATCATAAGCGGAAACATTATCAAGGGCCCCCCAGGTTCACCATGCGCTCAGAATACCAACCTAAGGTGGATCCTTTTTAGAAACATACACAACGAAGGAAATTATAATGAAATAATTGTAATGCATCACAGTTTACACTTGGATAAGATGTTAAAAGCAATGTGGGAGTTGGAAAGTGAAGAAAAACGAATGCTAACACCAGAAGAACGAAAATGTGAAAATATTTATCAATCCACTCACTCAAGAACAAAGGACGGAAGATATATCGTTAAACTACCAACAAAATCTACAGAACTTTTATCAATTCATGGAGAAACCAGAGCTATAGCTTTAAAGCGACTTTACCAATTAGAAAAAAGATTAGAGAAGAATCCTACACTTAAAACCGAATATACGAAAGTTATGGATGAATATATAAACATGAATCATATGGAAGAAGTACCGAAAGAAGATATAAATAATTCTAGTGTCTACCTACCACATCACGCTATAGTAAAAGAACATAAAGAAACCACAAAGGTGAGAATAGTTTTCAATGCCTCACAAAAGGGTAACAACGGTGTTTCAATAAACGATGAACTTCTAGTAGGACCTCAGCTACAAACTGATATGAGAAGCCTCATAATGAGATGAAGATTTGTTTTGTAGCTGACGTACAGCGCATGTATCGTATGATCTTGGTGACAAAGGAAAATCAAGACCTACAGAGAATAGTATGGAGGAGTGACCCTACTAAACCAGTTAAGGATTATCGAGTTACAAGAGTCACGTTCGGAACAGCATCTGCTCCTTACTTAGCCATTCGAACTTTACTTCAAGTTGCTGATGATGAAGGAGCCATATGCCCTGATGCTGCTAGAATGATTAAAGAAGAGTTCTACGTTGATGATCTTATGGCCTCAAGAGACGAGCTATCTAACGCAATATACACAGCAAAATACGTTGAGGCCATACTACAAAAAGGAGGGTTCACGTTACAAAAATGGTGTTCCAATGACGTTACCTTCTTAACACAATTTGAACCTGAAAAACGGACTTCGCATGCTAGTCTAGACATCACAATTCATGGAACGATCACAGCTTTAGGTCTTCATTGGAATATGGGCAGAGATGTTTTTCAGTACAGTCTTAACTTACCACCTATGGCCAACACTATCAGCAAGCGTACAATCCTCGCTGACATCCAACGTCTTTTTGATCCGCTTGGTTGGCTGGCTCCAGCCATGTTAAATACAAAGCTGCTGATACAAAATTTATGGTTACAAAGAGTCGGCTGGGATGAAGATATAGATGCAAATATCAAACAAGACTGGACAACACTAAGAGAGAGTCTTCAGCATGTTAATCAAATTTTTTTTTTTTTTTAAAGACAAGTAGTAGTAGTTTGAAGTACAAAGATGGCTAGGCACCACAGCTCGCAAAGCGAACATTGAAGTTCACGGTTTTTGTGATGCTTCTACAAAGGCCTATGCTGCTGTTGCCTATGTAAGATTTGAACTGGAAGATGGTGAAATAGAAACCCAAATCATAGCAGACAAGACTCGAGTAGCACCTGTTAAGCCAGTTTCTTTACCACGGCTAGAGTTGTGCGGCGCCCTTCTCTTATCTCGATTGCTGAAACAAATTAAAACTACCATGAACATACCTGATGACAAAATATTCGTATGGAGTGATTCCACTATTGTACTCTCCTGGCTGCTTGGTGATCCGACGATATGGCAAGTTTTTGTAAGAAATCGCGTCGCCGAAATAATTTTGTTTTTTTTTTTTTTTTTAAAAGACAACTACTCGCATTAGGAATTACTCCTGTGTCGGGACTTTACAAATATAGAAACAACGGACACAAAGAACACCCAGACTCAGGTGGGAATCGAACCCACGACCTCTAGCTCAGCAGTCAGGGTCGCTAACCACTAGACCAACAGGCCAGTAATTGATAACACAGGATCTAATTGGTTTTACGTCCAATCAAACGATAATCCCGCTGATGTTGCATCTCGAGGAGAACATATGTTAGAATTAAAAGAAGATTCAATGTGGTGGAAAGGCCCAAAATGGCTAAGAGAGAATGAAATAACATTGAATAGACCAAACCACTTAAGCACAAATCTAGAAAGAAGAGAAATTATACAAACAAATGACAAGGCAGAAGAAGAAAGTCTAGAAAAACAGTTTCAACAATACGACAGTTTACAACTCTTAAAATCCATAACATATTGCAAAATATTTCTAAAAGGAAAAGGCATAGAAAACAAAGATGCAATAATATGTACTCAAGAGATAGATGAAGCACTTCAGGCTTGTATAAAAAATTCTCAAAGGCATAGGTGTTTCAATGCTTCTACGAAGAAATTACGCGGTTACTAAAGAAGAAAGAAGTCAAGCGAGACAGTAAATTAAAATCATTAAGACCTTACCTTGATAATGAAAATCTTCTCAGGGTGGGCGGTAGATTACGACATGCTGATATAGCAAATATAAAAATCCAATTATATTACACAGTCACAACAATCTATCAAAACTTATAGTAAAGGATGCTCACCTGAAGACGCTGCATGGAGGAATCCAAATGATGATGGTTTACCTTAGAAGTAAATTTTGGCTGATTAAAGCGAAACAACTAATCAAAACCAGTATCCGCAAATGTTTGATATGTTCCTAACATAGTGCTGCAGCTAAAAATCAAGTATTCCCTGATTCTTTGGTGATACCTATTTATCAGAGCGGCTGCAATGCGAAAGTCTGTCATAGCATGTTTTGATACCCGATTGAAATTTTCTTGCCTAAGCAATTTAAAAGATTGTTTGAATATGCCATTAACGGCTTCATCCACCTACCTACAAATAGTGACAGCTCTCGACTTATTGGCAGCCAATGTCGATAATTGGGTTTTATCTACTTCTAGGGATGCAGGCATAGGCAGGACTGAATAATTGCAATCTCTCAGTAACTGCACAGCATCTCTAAAGCCCCTATCCACTATAAAAACATCTCCAAAATGGTAATATCTCCTTAGAGGTTTTATTGCATCATTGAGCTCATTTATAACTACATCAGCGTCAGATGTTGTAGCTGGATAGGGGCCAAATACATCTATAATGTATCCATCACAACACACCATAAGTAAAGGCTTTAATCGGTTCCTATATTTATACAAGGAATAAGTATCTTTTTGATAAATTCAAATTCAAAATCGTTTATTCATTTAAGACACTAAGTGACATTTATGAACGTTAAATTGAAGCTAGAGTTAAAATCATAGATCGGCGCAAACAGACGCCACAGCATGTGCTGGATTGTCGAGGTAAATTAGGTGAAAACACCAAAATCTACTGCCTGCTTGTGTCGATCTATAACTTCCAGTTTCCAAAATGCGTAGAGCCTTATGAGAAGAATACTGGCAAAGAAACTCATGGCCACTCTTTTTAAAAGTCAGATCTTCAGGTACAATAGTGTTAGTGTTACACGAAAGGTAAACAGGATGCAAGCTGATGCCACCTGAATTTCAATTTATTGAAATGCTCCAAAAGCTAACGTACTAAAAAATAAAAATCACTCAGTGATACCGTTGAAGGTTTGAACTTATTAAACATAGAAATCATTCAAGGTGCACATCTACCTTCATTCAATTACAAAATCTACAGTTAAAAATAATTCGTGACTGGATTAGGATTAAGAGGCTAGAGTTGCAGTTGAACGAACCAAAATAATAGTATAGGCTAAAGCATCGCTGACTAGGCCGAACAGTCACCCCAAGCAGCACCCGTTCACGAGTATGACGCATGGACCAGCCATCATCTCCTTCGCCATATCAGAGGGAAAGAAATGACCCGCCCCATGACGACGCCGCAAGCAATGACATTTTAGTGAGCATGACGAACCATAGTCGAGATACTGATAAAAATCACTACTAATCAAATTATCATAATAAACGTCACGCATTACTTTCAACTAACAATGGTTTGTTAATAATTTAGCTTAATTATAAGACAAAAAAGCTTAATTATAAGACAAAAAAGCTTAATTATAAGACAAGATACATGTAATTAGAGCTTTTTTGCACATATAAATATGTTCCATCAGTTATAATAATTGGCTGTCTATTTTCACCCCTAAATAATTTATTTATTTATATAATCTATGCAGATTGTACAAAGGCGGACTTAATGCCGGCTGACTATAGAGTCGTGGATTATACGTCAGCTAGTCACATGAACGTGAAAAAAAAAAATTAACTTATACGTTCAGAGTGATTTCCTCTCAATTGAAAATTTATCAGATGATAGTTAATAAGCTATTGTGAATAAATAAAAATGTCATCTGGCTGTATCTCTGTGTAAAGATTGTCAGCTCATCCCCAGGTGTAACGCAGGAGCCAGACGGGAGCATCTATCGCCTATTTAAATGCACCAGCTGACGAGTTTTCCCTCGGCATATTGCCAGCTGATTTTTTTTGTAACTAGCTAGCAGTAATATTTAATCTGTTATAACTGACGTACAACTTTACGATCATAATTAATATAATGTATATGTATGTATGCTATAAATAAAAAATAAATAATATTTTTTTTCTTTCACTTTGTTCATTTTTCTGTGGGTTGTATGGAGCTGTCAGATATTTATCAAAGTCACGATTGCAATATAACTTCGTGCCATTGTCAGATTGAAGATTTTTTATTTGTTTGTTATGAGTTTTTCAACTTTACTTTTGTACTCTATAAATTTACAAAGACTTCATTTTTGTTTTTAATGAAGTATATGCAGCAGTACTTTGTGTAGTCATCGATGAATGACACAAAATATTTTGCTCCTGCCAATGTTACAGGCTGTATAGAACCACAGACATCGCTGTGAATAAATTCTAGTGGTTCTTTAGATTATTGGCCTTCTACTGAGTGAAATGGCAGCCTAGTAATTTTTCCTTTTATGCATATTTCACAGTCAGACTTTTTATTTTTTAGTTCTAGGCCTATAATAAGCTGCTTTCTAGCTGCTTGTTTGAGATCATTCTCATTCAGATGCCAATATTTCTGTCAACCTTTGTGTTCTTTATCGCCTGTAGTGTAGTAGAGTCCATTCACCTTATTAATCCACACGCACAAAAAAAAAAAAAAAGGTTAGAATGCATGCGAAACCATATATGGTTTCATAGAAAAAGCCCCCAATAAGATACAAATGCATACAAAAGTAATAATAAAAATAAAGCATACGTAAAGTAGAACAATAACAGCCCTATATTTTAATTTTTGATCTAGCGAAACTTGCCTGTTTCATGTAGAAAAACTTTTTTGAAAAATAAATTTACAGCCACTGTGTTGAACTGCAACACCCGCGCTTAGAAAAGTAATTTTATAACCAAATTGACGTTAGATCACAGACAACAAAAATGTTTTCGTATTGCCCACGTAATAGTGATAATGTAAACAAAATGCTTTTAGTTATTACTCGTGTTTTACTATGCAAAAAAAATTAACTGAATCTGGCAAACCACATATGGGTTTTGCATGCGGTAGAGGGTTAAGGAAAAAAATCTAAACTTTAAAGGCATTCATTAACATCTTCCTCGCAATATGCTTTGCTTGAGTGGAGAGAACTATAATTATTTAACATTAAAGCTTTGAATGCTCCTTCGAACGCTCCCATAGCCCCATAGCGCCTGATGTTTCCAAAAAAGAAGTGCTCGATTGGGTCTTGATTTAAGTTTCGTGTCAACACCTAAGCATCTAAGTCATATTTACCGTTTAAAATTTTCCAAAGAGATTCCATGCCCTCAATAGTTTTTATTAAATTGTTTATAGATGGTGCGTTTACCTCAGTTAATCGAATTTTATCTCCGACTCTAACCTTTTGAACATACTTTGTAGATTTTAAAATCTCTGTTGCTTTTACCCACAATTAATGGTAAGGAGAATTAAATTTGAAAGGCCCTTTATAAATTTTACAGAAAATCAATTAAAACGGTGAAATTTATTAAATGACGACAATCATTGGGCAAGTCTCCTCTCGCTGTAAGGTGTTCAGCCACGACAGCAACACTGTGGCTAAACAGCTGCGTCGCTGACTTAACCCGCATTTTATTCACTTTTTGCGGATTGACGTGTGCTTCTGTCAACTTATCTAAAAGACGCAACTCTCCATAAGACTTATCTGCGGTATTTGATAATAATCCTATTGTATTTTTTTCGTTATTTGTAATATAGATTAAATTAAATCTTTAGTAATCAAATTGTTTCTAATACCTTTTATTAGGTGTGGGTATCGTACAAAGGAATGATATCATGACCGTTAATTTTGAACATGTCATAACGTCACTGCTTACAACGCCGCAAGGATAACGCTTTTGTGTCTATCACTCATGTAGTAATAGCCCAAACATTGGGTGGGCTTTGATCGCACACTGTATTTATGATAATAAGCCCCGAATCAATGCAACGCTTGAAAACTGATGTTAAAATATTTTCAAGATATGTTTTATTTAATTTATTAGTAAAATATTATGCAACTGGTTGTTTGTAATTACATTTTATACCTTTTACCATAAATACAATGGCGTGATCAGCAAATGAAGCTTAAAGCTCAAGATTACTAGCAAACCCTTCTAGCTCATCTTATGCCGCATTGTAAGTAATATGTGAAGTTAGCGACATTTCATCAAAGATCAGAGAGCACAGTCGATCGGAAGCACTTTTTTCACTGACTGTTGACTATTTTGTCAAAAATTACATTATTAATGCCAGAGGTCAATTTGATTTGGCTTAGCAACCATTTCATGCTCTTTGATGACGGTAGCTCAAAATATTTGCAGAGAAGTCTGTAGCATTATGGACTTTTTTTAAAAGAAGACAAAATTCTTTTCTGCATAGTGAAAGGGAGGCGCCATTAGGTTTGTTCTTGGTCTGCAGTTGAATGTGTAAAAAAAGTCCGTGACCGTGTCCGTGACCGGACTTTGTCATATTTTTTATGACACGTTGAAAAGCAATATCATTTGACATTTTTTCTGCGTTAGCTAATCTTTCTTTGAATTAATGGCCTCTTCTACGTAAACGCTGTATCTCGTTTTGCAGATATTTAATTTTTGAATGAAGGGCCGCCATGTTAGAATCATGTCGTATTTTGTATATTACAGCTGAAACCAAATGTAACTTTAAAATAGGAAACGTTGCATAAAATAATAAAATGCACCAATTGCTACAAATAGTAAAATGATATTAATTGTGTGCGATATTAAGTGTGTGTACTTATGTACGCACGTAAAAAGTTATACTTATCATAATAATTAATACATACCGTCAACTAACCTCAAATTCTACAAACGTACTCAAAGTAATATGTAAAAACCATTTTTATCACTTATAATCACAGTAAATTATCTTTAAATCAATAAATTGTTAATAAAATCGTGAGGTTGGTAACTTTTTTGAAAAACTAAAATGTTGATTAGCTTGTTAAATGTTGATTTTTGTTAATATGCTCTATTATGATTCAAGACGATTTCTTATAAACAAGTTTAGTCCTGTAATACCGGAACTGAAGCAGCGAATCAAGACACGGCAGTCAGATATATTACAGCCACGTCACATAAGTTGCCCACTATATTATAACATCTAATTGAACACTGTTTTCAATATTATAGATTTAATAGATAAACATTAATAGATTACTTCTTTAAGGAACAATGGCAAACAACAGGCTCAGGGTCTGCCTGATGCAAAGCCATAATTGCGTAACTCCCCGCTGAGCTCGTGCTACCTAAGGTGTTTAGTGAGAAAATACTACGTTTTCTTTAATAACATTGTATTTAGTTAGAATTTTCAAAATGAGTATCAAATATTAATCAGTTTTTCGTTTCTCTTAGGTTGAACTTATGTAAAGAAAATGAGTGTTATTTTAACATATTTTTTCTTAAGGCCAAAAATGTACCAATAATTGATGGGCAAATTTTCATTTGTCCCAGTAATTGACTATGACTTTTTCAAGCTAGTGACCCAGTACTTGACAAGTAATAAAAACAATAAACTAAAAAAATCACAGTAATTGTAGAAAATAATTTCACAAAGCTTCTTAAAATCACGTAAAATCAATTCTTTAAAAAAAAAATATATCAGTTACTTTAAACCAGTATTTCCCTATTAGTGGTACGCGTACCCCCAGGGGTACGCGAGGTTGCATCACGGGGTACGCGGAGCAATCACTTGACTAAGAAAATCAGTAAAAAAATTAGGCAAACAGCAATGGTAAAAATATATTTTTAATCGATATGTGCAAGTCAGTCACCTTTAATGTTTAGTACCACTATAGTTTTTTTCAATTACATTTAAATTATTCAAAACCTCTGTCACTTCCGATGCGTTCCAAAAGTTGTGAGTTTCAACGGAAGGTGTCGATAAATCTTCTGAAGCTTCTAAAACTTCTGAATTTAGCTCTGCGATACTGCAGTTCTCTTTATTGTTTTTTCTTTGAATTTTCTTGTTCATCAGTGAGAATAAGTCTTTGGTCATAGTTTGAAGACACTGATTGCAAAAATACGTCATGTTAAGTCTTGATATTCTTCCAAAGTTCAAAAAGTGATTGATCCTGGTCGTCTCCTGTCCATTCTTTAGTATTTTGGCAAGTTTTCATTTTAGGCTGTCCAATATGTTTTTCAACGAAAGCAAGCCCCTCTCTCAATTTTATTGTTTTAGAGTTTTTTTTTGACTTTCTACCATTACTGCCAAAAAAATATATAATTCCACTGCAAGGTTCTTTTAGGAAATTAAATGCCTTTTAATTTGACGTCCTTAAAATTTATGTACGGTGATTTGCTGCGGAGATATCGTTGGTCAAAGCATAAAAGTCCTTTTTAAGTTTGACAATAAATAACTCAGATTTTCAGATTTTTTCAATAATTACTCTTTATATCAAAGCTAAACAGATAGTCTGTAACACAAAAGATGAGAATTTACAACATGTAGGACCTCGTCTAGGAGGATTTTACTTGCTTATGTCCTATGTAAAAGCTGTAGGAACAATAATGGAGGGTTCCGGTATTTTGAATTGTTTTGCACTGCATTTGCTCAAAATTCTATCGATAAAATGTTATCATGTACAGCATATTCCAGAGCAATTGGTGCTCATATGCTGGCAGTAAATGCTATTGGACAGTTAATTGCTGAATTTGCTGAAAGTCCAGAAAACTTAAACAGCCACGAATACATTGAACACAAAAGAATGTGAACCATTGCAAGCTGCACCTCCATTAATGAGTTTAACAAGTGAAATTGATGATAAAAATCGTACTATTTCAAACTTATTTGCAGACTTGAAGAACTATCCACCACCGATAGATGATGTTTATGCTTCGAAAGATGCTATGGCATTGTTGAATCTTCTAGTTAGTGCAATTGACAGATTACAACGTTCAGGTCCAACTGCTGAGTTGTGGCTACAATATTTCAACTGTATTACTGTAGCCTTGCAATTTATCGAAGCTGAACGTTTGGGCAACTGGAACTTACATTTATCCTGTGTTCAACAAATGCTACCGATATTTCATGCTGCAGGACATTCTAATTATAGTAAAGGAGCTCAAATCTACCTCCAGGGTATGGTCGATCTTCGAGATATAATGGATCCCTCTGAGTTTATAACGTTTACCGAAAATGGACTTTTTACCGTGAGACGTACCGACAAAGCCTGGTCGGGAATTTGGTCTGACATGACCATTGAACAAACATTGATGCGTGTCCTAAAAACTGGTGGCCAATCAGCAACTCATGGACGCTCAGTATCAGATAGCGTTTTAGCTCGGTTCATTCAAGGAAATGCCATACGCTTATAATATAATGGATCAACTAGAATCTTTCGCCAATTCCAGATGCGCTTCTTCCGACCAACATACAGATCTCACATCACCTCGTCAAAAAAGGATGAAGATATTCAATCTTTCAAAAATTGGCTTCAGGAACATGGAGTTTTTGATGAAAGACCTGGCAAACTCATGTCTCTTTCCACCGGGTTAGTTGGCGATTCAACAATAGATTGTCATAAAGCAGTACAAAGGCTTGAAAAGTATGTCCACAATGGTTGGAATGGATGCAGACTCATATAAGTTTAGCAAAAAGTACTGCGTGAAAACTCTGGCGAACATAAAACCAGTCTGTGTCATCGATAAGGAGCCGATTACTGTTAACACTTTACTTTTATTTCAACGAATTGTAGCGGCTATGATTGACAACATAGATATTGTAAAAACTGCTTTACTTCATGAGTGAGCTCCATTCCCTATGAGTTTATTTAATGATAAAGGGTTGATGAGAGAAAGAAATAAATCCGAGTTATACAAAGCATTACAGTCTACAACCTTCGTTCAACCGGATCCTTTTGAATACGAGTTCATTATTGATGGAGGATTTCTTTTACATAAAGTGGGTTGGCGTAAAAATGTTACATTTCAACAAATTTTTGAAGATTATACATCTTATATCTATAAACATTACTCACGTAATGCCACAATAGTTTTTGATGGATACAACACAGAAAATTTTGGTGTTAAATCATATGAACGCTACAGACGAGTACGTAACAAAACTTCGCAAGAACTTAAATTTACCGAGAGCATGATCATTCCAAGAAACAAGGAGTTTTTCTTATCCAACATAAAAAACAAAGCTAGATTTGTTATGTATTTGATAACTTATTTAAAAAAAGAAGCAAATCTGAAGATTAGTCAAGCTATAGAAGATGCAGATACATTAATATTCCGTACAGCATTAAATGTAGCTGAACAATCTCAAAAGAAAGTCATTGTTGTGGGCACTGACGTTGATTTAGCAACTTTAATAATCGATTTAACACCAAACGACAAACATGTCGCAATGTGGAAGCCAAATAGTCCGCCTTGTGCATATGTATTTGCAGGAAGTTAAATAAATAAATATTCTAAGCAAACCTGATGTTATTTATGAAGCTGGAAAAAATAACAAATTAAAGAATATATTACTGTTTGCTCATGCTTTTACTGGTTGCGATACAGTCAGCTCCATCTTCAATAAAGGAAAACAAAGCTTGTTGAATTAATTCAAAAATAATCAACTGTAAGACAAGAAGTTCAAAAATTCTATGAGCCTCGGTCAACAGTTGAAGACATTAAAGAAGCTGGAGAACGAATAATGTTAAAATTATTTGGGTCTGATCTCAATTTTATAAATCAATGTAGAATTGACCGGTTTTCGGTCAGTGTCACCAATACAAAAACTGTAAATTTGGCAACATTTCCACCTACCGCATCAGCGACACTTCAACATACATTGAGAACTTATTATCAAGTGCAGACATGGCTTAATAATCCTTTAAGAGCTGAAGATTGGGGATGGGAAAAGACAGAGACTCTGTTTCTGCCCATAAGGACAACGGAACCATTGGCGCCAGCGGAATTATTAAAACTAGTTAACTGCAGTTGCACAACATCTGGCTGCAGCAAAATTTGCAGCTGTAGAAAAGCGGGAATGAAGTGCAGCCGATCATGCAAGGGATGCAAAGGTGAAACTTGCACAAATACCTCAGATATAGTTGACAACATTAATGAAGGCGATGAAGATAAAGATGACGATGACGAAAATGAAAATTTTGAGTACGGAATGATCGTTGATCAGCAAAATACGAATCGTCCAGCATATCGAAAAATCATCCAGGCAATCTACGGATCTAACTTAGATACTGACTCTGACGAAAACGACGAACCGGAAGAAACAATGGTAGAAGAAGAGGAAGAAATTGAAGAATCCAGGAATCAAGAAGAAAATGAAGAAGAAGAAGAACAAGAAGCAGGAGAAGGGCAAAAAGCAGGAAACCCTCCGTCTAACGTAGACAAAGAGGTGGCCCATTCCGTTCCACATACAGAAGAACCGAGTACATCTAAATCTCCCAAAAAAAAAACGAAGAAAACGATGTATTTAACTCCAGATAAATACTATTTTTAAAATTTTGATTATCATTAATATTACTTTTATTATTATTTTTGTAATTCATGCAAAAAAAATTCTGTTATTAATCAAAATCAAAAGTTTTTTTAATAATACAATTATATCCTAACATTGCTTGCATACATTTTTGCTTGTGATAAATGAATGGATAGTAATCGACATTAATTTTTTATGAAATGAAAAGAAATTTAGAAAAAAATGCCAATAATTAATTAAAAAATTACATGACTTATAAATAAATTAGTTATTTATTTATAGTACTTGACAGAATAGCCTTGAAGGTCTGTAACCGTATCTGCATTATTTAAAAAGTTAGGAGTCACGAAAGTTCGAAAAACATCGAAAAAAATATAAGTTTTTATAAACAAATGTGCGTAACAATAAATTAGTAATAACTAATTTTTTTTTTAATAATTCATTTAAAAGATAGTTTAACCATTTATAAAATCAACTAGAATGTTTATTTTCGTATCTTTAATAGTTTAAAAGTTATTTTAGTTTTTTAGTAGACAAACGAAGCAGCCGCTGCAACTTTTGTAACACGTGTTTTTTAAAAGTACAATAAAAAATTTTAAGAATTTTGTTTCGATACTTTGTAATATATGGTTGTTTTTGTTAATTTTAGAAGTTTTAGAAAAAAAATAAAAAAAAGTTGAAAATTTGTTTATAACAATAGAATTGTTGATAAAGAAATTTTTTTTTGTCACTTTATAGAGGACTGTCAATTATGATTTTTAGAAAAAAAATAATTTCTTAACTAATTATTTAAACAATAGAAATATAAAAAAAAACGATTATAAACAATTTAAAATTGTTATTAAGTAAATTTTTTTTTTTTAAATCATAATATTTGTAATGTAATAAAGTTGTGATTTTTTTTTTTTTTAAATATTGATTCAATCAATTTGTTTATAAAAAAATTATCAACAAATGGCGGGAAACATTTTTTTTGCAAATCAATAAATATCTTGTATTAATAAAAAAACGATAATATGATGATTTAGAAAAAAAATTTTTTTTTTAACAACATTACTTGGATTTTTAAGTTTTTGTTTAAGTAAAAAAATTGTTATCAACAAAGTATAAATATTTTTTTAACTTTTATGGCACGATCTTGTTAAGTATGTATGTAAGAAAGGCTCTACGAAGCGAAAACTTTTTACGACCATTATTTAAACATTTTTTTTCACTTACAATTAAGACGGTAGTTCGAGAAAAATTCGTTAGTTAACAATTGTTTAACTTGTTGAAAAATTAACTTTAAGTAAAATTTCCAACGGGAATAAATTAATTATAGTGTTCAGAACACACCATAATTTTTTCAGATTTAAAAAAAAATATTCAATACCTTAAATAAATTAATTAATGTGCAGTACTCGCTTTTGACGCCACGTGCGCATCCTAAAAATGTCACGCGCAGACCTATTTTCAGCATTAAATTAAAATTATAAATAATGGAGATAGAGTTCCGGGAGTTAGGAGTTTTTTATTGGAAATTTCCTCCGCTTTCAGAATCTTTTTTTGAAATTTCTTAAATATTAATAGTTTATTAAATATTGGCAAAAAACGAAATGCCATTTTCTTTTCATCTTTAATTGTTTATAACTTTTGCAATTTTTTATGTGCTAATACACGCTTTTGGCACATTTTTCTAGACGTCATTCCGGATCCAATGAGCTATCGCACATAATTTTAAGAGCAGTATCTCTATTTTGTACCCTTTTCAACTTGTCGATTAGACTAATAGTAAAAATGTTTCATAGCCAGATCTAAAAACTAGTGTTTTTTTTTTGGTGTGCGACTATTTTCTGTTAAAATATAGAAAGCAATGTAACTACATCGTGGTGGCAACATTTGCTATAAGTAGGCAACAATGATTTGTTCTTTTTTTTCTTCACTTCCGGGTTTGACTGTAATAAGTGTTAATTGTTCTATGCGTTCTTTTGTTAATAAAATAAACTTCTTGTAGAGTACATAAATAACTTTTCAATTAACAACAGGTTATGGACCCAGGAATGCCTACCTATCAATAAAAAGTAAATTCAAAGTTGTACTTCGAAAAGTACATAGAGCAATTTGAGTATCGGCGAAAAGTGAGGTTAAGGCGGCACGAGGACTTTAATACTTGTTTTACTTTTGTTTTACTCGTCATAAAACAAGGAGGAAGGCGAGATGGAAGTAAATAACAATGTGATGAAATTGGCTGGCGCCAGAAATTGGAATATATGGAAATTCCAAACTACAGTACTAATGAGGGGTCAAGGTTGCCTGGACATTGTAGAAGGGCGGACAGTAAAACCTGAAGAGATAAACCACCTGGGAGTCAAAGGACGCTAAGGCTCAGACCTTACTGGTGACAAGAATGTCTGAAGGCGTCATGTTACATCTCATATCGTGTACAACATCTGCTGAGATGTGGAGAAAACTTCTCAGTGTATACGAGTAGAAGTCAGAAACAAGTATTCATATTATACAACAGCGATTCTTCCAGTATAAATATGAGAGAGGAATTGAAATGTCGGTGTTTTTATCTAGAATTCAAGAGATGCAAAATGAAATAAAACAAATGGGCGAAGAAATTTCCGAAAAGTTCGTGATTACTAAAATCTTAATGAGTATACCAGACGAGTATAAGCACTTCGTGTCGGCGTGGGAGTCTGCACCCGATGACAAACAAACATTCGAGAACTTAGTGGCCAGGTTATTAGTTGAGGAGGAGAGGGTGAAAGAAAAAACAGAAGTAATCCAAGAAACTTCATGCTCGTCGGCGTTTTTAGCTAAAAGAAACATAAAGTGTTTTAAGTGTGGTAAACTCGGTAATTTTCAAAATGAGTGCAGAAGTAAAAAGGACAGTGAGAAAAAGATGAACGATAATAAGTGCTTTTATTGCGGCAAAGTCGGACATTACAAAGCGCAGTGTCGTTTTAAAAAGTCAAAAGACAATAAGATATTAAGTAATATCGAACTCAGTGTGTAAACAATATGAAGAATCGAAGTGGCTAGTTGACTCAGGTGCTAGTGAGCATATGTGTCGTGATCGCTCGTTATTTTCATCATTTTCAAAACATGTCTCGCAAAAGTCAGTCATAGTCGGTAACGGCGCTGTCATTAGTGTGCTCGGATACGGACAGATGGCAGTAAAAGTATACAACGGGAATGAATGGATAGATACGACAATAGACAATGTGTTATTCGTTCCTGAACTAAAGACAAATTTGTTCTCGGTGAATCGCGCCACTGACCGGGGATATGTCGTAATGACAAATAATAGTGCATGCAAATTCTATAATAAAAATGGCGTTGTTTGTGCTGTTGCAAATAGAGTTGAAAACTCATATTATATGGATTTTCTTTTCAACTGCGAGGTTGCGAGTGTTGCAAGAGCAATCAAAAACGATCTAAGTGAGTGGCATGAAAAACTAGCACACTAAAACTTTGTTTATGTGAGAAAAGTGTTAACGAAAAATAACATTGAAATAAAACAAACTAATATGCCACAATGTGAAAGCTGCTTTATTGGAAAGATGCACCGGTTACCATTTATAAAAAGTGAAAATTTTAGCACCAGGACGTGTGAAGTAATACATGGGGATACCTGCGGGCCCATGGAAGTAGAATCGGTCGGTGGGTCGAGATATTTTGTCATCCTGAAGGACGACTATTCTAACTTTAGAACTGTGTATTTTGTAAAACCCAAACACGAAGTCAAGCATTGTCTGGAGGATTTTTTAAATAAAGCAGAAAACAATACTGGAAATAAAGTCAAGGTATTGCGAACTGACAATGGACTGGAATTAAAGATCACTTCTGTAAAAAAAGTGATATACACTCTTTTAACACACGTAATAAACATAAGCTTGTTGTACCTGCCTCTAGGCTCAAAAAAATTAACAAGTCGTTTCAAGGTCAATGTGTGCGATATAATAATAAAATCCCAGATAATATTCAAATGTTAAGTATAAACAAGTTTAAGTCTACAGTAAAACGACAGCTATGCCTTAAGAGCTATTACTCAGTAGGGGATTATATACAGGATAAAAACGCTTGGAATGGAATTGTAATAGAAATCTAATGTGAGCTAATATGTTTCTTATTTTCCATCTCTCATGTTTGTCTTTTCTTCTTTTAAATTTTTTCCTTAATTTTCAGTTTCCCTATTGTCATATTATTTTTCTAGTTTATTCACTTTTAATTTTAAAAACAATAGCACACAACAAAGTGATGTGATATTTACTGAATATTGTTGAAACTGTCTGGTTTTTCTTTTTTAAAAGAGTGGCCGTGAGTTTGTTTGCCCGATTTCTTCTCACAAGGCTCAACCATTTGGAAACGGGCGGTTATAGATCGAAACAGGCAGATGTGATATTATGTTATCCATTTTTGTTTTCTTTAATCATTTTACATTTGACGAAGCAAACTATTGTTGCGGTGACTCTGTGTGTGTTGATCTATAATTTTTAATTATAATAATTATTTATTAAATCGACGATTTCGAATAATTGATGGTCAATTTTATGAAATAAAGATTTTTTTGAATTTGAATGGACACCAGCTACCAACATTTTCTTCGGCGAAAACTTGTCTATGGGCCCGGAAAAAATTTTAGGATCTACTAATGATAAACTGGTTTTTAAAAAAATTTAAGATGTCAAAATTCCAACCGATGTGTCAGAAACTTTTAAGTAGATTGAAAATGGAGACAAGGAAAAAAATATTGTATTATGTTCTAGGAAGATGCTGAAATTACTGAAATCTGAGAAAAGTGTTTCATATTACGGAGACGGTACTTTTAGATCATGCCCCCAGCCGTTCTACCAGTTATACATTATACACCTCGATGTTTATTCTGATGAGAATACCATAAATATTTATCCCGTAATTTATGCTTTTCTTCCGAATAAAACAGAGCAAACATATACACGGATATTTAAATTAATTAAGGATCAGCTTGGAGTTCGTATTGCTAAATTTAAATGCGATTATGAAACAGCTCAACTAAATGCGATAAGGAAGGTTTATTCTGAAGTGAAACTGACAGGATGCTTTCAGCATTTCAACAAGGCTGTTTGGAAAAGGGCAATGAATTGCGATTTGGTCAAAAAGAAAAACACTAAAAGTCTTGCCCATAAACATGATAGAAATATCGTACGAATGTGCTCTTATTTTGTTTTACTTCCTCCGACGCATATGACAGAAGCCTGGCGGGATATTTTGACTGCTGCCTCCAGTGACTCAGAAATATGCAAAGTTTTCGTCAGTATTTTGAAGAACAGTGGTTCAGTATGGATCACAAGTTGATTAGCTGTGCAAATGATAACCACAGAACAACTAATTGCTGTGAGGGTTATCACCGAAGAATTAATTCAAGACTGCCAAAAACTCCAAATATATTTTTGGTTTTTAAATGAAGTTTCTTATTATGACCGTAAACTTTCTAGATCTTACTTTTTCCCCTTCAAGAAAAATAGAAGACTAAAAGATATATTATCTGATAAAAGATTTTCGAGGTTATTGGAAAAAGTTAAAACAAATTACAGTCATTGCAGTTTTAAAAAGAAATTATATATTGAAGATATTAATTACGATTAAATTAGGATTTTAATTTAATTACTTTTTAAACCATACTGGCGCTGGTCAGAAGCAGACGCGTTGTTGTAGTAGATTAGGTCTATAATTTTTTTTAGAGGCAGTAGTTATGAGTTTTGTTTTTAAGAGGTTCACAAATAAATTTATTTTAAAAAGTTTTTTTAACTACAAGAGCATTCCCTATTTTCCTTGAAACATTTTAAGATTCAACATTTTGGTAATTCAACATTTTGGGAATTCAACATTTTGCAAATTCAACATTGCGGTCCGGAAGGCTCAGCAGTAGACCTTTTTTGCCCTACTATTGGCGATGGGGGTTGTTGTCAAATCAAAACTTGAAGAATACTGGTGTGCCAATTCACGGGTTTTTTTTTTATTTATTTATTCAAAATTTGCATAAGTTTTAACATAAAATAAATTTGCCAAACTGCATAGCAGTTTGTCGGCAATTGTTCTCGTTTAACAATGAATGAATACAATTTTTTTGTTGTTTTACTTACTATGTTTAGCACATAATTCAGATATTCATCAGATTCCCTACGTGTATAAACCACAATATTTTGCACACCAATATAGTAATACTCTATACTTATTCACTGATGGAAGCATACACAAGTATATAACTGTGGTTTGTAAACCACTGAAAAACACACGTACATACCTACATCAATGAACAAAATTGGTATGAGCAATGTAAGAACAAATAATAAAATTACTAGAATAAAAATTATAACCTAATTTGGCAACAGGCAAAAGGCTAATTATATATTATGAACACAAGGATAGGTAATGTTTTTTTTTAATATTTTTGAGCTGATTTTTCGATTTCTCATGAGTTAACAAGTCTGAAGGTAGTTCGTTTACTATAGTCGGTACTATGTATTTCCTTGTACGTTTACCAAAATAGTTTGTCACTCTCGGAACAGCAAGTCTTTTCTTTTTAGCTAAACGAGTTGGGTACATATGTTTACGCTCCGTTCTGTAGTCTTGATAATTGAATTGTTCAATTAAAATGTTTAATATAATTTTTAGATGGACTGGTAGTACTTTACAGATTTTAAATATTTTCTCATAATCATGATTTAGACTCGTTTTGGTTTTTTTATCTATAAGTAATTTCAGTACTCTAATCTGCAAGCTGTTGATTTTATTTAAGTATGTAGGAAACGTAAGGCCATATACAACCAAACCATAATGGATAATTGAATTAGCTAGCGCATAATATAAGACATACATTTCTTTTCTGCTCACAACATATTTGAGATTTTTAAATTTACTCAAAATGGAGCAAAGTTTATTACAAACTTTGTTTATTCTGCACACCTGGTTTTAGAGCACACATGTATCTGAAAAGATACCAACTATTAATAAATTAATAACCAGGACATGTGTGCTCAAGAACTGGAGGTTTCCGAGGCAAAATGTTTTAAATTCAGCCGGTGGTGTCACATCTGAATACAGCAAACCTAAATTTTACCTAACTTAAAATAAATTTTAAATACTCTCTCTCACCTCCCACCGATTCTTAACATTTTTGAAAAACTGGCTTGTGCATTGCATGTTGTTTTGAATTTTGCCTGCATTGTTTGCTTGACAGGGCGATGAGGTTAAGGATATTATTGTGGAGAAGAAGGGTGAGGGTGGGGTGGTACAAGTGGCTTGAAGCGGAGTCATAATACAGCTTCAATGCGAAAGAAAAACATTTTTGAAAAAAACCTAGATTTGAGGTTGAGGCGGGGGCATTAAGTAGTACTGGTCGTGAAGTTGGTAGTCCTGTAGCTGAAGTGAAAGAAGATTTAGATATTGCTTCTTCTGATCCGTCCACGTCTACAGCTTTAACAGCGTCATCATCATCAAATATAACTAGTGGCTTGTCGTTGAACTCTGAATTCGCTTCAGATATTGGAAACTATATTTCTAAAAAAAACATGCATGAATTACCTGATGCAACTAAAGGTACACTACTAGAAAAACATTGGATGCCTTCACCTAACTATGATTTTTCGTACCAAGTTTTGCAAAAACCATGAAAAACGTACAGAAAATATGTCCAAAAATAACATCTCGAAAAATTCCATTGGCTTGTGCTGTCCCATAAAGATCAGGGACTATATTGCAAATATTGTGTTCATGAGTCAATCTGCCACTGATTTTGTGAAATCGAACCCTGGACGTCTTGTGACGAAACCAATAAAAAGCCTTTCACAATTTATTAGGTGAAGGCGGGTTAACTGCAACATCAACGTATTAATTATCACAAGATGGCCGTTAAAATGGAAAAAAAAAATTTGACGTATTTTCATAAACCTGAAGTTGATATTGCTAACCAGATTTCAACTCAAAGAATGGCTCAAGTGGCAGAAAACAGAGATCGTTTACGACCAATTATTAAAACTATAATATTGTGTGGTCATCAAACTATACCATTACGTGGCCACAGAGACGATGGTCAGATTTTTAGCACGAGGGCCGCCGATCATACTGACGTCTCCTCTTCAGAAGGAAATTTTCAAGCTTTGTAGAAATTTAGAAAAGATGCTGGCGACTCAGACCTCAAAAGACATTTAACATCAACGAATAATACAGCGACATACATCAGCAAAACTACACAGAACGAATTTATAGATATCTGTAAAGAACAAAATCAGGAGGCTATTTTGCAAAACGTAAAAAAGGTTAAGTTTTTCTCTATTATTTTTGACGAGACTTCAGATATTTCTCATACAGATGAGTCTCTCAATCAGATACTTTAATGATGTTTTTATTAGGGAAGAATTTTAATGCTTCTGCGACGCTTATGAAATGCTTCAATGTGAGAAAAGTGATAGCTCAGAGGGTAGAAAAGAATTACGGCTAACAGGCGCCGCATTAGCAAAAATCGTGGGAAATCTTTTTTATTTAATTTAAAATTAAAACATTGCAAAACGATTTATATTTTAAACTTTTTTTACTTTTAGTTTCGCTATCATATTATTTTAGAATAATAGCCAAGAACTTGGCTAACCTGGCAGCTCCTATAGAGCACCCCTTAGAATGTAAGAACACTGTAGCCAAACATTTGGCTTCATATAGTGCTCCTTCAGAGCTAATTAACAATGACGTTATTAATATTAATTCAGGCAATAGCTTGGCCGCACATTGTGACATAAATTCTTTAAATTAATTGCTAAGACAATAAAGCCTATCACTTGCATATCAAATCATTTACACAATAATGGTATTGATAGTAGAAGATAGTAATTGACAAAAATAAATAAAAATTGTAGCAATAAAGTAAAAAAGTCAATGACCATAAACATAGCTAATCAAAATATTCAAGGATTATCTAGGAAAGACTTAGAAGTAGAATTATTTTTTGATAAATATAATGTTGATGTGATCTGTATTACAGAACATTGGCTACAGGCACACCAGTTCATACTTGATAATGAACTTTATTCTGCTAGAAGTGTGTATGTAAGAAGGAAGTCAATTCATGGAGGATCATTAATTTTTGTTCGTAATAGTATTAAGTGCAAAAACCGGAAAGATGTTGTAAATTTGTCTGCTGAGCGCACTGTAGAATTTTCTTGTGTAGAACTGGAACACCATATTATAGTTAGTGTGTATAGGCCACCACAGAGTGACTTTAGCATATTTGAGATAGTTATGGGAGAAGTTTTGAAGCGTTTATGTGTCAGTAGTAAGGTTTTGGTAGATTGTGGAGATTTCAATATTAATATATTAGAAAAGTGTCCTATCAGTATAAGATTAGTGAGCCTATTTGAATCATTTGACTTAAGTTATTTATTTTCGGAGCCAACAACAATTACTTCCCACTCGACAACTTGCTTAGATAACATCTTTAGCAATGGTGAATATTCAAATAGGTAAATTTTAAGTTATTTAACATCTGATCACTGTGGGCAACTGTGGGTACATTTCCTTGTATGAAAGAAAATAAAATAAACAAAACTATATGCAGGCCCATGACTAGTAACCGATTATTGAATTTTTGTAATAACCTTAGTGATAAGGTTTCCAATTTAGATTGGACTCAAAGAGATCCGGATAAGCTTTACTGGCTACTTATTCAATATGATAGAAATCTAATTTAACAGTATATTTAAGTCAAAAACAATAATGCAAAGGCCAAAAACGACATTCTGCGACTGGGCGACAAGAGGAGTATACAAAAGTAGAGAAAAGCTGTATGATTTATATGCTATGAAACAAAGTAACTTTGACCCAAAATTTCATGAATATGTCAAAAATTACTCAAAGATTTTTAGGAAAACATGTACTATGGCAAAGTATTCATACATAAGTAATAAGATTAAGTCTTCAAATAATAAAATAACAGCTTCATGGAACATTATTGATAATGAAACTGGACGTAGTAAACCTCGAGATAATGACGTAAAATTAAATATTAATAATAGGTCTATAACAAACAACTTCGACATAGCTGAATCTTTTAATACCTTTTTCACAAATATACAAGTTAGTACAACCAGTACCTTGAATTCTTGTGCGTCCAGGTCTGAATTGTTGTTAAGGGCCAATGTAAGCAAATGTAAGAATTTATTTGAATTCATAAACCCCACAGACATTATAAAAACGTTTAAGTCTCTTAATTCTAAGAATTCAGGGGATTTATGGGGAATTTCTGTTAAATTAATAGAAACTATTATAATTGATATAGCACCATTTCTAGCTATAACATTCAATCGATATGTTGATTTTGGTGTTTTTCCTAACCTGATGAAGTATAGCGTAAAGTAATACCTTTATTCAAGAAGGGTTGTACAACTGAACCAAGTAACTTTAGGCCACTCTCAATGTTACCGGCTATTAGTAAAATTTTTGAAAAAGTTATTTTGCAACAACTAGAAAGCCATTTTAATCTAAATAATCTATTTCACAAAGAACAATTTGGCTTTACAAAAGGTCGTTCAACAATTGATGCTGGTGCAACTCTTTTGAGACATATATTTAATGCATGGGAGAATTCGCAAGATGCGATAGGAGTATTTTGCGATCTCTCAAAAGCTTTTGACTGTGTAGAACATAACACGCTTTTTCTTAAACTTAAAAATTATGGTGTTAATGGTATTGCTTTGGAACTAATTGTTTCCTACTTGAAAGATAGAATTCAACATGTAGATGTCAATGGTGCGAAGTCTTCTCGATTACCTGTTACAATATTCAACAATATTCTTAGGAATTACATTAGACAGTAAACTACAATGGGGAGCCCAGATAGACAGCCATGCAGGTAGGCTTAGTTCGGCAGCTTATGCAGTATGGAAGGTACGTCAGCTCACTGATACGGACACAGCTAGGCTAGTTTATTTTAGCTACTTTCACAGCGTCATGTCCTATGGTATACTACTTTGGGGCAAGGCGGCTGATGTTGAAACGATTTTTATTCTCCAAAAAAAGGAGCCATCCGCTCCATATACAATTTAGGTGCTAGTCTCTCTTCGAGAGTTGTTTAAGGATTTAAGTATTTTCACTGTTGCATCACAGTATTTATTTGCAAATATTATGTTTGTTAGGCACAACATTAATGACTATAAGAAAAACAGTGATATACACAATATTAATACAAGAAAAGAAAGTGGAAAGAGATGTATATATTCAAAATACTCAGATGGAGCTCATAACGGGTGCGATCACCGTAGGACACTTTTTAGAAAAAAATGTGCGGTATGGCTACTATTAAAACAATTTTCATTTGAGTATGTATGTACATGTTTCTGTCCCTCCACTTTTTTTTGACATCTCGTACCAAAATATTACCGATAGCGATGTTCATTTGTTTTTAGAACAATTCACTGTAATAGAACTTATGGGATAAAAATATTAGTTTCACTTGTCCCATGGAACTACTGGGACGTAATCGTCTCAGTTGTCCCATGATGGGACAACTCAATGGAACTAGTGGGATAGACAGGGGAATTCATAACAGAATGCGGTGAAGGCGAATCCAATGACGCTAGAAGTTTATCTGTAAAGATCACACTACAGGATTTATATTTCATTCATTATTACATGAATATGCTGACAGAAGCCATATTGCTAGAAAAAAAAAACACCGTGACAGCTGCTAAGTTGCACCTAATTATGAGAAATATAAAAGACAAGATTGAAAGCCGACTGCATGATGAGTTTTACGGTGCCAAAATAATGAGAAACATGAAGTTATTGAGGCCTTCTGAACAAGATCAATTAAAAAAAGAAGCCAATGACGTTTACAGAAGATCTCTTGAATACATACAAAAATACAGTAGAATATCACTAATCCGGCACTTCAATAGACCGATAGTCCAAAAATCCGGCACCCTCCGCCCGCGCCTCCCTCGCCCTTCTACGCCTATGCGCTCCGTCGCGACATCGCACTAACGAGCGTTTTCACTTCAAAACCGGACAATAATGACAATTACAAATTTCTGTAAATGACGCCTAAGTTGGCATTTTTTTTGTACCTGAGTTATGGTATTGTCATAAACTGGTACCTCCTCAGACCCTTCCCCTCCGCGCGCCGCGGTCAGTTAGTCAGAATCCAGCCTTCGTATAATACGCAAGCCTGTTTTCACGATACGTTCTACTGTTACCAAACTTGCACGTGGTGTTAAAAGTGGCTTGAATTAGATTGTGGAAAGTTTTAGCTATGGAATTTGAAGAACAAGGTATTTACTTAATTGTAATGTATATCATCTTTTAATATGACTATTATGTCATCTTTTAATATGACTTTTAAAATGACTATTATGTTTTTTTAAAACCAGTATGAATAGAGGCAAATACATTGAATATGGTGTATGTTTTTTTTATATTACTTAGTACTTTTGAAATAGTACCGGGTTAGATCGGGTTATAAAAATACTTTTGAGGTAAAATATCGAGTTTCACTATAGCAAAACAGTAAAAACTCTTTCCACCACTTCGATAAAAATGTACTTTAAAAGTGATCCAAGGATTTTTCAATTGTTATGTTTATTTATTAACTTGGTAGTTTCTTTGCCGATTCGACATCAAATATCATTGAGATGTCTCGAAAATCTTTATATATAATTTTCAAAGAGAGCCCAGCTAGAAAATTAGATGACAAGGTATCATTATGGAACATAAGCTCCGAGAAATGATGAAATGCTCCCAAAACGAGTATTAAACATTAAGTCACGATTTACGTCATTTCAAGTCTAATTTAAAGAAGAAATGGTCATCGAGCAATTATATTGAAGAGAGATTTATGAAAAAAAAAACGAAACATGGCTTAATGTTTTAATACCAGTACATAAATATACATCAAAAACTAAGCCGGGGCGCCTAAACAAGGATTCCAAGAATTGACTGATCGCAGTAAAAGGTGAAAAGCAAAAGAACTCCGTGATGAGGTACCAGTCGAAATGCTTACCTTCGCAGCTAGCGTCAGTCAACATATGTCGGGAAATGCTGCGCTTTCAAAACTAATAAAAGATGCAACTTCTACACCAACAAGAGCCAAGCGGTACAGAAAAGTAATTAATGCCACTCACGAACCAAAAACAAAGACGTTCACACCTGAAGAAGCTTTGCGTATCTTTGACGAAAGCGGCTTTACAAGGAAGCAGTGGGAATTACTGCATGATGCAACTAAGGGTATATTCCCTTGTTATACCCTTATTAGAGAAGCAAAGAAACTCTGCTATCCAAAACCAGAGGCAGTTCGAGTTACGGAGACGTATGTGGAAGTTGTGCTCCAAGACTTACTGGATCACACAGCTGCAAAGTGAAGACTTTATGGCAAAATCCGACACCGTCATCTACTCGTTTTTGCAGACCAATCCGTATTCGATTTCTCCACGAAACAGTAGATATTACAAATGAAGAAATAAAGTATGTAGAAGATCAAGCTAAACAACTATTAAAGACTAAAATAGAAAACCGTAATAGATCCACTTTCGTGCTACATACATGCATCAAGCGAAAGTTTGCAACGCAGCTACTGGTACATCATCCACCATGAGGTGTTACATACGTGGCAAAACGCCTTCAATGACTTTGATCTAAAGCAAAATCTAAGGCAAAACATTAAATTTTAATGATGTTTAACTGCCTTGTTAAGTCTCAATGTAAGTACAATTGTTTAAAGTAATTGTGTAAATTGTGTAAATTGTCATTAAATGTATTTTTAAAGTCTTATTTCATTTTAAGTAAAAAAAAAGTAAATATTGTGTATCTAAGGATGATGATCTGCATTTCTTTTAAGTATATTTACAAATAAGTTGGAGCATTAATTTCTTTTTAATAAACATTTGCATTTCTTTAGCTCTTTGTTGAATGTTGACTATTTGGGAATTGTCCTTTTGGGAAGTGGACTATTTGGGAATTGTCTTTTTGAGAAGTGGCCCATTTGGGAATTGTCCTTTTGGGAATTGACTTTTAGGGAATTGTCCTTTTGGGAAATAGACGTTTTGAGACGAGGGCGTTTTGGGAAGTGGTCCCTATGAGTTAAAAGGATTTGAACGAGGTTCTTACTCATATACCATAAAACGTAACATATCGTTCACCTAAAATTCAAAATCAAATAATTCAAGCAATGGTTCAAGCAATACGAAGTTCCATTGTCAAAGATATTAACACCATAGTAATTACCAAGTATCAAAGATTACTGGAGAAACCACAAACTCTATGGTATACCCCTAGCTCGTACTGTTGTGCCTCGGAATAGATTCGAGCTGATTCTGAAATTTGTTCATTTCGCCAACACCCAAACTGCTGATACTGATGACTGACTGTATAAAATAAAGACGTACTCAATATGTTTATAAAAAAACTATCAAAATGTACACACCAATAGAAAAAGTTTGTGTCGATGAGTCATTGGTCGCTTGGCGCAGCAGACTTATTTGACGCCAATATATTCCAAACAAAAGAGCCAAATATGGAATAAAAGTGTTCAAACTGTGTACTGAGAAGGAATATACATGGAACCTGATTGTATATTGTGGTAAATCGAAGGAACCTAACACAGAAGTCTCAGAAAAGGTAGTACTATCTTTAGCAGAGGGTCTTTTCAACGAGGGCAGGACCATGTACAGAGACAACTATTACACAAGTATTCCACTTGCACTGCGAATGCGTAAAAGAAAAACACATTTAGTAGGAACATTGAGAAGTAACAGAAAATACTTGCCTAAGGAAGTTACCAACACAAAACTAAAAAAGGCGAAATAGCAGCTCAGTAATCAAGTCAAGGCATCGTAGCTTAGAAATGGCGTGACAAGCGAGATGTGCTTATACTTTCCACAAAGCAATCTGGTCTAAAAACAGTGGCCAAAAGGAACAGAAGAGGTGAAAACATTAGAAAACCTGCATGTATTGATGATTATAATTTAGGTAAATCATTAATAGATGCGAGTGACCAGATGGCGACTTATGGGTCAGCTTTACGTAGATGCACCAATTGGTATCGAAAACTGATGTTTGAAATTATATGGGGCACCAGCTTGGTGAACGCCCATTTCTTGTATAACCAGTATACCTATAAAAAGAAACTAACAATCACAGAGTTTCGTGAACAAGTTATTGCAGGTAAGCTCGAAAGATCCAATCACACATCAGTGACTGCTACACCTAGCTCGGTCAGTGCTAAACATTACCTGGTCCGTCGACATCGTGAGAACCTTCTACCTCACGATGTCGACGACGGAGGGCGTGCACCGCTGAGCCAGTCAGCCTGTGACCACGGCCAGTGCAACCTGGTCGAAACGTCAGGCAATTCAGAGGTATGTAATACCTTTTCGTGATCGCGTTAATTCCCGTTAATACGTAGATAATACTAGAAATATTAACCTAAATTTAAAAAGTCTATAAAATTTTTGTATAATCACCGATTCCCAAACCATTTACATCGGAAAAATGCGACAGGCCAGTGCTTTAATTTTTTTGTAATAGATGTATAGAAAACGTGTTCCTAAAGAATACACGGCGCGTTTACTAAGTAGAAAGAGGTGTATTCTTTTGAATACACAGTGTTCCAGACACTGTGTGACAAAAAGATACACATGGCGCCTAAGGTGTAATGAATCTGACGTGAAATGGTTAACTCTAATGGAAGATGGGACGAGAGATAAAAATAACCGTGAAAATATTGCATTAGTAATACGTTACGTCAAGGATTGTTTCGTCAATGAATCGTTGCATCAGCAACGACTCATTGACGACACCATCCTTTCTTAGTAGTCTTAACCATCAGGTTAAGACTACTAAAAACCTTGATGCAGCCACTTTCACGGAATTAACGTTAAATACCCCTACAGAAAATAACATTGACCCCTCTTGTATGCTTAGCCAATGCTATGATGGCGCAACTGTAATGAGTGGGAAAGTTTCAGGAGTTGCGACTAGAATAGAAAATAAATTGGGCCGAAAAATTCCTACGTCCACTGCAATGACCATCGCTTGCACTATTAACTCATCAGAACTATTGACTTTCATTCGTTTATTTTTTTAACAATGCTTCACGTTACATGAATTCTTTCATCATGGCAAAATAGCTGCCTTATATGGTGGAAAAAAGGATTGGCCGACTCCTCGAACATCGCTGGTCTGGACATTTGGCAGTTACAAAAGTTATATACGATAATTATTCATCGATTTTGCAGACTTTGAAAGAAATTAAAAATGGCAGATTCAACAGTGATGACGTCGCCAAGAGTATCGGTATTAAAAAAGTCATGCTTGATCTGGAATTCCGAATGGCCATGGTTGTGGCCAAAAACCTTATCCACGCTACATCCTGCAGACGCATCTTAGCAAGCCCAAAGCGCAGGATTGAAAGACGCATAAAGTGTGTCGAAGATGAAATTATATAAAATTAAGATCAAATCAAATGTATAATCAAATTCTGAAAGAAGCTGTCTTTAACAAGCGACGACTGCAGCGAATCTGAAAATAGGACACAGATCTCGAAGAGGCAATTGAAAAAACCAAATCGGATAGATGACTATTTGACGTATGGCCCCTCCTGTTCCTCCGCCAGACAATATAAAAGAGAAGGACGAGCCATTTAAGTCTGAATATTTCCCTCCGTCCACTAAGATCCATTACAAAAATCCATTGATGGATCTTTTTACACTTTTATGTCCACTTTAATCCTCGATCCTAGAATATTTACAAAATTGATTTTTTAGAACCAACGTGTGTATTAAAATCTATTATAAAAATAAAGCGGTGACACATGCAATCTTCTTTATCAACTTTAACTTCAATGGCTGAATCATTCAAACAACTATGTATTGTCGACTGTCAATTGTCATAGGTCAATTGCAACGCTATTTGATTATTTCAAGCGGCACAAGCAATAATTATTTATTTTCATTTTTCGTCATGGAACCATCCGATTTTCAATATACTAAAAATTAAAAAAGGGATATTATATGACGGATTTAAATATCGTAAGAAGGCGACATACAGCAGGGTGCAGTGCTATGGAGATGTCGTTTTTGGAAATCCAAACATTGTTCAGGAACTATAACAATCTATAAGATATTTTTAGTCATTTTTTCATGTTACCAAGTATATTATTATACATTATTGAATTTGATTATCCCAAAAGTATAACGCAACATATAGCTCATTATAATTTTCTAACGTTTTTTAGGATAAAATAATAAAGCATCATCAACGTTCAGACGTTTGCAATGACCATGCACATAATTAAATATTGTTGGCGATGGATAAATGCAGAGAAAATGTGATATCTTCTGAAAATCAGCCTATTCCGTCTATTTATAAAAACTTCGCATGTTCCGTAAAAAGGAAAGGTTTAAATTTAGTTACCAGACTACCGCCATACGAATCTGTAAAGAGCGGTTTGTATAAACAACGTAATTCAAAACTAGGCGTTAATAAAACGTCATTTGACCATGCCTGCGAGGTTGAAATACCCAACTCATTTTCGGATTTCCTATTAGCTGACTATAGTCTGGTGATACGCGAATCATAGTTTTATGCTTGAAAGAAACTCGGGAGGTGATTCCAACAATCAAACATGTATTTGCTGATGGCACATTCAAAAGTACGCCCGCACCTTTTCTTCAGATACATAGTATTCACGCGGATTTGGGGAGTACCCTTACCACTAATAGAGTCGTACCTGTAATTTATGCTCTCATGACGGACCGAAAATACGAGTCGTATAATGCTTTGTTCAAAATTATAAAATCACAGGTTCCAGATTTTCACCCCACAATATTTACTTTGGTGTGGGGCGCGATGGCATCCACTATTTGCAATAAAAGTCGGTCCAATATAATGATGAACGTATATTATTATACCAATGATCAGTTGTTTTTACCACGTATATCTATGACAAACCTTACAAGTAATTACATTAGCACTATTGCTTATATTATAGATTACTGTATATACGGTATCAGATATTTATTGTAATCCTCCTTGTCTCAGACTCTATATTCTTGGTATCTTGTCCATAGACATATCTAGCACATGTCATAGACAATATGCTCAAATAGTGGCGACCTTATATAATCGGTAAACTACAACCTATGGGTCGCCACACCGGCTATTAAAGCCGTTATTGAGAATTTTCCAGACGCGAATATTAATGGTTGCTTATACCATTTTCAAAATAGTATCCGAAAAAAGAGTAAGGCTTTTGGTCTCTTGAAAACTAAATTAAATCGAAGGGTAGTTGATTTGTGTGCAGCGTTGCCGCATTTACCGTCCACAATGCTTGAAGAACGATGGTCTTATGTAAATGAAATAATGCGGAGCGATGTAACATATACAAAGTTAAGAAACTACATGGAACGGTACTGGTTTAAAAATATATATATCAAGGACATTTGGACCGTATTTGGAGAACGCCACCGCACGAATAACTGTGTGGAATCTTGGCATTCCAGCCTAAATAAAGCAGTTGGTAGAAAGAAACCGAATTTAGTTTATTTATTAAACAAGTTAAAAGACGAAGCGAACTATAGTTCAATACGGACGATAAATGAAAGCTGCAACAAAAGAACAAAGGCTCAAATAAAATACGATGCTTTTATTCAAGATTGTGGGATGGAACTTATAAATGGAGAGATATCGGTGGCGCACTATCTGGGAAAAATCAAATAAACTTCAGCATTACAGCTCTTTATGTCTCAGCACTGGTTTTCCTTATCTGAGACAAGGATTATTTTTTTGTTTTGTTATAAAGAGGTTATAGATAGTTCAAATTTGTTTAATATAAACTTTATTTTTTATATTATTTGTTCATTTATTGAAAATGGCTACTGAAGATGTGGCTTTATAATAGATTTTAATACACACGTTGGTTCTAAAAAATCAATTTTGTAAATATTCTAGGATCGAGGATTAAAGTGGACATAAAAATGTAAAAAAATCCATCAATGGATTTTTGTAATGGATCTTAGTGGACGGAGGGAAATATTTCGGAACGTTGGACATACTAATTGCTAAATTACAAAGGTTTTCGGACAACGATGATCTAATCAATTCGAGTGTCGAAGTCAGTAGGTAAGTATTGGGAGTCTCGGATCTTATAAGATCCGAGACCCCCCAATACTTACTCTATTCGCATAGATGTTATTATTCACACAATGAAATGATGTACATATATTTGTTAGAAGAAATATTCAAGAAAATGCACGTTATCAGAATCGTCAACATCAATTCAAGTATTCATAATAGTTTTGTATACTTGATAATTATACAAATTAAATATTACAGGTAACTATCCTTGTATTTTATTACATTTGTTCATACAAATCAAACGATCTGTTCCATCTGATTAGGCAACAGTCGAATCTGTTTATGAGCTGTTAGTATGATGCTGTTCTGCAACAGTTCATTTAAAAATAAATTTCTAATCAGTAACACATTTCAGTGAAGTTATAATATGCTTGGTGCACCGGAAAATAAAACACATATATAATATGAAATTTATTTTAACTTATCATTTTATTTTTATTATTAAAAAACACAATTTTCTTCACACAGCCAAGTCGCAAATAATCTAGACGAGCGTTATAATCGCAGCGTTTTAAACGCTGAGAAACGCATTCATTATTTATATACGATACTAGTTGACCGCGCAACTTCGTCTGCGTTTGTAAATTTTCCCCGTTTTACAACATTTTTCATTGATACTCCGCTCCTATTAGTTGTAGCGTGATGTTATATAGTGTCGATAATTGGGTTATCCAACACTAAAAGTATTTTCGAAATCGGATCAGTAGTACCGGAGATTACCCCGAACATCCAAACTCACAAACTTTACCTCTTCATACTATTAGTATAGATGTAGCTGTACAAGATTGTAATCTATTTTATTATTTCATATCAGATACTTTGAGGACCAGTACATAATTAGTTTTACGCTCGTCTGCGTTGTAATGTATCTCGCATGTCATACCATGTGAATCTTTACATACTTAGGTACATTATATGGCGACACGTGGATCTGAGATGAATCAATATTCGTTTCGGGTTTCCACACAAAAGCAGAAACTAAATAATATAATGTATTTTGAACTTTAATGCCTAATATCTGGAAAGTATATAAGTAATGAAAAACAGAATAAAAAACACTTATAAGTTGACTGCCCGCTACACAATGTCGGTAAGTTAAATATGTAATTTAAAAGGTTTTTTTTTTATATTATTTATATAAATTTAGTCTTATAATGGATTTATTTTTGTTGTAGGAGTCCAATGATATGTTCATCACGAATTCTTCATATTCACCGATCCCCGTTGAAGAGACTCACACAGAGAGAGTTGTGGATTATTTAGATAGAGATAGACAATTTCGCCCTTTTGAATCTGAAGAAACAACGCCTAGAAGCAATAATATCAGCGATAACAATAATAAGAGACGAGGAGAAGACATCATCTATTCATATATAAAAAAGCCATCGAAAGGTCCTAGAGGGAAAATAATACGCATTCAGGTATTCGACGCTGAAGAATTCACTAATTCACCGTGTGATTGTACTGCTAATGTGTGTGTCCAACATGTGTGTGGGGAGCGTATTTAACGATGATATTTATAAAAGTGTAAAAGACATCATAAATAAAAAAAATGTGAATAAACAAAAAACAGTAATCCGTGGTTTTATTTCTATCGTGTAGAAATCACTAATAATAGTGCCTAAACCAAATTGAAATTTTGTTTTCATTTCAATACTTTGTGTCGAGTTAATTCTTCTACCTCAATACAAATGACTGCTTATGACTAATAATTATTTACGAATAGAATGAATGGGTGAAATTAGCGAATAGATGAAATAAGTGAATGGATCGAATACCTTTTCCTTATTATATTAAGGTGAGAATCTCTAGTTCAAGTAATTTCATATACTTAATTGAATAATAACATCTATGCGAATAAAGTATTGGGGCGGGGGCTCGGATCTTATGAGATCTGAGACCCCTAATACTTACCTACTCAAGTCTCGATGAATTTAATGTAGATAAAATGGTTCTACAAAAAAATTGGGTAAGTTTAAAAAAAAAAAAAATTAAAATAATTTGCCATGTTCAATTTACAATTTTAACAAATTTTTCAGGTGAAAATTATATCAAGAGAAGAGGCTAGTGTGGTTGAAGTTTACTTGAGTCCTAACGAGGATAAAATGGAAAATACATTGCAAGTTTTGTACAGGCAACGAGAGGCGTTCGAAGATATACATGACCTTTTGGCATCTGTGGCGACAATAGGATGTAGCACTGCAGTGTGCGTTTCAACTTAAACTGCAATCAATAGGCCTCAAAGGCTGTCAATGGGTCACGAGAGAATGGTTCGTATGGCATTTCTGGGCTTTGAAAAAAAAAGAACAAAATCAGTTGATCTGAACGAAGTTCTTCTCATTTTACATAACATGGCGAATCGTAGAATTTAATATATATATAATATAAATATATTTATTATATATATATATATATATATATATATATATATATATATATATATATATATAAATTTAATGTAATAATAAAAATATTTAAAACATCTGTGTGTTCTGTGCTGATGTTCTGTCACAGAAATTATTTGTCTACGAATAGCTATTGAATGTACATCACTGACCTAGAGGTTAGTAATGTACATTCAATTACCGTCCGTAAGCAAAACGAATGGTTT
Organism: Callimorpha dominula; assembly: GCA_949752705.1. Classification (NCBI taxonomy): domain Eukaryota; kingdom Metazoa; phylum Arthropoda; class Insecta; order Lepidoptera; family Erebidae; genus Callimorpha; species Callimorpha dominula. The sequence continues at coordinate 4,086,324 of OX457010.1, read as the reverse complement.
TTTGTTTATTGGAACGCGGCATTAATATACCTAAGCCTACACTTCAACGACATTTGAAAGGTTTAAATAAAAAAACAAAATTTGGAAGACCTAATGAATGATATGTCACCAGACATGGAAGAGATAGCACAGCATTTAATGAATCTGGAATCTTGTTTCTTCGGTCTTACTACCACTGAATTCAGAATACTTGCCTTTGAGCTTGCTGAAAAATTTCAACTACCTCATCGGTTTAATAAATAAAAGCAAAATTGCAGGCAAAAAGTGGTATTACAGGTTTATGAAAGAGCATCCTACATTGTCCTTGCGTGAACCAACCTCAATGGCCAGATGTAAAGGGTTTAATAAACAGCGTGTTAATGAATTTTTTAAAAGTACGAAGAAATATTAGATACATATAAGTTTGCTGCACACCAAATTTATAATATGGACGAAACTGCATTATCTACGGTTCACAAACCTTTCGAAGATATTTCTCAAAAGGGAAAACACCAAGTGGGTGCGATCACAAGAGAAGAAAGAGGCCTGACCACAGCAGGCATATGCGCCATGAATGCAGCAGGCGAATTTATACCACCCATGTTAATATTATAATAAACGATGCCTTAAAAAAAGGAGCTCCACCAAACACAGCATTCGGTTGCTCAAAAAATGGATGGATCACATCAGAACTTTTTGTTCAATGGCTCCAACATTTCATCAAATTTACAAAATTAGAAAAAAAATATCAAAAACAAATTTTGCTTATACTAGATGGTCATAGCACACATACCAAAAGTTTAGAAGCGATCCAGTTGGCTCGCATTATGGCATAATAATGCTATCTTTCCCTGCTCACACGACCCATCGCCTACAACCGTTGGACAAATCGTTCTTCAAATCATTGAAAAGCTGTTATAATTAAGCTGCATCTTCGTGGCTCCTCTCAAATCCTGGTAGTGTCATAAAACAAGCAACAACGTTGTAGAGCTGCTTGGAACAGCATACCCTAGGTCGGTTCGTATGGATATAGCGCTAAATGGTTTTAAAGCAACAGGGCTTTGGCCTTGTGATAGAAATGTCATTAAAGAGGATTTCGTTGCTTCTTTAAACATCTCTGATCCATCAAATCAAGAACTTGGTGATCAAACTGAACCAACTATGGAATCACCCGCTCGAGTTACATCGCCATCAATAATTATTGGTGGCGTTACTTCGCCACCAATACCGGTTGTATCTCCACGAAAAGATTCATCACCGTCACCACAAAAAAATGACAACGCCACCCTTATAACCTAGAGTTTCAACACCACCCATCATTCAACCTGGACCTTCCAGAATATCACAAGACACTTCACACAATGACCATCAACTAATTATGTCTCAATTGAAAATTTTATCTCCTGTACCTTGCATAAAAACAGTAATTAGTAAAATGAGGAAAGGTACTAAGCCAACTAATGAATTTACTTCCAGTTCCTACAAAAATGAAATAGAAGCCAAGGAAGACAGAAATAAAAAGAAGAAGTCTAAACTAGATTTAAAAAAAAGTCAAAACAGAAAAAGAAATAAATAAAACTACAAAAAGAAAGAATACAGATGAAATATGTAAGAAAAACAAAAACATAAAAGCTAAAGAATCGTGGTTGTGTCAACTATGTAAGGAAGATCATGAAGAAAACACGATACAGTGTACAAAATGTAAAGGTTGGATACATGACCTATGTGCTGGCGCCGAAAGCAAAATAAAAAAATATATATTTGTGATATCTGTGTATCTCAATAATGTGCTAATTAAGCTTTACTTTGGTTTTAAGAGATTTCATAATTTGACCTTTTTTATTTTCTGTTATAATTTAGTATTTTTAGCTTCGATTTTATACCTAACAACAAAAAAAATTGATCTCAGACTAAATTGTTTGTAGTTTTTAGTTGTTCATGTGATCCCTGATTATTAAGTATTTTTCTTTATAGTTTTTAATATGTTTACTAACATTTGTTTTCTTAGTATGACTAAGGCTATAGGTGGTACGAATTAGGCGACTAGGTGCCTTAATCGTACCGAAGGTATGTTTTTGAAATACGTTAAAATACCAATTTTCATTAAAGATATTCAAGTTTCTATGATTGTTAATTAAAAGCCAATTAAATAAAGATTCAGTAGATGTAGTGTAATTTCCTTAGGGGGTACGACTTAAGCAACCTTACCATGCATTATATTCTCTTTATAAAATGCTTCAATTTATTTATTATGATTTTCTCTATAATCCAGTAATTCGAACCCTCTGATTAGTGAGATTATACTGTATTATGATTTTGAGGATTCTGTACTCAAAATCTTTTCCAAATTCGATTTAACAAGTGCAGTAAGTTACAAAAAGGTTTTGGAAGCTGTCGAATCACTTGGTTTGAAAAATGTGGACAAAGATAAACTGTATAACAAGACCTGAAAATTAAACCTAGTATTTGCTCAGTTTGTACAATCTAGTGATTCAACATTGCCTGTTGATTTACGATGGGTTTTGTTATTCAAAGTCACCTCAATCTTCACCAAACTGCCAAAAATAATGGGAAAATTTTTTTCAATCCCTATAAGCAATGCTTTTATAGAACGCGTCTTTTCTTTAATTGGAAATTTATGGACAGACAAGCGAAACAGCTTGTCAGTGGATGTGGTGAAGGCAGAGTTAATTGTAAAGATTAATTACAATATGAATTGTTGAAATTTTTGAAGAAACCTGAACAAGAAAATATGCTTAAACAATCCCTTCAGAATAAAAAATACACTTTCAAGTGTCAAGCTGGTCCAAGTAAGCCTAGCACTAGCTAGGTCATTTATATTTAAAAAAAATATATTAGCAATGATAATTCACCAATATTCTAATTGCACAAATGAATCACACAAATAACATTATGATAAAATCATAAATAAGCAATAAGACTCATTTCAAAATAATGTAAATGTTTATTCAGCCTTAGAAAAAATTCAAAATAAGCAAATCTTAAAGATCTACGCATCGTGTCTATCTACCCCGTTTTACATAATACATACCTGGTACTAGGTAGTTGCTATTATTACAATAAATATTATTCCCTTCAATATTGTACAGACCACTCATTAAACGCATTTAAAAATATTATCGTCGTTGTTCTTTTTTCACTTTTCATTTTCCAAATAGACCAAAGACTAATTTTAAAAAGTATAATACTATCTATTAATTCATAATATAATCATAGATAATTGATGTTTTCTTTGATACTACTTCAACCTATTATCAAGCTTAGATACATAGAACTGTTACGTCGGTATATAATTTGACTACCTACCCTAATAAATAACTTACTTAGCTTACTTTTAATATTCACTGAATGCTTATCATTATGTGTATACAATAAACGAACAAAGATTGGATAAACATAGTCCACTGTTCCACATAATCCAGAATAATCCACATATCCTAAATAATTATTATAGAGGATAAATAAATAAAATAAAGTTATTGCAGGCCTGCAGGCTAGAGATATTCACTAAACATCGATATGTCGAATTTACTCGATGTTTGCCATACGATATATCGGATCAAATCATTGTTTTGACAAATATTTATTCTGTCCGAAATATCGATATATTTATTTATAGAAACATCGAATCTTTGTATTTTGTCGAATCTATTAAAAAACTGATGCTGACTAATAATTAATTGGTAGTTGATGATTTTATTTTATCGTAAGTCATTAACGGGTAGTGACATCAACAAAGAAATAGAATTAAAGGTAAACGATTAAGTAAACTTTTATTTTTGGAAAGCTTGTCTAAAAGAACATTCGCCTAAAATTGGTGAAGTGAAAATAAGTTTTTATAGGTAGGTACATTAAGAAATGTTCTGGTGTGTAATAAAATATTTCTATTAACTTGTCGTTTTAGTTTCACGTACAAACCTATAACTCATATGTCATCTCGCCACTATCAAGTAACATAAATAGAAAATCAATATTTTTACACTATTAGCATAGCTATGTTACTCTGATCTCTGATTCTATATTCACACATACGAAATCAACGTAAGCAAACTTTCCGTGTTTGACTGGAATAAGGATTACCTTATTGCAGTCTTCCTTTCATTTTACCAATTTCAGGCAATTGTTCTTTGGACAATCTTTGCAAAAACCAAAGTTTACTTAATCGAATACTTTTAAAGTAAAGTATTGTATATTGAGAAAATATCGATGTTTTAAAGCAATATTTCGTTAAACATTAACACAAGTTTTCATCGTATATAAATATCGTTATTTTGTTTTAAGTCTAACACACCCTTACTGCAGGCAGTGCACTGTATGCAAATGTAGTTGCTGTATGCTGATTTTTGCAAAGATTGTCCAAAGTATAATTGCCTAAAATTGATAAAATTAAAGTAAGACTGCATTAAGGTAATCCTTCAGTATAGTGCTGCCATTCCAAAAACATATTTCTAAAGAGCCAAATCGAAGTTCAGAAACTGTCAAAAATATAGAAAAATGCAAAAAAAATATGCTACAAACTAGCTTATTACTTAGCTAAACCTACTAGTAGCCCTAGTAGGTAATAGAATTTAACCCTACCTAAAAACCGATCTTCCTCAGTATACTTTACGTAAGTACAAAAAGCATAAAATTAACTAATCTAGTACCTACACTTTAGTAATTTGAGCTATCGGTAAAAGTATAGTGATAATATTCTAAATCAAAATTTAAATGTGTATATTTTTAGTTAAAATTAAAGAAACAGTACATAATATGATGTATAATATTATATATATATATATATATATATATATATATATATATATATATATATATATATATATATATATATATATGAATATAAATAAATATTAAACGTATTAATTCATTGCACTTCGTTCGTTAACGCTTCACATTCACACAGCGTGTACTCTCCTTCGCATCCGCGTGCTAACTAAAAGAAATTTAATAAATCGTCGTGCCGTTGCTATTTTGCTAATGCCTAATGCTAATGCACCTACGTCACACCAGTGACATAGCAGAGAGGCCGTGCATAGGAGTTATTATTTATTTTAAAAGAAATGCACGTATTTAGAGTTGGATTTTGCATGAATGCGTATCATTTCCTAATTACTATTGTTTATTAATTTTGGTAGGTAATAGGTATGGGACTTGATGTATATCCGACTGTTTTGTTGGTCTTTAGCATAGATAAATCTTATGTACGTTTTAGCAATTGACCGTGAGAGGTTTGTTTACATATTCTTTAGTTTTTGAACTTGTCTGTTTATCATTGTGCTGTTTTAGTTTATAATAATATTGTATTACATGGTTAACGTCTCACAAAATAATCGCACCTTTTAAATAATATAGTTTCAACGATTTACTATTCATTAAGTTATATCTATACTTAATATTACCGAATTAGCAAATAGCATTAGAATTAGCAAATAGCATGCTAAGGCATGAGAATTCGCATGATCGTGAAATTAGAGTGAATTAGCATTAATTTCCATTACTAATTTACAGTAACTGCTATGTTGTTCGTACCTCCATCGGCACCCAAGTGATTTGCGTCCACACGAAAGAAAATCTAGTCAAATTGTGGGTGAAATCGTTCCGTACGCCGTTTTAGTACTTAATTAACTTACTATGTTTATTTCTTTTTTCTCACTAAGGCATGCATGGTAAAAAAGACGAAATGCTTCTTGATATATGTATACGTGTCGATCTTATGCCTATCATATAATAGTATAATGTATTTTTAGTGTGTAGAATGGCCTCTTCATATTTTTATTTGCTTACTTATTTTTCAATGCTAAAATAAATTTTATGCTATTTGCTATTTCATGACCGGCCCCTAGTAACAGTAAAATTAAACTATTACACTGCATTCGTTGGTGGGAGAGCCATTCTTCAGCACGTATGGGCAGGCTCAGACCGAAGTGTTACCACGGCCTCACAGAAAACTGGCAGTGAAGCAATGTTTGCATTGCTTTTCGCCGCGTGAGTGAGGTTACCGGAGGCCCTAACCCTTTCCTCTTCCTCCTCTCCACCCTTCTCCCCTATTCTCGCCCTTTCCCTCTCTCCCCCCTCTCCGTCTCTCCCCCTTCTCCCCCTACTCCCACCTTACACGGTGGCAACGGACTTGTAACTTGACTTGAGTAGCAGGTGCCCATGGGCGGCGGTAGTTATTTACCATCAGGTGACCCGTCTGCTCGTTTGCCCCCTATACCATAAAAAAAAAATCGTAAAACTATTTGCCTTTGGCCTTGCTATTTAACCGATTAAATTATCGATTATGTGTGATCTCAGCTTGAATGTAAATCCACGGGTTAGTGAATTATTATTTAGACTGGTTAAATGTTCTAAGAGATCAACTTAACAATAATCATGACATGACTTCCTGCCAACGGTGGCGTATGTGTCGGGTCGTTCGGCTCCTTTTGATATGGTTGAAGAGGACGATGGCTGGCGAGTGCGTCATGCTCGTGAACGAGTGCCGTTGGTTGGGGCTGGTCATCTCCGAACTGCTGTTACTTGCATATAGTAGTAGTTTACGTGACTGTTTATAGCTTAGAACAATACGTTACATTGTCCTCACATTTAATTTGCGCGTATAAGCAATGTAACCAGATACTTGTAAAAGACATGTTGAAAAAGAGTGTCCTTGAAGTTTCTTGCCTGTTCTTCTTGACAGGATCTACGTATTGGAACAGGCTACTAGGACTGACTTAGTCTGACTACTATATACTACTGACAATTCAAAAATATAATATGGTTTAATTAAAATAAATGATTTTGATGATAATCTTTCCTATCTGCCTGTATTTACATATCGGTCTCAGTGCATATGGTTAAAATCTATACGAATATTATAAAGCTAAAGAGTTTATTTGTATGGTGAAACGCGCTAATCTCAGGAACTACTGTTTAGAATTGAAAACTATTTTTGTGTTAGATAGACCGTTTATCGGGGAAAGCTATAAGCTATATAAAATTACGCTACGATCAATAGAAGCGGAGCATCAATAAAAAAATGTAAAAACATGGAATATTTACAAACGCAGACAAAGTTGCGCGGGTCAGCTAGTATCCTACTAATATTATAAACGTGAAAGTTGGTATGTAGATAGCTGGACACCTGAATTAAGACATTGGTTACTTTTTATCCTGCTATACCCATGCCATCGGGACTTATGCGGGTGAAACCGCGGGAAATCTAGTATATATATATATATATATATATATATATATATATATATATATATATATATAGGTTGTTGTTTGTTTTCAGTGCCTAGTGCTACCTCGACCATTTCTGGTCTTTTGTAGCGCTATATATAGGTTAGCTATATTTATTAATCAAACATATTTCTTTAACTGTTTTCATTTAGCTTTGACGAAACGTGTACGGGGCTTTAAAGAAGTTTTATGTACATAGAGACCAGTCTAACGTAGTGTTTGTATACTCTTTGATAGAGACTGTTTTCTATCAGAGGCCTGCACAGTTATATTATTTCTTCTAAAGCGTGATTGACAAGTACAACTTGTCAATTATCAGATTATTCAATATTTGTAGCAACTTAAATGGACCTTGTAGTTTTTCAGTATGTATTCTAAAAGAAAAAGAATACTCCAAAATGACGTTGTTTACGATAGCATTACAAGGGATGATATTCCAAAACGAGGATATTACTCTGAATTGGTTTCTGATCTAACGAAAGAAGATCCTACAAAAGCAGTTACTTCAGAGCAACGTATGAAACTAATATTAAGGGTAATATATAATCCTATATTTAACAAGAAAAACGATGGCAATGTGATGTCTAAGTTGCCAATGTTTTAAATAAGCTTTTGCGCAATCCTACCGTCCTGGAATTTCGCAATTTAACATTAACATACACATAAACATCTGATACGTTTAATGTCAGTTAACATTAAACGTCGAAAAATAATAGTAAAATATCATATTGTTAATTTTTGTCTATATAAAGATTCCAAGTTAACATTTAACCTTCAGTAGCTTTATCACTATTGTAGTTATCCTTTGTGCTTTCGTTAAAAAGAATAAGGACTAAAGGAGATAAATAGCCCATTCATAGGTTTCTTTTGGCTTATAACATTTTGTGTTACTAGATGCTCTATCGATGTAATGATATTTCACAGGCTAAACGTTTATAAGTGGCTAAGAGTGGTTGTCAGAGCTGTTAGGTACCACTAATATATATATATATATACCTAACAGCTCTGACAACCACTCTTAGCCACTTACATGAAATTTAGTATGTGTATACTTTGGGTTTCGGGGGCGATAAATCAATCTAAACTAGCTAGGTTTAATTTTTAGAAAACATAAAAATAAACGAGCTAAGTTTGGTCATCTAGGTACTAAGAACATAATAAAACAAAATTAATATCGCCTCAAAACGAGACGGGGGATCCTTCGCACTTACGTGATAATATGCCTACAGATTAGTTAAACTGAAAACTGAGGCAACACTTTAATGACAGCTTAAGCTTACGGCAGCTGTCTCTGACTGAGTTGAGCTAAGGCTGAGAAGTGAGAGCCAGTGATTTCAATTCAATAATTTCAATAATATTCATCCTGTTCAATATTAGAATATTTATTTAATATGTCATTGTGTAAGTGTTGTGGATTATATGTTAAATAAACCAAACATATGTATATTTTTTTTGTGTAACTGTTTTTTGTCCTAAATAAATAAAACAAAATAATATTGTTTATCAACAGTGCTTATCATCATCAAAATGTTGTCATTTTTCATCAGTGTTGGTTCATGCACAATTGAGGGAGGCATCGATACTAACAGAAATTATTTACTTTAGCATCTAACTGTTTAATCAAAATGTTTATATTAATAATAGATTTGTTTTCAATTGATTTAAACACTATATATTCTTGTATATGATGGACATTTATAACACATTTTCAAGAAGTAAAATAATGCTTTTACTTCTTGAAAATGTTATATGAATGTTACTAATGAGTAAACAAGAGAGGTAATCTCTTTGAGGCAACCTTAATTTAGTTATTATAGAAATAGTTTTGGAAATATGGTAGATTAACTGATATGACTTGACAGTCATTCAGTTTCTCCTTATGAAATCTGAAACCAGTGCATTCAGGACAAACTGAAACTGAAACTGAAAGGAAACTTGTATAAGATAACAACTTCTCTTTACCGTAGTACAGTCTCTGTCTAGTTTGGGATCAGACGGCTGTGTGTAGATGTGTCACGTTATTATTACTTTTTGATATTTTATTTTTTGGAAAATATTGAGGCCCAATTAACAGAGATCATATTTTACGCATGGGTGTTTCTTAAACTATATAGTGTACTTTAGTCATGTGTTGGTAAATTGTGAAGAAAATAAAAATTCTGATTTGAAAAGCATTGGAAATTTAAAGAAGCAACAGTATGAACTTTTGTGTTTTCCAGGCCAAGACAGATAGTCTAGCCCCCAACTTATTATCACTACCAAAGCCACAGAAGGCAAAAGTTTTGTTACCTCCAGGACGCTGGACCACATATAAAGAAGATGATAGCATTGTTAGTACAGATTTAAAAATATATAGCCTATTAACTTTAGCCTGTAGCTTTGTTTGCTTTAATGTAGATTTTGACAATTAATCCAGGTATCTTTCGGGAACAATATTTGTTGTTCTGGAAGAAGGAAGGTACCCTATATCCGTTTCTGTACCCCTGACAATATGCAAGCAAATTTTCATTAAATATCGAACTACTAAAACTACTAATTCATAAAAAAATATTTAGAAAAACTAATAAAAGGGTTGACTTGAGAACCTTTTTCATTGGTTAATAAAATATTAGTTTAGATTAGAATTACAGTCAATAGTTTTGTAAGTATATTTACAGTAGAGGAAGCTTTTGAGGTATGTATGGACATGCTGAGGTACTCTTCATACATACATACCTCAAAACCTCAGTAGATTATGGTATGCTGTTGTGTCTGCCTATCCTGAAGGGAGAAAGGCGTGCTCTTATGTATGTATGTGTGTAGGAGGAGGTTCTCAATTCAACTGTTTTTCTTCCTTAATACTTGCACCGATTGTACTATTCTAAACCCTATGATTACCTACTTTAACTGATATTTTTATTTAATTATAAAAAAACTTAGGTTTATTTGTCATTGGAAAATATGTCTAAGTGTCTATGATACTATTTAATTTACAATTAACTTTAATTTGCAAATCAGTTATAATTTTAAAAAAGTTACTACTATGTAACAATTTTTTAAATGCAGAACAGAATATTCTTTATTGTACACCTTAATACATTAAACTACAATGATTGATCGTAATATGAATGTTATTGTTATGCACAATGGGCGGTCTTATCGCTAAGAGCGATCTCTACTAGACTAAGAAATATGTATTGTAGTAATAAGTATTAGTGTTACTATGCAGTTTATAAAATGATTACTAATAACATTTATTACTAAACACACAAGCTGCAATAAATATTTTTATACATCCAAAAGCATTATTTTTCTTATCCAATTTATCCATGAATACACTAACAATATCACTGGGGACCCTAAACAGAATTATGAATCAGCCTGTAGCATAGATAACTTACTCGGAATAATCGAATTTGCAATTGCAGAACTGTTATAGCTATTCAGGCCTTCTATTGTGGACACCTTTTGATGACTGACAGTCAGGCAATCAATTCATGATGACTGTTGTGAAAAAAAAATAAGTTTCAACAATTTTAATTAGTGTTTAATGGTCGACCTTTCATTAGCTAGTTATAAACTGGACTTAGTTAATTATATGAAACTATTTTTACTATGTTATGGCCTTTCTAAGGAGGTCCATATTGTATGTTGGAAGAATCCTATCACCTATCCTTGGTACTATTTATAATATAATTATTCATATTATTTAAAGGAAATACCTACAGCAAAACATACTTCAGAGCCATCTAGCTAAGACTAGCCGGACTAGGTAATAACTACTGATCCTGCATTGCGCAATGAAAGTTAATTTAATTGTGTAATATTAATAAAATTGTTAGGTAGGTAGTAAGTATGTTTTTTTTTTGTATAAATACCGAAGTAAGTTGAGAGTTTGAATTTTGATATTTCTTTCTTTTTTAAACTGTTAACAAGGAAAATGTTTTGTTTCAGCAATTCCCATTTGAAACATTTGTACCAAAACTTCAGTTCCTTAGTATTGTCTTGCCTAAGGAATTGCCTAGATTGGTCAAGATCGAGCGGCTACGTAGGAAATTCCTTGCTGCTAACATAAAGGTTTATTATGTGTTACTTATGTTCTGTAGTAGTCACAAAGGGTTTCCAAAGGTCTGAAAAAATATTTGGAAAGCTAGCAGAAGTTTTCTAAAAATACAAAGAATACTGGAAATGGAAATTTGAAGCCCTAGTAAAAACTACGCACCTCTACGTGTTTGTGTCGTTTACTATAGTCTAATTAAATTGGACAATTTTCTCGTTGAATTTTTAATTTAACCAAGGAGGTATAATTGGTTCTTTAGTCCCACTGCTGAGTTTTTGTAATTGGTAGCTGTTGGCAAAAAATAAATGTACTAATTACTGGCGATTGAATAGATAGTAGACCTACAGCCTTGATCCCTGTGGCACAACCGCTGGGCACAACGAGTTCGCTTTTCATAGAGAATAACCGGGTATTTGTGAATTTGGAAAAAACATTTTCACTTGATGGCCTTGTATACATACATATTAGATATTATGTAAATCGAGCTTAATCGCGATAGTATTTATTTATAAGGTACGGTACCGTTTTTTGGTCTGATGGATGGTTAATTTGTTTTAACTTTGGAAACTTGCAGAAAATTATTCGTGGACTAGACATAGAACCATACTTATTACTCCCAGTGGAAGAGTTGAAGCTCAGTGATCAAGAGTATTATAGCATTTACAGCCCTTTTCCCAGGTTTAATCTCGATATCTTTGACAACACTGACTTCGACTGTCGGTGAGTTATAAAAGTTGGTGCAAACAGCGGACGGGACGGGACGGCGGTCGATGCGGCATGAGTGGTTGAAATGTATCGATTCTTTTTTAACGGCGGCGGCGTCCCGACCCGTCCTCTGTCTGCCCCAACCATAATAGTTACTAGAATAAAAATATTCGTGAGATGTATTATATGTTTTAAAGATATACGGTTTTACTCGTGTGTATATTTCTGGGATGCTAGACTAACTAGTTACGGACCCGACAGAGACCCTTTGTCAAGGAGTGAAGCGACTTTCCGTATCGGTGTCAGGCGCCACACACCAACACCAGTATATCTTTAATAAAGTATTATAATACTTATTTTTCAAAAATGTTACTTAGTGATGGTATTTTAAAATTAGGAGACCTTACATTTTAATTTAACAATGGTAAGAAAATATTTGAATCAAGTCACATTAGAAGAAAGAAAGAAAGAAATAAAATACATTTATTCTGGCACAACTAAACGAGACGCTAACAGAATGAAACACTTAATTAACAAATTCTAAACAGGGATCTGGGTTTTATGAGATGTACGTAACTTAAAATTTATAAGACGAGAAGTAGTCATCTCGCGGTCGCACCAAAATGGGAGCCCAGTTCAGCTCTGTGCCGGGCACTGGTGAATGCCTGACGCTGGTTTTCAACTGGACATTTTAATTACAATTTTTTTTTGTTGTGTGTATTTGCGTGTGGGAGGGTGTGTGTATGACAGTGAGTGTGGTGATATTGTTTGAATCTACAGAGTACAGCTAAATAGATAAATATTATGTACATGCTAATGTAATACATCAATACAAATAAATAAAATTAAAGTATCTAAATTAAAGTAAATATGTACACGCAAACGAAGCCCCGCGGGAACTGCTAGTATAAGATATTTAGCCACTAGGTGAAGGTAAATTCCATATAGTATACTACTACCGTTCATTATGCTGGAAGCATTCATCTGATACTTACAAACGAACATTACTTACAATTCAAATGAAAGAACAAACTGAAGTCAGGGGAATATAATTATAAATAAATGACCAAAAGCTAAACATGTATAGGTAATAACACATTAATAATATTGTCAAAAATTAAAATAATTGCCACATGTCAGTAGTATACATTCAATTATAATATTATTGAATTGGGTAGTTTGAATATGCCTGTAAAAGTTTACAATTAACAATTATTTTTCTTGTCTCTACAAATTCTCTTTGGCACAACCATTGCTCTAGGAAACTATGCAGATGCGAATTTTTGAAATCATTTTTATTTTAATGCGAATTAATTTTGAATGAACTTTATATGGGGGCAGAAATAAGGTAAAAATATAGTAATCCTTAATATTTATATTAAATATCTAATTAGTTATTAATATTTGAAATTATAGCTGATTTTTCGAGGTGGTGCGGCCCTAACGAGAGTAGGTTTTATTGCATATTTTACAATCGGCCTTAACCTTGTTATGTTCATTTGATTTAAAATACGTCCAAATTTGACTTTGTGGCATTGTAAATTCACTTGTTTAATAATAATCTATCAACTGCAGAAAACTCCCTTAAAACACAATGCTCACTGTATATCCTACTAATATTATAAACGTGAAAGTTTATGAGGATGTATGGATGTATGGATGTTTGTTACTCTTTCACGTCAAAACTAGCCCAGCCCCACCCACCCACTTCCTTTCTTGTCGCGACGTGTACTACACCTGCATTGATTATTGCGGATCCCGATGTCAAAATCGATGCGGAAGCTCCGCAATTGCTGATATGAATATCCGCAACAATCCTGCTACCTACCTACATAAAATCCGTTGACAGCTTTCCTCCGATTACCTCCACAAAGCTATTAAGTCTTTTCTTAAAATTCACAACGTTGTTTTTTACGAAAACAAACGAAGCCGATTTGAAAAGTAAAAAAAAATATTAACACAACCGCATGGAATCTTTATAAATAAACATGTAGGTATATATCTCATTATACATAATCGATTAGTTTTATTATTTACATAATTATTTTCAAGTAAAAATAATTAAAACTGAATGCCTTCAAATTGTAACGAAATTTTGACAGAACATTCAGCAAGTCTTAAAAATGATAATGTATATAAAAATTAAGATAATTTATTTTTATTAACCAACAAATAAACTCATTTTAACACGCTTTTATTAGCTTGGTATGTATGTATGTAGCTAACTGAATCTTTGAACGTGACTTTCAGCCCCTTCAAAACGTCGGATAAATTTGAAACTGCACACTTATCAAGAACGGATGACAATAATTTAAATAGCAATAATGCAATAATTTAAATAGTTTGCGCCATCATGCTGATCAAGATCTTCAGAATTAGCGATTTTTTATATACGAAGACACGGTAGTATCTTGCGCCAAATACTGCGTATAAGCATAGATTACTAAGTAGTTACTAGTATAAGGTCCACCGGCGGACGAGCGGCCGGTAGGTTTTTAGCGCGCGCAAGTACACCAATTGACATAGGCCTGCTATAAACTGTTATATTTTTAGTGTCCCTGAAGAATGGATGTCCCTGGGCTTGATTGATGGTGAGCAGCATCCCTGCCCAGGCTTGGCTTTTATACCCAAAGTTGATGCAAGACCAATGAATGGCGACTACATGCACTATCTTAATAATCTCTACGAGGTATATTTATTTTGTATTAGTTTTTGAGTGTGGTATTGCCGGTGTACTTTAAACAGGGTAACGTAACGTAAAAACGGCATCTGCATTCTTTGGCCAGAGATTATTATCTAGGTACTACTAAAATAATAAGTTATGTACGTACGTACCTACTGTAAAAAGTTGTACGAACTCAAAGCAAAATGTTCTGACAACAAGCCAAACTTATATTCCGGTATATTTTCCGAATTATTTGTAATATGAAATGTTTAAATCAGTTTTTATGCCATATATTTTATCTTATTCTGTTTTATTAAAAATAGTGGCCCTGATTTTGAACTATTTTAGCCGGACATCTGCAAATTGCGACGTTTACAATGATCGAAGTACTTGGATTTGTTTCCCAGTGCTTCGCAACTAAAGTGTTGTTTTTGTTATTGAGACTAAACAGTAACAGACTATTTGCGCCTGTTATCTTGTTTATTACTATTGCGGCTTGCAGGAGTCTGATTAGTTGAACTGACGGTTTGTACAGTTCCGTCTTGAGCACGGTCAAAAGTGCTAAAACTATGAAAGTACTGTGAGTAGGTGATAAGCAGTAGAAATAACTATACCGACTCGCGATTAGTGCTCTACTTACGGCTTGTAACGTAGTATTCTTTGTGTCCTCGTTTTTTTTTGTAATGTTCAGACTTGCAAGTTGTGGTCCAAAACTTTTGCATTGCATTTTCTTTACAGTGGACTAACGTTGCAGCTTTAAATAATGACCCAGAAACTGGTAGATGGGGTATCATGGCATTGGATGGTACCAAGAGAACGTATTCGTATGTATAAGTGCTGTTATAAATAAACAAATTTAGGTTAATTTAATCTATAAAATATGCAATGTACAACGTTTCCGCACGAACGAAGCTATTATTGGTTTTTCCATGGAGATGATGATGATGGAAATGATTATGATGATGGAGACTATGGGGTCTCTAGGGCAAAAAGCTTTTCGCTATTAAAAGATTTTATACATATTATATACCTAATACATACTTAAGTTTGCAATTGCAATCTGTTTTATTGTTACCTGAAAAAATGCATCTCTTTCTACAAACTTCCAATAATCACATTTAAGTTAATTGGACTGTATTAATGGAAAAAAGTTCATAAGCTCTTGTTCAAATAGGTACTTCACAGTTTTGTGATATAAGATAAAACTTTGCAAAAAAAAAACCCGGCTAAGTGCGAGTCGGACTCGCGCACCGAGAGTTCTGTTAAATACTTTTATTATATGATGTAACTAAAAATTTACGGTTTTCGCAATTTCCCCTTTATCTGTGCTATAAGACGTTGCTTCGTACTAAATTTCAAGATTCTGAGTTCACAGGAAGTACCCTGTAGGTTTTGATTCCCTCGCGAGTGTCGAAAATTTGCGGCATAAACGGCTGTATCTATGATTGTAACTAACAAATTTTGGTCAGTATTTATACTTAGGATATACACCACTTTATCTATTTAAGTAACTACCCAAGTACTAAAGAGGCTGTCACAAATTCCTATCTTTTTATTATACAACTAGCTTTTGAAGTAATTTTTTTTTTGCCCCTTGGTATATTTGCTAACTTAGCTTTTCTATACCATTTAATGGGAACGTGCTTGCAAAACTTCATAATGATCGGTTGAGTAGTTAGGCGTGAAAGCGTATCATAAAACAAACAAAATTAAGTTCGCATTTATAATATTAGTTACTAACAGCCCGCCCGGCTTCGCACATGTAGCAGAAACATCTTCAACAATCATCAACATATTTCAATGAATTTACACAAAATCTTACCAAATTATACACCTAAACCTTCCTCATGAATCACTCTGTCTATTAGTGAAAACCGCATGAAAACCCGTTCAGCAGTTTTTCAGTTCATCGCGAACACACAGACAGACGCGGCGGGGGACTTTTTTTTATAATATGTAGTTTATACCTAGTATGTAGTTAAGTTGTCACAGAAGCACACACAATTAAGATGTCTCACGACATCTGATACATTTATGGTATTTACTTTATCATAAGAGAATATATGATATTTGAAATCCATTATATTTTCGCAGCATTCCTCGGATCCGCCTTTTGTTTAAAGCGGATGATCCTGACACTTACGCTATGCGGCTCAAGTTCGCAGTGGAGTTTCGGAAGGAAGTTGAGAATAATATAAGGTCTGTTTTCATCATCATCCACAGAGCACGACACGTAATCGTGTCCCCCTTGCCTACAGTTCAATCTTCTTTCTCTTTCTTTTACGAACAGCTTACAGATGTTAATGTATGCTTTCTCTCTGATCGTTGCCAGTATGTTGTATTGCGGTTCCTAGTCGACAATTTTATTGATATTGTGTAACTTTATGAATAAATTTCTATTGGATCCCTTGACTATCGACTAATACGAATTACTATAAAAGTAACGGCCATTGAAAATATCTATCAGAATAGTCTCTAAGAATAATGGAGGCTATAATGGCATTGGAACTTTAAATGGTACTCAGCCTGATGTCCAAAGTTACATAATAATATAAAGATTAATGCACCCTTAATCCTAAATAGACTTCAATTACATTTAGTATACAGACAGGCATCCTGGATGAGTTTTTTTAATGACTACCGCCGCCCATAGGCACCTGCAACTCAAGAGTCACAAATGCGTTACCGGCCTTTAAGGTGGGAGTAGGGGAAGGGTGGAAGAGGGGGAGAGGAGGAGAGGGCAGGGTCAGGGTCTCCGGTAACCTCACTCACTCGGCGAAAAGCAAAACTGCCAGTTGTCTGTGAGGCCGTGGTCGAGCCAGCCCATACGTGCCGAAGCATGGTTCTCCCACGAGAATTAGTTTCTTATTCTTTCTTATTTTGACTTGTGTGACAAAAATCTCATGCGATAATTCTTTGCATAAGGTGGCAGTAAGTATACCTATTATTTGTTTTCACGATAGTTAGAAAAAGCTTATGTAATTTAACTAAGAGTATCAATCTGTCCTATTCGAGACATTGAGTAGAATTGTTTTGCTTTTTCAGGTTTTATCTATATCTAGATTGTTTAATATTACACGGATTGCCTATACAGCCGCGCCACTATATGCCCAATATCGTGAAGCTGGTTCTCATCCATCGTCAGGCCAGGGAACTTCATGAGGAACAATTCGCTCAACTCAAGAAAGAGGTATGTCATTACCAATATATCGAAGTTTATTAGATCCAGGTGAACCAAAACTTTTGCCAAACCATACTGATGATATTCTTACACTCTTACATACAAAAACTTGATACAGCTTCTGTAGTTTATTACCTACTTATCACACGTACGCTTGCGAGAGTGAAAAGGACAGATACGCAGAAAAAGTTTTTTAAGTTATCGTTTGTTACAGTGCCATTATAATAGTTTAAAAATTAAAGCTATGATAAAAAATACTATTCTTATCGAATCTACGACAGTTCATGCTCTCTTTGTATTCCTAAATCCTGAATAATCTGCATGTTTTACAGGCGGAAATTAATTATCAAAAAATGGAAGGAAAAATGAAAATAATACACACAATACAGAAACATCCAGATATTTATAAGTTTATTGATGTTCCTACGAAAGAATACGTGGCTCCTGTACCCGAATACGGTAACTATATACAGACTATACAGATCAAATGTAACCTAGAAAGTTTTCTACCTTAAGAAAGATAGTAGCCCCCTTCGTAGTGTCTCTTTTAATGAGTAGGGCCTCCTCACCCTTTTGTTCATTTTGCATATATATTATATTCCTACGCTTCTTAGTTGGGAAAAGGCGCGGAGGATGATAATGATCGATGACCTTGTCCGTGTATGTGTGTGAGATCAATAAACTCTGACGCTGTTTGACCGATCACGAAAAAAGTTGCACATAGTTTTTTTAAAGAAGGTTTTTATACCTACTATCCATTTCTTGTACTTTGCCAATACCAGGAAAAAAAATCTGAAATACAGCGCCCGGGGTTAGCAGGTATATTTTTTTTGACGTGTCCGGACCTCAAATAATTTAGATAAGTGAAGTAAGAGAAAAGAACTGATTGGATAGGCAATCGTTGATCTTTTTAAAGCTCAATTAATCCTCTATTACCAGCAAGTACCTCTAATGACAGGTAGATACCCCTGCGATATGGAAGACTACGAAGAAGGTAGGAAGCACAACAAGTGGTTCTCGTTGTATGTACTCAATGAAGCGATATCCTGCATCCACATGGTCGTTGATGAGTGTCTTAAGGTATTCTATTTTCATTACAGGTCCTGAAATTTAGCGCCATAATGTTTAAAATGTCTATGTTACCTTTATATTCCAGACAGTATATTGTCATAATTTAAGCGGAACAATATGCCTCGAACAACTCGTCCCAAAGCGGGGCTGTATTTTCCGCTCCGAAATTTGATATAAATTTGCTTCTGTAAAAAACAATAACATAAGTGGAAGTGACTATAGTATTGCAAAAACCGGTAAACAATCTTTCAATATTTGCACATTTTAAAAATGAAGAAAGAAAGAAAGAAAGAAAGAAAAATATATTTAGCCCTATATTTTTATAATAAAACTTAGTATTATTTGAAAATCGGCACTTCCACCACGCTCTCCCCTATGTTCAGTCTACACTAGTGTAATTACCACAATAACTATTACCGGTCCAGTCTAGCCCGAATATGCAAGGCGCTATGCTTTAGAAGAGCAGATTTTAAGAGGTATACAGTAGATTTTTACCAGTTTGTTTTTCAACTTTATGCGTGCTGGAAACGAAAAATTCGTAGTTGGTGTAAGGTTCCGCCATAGCAGCAGGATGCATCAACAAAACGGCCAACATGATTCTTGATGTGGCGATTAATTGAGCTGAGGCTCCTAAGCAAATATTGTTAGTTTTAAACGTCCCATCTGTACTATAGATTAATAAATAGAAGAACAGATGGCATTTTCAAGACAAATAAATAGCAACTCTCGCAGCTAGTCATTAAAGTTCAATATAGATCGCGTGTTAACACTACACTGCCAGATAAATATAGCCAAAGGTCGAACGCAATGAAAACTAATCTTCACGCACAAGAGCGCTTTTTGAAAAGGTTAAGTCAATACTTAATAGTTCCCATTTTAATCTAATCGTACGTAAGTTTCGCACGCACAGTACCAGACGTGTGCATAGTCCTAAGTAAAATAGGTGTAAATAATTTTTTGTATCCACAATTGTTTTATCAGTTCGGTTTGTATTTATTTGCTTTCGATTGCTTTTTGTATGAAATTTTTTAATCGTGTGCCTGATGGCAACGGAGCGATGATTGCGACAAGCGCCGGAGACATAATGGTGTATCGTTTTCTCCTGCAATCGCATGCCTAAATATTAATTTATAAACAGGTGGAATCCATGCTGTTCTTCACGGCTAGCTACGGGAGAAACGTCGGCCTGGCAGAGTTTGACGCAGCGCAACAGCACTGCACGAGTATGGTACTGTATATTGCGTCTCTCTTCCAACGATTATTTTCAAAAACGCCTTAGATATCGTTTGGAAAAAAATTGAATGCTTCATGAAAATTGTGTGAGTTAGAATTCCCACAGCAGATTTCAAATTATCTTTAGTAAATATCTCGCTTTATGTTTAGTATAATTCAATTGATTCCATATTTTTAATAGATTCCTTCCGATATCTTAAATAAATTCGATATTTACATGACCCAATGGGAGCGCTTTATCAAGGACTGGAGCGTCCGAAGAATTCAGTGGTTTCTGGTGTTTCAGATGTTGAAATATTTGAACATAACATGGTTAAACAACACTGCTCAAGCGATACGGATGTCATTTCGAGATGTTGGAAAAGGGTATGTCGGATCTCGTATGATGTGCAGTAAATCGACCTCTCAACAATTTAAATACTTATAAAGTTTACTAGCAACCCACCCCAGCTTCGCACAGGTGCCAAAGCACGTATTTATTATTTCTGACATCTTTAACAATCATCGTCATATTTCAGCCATTTTATACAAAACCTTAATGAATAATACACCTAAACCTTCCTCATAAATCACTCCGTCTTTTGGTGAAAACCGTATGAAAATCTTTTCGGTAGTTATTGAGTTTATCGCGAACAGACAGACAGGCTTTGTTTTATAATATGTAGTGATTACCTAGAGGGAGGCCTGAACCTTCATTTGCAACATTTTATTTCGAAGATTGTCAGGAATGTGTAATTCATAGAAATATATGAAGGCTGCCATGAAATATCATAAGTACATACTGGTACTGGGATACTGGGATCAAGGTTGCCCGTTATAAAAAAGATAGGTATCAGGGTCTCGAGAAAAAAATAGTTTCAAATAAATTTACTCTAGAATGGAGGTACTTAACCATCTCATATTGCTTGTTTTCTGTATTGGCAGTTGGTACAATATATACGAGAAGAATTGGGACTATTACGGTGTCAGCAAGATATCAAGGTTAATGCAACTTATCAGATTTCGTATGCAGGTACACGTCATTCTTTAACAGTGTAATTTTATTTAAACTGACGACCACCATTTCTTGTTGGTGTCATTATTTGTGGCCCTTTAATCTTTAGACTCCAATCTTCCTTTAGGCAGGTTGAGCTAAATTGTGTAACTATAATTATTGTGCTTAGGTGCATGCTTTCCCGGAGGCTTCCTTCCTAGGGTATACTCGGGTTCCCTGCAATAGACCCACTTATGACGGAACACCCCGTGTGGTTTTAGTCGGTTCGATTCCGACATACCACTATACCGTTAGCTCCGGTGAGGTGATGGCCCGTGGGAGTTTCCACACGATAAAAAAAAGGTGAATCTACGCTAAATCGTCTAATTTAATTTCTTTTTTATTTTTTTCGAGCCAAAATTTTCTAATCCGACCAAATCCAATAGAGAATATTTTGCATTTGGTCGGATCAGAAAACTTTGGAGTAATGTTAATAGTATGAAATCGTACAGTATGCATAATCATTTCCTTTGCCTTCTTTGGCTATCAAAATAATAGTTAAAAAAAGTTATTATATTATGATTCTTTCCACAGTACGCTCTCCGGTACTGCATAGAACAGTCCATGGCGATGTTCGTAAACATGTGCGAGTCACCCTGTTTATGCACTTATGTCTGTAAAGAAGACTATGAGTGGGACCCTAGCGACCTCATCAATTCCCCCTTCCGCTCAACAGTTACCCTATTTTATTTTTACCTCTTGATGTCTAATGATGGTCCTTATTACACTACAGCCCCAGATCAATTCCAGGTGAGTACGTCGTCACATCAACTTTGTAAAGAATTTCAAAAGCCGCTTTTTTCGCTTTTGTTTAATATCATACTCATACATTTTGGTCGCAGCTTTGAGTGTAACTTACACTCAAAGCTTTTTTATTAGACTGTGAATGAAAACATATTTGTCTTTCGCTGTTTATATCTTTAGATCAGACGACCAAAATGTATGTGTAAGCTACTGTGTCATAGGGCTAAATTCTATTTGTTTTTAGTTTCATAATTTGACTAGCAAATGGTTCAAATGACAACTGAGTTCATAAAACCATATAACCCATGAGTTTCTTTTTTCTTTTTTCTAATCTCAAACCTCCTTCAAACCGGATTCTTTAAACTCGAGGCAATTAACAAAATTATGACTATTTCTGTTTCTGAAATATCGCGTTAATTTGTGATCGTAATGACCCCGTAGATTGTGATCCTGAGGCTATTCCGAGAGATGTTGTATCGGTGTCACTTCATAAAACAAGTGCACCCCATGATCATGACCGGCCTTGTGTTTGATAAGGAGCTGTTCCTTACGTCCATTGGTAAGTTAAGTGACTATTATATTTTATTTATTTTGTTTTGAGGAAGGCTTACAGACCAATAACAAAAATACTTCATAAACATAGATAGCTTATTTAACATCTGTTTTTACATCAGTTAGTTTACATTCAATCTCCTATTAGCAACAACATTGGTGCCAGTTGATCTAAGCGGCAATAACATGCTTATCTATGTAGTATAGTAACGTACGCATAACATGGTTGGTTGTCAGGTTTCTTGGAGCCAAATGTGGTAGACTATTGGGAAAGGCTAAAGTTGGCCTACACTAAGGCGATAATACCGCTTAAAGCGTATATGCGACAGTACGAAGAGTACAAGGACATCTACAAGTTAGATATTGAAACTTATGTTGAGTGAGTGAAACTTTGTTTTGGTCTCTTCATCATTTTATTATGTCCTGTTTGCCTATTGCGAGTTTTTAGGTATTAATTTGAACATTAAGTACCATTTGTCTGCATTTAATAAAGCGCATTTCGGGTCAATCTAATGTCAACTCTAAAGGGTTTATCTGACAACTCAATACTTATTTAAAATTTTAAATCATTGATATTGTTCTGAGTGTTCTGATGTATGACTCTTCTAGCATGCAGTTACAAAAAGAATTATGAAAAAACACTATCCGTTTAAAACTTATTTGAATTTCTAGGTATTCACCTCCGTTTTTTATAAAATCAGGTGGAATGTGTAATGTTAAATATTTTAATCAAACATATTTTTTTTTATTTTGGAGTTAAGTATTCAATCTGTTATTAAGGAAATCCATGCAAACTAATTTAAAAAATTATAAATAATTAATGAATAAAAAATAAGTTCGATGGTGAACTCCCAAAAATCCAGAAACTGGATTTGAATTAAAACTAAAATTGAACGACTTGACAACAGTAAACTATGACGTCACAAAAATTACGTTTTTTTACAAGACTACAGACGGAATCTACTGTTTTGGCGTTTATGGAAAGAAGCTGATTTGACGTGACAGTCAACTATCGCATTTAAGTTCATGCTAACCAATACATTATGTCAAGTCAATTCGCCGAACCGATAAATAAAACTAACTTTTGAGAAATATTATACATACGTATGAACATATATATAGATGTTAGACAGAAATTTTTAATGAGACGTTTGGTGAATTTATTATCCTAACCTATTTATTTCATAAATAGTAATAATAACTTTAAAACATACGATTACATTAACGGGAATTAACGCGATTGTTTAGGTGTGTACATACCTTTGTACAGCCTTTGACCAGGTTGCACTGTCCATGGTCACAGGATAATAGAGTCATCGCGTTAATTCCTATTAGTTTTATGGTTATTGTTTTCTAGCAAGTGTCCTAATATTATATTTTAGAGAATTTCGCGCAGAGAGCCACTCTGCATCAGAAACGAAACAAGAAATTCAGAGCCACTACGACGCCAAGCAAGATCTCATATGGCGTTTACCCCAATACATTAACATTGGACCTTTTGCTATCAACGTTGATACACTTAAGGTATAGGTATTATTAGTTTATTTTTAGATTTAACTATTTAAAAGAATAACCCTTACTCTTGTGGTTCTAACCATGTTTGGTAAATGTATGACATTTTTGACGCAACATTACACAGTCCGGTGCACTACAACACTACGGCTGTATAATGAGCTCCCAGCGGAGGTTTTTCCGAAAGACCATAGTAGTAAGTTCTTCAAGAAAGGAGTGTATAGGTTTTTAATGGTTCAGCAATGCACATGCAAGTCCTTTGGAATTGCAAGCGTCTATAAGCCGCTTACCATTAGGCGTGGTAACAGAATTGGTTGTCTGTAAAGTTGGTTTACGGACGCTCTCGCTTGCACGCTCGGCTCAGGCTGAACGTGACAATGAGTCATGCTTTTTCGTGCGTGCAGCCGGCGTTCATCGATTTATAAGACGTTATCACGTCAAAAAATTGAGTTTCTACCTTTATTATTGTACATATACACATCGGCTGTCCCATTCCAAAACCCATTAGAGCTTGTAACGAAATTTTACAAGAGAGCTTCGAAAGGTATTTATGTTAAGTATAAAAAACTTTATTGGTTGCATAAAATACTAAATATTTAACATAGTTCTAACATTATTCTAACGTATGTATTACATATTTTAAGGTTTTTAATGGTTACGAGGCCGCAAATATTACTAAGTATTCATGCTTAAAGATATGCTTTCTAGTGAGCTTTCAACGGAGCTTTCAACAAAAAAATGGTTTTACATGGTTTTGAAATGAGGTAGCCGACGTACAAGTATCTGCATCACTCAAAGGTTGACTGATGTAGAATACCTGCGGTATTAAGTACGCCTTATGCTACGTATTTGAGGCAAACTTTTACATATAGGGTTTTGTTATTTATTATATAGCAACAGCTAGTGACAAAGAGAGAGAATATAATGAAGGCGCTGTTGGCGATGTGGAGTGAGGAGGTGCGTTTAGTGGTTGATGACGTTTTAACTGCTTACAAAACTGTTATGCGCAAGTTAGGCGAAAAACCTAATACTATAGAGCACGTGTTTGAGATTAGAGAGTGGATGGAGTCGATACCATTTGCCTTGAAGACGCAAGACGACATTATGAAGAAAGTGCACACGGTAAGATCCTTTTTTAACCGACTTCGAACGAGGAGGAGGTTCTCAATTCGTCGGAATCTTTTTTTTTTATGTATGTTCACCGATTACTAGAAGATGCCTGAACCAATTTTAAAAATTCATTTTTTTTGTTTTAAAGGGTATACTTTCCAAGTGGTCCCATTTAAATTTTATCGAAATCAGTCGAGCGGTTTCTTAAAAATCAACAAATATCTAAAAATTGTATAGATCGATGATGTTTTCGTTTGCTCCGAAACATCGCTGTCTCATTGGAGCAGTGCGTTTAGTTGGCCTACCCATAGTTATATTTAATAATTTAATCGGACAACAGATGACCCTTAGTACAAGCTCGGTTTAGTTTGGATACAAATAGAATATTATTATTATTATTTCAATTAGGTATTAAGAATTCTCCCAACATATGATACAATTCAATCTTTGTCGCACATAAATAAGTCAAATTGTTTTGCTACGTCTAGTTTTAAACACAAATGCGGCGGTAGCGTAATGGCTAAGGCGTCGGACTTGCGATCGAGTGGTTGCGGGTTCGAACCCCACCCAGTGCACTACCGAAGTGAACCCACTCCTTTTTTTTTTCTTTTTTTTTTTGTGCGTGTGGAAACCCCCTCGGGCCGTCACCCCACCGGGGTTTTCGTTGGGGCGGTGTGTCGGAATCGAACCGACTAAAACCACACGGTGTGCCGTACTGCGCCTTAAGTAGGAGGGATCCGGGAACAGCTTTTATTAAGACATCCGGACCCCCCTAGCGCCTGCCCGCAAAAGCGCCGGCACCACCTTCGGGTAAAAACCTCTCAATTAGGCGACGTCCAGGCACACGCGGACGCCGCCTCCTCGCGGGGGGCCACTATAGCGGGTGGAGGGGAAAACCCGTCCCGTCCACCCGCGGCCACACTCAGGGCGGCATGAGGCGCTGGTAAGCGCGCCTCCGCCGCCCGGTTCGCCGGCGGCGAATTAGGTCCGAGTGGAGATCGTCCTCCCGGACCCTTTCCGCCGCCTCCTTCTGCGAGATGACGTATTTAATGAAACACGTACAGTAGTTTTACACCGAGAGTTTTATTAACGTAATGTAGGTAGGTACATATACACATCAATGTTCATACCTAATACTAGATGGCGTTAGGCGTATCTTTAATTATTATGTTATATTACAACAATACCACCACTTAACATAATAATACCAAAAATAGACAAACAGAAATACATCTAAGTATGTAACATTGTAACACCCATCTTGTGAATAAAGTAATAATGTTTATTTTTACCTAAGCTTTTTGTTAATACGTCAGCTGGCATTACAGTTGTTTCTAAATATTTTAAATCTATTAATTTATTTGTTATTGCTTCCCTTATAAAATGAAATTTGACATCAATATGTTTACTACGTCTGTGGTACACACAATTTTCAGAAAGCTTTTTAGCACTTTGACTATCATTATACAATTCAATAGGAATATCTTCGCGACCTATAAGTTCACTTAACAGTTTTTTAAGAAAATAGCCTCCTTACCTGCTTCACAGATAGCCATGTATTCGGCCTCCGTAGTCGATAAAGCAACGGTTTGCTGCTTCCTACTTTCATGAGACACTAAACAGCCTGAATAAATAAAACAATATCCAGTATATGACTTACGATCTGATGCCCAATCAGCATCAGCATAACCAACTATGTCCAAACTATTTTTGACATACATTAAACCATAAGATTTAGTACAACTTAAATATCTCAACACTCTTTTAGCATGTTTCCAATGTGTTTCAGTATAACAGTTATTGAATTGACTACAATTTTCTAATCCAAATTTATACAATAACTTATCAATAAATTTTTCTTGACTAACACAAATTTTATCCTTCTGGATTTTTACTTCCATACCTAGACATTGTCTTAGTTGACCTAGGTCTTTTAACTTAAATTTTTTACTTAGCTCACTTTTTAAATGTTCTACATCATTGTTACAATTTGAAAAAATTAAAAAATCATCGACGAACAATGCCACAAATGTTTTATAATTTTTAGTTGATTTTACAAACAAACAATGTTCATACATAGACTTCTTATACCCTAATTGCTGCAAAAAATCATCAACTCGTCTATACCAGGCCCGAGCTGACTGTTTAAGTTCATAAATGGCCTTTTTTAATTTCAAGACACTATTGGCATTAGATTTACATTTAAAACTCTGAGGTACTTGCATAAAAACAGTTTCATCTAGATGACCATTCAAAAAGGCCGTTGTTACATCTAAATGGGTTATGTTAAGATTCAAGTTAACACTAATAGCAAATAACAGTTTCAATGTTGAATATTTTAGCACTGGGGAAAAAGTTTCTTTATAATCAATGCCTTCTCTTTGGGTAAATCCTTTAGCAACTAGTCTTGCCCTATATCTCACTGTGTTATCACTATTTAATTTCTTTTTGAACACCCACTTGCATTGCACAACTGTACCCTCACTTGGTCTGTCTACCAACTCCCAAGCTTCGTTTTGATGGAAAGATTGAAGTTCCTCTTCAATGGCTTTGGACCATTCTTCTCGTTCTGGTCCTCTTATCACATCCTCATATTTAAGGAGACTGGTTTCATCCATATCATCATTGCTCTGACATATGTTACTGTACCCATACCTTTCTGGTGGCTTCCTAGTACGCTTCTCCACCTTGGAAATCATCGGCTGCAGATTTTCTGACTTATCATGATTTGATTTACTGTCACTGAATTCATCTGAGCTAGTGGTACTTATGGTATCATCTGGTACATATGTAACATCATCTGTCATGTAAGTGCTTTCTATTGAATCACAAGTAGAATCTTCACTCGTAACAGTACATTCTTCTACTTCACCTTCACCTGGAACAGTTTCTTTTTCTTCCACCACTGCTTGTATCATGTCCGAGTCCTTGATTTTCTCCATGATAACAACATCCTTGCTGGTGGTAATACCTTTTGTTTTCACATTGTATAGCCTGTAACCTTTGGTATTCTCTGCATATCCAATCAGGATATGTTCTTTAGCCTTCCTGTTCCATTTAGTCCTTTTTACTTTGGGAACATGAACCATCGCAGGACTGCCAAATATCCGAACATGGCTGAGATCTGGCTTTTTACCACTCCATAGTTCATAAGGTGTTTTTTGTAACCCTGAAGCCAAAGTTCTGTTTCGCAAGTAGACTGCAGATTTTACTGCTTCAGCCCAAAACTTTTTATCTAAATCAGCTTCAAACAGAAGACACCGAGCTCTCTCCACCACTGTTCTGTTTAATCGCTCACACAGGCCATTCTGTTCCGGTGTGTGGGGGTTTGTCGTTTGATGCACAATACCATTTTTCTTTAAAAAATCATCAAATTCTAGCGAACAAAACTCTCCACCATTGTCTGTTCTTAAAACCTTTAGTTTTCTATCCATCTGTGTTTCAACTAAAGTTTTAAACTCTTTGAAACATTTAAAAACTTGATTCTTGGCCTTAAGAAAATAGACAAATGCCATTCTACTGTAGTCATCTATGAAAAGCAAAAAATACTTTGATAGTCCAATTGAGATTTGTTCCATGGGCCCGCAGACATCAGCATGGACAAGTTCCAGCACATTTTCACTCCTTGTACCTTTGTGTGAAAATGGCAAATGCGACTGTTTCCCTTCACAACAAGTGATGCACTTGGACATATCAATTTCAGCTTTATCCAAGTATGAAATCCCATACACAGCACCATTCTTCATAGCATTCAGATTTCTACTGTTAACGTGTCCTAACCTTCGGTGCCACACCTCACTAGTCACATTTGCTGCTGAGCACGCAAACAAACAATCTGACTTAATGTCCAATTTATACACTCCATTTATAAGATTAGCTTTTGCTACCAACACATTCTGTCGATTGCGTATGTAGCAAACGTCTTCTTCGAAGTTCACTTTGTTTCCATTACGAATTAATTGACTCACTGATAATAAATTGGTTGACAAGTTAGGTACACATAACACATCTTTAACAGGAATGTTAAACTCTGAATTATCAACTATGGTCGTAATCATTGTGTTTCCTGAGCATACAACAGGTATCTTTTCTTCATTTGCAACTACTATTTCCGTTACTGCGTGGTTGAACGACACATTCTGTAAACAACTCTTATCTGTGATCATATGCGAGCTTGCGCCTGAGTCCACGTACCAATTCGACTTTTGGAATCTTCCATTCAAAAATATTGCACTAAATGCATTGCTTTCATATTTTATCTGAGTATTGTTAGGGCACTTATTCATATAGTGACCAAGCTGTTTACATTTATAGCACCGGATTGCTTTGACATTAGCTGAACTCGAAGATGGCGATGATGACTTTTTTGTCTTTGACACATGTGCAGTGTTGCCATTTTTCTTATTGTTTCGCTGCTGCCAACCTTTTGACAAATAAGCATTACTCATTCCAGAGCTGCCAACTTCTGAACTCATATCCAGTAATTTAGACTTGATGACATCCGTGCTGATAACTAATCCAGAATGTTCGATGGCCATAATCATAGGGGCAAACTTGTCTGTTAGCCCCGCCAACAATAATGACCCGATCCACTCATCAGTGATCTGAAAACCCGTACCTTTAAGTTTTTGTGCGGTATCGACCATTTGCGTAACATATGCTCCCATTGATTCACAATCTTCTAGGCGAGTAGATATTAGCTGACGAAGTAGACTGATGCGTCGCGTGAAGCCCAAGTCATCATATAGGGCTTTCAAGCGCTTCCACACACCTTGTACTGTTTGCTCGTTTTTAATGTGAACATAAATTGATGAGTCAATCATCATAATAAGCTTAGCTTTGGCCTTCTTTTCATCAATAGAACTTGCATCACTTGATGATTCTAGCTTATGAATATCTATACCGTCCAACATCAAAAAATGTTCAGCTGCAAACGCCCACTCGTCGTAATTTTCACGACCTTTTAATTTAGGCACGTTTACAATATAACTTCCAGCCATATTGGAGTATTTTCAAACTGCACACGAGGTAACTTATTGTCACTCACAAAAAACAGTCAATATCGGATCGATTTCCACTGTTACTATATAGTTTATCGAGAAACAGTTCACTGAGAGTTTAAGAGAAAATAAAGCAGAAAAAAAATTACTTTTTACGCGAAATACGGGACTGGACCATAACCTAATGAAACACGTACAGTAGTTTTACACCGAGAGTTTTATTAACGTAATGTAGGTAGGTACATATACACATCAATGTTCATACCTAATACTAGATGGCGTTAGGCGTATCTTTAATTATTATGTTATATTACAACAATAGTATTCACAGAAGGTGGCGACCGCGGTAAAATTCCTGTCGCTACCGGCCATGGAGCGTATGACGGCCGGTAGCGAGAGATCCCCTCCGATGACTGCAGTGAGGGCCCGACGCTGCGTCGCCCAGGCGGAGCAAACTGCCAGCGTGTGCTGAGCCGAGTCCTCACTACAGTCGCAGTGGTGACAGGCGGGACTCAGTTCCCTCCTAGCGACCGAGTGCAGGTACTTCCCGAAGCAGCCGTGCCCGGAAAGAACCTGCGTCAGTCGGAAGGAAAGGGTCCCGTGCTGCCGCCCTGCCCACTCGACGATGACCGGCTGGAGCGCCTCCACGGCGGCAAAGCCAGCACGTGGAGCCTCCAGCCGGGACGACCAACGAGCCATGGTGGCTCGGCGAGCGGCCTCACGCCATTCGCGTACCTCTTCGGGCGGGGGCCGACTGCCACTTCCCGCCCGGAACTCAGCCGTTCGCCGATATACTTCGGCGAGCACTTCCGCCTCCAAATCCCACGGGGGAGTCCCGGCCAACGCGCACGCCACCTCTGTTGACACGGTGATTTAGGCGGCTGCAGTTTTCGCGGCTTCTTGGTGGTGTCCACTGCCACGGATGGCGACTGCGGTGCAGAGGCTGCTTTCTTGGCAGCCTTCTTGTTCCGCTTTCGGGACCTTTTGCCTCCCTCGGCTTTCTGCCACCCGTCGTCAGAGGGGGCAGACGTCGAGGGGCCAGACGTGGAGGGGCCAGATGCGGGGGGGACAGATGCGGGGGGGCCAGATGTGGAGGGGCCAGACACAGTTTTGGCACCAGAAGGAACTGTCGTCCCTTTAGGTGCCGGAGTGGAAAGCGGAGGAAACTCCGCCGATGCTGCAGCCGAGGCCTTAGCGGCTTGCCCGGCCTTCGATGCCACCGCTTTTGCTGCGGCCTTAACCGCTCGCCCGGCCTTCGGTACAGCTGCAGGGACTGGCGCTGATGTCGCCGCCGCATACGACACCGTGACGCGGCCACCTGAGACGGGAAGTGGCGTCGGACCCGATGCGGCCTTGGGCTTACCACCCGCGAGTGGCGGCCGAACGATGGGGGCCGGAGGAAGCCTTGCTTCAAGGCCTGCAAGGCGCCCGTCCATCATCCTCCACACTGCGTCAATGACTTGACGCAAGTGGGAGTCCGGAACTTCGGAGGGGGAGGGGGCGCAAGGAGCAGGCTGCCGCTCTACCTGGCCCGGTCGCTCAAGGGAGACCGCCTGAGCCCGAAATTGGGTGAACTGAGCGCTGAGCTCAGCCACTTGCCCCGCCAACCGATCGTTTGCCACCTGGAGGCGCGCCACGTCACCAATTAGGGTCTTTACGACCCCAGAGACAGCGGAGGAGGAGTCCTTAAGGGCCTTTACAAAAGAACCCTTACGGTTCGTGGACTTCTTTACCACTTTGTTAATTATGGCCACCGCTGCGTCCGCTCTCTCCTGCTTGGTTTACCGGTATTTGGGGGACAGAACCCCCTTCTACCGGCTCCCGGATTTTCAGCAGGAGATCCGCAATCTCCTCCTCCGCTTCAATTTCGCCCTCCGCTCTGGTCCGGGTGTAAGCGCCCGACCTGGAGAAGGCGGAACCTGCCGGAGCTGGGATCGGCGTGCGCGACCTCGACCTCCCTCTGAGGCTGCTTGCCACTTTTGGTGGCAACATATCTTGCGACGTGTCGCCATCCTCATCCTTCGAGCGTCCGCGCTTACGACTCTCAGTGTCGCGCACCTCCAGCTCCATCTCCTCGGCTGAGTCGGCTGTCGAACTAGCCCTCGATCGCACCGACATTCTTATGCTCCCAGGAGTCAAATTGACTTCTGGGAGCTCCACTGAACGAGTCTCACATGAGACTTCCTCGTCCGTCGACGCAGATTCTCCCGCTAGCCGTCTGCTCCTTCTTCTACACGCCTTCTTTTTTTCTTCTTCGTTTGTTTTTATTATTTGAATTTCATTAACCATTTTTGTACCCACGATTGGGGGAGAAATAAAAGTCGACCCGGGCAGAGATCCCCCAATACCCGGGCAAGCGAAGGTTTATACCCAACCGAGGGGTCCGCAGGTGCCCCGGCTGGGAGTGCGCTTGCGACTGAACTACCCATCAGCCATGCATGGTCCTGGTCACGCACCAGAACACGGGATTCGGGGTGATTTTTTCGAGAGGTTTTCTTCCTCGCAGTCCGGGCGGCTAAGCCAAGACCCTCGTCTCCGATTGGAGTCGCGAGACATGACCACGACTCCTTTCGGGATTACGATATGCCGACGGTGGCAAGGAAACTAAATCTTCCCATGCCTGCTCGGTGGCAGTGTGAGTGCACGCCGAACCCGTCCTCCTTCTCCACTGAGAACAGCGGAGAAACTCCGACCCATAGAAGAGTCCCTCCTTCGTGATTTTTTACCGAGGTTTTCATCCTCATAGCTCCGAAGAGCGAAGAGCCAACAGAGGTATCGGCAGAAACGCCCGCTCTGTTGGACCAAGCCTCGACCGAGTGGCCGAAGAAAATGGCCTCCTCTCCTTACTAGAATATTAGCCGTTGGCGATGACGCCCTCCTCAAAAACGGAGGAGGAAAACGAAGCGTCATCGCCAACGTTTCCAGGGTGCACCACGTGGAAGTTTTCTAGACAGCACCCCAAGTGAACCCACTCCTAACAAAAGCAATTAAGCTTAGCTGGAGGGGTTAACAAGAATACTAGTAATGTGTGACCCACGTTACTAGAGAATATTATAGAAATAAAAATGTTTTTTTTTTAAGTTTATATGGTAATGATATTATATTATTCCAAATCTTTAAATATGCATTGTTATAACTTAGTGCCAGTATGCGAAACTCAATCGTCCCTTTCATAGACTACTGTCTAGAAATTTATTAGTAGGTTGTGCGTGCCTGATAGACTTCATGGGTGAACTTCAGTCCATGCCTATATAAGTTGTCTTATACAAATATCGTGAAGACTCGTTTCGTGATGTAGGATGACATTAAGGGGAATTAACGCGATAATTTTTATATGGACTGAGGCGGACTTTCAAAGGACTGCGTAAATGTCAAGACAACGTGCCCACGATTAGTGTAAATCGAAACATTAGGCAACCTTTGAAAGGTACAAACATGATGTACAGACGCAAACCATTGCGTTAATTCCCGTTAATGTAATCGCGTATTGCAGAGTTTTTTCTCGTTTTAATCAGCTTCAGAGAAGAAACCTACTCAATTTGACTGGTAA
This sequence comes from Callimorpha dominula, assembly GCA_949752705.1. Classification (NCBI taxonomy): domain Eukaryota; kingdom Metazoa; phylum Arthropoda; class Insecta; order Lepidoptera; family Erebidae; genus Callimorpha; species Callimorpha dominula. The sequence goes on along the minus strand of OX457010.1, from coordinate 4,052,705 downwards.
TTTTTAATTTAATTTAAAAAAAAGGACCCATACGAAATGTTCTTTCAAAATTTTAAAATTGTTATTCTCTATTCGAATTTTAACGTAATATGTTAGTGCATAACATGTATGTCAGCCGTCTGGTTACAATAGTACAGGCTTTGTCTAGTTTGGGATCAGACGGCCGTGTGTGAGATGTGTGAAGTTATTATTATTATGAAAGAGCATGCAGTGACGAAACTGAACGAATAACAATGTTCTGAAAAAAGGGCCTTGACGGGCCTGTTGGTTTAGTGGTCAGTGGTCTTGACGACTGAGCCTCGTGGGTTCGATTTCCACTCAGGACAAATAACTGTGTGATGAGCACGATCATTTCTAGAAGTAAGTGGCGGGCAGTCTCGGCCTAGCCATATGCATACAGCGTGTAAGTATCATCGTCACGAAGAATTCTTTGGAAACTATCACAATGCAAAAGGCAGTTCATCATAAAAATGCGAGATTAAGGATTTACAGTCAATAGTTTGATTTTGCCTACGCAATGTAATTCATATATATTTATTTTGTGTGCAGAATTATGAAGTCCTCGATGCGTTCTTCTGTCCATTGGAGAACGAAGACTTCAGGGCGCTTTGGGAAGCTGTAGGTTGGCCTCTACAGATAAATAAACAGGTTAGATATATCCATCTACATTTGTCAATTGACTTGATGACCAAGTGATGTATATTGTACGGTCACTGCTTCGCTCTTATCGGTCGTAGCGTGGTGATATATAGCCTATAGCCTTCTTCGATAAATAGGCTATCCAACACCAAAAGAATTTTTCCATTTGAACAAGTAGTTCCTGAGATCAGCGCGTTCAACTAAACAAACAAACTCTTCTGCTTTATAATATTAGTATAGATGTTTGATATAAATTTTAACTAGTAATTGGAAATATACGAATGTCAACGTAAAGAACTATAGAGTCGTGTCAAAGGTATCGTATCTGATAATATCTAATATTCATAGGTGGATGAGACCACTCTATTTCTGGAGGAAGAACAAGAAAAGTTCTGGAAGTTGCACCAACAGGATGAACAGACTCTGTTCGATAGGATCGACATGTTCACCGCGCAGTGCATGCAGCTTACTTTGCAGTCCGATTTTACTAGGGTAAGTTTAGGTCACTTACTTTTTTTTAAGTGTATAATCCCCCACTGAGGATAGGTGAAACAGAATGAACAAAAAAGTTTTTTTTTCTCGGAAAGACAGAAAGAAACCTTAGGAACCGAAATTGAAACCGAAACCGTTATTGATGATCTATGAAGATGAGAGAACAGAGGCCAGAAACTTGTTTCCGTGGTTAATGATTCAGTAATGGTTAAAGGTATTTTAGGTATTCGTACGTATACGTACGTATAGTTTAGGCGTCAAGGAAGAAAAATTTGTCGAAACGGCTCTTTTCGCCTGGATCCAGTTTCTCTGCAGAAATAGGTTCATTGATATGCCTTTTATAAGATTCCAAGTTTGCTGAAAAAAGTTCCGTCTGCTTTAATTTTTAAATCAACAATAACATAAATAACTGTTTCTTTCGGTTTTTTCGTAATATTTCTTCTCAGGTGAATAAATCGGTACATGTACATAGAAATTTTGTGGAGAATTGAATTATCTAAAAAATGAGAACAGCCGCGATATTTTCTTCAAACGCTATTTGCAACTGTTTACTCGCAAATAGCGTTTGAAGTTGAAGTAGCGTCTTGTTTTCAACGTTAAATATCGCAAAAATAAAATCATCTGTAATCTGGAAATTGTCAGAAAATGTTGCTATCCTACTATCCTACTAATATTATAAACGTAAAAGTTTGTGAGGATGTATGGATGTATGAATGTATAGATGTATGGATGTAAGGATGTTTGTTACTCTTTCACGCAAAAACTACTGAACCGATTGCGATAAAACATGGTATGTAGATAGCTGGAGATCTGGATTAACACATAGGCTACTTTTTATCCCGATATTCCCACGGCATCGGGACTTCGCGGGTGAAACCGCGGGGCGCAACTAGTTAACTTAACTTTTGGAATTATTAACGGTCAAACGTTTAACAACCATATAAACAAAAACTATTAAATGGTTGTTGTTTATATGTTTATATGGTTGTTAAACAAATCGTTATCAAATTAATTATTTTAGTAAATTACAATGGGATATTAAATTTGAATAGTTTCTTGAATTTTTGAGACTGATATTGAAAAGACATGTTTCTTTCTGGAGATTTGTTAATTGCAGTGTAGATAAACTTTTGATAAAATTAATTACTCTATTCTTGTCATTCAGGTGCATGAAATAGCTAACGACATAAAGAAAGCTTGGAAAGGAATGAAGGATTCCCAGGACTGGGGACGTGTCCTCAACACGCGCCAAAAACTATTTGGACAGCCTGTTGTTCCTTTTTCTGACCTCAACAGGTTGGTGAAAGAGTTCGAGCCCTACAGGAACCTGTGGGTAACTGCATCAGGTACTTAAATATATATATATATATATTCAACTGTACTTGGGTCCCTTTTGTCAGTTTTTTCAATTTTACTCGGTAAGAAAGAAATCGAAAACATTTTATATTAGATAAAATGATAGATTATTATATACTAGCTGCGGCCCGCGGTTTCACCCGCGTAAGTACCGATGCCGTGGGACTATCGAGATAAAAAGTAGCCTATGTGTTAATTCAGGGATTCAGCTATCTACATACCAAGTTCTAGCGCAATAGGTTTAATAGTTTTTGCGTGAAAGAGTAACAAACATCCATACATCCATACATCCATACATCCACACATCCACACATCCATACATCCTCACAAACTTTCACGCTTATAATATTAGTAGGATAAAATAGATACAGTTGGTCAAAATTTTAAATAAGAAGACGAAGCAGTTTCCTTAGAAATAGGAGAAATTTAAAGAAATTCCTCCCATTGAGTTGGAAAAGGTTTACCATCGAACAGTGGTCAGGGTTGCCAGTAATGGTGAGTTGGTGAGTAAAAACTGCCAGTAAGTCAGTTGCTGCGTTGCGGTTACACTGACTATCGCCAAAAGTTTGGTGTGGGAGAAACTGTGTCCTCTTAGTCGCTCTCGACTATTCATAACAGCTTCGTCGTGAACTTGGCGGAGACCCTCGCACCAGAAGCCGGGGGCTTTTACCAAAAAATAAATACAATGGTATTAAGCCTTGTTTTCTCAGTAGTAAGTAGTAAGTCAATGTTTGAAAGCATTTTAACACGCCGTGGTCATAGGCTATCTTATCAGATTCACTCATCACTGTAAACATAATTATAACGTAGGAGAGCCATGCTTCGGCGCGTATGGGCTCGACTCCGCTCGATACCACGGCCTCACAGAAAACCGGCAGTAAAGCAATGTTTAATGCATTTCGCCGCGTGAGTGAGGTTACCGGAGGCCCTAACCCTTCCCTCTCCCCTATTCCCGTCCTTCCCTCTCCCCTATTCCCGTCCTCCCCCTCTCCCCTCTTCCTACTCTTCCCTCCTCCTCTTCTCCTACTCCTACCTAAAAGGGCGGCAACGCATTTGTGACTTTTGAGTTACAGGTGCCCAAAGGCGACGGTAGTCATTTACCATCAGGTGACCCGTCTGCTTGTTTGCCTCCTATACCATAAAAAAAATAACTATACCATCATGGAACGCGAAAGATTAAAAGATAAGTAACACTTATATCTTCACTAGTCTTTCCTTGCAGTTTATGACTACTGCTCGGTCTTAAGTGATAAGTGAAGTGAAGCGTGATGTTAAGTAGCCTTAGCTATAACCTTCCTCAAACTGGTTCTTTCTTTCTGTTTTCCAGACTTCCTAAAGTCCCGAGAAGTCTGGTTCGACAATCCTCTCATGTACGTAGACGCTGATACAATAGAACCTTCAATAAACGAATACTATAAGACGATCGTCAAGTGCATCCGCACGTTCGCCGACCTTCCTAAAGTGCAGTCCGTCGCAAATACCATTCGAGTGAGTGTTTATATCATAATAACTCTTATACTATAAACAAACCGCACCCACAATTGGGTAGATGTAAATGCATTTATTAAATAAAAATAATTATTAATTATATTATTTCGCCCAGTCAGGCTATAAGGTAACTCAAAATACTGTGGAAATTGTCGTCCAGTTTTATTTTAAAGGTTTTAGTTTATTTTAAAAGCTTCAAATTAACAATAAAATGCAATGATTTTACAACAATAGGGAGTGACGTCCTGCTTTAGTATTTCATACAAAAATGTGCCTGTAAGCGCGCTTGCTGCAACCATACAACTCGACTCGCAGTCGGCGCGCTGTAAGCTCGCGGTCAGCTCGCTTACAGCGCGCGGTCCGCGTGATGGCGGCGCCGTGCTGCAGCAGTGCCGTCGTAGTGCCGTACTCACTGTAACACACTTGCGATGACCTTTAGTCGTTACGCTACTGCTTTCTATGTTGTACTTATTTATGACTACCAATTTGACGGATATAGGATGCCATCGATGAGTTCAGACCTTTGATTCCTGTACTGCAAGCTGTGAGGAACCCCGGCATGAAGGAGAGGCACTGGAACGAGTTCATGGAGAAATCTGGTAAAATATTGAGATTTTCACAGCTAGTATGAATGAGACAGCATAATTACATGATGTATTCTAGTTCAAGCTTCATTTAGTACACATTTTCAAAAATTCTTTGACCCAATTGTTCATCGTGATGTTTCAATGTTGTGTCAATTTCTCACTAAATGTTATTGATTTTTTCTATCAACCTATTTTAATAGGTACTTAATGAAATGTTTGTAATTGGTCATATTTAATCCAGCGTTTAGGAAACTACTACATATTTATATTTAAAATTTACGTCGTACGTAATGCTGTCAATCTCGGCTATCATGAATTACAAACTCACTATTCTGAACAATAGAACTGTTCTATGTGAACGGTTCCATGTGAATTAAGAAGGAAGTTCTGTGTGAATTTGTGTATGTTGATCACGATTTCAGGTATAACTGTAACAATGAACGAGAAGCAAACATTCCAAATGTGCCTGAAGCAGGGTGTGGCAGAACACGGGGATCTGATTGCAGAGATCGGTGAGCTCGCCTCAAAAGAATATGTTATCGAGCAGTCCCTCGATAAAATGCAAGGAGATTGGGCTACCAGGGTTATGGAACTTTCACCTTATAAAAATACTGGTAATGTATTTGATTATATTTTTGTACTAGAACTTCATCATCATCATCAGCCTATCGCTGTCCACCTACTGCATAAATGACTACACGGATGGCGCAATGGTATAAGTGGTCACCTGGCCACTACGCAGCGCCGAGTGTTGTGGGTTCGAATCCTACACGGGACAAAAATTTGTGTGATCCACAAATAGTTGTCCCGAGTCTGGGTGTTCTTTGTCTTTTAAAAAAAAAAGGCCTACCCCAAGCTGCCAACTATCTCGGTATCTAAGTAATGAGGCGTGAAACTGTGTCTTCTCAATTACACAGGATTTAATTTACAGTTTTAATTAATTTAAAAGTAATGTCAAAGTGTTATGGAGCTTGACTTCAAAGGATTTCTATTTAATCTGCTTCTTGTCTTTCATCTCTACAGTTTTTAGGATTGTTGCTTCTTGAAGGGCAGCATTTCATGAATTAAATTTGCAGAATTTTATGTTGTATCGTGTGTACCAAATTTATAACGTTCTTCGTCAGGCACACATATAATGAAGATAGCTGACGAGACTCTTCAACTGTTGGATGAGCACCTCCTGATCACGCAACAGTTAGGATTCAGCCCTTTCAAGGCGGCCTTCGAGCTGCGCATCCAGGAGTGGGACGATAAACTGCGGCTCACACAGAAAGTTGTTGAGCAGTGGATTGAGTGTCAGAAGTTAGTCAAATGCCTGTGTAAATCAAGCTAATATAGAAGTACAATTAGACTCGTGAGGAAACTATTGTTACGAGCTGAGGTTCGGGATTAGAGAATTATACCAGATTGTTACCGAAATAGACACAATTTATTTAAATAGATCACAAAATACACAGGGAAACTAGCAACAACACAATTACAATAATTTATTATCACTATTCACTCTTACTTTACACTTTACTCGCTGTTAATTCACTTGACACTCACTTGAAACTAACTCACTTGACACTCACTTGATAACTAACTGACTACTCCGCAAAGCCACGCTTTATATAGCAAAACGGTATTTCTAGAAACATTGCGACACCTCTGGTTAATTCCACAAAACAATAGAACAGTCTAATACATAGTGGACAACTTCCATTAATGGATAACTACTTAGTTCCGTGTTGTCTCAACAGATGGCGTGTATCTTTATTTTGTAGCTCTCTACACCTTCCCACAGTCGCCAATAGATGGCGGGTTATTCGTAACACTATTAATTAGATTTATTGTCCTTTCCCAGATAACTTTTAATATTTGTTTTATTATTAACTTTTAATAACGACGTCCGTACTCGCCATCGCGGGCCTGACATTCGGTGTTGCCAGTAACATCATTTATAAATCCCAGAAATTTGGACAATCGAACCGAATGTTAAATCGACTTTGTAAACCTAACACATTCGTTATGTTGTATAGAGAGTATTAAAGGACTTGGGTTGGATCGGACATCCGAAATTACGTGCTGCTTAATTTCTGCAATATATTATGAATAATACGGTTATATATATACACATACGGTTGAAAATAAAACTACGTAGTAGTAAATATACTGTAATTGTTTACAGAGAATGGATGTATTTAGAACCAATCTTTAGTTCTGAGGATATATCTCGACAGCTTCCGGCGGAGGCGAAAAAGTATAATACTATGGAAAGAATCTGGCGGCGAACCATGACTGCCGCTGTTGCTTGTCCCAAGGTATGAGTTTAAGATGAAGTATTTTATTTCTTGGTTTACGTGTTTTTTTTTAATCCACGTCGTTCGCAAACAAGCATACGGCCCGTTTGATGGTAAGTGGTTACCGTAGTCTATGGACGCTTGTATTTCCAATGGACTCGCATGCGCATTGCCGTCCCTTCAAAAACCTATACACTCCTTTCTTGAAAAACCCCTTAGTGTAGTCCTTCGAGAAAACCTCGAATTCTCAGCCGGAGAGTTCACGGGTTTAAATTCCTCTAATCGTACCGTGCGGTACCATTTAGGTTCTAAGGTGTGAGGATGAGCACCGGCCGGCGGTGAGCGGTGCGGGTGGACTGTGGCCGTAGGTGTCATCTCAACAGTTCCTCGGAGAACAACCCATCATGACAGACAAAGTCTCTCCTAAATATTATAACCCTTTCTGTAACACTCTGTATATAATGTTTTCTTTTTTATCGAAAGGCTCTACGGCCATTATGGCCGTGGATGTAATCATATTATATAATTATGGGTTATTATGGTTTTCTCAGATAATGATAATATGCCCGGATAGCCGACTGCTTGACAGTTTGGTAGAAGCCCGGCATCTACTGGACGTGGTGTACCGAGGACTGAACTGTTACATGGAACTGAAGCGGCTGCGATTCCCGCGATTCTTCTTCCTGAGCGACGACGAGCTGCTAGAGATCCTGTCGCAGTCGCGTAACCCTCGCGCCGTGCAACCACATCTCAGGAAGTGCTTTGAGAACATAGCCAAGGTGACAGACGCTCACAAACGACCCAAAGATTTCTCTGGGACATATTACATACGATGAATCGATGACTTGAAGAAGGTGGCTGGCAGCGGATGGATGCGAACTGCCTAAGACTGAGATAGTTTACGCTCCTTGAGGGAGGCCTTCGTCCAGCAGTGAACGGCTATAGGCTGCTGATGATGATGATATTGCACAGCGCTATCGAGACTCAAACTAAGCAGAAATTATACTATGGGTTCTGAAACACTGATTAACATACGTAGATATTTTGTTTTGTAAATACATAAATATAATACCCAGACCATTGCAAATAGGCATATTCATGCAAACAAATATTTGCACTGACCGAGAATCAAACCCGCGACCTCTGCGCCACTGAGATCGTGTAGAATCGATGGGCTTACGCAAGTTTTGGTTCAGTGCGGGGCATAAAATCCTGAATCTGGATTCTTGCGGTTTGTTTTGATGAAAAATTCTTAGGTCCAATCAGCACTTGTTTTGCCCATGTTGGTATTTTTTTTTACTGTTTTGACCGTAACAATAAGTTTCTCTAAACTAATAATTGCGGTAAAGACAATAAAAAGAAATGAACCTATATAGGTTAATTAATAAATTTTTTGTTAATTAATGTTCTTGAAAATGCAGGTGACATTCCAACCGGACCTGAAGATAACGCACATGCACTCGAGCGAGGGAGAGATCGTGGAACTGAGGTACCAATTTTACCCTTCGGCTAATGTGGAACAGTGGCTTCTTCTATTAGAAGATACTATGAGACACAGTAGTAAGTCCAACTGTTTTACTTCTAAACTGACTTAAAAGGGTAGTTGTCTATGATATGGTAATTTTATTGTAGGACAGCCATGCTTCTGCACGTATGGGCCGGCTTGACCCGAGTGATACCACGGCCTCACAGAAAACCGACAGAGAAACAATGATTGCATTGCTTCACTGCCGGTTTGAAGTTTGTTTGAAGTACCTGTTTTGACCGTTTAATTTTTTTTACGTTTCAACAACAGTGTTAACAATTTTGTGCGAGCGTGCGAGAGCGCGTGTGCGTGTGTAACGAAATAATTTACTGTTTTGATATAGAACTTATCGTTATGACGTTTGATAAATAGAAACTGGCTTGACTTGGTAATCAAATACCGTATTTATATTTTAACACCACCTGATTGACAATATTGATATGGGGATGGTGACAGCCCCTTAAAATTAAATACTTAATTCAGGACTTAAATATACACTCCTTTATTGGGTCAATTCTAAAATAAAGTTTTGTCATAATAAATAATGACTATTACGATGTATTGTGCTATCTATTGGCGATACTATACCTTATATGTAACAATTTAATTGTTCCTAGTTCGTCTCACTCTGATCGCTGGTCTGGAAGAATTGTGGCAGATACCACGTGAGCAGTGGGTGCTGCGCTGGCCGGGACAAGTAGTCATCGCAGGGTCACAGACGGCCTGGACGGCCGGCGTCGAAAATAGTATCGAAGAGTATCGCATTGATAGTTTCTTCGAAGAGATGCTGCAACAGGTTTACTTGTTTATACTTGTGATAGGTTTTTTGGCGATCGTATGTAGTGTAAATAATAGCTTTGACTCCCAAGTTTTAGAATAATTTTATTCGGGCTTAATGGCCTTTTTACCCCTATTTAAATACAAACTGTTTAATGATTGTTGTATATTTCGATTTGCTTTGGAACCATGGTTACCTATAAGCTCGTGAAATTAGCACAAAATTCACTTTTCGGGCCAAAAATATTAATAACACATATTTTAAAAATCAATGCACACTTGCTAGATGTTGTTTTGTCTATGGACCTGGCGCCACACTGCTCAGCACAGCTTAAATCTTTTCAGAGATTTGGTTAGGTATCACGATAATAGAAATACATATATAAACGTATACTTCCGACATAGCTCGAAAGTCTCCGCGCTTTGGTGAAGAGCGACCTGACGTACTTCCAACGCGAGGTGTTGTGCGCGCTTATCGTCATAGAGGTCCACGCGCGTGACGTCACACACACGCTCGTCGAAGAGAGCGTGCGCCACGTGTCAGACTTCCAATGGATCTGTCAGCTCAGGTACCTGTTCTCGTTAACTGACACCGAGGCACCGACTGACATGACAATTTACAACTGTCATATTTGAATAAAAGCTATCGTAAGTGGTATTCTTCATATTTTTTATAGATAAGGTTTTACTCACCTGTGTGTTTCGGGGATTCCCGATTAGTTTTGGACCCGGCAGGGGTCCTTTATCAAGAGGTGCAGTGACCTTCTGTGGTGGTGTCAGGCGCCAGGCATCAGATCCGTTTAATTTAGTTCGTTTAATCAGTACTATTAGTTTCAGTACTAGTTACACGTGAGTAAAATCGTACATCTATACAAATAAATAAAATTAGAGTGTCTGTTTGTAAAATCATAATAACAGCTTTTTACTACACAGTACTTACACTAAAAAATCTACTAGATAGCTGACGTTATAAGGAGTAACTCAGACTAATTTATTTTGGAAAAAGTGTTAGGCGAAAAAAACATAAATTGCGGGCACAGCTAGTGTTAGTTAATTTTACTGTCAGCTTAAGTATCAGTTGTTGTTGATCTGCGAAGACTGATTTGTATATGCATCACGAAGTCAATATGAATTAATAAAAAGCAGGTGTGTATGGATGTACAGCAGGATAAGTCTGACTTGAGTTGGATGAGATAAAATAAGATGAGACGATTTGAAATGAGATGAATTGAGTTTGAGGTGATATCGGATAGGAATGAGATGAGATGAGATGGGGCGAGATAAGATTTATATATAAGCAAAATGGTCAGGTTGGTAGTCGAAAACTGCCTCATAACTTTAACGTTTAAAGTTTGTGTTTTATTTTAATTTAAATTTGTTTACAGATACTACTCGAATGTGAAGCCTATGAATCCCTTGGAGCCGGGTGAACTGCCCGAGATTTACCAAGACGAGAATCATCTGAATACGTCGGCTTTCTATCGCCAGTTTAGTCAAAACTCCTGTGACGTACGTGCTCTCAACTCTGTGTTTACGTACCAGAATGAGTACTTGGGCAACAGGTCAGTATTGAACTTATTTAGTTTTATTCATCATCCTCCGCGCCTTTTCGCAAGTAAGTTGGGGTCGGCTTTCAGTCTAACTACGAAACGAACGTGAAGCTACTGCCATCAGACCTCCACAACCCAAGTACTAAACGATATCTAAGTTCTGTAGTTAGACCAGGTTGTTGGACTTCTTTTTTTTGGGCTTCAGCTACCCGTAACGAATGCTACAGATGTTCGTATGGCAGCCGAGACTGACGGCTTTAATATGCTCTCCGAAGCACGGAGGGGTCTCAATGTGTTTAGTATGGTCACCCATGCTAAGACTGACTTGGCTAGTATTATTTAATTTTTCAATGTGCTAACCTACTGGCCCCTCCTTTTGTAATGCACGTGAAATTTTCCGGTTTATTTCAATATTTTAATTTAGATTTTTTTTTAATTCAGTTTTTTTTTATTACAAGTGATAACTTCACTGACTGAACTTTACAACGTAACCTTCATCATTATTATCGTAGCAAAAGTGATAATAATGAAGTTAGATGAGTTATTAGTGAGGTACTAGTATATGTGTGTTTAGTGGTCGGCTAGTGATAACGCCGCTGACGGACCGCTGCTACCTGACGCTGATGTGCGCGATGCACCTCAAGTTCGGAGGGGCCCCGGCCGGGCCCGCCGGCACTGGCAAGACTGAGACCACCAAGGTAGTGTCTACACACCTTTCTATAAAAATGTTTTTTTTTTATTTAGCCATTTTTTTTTGCCATTAAAGCAATGCAATATGTCGCTTTCGCCTATAAACATTTTTTTTTCCAGGATTTAGCGAAGGCTCTGGCAGTACAATGTGTTGTGTTCAACTGTTCGGATCAGCTAGACTTTATGGCTATGGGCAAGTTCTTTAAGGGTCTAGCCGCGTGAGTACATTGTTAATAACTGTATAAGTGGATTTAAAATATCATAAACAGTAAACAACAACATGAATACCCATGGAGTGTAATGTTTCCAGGATTCAAGTATGTATGTATGCCTGAAAAGATCTATGGGGTATCATTAGAATCCGTACATCGCCCCTAGTGATGCTGGCTATAAATTCCTTGAAAAAAAAAATTATGACGGCTGTACACCGTTCCTTTTAAATGTAAAAAATCCTTCAATTTGTGTCTTGGCAGGGAATTTTTTGTTTTTTTAATAAGTGACTTTTTCCCACTAGCTCCGGTGCGTGGGCTTGTTTCGACGAATTCAACAGAATAGATATTGAAGTACTTTCCGTAGTTGCACAACAGGTATGTCGCTTTATTTTTAGAAGAGTGTCCTTGGAGTTTCTTGCCTGTTCTTCTCTACAGAATCTACTTATAGGAACAGGCAACTAGCTTCAGACCTGACTTAGCCTTAGCCTGACTAGTACTCCTGACAATTAAAAAGTAACCGTAATTTATTGGATATATTGAAATAAATGATTGTTTCGATTTGATTACATTTGAATATTTGATTGAAATATAAACACAATTTCATAGAAAAATTATTATATTTTTTTTGTGACGCGGTGGAAGATTCTCATGGGTGTCCTCTGCCCTTAGGGAGGCAAATTAGTCTGTCAGACTAATTTGCCTCATTGTCACCTCAATCTCTCATCTCGCCTCAATGTCTAAAAACCACCCCGGTGTTCCGCTATTTGCCTATGATCGGTGGATTGAGAATCGCCATTGCATTCTTCCGATAGGCATTGACCCGTCTCACGCGCTCTCGCTCCGAAACCTGGCCAGAACCAGAGACTACCCGCAGCACCGACTGCCACGAAGAGATCACGGCACTGGCTAGCCCAGTCTGGGCAATGTTAAATTCTTCTCTAAGACTTAAGTAGCGCCTGTTTAATTTAACAGTTGCAATAAATGGATGGATGGATGATTCTGTCATCACCATCAAAATTCACACAGTAGAATCTTTGATGAAAGTTATGAGAAACCTGTTCTTTGTTTTGATATCACTTATTACAAAGATATTGAGTAATTTTCATCACTAACTTGTCTCAACAACTCACAGTTAGTAGACACAATGCACTCTGTGTGTGCTAAATGTCTGTAACCGCTCTATCGGAACTTCCTAATTCGACGCATTTAATATTTTTTACGTTCGACTAAGTGATCACGCAGCTGCAATTTATTTTCGGAATTTAAAAAAAAAAAAAAAAATTATCCAGCTATTTTTTTGCAAAAATGGTGCCCTTGAGTGATACCTAGTACCTAGAAAAAACTTGGATGGTTATGACACAATCACCCTGTATATTAAAAAATCATTTTTAATCCAGAAGGTTCCATCCTCAACACAGGTGGTGACAATCCAAAAAGCGCAGACAGCAAAACAAGAAAGGTTTATGTTCGAAGGCGTGGACTTGCCATTGAAGGCGTCTTGCTCTGTGTTCATCACCATGAACCCTGGATACGCAGGTATGTTACATTCACACACTGGCGCCTGTATCACAAGTATATTTTAGTATTTGTATTTATTTCAGTCAACCTTACGATGACGCTAAGAATATGATTGGTTATAATTTAGCTAAAATGAGTACAGTTTATTGCTTCACACTGGGTGTTTTTATCTATACTCAAATTCAAAATCAATATGTTTATTTCGTAAAATTGATCATCAATTATCATCAATACTCAATACAAATAAATAAATTGAAGTGTCTGTTTGTAATGTCAATAGTTTTTTAAGCTCATACAGTTATTTGCATGATACCTGTGTCTAAAAATGAGTTTTTAAATTTTTTGTCTGTCTGTCTTTTTGTTCCGGCTATTCTCCGGAACGGGTGAACCGATTTCCACGGGACTTTCACCGGCAGATAGCTGATGTTATAAGGAGTAACTTAGGCTACTTTTATTTTTAAAAAAGAATTAGGGTTCCGCGTAAAATACATAAATATGTACACACGAGCGAAGCCGCGTTGGAACTGCTAGTAGGTATACATATTAATATGTATTAAAAAAAACTATCTATTTTATCCGTGTTCTAAAACCCTATTGTACAAGGTCTACCTTTTTTGGGTCCAGAATAAATTTGAAAATTTTTTAAAAATTTGAATGTTATCGTTAAGACCTTAGAACAGCACAATTTTGTGCCGGTCTACAGATCTAATAGTAAAGAAGTCTACCCACTCATCAACTACAAACTTTTTTATCTAATTACAGGTCGAACAGAACTGCCGGACAATTTAAAGGCTCTCTTCAGACCCATTGCCATGATGGTGCCGGACTATGCGCTAATCGCAGAGATCTCGCTGTTCTCCTTCGGGTTCGGCGAGGCCAAGATCCTGGCTGGCAAGATCACCACCACCTTTAGGCTTAGCTCTGAACAATTATCTTCTCAGGTGATTCGCATGTTGTTGTTATACAATGTCTAACAGAAAAGGGTAATCATATTTTATAAGTGTTATGTATAGCTGCTAAATACCATAATTGAGTCAGTTCAGGATCCCTCGGGTTCAGTTAATTAAACTAGTGGACTTTATAAACTGGGTTATTATTGACCCAAAAAATTACAATTGTAACGGTCCTGAGCAAACATATAAGAATTAGTTTAGGATAATCGTTCCCGATGGAAAGTAAAGCTTGAATGTAGGTTCGAAGGTGCGTAACATCATCGCCGCGCCGAGTCATCTCTGGAAAATAAAATCATTGGAAAGTGCGTTTCCTGGTGCACATTTCAAAACGTGTTATCAGTTTACGTGCCAATTTAAGTGTATTTTTTTAAATCTGGATATTGTATCAATATCCTTACTATCTAGTATCTAAAGTTTCACTCATAACAGTCGCCACTACTTGTTTCTGACGAAATTTAGGTTTGAATCGATAAATTATCAACCTCATATTGTCAGTTTGAAAATAAGATTTCTCTATAACAAAAGTTCAATTTTTTTATAGTAGAGTTATTCTTGGGTCTACAATACGACTGTACTGTGTTTTTATATAAAGCCGTGTTTACCGGGAAGGCAAGGTGTTGTTAATTCCGGCAATTAGGTTATTAAGACAGCCGTCTACAATGCTTAGAGTTAAAGAAGAGAAGTAGCTTTAAAGAAACGTTTCAAGTCAGATGTGTACGTCTTATTACTAATAATGTTGTCTTTATATAAAGGACCACTATGACTTCGGGATGCGCGCCGTGAAGACGGTGATCACGGTGGCCGGCAACCTCATCCGACAGATGCCTGACGGGGACGAGAGGCAGATCGTGCTCCGGGCCCTGAGGGACGTCAACGTGCCCAAGTTCTTAGCCGACGACTTGTTGCTGTTTAACGGTGAGTTACGGTGCACAACCTAATCCGACAGATGCCTGACGGGGACGAGAGGCAGATCGTGCTACGGACCCTGAGGGACGTCAACGTGCCCAAGTTCTTAGCCGACGACTTGTTGCTGTTTAACGGTGAGTTACGGTGCACAACCTCATCCGACAGATGCCTGACGGGGACGAGAGGCAGATCGTGCTACGGACCCTGAGGGACGTCAACGTGCCCAAGTTCTTAGCCGACGACTTGTTGCTGTTTAACGGTGAGTTACGGTGCACAACCTCATCCGAAAGATGCCTGACGGGGACGAGAGGCAGATCGTGCTCCGGGCCCTGAGGGACGTCAACGTGCCCAAGTTCTTAGCCGACGACTTGTTGCTGTTTAACGGTGAGTTACGGTGCACAACCTCATCCGACAGATGCCTGACGGGGACGAGAGGCAGATCGTGCTCCGGGCCCTGAGGGACGTCAACGTGCCCAAGTTCTTAGCTGACGACTTGTTGCTGTTTAACGGTGAGTTACGGTGCACAACCTCATCCGACAGATGCCTGACGGGGACGAGAGGCAGATCGTGCTCCGGGCCCTGAGGGACGTCAACGTGCCCAAGTTCTTAGCTGACGACTTGTTGCTGTTTAACGGTGAGTTACGGTGCACAACCTCATCCGACAGATGCCTGACGGGGACGAGAGGCAGATCGTGCTCCGGGCCCTGAGGGACGTCAACGTGCCCAAGTTCTTAGCTGACGACTTGTTGCTGTTTAACGGTGAGTTACGGTGCACAACCTCATCCGACAGATGCCTGACGGGGACGAGAGGCAGATCGTGCTCCGGGCCCTGAGGGACGTCAACGTGCCCAAGTTCTTAGCTGACGACTTGTTGCTGTTTAACGGTGAGTTTATAATCATGGTGCACGAGCTTTCTGACGTCAGAGGTCACAGTTTCGATTCATATTCAGTGCAAAGTCTATTTGTTGGGTGTTTAAATGTATATTTTCAAGTGGGAGAACCATGCTTCGGTACGTATAGGCTGGCTCAACCGGAATGGCCGGAGGCCGTGGTACGCCTCACAGAAAATCGGCAGTGAAACAATGCTTGTTGTTTCGCCAAGTGAGTGAGGTAAATCAGTATATCAATGGCTGAAAATACAGCGTGTAAGTATCACCGTCGCGAAGAACTTACAAAGACGGCTTTCACAATGCAAAAGCTTGTTCATCAAAAAAATGCGAGATTAAGGATTTACAGTCATTAGTTTGATTTTGCGCTACGCAATGTAAACGCAACATAGGCAGGTATCATTTCTGTGGTACGGTAAATGACCTTAATCGTTCGGCACCGTCGAAGCAGCTGATTGCATAAATGTTGTTAAATTGAGTACATTACAGTTTCAGATATCACTTAACCAAAAAAATGTAAAATAAAAAAAAAATATGAATTTTCCGGCAGAAAATTCCAATGATTTTGCACTCAGAATGATGATCTGAATCTACTATTTCAAGATCCGGCAGGCCGTTTCTTACACCCGTTATGTTAAATTTTTTTCTTTACTTTATCCAGCTTGAGGGCAGACCGATTTTTAATTCGATAACTTTTATGTTTAGGAATAATATCGGATTTATTCCCACGCGTGGAGATCCCCATAGTGGACTACGGTATAATGGAGCAGTCTATCAGAAACATGCTCGTCAAGAGAGGCTACGATGACTTGTACAGTAAGTTTTATATTCTTGATTAAATCAATACATCAATACAAATAAACAAAATTGAATTGTCTGTTTGTAATGTCAAAATAATAGTTTTATAAAGCTCTAAAATCAGTTATTAAAATTTTTGACACCTTATAACACCAGCTATCTGCCAGTGAAAGTCTCGTGGAAATCGGTCCACCCGTTCCGAAGATTAGCCGATACACACAGACAGACAGACAGACGAACAGATATACAAAAATAAAAAAAACTGATTTTTATGTATAGGTATCGTGCAAATGACATTACAAACAGACACTTCAATTTTATTTATTTGTATTGATAGTTAGAGGGTTCGTTTGAGAGAGGGTTCGTACTTCCCCCAGCATTAGCCAGTTCGAGTTTTATTTTGTTTGAAATATTCGTAAAAATTCTTAATGGCTAACTATGTAATATTATTTGACCATCAATTATTTGTACCTACGAGTATGTATCGCAAATAAATAACTGATCTGATCCTGATAAGCACTGGATCCGTTGATGTGTTTGGAATAAGAGGATAATTAACTTGATTTAGTGTGATTTAGTTATTAATTTGTAAAGTTGATAACTTGAAATGAAATAGGAATTAACTATACTTAATTGTGTTAATTCCCTTTTAATTTGTAGTTATTGCTTAATTATGTTAATTTGTTTTTCAATACCAAATACATGAGCCGATTCCTGTGCTTTAAATACTTTAGCTTGACGATTAATTACTTATCAAATTATCACACACGATGACGCAATAAGTAAGTTATGGCTTATTTGCAGCGTTTATATTCAAAGTGATACAACTGTACGAGACGACGGTGGTGCGACACGGACTCATGTTGGTCGGACCTGCGGGCGCCGGCAAGACTAAGGTGAGCTTCGGAACTGTAGTGAAGCTGAACTCTCAGGAATTTTTACGCCTGTTGCACACCTACGCTTCCGAACTATGGGGAAACCTCAGTGGTATCGCTATGACTTGTGACTGCCTGTTCTAACGTATAGATATTATTATGATTCTCTTTTACTGCTCAGACCACTGCTAGACATCCCCACCATCCACCGTTACCGTGGGTGAGCCATGCTTCGGCAGGTATGGACCGTAGTGATACCACGATTTTATTGTGGTTCAATTCACAGTGGAATTCATCTAGCGGTTTCGCTGTTATGGTTCTGCGACGGAGGTGTGCTAGAGATCCTAAGTCCAATGATGATATTGTTTTACGTTAGTGCTACGAAGTGCTCCGAGACGCGTTAACAGCAATCAAAGGCAAGCTGGCCCCGGACGGGTTCCCCTTCACCCCTGTTCACACGTTCGTGGTGAACCCCAAGTCCATCACTATGGGGCAGCTGTACGGGGAATTTGATATAAACACGCACGAATGGTGAGTGTTAACTATTTTTTAAATACTTCTATGACATTTGTCTAGATACTACTAGATTCTGGAGTCGAGGCTTAATAAAAGCTGTTTCCGGATCCCTCCTATTTTAGGCGTAGTATGGCACACGTGTGGTTTCAGTCGGTTCGATTCCGACACATCACCGCTCCGAAAACCCCGGTGGGGTGACGGTCCGAGGGGGTTTCCACAGGCACAAAAAAAAGGAGTGGGTTCACGTCGGTAGTGCACTGGGTGGGGTTCGAAACCGCAACCACTCGATCGTAAATCCGATACCTTAGCCATTACGCTAACGCTTACTCAATGTTTACTATCAACAGGTAACTAACGGTCGTGAACTTTTTTTTGTTACTTCAAATTCTTACTAAAATAGCCAAGTGTACTCTGAGGTTCCAAAATTTTTCCTCTGTACAATTAAATGTGGAAGTACCTCCGATGATATGTAAAGTCCAAAATTTATCACCTCTTCAGATGGCACTTGATTGAACTAGTTTCCCGTAAATTTTCTCCTTTCTGTTTAGAAAAAAAAACTTATTAACATCACTACTAATAAACCTAGTCTCGTTGAGATTATATTCTAGTGAATCTGATCAGCCCACCGAACTTGACTCTTGATTTATTTGTTTTCCATCGGGTATCAAGGCGGGTGAATTCACCTTTGTGCATGCACCGTAAGTTGGATTGCTAACCGGATCTTATTTATTGACCCGTTTTCATATTTTGAATTTTGTAAGTTTTGTAAAAATTTACAATAACAACCTGTGACGTCATACTATTAAAAGTAAATGCGTGAAAGAGTTACAAACATCCATCCATCCATCCAAACTTTCACATTTATAATATTAGTGAGATTATTTGCCGATAGTGAGGTATGACGTTATACACCCTTATTTCATACAAGTTTCTACAGAACGTGCCATTTACATTTCTAGGACACTGATTGGCCAGTCTGATGTATTTGTATTGTCCAGGACGGATGGCATTCTATCGAGCTTGGTCCGCGCCGGTATAGCTGTAGAGGACATGGACAAGCGCTGGTATGTCTTCGATGGGCCCGTCGACGCCGTGTGGATTGAAAACATGAATACTGTATGTTTTAGATATCCTTAACATTACTCGACATATTTGACTAACCAATCTTCTTCTTTTCTATGATTTAGACATGACCAAAAGCTATGGATGTAATCCCAACGTTCTCGTTACAAGCCAGTAACAGGGGTTTTTCATTTATCACCAAAGAACTATATCACACAAAATTGCATGCAAAAGTTTCAATCGTATCTTGACAACGTCTTTTTACACACAAACACACTTTAGTTAAAAAATAATATTATCTCGAGGTCAGCAGTCAGGATTACTAACCACCAGACCTACAGGTCAGTCAAGCTGCAAGCAAGAAGCTTGTCATCGTTATGATAACGATATACACTGACACTATGATCATGATCATAATATCATCATCATCATAGTCAAGAGAGGTCTGCCGTCTATCTAACTTGAACCCAAATACTTGAGGGATCATGCTTGTACAGTCATCACATATTTCAATCGCCATAATATGAATATTCTTTCAACAATAATATTATTTCTAGGTATTAGACGACAACAAGAAATTATGCTTATCGAGCGGTGAGATAATGAAGCTGACGGATCGACAGCGCATGATCTTCGAGGTGGCGGACCTGGCCGTGGCCTCGCCCGCCACCGTCTCGCGCTGCGGCATGGTCTACTTGGACACGCAGGTCGTGGGTCTACCGCCTTTGGTCAACGCCTGGCTCAAGGCCAGCCTTCCAACGGTAAGTGTATACCAAGTTTTGGCGTGAGTCTGTTTGTTTTTTTCAACCGATCATCATGATATTTTGCCAGGGACACAGATAAGGGCATGGATACCATTCATTCAGAGAAATGGTACTATTCCCCGGGAATATGAAAAAAAAGTTTTACTCGAGCGAAGCCGCGGGCATAAGGTAGTATTTACTGGCCTGTTGGTCCAGTGGCTAGTGGCCCTGACTGCTGAGCCAGAGGTCGTGGGTTCCATTCCCACCCAGGACAAATAATTGTGTGATGAGCATGATCACTTGTTCTGTAACTGAGTGTAATTTATCTATAATATGTATGTATTTAGAAATATAAAAGTATGTTTATCAGCAGTCTGGTTACCATAGCACAGGCTCTGCCTAGTTTGGGATCAGACGGTCGTGTGTGAGATGTGTGAAGTTATTTTTTTTATTAACTAATATGTATATCTTATATTGTTCTATTGCAAATAAACAACCAAGTCAATTTTCATTTTGAATTTTACAGTATTTAAAAAATATATCAATACGATCCCTACGGTTTTTGTACTTTAAAAATATGCGTGCGTGTGCGTGCGATGTAACCCATTGCGCGAGACTGCGTATTAGGTCCGCCGGCGCACCAGCGGCCGGTAGGTATTTAGGGCGCACAAGTACATCGAGCGGCATAGGCTTGCCGAAAGTTCTAGCCCTCTCACTTTTCTTCTCTTTATAAGTATAAAACTCCGTTTTGACCAAATTGTTTTGCTATTCCTACAGTTAGCAGACAACATTCGCAAGCCTCTACCTGGCCTGATCAACACGTACTTATACCCTGCCCTGGAGTTGTTGCGCGAGCGTCTCACTGAGATCGTGGTATCCATCGACTCCTCCCTGGTGCTGAAGTTCCTCGAGCTGTTAGACTTCAGACTGAGGCCGCTGACGGGGAAAGATGATAAACCACCTCCAGGAGCAACTTTCATAGCTACGATGCGTAAGTGTTAACTGACGTAAGTTTATTTTCGAACTTGTCATTCATGACCATAAACGCAGGTAAACAGCGGACTGTTTCACCTGCGTGTATGCTTTTAAGGGACGTAGTGTAATTTTTAAATAGCCTCTTACGTTTCCCAGAAATTGGGTAATCAAATACAAAAAGAACTTTCGAAGATCTGATTGGAATTCCAAAGGTAAGTGCAACAAAAAAAAATCCCTTCAGCTACGTTTTTTTTTGCGCCGAAACTTTATTACTTTTCCCAAATAAAAGTAGCCTACGTTACTTCTTATAACATCAACTATTTGCCAGTGAAAGTCACGTGAAAATTTGCTCACCTGTTCCGGAGATTAGCTGAAACAAACAAACAGGTAGACAGATATAATTTTTTTTTAATTGTTATTTTTTTTTGTATAAACCCCAGAAAGTTGTTATTATGACATTACAAACCGACACATCTGTATGGTAGAAATATTAGATTATTTTTGATTCCATGGTCTAGCTCGCTTGGCGCCATTGTGGGTGGTGTGGTCAGTGATATGGTCGGTGGGCGCGACCTGCGACCACAACGGCCGCGCGATATTCTCCGACTTCATACGAGAGAAGACCACACAGGCTGGGCTGAAGCCTCTTTTCCCTTCGAAGGGCAGGGTCTACGATTACACGTTAGTGACTCTATTGTAAACTGTAATATAATATATAATGAAATATATAATATCATGAAATACTAGGCTTAGGCGTCGGACTTGTGTTCAAGTTGAACCCACTCTTAATATAAGCATTTATTTATTTTATTTGTTTATTTAAAACTTTATGCACATAGAGTACAGAGGCGGACTTAATGCCATAGGCATTCTCTGCCAGTCAACCTTCGGGTGATGTAGAGATAATAGGAAGTAGGTGCATTAAAAATATTACAGTTTATTAGGTTAATTTGTGAACTAAATATCAGACAAAAATACATAAACAAAGTATATAGGATAAAATACATATCATAAACATACATACAAATATGTACACAAACATAACATATATAAATAAAAAACATAGTAACGATTTAGATGATAAATTATCGGCAAGTTCATTCTGCTAGTTGTTCAAAAAAATACTCCTTTACTTTCACTTTGAATGAGTAACGATTGGTGGCCATCCTGATTTCGAGGGGAAGCGCATTCCAAAGAAGAACAGACTAAACGAAAAAAGAAGAGCCTACAAACTCTGTGGTATGAGAGGGACAAAGAAGAAGAAGATTATTTAAGGAACGAAGGTTTCTATCATGATTGATGATGCATTTAGCATAGCTGGAGGGGTTAACAAGAATACTTTTAAAGTGTGACTCACGGTAATAGTATTCCTTTATTAAAAAAAATGCATTGTCAGAATCGCCAGAGATATGCATCGGAACAGCCGCATATTCAAGTTGTAAGAAACATCGTACCGAATTAAAATACTCTATTCAGACCATCATTCTGAACCAAAATTCATTGTAATTTTCGGCCGGCAAATTCATAATTTTCTTTTTATAATTTTTTTTTTTGTTTAAAGTGATATCACAGTGAGTAAACAACATTGTACCGAAAAAAAATTATAAATACCCCATACGGCCATAAACTGCAATGTAGTGAAGCATCTTCTTCCGTAGGGTGGGCTTTTTTTTTGGGGAATGACTCTAGAATATAATAATATATAAAATAATATATGGATAATTAGTAATAAAACCAACATCAAATTACAGTAGTATCGCGCAGAGTCCACAGATGGCGTAGGTAAAAAAATCCACTCGCGGTCAGCATTTTTCGTTGCGCTAACACTTTTTTCCGTCTAGCGCCCTATCCGCCGAGCGTCTGAATTGTTACGTGCGATTAGGAACTTCATAACAATAATTATTTTATCATGACGTAGTCTGCACGATGGTGGCTTCACCGACCTGACGGAGGACGGTGAGCCGGCCGCGCCCTACTGGTACAACTGGATGGCCAACATGGAGGAGTACGAGGTGGACCCTGAGTGGCAATATGCGGGTAAGTACACATACATGGTGGGGGGTGCGGTTTGATGCCTATATTTGTTTATAATGCGAGCACCCCGTATTTAAAATCGTATGATTTATTGAAAGTAAATTACAAAGAAGACTTGCCAATGTTTTCTGGGAACAGTTTTTCTCAAATACTACAGTGAAAATAAACTTGAGCAATTTTTTATTGGTTCATATAAATATGTGGCTTAAAGAGTATAATAATAGAATAGAATAATAGCTGCTAGATAACAAAATGACTTTGACATCTTGAGGATTACTATGAAATAGGCATGAGCAAGCTGCTCAAAGAAGCAATGTGGCTATTTTCTCGTTATAAGGACCTTTTGCCCATAATATCTGCTAGCTGAGAAGATAATGTTTTTTTTTTATTTTCACCTCTTCAAATTCATTTTAGGAATTATCATTCTACAGAAGTTACGACGGGGTGTGGTTGAAATAAGTACTAATGAAAAAGATAGAACAAAAAAGGTTATTACACAGCTTGTAAGTTGACACTGTCTAATCCCACTAATATTCCATTATTGCAAAAACCACTAAACCGATTGCGATGAAACTTGGTATGTAGATAGCTGGAGACCTGGATAGGCTACTTTTTATCCCGATATTCCCACGGGATCGGGACTTACGCGGGTGAAACCGCGTGGCGCTGCTAGTTTCTTATAAGTATAATAACTGTCATGAAATATATTTAAATTATTACGTTCCCTTTAGATATTGAAGTCCCAACGTTGGATAATGTACGCAGCGCA
Organism: Callimorpha dominula; assembly: GCA_949752705.1. NCBI lineage: Eukaryota > Metazoa > Arthropoda > Insecta > Lepidoptera > Erebidae > Callimorpha > Callimorpha dominula. The sequence goes on along the minus strand of OX457010.1, from coordinate 4,029,071 downwards.
GTGATCCTGGGCTACAAGATCCAGAACTGGAACCATGTGATATGTGTGGGACCCACGGGCACGGGGAAGACGGTCACCATTACTGCCAAGCTGTCCCATGGCTTACATAAGAAGTTCATATGCGAGTTTATAGTGTTTTCTGCTAGGACATCTTCTAATCAGACACAGGTAATTTGCATCAAAATAGTAAGAAGATTGTAAATAAATTGAGTGTGAGATGGAGAGAGAGTGTTAAGAAGGTTGTGGTTGAGTAAAAAAAGATGTTTTAATAGGGAATTTAATTGAATATCTGTTCATGAGAATTATGGCAAAATAACATTTTCGGACTCCCATGTGCACGCATGTTCATACGCATACACACTTAAACATAGCTGCGTATACGCACGCGAACTTACCTATATTCCAATAAATTTATAACGTTATTAAGAAATTTAATCACCTTGTGACTTACTCAATTCTAATTATAAGTCTTTTATCGTACAGGACGTGATAGATAGCAAGCTGGACCGTCGCCGGCGCGGAGTGTTCGGCCCTCCCCCCACTAAACGGCAAGTGTTCTTTATCGACGACCTCAACATGCCCGCACTGGAGGTAAGACGCCGAAATTTATTAAATTGTATATATGTAGGAGTATAAAGAAATATTTTCATTTTTCCTTTGTATTTTATAGGTATACGGAGCGCAGCCACCTATTGAATTGCTGCGACAGTTTATGGATTTTTCTGGTAAGTGATATTATCAGAACAGTGGTTATTTTCGTCATCTTAATCATAGGATCCGCTAGTAAAAACAGTTCATTATCAGAAGAGAGATACATAAACAGTACATAAATAAATAATGTTACAATTTTATTGTTACTATAAACCCTTTTTTAAACTTTTTTTTAGGATTTGTTTGCATATTATGCATCGTTTTTACTTTGTCCTGTTACCTTGTCCTTGCCCGACGGCTTTTGATTAATCAGGACGCGTGTTGCACTAACTTCTCGATGACAACTGGGTAGTGTGGACAATTCAAATATCGAGCGATAATGTTCCACGAAGTCGCAGAGGTCATACCATGACATGAAAATAAGGCGATGTGTTTGTCTCCGCGACATGGCCTTACAAACTGCGGACCAGTTACGGAATGTCGCATCTCACAGCCGTCGCTGAATTCGCATTAGACCACCGATTCCAATTCGGTTACCTTACAAATACCGTGACCAAGTTCCAATTTAAACATCTAACATGTTACTATATTATTGAAATAAGTTTAAAGTTAGATTCGAGTGTAATCCAATCTGAAAGTTTAGGTAGGTATATATACTGAGTTATTTTTACAAGCGTAAAGAGTAGACACCGCAAAGAAAAAGTTTGTAACGTGAACTGCGGTCCCTGCACTGCAGTGAAAACAAATTTTTGTAGCAGTTCGTTGGGCAACACGCGTAAACGCCATGAAAATCACGGCGCTTAGGACCTTACGCTCGCGAGAAAACTACAACTGAAAAACGATCGAGCGTTGCTTCTTAATACTATAGGATTTGACAACAAATTATTGTTTTAGCGCTGCAGCGCTTTTTAGTTTTAATTCAAATAAAAACGGATAATGTATTTTATTCTGAGTGGCTTCTCTAGTAGGTACATAATATCTCGCTCAGCATATAATTATGTAGGTTAACTCTACTCGTCATTACTGTACCGGAGACAGGCGGTCAAGTGGTCAGGGCTGCCAGTCAACTTATTGTATATACTGCTGTGTCTCGGAGATTGTAGAAAATGAGTTTTGTATTATCCTAGAAAGTCACATTTTTGGTTGAAAAAAAACCGCGTGAGGTATTTTAGGGACTCCCGGTTCAAACGAAGCTCTTTCGCTATATATAGAGATATATTTGATGGATTGAATAAATTGTATCAAAATGTAGTATATATTGTAAGAACTCGAAATTAAAATTGCGCCATCTGTGAAAGTTACCCTAACTAATATACGGAAAATTAGTATACAAAATATTACAATAGTATCGTGCAGAATCCACAGATGGCGTAAAAATAAAATAAATCAACTCGCGGTCAGCATTTTTCGTTGTGCTAAGAATTTTTTCGGATAGCCGGTCGGCCGCCTAGCATCTGAAGTGTAACGTGCGATAACGAACTTCGTTCTAAAAGCATAGGGGACTTGTCAAGAAATTCTAGTTGATTTAAAATCATAGCGTATATAGTCTTGTTTCTTCGTCTTCTAGATAGTCTCTCTTGATCTTAATTATATTATTTGTTTAAGAATAGGTTGGTACGACAGACAAAATATTGGCGAGTTTAGAACGCTGGTGGACGTAGGTATCGTGGCGGCGATGGGCCCGCCGGGCGGGGGCCGCAACCCCGTCACCATGAGACTCATGAGGCACTTCCACTACATCTCCTTTACTGAGATGGAGTACGCTAGTAAGGTAACTGGTCAATGAAATCAAGGATTTTCTGTACGTGTATGCGTGTAATGCATTGCAGCTGTGCGTGCGGTACTTGTCCATCGCTGTGCCGGTCGCGAGCTGCGAGCCTTTTTTCCCCTCGATTGGTGTCCAGTAAGGAAAACTTTAAAATCACTGGCAGGCGGGTCATCTGATGGTAAGTGACTACCGCCGCCCATGGGCACCTGCAACTCAAGAGTCACAAGTGCGTTGCCGGCCTTCAAAGTGGGAGTAGGGGAAGGCTGGAACAGGAGGAGAGAAGGGGAGGGAAGGGTTAGGGCCACCGGTAACCTCACTCATTCGGCGAAAAGCAATGCAATAATTGCTTCACTGACGGTTGTCTGTGAGACCGCGGTATCACTCCGGTCGAGCGGTTCCATACGTGCCGAAGCATGGCTCTCCCACGATTTTATTAATTCCACCTTCCCAGGTTATTTAACCTGGTGGTCGAAAGTGGCCGAAACTCGATCATCATAATTCATATATGTTTTACCTATTATTTTCCAGTATAAGTTGAGCTGGCATTGTTAGAATGTTTCGTGCCATGATAGGTCAACAATATATTACACTGGTACTGTACCAATAATTCTCTTAACGTATTAATCTATTTATATTCTAGGTTAAAGGTCGTTTTTCTTTGTTGTATAATTATTAATTTTTCACGCGATATTAACTATGCTATGATAACTTGTAGTTGTCTTCAAAAGTTTATTTACATTTGCAGTACTTGATCTTCAGCGTAATCCTCAAGTCTTGGACGCGTAACATCAAACAGAAAGTGACAGTGCGCGAAGCTCCGTTCCTGACGGCTTCCCTCGACATCTTCACGCAGCTGGTTGTGGAGCTGCTGCCCACGCCTGTCAAGTCGCATTACACCTTCAACATGAGAGACCTCAGCAAGGTGTTCCAGGGAATGCTGATGACAGATCCAAATTTAATAGAAGTTAGTATTTTATTACCCTTAGTTGCGTCTCAATCTTCTTGTTCTTTTTATATTCTATGTTCCGGTTAATGACGGCGCTTACCGACTGTTATAAGTTAATATTAAAATTACTGATTTCGTACTGAACTATGTCACTAGATACTGCCCCCAAGCGATATAATGAGTGATGTTTTTTCCTGGATCATCATCAAGCTCAGAAAAGTTAACAAGTCAAAAACAGTATTCAAGGAGCAAAAATGTAGTTGCGAAGACACGTTATATAATTTGTATGTAATGTCACGCTGACATCCTTAAAACAGAGCAACCAGACTGATTTAGTCTGTTTATCTGGCCCACTCTACTGCTTTTAGTGCGAAAGCACCAGGTACTTTTGTAATGCTTTCTGCTGCTGCAGGGTTAAGTAACTAGAGCTCCGTGGCCGAAGAAATAACTTGCCCGTAAATCTTTGCAAACTGGCAACATCAATATTTATTTATTTATTTATTTTATTGGCTCACCAACAATTGTTAATACTGGTTAAATTACAAAAAAAATACAAACTTATATTAACTTATTCTAGTGTCACAATTTCTTACAGGTAAGCACCACTTGAGTTATTTACTGCTGATTATTTACTTAAGCTAGAATTATATAAAAAAAAACATGAATAAATATAATATATGCAGGAAAGTTCTGTAAAATGTAAAGTTACAATAATTGATGCAAGATCCATTAATAAATTGCGACTTAAATATTTTACGGAGCTTGCTCAGTGAATCAACATTCGGGGAATGGGAGAATTTGCACTGAGAATTGTCCGAAGAAGTGGAGGACAAAGGGGTGTAATGGGGGCACGGGGGTATCTTGAAGGGACTCAGAAACGGATTTTACTTAATAATTGAGGACAGGCCCTCTCCTCTTCATGACTACGTATTTGTTTATACTGCCTCCACCCCACCCAACTTTGCGTTATATGAGCAGGGTCAGTATACCTGCATCAAGTTCCCCAAACCAAGGTCCCGAGACGCAGGGACCTTTATACGGCAGGTCTTACCTCCAACGCCATGGCGCCGGTACTAATTAAGGCTACTTACCCGTATGCCTATCGGTCACAGAAGATCGCCACTCGTGAAACCACACTCGCAGCGACCCCCCATTCGCAACCAGCACACTCCCTATTGTCCAGATAGGTACCGGATCTGTAAGACACGCTCACTTCCCGCATATTTGCATATGCTCGCGGTAACACCGCTAGGTTCGTCAGAGAAGCCGACTGCCAGTATCCAGCTGGTACCGGAGCTGTCAGCACGCTCACATCCCGATCTACAATCAAGTGTAGGTCTACCCTGGCCTATGGTCGGGTGTCCGGATCAGTGTCTAGTCACCTTTCTACTTGCTAAGCAGGCAAGTAACCGAGCTGCATCGGTCGGACGGGACCTCTGCTAAAGGACGCTCCAAGCCTCGCAGCGGAAAACCAAGGAGCCCTTCGCCTTAGACCGGTTAATTCCGCTGCTCGCTGCGCGCGATAACCGACGCTCCACTGACAATAGTGGAGCAGACGAACGTGCCCGTTCTCTGCAGCTAACCACAATACCCCCACGAGTCCAACTCCAAAATCGGTATCTGACAGCTTTCGCCATCAGAGGGCTCAGGATCCCGGTTCCCGTGGTACCCTGATCTAACAGCCGGACCCGTAGTTCCGGCTGCGAACCTATCTACTCCGGGTGACTAGTAGATAGGGAAATAATTGAGGACAGTTAATTTTACTCCGGTTTTCCAGAGACAACATATTAAAGTGCGCCAACCTGGCTGTATAAGACGGTTCTTTTTTATTAATTCCAAAAGAGTACGCTAAGTGCCAGAGGAACCTTTTCTGAATCCTTTCCAGTCTCAGTGTATGTGATGCATAGTGCGGTCTCCAGACAGTGCTGCAATATTCTACGACAGTTCGTACAAGACTGTTGTACACTGTAATTTTTGTTTCAATGTTTCGAAAACCAGCAACATTTCTGACGACAAATCCCAACATTTTAGAAGCCTTCTTAGTTATACTCTCCATATGGTGTATGAATGTAAGTTTTTTGTCGTGTTTTGTCAATTGGGTAGATGCAAAAATAAATTATTTCGCAATAAAATAATTTAAAATACTGTGTAAATTGTGGCTCAGATTTATTTTAACGTTTTTTAATTAATTTTATAATTGTTAAATTAACATTAAAAGTGAATGTTTTAACAGCCAAACATATCGTTTTAACATCTACTAAAAATATATTGATTTGACTTGACAGTCATCTACCCTATTGGTGTTGCTAGTGTTAAAAACATCGTTAACCGTCTGTTGTCAGAATGGCATGAGATTTCTGGTTTTACAACTGAAATTTTGTTATAACCTAGAATACATTACTTGGTCCAGGTATATTTTTTGGTTTCATGGTTGTTAGGACGAAGACGACGTGATCCGACTGTGGTACCACGAGCATCAGCGCGTATACCAGGATCGGCTCGTCAACGATGAAGACCGCCAGTGGTTCAGAAAGTGAGTTATGAACTTACTACGTCTATTGCCTAAGTGTGGGGATATTCCGATACCCAGAAGATATACTTTTTAGATTGATTTTATGGAACTGATTTAATAGGATAATATTCTTGTGAGTGATTGTTTTTCTGTTTACTTTTAATGTACATAATAATAGCCACAAATCAAACCAAATAAATATTGTAGGCACGGAAACACGAATTTATTTTGATCCCATATCGCAAATAGACACTTCTTTTCAAGGGATACCATCGGATTCTTATAGATAAAGAGATAAGAGAGAAGGAGAAAATAGACGGTGGGGGTGAGAGGGAGATTGTAATATAATTTTAGTACAGGACCGAAAGAGAGAGGGATTTCACTCAGTCTGACTCGTTCACTAAGATGCGTTCAGATATTGCAACGTAATATTCGTTCAGTCTGATTCAATTCGATGCCAAATACTTTCGTTTTTATACCGTGTAATCGTCGCAAGATTGATTCGATGCTAAAAGTACTTGGTATCGAAACCAAAGTATCGAGTACTTACTTATATGAACGGAAAAGACCTCGGTGCAATGGAAATAAATTTTATTAAAATTCAATAAAACAAACTAAATTTTGTAATTAAGTGACACATACATACGTGGTCACGACTAGGTAGGCAGAGGCGTATTAAATACCCATTTTGCCAACTATAATTTACGTACTCACCTATAGGGGACAAGTCTTTGCGGTGTGCGATAAATTAATAAATGATAATTGTGTTCAATATTAGAACCATAATTTAAGGTGAGATTTATATTTGTTCTACGTAAATTTAACAAGTAAGAAGGCAATCATTTAATAAAGGCACAACTATTTTTTGGACGTTGATATACAATACACATATGAAAAACATATATGAATAATATTCATTCATTCATTCAGCTAATAGCATTCATTCTAATGAACAATTCCGACAAGAACGAAAGGACGCCGATAAGCAATACAGTGTCAAGCTACACATACTTTATTTAGAGAAAATTCACATCTTAAAACTAAATTTTCTCCAAATAAAGTATGTGTGGCTTGACACTGTCATATATGTTTTTAAATGGTCATTTAAAAATATTTAGATTAACATCTGCAAACGTATCTAAAAGCATATTAATGCACAATACTACTAGTGATTTCAAATTTTTTATCGTGGGAGAGCTATATTTCGATACGTATGGGCCGGCTCGTCGGTAGTGATACGATAGCCTCACAGAAAACCGGCAGTGAAGCAATGTTTGCATTGCTTATCGCCGAGTGAGTGAGGTTACCGGAGGCCCTTACCCTTCCTTCCCCCCTCTCCTCCCCCTCTCTCCCTATTCCACGTTTTCTCTACTCCTACCTTATGGTAACGCACTTGTGACTCTTTAAGTTGCACGTACCAATGGGCCTCGACTCGTCTGCTCGTTTGCCCCCTATACCATAAAATAAAAAATAAAAAAAATATTTGTGCGAATCTTTCGCTGTAGAGAGTTGTTGTGTACACACATACACAACAACTCTCTATAGTCTGCATACACCACAAAAGGATTGCTCTTGGTTCCAGTTTATTAAACAAAAAAATCCGAGTCGATTTCGGTAAAGATCCGAAAGATATTATCGGTGGGCGCCTGATGCTATTCGGTGACTTCATGGATATCGGTGCTGAGGACAAGAAGTACATAGAGATCAACGACAGGGAAGAGGTGGGTAGTTAGATGATGAGGTGGTTGTAGATTGTTAAATTGGGGTGTGTGAGATGATCCTAGCGTTCGTAGGTAAAATGGCAACAGACAAGTCATTTACTTAGTTGTCATTTTCGAGAACATTCGTTCTCTTGTTTCTAGGGCAACAGTTTATATATTTTTTTTAAATAAATTCTACTTCCTATAAACGTATCGTTACCATACAAACGTACATAACATTATTGTTGAAGAAAAATACTCATAGAAGTTGTTTATATAAAACTGTACGCAACTCGGGTATTATTCTGCGGCAATAACTCTTGAAACCAGGAACGATCAAGTAAGACAATCTGAGAGTCGCAAGGATGTGGGTGTGAATCTTGAATCAACTAGTAGAATGAATTTGTTGAGTAACGGATGTTCTGGCCGTCTGTCATAAAGGAAAGATCCTAAAAGCAGGCGGGATGACTTCCAAATAGTATATCTTTAATAAATATGAATATCAGTTACGGATTTTTTTATTCCAATGTATCTTCATTTTTATTATTTTCTACCTACATTTTTCGTTTAGAATATTCGAAAATAGTTTGTTTTCATTTTAGCTGGATGAAATACTTGGAAGTTATTTAGATGACTACAACATATCTTCGACGGCACCACTAGACCTGGTATTGTTTGACGATGCCATAGCACATTTGTGTCGAATCGCGCGCATCATGCGACAACCCATGGCGAATGCACTACTGCTGGGCATGGGCGGGTCTGGTACGTTATCAAAGCACTCTATAACATAGTGGTCCATTTCAGAAACTTGGCAAGACCTATGTCTGTTATTTCGATTCTCCTTTGAACATTTATTGGAAAGCGCAGTGCGGGATACGCGTCTCCCCACTAAATGAATGTATGACGTAGTCCCGCAAGATCACTTACCGTATGGAAGATGTGTATATTTAGCGATAGATGATGATAGATCTATCAATACTTTTTGCCGTTTCCTGCTTAATTAGCAACTAAATGAAATCTGTAGGTAGACAGTCGCTCTCCAGGCTGGCTGCCCACATGGCTGAACTCCTCTGCATTCAGATTGAGATCACGAAGACTTACGGCAACGCGGAGTGGCGCGACGACCTCAAGCAGACGATGCTCAAGGCGGGTGCTGACAACAAAGGCGTCGTCTTCTTGTTCTCGGATGCACAGGTAACATCTCTTATTAGAGGAATGTAGTGTATTTTTTATGGTATAAGGGGCAAACGAGCAGACGGGATAATTATTATTAAAACGGCATACTTACTTAAACTGGGCTAATTAGCCCAGATCAATGCTATTGTAGTTCCATTGTAAGGCTACTGCTTTACCTAAGACAATTGTTTTTATTATACAGATTAAAATGGAATCGTTTCTCGAAGATCTAAACAATATTTTAAGCTCTGGAGACGTTCCCAACATATATGAGCCCGAAGACTTCGACAAAATCTATATGTCTGTCCGTCACGCTGTTATGGAGATGAACCTGGCTGCTACCAAAACCAACCTGTTCTCATGTTACCAACGAAGAGTGCGGAGTAACCTTCATATTGTAATAGTTATGAGTCCTATTGGTGAGGTAAGGGAAGCGGTTCATTTTAACATTTTGCTCCTTATATAAATACTAGCTGTGCCCACGACTTTGTCCGCGTGGAACAGTGTCTTTGGGTAGAGTTTTTAATTATTTAGGCTAATTGACAATACTTCCATACAACTTTTCATCCCCAACCCCCAACCATTTCAACACCTTCACCCCTTTTTTGGTTGTTTGTTGTTTCACTGGAGGTTTTGGTGTCACAATGCCAAGGAAGTATGTATCTTCTTCTTATGACTCTCGTCTAAAGAGTGTCTCAACCGAAACGATGGGTTCTCTGTCAATGTAGCAACGCTCTTGTCTCTTACGCTGTTTTTTCTTTTAGATGTGCATACATACACTCACGGCCGTATTTACGGAGGGTATGCAGAGTCATATTTAATACCCACATTTTGGCAACTTTAATTTAATCTCACTCTCGTGATAGGGCAAGTCTATATCCGTTAATAGGACTCTTTGGAAGTTAAAGATAGGAAAAGGAGGGAAAGTGATAGATCTTATAAGGATGGAGTAGCTCGCGTAGGTTTGTCTAATATTGGAAGAATTGAAGTAGGTATATTATACGAACAAAATTGAGCTTCCATCAAAATCCTTGGTATTAAATACTTCTCCCTATTAAGAAATATTACCTTTATTGCTCAATTTTATGTTTAATACTAATACAGTACATTAATGACACTACGTTAAGAATAGGAATTCAAGTCCTCCCACACCGATTCCACTTATGAAGTATCACACCACCGACAGTGCATTTGCAATAACCGGAATTGCAGTCATACATTCATATTTGAATTCAGTATCCGCATTCAGCACTTACCATTCAGAATTCAGCATTCATCATTCAACATTCAACATTCAACACTCAGCATTAACCATTCAGAATTCAGCTTCATCATTCAACATTCAACACTCAGCATTTACCATTCAGAATTCAGCATTCATCATTCAACATTCAATACTCAGCATTTACCATTCAGAATTCAGCATTCATCATTCAACATTCAGCATTTACCATTCAGAATTCAGCATTCATCATTCAATATTCAATACTCAGCATTTACCATTCAGAATTCAGCATTCATCATTCAACATTCAACACTCAGCATTTACCATTCAGAATTCAGCATTTATCATTCAACACTCAGCATTTACCATTCAGAATTCAGCATTCATCATTCAACACTCAGCATTTACCATTCAGAATTCAGCATTGATCATTCGACATTCAACACTCAGCATTTACCATTCAGAATTCAGCATTCATCATTCAACATTTAAAACTCAGCATTTAGCATTCAAAGTCAGCATTCGACATTCAATATTCACCATTTAGATATACCTGTACCAATATTTCTGTAATAATTCCTTTAAGTTGCGTTTATGAATTTGACCGTTTTCTCAAAAATTAATAATCCTTTATCTAGCTACTGTACTCACAACATAAATCTAAAATATGAATCACAGAATTATCGACCACAAATTAAATTTTTATAACATTTAATACATTAAGTAAACGACAAATGCATTTTTTCAGGTGTTCCGCGCCCGCCTCCGCCAGTTCCCGTCGCTAGTGAACTGCTGCACAATAGATTGGTTCAGCGAGTGGCCCAAGACGGCCCTGGAGTCAGTCGCTAGACATTTCTTCACTAGCATGGGAGAGCTACAGTCCGTGTCAAATGAAGTTATTGATTCTATGGTGGTAAATATTCAGTCAGTTTATGTTGACAAAGTAATGCCAAAATACTCGAACGCCAATCAATTATCGTGCTCTTCTTATTCTTAGTTTAATTTGACTACGTGTTGTACTAAGTTGATTGTCAATTGTTGACTGGCCTGTTGGCCTAGTGTGACCCTGACTTCTACGCCATAGGTCGTGGGCCATTCAAAAGGTACCTTTGATACAGTTTGCCATTAAATAACACAGCCGGACGTCACGCTTTAGTGTTGTCAAATCATTCACTTTTAAAATCTTAAAATAAAAGTAGACGCTATTTTCCAGTGTGTTTTACTTGGTGAAAAGTATTTCACTGGGTATAAAACCCTGGAAAACTAACTATACGACATCTATACGCGATTTTTTTCAAAGGCACTTATTATTTATAGTTGCCTTAAACAGTTCATAGCTTATGTTGTAGTTGGATCCCTGGCTCTTAATCGAAGTTTTTTTATAGATATATTTGATTGCCTCCGAAATTTTTCACATAATGTTTTTAATAAAGGATTTTTCCTAATAATAATATGAATATTATTATTTATTATCAGTCCGTATGTTGCTTCGCGCACCAGAGCGTGGTGGACGCGAGCCGCAAGTTCGAGCAGCAGCTCAACCGGCTCAACTACGTCACGCCCATGTCGTACATGGAGATGCTCAACGCGTACTCGGAGATGTTCAAGAAGAAACGGAACGCTATACTCTTAGAGTCCAACGCTCTCAGAAACGGTAACTCCTTTTAACCTCATGTACCCCGAAAGCACAACTTCTGAAATCTTGGTTTCGTTTTTGTAAAAAATTTTAAACTCAAAACTTCTTATGTTATAACGCCTTTACGATTTCTATGCCATATGGTTTTTGATATCGAATAAATACGGGAATAAAGGTACTAGGTATTACATACCTCTGAATTGCCTGACGTTTCGACCAGGTGCACTGGCCGTGGTCGCAGGCTGACTGTGACCATAATCAAACAATTAAGTATACCGTGTTATATAAATTGCTAGCTTTCGCCCGCGGTTTCGCTTGCGTGGATTTAAGTATGCCAAATAAAACGAGCAATCTATGGTTTTGTCCTCCAACGCTGTTTTTGTAATAACGCTATCGTCTATTACATAACAATTATAATTAATCTAGGTTTAAACAAGTTAAACCAGACAGAAGTAGAAGTAAAAGAACTGCAAATAGAATTGGCAGAGCTAAAGCCGATGATGGAGAAGGCAGCCGAGGAGACCAGAAAGGTCATTGAACAAATCGCAATAGACACTGTGAGTATAGTCACCAATCTTTTAGTTCATTAACTAGTGATCGCCGTCAGGTCGAATTTCAATCTTCATTCATTTAATTATTGATAACCAGCAACTCGCCCCTACCCGCATGGGTAGTAGAGACATCTTCAACAATCATCCTTATATTTCAATCAATTTACACAAAATCTTAACAAATTATACACCTACCCCTTCCACATGAATCACTCTGTCTATTAGTGAAAACCGCATGAAAATCCGTTTAGTAATTTTTCATTTTATCGCGAACAGATAGACGGACAGAAAGATAGATGCGGCGGGGGGACTTTGTTTTATAATATGTAGTGACAAAGCTCGTAAATAGCTTCTAAACAAAAAAAATCTGTCAGTCGTAGGACTGCACGTCAGAAGTGAAAACTTACGTATAATTATATTTGTATTTGAGAGTGACGGTCACGCGAGTTCAGTGCTTTTTCAACATACCAAAAGTGTCAAGCGTGCCTAAAGAAGTTTACACACACATCGGTATACACGTATCTGAGCGTGACGGTCACGCGAGTTCAGTGCTTTTTCATCATACCAAAAGTGTCAAGCGTGCCTAAAGAAGTTTACACACACATCGGTATATACGTATCTGAGCGTGACGGTCACGCGAGTTCAGTGCTTTTTCAACATAACAAAAGTGTCCAGCGTGCCTAAAGAAGTTTACATACACATCGGTATATACGTATCTGAGCGTGACGGTCACGCGAGTTCAGTGCTTTTTCAACATACCAAAAGTGTCAAGCGTGCCTAAAGAAGTTTACACACACATCGGTATATACGTATCTGTTCGTGACGGTCACGCGAGTTCAGTGCTTTTTCAACATAACAAAAGTGTCCAGCGTGCCTAAAGAAGTTTACATACACATCGGTAAATACGTATCTGAGCGGGACGGTCACGCGAGTTCAGTGCTTTTTCAACATAACAAAAGTGTCCAGCGTACCTAAAGAAGTTTACACACACATCGGTATATACGTATCTGAGCGTGACGGTCACGCGAGTTCAGTGCTTTTCCGTTCCTAAACCTAAACGTTCCTAAAAAAGTTGTCATTTCAAAAGAAAATCTGTTGTAAAACAGAGAAAAACAAACTGATGTCTTTGCTCATTTTTGTACGGATATTTTAAAGAGTTAAATTTAGTAACTTTGGATGTAGGGAAAATGAAACTATTAATCTGATTCTAAGAATTCTTTTACATGTTATATATACTTTTGTGGCGTCGTCGAAATTATTCGCCATTTGTCAATTTATTGTGCCCGCGCAAAGCCCGGCCGAGACACTAGGAAAGTAATATTTCAGTTTTTGTGCAAATTAATATTGCACTTGTTATATGTAAGTAAATGCGCTTTTTTAATATCATATGGCATTAAGCAGTTGGATTATGAAAGGTGTTTGTTGACGAATTTCGATGTGGTTATTAGTAAATTCATTCAGAGAAATCATTTGCCAACATCACTGTCACCTAATATGTAAAACTACAAGATCTTACTGACCGTAATTAAATACATTATACTCCGCTAACGAAGGTGTCGGTAAACTTTCACGTTAACTAAAACTCCATAAATGCTGGGATTTCGATTTGAAAAGTGGTAGTAGGCTCAGCTGGTCGCCTTGCCACTATACCGCGCCTAGTGATAGGGTTTTGATACTAACACGGAACAAAAACATAAAATTTGTGTGTTATACAGATAGCTGTCTCGAGTCTGGGTGTTCTTTGTGTCCGTTGTTTCAATGTTTGCAATATTTTCTGTGTCACAGGAATAATTCCAAGTGCGGGAGTTGCCTTTTAAAAAACACTTAGACGCATCCACTTGATTGCAAGTAATGATATCTAGTAAATTAATTTTATTTAAATAATTTTTGCTGTAGGCAATAGCTGAAGAAGCTCGAATGAAAGTAGAAAAAGAACAAGCAATCGCTGAAGTGATGGCAGCAGATACAACCGCCATGGCTGAGGATGCGATGAGAGATTTAGGCAAGTTAATTTTTGAATATATCTTCGAGGTTCCACGAGAAACTAGCCCCCTCCCATTATTTTCAGTTTTGATGATCACCACGTGAGGTGAGAGGTGGTACGCGCTGTTTATGTATATTGTCTAATTTGAAGTTTAAAATAAATTTTACTAAAACAACAATCTATGGAGATGTAGTGACTAAAACCGACCACTTAAGTACAAAGTAATGAAATCATAGCCCAGGCAGTTGTGCTACTTATTTTTAGTCTAGAGACTTATATTTTTCTATTTTATGGGAAAGCTATTGGACATTTTTTTATTATTAATATGCTATATTTTTGTATGTGACATCCCTAGGGGTACACTTCTACTATGAAAACGCGTTATATAAATATTCCTATATATATACCAAAAAATCCGCGAGGATTTGGGTAGCTCCACCTTTGTTGAAGTCTGTAATATTATGGTTTACTAGATTTTCCAAAAAGTAGAACTATGTAGCAATTTCGCTATGGGGCTTAGCCAGAAGTACCTACTCAGGACAGGGTGTTACGTGTAATTGGATAACAAGTAAAAGAATATTCTCTGGAATAATAATATTAATGGTTCACTTATTGCATTTTACATTATTTCTTATTATCTTTAAACGTGTGCAGTGTCGTCCTCAAACTCTCACTTGCTCTACATACCAGCAGACCAGAGGTGCAACAACTCTCAAAAAATAGGGGTGTCCAAAATATTTTTTATGAGGACATAAAGAAAAGGTCATCAAAACACTCTATTGACATACTTCAAAGTATTGTTAGACTTACTAAATAATTTGGTATTACGATAAACATTATTTTTATGGCGAACAACATTTTAATTAGGTACAATTGATTTTGATTCACATTTTTATCAGACTCCTCGGCGCACCGTCTTTTGGGTGATGTGGAGATATTTCTACAGGTTTTTAGGGAGTGTCCGGACACCCTGGATAACCAAGCAATAGCTAGAACTGGCTATTGCCGGGAACTCCAAGCCCATTAACATTTGCCACATGAAATTCCGAAAATGTCTACCACCGCCAATATTTTAGCCATTCTAGTAAGTTTACCAGTGGATCGGTTAATTATTGTAATCTTAATCTAGTATTAGCATAGAACAAAATTCACAGAGGAGGCGATGCCTGCCCTCCGAGCGGCAGAACAAGCTCTCCAAGAGTTGAACCGCAACGACATAGTGGAAGTGAAGGCGATGAAGAAACCCCCCCAGGGGGTCGTGCTAGTCATAGAATCACTGTGTGTCGTGTTCGATATCAAACCTATCAAGGTATATTCTTTAGTATCTTTTAAATATACCATTACGTTAATGGGAATTAAAACAATGGTTTGGGTACATACAGACCTTTTGACCATTACCAGGTTAAAGTGACCTATATCTATTGTAACCTAGAAAGAAAGAAAGAAATGTTTATTTTTTGGCAACACAAAAAAAATATAAACAATTTTGCAGCTGTGATTACCGTTAGTGCCAAAAAACGGACCCAATTCAGCATTGTGTCAGACGAAAGCCTGACGCTGGTTTTCAATTGGGCCCAAATGACGCTATGCGTAAAGATAGTTTCAGACCATAATTATTACTATACTATACATACAAAAGTAACATGAATTAAACAGAAATAAACAAGACAAATAACACATAAGCAGATCATACGAACATTATACATTACAATACACACAATAATTAAATAAAACGATACATGAACACATTGTGCACACTCTTTTAGTGGCATGTGTATCTGTTTCTTAAAATACGCATCGCACTACTCCAAGCACCTAGTAGAAAAGTCAAAAAGTTACAAGATAAGCTTTAAGACAAATTGCATTATTTCCTGTTTTTATCTTTCACTATTTAATCCCATTGGGGTCATTTCTTGTTTTTACTATATCATATGATCACACCAAGTCGAATTGATAACCTTTTTTAAAGTCCGTTAATAAAAATAATTTCTTATCAGGAACCTGGCGCATCGTTCGGTGAAAAAGTTCTGAATTATTGGAAGCCAGGGTCCATGATGCTCTCCGACCCTGGTGCGTTCCTCGAGTCTCTGATGAAGTTCGACAAGAACTCCATCACAGAAGACATGATCAAGAAGCTCAAAAGATTCATCGTTAACCCTGATTATGAGCCAATGAAGATTCTAAAAGTAATTTGTCCTTCATTCCATTCAAATTGATTTTTCAATCATCAGTCGATGGATAACCAGTAAATGATAACTATACTGAATAAAAAAGTGACTTTTGGACGTCTATGAGCTTGATACATAAATACTCATAATGATCACGTCTCATGCCTGTCCGGGTTGGGCAAAGACCATAGAACGCCATTTGCCACGACCCCGACATTCAGCTCGCGCCTCTTCCACATTCTTCAGACCTTTCATACACGCTCGCCGGTTACGAGTACTTCACAGGAGCCTTATAAATTTCTCTCTTTTATGGCATTAAGTTTAATTTCATGTTTCTTCTGCCGTACCCAATTCTCGCTTGCCACACATCAAAGTTGGTACCAACACTCGCGCGTGAACCGGCAGATGTGCTTTTATTGACATGTGCTGACTTTTCACAAAAGGAGTGCAGGGCACCGTTCACTGAGTATCCCTTTTGGACTCTTCTTTTAATTTCTTTATCTAGCTTTCCATCCCTTATAAACATACTTCTATGAGCTTGATCTTCAACCAAATTCAGATACATTTTCGTTTAAATATAACAAAATCCTTCATTTCTATTCTATATTATTGACAGGTGTCAAAAGCGTGTCAGTCGCTATGTATGTGGGTTCACGCCATGTACAAGTTCTATCACGTGAACAAGGCGGTCAAGCCCAAAAAAGAAGCCTTGGCGAGGGCTCGAGCAGATCTCGCTGCTGTTGAAGGTAAGTGCTACTTATTTATGACGATGACTTACTTTTGATGTTTCGTTAGATGTGACTTGGACCGTTGGATAAGGTTATCCATCACACTTTTTTTATAAAAACATTTCCCACCCTTTTCTTTTTTTTTATGTGTGAAAACCCCTACTCCCGTAGGGGTTTTCACTGTGCACGCATATTGCCGCACGTCGCGCCACCGTATCGGGCCTGCTTCTAACCTCGGTCTGTTACGAGCGTGCGCCGTACTCGCGTGGCTTTCTGCGCCCGCACGTCTTTCTGCCGTCCGCACGTCCTTTGACCCGAGCGTCAGCGGTTCATGATTTATGACTAACATGATGGAGCGTAAATAATGCTAAAAAAAAAATCATCAGGACTGATTTTTTTTCTGGCCCATCATTAAAGGTACCATTAGTACTATCGGCTGTCTTTGTTTTTGGAAACATTTCACTAACACCCTGTACAGCTAATAAGGTTTTAAAATATATTATCCCAATTTCATAAAACAGCTCTACTGGCAAACGCCATGGCCAAGATGCAAGCTTTGCGTGAAGGTATTGCCAAGTTAAACGCGTACTTGGCGGAGAAGGAAGAAGAAAAGCGGAAAATGGAGGAAGATATCAACCAATGCTTGGCGAGAATGGACCGTGCTAACCGGTAAGTCCTTATAATTATGTACATATGCGGGAATTCACGCGATCACGAAATAGGTACCTATTACATACCTCTGAATGGCCTGACATTTCGACCTGGAACGCTAAAAGTTTAAAAGTCGGTAAGAACTTTTCCACAACTAATGTAAATCTATATTATACTTTGATATAATTATACTTACTATAAGGTGGTACGAGGGTGGTAGCTATACAGGGTGTTACAGAAAGTTATGGTCATATTGTAGATCCCGTAAATAATGTAGTGCTAACAATTTTAGGAAAATCCGTGATTTTTAAAGATATTTAAATTTGTTATGAAACTATGGCTATTTTATACCAAAGATTTTGATTGAAAAATTCATAATATTGTTCTTAAGAAAAGTGCACTTACACTAGGAAAAAAACATTTTTTTTTCAAGGTAAATCAACCATTTTTAGGTTACAAATAACACTCCTAAAATTTTAATACACCTTTATGTAAGGGCCTGTAGGTGGGGGTAAGGGGAGACTATGAACTAAGAGACAAAAGGCTGCTGCAATATGCCTGTTATCTTTAGAATATTATTTGTTTTAAGTACGTCAATTTCGGAGGTCTTCACAGAAAAATTATAAATCGCGACAATTAATTTATAATCAGGCATCCCCGAAATATACACGTGAGTATATATTGTATATGTATCCGTGTATCCTGAATTAATAAGTTTGTTTGTTACGCTTCAACGTCTTAACAACTATGATGTTTTACATTTTTTTTTTTATATTATAGGTGGCAATTATAATTATTTATTTATTATTTTGTCAGGGGTATAGAAAAGGACATAACGTGCCTTTCATCCAGAAAAACGCTGTTGTCGAGGTACACCTGAATTAATGATTAAAATAAATGAGAAAATGTAAAATTAAGCGATTCTGGGGGCAGAAGGTAGTGTTATATGCTCCGAATATAATTAAGAGATAAATATTCATTTCCAAGATTTTCTCAGGTTACTGAACGGTTTATCAAGCGAGCGAGTAAGATGGATTAAAACCATCAAGGATCTGGATTTAGATATCGTCAACATCATCGGAGATATCTTGCTTAGTGCATGTAAGTAATACCTTTTATTTATTTATTTGTTTTAAGAAACTCTACAGCTATTTTATATTACAATGAAAACTTTCGTGATATTCATATTTATTAGAAACTATACCGTTTTACTCATGTTTGTATTTCGGGGATGCCCGACTAGTTTCGGACCCGACGGGGGCCCTTTCTCAAGGAGTGAAGCGTGACCAGTGTGACGCCTGACACCGTCGCGGCAGGACGCTTCACTTCACACTTCACAAAACTAGTCGGGCATCCCCGAAATACAAACGTGAGTAAACCGTATAGTTTTTAATAAATATAGCTATATTACAACTTCACACTATTATGCCGTCAGCCTCAGCTGGTTGCATTTACAATAAACTTAAGCCAATTACAGAGTTCTACGGCAAGATGTGGTTTGATATTGTAATTGACAAAGTCTAATTAACAATTCTCAAAAGAAAAAAAAAGAAAAATATATTTTCATTAAGTAAGTACACTACTGTTAGTAATATCGGTTATTACGTACTTTATATTATTTTCATAGTAATTACGTTAGTAAATAAAATTGCCATTTGCGATAGTAATTTCAAGTTTTAACTTCACAACAGTCTGACCAAATTTTAATTGGCCTACCCAAATGTCTGACTGCGGTGGCAGACCGGTTGAAGTTGTGGAGCTCGCTAACATGTGGTTGAGTACCGTGATTACCAACTTATCTAGTCTACTGGGTGTACTGGGTAACTGGACAGCTTAAAACTGAAATAGTTATTTCGTATAAACCCACTCTGGATGACATGACATTTGCACAGTTTGAGTTTATGTAGACTTGGATCCTTAAGTTTGTTTCGGTGTTACTTCTAAAACCGTAAAAGGAACGTATTAAAGTGTCTGAAAAGATCTATTTTCATTTATTATTTAAAAAAGTGTTCTGATAAAAGAAAGAAACTATCTACGGTTATTTTTTGTTCTCTGAACACAACCGTATTTCATCCTTAGCTTTCTAACCCATCGCTACGAGATCAGTCACACTGCAAATACAGGTCAAACTATTGCATGGTCTACTCGACTGAAGTTCTATTCAGTCATGTTGGCGGCGGTTGCGGACGAGATTCTTTCTAGTCACCGACTGCAAGAAAGTCTCATACAACCTTGAGAATGCAAGTCCTAATGAAAACAATTATAACACTTGCAGTTGCAACCATTATCCTTATTTTTATTACTAAAGCAATTAGCTTTACCGATGGGTTTTGTGTACGCAAAAAAGTAGGTAACTATAGTCGGCGCGCGAGTTGAATGCAGTCGGGGCCTGAGGTGAAGAGCGGGAGCTTCTCTCCCCGCCGCCCGCGAACCCCGCCTCGCATGCCCGCAGTGTAGTGACTAGCGCGTTTCTGACCTCTGCAATTAACTTATTCTTTACCAAGCCTAAACTGAAATACGTTATCATCTGATGTGATCCGTACATATGTCACTTGTCTGAAATCTGTTAAGGATGTAGGTTAAGAGTTATATTGAAATTAGGGTTAAGGGTTAGTATTATAATAGGCTCCTGAAAACGAGCTGACATTTATATTGGAAAATTTAACACAACAGACATGTTTGGAAGCCACGTGAAACCTTAGCACCATGTAGCAGTGTGACATTGTCATATGTAGCTAGACCTGTCTGTGATCTGTAATGTCTGAACCATTATAATAATAATGAATTAAAATCAATATGTGCATTTTTTATGACCATATTATTTTGATCACTATGATCGCAGGAGGACATTCCTGTTGATTACAACGTGTTCACACTTGCGCATGAAGAATATTGACAAACCAATATTTTATGATGTGGTTCAATATAAAACGTAAACTGGCCTTAACGGCTTTATCGAATTCTGATTTTAAACCTTTCATTGCACTTTTTCCTTAGGTGCTGTAGGATATATAACACCCTTCACAGACGAGTTTAGAAGAGAACTGTTAGCTGAATGGATGCAACATATAGTGGTTTGTACAAAATATGAATATGTACTCGTAAATAAAAATATTTTAATATAAGATTAGTATATACCCATTATTACCAGGAGGTGGAAGTTCCCCACACGCCCGGTGCCACTCCGCTAAGCACATTAGGAGACGCAGTGCAAATCAGGTTTGTTTAAACCAGAGATGTATAATTATTGTTAACTTATTTAAGCGTTTTTTATCAAACTCTTCTTGTTTTTCTTATTACTAGTTATTTACTTTTATTTTCAAATTAAACTTTTCTCAAAATTATAATTATTTCTACGCTTGTATAGGGAGATGTTTGATATGAACTGACAATATTATAATTTAAATGGAAAAAAAGTGTTTAACTTTAAAAATTAATTTCAATAAGTACACAAAAATATTTTTGCTTTAAGAAACGGATTTGCAAGCTTGTATTGCAATCAAATATGTTCGCACCAAAATTTAAAACAGAAAGAAGTTTCAAAATTGGGCCAATTCCCATTGGTAATTCCTATTGTATTGCTAAACCCACTCCCTAAATGTGATCATTTTGTAGGACGTGGCAGATGTACGGTCTTCCGCGAGACCCGATGTCCGTGGAGTCGGCCGTGCTTATGTCGAACTCACGACGCTGGCCGCTCATCATCGATCCCCAGACGCAGGCCAACAAGTGGATCAGGGCCATGGTAATGTTGACAATATTTCTACCAATGGTCACAATATTCCTACCAATGGCCACGATTTTCCTACCAATAGCCTGAATACGCAAGTTGTTTCGCCATGTGCTTGACTCTGTAGGTTCTGATGTACTAATATCCGACTCCCAATCGCGGTATTTGCTTTACGTCATAGACCTTCAGATGCAGAACAGTAATTTTTTAAGGCCATTCAGTACGGATGTAAATAATACTACTATTATTTACATCCGTACTGAATTATAACTTGCAGAATCTTCATTAAGTAATAATTATAGTCTGGGAAGTATAACACAGGGCTATCTTTATAATGTCTCTGGATATATTTGACATTTTATGACTACTGATGACAAGGAATTAGACTAGATCTCTATCAGGCACAGGCCCAAGTAGTAGCTACTGGCTACTCATTTAGATTTAAACACGATTAAACATACTTACATGAGCATATTATACATAGAAACACCCAGATCTTATATGATAGGTCAAGATCAGTCCATCATTCGTAAAGTATTAAAATTAACTGCTTAAAATACAAGTTAAAATATCTAAACCTTATATTAGACTCATGAGTTCCTCTGTAAATTCTCAGGGCAAAATCGAAGGTTTAGTAGTATGCAAGCCAAATGATCGCGACTTGCTCAGAAATTTTGAGTCGGCATTGAGATTTGGCAAACCGGTATTGTTAGAAAATGTTGGACAAGAATTAGATCCGGCTTTGGATCCTGTACTTAAGGTAAGTTAACATTATTGGTAGGTAGATAAAAATATATAGTTTGGCAGCAAAAGCTCAGCCAGCGTAACTTTATGCAGACCTTTAAGATCCAAAAATTGTTGTAGTGATGCTGTAAACAATGACTTTGGTCTGTATTAATATTAGTATATATTTGTGTATATTCTTGTTACACGTGAGATGTGTGTATTCATACATTCATATAGTGCTTTAAGGTATGAATACTTGGAAAGGAGAAATCCAAAAAATAAAAATTATTACCAAGTAATACGAGTACACTGTGTTGTGTTTTTAATACAGCGATGTTCATCAAACCGCAGGAAACAAGTGGCTGCTCTGCCAGACGCCACTGACCGCGTGGTTATTTGTGTTACAAATTATGTACCCATATCTCAATTAACAAAGTAACCATGAGCTGAATCGTCGTTTATTGTTTTCAGCGTCAATACTTTCGTCAAGCTGGACAGTTAGTGCTTAAGCTCGGTGATTCCCTGATACCATATGTTCCTGGATTCCGCCTGTATATGACGACTAAGCTTCCGAACCCCAAGTACACACCAGAGACTTCCGTCAAAGTGCAGATTGTTAATTTCGCTTTGGTGCCCAGGTATGTTAATTCAAACAGTTCAACCCGGCGAATAGCAAACCAACAGTTGACGGTTGGTTTGCTATCCGCCAAGTATGATCACCTAGCATAGTTGGAGAATCGTTCGCTAGTTCAGTATTGATGATCTTTTTTTGTTTTTACCTATATCGTTTTGGATTATTATTCTGGTGCTATTGTTAGGTTGGTAAACAAAATCAATTTTCCTATCTGGATTCATCTCTCTAGTTCCGAAAATCCACAGTGGTCTATCGGAGCAGCTGCTATCGATCGTGGTGGCGCAGGAGCGGCCCGACCTGGAGGAGCTGCGCGGGCAGCTCATCGTGTCGCGCGCGCAGATGGCCGCGCAGTTGGCCGAGATGCAGGCCGACATCTTGTTCGGCCTCTCCAACAGCGAGGGCTCGCCGGTCGATGACTTGCCGCTTATATTGACGCTGGAGGCCATCAAGATTAAGAGTGCTGAGATTTTGGTCAGTACCTACATATCTTTTTATCAAATGAACGAGAAGAATCAGAAGCTAACTCAGTTTTTTTTAAATTTAATTAAGTTAATTATTATTTACGTACCCGTGCGTTATTTAATATAATGTTAAGGTAATTTAATTGAATGTGGTATTTGAACCGCTGTTTTGTGAAAGGAATGTCTATGAAAGATTTTACCATCTTTTTGGTCTTGTACTTGGTTACGGTATCCGCGCATGTATAGAGTTAACTATTGAAATACTCACAGACAAATAAATAATAAAATAAATCGTGTGTATGTTGCTGTAGTAATATTTATTATATTTGTCATTATAAACACTACGATTTTGGCTCGACATCGTCATCGTCGACGTCTTATTGTTTTAAAAGTATAGATTAAAAATTTATATAAGTGTAAAATAGTCAATATCGTCAATATAATCATCAATAGGAGGCACAAAGGTTTACCCTTTGTGCCTCCTATTGACGAAATGTAGCAGTGTATTTAGCAGCCTGGAACTTATTTATTTTAGATCAAAGTAGAGGATATAGAACGCACCACATTAGAGATCGATGCAGCCCGAGAGGATTACGTGCCGGTTGCCAACCGAGGGCAGATCCTTTTCTTCTGTCTGTCAGATATGGCCAACGTGGACCCCATGTACCAGTACTCGCTCGAATGGTTCGTGAAACTCTTCATTCGATCTATGGCGGAGACCGAGCCTAATGGTGAGTCTACTGCAATTCAATGCCAGTAAATCTCTTCGGTCTTGTGATGCCATAGGAAGTAATGATCTTACTATGTTTCAGAGGATATAATGGAGCGCGTGGAGATAATAATAGAGCACTTCACGTTCCTGCTGTACGTGAACGTGTGCCGCAGCCTGTTCGAGCGCCACAAGCTCCTGTTCGCGTTCCTGCTCTGCGTCAGGATCCTGCTCGACAAAGGCGTCATTAAATTTGTAGAGTTCAACTTTTTATTGACTGGAGGGAAAATTGAAGAAGTGAGTTACATTTTAGCTTCGTTCATTCTAACGATAAGTGTAAACATAATATACAGGGTGTAAGAAACACCGTACCGAATATTGAAATAGTGTATTCAGACCATCATTCTGAGTCGAAAATCATTACAATTCCAATGATTTTCGACTTGGTCTGAATATACTATTTCAAACTACCACAAAATTCATATTTTTTTTATAATTATATTTTTTTTTTGGTTAAAAGTGATATATATCACAATGAGTAAACAGAACATTTTACAAAAAAAAAAATCAATAAATATCCCATTCCCATTTAATCAGCATTCAAATGAAACGCCACAATTATTAGTTTATTTTTTCTCGAGTGAAACACCAGTACCTCAATTTTTGACGAAAACGTCAATGCTCTGCCCGAGCACTTCTATTGACGAACCCTATATTTGTTTTGTATTATATAGGAAGTACCAAATCCTGAACCAAAGTGGATATCAGACCGGATGTGGATGGAGATCCAGCAGCTTAATTGCTCCGTGCCCTCCATGCACCACATGTTGGAAGATTTTATGAACAATATCAAATTCTACAAAACCTACTACGATTCACTTAATCCACACAAGTAAGTAATGAATGTCATTTAAACAATCATTTTTATTAAAAAAAAATTGATTAAGATTGTTTGATATATAGTGTAATTCGCCCAGAAAGAGTAACTTTCTGGTCAACTGGGAGAATTTGGATTAAGTGGTCATATACTCAAAACACCGTTATGGTGTTTCCAATTATAATATTTCATGTGAAGTTTTAATTCGATTGCATATTTTATTTTATATTTACCAAGCAGGAACACATCAGGCTTTAGAATATCTTCAACTTTCTAGTTATTTCTTTTCCCAATTCTCAATTGTCGGCAGGGTTTGAACCAAACCTTAAGGTACTTCTATTATTAGTATTTGCTTACATTTATTTGCCAGAAAACAGAACGCAACATACCTACAAAATCAGCCCAATTTTATATATATACTGGCTACCCGGCCACGCGATGCTGTGGCTAAGTAATATGTAGTAAAAAAATATCCTATCTCAAGTTGGACCAAACTGCACATATTGTACAAAATTCATTAAAATCGGTTCATTACTTTAGGAGTTCATCGCGAACAAATATTGTCACACTAAATTTAAGTCACCTTTGGTTAGCAACTAATGACGGGCAGGTGTTAATAACCTGTTTGCAAATTATTATTTTTTAAATTATAGTTGTAAATAGGACATGTATTAAACTAGAAGATCGCTGGCCTCCATGAGCGCTGGCCTGGGGATAACTGGTGAGCCAACAACCACACAACCACAACTAACATAAACAGAACTTGTACCGTTAAACTAAATAATGGCAAAATTACAACAAACATACTAAACAATAAATATAAAAAAATATATAAAAAATAAATTTCCTATGCTCCTCCCAGGCTTCCATACCCCAAAGAGTGCACGCTGGACGCATTCCAAAAGTTACTTGTCTTGAAGTGTATACGCCCCGACAAGCTTATACCAGGTTTTCAGGTGATGGTTGTATCTGGACTATTTTTTGATAGCACAGTTGTATATATGTTGTTTGATTATATTAACAAAATACAAGTACGCTTGATGCAAAGTAGGTCTTAACGATAAAAAAAAAACAGGGTAGGTGTCGAAGAGCCTTTTAGTACTAAAATGGGCGTCATTATGCTTGAAATGTCTTTGTATAGCAAGTAATATAAAAACAACAATTACAAAGAGTAGTTAAACTGTTGTTGTTGTTGTAATGAAATTGTTGTTGTTGTTGTAATGAAACTGTTTTTGTTGTTGTAATGAAACTGTTTTTGTTTTCGTAGTTTAACTTTTGTTTTTATTGTTGTTCTTGTTGGTCTTCTCTCTTGCTTCTACTTAAACTTTGGTTAGTGTCGATGAAGTACTGATTATGGTTAATATTTCTATATTGCAACAACATTTTCTATTTATGTAATTGTTCGTAGTCATGGTTGATGTTATAGCTTTCTAAATGCCATTGTTATAGTTGTTTCATTTAAATTATCATAGTTTATTTATAGACCCTAGGTTTATTTACTTCACAAACTCTGTAGTACCTTCGTACCGTCTTTCTCTTTTTGGATTTTGCCTGACGTCAATAGTGGATAAGTCTTGAAACGCAAATTGTTAAGTAATTATGAAAGAGTTGATTTTCAGGACTACGTGGTGGTGGGTCTCGGCGCCAGGTTCGTGGAGCCGCAGCCGGCGGACCTGGCCGCGCTGTACGCCGAGTCGGACCCGCTCGCGCCCATCATCTTTGTGTTGTCGACGGGCACTGACCCTGCTGCTGGTAACTACGTTGCATATACAGAGTCTCGCTCTGCACTAGTTTCTTCCAATTTTGTCCAAAAAGTTCCTTTTGTTATTTACCAATTGTTTTTTTTCCTTTTTTTAGTAGGTATTGACCAGCTTTAGTGTACAAAAAAATTTAAAAAACTTCCCTTTTCGTCCCCTAGCTAGTAAAACGTTAAACGTTCCCACGAGGTAGTCTGTTTTTTCACCCGAGTTTTTCAACGCTTTCAGATTTAATGAAATTCGCTGACAAGATGAAGATGGGTAAGCGCTTCGAGAGCATCTCCTTGGGTCAAGGACAAGGTCCTTTAGCTGAAAACATGATGAGGATCGGCTGTGATTTCGGCAACTGGGTATTCTTCCAGGCAAGTAGCACCTTTCCCAGAAATGTTAGGGTTCCAAATGATAACTAGGCAATTTATTATAAACAAAAAAAAGTACACCTTAAGATCTCAATCTTAACGTTATTGAGAATTGCCTACTCTCTCTTCTAAGATGATGACTGCTGCCATGAAATCTTATTAAATTTGAGACCTGCTGATTATCAGGTCCAAAATTTTATAAATAATATTCGCTCTGAAGGATTTTTCAAGGCTAATATTTGACTGGTCTGTAGGTTTAGTGGCTAGTGACCCTGACTGCTGAGCCCGTGGACAGGGGTCGTGGGTTAGATTCTCACCCAGGACAACAGCGGTCGAGTCAAGTACATGTTATAGGAAAGTTCACGAACGTTCTATGCTAAGATAAATTACACCCTGACACAGAATAAATGATCGTGCTCATCACACAATTATTTGTCCTGGGTGGGAATCGAATCCACGACCTCTGGCTTAGCAGTCAGGGTCACTAACTACTAGACCAACAGGCCAGTCACGTTAACGTTAAGGCAGTGAGTGTTAAAAGGTAGGAAGTGAAAATGAACGATATAAAAGCTCGTTCATTCGCAAGTTAAGTTTAAAGGTAAGCTTTATACATACAACAATATTAAAGTAGGGATACTTTGCCTTTGAAGAAATTAAAAGAAATCTATAACATTAAACTAAGATTAGTACAGATAGCAAGCGTATCGGCGTAGACACTCATAAGTCAGACATCGGCAACTAGACCAATTACTGTTTGTCTTTGGAGCGTTAGATACATGTTTGAATTGCGACTTTTAGCTTACCGAGTTCCGCACCTATCATACCTATGAATCATATATTAGTTATATATAAGAGTGAATAAATTAGACATCGGCAGGACGTTTGCCGGTTTTGTACTAGTATACTAGTATTTTGTATCTATATAAATACGTTGCAATGTGGTATAGACATTGAGTTCTAGTTGAGCGATACTGCGAGCAACAACTGCGAAGTATAGCGAATAGTACAAAAAAAAACAATATTTTTTTTCTAGCCAAATCTACTGCTTGTCGGGTACAGATTACGCTTCTAAATATTTATCACACCTTTGTGTAACACCTTGTAAATTATATGGACAGAATTGCCACCTGTCCCCGTCGTGGATGCCGGTGCTGGAGCTGAACGTGGAGCACATCGCTCCGGAGCTGGTGCACAAGGACTTCCGCCTGTGGCTCACCTCCACGCCCTCGCCGTTCTTCCCTGTGGCCTTACTACAGAATGGTAAGACACTCTTTAGAACCTTCATATTATATTACTCTCAAATACTGGGTGTAAGCAACACTGTACCGAATCCTGGTATACTGTATTCAGACCATCATTTTGAGTCGAAAAGAAAAAATGTAATAAATACCGCATACGGCCAAAAACTGGAAAGTAATCAATCAAACAACATTTAAAAATTTTATGCAATCAGCTGGTCTTGACGGCGCCGAACGCTTAAGGTCATTTACCGTACCGCACAAAGGAAATACCTACGCATGTTGCATGTACATTGCGTAGCGCCAAATGAAACTAATGACTATAAATAATTGACTTTTGTATTGTGTTAAGTATAAACAAAAAGAGGTTATTGTAAGTGTGTATTGTTACACGCTGTATACATTATTATCATAAATTATTAAGTAAAGTTAATCCCGTTTTCAGGATATAAAATGACAGTGGAACCACCTAGAGGCGTAAAGGCGAACTTATTGAAGGCATATATAAACCAAGTCCCTGATTTTACTGATTATTTAAATTCTACAGAGAATAAAGTTTATCAGTTTAAGGTAATTATTATTATTTTTATGAACATATTTTTGATCCAGTTTAGATTGCACAGACATGACATCAAGAGAACACCGGAACACCATATTCACAAAAAATAAATATATGTAATGTCGGTACTAAATAAATTTAATACATTAAATTAATTAATTTATTTATTACATTTAATACATACCTGTATCTTTTCAGTGGCTGTTATTCTCCCTGTGCCTGTTCCACGGGGTGGTCCTGGAGCGGCGCAAGTTCGGACCTTTGGGCTTCAACATCCCCTACGAGTTCACCGACGGCGACCTCCGCATCTGCATCTCTCAGCTACACATGTTCCTAAATGAATACACTGAAGTTCCACTGAAGGTCTCTGTTTATATTATATTTATTCATATTTCTCCTGATGAATGAATATATGACCATTTGATCCTTCTATTTGAACCCCACAAAATTCTTAGGTTCCATAGATTTTATTTCAAAGTTTGTTTTTAAATCACTTATAACTTTATTTATAACAGCTTTTTCTTTTGATATTATTAACCCATCATCAACATACAGTAGAAGGTATACTTTTAGTTCAGTAACATAAAATATCACCACAGCTTTCTGTAACACCTTGTTTTATATTAAAGGTCAGTACAGAAAGATGAACTCGCAGATGTTATCCAGCCCTTATAGTATATTCACCCCTTATAACCGGTTCTAACGCTCGCACTGTAGTAATTATTCTAAATACAAGATTGCCAAAATGGTCGTCAGACTTGAAGGGAACCGGTCGATACAATATAATCAACTTGATTCAAGTATAAGCACTGCTTGTTGTGCTTTGGCTAAGTCCAAAATAATATCTGAGAGCCAGAACAATTGTTGTTCAACGATAGATGCTGACATACACGGCGGGCCACATCAACTACGGCGGGCGCGTGACGGACGACTGGGACCGCCGGTGTCTGCTGAACTTGCTCGCTGACTACTATTCTTCGGCAGTTCTCAACGATCGCTTCATTTTCGACGAGGCTGGCGCTTACAAGCAGGTCCATACTCATTATTTAACTTGCAGCAAACGCAATTGAGTTTATTGATTTTACTCACTATTTCTTCATTTCATTCTTTCGACTCGAGTTCATTCGCTGAAATGGTTATTTACTCAAACATTCACTCGCTTATCGTTTAAATCACAAGCCACTGTATCTACTGTTAATATGTACATCTTACAACGTAATGGCTAGGGTGTTGGACTTGTGATCAAGTGGTTACAGGTTCGAACCCCGCCCAGTGCACTACCGAAGTAAACTTACTCCGAATACAAGCATTTAGTTTAGGTGAAGGGGGTAAGAAGAATAATCTTTCTTTCTTTCTTTCATTTTCTATATCCCTGATAGTGTATGCACATGATGATCAGTTGAGTAGTTAAGGCATAAAAGCGTCAGAAACAAACAATCAATCTCAAATTCGCATTTATTATATTATCGTGTAGGTATTCTAATTAAGATTAATTTGATTCCCAATTTTTCAATTTCCAAAGAGCCCGATTGACGGCAATAGGCTTGCCCTCTATTACGTGAATGGATACACGTACATGAATACACCTCTGCTTACCCCTTTATAATGTGTGTATGTTGTGTTGCAGCAACCTATATCAACGAATATAGAGGGTTACACGAAGTACATCCGCAGCTTGCCGCTCAACGACGACCCCTCTCTGTTCGGTCTGCACGCCAACGCCAACATCAGCTACGCCATGTCGGAGACGCAGACTTGCCTCAGTTCGTATTGTTTTATTTCATGGCTCAATATGTAGCTTACAAGATACATTTTGTTTATCGACATGATTTTTATGGGTCCGTACATGCAAATGAAAAATGCCACCCAAATAGGATCGTGCGTCTGTCTGTATATCCGTGTGTCACAACTAATTTGCTTCGAATCTATTGGACCGTTGAAATTTCGTACTCATATCAATTCCTGTGACCCAAACACAAATGTGCAATGTAAATAAATGAATTTTGAAAATGTAAATGCAATAAAATGGAATCTGCACCGTGTGACACATCAAATGAAAGGGCTTGTGAGTTTCAAATGTATTTTTTTAAGAAGTTTGCTGTTATTTAGGAAAATAGATGGAAATTAACTCCCCCATCTTACCTCCAAAATGTTGTTTGTATACAACACAGTAGGTATGTTTAAAATAAAAAAATCATCATCATCATCATCAGCCTTTCATCGTCCACTGCTGGACATAGGCCTCTTCTAATGTACGCCACTAAACTCGATCGTCAGCTCTCCTTATCCAGTATTTCCCTACCGTTTTGCGCAGACCATCACTCCACCTAGCCGCAGGGTGTCCCACACTATGTTTCTTTCACAATGTCTCAAGTTTACAAGAAACTCTTTAAGCAGTTCATGGTCTTAAAGCACACTCGCTAAAACTTTCCACGGGAGTTAAAACTCGCATTTCAGCTAATTTTTTTTTTATATATTGATTTTAAGCCCAGTATTAAGTAATGAAACAAAAAAAATTCTTTATTTTTCAAACTTAGAGAAGTCTACACTACTTAAGACGAGTGTCAGTTGTCATATTCTATATTAAGATAGGTAAAAGCAAAACTGAACTGTTAAATAAATAAATACTCTTTATTGTACACCAAAAAAAGGAAACAATACATGAACAAATTATACACAAAGTGCACAATGGGCGGCCTTATCGGTAGAAGCAATATCTTCCAGGCAACCTTAACTGTTGTGTTTTTCTGGTCTGGTTGTCAAGTTATTTTCTGTTTTTCTTTGTTAAGTAGTAAAATGGAAACATTTTCCCCTTGCCTTAAAAATTGTAAATGCAATAATAGTTATGGCTCATTTCAGAGATCCTACTAAACCTGCAACCACAGGAAGTGTCGGGTGAAGGTGGCGCCACTATTGAGGAGATCATTGAACAAGCCGCAAAAGATATACTGGACGTCGTGCCCCAGCCCCTGGACGTGCACGCCATCAGCCTAAAGTATTATCACAGCTTACAGATACACTTCATATAGTATATCTACGTAAAATTTCTTCGAGGAGTGCTCCAAGGCAGCATTGTGGGTCCGGTCGTAGTTTTGATTAAAGCTTTGGAATGGCCCGTTCCTTATACATGTATAAATTCAAAAACCCTTTAGTATACCTGCAAGAGAACTTACACGCTGCCCGTTAGTATGGAACACGGCGCAACTTTGGCTGATTTTCAATAGATTTGCATAGCTTAGTGCACACATCTTCACAATTGTAGGTATATGGACAGGTTTATGAAACCCATGAGCATTCATGTTATTTTCATTGGATTTTAATAACTTGTATTGCCATAACCAGTTTTCCAGAAAAGAGGCCAGGAGTATTTTATATTATTTAGATACATTAATACAATTTTGTTATATAGGTATCCGGTATCGTACAAGGAGTCGTTGAATACAGTGCTGATCCAGGAGTCGATCAGGTACAACCGACTGCTGGGCGTCATCAAAAATTCAGCGAGGTGAGTTTCTTATATTTGTTTTTGACTAGAATTTGGAAGATTGCTTGATTCTTATCTGACTTGACATCTGGAATATGAATCATAACTTGCTATTATAAAAGAATGTTGATTGTTAAGAAATCCGAAAATTGAGTCAATGATAATACTAAAGGTTCAATTACATAAATAAATGTATTATATTCCACTAATAAACAACAAAACAGACAAGATGACTACTCCACCTTTGGTATTCTGTTTGGACCAACCACCATGAAAAAAGACCACAAATGTATACAAAATTTGTATATTGTATAGAAAATTTCATGGTGGTTGGTCAAAAAAGAATACCAAAGGTGGAGTAGTCATCTTGTTTGTTTTGTTGTTTCAGGTATCCTATGTGCTTTCTATACATGTGTACAGAAAGGACATAGGATACCTGTTATTCTGAAACACTGTACATATTACTGTTTCCGAGATATACTTATCTAAATTTAATGGCAAAATGTACATTCACGCGAGCAAAGTTGCAGGCAAAAGTTAGCAATAAACTATTCAATAATTAAACTAACTGTGGCTTTCTTTTAAACGTCATTGTAACCAAGATATTTACACCAAAATTTTACTAGCGTAATCTAAATATAATTAAAACTTCCCTATTTTCATATTCCGGTATGTCTCCACCAATGAACGGTTTGTACCGGCAAGGGGCATTATGGGACTGTTTATATCCACAGGGACCTGCGGAAAGCTCTGAAAGGACTCGTGGTGATGTCCGAGGCGCTAGAGAACATGGGGGGAAGCCTCTCCAGGAACACTGTACCGCTCATGTGGAGTTCCAAGGCTTATCCATCGTTGAAACCACTTGGTATCCACCTGTTTATATCTATGTTCAACTGTTAAATTATTAGTAAATTATGGTCATAATCACTTAAACACTAAACTTCTCATGTGGCGCTGATGTACAGCATTTGACTACTTGAGTACAAAATCAAGGGTGAAGGGTTCAGTAAAAAAAATATTAGCATGATTTTTATAGGGAGCAAACGAGCTGACGGACCACCTACCATCGCTCATGGGCACCTGCAACTCGAGAGTCACAAGTGCGTTGCCGGCCTTTAAGGAGGGAGTAGGGGAAGGACGGGACGGGGTTGGGCCTCCGGTGACCTCACTCATATCACGTCGCGAATAAAAAAAAACAACTAAAACTGTGAAATAAAAGATGATTAAAATCTAACTTTTAAACTTTCGCGTTCCATGATATAATATTATCTACGTATTAACGGGAATTAACGCGATCACGAAAAGGTATTACATACCTCTGAATTGCCTGACGTTTCGATCAGGTTGCACTGGCCGTTGTCACAGGCTGACTGTCAGCCCACCTGTAATACCTTTTCGTGATCGCGTTAATTCCCGTTAATACGTAGATAATATTATGATTAAAATCTTCTATTTTCAAGTTACATACTGCTGATAGAGGTGGCCAGTGCGTAAGGAGAACATGATAAACATACGTGACTTTGTGTGTGTTGATTTATAATTTTTAATTATAATAATTATTTATTAAATCGACGATTTCGAATAATTGATGGTCATTTTTATGAAATAAATATTTTTTTGAATTTTTTTAATAATCGAACCTTTTTTGCGGTCCGCTAAATATGTCCATGTGTTTTTTTGTATACAATAGCAATTTTGACGTCATACTTAGCTATCATCAAATAATTTCCTTTTACATTTAGAAATAAAAATAAAACGTGAAAAAAATAACTAATCAAAAATTTCAAATTCTCATAACAGACTTACGCCGCGTTCCTATGATTAAGAAACGATACGTTCTGCTTACGGACGGTAAAATTTTCGTTTAAAAATTCAACGAAATTTACCGTCCGTAAGCAAAATGAATCGTTTCTTGATTATAGAAACGCGGCATTAATGTCACGAAGACTATGAATAATTTACTTTATACATAGGCAGCTACCCAATTATACGGTGTACGTAACACAGTAAGCTAGCGACTCTTGAGACAGGGAGCGCGTTGACCACAAAGCGGTACCTGCACTCGCAAATAGTAGCTACTTCGTCAAACGTTTACTGGATATTTCTGAACGGATCTTAAGTTTCTTTGTATTCTTATCAGCGGCTTGGACCAAAGATCTATGTCAGCGCGTCGCGTTCATGCAGGATTGGGCTGACACGGGCATCCCCAAGGTGTTCTGGATCTCCGGGTTCTACTTCCCGCAGGCCTTCCTCACCGGAGCCCTGCAGAACTACGCCAGGAAACACGTTATAGCTATCGATACTGTGGCATACGCTTTCGAGGTTAGAATCATGTAGAATTTGAAATAACTTCCTTAAATCCTTTGGTGGTTACGAATGTTTGAATGAAATCAGAATAGTCATTAAAATTTAATATATACTTTAAATAATACTTTAAATTAAAAATAAATGCCGGACCTACACTCTGTCCATTTTTTTTTCTTTTTACAGTTTGATACGTACTCAATGACTGATCAATGAATGATGATTCCATTAATAAAAGCAAAATAATTTTTTTTTAAAAAACCCACTACGGTTAAAACTTAATCGAAAAAGGACAAAATAATTAAAAAACCCCCGACTTAACCAGATTATCCGATTATACAAAATAATATCCGCCGGGGCTGCTATCTAAAAATCTACCTAAAAGGTGAATAGATATTTTTTCAAACAAATTGATTAGGAATTGGTATGACATCTTAAAACGCCATTTTCTCTAAATAAAGCATGTGTGGCTTGACACTGGTGCCGATTCTATTGTACACTCCACTAAACTAAAACCTGACTTAATTTCTTCATATGAAATCAACCTAGTCTTCTTCGTAATAAGGTCTATTTGTTACTAGCATCTATTTCTCAGCGCCGCTAAATTTCACTAAAACCTGTCAACGTATACTCAACTTTATTTCCACGCAGCGAGAGTCTTCATTTATTCAAACGCTGTATAATTGAAGTATAAAAACTTGTTCAAAACGAACAAGGATGACGTGATTTTAATCTACACCTACGAAGACGCTTACTAAAAACACAGAGCAAAAGAGATGGCATTCAACGGATAGCGGCTCTCGCTACGTGGTATTAAAGTTTATTTAAGCGTATCAGACTTTAGTCGACAAATAAATTGCTTATTTCGATAGCGACATATGTTACCTACTTGTTTCAATTTGAAATAAGACCTTGTTTCTAAGTATACAAGGTTTACTTCTTTTATGAAGAAAATTTAGGTAATTTTAATGTAGCGAGTGAAGTAACAGAATTGGGGCCACTGTATTGCTTATCAGCGTCCAAATATGCAGTAGAAATATTTGTTTTCATTACTTACTCTTTTATTGCGTTAAACAATAATCATTCATTAAAAAAATACTAAGTACATTTCCAGTATCATAATAACTACGAAGGGTAATAAATACTTGGTATATTGAATTGAAATCAATAATCTATATATTTTTATTACGTTTTAGGTTAAATTTTACGAACTCTGGCACAGTCACGTTCTCAAGCAACTGTTAAAAAGAAAGCAAACGAATGGACAAAGTATAATAGAATCATAAATTAGTAGTTTTTCACCGTTCAGGACCGTTAATTTTTTCCAAATTTATTTGTAACAACTCATGGGGCAGCAATCATTAAGAAGTAAAAAAAATTCTGACGAAGAATGAATGAGATAAGTTCAAAATTGAGAGAAAATCGGTCGAATTCCTCAATTGATTAGTGTCGCTCAAGTGGTTTTTTGAGTATAGTTTTAAATAAAATTATTCCTCATGGTAATAATTCAGCTCGGCCAGTGTCACAGCTTCCAGGTCCATGTTGCAGGCGTTAACAGGCCCTCCACCAAAGAAGCCCGACGACGGGTGTTGTGTCCGCGGCCTGTACCTGGAAGGAGCGCGATGGAACGGCACCGACCTGGTCCTGGAAGAGTGCAGAGCTAAGGAGTTGTACACAGGTAACTGATATTTGTCTTAAAAGTCAACACTTTTTTCCCTAGGGTGTCAAATATGTGCACATTCAAAAAGACGATGTTTTGTCTACCAGTAAAAAAATGTCTATTCTGTGGGACACAGATTAGTGCGTTACAATCGATATTAGTAATATTTAAAATAAAAAATCTTTAGGTAAAGAATATTAACCATTTGACAGACAGCGGAAATACATAGGCACATATTAAAATCAAAATCTTTAGACATCAGATTACGGTTAGAGATGGATAATCACCCGGGTTAAAACCCATGACTGGGTAAAAACTCGGGTGATTACCTCTTTAATCTATAATTGCGGTTCTTATAAATCTTCTTTATCACATACACACATGGACATATTTAGAGGACCGCAAAAAAGGTTCGATTATGTTTATCATGTTTTCCTTACGCACTGGCCACCTCTATCAGCAGTATGTAACTTGAAAATAGAAGATTTTAATCGTCTTTTATTTCCAAGTTTCAGTTGTTTTTTGTGTATTGTAAGAAAATTAAAAGATTTTTTGTTGTATTTCACAATTTCCAGTTTTTTTTTTCACACAAATTCATTGTCGTGGTGTTAATTACAGACCATGTAAAAGGTAGAAGTGATAACGCCGGATTTCAGCGTAGCTCAAGTGTCTAAAACTGTAACTTCAATCGAACACATGTAAAGAACAATGTTGCATAATTATGTATATTGTTGATGCTTCTTAATAAATAAACACAGTTACAATTACAATTAAGAGGCTAAAATGTTGCGAGTTTCGAAGTCTGTTATTTTTTGCAATGTGAAATACCGGCAGACAATACGAGAAGGTACTGGAAAGGTAGAAAAAAAATAACCACAGCTAGAGACGGCAGATTTATTAGCGTGTTAAGAAATCGTACTTCAACATCTTCTTCAGCGCTAGGGTCCAGAAAGTTCGAGATGTGACAGTTAGCACTAAAACCATAAAAGGATGACTAAAATCAGCTAGAATAGCGGCCAGAGAGCCTCTTCTTACCACAGGCCATCGTGTAGCTCATAATAACTTCACTCACTTTCACCGTAAATAAATATGTCCATGTGTGTATTATAAAACAAAGTTCCGCGCCGCTTCTGTCTGTTCGCGATAAACTCAATAACTACCGAACGGATATTCATGCCGTTTTCACCAATAGACGGAGTGATTCTTAAGGAAGTTTTAGGTGTATAATTCATGAAGGTTTTGTGTTAATACGTTGAAATATGACGATTGTTGAAGTTGTCGGAAAAAATTATATATGCTTTTGTACCTGTGTGTAGCCGGGGCGGGTTGCTAGTAACCTATAAAGAGTTAAAGCTTTCTCAGATATAACTATTAAATATATTTTTTTTTTAATCTGATCTGTTACTACACACAGGTTTTATATTTTATGTTTTTGAGTGAAACGCCATCTATCATCTTTCATTGTTAACATTTTCTAACACAAACTGAGTAACTACCTGTTGTAGCCAACCTAAGTAAACGCAATTTAGTTCAGAGTGTATTAGAAAGATGACATTCAGGTGCTAATTTGAATAATTTAATTAGATTTTACAAATATACGATTTGTTGTATCTTAGCAATAAAATGGTAGTCATTTGTAACGCTTATTGTAAAATTCTATTTTATTTGTGTCACAATATCCGTGACAAAAGGTTGCGTTTTCGTACGTGAGATCGCCTGGCTTTGATTGCCGGGTTTCTCATATTGTTACTGGGTATTAGCTAAAAATATATTCAAAAAGAATAAGACTAAGTAGGTACAGCCACACGGGGTCTTGTTGG
This sequence comes from Callimorpha dominula, assembly GCA_949752705.1. Lineage (NCBI taxonomy): Eukaryota > Metazoa > Arthropoda > Insecta > Lepidoptera > Erebidae > Callimorpha > Callimorpha dominula. Next base: position 3,991,054 of record OX457010.1, on the reverse strand, counting down.
CAGAGTCACAGTGATTCCTAGTTATTCCATATGACCACTTGAAAGAGAATAATATGAGAAGAGTGCACCACGACTCATAGAGATTGACCATTTTTTTATGGTATAGGGGGCAAACGAGCAGGCGTGTCACCTGATGGTAAGTGACTACCGCCGCCCATGGGCACATGCAACTCAAGAGTCACAAGTGCGTTGCCGGCCTTTAAGGTGGGGAAGGGGAGGGGGGTGAGGGGGATTAGAGGGGAAGAGAGGGGGTGAGGGGAAAGACGGGAATAGCGGAGAGGGAAGGGTTAGGGCCTTTTTTTTTGTGCGTGTGGAAACCCCCTCGGGCCGTCCCCCCACCGGGGTTTTCAGTGGGGTGGTGTGTGGGACTAAAACCACACGGTGTGCTGCCTCAAATAGGAGGGGTCCGGGGACAGCTTTTATTAAGACATCCGGACCCCCGAAGGGTTAGGGCCTACGGGAACCTCACTCACGCGGCGAAAAGCAATGCAAGCATTGTTTCACTGCCGGTTTTCTGTGAGGCCGTGGTATCGAGCGGAGTCGAGCCGGCCCATACGTGCCGAAGCATGGCTCTCCCATGTAAAACAAATAAGACATTTATAAAAGCTGTCAGTTCGTGAATTGATCGCTGGATGACGAATATAATATTATGCTGCAGAGTTGTACCTATGTATATATTTTTGTTCAGAAATGGCCATAATCTACATGAAGCCGGAGCAGGGCCACAAGCTGAAGGAGGGCCTGTACGAGTGCCCCACGTACAAGACCCTGCTGCGGGCCGGCACGCTGTCCACCACGGGCCACTCCACCAATTACGTGATGACCATCGAGCTCCCCACGCACAAGCCGCAGGCACACTGGATCAAGCGGGGCGTCGCGCTCTTCTGTGCTCTCAATTATTAGATAATTACGTCTGTTACAAAAAAAAAACAATTATTCAATATTTTACTCACTTTGTATTGCGTCTGACATCGAAAGGTCATTTCATCCCGAGATAAAGGGTCGGACCCGACACTTGTCAGTCTTCCCAGAAATTCTTACGTGAGTAAAACTTTAGCATATTTTTAAATACGAATGTTGTGGATACGAGCAGAATGTTATTTTTAAGTTGTCATAATCTAAGTTTATTTTGATTTTAGTTTTTAATATTAAATAATTACTTACCTCTCTTTTGTTTGAATACTGCTCCTAATATAATAACATCTTTGGACATAAGTGCGGCTGGCCTGTTGGTCTAGTGGTTAGTAATCCTGGCTGCTGAGCTAAAGACAAAAGGAGGAAACATGGTAAAATTTACGAAGGTTAAAAATGAATCGAATGCAGTTATTCTAAAGACGGTCGAATTTGTTGAGGTTTGCTGCATTCAGGTCGTAGTAGCACACATCACTATAATCAATAATGGGAATAATTAGGGTCTGTACCAACATCGCTTTTGACTCGGGTGGAAGAAAGTTCTTGATCCGTATAAGGCTCGCAGCGTTCCTGTAACTTTCTGGCTGACGCTTGTAACTTGGGTTTGCCAGCTGAGGTTGTTGTCAATGAACAGACCCAGATCTTTAACAGAGGCACTTAAAGGTATGATTGATCCGTTAAAGATTATAGATGTCAGTTTATCTGAATCAAGCCTCCTGGTCATTCGCTGACTGCCTACGATGATAGCCTGGCACTTGGTAGGGTTTACAGCCAAACCAAACCTGTTCGGCCAGCCGCTGATGGCATCCAGGTCGCGGTTAACCATAGAAATAGCCTCTGATATTTTTTTCTATGGAAGCATGATAGTAAAGTTGCAAGTCATCGGCATAAAGATGGTACGCACACTAAAGATTTTGAGTGATGAGATTAATAAAAATTGAGAATAATAGAGGAGAGAGAATGCCGCCTTGAGGGACACCAGAGTCAAGATCACACCAACTTGAGGTGGATTCATCGACATGGACGGACTGCTGGCGCCCTCGAAGATATGACGAGAACCACTCCAGTGCATCAGGTGGAATCATATGATAGAATAGGATAGACAGAAGCATATCGTGACTGAAACCAAAGCTAACACGGTAACTTTAGAATCTTCAATGCCGGCCCGGATGTCACCAGTCACTTTAATGAGACCGGAAGTTGTGCTGTGACCATGCTTAAACCCCGATTGAAAAGGACTTAGTAAATTGTTCCGATACAGGAATTGTGATAGCTGTTGGTGCACACACGCCTCAAGCACTTTGGATAGGAAGGGAAGAATGGATATTGAGTCTAGTGAAAAATTTACTATATGCGTAATCGCGGGAAGGAGTTGTTCGAGGATAGGTGTGATCATGCGACGGTTGATGGTATCACTTCCCATGGCGTTGGACTTGATTGATAGGATTATCTTTTTGACTTCATCTGGTACAACTGGAGAAAACTGAAAAGAGTCAATGCTGGGGCAAGGTAGGTCAGCCAGGTACCTTAATGTACGACACTTTGTTAGATAATCAAACTGTGGAAGTGAGGTAAAATGTCGGTTAATGTCATCCAAAACAAAGGTCAGAGGTGGGTTACATTTCCCGGATTTGCCGATACCCAGGGTGCCAAGGAACTTCCAGATAGACGAAGCAGAAGAACAATTGAGATTTTTAAGAATATGGCAGCGTTTAGCATTACGCATCACCTGATTACACCGATTTCTTGCAACTTCATATAGACACCAATTTTCTTCGCTCCGGTTTTACAAAAATTTTCGGAACGCCTTGTCTCTGCGCTTCATTGCTTCTAGAACACCTACAGACATACACGGGGCTGGAGAACGTTTTATTTTAACTTTCGTAATTGGGGCGTGCTGGTCATAAAGATTAATTACTAAAGTACTAAATATGTGAACCTTATCGTCTACCGTAGACGCCTCTAGCAGAGGCTTCCAATTTAATTTAGAGGCATCACTGCCCAGTTTGTCTTCATCCATCCGTCCGAGACAGCGAATATGAAGAAAATGAGGGCGGGGTTTAGGAGGTTTCAGGGCATTGGACATGTAGATAAGATCATGTTGGGAAAAACCATTGTTATCAGCATCACCATGTTTATCAGCAGTCTGGTTACCATAGTTCAGGCTCTGCCTAGTTCGGTATCAGACCGCCGCATGTAAGGCGTCTCAAGTTATTATTATTATATCACAGCGATATTTAGACCCCAACTAAGCTTGTATCATGGGGGTGGCATATTGTATACCAACACAGATAAACATATAAGAAAATATATATATACATATCACTACATATTATAAAAAAAAGTCCCCCGCCGCGTCTGTGTATCTGTTCGCAATAAACTGAAAAACTACTAAACTGATTTTCATGCGGTTTTCAGCAATAGAGTGATTCATGAGGAAGGTTCAGGTGTATAATTTGTTAACGTTTTGTGTAAATTGGTTGAAATGTGCTGATGATTGCTGAAGATGTCTCTATTTGGGGCGGGTTGCTAGTTATACATAAAAGAATGGACAACAAGAAACACAAAATATTATCGCGCTGAAGCCCAGACTTGCACATCTATAACGTATACAAGTCGCGATAGTTTAAAAAGCTTTCTTTTTATAGTGCCGGTCTAGAACCACTTTTGATACAAAATTCATACGAGACAGGCTGCGGTCTGCAGATTCGTGTCAGGATGCACAATTGACCTTGACACTGTTTAGTGCCAACAGTCTTGAATGAATATTTAACATATTCATGTGAGAGAGTATAAATAAATACATTTATTTTGCAAATAGATCTTTTCAGGCACATTTCTTTAAAGTGGCGCTGGAATTTAGCCTTGAGGAGAAACATCGAAACAAATTCCCTGTTTTCTCGTGGTCCCAGGATTTTGTCCCATTAATGGGACCACGAGGGAGAACTGTTTCTCGTAGTCCCATTATTATGTTCAATAAATAATAATAATTATAATTATGTCCAGGATGGTCTTTATACGAAATAACCATTTTAGTTTTGAGCTGACCAGTCCCCACATCCAGTAGACTAGTTAGGACTGTAATCACATAACTCAACCACATCTTTAGTGTTACAGAAAGATATATTTTAGAGTCGTATAGAAGACGCCGTAAACAACGTAAAGCTCTTGAAAATAGCAAATTCGTGATTGGTGATTGTTAATACGAAAAGCTTATAATTATGTAGCTACATGTGCAACCTTTTCAAAACGTCAGGCAATTCAGAGGTAAGTAATACCTTTTAGTAATCGCGTTAATTGCCGTAAATACATAATTACATAATGGAACGCAAAAGTTTAAAAATTACAAAAAAAAAATTTGAAACTGACATATTGAACTTGAAAGTGATCGATAAAGCTAATATTTCTTATGAGAGAGGGTTAACAGATGAAACGTTGATGAATATCTGAAAAAAAATATTGTTTGGAAATGTGCACCTACACTAGGTAAAGCAATTTCCAAAGATTTTTTTTCAAGCCACGTCAAAATTTATCGGCTACACATAACGCTTCTATAATTTGACTACACCTTTCTGTAACGTCCTGTATTTCATGCCTACTTGAGATGTTATAATACTTGATTGTCTCTTGGCGAGTCATTGCACTCAAGTAGGTATTCTCAACGCTTCTCGCAAATTAACTTCGATAAAACGATCTATTCATTTTCCTCTTTTCGAAACGTTCAATATTTGTATAATGCGTAAGTGTGAAGCCGGCATTTTAGTAAAAACTCAAAAAATAAATAAATACAAATTTAGACTTGCGCTACTTGAGTACACGCTACAAATGCAAAAACTGCAACTACTTCACTCAGTATCGCATCACTTCACCTTTTAATTATAATTGGCGAAGTAACAGAGTACATTGCCATAAAATTTCAACGCTATTAACGTGTGTTGCCAACGTTGAAATTTGCATAGTTGTAACGTAGCATTAACGCGGGCATGACATTAGAGCTTATCGAACGCGCCCGGATGGTTTATTACTTCCGTTTCCCGGGAAAATGGCGGCGTTGGCTGTACTACGAGTACTGGACTGTCAGGTTTCTTGAATATTACAATGAGTGTAAAACTGAGTCAGTTTGGTTGGCACTACTAGCCTGGTAGGAGAGGTGAGATACACCGGGATTTATTTTGAACTAAAGCAGTGCGATGTAGTAGATTTTAGGACCGTGGTTCAATTCCCACTAGTTTTGTGGGCAGGGTGGGTATGTCTGTAGGAAATAAAGTGAACAGGAAAATAAAATAAAATCAGCTGTAGTCCCAAGTAATTACGTAATAAAGACATCACTGTTTAACTAGGTAGGTATTTAGGCAACTACGGAAGACGAGACAGTTTCAACGATAACTGTTCTACTCAAACGTTGCAATAAGACCATAAACTACAATATTTAATATTGTAATGGACTGGCAACTTGTTTCTAGCTCAGCGCCTCTGTACGTGAAGCAAGGAAACTACGTCTAGTTCCCTATTTCACATATAGAGGCGCTGACTATAGATGTAGTGTAGTGGGTCCCCATAGCTATCCTGTATAATTATTATTAGTTAGTGATTTTTTTTAGAAATGGTAGATCTTGTTTGATGCTCTATGAGAAAATGATGATAGTTCTAAACACACTATCATCATTTGATTTAAAATGAGTTTTGAGGTTCATAATTTGTGTAATAATGTGAAGCCAATATTTTTTAAATGTAAGTAGACCTAGACCTAGATTGCTGCTTTGACACACGCTTGATACTATGGGAAGTTATTTTTATAACTATCTCAGAAATATAATAAAAAACAAATTTGTGAGGTTAAGCTTGAAAAGACTCACACTGTCACATACTATTGTACTTCGATACTACTATCAAGTGGGAGAGTGATGCTTTGGCACGTATGGGCCGCCTCGACCGGAGTGATACCACGGCCTCACAGAAAACCGGCAGTGAAGCAATGCTTGTATTTCGCCGAGTGAGTGAGGTAACCTCACTCACTCGGCCCTAACCCTTCTCTCTCCCCTTCTTTCCCCCTTCCTCTACTTCCACCTTAAAGGCCGGCAAGGCACTTGTGACTCTTGAGTTGCAGGTGCCCATGGGCGGCGGTAGTCACTTACCATCCTGTGACCCGTGACTTACCATCACCAGGTGACCCGTCTGCTGTAGATATTGTGTGAAAATCAAGTTGTTAAGGTGACAGTTATTTTATTTTTTTTAAAAAGACTACTAGTAACGTGGGTCACACATTACTAGTATTCTTGTTAACCCCTCCAGCTTAGCTAAATGCTTGTGTTAGGAGTGGGTTCACGACGGTAGTGCACTGGGTTGGGTTCGAACCCGCAACCACTTGATCGCAAGTCCGACGCCTTAGCCATTATGCTACCGCCGCTTTTATTTTTTTAAAACTAACTTTTATTTAAAACATTCAGAGTAGGAACCTAATTATGTGTGCGTTCGCGCAGCGGAATGTTGTTGAATTTAAAGATTTTAATTATGCAGATATTTAGTGTATGACGTCGTGTAATTGTGTATGGTAAAAAAAAATTTGTGCATGCAGCCATTGTAGAGAAATTCGCTAAAAACTGATTCCGCTGGGCGAACGTTGTCCTGGCGGAACTTTTTTTAATCCATGGACTTATTTTACTATGCAATTCCCTTAGAACGTCGTGATATTTGACTGCTTTGTAAACAGTGGTCTATTCATGGTAAATTGTCCTATAACTCTTTAATTACTAACGGAACATCATTGATACTTGGCAACATGTTGCAGACACTTACAAGGTTTATATAAACGTGAAAATCTAGACCCCAAAGTGCATACTTTACGAACTAAGACCTAATAAGCGTATTTTACGTTATATTTTTATCTTTTAAACCCTACGATTTTTTCTAAATCTCTTTTTTAAACAAATATAAACAAATTCAAAACAACGTATGTAAAAATCTACAGCTCTCTAACTAGCTAATGGCCAAACGTTCGCGTAGCGGAAACTTGAATTTCTCCGAAGTTTATGCAGGCACTAATTTTATTCATACATACACAATTACACACAAATACACACTAATTTTTGGACACATTTTTTTTCTTCTAAGTCCATGGATTAAAAAAAGTTCCGCCAGGACAACGTTCGCCCAGCGGAATCAGTTTTTAGCGAATTTCTCCACAATGGCTGCATGCACAAATTTTTTTTTACCACACACAATTACACGACGTCATACACTAAATATCTGCATAATTAAAATCTTTAAATTCAACAACATTCCGCTGCGCGAACGCACACCCTAATTATTTTAAGTAAGATGCATTGTCTTTTGCTTACCGTGATAATATTCGAAATACTACGCAACTACCTGAAATATAATCTTACCTATAATTTGGAGAATGGAGAATGTATTAAATTGTTATTAGAAAATTTCAGCCATTAATCTGTGGCTAAACTCATCGACGACTCGTAATTGAAGTTCGCGTACTTGTTTATGAACTCATGGAGTTAAGCAATTAATCCGAAGAGTATTTAGTATTAATGAACATGGCATTTCATGCGTGAATTTCGCATTACTTGAATGACTTAAGACACAATCTGTAGTGTTGATTAACAGACTAGTTTATCGAAATGTTGGATGTATATTTTAGGTAGCTATGAATTACATTTACATATAAGAGGAATAAAACTAACTGACATATATAGTTTCTTCAATATAAAGTAGATCGCTTGCTGCTGCAAGAATGTTTTTTTAGGATTAGTCAAACAATACAACAGATTAAGATACTCGTAAGTATATTATATTGTTTTATCAATTACTAGCAACCCGCCCCGGCTTCGCATGGGTAGCAGAGACACACTATACACCTAAACCTCCCTTATGATTCACTCTGTCTATTAGTGAAAACCGCATGAAAATCGCGATTTATCGCAAACAGACAGACAGACGCGGCGGGGGACTTTGTTTTATAATATGTCGTGATATTGTACGAAAGTATTACATAAAGGGACCAATTGTTAATTTTTTTAAATACATAGTGATGAGCCTATAAACAAGTTTCACTCCAATACTTTACTGAATGACAGGACAAATTATTTTGTGTGCTTCACCGATACACGCGTCCACAACTTCTGGAGTTATTAATCATATGGGAGAGGCCGCGGTTTTCGGGCGTACCGTAGTGATGTCTTTAATAATTGTCTATCAGTCAACCTTTGCGTGATGCAGAGAAAAGAAGAAGTATGCGTCGTAATTGTAAAATGTCGTAGAATGTATGTATAAAGAAAGAGCTCAATGTGGGAGTCTTTTAAAGAACATTAGTATAAAAAACTGGGCTTGAGTATTAGTTTTTTTGAAGTGAAACTTCTAATGCGACTTTCAAAAAGGTTACGTTAAACGTTTAACGCTACCATGGAGGGGGTATGAAAACATTACGAAGTTTCACTTCTTCCGCGCGGAGGGACTCCACGCACTATTTATTTTTCATTGATCAAACGTGGATATAATAATATAAAATTTTAAAATATATTTACTGAAAATATTCAACAAGTCATGAAGGACATTGTTGAATTTAAAGTCAAGAGTATTTACTCTATTTCTTACGTAAGTGGTATTTACGTTATTTTTACTATAATATTAGATTTTTAACCAGGTACCGCTAAACTAAAACTGGGCCATTATTCGGCGTTGAAGGCACTAACACTGGGATGCATATAATTATACATAGGATCTATAGAAAATAGGATTTGATGATGTCCCTACACTGCTATTACCATCAAAATGCACTATATGTAACGATGCAAATAACTTGGGCTTCATATTATTGGGCTTTCTATCTTTTGGGCATTCTGTTTTGGCTTTGATAGCAATAATCTCACCACTATTGCTATAAACTATCAAATTTACTAAAAAACAGTAACTGCTATGTTGTTCGTACCTCAATCAGCACTCAAGTGATCGCTATCAACTTATTATACATGCCTAGCCTCTTTAACACCCCAAAAATGTCAGGTAGACAAATATCGTGAGCTACCGGTTTATCTAGTCATAGTAATGTCTATTAAATAATTTCTATTAAATAGTGAAATGTTTTATCAACAAATATAGCTTACCCCTATTTTAATACAATAAATTTTAAGTATTTGGTGTTGCGACAACAGCCTAATTTTTGTATTATAGTTTTTTATACAAAAGAAAAAAAGACGAGATTCTCAATTCGACTATGTTTTTTTGTGAACGTTAACAAAATAGGAATAGACGAAAAGTTGATAATGGTCCCAATTCTGTTACTTCACTGGCTAAATTAAAATTCACTAAATTTTCCTCATATAAGATGTAAACCTTGTACACCTCGAAACAAGGTATTATTTCAAATTGAAACAAGTAGGTAACATATGTCGCTATCGAAATAAGCAATTTATTTGTCGACTAAAGTCTGATACGCTTAAATAAACTTTAATACCACGTAGCGAGAGCCGCTATCCGTTGAATGCCATCTCTTTTGCTCTGTGTTTTTAGTAAGCGTCTTCGTAGGTGTAGATTAAAAACACGTCATCCTTGTTCGTTTTGAACAAGTTTTTATACGGCAATTATACAGCGTTTGAATAATTGGAGACTCTCGCAGCGTAGAAATAAAGTTGAGTATACGTTGACAGGTTTTAGTGAAATTTAGCGGCGCTGAGAAATAGATGCTAGCAACAAATAGACCTTATTACGAAGATTACTAGATTGATTTCATATGAAGAAATTAAGTCAGGTTTTAGTTTAGTCGAGTGTACAATAGAATCGGCACCAATGTACGTTTAGGTACATTAAAATCGATGGCACGTCCTTTCCTAATTAATTATAAATCGAACTACTGCATACTATTTTTTCCAAATGTATTTAATGAAAGAAAATTATATTCATTATTAGCAGCGCCCCGCGGTTTCATCCGGCTAAGTCCCGATCCCGTGGGAATATCGGGATAAAAAGTAGCCTATATGTTAATCCAGGTCTCCATACATATCTACATACCACCACCAGTTTCATCGCAATTGGTTCAGCAGTTTTGGCGTGAAAGAGTAACAAACATCTATACATCCATACTCACAAACTTTCACGTTTATAATATTAGTAGGATTATCACTCTATTACTTCTTGTAAATAAACTACGTAATAAATAGTCACATTGTTTTATTAGTAGTCACACGATCACATCACTAGACCGTATGTTCCGTTGACATCTTTTTGTGGACGTAGAGCAGTTTTAATGTGAACCAATATTTTTTATTTGTATAAGCGACATATCATGGTAAATAAATCATCAGGTCGCTTTTTCAGCCGTCTTTTTATTAATGGTTTGCGTCTCTTTGTCAAAAGGTCTATTATGAGGCTTCTTTAACGGACAATTTGCCAAACAGTATTTATTATACAAGTTCGACCTAGAATGTTTTCTACCTTATCTTTCCTTGGCTTTTCTTTGGCCGTATTTTAAATCAATGTATTTTAATTGCCCAATAACATTGATTTATAATTTCCCTGACTAGTCGTAACCTGAGGCGAAATACCACCTGTGTCACTCGTACTTCGTCAATCATACCAGACCATGGCGCTTTAGAACAAAATTTTCAGTCTCCGCTTCTTGTGTAGTTAAAAACGTCCTAATATTTAAAAGGTCAATCAACCACCTAACTATTAACTAATATTAATAACCAATCAATTAATTTTGAAGTTCAGTTTGCAAGATTTTTAATAGAGGTATTAAAAATCACGATTATTTATTAGCCCTTAACGATATTCACGACCCTAAAATACACCGTTCTGGTAAATCTATTAAAATAACAATTTAATGTCTTTTTATAACTTTACTGTTCACTAGGGGAAGGTAATTTATAACAAGTTTATGATAACACATAATCGAACGACTAACGCTTTGGATAACAAGTAAGAAGTAAGTGGAAATATATTCTCTAATATACTTCGATAAATTATATCTAGAGAAGAAGTAAACATTTCTTGCCCATAATTCATGTTTTCTATTAAGTGTATGATGAAGAATATTATATCCTATTGTAAAGGAAATTGAACAATAGCTTGTATGCTTGTATGAAAGAGCCTTGTTGAATTAGGTAAGTGCGCGGGAGAAAAATATATTATACATATTTTTATATCACGATAAAAGTATTACTTAAAACGTTTTACTGGCATCGATGTGGTTTTAGGAAGATTCATATACATGTAATTTAATTATTTCAAAGTATTTTACAGTCGAAATAAATACAAAAAATATTCTCTGTCAATCGAGTACCCTTCAAGGTTCTTTCAAAGAAGTCGATAATATTTATTAAAGATAGACAGTTGTATTTCGAAGAGGCTCGACTAGTTTCGGGTCGGACTGTAGTTCGGGTCGGACTGTAGTTCGGGTCAGATTTGGTCTTTGAGGCTTTAAACCTGGAAGCGATCTGCCTAGTCAGCGTCCTGCACTGGATTGGCACCGCTACCAGCATATGAAGTAACCTACGTTTAAAGTTGATAATGTAGGAATATTCCATACAATATAGAATAATATTACACAGTATACAAGTATATATACAATAACTTTGAACCATAATCTGACGAATCTGACTGTTAAAAAAATGCAATCTAATTGAGAACCTCATCCTTTTTTTTAACCACTTAAAGAGTTAACATACTCAAAGGTGTTGCAAGGAGATAAAAGTATATTAAATAAAATAAGATTTTTGCGGCACCTAAGATGCAACTAGGGTCAACAGGAACTTTGACTCTTAAGAATCCGTATTACAGTAGCTTACATAAGATTCAAGAACTGCTGAAAATTTTTTTCAGACGTAGATTGAATTTAATAACTGTAGGTACTTGGGTAATGAACCGTGAATCTAGAACCACCTGGATATTAACATCGTATAGATCAATGTTCGTTTCGCCTTATTGTCTCTTAAATCTCTTGAGATTTGTATTGATAATATATTATTTGCTTAAGATTCGTTTCGTTTCATTGGAGTTTGAGTATAATTTTACCCGACACAAAATGATTAAGCCGAATCTAAGTGCTACACTCAAACTGTAATTATTTTACGACAATTTATAGGGGACTCAAGCCCCCCAAAAATTACATAAGTAATACGACCTTAAGGTCAGTAAATATGCTAAAAGTTATTTTGTTTTATTAAGAACTTTTTTACGGTGTACAATACTCGTAGGTAGAGGTTGGTGTAGCAACAAATAGTTGGTACTACTTTTCCGTTTAAGGAAAACGCGGCTAAAGTCACAAATAACGGAGAAAAAGTCACAAATAACGGAGAAAATCGTAAAAAATATTTTGCTGATATATCAGAAAAGAGCCGCATCCGTGGAAAGGAAACTAGATGATATGAAATGTTACGTGAAGTAAGTGTTAGGTGGAGTCGTGACAGTGTGTGATATTTGTTGAAAAATAAATACCTCCAGACTTTTGCTGTGTTTGAGTATGAACGGGAAAGACATTGAAAGGATTGGTAATCCCGAATGGCCGTAAGTCATGGTCTTTTAATGTTTCTTCCTAAAGAAATATTTTTTTATAACTAAAGATGCTGGAAGTATTCAATGAAATTCTCTATTAAAGTTATTATAATAAGAAGATCACTGATAAACATAATAGGCGCCATGTAATTCTTACACATCGCAGTCTTAACATTTCTACAAAACTGTTAGCATTACTACGATGAACAAAAATGCATTATGCTATGTGTAATATAGTCCCAACGTTTAAGGTCTTTGGTCAGACTGTTATAGTTGTACACATTTCTAAGAAAATATCGCGAATGCAGGAGCGTGAAATTTGGAATTCTTAAAGTTTATGTTTAGAAGAAGTGCAGAAAGTTAAAAGATTTGAATAATAAGTGTAGGTCATGACAGGTCAACATATATACTGGACACTCGTAGCTTGTTGAACATATTGACGTAATTTTTAAAATATGTAAAGGCCCCTCTACACAACTCGCGTAGTTGTTTCGACGAAGTACTTGTCGAAATTGACCGAAGTCTCGAAGTACATCACACTACACACTCGTTCAACCTCGTTGGGAGCTCACTCGTCGCCCTTCGTTGGAACTACGGAACACTTCGAGTCCTCGGGCGCAAAAACCGACAACGGTCGGAAGTCGACCGAGACGTGGCGAGGTTGCACGAAGCGAAGCAAAGTGCCTGTCTACACTTTCGTATTCGCATAACTTCGAGCAACATCGCGAGTAGTGTAGAGGGGCTTTTACAAATTTAAAAATTACGTCAAAATGTTCAACAAGCTACGAGTGTCCAGTATATATATTGACCTGTCATGGTACGTAAGTCTATAAAAGACAGGTCAAGTTATACTAGCCAACGAAATTAACCAAAAATGAATTATGGTCAAAATTCGACCCCCACACGATCTTTAGTTATATTGGATACATAAAACTCTTCATTGAGCATTCATTATGTTTTCTTTCTTGAATCTCACAAATAAAATTATTATTTTGAAAATCTTATAGTTTTATATTCCAACTGTTGGGCTAGTGGCCCTGGCTGCTGAGCCAGAGGTGGTGGGTTCGATTCCCACCCAGAACAAATAATTGTGTGATGAGCATGATTATTTGTTCTGTGTCTGAGTATAATTTATCTATGATATGCATGTATTTAGAAATATATAAGTATGTCTATCAGCAGTCTGGTTACCATAGTACAGGCTCTGCCTACTTTAAGATCAGACGTCCGTGTGTGAGATGTGTGAAGTTATTATTATCATTATGTTTACTGTACGCCAAATATCAAGGCACATTCTCAAGGCACTGAAGTTTGGTTAACGACCGTGTAGTCCCAAGCGTTGGCAGTGTTCAGCAACTACCCAATCAGACCTTGGTCAGAGATTGGTTTCCGATCGTGTAATATGTGTTTAAGTGAAAAATATTCTGACCCTGTTGGAAATACTCTTTAACATTACACACACACATTTCATTTACCATCGAGGATAGGGCAAAATATCAGCCAAAGCGTTATCGTTGCACACAAAATATATTAGCGCAGTTATCCGCCGATCTAGGCATCATTGTCACATTACCGCAGCTATCGCGTGTGGGGCGCACTTTATGTCTTCCGTTTCCTTCGTTTGTGCTCCGCATTCATACATACAGCTTAATAGCTTTTTAAAATCATCTCGGCTTAAATCAAGCCTATCTATTTCGTCCGGAAGACGTTTTCCGACGTCCTAATGGTTTAATGGTTAAGTACCAAGAAAGGATTTGGTTCAGTCAAGAGTAATAGGGTTCAGTACTGTACTAGAATGTAAGTATATTACTGCTAGAGCACTTTGTTCGATAAAATGTTACTCAGCAGTAAATTTAGTAAGTCTTAAGCTGTTAAATTGTTGCTACACGACTGATCAAAAAAGGAGTGTAATGTTTTCAGGGTTCATGGTTGTAAGTACGTATGGGAGTTTCTTTATTCTACCATAACTGGGCAAAAATTGGCTAATGTAACAAGTATTTAAAAATAAAAATTTAGTTTTGAGTAATTTTTTACAAATTTTCTTTATTTAATTAATAATTTTATCTCTAATGCCTATGTCATAGTTTATAATAATGACCTGTTAATTTTAATTTGTACTCTTGTCCAAAAATTATTGTTAATTGCTTACTCTATGTTTTCATTTATACCTACTGTTCATTCTAACAATAATGTACATATGCATATAAAATTATTAAATTACAAGAATATTGCATATCCGACATCGATAAATTGTTGATAATTGAACAAATAATATATATTTTGTACACAATTTAAGCAATATTCTATTCCATTCCATCCTATTCTATTTTATAAATTAATTGACAAAGGGGATGAATAAATATATATTCTATCAAATAACTTATTACCTAACTCAGCAAAACACTAATCAATAATTTAAACAAATTGTATTAGTAATGAACCTCGTATGTATTCTACTCGTTCGCCTAAAAATGTATTAAATACAGCTTTTTATAGATAAATGCTTATTTGCCGTCCTTAACCGTAATGTCTATTTTCTAAATCCTTCATTCGTGTATCATTTTCAAAGCACTTGGCGTCCGTATTGCGAGTTTAAAACCGATTCAAATTCTCCAGAAGTTTCTGTATCACAAGCGTTCGGCGAAACGATTAATTGTGCTTAAATGAACCGTATATGTCGAATGTGTGAACTAGCTATACTGAGAGCCTCTCACTAATTCCAAATTGCGATGCCCAAATTAGTTTGTGTAACTTGAACGTGCATATTACATGTTGCAAAGGCGATGGAGATTCATTTAAAAAAAATTAAAAGTGTGAGTGTGTGTCCGTGTGTGTGTGCAACTCACATACAGCAGAAATGAAACTTCGTAAAAGTAGCGCACGAGAGAATGAGAAATAAAAAGTAAAATCAATACAAATAATTTACTAATGTTAATAAATTGAATATGTTAGATAATTTATATAAAAGTTATTGGTCAAATTAACACACATGTGTTAAATAATTAACATAAATTAATTAACCAATGAATTTTAATACGCAAATGCACAAAAATGACACCACGTTGACATAGCTACGTTTTCTGAAGGCTTCGTATTACGCAGGCGCAAATACAAAGATTATAACACGGTAAATTTGTATTCTATCTCATTCTCTCGCATGCTAAATCGTATTTATGAATATTTGACTTGTTTGTCTTTTTTGTGAGAGTATTTCGTTTCATCGAATTTTAAATCACAACGATTCTAAGGAAGTGACACTTAAAAAAAAACTTGTACTCATTAACAATTGGTTATCATTATTATTTATGCCTATATGTGCTTATTCAATACCGTTGAAATTAAAACCCCAGTTTCTGCTACTGCTAAAATTAGCAGGAGTAGGTACTGTCTCTATCACTAGATCATAATTATTTATCGGTCATAGGCAAAGATATATTGGATGTGAAACTCGGGACTTGATCATGATAATATTTATAAGGTACAATACCTGATTGGTTTACCGACGTTTCCATCGAATCGCACCGATCGAGGTCACAAGTGGACTGGTGTAGTTGCATATTGTAACGCGTAGAGTACTTCTTCTAAATTAACTGCGGCGTACTCCAACACATGTAAAGCTTGGGGCTTTATGGTAACCGGGTTCGATAGGTTCTATCTAGAGGAGGAAAATTCAGGATCAGATTATTCGTGTAACAATTATAACTTCAAACAAATTAATTATAAATAATACTTCTTGAATTATTCTGTGCACATTGCACGTCAGTCGTCCAGACAGTCTTCTGTCCGCTGGGCGACTCCCTTGTCTTCAATTCTCATTCTTCATAAAGTATTTCGACCATGTTCTAAATTCGAGTTTGGGGCCACCAGTCCAGGCCTCTCGCATTTCAAAGAGTTATTATTTCAATCGAAGGAGTATGCAAGCTGTGCGAGAGGTCTCATCACTACAATAATGTATCAAAGTCGCGAAAGTTTAGAAACAAAAGTAGCCGGAACCCTCCAGAAATTTTACTTTTGGTAAACTTTTCATGAACAATAGTTTTTTTTTATGGTTCAGGAGGCAAACGAGAAGACGGGTCACCTGATGGCAAATGACTACCGCCGTCCATGGCATCCCGCAACTCAAGAGTCACAAGTGCGTTGCCGCCCTTTAAGATGAGAGGGGAGAGGCGGATTAGAGGGGGGAGAGGGGAAGGACGGGAATAGAGGAGAGGGAAGGGTTAGAACCTCCGGTCACCTCACTCACGCGCCGAAGAGCAATAAAACATTGCTTCACTGCCGGTTTTCTGGAAGGCCGTGGTCTCACTTCGGTCGAGCCGGCCCATACGTGCTGAAGCATAGCTCTCCCACAAACAAAGTTTCGACCGAATTGCACCGATCGTGGTCACTAGTAGACCTGTGCCCATGATTCTCACTCTAAGGTGCAATAACTTTAAATTTCTTTTGGTCTGTTAGTTTTACTGTAAGTCAGAAAAATATTACATAACTATAATATCTTTTACGCTAACATTGCTATGACACGTAACAAAATCCAGCCAGTTGGTGAGAATCAAGATTCTAGAAGTTTGTTCATTAAACAGCCGGCGCTGACCTGTAGGTAGTCTAATGTGAAAACTTTAATTGTCCAGAAATGTTCCTTAATATGTACTTAAAGGTTATTATGAAGTTTGCTTTTATTAAATATCTTGAAAGACTTTGTTATAAAGACGTTGCTTGGTGTGATCTAGTTCATGCACAAGCGTTGGAATAAAGATTTCAAATCTGTATTATGACTATAGTCACTTTTCCCACTAATAATATAAATGTGAAATTTTGGATGGATGGATGGATGTTTATTACTATTTCACGCCAAAATTACTGAATCTATTGCGATGAAACTTGGTATGTAAATATCTGGAGACCTGGATTAACATTTAGGCTGTATAGGGATCGGGACTTACACGGGTGTAACCGCGGGGCTCTGCTAGTATATTAATAAACATCGGTGGATGTTTATTATTGTAACCCTAATGTAACCTAATGTATCTATGTAACCCTAACTAATATTATAGATGCTAATTTGTGCGTTTCTTTGTATGTTTATTGGTTTGTTTGTTACTCTTCCATGCCTTAACTACACAATGCTCAGGCGTACAGAAACGAACATAGGGTTTCATCCAGAATAAAAGTATCGCGAGAGGTAGAAAGATAATGTTTAATGGCAAATGCTAGTGTGACTATATAATATATTTTATGTCTATAAAATAAGAGGTTAAAGACTTGTGTAGGGGACAATCTCCGAAATTAGACATCCTTGAAGACATCACTTTTTATATTTTGAAAAATATAACTTTTCAGTAAAGAATTATTAAATACTAGCAGCGCCCCGCGGTTTCATCCGCGTAAGTCCCGATCCCGTGGGAATATCGGGATAAAAAGAAGCCTATGTGTTAATCCAGGTCTCCAGCTATCTACATACCAAGTATCATGCAATCGGTTCAGTTATTTTTGGCGTGAAAGAGTAACAAAAATCCATACATACATACATCCATACATCCTCACAAACTTTCACGTTTATAATATTAGTAGGATAAGTAGGATAGTTGGATGTGAAACGTGTGTGTGTGTTACTCGATATATCCTCCAATTAAGAATCAACTTCAATTATTATTTTTTTAATTCAATTGATTATACTCGGGACCTTGAGTCTTGATTTAAATTTAAAAAAAAATAAAATGTGTGTGTCAGCTCCGACGCACGACTGGAGTTTACAATTTACTGGAGTCTCTCTCTCTCTCTCTCTCTCTCTCTCCCTCCCTCCCTCCCTTCCTCCCTCTATATATTCTGTATATATTTACACACATATATATAACATAAAAGTATAGTAGATATGGGTATCTACTTACATGCGTCAAAAATAAGGAGTAAACTCCAATAAAGCATAAAAAGCACAACAAAGCGTTACGCTGCCCTCCGATCACTAAATTATACTCTTCATATTTTTGTCATACCGGGCGCCTTATATGCAAATCGATTCTTAAGGAGTAAACTCCAAAAACGGGGAAAATGAAGGGATGAAGAATATTAAGTATTTGAATATAGCATGGTTTAGGGGCGTTGAAGTCGGATATACTTTTTTGAAAAGACTGTCCATTCCCCGCGTTTATCTTCCCTGCTCCTCTCCTAAGTATCGTAGCGTGATGTTACATAGCATTTTACCTTACACAATAAATACTCTATGCAATAAAAAAAGATTTGTTAAAATCTGACTTGAGTTCGAGAGACTAACCCATTTAAGCAAACAAACAATCAAACAAAAATTCTTCAGATTTATTATATTAGTATAGATAATTTTACTTTATGAAATCTTAGGTGTAAATGGTAATCTATTCGGCTTAGTTGTTACATCATCAACCCTGTAATCGAGGAGGTGCGGGTTGAAAATTTTCCCAGGGGTACGGACGCGAACACGCTTACTGTTTTCATATTCAAAGCAATTAGTCTAGTTCGGTGGTTAAAGGTGAATTTATTAAGTAATTACATATATAATTACATATTTGAGGAAATACACTCAAATAATTTTATTGTGGTTTTACATTGGTGAAGCAAGCTTTACGTGGGAGAGCCATGCTTCGGCACGTATGGGCCGGCTCGACTCCGCTCGATACCACGGCCTCACAGAAAACCGGTAGTGAAGCAATGCTTGCATTGCATGCGGTTGAGGGCCTTTTCCCGCAACGGGCGGAACACATACCCCCGACGATGGCCGTATTGGCCGGACACGACGCGGAGGTCGAAAATGAGGACGTTCCGCCCGTCACAGAGGTGGAGGTAGGGGCGGCTGTTCTACGGATCCGTTCCAAGAACACCGCCCCCGGGCCAGACGGGATTCCTGCCCGAGCTTTGGCCCTCGCCCTCGACCACATGTCGGACTGCCTCAGGGAAGTGTTCGACGCTAGCCTGGCGTCCGGATGCTTCCCTGACTGCTGGAAGAGCGGGAAGCTGGTGCTTTTAACGAAGCCGGGACGGCCTACCGACTCGGTCGCGGCCTACAGGCCCATTGTGTTGCTGGACGAGGCGGGTAAATTGTTTGAGAGGGTCCTCTCTGCCCGCATCGTTCGGCACCTTGGCGAGGTCGGCCCCGATTTGTCGGACACCCAATTCGGTTTTCGAGCGGGGCGTTCGACGGTCGGTGCTGTGTTGCACCCGAGGGCTGTGACCGAAGTGAGCTGTGGCGGCGTGCTGTTGGCGGTGTCGTTGGACATCGCCAACGCATTCAATAGTCTGCCGTTCAGCTGCATCAGGGAAGCACTCCTCTATCATGGGGTGCCACAGTACCTGAGGCGGCTAGTGGCAGACTATTTAGAGGAGCGTACCGTCATGTACGAGGACCGAGATGGAGTTTTGAGTAGTCGGCCCATGTCGTGCGGTGTTCCACAGGGGTCTGTTCTTGGACCACTCCTGTGGAACATGGGGTACGACTGGGCCCTTCGAGGTGATTTCCCCCCCGGGCTGGGCGTAATCTGTTCCGCCGACGACACTTTGGTCACAGCCCGGGGGGTGAACTTTCAAGAGGCGGCCCGTTTGGCCACCAGGGGAGTCTCTCTGGTGGTGGGGCGCATCGAGGCGCTGAGCTTGCGGGTGGCACTGGATAAGACGGAGGCCCTTTTATTCCATGGGCCCCGCCGTGGTCCACCCCCTGGCGCCTCTATCGTGGTCATCTCGGTCCTCGTACCGGTTCGGGCCCATATAAGGTATCTGGGCCTGATCCTCGACGGCAGGTGGCTCTTCGACGAGCACTTCCGACAGCTTGCTCCGAAGCTGGTCGGCGCTGCGTCCGCCCTTGGGCGACTCGCTATAAGACGTCTGTACACGGGGGTTGTCCGGTCAATGGCACTTTACGGTGCACCGGTGTGGGCGGGAGCTCTGACCGCCCAGAATAGGGCGCGCCTTTGGCGCCCTCAGAGGGTCATGGCGGTTAGAACCATACGCGGATACTGCACCGTGTCGACGGAGGCGGCGTGCGCGTTGGCCGGGACTCCCCCGTGGGATTTGGAGGCGGAAGTGCTCGCCGAAGTTTATCGGCGGACGACTGAGTTCCGGGCGGGAAGCGGCAGTCGGCCCCCTCCCGAAGACGTACGCGAGTGGCGTGAGGTCGCTCGCCAAGCCACGATGGCTCGTTGGTCGTCCCGGCTGGAGGCTCCACGTGCTGGATTTGCCGCCGTGGAGGCACTTCAGCCGGTCATCGTCGAGTGGGCAGGGCGGCAGCACGGGACCCTTTCCTTCCGACTGACGCAGGTTCTTTCCGGGCACGGCTGCTTCGGGAAGTACCTGCACTCGGTCACTAGGAGGGAATTGAGTCCCGCCTGTCACCACTGCGACTGCAGTGAGGACTCGGCTCAGCACACGCTGGCGGTTTGCCCCAGTTGGGCGGCGCAGCGTCGGGCTCTCACTGCAGTCATCGGAGTGGATCTGTCGCTGCCGGCTGTCATACGCTCCATGGCCGGTAGCGACAGGAATTTCTCCGCGGTCGCAACCTTCTGTGAGGAAGTCATCTCGCAGAAGGAGGCGGCGGAAAGGGTCGCCGCCGGCGAACCGGGCGGCGGAGGCGCGCTTACCAGCGCCTCATGCCGCCCTGAGTGTGGCCGCGGGTCTACGGGACGGGTTTTTTCCCCTCCACCCGCTATGGAGGGTTCCGGATGTCTTAATAAAAGCTGTTCCCGGATCCCTCTTACTTACGGCGCAGTACGGCACACCGTGTGGTTTTAGTCGGTTCGATTCCGACACACCGCCCCACCGAAAATCCCGGTGGGGTGACGGCCCGAGGGGGTTTCCACACGCACAAAGAAAAAAAAAAAAAAAGGCCCTAACCCTTCCCTATCTCCTATTCCCGTCCTTCCCCTCTCCCCTCTTCCCACTATTCCCCCCCTCCCTCTCTTCTCCTACTCCCACTTTAGGGGCGGCAACGCACTTGTGACTCTTGAGTTGCAGGTGTCCATGGGTGGCGGTAGTCATTTACCATCAGGTGACCCGTCTGCTCGTTTGCCCCCTATACCATAAAAAAAAAACAAGATTCTTTTGAAAGGTGGGAAGCCCTAATTTATTTCTTTCTTGTATGAACCTTCATATACATTAAAAGTTTCATTTTTTTAATGGGATTGGAGGCAAACGAGCAGATGGATCACCTAACCAATCCAATCATTGCTTCACTGCCGGTTCAATGTTAGGCTGTGGTATTACTCCGGTCGAGTATTACTCCATACGTGCCGAAGCATGGCTCTCCCACTTTGTGAATCTCATCTCTCTACTTTTTTGGTTTTCAAGTGAAGCTTTGCTTTTGGATGAAACTAAAATTTTAAAAACTACATTTTCGGAACCGTTATCATTCCTAGAACACGTTGCATTTACATTATCAAAAATCTTCAATGTATCTTAACTATTTCGTTGAATTTGCTATTGAATTTGCGTACTATATTTGCTGTTGAATTTGCGTTAAATTAGTATTTAATTCATAGTCAGATCTTAGAACGCTTATAACTTTTAAATCACTTTGCATTTTATTGTGATCGTACTATCTGAAAGATAGGAGGATAGTAGGAATTAGTTACGAGTGAAGTCTAACAGTTTGTTAGACTTCACTTGTGACTAACTCCCTGCCTCACTAACTTAAACAAATCTTGGAAGTATATTTTAACCTACTTCCAATTAACTTATCAAACAATACAATACTATAATTTGGTATCTTGGATCTGATTCGATCACTGATGATGACGGAGCCAGGGGGTGAATAGTGGAACTCTTCAGTGTCTTAATAGTAAACCTGGGACTGATTGGGCTCAGTAACGATGGTCTGATGATGAAACCAGGACGTGGATGGTAGACTATATTTTTACTTTTTAATTCAATATATTTTTACCCAAGTACCGTAGCATGGGGTTCAATACATGGCGTGTTGTGAGACCGCATTCAGGTCTCGGCCTTCCGTAATAACCTAGTTATGGCGCTATCCATCAGTTTAAACATCCCTTGCTTCCTCGATCACGCACTTCATTAGTGCAACACGAACATGAAGTTCTATGGAAAGCTTTATACTAGAATTATTGAAACTAATATCAATAATAATCTGTGAAAGAATATAATAAATGTATATGACAATATGTCAATATATCATGTATGCAACTACCCATTTATCGAATGCACCTACAGTCGTTCATTAGAGTATTAAGCGAGAGCTACATTAGGCCGACTCACACGTCTGAGACGTCTGCGAGAGCTACTTTAGGCCGACGCACACGTCTGAGACCACGTGTAAGGTTGGTGTGCACATAAAATCGACACAACGACTTTTTCGACTCTGTTACTTAAAAATGAATGAATCGGACAGTGAATTTGAAGAATTCCTGAATGACACACCAACCTTACACGTGTAAAACGTCTCAGACGTGTGCATCGGCCTAATGTAGCTCTCGCTTTAGAGAATGCCTATGGCGTTAAGTATGTTATATATACGTTAAGTATATGTACGAGTTACCCCAAAGGTATTAGAAGTGTAAAAACACACCGATAATCGCTTACTTGTTTGCTACCTAACCTAAAAAACGATGAATTATTCAACAAAACATAAACGGAGCGGAGCGTTGAAACTCTTCAATGAAATCCCATTATGAAGGATTAATATTCGGCTTCCTTTAAAAATTCATTTTTTTCAAACACATTAAGGAGTTGTAATCGTGTCAAAACTTCCGTCGCTTTCGGCCCTCCTCGGAAGTTGTGGAATTTTTTATTTTTTCATGCCACGGCTCATGGGCCCGAGATTTTTTCGGCTTTTTCATTCTAATATCTGGTCATATTATCTTGACGACCTCTTTTTTCCATTCGAGTGGGGTACGGTAAGTTCCAAGTTTGAGGTCGCAGGTTTGATTCCCGCTTTGTGTAAAAATTTGTACGCATGAAGATGCACTGGCACAAATTGAATTTCTATGTATAATATTTATGCCTTTATCAAAAATAAAAATATCTAAGTTTGTTTATCTGTGGTCTAGAACATATAGTTGAAGCTATACTTAGCTTCGGTCTAGATAGCGATGTGTAAAATGTTAGAATATTCAAGAATATTCAAAAATATTCAAGAATATTCAAGAATATTTAGGAATATTCAAGAATGTTAAAAATATTAAATGACTGAATATTTTAAATTTATTGACTTAAGTGATAACTTAATTAATTTTATAATAATAGCAGCATAGGTTTTGAATGAAAAATATACATTTATAATAAAATAGCCATCAAGGCATGAGACTATTCCTGTTGCAAGGAATACCAGCACTCTCAGGATGACCGTGTGTTTGCGACCGGTTTGCGAGGTTGCTATTATACCTACTACATTACATACCTATTACATTGATTATGTCTAATTTGGACCATTATTCATTAAGTTTTAACTGTTCTGTTTTGCATCATCGACTAGTATAACTTGAATTGTCAGTACATAGACTTTCCATAGCACGTCAAGCACGTATGGGCCGGTTCGACCGGAGTGATACTACGGCCTCACAGAAAACCGGCAGTGAATCAATGTTTGCATTGCTTTTCGCCAAGTGAGTGAGGTTACCGGAGGCCCTAAAACTTCCCTCTCCTCCCCCCTTCCACCCTCTTCCACCCTTCCCCTACTCCCACCTTAAAGGCCGCCAACGCACTTGTGACTCTTAAGTTGCAGGTGCCCATGGGCGGCGTCACTTACCATCAGATGACCCGTCTGCTCGTTTGCCGTCGTTTAGATATAAAATGCTTTGTCCTGCATGACTGACTGACTGACGGTCACCGTACAGCCTATACCGTAGGTCGTAGAGAAGTGTTTAGAGGACGTATACCTTATACAATTTAGGCATCCGATTAGCAAGGATTTTTGAAAATTCCACCCCCAAGGGGTTGAAAAGGGGTGGCAAAGTTAATATGGGAACACGTGTTTGCTTGGTTAAAGTTGTCAAGACGTCAATCATGCGACAAGTGAGGTATATGGCGTTAAAATGTATATATATACTAGGCGCTTATAACTTCTGTTATCGCCACATCAAAACTCTTATTTATTTAAACTAATAAAACTGTAATCAATATAGATTACAGTTTCATTAGTTCCTACGGTTTTTATTTGATATTCAGAAAATTGCAATTCAAATTGTTGTTACTACTCCATGTTTTAATAATGAGAGTTGTGTACAAAAACACCACCATGAAAAATTTACAAAGAAAATAGGTTAAAAGGTATCTATGAACATCTATGTAAAATGTTAACACCCCTACTTTAAAATCAATAACTTACACACACACATATATACATAGACTCACACATTTCTTCTCTCGGGGTAGGCAGAAATAACAGCCTTTCACTTGCTTCTATCCTGTTACATACCCCACGCTTTCTCTACTGTCAATAAATCTTTCATACACCGCCGGTTTCGAGTCCTTCTGACCTCACCTCTCTTCAGAACATCACCCATTCAATCACAGGACTACGTCAAGCAACATTCTCAGTAACGTTAGCCTTATATATTTGTACTGTTATTCGTTCCGCAGTCATTGCTTCTACGTGTCAAAACGTCATCAGCATACCTTTAAAAAAAAAACTATCATTCATAGGACTGAACATCAGAAGTGAAAACATAACTTACATATATATATATACACACACACACACATCTGTATAATATATATCTATCTTAGCGTGACAGTAATGCGAGTGCAGTTCTTTTTTACCAAACCAAAATTGCCCAACGTCCTTAAAGAAGTTTTCACTTAAAATAATAACAAACTTTTAGTCAATATTCTCTGTGGTGATAAATACTTGCACCCATTCGTCACTCGTACTAATATCGTGATATGATTATATAGCTTGCAGTGTAGTTACTATTTACTTATGCAGGGGCATATTTCGCGTTGCGATACGCTACAAACTTACTCTAGTACTACAAAGTACTCAGTTGCTTGGTTGCTATCAGAGAGGGAGGACGTGCGCGACCCTCTTTCATTCCACACGCGATAATTCAACTCCGAATAAATAATTAAATTGAAAAACTGATAAACTATTCAGTGAAGTGTTTGTTTTAATTTTAAATTTCGAACGACCGCGTCGTTGTTAAAAGTTTTTTTTAAGTGGTCAAGAAGGCTAACTTTTCGGGATTGTGAAGTTTTAGTCTTTAGTGTTTTTGTGCTAAGGAGTTTATACTTGGTGTTGATTAAATGATAATTGGATAAGTGATAGTGACACGAGAATTATTTAAAAAGGTTTACTTGTTGATAGTAAGGTGAGTGATTTAATTTATTTGAGCAATAAAATCGCAGGTTTGACATCTATAGGGATAATATTCTATACTTATTTAATTAAAAATATAAAAATTTTAAGCAAATTCTCGCTATTAAAACTTTGATTATAAGCCCACATAGTTTTAACTTTCAGAGGAGATCGAATCAATTCAACAAACAACAAATTCCGATATCAATTATACTCTATTACAAAAGTCATTCCAAATAAACTTAATCTAATCCAATTCAATTAAAATAAATCTGTTTTCTTATCTTAAGCCTATATATTAATATTCAGGAGATTTTAGACTTTGTAGTTTGAAAGAATCTTAATCAATGAACCTATTTATAATAAAAAAATAAAATATGTTAAGATTAAATTACACAATCAGATTTATAGTCAATTTAATCGATCAAAGTCAATCAAAAATGATATTTAAGTGCTCATTGCTATTAATAAATAAAAATCACTTCAAAAATATATTTATAAAAAATATTTTTTTTATTTTATTTCATGGTAAATAAGGACTAAAGAGACTTTTCGCACAAATGGTTAAGCACAGGTTTAATTGTGTAAGTGGCATTTGCCAACGACAAGTGTTGTGCTGTTATGCACAAGTGACAAGTTATGCAGCAGTTCGAATATTTTATATTATCCCACACGATTATTTATGTTAAACACATCTGAAACATAAACTGATCACGCAAAAAAAAAATGAAATTTATGTGCCTAGTCCTTTACAGAATTTGAAACACATTTTATTTCGAATTGGTTTGATTATGTCCATAATTTACTAAACTAGTAGCCTATTTTTAACATAACCTCATTTGCTCGAAAATTACAAGACAAAGCATTCAAACTTTTAAGTTTCAAAAATAAATAGGTACTTTTCCGCTAAGTTTCAGATACAAAAATTAAAAAAATAGAATACTACAGAAAAATACTTAAAGTGTAATTAATCTGACTAACATTATAAAGGCGAAAGTTGGCGAGGATCGATGAGATGGACGTTTGTTACTCTTTCACGCAAAAACAGCTGAACTGATCTGGATAAAATTTGGCACATAGATAGATTATAGTCTGGAACAGCACAAGGCTACTTTTTATCCCAGAAAATGTACGGATCCCGTGAACACGCAACAGCTAATCACTACATATTATAAAACTACTGAACGGATTTTCACGCGGTTTTCACCAATGGACAGAGTGGTTCACGAGGAACATTTAAGTGTATAATTTGTTAACATTTTGAGTAAATTGGTTGAAATATGATGATGATTGTTGAAGATGTCTCTGCTACCCGTGCGAAGCCGGGGCGGGTTGCTAGTCTTATCTAAATTTTCACTATATTTTAAGCCATTATATCTATTGTTCGATAGGCGAAATAATTTATTTGGAGCATAGAAATCTACCCAATCGTACGTACTCCTACCCACCTTTTATTTCTTTCTTTACACGCTATCGTCTGCAGCGTCGTTCGCGTGATTGTTAGGAAAATTAATTGCGGTCCCTCAACCTATGTCATTCTACAGTCCATTAACTGTGCACAAATTACGTTGATCCGTTTCTAGAAAGAAAGATAAATCAACAAACACATTTATACACTTATCTTAGTAAGGAATTTACAAAAGTTTAG
Organism: Callimorpha dominula; assembly: GCA_949752705.1. Lineage (NCBI taxonomy): Eukaryota > Metazoa > Arthropoda > Insecta > Lepidoptera > Erebidae > Callimorpha > Callimorpha dominula. Next base: position 3,963,728 of record OX457010.1, on the reverse strand, counting down.
TTATTTGTTTAGTATAGTCTTAGTTTCAAATGCTAGGTGACGCAATGTGGGGTAATGTCGGCCAAGATAATACTCCTTAATAGTTCCGCAGTTGCAAATTGTGTTCGATATATTTCTAACCCACCTATTAAATTAAATCTAATTTAAGCTAGCCAAACGTAGGTTTTGTACATCTCTCTTGATCCAAAAAGGCCTGATGAATTATGAGTAATTTCAATATTTTTTGTTAATCCATATTGTACATAGCCAGAGACAGATTAGGTACTAAAACTTCTGGGAGTCGGCCTTGAAGATATACACCGATTTAATTATGATATTCTGTGGAATGGACGGGTGAATGACACCAGGAATCGCTGAGCCTGGATGAAAGGTCTAATGGCTATGAGGGATCTCATGACCTATGTAAGGATATATCCTAAACTCATGCCTATCCTTCCTAAAAGGTAGCCAGAGACAACAGACTTCTATTTGGTGATACATGATTTAACATTTATATAACTTATAACGAATTTGCCATTTTACTGTTTTTTTTTTTTTTCTTATAAGAAAACAAGTATTTTGTGAACATAACTATACGTATTAGAAAGTACAATCACACATGTTTCTAACTTGAAAAATAAGATTTATATAAAACACAAATAACCGCACTAATTGGGATTAACACTAAAACATTTATACATATTAGTGGTCGCCCGGTGGTCGAACTTCGACCATAATCGTTATGGAAAACTTGATTTAATCAAAATGTCGGTACATGAATTAGTATATTTAAAAATGTTTCCCACTCTTTGACATTCGTGCATTGCCGGAGTACATCTGTCATCCATACGCCTTTATAACTCTAAAGCCCAGTCGAAGGTAAGAACAAAAAATGTTTCCAAATGTTTTTTTTGCTAACATGAGGGCTTGTCGTTATCTACTAATGAAAAGAAGAAAAAGGAACATCGTTTGATAAACATTGGAGAAAAAGGTACTGAACAGTTTTATTTTTACTTAGGTATCTATGTATAAAAAAAGTGTGTGTGCAAGTCTCTCTCTCTCTCTCTCTCCCTCCCTCTCCCTCTCTCATCTCTCTCTCTATCTAACTTTTCTACGCACGACTGGAGTTTCCAGTACAATTACATTAACGCACACACACTTGTATACACATAAATGATTTCAAAGTAACAGAAAGCGTAACGCGCTTGAGTTACCGCTTTTATTAATTTCCCTCCTCATGAAATTTTCATACCGGAGGCAGACCTCCGGTATGAAAATCTTTCAAAATCGATTTTTCATATAAGAATATGAAAAACCAATTTTGAAGGAGTAAACTCCGAAAAAAACCTGTTTCAGCAATAAAAAAAAAATCGAAAATGGTTACTGAACTGTGGGAGAGCCATGCTTCGGCACGTATGGGCCGACTCGACCGGAGTGATACCACGGCCTCACAGAATACCGGCGGTAAAGTAATGCTTGCATTGTATTTCGCCGAGTGAGTGAGTTTACCGGAGGCCTTACCCTTCCCGTCGAGCCGGCCAATACGTGCCGAAGCATGGCTCTCCCACTCAATAAATAGGTAGGTAGGTAGGTATCGTGCAAATACCTGTATGAGCTTAAAAAAAACCATTATTTGACATTAGAAACAGACACTTCAATTTTATTTATTTGTATTGACTAAGGTAGCAAACGAGAACATATATTATATTAACCATTCGATGACAAATGATCACTAGTAACTATAAACGCAACAATTAATGCAGTTTTGATATTTAAACAAAATCTATTAAGTTCAAGTAAAATTTAGTCGTTAGTTCGATTCCATCAAAAATCTACTAGAGATACAACTAAACTTCTTGTGATTTAAACAAAAATAAAACTATTTTACACTTTTAATCAAAAAAATACTAAAATCAGCCTTGCTATGCTAAGGTTGAGGATTACAAAGCTATAGACACTATTATGTAGTCTGTGGCCATAGATACATACTAACAGAGACAGACTACAAAAGGCTAATGAAAGAAAATAACAAGCTGAGTTAGAACAAGGTAAGGCTATGCCATGGTGACGAAGTATTATCCATAAACATAGTAGTATTATCAAACATCATTGGAAAGAAAACTTCATTTTGTTTTTTTAATATCAAAAGACGCTTACCAAGAATGCTTAAACCAATAATCCTTAAAAATAACGAAATAGAACCCATAAATAATTTATTTATCAAAAACGATTGCCAGTAAAGAAGTTAAGCGGGTAATACGCAATTTTTGTTGTATAACGTTCGCGTGTAGTCACGACAGTCTATGGTAATTAGCGTGTAACTGTATGCAGATATAGTAATAATTATTTTACCTTTGAAGGCTTAGAACGCCGTTTATTGAAGCTACTAAAAACTCCACTAAAAACTTTTAGCGCGCGCCTGGCTTTGTAAGAATGTTGAACTGGGCGCCTTGCGGGAGTTTATTATTTGAGTTCCCTCGCGATTCTCGTGCCGAATCTTTACAACTAATGAAAATCTGAAATTAGAAATGTCGGTGCATTCCATAAATTTTTTTGACATTTCATTTATGAATCTCTCCATTCGTCTGTAGAATATACTACATGTGATATCATCCTCGACGTATCGGTCGACCGCGACCCTGAGAATTATTTCTGGCATCTGGCTTTCGAAACTGAGCTTTGTGGGCAATAGGCCATTTCATTTCACAGGCCCACGTATGTCAAGCTGAAACCTTTACCGCCTTTAAAAATATGGCCAAGAACATTTTTTATCAATGTTAAATTAATAATTATATTTCATAACTCAGATTGGAAATTACTATCTATAAATACTCTATGGGTATTTCTCTATTTAAATATACGTTTATACTTTCAATAGCACACCATTGAGTACCTCAATTTTATTGAATACTTGTTTTTATATTTTCATCCAAATTTTGTCTCGTAGACTGGTAGAGGAGTTATCGTTACGTTATCCTGGAGTCCGAGAGAGTGGCCACACAATGGGCAGATATCCTCGAGGTCGCTCCTAGAAGGCTGTGAACGTCGCATAATGGACCGTCCGTACAGCCCTTAACAAACACCTGGTTAAGATCCCTTGTAACGAAAAGACCGATTATACTAACATCCGTCAAGCTTAAAGCTTGCTGTTGTAGGCACTCTGTAAGTTGTAAGTAGTGTACTAATAAATAATATTCTATCCTTCTGTCTATAATTCCAGAAGTGACACCAGGTCAAAATCAGATGGCGCTGTTTTAATAGCATACAAATCGTGGTTAACATTATGGCGGTTATAGCCTTACCAGGAAAGTAAAAAAACCTGACTGAGGGGCGCCTCAAATGCGCTTTTTATTGCAACACTAAGTATAGTCATACCCATGTTAATTAACAAAGGGTTAGAAGCTATGATGCCAAAGACAGACTTACACAGACAAATAGTTATTAACTGCTTTCATATAAATATTTATTTATTTATTAATGCTTCATGCACAGATTGTACAAAGGCGGACTTAGATGCAAAGTTTACTATGTGTCATTGATAGATAATATACTACATAATATATACATATTATAAACATACATATACACACATGTCAAGTCAGAGAGTTATGTACCTACTAGCGCTGTGTCAACTCTGCCAACGCATTGTGGAGGAGATCACGTACTCTCCTCTTAAATATAAAGCGGTTTGTGGACATCCTGATTTCGAGTAGGAGTGCGTTCCAGAGAAGAACTGATTGGACATAGAACGAAGAGTTCACGAAGTCGGAGTTATGTGGGGGACATAAGAGAAGATTATTATTTGTAGAACGAAGATTTCTATTATGATTTGAGCACAAAAACCGAAGGTAGGGAGCTAAATAAGAAGGTGGAGATGTAGAGTTAAGAAAAGAGAAAATAGAAGTTAGTGCTCGTAGATTACGGCGCTGGCGAATACGTAGCCATTTTAATTCGGAACGTAAAGCAGACACGTGGTCATACTTGCGAAGATTGAATATAAATCGAATGCAGTTATTGAAAAGACAGTCTAGTTTGTTGAGAAGGTCTGCATTCAGGTCGAAATAACACACATCACCATAGTCGATGATAGGAATGATTAAGGACTGCATTAGGATAGTTTTGGTTTTAGTGGGAAGGAAATTTTTTAACCGATATATATTTCGGAGAGTGCTAGTCACTTTCTGGCTTACGTAAGTCACCTGGGCACGCCAATCAAGGGATGAGTCTATGTGCAAACCCAGGTCTTTAACGACTGAGATCAGAGGTATGATTGAGCCATTGAAGACTACAGGTGAGATGGTCGTAGAATCAATCCTACACATAATACGTTTGCTTCCAACGATGATCGCCTGACATTTTGTAGGATTTACGGATAAACCAAACTTTTTTGACCAGCGTTTTATTGACTCTAAATCATTGTTGATTTTGTCAATGGCTTGCGATATGTCTTCAATGCTGGCCTGTTCATATAGCTGCAAGTCGTCGGCGTATAGGTGATACGCACACTGAAGTTCTTGAGTTATGAGATTAATGTATATTGAAAACAATAGTGGAGATAGAATACCGCCTTGAGGGACACCAGTGTAGAGATCACACCAATCTGATGAGAAATCATCAATGCGTACGCACTGTTGTCGTCCCTGAAGATAAGTGGAGAACCATTCCAATGCTTCTGAGGAGATCATAAGATATGATATGTATGATATCTTACGGTATATCCCTAAGGATATAATATATCACGGGTATAAGCATCTTACTGCGACATATACATAGATATCACTATTTATTTTTATAAATGTTACCAGCAATCTGTATGATCCGCTATCCTATACAATAATAACTTGAGACACCTCACGCACGGCCGTTTGATCCCAAACTTGGCAGAGCCTGTGCTATGGTAACCAGACTGCTGATACGAGTAAACATACTTATATATTACTGAATACATAAATATTATAGGTTACATTACACAATACACTCATTACACAATACAATAGCTAGGCAATTTAGAGAATGTCTAAAGTTTAGGTAATGTATGAAATATTGTTTATTATGTACTTTGCCTAGGTATTCTATCTATCTGTATAATATATGTACAGTATGTGTGTATATGTATGTATGTGAATCTGACAATGGAGGCACTTAATTAAATCATTAAAAGGGCATAACTCTAGCATGCAGTTACAGATATGATTATTAATAAATATGTGTTATAAAATTACTCCCTTATAAATCGATTTATGACAGTCAACTTTCAAAATAAGTATTTGATGTTAATTTCAACTCGATACCTCCACTGGTTCCTGAGAAGAAGGGTCTTGACAGACAGACATGCAGACAAATGGACAACAAAGTCCTTTTTCCTTCGGACGAACGAAACCCTAATAAATACGTGAATACGTCTACATAAAACTACACAGGTCCTTTATATATGTTGACCTGACATAGTAAGGCAAGTCTAACAATGACAGTTCAATCTATACTGGAAATTACTAGGTAAAAAATTGTATAGTTATTTTTATTCTTTCTTCACAGAAGATTTTATTCAAACATCTATCTACTAATTCGTGGGAGAGCCGGCCTTACAGAAAACCGGCAGTGAAGTAATGCTTGCATTGTTTTCGCTGAGTGAGTGAGGTTACCGCAGACCCTAACCCTTCTCTCCTCTCCCTGTCCCCCTCTTCCACCCTTCCCTTACTCCCACCTTAAAGTCCGGCAACGCACTTGCGACTCTTGAGTTGCAGGTGCCCATGACCGGCGGTAGTAATTTACCATCAAGTGACCCGTCTGCTCGTTTGTCCCCAATACTATAAAAAATAATCCTACTATATTGTTATTAATGCCGCTATGTACAAACATATTACACAGCTGTGTAATATGTATGTACATAGCGGCCGGTAACAATAGTAACAAGTCTCGAGAAAATGCAATTGTCGCTGGTTCGAACTAACCCGCTTAAGTAATTGTACAGCGTTCAGGCTACTAAGAAATAATTCACGACTCTCAGTAATGTGCTCACCGAGGACTTTATACCTAGAATATATTCTAGAATGTTGCGTATTCGACTATAACTTTGAAGGGAGCGGGTTCGATTCTCACGTATGTATGAATTTATCTATTGACATTGGTGTGGGTATTTTCATGTATAAATTGAATGGTATAGTTATCGAGAATTTGTTAAACTTGGTAATTGTACACAATTCCTAGGAAGTGTATACAATTCCGAGCCAATTTAGAAAATGTGTAAAATACTTTGTCAAACATTCTTTATACATACATACATTTCCTAGGATTTTTACGTTTCCTTTGAATTTTGAGTGTTGTGCAAAATAACACCATCGGCAAGGTATGTGTTGTACGAGTACGTTTTTAAGATATGGCGAAGCAGAGCCCGTATACCGGCATTCGTGCTGCACTTAGCAGTGTAGAGCAGAATCATACTTATTAGAAACCAGCAGTTTATAGACTCCTGTACACAAGGATCGACTACAGCGACCCAGGATAAGACCGAGCATAATTGCCAAGTATGTGGAATGGTAGAGGACGTCCAACACATTCTGATGGAGTGTAAAAAGAATCGAAGAGAGAGAGAGCTAGTCATGCAAAACTTAAAAATTAAGAAATATGATGTGGGGGCCTTTATACAAATTTTATCCGCGCCAAGTTCTGATAACGCTTTAATGCTATACGAAATGGTTGTGGCATCACTATCTACCTCTATTACCGATGATTTAAGTTAAGTTTAATATCTAAGATCTGTTGTTTATTAATAAGTTTAGGGTAAGATGAGGCTGTCGTACCTTTGTTAGGCCTAGAAATAAATGTGAATTAAAAAAAAAAAAAAAAAAAGAATTAAATTATTCTAGAACCCCAACGAATTTGGTGTGTATAGGAGGAGTTAGAAATAGTTTTACCAGAACCAATTGACGTGTAAAAGAATCTGTAAAGATCAATTTACAAAATGGCGAAAGGGTCAGAAGTATCCGAAAGGTAAAACAAGCTATTGAGGTAAATAACGGGCCGTTGTCTAGGCGCGAGTTTAATTTTAGGAACGACGAATTATTTTCGTGTTTCACCTAGATTGCTAGCTATAGAAAAGAATTTTTTATTCGACAATACATTTATTAGCATTTTATATTGACACAAGAATCGGTACCATAATACACCTAATACCTAGTACAATATCAACTTGAACCCACTCTCTTCTAACATAACACAACTATTTAGCTTTTTGTCTCTGTGTTAACAATAATAAGACGTGTCGATCTCCTAGTGTGGCTTATTAACTTTTGAAGTAGGTAATTCTAGCAAGTTAATTTAAGTAAAATTTGGTAAAAGCACTTTAACTCGAAGTATGCCGTAAGTATGTAAGGTTCGGTAGTGTAAGGTTCGGCTGCTCACACTGAAATTGCTGGTAACTTGAGGTCATTATATTTTGTAAACTTATGTATGACTTGATTACTCTGAACTATAGCCATATGCTCATTGTTTTCTTTTGTAATTCAAGAGCAGAGTTAACAGGGTTCTCTCGGATAGGCGTGCACCATCCTCGTCTCAATCGTCACTTTCCACCAGGTGACATTGAAAGCGCCTAGTCTCATACGGAATAAAAAAAAATCTGGCAATAGTCCGTCTTAGTTTTAAGATTTTAAAATACAAAAGAAATGTAATAACTTGACTGAAAAAGGATTTTTTTAAATAAAGGAGTAAAATTAGTAACGTGGGTAACACATTACTAGTATTCTTGTTAACCCCTTCAAGCTAAGGTGAATGCTTGATAAGTGGGTTCACCTCACGTCACAGTCACATATTTAATATTTTAAAATAAATGTTATAAATGTGTTTTTGAATATGGATTATTAATTTAAGTTAATTGTAAAAAACATGTCGAAAAAGAGTATCCTTGGAGTTTCTTGCCTGTTCTTCTCCATAGGGTCTACGTATTGGAGCAGGCAGCTTCACGACTGACTTATTCTGACCGACTCGTACGCCTGCCAATTCAAAAATCCCTATAATTGGCCTAATTGGAATAACTGGTTTTGTTTAATTGATTGATCATTTTTCAAGCTAGTATACACCTGAATTTCGAGTAGCGAGAGTCTCTATTCATTTACGTAACTGATTCTATTGAGAAAACTTTGTACGTAAGAACATTCCGCAATTACCACAAAGGCAAGGTAGGATTCAATCGATATTTAATAATGAGTATTTGTAAGCGCGAACGAACACTTATTTTGTCTTACAATAACAAAGACGCGGTCGTTTTACAATACAAATTGAAAAAATCTACAAATTAGGAAAATAATCTCTTTTATCTTGAAATTGGTTCTTCCAGATTTTGAACTCCAAAGAGCCTTTTACGTGAAATACATATTCTAATTAACAAAGCAACGTTGTGTCTAAGCATTCCGTACTTCAGATTTTGTTTTATATATATTTTATTGTCATCCATACATTAATCGTGAAAAGAATTTTTTGTATCAGTTTTTAAGCAAAATTTGCGGACAGAGGTATTTGAAATCCTTAAAGTTTATATAAAGAAAAATGCAGAAAGGTAGATTTTATAGTTATAACTTAAAAATTATGCAAAAACAGCTACAAAAGTATATATGTTGACCTATCATGGTACAGAAAATCTATAGAAAGTTAAGTTATATTGGTCAATGATATTTATAAAACATAATAATTATAGCCAGGAAAATAAAAAAAAACCTGATCTCGGGGAGCCTTAATTGCTTTTTTATTGCAACACTAAGTATAGTCATACTCATCTGAATTGGCAAACGTTAAGCGTTGAGCCATGATGCACAGACAGATAGACACACATAGGCCGATACATACGTTAAACTAATAACAAAATTAGCAAGGGTAAGTTAATACTAAATATATTGAATTACTTGCAATTCAAACAAGAACAATTTGAATTTTGAAGTAAGAATTCTATGAAGTTTTATTTTTTACTAGCATCGGCTTCAAATTATACACCTAAACCTTCCTCATGAATCACTCTGTCTATTAGTTAAAACCCCATGAAAATCGGTTCAGTAGGTTTTCAGTTTATCGCGATCAGACAGACAGACGCGGCGGGGGACTTTGTTTTATAATATGTGACTGATAAACTCACACTAACATAATTCTGTAAATACTCGATAATGTGTGTGGGAGAGGCCTATGTCCAGCAGTGGATTAACTTAGGCTAATTGATTAATATAATGTGTCAGAATAATAAATAGCATTTCATCCAGGTCAAAACTTGCCATCAAATAAAGGAAATAAAACTATCAAAGCCAATAATAATATGATGTTTAATATGAACCATCAAAACGATGAAAAGGTCAACTTTTCAGAAAATGAAAAGTTAACCTTTTCATCGTAGAAGTTGAAAATTTAGATCCTGATCTGATTAACAATTGATTAATTGTTAATCATAAATATGATTACAAATTAATTGTTAACGGTGATTACCACTATTTTCTATTAATTAATTATTACTCGTAAATGCAGTCACGATTAACAAATAATTAATTATATAAAACAGTATCAATGGTATCTCTGAAAAGCAGATATGATTTTTAGTGGCAGCTGTCAAGTCTTATTATCTTATCTGATATCAAATTCCCATTGTGAGTTTCGAAGCCTAGGCTCTGATATTACTGCGTCATGTCGGGTATCGGCCACAAGTTAATCAAATGACAGGGATCGACTTGGACGGTTTTATCTCTATTAAATTGCTGTTGTAGCAAGGTAATGAAAAGGCTGACATATTAAGGACTAGCAGTACTAAAAACTTTTTATGTTATTGGGAGACAAACGAGTAAGACAGGTCACATGATGGTAAATGACTACCGCCGCCCATAGGCACCTGCAACTCAAGAGTCACAAGTGCGTTGCCCGCCTTTAAAGTCGGAGTAGAGGAAGCGGGGAAGTGAAAGCAATGTAAGCATTGCCTCACTGCCGGTTTTCTGTGAGGCCGTGGTAATAACAATGTATATCGAAAATGTAATAACACGCGAGCTATTAAAACACCGAGAAACGCCCTCTACAAGCTACTTTAGACTAAGAAAACCATAGCACAATATTGTGTGTTCTGTTCTGATAAACCTGTATAGGGATAGTGGCTTTTCAGTATACTTTAAGAGTCAGAGGAATAGGCAAGCGGAACATAAAGTCTTCCAGCAGTCGATCTGATATTAGGAAAACGTGTGATTTTATGTGGTTCGATCCTCACATAAACACTTCTGCTATGGGCAAAAAAATACTTTACATCGAAAAACCTCGTGACGAAGTATTAGACTATTATTATGTAGTTTAGTAATTACTTTGAAACTCTAATTGAATACGAACTTAGGTACCAGGTTGTAATTCTCTCCATTGTTTTTTTTTTTGTAACTTTTTAATGTAGAAGTTGACATAATATAAAGCCTTGGTATAATATTTACTTGAAAGAAAATGTCAAAGTATTATGGAACTGCTTTCTTTACTGGACAAATTATTAATTAATATAAATACCATTACGTACCTATTATGCACATACAATGTATCGAAAATGTCACGTGTTAACTAGTGTTAAGCGGTAACCGTAGCCTATAAACACACCAAACGAGTAATCGCTTCTTATTGACTAGTGACTTCTTTTACTTATTTATTTATAATTTTTTTTTTTTTTTTAAAGGCTACTAGTAACGTAATTATACCGATAAATAGGTAATTTAGCTTGAAATAAAAACCGGACAAGTGCGAGTCTGACTCGCACCGAGTGCCGTAAGCAAACAAACTTGTATGTACTCGTAGATAGTACGTCCATCTCGGGAATAAATTCTCGAAGATTGATATGCCCGTCTTTATCGAAAGACAAACTTAACTTTGCAGTTACGATGTATGTTTATAAATATGTTTTCTTTTATTCCAAATTCCTAATGTACCATAGAAATAAAAACAGTAAAAAGAAATATTATTATTGCAAAACATCCATTAAACGCTATACACTCCATATTCTGTATTCCACTGACGTGAAACTTGCATGGAACGTCAATTCACAATGAAATGAAAAGCGCAATTTCTGGAAGACACGATGCCAATATATTATTTTACAGTTCAGTTAATACTTAAAGGAAGAAGTTGCAGTGTTTGTATTTCATTCAAATAACTCGCCATTGTCTCGAAATGTACACAGTATCACAGTTTAAGGTACACGCACCTGATTCTCTGGTGTTTTCACCTTAACTTCAAAAACTGTTTTTTTTCAGAACTGTTTTTATTGTACTGTTGAAATATATTCAAAGTTTGACAGTTGACAATGGATTAAAACTGTTTAATAATGTCAACCATTTTATCCCACTATATAATGTAAATATGAAAGTTTGGATGGATGGATGGATGTTTGTTACTCTTTCACGCAAAAACCACTGATCCGATTACGATGAAACTTGATATGTAGATAGCTGGAGACCCGGATTAACGCATAGGCGTTTTATCCCGATATTCCCTAGTTAATCATATAAGACAGACACTGAGACATTTAAAAAATCAAAGTCAATAAACAGAGTTGATTTTTGAACACCATGTATCATTCTTCCCACACCCTTTTCTTTGTATTTTGTACACTGTGCAAAAGGATTTTTGAATAAAAATATAATCCTTCCCATAGTTTAACCTAAACGAAAACATACACTATTATTTTAAAACATAAATTAAGCTCATATAAACACGGTCAGATAACTTATATTAATTGAATATGCCGTCTTACAGTAACGATGAGCTAGTAAATTTCTTAAAAACGCCGTTTTCTAAATACTGCCAATGGTGGCAGGTGCTAATATTAGACCATCTCGGAATAGGGTGACTTTAAATTATGTAAATCATATAAAATAAATTATATTATTAAATAGTGAAATATTTGTAACCATAAAAGAAACACTTTTATTATAATAACACTTATTGTACATGTAAATGGTGTTTTTTTTGTCAATAATTTGCTGAGAAAAGTAAAATTCAAACTCAAATGAAATGGGTTCCTGACGATGTCGGTGCTCTTCTTCCTGCATTTACAGAATATGTAAAATTAGAAGAAGGAAAAATTTATGAAGTTTAGAAAACTAATTATTTGATGAAAAATAGTGTACAAAACTTTTTCACTCTTTGTAAAAAACGGCTTAACGAATCTGGATGAAATTTGGCAAAAGATAGATTATAGTCTGGAATAGCACAGAGGCTACTTTTTTTCTCGGAAAATATATATAGTTTCCGTGAGGTAGATTTCACACAAATTTACCCGCGAACGAAGTCGTGGGCAACCACTAGTACAATCTTAGAGATTTTTTTGTAAACATGTTATAGAAATAACTAGACCGTAATAACACATTCATACATACAGATATTTACATCGGCACAAGCGGGACGGAACCCAGAAAGCACATAGATCGTCGTTAGTTAAACAGTGTCTTCTTCTTCTTCTGCTTTGGGTGCCTCTCCTATTAATGAGGATTGGCAGTCAGCTCTGCATATTTAGCCTTTGAATAAGTTTGGCCCCACTCGTCCATTAACGGATATTTTTCAACCATGACTGCTTTCTATGCCAGGTCTCGTCTTGCCGGCAACTGTCCCCAACATAATAAGTTGCAGAAACTAGTATCTATCATGCCTAAAGAGTGTATACTTTGTCTTCAAAAATTAGGCAGCTAATGAAGCCCAAGGTTCACAGAACAGATACATGTTTCCTCGCAGAGCACACAAGTTGAAAACTTTCAAAGTTGCCATAACTTTGTATACAAACTCGCCGCGTTGTCACGCGATTCAAACATTATGATTGTGTTGTTATTATTAGTAGCGCACGAAAATGCTTTGTGTCTAAGTTTTGTGATGAACTTTTGGAATATAACACCTCGTGCGGATAGATTATATGTATTGTAAAATGAGTTTAAATTAAATGTGGATAACGAGTGTGCATTTGACGACTTATGTGGCGTGGCGGTAGAGCTTTTGAATGCCACATTTTCGCTCAGTCCAATATTTGTTTGCATGAATATGTCTGTATCTATGTATAGTATTTTCGTATCTACCAAAAAAATAATGTTTATTAATGTTTTAAAACTCATGATACAAGCTATGCTTAGTTTGGTTTTAGGATTATTTAGAATTTGTTGAATTTGTTCTAACCTGTCTGTAAAATTTGATGTACAATGAGATATGACCGAAGATTTCAGTTCCTTGTACACATGTTAACATACTCTTTGACAGATCGTAAGTCAATTTAATAGGTAACAAAAAGAGAAATACAATAATATTGCATTTCAAAGTGGCAGTTACCTTGGATATTTTTATTTTAGTATTTTCTTCTTTGTTTTAAAGACAAGAACTAATTTGGTTACCTGTTTAAAAAACGTACAGTTTAAAAACAATTGTTTAAAAGACATTTCCCACACTATGGAAGTACCACTGGATCGCAGGATCTCGCATACGAATAATAATTAACTGACACAAAGCGCACTCAAGCTCAAAGCAATAATGGTAAATCACACAAGTAACTGTCGCATTTAGCATGAGGACGAGCTTTAAAAAAATTAAATCTCATACTATTTTACCCACCTAGAAATTTAACTCAGAACTGAAACAAAATTGCTAGCTTATGACACGTAATTAAAGAAATGTTAAACAAAAAGCTATTTTGTTGAACTTAATATAATATAATAAAATTAATAAGATAGAATAAAAACTAGTCTATTCCTTTATCTTTGTGAAATATAATCCGTGAACTGAACACTGTACAGAGCACAAATGTTATCTCCATATTAATGATGTACTTACACTTCTATCTTCTAAGACTTAAGTATAAATGGATAAAATAAAATGGAAGGATTCTGTAGTAGATTTCTCTATTAATTAACTGTTCTCTTTAACGCCACGTTATCAAGGTGTGAAACATCCTGCCGTGTCGGTGTGAGGCACCACACGTTTTTAATAGATCTCTTCATCTTTCTAAATAAAATTTTCTAAACAGTTTAGTCTACTAAACTGTTTTCAAAGTTTAATCTTAGTTCAAAGATTTCAGTTAGACGATTAAATTTAGACTTGCACTAAATTTGGTTATAACACAAGTATCATTGGGACTGTCAACTCTATTATTGTTGTGATAAAGTTTAACTTTAGTGTAAAGCTTCTTATTTTAGACATGTTTAGACATTCAGCATATACAACGGATTATTATCATGAGGAAATAAATTATTTGACTTTAATACAATTGAGACAAATCAAGGCTTGATGTTAAAACTTATTACTACTTTACTTTCAATATTGTTTCATATTTATTTATAATTAACTCATGCAAATTTTGTTGTTTTCGGTCATACGACAAATATAAGTTTCAAATGTTATAATTACTTTACTTACATCAATAGTCAATCTAAAAGGAATGAATAATTTATTTAAAGCGTTTGAAAAAGTGTATGTACATGTGGCGCCACTGCCACTGTTGCGTGACTGTAGCGCCACTATAGCACAACTGTAACGCCACTGTGGTGGAACGGTTTTACCAAGAAATCTCTTGTACGAGTTTCAGTGATAGTATCAGATTTAGAACCATGCTCGTGGGTCCGTGACAATGTTAGCTACTGAAAGGTGTACAAAAGTGTTTGACACTGATGAGTAAAGATCGGATAGATTTTTTTTATTCTCTTAATTTCGACTAAGAAACGACCATGGTTTTGAATCAATTGCAATTACAATACAAAATTTATTGTTAGTTGTGTGCCAACTGTAAATAAAGCATGATTTTGCTTGGCAGGCTTCCACATTCAACGGAGAAGTTCGGCGGACTGCTAATGAAATGAAACTTTTATACGTCGAACTTCAACTCAACTTTGAACTTAAAGAATTTGATAATCAAAGCGGTCTTTGTAACATTGCCAACTCTGGTGAAGAATGTACGACTAAAAAGTATTGATGTTATACATTTATGGTTGAAGTTTGTTTTTTGACTGTGGACTTTTACATACGTAGGTAGTTAGTTATTTTTTAGGGTTCCATTTCTCAAAAGGAAAGGGAGACCTTGTTTCTCTATGTCTGTCTGTCAAGACCTGTTTTCTCAGGGACCCGTCGAGGTATCAAGTTAAAATAACATAAAATACTTATGTCTGCGGTCCATTGAATCTGTAAAAAAATCAAGCTTTTAAGTGAACGCCTTACATTTTAACATATTTTAACATTTTGCAGGTAATTGTTGTCGCCACATCAAAAACTCTTATTTATTTTATTAAAAATAGAGCCAAACTATAATAGATGATAACACAGTTCACTATTTAATAAAAATAAGTTAATAGATATTATTTTGACTGGTTATACCGGTAACGCAGTACTATTGGTCGATTGATAAATATTAATGAATAGTGGGATTATAAAAGGGTAGAAATAAGTGAAGATCGATTAACGTGAGTGCGAATAGAGGTACGAACAACTTGGCAGTTACTGTTAGTTAGTTAAAAATTGTGATTACAAATTTATATTTTGCGGTTGGCAAGTCGTCTTTGTCTTATAACGAAATACGAGTGAGTAATTTTAGAACTGCAAAGTTAAGTTTGTCAAAAACATGCTGTGATTTGATATAAATCTTCGAGAATCGATTCCGGATATGGGCGTACTATCTACAGACAAATCTGTTTGCTTACGGAACCCTCGGTGCACGTTTCAAACTCACACTTGTCCGTTTTTTTTAAAACCTAGTTTCTTATAAAAGCACTATAACTTATTTTTTAATGGAAGAACAAAAACAACAGCAAGTGCTACATAATCGCTTGTGTCTTTATTCTGCGGAGACTAATGCCGCGTTCCAATAAACAAAAAACAACTCGTTTTTCATACGGACGGTAAAGTTTTCGTTGAAGATTAAACGTAATTTTACGGTCCGTAAGCACAACGAATTGTTTATTGTTTATCGGAACGCGACATATAAGAATTTAATTTATCACGGTAAGATACATTGTTGCATGTATTGTATTGAGGCATACCGATTCACCTAAAAAGAGTCTCTGTATAAACCAAGCATATATTTGTAGTTATTCCGTGATCTTTCGCTGGCGAGGAGAGTTGGTAGATTGCGTACATACGTAAGTACAACCGTATGTATATCTTTACTAAATACATAAATGATATATACCCCTCTACGCCCAAGTCTCTTGTTCGACGGACAGAGATTTGACATTGTTCTCTTAATTCCCGGGACATCAGTAACAGGGACGACAATGTATTCTTCTCACGATCTAGCTGTCATGTTGTAGTTCACCGAGCAATTTGACCCTCTGAGAATTGACTGTGTAAAGATAAACTAAGTTGACTAGACTTTTCCTACTAGTAGTACTTACCAACTACTTAGATAATAGTTAATGGTGTTAGCTCCGTCTTTAAACACTGTTATTCATGTTAAAGGCATACACTGCGGTCTCTTGTAGCATACACTGCAAAAGTGAAATGTGGTAAGCGTAAGCTCCATAAAGAACTTTGGAATATTATACAGAATGATGTTGGGTATAAGGTTTCATGTGATTCTTTCAGTCCGTCCCTGGATTAGTTGAAGGTGACGATCAGATCTGTGGAGTAGATCCAATGCTGGTCTTCAGTTTGTTAAAGTTATTACCTGATACACTTCATTGCGGGCTATTTGTCATCAGCTTTCTTATTTTTTAGTGTTTAGTGAATAGTGTATAGTGGTTAGTAGGTAGGTTTTAGTGTATAGTGGTTAGTGATCCTGACTGCTGAGCCAGAGGTCGTAGGATCGATTCCCACCCAGGATAAATAATTGTGTGATGAGCATGATTAGTTGTTCGTTGCCTGGGTGTAATTGATCTATAATACGAATTTATTAAGAAATATGTAAGTATGTTTATCAGTAGTCTGGTTACCATAGTACAGGGATCTGCCTATTATGGGATCAGACGGACGTGTGTAAGATGTGTCAAGTTATTATTATTAACCTGTTCAGGTTGCTCTAATTACCGTCTTCACGTAATTATTCATACCACATCAAAACAGAATGCAAAGCTTGCCAATATCAATAATCAACGGAAGATTGCAAACAATTTCAAGAACATTAAGCACATACGAGTAACTGATGTTCGAAGTGTTTTAAGGCATTGGTAATTGTTTACCATCATAGTTTACTAACAAATGAAATCAAATCAAAAGCATTTATTTCAATTAAACTTATTTTAGTATTTTTGAATAGTCAATAGTCAGTCGCTAGTGGCTGTCCTAATACGTAGATCCTATGGAGAAGAACAGACAAGCAGCTCCAAGTACTATTTTTCAACATGTTTTTTACAAGTTTCTGGTTACATTGCTAATAAACGCATAAATGTGAGGAGAATACTGTAAACTTTCGCTCAAATGACTACTATTTAAGTAATAGCAGTAAGGAGATGACTATTCCTGACCAACGGAATCCGTTCTCGAGCATAACATACACAAAAAACTACCACCATATTTTAACCCGCTTCTTTATCACGTTCAATAGAAAATAAAACAAAAGTCTTCAATACTCTCCGCTGAAGTTATCTCAGTTAAACTCATCTACGCCAAAGTACCAAATATCAATTTATTTTGAGTTTAATGGAGACGAACGAGCGGAACCACCTCTCGGGACTCGTTCTCTTAAAAAGTGAGAGTTACGTGACAATCATGGCAAGTTGTCAACACAAAACTACTACATTAGTTTACTTGTCTTGTCTTGCTACCATTGGCAGGAAATATTTGTGTCTGACAACACCCTGGAGGCGCGCAAGCGAAAAAAGTAACGAACACAAAACTTTACCGATTCGCTATAAAAACCGGTTAACCGTGCGGATATCTCGGATATCGGGAATGTACCGAACTTTTATTTATCGGTTGTGTTTCTCCCCGCAAGCACTGTTGATGTGAATTTAAACAAATAAGGACTATTTTAGTGTTCGTTTTTGTTTACCAAGTAAATGATTCATGTTCTATTTGAAATGTTCAATGAACATATTTTAATTTACTCTGTGTTCGTGAGTTAAATTCTAGGACGTACTACACGGATCCTAACCAAGCATAGCCAATACCTTTATATATATTATAAGTGTACAACAAAAATAATATACATTTTTTCTGTATACATATAATATGTGCATGTTTATTGGAATAGGTATTTTCAGTGTCCGTTCATCCATACGGACATTTTCATCGAGCGGGAATCGAACCTACGACCTGTGAACTTCCGAACTCTCGTTCTTCCACATAGGTCGTAGCAACACCATTAATGTTCATACATGTTACCTTATGACCTGAATGTAAACATTTCTTTATCATTTACATTAAATGTATTCCTCATTGAAATACAATTTGTTACAATGTTGTTAAACAAATAGAGTTTAAGTTAACATCGTTGAAATAAATTTGGTTAAAATGAACGTGCTGTGTAATTCTTTACTTTAGATTAACATACTACAAGAGGAGTGTCATGCTGAAATAAAATTGGATTTTGTTAACAGTAACGTGTGACAGCTGGAACAATTTATCATATAAATATTTGGGTAATATATTTATTCGACTACATCGAAATTTAAAAAAAAGGTGTTGATGACTTGAAACACTTATGCTTGTCAACATTACTCCCCAGCATAATTAAAAAAGGGGTACACATTGTTATCGAGCCACATTGCAATAAAAATACCGGCCAAGCGCGAGTCGGACTCGCGCACCGAGGGTTCCGTAAAATATTTTTCTTATATGATGTAACTAAACATTTACGGTTTTCGCAATTTTTCCTTTATCTGTGCTATAAGACGTTGCTTCGTACCAAACTTCAAGATTCTGATTTCGCGGGAAGTACCCTGTAGGTTTTGATACCCTTGCGAGTGTCGAAAATTTGCGGCATAAACGGCTGCATCTTTTGATTGCGTTGGCTTAGAAGTTTGATGTTTTCACAGTTCTAAGGGACAGTAGACCTGAGTATTTGAAACAAACTTCAGCTTGATATCACCACGCGTTCCTGAGAAAAAGTATCTTGACAGACAGACAAACCTTCGGACGGACGGACATCATAGTGATTTTATAAGGGTTTCGTTTTTTCCTTTCGAGGTACGGAACCCTAAAAATTAGACTTAAAATTCCTTTAGTTACTGGGCTTGCTAAAGTCAGGTCGGGCAGCTACCCTACAGAGCTACTTCTGTAAGCGTCGTTCCGCGCACACTCCACGAGAAGGTATCCTATACGACTATGCAGTCTGAATAGAAAAAAAAAAACAATATTTTTAAATTGTTTCAACGCCTGACGTTTCTCTCGAAGCCTGAGAACACGCCTTTGATCGTAAATAACTCCATAACTTAAATATATTAATGTATAAACTGCCGATCCTCTGAAGAAAATCTGTTATTACTTTCAGATAGTTGAAAGATGCTTTCATGATCTGCTTATCGCCAAGTTCGGGTAGTAAAAATCGGCTTAGGAAAAGGGTCTACGCAAACCCAATAGATATAAGATAGGTCTCGAAGGCTAAGAACTCTATACGGTGATATGCCAAATGACATTATATTTATGGATTTTTTAAAATAAGTCGTCAAGTCGACATGGATTATTTAATATCATTCTGCTCATGAATGACTACCAAATAATTAACTCCTGGTGTTTAGAATAATTTAATGTTTGTGTTGTAAGTAGTCGCGTTTATTTGTGCAATACCTTGCAGGTTGCTACAAATATTAGTTGGGCCGACAAAGGCTGTTGATGAATGATGAACCGCGTGTATTTTGTGTAGAATTCATAAAACTAAGCCGAAATAACTGTCGATAAATAATTAAACTTCATTTTTTATTTTGAAGAGCATGTTACGTTTCGTGAATTCATCTTTCATTGTTGCTGCTATTGTCATCATAATTTTTTTCTAAATTCTTCTTTGTCAATTCAAATTCCGTCACTATAAGCGAGTCAACTTTGGTGTTTTACAATTTATCAAAATTAGATCACGAACTAGAGTATTATTAAGGAAATGGAGCTGCCTAATCTAAATGCAAACAATATGGCCTGAAAGATAGGGGGCTTAAATTTTATACGCAAAAGCCAAAATATAAGTAATCAGTCAGTGCTCCGTCTCCTTATCTCGGAGACCATGCTACGTATTAAATTAACTTTCTATACAAACCAGGGATGAGCCGACCATTGTCGATTGACTCGATGAACTCGTTATTCGGTTCAAATCGAATCGATTTCTGAGATTGTATGAATTTTGAACGAACATAAATATTGTTCTTAAGTTTTACACCGACGAAGAAGTAATCTGCAATTCAATATAAACTGGATTGTTTTGGGATCGATTTTCAATCAGTATTAAATGAGGAACAAATTTGATGTTGTGAGCATTAGGTTTTTTGTTAAAGTATTAAAGTGGCAAAGGATACGATCCGCCGGATAACAAGATGGCATCTTGGAAGAACTCTAAACTCTATACTACTGGTTTCCATGGAGGTTCAAATTATGGAGTGTCACTCCGTAATTTGAACATCCGTGGAAAAAAGTTATTTGACACTTTGATTAATTTTTTTTACCCTTTTTAACATAAACCTGCACATCCGCTTTACGAATTTTGTAAAGGACTGAAGATTACATTTTCATTTTTAAATAGTTTTCACAAGCTTAAAGCAAATATTATATTTTATCCTGAAATAAATTTATTTTATACATTTATTTTATAAATTTATTTCACAATTGTCGAGCGCCATTCTTAAAAAAAATAATTACGCAACTAAAAAGGAGAAAATTTCATATTTGCCAAATCGATTTACACGCCGTTAGTCGATTATTCATCTAATCGGCTCTTTACAAACACGATCCAATAAACTTCTTACAGAATCAATCTTCGTTTAATTAACTACTTTGGGACGGAAAACTCGTAAATCGATCGTAAGAAACTGTCCCCTACTTTAATTTGACGGAGCCTGGAGGAGGTGCGTACCTTATTGTTTTTTCTGAGAACAAAAGTTTATAGAGGCGGTGGTTTCGTGACAAAGCTTGTTTATTAACTTGTTCAACAATTTATTAAGTGTTTTGGATAAGCGATCGCGGGGCACAATGGCTTAAGACTTGCAATCTACAGGTTGCGAAAAATTGTAATTGAGCAACGAATTGCCATCGACTCAAACCAAACGTTCTGGTAAGAGGACTGGTACTGGTTTTCAAAATCGTAATGCGCAGTCTTCCGCTGGGACGAAGTGATACATCGACACGCGTTTCGTCTCTTCAGAGGCATCTTCAGGTTGGGGTTTACCAACCGAGGGTGAGTGGTAGGTTTTCCCATAATTACAATTTACCAAACGATTTCCATTACGTTACGACACCGCCTAATTTAATTAATGGTACGATGAAGGGTTGGCTTATTATTAAACAATTGCCGTTTCCTGTAGACACACGCAACATAAATATAATTATTCCCACGTTGTCAAAGTCTTCTCTAAATTAGCTGTAACATGTTTTAAAATCAGTCGTTCTCAAGTAATAGTAAAATATTAAGAGGATACGCCGCATAGCCAGGAGGAAAACATCGAAACGACTATTTAATACAAAACATTAATTATCGCTTTCAGCAATTGGCTCAACTAGTAATTGATTGCTGCTTAAAATCAAATGAACAAGAGCCTAAAAAGTGTTTCTTTTAAGCTCAATCCACACATATCTATCAGGTCTAATTCCTTGTATTTATATGGAAGATAACACACTAAACGCGTGCGCGGCTCCCGCTCACCAACAGCCCCGCGCCCAACCCACGCACGCTTTCAGTGTTTTATCTTCCATTTGATACAGGGAATTAGATCCGCCGCACTCCCGTCCTGACCCGCACCCGCTTTATGTGTGAATTGCGCTTTATCTTCCAAAAAAAAATAATTATAATAAATAAAGATACAATGACAATTAAAGACGTTCGTCTCACTGACTTATACCAGAATTGGTCGCAATGAATTAATCCATTTTAGTACAATGTACAAAAAAAACCTACAGTTCTGTTATTTCAAACCCTTGCTTCTGTTCGTGCTGCTGCCTTGTATCAACGCGTAATCTGATATTGCCCCTACTCTGTAGAATAATGTTCTTCATCTATCATCAAGATACTTCGCAGAACATAGAATGCTTTTACTTAATCAGAGTTTACTGACAGATTTAATAAAGACGATGTGTAGGAGGATCTAAGTTTGGCTGAATTTCGTGTGTTACGTACGAAATTCGGCGCGCAGGATCTGATATCTATGATAGTGATGAACTTCTTTATTAAATAAATAAACTATGTTCGCATTTACCTATTACTGAAATAAAATATAAACTATGTTACTTCTTAATAAAATCGGTATCTGGATATATAGATAGTTTAGACTGCATGGATGGCGCAATGGTTTAAGTGGTCACACCGCAGCTATGCCGCGATTGTTGTGAGTGCAAATCCCACACATGACAAAATTTTGCGTGATCCACAAATAGTTGTCCCGAGTCTGGGTGTTCTTTATTTCCGTTCTTGAAATGTTTGTGAAACCCCTGCGACACAGGAATATTCGTAATGCAGTTGTCTTCAAAAAAAATAGCTTTCTAAGTGTGAAAAATATTAAAATTTGTTTAGCATTTTTGGAGTATGTGGTGAAATCTTGTTCTTACAGTGTTAAAAGTTGCTTAAGAAACATGATTTTGTTTTTAATGATATTTGTAGAACTACTACACGTATATTTAGGTACATATTATGTGGAATTCGATTTGTCTCTTTAATTAAAGATTAAATATTGTTTTGCTGTCTACAAAATATAGTACATAACATGTCCATACACACAATGTACTCGTATCTAAAAATTGGGAAATTACGTATTGAACCTTAAACAGACAATACTGTGATTGGACATAAGGCGCAATGGTTAGAGTGGTCGCCACGACAAAAATTGTATGGTTCACTGGGTGTACTTTGTGTCCGTTGTTTTAATATATGTCAGACCCCTGCAACATGTAAGAAAAAAGAAAGCAAATAATTTAATTTTAACAATTGATTGTTAAAAAACCTAGAATTGGGATTGTTAATTCACTACTATAATTACTTTTTTAGTGTAAATCTTATTTACAAAGTAACTTAAAATCAAATTTTACTTGTAGCGTAATTACATAAATTCCTAAAATCTTACTTCTAGTGCCATTTGTGAATTTCTTAGAAATTTAGTTTCTCAATTAGTTATCCTTATTTTACTGTCCAACCCAACATTGGTTTAGGCTGAACTTTGTAAGTGTGTGTTAGCGTTTAATTAAGAAGATTACTGTGTGTTAGTTACCTTGAAAACTTACACCCATATGTATTTCCATGTTCCTCGTTATGTTCATACCATGAATGCATAACGTTTTCACTTGAGTGTGTAGGTATATAAACATAATATATATATATATATATATTTTATGTTTGTTACTTCAGAACTTTCGACTGGGTGAACCGATTTTGATGATTATTTTTTATTTGAAAGCCATACTTCGGCACGTATGGGCCGGGTCGACTCTGCTCGATACCACGGCCTCACAGAAAAACCGGCAGTGAAACAATGGTTGCATTGCTTTTCGCCGCGTGTGTGAGGTTACCGGAGGCCCTAACCCTTCCCTCTCCCCTATTCCCGTCCTTCCCCTCTCCTCCCCTCTAATCCCCTATTCCCACCTTAAAGGGGGGCAACGCACTTGTGACTCTTGAGTTATCTGCTCGTTTGCCCCCTATACCATAAAAAAAAATATATATAGCAACCTTAAATGAAATTCGAATCTGTTCCCTCTCGAGGCTCTTTAAGAAATATTTACCTTTCTTTCCATATATCACGTGTTTTAATATCATTAGCTAGACGACTTAAGTCGCCGCTAGAACATCAGCACCTTGGAAGCCGTATAAATCTTTCTTCAATATACCGTTTACTTGGGATTGAGTAAAAGTGATACTTAGACTTAGAGGCCCTCTTACGTAAACGTGCGTAGGCAGGGATTAACTACTAGTTTTTTCTTTTCTACTTAAATCTAGTGCACCTATTCACTAATTTCTGCACCACCCTAAGGTAGACGGGTAGACAATGCCTACAGCATTAAGTCCGCCATTGTAGTTTTTTTTTGTGCAGTGTCAAATAAATAAAAATAAAAATTAAGCGTTTACCACAAGTGCTCAACAGATATGGAACTCTATCCGACTATCCGAGGATCTCTTTCTGCTGTATTTGGTAGTGGGGCGACATCCACATACAGCGGAAATATACTTCAATGTCATCTAACGAAGACATACCGAACTACGAAGCAACTTCTAATCCTGCACCGTGCAATGAAAATTCTCACGCCGTTGAGTATATATTTAACTTACCAACACCAATTATTGGGCTGCGGTTCACTAGGCACCGCATGATCACCTCGCCTGGTCGGACGATCCACACTAACACAAATACAACATTAAGGTATAACACAAATAGTGTTATTTGACTGGCAATACATATAATCCACTTACAAAAGAGGACTTACACTTACGTTAAAAGAATCACCAGAATGTTGGGTGGATACTCTTACAATCAGGTTCGTCGTGTACATGTTTGTCGAATTATAAAATAAAGTAAGACATACATTGACCCTTTCCTTGGCTGGTATTAAATAGGTAATGATTTAGCACCACCAATAGTTAGGAATTATGCTTATTAAAATGCAAAAGATCTTATCGAGGCCAGATATGCATACAACAATATAATACACGCAATAATCGGTAAAAAGAAACAGATCTCGCCAATACCAACACAATAACTACATGTCGTCATAAATAATGAAATGGGAGATCATGTAGCCTCCACCCCCCTTCTCCACTCAAACGTCTAGCCGGACAGACGGACAAAATCTTCGCTTATATTTGAAAGGAAAAAGGATGATAATATGTTGCGGTACATATTATCGGATACATCTTCAAATAACCTTCAAGGTTGTATTTGTCAAAGGAATTTTGTGTAACGTTTTCATCTTTTAATACCTAAAGCCTTCCAGCCAATACCTAGTGATACGCAATTATAGTTATTATAATATTAGCCACAGGAGAAATGAGATGAATTAGGTCGAATATATGCTCACATATACCTACACACTCAAGTGAAAACGTTATGCATTCATGGTATGAACATAACGAGGAACATGGAAATACATATGGGTGTAAGTTTTCAAGGTAACTAACACACAGTAATCTTCTTAATTAAACGCTAACACACACTTACAAAGTTCAGCCTAAACCAATGTTGGGTTGGACAGTAAAATAAGGATAACTAATTGAGAAACTAAATTTCTAAGAAATTCACAAATGGCACTAGAAGTAAGATTTTAGGAATTTATGTAATTACGCTACAAGTAAAATTTGATTTTAAGTTACTTTGTAAATAAGATTTACACTAAAAAAATAATTATAGTAGTGAATTAACAATCCCAATTCTAGGTTTTTTAACAATCAATTGTTAAAATTAAATTATTTGCTTTCTTTTTTCTTACATGTTGCAGGGGTCTGACATATATTAAAACAACGGACACAAAGTACACCCAGTGAACCATACAATTTTTGTCGTGGCGACCACTCTAACCATTGCGCCTTATGTCCAATCACAGTATTGTCTGTTTAAGGTTCAATACGTAATTTCCCAATTTTTAGATACGAGTACATTGTGTGTATGGACATGTTATGTACTATATTTTGTAGACAGCAAAACAATATTTAATCTTTAATTAAAGAGACAAATCGAATTCCACATAATATGTACCTAAATATACGTGTAGTAGTTCTACAAATATCATTAAAAACAAAATCATGTTTCTTAAGCAACTTTTAACACTGTAAGAACAAGATTTCACCACATACTCCAAAAATGCTAAACAAATTTTAATATTTTTTCACACTTAGTAAGCTATTTTTTTTGAAGACAACTGCATTACGAATATTCCTGTGTCGCAGGGGTTTCACAAACATTTAAAGAACGGAAACAAAGAACACCCAGACTCGGGACAACTATTTGTGGATCACGCAAAATTTTGTCATGTGTGGGATTTGCACTCACAACAATCGCGGCATAGCTGCGGTGTGACCACTTAAACCATTGCGCCATCCATGCAGTCTAAACTATCTATATATCCAGATACCGATTTTATTAAGAAGTAACATAGTTTATATTTTATTTCGTCGAAAGTTCTGAAGTAACAAACATAAAAAAAATATATATATATATATATATATATAGTCGAATTGTGAACCTCCTCCTTTTTGAAGTCGGTTTAAAAATACCTAGGGCTCCTGATAACCGCTTAAAAATGCGCTGTCATTGAAACAAAATGTATGATAATAAAAAAAAAAACTTATAATATCTGATATGTGCTTACAGTCTTTCTGCATTTGTATATCATTGTGTAAAATTATAAATCAGTCTTTCTATGAGGGGCTATAAAAATCTCTGAACGTACAAACAAATCAATATGAGTGTCTGTTTGCAATTTCATAATAAAGGCTTTTTATTAAATGTATCTGAATGTTTATATAGTACTTATACAATAAAAAATTGTATAAGTTTATCTGTTTGATTTAGCTGATCTCCGGAGCGTGTGTTTAAAATAAAATTGTTTAATAGTTCAACTTACTATATTGAAAATTTATTTGGAGATTTCTGGCGACTTTTATTAGTTACTAGGCGTTCTTGCGTTTAGTTTATTCCCGTCCCACTCACGTAGTACAGAGCAAGTCTACTGCCGTCAACCTGGGAAAATAGTATTTTGGAAGGCAAAGGTGATTTTGAGAGAGGAGAT
Source organism: Callimorpha dominula (assembly GCA_949752705.1). NCBI lineage: Eukaryota > Metazoa > Arthropoda > Insecta > Lepidoptera > Erebidae > Callimorpha > Callimorpha dominula. The sequence goes on along the minus strand of OX457010.1, from coordinate 3,936,950 downwards.
ATAAAACTTAAATAAGAGTAGTCTTTAAATACATGACTTTCATTTGGTTTTTAAATAATAAATAAAAAAGTTATTCATTGACTTTGTATAAAAAATCAGTGGCAAAATGAATTGTCTCTCAGCCACGTAATTTCAAACAATATACAGAGTGTGTGGTCTGTGATGTGTGATATGAATGCGCGTCAACATGTCAATGAAGTGACATAGGATATGATAAATGAATAGCATTTCGATCGCTTAAGTTATATATACGGGGTGTATTTGGAAAAGGAACACTTACTTAAATTACTGAAAAGGCATGACTCTAGCATGCAGTTACAATAAGAATTTTTGAAAATAACTTATCCGTTTACAAATTATGACCGTTTGAATTTTCAGGTATTTTTGATTCTGTTTCTCATAGAAGCAGGTGGAACGTGCAGAGTTAAAGATTTTAAATCTTACATATTTTTAATTTTAGGAACTATTCACTCAGTTTTTCAGAAAAAAATTTGACGTTAGTTTTTATGAATTTTCTTAGTAGCAAAATGAAAAATTCCAAATTAAAAAAATACGTACGATTTAAAATCTTTAACTTTACACATTCCACCTACTTTCATTTTATTGAATCAATTCCAGTGTCAGGAGTTTTCGCTATTATCTGTTAATAACCAGTCATAATACTTTAAGATTAGCTTCTATCGTTTTTTTAAAGGAAATATGTGTGCTTAAGTTGGCGTAAGTAGATACGAGTATATCAAAGTTACAGTGAAACCGATACTTCTTATCACTATTTTTTAATTTTGCTACTTTAGGATTCCGTTCCTCAAAAAGATATTTTTCCCTTTTGACGTTCAGTAAAATATACTAATTTTACTTGACTGTCATCTATCAAAAAAATTTACAATCTAAATCAATTTCACAAATAAGAAAAATATACTTGGACCCTCCAAATAGGTCACAATAAAATATTCATAATACGCTTTAAAGCGACCGTGTTACTCGTTGAGCAGGTAAAATTCTCTAAGTATTCAAACGGCATGCGAGCAATTTTTCGCTGAACGAAATCGGCTTTTGCTATATCACGATTTGGGTGGCAATACGTGAGCAGCCTAGAAACCATCCAACGTCCACTCGTAAAATATTACTACGTCATAGTATGGATAGTTTTTAGATGACAGGAATCAAGTACGGTCGGGCTATCGTGAAACTCAGCAAGCTTAGTACTTGTACGTGTAAATATATTATTCTACGGAACGTGTTGCGGTTGGCCCAAGCCCTGTGGCAGCTGATTACTTGTATTGACTGGAGGCAGTATCTTGTGTGAGGGATATTGGCAACGTAAGATTGGAACAGATGTCACTTAAGATGGCGAGGGTCGTGATATGTAAACGGCGGTCACATAAATATGTATAGTGTGTACGTAATACCAGGATTTCAGTGTTCCTTAAAACAGTAACGCAGGCTTCTGTACTTTTAAGTATATATCACAGATAGGAGTTTACTACTTATTTATAGGCGTAGGTATCTTGCTTATCGGCCAAGCGAGCTGAATTCTTGTTTTTAATGAAATAAAAAAAAACTACAAGAGTTATTGCATAGATTATTTTAAGCAAGGTAACTTCGTTGAGAGCCTTGTAGATGGTAACCAGCCGGTGTTGCTAACCAGTCTGATTTTTACCCACACCTGTTGTAGACAAGAATGAAGATAAAAACAATAGGCAATATGACCTAAATAAAAAAAAATAAAACTAAAGTGTTATTACGAAGAATAGCTTTTAATTGAAATCCTTATTGAAACAATGTACATATTTGGAGCATAACTGTTTTGTACTTTTATTTCAATTAATAAAATTCTAATTTTATTATCTGTCCTTTACTTAGACGAAAAAACAAACAAAGCATGACGTGATTTGTAAATAAATGAACATTGCAGAGGATGTTAATTTTTTTTTTTTTTTTAGCCTTAGCCTACTAGTAACGTGGGTCAAACATTACTAGTATTCTTGTTAACCCCTCCAGCTAAGCTAAATGCTTGTGTTAGGAGTGGGTTCACGCCGGTAGTGCACTGGGTGGGGTTCGAACCCGCAACCACTTGATCGCAAGTCCGACGCCTTAGCCATTACGCTACCGCCGCTTTTTTTTTTGTTTTGCGTTTAATTAAAGCTTTAAAATTGAAGAACGATATAAGTTCGTTTCATTAAGGCTCTCAAAACCTCTAAAGTAGTTCAAAAACTATCGTGGAATTGATTTTGTAGTAGCTAAGTTTTTTACCTTTCTTTAGCACGTTTGCGTCGCAGGTAACGAAGTAAATTTTATACCACTTGCGAGGAAATTTCATAAGGAATTTCTTTTTTATTTCTGCCATAAGCCAGGCGTGAAAATTACTTTAGAAAACAACAAAACACTTTCACACTTATAGAGACTTATTTAAACAAACTAAGAGTATGTTATTGCGCACGTAAGTCCGCTCGAGAGGACTTACGTATTTTTACATTGCTCTTTTTTGCAATCAGACGGCAAGCAGAGCGCGCTCTGCTTGCCGTCTGATGCAAAAAAAGAGCTAGCTGCACCCCAGTGCGTCTATTTATGGCTCAATATCGGATGGTGATGTCACTATTTTTGAAGTGAAAACTTTTTTAGGCACGTTAGACACTTTTGGTACAGGGAAAAAGCACTGAACTCGCGTGACGGTTACGCTCAGATGACAGATATGTCAGTTACATTTTCACTTTTGACGTGCAGTCCTACGACTGACAATTCTTTTTCAGCTACCTACACATTACACTACATACTTAGACACAGACTTATACTGTTATTTTATCTACTTACATGATATGACAGGTCAATATAATTATATTACTAAACGCGTGTAGCTTGATGTAGTTTTTAACGTATTTTAGGTAGATTTGGAAGAAAAGTCTACCTATTGGTTTTGTACCAGTTGTGGAGTTTTTTAAAAAAATTCTTTACAGGAGATCTAGTTATAATCTCTAGACCCCAAAACCACCGCCAGTTAAAAAAACCGGACCCGCAGCAGGCCCGCAGAGGTAGATTTCGTGTTTTTAATTTATTTTGAAAATCTGCCCCCCAGTGGGCAAAGGGGCCCCCCCTTTTGGGGGAATATCCCCCATTCACGAACTTAACCTTCATTTTTGCCATGTTGATTTATCGTCTAAGTTTAAAAGCAATCGATGCATAATATATATGTATGTACCTCAGTTTTACCCGCACGATAGAGGTCACAAGTATGCACCGATTGCTTTCATACTTGAACGACAAATCAACAGGGCAAAAATGAAGGTTAAGTTCGTGAATGGGAGATATTCCCCTAAAGGGGGGGACTGGGGGCTGATTTTCAATAAAAAATAAAAAACACTACCTCTGCAGGCCTGCTGCGGGCCCGATTTTTTTTTTTTATTTGTTACATATGTTGTTTACAATTCTTAGCTTTCTGTTCTGCTTCTATACATAAACTTTAACTATGACTAACATTAACGTACCTGCGTTCGCGAAACTTTCTTAAACAAACCTACGAAGAATTCTCTTCGCGTATTAATATATATCAGAGATCGTCTGGCGGTCAAATGTCGATCGTTTGGAATGTCTAGTTTTATATCATCGACCAGTATAACTTAAACTCTCACTGTATAGGACTTTGTAACATGACAGGTTAAAATAAATACTGGACCTCGATAGCTTTATGTAAGCGCTTATAGGCGGTTTATGTTAAATTATTATTAAATTTATAGCGCATATTGTTTAAAAACTTCAATTTTTCGTCTACTTTAAAGTATTCCAAAATTCGCATTCCTGTCTGTGCACGTTTGGTTGAAAAATGCGCACAAAAAATTCTAAACACGTATTAATATAAAGAACTAGCAGCGTCCCACGGTTTCACCCGCGTAAGTCCCGATAAAAAAGAAAATATCGGGATAAAAAGTAGCCTATATGTTAATCCAGGTCTCCAGCTATCTACATACCAAGTTTCATCGCAATCGGTCGAGTAGTTTTGGCGTGAAAGTTTAACAAACATACATACATACATCCATACATCCTCACAAACTTTCACGTTTAAAATATTAGTAGGATATGTAGACTAGCTAACCGGCCACGCGTTGCTGTGGCTAAAACTGTCCTACACGAGAGCGTTTTTAAAGTCACGGTAACGTAGTTCTCGTGACGCGTTACGACTGTTGTTAACCGTTTACAGTGTACAAGTACGTCACACCGGACCCGCGGGGCTGGCCCTACTGAATGAGCCGCCTGGCGCCTGAGCATAGTATACTGAACAACATATGCGGCAATTAACGTGATCACGTAATAGATATTACATACCTTTGATTTGCTAGACGTTTCGGACAGGTTGTACTGACCGTGGTAACATTAATGTAATTTGCTAAACAACAAACTGAGCAAATTAGTCACTTCATCTTTCATTGTGAATAACAATGTATGTGTTTGACATGTAAAGTAAGGATTATTTATGTAACAAAAATGCCATACTCTATCTGACCCTTAATTTAATTCCCAAAGTGAGTTTTACCACAACTGGAGCAGTAGTTTTTGAGGCTGCCCTAATTTAACCGTCCTAATGCGCCGAAGGTGAGACCCCATGGAACTTTGCCTGTTTGCCTCAACTTTTACAAAACTACCCCTAATTCATTACAGGGTCGCTCGAAGCGGAGTACATGTCCTTAGTTTAAATAGTTTTGTGGCTGGGATTTTTCTGAAAAAAAAAAGTTTTATTAAATCTAGACTTGTTTTTAAACTTTAAGTTTTCAAGTCATGTGGATGTTTACGTGGATGAACAGCAATTATACATATCGAGTATGAAAGCTATTTGCTTAAAGTGACATTTTATTAATTTTACAGACGAGCAATTAAAAATTACTATATAACTATTTAAAAAAACTACCAAAAGGTACTACTTTAATAGGAAAAACAGTACGAAGTATGAACTTGTTTCTCTTATTACATACTAGCAGCGCCCCGCGGTTTCATCCGCGTAAGTTCCGATCCCGTGAAGATATCGGGATAAAAAGTAGCCTATATGTCAATCCAGGTCTCCAGCTATCTACATAATAAGTTTCATCGCAATCGGTTCAGTAGTTTTAGCGTGAAAGAGTTACAAACATCCATCCAAACATTCACATTTTTCATATTAGTGGGATTTTAGTACATTTAAATATTTTTACTGAATGGGAATAAAAGCACACTTCTGCAATTGGGCAAATTCAATCTAGAATCTGGAATCCTTCCTTTACCAGACAAATTACCTGATGAAAAAAAATTATGTTGGTTGATTAGTGCAAATGCAGGCTGATCTTGAGCAGATGCTGGTGACTCATAGATGCGACAAGGAATCAGCTCATGGAAAAACATTATTATTGAATATTTATTACTATTTACATATTATAACATTAGCGTACCTATACTTTTCTCTCTAATGAGCGGCGTGTGGAATATGTACCACGATTCTTATACGCTCCGTTATGTTAAGAAATAAACTACAGATGCTTTACATTGCGGTTTTTGTATCAACCTATTACAACATATATTCACAGAAACATTCATTGTATGGTCTGGTTTATAATTATTAATAACTATAGATTTTAATTGGCGCGATTTTTGTAGGAGATCGTGTCGGTCTAACGTGGGAGAGCCATGCTTCGGCACGTATGGGCCGGCTCGACTCCACTCGATACCACGGCCTCACAGAAAACCGGCAGTGAAACAATGCTTGCATTGCCGGAGGCCCTAACCCTTCCCTCTCCCCTATTCCCGTCCCCCTCTCCCCTATTCCCACTCTCCGCCCCCTCCCCCTCTTCCCCTACTCCCACCTTAAAGGTGGTAGTCATTTACCATCAGGTAACCCGTCTGCTCGTACATAACATAAAAAAAAAACATGGATAAAATATGCCAACAAGACTAGGTACTCGCACAATATACACACATATCTATAATTTAGTAAAACACACTCCAAGTCAGCTCATTAAAAGTTTCTAATGTTGGTCTACCTGGATGTATCTAGGGCTGATAGTTTCATTTACATCCGTTTAGTTAGGGTAGTTAGAGGAAGAAATAACACAAAAAGGCAGATCATGGCGGTCGGTCGGTCTACCTTTGCATTACCTCATATGCTTCGCTTTGTGGTACTAGTTTAAATTGCACTGTGGAATTACTGCTGTTAGAGCTCTGTGTTCAAATGGGTTTTGATACTTCGGTCATTTGACTGCACGGATGGCGCAATGGTTTTAGTGGTCACCTCGCCACTACGCCGCGCCGAGTGTTGTGGGTTCGAATCCTACACGGGACAAAAATTTGTGTGATCCACAAATAGTTGTCAGGAGTCTGGGTGTTCTTTGTGTCCGTCGTTTGAATGTTTGTGAAGCCATATCACATTGAAGCCCCCTGCGGCACAGATATGTTTCAATGTGATATGTGTTTTAGTTCATCATTAAACGTATGTATTTCTTTTAATATTTAAGAACTTCGGTCGATATTTATGACAACCCTGATACCAGTGCTAGTGCATTCTACTGGGACGTCAGGTGCCACGGGTTTGCCTTCACTAATAAACACTTATAAGTTATTTTCTATAAAGGGTCGCACTTTATTCGGAATTCTTTTATTATTGATTCAAATTCAAATTCAAATTCAAAATCATTTATTCAATTAAGACACTAAGTGACATTTATGAACGTTAAATTGAAGCTAGAGTTAAAATCATAGATCGGCACAAACAGACGCCACAGCATATACTGGATTGTCAAGGTAAATTAGGTGAAAAACACCAAAATCTACTGCCTGCTTGTGTCGATCTATAACTTCCAGTTTCCAAACTTGACTAGTCGTTCCCTGCAGTTTTGCTGCGTTTATGGTCACTGCTCTGCTGCTAAGAGTCGTAGCGTGATGTTACATAGCCTGTAGCCTTCCTCAATAAATACACTATCCAATACAAAAATAATTATACAAATCGGACTGATAGTTCTAAAGATTAGCTCTTTTAAACAAATAAACAAATAAAAAACTATTCCGGTATATTATATTACTATTAACTATTATTATATTTAGTATAGATTAGAAAGAATCGAATGACTGGCCTGTTCGTCTAGTGGTTAGTGACCCTGACTGCTAAGCCAGAGGTCGTGGGTTCGATTCCCACCTAAGTCTGAGTGTTCTTTGTTTGTATGTTTGTAAAGTCCCCCGCGACACAGGAGTAATTCCTAATGCGGGGAGTAGTCTTTTTAAAGAAAAAAAAAAAGGAAAGAAAAAATAGGTACTATTAATTAAACCGATGACAGTGTGCAAGTAAGTCACCCACCAGACCATTATTTTACCTATGGTAGTATTTATTTTAATTTTAAACAATTTAGTTGAAGATGAATACAATCTGGTTGGGTGTGCAAATGTCATACTTTTTTTTTTTTTCTGGTATAGGGGGTAAACGAGCAGACGGGTCACCTGATGGTAAATGACTACCGCCGCCTATGGCCACCTGTAACTCAAGAGTCATAGTTGCGTTGCCGCCCTTTAAGGTGGGATTAGGAGAAGAGGGGGAGGGGGGAAAAAGTAGGAAGAGGGGAGAGGGGGTAGAGGGGGTGGACGGGAATAGGAAAGAGGGAAGGGTTAGGGCCTCCGGTAACCTCACTCACGCGGCGGAATGCAATGCAAGCATTGCTTCACTGCCATTTTTCTGTGAGGCCGTGGTATCGAGCGGAGTCGAGCCGGCCCATACGTGCCGAAGCATGGCTCTCCCACGTAAAAACTTTTGCAGTAACTGCATTTCGAGGTGATTGAAATAATTGTGGTATAGTAGTTTTTACTTTCTTTTATGCATATTTATGTTACCAGTTTAGTTCACCCGCAACTACGTTCGAAACGTCGGGAAAAAACGTTATGTGTGAGTAAGTATATATTATGTGCATATCATGCTGTATACCTACTTACTATATTTGAGTATCGCTTACTTAGTTGATAGTATTAGTTTGTACATATTAATGTTTATGTTTGTAGTGCATCTACATCTGTTTTCTTAGCATCAATTGTAGGTTGACTGGCAGAAAATGCCTAAGGCATTAAGTCCGCTTCTGTACTGTAAGTGTATAATAAGCTTAAATAAATAAACATTACCGCGATTAATTCTCATGTAAAGATTTTATTTCCATCAACATAAATACCTATCAGGAGCAAAGACGTCATTTAAAAGTCGATTCAAGCTCGCAACACTTGCTTGTGGACACACTAATCACAAGCTAATTAACAGCGATACTTCCGTCGGTTCTACGATACAAATTCTCGAAGCAGATATAAACAAACTCTATAACATCTCGTTTAAGAGAAGAAACAGAACCTACTAGAAAAAGGCTACAAGAACTAAATGCACTTTTGCAACGTAAAGCGCAATATAGTGCAGGGATTGTTAAAACGGATGCACGGAATTGCTCAGATTTAGCTCTCGATTTTCAATCCTCAATTAACCTTGTCACCTGTACTCGTTTAGCTTCTCAATCCCAGGATAAATTGGCTCATATATTCTAAAGCGTATTCTATTTAGCTCGAGAAGTGCATTAGCTTTTCTTACTACTGAAAGGTTAAAGATTTTAATATAACTAAGGGAAAGTTAACTTCATATTGTGGTGTCATTCTGCTGATTAAGCTATTCTAGCTCCACCTTTTTAGGTAAAATTTTGTGAATTGTTGAATTTTAAAACAACGTGCTACAATTCTAAATAAAAATTACAAGATCTGTTAATAAATAAGCCAATTATATAGTGATGTCGACGAGTTTTTTTTTTATTAGGAAAACCATTCTTAGGGTTCCGTACCCGTTGACATCTGTCTGTTAGCGGGCTGTATCTCGTGATCCGTAATAGGTAGAAAGTTGAAATTTTCACAGAATGTGTATTTCTGTTGCCGCTATAGCAACAGAAAATAAAAATAAATTGAAAATTAAAGTGGCCCAACTAGAAACATACTTTTTTGGATTTTTCTGGTCGATTTTAATAACGGCAACAAGTAGACGCTTGAAAATCTACTTACAGATTTTGTATAGCTATAAATATTGTACGATGGTGCGGAGTCCTTCATGCACGAGTCCGACTCGCACTTTGCCGGTTTTTGTATTCCCGTGGTCACCTCCACCGTACCGAGCGCATGACGAAGTAATTTCCGTAGAGTAATTTGGAATTAAGAACTAAGAAGAATAGCAGCTTTAACTTAAACAATGCTTTAAATACTGTACAACAAATGGACACATATGGCGCCAAGAGTTAAGAGTCAGCAAGTTGGCAATGTGCGAGTCATTACGACACTTGTGAATAATCGCTGTTATATCTCTTTGCTAACGTGCCAGTTATTTTATGTTCTACCATTCTTGGTAATGAAATTGGATATAACATTTTAGTCAAGCGGAATCATAAGTACGTGCACATTCTGAACGGTTTCGTCTGACTGGACGGCTGCCAGATGTCGGCCGATTTGCATGACATTAATACTTTCAGGGTTCTGTTTCTGAAGGTTTTAATAGCCCTTCAACACTTAGACTCGATTGTTCGTATGACTGTTCATATGCACACTGTATATCATACACGAAACTTAAAGTATCTATAGCAATCTCGGAAAGTTAAAGAGTTTTTATGCCCAGGTAAGGCGTTGTAGATTTTTATAGCCGAACTCGAAAACGTCTGTTTGGCGGATCACCTGTACCCTATCGAAAACATCGTTGAATCAGTACCAAAGCTGGTGAGGTTGCTCAAGTACGGTGGCTTGGAGAAATAAGTATAGGTAGGATATCGCTGCTGTTAAGAATATTTTATAGGTACCATACCTATAAAATATTATTTTTATAGTACCTTTAGGTGAGCTTAATCTAGCAATACGCACTATGAATATACTAGTATCAGAAACTACGAGTCAGATGTCTGTGCCTCATGTTAAGGGATTACCTGATCCCATAAATAATTGCAACGCTCTAATGGTGTCAGTTTTTTATCCCAGATTCAGTGAAAGGGTTTTCATGGACCTCTAGTGACCGTGCTCACTAGCTATAAAAGGACAGAACTGAACTAAAAGCGCTGTGCTTTTCTAACCTCGGACTTTTGTAAGATAAAAGTACTAGGGCATTCAGGAGGCCCTAATATGTACAGGGACAATCCTGCCCAACTGTATTTAAAAAGGAGTATGACCACAGCAATTACCTTAGGAATGACTTCTATTCACTAGAAAGGCAATGAACCATACTACTAAAAGCTACAATGTCCTATTTGGCGTGTTAAGGGGTAAACTACAGCGCCGAGCTAGTTGCAAATAGGTATCTGATATTAATAGCTGCTTATGTAGATTGCTCCTGCATAGGGGCTTTGTAGTATCTGCACAATGTTATCTTTAGTAACTGGGTGCTCTCAGTCTACAATCTACTCGGAGGTTAATATATTTAAACGATGATAAATACTACTAAAGTTGCCAACTAGTACTCGATCGTAGTGATATTTGCTTTTTCGTAACCTTTCGATGCTTGGTAATCATAGCAACCAGCAGGAAATCCTACAACATTATCAATCACTTATTGGCACATTTGATATTCAGTTAAGATTAGAAGAAAGTAAAGACTGAAACCAATTTAAAATGATAAATTTGGATTCCAGTCCTTTTCGAAAATTCTGACGGCAAAACAATGTGTTTTCCTGCTTTGTTTAAATTTAAATGATTTCATGTTAATTGCATTTACGTATACTATTACGATTTTTTATATACGTGTCGTAGTGGAACTTAACACTTAAAAAAATGTAAAATAATATGGAGTAGAAAAAACTGTAGATAAGTATCAGCTTCGCCTCTGTTTCTCAAGGGTATAAGCCTTCTCCCTCGGCTGTAGACCGTTGTATTGAATCACTGTGTCTATTCCTTTTTAGAGTACCATTTCCAATACATAAACAGAATCCTTATAAGACCTTTCTAAATTAGTTTGTTCTATTGTTCGTCAGTCACATTGATTTGTTTGGAATCTTCTAATTTTTTTCGAGCTCATAATCATAAATTTTAAATACCCCTGACTCGAAAATTCCTTCAATGATTAGAAAAAAGCTGATGATGTTCGAACGGCTGAACAGATTTTCTTGAATTATATCTAAGAAAACTCTTGAACAAGTCACCTTTAAAAAAAAAAATAAAGCACTTAAATCGGTTCATTCATTTGGGAGCTACGAGACTATAGACAGATATACAGACACACAAAAACACAGTCACACAGCGACCTCACACTGATAACACCGAGAATGTAAAGATTTTTCAGAAAATACTTAAAATCATTGAAATTTTTATAAAAATTAATAACATTATGTTGTTTACAAATGTACACTAGGAAAACCGTTTTCCGAAGAAAAGGTTTTTAAAAAAAACAAAAATGTATTCATTTTCTAATTCTACTATTTATCAGATACACATAACGCTCCTAAAATTTGAACACACCTTTCTGTAATTTACCTAAAAGTACCTAAACTATCCATTTACTCCCTTCAACGTTATTTGAGCACACTTCGTTATTAGAAATTTATTATTTTTGAACTTAAACGATTAACAGTTAAAATATCATCAAAGCAAACTTAACTTAACCAATAAAAATTCGTTACAAAATGTTACAAATTATGATCTTTGATTACATATATGTCATTATGATGACGAATAGTATTTCTTATGCTCTAAGTCTGTTTGTTTAAGTGCATTAATTACAAAAAAAAAATAACAGCACTATATTGGATGCGATGTAACGAGAGAGATTAAATTAAGCTCTGCGGCTTACCTCGTTTAATAAAGTAATGTGTAAACTGTTGCTGTGTCTGTACACTAACTAAATGCATTAAAAAATAATTATTACATTACGCCTGCAACGTTTTAAAACGTTAAATGGAGTTGTAATATTTGCTGTAATTGGTGAAAAAAGTTATACATATAATTGGCTTAAATGGGTTTGATTTCTCGTTGGCCGTAAAGCATACATTTTCACGTATGTTGACGTGCGATCCTGGGTTTCATTCCTGTTTCAGAGAAATTGTTATTGGATTTTCTCGTTAGGATATTATCAGTAGCAACACAGAGTCTGGAAATGTGCACAGTGTATGGCACAAGCTTGATAAGTATAAGCCCCATGAGTATGTGTGTAGTCTTGGCACTGTCTTGCTAACCTTAAACCCCCTGAGTGTGTATCTAATATCTCTTTGCCTACCCCTTGGGGATATATAGGCGTGAGTTAAATTAATATTCAAAGTAATGGTGCCATTATCTTCTCATCAGCTCATCGTTATCCTATATTGATGTCGAGCAGGTTATTAATATTTTGAATATGAATTTAAAATCAGATGTCAGGATGTCTATGGAATAATATAGGATATTATATTTATGTTGTTTGTAATTCGTTCACATTGAAACGGCTGTACTGTTTAGAATAACATTTCGAAAGTCGATAGATTATACCCTGAACTGATTACTACTATGTCTGATTGTATGTAGTGTTAGTGCCTGTAAGTATTAGGAAAACTAGTGTTCGCAGGTTGCTAAAATTATCCAATTTCCCAAATCCCCGAGTGCCTTCATTAATTCTACTTCCCAACAAAATATATTTTTACTATGCTAGCAGAGCTTTCTAATATTTGTACCTTTAAAGTCAAGCAGCTCAGATTGTGCTATTTAGATACTCAAAGAAAACCTGAAGTCCAAGAAACTGCAATGAATTATCTCTTCGTGAAATCTAAGCAAAATTTATAATCATTTTTCCATTGAGCAAATGCAAGACTTATAAGTGTTGAAATATCTAAAACGATCTTATCTACGTTCATCATTACCTTACTAATGTTATCAAAATAAATAAAAAACTGAATGTAACAAAAAAAAATGTTTTCTCGTCTACACCTTTAAGACTCACATAACAAAGCTATACTCACTTAAGCAGCCTGCACACAAAGGTTTAAAAAACATTTTCTTTGAGAATAGAAACTAATGTCATGCAGCCTTTATGGTCCCACATCAGTGTTTAAAACATTAAATTTGTCCACTCGCCCAGTGGACAAATTATATATGTACTTCGGGACACAAACACACACACCTCAGTTGGACTATTGTTAACCGTAATACACGGATACAAAATAACCATTTTCAAGCTTTTATTTAATATTAATAATAGTATTTTGAGATGTAGATATTACTTAAACTAAGCATAGCTTCTACAATAGGTTATAGCACAGGGATAAATATACTTATATATGCTCTCTCCTGTAATAATAAATAAATATGCATGTTTCATGCATACAAATGTTTACAATGAACAGGAAACTCAGATTATGTCATCAAATGGTCTTTAGTTTAGTCTAAAGCATGATATCTAAAAAGTACATTTTCATAACAGGAACGGGTTTGAGGCTCTTGGCTATAAGATGATTGTTTATAAATAAATTTAATACCTTGTGTTCCTGTTTTAGTGACTTCTCCAGTCACAGGAAATATAGGACATTCGGGTTTGCAACCCCGGCGTCTGCAAGCTACTGTCGTCTCCGTCCCGTTCCTCATCCCTTTACCCTAGGTTCCTCTCCCTACCCCTTTTTCCTTATAAAAAATACTTTCTTCTTTATTTCTCCTTATTCCCAAGGAGTTTTTGCAATGTTACACATTGCGCCGCTCCTAATGAAAATTGGGAAACGGGCAAGAAGATTATGATGATGATGTAGTGCCTCGTATTAAGAGATAAAATATCGGAAATAAACTTCAATGCTTGTTGTATTTAAATTACAGATTATAATTTTACAAAGCACATTAGCGTACTTCCTTTTTCTCGTCCTCATGTCGTATATACTCCCTTAGACCCTCGCAAAATCACTGACCTTTATCAGTTATTCAGCAACATTTTATACTCAACATCTATTCTCACATACATACATGTAGGTACAGCTATATCTATCTACCTATCGTGTAAACCAAGTCACAACGAAGAATAAGACAAAAGATCTATTTATGTTTGTTACTATATTTGTACTTGAACCCGCAAATTGTGGCTAACAAGTTCACTTATTGCGTATTGATAATAATAATAACTTTGAGGCACCTCAAACACGGCCGTCTGGTCCCAAACTAGGCTGAGCCTGTACTGTGGTGACCAGACTGCTCATAACATACTTATATGTTACTAAATAAGTACATATTACGTACAAGATCATCACACAATTATTTGTCCTGGTTGGGAATCGAAGCCACAACCCCTGGCTCAGCAGTCAGGATCACTAACTACTAGACTGACAGGACAGTCATTATTCTTGAAACTGACAGTGTTCAGTATTTTCTCTTTATCTTCTCTCTCTCTGCTCAATAATAACGTAGAATTTCATCTCAATATTTCTGACACAATAGTAACAGTGTCTCTGTAATTTTATTGCCTCTTTTTGATTTTATTCCTTTTTTTAAAACAATAACTGAAACTGAAATATTGTCTGTTTGTCTATAATTTATTAACTTATTTAATAAGATGTCTGTCGAAGATGTGCCTATCCATCTATTCAGCGTGTAATTAACCGTATAAGATGAATAAATATCTAGGGCCTATTTAATAAACCCGACAATCGGAGAATTTATTACACTGCCAAATAAGTCGATTGTCGCTAGAAATGTCGTTCAATAAAGGCGACTATTTGACTTGTTTGTCAAAGTGTGATAAATTGTCATTGTTGTTTATTAAAAAGGGCCTAGGTGTTTCTTTTTCCTTCATCCAATTAAATACCTAAATAACTGTGGTTTTTACAATAGTAGATTTTATTTGCCGTGGAGGTCGAGCATTCGACTGCTACGCCTGAGTTGGCTGGTTCGGTATATTTAGGTATTAATAACAGGAATGTATCTTAGTAGGTTTAGTTTAAGAAAATCCATAAAAACTAACTTCGAGGAACGAAAATTTCGAATTTATGTTTCATAGTAGTGTATAGTATATTCATAGTAGTGTCAAGTAAGTGTTCCTTTTTCAAATACACTCTGTATACTAATCGGCGCGAGAACTAAGGAATATCCTGCAGATTAGTAGTTATTCCGTAGTTCAGTGTGTCTTCGTTCGATGACATTGAAGTATAGTTTTCGCTGTATGTGGAAGACGACGCCACAGGCCTTTTAGGCGCCACACTCCAATGTGCCGACTAACCTCGTACTTTTTTTAGCCTTTTACAGTCAGCCGGCTCCTATTCGACCAGAAACCTGTTCTGCCTTATCTTCTTCAGTTTGTAACGTTTGTACGTCCTTACTTATATTTATATTATATAAATGTATATTTTTGAAATTTAATTAGAACTAAATACTACGAAAAGATTACTAACTAAAGTATGTTTTATAAAATAAATATTTCTCCGAGCATTATCGAAGGCTGTAACTAGTCCATAATAACTGTTATTTGCCTCACAGCCGGATGTATACCGCAGCGAAGATTTACAGGTTACGTGCACGCTACGCTGCCTCTACGCCGTAGGACCACCCGTAGCTCTCGAAGGTCTACAATATTTTATATGGTTTCAATGTTTTAAATCTTTCGTAGTGGATTTTAAGTGCAGTTGTAAAATTATATAGTTTATTTATTTTATCTGTAGTGCTTGATGTGTAACTTGAAACCATGAAGAGAACAGGAAGAAGTCAGGAAGTTGTTTCATCGGTGAAGCTTTTAAATAGGTATATACTATTGTAATTTTTTCTGACTCAAGTTAAAAAGGTGAGTTACGAGTATTATACAAAATAGTTATTGTGATTTATGAACATGAAAATAGAGGTTGTTTTTGGTAAATTTGAGCACACACATACAGCCTTAAGTTAAGTCTTAAGTCAGCAAAACATTTAAAAATGGATGAACTTCTTTAATATATTCTATTTCATCCTCCGCGCCTTTTCCCAACTAAGTTGGGGTCGGCTTCAGTCTAACGATGAAACGGCCGAACTTCGATATTTTACGTGAAGCGACTGCCATCAGATCTCCACAACCCAAGTACTAGGCGATATCGATGTTCTGTAGTTAGACCAGATTGTTGTTGTTGTTTTAGGGCTTAAACGTTACAGGTGTAACGAATGCCACAGCTGTTCGTATGCCAACTGGGACCGACAACTTAACAGCTCTCCAAAGCATGGATAATATTTTATGTTCTACAATTACATTCATACATATAAACAGATATTTAGAATTATGGATTGTTTGTGATTTTGTACGGTAAAGCAGATTTCTGTAACTGCTTTGCTCCCTGTAGAAAACCGCAGTTAGAGAGCCCTAGAAGCATCGTACTTTTTGTAGGTGATTAGGGCCGTGAAAGCGCACCATTGCATCGCGAGGACCACATAGTTGCTGGTCAATTAAGTTGTAAAATGTCTTTCATTCAATATTTTTCTACATGCTAAAAAGATTTTCATTCAATGTCTTGCTGAATGCTAAAATAGTGTTTTGTTTAACGTCTGGCTGTTTTTTTTTTTTTATGGTACGTTGCCGCCCTTTAAGGTGAGAGTAGGGGAAGAGGAGGAGAGTAAAGAAGAGGGGAGATAGGGATTAGAGGGTAGGAGAGGGGGGAGAGGGGAAGGACGAAAATATCTGAAAATATCTTTCAATGAATGTCTTGCTGATTGCTGAAAAAGTCTTTTGTTTAATGTCTTGCTAAATACTGAAAATGTCTTTTATTCAATATCTTGCCAAATACTCAAAAGATCCTTCATTCATGTCGCGCTGAATGCTATGAAAGTCTATGATTCAATGTCTTGCTAAATGCCGAAAAGGTTCTTCATTCAAAGATTTGCTGAATGACAGTGTGCTTTCCACCAGGTGCGATGTTTGTACCACCAAAGTAAAAAAATAATTCGTCCGATTTTTCACATGAATAATGATGAAAATTATCTACATTATGTACACTAAATATTCTGTCTTTCTTCTATTTACAGCAGAATTCCTACTAGGTGTCCAACACATGTAAATACGTAAAGAAGGTCATCAGAGGTTAGTAAATCACTTTTATGGCGTACTCAAATATTACTTACACAAGCTCATAACATACATTATTTTCTATGGAATCTCTCTCTGGAGGTTATATTGGGCTTTCTAGTGTGACTTGTAGGCTGTGGTATTAAATTATAACTACTATTTACTACATACTCCCTTTACACCTACCCAGTCTATTCTACACAAATTAAGGCTATATTCCATGATATATTCTAACTTCAGCCTGTGTACCAACGCAATTTGGTAGAAATGTCAGGTAGTTCAAATCTATAACATATATCTATATAAATAGACAGAGACAAAAAATTACATGGCTTCTCCTATTCCATTTATCAACCGATTTTCTTGTTTTTTAGGTGCAGTAGCTATTGATAAGGTTAAGGCTGCGTTTCCACCAGAGATGTGCGAGGTAGCTGAGCAGTGCGAGGATGCGTAACGACGCTGTGAAACGGTTCGAAAGCGAGCGGTGCGAGGATGTGAAGCGTGTATGTTTTTCACACAAAACAAACACATCCCATTTTTAACAAACACATCCCTCGCTATGCATCCTCGCACATCTCAGGTGAAAACGCAGTCTACGGCTGCGTTTCAACCGGATATGTGCGAGGTAGCTGAGCGGTGCGAGGATGCGTAACGAAGCTGTGAAACGATATGAGCGTTTCCACCAAAGATGATATGTGCTAGGCCTCTGATCGGTGCGAGGATGCGTAGCGACTGTGAAACGCTGCGCAGATGAGCGGTGCGAGGATGTGTACAATACAGATCGAACTCTAACAAACACACATCCCTTGCAGACATCTCTCGTACATCCCTCGCTTGCTTGTTTTGTACGTACAAAAACCTCGCTCTGCTAAGCTGTTTCCACAGGAGCTTTGCTGGGCGAGGCTAGGTAAATGAAGCGATTCTATTGGTTCTTCAAACACATCCCTTCCCTCTGGTGGAAACGCAGCCTTAGTGTGTCGAGTTCCGACATATGGGCGTAAAAGTACATAATCAAACCATCACGTTAGTTCTTGTTAATGTAACATAGTACATAAAAGTGAAAAAAAAAACCAATATCCTTCCTCGCTTAATATTTTAAATGCGAATTTGACTACTAACTAACTGACTTACTTACTGACTAACTACTAATGCCCGGTTCCTATAATCAAGAAACGATTCGTTTTGCTTACGGATGGTTAAATTTTCAATGAAAATTTAACGGTCCGTAATCAAAACGAATCGTTAGTACTCCATAAACCGGGCATAAACCGATCATCATACAATTTTACGTACACGTTGCCGGGGATACAAAAAAAGACATAGGGTGTCTTTCATTCAGAAAAAAATAATGTTCCCGAGGGATTAAAAAAAAACCTTTTACGTGAGCGAACTGCGTCTTCGCTCACGCAAAAGCTAGTTTTTGTAATGGTCTAAGTTATATAAGTATGTATGCGTACGGGAGTTAACGCAATCACGAAATAAGTATTACATACCTTTGAATTGCCTAACGTTTCGACCAGGTTACACTGGCCGTGGTCGCAGGTTGACTGAAAAAAGAAACAAAAACATTTAAGTTGCCAAATGATGAGATCATTTGGCAACTTAAATGTTTTTGTTTCTTTTTTATTCATTACAATAATTTGAGTCGCGTGACGTAACCCCAAACACGTAGCCTTGACAGTAATTGGCAAGGTCTACAAGCTTTATTGCTCCTCACACGTAGTTGGTGACCCCGCCCTGTTTGTGGTGACTACATCACTACAAAATGTTTTATTAAAATTTAAATAAAATTCTATTGACTTAAGTTATAAAAAGCTATGTTATTTTTATTGAATAAGGGTCCTTACTCAATAAAACACAGGACACAGGACATATTTTCCTGTGTCCCTGTCCTGTCCTGTGTAATTAAAATGAACACTGTTTTTAGTAAAAAGTACTAAACAAAGAGGATGAACATTCTTAAAAATATCTTTAATGTTTGTACTAAGAGCTACAGCAGTTTTCGCCATTGCGTTAAACAGTGTAAACCTCTCTATAGATAGCAGATCTGCCTCTTATAAGGATTATTTCAATGACAGTTTTACTTGAACACAATTCAAGGATTTGCGCCTTAATCCTCCATTGTATGCGTAGTTTTAACGGCTATTGTTTAGTCAGACACATGCCCATTGTATCCAATTAAAAGGTGCTCTTTCGGTTCTATTTAGCAACTTTAATGTACGTATTCGATCCAATTGCATCGATCGTGGTCACGGGCGGACTGACCACGATCGATGCAATTCGATCGAAAAGTCTGGTTAGATAAAAGGAACTTTATCTCATAAATTTTATCGCGATTAAGACCCGCTTTGCACATCCAATATTTATACTAGGCAGGAATGTTTAAAAATAAGTTTTCAAATCCTGTTAAGGTCTGTGTCCCTTGTAATGTACCATAATATTAGACATTTCCGTAACATCATCCGGAAAGGTAGAAAATAAATACATTTCGTGTTGGATCACCCAAATTTCGAAAGTAAAAAAAATATTTTCTAACGCGTCTGCTTTATATGCGAATTGAAGTTAGAAATTAATTGAAAATTAGGATCCATTTTGAGATAATGCTATGAAGGTAACACAAGACATTGCTTTCTGGAAATCCCAGAGATGATGAAGTTTTCATGTGTCAGTACGCAAACTTTGATTTTAACTGTTCGTTTGAGATGGTCCTTAAACATTTCACCGTTGGTACATAAATAATCCAGAATAAGAATTATTAATTTATTGAGTTGAATAAAATAAACAAGTAATTATAATAAAAACCAACTGCCCTGCCAAAAAAAAACCCCAATATTGATTATCTTTTAATAATAGCCAGTGTCTTATGCGGGAATCGAACCCACAACACTCGGCGAGGCGTAGTGGCAAGGTTACGTTAACCATTGCGCCATCCGTGCGGTCTGTTTGTTTGTTTGTTACGTTTTCAGCTACTCAACCGATTAACATAAAATTTTGCAAACATGTTCTCAGGGGTACACAAAACGACATGGGATACATTTAATTTAAAACAAATACTATCCACGAGGAATACCTGAATTAATTGACGGAATCTTCATAAACGCGAGCGATGCCGTGGGAAAAATCTAGCCTTTAATAAACATGAGTAATACTCACGGAAGTTTTAATTGTAACAATTCGTGTCATTTTAAAATATGTGTTTAAATAAGGTCTTCTTAATTTAAACTTAATAATAAGGGTCAGTGCACACCGAGACGCGTCGCGTCGCGCATTTACCGGGTGTTAGTGAAACGCTTCCGAAAACGAAGACAGACGATATAATAGTGCTAATGATACCTTTGACGATAGGTCAGAAAAACAATCGATCCTGATGAAAAATACTATCTTTTTACAGTTTTTATTAGCATTTGTGAAGATGAATGGATGGATGTTTGTTACTTTTTCAAGCAAAAACGGTTGACACAAATAATTTGGCATAAAGATAGATTATAGTCTGGAATAGCATATAGGCTATTTTTATACCGGAAAAATATACGTTTCCGTGGGATAGATTTCATTAAAATCTTCACTCGAACAAAGTCGTGGGCAACAGCTAATAAATTCTACATTGTATTGTTATCTTAAATCTTATCTACGCCACGTGCAGCCTCTTTAAGTATCGTCACGCGGCGTCTCGGTGTGAGCTGACCCTTACGATTTATTCTAAACTTTTTAAACGGACTGTTTCTACCTCGATACGTATATTTAGATCTTAATTGCTACAACTATATGTTGCGTGCCACCCTACTGACCGCATTTAGTTTAATAAGCCTTTGATTCTAATCTAACCTTAAGCTCCTTGTCGTAATATTAGGCAATATAAATAAATATCGCCCTTTATACACCATACATTTACTTAAATCGGACCTTTTAGTTTTACAGGATCAAACTGGCATTTGATTTCCTAAAATCTTTTTTATTTATTTTCTATATATACGACTTCATGATAGGTTTTTGGGCTATTGCGACTTAAGGTGGGAGTAGGGAAAGAGGGGGGAAGAGCGGGAAGAAGGGAGAGGCGGGAAGAGGGGGATATGGAAGGGTTAGGGCATCCGGTAACCTCACTCACGCGGCGAAGAGCAATGCAAGCATTGCAATTTTGTGAGGCCGTGGTATCACTCCGGTTGAGCCGGCCCATGCGTGTCGAAGCATGGCTCTTCCACGCTTAAAAGTCTGTTATGTTTGTAAATAGTGGGTCGTTTTATTTAAAACTAGCAGTGCCTCGCGGTTTCACCTGCGTAAGTCCCGATCCCGTGGAAATGTCGAGATAAAAAGTAGCCTATACGTTAATCCAGGTCTCCAGCTATCTACATACTGTAACACGTGGAGTACTTCTTCTAAATCACCTACGGCGTACTCCACCATGTGTAACCCTTCCACCACGTGTAAACCACGTGTAACGTGTAAAGCTTGGGGCTTTAGGGTATCGGGAACGATAGATGTTAGCTAAAGGATGAAAATTAAAATAGCAGGCAAACGCACTATGCGATATAATCAAGATCAGATTATTCATATAACAATTATAACTTCACACAAATTAATTATAAATACTATTTCTTGAATTATTCCGTGCACCTTTGGCACGACAGTCGTCCAGACCGTCTTCTGTCTGCCGGGCGACTCTCTTGTCTTCAACATTTATTCTTCATAAAATATTTCGAACGTGTTCTAAATTAGAGTTTGGTGCCACCAGCCTGTGCCTCTCGCGTAGTAAAGAGTTATTCTTCCAATCGAAGGAGTATATAAGCTGAGCGAGAGTGCCGTCGCTACAATACTAAGTTTCATCGCAATCGGTAAAGTAGTTTTTGTGTGTAAACATTAGAAACATACACACACATGTTTCGTCTTTATAATATTAGTTTAGATATAAGTTTGTCAATGTGTGGCACCAGTTTTCATATGTACGCCGTTTAACCGAGTCATGGTTTACTGTGCGTTCGCAGTGTCCACACTTTCCAGATAATGTTGAATTAGACGTACATACATAAAAAGCCACTGTATTAAACGTATTCAAATTAGGATTTGATGTCGAGGTCATGTCAGCACACGACCTCACACGGACCTCTACAAGTCTTCACTTTTTTCTGGACCTAACTGACCCTTGTTACATGTCATCCACAATACATAACAACCAGTACTGGTACGGTTACCTCATTCATCATGTTTTTCCGACAAATTGATGACGAAAGCGAATATAAGGGTTAAGATTTTGCACAACATTTATACTTATAGTAAAAAAATTATAGTATACCCGTATAGTATTTTTTTTTTAAAGACAACTCCCGCATTAAGAATTACTCCTGTGTCGCGGGGACTTTACAAACATACAAACAACGGACACAAAGAACACACAGCCTCAGGTGGGAATCGAACCTACGGCCTGTAGCATAGCAGTCAGGGTCACTAACCACTAGGCCAACAAGCCAGTTATAATTATGCAGTATTATTTTTTATTTTATATATCTGAATAGTTTTTTTATGCAAAAATGTAACTTATGTTAAAAATTGTATAGTGTTTACTCATGTTCAATGAGGTCTAAATGTATACTTTATAGTTGTATCATATATATGTAACGCTGTGGGTTTATACATCTACTAAATATAACATTAAACTTGTCTTAATTAAAATAAGTGTGTAATTTTTCCCGAATAAATAAATTTTAAAAAGAAAAAACCAGGCAAGTGGGAGTTTGACTCACGCGCCGAGGGATCCGTAAGCAAACAAGCTTGTATATAGATACTTAGATATATATTTCCCATACTTATACCAGACAAACAGAATAATCCTATAAGGGTTCCTTTCTTTTTCCTTTTGAAGAACGGAACCTTAAATATCATTGGCAATAGTTAACAAAGATTTACG
Organism: Callimorpha dominula; assembly: GCA_949752705.1. Classification (NCBI taxonomy): domain Eukaryota; kingdom Metazoa; phylum Arthropoda; class Insecta; order Lepidoptera; family Erebidae; genus Callimorpha; species Callimorpha dominula. Next base: position 3,914,094 of record OX457010.1, on the reverse strand, counting down.
GGTGTACTCAAGTGTGTTTCGGGTAAGTCCGGCTAGTTTAAGGCCAAATAAGGATCCTTTATCAAGGAGCGAAACGACCTGTCACTTCGGTGTTTGGTTTTATAAATCCCACTAATGTTATAAATGTGAAAGTTTGGATGGATGGATGTTTGTCACCCTTTCACGCCAAAACTACTAAACCGATTGCGATGAAACTTGGTATGTAGATAGCTGGAGACCTGGATTAACACATAGGCTACTTTTTATCCGATATTTATACGGGATCGGGACTTACGCGGGTGAAACCGCGGGGTGCAGCGAGTAGTCTATACTTTTAAAAGTATGCTTTTTCTAACAACAGTCGCATATGCCCCTTACAGACGTACAATTAACGGCCACAAAGTACACCCAGGCTGAGAACAACCATCCATCTGCAGATTACACAAATAGTTGTGGTGTGTGATGTGGGAATGAAATCCACAACTAAATTCACAACCGTTGAAAGTCTTAACCGATGTTTGTTTATTTTTAGAGACTCATTATGACTACCATATTCTATAAAATACTTTTTAATCCTTACTAATATTATAAATGCGAAAGTAACTCTGTCCGTCTGTCTGTCGCCCTTTAACGCCAAAACTACTGAACCGATTTAAATGAAATTTGGTACACATATAGTCTAGAGCCTGAGAAAGGACATAGGCTACTTTTTAATGCGAAAAAAGGGCGTAATGGGTTGAAAGGTGGGGATGAAAAGTTGTATGGAAGTATCGTCAATTAGCCTAAATAATTAAAAATTCTACCCAAAGATACTATTCCACGCGGACGAAGTCGCGGGCACAGCTAGTAAATTTATAAATAAAAGAGTTGTCCACCTGAACTGACCAACAACAGTTAACCCATCTGTTTAACTTATCTGTAAACTGGACCAGAGGCTTGTGAAGTTATCATTATCCAACGAGTTCGGAACATCCAATTAATTGCTATACGTATTCTGTGAGCCAAATCAGCAACCGAAGAAATCTAACGGGAAAGATTTGTAAAGCCGTCCTTAAGAGGCGGGAAAAGTCGGGTAAAGCCGCGGTCTGGTTACGAATAAATGCAAGATTATTTCCTTTGGGAAATCGTGAAAAGGATATTACATCTTAAGTATTATATTATGTGGATCACGGTAAGTACTGTTACTAAGGTACATCATATACATCTCTTGATATAAGTAAAGAAAGAAAGAAAGAGTAACATTTTCCCGATAATATTATAAATGTGAAAGTTTGGATGGATGGATGTTTGTTACTCTTTCACGCCAAAACTACTGAACCGATTGCGATGAAACTTGGTATGTAGATAGCTGGAGATCTAGATTAACGCATAGGCTACTTTTTATATCGATATTTGAACGGGATCGGGACTTACGCGGGTGAAACCGCGTTAGGTACTTTAAAGAAATTTGTCTGACACATTATTAACGAAAATGAAATCATTTGAACAGAAAAAATAATTATCGTCTTATGGTTATTCATACGTTACCTAGATTGCGGAATGTGTTTAACAAAAGAAAAGTTATTAAAATATCACCTCATTAATGAGAAGGACTGAATGGGAAATTGGGCAATGAGGAGGGAGGGATTACCCTAGCGACACCTCGGGGGCTACAAATGTCCCTTATCATTGGATGAGCTGTGCGATTTTTAGGCAACATAGTACTGTATGAATATTACATGCTTGCATGTCACAAGTCGCTAATGCCTACAATAATTCCGTTTATTACATTTTGAATGAATCGAACAACATCGGTCAAGGCCCTTCAATAATAGCAGTTTATCGCTGACATTCATTGATAGAATACATGATTAGAATTTCAACTTGTATAATATGAAATCCTCCAAATGTGAGTTAAATACTTAAATAATGGGTTTAATTGTATAAAATACCATTTAGTTAACCGCATTGCATCAGACGGGCCGTTTGCCTAATGGCCATCCTAACCCACGTAGCGTATTATCATCGAAAAATTTACTTAGAAGTAAAATTACAGGATTGACATTTAACAGGTAATCCTACTATTTTTCTGGAATCAGAAAAATATTCCAAATCCACATTATTTCCAAGTTCGTACTGCTTTAAAGAGTTATTTACCGTTGAAGTAATGACCTTGCTTCATTTAAAAATATGTCTTGTATGTTCCAAATTTATTAAAGGCAGACACAGTTTGCGATTTTACACACCAAAGTGACATTAATAAAAAGCAAGAAAAGCCCCCACCTCAAGTAAAAAACAAAATGTTTGACACTGTGGTGGACGGGTGTTATGTCCCTCCAACACAACGGGAGAATCCTCCGACCAGGCGAGGTCAACATGCATACCACCTCAAGTAAAAAACAAAATGTTTGACACTGTGGTGGACGGGTGTTATGTCCCTCCAACACAACGGGAGAATCCTCCGACCAGGCGAGGTCAACATGCATGGTGGGCCGCGGCCCAACGGTTGATGTTGGGAAGTTGTACATATACTAATCGGCGCGAGAACTCTCATAGCGCGATGCAGGATTAGTAGGTAGTAGATGTTTCTTTTTGCGGTATGTGGAAGTCACCACAGACACCTTCGACGGTAGGGATAGTGATTAGTAACTTTATTCTGTACTGAGTTTACGTGGTAAATCGTAACCAATTAACTAGAGAAGTTGCTAAAATCTACAGAAAATCGTGGTGCCGATTCTTTGTCGATCTCACTAAAGTAAACTATCTCTTAAAGTATCTTATTTTAGTAAAGATATTTCAATATTGAAGGTCATGACGTGCAATGAAGTATTAATAAAATATTTTTAGACTAGATTACTTAAGTAATTTAACAATTTTCATTCGTTTCAAATTAAAATAGGTTTGGTCTTACTTAAGTGTTTTTAGTCTGATTTAGAGCATCTCACCTATCACAAGTGTTTTGTTTCTGCCAGTGAGTAGAACCGCCAGAGCTCCACGTAAACTCTCTAGAGCTGGCAACAACCGATCATGCTTATATACACTGGCAGTCCCTTACCGTCAAGAGATTTCTTTACCATTTTTATAATTTAAATAATGGCGACAGCTGGACGATAAACTCAAAAGAACTCAAGAGCGACTTACCATTGGAATTCCTGCGTCATTTGGAGCGGTTTGATTAGACAATTATATCAAACTACAGATAATCGCAGGCAAACCACCTTCTGTTATAACGGATGCGCACGGATGGCGCAATGGTTTAAGTGGTCACCTTGCCACTACGCCGTGCCGAGTGCCGTGTTGTGAGTTTAAATCCCACACAGGACAAAATTTGTGTGATCCACAAATAGTTATCCCGAGTCATGGTGTTCTTTGTGACCGTTGTTCGAATGTTTCTGAAAAAAAAAATATAACTTGAGACGCCTCACATACGACCGTCTGTCCCCAAACTAGGCAGAGCCTGTACATTATGGAAACGGTCTAACCGTACACGTGGTTATGCTGATAAACATACTTATAAGTTTCTAAATACCAGACACAGCAGAATGATCGTGCCCATCACAAAATTATTTGTCCTGGGTGGGAATTGTAAGCGGTAAATAGCAAAAGTGTTCGAAAAAGCGGTATACTATCAGCAACGGAATATTTTTGTTCCTTACGCAACCAGTGTAGTTATCTTACCTTATAATATTTATCTTACTAGCTGACCCGGCGAACTTCGTACCGCCATATTTTATTTCGAGATTTAAACTATCCTATCTCTCAAGTTGGATCGAACTGCACATGGTGTGCGAATTTCATTATAATCGGTTAAGTGGTTTAGGAGTCCATTGAGGACAAACATTGTGACACGAGATTTATATATATTAAGATATGTACATATACTATGTCCTTTAGCACAGGGCAAACGAACAGCGTGTAAATATTTTTCCTCTATAGACTATGATGACCGCTCACCATCGAGCGCTCTTTATGTTTATTAGAAGCTTTAGTGGTATATAAAATCGTTTAACACTAATAATGATAATAACGGTAACATAATACAGCCTTAAGTGGTCGCTCTTAGTAAAGTAATTAACAGCTCACTTACTTAAGGGGAAATCGAGATTATTTGATTAGATTCGGGGCCATTAGAGGCGGTTCATGATTTTTTTTTCTCTCGTAAGTGTTGTTCTATTAAGTGTAATGAATTTTCACGTGAATGAAGCCCCGTTTTTACCAGGGGACATTTGTCCGGGGACCTTGTCGGCCGACACAAAATATACGTGTCGCGTGACATTGCACGCGATTTCACCCAAAGTCTGCGACGTCAAACGTCGATCTTCTGCGAGCGTCGACACGCGCAACTTTCCTGTATCTCAACAGTCGCCCGACAGCTTTTAGTTATGGTCACGGTTTGTAAAATCAGACATGACAAAACACGAGTGAAATTGACAAAGATCGTTCACCGACTAATCCTTAACTCGTTGACATGCGATGTTGATTCGCTAACAACGTGGTGTACACCCGTTGACCACGGGGTATTAACTTGCCGACGCCGTGACTTTATCGATAACGAGTGGATGTCGAGCGACGGGGAGGTGCTGGTCGGGTGCCGGGTTGTTAAGTATGTGACGACCTTATCTGTGTAAATAACGATGTCCGAAAAAAATTCGCCGATATGTAATAAGTTTATGCTTCTGACTGTACTATTTAAATTTTGTATTTAAGCTTCTCCATGAACAGTGTTGAAATTATGACTACATATTTATTATTTGATTTTGATTTTAATGACCTTGTACTCACAGATATCCAGAGCTTTGGCCGTAATACCTTGATTTTTCTAGTTTGTAATTATACGCTTTGCAATTAATGGTCATTAATGGTCAGGCAGTTCTGGCGTTTAATACTTTTTACCCTACACATGTAGAGATTTTCAGTTGTGGGATCTGACTTGAAATGTGAAAAGTAGTCCAAAAAATTTGAAAATTGTGAAAAAACTTTAAGAAAAAATCAAGGAAGGTACGTTTCCTTTTGAAAAGATGTGATTCTTACTCAATTACACCCTTGGGTTGGGTAGCATGTATCTTGTACTACCTTATAGGCACATGAGAAGTGAGCTACAAGTTGGCGAAGCCGCAGGCAAAAGCTAGTAAACAATATATCAAAAAAGTTGTCATCTCCCATTCTCTCAATTTTCCTCGTATTTTTATTGGCGGTTGTATTTGTTTCGAAGTTACTTCACATAGGTAGGTAGATGTATAGGTTATTAATGGAGTCGTTGCTGCTTACGTCTTTTGAGTAACGCTTGGTGAATATTTTATTTAAGCAGCGAAATTTTAGTATACAAATAGAATTTGGTACACGTAGGTCACGCAGCGTTTGTGACAAGAAATCTTATCGTTGAAACGTAAGGCTAAGGTCAGCCAGCCAACTGTAAAATTAAAATAATTGTTACGGAATAATAATATTCACAGTCATTGTTGTATTGTGTGTTTTATTATGTTTTGAAAGTGTTGTTCGATGTATAATAACGAACTCGTCGTCCCTACATATATTATTGCCGATCTTTCCATCATCCTCCGCGCCTTTTCCCAACTAAGTTGGGGTCGGCTTTCAGTCTACTTACGATACGGCCGAACTTTGATATTTTACGTGAAGCGACTGCCATCAGACCTCCACAACCCGAGTATTAGGCGATATCGAAGTTCTGTAGTTACACCAGGTTGTCGGATTTTTTAGGGCTCCAACTACCCGTAGCGATGTTTGTATGGCACCCGGGACCGACGGTTTAACGTGCTCTCTGAGGCACGGAGGGGTCTCAATGTGTTAAGAAGAATGGTCACCCAACCTAGACTGACCTGTCTAGTATTACTTAACTTTGTAATATGCTAACCCACTCTGTTACCACTTGGCCACGGAGCCCCTATATTGCCGATCTTTCCATAGTATGATATTTATGCTTCTGACTGTATTCATTCAATGTAATTGTTCAGGTAGAGGTATTTTACATTAGCATTGTTTTGAGACCAGAGTATTGCTTACACTCCCCAATCCGTTTAACAACACTTTAATAACATTTTAAAAATGACTTTAGCAAAGAAATAAATTTTACGTATCAAAATTTTATGGTTCATGATTTCTGACAGTACAATCTGGAATGTATTACACAGTGCTAACTATAACCCAGCTTGGATGAAGGCTGCATAGTTTATACTATGGTGTAGGTATGGTGTTTTAAATACATACAAAGCACATATAAAAACATCAATCTACAGTCAACAGAACACAAACTTGACAATTTTTAATGTGTTATAATGATACTTTTGCAGAGAATAAAGTCTATTTTTTTTTTTTCAGGTATGCGTAGACGTCGTCTCATCTTTGAAACAGATTGCTGGTGCAGCAAATTTCAAATCCAACCGTAAGTTCCAGAGATGATACGCATTGGATACCTCACACAAGAGTATGTTACATCAGAAATAGATAAAGAACCTAAAATCAATGTATATGTACTCGTATGTATAAAGGTAGACACGCAACTATTTATTTAGAAACTATCAACTAGGTCGGTGTTGAAATCAATGATTGCGCCCCCTGGGGCCAAGAATCTTTTCCAAAGTAAAAAATATCGGATACCTCGGGCTGCTTCGGTATTTTCTTACAATACCTATTTGGACAACTAACGTTTTCAATTATTTGAACGTTCTTTATTTCGATTTGGGAATACTAAAGTTTCGAATTGATTGGGTATAGGCTCTCAATATTTTTAGAAATACAATTACAAGAAGCTATTATTTGAGATGCTATACAATATTCGTTTTATTTTTATTTATTTGGCCTATTATGGTCTAGGCCACCGTTTCTAGGCCAATTTTCGGTTTGTAGTATTTTAAGAAGAAAAGAAAAGAAAACATATTTTTTTATAAACATCCTATAACTATTACAAACAAATTTTTATAACCAAAAAAAAAACACTTTTTGACGAATTATTAACACTAATTACAGCATAATTTTATTAAAAATTGCAAGTGGCAACACTGCGCGTCACGCACGACATGGCAACGTGGCACTCATCACTCACGTGTCAAATGTCTGACGTGGCAACAGGTCATGTTTTTTTATTCCCTACCTACATCGTTTTTAGTGCAAGATACGTCGTGTTTCGGAAATTTGGGTGGACACTCAGCATAAACTGAGATGGGTATAACCCACCCCAGTACTGATTTTCAGTGCCACCCATGAGTGCCGCCTAACGTCGTCGGGTGACATTGCCCGATTATTGGCTTCTTAACTAATAAGAAGAAATAGAACAGTAAAGATCAGTGCCTAAACTATAAACAAGAGACAAAGAAAACAGGTGCTACATGACATACTAAGCCTGTGGAGCAGACCATCATGGTAAGTTTTACTTTATTATAATTGTTTTTCTAATATTTTATCTATAACCTAGTTGTTATTTGCTATTACTGAACTAACCTAATTAGAAATAATTACTGAATAAATTGTTACAGATTCCCCATCCCAAGTCCAGTACAGAAATCCAAGACAAAAATATTAAACCACTTTTACAACAATAATTAAATCCACCACAGATAAACGCTAAAGGCAGAGTAACGGAACTATTGGACTGATAGGTAGATAGAATGATAATGATAGTAGTACATAGTGACGTCTCTTGACCATATATTTCTCTTTTTTTATCACGCGGCATAACGAATGCTATTGAAGTATTTTATTGTATATGTTTTGTCATTTTAAATAGGTCCCTAATCAAGAAATATCATTTACCTACGGAGAAGGTCTATTTCCGGTAGGCTTCTTCTGATTAATTGGAATATACTATAATATAAGAATAATGGAATGGCAATGACTCTTTTCTTCCAAATCATTAATATTTTTTTTTGTCTGTTGTTCTTAGTGCCAAAGTAAATTTCAATGCAAAGCTTACGTTCAGTAGATCTTGATTTTATGAGCCTGTTAAATATAATTCTAATCCATTTCACGGATATGATGTGATTTAATTACAAACATCTAAACTTGTTTAAAAAAATGATGTATAATATAGTAATAGAATCACGATTTGTTGAACACGTAAAAAAATGTCCAAGATCTTTGTCTTTCTCATTATAAACTCTCGACCTCATTTTGCGTGACTCATTTGAAGTATGGAATATAATAAGATTGCAGACTACCGTCGAAAAGTGAGCAACATACATAAAAAACTGTATGAGTTAGATCTATAGCTGTCGAGGTTTTTAGATACAAAAGGGAATATCTTTGATACAATGGCGACTGAGAATATCGGAGATCAAATAGTTGAAAGACACCATAAAAAGTTGATGAAAACGGGAAAAAAAGAACAGTTTACCCCTGTAGTGCCACAAAAGTTACTGGACTATCTGCTAGAGTCATTTTTCGTCAAAAGAACTGACCCAAGACATGACAAGTGTGGTCGAATATAGAAAATACGATCGTGCGATGGGGCGTACTACAGAATGCCCCATAGTGACTTGGAATGTTTGCGACAAGATAAATCATTCTTATTACGCAAATATATTATGTGTAACGACCTACACAAAACATGAGTCATTAGGTATTGATGGCCTTTGCCTGATGATCAGGGCTCATTGGAGTTACCGCAATTGCGGTCGTCGATACTGAGGCCTAAGATAACAAAATCAGGCAGTTGGTGAACGACCCCAGACCCCACTACCTATAAAACATTTAACTATAATCCGGACGCTAGGATACCCAAAAAGTCTAACAGTTGGTCTAGTGGTTAGTGACCCTGACTGCTAAGCCAGAGGTCGTGGGTTCGATTCCCACCCAGGACAAATAATTGTGTGATGAGCACGATCATTTGTTCTGTGTCTGGGTGTAATTTATCTATAATATGTATGTATTTAGAAATATATAAGTATGTTTATCAGCAGTGTGGTTACCATAGTACAGGCTCTCTCAGTTTGGGATCAGAGGGCCGTGTGTGAGATGTGTGAAGTTATTATTATTATTAATATTACACTTGCACAATATTTTGACTACGATTCTAGAACATAATTGTTAGTGTTTTTAAGATATTTTAAATCAAATTTTATGAAAGCAGTAGTTACTATTTAACAAACCAACTACGCAATAGTATACAGTACACAAACGCTCTACGACTTTCATGTGCAAACCTAAAAATCATTTGACAAATATAAACAGCCGATAGTATAATATTAATGTAAAAATCACATGATAATAATCGATTATTTTTAATCGACATTGGAATTTTGCAACACTACTCCTGGATTAATTAAACCAAATTAAATCAGGAAATTTTTGGAAATACCAACTTTGATATACGAATACCTTGGTAAATAATGAAAATTAACGCTATTGTTTTTCACACTATTCAAATTGTTGGGCGTTTGCAGGGCGAAAAATGTACATCCCCCTTTATTACAGAATTGCTTTTATAATAATGTCATTACAAATCCAGACTAACAAACTAGTGTTAGTATTATTTTACTTAAATTAATACTACTGGGTGAGAAAGTTCGACACCATTATACCACCTACGTTAAAAATTCTTACTCCATTTGCACTTAGCCTACTCGATATAAACAATATGTATGCCAATTTTTTTTTTTAGTTTTCAGCGTAATCGTCTTAATAGACCTAGTATACAGATTCTAGTTAAAACCATAACTTAGTGTAACTTAGCATGTGGTTGAAATGTAATCCACTTGCTAAACATGTGTGGGGATTGTTGTTACATTGATCATTTTACGCGGTTAATCAAGGTTGTTGCGGTTAGATCTTGTATCTGTATGCTCTTTGTTGAACTGTTTACTTATACTATGGCACACTAGGAAACCGATCAACAACTACTGATGGAAATATAAACTTAGAATTATGAAAGGGAAGGAAACTGTTTCTCTAAAGCAGAGATTTTGGTATGGTGTCTTGAAATTTGTGTTGTGAGAAAAGTCTACCCAAACAACTAATATTATGAAAATATAATGAAAACTTGGACGTATCCAAAAAATATTACTTTAATATTAGACTTATATGTACGTAACTATATTACTTTAATATTAGACTTATATGTACGTAACTATATTACTTTAATATTAGACTTATATGTACGTAACTATATTACTTTAATATTAGACTTATATGTACGTAACTATATTTCCTTGTAGCTGAGCCTCTTACATATGTAAGTTTATCCAAATGTGTTGAATAGTTGTGATAATAATAAAATAATTTTATTAGTTTTCTTATATTGTACAAAACTCAGGCATCTCAATTATATTATAGTGAATTATAGTAGATGGGAATATTACAAAGTAGTATTACATTGCAAATTTTTTAACAATTTTTCAACTATTTGTGTCACAAATTTTTGTCCCGTGTACGATTCGAACCCACAAAACTCGGCGCGGGGTAGTGGCGAGGTGACCACTTATACCATTCCGCCATCCGTGCAGTCATTTCTTGTGTTAGTGCGTTAATCTTCGTAATATCTTAAAGAGATTGAAACCTACAAACTTTTGATTGCAAACCTGCAATTGGCTATTACGAACGGCTGATCAGATTTTGATGAACTATATCTAAGAACACTCTCGATCGAATAAAAACATACTTAAATCGGTCCATTTGATAGCTACGATGCCACAGACAGACACACAGCGCAGACGCACTTTTTGCGTCGTTGGTTAAAAAAGGTCACTGAACTGTTTTGTCTTTGCCTACTAATCACGTAAATAAAGAGTTTTGTAATGATTTTTGAAATCAGATCACAATGTACCTGGAAGTGTACGATGAACAATAGATCTGAAATCGAATGGCACAGCCAATATGGAATCGCATTTAAGTTCTCGTCCGAGAAAGGAATTTTATTTATCTACAAATAATTTATATTGTGCACGACATTTGAACCTTATTACTCCAATGATAAGGTCGAGATTCCTGTTGAAGCGTACCTGTTGGCAATATGCCAAACTTGCATACTGGTAAGAAAATCATGTTTTCTTCGTATAAGATGTGGATATTGTACTCGAGTTGAGAAATGAGAAGTTATGTGTTTTGTGTATGATTTATATTCTTTTATAGCCTTAGTATGGCTGACAATTAAAAAAATTAAGTCTCTAGTAGTAAAAGATTCTTTCATTGATAAGGTTATCTAATATACTCACCGCCCATTTTAGTTCTTTTATCATTGTGTAAAATAAAAAAAAGTGCAATTCACACACGGCAGAAGTGAAACTTCCAAATAAATTAACCAACGACTTTTAATACGCAAATGAACAAAAATGATACACGTGAATGTTACAAGAAGGCTTCGTAGTACGCAGGTGCAAAAACACGTGCTAGCATACGTAGATTATAGGAAACACTGTATACTTGCATTCTACTCATTCTCTCGCAGGTTAAATCCTATTTATGAATATGTTAGTCTCTTTTCAAAGATTATAGGAAACACTGTATACTTGTATTGTATCTCATTATCTCGCAGGCTAAATCCTATTTATGAATGTGTGTCTCTTTTTAGTGTGAGTTTTTCGTTTCATCGAATTTCAAATCACAGCCATTTTAGAGAAGTTTCACTTCAAAACCCCTCTCTCTCTCTCTCTCTCTCTCTCCATATATGTTCTTTGGTGAATTATTTGTCTTTAATGATCTATGTGCAGCGGCGCTAGGGCATTCGACTCCAACGTGGAGATCATGCTTCCGATCCTCGCTGTGTGCTAATATGCGTGAATATGTAAATTTGTACCTAAAACTTGTCTTTGTTTAATATCAATCACGTATACAATATGCTCCAGGATATTTTTCTGATCAACACTAAAAAGCTTGTAATTAATTACTAAACCAAAATTTTATGCTTAGTTCTAAGGGTTCTAACGACCTTTTGTAACCAGCCAAATCAATTCGAAGGACCAAATGTCATCAAATTACGATCTAAAAACCCTTCGTTTTTTGACCAATTCACAAAATCTAGGAAAGGTGAGGAGAGGGAAAGAAAAACCTTAAACTCCTCGACCGTATGAAAAATATATAAAGTTTCTTAATTCAATAATAGCCGTGATTATAGTACTTCACACCCGATTACTATAAAATGTTTATAACCTTTTAGCGTTAGCGTACACCTATGCTGATACATCGGTAATCAAACTTTGCACATATTGGAATCTTATAATTTTAGTGGACGTGACATTACACGCAGTAAGACCTTCTTTTAGACCTTGAAAGATGGGGGTACATTTTTTGGTGAAATATATACCACTGGTATTTTTGAACTTATTAAAAACAGTTGGATGGGAACATTGTAAGACCTTAGCTCTTATCCAATGGATATATACTTAATGACTCGTCACATCTCACACACGGCCGTCTGATCCCAAACTAGGCAGAGCGTGTACTATGGTAACCAGACTGCTGATAAACGTACCTACTTATATATGTATAAATACATGCATATTATAGATCAATTACACCCAGACACAGAACAAATAAACGATTGTGGTCATCACACAATTATGGGTGGGAACAATGGGTGGGAAACGAACCCACGACCTCTGGCTCAGCAGTCAGAATCACTAACCACTAAACCAACAGGCCAGTTAGTATCATATGAATGGATATAATCCATATAATGCATTGTTAAGAAAGTATTTTAGTTTTTTCATAGAATTAAAAGCCCTCTAGGCTTGGAATTTCCGACAATTGCCTTGAATTGTTTGAATAACAGGTATGCAACCCTAAGCTTCTCAAGCTATTACTTACACTCCCCGATCCATCTGAATAAGCAATATGCTTTCCTTCCATTTTTTCTATTGTATAGTGGGTAAACGAGTAGAAGGGTTACCTGATGGTAAAAGACTACTGCCGCCCATGGGCACCTGCAACTCAAGAGTTACAAGTGCGTTTTAATTAAAGGTTTTATTTAAGGTTTGTGTAGGTGAAGGGTGGAAGAGGGGGAGGGAAGGGTTAGGGCCGCCGGTAAACTCATTCACTCGGTGAAAAGCAAGCATTGCTTCACTGCCGGTTTTCTGCGAGGCCGTGTTATCCGATCAAGCCGGCCCATACGTGCCGAAGCATGACTCTCCCCCGATAAAAATATTTTCTATCCCTTTCATTAAACTCCCAGTTTTACCATCTTTAATTCCCAAAGTATCCGGTTGGTGGCTTACTTGCATACTACGTGGGTGTGACTAAATTATATTTGGCAAAATGTGGGTGTTTAATACCCATCTGCCTATTCCTTTAGGGATAAAGGCGTGAACCTATCCCCTATGCCTAAAGTATGATTTTTTTATTTGGCCTTGATTTTTGATTTAAAATATTTAGAAGTGTGCATTACAAAATATACTTTGAAACTGTAGTCGTTGTCGGTGTACGCCAACCGTAGTACTTAATAAGGAAATGGAAACCATACCCTTAGTGAGGATAATTCGTTAATGAGGACTCGTTGTTAACTTAGTTACTCTTACTAGTTAGTAACTAGTTAAGTTACGTTCTCTCCTTACGATTCAATCCACTTCGCACTCTTAATGGTTGCCTCAAGCTGACACACGGTTTCGAAATACAGACAACATTGTGATCGATTATATTAATAATAAGCAAAAACTAGTAGTTTAAATAGTCATAGTATTAGGTCTATGTAATAAACCCACTTGCGATGGAACAAGTGGTATTAGTCGGTTCGATTCCGACATGTCACGTTTGGGTTCCACATGATAAAAACAAATTTGGTACAATGTATGTTATAACTAGCAGCACCCCGCAGTTTCAACCGCGTAAGTCCTGATCCCATGGGAATATCGGGATAAAAAATATCCTATGCGTTAATCCAGGTCTCCAGCTATCTACATACCAATGTAATCGCAATCGGTTCAGTGGTTTTTGTGTGAAGGAGTAACAAACATCCATCCATCCATCCGTCCATCCATCCGTCCATCCATCCATCCAAACTTTCACATTTATAATATTAGTGGGATTAGTGGGATTAAACTGTCACATAATATCCCCGATAATAAACATCACTGGTGACCAAGATAAATTGTGATAGCTATGATATAGATATCGTAGAAAATTCAGAATGTTTGCATTGCAATATTGCTTAAACCATAGAACTCCATTTTTAAATTTTGTTACTTTCAATAACATTTAAATTTACACTGATGTCAAACAAGCTCCTTTAAGCTCTGCAAATCACCTATTAAAAATTGCCAGTAAGCCTTTAACCCACGAACTAAACCAGACAGTCGTTATATTAATTAATGCTTACTTTTAAATTTATTGAGCGACCGGAACGGTACGTTATGACACTGCTTTATAAGCGAGTACGAATCAAGGTTACAGTTGTTATAAACGTTGACCTAAAACGCCTGTTCGTAAATCGCAAAAAATTTATTCCGTGAGAGTACTGGACCCGTAATACGCTGAAAAGGCAAGTCCTAATTTTGTGCTTGTATTGTGTACGTACAAAATACCCAGCTACACAAACACCCACACATAAATAAAAGCACATTTTATATACTAGCGACATTTGAGTATAAAAGGATATGTTGGCTTGTCCTCAAGGCTATGAGTCAGGAATAACTAAAATATTAAAGTGGCCTGCCGCAATGCGGGTCAAAACCAAGGCCAAGCACTTGGACCATAATCCTACATGTGTTGCAAACTTATTGGGGTCACAGCGAAGATGTTTTAAATGTAGCTATACCAACACATACGCAATTAACTGATATTAGTTTCTAATTCCAGCAGTCTGATTTTTTTAGCCAGCAGCTGTCGTCTTTCAGTTCTTTTGTGATTTATTTACTACTACTCGCATATTTCTAATTATATCAAAGAACTGCCACTAGCTGCTAATTTTTTGGTACCATGCACCTCTAAAACTTGAAGTTCTAGAATTCGTTAAAGAGCAGTGCCTGACATCACCGTGACAGGTCGCCTCACTTCTTGGTAGTAGGTCTGGCCCAGTGTTGGGCTTCCTCGAAGCATACACTTGAGTACGCGTATCTTTAACAACTATGGATACCACTCAGGAAAGTTATTCTTATAAAATGTTACAGAATTTTGGAATTTTCCTTCTTATTTGAACAATCAAGACTGAAAATATATGTATGTTGATCCACCTTTAGCGGTTGAACATTTTATTGTAATATCGAACCTCGCGGTAGTATGCGATTAATGGAATTGTATGCAAAACTATGTTTGTGTTTTAACATATCGCACACATAGATCTGAACAGGTAAAAAGCACATTTTCAAAAAAGTTAAAAAACTAATTATTGTGACCCTGGGCACTGCAGAAAGATATTGTAGGAATTGTAGGAATGATTTGTTTTATTATTGTGAGTTGAGCCCGTGTTGATGAATGTAGCGTCTAGGGTCGAGAAGTACTGATATTTTTAAATCTGGTTTATTGATCGGTGTGCATAACCCAAAAATTGATATTTTTAAGTTGACTTACTTTAGACCTAAGTGTGCGATATATAATATGATTGTATGAGTTCTGCTTATATAAGTTTATCGCTGTGTAATAAGTCCCAAAATATCATCACATCATTTTGTTTTTAAATTTTTTTGAATATCTTAACATTCAAAACCTGATATTAAATAGCTTAACAAAGAAATCCCTTAAATTGCCTTTTAGTCCATTTCGCATTAGCGAGAAACCTCCGCACGTCTGGTGTTGACAGACGAAAGTTTCAAGGATTATATCTTAGGTTATACTTACGGCTTATTGAAGAAGTTACTAAAACCATTTAATGACTTAAATTTTTCCAAACGTCCACAAAAAAAATAAATCTTTAATATTTATGATAATCTCTTTTAAGTGCTTGCCTTTAATAGCAATATTTTTCCAAGCTCTATACAAAAGCGGCTTTAGCTTTATAGGTAATGTGTCGGGCTTGTCGTCAAGTGCTTGAGGGTTGGCGTTAACCCACTTCTTTGTTAATTATTTTTTTAGCGCGAGGAAACCCCCACGGGCTGTTACCATTACCAGAATATTCAGTAGGCTGTTGTGTAGGAATCGGGCTGACTAAAACCGCACCGTGATGGTACACTGCGCCTAAAGTATGAGAGGTCCGGGAACAGCTTTTATTAAGACATGCGGTCCCTTCCTAGCACCTGCCCGCAAAAGCGCGGATAACAACTTCAGGTAATCCTCTTAATTAGGCGACGTCCAGGTATACGTGGACGTGGCACCTTCACGACTGTCCACCTGCGGCCACAGGGATGAGGCACTGGAATGCGCGCAAACAAACCACAATTGTTTGCTGTCCTCACTGTAGTCGTAGTGGTGATATTCGGGACTTGATTCCCTCTCGGCCTTGGAACAAGCTGCCGAAAGTGCTCGTTGAAGCGCCACCTTCCGTCGAGAATCAGGCCAAGTAACTTAGCTGGAGGGGTTAACAAGAATAATAGTAATGTGTGGCCCACGTTACTAGTTATATTAATAAAATAAACTGATATGTATAATAAGTTGCAAGAAGTTTTGAGATTCTCATACAAAAGAAGGATTAAACATTTAAAGAGGCACCGATATATTTGTCAATGGGGTAAAAAAACACTCAGCCACAAGTAATCGAGGTGGAACTTTTCGAAGGCAGTATTTTCCTAGCACGCCCCATTTAGCACCAGGTACGCGCGGGCTTAAACATGACGGCTGTAGGGTTACCATGTTGCAAGCGTAATGGAGAAGAATTGTTTTTTGGTTTTTGTTTTCATTCCATTTAATATTGGTGAGTCGCCTTTTAATACTTTATATATTATGTTGAATTGATGCAATGACATTTACTGTTATTAAAATAAAAAAAAATTTTGATTGTTTTTAATTTTATTTCAATAAACTTATGTGAATAGAAGAGCGGCAGAAGTTACTATTTGTATTGCGTATATTTTTTGAAGGCAAGCATTACATTATAATAGGTGTGTAATAACCCTTTTTAGTTAGCTTTTTAGTTAGCTAGTTAAAAAGAGTGGCCATGAGTTTCTTTGCCAGTATTCTTCTCATAAAGCCCTACGCATTTTGGAAACTGGAAGTTATAGATCGACACAAACAGGCAGTAGATTTTGGTGTTTTTCACCTAATTTACCTTGACAATCCAGTACATGCTGTGGCGTCTGTTTGTGCCGATCTATGATTTTAACTCTAGCTTCAATTTACCGTTCATAAATGTCACTTAGTGTCTTAATTGAATAAATGATTTTGAATTGAATTGAATTGAATAGTTTTTAAAAAAGAAAGTATATAAATTGATTAGAATAATACTTACTTTGTTAGTAATTTATTATTCATTGTTAAATTATCAGTCCTAACCAAGTCCTATCTCATGGATATTTAACATTTATAATACTAATTTGAATGTGGCATCAGTTAATCAAAATATACAAAAAAAAAATGGAAATTCTCAGAATACAGAGCTTAGAAACGTTACCGGTTGTCTGACCCTCTATTACGTGAGATAAAAATATAGCTGAGTGTGGGTGTAATACATCACAGTGTACCTCTTTCGGAATATTCACACATGAGTAAATAAAATACATATACATCTTTGTAAAAACCACACAAGTTTTAGCAGAAAATGATAACTGAAATTTACATTTGTGTTCGAGCTCAGTAACGCCTACTATATTCTTATTCATATATATATATATTGGTGAACTTACTAAGGAACCCTATTAAATGGAATGGACGAATTTTATATATGCAGGCACCTCAAGGCAGGCAATCAATATTAAGGGACCTTTTTGAGCGGCGTGTCGACACCCGATTGTATTCTGTGGGTATTGAGTTTGGCTGAAAAGGACCTACTTACTTTAGCAGCCTATAACTGTGAAGCGTTTTTGTTAAGAGGCCGTATACGAAATTTTGCCAATTTCGCTGATTTACGTGGTTTTACAGACGTGATTTTACAGTTAAAATACTATATTTCTATAAGTTTTTATAAACAACATAAAAGATCATTTCAATTTAGATCTAATGTATGAGCCACTTTTTTACTTTTATTATTCAATTTTGATTAATCGACCTCAAACCGGTGACTGTTTTGTAAATTTTGCCGTAAGAGGTTTAGAATATCACATATTTACGAACTGTTTTGAAGTACCAACGGTATGAAAAAATTACAATGTATTGCTGTAAAAGTCATCTATATAATGTATGAAACACTTTTTACCATTTTAATATAAAATTTTTTATTAAAAAAATGTTTAACTTAGTCAAATTTTACAGAAAATGGACAAAGTTTTGCTTTTGATTTCGGCTGCGTGGAACTTTCATTCATAAAATTACAACAACAGAAATAAACTTCAGTTCAAAGTTAACCCATTTTCTGAAAAAAAACTGCAAAAAATTTAAAAAATATGGTAATAAAAAATGTTTTAAAACAACCTAAATCTCGCATTATTATTTTTAATAAAAGTAAAAAAGTGGTTCACTCATTAGATCTAAATTAAAGTGATCTTTTATGTTGTTCATAAAAACTTGTAGAAATATAGTATTTTAACTGTAAAATCACGTCTGTAAAACCACGTAAATCAGCGAAATTGGCAAAATTTCGTATACGGCCTCTTAAGCGCCATAAAACATTTCTTAACTACATTAAATTAATCTATTTAAAGTTGATCTTTAGGTATTGAGATATACTTATTTAACAATTTAGTTACCAATTTGAGAACTTCCCTGACAGCTAAAACAGATTACGGGCTAATAAGTATAATTAAAGGTTACTGGCATATCTAAATTTAAATTCAATATCACCAATTATTCTAAATCATCAATAAAAAAATTTTTTTATTATATTAAAGTATTATTTAAGTGGACGAAAATAAAAAAAAAATACCTGAACAGAATGCTCTTGAATAAGCAACGGATCTCCCTATTTGAAGAAAATTAACCCTAGTATAATGTCCTGTATAAGCTGGTACACTTCGCCTCAATTCGTAACATGTTTTTGCTGAGAAGATGGCATTGTCTCGTGAGTGTTATTGGATTTTGTCGGTGACGTCGGAATGTCACCGTAAGACGTACAAGAACATTTCAAGGTGTTACAGAGACTCACTAGGGTATACCTGAACAAATTATGGAAAGACCTTATGTAATAGTTAAAGATTATTATATATTTAATAATATAATGATAATTAGGTAATTTAAGACCAGTTCTTCATATATATTTATACATATATATTTTTAGTTTAACTTCCGTTACTTTTTTTTCCCAACCTTTTTTACAAAATCGACATCATAAATTCATGATATATAATAATTATGTATAAGTACGGGAATTAACGCGATCACGTACGGCGACGGTTCGACCACTGTTCCACTTGCCGTGGTCACAGGCTGACTCTTTTTCTGTACGTATACCTACATAATTATATATCATTAGTCGTAATTTGTATCAAGAATAGCTTACTTCATACCTCATCTATATTAATATTATAAAGCTGAAGAGTTTGTTTATTTGCTTGAACGCGCTAATCTCAGGAACTACTGTTTTGAAATGAAAAATTATTTTAGTGTTGGATAGCCCATTTATCGAGGAAGGCTATAAGCTAAATAACATCAACACCAATAGGAGCGGAGCATCAATGAAAAATATTGCAAAACCGGGGAAAATTTACAAACGCAGACGAAGTTGCGCGGGACAGTTAAAAGCTTACGTAGACTGTTAAGCAAATTATATATTATAAGTCAACGCTCGTTCTGGAAGTTCACTATATTTAGAAAATACATAAAAACAGTTTGATTGCTCCGATTTTATTTTAATTGTTAACACATTCATACTCCAGGTTTTGAACTATATAATGTAACACTCAATTTTGTGAAACGCTTGACGTGTTACTGTAAAACAAAAATTAATGGCGAAGTTGGTTTTTATGTTAGTAAAAGATAAAGAACTATACACATTTAATTAACATTCTGGTATAGAAATGTGCAAACAACTCACAACGTTTTTACATTTAATAAAAAAAATGTAACTCAAGATTTATGTTTGGTAATTTTACCAAAAAAGCCCTTAGCGTTTTAACACTTTTAAAATTAGTTTTATTCTATTATTAAGTAAATGCTTTTATAGCAACCTTTGAATTTTGTAATTAGATTTTAAGTGCTATTTAACTTAACGTCCTGGAAATTTTCGGGCACATTATTTGAATTCGTCCTACAATTAGACTTGTTTTCCCAGCGGGACGAAAATTTGATTAAAACAAAATGCCGAATGCTTCCAAGCTCAGTGGAGATCAAAGTTGACCCTCTTTTTTCTTATTAATTTTATGACACAATAGCGTCAGGGACCTTCTGAGTTTCGTCTCCGGGCTGTATATCCCCTAACAAACGACACACTATAAACTGTTGTAACATTTTTTGTGTCCAAATCCAGCTACAATAATTCCTACAGCAAGAAGGTTTATTTTGTCAGTGATGGTACTGAATGTCTTCCGTACGTGACAATATTCCAGTTCTATGTAGGTGGGGATTAGAGGTTATGAAGGAATCCATGCGACGTGATTTTGTTGCTGTTTTGTGCAGCCAACGAAAATTTTTAAAATAGCAATAATTTGAACTTCAGCTTTAAATCTCCAATTACTATTGTGCGGCACTTATATTTCATTTATTTTATTATCTTTATGCACTTTTGAGATGTGAATTTAATGCCAATAGCATTCCTCTTCTCCAAAAAAACCTTTAAGTTGGGGAAAACTTGCAATTTTAATATTTCTCCACCAACCCACTGGTGAGTAAAGGTCTCACTTTTATTTCTCCGTCTTCAATGTTCGTTAGTTCGTTGGAATAGGCGTCTCTGGAGCAGTGATTCTATTCATCATATCATACATACTTCGATTGACTCTGATACCATGTTGTATTTAGTGTCAACCATGAGTACAATCAGCATAATACGTGTATAAACATAATATGACAGCGTTTGCGTACATCAAATTTAAATTATTTTTTATATTGTACTTACTTCTGACTTTGTGTTGAATTACAGTTGATATATGTGGCTGTAAAAGACATTGCTCTGTCCCCGAATAAAAGGAAAAAGATATGACAAGACGAAGTCCGAAATAACAACGCTAATATAACGTATTTTTAAAAGTACATGAGTTGGCAACAATCTGCTTAAAAGTGTTCATAAAACTACATAATAATAATGATCTGCTACCGAGTAAAGGAAAGTAATTTAAGGAATCTCAATGATTTACAAAGAAATTCTGCTGTAATTTTGCTGTTAATCAACTCACAATAAATGTTCAGACTTGTTCAACTATGAACAAAGTTAGGCCTGACTTGACAAGTCTGAATATTTAAATTCTTAGTGAAAATGAATATTTAAAAAGCTATCTGAGGTCTCGTGAAAACCCACAATAACGATTACCATTCGCAAACAATTCACAGACATAATATTCTAATTGAATTTTCATTACAATTACAGAAAGCTGTTATAACTGAATGATTTACATATAAACAAGGGTTAATGATAGACACGGTGTCGTGACTAGGGGCCATTATTATGGTACTAACCCATTTCATACAGCTCTCCGTACCTACACGTGCTAATAGGGTCTATGAATCTACTCAGTCGTATATTTTTTGTAATCTTAATGGAAATGGTGGTAGGAAACGAACTTATATTCGGTTCGGTCACATGGCACTGCACTGCCTTGACATATTTATTTGTCGTTTGCTTAAATGCTGCTTTTAGAGCGTGTGTGACTAAAATAAGCGTAGTTAGAAGCATTGGCGGACTGTCGGTTACGTAAATTTTGACCTTCGTAACTTTTACGTTGTTGCGTAGATTAATAAATATTGTTACTTTTCATATAACGCTGTAGTACCTAAAAGTTATAAGCAGCTCTCTATTACATACCCAAATTTCGTCATCTATTGCGAGTAGTTCCCCTCAATCGGACATATTTTCAGAGTCTGTTTTGCTTCTGCCAATTACCTAAAAGTCGATTACATTCTGGCTCATAAGACAGCATCTTATGGTTTTAAAAGCTTTATATAACTGTTTAGAGGTTTAATGGCTCAAATGATGAAGTCAATTTTTTTCACAGATTAATAAAAAAATGTATTATATATGAGTTGTAGGTTTGGTGGAATTAAAATTTACAATTTTTATGGTTTTTGAGTGTCCCTGAGTGTGCTCATGAAATACATAATTTTAATGTAACGTATTGTTCTAAACTATAAACTACTACTATATGTAAGAAATGACCAGCCCCAACCAACGGCACTCGTTCACGAGCATGACACACGCGCCAGCCACCGTCCACTTCAACCATATGATATCAATTGATATCAAAGGGAGCCGAACGACCCGACACGTCGCCGACACAAATATATATACTTTTTCATTTTATCTGAACGCGGAAGACGTAAAAAAGTGTGAAATGAATTGATATAGTGCCAGTGAGCGTGGAAAATGGCGGTAAGCCACTAAATTATGTGTTATTGCCATATTCAAGCTTAATGACTGTTATAATAGCATCATGGTGACTAAGTGCTTGGAATAAATTAAAATATTAAAATAGCTGAATGATAATTTGTTGGTAGTGTGAGGCTTTAAACTTTTTTTGCCATAATGTTGGTTTTGATTTAAAGTACATTATTGTAAAGCTCTTTAAACGTTCTGGTATCTACAAAAGTAGTGATATTTTAAAATCATTTGACAAACCCTTACAATTACGTAAAACGCTATATTTTGAAAAATTGCTGTTTTTTATTATAATTATTTATTTAAGTTAATGGGATATATTAAGACAAGACATTCATGTGACCCTATATAACATTCCGTGGACAACCTTCGCCTTTATTAGCAAGACAAAGAAAGACTCAAAGGCTTGCGTGTGTAGAAAAAACTAACAATAAATTAATACATAATCAGTTTCCCCCAAAGACCGTATAAAGAAAACTATTTGCGTTACAAATAACAGTTATTCAGCTTTATTTTACCTTAATATTTAACGTCAGTAATGATATTCATAGCCCCCACATATTCGCGCATATAAAATACACATTTTTCATATAGGTTCGCATACTTTCTTTACTGCGATGCTTTTGATATTTATAATGTTTAACCATCAAGATAGCATAGCCCAAAGGCTGCGCTATGTTTATGGTAAAATTATTGCGGGTAAAAGAAAATAAAATACCTGGTGAGTATCTGTCACCTGGTGATGTGTTGGACGAAAGAGGCGCATGATAGGTCGGGCCCACAATAGGTCCATAGACGAGGCCTACATATAGCGGTCGATTGTCTATGGCTAAGATGGCGATGACCATGTGCCCATCACGGCTCTACTATTAAAACGCCTCAAAGGACCGGACAAAAATTAAATGGATGAAACTGCAGGGCTCAACTAGTTGTTAAAAATAAATAAGCATTTTTTTATGGTTTAGCGGCAAACGAGCAGACGGGGTCACCTGGTGGTAAATGACTAACGCCGCCCATGGGCACTTGCAACTCTTGAGTCACAAGTGCGTTGCCGGCCTTTAAGATGGGAGTAGGGGAAGAGTGGGGGGAGGGAAGGGTTAGGGCCTCCGGTAACCTCACTCACTCGGCGAAAAACAATGCAGTCGAGCTCATACGTGCCGAAGAATGGCTCTCCCACGAATATTCATCATCAACAAATACAAATCCTTCACTTTTGATGTTAATTTGATGAATTTAATACAAACGATAATATTATTAATGCGAAAGTAACTCTGTCTGTCCGTCTGATACGTTTTCACGCCTAAAGAGTTAAACCAATACTGATGAATATTGAAATAGACGTACTCTAGGGCATTGCAGAAGGGCGTTGGTTAGTTTTGTCTCGAAAATACAACTAGAAGGGATGAAATAGAGGATGAATGATAGATATCCTTTGACGAAGTCGCGGGCACTAGCAAGTAAAAGATAAAAACCCTTTAAAATAAAATTTGACTAGAATTTTCACTGTATTCAATATGACATGTTATTACTTAATTTAGTCATAATAATTAATTTTAAGCACATGAAACTACATAATTAGTGGCTCCACGCCTCCGCGTAGTATGTAATCAATGTAACACGAAGGTTATAATCATAAAGGGATCCGTTTCTATCGTATTGTATACGCATATATTTCAATATTGCCTTGAAGGAATTTTAATCACAGCAATCAAAGAATAAACTTTTAACGAGACTACTTCAACCTTTCGTCGATTCAAACGAAAATACCAGTCTGTTATTACTCCATGGGTATTCTGTCCATATAACTAGGTATAGTAAATATCCTTTTTTACATAAATTAAATTATTAATAAAGCTAATAACTTTAAAATATCCCCGACTCCAAAAACAGATTTTCTGGAATTATAGCTAAGAACACTCTCGATCAAGTCACCTTTCAGATAAAAAAAAAAAACAAAACCAAAAGCTACCGCATACAGACACACAAATACACATGTTAAACTTATAACACCTTTGTTTTTACAGCGCGTCGGGGTTAAAAAGAGCAACAAAAATAAAATAAAATGAGAAACGTTCTCATTGGTAAAGCAACAAATATTTTCGACTTCATGAAATATTAATTATTGAAGAAAAAATAATCATCACTATCATCATCATCATTTCATCTATAGGACGTTCACTGCTGGCCATAGGCCTCCCAAGAAGACCAGTTGGAAGCGGTCTGTATAAACCGTCGACCTGCGACCTTTATAAAATAAAAAATAAATAGTTATTTAAAAAAATTATAATGTTAACTAGAATACTATAAAATCGAGTTTGTTTGTATGTTTCGCTCTCACGTCTTAACTAATCAAAAGATCGATATGAAGTTTTGCATACACGTTGTTTGTACAGAAAAAGACACAGTGTGTCATTCAGAAAAACAAAACTCATGTTCCCGAGATATACCTGCATTGTTTGACAAAATAAACATTAACGCGACCTAAACCCCGGGCAAAAGCTAGTGATAACAAACAAAAAATAATTATAAATTGAAACTATAACTGATTCCAAAATCCCTTAACGACTAGAAAAGAGTTGTTGATCTTCAAAAGGCTGAACAAATTTTCTTGAATTATATCCAAGAACAATCTCGATCAAGTCACCTTTCAAATATTACTGAAGCTACGATGCCACAGACAGACACACACACAGGCACATCAAAATTATGACTTAAATAAATAATAATGACTTAAATAATGACTTCACACATCTCACACACGGCCGTCTGATCCCAAACTAGACAGAGCCTGTACTATGGTAACCAGACTGCTGATAAACATACTTAAATATTTCTAAATACATACATATTATAGATAAATTACACCCAGACACAGAACAAAGGATCGTGCTCATCACACAATTATTTATTTTGGGTGGGAATCGAACCCACGACCTCTGGAACAGTAGTCAGGGTCACTAACCACTAGACCAACAGGCCAGTCAACCACGCAACTACCCCACTTATTGCGTCGGGGGTTAAAATTAATTAAGGTTCTGAAGCAATCGTGGCACCGTCGCAACGGATACACTCCCACTGTAGTTGAGATCGCGGTTTATAGAATACTTGCTATTCCCGCGGCTTCGCTTGCGTGTACATATTCATATATTTTGTGTTGAACTGTAATTTTTTTTCCAAAATAAAATTCGCCTAAGTTACTCCTTATACACCAGCTATCTGCCAGTGAAAGTCCCGTGGAAATTGGTCCACCCGTTCCGGAGATTAGCCAAAACAAATAGACAGACAGACAGACAATAATAAAAAAAAACTGATTTTTAGGCCTAGGTATAAAGAAAGAAAGAAAGAACAAATTTATTGCCTCACAGTACAGCCGCGCAATGCGCAATCAAAATAAAATGTTACTTAAACCTAGGAACACGTTTTACACACACAGTTACACACACATTATACGTTGCATTGCCATTGCACGCCCGCAGGTGTGGCAACGGGGTTAATACTCAGCTTAATGCTGGCTGTGACGCAGGCCACAACACAGCGCTGGTCTTCCGTATTAACCCCAAGTGACGCACAGAGCGAGAGCTTATTTGCAAAAACCGTAACACAAAACTTAAAATATAAAAAAAAAACAAATACAAAAAGCATACAATTAACTCATCGTGCAAATAACTGTATGAACTTAAAAAAATCTATTATTTTGACATTACATACACTTTAATTTTGTTTATTTGTATTGATGTATTGATGAAAAGGTAATTAGGTTAGGTAAGTAATAATTTTAAATAAGTAACTAGGTATTAATTTGAGTAAAAACTAAAATATAAAACTTTTTAACAAAACCGACCCAAGAAGAAAGGAAATAATCAGCGAAATATACATATTTTGTTAGCCTAACTAAACTCCCACACTAATGTAAATACCTACATAATTTTGAGTCAGAAATTCAAAAGACGCTTCGGTATCGACTTCATTTTACTTAATTTTTAATTAATTTCCTTGTTTCTTTCTTTTTTTCAACGTTCGTTATATTAGAACGCTTTGTACTTGTAATATTATTAAGGTATTGTTTGGTTTGTATTCTATTTGTTATACGCTACTTATTGCTTTCGGTATATACATATACAATTTTATTTATTAAAGTATGTGGCACGGCGTTAGAGCATACACCTACCTCGCCAGAGATAAGATTCCTTCCCAGTGACAAACATTCGTATGCATTAATTGGAATTACATACAAACATACACTCACGCCTAATAAAGAAAGAGAATGAGAATCATTTATTCTGACATTCACAGGACCGCACACAATTATTACAATAAAAAATGAAAAGAAATAAAACTGTAAATAAGTATTGCCCTGTGCAACGCCAGAAAAGGCACCTATCTCAGTATATGGCTGCAGCCATAAAGATTGCAGCGCTGATATTCTGATAGGGCCTACGCCCGGCGACATCTCGTGTTAGCAGTGTAGTGAGGTGTCCATATAGGCGTGTAAAAATGAATAGAGAAAAAACTAAAAAAAAAAAAAAATTATAAAAACTAACATATACATGCATATACAAACAAATATCTAAATAAATTTCAGGTCAACCGATTTGCGGGCCAGCGACAGATCAAATACTGTCATATTTAATCTGTGCAGCCCGCATGTACCGTACTTCACTATAGCGTCTCCACTTCCCTTGTCTATGACAATTTGACAGTGGAGGTAATCTGTAGAGGTTATTAATTAGATTTAGTGTGTTTGTACTAACTTTTAAACTTTCGCGTTCCATGATATAAGTATGTATTTAAACGGGAATTAACGCCATCATGAAAAGGTATTACATACCTCTGAATTGCCTGAGTCAGCCTGTGACCACGGCAAGTGGAACCTGGTTGAAACATCAGGCAATTCAGAGGTATGTAATACGTTTTCGTGATCGCGTTAATTCAAGTTTAAATACATAATTATAGTGTGTTTGTGTTTCTATGTATAATATTATTCTGTAAGTATTTAAAAAAAGTATCTAATTATGTTTATTCACGTTCTAGAACCACAGTAATAGCTTAATTTAGTTTTGGTCTAGATATCTGTATAATAATGCGCCAGAATATTATTACTACTCCATTGATTCGAAACTAATTTGTATGAATTGCATCGCATGTCTGATCAATGGGAATGTAATTTAATATAATACGCGTACCGATACGCAAGTAAATACATCGCATATGAGAACTTATGCCCAATGAAACACATATTCGGTACAAAATTTATTACATCACAAGCTACGGTTGACAAATGGAGTGTTTCTTGATTCAATTCCGTTGACTGTTTCATACAACGTTACGTGTTTCCTGATGACTTAATCGTGAGTTTATTGGAATATTTTTGCTCAAGAAGCATTTTCTATTAATTTATGTGTTTTATTATATTTTGTATTTTTACTACTTTCGTAAGTGGTATTCATATTAGTAAAGATATACGGTTTTACTCACGTGTATATTTCGGGGATGCCCGACTAGATTTGGACCCGACGGGGGCCCTTTATCAAGGGGTGAGGCGTCCTGCCGCGCCGGTTGCAGATGCCAGACTACTAGTCGGGCATCCCCGAAATATACACGTGAGTAAAACCGTATATTTTTACTAATATGTATTTTTTGTCTATTGCAGTTCGATCGTATGCAGTGTATGGTATTGTGACGTCTAAAACGTCATTGTTATGCCATTAACAATTCCGTTTTCGTATCTCATATACAGTAGATAAATATCAATACGAAAGCCTTCTATAGTAATTAATAATAATAATAACTCCACACATCTGATCCCAAACTAGACAGAGCCTGTACTATGGTAACCAGACTGCTGATAAACATACTCATATATTTCTAAATACATACATATTATAGATAAAATTACACCCAGACACAGAACAAACAATCGTGCTTATCACACAAATATTTCTGGGTGGGAATCGAACCCATGACCTCTGGCTTAGCAGTCAGGATCACTAACCAATAGACCAACAGGCCAGTAATTATATTATATATTGTCAGGTGACACCTGACAATATACAATATAGCTCTCAAGCTCACTTGAAAAGAACGGTTTACGATGCCTACAACCTTACGCCACACAAATGTTTTGCTAGTGTTGTGAATTTAGCATAAGCGCGAGAAATATATGTCCATATCTTTTAATTTATCCCTTTTTGTATACGTTAATAACTTAGCGGAAACCTTATGTGATCGTTAGTCAATGAAGTGAAAACATCGATTTATTGGAAGGTAATAGAGGTCATATAAAGTACAAACTAGGCTAAAAAATAAACACACATATTACGGTGATAATTTTACTATCATTATGACAAGTGAAAAATTCGGAAGGGCTAAAGATTTACGTGTTACAAAGTACTTACGTGATTTCGTTACCAAATTCATGAAGTTTTATTTAAGACCGAAAGATAGGTTATGAACCGAAACTGAAACCTAGCTAGATTTTCAGTGGAACCCCTACAGATATGTACTGTTTTTATTATTATATTATATTGATTATATAGGTATACAAATACGAGGAAGGTAATGAGATGGCATAAGCCTTTTCTTCTCTTAAAATCTATACGTTCATCAGAAAATCTAAGCATTTTTGGAGAATTATTCTGTGAAATGGATTACAAGTTTTCTTAAGCTCTTATTCCTCTTATTTTTTTCATTGTACTTATACCTTTATATTTCATACAAACATATCAACTAATAAAAGGTTTTCTACTTTTTGTCATTTTTTAAAATGCTTTTCTTGCTGTAAACTTCCATGTACATTTTTTCTTTAGTTACTTATTGGCAACATCCTTGGTATTTATTACCTAAAATAGGATTCGATTATAAAATCTCAGTCAGCCCTCCCTTTTTCAAAATATGCCTTATTTCAAAATTTTCGAGTTTATATTTTCAGTTTCATATATTTTATATTAAAAATCACATAAATAACTAATTTTGCTAGCGTTCTACGTTACCAATGGACATGTTTCAAGGAAATGTTGCTTGGATGTTCGATAAAGAGTATTTGTAATCTCTTTGCCCTGCAATTATAAACGTCAAATAGTAATAATATGTCAATTTGAAGTTTCAGAACGTACCTGTTTTTAGATCAACGACCAAAGCCTCGGTTATGCTTAATTGGGATGGCAATATTGTCGCCCAACTTGTGGGCAACAGTAATAAAACAGTTTTATTTTTACCATTCTCCTTCAGGTACGAGGGTGGCACTGAAAATTTCGGAAATCAAGGAAGTGACACATCATTACTATTTAAAAATGTATTTATTGCTTTTCGAAGTATTTTCCGCGAAATTTGACACATTTTTCCATACGATGGAACCAATCATTGAAGCAACCATTCCATTCGGAAGTTGGGTCTCCAAAATGGCCGTTTTGTAGGCGTCCACAGCTTCTTCAGGTGATGAAAATCTCTGACCACGCAATTTATTCTTTATTTTAGGGAAAGTATAGAAATCATTAGGGCTTAGGTCGGGGCTGTACGGCGGAATGTCTAATAATTCTATGTTTTCTTGCTTTAAAAACTCTTTTGTTCTGTGCGCGGTGTGAGAACTCGCATTGTCGTGATGGAGGATGATGCGGCGGTTGCAGTTCTCTTTACGGAGTTCAGAAACGACCTGTGGCAAACAAATGCTAGCATACCATTCTGCATTAACCGTTCTTTGTCCCTCAAGAGAAATAGTTGCAACATGGCCGGTTTTGGAGACAAACATGGCCACCATTTTTTTTGCAACACTCCGTGAACGAACAATTTTTGTTGGCTTTAACTCATTTTCGAACACCCAAACTCGTGACTGGTTTTTTGTTTCGGGTTCGTACGCGTATATCCAGGATTCGTCACCTGATACGATGTTGTATACAGCATTTGAGGATCCTGCGTGGAATCTTTCGAGAGTTCTGACGCACCAAGTAACGCGAGCCGCTTTTTGCTCTTCACAGAGCGAATGCGGTATCCATCGGGAAAACTACTTTTTTACACCTAATTGTTCATGCAAGATTATTTGTATTTGACTCATGCCAATGTCTAAAGTTGCCTGAATTTCGCGGTATGTCACATGTCAATCTTCCTCAATCAGCTTACGCACAGCATCAACGTTTTCTTGGGTGACTGCAGTTTTTGGACGACCTTGACGGGGATCATCACTGAGCTTGACACGTCCACGTTGAAATTCAGCAAACCAGCGATAAATTGTGGTTTTGGATGGGGCTTCATCACCAAATGCAGAAATCATCCGGTCGACACTCTGTTTTGCGTTAAACCACTTCGAAAGTCATAATAAATCATCGCTCTTGAATTTTCTCGAGTCAATTCCATTTTCTCAACGACTAAACAAGTTTGACAAAACCTTGTGATAAGGCCGAGAATCTTTTTTTAAACAAATAAGTGGTATTCGATTTTTAAAACCAAGGTGGTTTCAATTAAAAAGATTTTGATATGACAGAAACAGTGGAAATATTCCATTCCCGATACTTTTAGTGCAGCCTATGTATATCGTAATGCCGCCTAACATATATCTCTCCTCCTCTATTGCTGATAAATTACTATTTGGTGAAGGATCCGGTCAAGTAAGTATCTACTTGAGGTTCAGCATGGCTGGAAGTTTGCCTACGATCGGAAAAATAATCGATAAATGAGTTTCACATATAATATAATATATCTGAATATGATAATCCAATATTATTAATTGTCCTATTTATGGTTGCTGTGGTTGGCGAATTGATAGATGAGGTAAGCAAACACACGTTAATAAATTTATCTGAATCGGACAATGTTTATTGTTTTTCAACAACAATTTGTTGTGTTTTGTGTTCGTATTTATTTTTAATGGAAAACTTAGGGAATTAATTGTTTTTGTTTTGTAAACAAGACTGTTATCTAGACCTAATTTTATTTGTTCCAAATTTGTTTGTCAGAATTGTCGGTCCTGATCCATACGCAACAATGAAGCTAGAGGATAAAAGGTCAATTTAATTTGAATACCGATATGTTAATAGTTGTTTGCTAATTATTTATTTTAGAGATCTGCAAGAGGCCAATATGACAAATTTTTCCTCAATCATAGCAATACTCGAGCCCTCTTCACAAGAAGACATTTAAATGTTTAAAAATAGAACTCTGTATATTATACTCTGCATTTGCATCTGTTTATATACCTCGTTTCATTCTCGAAAAAACAAATGCAGAATTCACTTTAATAACCCTAAGGATGATTGTGGAGAGATCGTAAAAAGGACTCCCTGCTACAATAATTATATCTATCGCATATGGCGGTATTTAGAAAACATTGGTGACTACTAAGAAATAACAATAGAAATATCCACAGATTCCATCTATAGAACTTTGAGCATCGAGAAAATATGTTTTTGAATAAAAATTTAGCTTACTACTACCTACTACGTGTACTGTACGGATTTTCTATGATGAAGTCTAAGCAGTGTGCAGTGTCAAAATGCGGAACAGTGATCATCTTTCCATCTCCATAATAAAACTGCTAAATCGGGTCATGTCAGATGGAACGATTTTCAGCCTATTAACAGCTTATACAATAGCCGCATTGAGTTCTTCTCTTCCAGAATATAAGCATGACCATTATAATAGAGCCTTTGTTCCACAAGTGTCTGTTCAATTAAGAGAATTATTTTCAAAAGAACTTTGCCAGTAATTGGCTGTATAATAAAATTAATAGCCAGCGCCATTGTTTATCACGCAGTCGTGGAAGGAGGAAATTGAGGAATTTCGTGTCGTTTGAATCATGGCTATTGTTACGGTTGCGTGAATTTCCTGTCCAAGATGTATAGATTGAGATTTAGCCCTTCATGTAGGTAAACCTCCACTTCAAATCTAGAGAACCTAGAATCTGCCTATCTTCAGTTTGTATGAGTGCTAGCCTGAGGATATAAATATCCCGAGGACTAACCCTAGAAAAAGCAGACCAAAAATAGCAATGCAGTTTGTTCTGACAAACGCCAAAGTCCTGGTACACCTACTGTTTAACAGTTATATTATTAGGCTTTTTATTAAAGCTTAATATGATTCGAATTGTAATAATATTTATAATTTTTAAGTTTGAATCTGAAATGACTTGCTATGAAAACAAATCCCTCATTAACCATACAGAGTTGATTATAAGTTTGATAGAGCAAGGTTGAGTAACTACATCAACATCCAATGTTACGGAATATGCAAGTAATATCATGCCAGTTCAATACCTACCCTTTCTGTATATACTCGAAGCAACATTGCGTGTAATAGAGCCCTCTTTATTAATTACTTAAATGTTTCGTAATCGAATTTACAAGTGAAATAGGAACGTATTAAGTACATTTGTAATGGAGCTCAATAATGGCATTAAAAGTTTTTAATGAAAGCCCCGTCGTTTGTTGTAGACGACCAATGGTATTAAGGGCGAATATCCTGGGGCAATTACATTCAGAATAAAAAGTTTTACAAATCAACGATTTAACGAGATTTTTCGTCGCTTCTTAAATTTGTGCGAGTATTGTCGTGTTAAATTGTGTTTTAGATGTAAGAATCCGACATGGGACATTGTTGTTGAAGATTATTTCTGGAACTTTGTTATTCTTTTGAAGTATTTTTAGACATGTTTGTTGCATAATATATAACTAAACGAGATAGAACTTATTCTAAAGAAAACCATATCCAAACTTTACTTGAAATGCTGTGTCGTGTTCTTAGGAGTGAGTAAAGTTGACGTTGAAGTTGAGAGATCTTTGGCAGAAAAGTAGTTTTGGCGAAGCGCGGTCGACACGTTAGGTGTAACGAGAATTTTAAGTCTAAGTAAATTCTAATTCTAGTTTAACTACCATAATTTTATAAAAGAAAACAGTAATTCTGTGAACCTGCGATACAAGATATCGTAGTACCTGATCAGTAACATCATTTATCATGCCACCAAAATTAGTAACTTTTTTTTTTTTTGATTTAACTCCCGCATTAGGAATTACTCCTGTGTCGCGAGGGACTTTACAAACATACAAACAACGGACACAAAGAACACCCAGACTGGGGTGTAACTATTAACTATTCAAACCTAGAACACCTGCTGGCCTGTCTCAGATTCGTCTTAGACGACTAATTAGTGTTTTGTTAATGTAGAAATCACTCAAACCATTTAATTATAAACAATCCTACTAATAAACGTAAAAGTTTGTGTGGATGTATGGATGTATGGATGTTTGTTACTCTTTCACGCAAAAACTACTAGATGGATTTTAATTAAACTTTACAATAATATAGCTTATATATCAGAATAATACATAGGCTATAGTTTATGAAGATATTGTATATATTGGCCAAAATATAACGATAAGTGTCAGTCAGTAAGTCGGAAAAGAATTTGTCATCTGCAAGCTATTCTGGCGTGCGGTGGGAAAACTGTTGAGTAATATTATTATTGATTTGGGTGCCTTGCTACCTCGACCATTTCTGGTCTTTTGTAGCGCACCTCTGGTTTACAGTTCACTGCTCAGACTTATGGCTTCGAGAAACCTCCAGATCCTATCAGCAGTGATTGTTTGTATTTCCTGCGGTTGCATGATGTGCAACCCTAGGTGAATACTTCGGTGCCGCATTAGTGGGCCACAAGAGCATAAAATATGCATTGCAGTCTCTTCTGTTTCTTGACAGAATCTGCAAATTGTGTTCTCACCCAATTTTAGGTTGAACATATGTTTGTTCAGTTTGCAGTGTCTGGTGAGGACTCTTGTTACTGCATAGGTTTTGTATCTTTTGAGCTCCAGAAGTTCTTTAGATACTTTATTATCATAGCCCTTTATTATGTCTTAGACCAGTCGTGGCCCATCTCTTAATAGCCAATGATGTATATTTGGCGTTTACGATAGAATACACTCGCTGTTTGCTGATGCCGCAGAATGGTTCTGGGCCATGCTATCGGTTGTCTGCACCAGCTCTGGCGAGTTCATCGGCTTTTTCGTTGCCATCGATGCCTGAATGGCCTGGTACCCATCTTAATGTAATTTTGTTTGATTGCCCCAGTGTGTTCAGGTTTTTCTTGCAATTTTGTATTAGTTTTGAGCTAGTCTCAAAATTGCCTAGTGCCAAGAGCGCCGCTTGGCTGTCTGAGTTGATGTAGATGTGTTGATTTTTAACTTTCCTTTCAAGGTTGATCTCCACACACATGTTTAATGCAGAGAGCTCAGCCTGAAAGACGGAGGCCTCTGTTCCCAGGTTGGCGCTCCACCTGAATTTTGGTCTCTTTCCGTAAATTCCACAACCTACATCAGGGCCTTTTTTGGACCCGTCGGTGTACCACTCGTGACTACCACTTTTGTTGGATTGGAGGCCTTCCAGCCATGTATCCCTCTGTGGTACTGTGTACCTTCTTACGAAATCGATCTCTGTTTGCATGTCATCCGCTGGCATGTTCAGAGATTTTATTCCGAAAACCGACTCTTTTAGTGAGTTTAGTGTTCGTGATTGCCACTTTGGTTTCGTCTGGGTACATATCCTGTACATGCTTTTGCCAGCTTCTTTTTGCACATAGATGCTGAGCGGAGTCAGGCTTAGTAGTTCATTTAAAGCTTCCCCTGGCGTCGAGGATAGCGCACCAGTGGTTATTAAACAAGCCGTACGTTGTAGGCTGTCTAATTTGTTCGAGGTAGTCGTTTGGCTTACCTTACGGTACCAGACGGCAGCTCCATACGTTACGATTGGCCTTGCAATCGCCGTATATAGCCATAGGGCAATCTTGGACTGAAGTCCCCATCTGGCGCCGGCCATGCCACAGCTCATCCATAAAGCCATTATTGCTTTATGGACTATGTTTGTGATATGTGAGTTCCAGGTTAACTTTTGGTCAAGTGTGACCCCTAGGTACTTGACTTCACTAGAGAAAGAAAGGATTTTGCCGTTTAGTTTTGGATTTGACAAACTTTCCAGCTTCCTTTTCTTTGTGAATGAAATTATCGTAGTTTTGTCTGCGTTAATTGATAATTCGTTATCTCTGCACCAGTTGTTGATGGTGTTGAGTGCTCCTTGTAGTAGTGTTGAGATGGTGTGGAGGCATGGTCCTCTGACTATGACCACTAGGTTATCTGCGTAGCCCTGTATGTCATAGTCGAGGTTAGGCGTTTCTACAAGGAGTTGGTCAACAGCGAGGGTCCAAAGCAGTGGGGATAGGACACCTCCTTGTGGGCACCCTCGTGTCGTATAAAATTTGTGCGATGTTTCATTTAGTGAAACTGTCGCAATTCTATTTGAGAGCATGCTTTCCACCCATTTTATGGTAGTGACATCAATGCCCTTTGCATTCATTCCTCTGAGGATTGTTGCTGTGGGTGTATTGTCAAAAGCGCCCTCAATGTCGAGAAAAGCACATAGAGCAGTTTGCTTATCCTCTAGAGCCTTCTCCACTTTGTCGATCAGATCTAAAAAAGCTGTTTCCGTGGATTTGCCCTTTTTGTAAGCATGTTGGTAGGAACTTAGTGGTCTTCCTACTAAGTACGTTGCTCTAATGTGCTGGTCTATAATCTTTCCATAGCTTTTAGAAGAAAAGAGGTAAGACTTATAGGTCTAAAGGATTTCGGAACTGAATAGTCCCTTTTTCCTACTTTCAGTATGAAGCGTACCGTGACCTGTGACCATTGATCTGGTATGACTCCTCGGGCGTAACTTGCTCGGAACAGTTTTACCAGATGCGGAAGGAGAATGTCAATTCCATGTTGCAGCAGTGCTGGGAAAATGCCATCCTCCCCCGGTGATGTGAAGGGCTTAAATTTGCTTATAGCCCATTTTACTTGGTTGGGCCTGAAGATTACACTGGCCAAGTTCCAGTCGGAGTTTTGTACCCTGTGGATGGAGTCCTTTGGGTTGCAATCTTCGTTATCGGTTGGGTACGATCCTGGGAAGTGGGTGATTCTTAAAAGCTTCAGTGTTTCCTCTTCTGTGGTCGTGTAGGTGTTATCTGGTTTTTGAGCAAACCTAGATAGCTATTTGGTGTCTTGGCGAGTACTTTTTGGATTCTTGCAGCTTTGTGCGTTTGTGCAATATCCTGGCAGAGACGTCGCCATGACACTCTTTTGGCTTTTCTGATCTGTTTGTTGTACTCTGTCAGGGCTTTCCTATACCGTTCCCATTCTACAACATTTGACAGTTCTTCTGTGGGATTAGATTTCTCACCTGGTAGATAGGCCGAGCAGACAAGTACTCTAGCTGTACCTGACCCTTTGAGATTGATGTAAGCTGCTACGGTGTCGTCGCTGCAGAGCTCTGTAACAGATAAAAAGTTAACGCGTTTTTTGAAAACTATGCAGGCTCTAGGTTTGGAGCCTCCTTTGTTTACCAAAATACTACCTGCTCTGTTCAGACCGGTGACCATGGATTTTTTGTTGAGCCAGGGTTCTTGTATAAAGAGGTTGAGACGCTCTCGGATCACCTCTATATCCGATTCGAGCTCTCCCGGATCCAGGACCCCGGAAGGATCTGCGATTACGCAGATTTGCGATGCGGCCATGCCCCGCGTCCGAGGTCGTCGGCCTCCAAGGAAGGAGGTCTACTGGTGGTCCCAGGAGTTGGCGGACCTCCGATCGGCCTGTACTCGTGCCCGGAGGTCCTACACTCGCAGCCGGCAACGTCGCCGCGAAGAGGGGGAGGAGGACCAGCTTCATGATGAGTACCGAGAGGCGCGGAAAACTCTGAAGCTGGCCATTAGCCGCGCTAAAGAGGAGAAAAGAAAGGAGATGCTGGAGGGTATCAATGGTGACCCCTGGGGACGCCCATATCGCGCTCCGCAACAAAAGCTCCCGCGTCGGGCACCCCCCTTACGGGAGACTCTCCAGCCCAGCTTCCTGCAGGAAGTGGTTGAGGGCCTTTTCCCGCAACGGGTGGAGCACGTACCCCCGTCGATGGCCCCCTTGGCCGGAAACGACGGGGAGAACGAGGAGGATGGTGTTCCACCCGTCACGGAGGCGGAGGTAGGGGCGGTTGTTCTACGGATCCGTTCCAAGAACACCGCCCCCGGGCAAGACGGGATCCCTGCCCGAGTGTTGGCCCTTGCCCTCGATCACATGTCCGACCGCCTCAGGGAGGTGTTCGACGCTAGCTTGGCGTCCGGGCGCTTCCCTACTGCTGGAAGAGCGGGAAGCTGGTCCTTTTAAGGAAGCCGGGACGGCCTACCGACTCGGTCGCGGCCTACAGGCCCATCGTGTTGCTGGACGAGGCGGGTAAATTGTTTGAGAGGGTCCTCTCTGCCCGCATCGTCCGGCACCTTGGCGAGGTTGGCCCCGATTCGTTGGACGCCCAATTCGGTTTTCGAGCGGGGCGTTCGACGGTCGGCGCTGTGTTGCGCCTGAGGGCCGTGACCGAAGAGGTAGTGAGCTGTGGCGGCGTGTTGTTGGCGGTGTCGTTGGACATCGCCAACGCATTCTATAGTCTGCCATTCAGCTGCATCAGGGAAGCACTCCACTATCACGGAGTGCCAGGGCACCTGAGGCGGCTAGTGGCAGACTATTTAGAGGAGCGTACCGTCATGTACGAGGACCGAGATGGAGTTTTGAGTCGTCGGCCCATGTCATGCGGTGTTCCGCAGGGGTCTGTCCTTGGACCACTCCTGTGGAACATGGGGTGCGACTAGGCCCTCCAAGGCGACTTCCCCCCGGGCTCGGCGTAATTTATTACGCCGATGACACGTGGTCACAGCCCGGGGGGCGAACTTTCAGGAGGCGGCGCGCCTGGCCACCAGGGGAGTCTCTCTTGTGGTCGGGCGCATAGAAGCGCTGGGTTTGCGGGTGGCCCTGGATAAGACGGAGGCCCTATTATTTCATGGGCCCCGTCGTGGTCCACCCCCTGGCGCCTCTATTGAGGTCAACTCGGTCCTCGTACCGGTTCAGGCCCACATCAAGTATGCATGATCCTTGACGGAAGGTGGCGCTTCGACGAGCACTTCCTGCAGCTTGCTCCAAAGCTGGTCGGCGCTGCGTCCGCCCTTGGGTGACTCTTGCCCAATTTGGGTGGACCCAGCGTCTCTACGAGACGGCTGTACACGGAGGTTGTCCGGTCAATGGCACTTTACGGTGCAACGGTGTGGGCGGAGGCTCTGACCGCCCAGAATAGGGCGCGCCTCTGCCGCCCTCAGAGAGTTATGGCGGTTAGAGCCATACGCGGCTACCGCACCGTGTCGACGGAGGCGGCGTGCGCGTTGGCCGGAACTCCCCCGTGGGATTTGGAGGCGGAAGTGCTCGCCGAAGTTTATCGGCGGACGACTGAGTTCCGGGCGGGAAGCGGCAGTCGGCCCCCGCTCGAAGAGGTACGCGAGTGGCGTGAGGCCGCTCGCCGAGCCACGATGGCTCGTTGGTCGTCCCGGTTGGAGGCTCCACGTGCTGGCTTTGCCGCCGTGGAGGCGCTCCAGCCGGTCATCGTCGAGTGGGCAGGGTGGCAGCACGGGACCCTTTCCTTCCGACTGACGCAGGTTCTTTCCGGGCACGGCTGCTTCGGGAAGTACCTGCACTCGGTCGCTAGGAGGGAATTGAGTCCCGCCTGTCACCACTGCGACTGCAGTGAGTACTCGGCTCAGCACACGCTGGCGGTTTGCCCCAGTTGGGCGGCGCAGCGTCGGGCCCTCACTGCAGTCATCGGAGTGGATCTGTCGCTACCGGCTGTCATACACTCCATGGCCGGTAGCGACAGGAATTTTACCGCGGTCGCTACCTTCTGTGAGGAAGTCATCTCGCAGAAGGAGGCGGCGGAAAGGGTCCGGGAGGACGACCTCCACTCAGACTTAATTTGCCGCTGGCGAACCGGGCGGCGGAGGCGCGCTTACCAGCGCCTCATGCTGCCCTGAGTGTGGCTGCGGGTGGACGGGACGGGTTTTTCCCCTCCATCCGCTATAGTGGCCCCCCGCGAGGAGGCGGCGTCCGCGTGTGCCTGGACGTCGCCTAATTGAGAGGTTCTTCACCCGAAGGTGGTGCCCGCGCTTTTGCGGGCAGGCGCTGGGGGGGGTCCGGATGTCTTAATAAAAGCTGTTCCCGGATCCCTCCTACTTAAGGCGCAGTACGGCACACCGTGTGGTTTTAGTTGGTTCGATTCCGACACACCGCCCCACCGAAAACCCCGGTGGGGTGACGGCCCGAGGGGGTTTCCCCACGCACAAAAAAAAAAAAGGGTTCTTGTATAAGTGCGACGTCCAGGCCATTGTCGCCAAAGGTCTTTTCGACGACCGCTGAGGCCGCGATGGCGTGGTGTATGTTAGCCTGGAGCGCACGTAGCGTGTAGGATTGAGGGCGGTGTGAGGGGCTGTTACTGGGTTTTACCCCGTCTGCCCTTCTTCCCGCGTCCTGTGTTGTTACCCCGTGGTGGACGGGATAACTGGCCTCTGCCACCTTTAGGGGGTTGGCCACCCCTGGTGGTCCCCCTGTTTGAGGGAAACCTTTTCCCTTCACCTCTGGATGTGGGGTTTAGGGGTGGTCTTGGGGTTGGGGGAGTGGGAGTTGGTTTAGGGGAGGGGTGATTGGGGGTTATGATAGGGGTTGGGGAAGGAGCTTTTGGGAGTGAGGGAGGGGTATCGGAGGTGGAGGGTTGAGGTTCTGTCGGTGGGGAGGCGACTGAAGTCGGCTGGGTGGCACTGGGTGCGCCTTTCAGCCGGAAAAGGACCTTCCTGCAGCCGACATTGACCTTGAGGTCCTAACTCCGGATAACCTCAGCAGAATGCTCGTCTATGGACAGCATAAGTAGTACGCCGTCCTTTTCGGGCCTTCTGCCGAAGATTTTCCATCCATTCCATAGTCCCGGTCGACCAGTCTCGGTGATGCGGCGGAGTATCGCCTTGTACAACGCCTCCATCCTTTTCTCCGTCATCGGTTCCGCATCTCGGATCCCGACTTTGGTCGACTTGACTGCCTCCGTGTAGGAGGCTGTGGGCAGAGCTGGCATTGTAGCCAGCTCTTGGTTTGAGTAGGAGTCAGGGCTGGGTTTCTCCTGTCGCCTTTGGGTCTTCCTATCGCTACCCTGTGGCGATCCTCCTCCGAGCGCGTTCTTTTGAGGGCGCGCTTTGGTGTGGGCTGCTTAAACTTGTAGCCGAGAGCTTTTAGTTCGGCGAAGCTGTTGCTGCTGAGCTGTTGAGCTTCGTCAGCCTGCACACCTATGTCCGGGAGTGCGAGATATCAGATCTTCTTAGATCTTTTTAGCACTCCTCGATTTTGGCGACGCCTGGCAGCCTTTGACGGGGTCGGGCTCCTGAGGAACCTTTCCTCGTCTTTGGCCTCCGACGACGTCACCGTATGGGCCATTGGGACAGTTTGCTCCGTACCAACAGCCAATGGTTGGAAGTCCTCGCAGAGGTCCTCCAGCGATTGTGACTTAGTCACGGTAGTTTGAACATTTTGGTTTTCCATGTTGTTCCCACGAGTAGCTAGGGAAAAAGGGTCGGCCCCGGCAGAGCCCCGCATACCGGGGTAGGGCTGATTACACCTCGAGGTCGCCTGGTATCGAGGGCCACCGTTTGAGACTGAGCTTCCCCTCAGCCACGCATCCATCGGCACGGTACGGATTACACCTTGGGTTGGGGTTTGGGGAAGGGGTTGGGTTGGTGAATGGGTTGGGAGCTTAGGAGGAGGTTGGATGGGTTTTTGGGGAGGTGGGAGAAGGGAATTACCTGGAGGTTTCAGTTTGTGCCCGCATCAGCTGAAGGCTGATGCAGACACGTAACAGGTGGCAACCGCGAGAAGGATGACCTCCAGATTTGCCTTGGGGATCTTAGCTGACCTGCGCTCTCCAAAGCCATACGCCAACTTAGTTATCGGACAGATAACTAAGCTAGAGATTAGCCTCAGTTCACATGTTATTATAGGCAAAAAGTGAAATAGGCCGCACTCCACCCACTGTAAGAGTAATACGAATATAATGTACGGTGGGATTGTTTCTCCTAAATAGTTCTACAAAAAAGTCCGCGACATGGTATGTAGATAGATACTCTTTCACGCCAGAACTACTGAACTCAGTAGTTTTGCCGTGAAAGCGTGACAAACATCCATCCATTCAAACTTTCACATCCTACTAATATTATAAACGTCAAAGTTTGTGATGATGTATGGATGTGTGGATGTATGGATGTATGGATGTTTGTTACTCTTTCACGTTAAAACTACTGAACTGATTGCGATAAAACTTGACATGTAGATAGCTGAAGATCTGGATTAACACATAGGCTACTTTTCATTCCGATATTCCCACGGGATCGGGACATACGCGGGTGAAACCGCGGGGCGCAGCTAGTTTATAATATTAGTGGGATTATTTGTTTTGTTGTTTAGTTGGAACAAGACTTCGGATAATCTTATCTTTATAATATACCTACATCTAATTGTCGTATAGAATTGAAATTTTGTATGTATATGTAGTTTGGATCACAATACTATAGGTTGGTATCTTGGAGCTGATCTGATGATAGAGCCAAGAGGTAGATAGCGGAACTCGCAGTCGCTACTCGATTAAACCACTCGAGTTTGGGCTCACATCATTTGTTTTGATAAGTCCAACAGATTGCACTTGGTAACGATGATCTGATGATGAAGCCAAGAAGTGGAGGTGGAGTGGAACTCTTCTACTTTCTAATTTGGTTCACCATAAAAACGTGTTTTTTTTAGTTTTGTTAGTGGGAGAGCAAGGCTCTGGCACGTATGGGTTGGCTCGACCGGAGTGATACCACGGCCTTTCAGAAAACCACACATAATTAAATTCATACGTACACACATACATATCATTGTACATATCATTATTAAAAAAGTCTGCTCATACCAGGATAGTAACATTACAAATGTAGTATTTTTAAGCAATAACTTTTGTGAGGAAAAACAGCCAAGTAAATGTTGTATTAGCCCACACTCACACACACACACACACACACACACACACACACACACACACACACACACATACACACACACACATACACACACACACACACACACACACACACACACACGCACACGAAAGTACTAATAAAATGTTTATTACGATGACAGCGACATACTGTACAAACTGTATATTCACCTATCGCACGACTGAACACTGTTTGACAAGATACAGGCTATCTGCCTAGTTTGGGTATCAGTTTCAGCACCTACCATATAATAAGTAAATGTTTGTGCTTATCTATAAGAAAATGTATGAAACTTCTGTGTCCAATAAACGATTTTATTTTTATTATTTTATTTATATGTTTTATTTATTGAGACGTTTTAGGATGATCCATCAAGACTCACTTTCATGTTGATTGTAGGTCGTTGAAATACAACATTTTGTAGTCAATGTGTTTGAATACAGTTTGTCTTTTATAGCAGACAATAAAGTTATATCACTTAAGGTCCGGACGTTTCAGTTTAGGTCTTTAGGGTACAAGTTTTAACATGTTTGATACCTATTCTACGGTAAGAATAAGAAAATTTTCTCGTGACTTCTAAAAATAGTTTTTGTATGTATGTAGGTCTTAGTTCAAAATCAGTCAGAGTTGCCATTGAGTGGTTGTGAGTTAGATTCTCATTCCGACATGAACCCGATCTCAACACAAGCTTTTACCTTAGTTGAAGAATTTAACAACGATACTAGTAATCCTTGACCCACGTTACAAGTAGTTTTTTTTTTAACCAAAAAGAGATAAAAACTAAAATTCAAAGTTTGTAAAGTACAGTGGGAGAGCCATGCTTTGGCACGTGTATGGGAGTGATACCACGGCTTTACAGAAAACCGGCAGCGAAGCAATGTTGCATTGTTTTTCGCCGAGTGAGTGAGGTTACCGGAGGCCCTAACCCTTCCCTCTTCTCCCCCACTCACCCTCTTCCCCTACGCCCACCTTAAAGGCCGTCAACGCACTTGTGACTCTTGAGTTGCAGGTGCCCATGGGCGGCGGTAGTTCCTTACCGTCAGGTGACCCGTCTGTTCGTTTGCCCCCAAGAGTAATGGTCAGCTTCTATTCAGGTTTTAATATTATTATTTATATATGTCTGCCTGTTACACCGACTGCATTTATCAACTATGTTGACACCTCACGTAGGTA
This sequence comes from Callimorpha dominula, assembly GCA_949752705.1. Classification (NCBI taxonomy): domain Eukaryota; kingdom Metazoa; phylum Arthropoda; class Insecta; order Lepidoptera; family Erebidae; genus Callimorpha; species Callimorpha dominula. Next base: position 3,870,655 of record OX457010.1, on the reverse strand, counting down.
CCTAAATAAGTCGTAGTAGTTATTTCTTTTTAAATAGTGCTGCAAGGCAGTGGAGATCGTAAGCAAAGAATCACCATATAAACCAGAGGAGGAAGAAATCTTAATTTCCAAAGCTAATTCATTTAAAAATACTAAGACCATTAAATTATTACTCTCCTGTCAATTGTGTAATGGAGGCACCTACTTATGTCGTGTAAAATGTAGTAAAGCATTTGTATTACCTGTTCATATTATTATAGTTTGCTATTATCTTTGTTCACATCTGCGTTCTTGAAAGTGGTTATAGGCGTTTATAAATATTCTCAACTGAATCTTCTTGACAGGGATAGTTCTCTTTCGTAGTAATATCCTTCAATTTTAAAAGCCTAATGCCATAACCCTACTAGTACCAAAAATGAGCAACGCAATCCTTTTAGCCGAAACGCTGCTCAGTGTTCTATTCTAATTAAATGCATTCGCGTTTGTGTTGGGGCAAATGTAAACCCCATTTAGTATTAAAGCGGCTGTTTCGTCGCCCGCCTTAATTACAAGCAAACTTGATGGAAATTATTCAGTTTTTAATTATAATACTGGATAAGGAAATATTTGCAAGTGGGAAATGTTCCTGGACAATCTATAATGTATGTAGTTTTAAGTTGACGTCTAAAAAAATAATACATAGAATTCTGAATGGTGTTTATGATTCCCGGGTGATGAGTGAAAGGAAGGATGGATAGAAATTGAAACAGTGATAATAAAATATTGTTCACGAATATATTATTCATTATCATATTCATTTCTAGACCCAAACTAGTAATAGCTGATTCTAAGAGAGTACATATTTATTTAAAGGTAGGACGCCCTCCAGGTAGATGGACTGGCGTACTGAACAAGGTAGCTGGGATAGATCGGATGCGGAAGGAGGAGGATCGGGTACTATGGCGCACATTGGGAAAGCCTATGTCTAGCGGTAGACTGCAGTAGGCTGATGCTACATAGATGGATATATTTTTACAGACATAGAAACATCTAGATTTGGTCGTAATTTCTTCTTTGTTTAAAAACGATACTATTAGAGATCCCTTTTTCATGTCTTCTGAGAGCCACGATCTTCAGTAGCTAGAAAATGAAGTAAGAATTTTTCTAATGGAACCCTGAGTATTAGAAAGAACCGAATAAACTCGTGACAGTGAGTGAAGCCACCACTTCGACCACTGCGATATCTAGTGGTACCTTTTTTGTATGTTTGTGAAAACCTGTGAGGAATCAAACCGACTGAAACCACACGGTATGCCATAGTGCGCCTGAAGTAGGAGCGGGCGGGGTTTCATTAAGACATTTAGTCCCCTCCTAGTGCCTGCTCGCAAAATCTTTAGCTACCTTAACTACACTTTACCTTGATTACCCATCCTAAGGAAACTAGGCTAAAATCGAGCAAAGAAAAAATCACAAACTTTTAAACTTACAGTATTAAATACCTTACTATCCTAACTAATAGTATGAATGCGAATTTGAGTTTGTATGTTAGCTACCACGCCCTAACTACTGAACCGACTATCGTGAAATTTAGCATACAGGAATACAGAAAATAACACTGCTTCCTAGGTTGACTGATAATTGACAAAATCAATCGACAATTAATGAAATGATTCACAAAATCCACAGTATTAGCGGCAGACAAACTCCAGTTTCTACATAAAAGTGATGCATCATTTGCATGGAGCCATTAGCTGGCTGACCCTTTCATTCAGTCCCAGCTTTAGCATCGCTGTAGAACGTGACCCTAAACCTCAATATACGACTTTATTACAAGAACTTGAATGCGTATTATTCATAAACCTTTGTGAAATAGCTTTGCTTATAAAGAATTCCATTTACTTGGCCCTAGGGTGATGTTTAGAGTGAAGCAAAAATTGCAACGGGCTCTGAGATGGAAAGATTATATAATTCAAACCATCAGTTAAAGTTGGAAGCATAGATAATGAAAGCAGAGATTATGTCACATAATAGAGGTTTTGCTTTGTGAGAAATTGATTATCTGTGACAATATGGCTAGAAGAAAAAACAGGTTTGCCTATTATTTGATAAGTAGGTAGAAACTTCAAGAAAAGATTACGAGCTCATGCAGTTAAGCTCAGCTTAGAATAAGAATGTTTATACAAATTAGTGACCAGACGGGAAAAACGAATACTTCAAAAATTTTATTTTTTAATTAAATAGATTTTTGCAATAATGATCCTTATTAACCAGCCTAAGCTACATAGTCATTTGCAAACATAACTATATACTCACAGATTAAAAATTTGATCACCATAATGCATTACCATGCTCATTTTATTTTATGTATGTTATTATACAAATTTTTCTTCGTACGGTTGTTCTCCCTTCAGAAACTGTACTTTGTTTTCTCTCGCGTCACAATGCCTGGAGTTTTATATGTTCAGGCTGGTTAAGGCAAATTTTCGAACATGGTTTATAATGAATTTGTTGAATTGAGAAGTTTAATGAATACTTAGCTACCATAAGAATGTTTTATCAGTATTTCGGTTCGAACATATTTCTTCAACATGTGGTTTTGTTTGACTTAATTGATGAAGGATTACTTATTCGTTGAGACATCAATGTGGTTTACATTACTATTTATTGGGAGGTTTACATTACTGTTTATTGGGAATATGTTTTCGTAAGAAAAAACTGCGTGTACAGCTGGTATCTAAATAAAGTAATCATATCTAAGGAATGTACAAAAATATTTACGGATAAGAAAAGTGTATACTCCAATAAATCACTGCCGAGCGTTTGGATGTGTCGGTCTAAAATGAAGCACTTGTTTTGAAATCTATACTAATATTATAAAGCTAAAGGGTTTGTTTGTTTGTTTGGTTGAATGTGCTAATCTCAGGGACCACTTGTTCGAACTGTTTTTTTTTTAATATTGGATAGCCCATTTATTGGCTATATAATCACGCTGCGACCAATAGGAGCGGAGCATCAATGAAAAAATGCTGCAAAAAATTAGTGTGATTAAATGACCTACCGGCTGTATTGAATGAAAATAGTAAGTACATTAAATTGCTGTAAATAATTCAATCAATAAATATTTTAAATTGCATTGATTTCAGTCACTAAATACACTAATACTTTTTAAATGTTCTTTATATTCCAATTGAACCTATTATAGGTATTTTTTGATTGTCTGGAGTATTAGTCAGTCAGATTAAGTCAGTCATGAAGCTAGTTGCTTGTTCTAAAACAAAGATCCTGTGGAGAAGAACAGGCAAGAAATTCCAAGGACACTTTTTCAACATGTTTTTGACAAGTCTGGTTAAATAGAAAGAAAGAAGAAAGAGAAAGAAAGAAAGAAAAATATTTTATTTGTATCTTCAGTTATAACAATAAGAATCATATGGCTTAAGACTAGGGTGGTACTGAAGACCTAATAGGGTACCTGCGTCAGCTAGTGTCGCAGATCGCTCTGCAACGCTGGTATTCTCGCAGGCCCCAATAAATTTAAATATCTACATTAATAAATATAGCTTGTAAGCGCAAATGAAATGTGAGGATGTCGCGTCACCGTCTCAGGCTTGATTCTGATAGAGTAACTAAGAAGAGATGAACACCTCCATGCCAAGAAAATATTACTTAAATATTATCTATACTGATGTTTATAAGTCACGAATATACGCGGCTGAAACCGCAGCGCACAGACGTTCATAATAATAGTTTTAATGTCTTGGACTTCCTGTCAATAGTATTTTTTTTTTGGTCTATCTTTGTTTTGGCAAAGGAAACGCCACGGTGCAGCCTAGTGGTAGTCAAGACTGAATTTTGAAGTGAAAACTTCTTTAGGCACTGTTGCTATTTGGAAAAAGCACTGAACTCGTTACCGTCACGCTAATAATACATATATCCACTAGAGTGCGCTAATCTATACATTGAGTTTTGTCAGCTCCTTATTATATATATATATATATATATATATGTGTGTGTGTATGTATTTTTTACGTTATTGGGCGTTTTTTAATGCAATTTGAATATTTTCGAGCATACCTCAAAGAACATGTAATCAAGGAATATATGAAACGATATCCCAATATAGACTGGGCCCCCATGGAGTTTCGTATGCATTATATGAGAACAGCATTCTGACTTCTGATATATGTTGTAATGATGCGGTGTTTTCGGACCGATACGACCTTCAAACCTTCAAGAAAAAAGCGTACTCCTTTCTCAAAGGCCGGCAACGCACTTGTGACTCTTGAGTTGAAGGTGTCCATGGCGTCACATACCATCAGGTGACTCGTCTGCTCGTTTGCCCCCTATAATATAAAAAAAAAAATGTAGCCAGTCAGTATTGTGATACAATTCCCCTTCCTCATTCTCTTGTATGTATATTGGGCAGCTTTCTTAAAAATACTTGATTAGAATCATGGTATTTTATAAAAACTCGTGATTATAACACATGTTTAAAAATTAAACAACAGTCTTCTGTTGTTTATCTCAATATAAAAATGAGTTCATTTTGATCGAATACCAAAAATAAATAAATACATATACCTACGTACATATGTATCTAAGTTTATTATTAAATAATGCAAGTGTTTTTATTATAGTATAGAGTTAGGGTATATAGTTTATTTTTATAGATCGTAGCCAAATTCGCGGTAACCTATGTATCCAAATATTGGATCAAAAGAACGTCTTTAAGCTTACGTAGTAAATACTTAGTAAACTGTGCTTAAATAGTGTAAATGCAATGCATATGATGAATTGAATTAAACAATGAATGTACATTCACATTCTTGACAAATTTAAGGCCTATCTTGCCTTATACTTTGATGTTAATGTTCATCTGTAGTTGGTTTTTCTTGAAAAAATAAAAATTGCTATTCGTTCCTATGCAACTGATACGCCTTTCGATAGCCTATTAAATAGTGCAATGCAGGAAGAACATTACGTAAAGTTAAGCCAAGTCTACCTACCCGAACAAAACAGTGTGCGGTCCGCATATTATGGCAACAAAGAGACCCACCATTAAAACCTGCACTAATAGAATGCTTATTTATTTATAGTGTCATATTTTAGAGGTACAAAAAATAGGCATAAACAAAAGAGGAATATAATATATGACGTCTTAAGGGAATTTGAAAGTCAAAACTATCAAAGCATAACTTATGTTCTTTGAAGTTGTGAGTGTGACACATCGTCTAGTGAACATATTTCATGCATTTGATATTTCAAAACACCGATGCGGGTTCCTTGGGGAGGAAGTTTACTTCGTCCTACTTCCTGAAAGCCCCAAGTCATTCACATTAGAAATAAATTTCTCTGAATTATTGTGTAAAATATAAACTTTTCATGTTTACCAGATCTCTTGTCCTACTTGTTTTTTTTTTTTGCCTTTATTGTTCGAAGCTGATTTTGAGAATGTTTTGACGTTAAAGGAACTATATAAAGGGCGCCTTAATGTAATTTCATATATATATATAAAAATGAATCCCTATTTCCCTTGGTCACGGCACCACGCGTGAACGGCTGGACCGATTTCGCAAATTTTTTTTTTGCGTTTCTTATTGTCAGAGAGAAGATTCTTATGAAAGTAAATATTAAGAAAGTAGCGAGGTAAATAAAAAAAACCCTTATTTTAACTTTTCTAATGTAAGGTTAGCGCTTTTGACATAACAGTCAGTCGTTTGACAGTTTCCGCGATTGTTCAATATTCATAGTCAAGACAGGACAACGTCTGTCGGGTCAGCTAGTTATGTAATAAGTCTTTTCCTAACTATAGAAAAATCTTTACACTATAATATCAAAGGTTGACTTCAATATAGTACAATATAATAATTCTTCCTATACCTAATCATCATCTTCCTGTCCTTTTCCCAGTTTAATTTGGGGTCCGCGCAATGTGTTACATTGCAGAGGGGTTTGACTGGTCTCTTTAATTATGACCGGCCGCCTGCCTGACGCAAAGCCTTGGGAATGTAGTCGTTTTAAGACGGGAAAGAAGGAAGAATGTAAATTATGTATAAGGTAAAATGGGTAGGGAGAGGAACCTAGGCGAAGGGATACGCAAGTCTTGGATGGGGAACGGGACTGAGACTGCAGTAGCTTGCAGAGGCCGGGGTCGCGTACCCGAATGTCCTGTATTTCTTGTGGTTAGAAAGGCCACTAAGACAGGAACACCAGCTGGCAGTTTCCTTTAAGTCTAGTAAATAGAGGATAGTAAATTCTTTTTATTGAAAATTTTCCACAGTGTATAAAACCTTTTTTCAGAAGGGTGTAATCTAATATAGTATTTGTATACTCTTTGGGTGTAGTAATATTTTAAGACCGTTTTGTCGAAAAAATAGCGTTATCATTGACAAAATACTTTTCCTTGAGTGTCATGTTAAATCTATTCATCTGTTCGTGTCAAGTTCGATGATTTTGTTTACTTTTTTTTTCATATGGACAGGTCTAGACAAATCTGGATATTCTATCAATTAATTAATAATTAATTAATTCATGTCAGTTTTATTTATTGCTGAAAACCTTTATAAATAAGTTTACAATTATTTTGTTACAAAATAACGAATTGAAAATAACTCTTCGCGTTATTAATAAAAGTTCTCAATTAAATTTAACGTATGTAGTTATTTAATAAATAAACGAGGTTTACGTATGTATTTATCTAATAAAGAAAGAAAGAATGATGATCATTTGTTCATAATACATACACAAATACACGTATATCTAGGCTAAAATAATTTGAACTGTGTTAGTCTCAGACATACCGAGAAGAATCAAGTTCATCATATGCAAGACATATGCTGGTTGTCAACCACAGCCTCTGTGACAACAAAATTTTAAATAAAATTAAAATATGTATAATGAAAATACTTAATCTAATAAAAGAATTTTGACGGCCTCTATATTGGGCAAGTAATGTCAGTTAGATGGAGCAAAGTCGCGCGACAGAACACGTTGTTATAAAAGCGAACCATAAAATAAAATAAGTCGGTAAATGTTGTAGCTACAGCTAAAAATTGTTTTATTATTCTATGACGAAATTTACCTTGTATGTGTCATTTCTCTTAGAAAATTAGTTGACAGCGTTTGCTAATATTTTATCTTCACTTGTGTAAATGTAAACAAATCTTGAAATTCAATTTTTACCTATATCTACTTCTTGTATCGAAATAAAACTGACAATACTATAATTTGGCATCTCGGAGCTGATATGATGATGGAGCCGAAAGAGCATAGTGGTACTTTTCAGTGGCTATTAGTCCGTCAAGTTTGGTCTCATATGATTAATTTTGATTTATTATTTGTTTGGTAACGATGACCTGATGATAAAGCCAGGAGGTGCATATTGGTTCGACCTTAAAGCGTATTTTATTTAAAATTGTTCGTTTGTTTGTTATTTAAAATAGATTTGCCTATTATCTTGCTTGCTTGCTTCTATCGATTCCAATGTGTTAACTTAATAAAAGACCCATCTCACCCAATTTTACTTCATACCACTACAGATTATGGACACGAGAACAAGATTAGAGCGTTCAAACAAACTAAATCTTCCGACTATTAATAGTTGTATATGATATATTTTTAAATAGTACTTGAGGAAGGAAAGGCGTCCGAAGCCCGATGACAATAACTCGCGGATATGCCTCGTGGAAAGATGAAACATGTGTCACGTAGCACTACGTGACATCAGCTGTTTAGGCCTTACAGCTCTGACGATACCTGCGACACTATATCAGAAACAGGTATGAGGGAGTTCTGATAGCATTCCTTCTCAATAGCAATCTGTCAATGTTTGACCTTTATTGTCATTATTTGGGTTTACAAATAGAGGTCGAGTGTTTACTGGTCACTTCTCAATTACTAACAATATATTTTTGTAAGTGGTCTGTTAGTAAATGATGTTAATTTCAATTTTGTTGCAGGTCTGTTTGGGATCAGTAACGCAGTTTTGAACTGCATATGGGTGAATAAGTAGGTAAGAGTAACATTTGTTATATCTGTGTAATGTTACATACATATTCTTTTTTTTTAAAGACAACTCCCGCATTTGGAATTACTCCTGTGTCGCGGGGGACAAACATACAAAGAAAGGACACAAAGAACACCCAGACTCGGATGGGAATCGAACCCACAACCTATGGCATAGCAGTCAGGGTCACTTACCACTAGGCCAACAGACCAGTCATATTGCTATATTGCATATGCTAATATTTCATAATCCTAAGATAAAAAAATTACAACATGGATCTGAATTTACATATAAAAACGACACACATATATTATTAAAAAATATATAATCAATGTCTATGAATAGTGATTTCAATAATATAAACTTCATTCCCTACATTCACTGAAAAGTGAAAAATAATTGATATCAAACTTAATTGAAAAGACTACATATATGTGACACTTTTAAATAATAGGTAACATTGTAATATATGTTTTGAATCTTTCCTCAGTACAACTTACAAAGTGACACGAATCGTCTGACGTTAACATAAAGATTTTCTTGATGTGTGTAAATAGTTTGACACGTCCAAGTATATTATAATCAAAATATTTTTTCGGCTTAGACGCAATCGCTTTGAGCTTGAACAGTAGTGGTTATGGATTTTTAGTGTCACATAAATCTATACTAATATTATAAAGCTGAAGAGTTTTAAATAGATTATTAGAAGCCAGGCGACCACTTAAACCATTGCGCCATCCGTGCAGTCAAAGTCAGTTCATCCGTCAAGTCAGTTTGTTTCTGTGGTTGAACGTGCTAATCCCAGGAACTACTGGTTCGAATTGAAAAATTATTTTAGTGTTGGATAGTCCATTTATCGAGAAAGCCTATAGGCTATATAACATCACGCTACAACCAATAGCAGCGGAGCATCAATGAAAATGTTGCAAAAACGAGACAAATTTACAATCGCGGACGAAGTGAATAGCGCAAAACGCTAATACATAGGCTGCACTAAAAGTATCGAGAATGGAACATTTCCACTGTTTCTGTCATATTAAAATCTTTTTAATTGAAAACACCTTAGTTTTAAAAAGCGAATACCATTTATTTGTTTAAAAAAAGATTCTCGGTCTTATCACAAGGTTTTGTCAAACTTGTTTAGTCGTTGAGAAAATGGAATTGACTCGAGAAAATTCAAGAGCGATAATTTATTATGACTTTCGAAGTGGTTTAACGCAAAAACAGGGTGTCGACTGAATGATTTCTGTTTTGGTGATGAAGCCCCATCCAAAACCACAATTTATCGCTGGTTTGCTGAATTTCAACGTGGACGTGTCAAGCTCAGTGATGATCCCCGTCAAGGTCGTCCAAAAACTGCAGTCACCCAAGAAAACGTTGATGCTGTGCGTAAGCTGATTGAGGAAGATCGACATGTGACATACCGCGAAATTCAGGTATCTTTAGACATTGGCATGAGTCAAATATAAATAATCTTGCATGAACAATTAGGTGTAAAAAAGTTGTTTTCCCGATGAATACCGCATTCGCTCTGTAAAGAGCAAAAAGCGGCTCGCGTTACTTGGTGCGTCAGAACTCTCGAAAGATTCCACGCAGGATCCTCAAATGCTGTATACAACATCGTATCAGGTGACGAATCCTGGATATACGCGTACGAACCCGAAACAAAAAACCAGTCACGAGTTTGGGTGTTCGAAAATGAGTTAAAGCCAACAAAAATTGTTCGTTCACGGAGTGTTGCAAAAAAAATGGTGGCCATGTTTGTCTCCAAAACCGGCCATGTTGCAACTATTTCTCTTGAGGGTCAAAGAACGGTTAATGCAGAATGGTATGCTAGCATTTGTTTGCCACAGGTCGTTTCTGAACTCCGTAAAGAGAACTGCAACCGCCGCATCCTCCTCCATCACGACAATGCGAGTTCTCACACCGCGCACAGAACAAAAGAGTTTTTAAAGCAAGAAAACATAGAATTATTAGACATTCCGCCGTACAGCCTCGACCTAAGCCCTAATGATTTCTATACTTTCCCTAAAATAAAGAATAAATTGCGTGGTCAGAGATTTTCATCACCTGAAGAAGCTGTGGACGCCTACATAACGGCCATTTTGGAGACCCAACTTCCGAATAGAATGGTTGCTTCAATGATTGGTTCCATCGTATGGAAAAATGTGTACAATTTCGCGGAGAATACTTCGAAAAGCAATATATACATTTTTAAATAGTAATGTTGTGTCACTTCCTTGATTCCCGAAATTTTCAGTGCCCTCGTACATAGTTCAAGAATAATTGATATAGTAGTATTTTGTAACACAGAAATGTTATTTTCCAACTGAAAATATGGGCTTGACGATTGACCGATAAAGTCTATATTACGTAAGAGAAGGGTGACATAAATAAAACTATACGTATAAAGATGCTAACGATGGAATTGCCGGATTTACCCGTACACGTCTGTAAAAGAAAATAAATAGCGTCAAATTCATTGAAATTCATGTGATATCTCTAAAATAACAAAAAAATACACATTTCCTGATTATTTTCAGGTTGACGTAATTATCGGTTTTAAATAACGATTTAAAAATACGTTTTTTTGTAACTCGTTTTATGCAATGATTAGTCCTAAAAAAAATCACGATTATTATGTAACATCAAATAAATTACACTTTAGAATTTATAACGACTTAAACGACAACGACATATACTCGTAAAATAAACTTTACTGAACTACAAACAAGGAATATCGCGATTGTTTCAGTTATAATGATTAAATAATAGTCAATGAGCAAAGACGTAAAGAGAATTGCTTTAACGATCTACTTTAACGTCTATTATGTTAGCCTATTGTCGTAGGGTTGTCACACAAATTTAATTGAAAATGTATGCAAATGCTTTACTAATTGTGTTTTATATTAATATGTATGATTGATTAATTCCAGTATTATGATAGCTTTGAGACTAAATCAAACTGTATTGTTATTTTAGCTGTCGCTTGTTATATTAAAGGCATGTATTTATAATGTCATCTCTTACAAAATGAAAATTAAGTAAATGATATTAGTAATCCGAAAAAGGTTGAAATAATGATATGTTCTACTTTCATAGAAAACTCTGAAAGTTAAAATACAGTAAGTAATACATATTATTTGCATGTCTATGTTTGAGTGCCATTTTCTTTTTATGGTATAGGGGGCAAACGAGCAGACGGGTCACCTGATGGTAAATGACTACCGCCGCCCATGGGCACCTGTAACTCAAGAGTCATAAGTGTGAATAGGGGAAGATGTTAAGAGAGGGGAAGAGCAGGAAGACGGGAGAAGGCGATTAGACGGGAGGAGAGGGGGAGAGGAGAAGGATGGGAATAGGGGAGAGGGAAGCGTTTGGGCCTCCGGTAACCTCACTCACGCGGCGAAAAGCAATGAAACATTGTTTCACTGCCGGTTTTCTGGGAGGCAGTGGTATCGAGCGAAGTCGAGCCGGCCCATACGTCCCGAAGCATGGCTCTCCCACGTGAAAAAATATGTTTATTTATAATGAGGGATACTGAGAGGTAGGACTAAACCCACCCATATTCCTCCTGCTGATTTTTGTATCAAGGATCAGCCTGATCCTTCAATTCTCGTTTCTCCCTCATTCCTCCAAGAGTGAACCTACATGATACTCGAAGAGTGCGTGTGTTAGAAATATGTATTAATAGCATCCCGTGGGAATATCGGGATAAAAAGTAGCCTATGCGTTAATTCAGATCTCCAGCTATCTACATACCAAGTTTTAACGCAATCAGTTCAGTAGTTTTGGCGTGAAAGTATCAAACATTCATCCATCCATCCAAACTTTCACATTTATAATATTAGTGGGATTAGTGCGATAAGCCGTACTTATGTGTTGTGTGCGATAACCGTGTTTGTTATTCCAAATAATTATATAATTAAAATAAAAAAGTTATAAACGTAGAAAAGTGATTTAATTTTAATAAACAGTGAATTTTAGTCCAAATTAATAACTATAAATAATAGTATGTTGTGTTAAAGAACTGAGACTTCCTGGCAACAGCCAGGCAACCCTGACCTACTCGATCCATTGTTTACACTTCTCAATCCATCCGTACAGGCAATGGTTCCAATTCTGTTACTTCACTCGCTAAATTAAAATTCACTAAATTTGAAATTTTATTGAAATAAGTAGGTAACATAAATGTCGCTATCGAAATAAGCAATTTATTTGTCGACTAAAGTCTGATACGCTTAAATAAACTTTAAAACCAAGTAGCGAGAGCCGCTATCCGTTGAATGCCATCTCTTTTGCTCTGTGTTTTTAGTAAGCGTCTTCGTAGGTGTCGATTAAAATAACGTCATCTTAGTTCGTTTTGAACAAGTTTTTATAAGGCAATTGAATAAATGGGGACTCTCGCTGTGTGGAAATAAAGTTGAGTATACGTTGACAGGTTTTAGTGAAATTTAGTGGCGCTGAGAAATAGATGCCAGTAACAAATAGAACTTATTGCGAAGAATACAAGGTTGATTTCATATGAAGAAATTAAGTCAGGTTTTAGTTTAGTCGAGTGTACAATAGAATCGGCACCAATAGCTCTTATTATTGCCTGGCTTGAAGTATATTGAAAGAGAAGGAAAGAAAGGAATATCTTCCTTTCTCTTTGAATATACCTCGCATCTGTCCATCATGGTTGATAACAGTAGACTAGACCAAGTAATAATGCGTGGGTGGGACCAAATTTAATGATAGTTGGTAGATTGTGTGTGGCCTCTACCCACAGTTGTGAGTGTATGTATGTATGTAAAAACTAGTAATACTGTTCGCGTTTCGCTCCCAGTGTATGTGGAGATTACTTGCGTTGATTATGTAGCCGAAACGTGTTTGGATGTGACGTCCTTAACCACAAACGTAGTTTTCCAATCATGGCCAGCCGTGGAACTCAAAGGTATTCAGTGTGCCATATCCGATATACATACTCGTATACGACGTGCAAGTGCGTGCTAGGCAATTGTCACTCTATTTTGTTTTTTATTCTTTATTTTTATTACTTTTTTTTAATGTATTAGCACTTTAAATACTGTAAGCACTTTTTTTTAAACGTCTTTTGGAAAATGGTCTTTCCTGATGTAGGTGCATGATTTTATGTCATAAATTTGAACATGTTTTTTTTTACCTGATGGTAAGTGACTACCGTCGCCCATGGACACCTGCAACTCAAGAGTCACAAGTACGTTGCCGGCCTTTGAGATAGGAGTACGCTCTTTTCTTGAAGGTTTGAAGGTCGTATTGGTCCGGAAATACCGCAGGCGACAATTCGTTCCATACATTGGTTGTGCATGGCAAAAAAAAAATCTGGAAATCCGCACAGTGGTGGATTGCCAATTATCCAGGTGATGGTGATGAAAGTTTTGTCGCGTTGAACGATGGCGAAACGTTGCGGCCGGTATAAGTCCGAACAATTCCTCGGAGCACTCTTCATGATACATGCGATAGAGAATGCAGAGTGAGGCTACATCTCTACGCAACGCCAAGGGGTCAAGCCGATCTTAAATATCCTGGCAATCGATGATTCGAGTCGCTCTCCGTTGAATGCGGTCAAGAGAGAGAAGTTGGAACATTATTCCATATGCGGCCGAACCTGCACCTTATAAATTTGTAGGTGGTGGAACGGGGTGAAATAGTGTCTCGATCTGTTGAGCACACCAAGCTTCTTCGAGGCTAATTTGGCCTTACCCTCCAAGTGACCGCGGAACTGGACTTCGCTCGATATATCGACGCCAAGGATTCCGATGCTGGCTGTAGCAGTCAGGGAAGTGCTCTCAAAGTGAGGTGACACGACAAACTGTATCTTTTTAGCGATGAACGCGCAAACCTGTGTCTTCGTTGGGTTAAATTGGACTAGGTTGAGTCGACCCCAATCCGAAACTCCTTGTAAGGAGGCTTCGATTTCAGACACAACTTTGGATTGACTCTCAGTGACGTTTTCCCGAGAAATGTTGGCGCGGCCGGTATACAAGGCATCACTCGTACAATCATCGGCATAGCAATGAATGCTGCTGATTTGCAGCATATCATTGATATGCTGAAGAAACAGCGTGGGTGATAGCACACAGCCTTGTAGGACACCAGCATTCACAGACTTGAAGTCGGAGCATGCACCGTCGACAACGACCTTGATGCTTCTGTCTGCGAGAAAACTGGTGATCCAGTTGCATAATTTCTCGGGAAGCCCATAGGAAGGAAGCTTCGAGAGAAGCGCTTTGTGCCAGACTCGATCGAAGGCCTTCGCTATGTCCAAACTGACTGACAACGCCTCCCCCTTGCTCTCGATCGCCTGTGCCCAACGGTGAGTTAGGTATACGAGGAGATCACCAGCTGAACGATCCCGACGGAAACCGTGTTGGCGGTCATTGAGTAGCTGGTGGTCTTCTAAGTACCGAAGGAGCTGGTGGTTGACAATGGATTCAATTATCTTGAAAAACAAGGTGGTTATGTTAACTTTTAAACTTTCGCGTTCCATGATATAATATTATCTACGTATGAACGGGAATTAACGCGATCAGGCAATTCAGAGGTATGTAATACCTTTTCGTGATCGCGTTAATTCCCGTTCATACGTAGAAGGTGGTTATGGCTATAGGTCTGTAGTTGGACGGATCCGAGCGGTCACCTTTTTTAGGGATCGGGTGCACTAAAGCTGTCTTCAATGAGTTCGGGACGACGCCGCGGGAGTAGGAGAGCCAATAAAGTTAAAACCGGTGCCAAATCTGGAGCACATGTCTTCAGCACGATGGGAGAGATTTCGTCGGGCTCACTCGACTTCTTAATATCGAGAGAAAGAAGTGCTTTACGCACCGAGTTTTGGAAGAAGCGGCATACAGCTGACGTACCGCGGTATGGTCGGCGGTACGTTTCCCCCGTCATCCAAAGTCGAGTTGGACGCAAAGAGTTTGCCCAAGGGTTAATTATTTATAATGTTTATGTATGTATTTAGAAATTATAAGTATGTTTATTAGCAGTTTGGGTACCATAAAACAGGCTCTGCCTAGTTTGAGATCAGACGGCCGGAGGTGTCTCGAGTTATTTCTATTATTATTGTTCTTTCTGCTCTGACAGTGCCCTACAATATTGTCGTTTTCACACGTTTAGCAAGTTCCCCAGCAATGTAACTGCGTGCGTAGTTCAAAAATCGAATCGTAATTATATAAGGTAACAAAAACATGCAAATAAAACCACCGATTAGGGGTAGGTTACAGGAACATTAACTACATCTAACATAACAGAGGCGAGGATGTTGCCGTCCACCTGGCACGATTCTAGCCGTAAGCCTAGAAGAAGAGTGTTCAGAGCACACGGTCTGCCAGACCAGCTACTAGAGCTAAATTTAAAAAAGTTATGTTGACTGTATTAACATAATGAGATGTTCAAAATAACCTGCAACTGGTTAAAAATAATAACACTGAAATAATATTATTAATTTAATTAAAAGTAATGTAACAATCACAATACATAACAAATAGTACCGCACGCATTCGTAAGTCCAAAATCATAGATTGTAATAGATCTTATTATTCTGTTCTTGCTAGACTCCTTCGGCTTCAAGGAAAACTTTTTCACATTTTGGCCGAAGCCGAAGATAATATTTTGGGCCTGAAGGTAGCCGAAGTCGAAGCCGGAAATTTGGGACACAACCGACTACCAAGTGCTTACCAAACATGAAGACATTTGCAACATCATATATATTCTTTATTATGTATTTTTCGACAGCAAAATCATTAAAATGTACACCTGTGTATTGATCAAAATGATTTGCAAGCAGAAATTTACATTCCTCTTGTTCAAGAAGGGAAAATTACCATGCCTTTGCTCCCCTCGATATTGAAAAAAAAATACGGTGTGTAAAAATGTACTCGGAACTTCTATTTTCCCTACTAATACTAAAGTCCTTATCTCTAAAAATATACTCTATGTATATAATATATGTATACTTAAGGATATTATCTAGTCCAACAGAACCACTGCTTTCAAAATGACCTAGTTTCCACTAGATACCAGATACCCATATAAGTATTGATGAAATATATCTACTTTAAAACACATTTCGTGACCAAACTCGTAAAGAGGCCAGCACCATTAGCAGATTTCAGTTATGTTAAGAGTTTCTTTAAAAGGCTGCCACTGAGAGGTAAGATAATCACTCTCAGCTTTGTGTAATGTTTGTATATGTGAAAATCCCGCTGCGGTGTAACTTGTTCACAATGAATTCTTAAATAGGTTTTTAATCGATTGTAATTTTCTAAGTTAAGTAATTATGTTATTTTAATATCTGTATTTATAAAGGCTTCAGGAGAAAAATAACTCGATCGCTTGTTTATTACATTTTTTGTCAAGTTCAATAATGTGTACTGTTGGTATTTTTATATGTTCCACATCATTGGTAGTTGTTTTTTTAAACAGGAAACTGTTAGAACTATTTATTTGCTCGAATTATGGATATTACAGATCTTAGAAGGACATATAACGTTGTCATATTTCGCCTACAAATTTCGGTTTGCAATCATTCCACAAAAAATGTGTGACGTATATGACTCGTTTTCAACTTACTGAATCTTGTGATGGTTAAATTTTAAAGCAGTCCCATCTATCACTAACAAAACTATTACCTCCTCCTTTGGCTTATGATTTCGGTCGTTATTTATAAGTCTCCCAATATTATGACTGGAAACTTTCCTCAACTAAAAGCGCGATACTATGTCAACAGACATGAAAAAAAACTATGATGTTCTTAAAAAAACGTCGTTCGCCCTGTTAGTATTTAAAATGAGTAATATTTCGGACTTATGCTTACATTGTTGTTATAAGGAATGTTAAAAATAAGTGGGCCCTTTAGGGCTGTTTACATATGTGCCTAAGTAAATCTCTGCTTCGCTCCTCTATAATAAGCACTTAGATTTGTAAATTACTGTAATTTCTTATTAGATAAGATGTTTGTTCTTTTGAAATGACAATCGTTATATTTTACATCGGATTATCATTTATTTCAGATCTTTTTGATGTTGTTGATTGTTAAATATAAATCAGTAAGTTAGAACTTAACATGTGTATAAATTAAGTTGAAGAATATTATAAGATACCTAGACTAGAACTTTGAAAATACATACTAAATATCAGCATGAAATCGTGAGTTTAATTTGTTTAATTAAATTTATGGACCATTACGGTGACTCCTTTCATAGAAAGCAATTGCATGACCTCGCAATTCTGTACATATTTATAAATAAGATATATATTTTTCTTGAAAATAAAAAACAATGCTCGATATATTATGTACATACATATACATGTAGAATGCCAGCTGCCACTGGAAAGGTAATGTTTTATTCTTTAATGTGTAAATAATGGAGGCTTTGTAATACAAGGCCGTGAAAGGAAGCCACGAAAAACCACGAGTTTTAAAAACGAAAAGAAACTTGCTAGGTTAATGTGTACCTATAATGTTTGTATGTAATTAGCCGTTGAATCACTAATTAAATTACATGTTTTTGTTTGTTTTATGATGTGTAGCTTCGATTGTATGATTAAATTTTTTTATTTCACGAATTTTTTCTTTGAAATTATTCTGCAGGAGAGCAATAAAATATTAGTTTAAAACCCAGTCCCTAATAACTCCGCCCACATAACAACACTATGAAAGTTGCAACGCAATATATAACCATAAAATCATATATATTAGATGTGTAAATCGGGAGTTAATCACCCGTGACTACGGTGATCAAGAAGGTATTATAAATTATAAATATTGCTGCGATTAAGCCGCTAGACTAGTATATAAAAATCGCAAAAGCTAAAAACAATTATATTAATATAAATTTTGAAATCGTCAAGTTGATTTAACTTGATTCAAATCTAGGACCTCAACCTTAGGACCTTCGTAATTATATAAAGATAGCACGAAAAAAAATAATCGAACCTTTAATGTTTGATCAATCAAGTTACAACAACTGACAGAGATTACTAAAGTAACCAACGCTTCCTTGGGGCTAGATGGCAATAAGAAATAGCTAGATATAGTCTTATCATTACATTATTAATGAATACATACATTGGGCTCACATAATTCGACATAAAGGCTTTGTAATTACCAAAGAACACGCTTTCAACATTTTTTATATGAAAAATATTCTCCCAACCCTTGCAAAGTTTGCAAGATACAAACACACTTCTCAGTTTCTTAAGAAGGAAACTTTACTTTCGGAATTCACGACTTCAGTGAAAACTCCTCTTGAATGATGTTATCTATAAGTATTTATAGTTAAAAACAGAGCATATATATGAAATAGAACAATGTAATTCATATTTCTCTATAAGAAATAAAAGAAGCAACGTAACCCCATAAATCTCAGAAATAAAATCCCCGAATTCCGAAAAGTTTTGGATAACATTATCGTGTGTAGTTTTACTTGTGAAGGACGTAATATTTGCAGCTGAGAGTTTCACGGGCTTGATGAGAAAAATGAATGTCACTTAAATCCATAAAATAAAGTGACCGTATTATAACAGCTTGTGAAATAACATGGAACCTGCGTGGAATTTATGGAATATAACTCCACACATTTACAGAACATTGCCCGAAGTGAACTTAGTGTGATAGTTAGTAGTAAAAAGTATTAATAGATTTCTTTAAGGGGGATAACTAAATTGTTCCTGATAAAGAGTTATGTTATATATTAATATCCTGTATATTATATATTAATATCTTAATTAGATGTATCCTAAACTCAGGGTTTGGCTACAGTGATACTAATTAACATCAGTAGTGAAGTCTTGTAATTAAGATGAAAATGAAGCTTTGCTTATGTACCTCATGCTCTCCAATGTTATCCTAAGATGATTTGATATGTAATTTACCTTACCCTTGTTAAAATTCTCAACTCAATAAATTCAGACTTAGAAATGAATTTAGAACCCTTTTTTCATCCACATAACAAGAATCCTCACCTGTAGTCTTTTGTAACACAATTTATAAATTCTCATTACTCGTGAAAGCTTTAAAAGTAGGTCTAGGTTTATTGATGTCAAGGACTATAATGAAAAAGGGTACAATTATTGGAATCTGACTTTTTATATTTGAACAAAGGGGAATACTTCAGTTTTTCTTCTTAGCCCGATTTATAGGCCTCTCAAATTCCTCCACGCCTTGTGCCCTGAATACTTTAAGCTGTAAAAATTGGTAAATGTTAAACATATTATTTCGGAACGTGCCTTTTAATATTTTTTTCACGTTCTTTTAAGATATTTTCATTGAAACATTATTGATTTCAATAATGACAAATATTAAAAAAACTTTTATTTTTCTTTGGTCTCACCGTGTCACTGTTAACTAATATTCTGCTATGATCTGTAATGATAGTAAGCAGACTATGCTGTAGACATTTGGCATACATGTGAGCGGCAATCCTGGTCTAGTGGTTCAGCTACCAGTTGACAACTGTCAAAATTTACGCTTTTTTATGCATTGTCAATGTGATTGCAATTCAATTTTTGTCTCCAAGCAAATCTTTGGCAAGTTAAATTGCTACTATTACTACTATTTACTTACTTAAAAATAACGTTATGGAGAAGCGAAAATTATTACTTCTGAAATAATTTAATGAGGTGTGCTGCCAAACGGCCAAAGGTGCCAAAAGCATTTTGCTCATACATTATGAAGATTTTAGAGTACCTTCGAGTAATTAAATCACGTCAATCAAGATACTTTTAATTTTCAAAGCTTTTTCAGGGCTCCGTATCTCAAAAGGAATAAAAGAACCCTTAAAGGATCACTGTGTTGTCCGTCTGTCTGTCAAGACCCTTTTTTCAGGCACGTGTAGGGGTATGAAGTTAATATTAGAATCGAATACTTATGTCTGACGACAATTTAAGCCTTGTATTTTTACCAATATTCATCAAAACCTCTAAGGTACTTCCCATTGACCTTGAATTATTAAATTTGGTGAGAAGCTAAGTCTCATAGCACAAATAAAGGAAATAAATCCGAAAATCATTAATTTGTTGTAGTATCACACACAAAAAAAACTCTATTTCAATATTTTATTCGGAATATGCTTTTTTTGGTTTCTAATTTTGTTTTTCTTCATTTTGTTATGCGGATATTTACCAAAAAATCCGGACATTCCATCAAAATCCTTGGTATAAAATACTAGCTTTGTCGGCCAATATTCAAGTTCAATTTGAGATTTCTGTAAAAAAAATCACGGATTTTCCTAAAATTGTTAGCGATTTACGTTATTCCATACGACCCTAAAATGCGCCCACACCTTCCTGTAACTGCCAGAAGTTGTAACCCAAAACCATCCTACTTACTAGTTGCCAAGAGAACAACACAGCAAAAAACTATAGCGGATAAGCCCCATAGTTGGGCACACAGATAAGAAAGTTAAAATACGCGCCGCATCATGATAATATCGTGTAAAGCGGTTATTCTTTGCTGTATCTTATTTCAAGCAAAAGTTGAAAACCGCAGCTGCGGTTTAGGCCTCAAGCCTGAAGTTTTTCACAAGGAACATGTTGAGTGAGAAGAGACTAGCATGTGGTTCAACTAATGTGTTTCTATTTGCCTTTTAATTAGGGTTCCGTTCCTCAAAAGGTAAAAGGGAACCCTTATAAGATCACTTTGTTGTACGTCTGTCTGTCTGTCTGTCTGTCAAGACCCCTTTTCTCAGGAACCCGTGGACGTATCAAGTTGAAATTAATATCAAATACATAAGTCTGTTGTCTCTTGAAAATGTAAAACCATCAAGCTTCCAAGTTAACGCAATCAAACGATATGGATACTTAGCCTTAAATTTGACCAAATTTGAACATTTTACAGATAAATCAAAATCGATAGGGGACTTCCTATTGACCTGGAATCACAACAGCACAAGTAAAGAAAAACATCCGAAAGTTGTCATTTTGTTGTTATGTATATAAAAAATAGTTTTTGTGATTACAAACTTACATTTTGCTGGCAAAATGGGCTCGAAAGTTTGCCGATAAAGCTAATGCGGTAAAACTATTGCTAATATATTCATAGGTAGTTGTTTATTCTCTTTTTATTGATAGTTTATACAATATCATCCCAAAATACCATCCCAAAATACATACCCCTTTCTGAAATGCGTTGCAAATAATATTATTTTATTTTTCTAAGTATTTAAAAAATATACTTTTGTAATTTCAGTTTACTGTGACAGTCACTTGATCTTTTTTAACCAATTCTCCATTTATTGGTGTTATTTTATATATTTATGTACTAGCTGCACCCGGCATGCGTTGGAATGCCTTTTTTATCTTAGTTTACCATTCCAAAATGGGATGTGGGGGCTGGAGAGTGAAGAAAGAAATAGACAAAAAAAAATGTTAAACCAGGTCTTCAGCAGTATGTAAACATACCAAATTTCATCGCAATCGGTTCAGTAGATTTGTCGTAAAAGAGTAACAAACATCCGTCCATCCATTCATCCAAACATTCACATTTATAATAATAATATTATGATAGCTCTACATATCTCACACACGGCCGCCTGATTCCAAACTAGACAAAGCCGGTAGTATGGTAACCAGACTGTTGATAAACATACTTATATATTTCTAAATACATACATATTATAGATAAATTACACCCAGACACAGAACAAATTATAGTGATCATCACACAATTATTTGTCCTGGGTGGGAATCGAACCCACGACCTCTGGCTTAGTAGTCAGGGTCACTAACCACTAGACCAACAGGCCAGTCGTATAATACTAGCAGCGCCCAACGGTTTCACCCGCGTAAGTCCAGATCCTGTGGGAATATCGGGATAAAAAGTAGCTTATATGTTAATCCAGGTCTCCAGCTATCTACATACCAAGTTTCATCGCAATCGGTTCAGAAGTTATGGCGTGAAAGAGTAACAAACACCCATCCATCATCCATCCATCCATCCAAACTTTCACATTTATTATATTAGTGGGATATTAGTGGGATGCACGCCTGCATGTACTCGAACGGGGTAGTCAGAGGTGTATTATTACACTTACATTTTGCTGTCTAGGAATCACGTTGCCGGAACTACCCTGAAATAATTCAAATAACAATTTGCTCGACCCAAGAATTTGTCTATTATACATTTAGTTATCTTGATAAACGATAACTAGAAACTACATCTGCGTACAAGAGCCTATAACATTTAGTACAAAGATTATGTAGGAGACGCCTCAAGCTCGCTTCCCCGGTGACATTATGTCCGAGTTTCCGTGACATTGTAATCTGTCCCGTGTCCATTTGGCTTAAGTTACTAGACTTCATAGGTTTTGAATTTACTAAGTACCACAACAGTATAAATATTTGAAGACTGTGGAGAAGTAATTGAAAATTTTAATAGGGTATTTGTGTATTCTTTTAGATACAAAAGGGGAGTAGAACGCAACAGTTCTTAATCGTGACTGGAGTAACCTTTACTTCTAGCTTAGTACTGTCTTTTCCAGCTGGGAAGTAAAGTTGCCAGAACTCGATGGCAGAGAAAAAAGTGGTACACACAAACATACACACACTCACGTCTGTATATCCGAACGTGTAGGCGAAGCGTAGGTTTTAAATACCCACATTTTGCAATTTATTTGATCCAACTCACGTAATAGCAGCAAGCGTTTTTTTTATGGTATAGGGGCAAACGAGCAGACGGGTCACCTAATGGTAAATGACTACCGCTGCCTATGGACACCTGTAACTCAAGAGTCACAAGGGCGTTGCCGGCCTTTAATGTGCGAGTAGAGGAGGGATAGAAGAGGTGGGAGAAAAGGATTAGTTCCTCACTCATTTAATGAAAACTATTCATGTATTGCTTCACTGCCGGTCGAGCTCGCCCATACATGCCGAAGTATGGCTCTCCCACGATATTGCCGCCAACCGGGCACTTTGCTAATGAAAGATAGAAATATTGGGAGCATATTTCAAGAAAAATGTAGGTACATGGAGGAAAGCGATACAGGGTCACAAACCTGTAACTCGAACTGGCTATTGCTGGCAAATTCGAGCCCTATAATGACCCATACCATGAGTTCTAATATTGTATATAAAACAGATGATCTAAACAACAACGTGTATTCTGATCTGAAAAGAGAATGTCTGTGTAAGCCCTCTAACTCTGCAATAGGTAATGCTCGCTGTTTATAGGTAAAATGTTTAGTAACATCTCACCCAGGGCCTTGTCATTTTCATCGTTGTGGTGTTCGTCAACATAGCGGTATATAATTATAGATTAGTAAACCTAAATAAAAAACTATAAAAAATAAAACAGAGATCCGCTATCCAACTCCAGTTTCATCATCAGACTATTGTTACTAAGCCCAATCTCTTGGACTCGTCAAAACAAATCATATGAGTCCAAACTTGAGGGGTTTACCAGTAGCCACTGAAGAGTTCCACTAACCACCTCCTGGCTCCATCAACACATCAGCTCTAAGATTCGAAATTCAAATTATAGTTTTGTCTTCTGAATTACAAGTACTTAAAAAGTTTGATTTGATTTCGATACAACAATTAGAAGTACCTTAAATTTAACTTTTAACATTTTAAAAAAATAAAAGAGAGGTATTTTCAAGGATCTTATAAATATATATTCCTCTATTAATATCGTCGTCGTATTTTTTTTTTATTATAATTCGCAAAACGTCGTAAGTTAAAAAAAATGTATAACTCGTTACTACTTTATTGAACCAACGAAAACAAGCTTCAAAACTCATTTGTTGCTGTAAATAAAGTAACAAAGTTTAGGATTTTAAACTACCATGTCGCCTTAACTGCTAACAGAAGAGTGCCGACGCGTAATACGTGGAGATTTCTCTACGTATTCCGTATCCCATGTTTGAAGTTGGGTAAAATAAAATGGGCAGAAGATAAAAAACATAGAAAGAGGTAATCCAAATACTTACTAATTGGGTAGTAACAAAAAAAATAAACATATTACATGCCAAACATACGAACTACTAAACGCCTTTAACTTAGTCCATACACAGATTACTGGCCTTCTACATGAAGCATAACTTCGTCCATGTGTTCCCTTTTTTACTATGGTCTTTATGCAGATCCTTTGTCGAGAACACGAAATTATGGCGGAGACGAAACTTTTGTACCGATATTATCCTTTTTTTCACTATAACTTAAACGGGGACGCGGTTTATTGAGGCCAAGGTCGTCTTCAGATATTTGAAATTTGTCCCTTGCAGTATGGGGACTTATTGTTGTAGGGTATGTCAAGGTTCATCTACTAGAAGTCATTTGATTTATAATATTTATTTTAAAATGCTAGGGTATATTGAGATTCCATATAAATTTTAATTGATCTGACGAGAGGCTTCTTCATACGAATTAAATCAAAATTTATCTTGAGAAAAATCTTGAGTTGGAGAACGTGAAGGCGACATTGCTGGAGGGTTTAGGAGTTGTAAGCAGAATCACTATCATAGCCGGTTGTGTAAAAAAACTAGTTGTGTAAAACAGAGGTTATAATATCAAATATTGTGTTATATCCAATTCAAAACACAAAACATATTTTTTGTAAACAGCGTAATTTAATATCTGTATATCTCCAAAGGGGTAGGAGTATATCATAAAAGAAAATATACCGACTTGAATCAGGCAGCGCATGCAAGCCTTCAACACTGGAAGCAAACAAACGCCGCAACTTATCCGTCGAACAATAACTTTTGTTCATTTTCCCACGCTGCGTATATTAGAAATAGTGATGAAATAATTAATATAGAAACATTAAACTTGCTCAGAGTAGGGGATTATACTATCTGATATTCTATTTATACTAAAATAAAGTACATAATAAGCAAGCAAAGACAAACACCTTATTCTTATTTTAATACGGATTAAAGAGAAAGTAGTGCCGAGGTAATTGCCCTTTCATTATGGTACTGTCTAAAGTTTAATAGAAAGTTATGGTTAACAAGGACAATTTTTAGCTTAACTGAGTAATTTGTTAAAATTAATTTGAAACATGTCTTTTGAGATTGATGATGGTGTCTCAAACTGTATTTTTTTTCCTGAAACAAGGAAAGTTACTACGGTACTGTATTTATTAAAAGTTTAAGCATTTTAATTTTGGGGATGCTTGGGGATGAGCAGAATTTAATTTAAAAAATGTTAGTATGTTCAAAAGTTGGGTATGCGTTCAACGTACTTAAGTAGTTACCAAAAAATCTACACTTATAGTAAGTAAGTCTATTAACACGTATTTGTTTTTGTTAAATCCCACTATCCCACTAATATTATAAATGTGAAAGTTTGGATGAATGGATGGATGTTTGTTACTCTTTCACGCCAAAACTTCTGAACCGATTGCAATGAAACTTGGTATGTAGATAGCTGGGACCTTCAATTTCCAATGAAAATTGTGTCATATCGTACCAAGAAAATAGATAGATCCTGGGTAGCATGTATTAATGCCGCGTTCCAATAAACGAATCGTTCCTTGTTTATCGAAACGCGGCATAAAAGAACTCACTGAACGGCAATTATTTGCATGCCTGCAAATATCAATGAATAATCCCACACTTTTCTATATTTATTTTCATCATCAAAGTGTAAACCTTTATGTAAAATGTATACAATTATCTGTATATATGATATCAACGTTATTAAACGTCGTTCTTAAAGTCGTTATTACACATTTCTTTAGTAAAGGAAATTGTGTGACGAATTTATTTACACCTAATTTATTTTACTCCTAATTGCTTGTAAACTCTACTACCCCATTTTCTAAAGATTCTTCGTTACTCGGCAAAAGTCAAACGGATAATAAATAATCCTCCACGATGTACACGTAGTTTATAATACCCTATGTTAATATAAATGCTCACTCAATTAGGTAGACATTAGCATATCTCACAATATTACAGTAAAAATGTACGCACTATACTAGAATTTTATTATTCATCCTACCTTTTTGTGGTTTTGGTTTTTAGTATTTTTTACACAGAAATAAATGAAGGTAATAAACAGCTCGTGAATGTGTTTGGCTCACGTTTCCTTCAATGACGCGGTAAGACGTGAGTGCGAATGTGTAGCGAGAGCTTTATGTGAATACCTTGCCAGTGAACTATTTAACCTTAGCCGACATAACTTCTCTTAAATTATTAATTTAGCAGACAGTTTACCCTTATCCAGACTATGTGAAGACAAAGTAAGTAATTAGAATCATGTTTTGATTCTGTCTGACGTGCTCTGTGGGCGACGTGCTAAGACTGATAATTGTGTATTTTTAATAAAATTACTAGAATTGTTACATATACTATTTATTTTTATAAATCTTTACTTAAGACGAGTTCCCGATGTGTTTATAATTTCAACTTTATTACGAAAGTTATAAAGATGAAATTTAAGTGTATTACTTTTATTAATCAAGTTTTGTAAATATCTGAAATGATAGACATTTATCCTAGAAAGATATTTAATCAGTAGCCACTAGAAGAACATCTGCATTGTAATAATGGATAAATAGACTCTCCGAAAATATAATCTTTTAAGGTGGCTAATAAGCATAGTCTTTATAGCAAACAGTCATCGTAATTCGCCTTTAGATGCGTTCAACCCCAATATTCTAGGCTATAGCCGAAGAGTTTTTAGAGGTACATTTTTGTAGTTATTTTGAAACAAGGATTTAGATTCAACTTTGATTTCCAATGTGAATATAATAACATAAACAATATTTAATAAACTTTTAAGTATCATCGCTATTATTGAAACTTATATTCCATAACTACACTAACGTATGTATCCCCAAAGGGATGGACATAGGCTTATTAATTGGGAGTATATTATAGGGCAAGGAAGGCAAGAAGAATATGCCACCCCATTATGACTACTTCGTACGACATTGTAAAAAAATATTTTTTTACTGTAGGCGAATGATCAAATTGAATCTTGGATTGTTACATTACTAGCAATTTTCTCAGCTCGTTAGTTAGTGAGCCAGTAGTGTCACGAAATGCTTAAATCGAATCTTGGATCTCCCGGTGAGGGACCGCCTTAAGAGATGTCTTGTCTTTTTACCAGCAACACATTTTTAATTGACGTCATGACATCAAATAATTAATGAGCCACTTATACTCATTATTAATTATTATTATCAACTTATTACGTTTGGAGACTTTCGTAAGAAGAAAATTTCCAATTTTGTATAATCATACAAATGTTTATTTGAAGCTTTCATTAAAATTGTCACTTAATTATACCCACTTGTACATATATTTTTTTTTGCTCGTCAATATGATCTCCACCCGCCTGATGGTAAGCCATATTCAGGTTCAAAGATTGAAGGCTATCATTATAGTATATAATACAACAAACAATACTAAATGGTATTTCTCAGTTTGAGGGCCTTGGAAAATGGATTTTCACGCTCCGATTAAAGGACCCGGGCTTATAGGTTGAAGGGAACACGTGTGTGTGAAAATTGTTTCAGCTTAAATTATTTGTATATATGTAAATACATCATTTAAGAACCTTCACGATGTTTCGAGTCAAATAAGCTTTATAAATGTTATACGTTTGCCACGAAGTTATTGTTTCAAGTCAATTAATTGTTGATTATTTAGTACTATGGAAGCAATAGTGTTCACACTCTAGTATATTGATTAATTTTTATTTTTAACCGACTTCAAAAAAGGAGGAGGTTCTCAATGAGTCGGAATCTTTTTTTTTATGTATGTTCACCGATTACTCTAAGACGCCTGAACCAATTTGAAAAAATCTTTTTTTGTTTCAAAGGGTATGCTCTCATGGTCTCATTTCAATTTTATCAAAATCGGTCCAGCGGGTTTTGAAAATTCAACAAATATCTAGAGATTTTATACATCGATGATGTTTTCGTTTGCTCCGAAACATCTCTGTCTCATGGGAGCAGTGCGTTTAGTTGTTCTACCCATATTATATTTAAACAAATATAATATAATAATAATACCTTCACACATCTCACACACGGCCGTCTGATCCCAAACTAGGCAGAGCCTGTACTATGGTAACCAGACTGCTGATAAACATACTTATATATTTCTAAATACATACATATTATAGATAAATTACACCCAGACACAGAACAAATGATTATGCTCATCACACATTTATTTGTCCTGGGTGGGAATCGAACCCACGACCTCTGGCTCAGCAGTCAGGGTCACTAACCACTAGACCAACAGGCCAGTCTACATCTACTTTTCACTAAAAAACAGATGAAAGTTGGTGATACTTTTTTTTTTAAAGATAATTATACAACTTAAATCTATTTTAAATTTCCTTCAAAAAGTTTTAACAAATCAGAGCCGAGTATAGGTTGTATTACATATGCGACTACGAAAGTCCAATGGAATGCACGTTTTAGTTGTGTTTTTATGCCATAAGTCTTAATTTCACAACCGTTAGCTGCAAATAATTTATATGTTCTTCTTCTTATCTTATCTTCTTATCTTCACAGTTAGTTTTTATTTCCTTTGCTTGTTTTTAAGTTCTTTCTCACTTAGCTTTTGTATTTTACGCCGTAAGACATTATTATCGTCAGAAACGACGAGTCGCTGTTTTAATACAAATAGCGCACCTACAATATATTATAAAATATAAACGATTTTAAATAACTGAACCTTATGATCGGAGGAGAACTACTGGGGGTCAGTACAATGCTATAGCGACCTTTATATTTTAAATCTCAAAAAAGGCGGTACTCACTTAACATTACTTATGTGCCTCTACGTTACTGCTACGAGGGTCAAATGTATTCAAAAGATAAATAGACCCTAATGTTATATTGAGAAGGTAATTTTTTAATTAATGTGATTACTTAAAACACGTGATCTCTCGCCGTAAGGACCACGATTGATGTTTTATCAGATTGGTTCTTCCAGTATTGTTCTTTGGCTCTTTATGTGTACATTTTGCAGTTACGTATAAACTAAATATAATTTTTGAAGGAAAAACGAAGTTAATGAAACTATTATCATTTAATACAAATAGATTTTACATTTGTATGCTTATTATTGAGGTCTTAATGTAACATATTATGTACGTAAGGAATTAAAGAAGCTAATTTGATGACTTCATGCCTTCAGCCTTTGTGGTAACTTACTATCCACAAATATATTAGAACTTACACAATGTTGTTACAACAATTTCAATGAATTTTACAACACGAAACCCTTTGAAAATTAGATATGCCTCGTCCAGAGAAAAGATTAGGGCAGGTACTTATCCTTTGACTGAAGTGTACCGAGCTCGTGAATTTGGGGTCTTATCTTATGGAGGAACCTCAATAGTTAAAAGAGCTCTTACTAGAAGTGAGAAGGTTGTTTGTCAGAATAAAATCGTTCGTGAAATATCTAATACTATCCGTAAATAGAGGCAATTCTATAACACGAGATTTACACCACCAATAACTGTATTTTTAACAAAAAAAGCACGCTGTAATTTGACTTTATATCTATGCATATAAATAAAATTTCTGTTTGTAATGTCATAATAACAGCATTTTACTAAATGAATTCAAATGTTTACATGGTACATTTACCAAAAATATATTTTTTTAATTGTAGTCTATCTCCCGAATAGGTGAACCGATTTCCACGGGACTTTCACTGGCAAACAGCTGGTGTTATAAGGAGTAACTTAGATTACTTTTATTTTGGAAAAAGAAAAATAAGAGTTCCACGCAAAATATATAAATATGTACAAATAATGAATGTAAAAGTAATGGAGTGCGATAAAGCCAAGTTTCGGGCGGCTAGTTTTTATACGGTTTATAGACTCCGCTAAACGACAATACCTACCACCTTTAAAAAATGTAAATAGATACTAAAACCTCACTCACTGTAAGTCAATATTGACAACAATAAGAACCAAAGAGGGCTGGAATATTCCAGAATCAAAAACATTATTGCTGACAGATTTCTATCGTTAACAATATATCAACATCAGCCTTCAATTTTCCACGCTCCAAATGCGAAACATAATTTACATAAAAAAACTGGGCAAACGCGTGTCGGACTTGACCCCTGGGGTTGCCAGAACTATTATTATTTATTACCGATTTAAAAAATAGAGGAGGTTTGTGATTATCTGTATCCCTCAATCAGTATTTTAGAGATGTTTAGACAAACAAAGTAGGTGCATGTAAGAATAACTACAGTACCGTATATGTAGGTCATGCTCGTCTGTGTATGTTCTGCCGATGGTGAAGTGCGTGTCAGATCAGTTTCTTCTGGACCTTCATTATGATTGACCTCTAAGCTTACGCGTGTGTCATGGTCGAGAACGGGTGCTGTTCAATTTCCAGGTATTTTTATAAGTTTTAACCTTTGATTTCCACTTATAAGTAATGTAACCAGAAATTTAAAAAAAATATATATTAACTTTTAAACTTTCGCGTTCCATGATATAATATTATTTATGTATTTACGGGATTATAGTATGTGACGGTACATGACGAAACGAAAATATCAAAAATATCAAAAAAGTGGAGGTGGATGAAGGACCTTCTACCTCACGATGTCGACGACGGAGGGCGTGCACCGCTTAGCCAGTCAGCCTGTGACCACGGCCAGTGCAACCTGGTCGAAACGTCAGATCAGCAATTCAAAGGTATGTAATACCTTTTCGTGATCGCGTTAATTCCCGTAAATACATCAATAATATTATGTAAAAAATATGTTCTTTTGGAGTTGTTTGTTTGTTTTCCTACATAGGATTTTTTTTTTATAAATAGAAACAGGCAACTAGCATCATGTTTGACTAATTCAGAAAGATTCTTACTTCTGATAATTCAAAAATACTTATGAAATGTTGAATTGAAATAAACGATTTTGATTTGATTTTAAATACTGCATATAAAAGACTGGTATCACAATTTAACTTATATTAAAGTATGTTATTTAGTTAAAGGTATTTATTATTTCCCTGAATTTTCATTTAGGGCCTTTTTTTCAACGTCAGGCGTCACACGTAGCCGAACACGAGAGTTGAATTATATCTTTAACTAACAGCGGTGTCACCCGCGTAAGTCCCGATTCCGTGATAATATCGGGATAAAAAGTAGCCTATGCGTTAATTCAGGTCTCCAGCTATCTACATACTAAGTTTCATTGCAATCGGTTCAGTGGTTTTTGCGTGAAACAGTCGATCCATTCATCCATCCATCAATCCAAACTTTCACATTTATAATATTAGTATGAAGTGGGATGGGATTAATATCAAAATTTCCTGTAACACTTCTAGGGCGAATCACTGAAATACGCCAAATAAAACTCACAACAACCACGTTCTTTAGGATTTTAAATGCCTGCAAAATCAACATCGTCCGACCAGTGTCTTCAATTTAATTCAGGGACTAAGTTGAATACATTTTCTATTGAAAACGCAGAGAATCAAAACCCTTGGTGAAATCTAGTAGATTTACTTAATGCTTCAAAGAACGCCGTCTGTAAGTACGGTAATGTTGGAATAGCGATTTAGATCCTTATCGGTTGAATAATGCGACATTGGAGAAATGAGAAAAAGTGCGCTGTGAAAGTATTTCACGTGAAACTAAGGGTCTCAATGAACTGTGATCGATGAAATTACTTTTCGTTATTTTAATAGATGGCTGATTGTGTATGTAAACCCTATTATTATGAAATTAGTAAAAATTAAGCACTACGAATAAACAAGATACTACTGAATGTACTATCTATCATAGTTAATTTTATTTAAGTGAGACTCATTGAAAATGTAATTGAGAAGAATTTAAGGTGAACAAGGATATACAAACTATTAAAATTATACATCGATCATATTAATGTAAATTGAGATGCAACAAATTACTAATAACAAGAAAATAAAAAACATGACGCTATTGGGTTAGTTTGAAAGCTATTTCCCCTTTAAAACACTATTAAAAACCTCGCACAATTTATGAAAAGTGCAGACAACAATATTTATTTTCTTAAGGTTCTAGGCAAACAATTGACAAATAAAAATTAAAAGTAAATGTTACAAGTATTGACTTAACGTACATCAATAATTTTCCTTTTTAACACGCCTTTTTCACTAACTAAAAATGTAAATAAATGTTGGAATTAAATTTTAACCTGCTTCTAATTGTTATATCCAAATGAAACCTTCAAAACATGTTGCCGAATAAAAGAAGTGTATTTAGGTTTAGGTAATGTATTTAAAGTTTTGCCCAGAAAATCTTGGCGCCGTATCTGATGAATATGGTGAAAGATTCAACCAACACATTGCGCACATGGAAAAAAGGTACAACGGCTGGTGGACCTGAGCAATGCTAGCTTATTTTTGCTTGGAAATCAATCGAGAAACAGCACACAAACGTTACAAAATGAAGCGATCTACCAAATAGTTGTTATTTTTGGTGTTAAATTATTTTTCGAATTTTTATATCATATTAATTTTATTGTATTGGTATTTTACTTTTATTAAAGTATCGCAAAAACAATTATCTTTTAAAGAAAGTATCGCCGAATCCAATGCGCCTCAAAATACCAAAATCACTTCGAGTGTGCCTATAACATTTGAAGAGTTCCCTCGATTTCTCCAGGATCCCATCATCAGATCCTGACTTTAAGGCCATGGGACCACCTGGGAAGTACCTTTACCCTTTCAAACAAAAGAAGAATTTTCCAAATCAGTCCAGGCGTCTTTGAGTAATCGGTTAAGATACATAAAAAAAATATACACTGGTACATAGAACCTTCTCCTTCGTTTTTTGAAGTCTGTTAACAAGACGTGACTGCATAAATCAGTGAACAGATTAGGTCTCAGCTAATCAAAGCCGATAGAAATCACATAGCAAGCTTTATGGGCCCGGTTTTTGTTTAACGAGCAGTGTTATCAGCATTCTTCCGTATGATAACGCAACTAGTATTTTGATATACCAAGCAATTTCCTTAATGTTGGATACAATCTGGATTTGGCCTTTAAATTGTACTGACTCAGGTAATAAATTATAGACAGAGACATACATATATTAGGTAACTAATTGACCAAATATAAGATTAGTACCTCAAAAAAAAAATTAAGACTTATATATGATATTTTAGATAAATGTATTTTTTGTTTTCAAAGTTATTTCATAAAGTCGCTACGCTTATCGCTTCCCCCATGGAAATGCGGTGGTTTCCACTTACCTACATATTCAGTAGGATCTTACAAGCTCGGGTTAAATGAAATATGGCTTTGGGATTTAAAGGGCCTCAGTAGAGTTAAACAATACATACCTTGAGTAAGGTACGAATGAACGAAAGAACTTAACCATGGGATGTTAATCTATGCTAATATTATAAATCTGAAGAGTTTGTTTGTTTGGTTGATTGAACGCGCTAAGCTCAGAACTACTGGTTTGAATTAGAGAGGAAGGCTATTTTTGGCTATATAACATCACGCTACAACTTAGGATCAGAGCATCAATGAAAAATGTTGCAAGTCCCGCGGGTGAGCTAGTCCTGGCGGGTTTAACGGTCCCTGATTGAATATAACGGGTGATTTAAATTATAACACATAAATTTTTCCGTGTGGGATTTGAACCCACAACACTCGGTGCGGCGTGGTAGCGAAGTGATTACTTAGACCATTGCGCCATCCGTGCATAAAAACTTTGATAAAATAAATATAATTCGTAATTATTCTCAAGTTTGTTATTATTTTTAAATGTAAAATAAAATATTAAAAGTAAATGACTTGACGAAAGAAAACTCCGACCTCACATGTTGTTTTCCGCCACCGACGCGATAGGTCGCTATACGTCTTTATAGAGGGCCCCCGTTGTGCATGAAACTAGTCAGTCATCCCCTAAATAAGCACGTGAGTAACCGTATATTTTTAATAAATATGAATACCACTAACGGAAGTTAATATTTTTTATGGTATAGGGGGCAAACGAGCAGACGAGTCACCCGATGGTAACTACCTCTGACCATGGGCACCTGCAACTCGAGAGTTACAGGTGCGCTGGCGGCCTTTTAGATGGGAGTACGGGAAGGCAGGGAAGAGGGGTCGAGGGAAGGGTTAGGGCCTCCGGTAACCTCACTCTCTCGGCGAAATACAACGTAAGCATTGCTTCATATTTTAATAGATTAACCATTTCTTCAATCTTTAGAAAGTCGTTAGTAATCCAGCAGATTGCACACTTACTTGAGACTACTCTGTTTCTCATAAGGGCATAGAAAATCATCTACACTAATTTAAGATCTTATACGCAATATATAAGCGGGGAAGTCGAAACGCCTATCAGCATCAAATTACTAGAGAACGTTACAGGCCCCCTGCGTCTCGTT
Organism: Callimorpha dominula; assembly: GCA_949752705.1. Taxonomy (NCBI): domain Eukaryota; kingdom Metazoa; phylum Arthropoda; class Insecta; order Lepidoptera; family Erebidae; genus Callimorpha; species Callimorpha dominula. The sequence continues at coordinate 3,836,356 of OX457010.1, read as the reverse complement.
CAGTAACAGTTTGTATTTTTGCTGCGAATTTTTATAGGATGTAAATATTTACTGTCTTTATATAAAATTACAGCCAGACAAACCAAGCGTGTAGTGTTGTGTTCTGCTGACGAGGATTTGAGTCTGGTAACAGACGTAATAAAAAAAGAAAAATAAATAATTCACAATAGATTTACGCTTATTTGACTAGAACTGGATTTGGTCCTTTTGTAGGCTTAGAAAGACTTACACGTCTTTCTTATAAATAGGAATATATTCATGAAAGCCTATTATTAGAACATATATATATATATTGCGATAAACTTATATAATAATATAATAAATAAATGTATCTAATAGGCTTTTACTGGATTATGCTATAATCTCTTTAGTATTTTTCTACTACATAATATTGTTTAACAATTAGTTTTCTTAAACACAACCTCTTAAAAACTCGTGGTCATCCACAACTCCAATCACCAAACGACTTCAAAGGCCCATAATAAGATAAGAAGAAACTAAAAAATATGATAATTAACACAGATATTCTACATAAAAAATCATAATAAAGCTTAAATTATAAAAACATTGACTTAGATTACAAAATTAATAATGTTAATCTGTTTTTTTACTCGCAATTTCTATTTTCAAACGGTCGAATCAAGTCCGCGTGTTTATCTTTCGCCTTGAGCCGTTCCAAGAAAATTAGGATTTACGGCTTGTTTTTCTCCTTCAGCTTTTATGTCTCAGGCGTGGTTTTTCCTTGTTAGTTGAAGCAGTCTACGAACATCCTCGTAACCTACAAGACCCGTGAACAATCACGGTCTTGATTCATCTAACAAACCCCATACTTTTTACGACCAGGGGAAGCAGAATACAAACGTTTTGCCGTATCAAGGGTACAGTTACATAATTATTACACAAGTCTACATCACATCTCACACATAAACGTTATACTCGTATATATCACAAAAAGGTGCTTCGCGTGGAACTGTGTGGGTTTCCGTTATGCAAAATATTTGAAGCGAGAATTAACCGCGATCCTGTAAAGGTGGAACCGTTTACTATGCTCCTGTTTAAATTTATACTTAGGCTATGCGGATTTGTCGGAAGACCTTTGAAAATGTTGTAGTGTAGTCTCAGTGCGTGCTCCCTCAATATTGTAATATTATAGAATACAAACAGCAAATTGGTTCAGATAACAGTGAAAAGTGGCAAGAGGTGAAAATACCGCACCAGTCTTTCAGTTAATAATGCTAATAACTTGAGACACCTCACACACGGCCGTCTGGTCCCAAACTAGGCAGAGTTATGTAACTATGGTAACCAGACTGTTGATAAACATACTTCTACACAGTCTAAATATTATAGATAAATTACATCCAAACACAACGAATGATCAGACATAAAAAATGCTAACGTTGTGTCGGTGCATTTACAATTACTATTTATATTACAATTTACAATTCTAATTACAATTTAATATATCAATTTACAAATTACAATACAGATACAATTAGAAATGTTTAAATTGAGTTGTTCAATTTTTTTTATTAAATTAAGTTGTAAACATACACGCTTCTGACTTCAAACACTTAAGGTGACATTTTAGTACATTTTAATATACGTATACGCAAATGAAAATGTATCTGACACTCTTTAAAAGCTGTGCATTCTGAGCATATAGAAGTATCAAGTATATTGTCATAATGTTTTTAGAATACATGAACTAAAACAATGCTGCGTTTTGAGGTTACAGCAAGCAAGTTAAAACTTGATAGGGAGGTGGATCACGTAGTTTGGCAACGGTATTTCATAATATTGATCAAAAACCTTACAAGTGGCAACGAACTAACAGCTGAAATAGCCTTCATCCTGGGAATATATATATTTTTTTATGGTATAGGTGGCAAACGAGCAGACGAGTCACCTGATGGTAAATGGCTACCACCGCCTATGGGCACCTGTAACTCAAGAGTCACAAGTGCGTTGCCGCCCTTTAGGGTGGGAATAGGGGAAGAGGGTGAGAGGGGGGAAGATGCTAGAGGGGGATTAGAGGGGAGGAGAGTGGGAGAGGGGAAGGACGGGAATAGGGGAGAAGGAAGGGTTAGGGCCTCCGGTAACCTCACTCACGCGGCGAAAAGCAATGAAGCATTGTTTCACTGCCGGTTTTCTGTGAAGCCATAGTATCGAGCGGAGTCGAGCCGGCCCATACGTGCCGAAGCATGGCTCTCTCTAAAAGTTAATTTGAAAATTCATCTCCATCATTCTAGCCATCAGATATCAGTCATGTAAAACAATAAATAAAAAAATACTGTTTTTATCTTAATAAAATTAAGATGAAAGAAGGTGACACCTCATCATGGTAAGTGGTTACAAAGCTTGCCAACATTTCAGTAATATCAAAAGTACTGCCGCGTATTGCGACCAGAACAAAAAAAAAAATAAGCAACATTTGTTTCTGCCCACTAAGTATGAAATTTAAGGAAAAAGACCCTTGGCAGAAGCCTGACACATTGGTCACACCAGATCAGTTCCACTCTGGGTACAACAGTCCTTGTCGTGTTGCCATCCACGCCGCTCAAGACAGGACGAGATGGCGGTAAAATAATAATCCACAAAAGAGTATTTTGCACACGAGGTCATGACCCTCGGCATTAGTACAATAAATATATTATTTTAAATTTTATTCAAACGAAGGAAAAATAATTCTGTAAACAGTACAGTACAAGAATTAGTCAGTGATCACAGGAAGACATCAAAGGAGCTTCAATTTGATAGCAGATTTTATGTCCGACTTAACTCAAAATAATATTCGGTACTTAACTGTAAAAAATATGACGCTGTACCAGACAGACGGACTTGAGGACTTTGTAAAGCCTCTCCGTTCAAGTGCGGCACTTTAGAACGTACCTCCTCACTCAGAACCAACCCTAGTCCCTTTTGATATATTATAGCACATCATTTGCAGTCTGGCATATCCATACATTTTTTAAGTTCCCATCACATTGAGATCAGGCCTAAACCCTTTATTATACGATAATGCGGTCGTGAATATAAACCCCTTTTGTCTTTTATTTACAAAAGAAAAGATAAAGATATGACATTCGAATAAAGGAATCCTGGAATTCGTGCGGAATGATTTTGTGCGGAGCGAGATTGTGAATAAAGTAAAATGTGGGTAGATGACAATTTCTTTCAAATGTATGTTTTATCTTTAACTAGCAAGCCGCCCCGGCTTCGCACGGGTACAAATTATACACCTAAATCTTCCTCATGAATCAATCTGTCTATTAGTGAAAACCACATGAAAATCCATTCAGTAGTTTTTCAGTTTATCGCGAACAGACAGACAGACGCGGCGGAGGACTTTGTTTTATAATATGTAGTGATTTTCTTTGATTACGTTAATTTCTTCTATCATGTCATCTGTTTGAGGTGCTATGTATATTTATTGGCTTTCTGATAAATAGAACCTGTTTTTTATTAGATCTCATTACTAGTAATATTAGATAACGACCGTGATTTCAATTTCAATCGTACCTTGAGTGTTTAAATGATGAGATACGGACATACTATTAGTTTGGTCCGACTTCCTATAGCACTGAATCACTGTTTGGTGATTGGTGGGATTTGATCTGCCGGACGTATGCTTGGGATGCCAAGGTTGTGTCCCCCAGGTCATATGACCCTCTGATATGGCGAAGGAGATGATGGCTGGTCCATGCGTCATACTCGTGAACGGGTGCTGCTTGGGGTGACTGGTCGGCCTAGGCAGTGATGCTTTAGCCTATACTATTATTTTGGTTCGATCAACTGCAACTCTAGCCTCTTAATCCAGTCACGAATTATTTTTAACAGTAGATTTTGTAATTAAATGAAAGTAGATGTGCACCTTGAATGATTTCTATGTTTAATAAGTTCAAACCTTCAACGGTATCACCGAGTGATTTTTATTTTTTAGTACGTTAGCTTTTAGAGCATTTCAATAAAATGAAATTCAGGTGGCATCAGCTTGCATCCTGTTTACCTTTCGTGTAACACTAACACTATTGTACCTGAAGATCTGACTTTTAAAAAGAGTGGCCATGAGTTTCTTTGCCAGTATTCTTCTCATGAGGGTCTACGCATTTTGGAAACTGGAAGTTATAGATCGACACAAGCAGGCAGTAGATTTTGGTGTTTTCACCTAATTTACCTCGACAATCTAGCACATGCTGTGGCGTCTGTTTGTGTCGATCTATGATTTTAACTCTAGCTTCAATTTAACGTTCATAAATGTCACTTAGTGTCTTAATTGAATAAATGATTTTGAATTTGAATTTGAATATGATGATGATTGTTGAAGATGTCTCTGCTACCCGTGCGAAGCCGGGGCGGGTTGCTAGTATGTTATAATTGAAGTAGCTATCATATATACATACATAGATTTGTGCCATAAGTGTAATATTGTAATGTCATTTACGTGGGAGAGCCATGCTTCGGCACGTATGGGCCGGCTCGACCAGAGTGATACCACGGCCTCACAGAAAATCGGCAGTAAAGCAATTATTGCATAGCTTTACGCCGCGTGAGTGAGGTTACCGGAGGCCTTAACCCTTCCCTCTCCCCTTCTCTCCCCTATTCCCGCCCTTCCCTTCTTTATGTCAAATTCTATTAGTCAAAACTATATTCTATTAGTCAAAAAGTTTATTATGTTAAAACGCAGCTGTGGCAAACATTTTGAATGTTAACTTATCCTTTAGTTCATTTTATTGACAATAGAATAAAAACCTTTAGCCCTTTTCCTATTGGGGTATTCCCCATATAAAAATTATCTTATCCATTCTATATTGACCTTTAAAAAACCTACATAGTGTGAAGTTACGCATACTTATTTTTATGGGGTGACCTTTAGTACCCTATGAAAAACACATAAAAACTGTTGCCATTATTAACGTCTGTCGCGTGATAGAAAGTTGACAATGCAATGGGTAGAGACCCCTTTATTACAGCTGTCCGCATTGTAAGTGGCCTGTAATGGGTGTATAACAAGAATGATTTGATACGCATGTATTTGAAGTATATCGAACGGTATCTAACATGTAATTTTCTAATTAAAAGACAATCAAATCGAATTAAGATTGTTCATTGTTTTTAATGATATGCAAATCAATGTACCTACTATTATAATTGGTTAAAAATACTATTGGTATATTTGTTTATTTGTCTTTTGTTTTTTTATTTTAATATTATTGGTATATTGGTAAAAATAGTAGAAGTAGTAACATACATCAAGGAAACAGATAAACTCCTAGTATAAGCTAAATGCTTATGCTAGGAGTTTATCTGATTACTTACTTACTTCTACTATTTTTGATGTATGTACTTATGTTCTTAGTTTAAATATACAGCTTACGAAAATAGGATTTTTTTCTATAGATGAGTACTGTCATTATACAGATTATCGCTAAAGGAGCATGCAGGTAGAAAAATAATGAAAAGAAACTACCCGTTTACAAGTTATAACCGTTTGAATTTCCAGGTATTTTTACCCCCGTTTTTCATAAAAGTGTGGTGGAACTTGTAAACTGTTTGTAAACCTTTTAAACTATTCACTCAGTTATTGACAAAATCCATAAAAACTAACTTAAAAAAAAATCTAAGTATTTACGGATTTTCTTAGTAACCTTTCGATTATGTTTCCAATACACAGTTACAATACTTTTTATAGTATTCTAATTATTTTGTCTAATTTAGTGCTTCTGATCATTAAAACATTGATAATTAGCGATATTATAGTAAACTAAATTTAAAGATAGAAGTTTGATATACACAACACATTAATGTCTATATTTATGTTGTTACTCAATTCAAGTCACAATTGTTTTAAAACTCTAAAAATAATGAAACCTAATCATAAAATATAATTGCTAAATAAAACATACCCATTACACATTCCATAAGTAGTTTAACAATGAGACCAAATGTTTGTTCGAACTTTGTTTTCCTTGTGTTTAATAGTTTTACGTTTATCAAGTAACAATGACATGAAGGTTATTCCCTAGAACAAAAAATCTCCCAAACTGATAATATAATCTTCCATCTGCTTTAATGCTTTACAATGAAGATTGTAGATGCCAGCTATATCGATTTCACATACGCCGATTTTTTCTAGACAACTTTGTACCGATATTGTCAAATATATAATAAACGGTTAAAATGACGCATGCATGTAAATAGCCTATATTTAAAAATAGATAAAATACTTGTATATTATTATTGTTGTATATTGTTGGAAGTATTATAATATATATGTCCCATTTAAGAACTAATAATAGTTTATAATATATTATAATCAAGCCGTTCGAGCGCGTTTACCCATTTCTGATCGTTTAAGTATCACGTACAAACATCAATACATTAAGGGTTAGTCTGAGGTTTACAAATATAACGTTAGGTTTTGATATTGTATTAACTATAAACATATTAAGTACATATATTATTATAAACATAAAATCAGTATACGATAGTTTTAGGTAGATTTCGAAGACGAGTCTACCTATTGGTTTTGTACCAGTGGTCGAGTTTACCAAAAATATCGTTACAGGAGGTCTAGTTATGATCCCTAGACCCCAAAACAATCGCTAGTTAAAAACTTTCTTTGCTTTAGTTAAGTTCGTGAATGGGGGATGTTCCCCCAAAGGGGGTGGAGGGACTAGGGGACAGATTAAAAAAAAAACAAAAAACACGAAATCTACCTCTGCGGGTCTGCTGCGGGCCCGGATTTTTTCAAATGCGTTTTAGCCTGTCAAATTGTCACGAGCAAAAGTTATTCCATGAGTGTCCTTGGAGTTTCACGTCTATTCTTCTCCATAGGATCTGCTAACTACTTGCACGGGCAGAGAGCGATAGAGCTTCACGACTGACTTATTCTGACTGACTTTTACTTCTCTTAATTATCGATAATTTTGATTAGATTTGCAACGGTGACCGCTGTCGTGTCGACAGTCGTATGTATTGGACGTTTCCAATGTTTTATCGTATCAACGATCTGGATCAATTTTGTTACAACACTCGTTGCGAATAAATCCCACAATATAGCGTTGCAGATAGTGGAAGTATTCATTGAATTCATACAATGCCTGTTGGCAATTAGTGTGGTGTTATCTCAAAAATGAAGCCTTTTGAAAATTCGATGTGCGTACACTAAATTAATTAAATGCCTTTTGTAATGTTTTTACCGAATTTGAGAGATGTGAAATCATAGTTAAATAGCTCTCACAGGTTCAGGCGAATTTCTATAGTCAAATGTAACTAGCCTTTTAATTATATTATTGAAATTGAGTAGGTATACAAGGTTTTACAGAAAGTTCCGGTCATATTTAAGAAGCGTTATGTATTACTAAAAACAGTAATTTAGTAAAAAAAAAAAGAATATTGAAAGGAATATATTGATTTTAAAATAGTTACTTCCTGATGTAGGTGCATTTTTATAAACAACGTGTTATAAATTTTTATGTCAATAGTTTCCTGTGGTTTAAATAAATTGTTTAACATGATGTACGACATAAGACTGTATTCGTTACTAAACTATATTCGTTATTGTTTTCAATAAGTATAAAATTAAGTGATTTGTCAATAGCTAGGTATGACGTTATAACTCATTATTTCATACAAATTTCACAGTCAATAGGTAGACCGCTTGGCGGTTAATGGTGAGCAGGTGGTGATTTATTATAAGCAAATATATGACTTTAAATTTTTTAATGAAACAACTATGTGTAGTTACCGAAATAGAATATTAAGTAATAAACTCATGTAACACAATGCTCCCACTTCTCTAGGGAATATCCACCAAATAATCCGTATAACATATTTTTTTTTGGTCCAAATAAGAGTCGATACTTGTTTGTGCTAACTGTCCTTTAATATCGCCACAGACCAACTCAAGTCAGGGTGCTATTTTACTTTATTTTGGCCAAATACGCAAAATCATTCTTTATTTCTTACTAAAAGTATAGATATGATTATTTTTTATATCCCTAAACTTAAGGAATGATTGCGCACCGTTTCCCTATTTCACCCCGTTTGAGTTTTAGATTCGCGACAAAAAGCCGATGTCTTTCTCCAAGGCTCTCTATGTGAAAATTGATCAAAGTTGGTTTAATGGTTTAGGTGCGAATACACAAGATACAGAGTTACTTATTGGCGTAGATTAGTATCTTAAGGTTGTATAGAAGAAATCTCAACTAGCGATAAGACTGCTGATTGTACTAGTATTCAATGTTTTTCATTTATGTTGTGACTTTTTCTACGGTGTACAATAAAGAATACTGTATTGTATTATTTGAATAAGCCGATTTCTACATCCCAGAAACTCTTACAAAGTTTATAGACAATAAGTTTTTCGTATCTAACATCGCTAACTCATGCTTAAAAATGGACACGGATTACATCTTGAATATACCTTCGCGCCTCTGTACCCCGCAGGCGGGGGGTATTATAATGATTTTGTTGTCTTTTAATTCGGACGTTTTCCTTTGTATTGTATACCTACAGTGTCAGTTATAACACATTCATCTTACGGTTAAAATATCGCAACCCGGCAAAAAAAGTGTCATAATACAAAAACAGCTATTTCGAGAAAACACGACTTTTATGCCGGTGAATTGAACAAAACACCTAATAACGACGTTTTTACAAGGTATATCAAGCTAGCACTACAAAGTTAAGTTTCCTGTTCCTAATTGGCACTGTAATTTGTCGCTAATTTGTCGCTAATTTGTTACCAAATCTAAAAATTTGTCGCTCTAGCCAGTAATCGACATGGTGCTAGCTTGATATCAAGCTAGCACTACATTAGCGTATCTCCGCGTAGGTGCGGCGTAAAGCATTCATACAGGCACCAAAATTTGTCGCTAATTTGTCGCTGAACGATGGCACTATTGCCGATTTTGTCGCGAGCCCAGGGTTCAGCTGATCAGCGAAAAACGTCTCAGAAGATATCAAGCTAGCACTACATTAGCGTATCTCCACATAGGAGCGGCGTAAAGCATTCATACAGGCACCAAAATTTGTCGCTAATTTGTCGCTGAACGATGGCACTATCACCGATTTTGTCGCTAGCCCAGGGTTCAGCTGATCAGTGAAAAACATCTCAGAAGATATCAAGCTACCACTACATTAGCGTATCTCCACGTAGTAGCGGCGTAAAGCAATCATACAGGCACCAAAATTTGTCGCTAATTTGTCGCTGAACGATGGCACTATCACCGATTTTGTCGCTAGCCCAGGGTTCAGCTGATCAGCGAAAAACATCTCCGAAGATATCAAGCTAGCACTACATTAGCGTATCTCCACGTAGGAGCGGCGTAAAGCAATCACACAGGCACCATAATTTGTCGCTAATTTGTCGCTGAACGATGGCACTATCGCCGATTTTGTTGCTAGCCCAGGGTCCAGCTGATCAGCGAAAAATGTCTCAGAAGATATCAAGCTAGCACTACATTAGCGTATTTCCACGTAGGAGCGGCGTAAAGCAATCACACAGGCACCAAAATTTGTCGCTAATTTGTCGCTGAACGATGGCACTATCGCCGATTTTGTCGCTAGCCCAGGGTCCAGCTGATCAGCGAAAAACGTTTCAGAAGATATCAAGCTAGCACTACATTAGCGTATCTTCGCGTAGGAGCGGCGTAAAGAAAAGCGTAAAGAAGGCTAGCACCATGTCGATTCATTATTAACTTTAACTAGCTTGATATCTTCTGAGACGTTTTTCGCTGATCAGCTGGACCCTGGATTTTGGTGCCTGTATGATTGCTTTACGCCGCTCCTACGCGGAGATACGCTAATGTAGTGCTAGCTTGATATCTCCTAAGACGTTTTTCGCTGATCACCTGGACCCTGGGCTAGCAACAAAATCGGCGATAGTGCCATCGTTCAGCGACAAATTAGCGACAAATTTTCGTGCCTGTATGAATGCTTTACGCCGCTCCTACGCGGAGATACGCTAATGTAGTGCTACCTTGATATCTTCTGAGACGTTTTTCGCTGGTCAGCTGGACCCTGGGCTAGCGACAAAATCGGCGATAGTGCCATCGTACAGCAGCATAATAGCGACAAATTTTGGTGCCTGTATGATTGCTTTACGATGCTCCTACGCGGAGATACGCAAATGTAGTGCTAGCTTGATATCTTCTGAGACATTTTTCGCTGATCAGCTGGACCCTGGGCTAGCGACAAAATCGGCGATAGTGCCATCGTTCAGCGACAAATTAGCGACAAATTTTGGTGCCTGTATGAATGCTTTGCGCCGCTCCTACGCAAAGATACGCTAACGTAGTGCTAGCTTGATATCTTCTGAGACGTTTTTCGCTGGTCAGCTGGACCCTGGGCTAGCGACAAAATCGGCGATAGTGCCATCGTACAGCAGCATAATAGCGACAAATTTTGGTGCCTGTATGAATGCTTTGCGCCGCTCCTACGCAAAGATACGCTAATGTAGTGCTAGCTTGATATAAAGCTAGCACCATGTCGATTTATTATTAACTGGCTAGAGCGACAAATTTTTAGATTTGGTAACAAATTAGCGACAAATTAGCGACAAATTATAGTGCCAATTAGGAACAGGAAACTTAAATTTGTAGTGCTAGCTTGATATACCTGTTTTTACAGCTGACCAAATGCAGCATTTGCTATTCAATGCTATTAAAATGACAAAACGTACCTAACATGTGATGTGACACTTTTTTTTGGGATATGACACTTTTTTTTTGTGATATGACACTTTTTTTGCCGGGTGGCGATATATTAGTTGGTAAATTTTTGTATGTATCTTGGAAGCTTAATTAGAACCACTTCCCGATATCCGATTGGGCTCAAATTGTCTTGGTGAGTACTTTGGTGTTACATGATATCCAGGGTATGATGATGGAGACGGAAGATGGCCATGAACATTTAAACTAAACAAATTGTCTTTAAGAGTAGCTACTTTCTTAACATCAAATCTACACTAAAATGAAACTTAGTTTCTATAATGGGTTGTTCAATAAAAAAATTACAATTCATTTATTTAAATCAAATTTTCCAGTTTTTGAATAAGATTTCTGTGTTTATAATCATGAACTTTATTAAAATTGTAATAGCTTTACATCATTCACGTTGTCGTCTACTCGACCCTAAACTATCACGAGACTTTTCTATCCCACTCTGTACACTGTTACCCTGTCATGATAGAACATATAAATTAATATATAAACGCTTAAACGTTTTGGGTAAAGGAAGACATACGAGTACAAATGTAAACATCTATTGCTGTCTTGCGGCTATTTTACTGCCCGGTTACTAGGAATATATAATAACAATAATACAGTTCATACTGCACAAATGTGAGGTTTGTATCGTGTTTCGAAGCATCTGTCAAATACATTGTTGAACAGGTCTTGCCCTCCGTTGTTGCCGGAGACTGTCATAGCAACAGAGACTCTGCTACTCAACTTTAGAAAACACGTTAGTCTTTCGATGGATGAATAATTTATGTATTTGTTGTATATTTTTATATTATTGTACTGTTTCGCTCGCCTTAATGTGAAAATAACTTTGTTAATCAATTTAGTTATCGCTCGGGAGTAGTACTTTTTTCGGGCAAAGTACCTTTTGTCCTTACAACGTTTATGAAAAAAAACGTTAGAATTGGTTAACTAGTTAAGTCGTGTAATCGAAACAAATAAATAATCAAACCAATAAAAAAAGTAATTATTCCATCCCCGCGAAACAATTCACTGTTCTGGATATATAAGTACTAACATAATTACGTACTAGCATAAGTCCCGATCCCGTGAGAATATCAGGCCATCATAGCCTATTGGTTAGTCCAGGTTTTCAGCTATCGGGGTGCTGTCTAGAAAACCTCCACGCGGTGCACCCTGGAAACGTTGGCGATGACGTTTCCTTTTCCTCCTCCGTGTTTGGGGAGGGCGTCATCGCCAACGGCTAATATTCTAGTAAGGAGAGGAGGCCATTTTTCTTCGGCCACTCGGTCGAGGCTTGGTCCAACAGAGCGGGCGTTTCTGCCGATTCCTCTGTTGGCTCTTCGCTCTTCGGAGCTATGAGGATGAAAACCTCGGTAAAAAATCAAGAAGGAGGGACCCTTCCATGGGTCGGAGTTTCTCCCCTGTCCTCAGTGGAGAGCGAAGACGGGCTCGGCGTGCACTCACACTGCCACCGAGCAGGCATGGGGAATTTAGTTTCCTGGCCACCGTTGGCATATCGTAATCCCGAAAGGAGTCGTGGTCATGTTTTGCGACTCCAATCGGGGACGAGGGTCTTGGCTTAGCCGCCCGGACTGCGAGGAAGAAAACCTCTCTAAAAATCACCCCGAATCCCGTGTTCTGGTGCGTGACCAGGGGATGCATGGCTGATGGGTAGTTCAGTCGCAAGCGCACTCCCAGCCGGGGCACCTGCGGCCCCCTCGGTTGGGCATAAAATTTCGCTTGCCCGGGTATTGGGGGATCTCTGCCCGGGTCGACCTTTATTTCTCCCCCAATCGTGGGTCTAAAAATGGAAAACTTAAAACAAACAACAAAAAACATAACTGTGGAAAAAAAGAAGGAGATAAAAGAAACAAAAAAAAGCCAGAGAAGTAGGAAGGTAGCGTCTGAAGCTTCGTCAACCGACGATGAAGTTTCATGTCTGACTACTCGTTCGGTGGAGCTCCCAGAAGTCAGTATGACTCCTGGGAGCAGACAGTCGGAGCGATTACGCTCCAAGGCCGGATCTTCCACGGAAGTGGCAAATCCCAATCCTGAGGTTGTGGAGATGGAGCTTGAGCTCCGCGACCTCGACAGCCGAAAGCGAGGTCGCTCAAGGGACGAAGATGATGAACCATCTACAGAAATGCTCCCTCCCAAAATGGCTAGTAGCCAAAGAGGGAGGTCAAGGTCGCGTACACCGATTCCAGCTCCGGCTGGTTCCGCCTTCTCTAAGGCGGGAGTGTACGCGCGAGCTCGTGCGGAGGGCGAAATCGTTGCGGAGGAGGAGATCGCGGATCTCCTGATGAAGATCCGTGCACCGGTGGAAGGGGGTTCCGTCCCTCAATCACCGGTGACATTAAAGGAGAGGACATACGCAGCGGTGGCCATTATAAACAAAGTGGCCACCAAGTCCACGAACCTGAAGGGTTCGTTCGTCAGGGCCCTGAAGGACTCCTCCTCCACCGTATCTGGGGTCGTTGAGAGCCTCATGGAAGACGTAGCTTGCCTTCGAGAGGCGAATGACCGCCTTACGGCGTCAAACGATCGCCTGACGAAGCAGGTTGCCGAACTGAGCGCTCAGTTTGCCCAGTTTCGGGCGCGTTCGGAGTGCCCTGACTCACTGAGACCTGTTGCGGCGCAGACTGTTCCCTCCGCCCCCTCTCCCTCCGAAGTTCCAGACTCCCACCTGCGTCAAATCATTGACGCGGTGTGGAGGATGATGGACGGGCGCCTCGCGGGCCTGGAGGCAAGGCTTCCTCCGGCCCCCATCATCCGACCGCCTCTAGCCGGTGATAAGCCCAAGGCTGCATCGAGCCCGACGCCACTTCCCGTCTCGGGTGGCCGCGTCGCGGTCTCCTATGCCGCGGCGACATCAGCGCCAGTCCCTACAGCTGCGCCGAAGACCGGAAGACCGGCTAAGGCCGCAGCAAAAGCAGTGGCGTCGAAAGCCGGGCAGCCCACTAAGGCCTCGGCTAAGGTAGCGGCGGCGTTTCCTCCCCTTCCCACTCCGGCACCTAAAGGAACGACAGTTCCTTCTGGTGCCAAAATTGTGTCTGGCCCCTCGGCATCTGGCCCCTCCGCATCTGGCCCCTCGACATCTATCCCCTCTAACGACGGGTGGGAAAAAGTCGAGGGAAGCAAGAAGAAGTCCCGAAAGCGGAATAAGAAGGCTGCCAATAAAGCAGCCTCTACACCGCAGTCGCCATCGGTGGCAGTGGCCACTACAAAGAGGTCGCGAAAACTGAAGCCGCCAAAAACGGCGGCTGTGGTGATCACCGTGTCACCGGAGGCGGCAGATGGCGGGCTATCCTACGCGGCCGTGTTTAAAAAAGCCCGGGATAGCCTCGCCAGTGAATTCGGGGCTTCAGGTGTAAGGATGCGCCTCGCCCAGACGGGAGCTCGGGTCTTAGAGTTCCCCGGGGCTGAAGGTGTGAGGGCGGCCGACACTTTTGCTGAGAAGCTGCGGGGATTATTCCCAATGACGGATGGCGTGAAGATTGCCAGGCCCACCAAGTGCGCGGAGCTGCGCATTTCGGGCCTGGACGATTCTGTCACGGTCGAGGATGTCCGCGTTGCAGTTCGGGAGAGGACGGGTTGCAACGCGGACCACATCAGGGTTGGCACCATCCGTCCCGGTCCAGGGGGCCTTGGCGCGGTGTGGGTCAGTTGTCCCGTGGCGTCGGCCAAAACCTTGGGCGACGCCGGCAGGCTCCTCATCGGTTTTGTGAACGCCAGAGTCACAGTCCTGACGGCGAGACCGATGAGGTGTTTCAAATGCCTATCATCGGGGCACACACGCGTCAAGTGCGCAAGTTGCTTTGACTGCAGCGGACTTTGCTTCCGCTGCGGTCGACCGGGGCACAAGGCGGCGGAATGTTCCGCCGCCCCTCACTGCCCAGCATGTGCGGCGGGTAATCTGCCCGCCAATCACCAGATGGGCCAGGGGGGCTGCAAGCCTGCCCGCGCTTCTCAGCAAACATCGGGGGTTAGCCAGTCGACCCAGGCTACCGCCGATGTTAGCCGTGCGTCAACGTCGTCGCCTATGGAGGAGGCTGTAGAGATGGTTTCATAAATGGACCAAGTCTCCAGCTTCCTTGTCCAGACGAATCTCAACCACTCTGCCGGTGCGCAAGATCTTTTCTTGCAAACTATGGCGGAGTGGTCGGTCAGTGTAGCCGTAGCTGCGGAGCCCTATTACGTTCCTCCCCGTTCCAACTGGATGAGTGACCGGGACGGCTCCGTGGCAGTCGTCGGCTCCACGGCAGCTCATTCCCCGCCCTTGTCGCTAAGAGACAAGGGTAATGGATATGTTGCTGCCGAATGGGGGGGGATCACCATATATGGTGTCTACTTCTCCCCCAACAGGAGTTTGAGCGACTTCGAGGTTTTTCTTAACAACCTGGAGACCTCGATGCGGCGACTAGCGTCTGGGCACTTCCTAGTGCTGGGGGACTTCAACGCAAAGTCCGTTGCGTGGGGTTCCCCCAGGACGGACGCACGGGGCGAAGCCGTAGAGGAGTGGGCGGCTTCGGTGGGCCTCTGTCTTCTAAACAGAGGCTCCACCAACACGTGCGTGCGACAGCAGGGGGGGTCGATAGTGGACCTTTCGTTCGCTACCCCTGCTCTCGCCGCACGAATAAGGAACTGGCGTGTCCTGGAAGAGGTTGAGACGCTCTCGGATCACCTCTATATCCGATTCGAGCTCTCCCGGACCCAGGACCCCAGAAGGGGTCACACGGCGCGGCGTTCTTCCCGTTTCCCGCGGTGGGCTGTTACCAAGTTGGACAGGGACTTACTGGAGGAGGCAGCTATTATTTATTCTTGGCTGTCTCCGCGGCCTCTGACCGAGGAGGCAGACATGGGGGCGGGCCGCTTTCGCGATGCGATCACGCAGATTTGCGATGCGGCCATGCCCCGCGTTCGAGGTCGTCGGCCTCCAAGGAAGGAGGTCTACTGGTGGTCCCAGGAGTTGGCGGACCTCCGCGCGGCCTGTACTCGTGCCCGGAGGTCCTACACCCGCAGCCGGCGGCGTCACCGCGATGATGGGGGAGAGGGCCAGCTTCATGAGCAGTACCGAGATGCGCGGCAAACTCTGAAGCTGGCCATTAGTCGCGCCAAAGAGGAAAAAAGAAAGGAGATGCTGGAGAGTCTCGATCGTGACCCCTGGGGTCGCCCATATCGCGCGGCGCAACTAAAGCTCCGTGCGTCGGGCCCCCCCCTTACGGAGACTCTCCAGCCCAGCTTCCTGCGGGGAGTGGTTGAGGGCCTTTTCCCGCAACGGGTGGAGCACGTACCCCCGTCGATGGCCCCCTTGGCTGGAGACGACGGGGAGAACGAGGAGGATGGTGTTCCGCCCGTCACGGAGGCGGAGGTAGGGGCGGTTGTTCTACGGATTCGTTCCAAGAACACCGCCCCCGGGCCAGACGGGATCCCTGCCCGAGTGTTGGCCCTAGCCCTCGACCACATGTCCGACCGCCTCAGGGAGGTGTTCGACGCTTGCTTGGCGTCCGGGCGCTTCCCTGACTGCTGGAAGAGCGGGAAGCTGGTCCTTTTAAGGAAGCCGGGACGGCCTACCGACTCGGTTGCGGCCTACAGGCCCATCGTGTTGTTGGACGAGGCGGGTAAATTGTTTGAGAGGGTCCTCTCTGCCCGCATCGTCCGGCACCTGTGCGAGGTCGGCCCCGATTTGTCGGACGCACAATTCGGTTTTCGAGCGGGGCGTTCGACGGTCGGTGCTATGTTGCGCCTGAGGGCCGTGACCGAAGAGGTAGTGAGCTGTGGCGGCGTGCTGTTGGCGGTGTCGCTGGACATCGCCAACGCGTTCAACAGTCTGCCATTTAGCTGCATCAGGGAAGCACTCCACTATCACGGAGTGCCAGGGTACCTGAGGCGGCTAGTGGCAGACTATTTAGAGGAGCGTACCGTCATGTACGAGGACCGAGATGGAGTTTTGAGTCGTCGGCCCATGTCGTGCGGTGTTCCGCAGGGGTCTGTCCTTGGACCACTCCTGTGGAACATGGGGTACGACTGGGCCCTTCGAGGCGACTTCCCCCCCGGGCTCGGCGTAATCTGTTACGCCGATGACACTTTGGTCACAGCCCGGGGGGTAAACTTTCAGGAGGCGGCGTGCCTGGCTACCAGGGGAGTCTCTCTGGTGGTCGGGCGCATCGAGGCGCTGGGTTTGCGGGTGGCCCTGGATAAGACGGAGGCCCTGTTATTTCATGGGCCCCGTCGTGGTCCACCCCCTGGCGCCTCTATCGAGGTCAACTCGGTCCTCGTACCGGTTCAGGCCCACATAAAATATCTGGGCCTGATCCTCGACGGTAGGTGGCGCTTCGACGAGCACTTCCTGCAGCTTGCTCCAAGGCTGGTCGGCGCTGCGTCCGCCCTTGGGCGACTCTTGCCCAATTTGGGTGGACCCAGCGTCGCTACAAGACGGCTGTACACGGGGGTTGTCCGGTCAATGGCACTGTACGGTGCACCGGTGTGGGCGGAGGCCCTGACCGCCCAGAATAGGGCGCGCCTCTGGCGCCCTCAGAGGGTGATGGCGGTTAGAGCCATACGCGGATACCGCACCGTGTCAACAGAGGCGGCGTGCGCGTTGGCCGGGACTCCCCCGTGGGATTTGGAGGCGGAAGTGCTCGCCGAAGTATATCGGCGAACGGCTGAGTTCCGGGCGGGAAACGGCAGTCGGCCCCCGCCCGAAGAGGTACGCGAATGGCGTGAGGCCGCTCGCCGAGCCACCATGGCTCGTTGGTCGTCCCGGCTGGAGGCTCCACGTGCTGGCTTTGCCGCCGTGGAGGCGCTCCAGCCGGTCATCGTCGAGTGGGCAGGGCGGCAGCACGGGACCCTTTCCTTCCGACTGACGCAGGTTCTTTCCGGGCACGGCTGCTTCGGGAAGTACCTGCACTCGGTCGCTAGGAGGGAATTGAGTCCCGCCTGTCACCACTGCGACTGCAGTGAGGACTCGGCTCAGCACACGCTGGCGGTTTGCCCCAGTTGGGCGACGCAGCGTCGGGCCCTCACTGCAGTCATCGGAGTGGATCTGTCGCTACCGGCTGTCATTCGCTCCATGGCCGGTAGCGACAGGAATTTTACCGCGGTCGCAACCTTCTGTGAGGAAGTCATCTCGCACAAGGAGGCGGCGGAAAGGGTCCGGGAGGACGACCTCCACTCGGACCTAATTCGCCGCCGGCGAACCGGGCGGCGGAGGCGCGCTTACCAGCGCCTCATGCCGCCCTGAGTGTGGCCGCGGGTGGACGGGACGGGTTTTCCCCTTCACCCGCTATAGTGGCCCCCCGCGAGGAGGCGGCGTCCGCGTGTGCCTGGACGTCGCCTAAATGAGAGGTTTTTACCCGAAGGTGGTGCCCGCGCTTTTGCGGGCAGGCGCTAGGAGGGTTCCGGATGTCTTAATAAAAGCTGTTCCCGGATCCCTCCTATTTAAGGCGCAGTACGGCACACCGTGTGGTTTTAGTCGGTTCGATTCCGACACACCGCCCCATCGTAAACCCCGATGGGGTGACGGCCCGCGGGGGTTTCCACACGCACAAAAAAAAAAAAAAAAAAAAAAAAAGGTTTTCAGCTATCTACATATCAAGTTTCATTGCAATCGGTTCAGTAGCTTTTGCGTGAAAGAGTAACAAACATCCATCCAAACTTTCACATTTATAACATTAGTGGGATGTTTATCAGCAGTCTTGTTACGATAGTACAGACTCTGCCTAGTTTGGGATCAAACGGCCGTGTGTGAGATGTGTGATGTTATAATTATTAAAGGCCCTATGTCCCTATGTCCTTTTCACAAACACTCACATTCGCTTTAATAATATTAATTGACATAAAGGTAGAATTATTTTTAACCAGATTTCTCATATTTATATCGGTAAGTGATTTCATATCTAATAACATTTTATTGTATTAATCGATAAATCAATGTTTCGTACGTAAATAAAATGGGTCATGTTTTATGATTTCTATTGCTGTCATTAATCAGCCCAAGGTGCATTAGTGTATCAGTCATTTACGTAAATCCTGTGTTTTTTAATGCGGTAGTGTTTGTGATTTAAGCGCTTTTATCAATTTACTATATTTCTATGAACTGTACTGCTTATGTTATTTAATACCAGATGAACAGCTGGTTTTTATAACAGAAGAACCTGAAATATATATATATATATATGTATATATATATAGTTTAGCCATTATTAATTCTATGTTCAAATTCAAAATCATTTATTCAATTAAGACACTAAGTGACATTTATGAACGTTAAATTGAAGCTAGACTTAAAATCATAGATCGGCGCAAACAGACGCCAGAGCATGTACTGCATTGTCGAGGTAAATTATGTGAAAACACCAAAATCTACTGCCTGCTTGTGTCGATCTATAACTTCCAGTTTCCAAAATGCGTAGAGCCTTATGAGAAGAATACTGGCAAAGAAACTCTTGTGAGACTGTACTACTGTCAGTATCTGTAATATGTTAATTGGTTTAAAACGGCACCAACATGATTTTATTCATTATACGTTTGCATAGCATTCAACATTTTAATACTTATAAAGGTATGCTTTCCATTACTTAATTGCATTTAAATGGGGGTTTATCGACGTGTGTTTCGATACCGTGTTACTCTGTGTTATATATATTTAACCGGCTTTAAAAAAAAACGAGGTTCTCAATTTGGATGTTTTTTTATGTATGTTCGGGCATAACTCCGTCATATATAGCCGGATTTGTTAAATTATTCTTTGTTAGAAAGAGGTTTATTCCGAAATAGTCATATTTAAATTTCGTAAAGATATTTAGTATGTTGATTTGAAAGAAAGAAAGAAAGAAGAAAGAAAGAGAAAGTTTTATTTCAGTAAAAAAGGAGGAGGTTTGAAAACCGTTTGATTTATTTTGTTTGTTCGTGTGTCACTTTTTTCAAAGAACTAATTTTGATTATTCTTTTTGCACTTAACGTCTGTTTTGGGCTTGTTGGTCTAGCGGTAAGTGATCCTGACTGTGTGACTTGTGTGATGGGCACGATCATTTGTTCTGTGTCTGGATGTAATTTATCTATAATATGTATGTATTTAATATATTCATGTATGTTTATCAGCAGTCTATTTACCATAGTACAGGCTGGGCCTTGTTTGGGATCAGACGGCCGTGTGTAAGGTGTCTTAATTACACCAATCGTGGAATCACCTATTCAGAAATTGAATATGTACACTCTTTAAGTTGTCCTGGGATATGTCAACCCAGGCCTTACAAGTACAATGTTAGAACTTTCACCTACTCTATACAGTAACAAAAGGACATTATTTTTATTATATGCGTTTTACCTTTTGCCTTTTGTGTAGGCAATAGCGCGTGTTATCACGTCCGGACCTAAAAGCCATTTAAGGCCTTCGTGAGAACGTGCTCGGCCATTGACATTCGGAATTCGCATTTTTGTTTGTTCGACGGGTTTTTCGTAATTTACTATCATAGTCCTTTCGTTCTGTACTTTGAACAAGTTGACAATGATCGGGATGAGTGTACTACAATAAATCTTAAGATGTGATGACGTAATAGGCGGTGGTGTTACCGCGTTGGGTACCAATCAACATCTACAGTTACCGGCACGAGTCGTGAGCACATTTTTTATTGGTTGATATGACGTTGACAACGCTGACACTGCACGTGATTGGTTCGTCAGTCGATGCTCGTCGTCTATTGGGTTCGCACGTGTCATCCGACTACCTTACTACTAATACTTTACTACTGTACTGTACACTAGTTTATTTTTGTTAATTTTTGGAAATTTGTGCTCACGACTCGTGCCTGTATCTGTGCAAAACTCTTTAAATTATTACTAAAGTTGCTTGCAAAGAATTCAGTAATATTATCGCAATAACATATATGTGAGTAGATAGGCTCACAGAAAATAGAATTTAGAATTTCCAGTAAATTGTTGTGTAGTTCATATTGTCAGGATCGTTGGATTTTACGGCTATTACAAACATAATAGCTTTATACTACATTTACAATAATTACCCCGATGATAAGCTTGTTCGCGACTACAATTCAATCTTATTGAATTATAGACTCTATCACGTACACAATAAAGTATGATATGAAAGCGTATAAATTAAATTACTCCGAAATGTCCCATCGCAGGTTAGGAATGAAATAATAATATATAATTGTTTTACAATGCTACAGTATTACTGTTATATTACTAATGTTTTTTGTAAAAAGTATGGTTGCCACAATTCGTTTGTACAAAGTCGTAAGCCTTTTGAGAACGGAAAAAGTCAGATTTCTGCAATTTTCCACGTATAGTGGAGTTACTTATCTTACCTAAAAGAAATACCACCATGCTAGGGTTAAGTCAAATACCTCCATATATCCAATTTCCTTGCCTGTAGGGTCAGCTAAACCTTCCCCATAGGATAGAAGTACTTGCTGTCACGGGAGATTTAGATTGTACTAGCTTATACAAGCATGGTAAGTACTCTACCTTACGGTATACTATATATTATGATTTATACAAATAGGACGGAGGTACCTTTGGTGGAGGTACTTCCCAGGAAAGTCTCCAGAAGTATCTCGAGCAAATCAATGGGCAATCAATTCCAAACCTGTATTCTTCTTATTTAAAAAAAAAAACCCTAATCGCTTCAAGTGTACCTATAAAATTTTAAGAGTTCCCTCGATTTCTACAGGATCCCATCATAAGATGCTGACCTGATGACTATAAAACTACCTGGGAAGTATACCCTTTTAAACAAAAAGAGAATTATTCAAATCTGTGGAGGCGTCTTTGAGTATTCGGTGAACATACATAAAAAAGTGGAACATAGAACCACCTCCTTTTTTGAAATCGGTTAAAAAGGACAGGCTTCGTTTATCTTACATGAGAGGTTAAAATGTTTAACGCCTTACTGTGTAAATGTTGCTGCGAGTTGTTTTATAGTAACTGTTGTCCGCGAATTCGTTCGCGTGGAAATTTTTGTGAAATCTATCGAACGGGAACCGTACATTTTTCTTTACGTATACGGTTAGCTTACGGATAAACAGCCTATGTGCTGCTCCAGACTAGAATATGTCTCAGTTCATATTTCATCCAGATCCGTTCAGCCATTTTTGCGTGAAAGAGTAACAAACGTCTATCCATTGATTCATCCTCACAAACATTCGCCTTTTTTTATGGTATAGAGGGCAAACTAGCAGACGGGTCACCTGATGGTAAACGCCACCAATGGGCACCTGCAACTCAAGCGTCACATGTGCGTTGCCGGTACTTTAAAGAGGGAGTAGGGGAAGGGGGGAAGAGGGAGAGTGGGGGTAGGGGGAGAAGAGAGGGAACGGTTAGGGCCTCCGTTAATCTCACTCTCTCGGCGAAATGCAATGCAATCATTACTTTACTGCTGGTTTTCTGTGAGGCCCTGCCGAAGCATGGCTCTCCCATAGTTAAACCACAGCCTTTAAAACATCAGAAAACAGATAAAATAAAAGAATAAATTTAAGAAGAAATTGAATTTTGTTGGAAGAATACTCATTCCCATTCCAGCCTTAGTGTTTCCGCTTATGCCATATTTACACATTAGTATGCTTTGCAGTCTACACATGGTTGAACATTTCCAAATCACATACGCAAATACCGAGACTTGGAACAAATATGTCTAGACCAAACGCTACGTTGTGTTCCGGAATCCTAATGTATTCCAGGCTTTCTCGATCGTTACAAGCTCAATGATCATTCGCAGCACAATGGCTTACTACACTTGGAACCATAAATAGTGGTATTTAATCTTCTGTAAAGTACATCAATCGTTGTTCGAAATCGAGCAGAAATCTCTGCAAACTGTCTCTTTGTAAAGATTTGTCCTGTAATTGTGCCGGTCGAAGAATATAGTTTATTACATACTAATAACCACTAATAATACTATACTAATAACCATTTGTATTTTACAACGAGGCGATTTGACTTCGATATTGATTTGAAAACTTGATTAGATTTTGTTTCATCATCATCATGGCGTTGATTCCCGGTTATAACCGAAACTTTCACTTCGGTGCCCGGGGTCCGCCTTCCAACTTTTTCTCCTCCACTTCGCACGGTCTTCGGCATTAATAAAAGTGAGTTCACTGGCACGCATGTCACCCCTTACGATGTCAAACCAGAACTTTTTAGGTCTACCCCTCCTGCCGGGACCCGGCGGAGGCGGCATGGCCAGACATTTGTTCCCCACGTAAGCAGCCGGTTGCCGTAAAACGTGGCCATACTAGCGAATACGACACTCCTGTAATTTATCCGCATTGTCACGGACATGAAGGCTGCCGCGAATGCGGGAGTTCCTTACGCGGTCCTTCCGCGTTACTCCACACATCCATCGCAGCATATTCATCTCCGTGACACGCAGTTCCTGCTTGTGTCGCTCCTGCAAGGGCCACGTTTTACAGCCGTGTATAAGGACTGGTCTAATGATGGTTTTATAGACCTGTCCCTTCAACTTAACCGGTACCTCGGGGTCACAAATGACACCAGTCACCTCACGCCATTTGGCCCACGCGGCAGCAATGCGTG
The DNA here is from genome assembly GCA_949752705.1 of Callimorpha dominula. Taxonomy (NCBI): domain Eukaryota; kingdom Metazoa; phylum Arthropoda; class Insecta; order Lepidoptera; family Erebidae; genus Callimorpha; species Callimorpha dominula. The sequence goes on along the minus strand of OX457010.1, from coordinate 3,813,086 downwards.
CCTTGACATCGTAATCGATGTTACCAGAAGCCTGAAATACAGATCCCAGGTATTTCACCTGATCCGCGCGCTCTACGTATGTTTCACTGGCCCATACGCTGACTCATTACGTAATTGCGTTAGTTTCAGTACATTATATATCATGGAAAGCAAAAATATTAAAGTTAGTAAGTCGAAAGTAAGATTGATTATCTGTATACTAGTCCAGTGAAGTGAACTATGAATTGACCATTATCATGGTGATAAAAGGGCAATGTACACTATATTAAAATCTATTACTGCTATCTTTTTACACGAAGTGTATTGTTTCGGGGTTCGTGTATGTATGTGTGTAAGGTTGTTTATTTCGTCATAATTTCTAAATGTCACACCGGCTATACATCTTATGAAAAAAATTCAATACGGCGGCGTTGTGGTGGCGAGAACTTGTGACATAAACATATTAGAGTTACACAGATTAAACTCAGTCGACGAAGGCATCTAAAACATGTACTTCAGTCGTTATAATACAACGCATATCTAAACGAGACATTTAAGAAGAAGATTCTGGTTAAAAGAAGATGAAAAAACTTTTGTTGATAACTGTACTAATTATTTACTAACTTATCTTTTAGACTATTTCAAGAATACACCATACATACCGAAAATATTTACTATGATTTCTCATAGAATTCGAGTTTTATAACTTCAGTAAAATTAGTTTGTAATTGCATTTGTCAGCAATTGCAATTACAAACTAATTTCACTGAAGTTATATATAACCAGTCAATTATCAGTAATTGACTGGTTATTTATTTAGCCGTCAACGCACTTATATTCCAAAACAAGCCTAGTACTTCGTCCAAAAACGCTTCGAGCCCAAACTTAAAACTTTAAAAAGTTCAAAGTTCAAAATGTAGATTGTTATATATAGAGACATCTGCGTAGTATTTGTATAAACAGCTCCAAATTGACTTAAAATACCTACCGTTATTTGTAGTGCAAATAAACTAGCTGAACAGTTGACCTATTTCTGTAACAGGTCGTATTTTGGGCGAAAAGAATTTATTTTAATTCTTCCCTTTATATTCACGAAGAGAGTAAGGGAGGGATTTCTTGATGGAGTTAAGTTAATAGTGTTATTTTTGGCTGCTTATTCTACGAGTAAATCCATACGAAAGGTAAATATGTATGAGGAAATTTGTAAACATATCTTCACCTTAGCCAAATAACATCTGATTTGTCTCCCTCTTTTTATACCATGAACGTGACAAAACATTATGCAACGCGACTTATGGTAAGTGGTTATCGGTATCTGTGAGTAATCTAATTCGTTACTTCTCCTGTTTTAAGATATATCTGGCGACTCCAGTCACCGACTGTAATACAACGCTACACTAGTAGGGTATACCCTACACTGCAGTCTTCTGTACTTGGCTCCTGCTTGTCTTTAATTCCACCAGATTCCTGTTGTAGTTTTCCTTTTATGCTTCTCTTCTCGTAAATACATTTGTCAGAGCTTTTCAGGATAAGAATTGCTTACCATCAAGCTGTTCGTGAGCTTGTTTTATAATAACTGAAGAATACTGTTCATAATTGTCAACAGATCAATTAATTGGAGTATTATTTTTTCAGTCGTTGTCTAATGATTTGTTTAATACATAATTTTCTATTTAAGACCAAAATTTACACCCTTGCTAAGAAACTAGATAGATTTCAGACGAGTTTTGTTCCATTTAAATTGCCCTGCTTTTGAAAACAGTGAGAGGTAAATATTTGCTTAAACTCTTAACTTACCTAAAGATATAAATAGTCGTGGTGCCTTAGAACCTCTGAAAAGTACAAAAAATTTACCCAAAGTTTTGTCAATGTATATAAGAATTAGGCTTTGTGCCATTCAAATCACAACTTCAAAGTTGCAGATTCCGAAGTTTCTCACAATATACAAGTCATTACGATATTAGGAAAAATCAGAAAATAAGCGGACGTGTTTGGAATTGTCAAGTGCTTCCGTAGGTAAGCAGAATTCTAAGAAGCTTGATTGGAATAAGGGAAAAAATGTTATGAAGAAACTTCTGTTTGTTAGAGAACGTTGCTAAAATTTCCAATTCATTGTTTGTATAATGAAAGTCCTTCTACGTTAGCGTTGGGAGGAGGACAAAAGAAAAATTTGGAACTACAAAATTAGGTCTCTCGAGTTTGTTTAGACTTGTAATTTTTAACTTGTGTTTATACTAAACTTCATCGATGGACCCAGTAAGTTGGTCCTTACTAAAGTTAAACGTGAAGTTGAAATGCCAGAATTGCATGTACTAAACACACACGGTGTGGCGTCACGGCAGCTTTCTTCTTCAGAAGGAGGCTTTCTTATAATGTGTAAGATATGTGAAGCAGCTTCGAATGGCACGCGTAAAATGCGTCGCACCTAGTTCTAAACATCGCCCTCATTTCATAACGGTATTGTGTTAGGTGGCATCATTGTTGGTCGTTTTGCTCAAAATTAAAATGGGTCAATGTTGTGCCATACATTCTACTGCATTCGTGCAGTATGTTAACCTTCCTAGTAGACGTACTCACCAGTGGACTCTCGAGTTAGTCACATTCTCTCTGCATGAAATAACATGCATAAACATTAAATGACACAAGAGCAAAAGCTACGTTTGCAAACAATACGTACGTATATAATAAGTACGTATGTGTCATATTATACTTATATAGTTCCGGAACTGTTCTCATGATCAGCAGTTTTACCACAGGATCTGAACTCTGTAGGCTTTTCTAACGATAGAACAGGGCCTATATGCATCTATTTCAGCGTTATATCTATATTTAAATTTCGTGATAAGAACTCTTTGTACGTATTTTTTAATCAAACGCTAAAGTTTATATGTAGAAAAAGTGCAGAAAGCTAAAAATTTTAACAAAATGTGCTATAAAGTTAAAAAAATATGAAATATCGGCTACATAAAGCTATAGAGGTCCAGTATATATTGGCCTGTCATGGCACAAAATCTAATTTAGCAAAAATTTTGCTTTCTGCACTTTTTCTACATATAAAGTTCTAAAACAAAACAAGACTTAGATTATTACGTCAATTGAGCCCTAGTTATTAGTGGATATGAGACAGTAGCACTAAAGGTTGCAATGTTTATTTGAATTGAAATTTTCATTAAATCATTAGTAGTAGTGACGCACTCGTCCAACTATAAATAACCTTTCTTTTAGACATGTCTTGTTATATCTTACCCTGAAGTCTCTTAACAGACAGGTTTGAGGTTAGCCAAAGTTACAAACACGCAGGAACGTTATGTTCCATATATGATCAGATATGTAATAGTTTAAAACCAGAAAGTCAAACCAACAGCCACATAGAGGAATACATTAAGGTAGAATACATTAAATAAATTCAATATAACAAGTTAAGCTATTCCTGTCATCACAAAACCTACTAAGCACATGACTGCGAAGGAACAAACTGTTTTATTTCGATTCTGAAACAACAATGGTGATAATAAACGTGTTTCATGCTCCCATATCAAGGTGAAAATAAATATGTTTACATTTACATATTATTCAACCGGCTCATGTACTTGTCATTCGTAACATGTTGTGATATGATTTACGACTAAACAGATAAAATAGAAGTACCATTCTGAAAATATTATTTTGTAAGTCACAGAAGGATTATTCGAGACAGGGTTACTTTAAACTTGCCCTAAATTAGTCTGAAACAATGAATATTTAATATTTCATAGTAATTGTCGCGGAATGCATTTACTTATATATCGTAATAGTCTTATGACTGATAAAATTTTACACTTGATGTCTTCTTTATAATTTTTACCTGCAGATTTTGATCTATCCTTGGACCAAGTTACTTTTAAACGACTTTTGTTCTTACGGCAAGTTATTTATTGTTAACGGTTCATTCGTTTTAGTAAATGTACACAGTATGTTGTATTGGAACCAAGAAGTGTGTACTAGTGAAGTGTCTTATGCACGTTATCGACCATGACTTCTGTTCATCGCTTGTGTTGTGGCATAGTTACTACTTGGCATTGCAAAACTAGCGTCCCTCAACTACGGTAACAAATATGAAATGTTCATGTGAGTACTGGGTCCCTCATATGGTTATAGAGAATTCGTAGCTTTCATGTTTTAATACTTTTGCCGTAAGCTGGATACAAAATAAATGTCGAACGGAAATTAGCTACGAAAAATAATCTTTGCTGAAAAACATTCGAGCTAAGCTCTTATTTTTAGAATATTCATATGTTAGGCAGCTATCTTCGTAAACTTTAAGATTTAGCAGGGTTGGCAACGGGCAACTCTTTCACTGAGAATACTCTTATGCTAAGAAACACCATCAAAACATATTGTGGTACAGAATTGTCACTTCTTGCAGTAGCAAACCAGCTAGAGTCGTTATACTTAGTAAAAATATGAACTTGGGGATTATCGCCAATTCTCACATATACTTGCTTAGCAAAATCTCTCTCGATTATACATTACTTTTTAGAATCTCTCAGGGGAGCAATATTGTTAATGATGCTAGATGAAAATTTCTCACAGCTTTATTTTGAATTACTTATGTTTATTCAGAGGATACAGAATTAGATCCTAATCATTATCCGTAATTGCACTATAAAGGCAGTAAGCAGTCTAAAATAGTTTAAATCAAACACCTTTATCACTAGCTTGTAAATGTGCTCACAATAGGCATTTAGGAATTATTACCATAACGAAACTTCTTCACTTTGATCTGTCGCTAAGGTTTTCACTATAATTTCTTAATTTAACTAATGGTAGTTATTGTGATATTATTTGTTAGATAGAACTCAAATATTTTACAGAATAAGTAATCTTAAACACGATTTTGATCACTGATTTGGAGTTGGATACCGCCATCAGCGACAACTTGAAATAATCTTGATGAGAGAGCTCTTCGCGATGGTAAGTAACGTAACTCGATATTAGTTTGAAATTTAGCGGTATTATACAGACATTACTACGATAAAAGCCAAAGAATCTAAATTTTACTGAAATATTGCTGAAATCTCTTCAACTGTTAATTGAATTTTATCACGAGCGTTTTGGCGGTAGCGCGTCTTGAATTTCATATCTGACATTTGAACCAGTTTCAAGGTCTTTGTGAATTAGGATATTAATATTGTTTCATTTTTAGATAACAATTCCATCAGGTAAACTAACATATCTGAGTAGGATTACATCTCAATCCTAAATATCAAAATATTTATTTAATTTTACTGTTCTATACTGAAGACTCAGATTATTGAGATTCTATATTATGTTTTTGACACATATTCACTTGACATTCAGGGGAATTGACGCAATGTAAGTAAACTTGAAGTAGTATATAAACTTCAGCAGTAGCCCCTGTGAGGTGATGTAACGTTGGGTTTTCCAACTAGTGCAGTCTTTCCGTCGAAGAGTCGTGTCTGGGAAATTTCATCATACACCTGCGCATTTATTTGACCATGTACCGTCACATACACAAGACTAACGGTGTTTATATTCCGTTGTTTAGGCTTTTCTTTCCTTTTTTTTTCTTATTATATTTGTATATCTTATAGTTTTATTTTTAATTTTTGTCATAAGTGTCCTCTTTTATGTTATTTTATTTCATATTTATAATACTCAGGGGGAAGACGCTAACTCCTTCAGCACAGTTATTACTAGCACGGGAGTTAGGGAATTCATTATATTGTGTAGATCATTATGTCAATAAAAAATTTTAATTTTAATCTTGCATGCTTACCTTAGTCTTGAATTACATATTCAAACCATCAATTTATTGTACAAAATAAATGTATTCCCCATGTTAATAGGGAATATGCATGTATTTTTTTTTATCTTATATTGACTTGTTCTATCATTCTACCCTAATAAAAAATATAAATAACCTTGGCAATGTTCAAATTAATTTTTAAAATAACATTGAAAACATCGATAAAATTTGATCTGTTTGAACGCCGCCATATTTCGCGGGCCTTGGATGACGTCACGTTCCACGCTCAGTGTTTGTTTCATAAACTTACTTGAAGTGTTACAGTAATTTTATACCGATTTCCAGTTGTAATTACTATTTATTATAATTAACAGACAATGGATAAAGTTAATAAACCATTTTGTAGGTATTGCCTTGTCTCTAAGTGTAAAAACACTATAATAAGTACACCCAATACAGTATTTTTTCCTGTACAAAATAATAATGTAAAATACGAAAACAATGGTGTACATTAATGAGAACAGATGAAGTATCTTCAATATCGTGTTTATATTGTTGTGAAGGTCACTTTAATGTAATAATAATAATATTACAATTTAATTGCTAGTATAGTGTGAATTAGTCAGCAGTAATTTATGTTTGTTTTAAATATCAAGCAGAAGGCAAATTGCTTGTCTACTTAAACTAGGTAACAAAAGTCCAATAAAACTTCATGAATATAACTAACTATACATATCTCACCTATCCTTTAGATTATAATATAACAAGTATTATAATAATTACCTTGCGGTTTTCACTCCTTTAACCTCAGTGGACGTAAAATCTGGATTTGATGCAAAATATACAACTACACACACTACAGCTTTGACAAAACTACATTCAGTCATTGTCCTAGATGATTATGTATTATTTTTCAATAGTGGTGTCTATCATATTCAATTTCGATTCTTTCATTTCTTAGTTGAGTTTTTAGATTTATTCCATTTTTTTGGTTTATCAATTGGAACGTATATTATTATTACCTTTTTTTTATATAAATTTATAATGCAATCTATCTGCCGATATTCAGCATTAGGTTGGTATTTGCAGGTCTTGGGCTTGTGCGAGACTGTTCACTAACAATATCGCTTTATCATTATGTGATCTACAACTTCACAGTAATAGATCTTGCGGGTTTTTTGCGTTTGATCCTTCGTGGTATTCGCACTTCGTTCATTAGATCCTTTGCAAGTACATTAGGGTGGTGTGTGATTCTCGTTTTGTATTTAGTCATCCTTTCCTTTATTTCCTCCTTGACTGTTTTAATGTTAAGGTCGTGGTGTAGTCTATTGTTAACTAAGAACCTTTACTCCGTTTAAAAGTTATTTTATTTTAGGCACACTTTTTAGGGTATAGGTATTTTATTAGTCAGGTACCATCAAATTTTAACATGGTATCCCATCTCGGTTTCCCCTGAAACGTTTAATATTTGCCAATATGTATGTTACGTGACACAAAGTTGACATGTATAAAAGACATGCTAGTACCATACACAAATTACTACTACTAGGAACTTCAGCAAACTTAGGTTCATAATCCAACATATCGTCTGTTTATGTCTTGAAATAACACGAATTCATTTTTACGACGTACCATACAAAGAGATACAGCCGTTTATGATTGGAGCTGATGCTGGCGTTATAATTAATGGCTGGTATTTCACGACATGCATTGTGAGCTGTTAATATAGTTCGCGAACTTCAAGGCGAAGTTAAAACTCGTTCGACATGTTGTTTGCAGTTGATATTTTGGTTCAAGAGTTATGAAATGAAAAAATATTTAATGAACTATGATAATAAACTTTACTGAGCTCATAATCATTATTAACATCTTCCACCTCAATCATTTGGGATCGACGTAACACGCCAAACTCAAATCTGGAGTATGGAGTAAAACGTAAAATAATAATCTGATTCCTAACGCGAAAAAGGTATATATATATGTAAGGTATATGTATATATATATAAATATTTTATGCTTTTTCACTGGCAGCGACTAACATTGACATTTTTTTTAACAATTACAATAATGACATTATGCGCTATTTCCTGACTGCACCTACTTGTAATATTAGTAGTAGCTTCTTTTATTAAAACTAACTTGACTGTTTAAATAAATTTATCTCCTCTAGATTGTTTCGAAGACACCCTGCATTGTTTAGCTTTTAATTCAATCTGCTCCTAGTGCACCTTAAGTAGCTTAAGCGACGACGCCTTCGTAGCTACGAGAAATAACAACCTCTTTAAAAATACCTCAGGTTTTATGTAGCGTAGGGCAGGTTTAATTAAATGGACGACTAACACCGCACACCAATTTATTCCCAAGAATGTTATTTCTTAGGTTTTGAATTTTAATGTGTCACAAACTGTTAACTCCCTAATGAAATGGGTCTTCAGCTATGAAATCCTTTTTGCACTTATAGTCTTATTTATATTTCACATTAACTTTACTCTTTCAGCTATCACAATATTTTTATGTCTATTAATATAATATATCTATCCGTATATAAAACCTTGATGGGCAAAAGAGCTAAGCCTCATTTTGGCCGTATACGAGTACGCTTCTGTCTTAAAAACGCAGTACTGTTTTTGTTGAACCGCGCGCCACGTCCGTCATGTGTCATGAGCTCAGTTTGTTGCCCAAAAGCATTGTTTGATTCCCCAGCGGCAAAATAGAATCCTCCACGCTGTCTCTTTTTTCTTCTTCCGTAATTTATACATTTCACGCCGTAACGAACCCAACCTTTTTAGAAATTTAGCTAAATGTTTTTCCATAAAAGTTTTCGTTTAAGTGCGTCTGCAGACGACATATTAATTTTTAATCTGATTGTTTCTTTCAGAAAGAAAGACGCTTTGCATTGAAAAGTAATGTGAACTGCGGAAATTATGTTTGGGTGTTAAAAGAATTGTTTAGAACATGAGGACTAGGTATGTACTATACGCTAAACAATGTTTGTTGTGATTTTTTTTGTTTTTGTTTTTGAGCAAATGCTTGAAATACAAAGTGAGCTACTGAGGTGTTGCTTTTGGAATGTCTTAACAGATTTTTAGAAACTGGTTATAAAAATACAATTGAATGCAGTCCGTTATTACTTTTCAGTATTTAGTCCGTTCATAGTTACGCGTTGCAAATATATTAGAGCCCACCGTGTCAGTTGCCCATCTCTCACCGAATGGCACTACCAGTGGAAACAGTTCCGACTTTTCAGTTTAACTGCATCAATCCCCGTAGAAGGGTAAGCGTGTTGTGTCCATATATCTCTGTTTTTTTTCTAGACAGGCGTAGGCAATAGCTACTCTCTTGTCAGCATAGGATTTATAGGTTTACTTTTTATAACCCCTTATTTCTAGTAAAGCTATATAATGACTATTTCGTTTAACATTTGTTTTTTTTTGCTTTTGCAGTTTAACCCCTTTACGATAAAGTTATTGACCTGATGGTACTTACCAAAAACAAAAGGAAAAACCTTTAAATACATTCAAATAATTATTATTTTGACATCAGACAGACATTATACTTATTGATTTTACATCTATAATATATATATACATATATATATATATACATATATATATATATATATATATATATATATATATATATATATATATATATATATATATATATATAAGCGAACTCTAGCTGAACTATGTAGTAAATACCTACACTGAATTGCGCAATTATTATAATTTTTTGTATATTTATATATTGCTGTATGCTATAGAAGTATGTTATGATTCTTTGAACTAATCAAAATATCTCCCATATCAGGACTTTTAACTCCAAAATTACCCATACACTCATCTATTTATTGTCGTCTTTGTCCATCCAAATATTGCCTGTAAGAGATTGCTTTTAGCGATAAAGCCGCTTTTTGTACATGTTCACTAGATGTACCTATTCCACGTAAAACAATTCTTTTGATGTACAATAAAGTTTACTCTATTCTATACAAATGTCTAGAGAGGGCACAGAGAAAGGTTTTAAAGGTGATCCATTTTAAGCCCCGGTACTATCCCACCACTCAACTTTATGAGGAGTGTCAGGTGCTCACTGTGAGAAAGCTTTACATCCTTCGGACGGTACTGCGTAGACATTCAAACTTACCCTACATTAGGAATACTGATCAAACTCGTTCCAGAACTGCAAAATGTCCAAGTATCGGATGTAGAACTGCATTCGCAAGACGCCAGTATTATGTTCTGGGATCGAGGATATATAATAGATTGAATAACCTACTATCAATATATAGCCTTAACAAACACGAAATAAAAAACAAGTTAAAAAATTGGTTACTGACTCTAAATTATGATCAAACTGAGACCCTTTTATCAAGCTGTTCTGTATCAAATTTATGAATATCCATTACTTGAAAAAATTTATGTTTAGTTTTTATAATCTTTATACATATTTAATTTGTTAAAAACTATATATTAATGCATGCTTGTACGACAAATGTAGTCCACCTTTTAATATCCCGGTTGACAAAAAATCTTCAATGGAGAACCAACTAACTCCTATCATACAAGCTCTGCTTAGTATAGGAGATAGTTACATATATTTTCTAAGATATGCATCCAATTGTGCAACCATATCATGTACATTATTCTAATTATTGTAATCTAATATAACGAAAATGTTGTTGTACTAAATGCGAATAAATTATTATTATTATTATTATTATTACAAATCCCCACCATTACGGGCCACTAGGCCCTGAACCGGCACCTATTTATCATCAATGCGTCAAGCAGCCCTTTATGCAGAGAATGTCTTAACGTGGAAGAAACAGCGACCAATGTTATCCTGGAGTGCGAGGGAATGCCTGCACAATGGGTTAGTACCCTCGCGGGTGCGAGGTCGCTCCTAGAAGCTAGTGAACGCCCCATGAGGCTTCTGTGCTTCCGGACGGAGTTGAGCTGGCTCAACAACGCATAATGGACCATCTGTGAGCTAAATGCCGAAACAGAGCCCTATACAATTCCTCAACTTCTATCAATCTTCAATTCTCCCTTTCTATCGAAGACACAAACTTACTATCCGTTCCTCCTGACTCACAATTGCTCTTTTATTTATTCTGCGGTTCGCCTGGCGGTCAAATTTCGACCGTTTTGAATGTCTTATTTCGTGACCAGTATAACTTGGACTGTCATTGTGTAGACTTTTGTATCATGACAGGTCAAAATATATTGTGGATATATGTGCCATAAAGCTATAGGGGTATAGCTTTATGGCACATATTGTTGTTTTTTTTTTAGCTTTCTACACTTCATCTACATATATATTTAGGTATTCTAAATATCACATTTCTGTCTCTGCGTGTTTGCTTAAAAATGCGCACAAAGAATTCTCTTCACGTATTTGTGTTTAGGTTCTAAATAGAACGTACGGGAACGCAGCACTTTTCCATACATTTTTATTCTCTAAACATGTGTGTGTGAGTAAGTGAATTGGGGTGTAATACTATGTAGGCAGTTTATATAATAATCCTTTTGAAAACAGATAACAACGTAACCCTATATCATGTAATATTATTGTGATTGGGCCATTCGACATCAAATCTCGAATGAGAATTGACAGTTGACCAACAAAGTGTCACGATAAGTTAGTACTTTACCCAAGATTATTTTCTTGTAAGGGTGAGTCCCGCATAAAACACACTGTTAATGTAATTGTGGTGAATTCCACTTACAAATGAATTCAGTGCTTAACGAACACAATTTATACAATTACGTAACTATTAATCTTGCATCGTGGAATAAAAGTTCTGGCGCTGATGAGGAAACAACGTACTACATTAAACTCTAGTCATATTTTTAGGAAGGAATTCCTTCAAAGGAATAATAATAGTTTATTAAAGCTAAAAACCGTAATAAAAATTAAAAATGTGCTCCACTATCCACCTCCTGGCTTCATCATCAGACCATTATTACTAAGCTCAGTCTGTTGGACTCGCCTAAGCTAATCATATTATTAGGAGCCCAAACTTGAGGAGTTTACTAGTAGCCACTGAAAAGTTCCACAATCTAACTCAACTGTTTTATTCTCAGAATATAGTTTTATCTCAGAATTTTCAAATTCATATTTTCAGTTTCAAAATATAGTTGCTGTATTAAAAAAACTTCTAAAATAGTTACTGCAATGCGTTATTCATGCGGACTACATCCTAACATCAATCATACATTCATCATCATTAGATCGCGGCTGCCAGGCATTTTTTTTGGAGGGACATCAAACATTCCTCGACACAAGGTATATATGGGCGCAGATTTTCAAATATTCTTTTTTAAGTCATTATGATATCATAGAAATATTATATAAATCTCATGTAGTTTGTATAATACAAAATACATTAGATTTATATTCAAATATTTTTTTGGTAAACAGTAAAACAGTTATTTATCAATCTCAAATATTTAGTTCTAATAGATACTGTTTTGACTGTTTAAAGTTGAACTTATAATTCAAATACTCATCTATTCTAATATTATAAAGAGGAAAGATGTCATTGTTTGTTTGTTTGCATTGAATAGGCTCCGAAACTACTGAACCGATTTGAAAAATTATTTCATTGTTGGGGAGCTACACTGTTGAATCCTGATTGCAGCCATCAGTTGACGATCTGTATAAAAATAATATTTCTTTAAAAAAATAAAATTTAATAAATGTAATTTGTTTAAAATAAATCATTTAAAGTTGTGTAAAATTGATTGAGTAACATATTTGTTTGGAGTATTGAGCTGTATATCAAGAATTATTTTTAGTCATTTCATTTATTTATTACAAAAGTTGTAGTCGCTTATCCGTTTAGAAATCTATTGTAAGGTTATCTATAAAAACGTTTGGATTGTGAAAAAAGGAGATTAGTACTGTGCTAGTGGTTGTGTGAAAATAAACTAAGTAATTTAAGAACATATACAAATTCAAGGTACGTTTTGTGATATTCAATGAAGCGTGTTTACAGTTCAGTAGGTTCAGTTGAAAGTAATGCGTGACGATTATTATGGTCATTTGACTAGTAGTGATTTTTATCAGTATCTCGACTATGGTTCGTCATGCTCACTAAAATGTCATTGCTTGCGGCGTCGTCATGGGGCGGGTCATTTCTTTCCCTCTGATATGGCGAGGGAGATGATGGCTGGTCCATGCGTCATACTCGTGAACGGGTGCTGCTTGGGGTGACTGGTCGGCCTAGTCAGCGATGCTTTAGCCTATACTATTATTTTGGTTCGATCAACTGCAACTCTAGCCTCTTAATCCAGTCACGAATTATTTTTAACAGTAGATTTTGTAATTGAATGAAGGTAGATGTGCACCTTGAATGATTTCTATGTTTAATAGGTTCAAACCTTCAACGGCATCACTGAGTGATTTTTATTTTTTAGTGCGTTAGCTTTTGGAGCATTTCAATAAAATGAAATTCAGGTGGCATCAGCTTGCACCCTGTTTACCTTTCGTGTAACACTAACACTATTGTACCTGAAGATCTGACTTTTAAAAAGGGTGGCCATGAGTTTCTTTGCCAGTATTCTTCTCATAAGGCTCTACGCATTTTGGAAACTGGAAGTTATAGATCGACACAAGCAGGCAGTAGATTTTGGTGTTTTCACCTAATTTACTTCGACAATCCAGCACATGCTGTGGCGTCTGTTTGCGCCGATCTATGATTTTAACTCTAGCTTCAATTTAACGTTCATAAATGTCACTTAGTGTCTTAATTGAATAAATGATTTTGAATTTGAATTTGAATACATAACGACTGTCTTTGAGAGTTACGATCGAAATAAAAATATTTGTTTAGAAATTTCAGAGTTAGGGCCGGGGCCTTATTTTGTTTTCTTTGTCTACTTGCAATTTCCAAAGTTCAAACAGAATGAGAACAACTGAGGACGCTGAATATTTTCCATATAGCTTCACTCAGATTTTTAAAGAATCATTTCCCAAAATAGTCTCAATGACTTTTACTTAAGTGAAATTAAAAATTAAAATTAGTCGTATTTGTACTATCGATTTACAGCAAGATAGCCTGCTAGAGGTTGATATAAGTGTAATCAGAAGGCTGTCACTTTAATCGAACTTGTCCTCAGATGAGGGGAAATCTTCCCCCCTCCTCGAGAAGCATTCTCTAGACATGAGTGTCCTGCATTCTTTGACCGCCACCGCTATGGCCTCTCAGTGTTTATATATCTCTCATACGAGAGTAAGCGAGAAGGCAGTTTCGGCCAGACCATCTTTGCAGTCTTTGAATGAGTTTGCTGTTAGTGAAATCTGCTGAAATTATTTCTATCGAATTTATAGTAGTAACTAGTTCGGTATTGAAATAGAAGTATCAAATTCCCTTTTATTTTCAGTTCAACTCCGAAGTCGTCTCCACCCCTACTCTATATAATGTTCCAGGCTATTGAGCTCTGGCTCTTCACCAACTTATTCGTGATAATAAAATGCCATCATCTGAGCATGAACAGGCACTTTTTCAGTTGACCGTTTCAGATTTCTGAAGTAAAATAAAAATATTGTAATGCACCTTCGTGTTCAAGAATTTTTGTGCATACTTTTACATAATCTATCTTTTGTGCAATAAATTCATGAAGTTTTCTGTACTGTGTAGTACAATAACGTTGCATAACTCAAAGGCTGAGTGGCAGAGAATGCCTTTGACCGTTAGTCCACCAACGTACATCTGAAGAAATTTCAAGTTTTAGAGCTTGTTAAACGAAATAGGAAAATCAACTATAAAGAAAATAAGTTTAAGTTAATATATGAAGCGGAAGTAGCTAAGGCGTCAGACTTGCGATCAAGTGGCGTCAGGTTGCGGGTTCGAACCCCACCCAGTGCACTACCGTCGTGAACCCACTCCTAACACAAGCATTTAGCTTAGCTGGAGGGGTTAACAAGAATTCTAGTAATGTGTAGCCCATGTTGCTAGTATTCTTTATTTGAAAAAAATATATATATATCGAGAAAAAAAAAAGAATTAGGGTTTCTTGGAATATATTCAAATACTAGCTGTGCCCCGCGGTTTCACCCACGTAAGGCCCGTGGGAAAATCTGGATAAAAAGTAGCCTATGTGTTTATCCAGGTCTCCAGCTATCTAGCTTTTGCGTGAAAGTGTAACAAACATCCATACATCCATACATCCACACATCCATACATCCTCACAAACTTTCACGTTTATAATATTAGTAGGATGAACACGTGAGCGAAGCGAGATGTAAAAAATCATCTATGTAGAAACGATCTAATACAGATTGCGTTTAAAAATCGGTAACCTCTTAAATCAGTTTTTTTATACTTATCTCTGTATTTTCTTTAGGAAACCGGTAGAGGTGAATTGCACCCATATTGAAGACTAGTATAACAACTTTATACAAGTAAGAATATCTCTAGAAACAGTCTCTTAAAATATTAAATTGTAACAACAAGTGTTACAGACCCAATACTGGTCCATTTAAAACCAAAATGACCAACATCCTTTAAGCTGGTTTCTGATATCACGCTATAAATCTTTTTGTTTCGTCAACGTGTTTGTAGCTACAGAAGTGCCAAAAATAGCGTTAGCTATTGGTGTTTGGAATATAACAGTATATTGGTAGTGTTCGTGTTCACATCCCACTCACAGGAATTAGAAAACGGATTGGTAGTAATTCCGTCCGGTTCGACGTCGATATTTCACTCCTCATTGGTCACTTTACTCACGATAAAATAAGTTTGGGCGACGCGTCGAGTCGTCGTACGGGGAAACAGTATTTCATTCCGAACAAGTTAGGAAATTCAAAATTTAAACAGATTTATTGATTTAGATCACAGAGTAACAATTCGGTACTTCAAGATTTTCAGCAAATATGAGAATAAAATCTGACAATGAAAATTCACTTCTACTCTATAGTCGCAAATAACGTCCCATCGACCCTTATGTTTTAGAGAAGAGAATAAGCTGGTCCACAACACCACTATAAGTACACATTTATACCACAAACACTCATAAGAACAAAACCAGACTTTAAAATAAAATTGTTGTGAGTTGGCGAATGTAATTTTATGAGTTTATTGTTTTTTTTTCTTTTTTTATGGTATAGGGGGCAAACGAGCAGACGGGTCACCTGATGGTAAGTGACTACAGTCAACCAAGGACACCTGCAATTCAAAAGTCGTTCGTAATGGTTTTAAGACATTTTTATATACATGTTAGCTAAACATCAGTAAAACCACTTTTCAACGACGAGAATGAAACGAATGAAGCTAAGGCTTGAAAATAAACTGCAAAGATCAAAGATAAGATCGTTTAAGATGAGCTACGCTGTAGAAGTGACACAAATATTTTTTTACTAGGCATTGCCTGCACTTTATCCGCATGTTTCTTGTTATTATAGTGTGTCCGATTTTCGTTATCATAAATTATATGTAATATATCTCCGTTAAAGTCCAATCATATACTTTTAAAGAGCCAAGCCAGCTGGTGTTCCTGCCCTTAAGGCCTCTCCAGTCATATTCATGTACGCGACTCTGGCCTCTGCGAGCTACTGTAGTCTCCGTCCCGTTCTCTTCCCCTAGGTTCCTTCCCCTACTTATGTTTCCTTATACAAATTTACCTTCTTCCTTCTTTCCCGTCTTAAAACGACTTCATGCCGTCTGCTCGTTTGCCCCCTATAATATATATAAAAAAAAACATGACTACATTAAAATTGTAGAATATTTAAAAATATAATTTGTAAAAATGTAGTATTGACTGTCGTGAGGCCACTTGGCTCCTCAAAGTCTATAATTTGACTTGAATTAAAGTTAATTCATTTAAAGTTTGACTCCACCAGGCTATGGTGGGAATTGCTCGAGTGTTGCCACACGCAGCCAACCACAGAAAAATATTTCTCCAAAATCAAATTACTCATAAAAAATTAGAATGTACTAGACATAAATACTTATTTTGCCAACAAAAGTGAGTAATGGGGTTTAAGGTGAAACTGTACGGAAACAGGTGGTCAAACAAATTGGTCTCATCACATATTGTACAAACCACTTTATTGATATGAGGTGGGTTAGTTTGGATAATATTACCAAAAACCTTCATAAATGGTGAAAACGAAAACTGGTCCAACTTTGATGGTCAGTAGTATTGCAACGAGTGGTCCGAAAAATATTTAGTCTCATTCAATGCAGAATTTAATGTTCTAAAACTTTATAATGACCATGTTGTCGATTTTGTGAGTCCTTTAGGAGCTATAATCGTAAAACTGCAAAAATACCTCTTTCAGGGTACATTTTCTCCCCCGACCTGTTTAGCACAACTCCACCTTGGGGAAAACCTATGATAGTCATATTGAGCTACAAATTAAGCCATTAACAACAATAAAACTTTTTGTTGCAATTATTTCCTAATAGTCTAATTTTTATGTTTAACACTCCTGGCCTATATAGTTATAGCAGTGTAGGTTTTGATTTATAAAACCTTAGAGTTTATAGTCATAAGTGTTTTGATATCATCTCTCTGTAGAAGACTTAACATGGCCTTCGAAGCTTCTCGAAATATGTAGTATACACAACGACTCAATTTCTGTAAAATGAGATAACCAGTGATCCACGTCGTTTCTTTCGCTTAATCTATGGCATTAAGGGGTCTGCAATAATAAAACATTCATGGGATATTACTGCGGATGTAGCGTGGCGACATTTGTCTTTGAACATTTGCAGCCAAATGTTTGGTACACAAATATAAGTATGTTGTGGGCTCTGTGCCCAAAAACTAATTCGAGTATATTTTTATAACGGTAGAAGAAATATTTTGTATCCTACTAATAAATTGGAAGAATGTCCCAACTTTAATATTAATAATAATATACCTCTTTATTGTACACCAGAAACATTAAAGAGTAAATATATAAAAATTGCGGTTTATACAATTGGCGGCCTTATCGCCAACTTTAACTATATTTGTACAAAGTATTCATAAAAGTATTAATTCATAGGTATTTTTAGAAATGTATTCGTAATTAGGACAAATGACACCAAACACAAAATCTAGAGAGTTTATACAAAAGTAATTTGATCAAGTAACGCAAATATTTGATCAAACAGTATACAAAGTTTTACTTTGAGGTACGGTGAAAGTTCTGCCGGTTTTGCGTCCGAATTCGGAGGTAATATAAAGTAAAAAACGGAAAATCTAATTACGAACTGAAACAACAAAAACCTGCAGTATTTTTGTTTTTTATATACAAATTAGAATATATTGAAATCACGATTTTTTTAAAACGTAATACACAGGATCTACTTGTGACAAAAATATGACCAAATCGAACAACACATTATGTACAAAACTGCTGTGGTTTTGAAATAAACATTACATATAAGCGGTTTAACATACGACTGGATACGATCATGTACTAATACAGGTCTTGAGAATGTTCCAACTATAGATATATTTAGGACATTGATTTCTTTTACGCCATAGCAATATAAGGGGCGCGCGATCCATATTTACAAGTGTGGCTGGATCTTGATTCCTGAACTATTTTCTCAACTATTATCTTTATTCTCGACAACCCGTGTAATATGATACTTTTGTCCAAGTAATGAGCCATTTGGGGATTGAAACAGAGTGTTAATTGTATAATTGCCTGCCAATTGTGCTAACTTCAGCAATAAAGATAAGCTAAACGACCTAACATTTTAAATGTGACTTCAGCGTTGCTTTGGCTTTTAATCCAATATGTTTCATCCCATCTGGCCTGTGTTCCTCGGATGGCGTTATATCTTTCTTCTTCTTCTTTTATTTCAATTTTAGTTATTAGGACTACCAGAATCTGTCTCATTTTAATTGTATTTGTTACCTTTGGTTACAACCATTCCGACATTTAGTTTAAGATGGCCAAAAAATACTCCTTGTGGAAAAGAATCTCAATATTCTGTTAAAACTTTTACTTAGTACCTAGTTACCCTAATAAAATAATTAAGGTATACACGAAATCTTCTTAACCCCATTTCAACTCCAAGGTTCAAAATCAAAATCAAAATCATTTATTTCAACTAAACCATTATGGGTATTTTTGAATTGTCAGGAGTAGTAGTCAGTCAGACTAAGTCAGTCGTGCAGCTAGTTGTATGTTCCAATTCATAGATCCAGTGGAGAAGAATAGGCAAGAAACTCCTAGGACACTCTTTTTCAACATGTTTTTTACATATCACTGTTTACATTGCTTTTATGCGCAAGTTAAATGTGAGGACAATGTAACGTATTGTTCTAAACTATAAACAGTCGCGCAAACTACTACTATATGTAAGTAATAGCAGTTCAGAAATGACCAGTCCCAACCAACGGCACTCGTTCACGAGCATGACGCACGCGCCAGCCATCGTCCACTTCAACCATATGATATCAATTGATATCAAAGGGAGTCGTCGGTTCACTCACAAACCAGAAACAGTTCAACCCTCCACTCTTTTTTATACATATGTTGGTCTTTGTGTGTTCATATTTTAATATAATAAAATAAACTGAGCTAAAGCAGGCTGCCTAATTTATTATATAATCCCCATCGTAAGTTGAACTACATCTTTATACAAGTAAAAGGGACTGAGGTTTAATATTAATCGCAAAATATTACACATATCCTGAATCGAAATGCTGTTCTGCTGTTGAAAAGCGGTAAACGCTGGAAAATAACTATTATTCTGTCAATGAATTTGTCAATGTAAATTTAGGTTAATGTTTAACATTTTAAACAATGACATGTCTTAATGTAAATTACGTTTGTATTTTGTATCTGCACGACATGTAAAATCTAATTAATTAAACAAAAACTATTTGTCTTCATAGATTTTATTGATAAATATAGTTTTGAATATTCTTAACAATATGGTCGATAGTTTAATGACATAACTACTTTAGTAAATTCGTGTGATCGTTTCATACTATCTTCACTCTGTAACCGTGCACTCGCGACTGTCGTCTTCCTAAGTGTACCACGTTATGTAGTCTTGGGTAGTACACGTACGATGTACTATTAGGTACTAGTACTGGGTACTGTACTGAAAGTAATTTTTCCGAAAGGCAGCTGTTAATCGGACATTTCGCACTATTAGTGTGTACACTGTGTCTAACTTCAAGCCAGTACTAAAACTACCTATTGTTAATGTTTAGAAATATCGACATTTATTAATAACATTTTCTTGGACGATATATCGATAGTTTAATATTGAAGTATAGATATCGACGGTTGATATTCATTTAAAATAAGTTTTAATTTTTAATTTTTCTCGTAAATTATGTAATTTTTTTTACACTATATTATGTCTTTCCCTATTTTATTCATTTGTTTATTATGTTAAAACGAAATGTAATTTTGTATAGTTATGACTCTCTGGTGTAAATTTCTAATTTCTAAGTAGTCATGAATCCGCAGCAAGCATTTACTCAAATTTGATCATAACTAATCTTATTATCACCACGTATTTTTAAATCTAGAATGCCAGTCCTAAGCCTGTTAAAGTATGAAGGAAAATCAAATACTATGCTTAAAAGTTAAATGTGAAGTAATCTAAAAATTCACACTTAAAAATTAAACTCTTAAGTTTTCATGTACTATTCATGTTATTATGTTCTACTAAAACTGTACTAATAGGACTACTAAAGTGTACTAGTACGATGTACGAATTGTACTAGTACGGTTCGAACCTGCAGATGTCCGGATAGGTGCAAGACTAGTTATGAGTCGTGTCGTTTTGACCATTGTATAAAAAATTACGCATCCACATCTACACAATGACGGGGCATTATTCTACTGTATTTTGTAAATTTTGGTTTGTTCAGGGACTTTTTTTATCAACTGTGGGAAAGTATCTTGGCCTGGCTATGGCAACAAGGGGAAGAGTAATGACAAAGGAATACAATAGCTGAGAGTTTAAGATAAGTCGTTAGCATTTCCTACGTTTTCAAGGAAATTTTAAGTTTTGGCCTGAACTGAAGATATATGACTGAAGCAAAGTTTCTACAAATGGTAAGTTGTGTCCCTAGCTTTAAGGACATGTTTACTTTACTGTTGTTGTAATTATTTGAAAAGAGCTCTATCATTTTCGATCTTTCGGATCTCGTGGAAAAATGCTGGTGTTAGCTTAACTAACTAGTAAATTGATGACTCTTGTTTGTTTCATTAATGAAACTTATTTTAACTTTTTTTTTTTAAAGACAACTCCCGCATTAGGAATGACTCCTGTGTCGCGGGGGACTTTACAAACATACAACAAACAACTGACACAAAGAACACCCAGACTCGGGTGGGAATCGAACCCACGACCTATGGCGTAGCAGTCAGGGTCACTAACCACTAGACCGACAGGCCAGACATTTTAGATCACTAATGTGATAACAGTATCATATTAGTGATCTAAAGTTAAAATATGAAATCTGAGTTCTTATACATCTTAAAGCGACCGCGAGATGACTACTTCTCGTCTCTAAATTTAAGTCAGTTATGTTGTTAAGTGTT
Source organism: Callimorpha dominula (assembly GCA_949752705.1). Lineage (NCBI taxonomy): Eukaryota > Metazoa > Arthropoda > Insecta > Lepidoptera > Erebidae > Callimorpha > Callimorpha dominula. Next base: position 3,791,839 of record OX457010.1, on the reverse strand, counting down.
TCATTCTGTTAGCGTCTCTTTTAGTTGTGCCAGAATAAACATATTTTCTTTCTTTCTTCTTTCTTCATCAATTTGCTTAGTATAATATCTTTAGACATCTTACACACCGTCTGACCCCAATAGGTAAAGGCTGTACTTTGGTAACCAGACTGCTAATAAACCTACTTATATGTTACATACATATTATAGATAAATTACACCCAGACACAAAAGTGATCATGCTGATCACATAATTTCTTGTCCTGGATGGAAATTTAACACACGACCTCTGGCTCAGCAGTCAGGATTACTAACTACTAGACCAACAGGCCAGTCAAAAAATGTTAATCAGGTATATTTTATAAACAGCTGATGTTAAGGCAAATATATACCCCAGAACAATCCATCGTTGTCCTAAAAACAAAAAAAAAACAGATCAGTAAACTCCAGATGAAATGCAAATTTATTCCAATATTTAAGAAAAAATATAAACTCCATGTCTGCTTAATACCAAAATAAAAGTATCGGTCCATTTAAAATATTGTTGCTAAGAATAAACACACTGCGTATATTTTTGTTTCACCTAAGAAACCCTAATCATGGACTTTCTGACCCCTCATGAATTCTTAATGTAGGAAAGAAAATGTAGGTTAACACTGTAGAAAAAAAAAACATTGTTTCTTTTTGGTATTCAAGAACGAGGCAAAATTGTGATAATGTTTTTCAAATATGCAAAGCAGTGTAAAGATTGTTTTTTCTTATTTGGTTTCACAATTTAAGCACTTTTATAACCTTGCATTAGTGAAATTGTATTACATTTTATACCACTGAAAGCTGCTTTAAAGCGGTAATCTTTAACAGGATTACGGCTGCTTTTAACAACACGTATATATTTCGCAATGTTCACCTGAGTCATATCACCTGGACGAACGAAATGGTGTTTGGTTTTTACTTACCTATGAAACCTCCTAGTTATCTTCCTATATATTGTTAGTTCAATCAGCGTACCGTTTACTTTGGCATAAAAAAATAATCAATGGGAAACGTAGTTTAGATACTTTAGTAGTAACGTGGTTTAGATATAAAGTTTTGGTGGTTATAGAAGGTAAATGGGATTATTGTCACGCACGGTACAAGTGCAAGGTGTTATCAATCAATAAGTCTTCACACTACTGTTTATTACAATACTTATTAGTCATTTGTCACAAATTAACAATAGTATTTCTTTTTAATGGTTTAGGGGGCAAACGAGCAGATGGGTCACCTGATGGTAAATGACTACCGCCGCAAATGGGCACCTGCAACTCAAGAGTCACAATAGGGAATATGCATGTATTTTTTTTTTATCTTTTATTGACTCGTTCCATCATTCTACCCTAATAAAAAATATAAATAACCTTGGCAATGTACAAATTAATTTTTAAAATTACATTGAAAATATCGATAAAATTTGATCTGTTTGAACGCCGCCATATTTCGCGGGCCTTGGATGACGTCACGTTCCACGCTAAGTGTTAGTTTCATACACTTACTTGAAGTGTTACAGTAATTTTATACCGATTGCCAGTTGTAATTACTATTTATTGTAATTAATAGACGATGGATAAAGTTTAAAAACCATTTTATAAGTATTGCCTTGTCCCTAAGTGTAAAAACACTATAAGAAGTACACCCAATACAGTATTTTTTCCTGTATAAAATAATAATGTAAAATACGAAAACAATGGTGTACATTAATGATAGGAGATGAAGTATCTTCAATATCGTGTTTATATTGTTGTGAAGATCATTTTAATGTAAGCATATTACAATTCAATTGCTAGTATAGTGTGAGTCAGTCAGCAGTAATTTATGTTTGTTTTAAATATCAAGCAGAAGGCAACTTGCTTGTCTACTGCAGTTAAAGTTCAAACCTTATTGGATAGAGTAATCATTGAGGAATGTTATAGGTTATGTAACCTCACGCTACGACCCTTTGAAGCCAAACAGTGATCATAACATTGTTGTTAGGTACGTGACGGTGAAACTGTGGGGAACGAGTCGACTAGTATATAGGTAGTCACAAACATGGCTATAGCAACACATATCGTAGTAAATACAATTCCATTTGCCTTAACTACTGTTTCCATTCTTCAGGTGAGGTCATGTTTATTCACAATATCCCACATTACGCGAGGGCCTGCAACAGATAGACAGACGTTGATCCACTTCGACAGACTAACGAGTGATTTAAATTTCATGAGATGCTTTGAGGCCCCTATTGTGTGGTTATGCAATTTGTAGTTCTACATTTGTGTGTGTATGTGAGGGACAATATGTTGTGTGGTACAGAGAGAGATAGCGAGTAAGTATCTGTATATTGTAAGTATGTACATTAGCTCCCACATCAAGTTATTTTGCGGTATTTTAATCAAAGGGAGGCCCGTGTTTCTCCATGCCTCCCTTTGATCATCAGAGCTTAACCGTCTCTGGTTTAATTCAGAGGCAGTGAACATGATCTCTCACAAATCATAGTCGTGACCGGCAATAGATTGTAACACTAGCTCTGCTGGCATGTAAGGAAGAAAATCTGTGTCTAAATCTTTGAAAATAGTGGCAAGTTCTACATATATAATAGAAACATACTTTAGTAACTTTTAAACTTTCGCGTTCCACGATATAATATTATCTACGTACTACGTATTTACGTATTTTCGTGATCGCGTTAATTCCCGTAAATACGTAGATAATAATATAACATACTTTAGATCCATCTAGCGAAGGTAAATCGAACTACCTGGTAACTACGAATCCTGTTGTGCGCAATTAAAGTTTTCGCGCTGATTAGTTTATATACAACATCTGGACCGCAATGCATGATCACCAAGATTGGTCAGAGCATTAGAGGGAAATAACAAGCGGTCTTCCACACTTTTAAAAAACACCCACTGAGCGTGGGTAGGCATGAATGACAGTCCGCTACTCTATTAGTCCTATAAAATACGTTATAAATCTTTTAAATCTAATAGCAATCAATCACAGGCTATGTTATTTAAATACAGTAAGCATAAAAAAGAACGTGACCAAAGAAAATAATCTCCATCTTAACTCAAGATTTATACAACTTAAGCCTAAGAGATTTCCACAGAAACTGAAAGAAAACAGAACTTTAGTAAGTACTGTTTTACTTGAGTGTGCATACATAGCATACATTGCCTATTGACTAGCTTAGTGACCTACGTAATGTATAACTTTGAATCTATGTTCTACTCCTAAAAGTTTAAGTCTTTGAGGCAATTATCTAACCGAATAGGCCACAGACAAGCATTTCCCTTTGTTAAAAGTACCGCTCCGAAAATTACAAGCTAGAATTATTATTTTTTCAAGTATTCTCGAACAATGTTTTAAATAAATAATTAAAACTCAATATAATTTCATATTCCGTAGAAACATTACTTTTTTCAAATAACAAACAACTTTACGCATTGTTGCCGCTGCAGAAAGCGACTTACTGTTTTTATATGGAACACAGTGCGGTGCGTGGCGTCTCCGAATTCCTCGTTCGAAACTCATTTATTTATGTGACAGAATCTATGACAAGCAAGGCTTCTCATAATCGTCTCCATACAAAAGAATTCTTATTCGGGTGTTATCGCAACTGAGTTAATCTACCGTCAGACATAATACGTACATCTATAAAAAAAACAGACATTTCTTTTTTGTTTGTCATTTGACGAGATAATCTGTTTCGGCAGCGTTGATCCATGGATAAAAAGGTGATTAAAATGTTTGAACGGTAGAGTAAGCTCAGTGTATGTATAGAATTGACTCATTTGAAATACTGGCGAACAATAGCCGCTGATTGCACCCGATGAGTTAAAATGTTCCCTGTGTTTTATAGAAAGGCAGGCAGATTTAAAGTATAGGGTTGTCAAGTAAAATACTCGCGTAACGTCTTTGGAGAATCAGAAGCGAAAATACTTATCATTTTTGCTTCTGAATCTATACTAATATTATAAAGCTGAAGAGTTTGTTTGTTTGGTTGAATGCGCTAACCTCAAGAACTACTGGTTTAAATTGAAAAATTATTTCAGTGTTGGATAGCCCATTTATTGAGGAAGGCTATATAACATCACGCTACAACCAATAGTCGTCGAGTCCTCACTGCAGTCGCAGTGGTGACAGGCGGGACTCAAATCCCTAATAGATACTTCCCGAAACCCGGAAAAACCTGCCCCAGTCGGAAAGAAAGGGCCCCGTGATACCCCCTTGTCTACACGACGATGACCGGCTGGACAGTGGCAAAATAGGAAGTAGAGCCTGCAGCCGGGATGATCAACGAGCCATAGTGGCTTGGCGAGCGGCTTCGCGCTACTCGTGTACCTCTTCGGATGAGGGCCGTCGGCAGGCAAGCAGTGCCTTTTTTTTTTGTAATGGGGAAATCCATCATGGGCTATCCTCCACCTGGGGTACAGCAGAGGGGTGAGCCAGACTCTTACCGGCTAAAACCACATGTGTGTTCCATTTTAAATCTTCACATTCGCGTCCCAAGCGGTAGGCAAACAGAACCTGGCCTAACTTACAGCGCCAGTGAAGTGGTGTCTATTCTTTTTTCTCCTTCCCATTCCTAGCTTTGGTTACAAAAAGAGAGGAGAGAACGATATCTAGTTTTTAGGTACTAGTGGTGGCCAAGAGGTCGAAGTTCGATCGTTATTCATTTACTCATAACAATAAAGCCAAACATCAAAGTAGAAAAGAACCTTTTCCAAATTTATTTGAGTTTAGCGTTATTATACAATGTGTTTTAGAAAAGTGTCATATTTTAGGAGCGGTATGTGTAGTCGATTTGTAAAATATGATTTAGCTGAAAGAAAATGATTAAAAAAAATGGTATTTTTTTTTGGAAATTGCTTTTTCTAGAGTGGTTTTATAACAGATTATAAATTTTCATGACAATTTCAATGATTTTGTATTTTTTTTTTGTATTTAGACATTTTCAGAAAAATGTAGACATTCCATCAATTATTTACCTTGGTATTAACTACCTATAGGATTATTCTCACATACGAAATATTATCTTTATCGGTCAATTTTCAAGTTTAATTTTTCAGTTTCAAAACAAGATTTTTGTATTAAAAGCCGGCCAAGTGCGAGTCGGACTCGCGCAACGAGGTTTCCGTAAAATATTTTTTATTATATGATGCAACTAAAAGTTTACGGTTTTCGCAATTTTTCCTTTGTCTATGCTTCTTATAGCTCAGATAAAGGAAAAATTGCGAAAACCGTTGCTTCGTACCAAATTTCAGGATTCTGAGTTCACGGGAGGTACCCAGTAGGTTTTGATTCTAGCACAGTTAGAGTTACAGCTTAGAATTTTGATTTTAGCACAGCTCCAAGGGACAGTAGACCGGAGTATTTGATATAAATTCCAGCTAGATACCTCCACGCGTTCCTGAGAAAAAGGGTCTTGACAGACAGACAGACGGACGGACGGACGGACAACAAAGTGAGTTCCTATAAGGGTTCTGTTTATTTCTTTCTTGCTACGGAACCCTAAAAATCACGAATTTTCATAAAATTGTCAGCGGTTTACGTTATTCACGGTGTATACGACCCTAAAGTATGAACACACCTTTCTGTACTTTATTTATAACTAGCATCGCCTCGCGATTTCACCCGCGTAAGTCCCGATCCCGTGGGAATGTCGGGATAAAAAGTAGCCTATGCGTTAATCCAGGTCTTTAGCTATCTACATACATTTCATCGCAATCGGTCGCAGTAGCTTTTGTGTGAAACCATTACAAACATACACACAAATGTTTCCTCTTTATAATATTAGTTTAGATTTATAATATTTATTCCGAAGTCTCTTAATTCTACTAATTTCCAAATTTATTCCACGATCAAACAACTCCCATCCGTCTTATGTAACCACGGTACTCTATAAAGACAATACTCATATAACGAAAAGACAGTTATTGAGAAGAGTTACTTTTAGATGTCTGTTCACGTCATTCATGGGGTGTTCTGTCCTAAATCTGTCAAGACGTTTGTACTGGATATGATACAAAAACATTTTCTATCGCAGGTTTGACGGGTCTTATCTGACTTTCTTCATAATACCGATAAGGATAACTGTGAATGATGGAAAATAAAAATACGTTTCCGGAGATTGTTTGTTTCGAATCGATAAATTAAGTACATAACCCTAATGTATGTAATACACCTTACTTTTGAAGTTAAAATTATTTAGATTTTAGATGTGTAAATTTCAACTTCATAAAGGATCTACCATATTATTTATAAGGACTAAACTTTTAACTACGAACGGTGCAATTTGTGTGGTTTTAAGGATGACTTACATTAGAACGTATTCGTGCGGGGCACGGATTGGAAATGCTACAAACATTTTATATGAAGTGTGTTACAACGTGCCACACCCGCGGCACGGTTGAGCGTCACACAAACTGCCCACGAACACAGCCCAACCTCGGAGTCGGCGGCTCGCACCCGGCACGGTCTAATATGAATCAGAGCGGTTTAAGTCCGACATACCACCTTGCCGTTTGGCCCCGGTGAGGAAACGACCCGTAGGGTTTTCCACACACAAAAAAGGTAAACAAAAGGTGTATCTTTTCTTATAAACCTTACTACGATTTAGTTTCGACATGGGTCCTGGATTCTTCGGGGACAATCCATCAAAGCCTAAGTGTCATAGATCTCTACCTAATCTTCCTGGGGAACAGGCTTAACGCTTATATGTTGTATGATGTCATATCCGTTTGCTCAAAATCGCAAATCTCCAAAAGTTCTTTAGGTACTTATCGTATTGAAATTTTTTCGGTATCGTTTATTTTTTCAGTTTCAAAATAAGATCACGAATCACGAATTTGTATTAAAAATTGTTACTCTTTACGTTATTCAAGGGGTCTACTATATGACCCTAAAATTTGACCACACCTTTCTGTAAAACCCTGTATATTTTGCCCTGTCATGTTAGGCAAGTCTATACAGAAACAGGTCAAGTTAATACTGTCAAACAAAACCTTTAAAACTTAATGAATTATGGTCGAAATTCAACCACCACAATCTCATAACTTACGGCACTTCTATTACATTATAAAAGGGTCATCATAAAACATGGTATTTCCAATTAGGAGTCACGTATCAAGTTGGTTATAATTAAAACGTAACAAAGGTATTATACAAAGATAACACTGTAGTAAAAGGATTGTACTCTATTACAAACGTTTTCGCGGGATGAATAATTTAGTTTCATCCGTGTCGGCCTCAAATAATTTACTGTACAATTGTTTTATTTTGACAGAGTAATTATCTCTACCAGGCTTAGTTAATTTCTTAGTTTAGTACAGAAATGTTATTATTTTTAGGCTTATTTTTATTTCATATTTTCTTCATTCTACATTGCAAGGGGCGGACTTAATGCCACATGGCACTATCTACCAGTCAACCTTTGGGTTATTCAGTGAAGGACATTGCAGGTGCATAGGAAAACAATAGGCAGTCATGGAACTGCCGACAGAAGTGAAAATCTCTACCTCTCTCTCTCTCCCTCTCTCTCTCTCTCTCTCTCTCTCTCTCTCTCTCTACGCTCTCTCTCACGCTGTACATGTAAATATAACAAACTCGGCTTCGTCGTATGAATTTTCGATGGGGACGGATATCAGTGTTGGGCATCAGTGTCTGACATCAGGGTCACGTGTCCTGACGCGAGATCAACATTTTTTACCCATCTAAAAGTGCACAACGCCGCTAAAGAAGTTTTTACTTCAAAAATCAAAGGTGACAATAAACTGATAATACACTCCGTTATATACACAGGACCATAAACAATACTACATGATAATAGATAGCCGAATACATATATTTATATATATGTATTCAGCTATTTTATTCGAATATTTATTAAGACTACACACTGTAATTAGTAGCGTGTCAGCAAGAGGACTAATATTAGTACAATTGACAGTTTGATGTCGAATTCGAAATGGAGGAAAAATGGTGATTCATAGGTTTCGTCTGCTGAAATGTTAACATAGACAGTGTAGTATCATTGAAAATGGAAGCAATTAATTCAGGTAAATACAATTAAGGTATTTAATTAATAATATTGTTACAAGGTACTTTCAGATTTGTATTATTTCAGTAGGTCTCCAAACCACAACTTCGCTAACTTCACTAACTAGTTCTATTGTTACTGTTCATAAAATAACTATTTTCTTCATACTTCGGTAGAAAATAAAATATAGGTTTTATATCTTGCGTGAAATATTTGGCTAAAAATCATAACCCTCAATAGCAGGCGAGTGATGGATATGACTGTAAAAACGTCATGATTAGACACATAAAATTACGCTGTGCGTATCACCGTTAAACAAACGAACACGGCGCATAACCTTTATGCGCCGTGTTCGAGCAGATGATATACTTCAAAAGTGGAAAGTAGACAAGAAAGCACACTTACAACCTCACCACGTATACCCGCTAAACGACCTCAGTCGGTATAAACTCCTGCCCAAGCTCGTCGAGTAGGGAAGCTTTTTAGTCTTGTAGAATTTTCTATCCAAGAGTAAGTCAGAAAATAATTTAATTGTTGACTGTTGTTCGAAAACCAGAATGATGTATTTCCTAGTTAATTGTCATATGAGTTGTAGGTAACATTCTATGTTCTGGGTTTGTACATCTGTTCAGGGTCCATGATTTTGATGACTGCATCCTTTGAAAGCCAAATAGATCAGACCACAATATCCAACAACTGTTATATTATTTGAGATTTATAAAGAAGACCGACCGGAGTGATACCACCGCCTCACAGAAAACCGGCAGTGAAGCAATGCTTGATTTTCGCCGAGTGATTGAGGTTACCGGAGGCCCTAACAGTTCCCTCGCCCCCTTCTCCCCCTCTTCCAGCCTTCCCCTACTCCCACCTTAAAGGCCGGCAACGCACTTGTGACTCTTGAGTTGCAAGTGCCCATGAGCGGCGGTAGTCATTTACCATCAGGTGACAAATCTGCTCGTTTGCCCCCTATACCATAAAATAAAAGAAAAGAATTGTATTAAAAGCAATATTAGCATTATTAGCATATTACATACATACACTATTCCTAAAGAGGTAGGCAGAGTTGTATCTATTCCCACTTGCGTAATAGGGGCAAGCCTATTGCCATTAGCCGGGCACTTTGGGAATTAAAGATGTGAAGATTGAGAGTATATTGAAAGGGAACTGTAGGTAAGAAGGGCATGCAATGAAAGGAAAAGAATATATTGATGATACGGATGGAGTGAGGGGGGGGGGGGAGGTGTGTGTGTAAGCAAAGACAGGGTCGCAAACTTGAAATAACTCGAAATGGCTGTTGATGTTTTTTTGTGTTCATCCTAAAGGCCATATTTCATAGATTTAAAGCCAATCACAGCCCAAATTTTGACAAATATTTAATGGCTAATAGTTTTTAAACCATAGAATAATTTATAAAAAAAAGTATCACCGATTTCAATGCGCCTCAAAATACCAAAATCGCTGCAAGTGTGCCTATAAAATTGGAAGATTGAAGGCCTAGAGACATGACATTCTAGAACTCTTGCCCGTTATATAATACCTAAGTCTTATTTAAAGGTATTATACAAAAAAATGACTCTCTAACCTGATTTTGATTTTGTTTATTACAACTTCCACTTGGAGAATAGAAACATGATTGAAATATTTGTGGATAAAGTCTAGAGCTCTTAAAATTAATAATATGTTAGTATTAAACTTTAAAATATTCTTTCTATTCATGTTTCATATTTTCTTTCATGACACAAGCCTATCTTCATAGTACACACTATAAAAATAACAAAGCAATTTATGACTCGAAGAGGCCAGAGCATATTCATGTTACCCAAAAGACAAGTCTTATTTGTATTTTATCTACTCTCAGTTACTTCAAAGAAAAATAAAGAAATACCAGATTTAGGTACCACCTAATATGGAGAGGTCATAAAAGAAAATTAAGTTTTTCATACAGTACCTGGTCAACATTCCACCCGGCTCCCGAATTACCTTAGAAGTTATTTATTTTTTTACGAGAAGGTTCCAAAAGTAAAATAAATGCTAAACGCAAAGGAGACGGTCAATTTATATACCACACTTTATTATGAGGAGGATTGTGGATAAACCGACGGCATTTTTTCAGAGAAATCCCAGAAAGTTGGGTCTTTCAATGTCCTTTAATAAAAAGTCGGCAGTTTAGAATGGTCTAAGTTATAAGTGGTAGAAATAGCGTGATACCGCCACTTAGGTATATTTTTTTCACTTTATATGAATTCTTTTTTATTGGTAATTTTTTTGTTTCATTAAATAATAGTATTGATAGTAAACTGACAGCATAAATGGGGCTTTGGTTCGTAAAAAACTTGTGTGTTTATCAAGTCAAATTAAAAATATTAAGTCTCAAATAATTTAAGTTACTCTAATGTAAGAAACAGTCTCGAAACCACTGATATAAACTATGAAAATCACTAACTAACAGTAACTGCCAAGTTGTTCGTAACTCTGTTCGCACTCAAGTGAAGTTGTCATCTTATTTCTACCCTTTTATAATCCCATTTATCGTTAATATTTATCAATCGACCAATAGTATTGCGTTATAACCAGTCAAAATAATGTCTATTAACTTATTTTTATTAAATAGTGAACTGTGTTATCATCTATTATAGTTTGTCCCTATTTTTAATAAAATAAACAAGAGTTTTTAATGTGGCGACAACAGGAATAAGTTTTCTTTCAAGGAATTCACGTATTAAAATTAGTGTTTAAGTTCGGATCTTTGTAGGACTTTAAATAACGATTTTGCATACGTCCATATATTTATGAAGACTAGAAAAATATATATTATACACATTTTTGTTTACGTTGATGTGCGGCGCTCGGTCGTGTATCCCGCGTTCCAATAAAAAAGAAACGATTCGTTTTGCTTACAGACGGTAAAATGAAAATTTTACCATCCGTAAACAAAACGAATCGTTTTTTGTTTATTGGAACGCGGCATTAATTAATAAACAGTTTATTGCCAGAAAGTAATAGGTACATGTACAATGTAAGAATGTCCAATGGCCCCACACTAGGCAAGCCTGTCCTGTGGGTACCTAGACGATTACTAAAACGAGTACAAATGAAGTAATGGTGTGGGTAATGTTCTGGCTGCTTTCTGCTAATGCTTTATTGGTTTTCTGATAGGTTGCTTTAAAAACCCAATAACTTTAAGGAAAATATTTATGTATAGCAACCCGGACAAACCCCTAGTGGTTTTTGGTATGCTTGTTGTAAAATAGTGTTTTTTTTTTGAGAAAATAAATAAATAAAAAAAAACATATCTTTAGCGGTTTAGACTCCTTAATCAAATTTGCTTGTGATATTTCGCTTCTATTTTGAAAACATATATAGAGGTTCAGCATACCCGCTACATCGCATGGTATTTACCACAACACAGAGTCTATATTCATACAAACAGCATAATGGCAAGTTGCCGGGCACCAAACCCGCTTCAACACACCTTTTGGGCCTCTCTACTCTCTATTTGGTATCACTTTGAACTCCAAATTGTTGCCAATTTTTAGTCTTTGCGAGTCCAATAACGATTGGATTTTATTATGTAAATAAATACTTTTGTACAATTAGTAGTGTAGAATATTTATCAAAGCAAGTTTTTTGGGGTTACGTCCTATTGAAAGGGTCCAGAGTCTTTAAGTTGTGAAAGTAACTTGACGAAGTTGAGAGATTTATTCTAAAAGTACCAACTATTTAAGGTTACGGCGGGCATATTTTTGAAGAACAATACAGAGAAGCAAAGACATATTAATCGACAAAGACTGGCCTGTTGGTCTAGTGGTTAGTGACCCTGACTGCTAAGCGGAAGAGCTCGTGGGTTCAATTCCTACCCAGGACAAATAATTGTGTGATGAGCACGATTATTTGTTCTGTGTCTGGGTGTAATTTATCTATAATATGTTGCATATCATCAGTTCAAGCCGATTGTTAAATAAAATATACTGGGAACTCCTTTGTACCGACCACGCTTTATTCCCTCAGTGAAAATAGCCACGAACGCATAGCATTCAATAACTGCACATGCCTTCGGCAGCCGTCAAGTAGCGTTGATGCTGCAAAAGATCCGGATATTATATTTGTCGTTATAGCATTGCAAACCATAGACCCAAACTCAATAGAGCTTAGAAGAGTTTTCTTTTCAAATTATTTTCTGTTGTATTTCTCTGTCTATTTTTAGGATTCAAACAATACATTTACATACATAATTATATTTACATAATTTGTTCTGTGTCTTTGTGTAATTTATCTATAATATGTATGTAATTAGAAATATATAAGTATGTTTATCAGCAATCTGGTTACCATAGTACAGGCTCTGCCTAGTTTGGGATCAGACGGCCGTGTGTGAGATGTGTGGAGTTATTATTATTCTCTTTATTCAACATAAAACTTATTATTATTATTAATAAACCGTGAAACTTAGTTCAGCAGTCGTGGACTAGTGTTATTTTGTAAGAATCTTCAACTGTCATTTGTACTATTTGATAGCAAGAAGTTTGTTTCGGCGTTTCAGAGATGTTACTTCAACGACAAAATTTTGTTACACTAAAATGTTCGAATGAAATTATAATATAATTACGTATTGCCTTTGAAGGCAATTCAGAGGTATGTAATACCTTTTCGTGATCGCGTTAATTCACGTTTAAATACATAATTATATCATTGAACGCGTAAGTTTAAAAGTTAGTATGAAATTATAATATCTATTTAATTCCATATTACCCATTCAATTTTCTATTCTGTGAATGCCTACCATAAGTGAGGGAAAATTTTCGATAACTTTTTTTGTTCATATTTATAGCCAGATTAGACAAAGGTAGGCCAGACAATGGTGCGTAATCAACGGGTAAATGAAGCAAACTGCAGTTTCTAAGCCTACACTGTACCTACTAATTTTTGGGCTACGGGCATCCCCGAAATGCATACCTCAGTAAAAATACTACTACTAATTCTAAATATGAGTACTACACACTGAAATTATCTCCACTAAAATGCCAAATGCTTTTTTTAAGAAATTCTGAATTGCAGAGAAATAATAATGAGAGTCTTATTATTATACACAACAATATTTTTTGTCTAATAAGCGGTGTTCTACATCTTAATTATTTTATGTTTTTTTAAATATATTTTTCATGTAAAAATATGTTTAATGTCCCTAAAACAACCAGGGTCTTTTAAAGTGACTTTTTACTGTCTAAACCCCTCATAATTGGACATTCAAGTTTAAGAAAATAAATACCAAGAAGGAGTATCAGGCAAAGTGTATTTATAATTCATTAGTCGCTGAAGGAGAACATGTCATTATTTTAAAATGTACAGTCTAGTAAACCGGAAAATGGCAAATGTGGAAGCTCTCGGGAATTCTAAATTAATAGTGCAAAACTTTTAACACCGCTATCGGGGATCGCTGATGTGCTTGTAATCTGCATAACTTGAACTTTTGCGAGTGTTAGCTTGATTCATCAATAAGAATCGAAATGTTGGTCACACATTAATCAATCAATCAATCAAAAACAAAAGATTTATAGATTTAGTACAAGTATAATTCATATAACAAGGTACTTCATATAAATTAATGGACTGGATTGACCCCCATTGGTCCAAGAGCTGAGGGCCTGGTCACACCAGCCTTTTACTTAAGAATGATAATTGATTCACTCGGTTTTCGTTCTCACGTATAATTAAACTGTAGTTACTTTTAAACAGATTTCTCATTTCGTGAAATCTAATTATATCAGGATAGCATATATCACACTTCAAGAATGAGCCAACCAAGAATCAAAAAGGAAAGAGAAGGGAACACAGTATCTTGTCTTCTTTACAGAAGAAAAGTGACTGCACGGTTGTAGTAATGGTTTAAGTGGTCACCTCGCCAATACGCCGCGCCGAATGTTGTGGGTTCGAATTCCACACGGGACAAAAATTTGTGTGATCCACAAATAGTAGTCCCGAGTCTGAGTGTTCTTTGTGTCCGTTGTTTGAATATTTGGGAAGCCCCCCAGGGTTTTTTAGAGATAGCTCTCGGCCTCTTCAAATACCAAATTAATCTTGTAACACGAATTGTAATAAAGTGATACGATCTATGTACCCTTATCAATAATAACTTACATGTGCTACGTTCCCAAGCTATCTAGATTCCACAACAATGTAGCCCTATAATTATCTACCATCTATTTGTCGAACAAAGTCATTTAATATAAATGAATATATCGGTTTTGGGGCGGTGTCATAAAAATATAATTATTTTGTATGACAGCCGAATATTATACTGTTTAATAATTTAGACACGAAAATATAGCGGTCAAAACATACGTTGATGAAGACTTTGAGTCTGTTGACCACACACAAGGTATCATGCCCGAGATGATGATGATGAGGTAGGTGTTAATCAATGTAGAAATTTTGGACATGCAGATATGGTACTAAATATATATTTAGATGCTTGTGGATTCAGTGATGATTAACGCTTTGAAGATGAGAAGCTAGGTGATCAGTGAATACATCATGGTTAATGGTGGAGCGCCAATATATTTACAAAATGCATACATAATCGCACCATAATATATTTCGTTATATTATTAATTTCATAGTCTTTATGTAAACCACATTCTGTTTGTCGAATGCAATTAGTGCTGGTACTGCTGTAATATTGCCAATGTACTCGACGATCTCAAGAGATGGCGTTAGCAGTCTTCAAATAATGTAAACGCGCTGCACCTGATTGGTGCAAGAAAAAACGGACATACCCTGCTCTCATCGCTTTTCGCTAAGAAGAGCCTTTAATATAAAAATTTTGTTCCGCCACGGACATCAGTTATATTTCTCGTGAAAAGAAGCTGATTTTCCGTTAGTCCTATAGCCGTGTAGTGTTTGGACTCGCTTGTAACCTTTACAAGGTGTATGTGGAGTGCTCTAGTCTACGATCGTGACCGGCCGGTCAATACCTTGCAAGAGACCGTAGAAACCTCGCCGCTGCTCGCTGCCTTCTGGAGGATCGGGACTTGGTCGGTGTTGCAGGTTAGTGCTGGCATGATTGTTTTGATCGATAGAAGTGGTTTACTTCCCTACACCTCGTACGCTAACTGTTGAGCAATCACACCCTGGTCGGGCTATTTACACGCCTGACCATATAATTTGGTCCTTACGAGTACGGATAGGCCAGTGATTCACGTAAATATTGGTGAATTTACTTTTCTATTCATATCATAAAAAAGATTCACGTAATTCTAGTGAATTCTTGCCGCCATTTTTCCTCGCTCACAGATTTACGTGCAATCACACCCTGGTCGGGCTATTTACATGCCTGACCAGTTAATATGATGTTGAAGTATTGAATGAGGAATTGCTTGTTGTTGAATACACTACTATCGCACTAAACAGAGCGATAACAGTTACTAGCAAAACCGCAAAACAAACATTTAACAGTGGGAGAGCCATGCTTCGGCACGTATGAGCCGGCTCGACCGGCGTGATACCATGGCCTCACAGAAAACGCCAAATAGTCAAAACGCAATATGGCCAATATCTAAAAATTACTTTATCGGCAAATAAGGAAAAACACAACAAGCAATATAGCTGCTTTCACTTAGCAATATGTCAATGTATAAATTACCATTATACTCGTACTCATCTATAAATCTTGAATATATTTTTATTTGAATTCTCATTTTTTCTTGTTTTTCTAGTATCTTTAAACCTCAGCTTAAAAATAAATTTGCAAGTAAAACAACTTTCGCAAAAAACACAATTTTGAAATATTGCTCGAAAACAGTTATAACATAAGCAAATTTTTGTTATTTCATAAACATCTCAAAAGCTTTTTGTCTGACCTGTGTGACCTGCCCACATCTATGCCCACAGCTTGTTAAATTAATACAGTGTGGGTGGAACCTTTCCTGCTAATAAGATCGTAATGAGATGAACAAACCAACCCCTGTTATGATGGTAATTATCTACCCTCGACCCTTTACCGTTCAAGGGGATAAAACACATTTAATTATGGAACAAAGCCTCCGCCTGCGGTTCCACACAGGCATAGCTCTTTGCCGGGAAAAAAAAAATTACTGATATGTTAACTCAGTAGGTATTTCTAACCATTTGTTATTCACATACATTTTTCCGATAGCCGATTTCGTTTAGTTACCGAAGTGGTAAGTGGAGGTGTATTGAACACCCACTATACTTGGGTCCCACGCACTAAATCGTGGACCAGTTATTGCCGTCAACCACTTTGAGAATTAAATAATAATAATAATGGCCAAGAGCCTCGATCACTGCCTTATGAGGCTCGCGTTAGACGGCTGGATCAAGGGACTGATGCAGAAGGCAGTTTTTCTCGACTCGGCCCGTATAGTGAGGAGGTCCTGACTTGGAGCCATAGCCACCGGTATCTTGGTCCCTGTACCCGATGTCGGTGGTCTACTATTTTTTATATTTATAAATATATATTTTTTTATGTACATATTTAAAAATGTAGTTTATACGGTAAAAGATGAATAATAATATAGTAATAAAGTCCATATTTATAATGTTTACATGAAAGGAAAGACAGTGGGAGAGCCATGATTCAGCACGTATGGGCCCGGCTCGACCGGAACGATACCACGGTCTCAAAGAAAGCCAGCAGTGAAGAAATGCTTACATTGCTTTTCGCCGAGTGAGTGAGGTTACCGGAGGCCCTAACCTTTCCCTTTCCCCCTCTTCCCTCCTCCCCCCTCGCCCCCTTCCCTCCTCTGACCCCTGTTTCCCTGTCCCCTACTCCCACCTTAAAGCCCGGCAACGCACTTGTGACTTTTGAGTTGCAAGTGCCCATATGCGGCGATATTCACTTACATCAGGTGACCCGTCTGCTCGTTTGCATATAACATAAAAAAAAAGACTATTGAATCTGAGCACTGAGCATATGGGTTTAGGATATTAGAAACCTGGTTTTCCGCAATGACCTTCAGCATGCGAGATGAGATAATTGGAAGTATATTGAAAGGAAAAGTAGGTGAGAAAAGAAGGATGGATGGATGGATTTTAGTCCACGACCAACAATCATCATTTTTTTATTACATTAAAATTTTAAAATACATTTATAACAGACCTCAAGAAAAAAATCCCAATATAATCAAAACAAAACAAAATTTTGTAAAATAATCGTCAGTTGAAAAATGCTCGCAAGTATAACACAGTATTTTCTTATGTGTTAAATGACTGAACTTTATTCGGACTAAATGGAGTGGAGTGAAGCGCAATATTTCGTTTCAAAAGAAATTTGAACAAATCTGCTCAAAGTTAAGTTATAATTAATTTCTATATATATATATATATTATTTTATTATGGACTCTTATCCCGCGCGAAGAATCAACGCAGGAATTCCGCCAATATCAAGTGTTTTATAATTATACAAGTTAAATAACATAAACGTAAAAAAATGGACGTCTATTCGTCTATCTTGAAAAAAACCTTCCATCAATTAATTTCTAATACGCACACGACAATAGTCGACACCTGTCACATCTGACATTTACTATGTAAAATGTTGTGTTTGCGTTCCGTAACCTAATTAAGCGGTTCAATAGCATGAACCTTGTATATTTTTTCTCTCTTCCTAAGAATTGTCTTAGTTTGATAAACTAATGCAAGTACCTGGACTAAGAATAAAATGTTCTTTTTACCATTTATATTTGCCAAACAATTTAATTTGTACTATTTTCTTCATCATTTGTTTTTTTTCGTTTGTTTGATGTTTCCACTAACATTTTATAACTCGTTACCGGCAGACTCTTTTTATTATCGGTATATATATTTTTTATCTATTATTTCGTATATAACTAAAGTACTTTTTTTTAAATTATTAAATACATTATCTTTGTCTTATACAACTAGTACAAGTAAAATTGTCAATGTCTTTTTTTGACTCTAGTAGTGATAGTGGTGAATATTTATCTGCTTGCAGCAATACTAGTTACCAGAGGGACCAAACAATTGTTGAAACTCTATCGTCTCAGTTCTCTGACGTTCCCAAAAATCTTAATGTTGTACACATTAATGCCCAAAGTATTTCGGCTCATTTCCCAGAATTGCTGGCATGTTTCGACTGTACACATATACATGCTTTTCTTATTTCCGAATCATGGCTCAAGCCTTGTTTACCTTCTTCGGCATATATTTTGCCAGGATTCAACCTTATAAGGAATGACCGTGCTGTGGGTGGTGGGGGTGGTGTAGCCATTTACTTACGCTTTGAAATTCCATACTCCATTATTAGTTTGTCGCCGCAGCCGCCACCGTCACATGCACATCTTTTCCTGGAAGTTGAACTCCAAAATTCTTCTTGGTGTTTTTTACTGTCCATCTTCACACATTGACTTCTTTACCTCGTTTGAGCTACTCTTAGAAAACTTTATTCCTTCGTACAGTCAAACGATAATCATGGGTGATTTCAATACCTGCCTCCTAAAAAATGACTTCCGTTCTTCTACTTTTCAGTCTATCATTCAATCTAGTAATTTATGCATTCTCCCTTCCAATGCGACGCATTACTTCCCACATTCTGTTCCTTCTCTGCTCGATCTTATCATTGTTTCTTCTCCTAATCTCGTGGCTAAGCACGGTCAGTGCTCAGCAGATGAGTTCTCCTACCACGACTTAATATACCGCTCCTATCGGCTTCGTCCACCTAAACCTAAGTCCAAGACTATCCTGCAGCGGAACTTTAAAGATATAGTTCTTGATACTTTAAGCAGGGATGCTAAAAACATCGACTGGAGTTCCCTCTTCAATTCAATATCTATTGATGCCAAAGTGGCATTGTTTAAAGCTAGTCTGATTAATTTATACAATGTGCATGCTCCTATCCGTGAAATTAAAATCAAACGTCTCCCGTCACCCTGGCTAACAGCTAAAATTAAAGTCCTCATATCAAAAAAAGCGATAGCCAAGTCAAAATATAAAAAATGTCCAACGGAAATTAACCGGGAAAAATACATATGTATTAGGAATCATTACAGCAAGGTGTGCAGGAATGCGCAACGCCGATATAACCACAGCTCTGTTGAAAACGGAGATCCAGCCAAAGTCTGGAAATTTTTAAGGTCACTCGTAGTAGGCAAAGCCGTTCAAGAAACGATTCCAAAAAACTTAAATTTAAACTTATTAAATCAGCATTTCTCTGCGTCGTCAAACTTTGATAAAATGACAAAACAAACAACACTGAAACATCTTTCATCTGTCTCAACTCCTGACTGTTCTCCTTTTTTCTTTAGTCAATTCTCTGATTGTGATGTTAAGAAGAGCATAATGTCGATTACTTCAAGTGCTGTGGGATCTGACTCTCTAAGCCGTAACATGATCCTTCCTATCATTGATGAAATCCTACCGGTCATTAGTCACATCTTAAATTTCTCAATTCTTAATAGCGTGTTTCCAACGGCTTGGAAAGATGCTGAAATTGTCTCCATTCCCAAAAAGAAAAGCCCATCATCTCTCTCTGACTATCGCCCTTTCTCTATCCTGCCCTTTCTCTCCAAGGTCCTCGAAAAGCTAATTCGCACTCAACTTTCTAAATTCCTTTCCAAAAACCTAATCTTAAATCTGGCTATCGTCCTGGTCACAGCACTACCACTACCCTTATTCACGTTACTGAGGACATCAGATTAGCTATGGAGACCGGTGAGCTTACAGTTCTTACTCTGCTGGACTTCAGTAACGCGTTCAATACCGTGGATTTTGAGGTGTAACTTGGCATATTGCGCTCTCTTAATATATCTCCAACAGCGATTGACTGGTTTCATAGTTACCTGTTTGGTCGCCGACAGTGTATTAGTTTTGAAGACACTGTTTCCTCATGTTGTGAAACTACGGCTGGTGTACCACAGGGCGGCGTGCGATCTCCCCTTCTCGTCTCTGTCTTTATAAATTCTATCACAAATAATCTCTCTTCCTCCTGCCAGCTTTATGCGGATGATCTCCAGATTTATTCTCAAGCTAAACCAGATAAACTGACGGAGGCAATTACTTTGGTTAATACAGACTTAGAATTAATTTGCAATTGGAGCAATTCGTACGGTCTGAGGGTAAACACGGGAGAGACTCAAGTCAGGCAGGCAGATCTCCAAAATTGACTGGTTACTTTTACCACAAATCACTTGTAATGGCACTAACATCCCTTATAGTGACAAAGTCAAAAACTTAGGGATATATATGGATACCTGTATGACCTGGGTACCTCAGCTACAGGAGCTGAGTCTCAAAATGTTTGCCGCTGCAGGTTCCTTACGTAGGCTTCGCAACTTCTTACCTACTACCACTAAGATTGCTCTTGCACAATCCCTTCTTTTCCCCATCCTTGATTATGCTAATGCCAGCTATCTAGATCTCACCGAAGACCAACTTAATAAGCTTGAGAGACTCCAAAATCTTTGTATACGATTCGTATTTGGACTACGCAAATATGATCATGTTTCTGAATATCGCAAAAAGCTCAAGTGGTTACCTATACGCCTTTCACTGTTAACACACACGTCCTTTCATTGTTATATAATATTTTGTTTAACCCCTTATCACCACCTTACCTTAAACAACGGTTTAAATTCTTGCACGGTACGCATCCTAGGTCTTTGAGATCGTCAGAGAACCTGAGATTAAAAATGCCTTGGCACACCACAAAGTTCATGGATAATTCCTACTCTGTAAAAGTGGTTCGGCTTTGGAATGCCCTGCTAGTGGAAATCAGACGCGCACAATCACTACCTGTTTTTAAAAAACTAGTCAAGAACTACTACCTATCACTAGGAGATGTCAGCACATATTATCCCTTTTGCCCTTTCGTTAAAGTCGCTGTGCCGCTGTATCCTGTATTATATATTACCAATCGTTTATATGCCCACATGTACTTATGTTTTTATATGTTTAAAGTTTACTTGTATGTATACTAGTAAGATATTTTACGTCACTAAATAATTTAATAACGTGCACCATACTGCCCTAATTTATTTCCATTTCTTTTACTCCATCCCATGGTTGCCTGTAAGAGATTGCGATAGAGCGATAAGGCCGCCAATTGTATTAACCGTAATTTTAAGAAATTTTGCTTTTAAATGTTTCTGGTTTACAATAAAGAGTTATATTATTATTATTATTACCTTTAAAAAGTCAGAGAAGCACAACCGAAGATCGAAAGCGAAATTTGAGAAATCAATTGTTAGACCATTGGCTCTGATTGTCTCAAGACTTACCATAAATATATAGGGATAGGGAAACCGCTCAATTTAACACATAAATAATTCTAAAATAAAACTTATTAAAAAATATTTCATACAACCCTCAAACAAAGTTTCATAACCCTTTAATAATTCATGTGACTGAGAATTTATGGATTCTTGAAGGAACTTTAAATGTTTGGCTTCCTTCCAGGGCGTGAGTCAAGATCTTGTAATTATTCAACATAGATTCTGAATTAAATTGAGAAAGGTCTTCGCTCGAGTAAGTAATTTTGTCATGTTGAATTTATTGTTGAAGATGATTAATTAAGTTAAAGACAATATTTTAAGATTTATGTATAGCAATATATTTTTGTCGTTGTGACAAATCACTACATATTATAAAACAAAGTTCCCCGCCTCGTCTATCTGTCTGTCTGTTCTGTTTTGTCAATAGCTACCGAACGGATTTTCATACGGTTTTCACTAATAGACGGAGTTGTTCATGAGGAAGGTTTAGAGTGTAGTTCGTTAAAGTTTTGTGTAAAATGGTTGAAATATGACGATGATTGTTGAACATGTCGGCAAAAACCAATATATACTTTGCTACCCGTGCGAACCCACCAAGGGTTGGTAGTATACGCCAAAAATGTCACCTCAAGATGTCTATATGTTTATAAATGATATACGGTTTTACTCACGTGTATATTTTAGGCATGCCCGACTGGTTCCGGACCCACCGGGGTCCCTTTATCAAGGGTTGAAACGTCCTACTAAATTAAGCGGCCCCCGTTGGGTCGTTGACTGGCCTGTTGGTCTACTGGTTAGTGATCCTGACTGCAAAGCCGGAAGTCATGGGTTTGATTCCTACCCAAAACAAATAATTGTGTGATGATCATGATCATTTTGTTCTGTTGTCTGGGGTGTATTTTATCTATAATATGTATGTATATAGAAATATATAAGTATGGTGACCAGACTGCTGATAAACATAATCTATACTAATATTTTAAAGCTGAAAAGCTTGTTTGAATGATTGAACGCGCTAATCTCAGGAACTACTGGTTCAAATTGAAAAATTATTTTAGGTTTGGATAGACCATTTATCGAGGAGGGCTATAGGCTATATGACATCACGCTACGACCCTTAGAAACGGAGCAGTGACCGGAGTGAGCGGACCATAAAGGCAGATGAAACTGCAGGGACGGCTAGTTTTTAATATATTTATCACATATTATTCGATATATATATTTTTAATAAATATTTTTCTGAAGTTGGCTGGCAATAGCTTTTTCTTTGTTTACTGAGATACCGTCTTTATCTACTTGATTATGGTAAGTTAGAACCTTTAGGATAATTAATTAGATCAATATATTAACTAAGTTTGGTGTTTAATTATAACAGTTAATTTGATTACCTACTTGAAACTTGAACACTCTCCAGGTTAATGTCATTTGTAAGTTAATATTGATTCATTGAAAATAGAAGTTCAGTTATTTTGGTTTGTTTATCTACATAAAAGTAAACATTAAGAGCTCCAAATTTGTCTGTTTGTTCAAACTGAATATAGCTTGTAGTTTGGGTGGACACGGATACACTTTTTTCGTAAATAAATACATCTTATACCTACATAGAAATATTTAGAAATGCCAATAGAAATATTCATGTATGTAAATATTTCTATTGAGCGGGAAACTATATACAGTTAAAGAAAAGAACTGATACTCAAAGGTATTCCATATCCATTTACTTTGTATTACTTTTTCTGCACTTGAATGTAGTATTTTTTTAAATGTCGCCAAAATACGAAGACATTTGTTGGAAACAGCAGAAGTTCGAAATCTTATACAACAATGAGTTCGACCACAGCAGGTAAATAGTTGACACGTCACTGATAAATGAAAGGCACGTATTCAACCCGAACGTATATTGATACTCAACACAACTTATAATTCTAGCGGCGTTTTATACAAAACATTGAGACGGTTTCTTACATCGCTATATAATTCTACCCACTAATATCTAATATGTAACACCCTCACCCTTAATTTGTACTCTCGAACTTATCTATTTGACAATTTATACATAAAGGGAAAATATTAACTAAAACTAAATTACTTACATACTACTTACTATTATTTACAATGCTACTTAGACTAAGTACCGTTATATTATAAATACATGACAATCTATATAAATATAAAATATCTTCATAAGTTATTCATAACAGTCGTCGATGCCATATCGTCTAACCGGTTTACGTACACGTCGAACATCATTTGTTTCATTGTTTACATTACGAGTCGAGCCATGAGCACCTATTTCCCGTAAATTACGCCCGTTGGACATTACTGAAGGTGCCGTCAATGCAATCTCGGTTGGTGTCTGTGGGGTGTTAGATGCTAGTAATTTTGGCGAGGCTGCCACCGGCTCCTCGACCGGTCCGTCATTACTTACCGGAAACATTAGCGAAGGGCGGAATCGTTGCACCGGTCGTGCTGTTAATTCTACTTTGTTCGTTATATCTCTTGACACTCTTAGCTTTAATTGGTCAATATGCCTATGTTCCTCGGTTCCACTGATAGATCTGACTTGGTAATCCGTCTTACCCGTCCTCTTCACTACTGTTCCTGCCACCCATTTATCATTACCCCGGTAGTCTCTAAACCAAACATTCTCTCCCGGTCTAAACTGCCTAATCGCCCCCCCAGCTATCGCTTCCATCTGCACCTGACGGGCCTTAACTAATTCTTTCTGGTCCGGTTTTAAGCAGTCTAAACGCATGCGCAAGTTGCGCCCTATGCACATTTTTGCTGGACTTTCACCGGTTGTATAGTGTGGTGTATTTCTATAAGCTAGTAGGAATCGACACAAGGAAGCATGTATGTCAGTTTTAGATTTAATTGCTTTTTTTATATTACGTTTACATATTTTAACGGCATTTTCCGCCGCCCCATTTGAGGCCGGATGATACGGGGCTGAAACAATATGTTCGATTCCGTTGGTATTTAAAAAATGTTTGAACTCAGTACTAAAAAATGGTGGGCCATTATCACTTACTACTTGCTTCGGCAACCCAAATCTTGCCCACATTTCCCGTAATTCCTTTATGACGGCTTTCGCCGTAGTACTATTCATTTTAATAGCCTCTATCCATTTGGAATGAGCATCTACTACAATAAGGTAAGTTTGCCCCACTATCGGCCCCAGAAAGTCTACATGTATTCTGGCCCATGGACGGTCGGGCCAAGGCCAAGCGCGCGGCGCGTGTGCAGGTGGGGCGTCGGCCACCGAGGCACAAACGGAGCAGGCCCGGCACGCCACCTCCAGTGCCTCATCCAAACCGGGCCACCATACATAGCTCCGGGCCAGCGACTTAGTTTTAACTATACCCATGTGACCCTCATGAAGCTCCGTAATTACCTTATCCCTACAAGAACCTGGAATTATGACCCGATGTCCCCACATTACACACCCTAATTCAACATATAACTCGTTTTTTCTATTGAAGTATGGCTTTAATTCTTTAATGTCAACATCATGAGGCCAGCCGTCATTAATATATCTAACTACTCTGCTTAAAATATTGTCCGAGGCCGTTTCTTTTTTTAATTTACGCGAGTCTAACAGTAACGCTTCGGAAGCGAAATGTAAGTATGTTTGTTCCGGTGTGTCTAACTCCTCCTTATTAGTTACTTCCTTATGCCTACTAATCAACCTAGATAAAATATCTGCTGTGTTCTTATCTGTGCGAATATACTCTATTTTAAAATCGTAAGCTGATAACTTTATTGCCCATCTCTGTAATCGACTAGCTGCTGTACTAGGAATACCTGCATGAGGTCCAAAAATTGTAACTAATGGTTTATGGTCAGTGCGTAAAGTGAACTTCCTACCAAATAAATACTGGTGGAATTTTTCTACAGCAAATATGATCGCGAGTGCTTCTTTATGGATCTGACTATAGTGTCGCTCGGCGGAGGTGAGTGCGCGTGACGCGTACGCCACTACTCGCTCGACACTCGCGCCGCCGGGTGCGCGCTGCGCCAGCACCGCGCCGAGCCCGCGCGAGCTCGCATCGCATGTTACGATACTCTCCAACGACATATCGAAGTGTGTCAACACCTCCGCACTACACAATAGCTTTTTAATTTTATTAAAAGCGTATGTATGTGATACTGTCCATTTCCAATGTTTGTCTTTTTTAAGTAGACTATAAAGAGGTGTAATGTGGGTACTTAAATTCTTTATAAACTTCCCGTAGAAATTAACCATTCCCAGAAACGATTTTAATTCTGAAACGTTGGTCGGGTGAGGCATTCCTAAAATTGGTTTCAACTTGTCTGGGTTAACCCGGACACCCATTCTATCTATTATAAACCCTAAATACTCTACTTGTCGTGCCATAAATTCACACTTTTCTTTTTTTATTTTTAAGCCGTTTGTGTCTAAAATGTTAAATACTTGTTCTACACTCTTTAAATGGGACTGCCATGATTTACTCTTAATTAAAATGTCGTCATAAAATACCACTACGTCTTGAATATTTTTAAAGAGATTCGTCATTAATTTCTGAAAAATCCCCGGACTAGAAGAGAGACCATACACTAAGCGGTTATATTTAAACAGTCCTCTATGCGTATTAATGACCGTGTAATTCCTAGAAGTCTCATCCAAAATCAACTGATTGTAAGCTTGTGATAAATCTAGTTTCGTGAAATAATAATTACCACTCAAGCCACTAAATAAATCCTCTACCTTTGGAACCGGGTACCTATCAACCAATAAAACCTTGTTTAGTGTCACCTTATAATCCGCGCACAGACGTATTCCGCCGTCCGCCTTCCTCGCTATAACCAGCGGCGTGGCCCAGTCGGACCGGTCGACGGGCTCGATGACACCGGCGCGCAGCATGGCATCTAACTCGGTATCGACTCGCGAGAGTAGTGCGTACGGTACCGGGCGCGCGCGACAGAAAATCGGCTGCGCCCCGTCCCGCACATACAGCTTGACCTCTTCCCCGGTGTATTTTCCCAATGTGCCGTCAAATAGGTCCTTATGCCTGGAGATAACATCATTAAACAATTTACTTTTGCATGGTATTATATTATGTATTTCCGTATGCTTACTTAGCCTAGGTATTTCTATAGACAATTCGGATAACCACTGTCTACCTAATAAATTCGTGCTACCCTTGTTTATTACATATAAATCTAAGTTTTTAACATTATTTTCGTATATAACCTTTGTCTCTAAGTACCCTATAGGATGAATTGCTGAGCCGTCATAAAATTTCAGCTTCAATTGACAAGTTTTTAACGGTAAATTTTTAAATAATTTTAAGTATGTTGAGTAACTTATACAGGATAACGCCGACCCTGTATCCACTTCCATAGTTAATGGTTTATTATTTACCATAATATTCATACACACCGGTCTATATTTCTCTAAAGACATCTGGTACATAGCCTCCTCGTCTTCTTCATGCGCGTTGTGCTCCGAACCGGAGCTGTCGCTTGCGGGCGGCTCACGTAGCCAATGCGCTGCCGTACCGCCTGCGTCTCGCCCGGCGCCGGCGCTGGTACGGCCGCGCGCCCCGCGTACTGCCGCTGAAGCTCCCTTGTGTCGCCTCACGCCCTCATCGCTCGGCCCGAGCGCACGACCTCCGCGTGACCTTGCCCGTGGGCTACCGCCGTTTGTGTTCTTCAATGTCATACGGCGATCGGATTCCCTCTTCAAGCAAACTCTTCGCAAGTGGCCCATTTTTCCACAGTAACTGCATTCGAAATCCTTGTACCTGCAGTTCTGTGACCAATGTCTGCTGTCCCCGCACGATGAACAATTTTTAAGCACTAATTTGTGCAAGTTTTCGCTAAGGTGCCGGTCTGGCCCTTGTTCCCGTGAACCCTCGACGGCCCCGGCGTCCCGCTCGGCTGCCTCCAGGGTTTTTGATAACAGTAGTGCTTTGTTGTAGTCTATGTTATCTTCTGCGAATAGTCTTTGACGAATAAAGTCGCTCCGCAGCCCACACACGAACTGATCTCGAAGGTTTTCATCTAAGTTAGATCTGAACTCACAATCCCTAGACATCTTTTTTAAGTCCGCCACGTAGTCCGCTATTGTCTCGGCTGTTACTTGCCGTCTTTGTCGGAATCTATATCTCTCGGCAAGGATTGATGGTTTCGGTTGCAGATGTTTGTGCAGTAGATCCACCGCGACGTCATAGGATAAGCTTGATGGCTTCTTGGGACTCGCTAATGTTGACAACAGCTCATATGCCTGTTCACCGATTAGCGCGATTAAAGTAGGTAGCTTTATTTCGTCCGCTATTTTATTTGCTACAAAATACATTTCTAGTCGATCAACATATGCCGACCAATTCCCGTTTTTTACATCAAACTCTTTGATTTTTCCCACCGACATTTTGCTATACCACGCGATTACAACACAATGCGATACGAACAATAATATTTTGTTCCAAACTACTTTTTATCCTCGTCGCCACTGATAAATGAAAGGCACGTATTCAACCCGAACGTATATTGATACTCAACACAACTTATAATTCTAGCGGCGTTTTATACAAAACATTGAGACGGTTTCTTACATCGCTATATAATTCTACCCACTAATATCTAATATGTAACAGTCACCATACCTTGTAGATCTAATCAAAACTTGATAATGTATGTATGTATTACAGAAAATTAATGTTAAAAAACTATATTTGTAAAAATAAAAACCATTTTATCTCAAAAATCCGGACTTTTTTTTAAACCAATTTCTTAACCATTTAATTCTTTAACTTGTAAATTTCATTTACTTATAATAATAATAAAAATGCTTATTTCATCTCCACAAATTACATGCTTTTATATGTGTGCACTCGGGGCTGAAGTGTTTATAGTCGGTCATAAAAATCACTAACCATTTTTTCACTTCAAAAATGTTTTCGGGGTACCAAGATTTATAATTTTTGAAGTAAAAACTTCTTTAGGCACGTTGTGCACTTTTACTATAGGGAAAAAGCACTGAACTCCTGACCGTCACGCTAATAATACATATATAAATCCACTAGAGGGTGCTAATCTAAACATTGAGTTCTGTCAGCTCCCTATTAATTAATCTTTAAAAATATAATTAGCTCAATAAAGTACTTATTGTGTGCGCGATTCATATGACAAAATAAACAAAAACATAATTGTAATTATGGTGAAAATTTAAAACGCCTATAGATCTCAATAGCGAAAACCTTTATTCAAAATTTCGTTGACTCGACATGTCGTTTTAAGTTTTCACTTCCTTCGGCAGTCCTATGACTGCCTACTTTTTTTATTATACGTTTTATATACACCAATATTCGTGTTTTATTATTAGTCTAATATAATAATAATATAATAAATATAATAATATTTAATAATTATATATAATAATTATAATAATAATCTAATATAATAATAATAGTCTAATGAACTTTTTTTTAATAAATCTCTAATAAAGGTGCATTACGATTATAACAGCTCAAGATTGTTTAGTCTGTCTCGTCACTCGCGCTACACTGCTTGCATTGTGTTCGTGTTAGTACTTTCTTGTAGTATTCTTCTTCTCCCGCGTTCTATATTTTTAATTGTATTGTATTGTATTGTTATACATCGAGTTTCCTAGAAATTAATTTGAATTTTCTATTACTGGGGGATTTGATCAAACTGATGTTAGAAAGATAAGAGAAATTATATAATAATAAATATTTCTGATATTTATTTTGGTTATTGATAGAAAACGAATTGCCAGAAAAATATTAAACTTATTTATTTTATTTAGGGAAGTTTAGTTTTATTATTTAATAAATTTAATATGATTTATGAAAATACTAAATAATTGGTAAAGAAAAAAATACTTCATAGTTATTATTGTTTTAAAATATTTATTTGATTTTAATAATATATTTTTATTGCGACTATTACCCATAAAATTTTAAAGCAGAGCTCGGGTATTATAAGTCTTAATCTGTTACTACGAATACAGGTTTGTGACGTTTCAATTCAAAACAAATAAAAATCTTTACTTAGCAACACACAAAAAACTTAAGCACATTTTTTTTAATAAAACCTGATTATTACCAAAGGATATATCGCCAATGAATACAAAATGCTTTAATATTTCAGTGATCTCTTTTATCTTTTATATCCTTGATCGAATACTGCTTTTATGCGTTCCCTCTCATTATTTTTCAATTCGGATCGCGGGTAAGCGACAAACGTTGGGTATCAATGTGATCTCGTAAAAATTGATACAGCTTCTCTCATCGGTTACTGACACTTCAAGCGGTCAATGGGGCGGTTATCATTTTGGTCGTGTGAAAAATATATTTTTATGTCCTTATTGATCGTCATATCAATATGCCTAAATTGCCTACGTGTTTCTTTTAGTTTCAGTTGATGTGATTGAAAAAATGTACCTTTGTATGTATGTTTGTTCTAGAACCCAGTACAAGTTATGTTTTGTTTGTCTAGGTCTACATAGCGTTGTAGAAATATATCCCGAAATTTAACGTTACTCGTTGATTCTATTTCCAGATAATATCTTAAAGTGCCGAGCCTTCATATCGCTCAAAAAAAAAAAAAATATAAATCTACAAGTTCTTGTGAAGGCTGGCTGTGAATTTTTTCGAATTTGTAATCACACTTTAGAAGCATTGTGTGTAGCCGACAATTAATTGATTTAGCCGGAAAAAAATGGATTTAAGAAAAAATCTTTTAACTGTTTTTCTTCGGGAAATACTTTCCCTAGTATAGCACAGATAAACAAGACATTATGCATTCTCAAGTCAATTTTGTTTTTTATTTTTTTATGCAGACATTTTCAGAAAACTCCATCATGTCACTCTTCACTCTTACGAAATATTATTAGCTTTATCGGACAATTTTCAAGTTTAATATTTCATTTTCAAAATAAGTTTTCGGTATTAAAAATAACGATTTTTCATAAAATTGTTAGCGTTTTACATTATGCACGTAGATCGTAGTAGATCTATACAACCCTAAAATATGACAACACCATTCTGTAACATCCTCTATACAACGAGTATTGTTTATAGTAGGAGTGGAATATATTCCACGTTTTTCAATGAACGTTTTATTTTCCGAAGTACAGTACTCTATCATACTGCATTGTTTAATATCGACAGAGTAGTGAAAACGCAGTCTGTCTTTGTAAATTAAAAACCTGGTATATAAGGGTTATGTTCGGAGTAATTTTCTTTGGAGATGCTTTTAAAACTAATGTTAAAAATTACAATAGTATCTAAACAGGCCCAGTGAAGTAGGAAACTAGGAAATCTAAAAAACCGGGAAACTACGAAACACGCATAAGACAAAGGAACGGTCAATTGTAGTGAAATTAAAAATTATAATGTGAGTAATATTTTTCATCTCAACTTGTTGGGGCTTATTAACCCCTAACGTAAAAACGAGGGGTTTTATGTTATAAGTTTGTCATTTGTATTTGTGTGTCTGTCTATAGCATCATAGCTCCCAAATGGATAAACCGATTTGAGTGCGGCTTTTTTTCGTTTGATAGGTGACTTGATCGAGAGTGTTCTTAGATATAATTCAAGAAAATCTGATAAGCCGTTCTAAGATCGTCAGCTTTTTTTTACTTGTTAAAGGGATTTTCGAATCGAGTAAATTTTTACGTTTTAAATAATACTAGCAACCCGCCCCGGCTTCGCACGGGTACAAATTATACACCAAAACCTTCCTCATGAATCCCTCCGTCTATCAGTGAAAACCGCATGAAAATCCGTTCAGTAGTATTACAGTTTATCGCGAAAAGACAGACAGACAGACGAAGCGGGGGACTTTGTTTTATTATATGTAGTGATAATAATTATTATTTCACCTAAAACAACAAATGAAATACAATATTTTTATTTGTTTCTGCACAAAAAGTTAATGTAGAATCGATATATGTATTCGCCGAACCTGATAACCACTGAATAAGTCCACAATTTGATCAATATAACGTTTTTTTTTTCCAGTTTCAGATGACCTCTATATTAATAAAAGAAAAGAAACTATAATTTCTAATTGTATTTGCTTTACTAAATGTTTGAATCTAATACATCTATAGCAATTACTTTGCCATTGTGCTTGGATGTTTTGCGTAATTGGTTTTTATCTCAACGTTCTAGTTCAAGACTATAATACCTAATATGAGTAAATGCGATGAGTTTGTTTGTTTGTTCGTTTTACCTTAAACGCTTTAACTAATCAACCGATAATCATGTTTGCATACTCGTCTAGGGGTAAAAAAAAAGACATAGGGTACCTTTTTTCCAGAAAAAAAGAGGGATGGAAAACCTACTACTATACACGAGTACTCTCTCTGTAGTCGGCCCCTCAGGACTGAGGATCAGGGTCTTCATCCTCCATCGTATTTGTGTGGCAGATGACCTCTGTATATAATCTGTCCATCGAGTTGGTGATCGTCACACACCCCACACACATTTTTAGGCAACATAATTTGTGTTCCCTCAACATAGGCTTTGTAATAACCTAATGTATGATAAACATGACTATATAAATAGGGGGCCTGGTTATCTGTACGACAGGGTTCCCTAGTACAGATACCAATCTCTACAAAGTATCAACTTTTATTTGCAGTACCTATGTATGTTTGTTAGATTTAAGATACCTTTGTGGCCGGGAAAAATAAACGTTATTATTATTATTATATGTATCCAAAGTACGATGTATAGAAGTAGGTAGATATATGTATAGAACTATGTACTAGGTACTACTCTTATATATACTAGTTTTATAGTCTTACTCAGCCTTTTTATTTACAATCAAAACATTCCCTTAGTTAATATAGTTGGTAAATAAATTTGTGTTTGAAACTACCTCCTTTGCTATATTCACACATATTTTACACGTATCCATATTTTATTGAATTCCTAGACGAATGCTGAAGCAAAGTACTCTTCAGGGCAAAATAAAGTACGCAGTGGACATTGTTAATGTTTTGTAGGCTTAAATCTTTTGCTGTCTGAAATATTGAGTTTATACATTTTAGAACAAATAAGTTGAAAATTTATATTCGCAACCGGTGAACCATACACGTGTGGATGTTTATTAAAATGACTTGTATCATAATCTCATTGTAAATAGTATTCAGTATAAGAGAAAGCAACAACCTTTGCTAGTCGGAGAGTTGCATTAAGGAGAAGAAGAATATTATCCCCCTCCCCTCCCCCACTTCATATAAAACCTAAATATCAAGTATTTACTTATTTTCAAAAAATAGTCACATTTTCACATGCGTTTGTGGTTTCTGCTCGGAACCTAAGAGTTGTAGCGTGATGTTAAATAGCTTTTAACAGGTTTTACTAGCTAACTTAAAATGTAAACAAATCTTGCAAGTCAATTTTAACCTTCTTCTGAAATGAAACTTAGTATACAGGGTGTAAGAGACACCGTACCGAATCCTGAAATAGTGTATTCAGACCATCTTTCTGAGTCGAAAATCATTGGAATTTTGTGCCGGAAAACTCATGATAATTTTTTTAAAGTGAAAACTTCTTTATCCAGGTTTGTGCACTTTTGCTATGGAGAAAAAGCACTGAACTCGTGACCGTCACGCTAATAATACATATATAGATCCTCTAGAGGGCGCTAATCTAAACATTGAGGTGTGTTAGGTCCTTATTAAAAAAAAAGTGTAATAAATACCGCTTACTGCCAAAAACTGCAATGTAATCAATCAAACAACATTTAAACATTTTATACAATCAGCTGGTCTCGACGGCGCCGAACGTTTAAGGTCATTCATCGTACCGCACAAAAAGAATACCTACGCATATTGCATGTTCATTGCGTAGCACCAGATGAAACTAATGACTATAAATCTTTAATCTCGTATTCTTATGATGAACTGACTTTTGTTTTGTCTTTAGTATAAAGAGAAAAAGGTTATTGTGGGTATTTAGCGTAGCTCAAACTTACACGCTGTATATATAATTTGGCATTTACGAGCTGATCTGGTCCATCAGATTGGATTTGGTGACGATGGCCTGATGATGAAGCCAGGAGGTAAATGGTGGAATAAAAGTAAAGAGGTACTTTTTATTTGAAACCCCTATTTAAGCGTGTTTTTTTTTAGTTTTAATAAACAACAATTATTAATAAACTACAATTATTAAACGGAAAGTTATAATTGATAGTTTTAGATGTAGTGGTGTACCTACATAACTTACGTTAAGTATGAAGCTACTGTAATATTAATTTGATGGAAATTTTGTATGTGCACGTGAAACTTTGTACATTGAACGTGTCAAAGGGGTTGCAAGTGAACGACATTTGCCATAAATTAATATTAACACAGTGATTAAAATTGCGGTTTATAAAGAAAATCTCACTAAAAAAACTTAAATAATACCATACGAAATTATATACGCTTAAGGTAAGGAGTACCCACCGTAACAAGTTACTAATTAAAAAATAATATCACGACAAAAATATTGTTGTGAATATTAGGGCATTTTTCACAACAATATTTTTGTCTTAGAGAAAAACGAAATATGTATTTTTATATTGAATCAGAAAGAATGGGATGATCGGGATCTCGGAATGATATGGCAGTGAAGCAATGCTTGCATTATTTTTCGTCGAGTGAGTGAGGTTACCGGAGGCTCTAACACTTCTCTCCCCTTCCCCCCTTCCTCTACTCTTAAAGGCTGGCAACGCACTTGTGACTCTTGAGTTGCAGGTGCCCATGGGCGGTATAACGATAGCCATACATCCAAATTAATTCCGGCATTAAAAAGTGGTGGTGGAATAAAGAAACTCACATACATAATAACATTCGCGTAATAACATTCTTATTCTTTCCCTGGGTTTCACCTGCGTAAGTCCCGGTACCGTTCGAATATCGGGATAAAAAGTAACCTATGTGTTTATCTAGGTCTCCAACTATCTACATACCAAGTTTCATCGTGATCGGATCAGTAGTTTTTGCATGAAAGAGTAACAAACATACATACATCCATACATCCATATATCCTCACGAACTTTCACGTTTATAATATTAGTAGGATTCTCAAAAGTAGTATTATTTCTCAAATACTAGCTCTAGCTCAGGCCCTCTTATATATAAAATACCCCAAAAGTAAAATCACAAAATTTGCTTTTGCTTGCGCCTTGGCCCCCGTTAATGTAGATTTATGCCCGGTTCCTATAATCAAGAAACGATTCGGTTTGTTTACGGACGGTACAATTTCGTTGAATTTTCAACGAAAATTTTACCGTCCGTAAGCAATATCCGTAAGAATCGTTTCTTTATTATAGGAACCGGGCACCGGGCATTAGTCGAACCAGATGACGTTAAAAAGCAATTTTTCTAAAACTCAGAAACACTACCTTTTAGGCTAAAAGGTATGACAATGTATTTTATATAACTACGGACCTTAAACGAAATCTTTAAGGTTTATCATCACTATAAATTATACATATATATAGGTACATTATAATAACATTGTTTTAGGAAAATCGTGTAAGCCATTACTTGGCAGAATTCAATGTAATTTAATAATTGAGAAAGGAAACCTACAGATGGTGTTGCCATGATTGGGTTTTCTTGGTAATTAATTAAAGCCCGATGATAAACACTAACGAATTGCGATCGAAAGGTAAAGTAATCTTAACTCCTGCAACATAACCTAGCTTACCAGTACTTAAAGCAAATTTTGGATGGCAAAAAGTGGTGTTTCAACATATATTTTACTAGAATGAAAACTATCGTGTTTACTATTATGTATTTAAATGGGAATGAACGCAATCACGTCAGCCTGTGACCAGAAGCAGTGCAACAACTTGGTCGAAACGTCAGGCAATTAAGAGGTATGTAATACCTTTTCGTAATCGCGTTAATTCCCGTTTAAATACATAGTTATATCATGATACGCGAAGCTTTAAAAGTTAGTATCGTGTATACTATTCATATTTATTCAACAGATAAGTCAGTGTGGCGCCTGACATCGAGGCAGCTGGTTGCGTCACATCGAAATTAGTCGAGGATAAATATATGCTCCTCGATATGGTAACAGATGGTAACTAAACCACTTAACCGCAATAGGTTCAACTCCGTGATGAGCACAACAGAAACAAGTATAATTCAACAATTTAAAATACTCCCTCCTCAAAGATCCCTTCAAATGTTAGAAAAGAGCTGATGATCTTCAAATGGCTGAACAGATTTTTTTTAAAATACAGCTAACAAAAAGTCAACTTTCAAACAAAAAAACTAAATCATAATCGGTTCATGCGCTTAGGAGCTATTATGCTATCATGTTAAACTTACAACCTCTCCTTTTTGCGACAGTGGTTAAGTATAAACAGTATCATAATAATTATTGTAGAAAACCTTTACACCCAACTACAATAATTAATAACTTAGCTCTTTTGTCCGAGTTATTCGAAAAAATGTTAACCAACCCTTACGCTGAAATTTTAATTTACGACCTAACATAACAGTGACATGACGTACAATTTTTCCTATACGCACACATAAATGTCGTACACTAAATATGTTTATTACATTCGGAGACGACCGTGGAGGCAAATTACACCTCGAGACGGAATTAGCGGGGCGTATTTTAACATATTCTGAAGTATAAAATGTTGTCGTGTATCTGAAGAGATTTCTTATAAATATATTTTACGCAGTATACTTTGTGTACTAACTCAAGATTTATGCTCTGCATTCTTGAAAATATGATATCGAGGCTCTTTGGAACTAAGGAACTATAGTAAAACATCCCTTTTGTTTATGCGAATACTCTGTGAATATACACACTTATCTTTTTAATACTTTTCCACCCCGATGAGTGGCCATAACTTAACTTCTAGAAAGCCTGATAGTTTCGTAGATAGCAAGTCACATGCTAATAAGATAAGTTTTAACCACCACCACTTAATTTATCTTGAGCTTATCTTACATTAGAATAAAAACTTTCGTGAGTGGTATTCATATTAGTTAAGATTACGGTTTTACTCACGTGTATATTTCACGTGTATATTTGTATCTTATACGTTCGCATTTTCTAATTACAACTCGCACGCTTCTTTTCTTTTTGGTCATATTCAATTTCCTGTTGACAAAACAGTAGAGAATGGACTAATCCAACCCAGACTGCCATTCCACGGCCTCCTTCTGCGAGTTGACTTCCTCACAGAAGGTTGCGACCGCGGTAAAGTTCACTACCGACCATGACGTGAATGACGGCCGGTAGCGACAGATCCTCTCCACTGACTGCAGTGAGGGCTCGACGCTGCGTCGCCTAACTGGGGCAAATCGCCAGCGTACATTGAGCCGAGTCTTCACTGCACTCGCAGTGGTGACAGGTGGGACTCAATTTCCTAGTAACAAACGAGTGCAGGTACTTCCCGAAGCCAGCAAGGATTCCGCAAGTCTCAGATGGGAAACGGGACTGAGACTGCAGTAGCTCACAAAGGCCGAGGTTGTGTACCCGAATATCCTGTATTTTCTGTAACTCGAGAGACCACTAGGACAAGAACACCAGCTGGCACTGGCTTAAGATGTATTAATTAAAAACAAATTTGTCAAAATTAGTGTATTTCGGGACAAAGGTCCTTTTAACCCAACTGTCCAAACATAGGGTGTCCCATTTAAAGCTTTTAAATAAGAATCTTATTCGCCCTTTCTTTTTAGATCCTCCACTTTGACGTTTACGGCTGTTTTGAGTCCCTTTGGTCGTTATTATAACTCGTTTGACATGCGACAGATGTGACCAGCGCTGTTTCATTCCAGGTTACTGAATGTTCAATGTCTGGATATTTGAGTTTTAGAACGGAGTACAAAGTTTTTATTCACTGTTTACTTTTTTCCGCATATACATATCATGTTTTTGTTAAACTTTTGGAAAGCTGTGAGCGTTGTGAGGTCTTATTCTAGTTCTGACTGATTTGACTGTTTTTTTTTTGACCCAATAGTACAAATTTACGTTAGAGCTCTTGGTTTCAATTAATATGCAGACAAATTGTTATGATTTTTATTGTTTGTAAAATGGAAAACGTGCTTGAGATGTGAGAATATGCTAAGGTCAACCCCTGCGAGGGCGTACGAGCAGAAATAATATATGTAAAGAAAACCTGATGTATGTATGTTATACTGATACTTTAAGTATTTATACTGACATTTTTGTAGTAGAGCTAATATAATATATATATAAGTATTTTTTTCAATAATCTATTCAAGTCACTTTTATACATACGTAGAAGTCAAGCCAAATGATTTAAATTTTAATTAGATCTTGGTGTATGGTTGCATTAAAATTGAGTGGGAGAAATGAGAGCTTATAATTACAAGTGTACCAACTTTATTCCTATGTCAAGAAACGGCCGGCCGCTACCTGCCGGAGAGAATCTTTATTTCCTAGGGCATTCCATAATGAGATCTGAGATCTTTAACAGGGCGTGAATCCTATTTTGTACAATACTCTAGCTGACAAATATACATTAATAATTTCAAATACCTGACGCTCGATCAAAATCTCTTCAAATATTAAATAAGAACTGATGATCTTCGAACGGCGAGATTTCATTGAGTTATAGCTAAGAACATTTTTGATCAAGTCATCTTATAAACAAAAAAAAAACAATTTGAAGTTGATTGAGGAAACTGAAAATTTACTTAATGTAGGTGCCTAGATAAAAGTACACACACACACACACACATACACAAATGCACATCGTCGAAACTCAATGACCCACACACATCTAATGCATAGTAACAAAAATGATACCTGAACCCAATTGTCCAGAGTCTGGGTAGACTGGTAATAATCTCTCATACAGGTTTCTTAGTGCAGACACCAGCCTCTCACATAGATAATCTGTAATTGTACTAATTACTACATCTATTAGTTTAAGTGCTACATATGTATCAGTCTGTGTGAGAGAACAATAACGTTATTATTACTAAAAAAACCTATAAATAAAGCTTAATCTTAATGTACATAGACATAAAAAAATTACCTACTAATATAAAAATTACTTACATAAACTGTTGGTTATATTACCCACTAGAAAAAGTGTAAATTTTTTTTTTATAATAATTACGGTACTATTATTACGGTACGGTAATATTTTATTCTGTATTACAAGCACAATTACGAAAATAATTTAGCGAGATTTAGTAAATAATGAATTAGTGAATAATCAAAACCTCTTTATAGTTATTATTCCAAGGCGCCAATTTAACTGAGCTACCTTAAATTGTGTTTAAATTAAAAACCCTATATTGCGAAAACTCCTTCATCGTACCATAATATTTTATTAATCTCCCGTCTAATGTAATGCGATCTTTAAATAATGAGGGCAGGCCGCAGTAAGAGCGGGATGATACTGGGTCACATATATATTTATTGCGCCATTTTCTTATTTTTAATACGTTAGAAATGTATAATACCCCAGATTCGAAAACCCCTTCAACGACTAGGAAGAGCTGAACACTTTTGATAAAATCACCTTCCAAAAAAAGACCAATATCGAAATAGGTCCATCCTTTTGGGAGCTATGATGCCACAGATAGACACACACGTTAAACTTATAACAACCCTCCTTTTTGTGGCGGGCGTTAATAAATATGTAATGGTTGATTGATTTCATTATGCAGAGTTTCATGCATGTTCCTCTCCACAGGATCTACTTATTGGAACAGGCAACTAGCTTCACGACTGACTTAGTCTGCTACTAGCACTACTACTCTTGACAATTAAAAAATACCTATAATGGGTTGAATAGAAATAAATGATTTTGATTTGATTGATTTGAGTGCTTCGGTCTGACGACAGAGCTGCAGTGACTCGCTCTGCTCGAAAGCAGCGGATAATCCGCGAACAGTGAGACCCATACTCATAATCTGTATTCGTTTTATTTTATCTACATAAAATGTTTAACGGCATAATTAAAAAGCAACATACATTTCGAAAAGATGGACTCAAAGTTTTCAGCGAAGACTGAATTAAATTTTATAATTTTTGTGTGTCAATTTCAATTACTAGCTATACACCAAATTGTCTTTCTAGTAAACTAAATTATGGAACCTCATCTAATATTTAAGAATAGTTTTAGTATTAAGTACCGGTAGCGTGATGGCAAAAATTGGCTTGCAATCAAGTGGTTATGGGTTGGGACCCTACCCAGTACACTGCTGACGCAGTCAATCCACTGTAATGTTCGTTCTTCTCTATTCTTTTTTTTCTGTAGATGTAAAAACCCCCATGGTCCATAATCGGGGTTTTACACTGATGTGGTGTGTTGGAATCAAACCTACTTAAACCACACGGATGCCATACTGCATTCATAAATAGGAGGGGCAAATTGTGAATTTCATTTATGAACATACACACATTTTTTATAATAATAAAGTGGCAAATAACCGTACGTCCATTATATCGATCATGGTCTTTGACCGCTTGCACTGGGACTCCTGTAAATCCCCTTCATTTTGTAGATTACTGTACTGTCAGTTCAGGGAACATTTGGACGCTAATTTAGGAGTTGTGTTGTAGTCTATAGATACTTATATCGTTTCCACATCTCGAGCATCCATTGTTTTCATATGCCCGAATCTTAGGTACTGACTATGTATTATTATTTGTTACAGGTCGTTGGCAAGAGTATTTAATATTGGTATGTAAGTATAAACTTCTGTCATTTTTAATTAAAGAGTTAAGCTCAGTTCAGACTAAAATATATCTCCTCACTTCATAAAAAAAAACAGTTTATAAGTATTGTCTGAAAAATATTATTAAAATCTCTGTTGTTTCATAATGTTTGTAGCCGATTTGCCGAGTTAGTAAGTACCTATCACCTATTTAGCGAATATGCACACTTCAGATTAAGCGGTCGCCGTACGCTTGCAACACTGAATGTCCTAATAATTATAGCAATTGTTCATATTATGCCTAATTGGTATAGACCATGTGTCAATTTGGGACATAGATATAAAATAACATTGACTGAAGTTCAACAAAATGGTGGTGTTAATCGTGTTAATCAAACAAATCGCAAGGGTGTGCCTGGTGGAAACTGTGTAGTAATTGGTTACTTACTAAATGCGGCCACACCTCTGTCGATCTTAATTACAGAACCTTTTTAGGGCTCTAATTATCGCCGTTTACAATGAGGTGAGGCTCTAAATTTTCATTTTCTAGATTTTAGTATTACATTTTACTTGTTAATGTACTTAACCTTATTCGATAATTGGATGTAAACAATAAATGGTGAACTTATGTGTCATTGAAAGAAATTTATTACACTGCCTTATATAATATAAGGGCAGGTCTTTTGTCACTAAAAAAAGAAAACAAATCGAAATTACCTATGCACCTTCAAGTTCAACCATGTAGAAAAGTAAAACTTGTAAATGGTTTAATATGAATATGGTTTTAGGGTTCCGTTCCTCAAAAGGAAACAATTAACCCTTATAGAATCTCTGTTTATACTATCTAGTCTGTCTGTCAAGACCCTTTTTCTCCAAAACCCGTAGACGCATCAAGTTGAAATTCATATCACATATTAATATTAGCGGCCCCTTGAAGCTGTAAAAAAAATCAAGTTTCCAAGTCACCGTAATCAAAAGATACGGCCATTAAGTCTTAGATTTTAACAAATTTTAACATTTGGAACGTAATTGAAAACCCATACTTCCCATTGACTTAGAATCATGAAATTTGGTAAGAAGCAAAGTCTGACAGCACAAGTAAAGGAAAAAAAAACCGAAAATTGTGAATTTGTTATATACTTATCACATAAAAAAATTGTTTTTGAGATTAAAACTAATATTTTATGAATAACTTATATGTTGCGGTTGGGAAATTGACTGTCGTAAAAGATGTATAGGAGAGTATTTTTAGAACTGCAAAGTTGAGTTTGTCGTTAGAGTCGAGAATTGATTCCTGAGATGGACGTACTATCTATATATACAAGTTTGTTTGCTTACGGAACACTCGGTGCGCCAGTCAGACTCGCACTTGTTCAGTTTTTTGGTTCCATTTTAAAACCTACATAAATAAAAATTCATCACGTTCATACTAAACCATTCACAAGATTTACATTGCAACGGTTGAACTTCACGCTAAATTCCGATTTGTCCATTTGATGCATATTCAAATTTCATGTTTCGAGGTGACCTAGAAGTGGAGAAATCGATTTTTGATGGTCTGTCAGTCAGTTAGTCATCCCCAAAATTAACGATTTTCAGACCTTCATTTCACGTAAATTATTGAAGTTGGAATTTATAAATTTGGCATATTTATTATAATTTATTTTATTATTTATACAAGAAGTTTTAATAGGTTTATCTAATTCCGAATTATAGGGGATCTGCAAATGACGCTCGAAATGTATCGTGCAAATACAGCACCAGAGTGTTTTGGGCTAGATCAATTCTTCGTTGACTGTCACTTTTCGCTTAGACAAGATTTTTATACAACGAAGCCAGAACGAAGGAACGAAGGTTGAATATAAACACTTCGTTACCGGCCCTATCCTATCTCCCACATGGGAGAGAGGGTTAGTAACGGACTGTTTTGAAATCAATTCGTTCAGTAGGCTGAAGTTAGTCAACGGAGCGAGACGTGTTACTGGAGTTCCATAGCTTCATGCTCAATCAGAATAAACAGTACTATGTTTGTACTACCAATACAGCTAACGTACGGTTAACTTATAAGTGTTGTAGAAATTGTAAGTAGAATTGAAATAAAACACTTAGAAACTCAAACGTTTAAATTCGATAAAATTACAGTTACACGGAAAGGTAGAAAGATCACAAGCACGAGTTATAAAACATATTGTTTACAGTTAAAAGCAAGTAGGAAAGAGTATACAAGGCACAGGGCGAAAAAATAGCACGGAAATAGAAAAGCTTTTGGAGGGAGTAGGCTCAAACCGAAGCGGCGCCCGCGCACTCGAACGGCTCCGAAGATTGCCGAGATATATTCCGCTACAAATTGTATTTTTGTCTAGGCTGGAGGTATTGCCTTACAGGAGATTTCTATTTTATTTGGAGCTGACTCCGAATAAAACAGATATCTCCTGCATCCTACCTGCAGATAGTGATGAAGTTTATAACTGTCTCCAGTACTTTTTTGCACAGTTATTTAACACAAGAAAACATTAAGTTTGAGTGCTGTTTAAGTATCACCTCATGACTCATTTTGTTTGTATTTTGTTTTTTTTTACTACTTTGTAAAAGCCTTTCTCTAATTTCAAAGAAATCCAAACGTCACCGGTATCCCGAACAACCCAACTGGATTTTCCAACTCCATAATATTATCTCTTCTATATTCATCATGATCTAAAATCAATTTTACTTACATTCACAGATGATGTCAGTCTGT
The DNA here is from genome assembly GCA_949752705.1 of Callimorpha dominula. Lineage (NCBI taxonomy): Eukaryota > Metazoa > Arthropoda > Insecta > Lepidoptera > Erebidae > Callimorpha > Callimorpha dominula. Next base: position 3,749,161 of record OX457010.1, on the reverse strand, counting down.
CACCACCCTTATAACCTTAACCCAATCACAATACGTCAATTGGTTCAATGGTTCCAGTCTGTTCCAAACAGCTGTCACTGGCCGATACGATCTGTTTGATAGGTTGCCAATGTGACTGTGTTATATTAAGCTATGATAAAGGCTTTGAAATCAATTGATGCAATTGGTGCAAAGGATATTTGTGTATAGGCCATGTCTATTGCAGTTGTAAATCTATGGATATAATTAAAAAAAAAGCCCTAATGACTCTGAACACTACAGGACTAATAGCCCGTCCAACGAAGACCAAAAAGGAATATACGTGCAATTCTTAAAGCAATGTATATTTTTTTATTGTCCATTTTCTTCCCTCCATATCTTCTTAAGTTTTGATTCTAGCAAAAAAATGTATACTAACTTTTTTGTAGAGAATTTTATGTAAATGTACTTTAGTCCAGCGATTCCTAAAGTGGGTTCCGCGGAACCTAGGGGTTCTATAGAAAAGTCAACAGGGTTTCACGAAATTATTTAGTACCACTGTTATGAGGTAAGTAGGTACAATTGAACAATTGAACACATTTTGAAATTGGTAACTGACTATTTGAAAAAAAACTTTGAAATAAGGTGTAAGTACAAAACTTATTCTATTTGTTGTATTGTTTGTATTTATTTGTATATGTTGTATTCGTATTAGATGGTTTTTAATATTATATTATTTTAATAGTCAGTTATCATGTAAAACTGGCTAAACACTGGACAGAGATCGGATGATTCAAGCTCAAACGCAGTTACTGATAATGAAGAATATATACCCGAGAATATTGTTGCTGGTGATTCGGCAACATTTATTTGATTTGTTTTGTATTTTTAACTTTTAGTGAGTATAGTGATACTTATGATTTAATAGGGTTGTGGTCAAGGAAAAAGGATGTTTTAAAAAAAATCTGTCTCATGATCGGTATTCTTTTCATTTAAATTTCAAGTTGAATTTTAAGATTATAATTCAGTTTCTCATAAGGATGGAAAGGTGGAGCAAAAACTCGATTTTTCACTTTATGATCGACTTTATTCACTTTGACTTTCGAAGTCGACTAATCATCACGAACCTTCGACTTTTTAAGTTTTTTAAGTTTCTTAATAATTTAGCTGCTGCTAATATAAATAAAAAAAATCAAATAGTTCATCTTTATTTATTAAACGATATTAAAATGTCTTCAAATAAAGAAAATGTAATTTTCTGAAACATTTATTTTTTAATAAAATAAGTATAACGAGGCTCAAACATTTTTAGGTAGACTTCTTTAAAAAGCAATTATTGATAAAACAGTGACACAATTTTATTCTTCACATTAAAAGTTAAAATAAAGAAAAGTGTTTCACTTTAAAATATTTCTAATAAAAGTTTTTGTTCTTAAATTACAGTGACTTTGATTTGTAAATGTTGTAAAAAATCATTTCATATGGGGTTCCATAAAATAAAAGGTATTTGGTGGGTGTTCCGCTATCTTAAAAGTTTGGGAACCCCTGCTTTAGTCTAAAAACATTTTTTACTATAGTCATTTACGAAAAACTAAAAAAAGGGACCTTTAACCCTCCTCCCCCCACCCGTTAGCTCCACCCCCATCTAACAGTACTTTAAGTATGTTGTTTAATATATCTTTAACTACAACTGTGCCAAAATTGGCTTTTCCACGAGTTATTTCCCCAATTTTTCTTTCGTTGACTGGGTTATAAATGCTATAATGTCAACTACATTAACACTGTACTGCAGCATCAAGAACAATCAATGAAAAAAAGGTGAGGACTAGCACATTATTGTCAGTTTTAGGAATTTTCATCTATATTAATAATTCGGTCAAAGGGTATGGTAGACTTGATTGAAACCTTACCTGAATAATAAAACATAAAAAAATAATGGTTTTGAGTCGACAACATATATCCGCAAAATTCGAATTGTCGAGTATTTTGGTAAATTCTAATGGTGCAAATGGCAGTCGCCATATTGGCCACTCGGATGCCATATTGAGTTCTTTAAGGCCGATTCACACTGTTAAATATTGTGTATTATGATTATGAGTCACATTTCACCCGAGCGAAGCCGGGTTTCATCTAGTATTAAATAATTACATACAGTAAAGAACAAATGTTAGAAAGTGTAAGCAATAAAATTGTATATGATTTCAAGAAGATATTTTTTATTAATAATCTCCTAATTGTATAAAAGCTTTATATAAAGACATTTTACAACCGAGAAAATGTATTATGGTTCAAGTAAAATTATTTCATACTTTGATATATTGTTTTTGATTGTTACTGGCTTGTAATCATTTTGCTCCTCAACGAAGAAAATTAACTAGTAAATGTTGTGTACCTACAGCTGTAATTGGACTCCAGGTTTATAAATTGTATAAGGTTACATTTAGTTTCAGAAATTATTAATCTGTTGTCTGTCTATTATATATTTATTTATATCTACCTTGGAAATAAAATGAAATAAATCATCTTAGCGTTGTGACGAACCCTATAACCTTTCCGTTAGCATTAACCCAATTCGCAACCTATGACAAACGAGGATATTTACGTGGCCACTTTTAATTAAAAAACGATTAAATTAAAGAGTGTCTTGTGTCCGACCAGTTTTGTTGGAAGTCATTAAGGGGGGCCTTTGTCCAACAGGAGTCATCCTGTGGCTGCAATGATGATGATGATGAAAGAGTGTCTAGTTAAGAAACATAGTCTGACTTTACAAACTAGCGGATGTATTCTTAACAAGCTTCTTCGTTGTTTAAATGTATTATCTTTAATGTCTCAGCATCAAAATATTGTTAACAGAATTCATACTGTTTTGTCGTGACAGCTCTTTGTCTAAGCAGACGAACTTAATATATGCCGAATTTTCAGATAAAGTATCAAGACATACTTGATTAGCTACTTATCTATACAAGTCGTTACAGAAAGGTGTTTTGTGATGTGATGATTTGCGATTATAGTGTTTTGAGATTATGTTTTTTGCCAACATCGTGTTTTGAGAAAATGATATTCTGCTACGAACTTGGAAACTGACTAATTTACCGATAAAGCTAATATTTCGTAAGAGAGAGGACTGACATTAATGAAATTAGGGGTATTTAATGTCAAGGATGTTGATGGAATGTACAGATTTTTCTGAAAATGTCTTCATAAAAAACATTCTTATGTTGTTTAGTAATGTGCACCTACACCAAAAAAGCATAACTGAAGAAAAAAAAACAAAATCTCCTTTTTTTTCCAGCTAAATCAAATATTTATCGGTTACACATACCCCTAAAATTTTACCACATCTTTCTATACCTAATACCCTATATATTTGTAGTGAGGACGAGACATACCCTGTATATTTGTAGTGAGGACGAGACATGACTGCAAGTTGCTATACGAAATCAAAATAGAAGGTGATTCTGAAGGGATGGCAAACGGCCAGAAATAAGTCTACACTATGAATAACTTATATAATAATGTATAACATGTACCCGAGGGGATGATTGCCTGAGATGTTGGCTAAATTATTATGTTACTCTATAGATTCATTTATACAGTAAAGCTATTTCTAGAACAGATTTGTATATATACAAATTGTTATAGACAGATGTAGTGGTAACCTAAAATGGTAACAGTTTTAGGAAAGTTCGTAATTTTTAATCCAGAAATCTTATTTTAAAACTGACAAATTGAACTTAAAAACTTAGCAATGAAGCTCATATTTTGCATGAGAGAGGGCTGACGTGAATGAAATTATAGATATTTATAACAAAGGATGTTGGAATGTCCTTATAGAAAAAAAAAATCTTCATAGAACAATAAAAAAATCAAAATCATTCAAATTGACATGAAAATTCATATTATGTTGTTTAGAAATCTGCACCTACACCAGGAGAGCATTACCCCGAAGATGGGTGTATAGTTAGTATTTTCATCGCAGTTGCGTTTGAGATTTTATTTAACTACTAGCTGACCCGGCACACGTTGTTTTGCCATATTAATTATTTCTAATGAATATTTTGGTAGTCAAATAAAAAATAACTAACTTATTGTTGGGATGGGGTCTATGACTGAAAGGAGAATGGAGCGCTGTGGTCTATTGACGGCATATAAATATAACAAAACACCAACCATTCTTTTTCTTAATTCAAAGTACTTCAATAACTTAACTGACATATTTAAAGTTTAACAGTGGGAGAGCCATGCTTCGGCACGTATGGGCCGGCTCGAAAGGAGTGATTATCATGGCCTCACAGAAAAACCGGCAGTGAAGCAATGCTTCGTTGTACTTCGCCAAGCGAGTGAGGTTACTGGTGGCCCTAACCCTTCCCTCTCTATCTTCCCCCCTATCTCTCCATCTCCCCTCCTCTCCTTCTCCCACCTTAAAGGCCGGTAAGGCACTTGTGACTCTCGAGTTGCAGGTGCCCATGGGCGGCGGTAGTCACTTACCATCAGATGACCCGTCTGCTCGTTAACCACCTATTCCATTAAAACAAATGTTTGACATCGACTTGGCGGCAATCGATTATTACAATAGCACTTTCTATTTTCGTTCGTTTAAATACTTTAAAAAAATTGTACCAATGAAAGTAAAAATACTAATATCGCTATTAAAAAACAAGGGTTGATCGTAGAGGGTTGAAAATTCAGGGTTGTATGTATTTTCTAATGCTGTATCATAAAAAAATTATAAAAATTATCTAAAAATTAAAAAAAAAAAAATTGGGGTGGAGTACCCTTAACATTTAGGGTGATAAAAAATAGATGTTTTCCTATTCTCAGACCTACCCAATATGCACACAAAATTACATGAGAATCGGTCAAGCCGTTTCGGAGGAGTTTAATTACAAACACCGCGACACGAGAATTTTATATATTAGATTATCTTGTTGTTGGGATAAATAGTGTATATTTTAAATTTTCGAATAGCGTGATGTTAAATTACCTATATGCCTTAAAAATTGGTTTATCTTCATATACGAGTATGTAGAACTTAAACAGGTCCCATAACCTGTTAATGCTTGCACACACTACGGAGGGCATTAAACGCGCTGGGGTCATAGTGCCCAAAAGTAACAACTCCCTGACGCTGAGTTATTTGAACCTCTTCGCATTTACGAACACAACATAGTTATTTTCTCTGCGATCTTCTACTGAGTGGTGGTTCTTACTATGTAGGTAGTAGATTTCACAACTAAATAGTAAATAAATAAGGTAAAGAAGGAAATTCTAAACTTGATAAAAATCATCTTTTTACGTGGGAGAGCCATGCTTCGGCACGTATGGGCCGGCTCGACCCCGCTCGATACCACGGCCTCACAGAAAACCGGCAGTGAAACAATGCTTGCAACGCTCGTGAGTGAGGTTACCGGAGGGAAGGGTTTGCTTCCCTCTCCCCTATTCCCGTCCTTCCTCTCTCCCCCTTTCCTGCCATCTAATCCCCCTCTCCCGTCATCCCGCTCTTCCCCCTTCTCCCCCTCTTCCCCTATTCCCACCTTAAAGGTTACAGGTACCCATGGGCGGCGGTCTGCTCGTTTGCCCCTATACCATAAAAAAAAATGTAGTAATTTAATTAAGTGGTAGTAGATTTAACACTTCAACACTTTACCCACTAAAGAGCGTTTGAATATTCCAATAACGCCAAGTGTGGGTTCGTTACCCGACACCATTTATTATTCCAACACGGATGTTAACTCTACCATATCAAGAAGACTATTATATTCACAAGCAAAACCGCAAAACTCAAGTAAATAAATATTTAAGTTTGCCCATTTGGGGTCTTTGTCCTTAATTATTTCGGGATTAGCACTTCCCTAATTCGCCCGTTAATTTTTTGTTTAAACATTACTAACTTGTTTATGTCCTATAATTATGTTTACGTACATACCAGGATTCACTCATTGCACTGGTCGTGGTTACATGCTGACCAGCTCAGTGGTTTTTTATTAACGTACATATAAAATATACATAATTGTATATCATGGAGCGCGAAAGTTAAAAAGTTTATTTATGTCTAACAGTTAAATTCTAAAGTTGAGTCTTTTCACATCTAATTCACAAAATGGCAAGAAAAAAGCCACATAGAAATGCGAGGTCGGTATCTCATTTTCAAATACTCCAACGTTCAGACACGAGCCTGTTTGATTTTCTTTTATGTTGTATGTGATTTATTATAGATATGAATTTTGTGTGCGTTAGTGCGTGCGTGCGTCAGTGCGTGCCTATGTGCACGTGTGTGTGTGAGAGAGAGAATGTCTGTGTGTGTGTGTGTATGTGTATTGGTGTATATTACTATTTATATGTAAAATATAAGAGATAGCGCAATACGAACTGCATACCTACGGTAAGCGTGTGTGAAATAAATTAAGTTTGTCTGCAACATTTGACGTTTCGGAAAACATTTTTGAAAAGTTTAACAGTATAACATTGTCATTATGTGTTCTGAAATACGAGACAGGCCAGCTGAAAAAGGACACTTAAAATTCTGGACGACTTTTTACGGATAAGTTCAACATATTTTTTATACTACGTCAGCGTATCAGTACAAGCCTTATTTTAAGACATTCATACATAGACTAGTTGCTGATTATTCCTCTGCGCCATAAAAATAACAAACATTTTATAAAATATATATAGAGGTATGTCTTTGAGCAGCGCATCGAATGCTTTGCAATCGTCTTAGCTCAGCAATATAGGATTCATAACGATCACACGTACAGATCGTATTTCTTAAAGACAGCAAAGACAGTAAAGAAGAGATATCCGATATTAACAGATAATAAATATGTGATATTTTAAAGATATAGAGAATCTTTTTCCGAAGAGGAGTCTTAGTTTCAATCGAGACCAGAGAGTCAGATAACTCATCAGCACAGGGAAACATTGGATTACATCATAATTGGGGCTATTAATGTGAGTACAAACAAAGTGAATTCTGTCATGAATTACGATTCTGCCATTGAAGACAATAAATAAAGGAATAAACTGTAGGAAACATGCATAATGTTTACCAGGAGTTTTATTAAATGTAATTTCTTTTGTCTCTGAACTTTACTCTGCCTTAGAATGGAAAGTTAATCTAAAAATGTTAATCTAAAATCAACACAAATAGTTGAATAATGTTAATAAATTTATTTTTAGATAATCAATATAAAAGTTACTAGTCAAATTAACACAGGTGTGTTAAATAATACATAAATTATTTAACCAACTAATTTTAATTCGCAAATGCACAAAAATGACGCCACGTTGACATTGACGCATTTTCTGAAGGCTTCGTAGTACGCAGGCGCAAAGACAAAGTTTATAGGAAACACTGTATACTTGTATTCTATCTCATTCTCTCGCAGGCTATATCCTATTTATGAATGTTTGTCTCTTTTTAGTGTGAGTATTTCGTTTCATCGGATTTCAAATCACAACGATTCTAACAAAGTTTCACTTCAATAATACTCATACTAGACAGTAGTAGTAGAGTAGATAGTACCTATATTAGACTGTATAATCTAGAATGGAAAATTGCTGTATAATTTCAACAATGATTCACTGAACCATAATGATCATGTCTCCTTGAATTCATATCGTTGCTTCAGGCAAAAGTTATTTTGATTTTGTCCAATGATTTAGAACAATATTCTTGCATTATGTGAATTATTCCCTCCATTTAATAAGCATTGTTTGCCATATTTGTATGAACTAGTTATTGGTATCATATTATACAGGCTGTACACGCAGCTTTGCTTGGAAAATATTAAAGAAGATTATGCTCGATCAAACGCCGCACCGGCGAATGACAAGTTGTAATAGATTATCGTGGGATTGACATGTGATGCAGAGTGATATACAAATAGTGGAGCATAGAAGCTGTCGGATACAAGAGAAGAGGACAACCAAAATATGGATGGACTGTATGAAAAAAGATATGGCTAGATAGGGACTAATGATAGAATAGAGTGGAACATGAGAACACATTGCACCGACCCCAAATAAATATTTAGATTTGGGATAAGGGTCAAAAGATTATGCTACCGTAGTCACTCTTACATCACATTGTACAGTATTGTGAGCATTCCCAGATCATATTATTTTTGGTACATTAAACAAGTACTTACTGCATATTTTTGTTATATATAGTTTGCGACCATAACGAGTAGTTATAGCCAGTCTGAGACTGTATTCCACCCATAGTTGCTAAATAAGCTCATCTGCTATAATGTTAGTTTGGATAATAAAAAATTCACAATAATAAAAAAGCAAACTTCAAACACTTTAAACCGTCTATCGTAATAAATCGTTTTACAGCATGTTTCCTAAAAACTTACATTTTTATGAGTATTCAAATCGCGACAGATCTTTGCTCAAGAAATGCAACATTTATTTTCTTAGCTCCAATATTCTGAGCTTCTCAGGGGGATGATCTGAGAAGACGTGACGTATACAGATTCCGAGTGTTTTCCTTCACGAGTCTAGACGCTTGCTGTATAAATATAGTTGTAAAACTCTAAAAATAGTTTTCTTATTTATCTTTCGCTTGGTTGAACTTGCGTTAGAATATTGAACAAGTCTGATTGGGTAGTATTGTTTTACATGAATAGTTTTCAGTCCTTACTATGCATCGCTTTGTTTAACATTTTCATAGAAGTAGTCTGTTTGACTATTAGTGAATGGTTATTGAATCATACACCAACAATGGGGTGTGCGTCCGTGCATGCGTGCTGGTGTGCGTGCATGTGATAATGTAATTTTTATTGTGATGTGATATTTTTTTTTCAAGTTAATGATTGACTATATTATTATGTAATGAATATAACTATGATTAATTAATATAATTTTATTTCCAATAATCATAAGTTTCATTTGCATAGTACGCAAATAATAACTATTTTCCTTTTGACAAAACGTGTACCGAAATTATTGATAATGAGGAAGGAAAAACTTTTAATTTGTTATTTTTTTTTATGGTATAGGGGGCAAACGAGCAGATGGGTCACCTGATGGTAAATGACTACCGCCGCCCATGGGCACCTGTAACTCAAGAGTCACAAGTGCGTTGCCGCCCTTTATGGTGGGAGTAGAAGAGGGGGAGGGGGGGAAGAGTGGGAAGAGGGGAAGGACAGGAATAGGGGAGAGGGAAGGATTAAGGCCTACGGTAACCTCACTCACGTGGCGAATGCAATGCAAGCATTGCTTCACTACCGGTTTTCTGTGAGGCCGTGGTATCGAGCGGAGTCGAGCCGGCCAATACGTGCCGAAGCATGGCTCTCCCACGTAAATGTTTTTAAATAATAACACACTAAAGTGACTTTAGAAACATATTTTTAGTTATATCGTTTCGCTTATATTAACTGACGTGTCGCGGAGCCACTAGGCACGAATTAACCATGTCCTTTATTTTGTGCTGTTATTTTATTCACAATTTAATTATCTTGCTTACTGAGAATAATCTCGCGGCAACGTCACTCTAGTGTCCAATTTTCTTGACTACGTTCCCGACTGCATTAATTTATTTTTGTTTTGTATTTTACATGATTATGTCATTATTTGTTAAGGAGTTTGTTTACTTTACACGTTCCACCTGCTTTATGAGAAGTGAAGGTAAAAATACCTCAAAATTCATTCGGTCATAACTTGTAAACGGATAATTTCTTTTTTTTTTAATTCTTATTGTGACAGCATGCTAGAGTCATGCCCTTTCAGTAATTTGAAGTGCTATTTTTTCAAATACACCCTGTATATATTTTATTTCAGTTATAGCATTTTTATTTACAGTGTGCGAAGCCGCAGCCACAACTAGTAATTAATAATATAATTTATTCCTTAATTGTATTATTGTTCTTATCCTTATATATTCTAATTATAATATTACTAACTGTTGCCTGCGACTGGAAATTTTGGTGAAATCTATCCCACGAGAACAGTAAACTTTTCCGGGATAAAAGTAGCCTATGGGCTATTCCAGAATATAATCTCTGTGCCCAAATTTCATCGAGATGCGTTCAGCCGTTTTCGCGTGAAAGATAAAAGGATATAAATGAATATAATAGGATAAAAAGTAGCCTTTGCATTAATCCAGGTCTCCAGCTATCTACATACCAAGTTTCATCGCAATCGGTTTAGTGGTTTTTGCGTGAAAGAGTAACAAACATCCATCCATCCATCCAAACTTTCACATTTATAATATTAGTGGGATTTTTCATATATACATACACAATTTCGTGGGCTTTAAAAGGATAAAAAATACAATTAGTTAAACGAGATGATTTAAATTAATTTTAATTTCTGCCAACGACGCTTTTGGCAATGGGCGACAAACCCTTCAAAACACAAAACAGTCGAGGGTACTATTAATCCCCTTGTTCTATGTATTTAATATATTTCTCTTTTAACTCAGCTATGTTCCTTGTTGTAATTTTCGCTCGTGTTGAGGCTTACGTGAGGACATGGGTCCAACATGAAAGGAACCCCTTGGAGAATTTTTATCTGATATATGTGCGGACGTACACTAGGAAGAATTAACGTGAACAACATCCTCTACAGAGATGGATCACTGTATTGAGTGTTTTAGTACAAACTATATGGTCAGCTAATATTTCTATATTTCAGGCGAAAACTGTCATAAGCATTAAATTGTATGGCTTGAAGTGATTAAAAGTTAGATGACTGATATCATGTTCATCATCATCACAATCTTACCTATAGGATGCCCCCTCTGCACAACATAAACTTATAAACCATAGGATCTAACTCGATAACGTAGGGTTATGAAATTTTCGCAGGATCTCTTTTTGCCATTCGCTCCAGTGGTTAAAAACTAAAGTCTTTTTTGCCAGTACTGACCTATGACACTAAGTTTCTAAATAGAGGTCTTATAAAAATGCTCAAAAAATGGTCCATTGAGGAACGGAGAAATCTAGGCTAGGTGTTCCTATCTGAGATATGACCCGGAAAAGATATCAGTCGAAGATTCAAATTTACTGACGAGCGTAGTCCTTGTCATTAGCTAGATCAAGTGAGGCCAGGCCACATAAAGTCCCTACTAGATGGACCGACTACCCCCAAAACATATGAAGTATAGTTTCGAAAAAGACTCTTATGAACCAACAATGTTGACCTCGCCATTCACACAAAGCATACTAATACTTTTAACATTTCTAAATCCAATCTAAATTCATGCTGCCACAACACGCCAGGATAAATGGCAAGTTGGGTTGGTATGTGCAAAATTTACGTGGCCACACAGGGACGGATTTTATGTTTCACAATCTACGTGAGAACGCCTACGTAAAATATTTGTTGTTCGACTAGAATTGATTTGTTTCATGAAATTCTATGATTCTATTTTGTGCTCCTTGTCCTAAAATGGTTTTAATTTGTGTGATTTAAAACATTCTCAATTGCTACATTCACAAACGATTGAAAATCTCAGGGCCGATGGACTAGCGCCATTTTAACAAAGTTAAAGAGAAGCAAATATATACTTGGGATGTTATCAGCAAACCCTTTGTAAAGTGTTAGATTATTCCGAATGACTAAATATTGACTACACACATATTCTCACAACTAAAGTTTTTATCATGTCGCATGTTTGGGGCTTTTAAGTTGATATGGTTCCTATTCCAAACATCAAACATAGAATTTAGACTAGCTTCTATTATGTTTCTTCCCTCATTAGAAATTAATTTTTAATTGGCAAAAGTAAGGGAACACAATGTGTACAGTAGTGCACATGGTGGCTTCTGGAGAATATACTTTGAGTAAGGACAGCCAATTTTATTATGAAACATTTGTCTCTGATACCTGCAAAAAGGGTATTTGTCAACTAAAATACTAGTATATATTTTTTTAAATATATATTTTAAACTTTTTATTCGTTTATTTTTATAAATTACGTTTCTGACAGTTCTGGCATCTTACTCAAAAATAAATTTTGTGACTATTTTTTTTCCATTTCGCATGTTTACTAAACCACGATACTGTTTGTACGGTATTATGACTATTATACCGTATACGCGGTTTTTGTACACCATTTCTGACGATTGTCCATTTGGAGGACTTGTATTATACTAGGTATTTAATTTTATTCAACGATCTTTTTAGAAATAAATATTGTAAAATATAAAAACATGGTTTATAATTAAAGTGAGAGTTTTCATTGTGTATATTATGTACTTTAAATTTAACTATTATATTTTAAATAAATAGGATAGCATGATGAGTATTCGTTGGCCAAACATGAGTCTACTATTCAGAGTTTACATTTATTTAGATTGCTACATCTATTTGCTGTCAAGCAACAGACAAAAACTGAAGATGTTCATTACCTAACCCACGTTTCTAATGGGCTGTCAGGAATGATCCGTTTTGTAACGAACTTATAAATGGTCAACGGAACCCTAAATCTAGGATATAAATTGCTTTGTGGTCTAAGCTATTGTCTCCTCCATAGTATCGTGTTTAACAATCGGTTTGGGCCCTTACGTGAGCACACAGGCTAAACCTACATAAGCATGTTCAATAAAATATGCTCTTAGACTGAAAGTTCTCTCAAGTAAAGATGTAACTCCCGAAATTAACTCCCGAAGTATTTTTGTCGTTGCCACGTAATTATGGGTATTTTAATATTAGATTTTGTAGCATTCGATATTTTTTGTAATACCTGAATGTAAATAATGACGCGTGTCATTCTAGCATTTGACTGCATCAGATTTCAACTCTCACTCAATAAAAATATTCAAATGTTTTTCTATGTATGTACGTTAAACTACATTTGAGTATGTATATATTTATACGTGCTTTTGAATACATGTACAGTGCTATTTTAAACCAAAGTAAGCATAGCTTGATGCTTAGTTTGGTTTAAAATAGCACTGTGTAATACATCTCTTTCATTATTATCATTATATAACAATATAAATTTTCAACAATTTACAAAATAAACCAATACCTCATAACTTGAATGCTTCTAAATATTGCATTGTTCAATTGTATAAAACAAACAAAAATCGCTCGTATACTGAAAATCAATTTTGTGAACAAAAGTTATATTGAAACGCTTTTGTTCAAATAGTTTTTATACACGCAACGTATAATATTGTTTGTTTGATAAAATAATGTGTTCTACATGGCTTTTTTGGAAATTCAATAACAAAAACACGTCACGTCATTCTGAAATCAGAGATTTTTTGGTCCGGACCCTGCACTCCGCGGTTGGTTTGTGGCCCATGAAATCAAAAATGTTATAATCTAGACATGAAACATTAAGTGTATGTACATACTACTAATATTATAAACGTGATAGATTGTGAGGATGTATGGATGGATGTTTGTTACTCTTTCACGCCAAAACTGCGTAGTGTATAAAAGTAAGTTTTGTCGTACTGTGACTTAAACGTTACTTTAAAAAACTTCGTTAGGTATCTAACCATACAAACGCCAGGGGGCAGCTTCCGTTCTTCCCTCCTGGGTACGGCCGATGGGGGCTAATAAAACGCACACTTTAAGGGATTATTCGTATTACACCTTGCTGGGTCAGTATTTGATATATTAGCACCTCAGTAGGCTGTTTAAATGAGCTGTCGACTGAGTATTAGCAAGTTTTTTTTTTTTGTAATTCAAGTACACTTACTTACACTTGCCTGTAAGAGATTGCCTCAGTGCGATAAGGCCGCCAATTGTATCTACCACAAAACATTGCTGTGCTTCTACTCTTCAAAATCATTTTGGTGTACAATAAAGAGATATATTATTATTATTATTATTACACTATTAAAACTCAAAGTCATATATCTTTATATATTTATTAATCGCTTGACTTTTTTAACCATTTTTTTAAAGATTAATACAATGCCACCGTGCACCGTAACAATAGATTGGTTTGGCGAAAGTAAAATTATTAAAACAAATAATACTGCATTGATGTCGTCAATAGTATTAACTATAGACCCAATAGATCGTGCACGCGGGCTTGTCGTTCAACTCATCTATTTGCCATACGAACATCACGCACTAACGCAGGCATGTGTGTACCTAGTCGTCGCATACAAAATTCTTAAGACTGCAACTTTAGTCACATTGATATTTTTGTAAATAATGTTGGCGTTTACAGAAACCTAGTAATTTAGGAACTCCATGACACTGCACTGTACACAATATTGAAAAATGTACAGATGTATAAAAATATACTCTCAACCCGTTAAAAATAATGTGTTCATCATACAAAAACGGTTTGGGTATCACAATTGGCAATAATGTATAGCCTAACACTATTATAACCATTTGTTATTGTGATATTGTTTGTTTATTTAAAAAATATTGAGCATATTCCCGATCTTTTTAAATAATTACTATACTATACTATTGTTTAAAAAATCTTTTTAGTTTTTTTAATATTCCTAAGTAAAGAAATAATTTGATTCCAATGATGTTTCGTGTAGCTTAGAAGAAGTCGCATTGCCGATTGTTTGTTATTCAATTAATACGTATTGGTTCAATGGTTTTAAATGAAAAGTAGATTAACACAATTTCCTTTGGGAGCGGGATACACTGGCTGCTATCCGGATATGTAAACACTGTTATTTGCTTCAAAACTTTTCATTCGTTAATCAACATCAACAAAATTCGTTAAAGTACGATTAATGAGAAATAGTTAAGGAAAACAATAGTGATAGATTTATTAAGATAGTTGTAACATTAGTAATGATTAACAAAGTGATGTCGACCGGAGTGATACACAGTAAACCGACAGTGAACCAATGATAACATTCCATTGCCTTCCCTTATTGCTTATTTGCTCGCTTTCCCTTTCAATATACTCTAAATTTCCCCATTTTTACCTCTAGTCTACCCCTTCCGGGATACAGATGTGAGTATACTCTTATGTTTGTATATATTTGTAACTAATTACCAACAGAATGAAATTCGAACTGTGAGTTTGTGTAATTTCAAATATTGTATTTTTATAGTCTGTGTAATGTACGCTAAAAAGAAGTTATAATTTTATATTTTTTATATTCGATATCAGTGTTTATTAAAGCAAACAACACATGCTAATGACGTACCTATTTGTGCACGCTCGTCGCTCGCAGCTGACAATAGTTATGTGTATTAATAAAGTCACTTTTCGATATTTAGGGTGTAATTAGCTTAGAATATACTTTATTCATTTAAAATAAATAATATTGACTTATGTTTCACAGATTAAACAGAGTTTCAAAATATCCTTTCTATACCTTTTTTTTCGAACCGATTCAATTGTTATTCTTACCTAGAAATAAACTATTCCTTTCTATGAAAATATATACCTACTAACGGACCCGACAGACGTTGTCCTGCCGAAGCGTAAAAAATATTATTCCTGTAACCCTATGGCAACGCCATCTACCGGGTTTAATTGTAAATCTAAACCATTCTCTAATCCACCTGAAGCCACACAAAAAATTTCATGAAAATCGGTCCAGTCGTTTAGGAGGAGTTCAGTGACATACACACATACAGAAGAAATATATATTAAGGTTTACCAAAATAAATGTATCACTAAATATTATTTTAACAGCATTATAATATGTTAGGCCGTCACTAAAATTCTTTTTTTAAATCAGGCGTTTATTTTATATTTTACTAACAACCCGCCCCGGCTTCGCACGGGTTGGAGAGACATCTTCAACAAACATCAATATATTTCAATCAATTTACATAAAATCTTAAACATATTATTTACCTAAACCTTTATCATGAATCACTCTATCCATTAGTGAAAACCGCATGAAAATCCGTTGAGTAGTTTTTCAGTTTATCGAACAGACAGACAGACGCGGCGGGCGACTTTGTTTTATAATATGTAGTGACAATTTTGAAAACAAAGTCTACAG
This sequence comes from Callimorpha dominula, assembly GCA_949752705.1. Classification (NCBI taxonomy): domain Eukaryota; kingdom Metazoa; phylum Arthropoda; class Insecta; order Lepidoptera; family Erebidae; genus Callimorpha; species Callimorpha dominula. The sequence continues at coordinate 3,733,298 of OX457010.1, read as the reverse complement.
ATCTGGCTTGTGAAAATTCTGGTGGGGATTAAAAAAATACTGTTTATATTAACAAAACTACAATTTTATAAAGCAAACCACAATCTCTTGAAACACGATATTTTGATATAATTTTTTTTTGTAAAGGTATTTCCAAGCTATAACAAACACCATCCGGCCCTGCACATATGGTGTGACCCTGTGTAATAAATCGGTATGAGGGAATCACGCGAGGTCAATTTTTCACCTCGTAAAATGTAGCTCGGTAGACGAACGTATTTGAACTTGTAAAGGGGGAATGTCCGATGAAACTTTGATTTAATATCGTGTTTGAACGTAAAGGGTTTTTGACTCATCCAGTGCTGGAAAATTAAAAAGATAAAATTGATAGTAGTATAACACATAAGCTCATGTTACTGATAAATGGTGATGTTAATATTGGACTTTACAAATATATCTCAAAAACATTTTGGTCAAATTGTCATTACTACAAAAAAGCTCCTTAGTCCATTAGTGTATTTATAAAAACGAGAGTTCAGGGACAGAGAGAGAGAGAAAGTGAGCGTAATAATGCCATATATAAGTCCATCTAGTCCTGTAGGTCTATATATTTTTTTAAATATCTATACTAATATTATAAAGAGGTAAAGTTTGTGAGTTTGGATGTTCGGGGTAATCCCCGGAACTACTGATCGGATTTAGAAAATTATTTTAGTGTTGGATAGTCCATTTATCGAGGGAGGCTATAGCCCTACAGTAAATGCTGTAATGCAGTAACTGCCAATAGGAGCGGAGCATCAATGAATAATGTTGCCAACACGGGGAAAATGTACAAACGTAGGCGAAGTTGAGCGGGTCAGCTAGTACTTAATACTTTAAGAACAATCCGCTAGAACGTCCACTTTGACAGTTCGAAAAAAGCAAACTGACCACCAATTTGGGGGGGGGGGGGGACTTCGCGAAATCGCGCGGAAATCGCGTGGAACTGTGTGCGGAATTGGTAACAAAAACCTCTCCTATCAGCTATCTATAACAGCTACAGCCAAGATAAAAATACTGACAAATAGCTAGACGTTTATAGATGAAAGTTATCTATTTCTAAATTCAAATAAATACTTATAAGATTCTTATAAGAAGGTTTATTGTGAGGTCTCGAGAAAAAAAAACAAAAAATTCTATAAAATGGTTTCGTAAGCCTAAAATATCATATTTTTTACCAATAAAGCATTTAAAAACAAAACTAGACTCATTTATCAATTATGATTATGATCTCAATTATGATACTAATATCTTGATATATAATTATTTCTCAGTAGCTTTAAAAAATACATCTTTATACGTCGACTATTCGCGGCCCTGAATAGCGCGGAAATGTGATGGCAACTTGGTAACAAAAACCTTTGTAAAGCTAACATAATAATAGTAGATAAAAATACTGAAAAATAGCTAGACGTTTATAGAAAGAAGTTATCTATTTCAAAATTCGATAGTGATAATTTAAAATACTTCAAAGGAGGTTTATTATGAATTCCTACTAAAAAAAAAACAACTTTCACTTAATTTGTTCTAAAGGCATAAAGTATTATATTTTTTAAAAACAAAACACTATAAAAACAAAACTAGATTCATTTCCCTTTAATATGATGCTAATTTAGTGATATATAATTATAATCTAATTGGAATTTATTCTAATTAGAAAATTCTGAATTTCGAATTTTGCCTATTTCTACACCATCGTAATCGTTATAGGGGGCTGTAGTCAAATTACAAGAACGTAAAATACTAATTAATGTTTATTTAAAATATTAATACTAACCACTCATCCTAATTAAAAGATAAAATATATTAAAATATATGATATAACATACAAAAACATTACGATAAACCGGCGAACAAAGGCGAAGTTTTAATTGAAATAATATAACAAAAAAGTTTTATCACATCTAAACACATCATAACAAACTTTGGATTCATAAAAAGTTTAGATATACTAAAAGAATGATTCATAGGGATAATTTTGATATATAATACTAATACAGAAGAACAATAAATACATTTTTACTTACATTTTAAAAGCAGAGCTCACACACAAAAAACACACAAAAATCCTCACAAAACGCACCCACTTTCACGACAATTCACTGACTTTTAAAAAATTTCTAAGAATTTAATGGCGTCTCTTACCATAGATTAAAAGGAACCAAATGACGCGGTATTTCATAGAAAAGAGATTAGTATAACATTGATAAAAGAGGCGCAATGGATATGTTGACTAAAAATCGATTAAAGCGTGCGAATCGTTTCGCGCCAAAATTTTTCGGGCCTCGTTTTTGTGGGCGTATAAATACGCCCGGACGCTTGACGGTTTTACAAATCAGGCGTATAAGTACGCCTGAACGTTCGAGAGGAATATTTCTACAAGCTTTCTAGATTTTTCCTGTGTGCCCCTTGAGAAGACAAAGAAGTAGAAGAGTTTAGTATTCAATTAAGTGTTCAATTTTTCCTAGTATCCACAGAGCCGAGACATAACAAAGTTGAATTTAATTTTTACTCGTAACTACCAAATAAAAAAAACAATATAATGGATATATCTGTGATCGTGGTATGAAAGATACAATTAACAGAAAACAAATCTATTTATCTATTTATAAATATGAATTGGCACATGTGTGGCCAAGTGGCCTCACTAGCGAACGGCTCGATCGATTGGACTGTTTTTTTTGTTGTGTTCGTAATTTTAATGACAAGGTTTGTATGTTAAATTTTTTTTGGAAAATTAACGATAAAGGTCGGAAATTTGAAGATTACATTACCCATTTTGATCTTTGTCATTAAATTTACTATCTGAAATGGGGCCTAGCTTGTGAGTTCTGCTGACAAATGTCGTGTTTCTGTTTGAGTGGGTTTCTGAAAGGTTTAGAATGGTTCAGATTTACGATTGAACACGTTAGATGGCGCTGTAAAATGGTTCTTAGTATTCGTATTTCATTTTTTTTGGTGGATCCCGGGATGGTTTAGATTCTCAATTTTTTTTTCAATAAACTTCAAATTTTTATAGTGGTTTGATTTCAGCTATTCAAATTACATCAGTGGTGTGTTCAATCATGTTTAAGTCTTCAAACAGCATCCTGCAGAAGGTACGACGATGTGGTTATATCAGAAGATTAAATCTACCGATATTAAACCTATTTGTGTGGTAGTTGGTTTACTAATGCGGTTACTGAACCCCAAAATTAGTTTCTTTATATTTAAATAAAATTTCTGAAATACCGTTCGGAGATAATAATGTAGGAATTTTGAAAATAAAATGTGAAAAATTTGCATCAACAATATTTTACAATTATTTTTGAAGTATTTCAGCTTTATGTCTACCCACAAAAAATGGTTTATTAAAATTTCTGGCAAAACCAATTCATGCTATAAATATTATTTGAATCTTTTCTGAGAAAAAAACTCAATCAACTCAATCGAAATTTTGAATGATTTAGTTGAAATTTTGGCCTGTGTATTTTGTGGTGTACTTTCTAACACATAAAAATCTAGTTAGTTTACTTTGGGTTAGAGTAAAATAAAATTGATTCTCTATTAAATCTATCGTTGTGAGATTGATTATAGATTAATCAATTCGTTGAATCCAGGTTGTCATTATTCAACTAACAGATCGCTGCTATATAATTTTCATGGAATCGGAAAAAAATATTATTCTTTCGAATTTATAGAGGTCAAATTCAGTATATCTTTTTTTAAAACCAATTCATGAAGTACATCTCAATCTATACAATCGTTTTGGTTAATCAGCAAAGCATCGATAATTGATTACTTGATCTCAGTTTGACGTTTCTTTCCATTCGTTATTAATATTGATTATTTTCTTTCTCAATGATGTAATGGAAATGTAATACTATTTCCTAGTGTATTTGCTTACTGTGCTCGATACACTGCTGACGAACTGAAATCGTTTGGCTTGGAGACAATTTAATCATTCCATTCCATTGAACACCGTAATCATAGTTTTATTCCATTATTTTGGCCAAGAAATTACACGAATCGAGTCCGATAAATAGGATATTGGAGTGATGTCATAGTAAAACAAAAATAGTACTTGGAATTAGACCAAAGCAAGATTTTTTTCGGAAGTAACTTTTAGTGAAATTGATATATTTTCTTGTTCTAAAGAAACATTCAAATTAAAAATAGTAAGTGCTTTGAAAAACAAGTAACTCGACGTGTTGACTTAATTTAACCAGTTGTTAAGGGGGCAGCGATGTCACTGATATAATTGTTAAAAACCAACGAGATTAAAGTACATTGCTGACCGCTAATATTATATATTGAACTGTGAAACGTTTTGATAAGTTTAAAAATTCACTTTTTTTTTATTTCACTTTCTTTTATGTTTAACTTTTAATTATTTTAATTTTAATTTTGTCCGTTCATTTACCAAATAATGCCTTCTGTGCTATATTTAGGAAAACCTGTCATTTTCTTACTTTATTATTTTATTCGTTTTGTATTATTTACCTGTATCGCTGTTGGTTTTCTTAATAAAAAAAAAAAGTAACGTCTAGTTCTGAAAAAGGTACTGTAAATAATAATAATAATAATAACTTCACACATCTCACACACGGCCGTCTGATCCCAAACTAGGCAGAGCCTGTCCTATGGTAACCAGACTGCTGATAAACATACTTATATATTTCTAAATACATACATATTATAGATAAATTACACAAAGACACAGAACAAATTATGTAAATTCAATTATGTATGTAAATGTATTGTTTGAATCCTAAAAATAGACAGAGAAATACAACAGAAAATAATTTGAAAAGAAAACTCTTCTAAGCTCTATTGAGTTTGGGTCTATGGTTTGCAATTCTATAACGACAAATATAATATCCGGATCATTTGCAGCATCAACGCTATGTGACGGCTGCCGAAGGCATGTGCAGTTATTGAATGCCACTGCGTTCGTGGCTATTTTCACTGAGGGAATAAAGCGTGGTCGGTACAAAGGAGTTCCCAGTATATTTTATTTAATAATCGGCTTGAACTTTCAAAAAGGTACTTTAGGGATTAAATCAACATTCTTAATTCAACAATTAATCATTTTTAATTATCCAAAATTATTAAGTATCCGGCAAAAGTTAAGAAAATAAACGTATTTGGTAAAATGAATGCCAGTTTTTCTAGAAACTCTAAACTTAAAAAAACTCTGTAGTACACACACCTTGTTGGTATGTTCTAATCACCTTGCGCATATGTCCTGGCATATAATCAGTTGCGAACGAACGAAAACAAAAAAGCCTGAAGGGTTTAAATTTTGACCACAGCCTGGTGTGAAATTGGGAGGCACCATATAAATAACCAATCACCATAAAACAATAACTATCCCACCAAATAAACGGTACATTCGAGTTGTACCTGTATACGCAAGAGGTAGGCATAGGCTTATTAAACACACACACATCACGGGAATATTATATATCCAGTATTCTATCTTCATACAAACGGTCGGAAAGCAAGTCATACCTACGCGCATCAAGTTCGGTACAAGCTTTTGGTACGTCTCAGACGAGGCGTAAATATTTGTCAGGGTATTTTCTTTAATTAAAAGTCTAATAAAAACACAAAATGTATGTTTATTGAACACTTTCTATTTCATTCACAACGATTTTTATTAAAAAAATATTGACAATCACAAAACTAGAAAGAAACTCAAGTAAGTAGGTAAGTAAATGTAATTAAAATACAGTAGGCGGTTAGCCCTTTTTGCATGTTTACGTACCGCGCGGCTGTAGGTAATTATTTCAAGGACAGCACCGAGTCACAATACTGGATAGATAACATTACCGTGCCCACATTATGCCATCTATAATTAGATCCCACTCACGTAATAGGGGGTAAGCCTATAGCCTATAGCTGAAAACCCGGCACTTAAGGAGTTAAGGATGAGAAAATTGGGAGTATATTAAAAAGGGAAAGGTAGGTAGACAATGGAAGTAAAAGGGGGTTGCTTACACGGATGAATTGGGGAGTGTAAGTAAGGGTCGAGAAGGTGAGGGTCGCATACCTGTAACTAGAAATGGCTTTTGCCGAACTATTATTATAACACACACACACACAGACACGTACGCACGCACAAACGCACGCACGCACGCACAAACGCACGCACGCACGCACGCAAGCACGCTCGAACACACGTACGCATGCACGCACGCACTCAAGCAGGCAAGCACGCACGTACGCACACACTATGAAAGGAATAAATATGATCTACATAATAGGGGCCAAGACACTGACTCCCGTACAACAGGTTATAACGCCACGCACGGGATTCATGACTTCCGAGGAAATGTACAAGATCTTATACCAATAAAGATTTATTATTATATTATTATTATTACAAGAGCAGGTCAATTGATATATTTATATTATATAGAAAGAAGTATTATCAACTAGCAGCGCCCTGCGGTTTCACCCGCGTAAGTTCTGATCCCGTGGGAATATCGGGATAAAAAGAAGCTTATATGTTAATCCAGGTCTCCAGCTATCTACATACCAAGTTACATTGCAAACGGTTCAGTAGTTTTTTTGTTTGAATTTGCACCTGAATTGCTCTTATCTAGACGAACTACTATATTATTTGTAGGTTCCATACCTATGTAAAACCTGAAAGATGTAGACAATGTAAAAATGCAATTTCGTCCAGGTAAGTGAGTGAGACGGTTTTAAGTAGGTCAGTAAGAATTTTATGCATCCTTTGTTCCGCTTACCTTTAACAGACTACGCTTACAAACTGGCAAGTGCATGGACTTTTTGAGCTACATTTTAATTTATTATACGATTTCCACTTTCAATTTACTTCACTTTCCTATAATTAACTTGAAAAAAACATCACTGACTTCAATGCATCTAAATCATGATAAATGGTAAGAAGCTCTATTCGTCATCCCTTATTTTCATCCCTTAGCGGCGGAATGTTATCTGCAAATTTAAATGCGACCAACATTGAGTACATCTGAATCAATTTAAAAAAAAAAATCGAATTTGGTTCATAAATGGCGAAAATATCGCGTAACAAAACCACAAAAAAAGTTAAAAATGTCAATTTCATCAATCAATCAAAGTTAAATCTTAAAATACTTTTGTTCAACAAAGCACTACAGAAAGTTGTCATATTTAAGGGTCGTATAATAAACCAAAAAAGTAAGCAAAGCTTTGAAAGTATTAGGAAAATTTATGAATACGACATTCATATAACCTTAAGACATAATTATAGAAATGAAAACCTTTTTGAAATGGGCAACATGAACTTGATAAGTTATCAATATAGCTCATATTTCGTAAGAAAGAACATTGATAAATGTAACTAATGGGATTTGTCTCTAAATCTACACTAATATGTAGGTATAATGAAACTGATTTTTGGAGTTTACTCCTTAAGAATCGATTGTCATACAAGGCGCTCGGTATTAAAAAGAATATGAAGAGTATAATTGATTGATCGAAAAGCAGCGTAGCGCTTTAACGCTTTGTTGTGCTTTTTGTGGTTCATTGGAGTTTAAGAAGACGCATTTCAGTATGTGTTATGTATATATATGAAATACAGCGTCTAGAAATTACGAATATATATTGAAAGCGAGAGAGAAAGAGAAAAAGACAGAGATAAATCTTCTGTAAATTGTTAACTCCAGTAGTACGTCGGAGCTGCCACACGCCTTTTTTTTTATTTGTTTGTTCCAACGCGCTAGTCTCTGAAACAATCAGTTGGATTTGAATAATTATTTTTATATTGGATAGTACTCATTCAGGAAGGTTATAAGCTTTGTAACATCCTACGACCCCTAGGTACAGAGAAATGACTGTAAATGCAGGTGAATATAGCGTCAATAGAAAAAAATAAAATAATTTACAAAGACATAAATTGATAACAAGTTTTTAGACATGTACACAACATCAATAAAAGCATTTTCCAATTTTTTTAGACCCACTTCAGTAGTTAACTGTTTAGATAAAATAACAATCTTAAAATGTGACACACCTTCCTGTATCAATTAAAAAACTATGATATTCATAATCTATATTCTGCATTGACCTGCAATTATGCTAGATAAAAAGCAAGATCAGTATCTAATCACTATCTAAAAATTACCCAACACAAGACTGGACTAACATGACCAATGTTGGCTGCAGATGTCGCTCTAAGAGTTAGACGTCAGTAGCAATCATAAACTAATATTAAAATAGTATACTAGTATAATAGATAAACAGTCTCCTCATTTTCGCGTCACCGAAACTGAAATGTTTGTGTGTGCGAGTTTTACAGACGTGTGAGAGAGTTGTAGTGAAGGACATCACCGCAATATCGATGTCGAAAAAGACAGTAATACTAATATCAATATGGATTGGTAGTATTTTATATGTTTTGTTATATTGTATATTTATTTTTTAAATAACAAAAGTGAAGAAACAACAGAATTTTCATACTAGTGTTTTGTTTTATATTATCCAGCGTTAACCACCAGGTTTTATGTTGATTACGTACATATACTCACGTTATACCCTCTCAAGTGTAAGCACAGACGAAACCGTCATTCGGCGTTTTCTTCATTCTTTAATTTTCCACCAGAGGTGCAAATTTTCTGCTAAATTGAAATTACCAACCTTAAGTATATCATCAATAAAAAAATTATGATTGAAATCAATTCACAATGGGCGAAAATGTCTAACACGCAAAAAAAAACTGTCAGTCGTGGAACTGCACGTCAGAAGTGAAAACATAACTACATCTGTCATCTGTATCAGTGTGAGTTGAGTGATTTTTCCCTATACTAAAAATGCCCAACGCATGCATAAAGAAGTTTCACTTCAAAAACAGTCGAATTGAGAACCTCCACCTCTTTTAGTCGATTTAAGTTTTTATTTTAAGTTACAATAGCCTAATGTTTATCACACAAATATAAGTTTTCCGGATGTAGGAACATTAATTGTTAAGGAGTTCTTTACTGTCAGCTGCACTTCACTATACGTGATAATCACGAGCATAAATTGCTTAGCAACCACATTAAAGTAATCGAATCGCCACCCGTGGAATACTTATTATTGATTATTTCCGGTAACCATCTGTGTGTGTCTTCATCATCATTTCCACTACACTAAATGGTGAGAGCAAACGCACCCAAATACCGAAATCGCTAAAAGTGTTCCATCCTTCCTGTAAAGAGTGCCCACCATTTCTCCAGTATCTCATCATCAGATGCTGTAATGGGGTAACAAAAACATATTTAGAAAAAGATTATGATGAACTGAGAACCTCCTTTTTTAAGTCGGTTAAAAAACAATGAAGTTGTGAAGGCAGGTAGTTACATTTTATACAACACACAAAAATATCGACATATCGATAGATTGTCTTTTGGTTTCAGTCAATCCCTGTGCCAAACGCGGCCCTATTCACGTATAAAATATTTTTTACATAATAATAAATAAAACATAATGTTTTCAAATAACACAATATCTCAAAAGTACAGTTTTTACTGCGTATATAAATTGCTATATCTAGGAAAATAAACACTTTGAAAGTACTATTGAACTTTTAGTATTTCAGCGCTTATTACACTTGGCTAACTTCAGTCGTCTGAATTCAGTAGCTACTGAATTCAGAAGTTACCTAATTCATAAGCTAACTTGCTAAATGGGATTACACTTGACTGAATTCAGTAACGACTGAATTCAGACGACTGAATTCAGTCAAGTGTAATAAGCGCTTTAGCTGTTAAATGTTTCTTTATTTGGATTTTTGTATGCTACACCACAATCTAACACAGAACACTATTTCATTATTATTTTTAATATTTATCTGTTAAAATATATAAAGATTACGACGAAAACACCAAAATAACATATTTTTTGCCAGGATGCCAATTTTTTTCAAACCGGTTTCACGGTTCGGTTTATTCTGCCTGTTTCTTTCACGTAGGTTCACGTCTATTACGCTAGTATACTAAGTTTATGTTAGCGATAGTACGCATCGTTACATCTGTAATTCCCAGAATATCGTTTATCTGAAGCACTTAGTATTACAATACAACACGCTATAAAAAATTATGTAACAAAGTTTATAGACACGACAATACTCGATTAGAGGGTACTTTAGCTACTTATTTCGAAAATAATACAAACTATTTGAGTCATAATTGGAATACCAACGAATACCTAATGAAAAGTATTTCGTTATAAGCACCTCAGAAAAGTTAAAGTAAATAGTGCGATTTGATCTGTCCTTTTTTTGGTTTGATTTCAAAGTTAATTAAAAATCAGCTTTGATGGTAATCAAATGTGTAATTGGCTATGTATTAATCAATTAAACCCAATATATTCAAATTGAATATATCGTGTTCGTTAGATATACGAGTCGTTCAACATTTACACAGATACCCATTGATGTAATGTATATAATATGCTCACACGTTTGTTTACATGTGTGAAAAAGAGACAGACGATATTTGTATTAGATAGGTACACGAAAGATTAAAATAAAATGTATTTGAAGTTAGACATTGATGATAATGTATAGATTTGCTCACAAACAATGGTTCTCTGTGAGCTAATTCACGTCGCCAACCACGTCTACGGAACGATGGTTTTCTAGTCACACATATATTCAAAATATCGTAATCGGTATGCCATGCTCTTTAATTTTTTATTTAACTGAAACGATAAGATCATTTAACTTTTTCTAAAAAAGCATGAAAAAATGTAAATTATAATTATAGAAAAAGGCATAAATCAGTTTGAGACTACATCGTTGATAGAATACTCTTTCATTAGTAAAATAATATTACATTTAATTTTAGAACACTTTGGAACGCTTTGATTAATCAGCTTCAGCATACGTGGCCAGCCCATTGCCACTTCAACGTATTAGTACTAGTACGTGGGAGCTGTTTGTAAAATCGACCTTTTTTTTTTTGTAAAATTGCGTTTTACAATAATCGGTTGATGCTAATCTGTACAGTGTACAACGCAAACGAGGCCCTAAGGTCTTTAATATTCTTGTCTCAATTTTAAAATTTTAATTATACTGTAATGGCAACTTTAAACAAACTTTCTATTCAATTGTTTACTTTTTATTACAGCTTTGATACTAATTCTTTGAAAAACATTGTTATCACACAAAATGGTTTCTCAAGAAGGTTCTTTATCTCTTCACGCAGTCTTTTATCTTTTATGGTTACCAATAAACTCTTTTCAGGTAGTTTTATTGGTTTACAAATAAAATTATATTTACTTCGTGTTATTCAAAGAATAATCTTATAATCTTTTATGGGCTTGTGACATAGTAGCAAGTACAGGAATCTAGCAATCAGCAAGATCCAGGGCTTGCGTGTTTTGAGAAGATGGACGCGGTTTACCATCGTTTCCTAGTGACTCTTACAAATGATCAATTTCGCTTAGTCAGAAAAAAGTTCACGCATGCTACTGGTGGGACGTCGAATTTATATTATTTTACTGGCAACCTGCCACGGCTTCGCATGGGTAGCAGAGACATCTGCAACAATTATGAACATATTTCAATCAATTTACACAGAATCTTAACAAATTATACACCTAAACCTTCCTCATGAATCACTCTGTCTATTTGTGAAAACCGCATAAAAATCCGTTCAGCAGTTTTTCAGTTTATCGCAAACAGACAGACAGACAGACGCGGCGGGGGACTTTGTTTTAGAATATGTAGTGATTACCACTGGTCTTAAACTTTTAGCTGCGGAATACAGTGTACGCTACGATCATTTCTTTTGTGTAGTCTGGGCTCCATGTAAATCGCTTACTCATATTTTGGTAATCCTCAAACAAACACACGGACAACCGAATGCTAAGCCAGTGCCCATAAATATAATGTTTTGGAATACGTATCCCTTCCATTCGAGGAGCTCTGTGACCTTCATTCCACGATATAATAAAATTATGTTTTGATAGCGAACCAAATTAAAAAGTTAAAAATCCATTATCCGTCTCCTGGCTCTATCATCAGATCATCGTTATTAAGCCCACTCAAAGTGCAACAGCACACGTCAAAACGTTTCATATGGCACAAACCTCGAGGGGTTTACTAAAAGTTACTGAAGAGTTCCACTGTCTATCTCCTATCTCCATCATCAGATCAGCTCCAAGATACCGAATTCTAGTATCGTCATTTATATACAAAGATTCATTTCGATACAAGAAGTAGAACTGGGTTAAAAATTACTTTCAAGAATTGTTTACGTAATTAGTTGGGTATTGAAAGGAAACTTGTACTGCTATCGAATTATGGTCTTCTTTAAGATAAAGGTATTAAACCAGTTATGCAGTTTCCAATTCTTAAATTTAACAAGAGATCCAAACCTCAACAATACTTTAGATTATCAGCTATCGCGAAGATCAGGTGATCATCTTTTATAAAACACTAGCAGCGTCCCGCGGTTTCACCCGCGTAAGTCCCGATCCCGTTGGTAATATCGGGATAAAAAAAAATAGCCTATATGTTAATCCAGGTCTCCAGCTATCTACATATCAAGTAGCATCGCAATCGGTTCAATATTAATGGCTTGAACGAGTAACATCCATCTATCCATCCATCCATTAATCCAAACTTTCACATTTATAATGTTAGTGGGATTTTGCGTCAGACGAGGAATAATTAGTAAGTCGTTATAGTAAAAGATTCTACTCTACAAATGGCTTACATTGTTGCTTTGTATGAAATCAAACATGCACAATATGCACTTCTATGGAATATTTACCCGTAATGCCGTTGACGGAAATCTATGGAACGGATTCCATTCAACCTCACTGTTCTGTTCAGCTGTTCACACACACGTCCAATTGAAAGCCAAAAATTGTTAAGAATCGGAAACATAAGTGACTAGAACTAGAACTTGCACTGATGCTCCGCTCCCCTATAGCCTTCGTCGATAAATGGGCTACACATGGGCTCCACTCAAATATTTTTTCAATTTGAAGCAGTAGTTCCTGAGATAAGCGCGTTCAAACAAACAAACTCTTCAGCTTTATAATATGAGTATACATGAAATGTTGTACTTACATTGTGTGGTTGCTTAAAACTCAGTTTCTTCCAGTTTATAAATGAGGTAATATTAACTACATAACATATGAAACTCTAGGCGCAACTGGATTCTCTTGCCATTAATCCTGTGGAACTTCACTCGGGTTTATACTGAAGAAAAACAGCAATGCGATCTGCAAATCTTCACTAGATTACTCCTAATGTAATTTATGACTCCCACGATCAGTACTTTTCCTCGCCACTAACCTAGAAATAAAAATGTGTGATATAAAAAAGTTTGTAAGATTTTACTTAGTATAATTGACTTAAAAAACAGTATCGCCGACTTCAATACCCCTAATCATAATAAATTGTAAGATACGTAATATGATATGATGATGTATTTTTCTTCCCTTAAGTTTCCATCCACCCTGAGAGGTGGAATATTTTCTTCAAATTTAAATGAGACCAACCTTGAGTTTAACCAAATCAATTTAAAAAGTATCATTGAAATCGGTTATCAGATGGTGAAAATATCGCGTACACACATGCTCATACACACAAAAATAAAAAAAAAATTCAGTCGAATTCACAACCTCTTTTGAAGTTGGTTAAAAACAAGAACCCATTGACCAAGATGGGTTACAAACAAGTGGCTCTTGTATTGTGCAAGTGGTTACAAGATTCACGGTACGAATTATGTCACTTAAGCATTGTCAACCAAACAACCAAATCTGGTTCCATAGAAACCAACGTTGAAGCAAAATAATTAAATAACTAATAACTACTACAGTGGCTCTCTTTTTAAACGACTGCCTAGAAAAGGAATGTAATGTTTTCAGGGTTCATACATATATGTGAGTTTCTATATTACACCATAACTTCTAAATGCTTGAACAATTTGGATGTAGTCGGAATCGTTAAAATCCTTACATTATTCCAAGTAACACTAGCTAAGTATAAATTTGTTAAAAACATCAATATGCGGCAGTTGTTTTAAATTAGTAATTTTATTTGTCTTGGTTGTTTGTAGAAGTTTCAATGAGGGTTGGAAAAAGATAGGAAATGCCTAAATATTCTCCAACCTCAGTCAGACCGTTAGTTTGTTCTCCAACTTCACTGTATAAAAAAAAGAACAGAATATGGCAATTGGCAAAAAATATAAAAATAATTGGTATTAAGTAAACAACTGCAAAATGGAAGTTTAAACAAATAAACAATTTGATTTGATTGGTTTTAGCACAGGTTGTTTATCAAAAGCAATTTAAATTATCTAAACCGTTTCCGGTACATTCCAATGTTCGACGAAAATCATTAAAACCTTTGCTCGTAACCCGATAATAAAACATTCTGTTTTAAAACTGGTAAGGATAGAGAGTTCTGCCCTCCAAAGTTTGGGGTCAAAGTAGGAAAATATCTGTGTTCCATTTCCACAGAATCGGACCCAAACGACTTTTGGAAATTTTAACTCGGTTTAACCTCGTTTTGAATGGATTTTTAGACGAAGTACACTTTGCTCATTTCATGCTCAGTTCATTTTCTTTCTTTTTATAAAATACTTGAGTTATTTCGGCAAATAATATAATGTAGTGGATGGGCCATCTAACGTTTGGAATTTGAATCAGCTAAAACAAAACTTATGGATAGTACTTTTTCGATTATTTAGACTTTTCAGTGGATGCCCAGTTCCACATCAGAAGCTCAATAGCAAAATTTTGGCGTTTGAAGCTTAGAAATTCCAAACGATTTTGTTGATTTTTTGGTGCGGATTTTGATACTTGATATTTTACAGTCAAGGGCGAGCGTTACCTTGCCGGGCTCAATGAATTTTTGTTTCCGAACATTTAGGAGCATAACATAAACGACGTTTGGTTTTAATAGGACGGTGCTAATTGCGATACAGCAAAAATAAGAATCGAACTTTTGGGCATCCTTTCCAAAAATTTAATAAACAACTGAAATTCTGAATCAAATTTCAATTTATTTATTTGAGTCAAATGGGTACCTAAGGTCTTAATAAATATAACATATTAGCTCCTCCATTTCTATCAGTTATATTATCATGATATCCTTTAGCCGCCTAGGAGCTTGAGTGAGTTGAAGCCGTTAAACCAATCTTCTGGGGAGGCCTTAAGGATAAATGTTACGCAAACAAGAGATCGAGGCCTTGAAACACGAAATCGAATGCCATTCATGAAGTTTAAGCCAAAACTATCTAAAAAGTACATGAAATTAGGTTGATCGGATGACATACTTCAGGCTGCTTACGTGTAAAGGTCTAAATATAAAGGTTGAATTTTTCTAATAAAACCATACTTTTGTAAAATTATCCGTTAGTTTCATTTTCATAGACGATTTAAATTTCAAACGTTAGATGGCCTACCCTTAATTAACAGTTTACTGTAAATGTGTTTGTTGTAATACTGGAGTATGGTATTAGGTTTTTGGAGAAAAGTGTAACTGAGTCCAGATTTGCCAATGTTTGTCGATGAGTAATATAATCATATTGCATTGCACACGAGTCAAGAAAAGCCACAGTACGTAGATTTTTCGGTCGGATATTCCTTGACAAATAATGTTAGTTTAAAGTTTTTATTTAAAAGCGTTGTATAACATTTCACATATTTTTAATAAAACCATCTCCTGCTTTAGGAATGATTCCCGAGTAGCGGGGGACTCTATAAACAAAGAGCACCCAGACTCAGGACAACTATTTGTGGATTACACAGTTTTGTGGTCCGTCTGGGAGTTGAACCTACAATACTCGACGCTAACTATATGAAATGGTGTATGTTCGTGTTTATGAAAAATAATAGATTCTTTTTACAGTTTAAATTAGTAGCATTATTGTTATATAATATTTATTTTTAGATAGCTTTCCATTCTTTAGTTTATCTGTGGTCAACGTTGTTGGTTTCATAATTACTATATCTTGTTATGCATACATAGATTTATCAATTTATGTAACTGTTTGTTGATCCTAAATAAAAAAAAAAAAGAATGGACATCCCCATATGTTGATGTATGCATATGACAGGGTATATTTAAAACCGCATGGTTGGACCCAAATGTTGGGTAAACTTCTTGATTGGATCTGTAGTAAAACTTTAAAGTTGATTACTGTTGTATTGGAGAAGCATGATAATGATTCGAATTTTAATATGACATTTCAATAAGACAGACCAGGCGAGGGTCTTTGTTTTATAATATGTAGTGATAGTGATGAAGCAAGTGTAAAAGAAATCAATGGATACAATAAAAAAAATAATGGTTCAAACTTAGAAGGGGATAGGTTTCTCATTCTTTAAGTAACGAATCCAATGTACTCTGAGAAGTAGGTATTTAAATGTCTTATAAGAAACGGCCGAGTTAAAAGTTTTTCTATTTTCCACTTAAATAAGCTAAACTATTATTTTAACTCACGCTTTTTCCCTTCGGGGTAGACAGTGATATCAGTCTGCCGCTTGCTTCTATCCTTAAATACATCATGAGGTTCCCCTACTGTCATTAACCCTTTCATACGAGCCCTCCGCTTTCAGGTACTTCTTCGTCGTCACACTCTTGGCAGAGTGGTCGTGGTCGTCACATCAGGGGTGGTGGTCAGCTTCACAACAATCCGTAGTCATTCCTCCCGCACTATAGCTCTTCTTTTACATTCATGGAGGAGGGTATACAGCATTATAAAGTTTGCAAATTTGATATAGTTTCAATCGGGGTCAAACGAGCCCACGGATCACCTGATGGTAATTGACTACCGCCAACAATGGACACCTGCAACTCAAGAGACGCAATGCATTACCGGCTTTTAAGGTGGGAGTAGGGGAAAGAGGGGTGGAGGGTTAGGGACTCCGGTAACCTCACTCTTGGCGAAACACAACGAAGCATTGCTTTACGGTGGTTTTCTGTGAGGCCGTGTTATCATTTCGATTGATCCACCCTATAAGTGCCGAAGCATAGCTCTCCTACGATAATTTGTAAACAATTAGTCTCTAACTTGTTGCGTCAGACTTGCGATCAAGTGGTTATGGGTACGAACCCCACCCAGTGCAGCACCGACGTGAACCCACTCCTAACACAAGCATTTAGCTTAGCTGGAGGGGATAACAATAATACTAATAGTGTGTGTCTCACGTTACTAGTATACTTAAAAAATAATTATAGATAAGTAAGGAAAGAGGCTCAGGCATACTAAATCTTCGCCGAAAACCTCGAAATGTTAGATATAAATCTAATATCTACGTTAAGAGATATATATAAACAAAGTGTTGGTCAATAACAAACCCTATAATCGTCTAACTTAGTTAATAAGTTCTCTTTGTCTAGACAAATGATCCCTATCTATAGTTATTATTTTGTACACTGCTCTTATTGGTTAATAGATTACAGCTGGCTCAGTTAATTAAACTATTATTTTTAGGTTATTGGATGCTATTTTGTTAAATGATTTATTGTTTTAGTTTATCTGCTCTTCGGCGTGGTACAAACAGAGCTTAACGGAATTGGACGCTTATGTCCCTTTATTTGTATTTTGTGCCAAATATTATTAGGTTTAGTAAAGATTATTAAGGATTACTCAACTTCAGGGTAAGGGCTACTTACAAGGGGTAGGATTCAAGTTTTTTTTTTTTAATATAAGCTTTCGGGAGTGGTACTCATTTATAGATAAACTGTTTTACTCACGTGTGTATTTCGGGGATGCCCAACTAGTTGCATCCTAGATATAGCTATTATGCAGGATGTATATGAAAAAGGAAAACTTCTTCACATCACTGAAAGGGCCTCATTCTAGCATCGATCAATCAGCCTATCATAGTCCACTGCTAGACATAGGCTTCTCCCAATGTGCGCCACAGCACCCGGTCCTCTGCCTTCTGCATCCAGTCCATCCCTGCTACCTTCTTCAGTTCCTTGTCGAATGACCTCATTGCGAATTTTATCCTTCAACGAGACTCCAAGCATAGCTCTTTCCTAGCCCGCTGTGTGACTTTTAATTTGTGGACTAGCCCCACCATTAGTGTTCACATCTCGGCACCGTTTGTAATAACAGGTAGGACGCACATGTTGTGATTCTAGCATGCAGATACAAAAATATTTTTTGAAACAAAACTATCAGTTTACAAGTTATGACCGTTACAATTTTTAGGTATTATTGCCTATGTTTGTTATAAAAACAGGTGGAATGTGTTAAGATAAAGGTTTTAAATTGCACATATTTTTTATTGTTGTACAAGTGCACACAAGAAGCAGAAGTGAAGGAACATGTGCATGAAGTCTAGCGATAGTATCGTGGCCTTGAAAATCAGTCGTGCTATCGATGGGTCTTTTAATGATTTCTTTAGTTGTCTACAAAATAGTGAAAGTTTTAAAAAATACTACCGAAAATATTATTTCCAGTTGATCAGAAAACCAAACACGACGTCAAACACAAACCCCACATTTAACCTTGTGTTCCACGATCAGTTGTTGACATGAAGGGCTCTCACTGATTTTCCCTTTATTTAAAGTAAACATTTCACTACATACTTATATAATATATGTTTTTGGTTAACCCTCCGCTTATATGTATTTATGCATATACCGGCAAGCAAAGCAAAAACTTGCCATTTTTACTTAAAAAATCCAACCTAGCCGAATAAAGATCGATCAGAATAAAGCCAAAGCAACAGCAAATAAAGTCGTTTGAAGTATTTAAATGAATTTTATTTCACCCTGTCGTGTTTACTTAAATACTCTGAAGATTAATTGAAAATTAATTATGAAAACTTAGTTAAAGACTGAACCTCTACGTTCTAGCCCTTTAAAGTAATAATATTAATACTTAACGCCAGCTGTTTGTAAGTAAGGTTTGTAAATTCTCAAGGCTTAATGCACAGTACTGTGAAAGGATTATAACAAAAAAAAAGGCAGTCATAAGACTGCCGACAGAAGTGAAAACTTAAACGGAACGACAAACTTAAAACGTCAAATTAGCAGGTTGGTGACATTAATTAATAAGGAGCTGACAGAACTCAATGTTTATATTAGCGCCCTCTAGTGGATCTATATATGTATTACTAGCGTGACGGTCAAGAGTTCAGTGCTTTTTCCCATAGCAAAAATGCACAAACGTGCCTAAAGAAGTTTTCACTTCAAAAAAAAAAATTGGTTTAAGTTGATATTATCAATTCTACGTGTTACTGACAAATTTACTCTTTATGCGGTATTTATTTAAACCCACTGAGTTAAACGCTATATAATATTATATTTAATAAACGTGTATTCAAACATGCAACACCATTGACTGGCCTGTTAGTCTAGTGGTTAGTGATCCTGACTGTTGAGCCAGAGGTCAGGGATTCGATTCCCTGTACAAATAATTGTGTGATGAGCACGTTCATTTGTACTGCATCTGGGTGTAATTTATCTATAATATATGTATGTATTTAGTAATATGTAAGTATGTTATCGGCAGTCTGGTTACTAAAGTACAGGCTCTGCCATGTTTGGGATCTGACGGCCGTGTGTGACGTGTAAAGTATAAATAGAATTTTTAAATATAATTAAAGAGATGATGACACTTCCGGTCAAGTCACCTTGCAAAAAAAAAAACTGAATCAAAATCGGTCTATCTCTTTAGGAGTTATGATACCACAGACAGATATACAGATCACTCACAGCATACACGCAGCAGCACGCTAAATAAAATGAAGTATAAAACATTTTTACTTTTGATTTGCGTAAAACAATTTACGCAAATCATAACATAAAACTTAATGAAATATAACTGATATTTTACGTAGATTAAAATATATATCTTATGGTCGTTCAGGTTACTGCACTGAATTTTAAGTATTAAATTACTGCAATCAAATGAAAATCTTTCGTGTCTAGCAAGCGTGATTACAGAGTTGTGTTGGTATATCGTTGATGAAATTCAAGATACGTTGATTTATTATAAAAGTGTCTGAATTTAAATTAAGAAAGTTCAAACACCTTGAAAACTATTTATTTACAAGCTGCATGCAAGCAGCAAGCTGATGTCATATTTCAGGGTTCTATAATAGACTAAAAAAATTTTAAAAATTGTTTTCTGTCTGCACCAATTTCTGTCTTCCAAAGGTTTTCTTACAACTGAGGCTCTTTGTGTGATGCTCTTGTCAGCATGATTGTGATTTTTAGGAACCTCAAATAAAAAAGGAACCCTTATAAGATTACTTTGTTGTCTGTCGGTCAAGACCCTTTTTCTCAGGAACACGTGGATGTATCAAGTTGTAATTAATATAAAATACTTATGTCAGCAGTCCCCTGTAGCTGTAAAGCAATCAAGCTTCTCAGTCAAAGCGATCAAAAGATACGGCCATTAAGCCTAAAAATTTGAACATCAATTTCAGGTACTCAAATCAAAACCTACAGAGTACTTGCCATTGAATCATGAAATTGGGTAAGAAGCAAGGTCTGACAGCATAAATAAAGAAAAATCCAAAAGTCGTTAATTTGTTATTATATCACATAAAAAAAATAGTTTTTGTTACTACAATCTTATAGTTGCATTTGGAAAGTTGACTGTTGTAAATCGATGTAATCAATGATAACTGCAAGTGAAGTTGTCTTCAGTCAGTCGGAGATGACAGGCAAAAATTCCCGAGATAGACGTACTGACGTACTATCTACATACAACAAGTTTATTTGCTTACGGAACCCTCGGTGCGCGAGTCACACGCGAACTTGTCCGATTTTATTTTATGTGCCTTGACTTTGGCTCTTGGGGTGAACTTAAGAATAATATTTCAATGTCAAATATAACAACTACTTTACTTTACTTGCTCATGAAAAAAATCATATTAATCTATACTTCTAATAAATCTGTAGCGGGATGAATTCTGTACATTGAATATATTTTAAAAAAATCGACTGAGGGGTATTAAGATATCGATACTGATGCCGAATATGCGATTCAAACAATTTTTGTCTGTCTGTCTGTCTGTCTTTCTGTCTGTCTGTTTGTATGTTCACGATAAACTCAGAAGTTACTAAAGGGATATGCTTGAAACTTAGTATGATAATAGTTTGAGTGCCTGCGCAGGTTATAGGGTACTTTTTATCCCGGGTTAAACTTTGGTTCCCACAGGAAAATCAATGAAGGCTGTAATAACATTGTAACGTTAGTAGAATGTATATCCTTATTTTGAAATTCACAACAGCGAGCGTTTAGCTTATCTGGTGTAGAGTACGATTTCTACTAGGTTGGGTGCCGGATCGAAGCCTCTTTGACACTCTTATCTTTTTTGCATCTTTTTTTTTAATACATAAACTAATTTACTTTTTAAAATTAGGTATCCTTTTTAACCGACGAAAAAAAAGGAGGTTCTCAATTCGACCGTTTTATACATATTCTTTTTTTTTTAAGTATGTTCAGCCCTCTCCGTTATTTATGAACTGATTTTGATTATTCTTTTTTGTTAGATAGGGTATACCTCAAGGGTGGTCCCATGTCAAGGAAGTCA
This sequence comes from Callimorpha dominula, assembly GCA_949752705.1. Classification (NCBI taxonomy): domain Eukaryota; kingdom Metazoa; phylum Arthropoda; class Insecta; order Lepidoptera; family Erebidae; genus Callimorpha; species Callimorpha dominula. Next base: position 3,711,785 of record OX457010.1, on the reverse strand, counting down.
GGATCTGATTATGGAATTCTGATAAAATTGAGAAAAACCCTCGAAAATTGTAGAAACGAATAGGGTTTCGGTTTACTTTTCATTACTTTATCAGGTATTTGCGTTAAGAAATCATCACGTCACGTAGCCGAGCTGATGATGAAAAACAATTCATAAATAATAACCTTTTTAACAAAAAATTAAACCGAAGAAAAAAACTAAAAAGCAAAAAATAAATACCTTTTAAATAAGCTTAATACTTAAGACTTTAAAAGGTTTATTTATTTTTTGCGTTTTAGTTCTTTTCGTCGCTTTAATTTTTTTTTTATGTTTTTTATAAAACCACTCAATTTAATTAACTAGTAAATATTAAGAGTACAAAGAATCGATTTTTAAATGTGATTTTAAGAAATATTATTAGTAACATTAGATTTTACCTGCAAATAGTGATGTCTATTTGAAGGATTTCGAGTGAATGTATATTTTCAATCGTATCATATCATAGGGGATATGCTTTTCTGTGGTGATTCAAAGTCAAATTATGTCGTTATTTCACGTGTAAGCAACCAAAACACCATTTTTTGTACGCTCCAGGTTGTTTCACCGCCAATACAGTATAAAAAATCCTGCCTGGAGAAAGAGGTACTATGCAATAAGCGACAAATTGCTGTTTTCCGAAAAAAACGCGAACGAAGTCGCGGGCACAGCTAGTCATAAATATATTTATTAAAGATTTTAAGGTTGAACACTCATGTGTATCTCAGGTATACCTGAATATACCGCTTAGTGTGGCACCTGACAGCGACGTGACGGGTCGCTTCACTCCTTGATTAAAGGTCCCTGTCAAGCTCTAGGCTAGCCGCTCATCCCTGAAGTACACACGTGAGTCCTTCTTTAATAATAATGAGATACTCACGCAAATGTTATTTCTAAAATCACAACTATTGTAACGAACGTTTTATGTTATTGTTTTTGGAACGAGGTTCCCTATAGCACCTTACAGTTCAGACGCTCGGCGGATGGGGCCTTGACGGAAATAAGTGTAAGCGCAACCGGGTGTCCCAAAGACGCCTCACACATTTTTAAATTGTTCATTTCTGATATCGAATTTACCCTATGTTTAACATTCAAAATAGTATATTCCTAAAACATTTACCCATGGAACCGTCTTCATCGTAAAGCTGACTATAGCCTTAAGCAAGGAGGTTTTTATCGTTTACGAAGAGATTGTATAACCCACAGTGTGAAGTCTCATGCATATAAAATGTGCTATCCTTAAACCTTTACTCTGGCTGAAAAAAAAAGGCTTTAAAAGAAAAAAAACAATGAGTTAGACTGCTACGAACCCCTTTGATCCCTGAACTAAGTTTCGAATGAAATAATGCAGTTGGTTTTAAATAGTGATTACTTCAAAAAGTAGTTTTATAAGTATGTTAAGGAATATTGTACGAATTAATTAGGGCAGCGGTTTAGCATTAAATTGCTACGTCAAATATCGTGATTAGGTTCAATTGGGTGTTTGTATTTTTTTTTTTTTGTAATAAATGAAAAGATCAGTTTTATAGAAAAACTATGTTTATATAATTTTTTTTTGCTATAGTTAAAAAGTTTAAACCAGAACTAAAAATACGCCGCTAGTGCCCAAACAAGCCCGAGCGCGTGTGACGTCATAATGTTAATTTCTACTCATCGTAACCATCGTAATACACAGCTGATACAGTGTTTTGACTGTGTAGAAGACGTTGACACTGTAATAGCGTGAATTTTCAGGATACACGATCGTCACAAACATAGCGACAAATCGAGGCGCGTTCTTAGTCACATGATTCTTTTGAAAATGTTATCAATCTTGAATTGTTAACTAATTACAAAAATAAAAACAAGTTTTTTACATCGAGTATTAATATAATTTATGATAAAATTCTAAAATAAATAATTAAAACGTATTTTTTTAAATAACCTAATTTAAGCTTAGTACAAATATTTGTATTCCTCAATATGTCTAATTGCTTTGGTCATGGTGTTTCTATGTATAATGTATCAACGAAATCTTGATACTTAAAATTAGGTCCAATGTTTTCTTAATTAAAATAGATCACATCATGCAATAAAAAAAGTACAGACTGTTAAACAATTAGAAAATTAGTTCAGAATTCGCATTAAAAAGACATATTAATAAAAAAAAAAACCACACGGGTGCTTAGAGACAAAAACCTTTCTAGAACAAAGCAACTGCATTCTGTTGTCTCCATGATATAAAATCAATTATGAAACATTTCATAAAATCTCGTCTTCACTTCCCACAATTTCACATTTGCCTTTAGGGCGCCTTACCTAAGCTTCATGGGATAATCTTTTGTTTTTACTAACGGAACGAGACAAACAAAGCCGCATTATCATATTCGACCTATGTGTATCAGACATATATAAAAATAATAAACGCTTAAAAAATCCATCACGAGTACTGTCACACTATGAAATTTAAGTAACAAGTGCCCTATAATATTTTGCATTTTAAGTTAAATACGTAATTTTGAAATGAGTACACTAATTGTCTCCCTTTCCTTGTACAGTTGAATTTATTTGACTGTTCCGCAATTTACTTTCATTATCGAAATTCTGTGTTATTTACTTTAAATATAGATATTCTGTTTTACTAAAATTTGTACGAAAACACTATAAATACCTACAACATTACAATCTTTTGATCGTTCATATATTTTCCAATCACAATTATGATAACATTCCCTTAGAAAAGATTCATTATATAGCTAAAATTCACAAAAAAAATTACTTTCTGTTTCGACATAATCCCACTAATGTTATAAATGTGAAAGTTTGGATGGATGGATGGATGTAATTATGTTTGTTTGTTACTCTTGCACGCCAAAACTACTGAACCGATTGCGATGAAACTTGGTATGTAGATAGCTGGAGACATGGATTAACATATAGGCTACTTTTTATCCCCACATGATATTCCCACGGGATACCCCCGGGAATTCCGCGTGGCGCTGCTAGTTTTTTAATATTCCCTAACCTCATGAAGTCTTCGGTCAAACCCTCTCGTAATAATTAGTTGTAAAGCTAAAATATCACTTTTCACTAAACCTGTCATTCCACGTTTACACAAGCCCCTCCGAACAAACTACGGGACTTTACGTAACCCACTTTAAGTTTTGAGGCAAACTTAAGTACCTATTTAGTTAGAGAAAATAGTTTAGAGTTTGTAACTAATTTTCCTTATGGAATGAATAAATAATAAGGGAACTTAGCGTTTTTAACGTTAAATTTATAACGATAGCCTTTGTGAGGAGTTTAAATTGTGATAGTAATATTTGTTTTGTCTTTGATTGAAAAAAAAGGTAGTCCTATTTTATCAGACTGGACCACAGATTATATATTGGTATTGCATTCTTATAGAAGTAAGATGCGGCGTATAATTTAGGTATATCTAATTTAAAAGTAAGGTAGAATAAATTATCTTTATTGTACAAAGTTATCTACTTTTATTATTCAGTTTATATTAACAGGTTTGTAACTAACTAAAAACGTAAACAAATCATGAAAGTTATGGTTAACCTCTTTCTAATCGTCGCGTCGTATTGAAATGAAACTTTTTGGAACGAAGTTTCTTATGGGGCGTTGTGGGGGGTACCCTAGCCGGCAAAAAATGTCCGTAACGTTAAAAAAAAGCGTAAAATTTTTATGTATAGTCTACGTGATGACTGTTATTGTGAATTTGAGTGTGTGAGGTTGTGTGTGTGTGTGTGTGTGTGTGTGTGTGTGTGTGTGTGAGGATGTGTGTGAGGACGTGTGTGAGGATGTGTGTGAGGATGTGTATGAGGATTTGTGTGAGGATGTGTGGGAGGATGTGTAAGGATGTGTGTGAGTATATGTTATAGTATCATAATGTTTAAGCTTTTTGAAATGAAATGAAATTCCTTATCGAACTTCGTTCCTATCTGGTGTCCCACGACAACACACAGTTTTTTTTGGGATTGGGAAAGTAGCACTAAGTACTTTAAAAAGAAATCAGATTCAATTATACTTTCTACTGTCTAATTAAGTATGATTTCTTTTTAAAGTACAGTTCAAAATAACATAACTTATTATGTATCTCTCTGTGTTAAGTATTTAAAATGTTCTCTATACAGTTAGTATACGCTAAACAAAATGATCCAACCAAAAAAACTATCCAACCTTTTAATACTAAATAACATTTAAAAAAGAATTGTGTGTGAAACTGTTATATAGATACATTCCTATTATTATTGACTGGCCTGTTGGTCTAGTGGTTAGTGACCCTGACTGCTGAGCCAGAGGTCGTGGGTTTAATTCCCACCTGAGTCTGGGTGTTCTTTGTGTCCGTTGTTTGTATGTTTGTAGTGGATTTTGTTTATTTTATCTATTAGGATAAAACCATTCTTGTAGCTTTTAGAAATACACCATATTTACTATTATTTTTTGGGAAGTGAAGAGAGCTTCTACTAAGGGGTTTTGATAATAAGATTTGGTTTACATTAATAGTAAGAATAAGAAGGAATGAAACAAATTACGACAGTCAAGAAATGATTGCTTAAAAAATATTTTTAATAAAAAATTAAACCGACGCGGCGACGAAAAGAACAAAGCAAAAAATAATTAAACCTTTTAAGTCTCAAGTATTGAGATTATTTACATAAACTATCAAGTTTTATATAAACTAATTTTGAATCGACGCCAAACAACAAACTGATTAGTTTTTTTTTTCTTTCAATGTTTCTCTCAATTTTATCAGGATCCCATCACCAGATGGGATTCCTTGACATGGGACCACCTATCTAACAAAAAAAGAATAATCAAAATCGGTTCATAAGAGAAGGCTGAACATACAAAAATATATAAACGGTCGAAATGAGAACCTCCTGTTTTTGGTCTGTATTATATCTGTAACAACGGCTGGTGAACCTTAATTAAATAAATAAAATACGCGTTCTTGATTTGAATCAGACAAGACTCAAGCGACTGGGTGTTATTTCTCTGGTGTGAATAATATTTCTATATAATGATACAATAGTAAAAGATTTTTGTCGTTGTCAAAGCATTAACTGCTTGAAATATAATAAAATATTAATATTAAGCAAGCGTCCATACAATCGTGTATAAATTATCTCAGTGTTTCTTATCCAATTATTCTCACCAGCAAGAGTTTGTTTTGCCCAACCTTTGTAGCTGGCTATAGAACTTCAGTAAGTTGAATAACAAAGTCATAGGTTGTCGGCTGTTCTTAGAGAACCGCTCGCCTATTATAACAGATTATTTGACAATAGCCGCTGTAAAAGTTTGAATCTATGAAATCTAATTTTAATGCATTTTAATATGAAATTATCTAAAATTCTGGTTTATTCAACATTCTAATTGACTACTGATATTCACTTAATATTTAATATAATTTTGCTGACATCTTAATAGAATTAATTAATCTTGTGACATTTTTTATTCCATGTATAGTCATCATAAATTTATGTACCGTATAACCGTTGAGATATATTTCCAAGCCATACATGGCAGAATATGTGGCACTTAATATTAATGTAAAACCTATTGATACCATACTCTTAAGGAAATAAAGACTGATTTGATTTGATTTGATTTGAATATTACGTGTCCATGCCGAAATTTCAATTAATTTTATAGGCACCCGAACTGGCTTAGTTTTTTGTGTTTGATGTTTTTCACAAAAAACTAGGTACTTTATTGCTTGCTGGACAGGTAGTCTTGGATTATGAAGTATATTTAATTAGGATGATATATTGATATAATTTGTGCAAGCTCATCTGATGAAATAGTTTTAGACTTTTGAACGCCATCGTCACATACACCTAACGTTAGTAAGTCCAAGAAATCAAACCCTAGATCGGGTAGGACTAATACAAGGAAAGGAAGTCTGGACGCACATGAATATTCTTAAGAGCCCTATTTCATTAGAACTATGTGGTGGCGCCGATCGCGCCACAAACAAAATGTGTATAGTTGTATGGAGGGTATCTCATTTGGTATCAACTTGGTGTCGCAACCAAGTTGTTGCCGGCGACCGAATCACCCGCTGGTGGCGTAACCATTAATACGTATCAAGCTATTCGCCATCTAACTCACTCTGCCACCAGTTACGCTACCAAGGATGCCCCTCCCACTCGTCGTACGTATAGCAAAAGAACTGTTAACTCTTCAACGTCCATTTTGAAACTGACAATCCTAGTGTTTGTTTTGATGTTTCCCGCTTGGTAGCTCTAGACACTACGGTCGCGCGACTGGTTGCACCACCATAGTGTCCTAATAAAATAGGGCTCTAAGTGTTATATATATATGTAACAAATCATCCGTATGACTAAGAGTATCGATTGACTATCGTCTGTGTTTCTCAAATATGAATATATAAATTACGGTTATCATTTAGTAAAATGATTAAAATAGGTCTTAAGGTTCCAAAAATAATTTTAATGACATGCATTGACTGGGTTTTAATTACATTTTGAACAATGCATGTTTCATTGAAACGAGACGTAATTATAAATTTTAACACTTCAAAGGATTAATTACAATATACCTAAACTTATTACTATTCTTGTTCTATTTTTATTATTATTCAATTACAGAAGGCATTTTCAAGCCTTTAACTTCAATATGATGGCAATAATCTATAAGTCAATTATTATGGCACAGTACAAGTTAAATTAACTACGTGAAAGAGGATATAACTAGAAAGAAAGTAATCAGTCAACTGACGAATGAAAGAGGAGATTGGAAGAAGAAAACCCATTACGCCAACACCAAATAAATTTTGGAAATCAGCAAGAAAATTATAAGATTTATTTAACTTTGTTTGTAATGTACGATTGGTAAAAGACATGGGATTGTTTCATACCCATAGTCTTTTTTATTCATACATGTACAAATAAAAAACAACTATATTTGCATATATCGTACTTCAAAAGCTTTTGGGTATATTACGAATTACTATAATAAGCTCGTACTTCATTAGCTTCTTCTCAAAATCGAACCATCTACAAAATAAAAAATCGCTAAAGTAGCACATATGGACCACTATATCTTTATAGCTCTCTATTATCAAGCAACAACTACGGACTTATACCGCGATAAAACTTTCATCCCCATCACCTAATAATTGGCAATCGTGTGAACCGCAAATCTGCGGTTCTCCAGATTTTTTTTGCCTCGCACTACCAATATCTAGAACAAATTGTCGCCTGCGGTATTTCCGGACCGATACGACCTTCAAACCTTCAAGAAAAGAGCGTACTCCTATCTCAAAGGCCGGCAACGCACTTACGACTCTTGAGTTGCAGGTGTTCATCGGCGACGGTAGCTAATTACCATCAGATAACCCGTCTGCTCGTTTGCCCACTGTTATATAAAAAAAAAGTACTTTATGCTAACAGGGAATGTCATTTTTACTAAACGACCAGTTTCAAAACAACATGAAAGCACTTTTGAAATTACAACAAGTCCTTAGAACGTCAAACATAGATACCTGATATACCTGAAATAGAAACTATGAATATTTGTTTTAAAAGGAGTTACTAAGAGGCTCTTTGATAGTACAAAGAGCCTCTTAGTAACTCCTAGTGAACTAGTGTTCACTTACAACTTAACAAAGGTCCTTCAAACAATTTAAGACTAGAATTTAATTTCCTAACTGTCACAAAAACGGACAGCCAGAAGTCCTTTTTAAGAAAGATCTTTCCACTTCAAAGCAAGTATTGAATTAAAGCAAATAAAATAATAACTAAGAGAGGGTACTTCTCGAACGGCTAGTATGAGATATAACCGGTATCGCGACAGAATTTTATTGTTTGCAATTTTTGTTTCGAATGCACTATTATATTTTGTGCTAGAGGTTTCTACGAGCTTCGTTCCTTTTCGTGTATTTGTTTTCTATTTTGTCCATTGTTTCACAATTTAGAGGGTTTATTGTTATTTGATGTGGATTGCGCGTTGCTGTATTTTAACAAGTTGGAGTAGTTATCAGTGCAAATAAAAGTCTCGTTTGCTGCAGATAAATAACTTTTGGTATTGGGCTACTTAATTGCCTAATATTTTTATGGACTTAACTTTCTATGGTATATGGGTATTTCTTTAGATTATAATATATCAATGTGCTACTACAAATTTACAACAAGCTAGCGGGATTTACATTTAAATATTGAAATGTCACCAGTTCAGGGTTTTAAAAGGATCCTTAAATAGTACACTGCAGCCACTGTTCACGACTCCAAATCTCTCTTTAGATTAAAATCTTGCCTGGAGCCAAACGTTTATATGACCGTAAAATTATAATAATGAGTCTACCTCATCCACCTATCTGAATCTCTATCTTTTCTAATCAACTTAAAAAAAAATTATACAACATACGTCACGAAGGTACTATTATGTATTCTGTGACGGAGGTAACAACGCTGCTATGATGGTGAGTTGCTTGTACGTACTCGTATAAATAGTTTAATTAATTTAGTCTAATGATTACTGTTCAATCAAACGCTGCCTATCCTATCCTATCTCCTAACTAGAAAGCTGTAGTAACGTTTACTCAACATTGGAAACTCAACAATGCTAATAATTCTTTTGTATTAGTCTTCTGTAGGATAAAAGTAATACTGTCGTGCCATACCTCCTATTTTATTTTTTAAACTGAAATGACAATAAAACTGCGTTCATTTTCGAGTTAATGATGAGTCTGATATTGCAGAACCTACACAACTTAATGAGTGTACAAACTTGAATCCTTACCTGGAATAATTATCTGAGTAATTAAGAGATAATAACTCTGGTTCTAGGTGTAATTTGTCTGTTAATGATAATATTTATAAATATAAATCCTGGGTTAATTTTTACAGCAGTTTATAAAAACTAACTCTTGATGTAAGTGTTTCCATTAATGATACAATATTGGTAAATATCGGAATACAGATAATTTTGGAATGAAAATTTTGCGCTTGCTACGTGAAATAAATGAAAAAGAAAAGTCAATAGCGTATAGGTGAAGGACAGCTTTAAAGTCACATTTGCTCTTCTAGAAATAACTGTAATTAAATTAAACAAGTCTACATTCTCTAAAAAGTATACACGATATATTAATTATTGCGTGTTTCTTTTCTTCTCGAACTCGTATAAATTGTTTCCTAGTATTTATTACGTACAAATTATCTATATCGATAACTAATAGATCATACATCCCGGAACCGTTCTTTTTTATTTCCTAAAATTACGGAATGGAAGTTAAGATAAAAATATTCCCCTTACATCGAAGGTCCATAATAGACAGACGGACTGAGAGGTGGACAAAGAAATGATCCTGTTCCGTTCCGCCTTTTGATGAACAAAACGTAATTTTTTATTAAAATTAAATTTGAAGCCTTCAATCTATATACATATATAAGGTTTGGAATTAGCAAACCACAATCTAGGTAGGTAAACTTAGGCCAGTTAAGTAAATACAATACAAGTTTCGATAAGTTAATATAGCATTTCTAACGTTCTAAAATATGTCTTTGTGACCTGAATGAATGATTTCTATTTTAAAACCAAACGTATCTAAATCTACAACGATATTAAGAAAATAACATATCAAAAGTGCAAAAAAACATCCTTGAAACCATCCGAATAGAGAGGCGTCATATCATTTCCGAAAGTAAACATTTTAAAAGCGTCATTACATAGTATTGCTTTTCTTATCCCAATTCATCACATCTTCAGACCATACTTTGGGATAATGAAGAGAATCAAAGGGAATGGAGCCGTTGAGCCGCGAAATGAGACGACATCCAGAAATGACAGGCGTTTGGAGTGATCCTTTCAGACGTTTTTGTTTCAAATAATACAAGTTTACCTAGCTGACTAAACTTGTTGGTGAATGTTATAAATATGTCCCATTTCTTCCATTTAGATAAGATAGAATATAGATAAAATCTAAATGTTTTGGGTGCTGACGCAAGAAACAAAGATCGTATTTTGTTCCGATCTGTAGGTATAATAAATATTCAAATCGGATGGACGACATTATTGTCATGGTATGGGCACAGGATGTTAAAGAAAGTTGTGGTCATATTAGGGTCGTGCGATTTTTGATACAGAAATCTCATTATGTAACTGACAAATTGAACTTCAGAATTGATCGATAAAGCTATTATTACGTAAGAGAGAGGGCTGACATAAATGAAACTGCGGCTATCTAATATCGAGGACATTTAATTGAAACCCAATCGAAAGATAACAAGAAAACAAGATCAATACACTTAACGCTTTTGAGTTTATAATTCTTATAATAACTTCCGATTGAGTTTAATTGAATTTTGAAAGTTTATTGTGAATTATTCGAAATCCATTGTTTTGTCTAATCTCCATTGTGCTTAATCCTAATTCTAAATACTTTGATGTTGTCGTAGGCAGATCACTCAAATTCGCTAATCAGAAACCGCTACTACATACCACTTAGGAAGCAGCATCTAATATTGTTCTACAATGTTTCTTTGTGAGCAAATTTGCATGCACTTTGGTGAGATTTTCTGTGGTCGTGTGCAGATCGAAACTACACTCTGTGTCAACGAAATATATGCAAAACAGTGTTAAATAAAATACGCTGCATTATTTCAACAGCCTAAATGTAACGCCTTGGACAAAATTATGGTAATTGATATTAAGGAAAATATAAAAACAATGGAGTTACGACAATCAACTCTTTCAACAATTTTACATTTATATCGTTAGGCATTAGTTAATCACGAACCCTAATTAAAAACATACTCAGCTGAAACAAAAGGACACACTTCTGAACAAATTCAATTGAACTAGGTTCTCAGTTAGAAACTTTCCTATACGTTCGTGTATAATACATTATAAATGTGATCTAGGTTCCAGAAACTTTTGCATAAAAGTTTGATGACAAGGTTCAGCTGTTAGTAGTAATAGTAGATATTTATTTCATAGATTTCTGTGTTTATAGCATAGTCAACGTGATTTAAATGATTACTCTATCACAAGTGAGGGAGAACAACAGAACGATGGTTTTTTAGCGTTTCGCTGATGGCAGTGTACAAAGAAACGCAGTGGTTGTGTTTCCGTAATCTCCTGGAGTAGTTTCTGTAGTCTAATTACCTATAAAACGAAGGCTGAATTAATACTACAGCGGTTTGTCGGTCGATCACGTTTGAATTACGTCGGGATTTTGCTTTGTTCTGTCTCATTTTCTTTTTTATGAAACAAGTGAAAGGATTTCTCAACTTTTTTAAAAATAAATGTAAAGATTTTAATTATTAATAAGTTTACTCCATATTTACAATATGTCACTTGGCGTGTTCATTGTAAAATAATATAGTGTCTCCTTTTAAAGAGACGTTTTTGTGGTATCTTCACTCGTAAATTTGAAAACTCCTGACTGTAAAGATAATACTAGAAACAGCTCCTTAAGAAAAGAGTGTCGCTAGCATTGCTATGGAGTTGTTGCGAGTTCGAAGCTCACTCTGCGCAACACAAACCGAATCAACGTTAACTCATTCCTTACCTATTAAGGAGTTAACAAGACTACTACCTGACTGCATTGATGGCGCATTGGTTTAAGTGGCCGTCTCGTCAGTACGCCGCACCGAGTCTTGTGGATTGAAATCTCACACGGTACAACAATTTGTGTGATATACAAATAGTTGTCCCGAGTCTGAATGTTCTTTGTGTTCGTTGCTTAAAAAAACTAGTATCGTGTGACCCAAGTTAATAAATATGTTATGCAGTGCAAGGTTCTAAAAGTATTGGAAACCTCCTGCCACGTACGATCATGTACAGTATGAATAATTGTATACACATTAGTTGGGTTACCAACATGCTCGCCGTAATTTGAACACATACGTCCCAACATGTCACAGCGACCTATACGTGACAATCTTAAGAGCGAAGGGTCGCTTTAAACAGCACAATCTTTTATTCATTAGATTGGCAATCTTGTTATATCGCTATCGATATTATCTGTACTGTTTGCTCCTGGGACAGTTGCCAACATTGTATTGTTATGTTTTATAAACTGCACTGTGACATTACTGGATTCTGTATTGTTATGTGTATCAAAACCAGGATCGTTTAATGCTTTACAGGCCTAATTGAAATTAAAGTTTATATGAATATATACGAGGGGTCGCCCTTGGAGTTGCAAGTATTTACGAGCTGCCGCGACCATCTCCCTTTCGGCGATCTGAACTTAATTTCACTGACCTTCATACCGATGCGATGGCAATCTTTACTGTACTGAATTTTTACTATATAAAATTAATGTAACTACAATATGAAAAAAATAACAACAACATTAAAACCCCATAAAAAAACAAACAATATTAATATTACAATAAAAAAGTAAATGCAAGCCACGTTGGGTAAGCGAGTTTAGGTCACTCTTTTCAGGGTTATTTTTGGTTGTTATATTTTTATATTATATCAACAAGAGCACAAGTATCTATACTGGTTGAAAGGGTTTTAGACTCTAAGGGCAATCGCATTAGCAATCATGAAACCATCTGAAGAATCTGTATGCTTTTAAGTATGTTATTTTGTAGTAAGTATTTGTTGTAGTTGTAATATACATATACAGAAATATCTTTATATATAGGCATGGTAACTGAATTACCGAGCGTTGATTGGTCCATTATACCTTAGGCATTAATAACGCGTTCCAATAAACAAGAAACGATCTGTTTTGCTTACGGACGGTAAAATTTCGTTGAATTTTCAAGGAAAATTTTACCGTCCATAAGCAAAACGAATCGTTTTTTGTTTATAGGAACGCGGCATAAGTCGGCCTCAGTACCAACTCTGTACAAGGAATATACAGAAATGTGTGATCAAATTTTAGGAGCGTTATGTGTAGCCGACAGATAGTTGATTTAGCTTGAAAAAATGGATTCTGATTTTTTTTTCCGATTAATTATTTTCCTATTCTAGATGCACATTTCTAAACAACACATTATCAATTTTCATGTCAATTTCAATGATATTGTGTTTTAATTTTTAAAGAAGACATTTTTAGAAAAATTTGGGTTCTATCAACATTCAATTTTCATTTTCCAATGACATCTGTATTGAAAATCGCGAATTTCATAAAATTGTAGCACTTTACGTTATTCATAGTTTCTACTCTACGACCTGAATACTCTGTATAAAGAAAGCTAAAAGCCAAATAGTTTCTCAAAGTTACAGCCCTGTTTATTTTGCTTTTGATACTAGAATATATTTTATTGGTTACCACAAATGCGCCGACCGAAACTACATACATTTCGTATTCCTGATAATTTCCGTCATTTTCTCGCTGTTTACCGGTCCCATCCGGTTCCAAGTGGTATGAACTGGTTAAACGTTCGTCGTCTGTGTGAATATCTAGATAAATCCGGTTCTGCGGCCTATTCAACCAACCGACCGGCACGCGGCGTAATAAACGTTAACCCTTTGTTGAATAGCAAACACAAAATGCGGTATTTGGGTCATTTACGTCGGATTTCTTTTGGGTTTACATCATATGAGGAGTTTGCTGTTATACGTCTGGTAGGTAATAACTTTGATGTAGCATGATGCTTTTATGGGTTCTGTATTCTTCAAGTGCAAAGTTTCGGCATTAAATAATAAAACGAAAATGTGGAATCTTGTACATATTATTATAACGTAGTCATTAATTAATGTTTCCAAGATTATTATTACTAAACACTTTTTTATTCGGGAATTAACGCTTTAATACCTTTAAAATGCCTGACGTTTTGACCAGATTGCACTGGTCGTGATCACAGAATGACGCCTTTGATTAATTCCCGAATACATAATTAAATATCATGGAAAGTGAAATTTTAAAAGTAATTATTATTATTAGTAATTTACAGCGGTGGAACTATAGTAACCATAATATTATTATCTATTCCATAACATGTGAGCTGACTAAGCGTATTGAAATTGTTTCTAAATTGTAATTCTCAACAACTGTGATCACATTCCGTACTAACACAAGTGATCATTTTTAATAAAATCAGCCACTTTCTCTCCAATCATAGTAACAGGACCGTTAATGTCCCCTCTAGTAATTGTAGGCATGATACTAGCATCAGCTACTCTTAAACGTTGTACTCCATACACTTTCAATTTACTGTCAACCACACTACCCATGGCACAAGTACCACTAAAGTGACTCATACCATTAAACATACAAGAAACATAGGCTTTCCAGTACTCGTCACTACCTGTTTTAAAATTTGCACACCTGCCTGATGTTGAATCAAGGAATTCAGCTCCAATTTTCCTAAAATGCGTGGTGTTTATTAGTGGAATAAAATCTTTTACATATGCTACTAATTCTTCTATATCATCTTCGTTAGAGAAATATCCTGTAGAAATTGCCACTGGAGCCATTGGATCAGAACTGTTTAGATGAACTTCTCCTCTAGATTTAGGACGAAGATGAAGAATTTCAGTGAACAGACCCATTTTCCCTATCATTTGCATGTAAGTACTATCACAAATATCGTAATCCAGTCTATATCCGAAAGTACAGTAAAATAACACTAAGTCTGGGTTCCCAGCAAATAAACGTGTTTCATAATCTGGGTAATTTTGGCATTTATCTAATGCAGTATATCCTATTACAGGCGCAGAAATGTATTCATTTGGATTGACTCCTTTCCATTCTGTTTTATCCATAGCATATGGTATAACAACACTGACATGATCTTGCATATTTTTTCCAACTGGAAGATCCGATATTACATCAATGTTCTTAGACTTTAAGTGCTCTTTTGGACCTATTCCTGATAACATTAGCAGTTTAGGAGAGTTAAATGCTCCTGCTGATATTACAACTTCTCGTGTAGCTTTAACTGTGATAGTTTTACCTTTTTCATTAATTAAATCTACTCCAACAGCGTTCTTTTTATCATCAAAGTTTACTTTCGTTACTAATGCGTTTTTTAAAACATGAAGGTTAACGCGGTCTCTTATTGGTGTTAAATAAGCAGAAGCACTACTCGTCCTCCTTCCTTCAGCTATATTTAATAACACTTTAGAATATCCAAGCTTATCAACAGGGTCGTTGCGAATATTGTGACCTAAACTTTTAAAACTTTCTAAAATGTCATCTACATATTCACGTTTATCCTTAGCTAGTCCAACATTGCCATCAAAACCATGATTTTTTCTGTCTTTTGAATCAAAAATGGTGGACTCTTCAACTTTTTCGCTTTTGATGAAATATGGAAGTACATTTTTAAATTCCCAAGTAGAGTCTTTAGCTAAGTTTGCCCATGAATCATAATCTGTAGGGTGCCCTCTTGAGTAAAGCATGAAGTTCAATCCACTTGTACCTCCTAACATCCTTCCAGCACTAAGTGCTACATGTGGCTCCTGATGACATTTTTTGATCTTGCCATCATAATTTGATGTCAAATTCCAATCATAGCTGGTTTCTTTTAAAAAAATAGGTGTCGCTGGTATCTGTAATAATAATAAAAAAACTGTCAGTCGTGGGACTGCACGTCAGAATCGAAAACACATTTTTTTAGATTAATTAATAAGGAGCTGACAAACCTCAATGTTTAGATTAGCGCCCTCTAGTGAATCTATATATGTATTTTTAGAGTGACGGTAACGAGTTCAGTGTATTTTTCTCAAAAGTTCACAAACGTACCTAAAGAAGTTTTCACTTCATTAATGCAGCTATACATCTTAGATAATTATTATATCTCTTCCAAAAATACAGTTTCTGCATAAATTTTTCATTAAACTTTTTTTTGTTCTGAAGCCAAGGTGGTAGGTACACGGCTCGACTGATGGTAAGCAGCCCCTGGTGTTCATAAACATGGCAACGGTAACAGTGTCACACATGGATTACCAACCTTATCCCTATTTGTCTGCTTATGTGTGTTTGTATATAGCTACGCTTTACGCAAAACCACAGAAGATATTCTATTGCCATAAATTATCACGCTCAGACGTCAGGACCTCGGTGGCCTAGCGTGTAATATATACAACCGTCACGCTGAGGTTTTCGATTCAGTTTACGGGTCGAGCGATATATTTCAACGAAGTTACCATCAATTACACGGGGTCTTACACAAGCTGGCAAAACGTATGTGTTATAAACATCTGCTTATCCCATGGGACAAAACAGACGTGAAGCTAAATGTTACGCTACGTATGTACTAATAACGGTGTTGAATTCTTTACATTGTTTTGGAATATAAAAGCGTTTCAAAAATACTTTTTAGACACAAAGCAACCTATCTTAGATGTTTTGTCCCGTCCTGTCTAAAGTCAGCCTGAAATTTGCTTATGTATTATACTCACACTGGATTCTATAGGAGGATCGCCGCCAGCTTCTATCAGCAGAACATTGAACTTGCTATTTTCTGTAAGTCTGTTTGCAATCACACATCCAGCCGTTCCAGCACCAACAATGATGAAGTCGTAGGTATCGCCATCTGAAAGCGAGTATTTTTATTTTACGTAACGGTAACAGTATTCTGGGTTATAAAACTACAAAGGTCACTTACATAAAACTGAAAGGTTAGGATTATGTTACTCACTACTTTCGTTACTAACACCATATAAACGAGTATTTTAATGAAATCGCAGGAGAGATTTTAAGTTCACGATATTAGCATGTAGATTTAGGCTTTCAGCATAGCTTATATAGCATAGCAAGTAAAATTAATTAACATACAATTATACATAATTATCTTTAAAAAAGTATCACCGACTTCAATGAGCCTAAACCATCAAACCAACCATGAGTAAAACTTATTCAATTACCAGTGGAAAAGTACTATAAAAATATATCTGAATAGCTTTAAGTGTGCCTATAAAATTGGAAGAGTTTCCTCGATTTCTTCAGGATCCTCTCATCAGATCCTGACCTGAAGACCATAGGACTACTTGGGAAGGTATACTTCCCTTTCAAACTTAAAAAGGTTTTTCTAATAGGTCCAGGCGTCTTTGAGTAATCGGGGATCATACATAAAAAAAAGATTCCAACGAATAGAGAACCTCTTCCTTCTTTTGAAGTCGGTTAAAAATGTGTTAGAATCACCTTTTGAAATAAAGGAAAAATTGTTTCTGGAAACTTATTAAATTTGCAATCTTATAACATTCCAGAGATCAATCTGATGTCAACATAACTAAGTAAAAATCATATCCATGAAAATCATATTAAGAGGGTTGTTAGGCTGGTTTGTATCTTGAAAAATCTACCTATGATTGTGTCAGATGTAACTAGGATGAATGAACTTCCAAAGTCATTACGTTTCAGTTACTTTCCTTTCTTAAATGAACAGGGTACTCGTTGATGTGAGAAGTTCACATTGAAATTAGTCTCGCTAAGTAAATCATAACGGTTTGTGAAAATGGTAAGTTATATTACATGCACTGTATATTAATTAAGTGTATTCATGAACTGCTGCAATTATAAGTGTGAATTTGGTGAAGATGAATCCCATGTTCTTAATGGGATCCGCAGAAAATAACATTTTTACGGACATTACATAAGCAGTGCAATGTTTATCGTGTGGCACGGCGCAGACTCAAAATTAATTTACACAAAATTTGATAGTGGTGCCGATTATATTGTACACTCGACTTAACTAAAACCTGACTTAATTTATTCATATGAAATCAACCTTGTATTCTTCGTAATAATAACGTCTATTTGTTACTGGCATCTTTTTCTCAGCGCCACTAAATTTCACTAAAACCTGTCAACGTATACTCAACATTATTTCCAGCAGCGAGAGTCCCCATTTATTCAAATGCCGTATAATTGCCACGCAGCGATAGTCCCCAAATATTCAAATGCCGTATAAAAACTTGTTCAAAACGAACTAAGATGACGTTATTTTAATCGACACCGAGCAAAAGAGATCGCATTCAACGGATAGCGGCTCTCACTACGTGGTATTAAAGTTTATTTAAGCGTATCAGACTTGGTCTACAAATAAATCGCTTATTTCGATAGCGACATATGTTACCTACTTGTTTCAATTTGAAATAAGACCTTGTTTCGAAGAGTACAAGGTTTATATCTTAAATAATGAAAATTTAGTGAATTTTAATTTAGCGAGTGTAGTAATAGAATTCGGACCAGTTTATGTAAATAAGCTCAATACTCAAGACTTAATAGGTTTATTTATTTTTGGCTTTTTACTTTCTTTTCGTCTAAATTTTTTTGTTAAAAGTTTTTCATTTTTATGATTTTTTGTGGCTCACGTCATTTTTTTATGCTCTGTTAACTACTATCTTTTAATACATTTAATACTAAATACTTTAAAACGCTACCAAATGTCTTTTCAAAGCATATTAAGTGGTTTCTGTCACTTAAATCAGTTTTTATATCTAACTTCTGATTGTTTAGGAAAAGTATGGTTTACATCAACAGCTCAGCTTCACGATGTGATGATTCCTAAACGCAAATACCTGATTATATTATGAAAACTAAAAAAAAAACCCTATTCGTGGCCTGAAATATCGAGGGTTTCTCTCAATTTTATCAGGATCCCATCATTAGATCCTGAATTCCGGAATCCTGAATAACGGAGTGAGGAATGAAGATACATAAATATATACAGGGTAAGTGACACCGTACCGAATCCTGAAATAGTGTTGAATACACTATTTCAGGATTCTGTACGGACCATCATTCGGAGTGGAAAATCATTTTAAATTTCTGCCGGAAAATTCATAATATTTTTTTTATTTTTTTGCTTAAAAGTGATCTCACAATGAGTAAACTGCATTTATGCAATCACGCATCTGCTTCGACGGCACCGTGCGCTGAAGGTCATTTACCGTCCCGCACACCTACCCATGCCGCGTTACATTGCGTAATTCAAAATCAAACTATTGACTGTAAATCCTTTATCTCGCATTTTCATGATGAACTGACTTTTGCATTGTGATAAGTATCCCAAGAAAGGCATTTTTGTATATTATTTGCGGCGCGGCGACGGTGTTACTTACACGCTGTATACGGTCGAATTGAGAACTTCCTTTTTTCGTCGGTAAAAAAAAACGCTTTCAGCTTAGTATGGATTTTGTAAGTACCTTGATGATTCACTTACCGTAAACTACAGCTTGTTTCGGATACATATATTCAGTGAACTGCATCAAGGATAGATAGCTAAATCCCAATTGCACCAGCTTGATTTTCTCCACGATAGCCGCGGAATACATGATTACAGATTGCCAATTCAGAGCTGCAATGAAATTACAGTTTGAGGTCAGATACGTATTAAGTTCTAGGTTTAACAAGGCACTAGATGAACCCCCCAGTTTTAACTACGTTTACGACACTGCTCCGCTCCTAAGGGATGTGGCGTGATGTTACATAGCCTATAAGGGGTCGTCCATGAATCACGTGAGGCTCGAAAGAAAAAATCACCAAATATCACAAGCAGGAGGGGGAGTTTAGTGATATATCACGTGTATTATTTTTTTCGTTAAACGCGCGATTGATTTGAATTGACCGTGACTCGCAGTTGCCAGGCAACGATTCCCCGTCCGCCGATTCTCAGTCGCCATTAAGTCTGTGATTTACACCTAATTACACATTTCCTTAATTATTTTTATGTCAGTCAGAAACAATCTCAAATCTCAAATCACAACAATCTCAAATCTTTAACCGTAATGTCTGCCTGGACATTTTTATCACGGTGCTCAATTTTCCAGCATTAGATTATATCTTTATTTAAAGATAATATTTTAAAATTAATTAAGATACTTTGTACTAAAAAAAATACACGTGATTTTGTATAGGGGGGTGGGGTTAATCTATAACCTCACCACGTATCACCGATTCATGGACGACCCCTAATCTTCTTAAATAAATTATACTTCCAATACAAAAATAATTATTCACATGTGACTGATATATTCAGAGACTAGCGTGTAACAAATAAACTCTTCACCCTCATTATATTAATATATACCTATGTAGACTAGCTGAAATTCATATTAATCTATTATTATAAATTTTTCCGGGATAAAAAGTAGTCTAGTGGTTAGTGATCCTGACTGCTAAGCCAGAGGTCGTGGATTCGATTCCCACCCAGCACAAATATTTGTGTGATGAGCACGATTATTATTTTGTTCTATGACTAAGTGTAATTTATCTATAATATGTATGTATTTAGAAATATATAACTATGTTTATCTGCAGTCCGGTTACTATAGTACAAGGCTTTGCCTAGTTGGGAAAAGATGCGGAGGATGATGATGATTTACTGGGTGGTGTTAGATTTATAGTTCAAAAAAATCATGAACATTAAAGGCGATTTTTGTCAAATAAATAAAAATATATATTTTACTTGTATTTTTCACACAGCTTCTAACAAAATGTATGCTACGAATATGGTTTTAAACATAAAATAAACAAAACACGTACTCACCTTAAAATGCGAGATGCAACTTAATGTAATACCACTTTTAGAAAACAACAAAGCGACTTCAAACAAAACGGAAATACTTCATAATATATTAAAATTTTGTGGTGTTTTTACTTAAAAAGAAAGAGCGGGGATGATAATAAATGTAACTGTTTCTCATTGGTTAAAATTATGTTCTGTCATAGAAACTAGACCGCTATTGGTTGCTAAGTAATTTAGTGTTTGTTGACCCCAAAAGGTTCAAACATCCCATGTTAATTTGTTTTTTGTTTTATTATAATTAAATTATTTGTTACTTTTTTTTTCTCACAGTTATTCACTTGATATTACATAACATTCTTATGCTTAAAATATACATTTCTTAGAGTTCTGTTCAAGTTTTATTTTTAATGTATAAATACAGTATACTTAGTAAAGTATACTTAAAGAAAATGTATTTTCTGTTGTGTGTGATTATAATTAGAATATTAAATTTAATGCACAGCTGTTAGACAGATAACATTTTATGTGTACACCAGTCTTACAGTAGAAGTATCATACATACATTTATCATATAGATAATGTACTAAGGGCGGCCTTATTGCAAAATGCAACCTCTTCCAGCCAACCTTAGGATGGATCAATGTGTTTCGGAGAGACAGTTGTAGTTGGAGGTGCATTTCAAAATTTGTTGAGAGTGATGATAGTGAAATACTATTATTCCTCCCAAATTTCACTTGTATTTTTTTCGGTATACCGTAGATTTGTGTATTCGGTCTCTCTACTCGCGACAAGATAGATGCGCAAGGCACCAACCCACTGCTTTTCCTGTAACTCGAACCTTCTGGAATGAATCCGGGCCTACGCACCCGTCTGTGCTGGATAATTTTCCAGAGCTTTTCTTTTTGTACCCGCCCGCCCCATCGATACTTTACCCTCTTTTTATTTTGAGTTATACATTTAAAAACAGAGGCCACATTGGCCTAGCAGCACTTAGCAGAACATGAGAAGCATGCATCAAAGTCTCTCCCAAAGAAAAGAAGCGTCAATACCTTCGTCCCATAGAATCTACATCGAAGAGGATTTTTAAAGCGTACAGCGGTGACAATTGACACAAATTCCGCTCGATACCACGGCCTCACAGAAAACCGGTAGTGAAGCAATGCTTGCATTGCACTTCGCCGCGTGAGTGAGGTTACCGGAGGCCCTAACCCTTCCCTCTCCCCTATTGCCGTCGTTCCCTTTTCCCCTCTTCCCCCATCCCCCTCTTCTCCTACTCCCACCTTAAAGGGCGGCAACGCACTTGTGACTGTTTAAGTTATAGGTACCCATGGGCGGCGGTAGTCATTTACCATCGGGTGACCCGTCTGCTCGTTTGCCCCCTATACCATAAAAAAAAAAATATTGAGGGTAAAAGATTATATTTAGTAGATCACAAAGGATTAGGTTACGGGTAGTAAATATGTACTGAAAATTAAAACAATAACACCAATTCGTAAACCATACTTCTATGTTTAACTTTGTGAGAAAATGTACAAACAGGCTTTGAAACATATTCCCACGAAACCGTAGACCTTAATTCAACACCAATGTCACTTATAGACCATTCCTTGTTCTATTCATAATAGCATACTTAGTGAACTTTGGAAAATGGTACTGAAATAAAAAAGGGCGTTATCCCTCAAAAATATTTTCCAATGCGAGATAACAATTTCTGTGAATCATTTAGTATTTGCGTAATGCGTAGCGTTAAGTGTTTACTGCAGTCGTCGTTTGTGATTTACACATGCCTACAAGTTGAGAAAGTTTAAAAACAAATATAGGTACCACTTCCCATAGTAACAAATCATTTACAATAGTACAATGTTTCAAGACGGGCTTGATCCGCAAAAGGAAGCAGAAAGGAACAAGATAGACGATCCAGATAATACATACATCTGATTATTTTTCACAAAATTATAAATTGTATAGATTAGTGAAAGTTACAGAGAATTTCCACGATTGCTCGTGTATTTATTGGATTGTAATGGCCCTAATGAGCGGAATAATATTAGATAGCTTTTTTATATAACTGTTGCGTAAAATTGTAAATTGTGGTGTTATAGTGACATTGTTTAGGTTATGTGGTGTTTGTTAACATAAAAATAAAATTTTTCTTACTTTTTTCACAATGTTACATATTGATTGGGTGATTGATTTTCTTAATAAGGATTGCTTGTCATTGTGTATTCCAAAAATATTAGGTTAAGTAATAAAAGGTTTAGAAGTTATATATTCCAATTTCAAGAATTATGAATTTTTAAATACTTCTTTCTGTCTATACTGATGTTATTAATGCAAAAGTAACTCAGCGGGTCTATCGGTCTGCCTGTCATTTTCGCACCTAAACAGCTGATTTAATTGATATATATTATGGCACCTTGGAGAAGGACACAGGCTCCTTTTTGGAGCAAAATATGTAGTAAAATAGGGGATAAAAAATGTGTATGGAAGAGATTCCAAGCAGACAAAGTTGCGGGCACGAGCTAGTATTAAAATTAAGGACACGAAGCCAATCTTCAGAGTTTATTCAGTAATTTGATAGGGTTGCCAATACACTATACGATTTCATGTCTTGCGTTACATGAACTTATAAGTCCGGGTATAACAGATCATTTATCATATGCGTGTCATGTTCTACCATGCTTGGGTTACCAGACATGCTTGTTGAACGTTGACGTGTGTATCTACACATCAATAATCATACATAAACTCGCGCCCTTCTCCATTGGGGGTAGGCATCTGCGTACTGTTGTATCTACAACAGCCCAGCACATGCTCCTCAATTCTGCAAATTCTATTGTCATTAATAATTCAAACAAACCAGCAGATTTGGAATACTTTAGACCTTTTTTTTTTTCGTGTGGAAACCCCCACGGGTCATCACCTCACCTGAGCTAATAGTGAAGTGGTATGTCGAACCGACTAAGTACCGTAAGAAATAATAGTTTAGACCTGCCCCTCTTCTCACGTCAGTAATCATGACAAATTTAGAAGAGAATGGTCACATTACACAACGAGATCTTTTATCCATTATATTGGAAGACCTTACATCACTATCGCACAAATACTTAGTGCCGTCGACTCCCGGGAGAGTTATTAATTGTCTTATTATGTTCAATAAACCGAAGTCTGCCGATATTGGATTTTATCTTATGAATACTTTATGTAAGCAATATGAAATCAACTCTTATAAGTGCACTACAATAAATGGGGTGTACTAATTTATGATTGGTCCTCATTGTTTATATTTAAATTAAGAGTATAAAATAAGAATATCACCACCGTGCCTGCTAACAGTCGTATTTCACTTTTTTATTTTTCATTGACATTTAACAAAGAAACAATTAAGTGGGTAATATCAGAGCAAAATCACCAATATTTTGAGATATGACAATTCGTGGAAGTAGCGATGCAAAGATCTTGCAACTTAATTTCTATTTCCCTTCAAGCCATTTATGTACTTGTTTAGATCATCCAACCGTGTTTTTTTTTTCAATATATTATATCATATTACCTAGCCACCTAAGAGCATCTTAAAAAGCGATGTTTTGAAGGTCCTTGTTTTTATACCACTTTATGTTTTTGCTAATGTGAGCAAGATCATAAACTGAGATTTTACTAGTATTTGTGTGCTTACTACCTTTAGCAGAATAAAACTAACTGCACAGATGGCGGCCAGCTATTCGAATTATTAGCTTGCTATCCAGGTATTTTTTCTAAATCTGGTTGTAGTTACTGTACAATTGGATCGAGTCACGACTTTTTCTACATTTCAGTTGTACAAAATTTTTGTACACAGAGTTTTCGTTTGTATCTTATTTCGAATTTGGTTTGTTTATTGCGTTAAAGAAGTTTGCTTTGTTTTTTTATGTTGTTTAGAGCTGTATTTTATCAATTTTGAATTTTATTAGGTATTATTTATAATACAATATAATTTATAATACAACTTACACATTAAAACTCATTAAAGCTGAATTTAGGATTGTAATTTTGTGAATCTTATCAAAATTCATTTATTTGTTGGAACATAATTACATATCTCAGTTTAATAATATTGCAATATTGCCAACTTTTTCTTTGTCAGCTGAGCCGCGGGTTCAGTTACTCAACCATCGTTTTTGGATTTCTCAAATGTTTTAATATGAAAAATGGCTGTTATACCCCTAGAAGGCTATTAACCACGCAGATAGGTGTAGCATGTCGCTTTTATTGGTCCCATTTGTCTATGTACAAGGTCTGGGCGAGGAGACAATGACTATTAAAAAGAAAGTGTAGCATCTCATGAACATATTTATATTTTAAAAATATTAATACAGTAATATTTTCAACATAATTACAAGTAACTTACAGTCATGAAACTAGTTACTTTTTATTAATGGCCTATTATGTTCTATATAATGGTCTTCTCCATAACATGTAAGCTGACTATGCTTTTTGGAATAAATAGTTTGTTACATAGTACTTAGATTTAATTTTAAATAACTATTATTTTAATTATGTCGCACACAATGGTGATCTTTTTTAATAAAGTCAGCTGCTTTTTCTCCAATCATAGTTACAGGACCATTAATGTCTCCTCTTGTAATTGTAGGCATGATACTAGCATCAGCTACTCTTAATCTTTGGACTCCATATACTTTTAGTTTACTGTCTACAACACTTCCCATGGCGCAAGTACTACTGAAATGATTCATTCCGTTAAACATACAAGAAGCGTAAGCATACCAGTACTCGTCACTGCCTTTTTTAAAATTTGCACATCTGTATGAAGTTGGATCAATAATTTCGGCTCCAATTTCCCTAAAGTACCTAGAGTTAATAATTGGGACAAAATCTTTTACATATTCTACTAATTCTTCTAAATCATTTTCATTAGATAAATATCCAGTAGTAATTTCAGGTTGATCCAGTGGATTAGAACTCCTTAAGTGGATTTCGCCTCTTGATTTAGGATGAAGATGAATGATTTTGCTATATAAACCCATTTTTCCTATTGTTTGTTTATAGGCATTCTCACAAATGTCGTGATCCAGTCTATATCCGAAAGAACAATAAGATAATATTAGGTTCGAGAACCCGGAAAATAAATGTGTTTCATAATCAGGATATTTTTGGCTTTTATCTAACGCAGTATAACCTACTAAAGGTGCGGCAGGGTATTTATATGGATTTACTCCTGTCCAGTCTTTCCTTTCCATAGC
This sequence comes from Callimorpha dominula, assembly GCA_949752705.1. NCBI lineage: Eukaryota > Metazoa > Arthropoda > Insecta > Lepidoptera > Erebidae > Callimorpha > Callimorpha dominula. The sequence continues at coordinate 3,686,137 of OX457010.1, read as the reverse complement.
AAAAGGTATAATAACATTAACATGATCTTGCAAATTTTTTCCAACTGGTAGATCCGATATTACATCAATATTCTTATACGTTAAGTGCTCTTTTGGTCCTATGCCAGACAGCATAAGCAATTTAGGAGAGTTTAATGCACCTGCTGATACTATAACTTCTCTTCTAGCTATAACAGTGACAGTTTTGCCTTTTTTATCAATAAAGTCTACTCCAATAGCGTTCTTATTTGTATCAAAATTAATTTTTGTTACCAATGTGTTTTTTAATACATGAAGGTTTATACGATCTTTGATTGGTGTCAAATAAGCAAAAGCACTACTTGTCCTCGTTTCTTCAGCGATATTAAGCAATGCTTTTGAATATCCAAGCTTGTCAACAGGATCGTTACGTATAATATGACCTAGACTTTTAAAGCTTTTCAAAATGTCTTCTACGTTATCAAGTTCATCCTTAGTTAATCCGACATTTCCTTCAGAACCATGATTTGCTTTATCTGGTGTATCTAAAATAGAAGAATCTTCAACTTTTTCGCTTTTGATGAAATATGGAAGCACATTTTTCCATTCCCAAGTAGAATCATTAGTTTTGTTCGCCCATGAATCGTAGTCTGTATGGTGCCCTCTTGAGTACATCATGGAGTTCATTGCGCTTGTCCCTCCTAACATCTTTCCAGCACTAAGTTGTATGTAAGGCCCCTGATGACATTTTTTTATCTTTCGATCATAAGTTGCAGTGAAATTCCAATCAAAACGAGATTCCTTTAAGAAAATGTTAGTTCCCGGCATCTGTAACAACAAAATTAATTAGTTTACGTAATGTAACTTTTCGTTTTTGTATCAAGTAATCCAAGTGAACTGAATATTTTCCATTTGTATGTACCACATTTTTATTTTTCTTTACTTTGTCATTACATACACTTAAAATATCAGTGAAGTGACTTGTACATTGTTAACCCAATCATACTCGTCACTGGTGACCCTATATACCCGCGGAGTCAAAACAGTCGTTGAGTAGACAGTAGAATATGTAGTCTGTTTAAAGACGGTCTTTTATGGGACAGGGGCGTTGATATTATTGTAATTATTAACATTTAATATTATTATGTCACAACATGTTTGACTGTTTACACATACATATTTGCATGAATTTATGCAACATACCTACAGTAGAATATGTTGCTAAACAGATCTGCAGTTATATATAATTCCTGTTAATAGTCGCTATTATTTCAATGGTTAATTACGAGTATTTCCATGCACGATTAAAATATTCAAAAGCCTAAGTGTATAATTTGATAATATGCTCAACTACAATACAACATATTATGAACGGGCTATTATTAATAAAACTTTAGTAATGTGTAAGTGTACAACATATTATATTTTTGGTTGTGAATATAGAGTGTATGCAATAACAGATGATTTCCAGTGTTCTACATTCAAAAGGAGTTTTACTGTTTCTTACACTGGATTCCATAGGAGGATCGCCACCAGCTTCTATCAGTAGAACATTGAACTTGCTATTTTCAGTAAGTCTGTTTGCAATCACGCAGCCAGCCGTTCCAGCTCCAACAATGATGAAGTCGTAGGTGTCACCATCTGAAATGAAGTTAGTAAAGTAAGGGACCTTGACCGAACTGAACTGAAAAATACATCGTTAATTTATTTAGAAAATGTAAATTGATTAAAAACCAAAGATGCAGAAGCGATTGACGAAAAGAGTTTTGTGAAACGGCTCACATATTAGGTATATGCTGATCTTATTTTTTATTATCTAAAACATTCTTACCATAGACCACAGCTTGCTTCGGGTACATATATTCAGTAAATTGCATTAAGGCTAGGTAACTAAACCCTAATTGCACCAGCTTGATTTTGGCTATAGAAGCCAGGGAATACATGATTCTAGATTTCCTCCAACTCCGCAACTAAAATTAAAACAAAATTAAACGATACTTAGTTGACTTTAGAAGAAATATGATATGCTAGTACTTACCAAAAATTTGCAAAAAAGATATCATGGCTTGCAAATTAAATACACAAGCCTAAGCAAAATTGTTTTATGCCTTACGATTGAATCGCTGACGTGTTAAATGATAGGCCACACAAAACGTCGTTTCTGATCGTCGTCAAATGGGCAAGAAATCCATAAGTTTCCTTAAATAAATCATTATTATCGCAATTTGATCTGAATCAATTCTTGCGTGGATCAACTATATTTTTATTGCTTAGCTTTTGCTTCAGCAAATTGAATTTAATCAATTGCTGTGCAATTCCTTTTAAATAATAATAAACTAGAGCCAAACTAAGATCTGGTATTATGGATTCTAGAACACTGATAAACATACTTAGATTCTACTTCATATATATGTATGTACCTTTTTATATATTTGCACTGAGCTGAAATCAAACACGCGACCCTCGACGTGGCAGTCGTATGCACTACCACCGAGTCACAGACGTCGTCAAAATATTAATCGATGTTGAATGCACTTCTATTAATTTTAAATATCCGCGCTGCAGAAATCGTACATCATACGTACTTACCTTAAAATATGAGAAGTTATTTAATATAACACCACCTTATGGAACAACAAAGCAACTTTAAACGAAAAAGGAAATACTTCTTATTACACTATTGTTGAGGTGTTTTTATTTAAAACAATTGTTTGTTTTACAGAGCGGGGATTGTTATAAATGTATCTGTTTTCCATTGGTCAAAATTATGTTCTTTCGTATAAATTAACCATGATTGGTTGGTTGGCAGTATAGGGTATGTTGACCCCAAAAAGTTCGTAATATGTTTATATATTTTATGTTAATTTTTATTTAATTAACTATACTTAATTAATTACACAGGAGGCGGCTGAGTTGTTTTACCCACGGTTAATAAATTGTAGATATGACGTATAATTTTTTTTCTTACTTTTACAAACTCCGCTCACAATTATAATGCTGTGACCAACACAAAATAACAGTAACCCACGGGAAAAAAAACGAGCATAACACTAAGGAAGGTCTAAGGATAAGCAAACTGTCCTGGAACCCTCCACAAATTTAATCAGGACTATATTAAAAGAGTTAGAAATATTATTTATCGTCTCATCTTCAAAGAAAAGCCACAATACAACCTAAATAGGTAAAAGACATCACTACATATTATTAAAAAAAGTCCTTCGCAGAATCTGTTTGTTCGCCATAAACTGAAAAGCTACTGAACGGATTTTCATGCGGTTTTCACCAATAGATAGAGAGATGCATGAGGAAGGTTTATGTATATAATTTATTAAGGTTTTGTGTAAATTGGTTGAAATATGATGATGATTGTTGAAGATGTCTCTGCTACCCATGCGAAGCCAGCGGGTTGCTACTGCAAAATAAATTTTAGTTCGAAAAAATAAAAAACACTTTAAGAGCAAACCTAATTAAAAGTAAAAAAAGCTTGTAAGAAGTCCTGGATCCATCACCAGACTTTTACTAAGCTCAATCTGTTGGACTCTTCAAAACGAATCACATAAGCCTAAATTCGAGGGGTTTACTAATAGCCACTGAAGAGTTCCACTATCTACCTCCTGGCTCCATTATCAGATCAACTCCAAAATGCCAAACTTTTTTTTTTTTATTTAAAATACTTCCTGCAGATACATTGCATGAGGCGGACTTAATGCCGTAGGCATTTTCTACCAGTCAACCTTTGGTTGATACAGAGATGTGTGTGGCAGGTGTATCATTGAAATAAGAAGAATTGTAAATTGAAAAAAAGGGCAACATAAGAGGATATATTATGAAGAATATAATTATTACATAAATAAACCTACATAATTATACCCTACAATACTATAATTATATAAATTACTTACATTTATAATATATATATATATATATCATCATCCTCCTCTGCGCCTTTTCCCAACTAAGTTGGGGTCGGCTTTCAGTCTAACTACGATACGGCCGAACTTTGTTATTTTATGTGAAGCGACTGCCATCAGACCTCCACAACCCGAGTACTAGGCGATATCGAAGTTCTGTAGTTAGACCAGGTTGTCGGACTTTTTCCCCCCCGGGCTCGGCGTAATTTGTTACGCCGATGACACTTTGGTCACAGCCCGGGGGGCGAACTTTCAGGAGGCGGTGCGCCTGGCCACCAGGGGAGTCTCTCTGGTGGTCGGGTGCATAGAGGCGCTGGGTTTGCGGGTGGCCCTGGATAAGACGGAGGCCCTATTATTTCATGGGCCCCGTCGTGGTCCACCCCCTGGCGCCTCTATTGAGGTCAACTCGGTCCTCGTACCGGTTCAGGCCCACATCAAGTATCTGGGCCTGATCCTTGATGGAAGGTGGCGCTTCGACGAGCACTTCCTGCAGCTTGCTCCAAAGCTGGTCGGCGCTGCGTCCGCCCTTGGGCGACTCTTGCCCAATTTGGGTGGACCCAGCGTCGCTACGAGACGGCTGTACACAAGGGTTGTCCGGTCAATGGCACTTTACGGTGCACCGGTGTGGGCGGGGGCTCTGACCGCCCAGAATAGGGCGCGCCTCTGGCGCCCTCAGAGGGTTATGGCGGTTAGAGCCATACGCGGCTACCGCACCGTGTCGACGGAGGCGGCGTGCGCGTTGGCCGGAACTCCCCCGTGGGATTTGGAGGCGGAAGTGCTCGCCGAAGTTTATCGGCGGACGACTGAGTTCCGGGCAGGAAGCGGCAGTCGGCCCCCGCCCGAAGAGGTACGCGAGTGGCGTGAGGCCGCTCGCCGAGCCACGATGGCTCATTGGTCGTCCCAGCTGGAGGCTCCACGTGCTGGCTTTGCCGCCGTGGAGGCGCTCCAGCCGGTCATCGTCGAGTGGGCAGGGCGGCAGCACGGGACCCTTTCCTTCCGACTGACGCAGGTTCTTTCCGGGCACGGCTGCTTCGGGAAGTACCTACTCGGTCGCTAGGAGGGAATTGAGTCCCGCCTGTCACCACTGCGACTGCAGTGAGGACTCGGCTCAGCACACGCTGGCGGTTTGCCCCAGTTGGGCGGCGCAGCGTCGGGCCCTCACTGCAGTCATCGGAGTGGATCTGTCGCTACCGGCTGTCATACGCTCCATGGCCGGTAGCGACAGGAATTTTACCGCGGTCGCTACCTTCTGTGAGGAAGTCATCTCGCAGAAGGAGGCGGCGGATGGGGTCCGTGAGGACGACCTCCACTCGGACTTAATTCGCCGCCGGCGAACCGGGCGGCGGAGGCGCGCTTACCAGCGCCTCATGCCGCCCTGAGTGTGGCCGCGGGTGGACGGGACGGGTTTTTCCCCTTCACCCGCTATAGTGGCCCCCCGCGAGGAGGCGGCGTCCGCGTGTGCCTGGACGTCATCTAATTGAGAGGTTCTTCACCCGAAGGTGGTGCCCGCGCTTTTGCGGGCAGGCGCTAGGGAGGGTCCGGATGTCTTAATAAAAGCTGTTCCCGGATCCCTCCTACTTAAGGCGCAGTACGGCACACCGTGTGGTTTTAGTCAATTCGATTCCGACACACCGCCCCACCGAAAACCCCGGTGGGGTGACGGCCCGAGGGGGTTTCCAAACGCACAAAAAAAAAAAAAAAGGTTGTCGGACTTTTTAGGGCTCCAATTACCAGTAACGAATGCCACACATGTTTGTATGGCACCCGGGACCGACGGTTTAACGTGCTCTCCGTGGCACGGAGGGGTCTCAATGTGTTAAGAATGGTCACCCATCCTAGACTGACCTGGCTAGTATTACTTAACTTTGTAATATGCTAACCTACTCGGTTACCACTTAGCCACGAGCAAATACATACAAATAAATACATACAATACACATACAAATAATTATTCAGTTGACTCTGCCAAAAAGTTTGTTTACAGCTGTCGTTATTAAATTTTATTTTCTTAATTTTTTTTAGTTTTTTCTCTATTCATTCTTACACGCCTATATAGATACCTCACTACACTGCTCACACGAGATGTCGCCGGGCGTAGGCCCTATCAGAATATCAGCGCTGCAATCTTTATGGCTTCAGCAATATGCCTTTTCTGGCGTTGCACAGGGCAATAGTTATTTACAGTTTTATCTCTTTTAATTTTTTATTGTAATAATTGTGTGCGTTCCTGTGAATGTCAGACTAAATGTTTCTCTTTCTCTTTCTCTTTCTTTCTCTATCTTTTCTTTCTTTCGTACTTTAACCAATTTTTTTTTTTTAATAAATAACTTATAGTATTGTCATCCGAACTACATATACATACAAAGTTTCATTTTGATACGACAATTAGAAGTAGATTAAAATTTACTCCTAAGATTTGTGTACATAGTCAGCAACAAATTCTGCTACGAAGCGAATAAAACCACCGATTCTTTATACGTAAAGCTGTAAAACAATCAAGGTTCTAAGTCAGCGCAATGAAAAGATATGGCATTAAGCCTTAGATTTTAACAAATCAAAACATTTCGCAGGTAAATCAAAGCCTGTAGGGTATTTCCCATTGACCTAGAATTATGAAATTTCGTAAGAATCAAGGTCTGACAGCACATGTAAAGGAATAAATCCGAAAGACGATAATTTGTTTTTTATCATAAAAAAAAAGTATTTTTTGTAATTACAAACCTATATATTGCGGTTGGAAAGTCGACTCTGTCGTAAATCGATGTTTCGGAGAGTGGTGGAGCGCCAATATATTTATAAAATGCATACATAATCGCACCATAATATATTTCGTTATATTATAAATTTCATAGTCTTTATAGTAAACCACATTCTGTTTGTCGAATGCAATTAGTGCTGGTACTGCTGTAATATTGCCAATGTACTCGACGATCTCAAGAGATGGCGTTAGCAGTCTTCAAATAATGTAAACGCGCTGCACCTGATTGGTGCAAGAAAAAACGGACATACCCTGCTCTCATCGCTTTTCGCGAAGAAGACGCCTTTAATATAAAAATTTTGTTCCGCCACGGACATCAGTTATATTTCTCGTGAAAAGAAGCTGATTTTCCGTTAGTCCTATAGCCGTGTAGTGTTTGGACTCACTTGTAACCTTTACAAGGTGTATGTGGAGTGCTCCAGTCTACGATCGTGACCGGCCGGTCAATACCTTGCAAGAGACCGTAGAAACCTCGCCGCTGCTCGCTGCCTTCTGGAGGATCGGGACTTGGTCGGTGTTGCAGGTTAGTGCTGGCATGATTGTTTTGATCGATAGAAGTGGTTTACTTCCCTACACCTCGTACGCTAACTGTTGAGCAATCACACCCTGGTCGGGCTATTTACACGCCTGACCATATAATTTGGTCCTTACGAGTACGGATAGGCCAGTGATTCACGTAAATATTGGTGAATTTACTTTTCTATTCATATCATAAAAAAGATTCACGTAATTCTAGTGAATTCTTGCCGCCATTTTTCCTCGCTCACAGATTTACGTAAAATTGGTAAATTCTGTGTTTAAAACGCACGAGAACTACGTAATTATTGGTAGACTCGTATTTAAATGTAATTAATTGTTAGATTTGGTGAATTACGTATTAATTGGTAATAATATCCATTATACTCAATTTAGTTGAACTTATTTATACCTACCCACTTATTAACCGCTCCACCACTGTACTTTACGCTAAGTCATTTTAGGATTTAAATTTAACTTGTGTTTTTACACTAACTAGGTAGATATACCTATCACTTTGTAGTTGTATTGTGATATTATTTTATAAACATGACGGAAAGCGAATCAAGCCGCGAAGTCATGTTGGTTATGTTGAATCAAAAGAAAGAATTATTATTTCAACGTATTAATCGTATGTACACATCGTCGAAAGGTATAATTTCTTTCGATTCATCAACGCGAGCTAACGAGAATTTTCTGGCTGAAACGGAGATGATAGATGAGTTACGCGATAAATTTGAGTCCATTGTTGATAAAATAAATAATATAAATTTGTTATCAAAGATTACGGTCAATCCCGAGTATTCTTGCCTCGATTCATTTGATGATTTATACTCGAGAGTTAAACGCGTTAGAAATAAAATATTAACCACTTCTAAGGTGCGTTCACTCGAGACCAGTAGCTCGATCAAGTCCGTAGTGAAATTAGAACCTTTAGTAATTCCGAGTTTTGACGGACGCCCTGAAAACTGGAATACCTTTTATCAGTCTTTTAAAGCTAATATTCATTTGAATCAACAGCTTTCTGACTCGCAACGTGTACAGTATCTAATTTCTAAACTCACCCACGACGCACTAAAATTCACTTCCGGATTATTCCGTCAGGTGAAACATATAAAATACTGTGGGATAGTTTGGTTAAGAAATACCACGACAAACGCTCATTAGGTACATATTATCTCAATAATATACTGGACTTAAAAACTTGCTCGCACACTGCGAACGCTCTTGATACCTTTGTTAGTAAATACTCCGCTTCGATTTCAGCTCTAAAAGAATTAGGCATAACAGATCTAACTGATTTTATTTTTCTTCAATGCGCTTTGAGAAGGATGGATCCTCAAACCATCCAAGCCTTTGAACTTTCGATTCGGGATGTGGAAGTGCCTACGACACAACAGCTTATCGCTTTTATACAAGATCAGGCTAAGATTTTGGAGCGCTCAAACCCGCGAAATTCGTCATATACGAAACCCGCTGCTGTTGTTACGTCGCCCTCACGCGACCGGCGCGTTCATCACACCTCCAAATCTTTTGTCGCCAGTGAGTCCGCTAATAATGCAAATACTCTCACATATTCGGCGCCCGCAGCAGTTACCGCGAATTGTTGTTTGTGTAGTGGTAACCATCGACATTTATATGATTGCGCTCAGTTTAAAAATATGCGAGACGCAAGGGCTAGATATGAGTTTATTAAATCGAAGTACGGTTGCGTTAATTGTTTAAGCACTTTACATAAACTTCCGGATTGTAAGAGTACGTCAGTCTGTTTCTGTAATAAAAGACACCATAGGTTATTGCATTTTGATAGTAATAATTCGCAATCGCATGCGGCTATGGTAAATACTGCCGTCGCGTACTCGCCGCCGCCCGCTCATCGAGCGACCGTTACTTCGCCCGCGCCTTCTCATCGCGCTCACACGACTTCGTCATGCATTCGAGCGCCCCCGCTTGCTACAGAACCAGTTACACATACACAGTCTTACACTTCTTGTCATAAGGGTGATATACTTTTGTCATCCGCTCAGGTATACGCGCGCTCTAAGGGTAGCGCTGGTATCAAATCTGTAGTTAGGTGTTTGATAGATAATGGCTCGCAGAATAATCTAATAACATCTGCTTGTTCTAGTTTATTAAATTTACCGATAATACCGCTGAATAATTCCTATGTTAAAGGTGTTGGTTCCGCTTCAAGTCCGATAATCGGTTATGTTCATTTAGACATTGAATCCCGTATTTATCCGGATCAGAAATACACTATACATGCGCTTGTTGTAGAATGCATTACGGATCAATTGCCTTCGAAATTTATCGATTGTGATCGCGACCTAGATTTTCGTAACCTTCCGCTCGCTGACTTAAGCTGGAATATTCCGGGCAAGATTGATTTATTGTTAGGTGCCCAGCTATTCCCATTTATATACTTAGGAAGTATGGTCGAGTGTGGGCCGTGCGCACCGTGTGCTTTATCTACAACATTTGGTTACGTACTTATGGGAGATTACCCGCGTAAACATATTTTACCTACTGCCGCGTCTTTTTCTGCGTTAGCGCTTAATGATATAGTGCAAAAGTTCTGGGAACTTGAAGAAGTACCCATGAAACGCTTGTTGTCACCAGAGGAGACAGATTGCGAAAATATTTTCACGGCTACCGTGACCCGTGACGACGTAGGTCGTTATACAGTTGCATTACCGTTCTGTAGGGACCCTTCGGAATTAGGTAATTCGCACGCTACCGCTTATCGCCGTTTCGTTTCACTCGAGCGTAAGCTCCGTCAGGCACCGATAGTGCGCGAAAATTATAACAAGGTTATTCAGGATTATATTGATAACAATTACCTCAGTCCTGTTAAAGAATCTGAGCTGTCCTCTGATGGTTATTATATACCGCATCACGCAGTAGTCCGACCTGATAAACCGATGCCGCGCATCGTATTGGACGCGAGTGCTAAAACGCATACAGGACTTTCGCTTAACGATATATTACATATTGGACCCAATTTACAGGCCGATCTGTTTTTATTATTGTTAGGTTTTAGATTATTTCCTATTGCAATGAACGCTGATATAAAACAATATTATTTACGGATTGGTGTACCAGTAGACCAACATAAATACCTACGCATTTTATTTAGATTCAACGAATCGGAAAAAATTCGAACTTATGCCTTTAATAGGCAACCTTTCGGTCTCAAGTCAAGCCCTTACATAGCTATGCGCACTGTGCGACAGCTGGCTACTGACATGAGTCCGCTCTATCCTGATGCCGCGAAAGTGGCAGAGACCTGTCTGTATATGGACGATTTGGTTCTTTCTATTGCAAATGAGGATACTGCCACGCAATTAGCTCACAACTTGATTAAGTTTTTCAAATCGGGTGACTTTGACTTAGTGAAGTGGTCTAGCAATTCACCAGTGCTACTTGACTCGCTTCCCGACACGCACCGCAAGTCGCTTGATTTTGATGTTGACAATAATGTCTCTAAGGTCTTAGGTCTCTCATGGGAACCATGTGAAGATAATTTTCATTTCACATGCGCCGCAATTAATGAAAGGTGCACCAAGAGAAACATACTCTCGATGGTTGCACGACTATTTGACGTGCTCGGATTGGTCGCGCCTGTGATTCTCTATGCCAAGTTGTTAATTAAGGAACTGTGGCTCAGCAAGTGTGATTGGGACGATCCTGCACCGGAGCACATACGCACCCGTTTTTTCGCTCTTGCGCAAGAACTTCAAATGCTTGACACTTTAAGGATTCCACGTCATGTAGGCGTCGAAGTTGGTTGTGAATTACGTCTTGTTGCTTTTTGTGATGCTAGCATGAATGGTCTGGGATGTGTCATTTATGCCCATTGTACCTACCCGTCTGGCATTCAAACTCGCATTCTTTGCGCTAAATCAAAGGTTTCGCCAACAAAAATCACTACGCTCGCTCGCTTAGAATTATGCGCTATTTTACTTATGTCAAAATTAATAAAAACTGTGCGAGACACATATGCAACACGTATGACCATTGCCGGGATATACGCATTTTCTGATTCCACTATTGCTTTATCATGGGTTCATTCTTCACCACATCGTTGGTCAGTTTTCGTCGGTAATCGCGTCGCTCAGTGCCAAGAAAACTTGGACTCTAAACATTTTTATCATATTGCCGGAGCTAGTAATCCAAGTGATTGTCTTTCGCGTGGTATGCTTCCATCGCAACTTTTGACCCACGATTTGTGGTGGAAAGGTCCTCCGTGGATTCGCAGCTCATCTGAGAAGTGGCCGATTAAGGCATTCTCGCTTAATAATTGCTCTGTCTTGCCTGAACTCAAGGCAAGTGTGTTGGCTGCCATTACTCACACAGAGCCGCCGTTGCTGTGTACGTTAGCACAACGTGTTTCTTCTTGGGAAAAGTTGCTACGTATCACCGCATATGTATTAAAATTCGCAAGACCTAAAGTTAAGGTCGAACCTCGTTCTATAGCAGGGTTGACAAGTGCTGAGAATGCGTTAATTCTCGCCGTTCAATCTGTGCACTTCTGTGAAGATATCAAATTGATCAAGGCTGATAAATTACCTTCAAAAAAGCTGCAAAGCCTCTTCGTCTTCTTAGACAAACAAGGGATTTTACGCATTGGAGGAAGACTTTCTGGATCAATGCTTCCTTTCGAAGCTAAACATCCGGTTCTTCTCCCTAAACGCGATCATGTCGTTGACTTAATAATACAGCATTTTCATGTTGTTAATTGTCACACCGGACCTGGACTTCTTATGTCTATTATACGACAACGCTACTGGATCTTGGATGCCAGGACTGTTATCAGGTCCAAGTTGCGAAAGTGCAACACTTGCTTTAAATGCAACCCAACGCATCCAACGCCTATAATGGCTGATCTTCCTGATTACCGTGTTTCAGAGGCCAAGGCATTTTGTCACACTGGTGTAGATTACGCTGGTCCGATAAGGACAATCCTTTCTCGCCGCAGAGGTCAACATGCGCAAAAGGCGTACATCGTTCTTTTTGTTTGCATGGTCACACGTAGTCTACATATTGAAGTGACCAGTGATTTAACTACTGAAAACTTTCTAGCCGCTTTTAAACGCTTTATTTCCCGTCGAGGACCAGTTTCATGTCTCTATTCCGATAATGGATCTACTTTCATCGGTGCGAAGGCACATTTAGATGAGCTGTATAGTTTTTTATTGAACTCTAGCTTCAAAAACGCGCTGTCGAATGAGTTGCTCTCTCGACGCATAGAGTGGAAGATGATTCCCCCAAGATCACCAAATTTTGGTGGGATGTGGGAAGGGAATATAAAGAGCATGAAAACGCATTTATATAGAGTAATAGGAAGTCAGTTACTTACATACGAAGAACTGCAAACTGTTCTTACTCAGATAGAGTGTATTCTTAACTCTCGTCCATTGAGCGTATTATCGTCAGACCCTTATCCTGAGGTGTTAACTCCCGCGCATTTTTTGATGTCTACTCCGTTGCAATATTTACCCGCTGCTGATTTGTCAGATCAACGATTGAGTCTGTTAGAACGTAAAAAGTTGTTAGATAGTATGGTCCAATCCTTTTGGAAGAAATGGCACTTAGAGTATTTGCACACGTTGCAAGTTAGGCAAAAATGGGCTACTCCCGACAAACCGGTAGAAATCGGAACTGTTGTTCTTCTTGAGCAGGAGAATTCTCCACCGTTGCATTGGCCGTTAGGAGTAATTACGGACGTGTTCAGAGGCTCTGATAACGTTGTACGCGTGACGATAGTTAAAACGCAAACTGGAATTTACAAACGCGCTGTAACTAAATTATATCCTATTCCTACACAATAAATTCAACTTAGTTTAAACCTTATTTTTTAGTTTAGGCCGCTATATTTATCATATTTATTATTTAATCGCATAATGCATGTGTTACTCTCAGTCAGTTAGAAAATTCGCGTGTTTTGAAACATCTTGTGATGTTCCAAGGCGGGGTGCATGGTGGAGCGCCAATATATTTATAAAATGCATACATAATCGCACCATAATATATTTCGTTATATTATAAATTTCATAGTCTTTATAGTAAACCACATTCTGTTTGTCGAATGCAATTAGTGCTGGTACTGCTGTAATATTGCCAATGTACTCGACGATCTCAAGAGATGGCGTTAGCAGTCTTCAAATAATGTAAACGCGCTGCACCTGATTGGTGCAAGAAAAAACGGACATACCCTGCTCTCATCGCTTTTCGCGAAGAAGACGCCTTTAATATAAAAATTTTGTTCCGCCACGGACATCAGTTATATTTCTCGTGAAAAGAAGCTGATTTTCCGTTAGTCCTATAGCCGTGTAGTGTTTGGACTCGCTTGTAACCTTTACAAGGTGTATGTGGAGTGCTCCAGTCTACGATCGTGACCGGCCGGTCAATACCTTGCAAGAGACCGTAGAAACCTCGCCGCTGCTCGCTGCCTTCTGGAGGATCGGGACTTGGTCGGTGTTGCAGGTTAGTGCTGGCATGATTGTTTTGATCGATAGAAGTGGTTTACTTCCCTACACCTCGTACGCTAACTGTTGAGCAATCACACCCTGGTCGGGCTATTTACACGCCTGACCAGAGAGTATTTTTAGTACTGCAAAATTAAATTCGAGAATTGATTCCCGAGATGGGCTTCCTAGCTTCATACAAGTTTGTTTTCATACGGAACCCTTGGTATGGTTTTAATTCTTATACTACTACTGGCAGACACAATACATTCTTATAATAAGTAGTAACAGCTATGAATATTACCCTGTGTTTGTGTTGAACAAACAAACTGTCGATACCCAAGTGCTATCGAGTTTTTTCAGACAGACATACAACACTTTATCTAAGTTCAAGGTAATTCTTGGAATCGTCAACGACGTAATAGAATTGAAAATTTTACTTCCAGTAAAGTAAGTAAAGATATCCTAAAAAAGCTTTTTTGAACAACTGTGGTAATGTATAATACTTTTAGTGTGCTGTATTTATTCGAACATAGTCAGACAATAGGAAGTCGACCAATCGCGTTGATAAGTGATTAACATGCAATTGCATTTAATAAATCATCACGCAATATGCCAAGTATCAGCTTTTTTAAAATACTATAAAATAAATAAACTAAAATACATATTATGAAAAACTGTACTAAAATGTCCTTCGATTTTTTTTTTTAAGAATACTAGCAACATGCGTCTTACATTACTGGTATTCTTGTTAACCCCTCAAGCTAAGCTAAATGCTTGTGTTAGGAGTGGGTTCACGTCGGTAGTGCACTGGGTGGGGTTCGAACCCGCAACCATTCCATCGCAAGTCTAACGCCATTACGCTACCGCCTTACATATTATTTTGAGCCGAGAGTGACTTTTATATTTAGCTTAGTGGCAAACAAGCACACAGTCTATCTAATTTTGCCTTGCCCACTGTATCTCACCTCTGAAGGAGATCCCTGTGATCCAACTCACATCCAGAAAAATATAGCACTAGTTAATGTGCAATTAAGCGCAAGCAGAAATTAGCTGTGCCCGACGTAAACACCTGCTTAAAGCTTAGTTATTGTATCGATAGTGCTATAAGTGACTGACAATCTGATGTAGTGATAAGCATCGCGATTAAAGAATCGTAATAAATCTTTGTCTGACTTTACTTACAGCTAATTATATCATACATTACCTGCTCGTCTTCAGTCTCTGCCATTTTGGTTCATTGCTTGCTAGAACGAGGCCAGATTGTAATATAATTTAAATAAAGTGCTCTATCGGTTATTAAGTAAATAATGTACTTTATTGTTTAAAGATAATTGTAGCTACATTTTAGATGTTTATCACTACATATTATAAAAGAAAGTGCCCCGCCGCGTCTGTCTGTCTGTTTGCGATAAACTGAAAAACAACTGAACGGATTTTCATGCGGTTTTTACTAATAGGCAGAGTGATTCATAAGGAAGGTTTAGGTGTATAATTT
The DNA here is from genome assembly GCA_949752705.1 of Callimorpha dominula. Classification (NCBI taxonomy): domain Eukaryota; kingdom Metazoa; phylum Arthropoda; class Insecta; order Lepidoptera; family Erebidae; genus Callimorpha; species Callimorpha dominula. Next base: position 3,671,029 of record OX457010.1, on the reverse strand, counting down.
GTAAAAACATTGTGTAAATTTATTGAAATATGATAATGATTATTGAAGATGTCTCTGCTACCCGTGCGAAGCCGGAGCGGGTTGCTAGTATGTTATAAAGCCATGCACAAGATCTGAGGCCTGCTATGTGCTTCTATTATACCATCCCATGTTGTACAGATACCTGCCTCTTTAAACAAATGCCTAAAATAAAACAGCCTGTATATTACATGTAATGTGTTATGATAATGATATATATATATATATGATGTTCGTAGTTTATTAATTACAATATTAAAACATTTGAAATATGTAATTATCATAATTATTGTAGCATGAGGTCGCTTTGTAGTGAAAAAAAGGAACGTCTTTTTTTATACATAAATAAATGATAATTATATCACATTGTGATGGTGTGTGACAAGCATTTAGCGCTGTAACAGCTCAGGGCAACGACGCGGCGACGTCGCGCCGCAACCGCGCGTCTCTGGGCTGGACGTCCCGCCAGGATTTGTTGAATATCGTGTTATTGTGATTCCATTGTCGGCTGCCTATGAAAGTGCACGGGCTTCACAAATAATGAAAAAAATTACTTTAAAGAGTTCATAAGTTAGTGGAGAAAAAATATGTTTTATAAGACAAAACTCGGAATCGTTTAAACACAAGTGTAAAAAGCTTTGTTTGAGATCATCAAAATATAAATATCACCTTTTCGTAGATCTTCATATAATGTACGGAATTCACCATGTATGTAACCTTCTCTTTTACTTCCTTTCCTTTAAATTTCTGTAAATGTAGTATGCAAACACTAACTTCTTTTCTTAATTTAAATTTGATATGTTTACCTTGCTATAGGTGTAATGTTGGTTTGCGGGCAGGCGCAAGGTGGGGTCTAGATGTCTTAATAAAAGCTGTTCCCGGATCCCTCCTATTTTAGGCGCAGTACGGCACACCGTGTGGTTTTAGTCCGTTCGACTAAAACCACACGGTTACACCGCCCCACCGAAAACAGCGGTGGGCTGACGGCCCGAGGGGGTTTCCACACGCAGAAATAAAAGGTGTTATGTTGGTGGCCAGCAATGTATTACTGTAAATGTTACAGATATAATATGGCAAAACTATATTACTTTTCAAATCAGCGAAGTAATCTCATAATTTCATTTCATTTAATTTTTTTTTCCATTTGGGAGACCTACGAAGGATAAGATACTAATTTAAAACAATTTTAGGAAGGGAATAGCCGTTTGCCGAAGTTTCACCCACGTTTATAGTCACTGCTTCGTTCCTAAGGGTCTGAGCGTGATGATACAAAGCCCATAACCTTCCTAAAATTAACAACATAACAAAAAACTCTTCATCTTTATAATATTAGTATAGATATATACAACATTTGTAATACAACATTAACACGGATACCTATTTGTAAACATGAGTACAATGTTTCCTTATGAAAAAAGTATCAGTTCCTAAATCCTATTCTATATTCTATATGTTTGGTATCAGACTCGGTGATCACTCACAGCGAATGAGGTATCTCAAGTTATTAGTTATTGTTATTGTAGTGCATGTAGGATAGAACTAAATTTTAGTTATATGCATTATCTCATGCTCGCTGTAGCGCTGTAGAGAGCGCACGTCAGTCAGTACTGCGTGGGTGACGGGCGAAAGAATGTTAGCTTGCATATCCATAGTTAGTTGCCGAGCCAGTGAAGTGTTCATGTGTACGTGTGATATAGTAATACACTAAAAATATTATTATTAGTAAATAGCTTTTATGCGTAAGATATGTATAAGAGAACTTTCACTCTTCAAAAAATCTTATTTACGAATATGAGCTCCGCCGTGCCACTGGCGCTACCGAAATAGCTATTCCATCAAAAACATACATGTGAAGTTGGGAGCCATGTTCAATATTAACAATATACATGGTTATCGACTACGCCGACAAAAGATATGAGATCTAAATGATTGCGAAGTTCTGTAGATAATTCTGAAGATTTGACTTAGCTCGGAATCGGAATGTGAATTTGTTGTTTGTTACAATTTCACGCACCTATTACTTAACCAATCATCGCTCTTACGTGGGAGAGCCATGCTTCGGCACGTATGGGCCGGCTCGACTTCGCTCGATACCACGGCCTCACAGAAAACCGGCAGTGAAACAATGCTTGCATTGTTTTTCGCCGCGTGAGTGAGGTTACCGGAGGCCCTAACCCTTCCATCTCCCCTATTCCCATCCTTCCCCTCTCCCTCCTCTCCTGCCCTCTAATCCCCCTCTCCCGTCTTTCTGCTCTTCCCCCCTCTCCCCCTCTTCCTTTATTCACACCTTAAAGGGCGGCAACGCACTTGTGACTTTTGAGTTACAGGTGCCCCTGGGCGGCGGTAGTCATTTACCATCAGGTGACCCGTCTGCTCGTTCGGCCCCTATACCATAAAAAAAAAATCGTGAAATTTTGCACAATACGTTGCAAGGATAATTAGCAAAATCTATCTTAACGGGAGTGAAGTTACGGGTAAAGGTTAGCTATAAATATAATAAATTCTCCTGCAAACGAGGGTAGAAGACAAAAGAGCTTAAAATACTAAACAAACAATCCATTGAACATAAAGAAGGCGTTCGTAATCCAAGGATATGTGGTCACTCACATTACATATTTTATTAACTGAAGTTAAATTCACCCTTGTTTATGTAAGATCCGCAGGCTTTACTACTACTTAGCATTGAATTATGTTAATTATTCCAAAGGCTACACACTGAAGAGCATACACCGTTCATACTAACTTTTAAACTTTCGCGTTCCATGATATAATATTATCTATGTATTAACGGGAATTAACGCGATCACGAAAAGGTATTACATACCTCTGAATTGCCTGACGTTTCGACCAGGTTGCACTGGCCGTCGTCACAGGCTGACTGATACCTTTTCGTGATCGCGTTAATTCCCGTTAATACATAGATAATATTATATACACCGTTCAGTTTTTTATTTTTAGAATCGAGCGTCGAGCACTGAAAAAGAGGAAGAGCCGTGGTTTGATTGAACGAATGATATCTTAAAGTTATCACAAATAGTAAAGGGTAATGTAATTTATTTTATAATTTGTGGGATGCATTCTACAGCTACTTTGTGGGATGCATTCTACAGCTACTTTGTGGGATGCATTCTACAGCTACTTTGTGGGATGCATTCTACAGCTACTTTGTGGGATGTATTCTACAGCTACTTCGGTTTCCATACCCGCTCTGTGTTTTTTTTTAATTTCTTTTTATTATAGGGGGCAAACGAGCAGACCGGTCACCTGATGGTAAGTGACTACTGTCACCCATGAACACCTGCAACTCAAGAGTCACAAGTGCGTTGCCGGCCTTTGAGATGGGAGTACGCTCTTTTCTTGAATATTAGTGTTTACAAAAAAAAAATCTTAGTGTGTTTTAGAACAAATAGTAAAATCTATTCTGGGTTTAGGTCCAGATCGATGTGTAATATATATTTTTTTATGATATAGGGGGCAAACGAGGAGATGGGTCACCTGATGGTAAATGACTACCGCCGCCCATGGGTACCTGCAACTCAAGAGTCACAAGTGCGTTGCCGGCCTTTAAGATGGGACTAGGGGAAGAGGGGGGATGTTATTCAATCCAATCATTGCTTCACTACCGGTCATCTGTGAGGCCGAAGCATGGCTCTCCCACGTAATATGTCTCAAAATGTTATTATTTCCTTATGCACATAAAGAAAACTACTTGTACGTCCGCATGCAAAACCATCTCTTTTTTTAAATTTGATTAATATACAGTTAGAACATAAAATTTGCATACCACTTATCGAATGCTTGATCGTTCATAAAAGAAAGCAAGAAACGCTACCGTGAATTCAAATAAGTCTGCTTAATACAATTCATTAAGCAGCATAAATATTAGCATACATCAGAGCGGCTAAAAATTCAAACATTATTCATAAAAAGCCGGTTAAAGTAGGTTTTAGACGGAAATTTGCATAGCGGCATTGAGGTTTGGTGCAAATGCAAAGAGTATACAATAATTTAACAAGAAAGGTAACTAATCAGTAATTGACGATGTGATTAATTATTAAATATGTGTAATTGTGTATGTGCATTGGCTTGGATGTTTCTATGTATTATTTTTTATTATGATATAGGGGCAAACGAGTAGACGGGTCACCTGATGGTAAATGTCTACCGCCGTCCATCCTGTACCTTAAGAGTCACAAGTGCGTGTTGCCGCCCTTTAAGGTGGGAGTAGGGGAAGAGGGGGAGGGAGGGAAGAGTGGGAAGAGGGGAGGAGAGGGGGAGAGTGGAAGGTCGAGAATAGGGGAAAGGGAAGGGTTAGGGCATCCGGGAACCACACTCACGCGGCGAAAAGCAATGCAAGCATTGCTTCACTGCCGGTTTTCTGTGAGGCCGTGGTATCGAGCAGAGTCGAGCCGGCCCATACGTGCCGAAACATGGCTCTCCCACGTAAAAACACGTATGTACGTATACATATTTAAAAATATATACAAATCTCGTCAGAGCTGACAGATTGCCGTTTATTTCTTGACACATGTTGCTGGACGCGTATGCCGGTAGTTAAAAAACACATTATGTGTGTTATATATTTTTTTTAAATTAATAAAGCTCAATAATTTGCTAGATGAACTTAACAAAACGTAGGACAGCCCTGAGCACTTGTTTTTTACTCGAAGTCTTGGTAGGAACTTAACGTTTTAAACACGCACGCAACCCTCTCACCGTTATGTCTGTGTCGAAATGCGCCAACTTCGCACGAAGATTACAATAATCACTTACAGAGAAAAATACAATAGTAGACACAAAATAGACACCAATCAGCGTAGTAAGTAAGTTAGTTGTGAAATGGTTTGTGTATAAGGTAGTTGTCTATTAAAGTTGTAGAAATGCGTGTAGAAACAATATTTGTTTATTAAGGCCTATCACTTAGTAACATGCAACAAAATACTGATGTCGAACTTCTTGTTATGTTCAAAGTAGGACAGTTAAATAAACGTTAAATGTTAAGTATTTTTGAGCATGTATTAAATTATGTATAAATGTTACGATATTTAAATGATATATATAATATATACATATATATATATATATATATATATATATATATATATATAAATATGCACATACACACACACATACATACACATATGCATAAATATACATTTACAAATACGAAGGTGTATTCATGATGTTCATTGTTTTTATTTAGGGTTACATGTTATTTTGTGTATGTGTTCAGCATATTGTACAACAATATATTATATAACAATAGTAGATTTTGTAACATTTCAAGTCCCATTTATTAATGAAAAATGCTTTAAAATATGGCTTTTTAGTAACTTCTTAAAAGTTAATAATGTTTTAGCTTCCTCAATATCTTTAGGCAACTTATTGTAGGTTCTGGTTAGTTCCATTGACGTCCCGTATTAATGATTGTTTTAATATATAAGTTTGTTTCTCCATGTTCTAGAAACCATTTTCTCCAAACCTTTGTACAGGAGACATATTAGATTATGTTCAAGTTAAAAATTACCACGCCTTGCTGCTAAACAAGTCAATTTAAATATGATGGATGCAGGTTTCATTCAAAATATTTTATCAGAGCGAAAACGGGAGGCTGTATATTAACTAGCAGCGCTCCGCGGTTTCACCCGCGTAAGTACCGATCCCGTGGGAATATCAGGATAAAAGCCTATATGCTATAGCATACCATTATTACGTTTTTGTCTTTTCTTGTCTTTGCATTATATACCTGGATTAACATATAGGCTATAGCCTATATGTTAATCCAGGTCTCCAGCTATCACATACATAGTTTCATCGCAATCGGTTCAATCATTCAATCATCGCAAAGAGTAACAAACATCCATACACCCATACTCACGACTTAGTTTTTCACGTTTGTCAACTCAACTTTCACGTTTATAATATTAGTAGGATAAGTCTGTCATTTAGTTGCAACTGCTACGCAGTTATTTATTTTCTTTGAAACTAAGCTAAATAAAAATCTATTAACATTGTGATACAATGTCTCTCTTGAAAAAATACCTAAAAAAATATATAGATAAAAAAAAAGTTTGGTGCTGTTTAAAGAACTAGATGAAAAAGTAGCTGTAGTACTGAATCTACTTCAATCCAAATAGAGCAATCAGTATCAACTCTTTTTCAACTTTAAATAGTAAGCTAAGTTCTGCAGATATGTAATACGTGAATAAAAAAAGAATTAATGAGTCTACTTTGCGTTGAAAGTTAGAATCCTTTTATAGCGAGAAAGCTTAAAAATTAAAAATATAGTACGCATTTGAGACGTTTTTTTTTTTAAATAAATTATAAATAAAATTGCAAAGTCTACAAAAAAATATTTACTCAACGCGAGTCACTTCAAATAGAACTAAATTGTAATGCTATTTTTGTGTTCTAACAAAAACACCACATGAAAATTCCACTAATATTATAAATGTGAAAGTTTGGATGGATGGATGAATATTTGTTACTCTTTCACTCAAAAACCACTGAACCGATTGAGACGAAACTTGGTATGTAGATAGCTGGAGACCTGGATTAACGCATAGGCTACTTTTCATTCCGATTTTCACACGGGATCGGGACTTACGCGGGTGAAACCACGAGGCGCTGCTAGTATTACATATAAACAATTTGTTGTGACAAAAACGTAAATCTTTCTATCAAAAAGATATACATGTGTAATGAAAAGATTTAATTGTATAAGAAAAAAAACTAATTGTCCATAGGTTCGTTTCGAATTACGAGGGACAAAAAATACTGCGGGCTAAATATGGTTCTATTGAATTTCTGCCTACTGCCATTAAAATATGTAGATATTACTGTGGCAACATGCACATACAACAAAAACCTGGCGCGGACCAGTTGAACAACGGAGTAACTAGCGGTCCTGCTACACGCAATGGAAGTTTTCGCGCTGATTAATAAACATAATATATTTACAACTTCCTTACATTAAACATTTGGCCGTAGTCCACCAGGTATGACCACCTAGTCAGGTAGGAAGACCTCCCAAAACAAAATGGAGGAAAACACGCGTTTTCTACTAATATTACACACTAGCAGTTCCCGCGCGCGTTAACCCTAATTGTTTTCCCAAAATAAAAGTAGCCTAAGGTACTCCTTATAACACCAGCTATCTGCCAGTGAAAGTCCCGTGGAAACCCACCAGTTCTGGGCATTATCCGGAAAAATCAGACAGACGGACAAACTTTTTAAAAACTGATTTTTGGGCATAGGTATCGTGCATAGGTGACATTACAAACAGACACTTCTATTTTATTTATGTGTATTGATGATATTGATAATAAAGTTTAAAGTTAGAGGGCTCGGATTTCCCAACAAAATAGCCAGTTCGAGTTACAACTCTGCAAACCTCACCTTCTTGAGCTATTGCTTCTCCGGATCCTCCATCAGGATAAGCAATATCATTTTCCTTTTATTGCCTTCTCTACTTATCTACCTTTCCCTTTTCTTTTCTTTATTTCCCAAAGGGCCCGGGTAGCGGCAATAAGCTTGCCCCCCTATTGCGTGATATGTACCAAATTACATTTGGCAAAACGTGGATGTTTAATAAGCCCCTGACAAACCCTTCAAGGAGGCGTGTGAGTAGCAAGCAAATTTCTCAATGCAAATCAACCTTCAATCTATTTAAATATTTAAAATAGCTCTCAGAAACAAACACACCAAAGGAACATTGCCAACGTAAATAAAATAAACGGGGACACCTATTTTCGTTTATTCAAATTTACACATCTCTTTTTCAGTTTCTTTCTCGAATATTCGCTTTAAACTTTTAACTTATTCTGTTGCCAGTAAACGTAGGTGTAAATTATAGCACATAATTCACCGGTTGCAGTTCTGCATATGAGGTCAGAGTGTATGCCTTTAGACTGTCTGAAACATAGAAAACGTGTAAATACAGTTTATAAAGTTGAATAACTTTAATAAATGTTGCGGTTGTTCAAACTCGTTATAGTTTTAAACAAAATGTTTGAACACTATTTTGGTAAGTTTCGTTTTAGTTTTAGTCACTACAAATGTAATTTCTAAATAGTTAAACATTGATTCTGACATCGTAACTTGTAGGGTGCGGTTTTGCTGAATGTTTTACGAATTAGAGCAAGGTTAACATTTAGATTATTGTTTTGAAATAACCGCGAACTAAGTCGCGGGCACAGTGAGTAGGTAATAAAAGGAATCATTGTATATATGATATACATAATAAATAATACATATACTGGTGTTACAAATAGGTAAGGTCAAATTTTGGGGAGCGTGTAGCTGACACACAGTTGACTTAGCTTGAAATGAAATGTATATTTATTTATTTATTTATTTATCTCTTTATTGTACACCTTTAATGTAAGATACAGTCAAAAAAACAATACAAACATTCAGGCATATCAATTGGCGGTCTTATCGCTCACGGCGATCTCTTCCAGACAACCTTTGTACGGATATTAACAAATATATTTCAGGGTAGTTTGTGGTGTACTGAGATAGGTTAATATATGTTTTAAAAATTATATTTCCTAGTGTAGATGCACATTTCTCAACATCATATTATGATTAAAGTGAATTTTAATGCGTTTTACGTTATTTACGGGGTCTATCGACTATACGACCCTAAAATTTTACTACACTTTTCTCTGTATTATACTCTATATTCTTACCATGTATAAATAATGGCTATTCAAGTCTCTTTTGCTTTATCTGAAAATGGGGCATATGTTTGTCTTCTTTTCGTAGTTTTGACGATAAGCTCTAACGAAAGACAATATGAATTATGTTAACTAAATGATGATGATGATACATTAAAGATAATACATTTAAACAAATAAGCTAACCGAGAACCAACTATACAAAAGACAATGTTCACCTGCCGTACATTATTGGCCTAAGAACCAGCAGACATAATAAAATGCTTACCGTGTGGTTAATGTACACTACATTTGATTTATATTAAATGAAAGTCAGTTACACTTTCAATAATTTCATAATTATTGAAAATACATTCAGATTTTGAGGTTATAATAATGTCGCAATGTTAGTATAATAATGTCACTTATTTTAAAGAAATGTATATACAAAAGTAATATTTTACACTGTATTTTAGCTTAAAAACAACTGCAAATTCATTCTACGAAATTGATAACGAATATAATAAATGGTTAGTGTTGACTACTCATCAGCCTTCTTGCTATGTGAAATATTTCAATATCATGTTGTTCACCCTCCTTAGGTGGGCATTTAGTGTTTAGGTTGGAATAGGTAGAACCTAAACAACTTTTTATAATACCTGTGTTTTATTACCATCAATAGTAAGATAGAGTTCAAGTTGGGTGCGAGGGGCCACTAAGACCTTCAGGTCTAAGCCATCTGCACCTGCTACCTGGTTTACCTCCCGACCAACGGATTAGGTTCTGGAGCAGACCTCACAACAGCAGAGGAGGAAAAAAAACAATACAGAAGTTAAGAAAATAATAATATTTTGTTTAGAGCAAACACATTTATTATTTATTTTACAGAATCACTTATCAGTAGCAGTTGTCCACTCAAGACCATTTAATTAATGTCAGCCATCACATTTACAGTCAGTTGCAGTCGCCTGAAATAATATATAATGATTTTAATTATTTTATTAAAGTAATAAAAGTGTAAATCTTCTAATATTGGGAAGATTCCTATATTCAAAATAAATTATTTCAATTTGACAACAGTCAGGCAATGTAACATCTTATTCTTCTTAAACTAATGATAATCTTTATTTTACTCAATAAATCCATATTCAAAGTAAGCGATTCAACAACACTGAACAATACTGAACATGTAGTGATGTCTAGTTGTTTCATATAAAAAGGGACCAACCTCAGGTTTTGACAATTAGTAAAAAGATACTAATTTGACTTAGTAGTATAATATGGTAGTAATCTGCCATATTATAATTTACTAGCCGTCCCCGCAGTTTTACCTGCGTTTATGGTCACTGCTCCGCTCCTTCCTGGGTAAATGGGCTATCCAAGACCAGTAGTTCCTGAGATTAGCGCGTTAAAGCGAGCAAACAAACAAACAAACTCTTCAGCTTTATAATATTAGTATATAGATTAATAAGAAAGTACTATTTATTTGAATTAATTAAATTAATACTCACCACTAGCGGTGTAACCTGTTGCTGTACTTTTTGTAGAATTATGTCAAGTACAATATGGTGTCTCATATCCAAATCATGTTAATATTATAGTATGTAAACCACAACTCATATGGGAGGTGGTACTTGCAGAAGCCATTGAAGTAGATGCAGTTGAATAGTATTTGCACCACTATCAGCTCTTTGCTAACAAGGATGGTAAATTAAATGTGATGCTCGAACCTAAAAGTAAAAGGAAATAATTTAAATATAAATAAAACACATTATTTTGACTAAGAACATTAATCAGATACACACCTCTAATCGAAAGAGCCTTTCTATTATAATATTTTAATATTAATGTAATGTTTAGTATCTGTCTTATCGCTATTACTTGATAAGAATGAATCCAAAGTCATCATTATTAAACTTGGCAAAGAGCACATCTATAGCACAAATGAGGAACATTGGGAACAGGTTCTGTTGCTCTAGCCTCTGTCCAACATGTTGTGCAAATGAGATCATATCAAGCAAACAAATCAAGTCAAAATCAAGCATTTCAAAACGTAGATGTTATATTTGGCAGGTATTGTAACCTAATAGAATATGAGATAGCTCTGCAAAAACCAGATATGGGTAGAATGAAAATTCGGTCGTGTGGTATTATTACAAAAGATTCAACTTACCAATCCTTTCCATTCTGAAGAATCGACTCGTCAACACGAGTCCGAATCCGTTTTCAACCCATTGTTATTAAAATTGTCTAACGAAAACTTCACAAGTTAAATTGAAATAAGCACAATAATATTCAAGAATAATAATAGTTTTGTCAACATTGTTGACTGACTGTCAAAATGTCAAGTGCCGCCTAGTGTTCCCAGCCCTATAATCAAAACAACTGACAAAATTATTAGCATTTATTTAAATAATTATTTTTATTTTTATTTTAATTCATGATTTTATATTCTCAACAACATTCAAAAGTATTATTAAAATGATCATCAATCATACATCACATAAAATAATTAGATATATACTTAAAACACAAACTAAACACCAGGACCATTTTATAAGGAACACCCGTAACCCTTTATTGAAACTGTAGGACTGACAACACTGGATGTGTTAAAGAGGCGCTGAAACATTTGAAGTCGTGATAACACTTTTTAAATGTTTTCGAGATTGAATACTGTCCGTAAGATTGTAATGATTGGGTATGTTATCTAAAAACAATATATTATTTGCCGTTTGCATAATTTAGCTTTTGATTCATAGGCCGATATGGACATACACCTTTGAGCGACTTCAAAATTTTTGCATCAGATTCATATTTGGTTTGCGTAAATACGATCATATCTCTGAATTTCGGAAACAACTCAAGTGGTTACCTATACGCCTTCGCCGGAATACTCACATTCTTTCGCTTCTATACAATATACTGTTCAACCCCTCGCTACCTTCCATCTCAAGGAGCGATTCGAGTTCCTACATTGTACACCTCCGCGATCTCTAAGGTCATCAGAAAATTTGCAACTAAAAATGCCTGCACACTCCACGGCATTTTATGATAAATCCTTTACAGTAACTGCAATCCGTTTATGGAATGCATTACCTGTAAAGATTAGACGAGCTCAAACCTTAACCTCTTTTAAGGCTCTTGTAAAAAAATACTATCTAACACTATAAGTGGTGTACAACTCTCTCACGGAGTGCAATAGACTTCATAATAAGTAACTCCACTAAAAAGTCTTACTAATTATTATAGTTATTTCACTATATATGTGTATGTGGATATATGTGTATATATATGTATGAGTTTATATGTACGTATGTGTTTCCTTTATTCATATTTCATTGTTCCAGTTCTAAATATTTTTGGTATACCACCAGCTACCGATTATTTTTATTCTGTTTTTCCATACAAAAGTTGTCTGGAAGACATCACTTTTAGCGATAAGACCACCCATTGTACTTGCCGCTTAGTATGTTGCTACTAAACTGTTACAAACTGTGTTAATTTCTGTCTAACTGTGGTGTAAAATAAAGAATGTTCTATCTATCTAAGCTTGGAAGGAATACAAACGCTAGTTTGTTTGTAAATTATTTTTATACTTTAAAATTTTTCTAGAATTGTTCGGTGCATCTGAATAAAGAAGAAATTATGAAGCCAAGTAATATTTTTCAGTTTCAGTAATAAATATATTAATATGACGGCGCGTCTATGATAATAGATTAAGCGGGAATAAGAACAGTCAATTGCCACTGGCATGATGGAAGAAATTGTCAATATTGTGTACTCTGATGCAACATCACGCACTTGTGCGAAATAAAAGATCGGCTGTAGCATTACGTTCGGAGACGAGCGTGCCTGATCTTCGGACTGCGAGTTTGTGATTGCAAATTGCATCTCATAATGCATTGCGGTATTTTATTCTCCTCGCCCACGCCTGCTAGAGGTCCAATATGGAACCAGATGGTAACGAGGATCCCTTCGTCTTTTTATTATATTATTATTATTCTCTTTATTCACTTAAATATACACATAAATTACATTTTTAAATACATTTACTATAAAAAAAAACAAAATATATTTAACAACATAAAAAATAGTGTCCCACCGGTATTGGGTACATGGACCAAGCTACCGGTGGTTAAGGTTCCAGAGATAGAAACCTCCTCACTATGCGTGCCGTATCAAGGAGGACCGCCTTCTGCATCAGGCTCTTAATCCAGCTGCCTAACGTGAGCCTCTGAAGGTGTTGGTCGAGGCTCTTAGCAATTAACCCATGGGACATTAATAATAATAATTATTATTATTACTATTACCGGCCAGTTTTTAAGAAGATGAAATCAAAAAAAATAACATCATATCACACCGTTTGCCTTTTATACTTTTATGCATATTCCAATATTTTCCTGTGTATCAACGTGACAAAGCATCGAAGCGGTATAGGATACAAATCCCTGTATCCATCCTTCCATGAAGCATTGTGGTACACTCGGTCGAGTGGCCGGATTTCCTGCTCTACAAAGTTTCTGTTTTTCAGCTTTATCAAAAATTATCTGTCTTGCAGTTATTTCTTCTTTTACGGCTATAATACACCTGTAAAACATCGTAGATATAAGAATTTTATTTAAATTGAACATCTTTATTTATTTATTTATTTACAACTTTATGATCATGTTGTGCATTTTGCATTTGAACATTTTGACTTACTGCCACTCTGCCAGTCAAGCTTTGGGTGATTTAGAAATATTATAAGGATGCACCTAGCGAAGATATCACGGATGAAATTATTTATAACTAGCGACCCGCTCCGGCTTCACACGGGTGCAATGTAGATACTAATGTGGAGCAGTGTGGAGGGATTAATAATATTGTGATTATAATTAGTCTGTACCACAGGATATCTTTATATACCATATTTACAGCTGTTTTTTGGTGAGACAGTACAAACATGTTTTATTTAGAGCTTACCCTTGAAAGCGTACTACAATACTTACTTACTGTTAAAAAAAAAATGATAATCAACAAAAGAAACTCACAAACCTTATGTAACGTTATAGGTATAGGTAATAATTTATTTCTTTAAAATCAACCTTGCCTAAAAGTAGCTAAATAGATAAAAAAAGTAGAAAAACCGCTCTGCCCCCGCTTTTGAAATATCTGATATTTTTTAAGATATTCCTTGTAATGATATGCTGTAAAGGGCAATTTTGATCTATATGAAATGCACAACGTATCTAATGTATTTATTTGGATAAGGAATAATACTGTATTGTTTAAAATAGTTTGGTAAATAACATATAATTTGTTTGTAATATGTAAAATATAAAAATGGTTACTGTGGGTTATACTTAGGAGATAAACATATACCATTGCGGACTTTTTTATCGATCTTTTTAAGATATACAATTTCGTAGTACATTCATTTGATCTATCTCATAAGGTCTAGCCAGCGTTTGCAATGTAAGCGCACAAAAATATGATTATTACGACACCACATCACAAATATTTTAATTTCTCGGCTTTTCTCTACTACGAGTATAATATGCATGTATACTACATATAAACCTTCCTCTTGAATCACTCTGTCTAATGGTGAAAACCGCATGAAAATCCGTTCAGTTGTTTTTCAATTTATTCCAAACAGACAGGCAGATGCGGCGGGGGACTTCGTTTTATAATATGTCGTGGTAATTTGGTAAATCAAGACTTACATGAATTAATTACACACCATTACTTACATAGAAAAACATAACTACATCAGTGTTGCGCAAAATTAAATTGTTGTTACAATTAAAGATTGACTATTGATTGATTGTTAATCGCAAAGTCAGTCAGGATTAACAACTAATTAATTTATTATCGTGATTATCGCGTGATTTCGGAATAATTGTTTGTATGTGTGGATGATTTGTTTGGATGACAATACTAAATATTTGGCATCTTGGAGCTGATCTGATGGTGGATAGTGGAAGTCTTCACTGCCTACTAGTAAATTCCCTCGACTTTCAACAGATTGAGCTGGGTAACGATGGTCTGATGATGTAGATGTTTGTGTTTTTGTTTTTAATTTTACTATATTATTACCATAATTATCAGTAAGGGTGCTTCGTTTGTCCACCTACTTTTATTTCAGGAGGGATTCCGTTTGTTTTGCAGAATGAGAGTTATCTTTCTTTTATATTTAAGAAAAAAAAACATTTGCGGATTGCGACGGTTTTCGAACTGCGACCACAAAGTGGAAAGCAATGCGTGTGACGTCCAACAAAAATATAAACTTCGTTAAAGGGTAGAAAAATTTCAATAATTAATGTTTCAAGTGACATGACCAAGAACGCTTTGAGTTTAGATGTACTTTTAAGAGATAATACGGTCTAACTAGTAAAATAAAAACAAATTGAACAATGGACGTGATTGTTACAAAAGTCTATTTAATAGTGTAGGTACGATGCAATAATCGACACGATCTACAACCACATTACACACAAATTAGTACATTTTCGGTCACTAATTTAGTTGGGTGTGCTCATAGCCTTTTTAACTATATCGTTCTGCTTAACCTTCTCCTTCATATATAACCACATTTTCCCTGTACGGTCCGTAACAGCCCGTACAAATAGATCGAAAGGCGAAGAATGCCTAGTTTCTATGGGATATGCCCAGTTCCCGGAACCGCTGCAGATTGATATGGCAAGTAACAATAACAATATGAGCTTACGTTTAAATAATGGTTTATAAGTTAATTAAGAATGTTTGTGAAAAATAAAACGATGACATAGCTTATTGCCCGACGTGACTTCGCTCGCTTACAAACAAAATTATTATATGAAATGTAATTTTTATACAGGATTCATTTCTAAAAACTGCATAGTTACAAATCTACAGTTTTCTTGTCGTGCCTGTTCCCCGCGCGGCTTTGCTTGCGTGTATATTTTTAAATATTTTCCGAACCCAACTTCTTTTTTCAAAATAACAGTAGTCTAAGTTATTCCTTACAACATAAACTATCTGCCAATGAAAGTCCCGTGGAAATCGGTCGAGCTATTCGAGATATTAGTTGGAACAAATATATACATTTTTTATAATTGATATTTTGATATATGTACCGTGTACACTTCGGATGCATTTAGTATAGATAAAAGCTCCCACTTTGCTGACTTTACCACGAACCTTTCCCGAAATACAAACAACAAAACAACAAAGTTTTATCTGAGTCGGATTATGCGTTTAGAGATAGGAACGTATCCTTTAAGAACGCATAATGTTCTTGACCTTTTTCTTTTCAAATATCTGCGTACCAACGCGATGGTTTTTGAATGCAAATTTTTTGACCTACTATGTGTGAGGATACAATCAAACAATTCATTCAGCGGCTAATATGTCTACAACATTTTATGGTTTATTGTTACGAGTAAGGGTACATAAGATATTAAAAGAAATTCCAGAAGTAAATTCAAGAAGTAACTGTGAGCTGCAGTTCTTAACACGAATGAAACCTATATACTCACCAAAGAGTCGTGATGGGAGGCGCTGTGCGCTCAAATACAGATAACTTACCTCAGCAACAGACGCTAATATTAGATAAATATTGTACAACAAACTTAAAATAAGAGCACCATAACACCTTAGACATTTTCGATTGCAAATTCCCGAAATTTAAGAACAATGTTAGACATGTTATGTCTCGTGTATAATTGTATATTTGT
Organism: Callimorpha dominula; assembly: GCA_949752705.1. Lineage (NCBI taxonomy): Eukaryota > Metazoa > Arthropoda > Insecta > Lepidoptera > Erebidae > Callimorpha > Callimorpha dominula. Next base: position 3,654,651 of record OX457010.1, on the reverse strand, counting down.
TTTGTAACATTGTAATATTTTTAGTATAAATTCATTTTTATTCTAAGTTCTCACAATGTTTCATTGTTTTTATATAGATAAACAACACAGTCCTATGTGATCATGCTGTGTACGCATAGTTAGGAACCTAGTTTAAAACATAGCTGTTTATTTTATACATTTCAACCTTATTGTACTAAGTTCTGTTTTGTGTACCTAAACTAAATAAATAAATTTCATTGAGCCAATAAAAACATTTTTATTAAGACATTATTATTAGTCAACCTCGCGAGGGTTTCCTTTGAAATATATCCGATCATTTGTTTGCCATTTTATTATTTTACAGATTTAGAACAACAACAACAAAAAACAAAATTCAGGACGACATTTTTTACCTGAATTCTTGCTGCCTTCGGAATTTATTTAAAATGACCAACTCGAGAAAACTACAATAAAATTATCAGGGATACCTGCACCAAAAGCTCCTCGACTTATAATTTTGAAAGACTATATATGTATATAAAAAGCTTTGTATTTCAGCTTTTATCATGAAAGCAACCAATACGTCTAAAACTGATTTTAACAGTAAAATTCAAGACCAATATACATTACTAATTGAGTTGCGGCTACTATTCCTATTGTTCGGTATTGTATTGTATGCTTATCAGATTTAGGCGTAATGTGAGCTGATACGATTATGATTTGTTATAAATGACTGTTGGAATTTTTAATATAACCAGTATAGAAATTGCCATATTTATGCATACGGGTCTACGGTCATTAAGCACCATGTTTAGCTTTAGATCTACCTGGCTAGCCTATCGCAGGCTTTACAAACTATAAGAATACTATCAAAACCTTTTAGGTACATAAGTTACCGCACGATTACCAAGTTAAAGTATTCAAGTACACACAGTTTATAAAGGACTATCTACATATATTAGTCTTACGCGAGGATTTTATTCCGAACACCAGGCAGAACAATGGCAGCTAGCAAAATAACCAGTCTTTGAAGTCAACGTACTCGTACTTCATCAAATATTTTATTTTCCCCTTCAGTCTGTTAATAATAACAAAATGTTAAAATCTCTTAAAAACGATATAATAATCGTAAAACGACTAACAGAATAAATTATCATATTAATATGTACAATTATATCACTGCTCGGTCGTAATGTTCGCCTTGACAATGAAAATTATAATGTGATTTTTTTTATTATTTTAGGATGTTTTATATTGCACTAGATTTTAAGCTATACTGAACTTGTCATGTATTGGTATGACTAATATAATACCAGCTAAAAATATATTGTATTGCTCAAATTTATTATATTGACTGGCCTGTTGGTCTAGTGGTTAGTGACCCTGACTGCTGAGCCAGAGGTCGTGGGTTCGATTCCCACCTGAGTCTGGGTGTTCTTTGTGTCCGTTGTTTGTATGTTTGTAAAGTCCCCCGTGACACAGGAGTAACTCCTAATCCTAAAAAAAGTCTTAAAAAAAAAAGATGATTATTTTTTAGTTCTTTTACTCGTGATGACTAAACGGAAAACAACTATTTATATTAAAAAAATAAAATACACATTAAAATAAGGAAACCAGTAAATAAATTGTACACTTGACAACAATGTATTTTATATAAAAAAAAACATAAATCCCTTATTGTTCCAAATTAAATATTTGTTTTCATTATTCAGAATAAGTAAAAAGGAAAATGAATATTTAATATAATATACTAAGAAATTGAACATAATATAAAACTTTGACATTATTGTCATGACATTATATTATACTAGCTGTGCGGTTTCACCCGCGTAAGTCCCGATGCCGTGGGAATATCGAGATAAAAATGCTTATGTGATAATCCAGGTCTCCAGCTATCTACATACCAAGTTTCACCGCAATCGGTTCAGTAGGTTTATCGTGAAAGAGTAACAAACATCCATACATCCTCACAAACTTTCACGTTTGTAATATTTAGTTCAGTATTAATATTTTTCAATTTCTAGGTATAGTACGCTAAAAAATATTAATTTAAAAAAGCCGGTTCGCACAAAGCGGGCTAAAAAATTTGTGTGAATCGACCACTAAGCCGAAAACACATATAACAATTTTTAGTTGTCAATTCGTACAAATTGAATTTATTAGTGTGCAAATCGACACCTCCAGAAAAATGTGGTGGCGATTCGCACACATTTTCTTAAACGAAAATATTTAAGAAAATGGTACAGTAGCGCATAAAAGTCGTGCATAAGTGACTACTAGGAAGGAAACAAACACATTCGCACACTAATAAATTCAGTTTGTGCGACACGACGTCTAAAAAAATATTAATTTTAAAAAGAGTCGTTTCGCTAAAAGTGTAAGTACAAATTCGAGGACTGCACGGATGGCGCAATGGTTTAAGTGGTCACCTCGCCACTCCGCCGCGCCGAGTGTTGTGGGTTCGAATCCCACACGGGACAAAAATTTGTGTGATCCACAAATAGTTGTCCCGAGTCTGGGTGTTCTTTTCGTCCGTTGTTTAAATATTTGTGAAGCCCCCCGCGACACAGGAATATTCCTAATGCGGGATTTGTATTAAAAAAAAAAAAAAAAATTGTGCGAATCGACCACTAAGACGTATTTTCTCTTGTACCAACAGATGAACAAAATATTCCTGATAACCCTGCAATTTTTACTAGAGCCTAAAACTTTTTTCACCAAACATATTCTTCGAGTCATACTGATAAAACCTACTCTTTTCAGGAAAATTCGCTTGCCCATCCATCTGGTAGCCGAAATAATTAGGACGTGTCTTCCTTTGGCAGGGGTCAATTTTTAAGGCAGTGACAGGAATGATTAATGAATACTATCCCGTCCTTTTTCTCTAGGCAACCAATTTACGAGGTAATTCTAGAAAGTTTGAATCCCTATGCAGACAAATATAGATTATGTATGATACGGATATACATTCAACTAAACAAATTCAAAATATTTTGTTTTACATACATATCTTTATTTCATGGACATCTAATAAGGTAATATAATGGTGGAATTAAACACGATAAATCATGAAGCGATTACTGATGTGTCCCAATTATGCGGAGAATCGCAGCATTTACTCTATATTATTTTGACGCGCTAAAATATTAAGTTGTAAATGTTTGTCACTTTTTCCTTATGATGCTGAGTAGCCACTATGAGGGCGGGTAGTTTTTTTTTTTAATAGCTTTTTATTATGATAAGTAATAAGAGAAACATATTCTTGAAGAAGGTAAGGTAAGTCGATAGCTAATTTGTGTCTTAAAGAAACTAAATTACTATTCTGTTATTTAACTAAGATAACTAAAAACGTAAATCGTTAATAAGTTCACCTCAGATCTTAAATAATTAAATAGACCCAAAAAAAATGTGTGTGTGTACCAGAGTACACAGGTAAGAAATGAAACTTCTTTACGACATATCATTTTTCTACTATTTGCAACTTCACGGAAATGGGGTAGATAAGGCTTAAGCCTTAAGAAATTATAAAACGAAATATATAATCACTCTCACTTTTCTTGTAAATTCACTTAAATTTGAATAAGTCTTTTTATTTTATCACTTTCAAATTAATATATTGTTATTCTTATTTCAAACCAAACTTCAAAACTAATATATTGTTGTTATTATTATAATATATTACATTATATTCTTTACGTCACTATACTAAACTTTGATAAAAAAAGCAACATGGCGCGTAACCGAAAAACGTGACGATTGCTACAATTTTTTTAAATTATTAAATTATTATTATTAAATTCGATAAAGAAGTTTCACTTCAAAAATAAGCATAATTATATTTTAAGTTGCGATTTAATATTTTGAGATTAGAAAGAAGCCGAATATTATGTTGTAATTTAGCGGTTATACTAACTTTTAAACTTTCGCGTTCCATGATATAATATTATCTACGTATTAACGGGAATTAACGCGATCACGAAAAGGTATAATTTGTTCTGTGTCTGGGTATAATTTATCTATAATATTAGAAATATATAAATATGTTTATCAGTAGTCTGCTTAGTTTGGGATCAGACGTGCGTGAGATGTACGAAGCTGTTATTATTAATACTATTAAAATGCATTTTTCAAACTATTTTTCGAGTGATGAACCCTTGAGAGTAGATTTAACTTTAGCAGCGGAATCAAAATGAAGAACTACTTGGTCACGGTAACTGTTATTCGCTTTACACATTCTTGAACATGGAGAGTTGGCACTGAGAATAGTCCTACTGATTGGTGAAAGGAATGGAGATGAGGTAGTTATTATTTAAGCCTAAGAATAGTTACAGGAGCAAACCTTACTAAGTAAAACCTTATTACATGGAGAATAGTTTGGACCATTGAAAAAGGACTATAAAGAGCAGTGTAGTGAAGCAATGATTGGATTGAATAACATCCCCCCTCTTCCCCTAGTCCCATCTCAAAGGCCGGCAACGCACTTGTGACTCTTGAGTTTCAGGTGTCCATAGATGACGGTAGTTACTTACCATCAGGTGACCCGTCTGCTCGTTTGCCCCCTATAATATAAAAAAACTTTTGTAATATTTGAAAGGAAATGTAGATTATATTACGTTCTTGATCAATATATATTATCATTTAAATACAAACCGGGAAACGGTTATATTCAATTACAATAATGTAGCTTCTGACGTTACGTTCCTTTGTACGAAATGAATAAAACGCCTGGCACGTAAAGTTTAACACGTATAGCTAATTCGGCAGCTGTTATTGGCTGTATTCGCGCGTGGTATAAACAATAAGCGGGAGCGTTTGAAACCTGAAACATGCAGTTCCGGGTTTTGTTGAAGTAGAGCGAAGTTTTATGTTTTTCCACAACGTATCTTGTTTTTAAATTATTAGATACAACTTCTTGGTCCATCATAAGAAGCAACTTTAGATAGACTAGGAACGTTTTGAACGTTTACTGACGATTAAGAAGTTTTACTGTTGAGTAAGTTATAGCAATAGTGTTTAGTTAGGTTGTAGTCACTTGGATCCTGGTATATCAGATTCTAGCTTGATACATTTTGAAAAATACTGGCTTTCAGCAATCCAGTGAATTGTGCACTATCCTTGCTAGTATTGTAAACGTAACAGACTGTTTGTTTATATGTCCTTTCTTCATGTATTTATGGATTAACGAAGTAATGTTCTTTTGGAAAAGGCATAGTTTATTCGCTAGAGGGCGAAATAGTTTATTCCAGAACAATTTCGACTGGTTTATAATTAACATAATAATAATACACAGTTACAACTAATAAAAATGTTTTGTTTAACTCGAGAACACCAAACATTTTAATTCCAGTTTACAAAATATTAAAAACGTTTCTTGCGATTTTGACTTAATACAATGATTTATTGTATTGCTGTAGACAGATATTTAAAAGTCAGATTAACGATCGATTAAAATTGTATTTTTGTTTGTGCACGCATCATGTAAAAATTGCAAAGCAAGCATTTAAACCTTTTTTGCGTTAATATTGTGGTGTAAGCTGCTGTAACAAAATAGTTTCTGTTTTATCGCAATCAGTTTGTTCAGCAATACTCTAACATAATTGTGGAGCGATGATTGTGGAGACAGCAGCCTTTAATTTTCTTCTTGTGTTTGGCGATCTCACAGATATAAGGAACCACCAATGTTCTTGGTTCTGCCAACTAGCTATTTTCAATATCTCAGTCATCAAACGGCAGCAATAAATTCAATTCATTTCAAATTCAATAAAGTAAGGAATATACGTCTGTAAACACGGTTATAGAACAAGTTCGATATACTATCCGATAGAGTTTGACGATTCCCTGAAAAGACCTGATCTATAACTTATGAATCCCCATAATCATTCTCAAACGAATTCCTCCTAATAGTAAGTAAGTCAAAAATCTCCAGCAATTTTTTATTTATTTTGTAAATCTAATTCAGCCTATGTTATGCCACGTCTATTAACAAAACTCAAAGTCAAACATTATCTGTTTCGGGAGATACTTTAGAATTAGTTGCATTTCCTACGGCCAACTTTGAGTATGTCACTCTTTCGCATGTAAGCAATCATAACAGGTAGCTACACCGCTGATATAGTATATTATAAAATCCCCCCGTTGCAGGAGCTAGGAGCCAGGCTACACCTTTTATAAATACCATATTGTTGTTTTCTGACATTTACGCGAACGAAGGCGCGGGCACAACGATTCTGATTTATATAAATGACTCTTGTAAGGTCTTAACAAATTATTCAAAAACGCAATTGAAAATAGTAATCTAAAATATATTGATAATGTTAGTGTGAGTGTACGTAATACACGAGCCACGTTCCACGTTGTTTGCAGTTACTGTAGTGCTGACCGTAATTTAGATTAAAGATTTTATTATTCATGTGTTTATTTGTAGGGCTTGTCATTCGCTACCGAAAATCGCTCGTGGTGCGAATGATTTTAGGAGGCCAGTAACGATGTTCTCCTTTGAAGTCATAGCAGTGTAAGTTAACACTAGTAAGACGTTTTGTTTTTGTTTTGTGTGTTTTGTTTAACTATGTTTGAAATTTAAAGATAGGATATCACTTTAAATCATAATGAACTCTGTTAAACTAAATGTCACAAAACAAGATTAATCATCCCAGGTTCTATAGTAAAAAGACAACTCTTAACTTTTATATCTAAAGTAATACAAATTCACTCTCAACAGTAAAAGTTCACTATCTTACTTTCCGTTTTTAAGGTAGTCAATAAATAAAAAGACATTTTAGTAAATTGTCTAGAAGTTTGTGAAATGAAGACCCATGTGCAATGAAAACAATCCAAGACAAAAAGATAGGTATTTTATACCAAGTTCACGTATTCGCTCATGGCATAAATTCGCCCTAAATACGGCCCTTCCTTTCAAAGGAGAATCGTCAAAGTGGTAGTTAACCCCATTATGGCTTCCGTCCGCATGTGCCTTTTATTTCTTTTGCCTTTGACTGATCAACTTACCCGGTTGTACACAGAGTTTCAATCAAGTGATTAAGGATTTCGAAAGGATATCAATGACCTTATGGATTAGGATAATGTATTAACAGATCGATTCGTTGCCGACCATTAAACATGAACATTTCTGTTTAAATTTAAATGTATTTAATTTATGACAGATTTCTGCATATATGATTACCAATATTATTATTTGTCAAACATAACCCTAAGAGCTGTAACTTACCTATGTTTCCGCAAATAAATGATGATTATGATAATGAAATCTAAATAGAAGTAAGTCTATTTACAGACGTATTGACATAATATGACAGTAAGTACTTGCTTTGGGAATATTCTATCGAAATTTATACGGGATATTGAGAGCATCAGGCATGCTTTTATATGGACAGGTCGGATCCCTGCAGAATATTTTGTTCAGCATTTGAATGTTTCTTATCTGGTAAAATTCTTATATTCATTTGAATATCAGGACTTTTTTTAAATGTAATTTTATTTTGAAGTTGCTGTCCTTTCTTGTAATCTGTACCATAATATTTTGTATTTTAAATAGCGATTTATTGCTTGGGTATTGTAATTAAGTGAAATAATATTCCAATAAATACCTAGGGTCGTTTTATAAACCTAAGTAAAATCGTAAATTACTCAACCGTAATAAATGTGTCAAACTACCATAAATTCAATTTACTGTTAACGTAAATAAAGTTCACGTCAAATTATTTTGAACGTACCTATACGTGGTTCAAACTAATTTTTGTTACAATATAACTACTTTGATTTTATTGGCCCCATGTTTGGGCGCCAGTAACGTTTAATTGGCGCCCAACGTGGGATTAGGTCTGAAGTTTCTAACTCCAAGCAGCACCTTAATACTGTAGACGGTCTTGAAGTATGGTTACACATTACTTGCTTAACTTTAAAGCCACTTTAAAGCGTTTACATTATTAGTTATTAATTATTTGGAAACAGTAGTAAATCTTCTAAGCTCCTTTGTTACCTTACACAGTCTGTTTGAGTCCTAAATGTTTCTTACATAAGTTGATGATATATTGATAAACATATTGTATTTTGATCACACTCTACTATTCTATTCAATAGTTTTTTTATATTATTATGTTTCTATGATGTCAGACAATATCAGATCATATATCCGTTTATCAAAGGATTTCCTTTTGATAACATAATTTGTACATCTGACCTTTGTGCCTTGGATAAGCTATTCTACTGTATTCAACAGATTTGTATTGGAAATATAAAGGTTTCTTTGTTACTATTATTGTGTTTTCAATGTCCATTAGTATATTGGATAGGCCTTATTTGATCTTTACGTGTAATAGTTCTTTCAAAAACACAAATTTTGTAGCTCAGCATTTTTTACGACAATCAATGTGTAAAATGATATATTTTTATTTGTGAACAAGGTGAACTGAACTAATATTTTATATTTTTTTAAGTGTATTACTACAACTTAATTAATCACTTCTTACTCCATCAAAATATATTATTTGAAATAAGTGCATATTGATATAATTTAATTTGTATCAATAAATCGTATCGTATCGTAAATTTGACGATATTTCTTCCTTTCGTCTTGAGTTAAGTTGGCTTCCGATTCGTCAGCGCCGTCAACTGCGCGCTCTAACCACCCTTTACACTATTCTCAACTCACCTACTTCTCCTACATACTTGACATCCTCCTTCCAGTTCCTGTGTTCCAATCATAACATAACTCTCCGTTCTACAAATAATCGTCTTCTGTTATGCCCCTCTCATACTTCTGCATGTGTCCATTCTTCCTTCTTTATACAATCTGTTCCTCTGGAATGCTCTTCCTCAGGAAATCAGAATAGCACCCAGTCGCCTATCCATCAAGGCGAAGGTACGAGCTCTCCTCTCTCAAAACTTAGCAGGATCATCACAACATTAATACTTTATATATAATAATGTGTATGTAAATATGCATGTATGTAACTTTTTATGTATGTGTGTGTATATATTTATATATTCCCATATTTTTCTCCTCGTTTCATTTTTGTTTTGGTATTTATTTGTGTTTCATTTATTCTTAAGTTTATAATCTAAATCTAGTGCACCTACTTCACCCATTTCTTCACCACCCTAGGGTAGACTGGTAGAGAATGTCTATGGCATTAAGTCCGATATTGTACATTTTTGTGCATAAGGTTTTAATAAATAAATAAATAAACACACAATACCAAAATAAAATAATCTCGTGAAAAGAGGTACAATTGCACTCGACACCAAACCAATAAACAATGTGTAAAATGGTTAAAATCATTCTACATGGTTTTACAGAAAAAATAAGTAAATAATCATTGTATTAAGGGATATGAATGGAAATATTTTTTTTTTTAGATCTGTATACAATAATGTAGTCAATGTTATGAATGATTAGTAATGTAATTTCATGTAGTGAAATATTTTGTGAGTCATTTTCTACCAATGACAGTAGTCAGTGTTTTCTTAAGTATAGTAGAAAAAGATAGGGGATTTTTTAAAACTTCAAACTCGATTTTCTCAAAACTATGATTCAGAGTTAAATCACTTTTCTCTGAAGGTACAGAATTATAAAAAGATATTTATTAGGTATAACCCGATTTCTTCTGTAGTTAGTTTTATATGAAATAAACCTTAAATTGTTAAATAGCAGATCTGATATCTCTTGGAAATATGTGTTGTTAAAAAAATTAATCACGTTGATTTAGAGATGGTCAAAATTTTACAACATTCATGAAATTGAATTTCGTTGCTTAAATAAAACGCTGGCAAAATGTACTCGTAACAAGGAGAGTCAGTTAATTCCTGGAACTGTTAAGTTGGTCGCGGAGGTTTGCAATTTTCAATGGAATGACGATCCAGAACATGAATATCACGTTAGTCGTAGTAGCGTCCGACTGCCAAATGATCTTTATAAGCTCGGCGTTTATCGCTGTCGAGACCTTGCTTTTTTGATACATTGTGTAGCAAAAAATGAAATTGGAAGTTGGGATCAGATTATTACATCATAACGTATTTTAACATAAGGGTTATTTTTCCTTAAGATATTTAAAGATTCCAACAAATATTGCTTAGATGCGAATAAAAAAATTCTCGCTTCATTTAGTACTTTAGATTTAGATTGTTATTTTATTAGAACATTACTAATGTTTGTCCAGAGTTATTAACAATCACTAAACAACCATGTTTCCAATTCAACAGCAATTCAAACACTCAACCGCAAATTGTAAAATATCGCTTGAATATCACCAAGGTGTTGCTGAAAATCAGCGCTGCGTCGCTTATAGTGATATAGCTTCAGGCTGAGCAACATCTTTTTTGACAGATACTGAGACGCACACTGCATACGTTATGTTTCTTTTTTAATGTATGAAGCGACCCATCAAGGTTGTTTTTTTTAAATTAAGATTAAAATAATAGTCCGTATATTTAACAATGTTATTCTGTTTATTAAAAACTATACGGTTTTACTCACGTTTGTATTTCGGGGATGCCCGCCCGAGTAGACCGTCGCGGCAGGACGCTTCACTCCTTGAGAAAGGGCCCCCGTCGGGTCCGAAACTAGTCGGGCATCCCCGAAATACAAACGTGAGTAAAACCGTATAGTTTTTAATAAATGTTATTCTGTATATTTAATAATTAATATTTATGGTTTTTATTGTCATTGTAATATTATGGATTCTTCTTGTCATTCTCTGTTTCCCAACATTACCTACTTTTGTTTAATTATTATTATATAATTAGTATAATTATGCAGTATGTGTCGTGTCTTTTTTTCGTCAAAATAAATATATTTTCTTTATTTTCTTTCTTCTTTCAATTAAATAAATATTGATAACGACAAATCTCGTCAAATGTTTAATTTTTTTTTGGTCATTGGCCATATATTATACTAGCAGCGCCCCGCGGTTTAACCCGCTCTATTAATCAAAGAATACTCTTGCTACTGTTGGTAAAATGAATGTGTTAAAATAAATGACTTCGGTTTATTCTAACAATTTTTAGGCAAATAGAGCAATAAATATTACCGCCTGCAGCTAATAAAATGATAATAGATTGCTTTGTTTTTATCCTCTTAAGTAACACTTTGAGATATGATTCACGTTCAGAATGTTATTAAGTGTTGAAAAAAGAAGAATAAATATGATGCAGAGGCAAAACTTAACCTTATGTAAAGAAAATGTAACAAAACTAAATTATAGCTTACTAGCAGCGCTCCGCGGTTTCACCCGCGTAAGTCCCGATCCCGTATGAATATCGGAATAAAAAGTAGCCTATGCGTTAATCCAGGTCTCCAGCTATCTACATATCAAGTTTCATCGCAATCGGTTCGGTGGCTTTTGCGTGAAAGAGTAACAAACATCCATCCATCCATCAATCCATCCATCTAAACTTTCACATTTATAATATTAGTGGGATGAATTAGTTGTTAAGATCCCTTCGTCCACGTGGTCAAACTGGGTAGTCAAACTAATTTGTGTAATTGAGTACAGTGATGATTAAAAATTATTTGTAATTTTTGTTATATTCCTGTTTTGGTTGTATTAAATGGTTTTGATAAAGTTTATTGTTGTTTGAAGATTGTTTTAACCTAAGCTCAAACATAAATGTCTAATTTATATCTGGTTGAGTTTTTTTTTTATTTTGCTTAGCCTGGGTCCAGACGTTTCAGAATATACTATTTTTGTTTTGTAAATTTACACTTTTATGCTTCACTTTCCATCAAAGTGCCCTTTTACATTTTCTATTTATGTTACTTTAAATTCTCGACCCCAAATAAGTGTACCTCCTTAAATATTTAGATAGAAAAGACACTGGCCTGTTTCCGCACCATTCCGGTTCAAATTGTTCTCAGTTTGTAGATACTAAATTCACAGTAGCTCTAAACAATTGCGACGAAATTGACTACTTCAGAAATATTGGCAATAATATAATATATTATTTGCCTAGATATTGTATAATAAAATTTTATTACGCCCATACATGTAATGAAGTTTATCACTACATATTATAAAACAAAGTCCCCCACCGCGTCTGTCTGTCTGTTCGCAATAAACTGAGAAACTGAACGGATTTTCATACGGTTTTAACTAATAGACAGAGTGATTCACAAGGAAGGTTTAGGTGTATAATTTGTATCCGTGCAAAGCCGGGGCGGGTTGTTAGTTAGAAATAATTTAATAAAGAATGTGAAATTTCCCGCTTAAAGAACCTTGTTTAAGCGGTAAATTTTATGTTACGTGAACTTTTTTACACCATTCGTCTGTGTCCGTCCTTTTGAAGCGTTTGCTTATTAGTTAACACTGACTTTACATACTAAAAATACCAGGTAAATAGTATGTTCTTCTAATCCTTATTCTCGATAATCAAAACATAAACAGGGCCAAAAGGTGACATGACAGGTTTTAATCAGATACTCTGCAAGAGTGCTAGCCATCCACACTCGCAATTTATTCTGTTGCCTCGCGCCTAGCGTCCTCTGACTCCGGAAAATAACCGACAAAGAACGGAGCGTCGGGGAGGACAGACTAGTTTAGACGAGAAGAGGTACCAAGTACACCTCAACCCTACCCAGTCTTGTCTGCCAAAGAATGTGGATCGGGCTTTTAATTTTTTTTTGTCATATTTTTTTACTATTTCGGTTCGTTCGTATTTTATTCAATAGTACGCCTGTGCGTAAAGTTAAACACTTCATTTCCTGAATGTTGTGAGAAGATTGGTAGCATTTTTATTAATATAGTTTTATTTATGATACCTATGGAAAAGGAAACCTAAATAAGAAAGTTAATTTTTATTACATAAACTACCGAACTTCGATATCGAATAGTAATTGGGTTGTGGAGGTCTGATGGCAGTTACTTCACGTAAAATATCAAAGTTCGGCCGTATCGTAGTTAGACTGAAAGCCGACCCCAACTTGGCTGAGAAAAGGCGCGGTGGATGAATACTTCTATCATTGGCATGCGTTAATATGCCGTATTGTTAAAAGTTGAACGTTGCAGCAGATTTAATTACATGTTACACTTAATTGTATGGTGCAATTGTGTTAATTGTATGGTGCAATTGTGTTAATTGTATGGTGTAATTGTGTAAGTCAATGCCACAAATATGAATACCAGAAGACACAAAATATTGATTGATGATGAGTTGATTGTTTTAATCATTATTTTTCGTTATCGTTAGATATACGCCGTTGGTATCTTTTGTAAAATCGTTTTTCAAACATAATTAATATTAATTTGTATATTAAAATGCTTCAACGTGCTAACAAATAGCTTAAATTGATTTTATTCCTTTTTTTCCAGCATGTTTATAACGTACTTTGATAGAACAATTTCTTTCGTTTTAACTAATACCTACGCATAAAAATTGAATAATAACTTACTAGGTTACACAGACCGTGGAGTTATTTTACTAAAAAAAAAAAAAAATCTGCCCGGTTAGGTAAGGTAGGATACCTTACCTAACCGGGCAGATTTTTTTTTTTTTTTTTTTACCTTGTCTAAAAATCTATTCTCCTTTAAAAATTTGTTCCAATAACTTAAGTCAACCATTATTGTACGTGTACGCGTATTTTTACCCAAACAGGTAAATTACAAGTCGTTTCACGTTCGTATTGTTCATATAATGAATACGTGATAATATACGTTTCGTTTACAACACCATTTGCACTTACTTTTCATAACAGTAATGGCGCCCTTGACGTGAAGTGCTATAAAATTTGTAAGGAGGAAGATAACATCAGATTTCTTTGCGAATTGGAGCCGCCATACTAGAGAAGCATCTTCACATTAAACAATACTGCTGTTGATTTGCACTTATATGGTTTGCTTATAAGATTCCTTCCATAGAATTTTAAGTTAACAAGTGTCAACACTAGTCCGGCAATACTTAAAGACACCGTGAATTGCCTCTATCAAGTTAGTATCATAAAAAATAGCATCTTTAAACAATTTTAATAGTTACTTCCCCGAATGTGACTCCTGACAATTCAATAATACCTACAATGGGTTTACTTGAAATAAATAATATTGATTTTGAATGTTAATTGCTAACCACTCAATGTGAGCGACATCACAGTATAGGTAATAGTAGTAATCACTAATGAAGTGAAATTCAACTACCTGACAGAACCATAAAGTGTAAGTCTCTCACAAAGTTCTTCTACTGCAAAAGGTTCTAATTGCTACCTAATTTGGTAATTAACAACACTTTTTATTGACTGCATCGATATTAGACATCTGTATTTCTTGAATAAATAGAATAACTTGGACATCGGACGGCAACATAAGAATAATCTGTTATTTTAAATGGTGCCAAATTAACATAGCGCTTTGTGCATACACAAATATAAATAAAATAATAAGTAAAAATAAAAAAGTTAATATAAATAAAGCATTCTGAGCACTTACAAAAGGATTATTTTGTTGTATGGTTCTTTTGACGTATGCGATTGCCAAGTCTCCGATACGTATGTATGACACTCTGCAAGGATTCCCATTAGATTACAGAACAAAATATAAAAGAAAAAAATTAACTAAAAATTCCTTACAAGATGATTACGCACTGCATCGGTTACTATAAAATAAAGCGTCCATTATAGTGAGGTGAGGTGTAATAAAACTTGGTTCATAAAAAAGACGGCAATGAAAAAGAAACATTACAACATAAACAAGAATGTTGTCTTTAATGCAGAGTTTATGATACATTAAGTAGTTAAAGAAATTTCAAGTCGACATTTCTAGTCAAGGAATTAAGGATTTCATATCGGGTAAATTGCACGAGAAACTTTTAAATTCTGGTGATTATAACTGAGCAGTAAACGGATAGGTAGGAACACTTACTAAACCGTTTGCGTACCAAGTACAAGTAGGCGGTCTTCCATGAAGAAAAACTTTGCCTCAGTGAAACACAAAAGCATTACACGATCCGTAATTGGATTTTTTTTTATTTATACACTATTATAGTTCGACGCCGCAATTCCATATTTTGTCCATTTCACTTTTAGGGGCACTAAATCACTACTCTTGAGTTATTCAGATTGTTGACATTTTTTAAAGTTTTATATAAATATTTTTCGATTTTATTGGTCAGGTTTATACAAACTTTGAAAAAACTGCTAACATTACTGGCTGGCAAGATTTAAGTAACACACCTTTAACTTTACTTGTAGAGTTTAGAACCCCTATGCCAGCCCAAAAGTCCTAAGTGCCTTAAAATATTATGTAGCTTTAACCTCTATTAAAGGCTTGATTAGAACAAAAGTACTAAGTTTGGTCACTTATAGTACCTTTAGCTTTAATGTAGTTTTTGAAGTATTAAAACACTAAAGCAGAAAACGCACTTTAATAACACATTAGAAGCTACTAAGATCTCAGTTAGCTAACTCACATAAGTATAGACACTTGACTGGGATAGCTGTTTAGACTTTAACAAACAAATCTTCTTTCTTCAAATTCTAAACACGCTCATTCTGAACTAAATATTTGAAATAAAATAATAGACTTAACAGTTTAAATAAAAATTCAATATCTTTTACGTATCAATGTTCTTTTTCTATTGTGTAAACCCATATTTTGTGCGAAGAAATAGTTCTGATGCAGATTTTAAAAGGCCATGGCATGTTAATATCTGAAACAATTCTTTATTTTACAAAATTCTTTACACAATTTGCAGAGCACGATTGGGACACCAAAATGGGCAAACGGAATACTTTAATCGATGGGTCGATAAACATGTACACCAGAATCCTATCTAATCTTACTAATATTATGAGGTGAAAGTTTACGGGGAGATAGATGGATGGGTGGATGGATGTTTCTTACTATTTTACACAAAAACGGCAAAACGGATTTGGATGAAGTTTGGCACAGAGATAGATTATTCAGATTACATATTATAATGATTTATTTCCGTGGGATAGATTTCATCAACATTTCTACGCGAACGAAGTCGCAGGCAACAGCTAGGACTATAAAAGCAAATGTGAGTTTTTTTGCTGTTACGCTTTTACGCCTAAACTACTCAACTACTCAAGGGACACAAAAAATTACATAGGGCATCTTTCATCTAGACGAAAAGTATCTACCCTAGAGACACCTAGATTTATTTACAAAATCTATATCGACGCTAGTCAAGCGGCGGATAAAATCAACTATAAAAAAAAGGAAATTGACCATAAAGGTTATTCACATGAAGGAATCTCGGTGAACAATATCTCAATACTAACATCAAAGATTAGCCATCTCACCATCTAGCCTTTGCGCAAGATTAATGTCTTAAATTTGTACTAATTAAAACAGAACTAGCTCCATCTAACAAAAGCCCGAGGAACCACAATTTATGCCGGTCGAGTGGGCCGGGAAATTAATCTGGTCGGTTGTATGTAAACAACCGCAGTGTTTGCGTTTGAAACTGTTCCTGTATAGCTCCTATAAGTGCATTACAACGGACTATGCACTTACTAAAAAAACATCCAGAATTTTTATTAAAAGTTTGCAAAGCTGTTTTTTTACTGAGTCTAGATAGTTAACATTTACTCAGGGCTATGAGAGTTGTCTCCTTATGAGTCACTCTGTCTATTAGTGAAAACCGCATGAAAATCCGAGTTTATCGCGAACAGACAGTCCGACAGACGCGGCGGGGGACTTTGTTTTATAATATGTAGTGATTAATCTCTTACTAAATTAAATTGGATTTTAAAATATTTTTCTGTTCAACTTAGAAATTTAAGTTAAATTACCTTAAGGGTACATTCACATCTATATTAAAGACAATTTAGAAGACTTCAAACTTGGAATCTTGTCATACGTCACTGACAATAAATTCTGCGACGGAGTGCCTTGAAATTTTCTAACGATTCATTTTACTTTGAAAGTACGTCTACTTAATTATATTAAATATTAATTGAATTAATATTACTCGTCTGATAAACTTTTCAGGCGAATTTGAGACTAATGACACTGTCTCTGATATGAGACTAAAGTTGGCTGTCTAGAATGGTCTGTTATTGGAGGTAGGCACTAATATACAGAAATAGAATGGCTTGGTGACGGTCTTTGTCAAATCATGTACGCTGTCTTCGGCCGAAGGCTGTGAACACGGTTTGGCATAGTTCAGAGACAATAAGCAAACATGGGTGTGAACATGTATGTGTGTATAGATGTCTCTTTGTAATTATGACAAACATTCACGATTTGAAACTGGCACAGAGTACCTACATATGTATGTACTAATTCAATTTTTAAACTTGTAAACTTATTAGACGTGTAACTCGGTAATTAATTGCTATAACATTTATAAGGTACGATACTTTTTTGATTATCCGACCCGTGACCATGATCGGTCCAATTCGGTCGAAACTTCGAGTAATCAAAAAGGTATAACCTTACAAATATTAAAGTCATTAATTCCTGTTTGACACCTCTTCTATGTTACCTATGTATGTATGTTTATACACGAAAGTTTGTAGACAGTTCTTTAATTTCAGAAAATTTTAGTTAACATGTAGTTATAAACAACCCAGTGCGTAAATAATCGAAAGAACGCAATTTATCTTGTTGGAAATGTTAGTACACTGGTAACATAAGAATTTTTTTGCATAGCTGTATCCTTTCTACGCTTGCAATATTGTTTTCGTGGCCTAAAAACTACTAGAGAATATTACATAATTATAGCATGCAGGATAAAGAGCTGACAAACTGGAAGGACATTACATCGCAAGCAAAAACCTCTGGTTCGGTGACAAGCGATCGCTCTTTGCGTTTCTTCTATCTTAAAAATATGTTTTTGAGTGTATTTTCTCATCCGCTTGCTTTAAGCTGTAATCCAATAAGTGATGACTGATTAATCAAAGCACGTAATACTCCGTTCTGATGAGCTCTTAATCCGCACATGCTTCATATATAACGGTGGACTTCTACGGTTAACAAAATAAATCTTGAAGAACACCCGGCACAAAGAACATTTTCAATCTAACTTTGATTAAGGCCAACATTTGATTACAACCTAAGCAGATTTGTATGATCAAATTTACCCAATATAATAACCAATAGGACTTTATGGATACTAAATGCCCATGAATACACCATCTATGTAAACCATCTTGCAAGTAACTGCCCACAAGTCAACGTAATCCTCTCACATGGCTTAGGAAAATGGTCCAACATGCAATATTATGAAGCTCAATAGGATCTTACTAGCTACCCCAACAATTCATAAGAGATTATCTGAACGTTACAATTTATAGGTAGGAGGGATGCAAGATTTATTAGAAAGACACTTAATTTATCTTCGATCTTCTTCTACTTCGGTTCCATTTTCAAACCAGGAAAAATTATAATTAGATTTAGAGAGTAAAATATTTAGTTTTGGAAATGTGCCAGATGAAATATTTGGTTTACGTTATTAAAACGTTTGGAAATCTCATTCTAAACTTCTGAGAATTTTAAAGGAGTCTAAATATTAAAGAAAATGATCATAAGGTAAAGACAATTCTGGCCGAGAAGTTCAAGTACCTATGGAATACTGATAGTAGGGAACACATTGATAATATTCTTGATAACATCTTTAACCATCTATATTACTGGTTAGTAATACTTAACCTTGTAGTGTGCTAATTATAATCTACTCTGTTACCACTTAGCCATGAGCTCCTCTTTTGACTTTTCAAATACAGACTCTTATATCTTTATTAAGTTTTATGTCTATTTAAATCACAATGCATCTAACTGTTTAATGGTAATGTAATAAATTAATGCCATTAATAGTTTTCTTAGCTAACATTAATATAATAAAAAAATTGGTTGCCTGTAAAGTCGGTTTACGGACAATAATTTTACGTGGTAAGGTCAGAAAAAGAGTGGAAGAGAGATAGATGCGTCACAAGCCGAACGCTTAGGCCGATCGTGCCTCTCTATCGCTTGTTCCGCGCTCTCGCTTGTACGCTCAGTTCAGGCGGAACGTGACAGTGAGTCATGCTTTTTCGTGCGTGCAGCCGGCGTTCATCGATTTATAAGACGTTATCACGTCAAAAAAAATGTTATTGGTCTAATGTCGTCTTATCGCTTTACCTAAGATTGTATAGTATAAACTGAAATTTGTATCATCTAACCACGACATCATAAAATTTTAAAACAAGGTATAATATTTGTCTAGCCATTTTTTGTGGAGACACGACAACCTTGGTTGGGGCTGATGGTATGAAACATGATACAGCGGTGTCGTAACTTGTCACTTGGGAAATCAGGTATCACCGTCGCAAATACATTAATACGAGTAGGTTCTAGTGAAATTTCTGGGTTAAACATTAAGGGTAGCTTGAAGTTAAATGTTTAAGGAAGTTGACATATATATTATACTAGCCGTACCCGCAGTTTCACCTGCGTTTATGGTCACTGCTCTGCTCCTATTAGTTGTAGCGTGATGTTATATAGCCTATAGCCTTCCTCGATAAATGGGCTATCCAACACTAAAAGAATTTTTCAAATCGGACTAGTAACAAACTCTTCAGCATTATATATTAGTACGGATGTACAAATTTCTCTCGTGGGAGAGCCATGCTTCGTCATCATGCCTCGACAGGAGTGATATCACGGTCTCATAGAAAACAGGCAGTGAAGCAATGTTTGCATTGTTTTGCGCCAAGTAAGTGAGGTCACCGGAGTCCTTAACCCTTCCCTCTCCTCTCGTCTCCCCCCTTTTTCCTCACTTCCCCTACTCCTACCTTAAAAGCCGGCAACGAACTTGTGACTATTGAGTTGCAGGTGACCATGTTCGGCGGTAGTCATTTACTATCAGTTGACCCGTCTGCTTGCTTGACCCCATGCCATAAAAAAAATAAGTGATGATGTTATAACTTAGGCTTTTTTTATTTTGGTAAAACAATTAGGGTTCCTCACAAAAAACATAAATATGTACACAAGTAAATAATCTACTACCGCCACGCCACCACAGAAGTCGTAAATTTCTAAGTGCCATCACA
Organism: Callimorpha dominula; assembly: GCA_949752705.1. Lineage (NCBI taxonomy): Eukaryota > Metazoa > Arthropoda > Insecta > Lepidoptera > Erebidae > Callimorpha > Callimorpha dominula. Next base: position 3,634,691 of record OX457010.1, on the reverse strand, counting down.
TTTGCCATTACATTTTAAATATCTAAATAGGCTAACCTTTTATAGGTTACATAAGCGAAAAAGTTTTATCAGGAATAACCTCTTCATAAAATCTTTGTATATAACTCATGTTATGGAGGAAAATTCTCGTGCGTCAGTAAACTAAAGATGCAGAAGATTGCTTGGAATGTGTAACAAGAACCAATCATTGTAAATCATTTGATACAACAATGGATAAGGACTCGTAAATATTCAACCGGAATTCTCAACATGGCGGCCGGAAATTGGCTCTATAGCGAAGCTATTAGCTTCAACAGGAAGTGACGATTTTCCGAAGGGTTCAGAACTCGTAAATGTCTATTTTCATTTGGAAATTGGATTCTGTATAACTTAAGCCAAATTGTGTATTTATACTTTGTTCTAAAACAAACTACTAGTTGCTACGTAGTTAATAAAATATAATTTATATAACATAGCATTCCCGTATGTCATTGCATACCTTTAAAAATAATGTCTTATTGTTCTGGGTTTTAAGCTTTTTAGGGAACCATGATCGCTGTATTTCTTTATCGTTCAATATAAAGTCTTGTAAAGTGTTAATGTAAAATTAATAAACATGGCAATATTTACTTCCTTTTTAGAGTTCCGTACCTCGAAAGGAAAAAACGGAACCCTTATAGGATCACTTTGTTATCCGTCCGAACGTCTGTCTGTCTATCAAGACCCTTTTTCTCGGGAACGCGTGGAGGTATCAATCTGAAATATATATCAAATACTCAAGTCTACTGTCCCTTAGAGCTGTGAAAAAATCAAACTCCTAAGCCAACGCAATCAAAAGATACAGCCGTTTATGCCACAAATTTCCGCAAACTTTCGACACTCGCAAGGGAATCAAAACCTACAGGGTACTTTCCGTGAACTCAGAATCTTGAAATTTGCTCCAAAGCAACGTCTTATAACACAGATTAAGGAAAAATTGCGAAAACCGTAAATTTTTAGTTACATCATATAACAAAAATATTTTACAGAACCCTCGGCGCTCGAGTCCGACTCGCACTTGGCCCGTTTTTTATATGTTTTAGATGAACATAAGAAGTGTTAAATAAAAGTTCTAAACGTCATTTACGTTCCCGGTCAGAATCGAATAAGGTGAATAAGAAGTCTGGTAAATGGTCTTGCTGAATAGATAAATATCATATCTGGTCTAACCTCTGAAAGATCGATGACTTCCAGGTTAATCCTATTTATTCAAAGAAGACAAACCTTTTGCTTTATCAGCGAGGAATGAAACAAATAAGCCGATAAAAATTTGCTGAAAAGGAATACATCAAATGAATATGTACAAAGGGCGGCTTTATCGAGCAATATCTTACCATAATTTTATTTAATAAAACGTAAGATCTATTTAAAGTCCGTCCAAAATATCTTCTAATATAGAAAACGAATTCACAACACACTATGCAATAGCAATTTGCGATATGACTATTGAAACTGTGCCATTAATAGTTTAATTATACATACTATGTGATTCAAGTAAGATTAGGAATGACTTTCCGCCATATTGTGATGTCATAGATATCAATGCCAACCAATTACTGATATGAACTCAATCATGAGTTAGAATCATATAAAGCAAAACTTGATCAGTTCAACCTGCTCTCTTTAGAGTCCCGACGCGCGAGCACTGACCTGTTATGTCTGCATAAAATAATCCATGCCGGAATAGATAGCCCCGATTTATTAGCTTTAATTAATTTCAACACTAGATTTAGGTCACGACACCCTCACCTTAAAAGCTTTATTCTAAATGTGCATATTAACAACATATCATTTTACAACCCGGTGGTCCGTATGTGTCGAACGTACAATGATTTATTGTCGGAGCACCATAACACCTTAGACATTTTCGATTGCAAATTCCCGAAATTTAAGAACAATGTTAGACATGTTATGTCTCGTGTATAATTGTATATTTGTTTTGTAACATTGTAATATTTTTAGTATAAATTCATTTTTATTCTAAGTTCTCACAATATTTCATTGTTTTTATATAGATAAACAACACAGTCTTATGTGATCATGCTGTGTACGCATAGTTAGGAACCTAGTTTAAAACATAACTGTTTATTTTATACATTTCAACCTTATTGTACTAAGTTCTGTTTTGTGTACCTAAACTAAATAAATAACGTTGCATGAGCAAAACGTGAAAAATTCGACCAAATCCTACTAATATTATGGTATGGTATGGTAATAGTATGGATGTTTGTTATTCTTTCACGCAAAAACTACTGATCGGATTGCGATGGAATTTGGTATTTAAATAGCTGGAGACCTGGATTAACAGATGGACTACTTTTTGTCCCGATATTCCCACGGTACCGGGACTTACGCGGTGAAACCGCGGGGCTCAGCTAGTATTTTATATATTTAAACGGTGTGAAACCGACCATAAAAGGCTAAAGGTATTCAGTATATACGATGACCTGTCATGTTCGGATAGTCTTTACAATGATGGTTCAAATTATACATATACAGGTCAATGAAATCAACCAAAACATTAAAAAAAAATAGATTCGTTAATATTAGAAATAAAAAAGGAAAGTAAAAAAATAATGTTTATGTTGGGCAAATTAGTTTTCTGTGCAAACCACCTTTTGCAAGTGAGACATTTGACAGATTAAGGTCTTTGACGTTCCTATTCTTCGCTTTGGACTAAAAATTGCTCAGTTTTTGTAATCAAAACATTTTTAAATTATTTACCATTAAGAGATCATAGATACCACTTAGTAGGCTACTGAACTCAATTATAAATTATAATGAGTAATATACATAATGATAATATTTTGTTTGAATGTTAAATCATTTTAGAAATATTACATTGAAATTATTTACGTTATAAAAAAAAGTCAGAACGCGTGGGAATCTTCGATAACAGTACTTGGAAAATAACTATATATATTTAACAATTTCTGAGCATGAAACAAATACCTAATTTATAATTATATTATTAGGCGTCTCATTGGACAGGAAAGTGTATCTAATTTACAAACACAGATAGGTTGTTTTCTGGTTAAACGGATGAATATTGATATGATAATTTGTTAATGTTAATACCATTGATTTATTTGCAGTCGTATTTATTTTGTATTCGAAACGGATACCACATTTTTAACTTAATAACTTAACCACACCATTTATTCCACACAAATACCAAAACATAATTTTTGGTACTGTCAGCAGAAAATACTTATGATCTTTTAATATGTTGCAATTTTATCATGTTGAAATTTATTGCTAATAAAAGTGATTATACTAATATTATAATGACGTATTTACACATGAATTAACGCGATCATGAAAAGGAATACCTTTTCATGATCGCGTACATACACGATCACGTAACATACCTCTGAATTGCCGGACGTTTCGACCATGTTGCTCTGTCAGAGTCAGCCTGTGACTACGGTCAGTGCAACCTGGTTGAAACGTCAGGCAATATCTCAATATCAATATCTCAATCACGAAACGCGAAAGTTTAAAAGTAAGATTATACTAATAGTTGATAGCCTGAAAATTTAAACTAAATTCTTACTTATTTTTTTGTTTTTTTTTTTTCATTATTGTGTAGTAAATGCGTGTTCAATGTTTTTATATTTTGATTCAGTGAATGTGTTAAAAATCCAACATTATAGAACCACTTAAAGCATGTTTTATATGCATCATACTAATTGTTTTTAAACTTTCGCGACTTTGATACATATTAGATGTGTAATTCGGGACTTACACAGTCCACTCGTGACCACGATCGGTGCAATTCGATCGAAACGTCGGGTAACCAAGAGGTATTGTACCTTTTAAACATTATCGCGATTAAGTCATCATATTAATTTCAAAAGTGGTATCCGTTTGGAATATGAAATAAATATGACTACAAAGAAATACCAATGGTTATAGAATATGGTATTCGAATGGAACGGATCGTTGAAAACATAATAATAAATAGGTATAGGCAAGCAACGATTAAAGCCACGACTGAAACCGCGGGTGAACCCTGGTTGATTAATATAGTCATACCACCGAGTTGCAATAGAAAAGGGATGTATGGAATATTGTGCCATATGAAAAAGGTAAACATACTTTCCAAAAGTATATTTTAATATAAATACGTATAATAATATTGTATGACCGCAATGTGTGACCTTAATTAGTAACTGAAAATAACTTAATAGGCACATTAACGAACAGGTAAACAGAATGCTCGTCGGCGCCAACGAAATATTTTAAACTTTTTTGCAAACAGTACGATCTGAACAAATTAAATGAAAAGGGAATGTTAAATTAGCAAAATTCCTAGTTAAAATTAAATATTTGTTAAATTTTTTCGTAGTACGTCGGTGAATTCAGGAAAAGACGAGATTGTTACCATTCGTTTCGGTAATATTCTCAATCTTTCCAAATATATTCATCATTTTTTATAAATGTTTGAGGTTGTAACGGTAACTTTAATCGTGTCATTGAACTCTGTCATAGCGTTTGCGAAATTCGAGGTAATATTTTTCTTTTATTAACCAACACTTAACGTTGCAACACTTGAAATAGATATGTTATCAGTCCCTTACAAACTTTCTTCCTTTTCATGGATTTTTTACGAGCCTACTTCCAATCCATCAGCGTATTTCAGTCCACTGCTGGACACTCTCTCCCAACTGACTCTAATGAGTAGCTGAAAATAAAAGGACTATATTATTAGTACCGGTCTGGTCTTATGTAATATCTGCACCAAGCGAACGAGTGAAATAGGGACCAGGTTATCTAGGTATTTTGGATATCCTTTTAAGTATTTACAATTTTAATATCACTACATATTATAAAACAAAGTCCCCTGTCGCGTCTGTCCGTCTGTCTGTCTGTTCACGATAAACTGATAAAATACTGATCGGATTTTCATGCTGTTTTCACTAATAGACAGAGTGATTTATGAGGAAGGTTTAGGTGTATAATTTGTACCCGTGCGAAGCCGGGGTTGCTAGTAATTTTATAATTAAAGAAACAAATCTCAAAGGTTCCATTACATCAATCCTTCGTTTGTACACTAGATCATAACTGTCACTTTTATATTTATCTTATTTGTTGCAGATCAACTGGAGCAGAAAACTAGTAAGTAAAAGTCAATATGTAAATTATGATTTAAGTTTATGTAAGCTCAAAGAATATGTTTTTTGTAAGACAAAACAAACACGACATGTTAACGAATGTTGAAACTGTGTAAGACATTGTTGGGTACATAGAATTACACATCACAAAAAAAAAATCAAAATATCAATTTGTATTTTTTCCTTCTTTCTGTATGTGATAACATAACTAATTACTTTTTAGGGTTCCGTACCTCGAAAGGAAAAAATGGAACCCTTATAGGATCACTTAGTTGTCCGTCCGTCCGAACGTCTGTCTGTCTGTCAAGACCCTTTTTCTCAGGAACGCGTGAAGGTATCAAGCTGAAAGTTATAGCAAATACTCAAGTCTACTGTCCCTTACAGCTGTGAAAAAATCAAGCTTCTAAGCCAACGCAATCAAAAGATACAGCCGATTATGCCGCAAATTTCCGCAAATTTTCGACACTCGCAAGGGAATCAAAACCTACAGGGTACTTTCCGTGAACTCAGAATCTTGAAATTTGGTACGAAGCAACGTCTTATAGCACAGATAAAGGAAAAATTGTGAAAAGCGTACATTTTTAGTCACATCATATAATAAAAATATTTTACGGAACCCTCGGTGCGCGAGTCCGACTCGCACTTGGCCGGTTTTTTTTTAATCTGGGTATATAATTGTTGGGTTGTATTAACTCATGCATGAAATTTGAGCCTGAGGCTTATACATATACTGATATCTGTGTCTATCTCTGTAATTCCTATCAAGACTGAAATAGGTCTGTCTGAATGTAGGTTTAAAAACTTCTTCTTTATCAGTAGTGACGAGACGAAATTATTAACAAAGCTTATTGTTTCATTAACACGCTATTATTAGCTTTACTTGTAAGTTACTAATTGACTCACAAACTTAGTACATAAACTAATATTGGAAGTTGATTTTAACCTACTTCTAAGTACGTATCGAAATGAAACTGTATGTATATGTAGTTCAGATTGCTTTACCATAATTTGACATCTTGGAGTTAATCTGATGATGGAGCTAGGAGGAGGACAATCGAACGCTTCAGTGGCTACTAGTAAACTTTGCGAATTTGGGCCACTATGATTCGTTTTGAAGAGTCCAGTGGATTAGGCTTGGTAACAATGGTGTGATGATGAAGTCAGGAGGTGGATAGTGGAAATACATTTTACTTTTTAGTATGGTTCGCCATTAAAACGTCTTAAGCTATAATTATTATAGTCTTAAAATATTGCAATATTTCGAGTTTTAAATTCGATCATTTACCGTTTAGCTAAATTTCGTACATCCACATCGTCTGATAATGCCTTTTTGATGATATAGAAACATGTCATTATGGCTTTTAAAATATTTTGCTTCTATAACGACAAAGTTTGTTATGTTACTCACATAACAAACTTTGTCGTTTTATAGTTAACAACTCATTAGCTTTATTAAACTGAACTAACAAACCAACATCATTTATGCTCGATGCGGCTTCAAACATTTAGAATATATTTGAGTCAGACAAAACTTTGACTCTAATATTAAAGAGATCTTAGTTTAATGTAATAAGTAGCAAATAATAAGATTTATATTTATTAAAGTAACTGCTACACTAGGAATGGTGTGTTGCGGGGGATTTTACAAGCATTTAAACAACGAACACAAAGAACATCAAGACTTGGGGCAACTATTTGTAGATTACACGAGTTTTTGTTCCGTGTGGGAATCAAATCCCCAACACTCGGCGGGCGTAGTGGTGAGGTGGCTACTTTAACCATTGCGTCATCCGTTTAGTCGTAACCCGATCATTTTTGTTTGAATACTTCTCTTTTTTATAGACAGATACTCATGAAAACTAATTTTAGATCTATCAACTCGATAGTAGTGAAAAAGTTTTTTTTTAATTACAAAAAAATTTGCACGTCTGATTGGAACGTGACTTCTGTAACGTTAAAAAGTTCGTACGCTACTGTAGATTTTCATAAAAAACCTAAACACGAAACGAAAATAAAACCTCAGCAAAAGTGTCACACCAAATATCCGGGAAAAATCAGGCGCTGTCGTATGAATAGTTCTTCAGCCTGCCGAAGTGTCATTGAGAGAGACTGGTGGAGAGACCCAGTGAAAATGAACTTTAACTCCACAAAGTTAAGGTTGAGTATTTATTGGTAAGAGTAACTAATTAACACGACCGTCTGGCTTGAAGGAAAGAAGTGGAAGAAGCCAGTGAAATCATGCGCGACGATAACCTATAATTATAAGGAGACGATTAACGGATGGCTTCTAGTGATGGGACAATATCGACATTTTCAATGTGTAGAGAACAGATATATTTATTTTGGGAATCCATATTGGTTTAAAGAGATTATAAATCAATCATATTCATATGTTATATACATACATTTTAATATGTTATATCTTATTTCCTGTTAAGTAGTTTGACCTAGTCAGGTGAGAAAAATTGGAAACAGATGACAATAATGGTTAAAACTAAATTAATATTTTTATCTTTATAAAAGTTTATATTGGTGTAACGTGTAATTTTCTACCTGGTAGGATAGGATATTAGGAAGCTATTAAATCTTTTTTGAACCCACACAGCATTCAGTTTAGCTGAAGAGAATAATAAGATTACTAATAATGGATGACCTATGTAACTAGTAAGAAATAAAGAAAGAAATACATTAATATAAGTAGTATTTCTTAAAGAAATAGTAAACACTAAGAAAACTATTTTATCATCGTAGCAATTACTTAAGCAGACATTTCTATATGTAATGATATCATATATGTCCAGTCATGATGATGTAAATAAATTTTTAAATAGCACATTTTATCGATATATTATGATTGTGTTTCATACCGAATCATGTCCATCACTAGTCTCTCTTGGAGTCTTATTATAGTTGGGAGCACGATACTATTCACTCCATTGTTATATGATTCATGATCTTGATTGATAGTTGTACAAGAGCCACTAGGGAATTATTGCATACTTGTCAGCAGTGTCATGAATATATTTATAATATATTTTGACGTTTGATCATGTTCTTGTTGGTGTATTATTTTTAATTGTTTTTTATTGGTGAGTACACCTAAACATGTTAAATTCTATGCTACATTTTCCGCAGTAAACATGTGTTAGAAAATCTTTGGTGATAATTCTATAATAAGCCTTCAATCTTTGGACCTCCGTCTAGCATACCAACAGACGGGTTTAGGTCATACTGACTAGTTGTGTCACTCAAATGTTGCCAACCCTACTCATCAACAAAAATAAAACCCCCAACCGCTCGGACACCGTAACCATCAAAACTATGAGAGTTGGACCACCGTTGTCTTTTGTACCTTTAACAGGTTGGTTTTAGTACGAACAGAAATGTCTTTATTTCATGAAATTCCTTTAAAATTGCTTGAAATCGTCTTTTTTATTAAAAATTTACACATCAACACGATATCACTGCAACAATAGGTTGCTTTGTCCAAAAAATCTACTATACCCAACTGCTGTAGGCCATCTACAAAAACATTGTAGTGTCAATGGGGTTTTTTCCCCGGCTAAGCCAATAAAAAAAATCTCATTTCCAAGGAATCAATTATGTCCCTAGTAAAATTCAAAAGGCTAAGAAGATCACTGAAATGTCGTTTACCACGAAAATATAATTTGATACATGGAAATAAATAAACATTTCGGATTTTATAAAAATGTCAATGCAGCTGGAGATTTTCCTGTCAGATAAAGCTCTGATGTGAAAATCTCCGCTTACATGGAGCAAAAATATAAAATATCATCTATTAAAGAAGATTTTGCCGGTTAACCGTAATTTTGGTATTCAGGTCGAGTTGACAGGTAATTAATTAGACAGATCGTTTCAAAATGGTTTGGCGGTTTGGTTATTTCAGGGTTACAGTTTGACTAAAGCTAAATATTTTACTTTTCATTATATCAGTAGCAATTATCGTTTCTCATACTTTGATCAGCAGATACTAATTAATGTTGAGGAGTATTTTTTTTCATGGGTTTGACTTAAAAATAACAAACTTTAAATACTCTTCTCTTAAAATCTTTGTTGCTAAGTTTATGCGACGTATATTAAAATCTTATACTGGTTACTTTGAGCCTTACTGCCAGTTGATAAAATAAAAAAAATACATCTAATCTCAGTCAGGGACCTTTTCAATCAGAAATAAGGTACAAGTCCGAGATGAGCTGTTGCTGCCTGCAATCACGGCCTTTTCTATTCCAAGACGGACTGCAGACCGCACATGCCTCGGCATACAACGATACGATGACGACTTATTGTTACTATATCCTAAAAATAAAACAAACTCATAATTTATTTTAAAGCTGATAGATTAAAAAGCCATATAAAAGGCACAGTGGAAAAGTTTGGAAAGTATTGTGTAATTTCTTTTAGGAGGCACAACACGTTTGTGTTTTCTGCGGTCTGCGTTACCAGTGGTGCTGCGGTCTATCATCACTGCGCGCCGCGGCTGCATGTTGCAATGCCGCCCTGCTCGGAAGAAGCTGCATTTTTATAAAAACTAATAGCGTCGCTGTTTTCGGTTTGCAGTCCGTCTTAGACTTGTACCTTTAGTTTGTAGGTATTACAAGATAATAACCAAATTTTGTTGTATAGTTATGTTTTATAAACAATTTCGAACAAAACCCACATATTAGATAGACAACAAACAATGAACAATCCATTTTCAATTGAAATATCAAATTTCGAGAACAGATTTCGAAACTACTTCAGCTGTCATACGAACAAGTAAATAAGCTGCAACCGATGAACGCACGAGGAAAGTAAACAATAGAGTCGGACAATTGAATTTAAACCAAGGTAAACCAAAATGATCTATTGTTCCGTGTATCTGTTTTTGATTTGCCAGATTTTGGAAGCTTGTACGAATTGTGAGACAATTGAACTTTAAAAACGTTGAACCGGAGAACTTATGTCTAATTTAGTTGCAAGCACCTTTTTATGCCAGCCACCAGGTCGTTGAAAAGGAAATAAAACCAACAAAGTCAGTCCTTTTAAACCGGGACATGACGTTTTATGACACCCTCTGTCAATAGTAACTTTTAAACTTTCGCGTTCCATGATATAATATTATCTACGTATTAACGGCACCGCTGAGCCAGTCAGCCTGTGACCACGGCCAGTGCAACCTGGTCGAAACGTCAGGCAATTCAGAGGTATGTAATACCTTTTCGTGATCGCGTTAATACGTAGATAATATTATACCCTCTGTCAATTTGTGAAACACGAGGAGAATTTTTGCATAGAAAAGTTTAGAATAGCTTATGACTGCATAACTACTAGAAAAACTAGTGTGCTGTAGGTTGCGCAAAAGGGTTCTAGATGTGCACGTCATATATACTAATGGCACTTAACACTGTACATCAAGGTTTTTTAGTCATCTAAGTGTTGAATATATTTTTAACTTTGAAAGGTTGATGTAAAGTATCCTGCCTATAAATTATTTCGTTTTAGGGTTGTATTGATCTTTTGTAGGTTTAGACATGTCATATTCAGTATAATTGCTTGTTGGTCGTAAAATAAAGTTGATAATTGTAAGGGTTTTTGTTCACCCCACAGAAAGTTTTAATAGATCCTATGCATTATTTCAATCTAATCCAATTAACAGTAAGCCCACTCCAAAACAAATTATTATGTCATTTATTTAGGAGTGGGCATACTGTTGATCTTATTTAGAATTGAAAGCTTTGTCGACTAAGTTTAATTAAACTCATGGATATTCTAATTACTATTCACTCGAAGTCATTGCTTTTATTTTATAAAACTGTCATTGTTACCGATTTTTTTTTAACAATCAGTAGTTTAGCTCAAATAAAAAAAAAAATAGTTCATGAACCGACCAGAATGGCGTTAGTATAGACAAATGGTATGATGTAAACTTAGCAGCTATAATATGGACTGAAGTGTGCTGCGTTAAAATAGTTTTTGTTTTTTGGTGCCTACAGTAGTTGATGAAAGACTATTGATGTAAAATGTCTTCTGATTAGTTTATATTATCGTTGTTTTCTCATTTCAATATTTATTTAGAAATGTGCGCCACCCAATATACCTACCTAAATATACACTTATTTTGGACACTTCTTTATAAATAAAGATGGTGTTGCTTATTTTAACCCCCAAAAGTAAGCGGTTACCGACAATTACAAATTGTGTATCGAAATTAATGAAGGTTCAGCTCCTGCGACAGTGTCCGTAGGCTGCTTTACTCCTTGATAAAGGACCCTCGTTAGGCCCGAAGCTAGTCGGGTATCTCCAAAATATACACGTGAGTAAAACCGTATATCTGTAATAAATATGAATACCACTCACGAAATTTTAATTCTAAACTTCAGATGTTTCAACGTAATAATATATATATGTGTGTGGACTGTGTACTGATTAACTTTAAATACATGAAAATAAAATATACATATGCACAAATTGATAAAAAACAATTTGTATATGTATAATTTATTTTGTATTTTTTTTGTGCTAAAGACGTTTGTGGTAAAAATGTAAAAGACCCTAGACCTACGTTCATCGATGTGTATTTTCAATGAATGCCAAACCGTCGCCCCTAGCTTAAACGTCTATTAGTTGGATATAATATGATTTAGGCTTAGTGCAATGTTGTAAAACGATCTGCCTCTACTAAATTACATTGTATTTTTACTGTAAAAGTGCTTTGCGGCTGCAAATGTTGGCATAGCAATGTACAAAGAGCATAATTTTACACAAATTAATTATTCAATTTTAGTACCTGGTTTGATTTTTATTTCCTTTTTAGGAAAGTTATATAGATAAACCTAAACAGTTAAATAATATATAGTATGATAAGATGCATAGCTAGCCTGGTGGTTGGTGGTTAGTGACTACTGAGCCAGAGGTCGTGGGTTCACTTCCCACCCAGGACAAATACTTGTGTGAGGAGCTTGAACACTTGTTCTGTGTCTGGGTGTAATTTATCTATAATATGTATTTATTTAGAAATATATAAGTATGTTTATCAGCAGTCTGGTTAATATAGTACAGGCTCTGCCTAGTTTGGGATCAGACGGCCGTGTGTGTCAAGTTATTAAATTATTGTTATATATACAAGAATTGCTCGTTTAAAATTATTACATAAACTAACTAACTATAAATGATATAGTAGTTGTAATAATATACTTATATTTTTTATTTATATTTCTATTTATAAATAATACATTGATGTTATGTAGACAAAAATTTGAAAATTTCGCCAGAAATCTTTAAGCCACCATTTTTTTAAGTACTAATAAAATGTTTTACATAGTGTGAGACCTATCCTTTTTATAAAAAGAAGGATAGGTATTGCTTTATATTTTTATCTTAAAGTGACGTAAAAAGTTTTAAACCGGAATTATAAATTACCTACCAATGAAATTGATAACGATATATAATCCGGACAGTATTTCACCCCATCGCCGCCTTACTGAATGTTGACGTTTTTTATTTTAAATTGCTTGGTACATTTGCATTCACAAATTGAGTCATGAGTCAAGTCACAAATAAACAATAAAACACTGTGACACAGTTCAAAACTATTGATTTATACAATAACAAGTCCTGTTGTTCTGTGTGTATATGCTGCTTAATTGTAAAGTTTAATATATGAAAGCAGTTTTGAAGTTAATAGTCAGTAATCTTTGGTAAAGGTTTCAGGATATCGTATTTCTCAATCTCTGTAATATTAGTGTTTAAAAGAATGCTGTCTTTTAGTCTTTGTTCTACAAACATTGCTTCGTCTTTCAGTATCTCTGGAACTGCTACATTCACGATGGGGTTGAATTCTTGTGTCACTATGGTATTCTGTTGGTACTCATGTGTCATATTACTAGGTATACCATACCCATTTTTCCCTTCATAACTAGGGTAATCTTTGTACTTAACAATGTTTACCAAAAATGGAATTGTAGTGGTGGGCTGGTATGTAGCCGTTTCCATTGTATATGGGGCCGGTTTTTGTTCTAGTAATTTCTCTGGTAACCTAGTTACCAGTAAAACCTTTAGAACCGGCCGTGGACTGTGATCGACATGGTTAGAATCTTCATAATCTTTGTATTTATAAATATCATAATGGGTTTTTGAGGCATCTGGTTCAAATTGCAAGGTCTGTTCTCTCTTTAATTTTTCTGTTGACGTTTTGTCTAAATCACGATAACGTGAAGTTTGTTCTGTTATTTTACTCACTTTAGCTATATCATCTTCGTTAATATTTCCTTCAACAGGTTTATGATTTATTTCTGTGTGTTTATTAAAACTGTTCTCTTCGGCATACATATCAAATATTTCAGAAGAATTAAATATATCTATTCTTTTTGTAGAAATATTCGGAATATCAGTATAATTAATTCTTTTACTTTTACCTGTTTGGTTGTAACTGATTGGTCCACTTATTTCGTCAGATATATCAGAAATGTTCGAATTGTCTGCTTTTGCACTTTCAAATTTACGACGTGGTTGAAAAAAAGTAGTAAAGTTACTTAAAAAGGAATTTACCTTGTCATAATCAACGTCATTATTGGAATCGTCCTGTGCTTTATCGTAGTAGTAATCTTGGCCGTTAGGCTCCATGTATTCCAAGAAGTCAGAAGTTATTAATCTCTTCCTAATTCTATGCTTAGGTTCATATTTTATAACGTTTTTGACATGCTCGTTGTGAGATATCCCTTCCTGAATTACGTTACGCAAAATATTCTTAGGCATACTACTTTTTGCACAAACTGTTGGTATTTTTAAAGTTCTAGTGTTTACAATAATAGAAATAACACAAAAATATATGAACAACATTTTGATTCAACTATTGATGCATGATCACAGCACTGAGGTGTGAATGCGATGGAGATGAGAGAATCACTATTTGTGTTTGCTCGGAATTGTATTATTTATATAGCCTTTGCAACCATTCACTGAAGTTATAACATGTTGAAAATGCTAGGCTATTGAATAGATCGAACAATTATTTATGTCATTTATTATAATAATAATAATATAGCCTTTTATTCAGATCTTTAGCTTACACATAAGCAAAACAAATAAAAGTTAAAACTTACTCTACTATCTGCTGTTTGGTAATCTTTTGCAGATCTGTTTGCCAATCAAAGGCAAAGGCCTCCTCCAACCTTTTCCACTCTGTACTTACTTGAGCTACTCTGTTGCACGTCACTCCTGCCACCTCTTTGATGTCATCGTCCCATCGTTTCCGCGGTCTCATTCTTTTTCTTTTACCTTCCCATCTTGTAACTTTCTTGCTCCATTTATCAGGACCTCTTATCATATGCCCCGCCCATCTCCATTTGAGTCTTTTGATTTTTACTGTAACACCTGTTATTTTTGTTTTATTCCTAATGACGTTGCTTTTTACTCTGTCTGATTTCTTGATATTTGGCATACTCCTCTCCATAGCGTGCTGGCAAGTTGCAAGTTTGTTTATCAATTCTTGGGTTACAGTCCATGATTGGCAGCCATACGTAAGGACTGGTAGTATGCAAGTATTAAATAGTTTCCTTTTCATGTTAATATGAAGTGTTTTGTCCTTCATAACTTCTTTTAAGCTCCAGTATATTTTCCATCCGTTTGTAATTCTTCTTTTTAATTCCTCGTGCATTGGTTCTTTATGAGATATGATCTGTCCTAGGTAAATGCATTCATCAGAGTAGTTAATTTCAGAGTTTCCGAACATTATTGTAGTTTTATTTCCATTCGTCATCAGTCTAGTTTTTTATAAGTTCAGTTTTAGTCCTACCTTTTCGCTTTCGATCGCGAGGTCTTCAATCATTCTATTAATATCTTCCGATGTTTTGGCAAATAGGACTATGTCATCAGCGAATCTCAGATGTGTCAGCGATGAACCGTCGACATTGATCCCAAGGTTTTCCCAACTGAGTCGCCTGAAAATTGATTCCAGAACAGCGGAGAATAGTTTAGGAGAAAAGGGGTCTCCCTGTCTGACGCCTTTCCCTATTTTGAATGAGCGGCCTTTCTTCTCGAACTGGATTCTGGCTGTGCTGTGACTGTATACGTTCCTAATTAAACGAATGTATTTATGTTCGACCCCTTGTTCCACTAAAGCTTCCCAAATATTATTGTGTAGCAAAGAATCGAAGGCTTTGTTGTAGTCAATGAATGCCATATAGTATGTAAGCTGGTGTTCGCTGTTCTTCTCTAGAACTTGTCGGACTACATGGATATGGTCAATTACCGAGTAGTCCTTGCGAAATCCAGCCTGTTCGATGGGTTGGTGTTCAGGTTGGTAACACTGGACGTCATTTAATATGGCGCCTTGTTATTATTCTGATGTGTAGAAGATCTTTTTTTCAGCCTTTTATAAAAAATACTAGCAACCCACAACCAACCTGGCTTCGCACGGGTACCAGAGACATTCTCGACAATCATCAACATATTACAATAAATTTACACAAAATCTTAACAAGTTATACACCTAAACCTTCCTCATTAATCACTCTGTCTATTAGTGAAAACCGCAAGAAAATCCATTTAGTAGTTTTTTAGGTTATCGCGAACAGACAGACAAACGCGGCGGGGTACTTTGTTTGATAATATAACTAGCAACCCGCCCTGGCTTCGCACGGGTTCACATTATACACCTAAACCTTCCTCATGAATCACTCTGTCTATTAGTGAAAACCGCATCGTCCAATCGTGACCACGATCGGTACAATTCGATCGAAACGTCGGGTAACCAAGAGGTATTGTACCTTTTAAATATTATCGCGATTAAGTTCCGAATTACACATCTAGTACGCATGAAAATCCGTTCAGTAGTTTTCAGTTTAGCGAGAACAGACACACAGACGCGGCAGCTGACTTTGTTTTTTAATGTGTAGTGATAATAATAATAATAACTTCACACATCCCACACACGGCCGTCTGATCCCAAACTAGGCAGTGCCTGTACTATGGTAACCATACTGCTGATAAACATACTTATATATTAAAGATACATTACACCCAGACACAGACCAAATGATCATGCTCATCACACAATTATTTATCCTGGGTGGGAATCGAACTCACGAACTCTGCAGTCAGGGTCACTAACTGCACTAATATGTAGTGATCAAATACATATACTGACCAGATATTGTCCCATATCATAATCAATGCATCATTGTGATCCATCTGTGTTAGGTTACAGATATGTTAAAAACTTTCAAATATTTTTAACAACGTTATGCAAAATTCTGGATTATTCTGGCAATACCTGCCAAGTGTTCTTGAACTAAAATACGTCGTAAAAATGCAGTAAATTTTTTATATAGTGTAGTATTTATGAAAGTGAGATTTTTACATAAGTGTAGTCTAGTGTGCTTGCTTACTAAGAAGGTTACTTTTCGTTTCTTTTTTTATTATACCTAAGTTTCTTTGTTCATAGGTATTTACACAAGATATTAAAGTACGTGTAAGCATAATAAGAATCAAAATTGTTTTCAGTTTAGGTTCATATTTTCTAAACAACATCGTATTATCAATAAATAAATATTATTTTCTAATAAATTTTACGAACTAGCTTTGTCTGCTTCGGACTTGAGGTAAGTAAAAAGATTTAACATATAAATATTATAGCGATTAAGTCCCATTTTGCGCATCTAATATGCGTTCAGTCACGTAAGTTCAAAACAATCACCACTTGCCTCGGGCAGTTGCTACCGCGCGGTTTTTCAGTATTTCAATCCAAAAAATTAATAAAAATATTTTATATATTTTTAAGGTATCGGTGATATAATCGAATCCAAAATCGAAAACATGCCTTATGGAATTGATAATTTATTATTATAAAATTGTTATACAGGCCCTAATTTTGGTACGATTTATTCGTCATCATGACTAAATTAATAAATAAATTACAACTACTACCAAAATAAAAGTATACATCTAATTTTGATAAATCATCCGATATTTTAATGAGTCTATACATTTGCTTCCATACTTTTACATACAAGGTTTAGGCAATGCCTAAACCTTGATGCAATCCATTTTTTAGTTAAATATTTTCATACATATTCTTATACAATCTATAAATAATATATTTTTTTTGCATCCATTCAACTCAGTATCCATTATCATTATGTTCATGTCCTAATCAAAGTTTAGTTTAAGCGCCAAGCTATACGTAGTAATTAGCTTAGTTAGTGGAATTCGCCGCGTAGCGCCTGTCAACTAAAATGCAAAGGAGGCATAAACGGCCATGTCATGCCTCGTTATACCGTTAAAACATTAGTTTGCATTATGACACGGAATTTCCTGATTCAAATGATTGGAACGCGCATCTTTGTGACAAATAATATGCAAAGTGTAAATTGGGACTTTACAATTATAAAGTGTTATATTTAATTAAAAACCCTGTGTGACCGTTACTTAGATGAAAAAGGTACATATATAGTAGGTATATATAGGATAAAAATTACATAAAAACACTCCGATATCTGATTTGCGTACTCAATGTATCAGCTTAGATTGGACCTCAAGAAAGAGAAACTGGCAAGGTCTGACATGACACTGTACATATAAACAAAGGAAAAAAGAAAATAAATAATTAAAGTAAATTAAAAAAGATACATTATGGTAAAAAAAATTAAGGAATTAATGTGTTAAGTTGGATTAAAAAATGCATTGGGCTTTTATTTCCGGTGGTACGACAGTTTTTAGAGGACGTGTAAACATTCACACATTACACTCATTGTAGTATACTAAACTTAATTATAGTATACTTCAATGAGTGTAACGTGTAATTGTAAAGTACCTACCTAACCATTTAGAAATGTATATCAAAGAAAGTCAATTAATTAAATATTTTTCCTAATTATTTAATAGTTTTGTATTTTTGAGCCATTATTTCGTGATAAAATATAAAAAAAATGTGGAACTCATCATATACCATTTGAGGTTGAACTTTAACCGTGAATAACTTTTAAATGAGTCGACTTAACGATCATATCAGACTTTTTTTCGAGATCGTTCAATTTCCTATAAGAATAAGTATTGATTTCTACAACACACTAATTTGTTAGAACAAAATTCTAATTTTTCCCCGTTTCATTGAAATGGAAATACAAAAATCACGATTATACCTCTTAATATTAATATTAAGAACTCAAACTTCACCAGTTTCTTTCACCTAATCTTAAACGATATTTCCACGGTAACTAAAGTTTTGTTTTTTGGCTCATCCTAATTTAGACTTAGAAACAAATTTAAGTAATACTTATACCTAATGATACTGTGTTAATTCTTATAAACAACATTTATCATTTACAGCTATGTCGATTAGTGTGAACATTACTTCTTTTATAAGTTGTCATCTTTCAAATAAAAAAAATGTATTTAATATATATTTGCCAGATTTTTTATTTTTGTACATAGTATTTTATGAGAGAATTTTAGATGTATTACATGCCAAGAGTATAGTTGGTTTAAACCATATGATCCCCATATCCCAATACAATAACTGTCTTATGGCGTTTTAGTTTATTTTTAAACATCAATAAGGTTAAACAAACGCGATTGTATAAAGGATTGTTTTCCATATTTAAATGGGTATTGTTTGAAATCCAATTTATTAACCTACACAATCATGCCGAAAGAAAAGTTTGCACTCGTGGTTTCGGTGTGTTTCGTCGTAAAGAAAATCAGTTTTGTCTTATAATTGATGAAGTAATTCTCATGTTAAAGTTTATATAAAACCGGGACACGGAGGCACGGAGGGGTCTCAATGTGTTAAGTGAAGTATTTGTATGTCTTGAAATAAAACTGCGAGATTGAAGGTAGGTAGGTAGCTAGCGTATAATGCGAACTGGTCCGAGTTACAATTATTTCCTCTTATATAGTAGCTTACAATATATAATTTATAAGTGGTGGGTAAACAGAAATACATTACAATTCTCCACCTTAAAATAACACATAACATAAAAAGAACTTAATATTACTGTTATGTTAATCTTACAATACACAATGTCTTAATCTAACAATATTTTGGTGGTCTTTTTAAACGACATTCGCGCACGGGGCGTGACCGGGTTATTTCCGGAATAGGATCCCCAGATTGAGGAATTGTCAAGTCCGCCTCGGGACTGCTCACATTAGTGATATGTTCTGAATTAATGGCGGGTTCGGACGGTAACGCGGCGACAGTCTCAACTCGTTTTGGACTTAAGTCGCTTACTGTCTGAGGGTCCCGTGCCGCAGTAATGAACGGCGCTGGCGCCATCTCCGGCACCTCGGGCCGTTCCGCCTCGAGAGAGCTCCGTTCCGATGGACAATTCAAAGAACTTCGCGATCGCTGTCTTAACTGGTCAATATGTCTATGCGTTTCCCTACCTGATTCATCCATAACCCTATAATCTGTAGAACCCATTCTTTTAACTATGTGGCCCGGGCTCCATTTTTCACTTCCCCTATACTGCCTTATCCATATGTCCTCCTCTAACTGTAAAGAGCGCTTGACGTCTGTCAATTTTGACAGCATTAATTTTGCCGGACTTTCCCCGTAGAACAATGTTCTGTATTATGGTAATGCAATAGAAATGTGTTCAAAAATAAATTAATGTTTTTGTTTTGTTTAACTGCTTTCTTGATAGTTCTTTTAACCGTACGCACTGCATTTTCTGCAGCTCCATTCGATGCAGGATGGTATGGAGCCGAAAAAAGGTGCTCCACGCCATTACGCCCTAAAAACTCTGAAATTTCTTTGCTTGTAAAGGGTGGCCCATTATCGGAAACTATTTGCCTAGGAAAACCCCATCTAGAAAAGACTTCCGTGAGTCTTTCCATCGTAAAGGTAGCCGCCGTACTTGGTACTGGAAATACTTCTAGCCATTTAGTCTTTGCGTCCACGATAACTAAATATGTCCTCCCAAAAATAGGTCCTAAAAAATCCAGATGTACCCGTGCCCACGGTCTAGAAGGCCAGGGCCACGGCGTTACCGCGTGTCGCTGCGGAGCGTCCGCCTCCCCCGCGCACACCGCGCACTCGCAACACGTCGCCTCGATCGCTTCGTCGACACCGGGAAACCACACATAACTCCTAGCTGACGCCTTTGTCTTTACTATGCCCATATGGGGCTCATGTAATTCCCTTAATACTCTATCTCAACAGCTTCCCGGGTTAACTACTCTGTGACCCCACATAACGCAGCCTAGCTCCTCGTACAGTTCTCGGCGGCGGTTAAAATATGGTTGTAATTCTCTAATATCATTCTCCGTTGGCCACATATCCCGGATATAACTTAAAACCCTACCTAAAATTGGGTCCCTCATAGTTTGCTGTTTAATAACATTGTAATCTAATAACAATTCATCCTGGGCAAAATGTAAATAAGTTTGTTCGGGCACTTGCTGTGAGTCATCGGTACAACTATGTATAGGTAATCTCGATAGCCCGTCCGCGCCGTTTTGTTTAGTGTTTACGTATTCGATATCGTACGTATACGCCGATAAAATTATCGCCCATCGCTGTAGTCTACTGGCTGCCATGGCGGGGATACCGTGTTTTGGTCCAAATATGCTTACCAACGGTTTGTGATCGGTTCGTAACATAAAATGTCTCCCATAGACGAACTGATGTAATTTTTGTAAAAAAAATTCTGTAGCTAACGCTTCCCGATCTATCTGTGAATAATGTTTATCTGCTTTATTCAACGCACGAGACACATATACTATAGGACGGTCGCGGCCGTCGGCGCTTCGCTGAGTCAGTACGCCACCTATACCTCGTGCGCTCGCGTCGCATGTCAACACTAACGGTTTCTCTGGGTCATAATGAGCTAAAACCTCCGCACCCGTTAATATTTTCTTTACTTTTAAAAATGCTTGTTCACACTGCATACTCCATTTCCAACTTATTTTTTTTTTTAAAAGTTCATACAGCGGTGACAATATACTACTCATATTTATAACAAATTTTGCATAAAAGTTAACTAAGCCCAAGAAAGAACGCAACTCCGTAATATTTTGTGGTCTAGGTATTTTTGTAATTGCACTTATTTTTTCCGTGTCTACTTTAATCCCATCTTTAGATATAACGTACCCTAAGTATTTAACTTCATCAACCATGAATAGGCATTTACTCCTTTTTAGCTTCATGCCATGGTCTAGTAACCTCTGAAACACTCTTTTTAAGGTTTCCAAATGTTTATCCCGCGTTCCTGAGGTCGCAATTATGACGTCATCAAGAAATATTTCCTTCCGCTGGAAGACAACCCAAAAACGAGCCTGTTGTATTTAAATAGACCCCTATGAGTGTTAATAACGGTTAATTCTTTAGAATCATCCAACTCAATCTGTTTATAAGCAAGGGATAAGTCAATTTTTGAGAAAAATGTAGCACCGTTTAAACTCGCTAATAAATCATTAATTTTTGGCAACGGGTACTTATCGACCAGTAAGACAGGATTTAAAGTTATTTTGTAATCGGCACAGATACGGAGTCCGCCGTCAGCTTTACGTACCGGTACCAGAGGTGTCGCCCAATCGGAGCATTCGACAGGCTCTATGATGCCCGCACGCAGCATAGCGTCCAGTTCTGCATCAACCGGACCCCTCAGAGCGTAAGGCAACGGCCGCGCCCGACAAAATACAGGCGATGCACCCTCTCTCAACCGGAGTGTTGCCTTGCCGCCGGTGTACCGTAGCAAACCGCCGCTGAATAACTCTTTATACCTATCTAATTAAAAATTAACACCATCTGATTTATTGTTTACAATATGGTTGTGGGTAGTAATTGTTTGTTGAAATGGAGGTATTCTAATTCCTAATTCTGTTAACCATTGCCTGCCGAGTAAGGATGTTGTACCCCCGTCTATCACAAACAGCTCTAAATACTTACCCGAGCACCCAGCTGCTCGCTCGCCATACGTGTTGCTTTCACGTGGTTTACACCGCGCCTCCTCCCTTTTAGTAGTGGACGTGGACACATGCGTCTCAAATGTCCACTCTGTTTGCATCTACTACATATGAAATGCTTGTAGCGGCACTCGTCACTGGTGTGCCCGCGCCAACCGCACGCCGTGCAGCTCCCGGCGGCGCCCGCTTCCGTGTCCCGCGTAGCGCGTTGGCTGCCCGCGCTGTGACCGCGCCTGGTACCCGCGCCGTGACCTCGCCCACTCTTTGCTTGCCACGTGAGAACAGACGCCGATCCCACCAAGTTTGATCTTACGTCTACTACTGCCGCATCTCGCTCTGCCGCTTCCAGCCCACAAGCCAGTTTAATTGCCCCCGAGTACGTCAACTTGTCTTCTGCAAATAATCTCTGCCTTATGACGTCACTCTTTATTCCGCACACAAACTGGTCCCGCAGATTTTCTTCTAAATTCACGCCGAACTCACAGGTTTTTGAAAGTTTTTTTAGCTCGGTGAGGTATTGAGTAACATTTTCGTCGTTCTTCTGTCTTGTTTGTCTTGTTTCCGCCATGATTGAGGGTTTCGGTTGTAGATGGTTTTTCAAAAGTGTTACTGCTATTTCATACGTTATCTCCGCCGGTTTGCTGGGACTACACGATGTGCTCAGTAACTCGTACGTTTCATCACCCACACCGGTGATTAATGTCGCCAACCACATGTCCTTCTCGACCTTATTGACTTTGAAGTACATCTCCAGCCGCTCCACGTACAACGTCCAATTCCCTGATTTTAAATCAAAGTCCCGAATATTACCGACCGCCATTGTTTAATTTATCTGAAAGCCCGATCGATATATATATATATATATATTTAATCCTCGTCGCCACTGAAGTATTTGTATGTTTTGAAATAAAACTGCGAGATTGAAGGTAGGTAGCTAGCGTATAATGCGAACTGATCCGTGTTACAATTATTTCCTCTTAGATAGTAGCATACAATATATAATTTATAAGTGGTGGGTAAACAGAAATACATTACATTAAGAATGGTCACCCATTCTAAGACTGACCTGGCTAGTATTACTTCAACTTGCAATGTGCAACGAGGCCCCATCATTCATATATCTAATATAATAAAAAAATTAAAAGGTGAAGAGAATTCTTAGTACCTCTTTAGTCTTACATCAAGTTACACGTATCCAGTATATGTGTTGGCCAGTCATAAATAGCAAGTCTATACCATGACTGTTTAAGTTATACTGGCTATTGAAATAAACCTGGCTAAAGAAATAATTTGACTGGCCTGTTGGTCTAGTGGTTAGTGACCCTCACTGCTGAGCCAGAGGTCGTGGGTTCGATTCCCACCTAAGTCTGGGTGTTCTTTGTGTCCGTTGTTTATATGTTTGTAAAGTCCCCCGCGACACAGGAGTAATTCCTTATGCGAGAGTTGTCTTTTTAAAAAAAAAAAAAAAGACCATGGTCAAAATTCCACCACCAAGCGATCTTTACCATTTATTTGGTTTGCTCGTTTCGTTTGTTAAAGTTTACTTCTTTATTAAATCGATCAGCATGATATTTTGCATGCGCGCACTTACCCTAGGTCTTTTTCTGTACCCCTGTATTGACAGGGGTACAGAAAAAGACATAGGGTAAGTACCCT
This sequence comes from Callimorpha dominula, assembly GCA_949752705.1. Lineage (NCBI taxonomy): Eukaryota > Metazoa > Arthropoda > Insecta > Lepidoptera > Erebidae > Callimorpha > Callimorpha dominula. The sequence continues at coordinate 3,610,992 of OX457010.1, read as the reverse complement.
ATGTCTTTTTCCCGAAAAACGTACCTTGCCAAGGGGATACCTTAATTGATTGACAAAATCTATATTGACGCAAACGAAGCCGCGGACAAAATCTAGTCCTCCTAATATTAGAAACGTGAAAGTTTGTGATGATGTATGGATGTGTGGATGTATGGATATATGGATGTTTGTTACTCTTTCACGCAAAACTACTGAGCCTTGGAAACTTTTTATGTAGATAGCTGGAGACCTGGATTATCACATAGGCATTTTTATCCCGATATTCCTCCTAGATCGGGACTTACGCGGGTGAAACCGCGGGGCGCTGCTAGTCTTTAATAAACATTAATACCACACAAAAGTTTTTATTCTAAGGATAATTCTTTATATTGAAAACAGAATATTCAAGTATGGACACTCGAATAAAACAATACCTACCGTCCTACATACATCCAACGAATATTATAAATGTGAAAGTTTGAATGGATGGATGCATGGATGGATGGATGTTTGTTACTCTTTCACGCCAAAACTACCGAACCGATTGCAATGAAACTTGGTATGTAGATAGCTGGAGACCTGGATTATCACATAGGCATTTTTATCCCGATAATCCTACGGCACCGGGGCTTACGCGGGTGAAACCGCGGGTCGCAGCTAGTAATTCATAAACCTTTCTTCGACTTATCGACGTATCTTTATCTAAGCATTATACGAGCACGAAGTAACATATATATCGAAGTGAGACGATTGTTTGTTTGTAAAACAAACGGTTCGTGTATCTTCTGTTGTTCTAAGTTACACACTGTTTATTTAATGTGTATACACAGTAACATGCGCAGTAGATACAGCGCTGTCAATGCGGAACTATCAACCACATGTTGTTGCCACATCAAAAATTCGTATTTACTTTGTTAGATAATAAAACAGTTCACTCTTTAAAAAATTTTGTTAGTAGACATTATTATGACTAGTTATACCGGTAGCGTATTGCTAGTGCTCGCCATTGGTGGGCCTGACAATGGTGGGGTGATAAAAACGCTAGGCGTGCATTTTAAGTTGATAACGATCACTTGAGCGCTGATTGAGGTAAGAACAACATGGCAGTTACTGTTATTAAGTAAATTTGATAGTTACAGTATCCAACCAAAGTGTACAATTGAAAAGACAGCTAACACAGTCTTTTAGCTAAATACATACAAAATGTTATTAAAATTACTCTAGTAGTAAATGTTTTAAATTGAATAAATATTTTGAATTGACTGGCCTGTTGGTCTAGTGGTTAGTGACCCTGACTGCTAAGCCAGAGGTCGTGGGTTCGATTCCCACCCAGGACAAATAATTGTGTGATGAGCACGATAATTTGTTCTGTGTCTGGGTGTAATTTATCTATAATATGTATGTATTTAGAAATATATAAGTATGTTTATCAGCAGTCTGGTTACCATAGTACAGGCTCTGCCTAGTTTGGGATCAGATGGCCGTGTGTGAGATGTGTGAAGTTATTATATTATTATTATTGAATATGCCAGTATACGTATAATAAAACCATTAGGTATCCTTGTCTTATAAGATGTCTCCGGGTAAATTTTCATTATTGTTTTACTAAAATTACATTACCAAAACTAGTTCAAAGTGATTTGTAAAAGATATGATTTTATTCATTTAATTTTACTAAAATACACGTATCCATATTTAGTACGTGAAGAGACGAAGAGAAATTTCGGGCTTAGAGAAATGTGAAGTACATACCTTATTATAAAACAAATAGCTTGTTTGATGTTACGCATAGGTCAATGAAATAAAACAAAATGTTTAAAATTTAATTAATCGCTGTCAGACTTAGACCACCAGGTGATCTCCAATCCAATCACCAGTAAAATATCATAGGGCTACTGTTTCTTACCGCGAACAAAATATTAGGAATTTAATTTAAAGTGGCATTCTCTGTATATAAATACTTTTTAGAGGTATGGGAAACTGGAAGAACTGGTACACTGTACATTGGGTATCTCTTTTTCCATACAATTATAATCTTGGAACGTTAGACTAGAGTGAATAGGTTTCTCATGGAGGCGTGTACCATCTTCTGGAAGACAGACGCCTTTTACAAATGGATAATGGATATCCATTCACCCCTAAGGTAACAAAATAACCGACTCTATAACAAAAAAACTAAAAGAAGTACTGTTATGCGTATTCGTAAAAGAAAAATGGAATGGGGAGCTTTTTGTTTTTTAAATTGGTTAAAAAATACGTCCTTTATTATATTTTTTTCAGCAGCAGCTATTATCGAAGTTGTGCTGAAATCCTCCTGTCAGTGTAATTGAATAAAAAGTTTGCTGGACGTGTTTGCAATATTGATGGACTTTCACATCATCTTCTTGCAATTTTGCCGATTTTATTTGGGGTAAAAGTGCAAAGAGTTTTGGCTGGTTTCTTTCGTCGTCCAGTCCGCTGATGCCGACCCTCCTTGGGATTGTGAGGATTTTCAGACGGGACAACGGAAAAAGGTGAATTGGGGCTAAGGGCTATGGACAACGTATAGAGCCAGCGGAACTTGGGTAAGGGATAACGTATGTCTCGGATTGTTTTCATCATCATTACAGACTCTTTCTTTCTTTCAGTGGAAAATTGCATTTCCCAGCAGGTTTCCACTTTAGTAACCTACGGGCAATGGACATTTGCCTTAAAATCATTCTGAAATATTTATAAATTTCCATTTATGTTAATGATAATGTTTCTTTTGGTAGTCGTATTAAGAGATTAAAATATATATGTACAAGTCCGAAGCGATATTAATTAGCAGCCAACGTAGACCTGTAGACACTTTGCTGTCAATATGGGACGCATGCGCCATCTGTTGGCGTTCCATAGAGTCCACGGAATCAACGTGTCGGCGTGTGTTATCGCCGAGACATTCTCTTTGCAACGGTCGAGCAGAACACTCTTCGTAGAAACTGTCTCGCGTTCCGTAGTGGCCTAAATAGTTTGTTGGATAGTGATTGTTTTGTTACGTAATTGCTCGGGACTATAGCTGATTTGACTTTATTTTCGTGTTTAGTTTATTTGTTACCGACACCTACCTACCTTGCCCACAAAACTATGTACAGACGGACTAACATAATATATATTCATAGAGAAAACTAAACAATACCTACTGAAACAACAGGTTATTTTAATAAAAAAACACAGAAATGAAGTGGCAATCGTATTTAAAAAAAACAACAAGTTTAAACCAGTGTTTGTTGGGTATCCATTAAAAGGAGTTAGGTCAAAACTAAGAGCAAACTACAAAATGAAAACAATAAAAGACCCGCTTCGATAAAACAGTGCATTTGCAAAGATGCTTTTTGACAAGAAGGGACTTCGTACTGGATACTCGAACAAGAAAATAATCTCAGCGTATACTATACAGACTCCTAAAGGTCGTAGCGAAGATACATAGATGGGCCGGCTCGACTCCGCTCGATATCACGGCCTTACAGAAAACCGGCAGTGAAACAATGCTTGCATTGCTTTTCGCCTCGTGAGTGAGGTTACCGGAGGCCCTAACCCTTCCCTCTCCCCTATTTCCGTCCTTCCCCTCCCCCCCTCTCCTGTCCTGTAATCCCCCGTCGTACATAGATACCAACGTGATTGTAATTCTCAGACGGACATGTAAAACTTACACCGTTCTGTATTTATTAGATCTCATGCTGCTGTCGGCAGGTTATTTTATTTACATTAAACATTTGAGTTCAACAAGAATGTAGTTCGTTGTACAACATTTTGTTTTAATATCTTTTTCATTAGTCGATGACAATTTCAATTTTCTTTAAATATAATTTCCTTACTCACTGTCTTTCTATATCCATGCCGCAGGGGGCAAGACTACCCTCAATAAACTATGATTTACACACCAGTAAAGACGGTTTTTGAAAAACTATATTTGAATCAGGCTCTATACGATTATATTAGTAGGCCTAAGTTAGGACACAGTATAAGTATATAGTTAGGATGACACCAATATTATTCGATACGGTTCTACACATTATCCGTGGAGTCACAATACAGTATAATTAATTATTTTTTTATGATTTTTTTATGAGAACTGCTAGTTATTAGAAAAAGGTGTAAAACTATATAAATGATCATGTCATGGAATCTATTTATTCTTTATTTTCAAGGGTTTCTTGTCGCATAATTTTTGCACGCTATTATGGAACTTCTTACCAGAGTAACCTCACACAAAATTTCAGATAAGATCACGTAATGTCAGTCCTTTTTATCAAGATTACGGTCTATATTGACCGACGTCATTACTCATCGTTCTAGTAAATTTATTTAAATAGTTTTTTTCTAAAAGTGTATTGTAAGGTTTTTATATTTTCATATTCATATCCAAACAAGAAAGGAATTATACAAATCTTGAGAAATTAAGTTATGACGTAAGATATATAATAAAAAAGTTAACGAATCTTTGAACTTCCTCCCCTTTTAAAGTCGTTTAAAAAATAGTCGAAAAAAAAACAGCGCGGAACTACAACTAAGGAGATCACATTATTTATCAAAACCACACTTCTGAAGCTCTCCAAATAGGCGTGATATGAATTCCGTTTAACCTATACAGTGAAGTTTCGAATACCTATAACTTTTCCTCCCCTCACCTGCCTCTATAAAACGCCCATCATAATTCTTATAAAGCCGATAAATAACAAACCTATTTTAAGAAGAGCTTTCCGCTTGAGGGTTGACACAGAAATCAATTTCTTGTTGATCAATATCATTATAATAATAGAATAACTTTTTCAACATGTTTTTTTTTACAAGGTACTTGTTACGTCATCATCCTGGAACGTTCAAGAGTAGTGAATAGGTTTAAGCGGCGGTAGCGTAATGGCTAAGGCGTCGGACGTGCGATCAAGTGGTTGCGGGTTCGAACCCCACTCAGTACACTACCGTCGTGAACCTACTCCTAACACAAGCATTTAGCTTAACTGGAGGGATTAACAAGAATACTAGCAATGTGTGACCCACGTTACTAGTAGTCTTTAAAAAAAAAAAATGACAGATACGATTATCTACAGGATTTTGTTAATTATATTAATTACATAAATTGCAGACGTTTGAATTTACTTTCATAGTTTGTAAGGATTTGAAACGATTTGTTTTGCTTACGAAATTTACCGTCTGTAAGTAAAACGAATCTTTTCTTGATTATAGGAACGCAGCATTAATCAAGTAATATTTATGACTAGCCGTTCCTTGCAGTTTTACCTGCGTTTATTCAATCATTGCTCCTGAGGGTCGGAGCGTGATAATAAATAACATATAACCTTCCTCAATAAATACTCTATCCAATACAAAAATAATTTCTTGAATATGACTAATAGTTTCAGAGATTAGGGTTAAACAAACCAGACTTCCTTCCTAGGGTATACCCGAGTCCATTGCGATAGACTAACTTGTGACGGAACACCGTGTGGTTTTAGTCAGTTCGAATCCGACATACCACTTCACCGATAGCCATGGTGAGGTGAAGACTGTGGGGGTTTCCACACAAAAAAAAAAGTGTTAAATAAACCAACAATAAAAAAACAACGTGAGCTTTGAGCTTTTTGTTCATCCGATGTCCACTTGGCACATTTCTATCAAAACTGATAATGAAGGTTACGTACCTTAAACAGATTAAGTCCCCATTTACACATTTCTTTTTCATCATCCTGGGACGTTCAAGAGTAGTGAATGTGTTTCTCATAGCTAGGCGTGAATCTGCGTCTTCGTTGTGACTTTCCATGAGGTGAGTTGAAAAACAATGCCTATTCCATGTATTAATAATAATAATAATAGTGGGAAATCGGTGGTGGCCAAGATGCAGAGAGCAGTCTTGTCTTGATCGACAATGCCCGAATAGTCCGCCGATTCCTCTCCCAATCGCCCTGACGCCCCGGCTGACCGTTGCCCACCTCACCGTGGCTTTTCCTGCCGCTTCTTCGAAAGCGAGGCAGTGTTTAATGCGTATAATAAAAATACAAAGTTTGAATAGGTAACAAAATTAATCAAGGTATCTACCATTCATCGACTCGTTATTCTATTTATGTACATCAAGCAATTTTACGCAACGCTTCCCAACTTTTCTCCCCGTTCGCATTTTCCAGCTACCATATGAATATGAACACCTTAAAACTTAAAACTTTGTCTAACTTAAAAATCCCACTAATATTATAAATGTGAAAGTTTGGATAGATGGATGGATGGATTTTTGTTACTCTTTCACGCCTAACTACTGAACCGATTGCGATAAAATTTGGTACCTATGTAGATAGCTAGAGACCTAGATTACCATATAGGCTGCTTTTTATCCCGATATTCCCACTGGGTCGGGACTTACGCGGGTGAAACCGTGGGGCACTGCTAGTACTTTAATATGCCAAAGAATATGCATAGTCAATAGGATATTTAATCTTTTGTTTTTCATAAGTATTGGTGTACAACAGAATCCAATCTCAGAATGTCTCTTCCATTTACGATGAATCTTTGGTATAACATTCAAACACATATATTTCTGGTTGAAACCCTTGCATGCGCCTGCAGCAGCCATTATTTACGTTTATCTGGACCGCCCGTTGGTGATTGTTTCAATTGCAATCCTGTTGTTACCAATAACTGAGCATGAGGAAGAGTCTGGCTTGATCTTTTGTGGCTTTATTTCAAAGGCTTTAACGATGTATTAATTGCGTAACTTTTAGAAGGTACCTTTAGAGTGTGATTTCAGAAAAAAAATCTTTAAAAATAGAATCCAATAGATTTTTTTGTCTACTTATATCTTGTCTAAACCTTTTTCAACCCCCGACGCAAAAAGGAGGGGAGTTATAAACTTAACGTTTTATGTATCTGTGTGTCTGTCTATGGCGTCATAGCTGCTAAACGAAGAAACCGATTTTGATTAAGTTATTTTTGTTTTAAAGGTAACTCGATCGAGAGTGTTTATTTGTCAGCCGTTCTAAGACCATCAGCTTTTTCCTAATCGTTGAAAAGATTTTTGAGTAGAGGGTATTTTAATTTTTTAATTTAGACTTGTAACTAAAAGGCGTCGTGGTGGGCGGTAATGCATTCGACTGCAACGTCAAGGATCGCGGGTTTGATTCCGTTCAGTTAAAATATTTGTATATACGATATGTCTATTTACCTTGGTCTATCTATTTCTATATATAGTACTAGCTACCCGGCCAAACATTGCTGTGTTGCCGGCCCAACTAGGTAATATGCAATAAAAAAATAAATAAAAAAAACTGTCCAATCTCTCAAGGTAGACCAAACTGCACACATTGTACCAAATTTAATTAATTTAGAAGTTTATAGCGAACATACAATGTGACACGGATGTTTATATATATAGATGTATGTATTTACACAAAGAAAATGTATGTAAGTATGTTTATTTGTATTTTGAACTCCAATTATATTAAAATAGAAAATTATCATTATTAAAGGGCACATCCTTATTGTGACTTCGTTAACTGATACGGTTGGCAAGTTATGGGGTGCGAACACCTCATATTTTATCATTTCTGTGTTATTCATAAATGGTTGTCCCAATTCATATCGCACTGTAGTATCCTGTAAACACCTTTTCATTTGGTATTATTTTATAGTATAGAAGTACTTATAAGGTTAGTTGATACTCCAATGTAAGGAAATTAATATGCTGTTTACTTCAAGTATTTACTCCGAAATCCAACAGTCAATACTTATTCACCTTCCATTTAGATCGTCCGGCAATTCTGCTCTTTTAAAATACTTTCTTTTTTCTTTTTTTTCCATTTTTCTCTTAAACGACAACTCCCGCATTAGGAATTGCTCCTGTGTCGCGGGGGACTTTACAAACATACAAACAACGGACACAAAGAACAGCCAGACTCAGGTGGGAATCGAATCCACGACCTATAAGAATAGCAGTCAGGGTCACTAACTAACCACTTTTTTTTTTTTTTGTGCGTGTGGAAACCCCCTCGGGCCGTCACCCCACCGGGGTTTACGATGGGGCGGTGTGTCGGAATCGAACAGACTAAAACCACACGGTGTGCCGTACTGCGCCTTAAATAGGAGGGATCCGGGAACAGCTTTTATTAAGACATCCGGAACCCTCCTAGCGCCTGCCCGCAAAAGCGCGGGCACCACCTTCGGGTAAAAACCTCTCAATTAGGCGACGTCCAGGCACACGCGGACGCCGCCTCCTCGCGGGGGGCCACTATAGCGGGTGAAGGGGAAAACCCGTCCCGTCCACCCGCGGCCACAATCAGGGCAGCATGAGGCGCTGTTAAGCGCGCCTCCGCCACCCGGTTCGCCGGCGGCGAATTAGGTCCGAGTGGAGGTCGTCCTCCCGGACCCTTTCCGCCGCCTCCTTCTGCGAGATGACTTCCTCACAGAAGGTTGCGACCGCGGTAAAATTCCTGTCGCTACCGGCCATGGAGCGAATGACAGCCGGTAGCGACAGATCCACTCCGATGACTGCAGTGAGGGCCCGACGCTGCGTCGCCCAACTGGGGCAAACCGCCAGCGTGTGCTGAGCCGAGTGCTCACTGCAGTCGCAGTGGTGACAGGCGGGACTCAATTCCCTCCTAGCGACCGAGTGCAGGCACTTCCCGAAGCAGCCGTGCTTGGAAAGAACCTGCGTCAGTCGGAAGGAAAGGGTCCCGTGCTGCCGCCCTGCCCACTCGACGATGACCGGCTGGAGCACCTCCACGGCGGCAAAGCCAGCACGTGGAGCCTCTAGACGGGACGACCAACGAGCCATGGTGGCTCGGCGAGCGGCCTCACGCCATTCGCGTACCTCTTCGGGCGGGGGCCGACTGCCGCTTCCCGCCCGGAACTCAGCCGTTCGCCGATATACTTCGGCGAGCACTTCCGCCTCCAAATCCCACGGGGGAGTCCCGGCCAACGCGCACGCCGCCTCTGTTGACACGGTGCGGTATCCGCGTATGGCTCTAACCGCCATCACCCTCTGAGGGCGCCAGAGGCACGCCCTATTCTGGGCGGTCAGTGCCTCCGCCCACACCGGTGCACCGTACAGTGCCATTGACCGGACAACCCCCGTGTACAGCCGTCTCGTAGCGACGCTGGGTCCACCCAAATTGGGCAATCGCCCAAGGGCGGACGCAGCGCCGACCAGCCTTGGAGCAAGCTGCAGGAAGTGCTCGTCGAAGCGCCACCTACCGTCGAGGATCAGGCCCAGATATTTTATGTGGGCCTGAACCGGTACGAGGACCGAGTTGACCTCAATAGAGGCGCCAGGGGGTGGACCACGACGGGGCCCATGAAATAAAAGGGCCTCCGTCTTATCCAGGGCCACCCGCAAACCCAGCGCCTCGATGCGCCCGACCACCAGAGAGACTCCCCTGGTAGTTAGACGCCGCCTCCTGAAAGTTTACCCCCCGGGCTGTGACCAAAGTGTCATCGGCGTAACAGATTACGCCGAGCCCGGGGGGGAAGTCGCCTCGAAGGGCCCAGTCGTACCCCATGTTCCACAGGAGTGGTCCAAGGACAGACCCCTGCGGAACACCGCACGACATGGGCCGACGACTCAAAACTCCATCTCGGTCCTCGTACATGACGGTACGCTCCTCTAAATAGTCTGCCACTAGCCGCCTCAGGTACCCTGGCACTCCGTGATAGTGGAGTGCTTCTCTGATGCAGCTAAATGGCAGACTGTTGAACGCGTTGGCGATGTCCAGCGACACCGCCAACAGCACGCCGCCACAGCTCACTACCTCTTCGGTCACGGCCCTCAGGCGCAACATAGCACCGACCGTCGAACGCCCCGCTCGAAAACCGAATTGGGCGTCCGACAAATCGGGGCTGACCTCGCACAGGTGCCGGACGATGCGGGCAGAGAGGACCCTCTCAAACAATTTACCCGCCTCGTCCAGCAACACGATGGGCCTGTAGGCCGCAACCGAGTCGGTAGGCCGTCCCGTCTTCCTTAAAAGGACCAGCTTCCCGCTCTTCCAGCAGTCAGAGAAGCGCCTGGACGCCAAGCAAGCGTCGAACACCTCCCTGAGGCGGTCGGACGTGTGGTCGAGGGCGAGGGCCAACACTCGGGCAGGGATCCCGTCTGGCCCGGGGGCGGTGTTCTTGGAACGGATCCGTAGAACAACCGCCCCTACCTCCGCCTCCGTGACGGGCGGAACACCATCCTCCTCGTTCTCCCCGTCGTCTCTAACTAACCACTAGGCCAACAGGCCAGTCATTGTTTTTTTAATAGAGTTTCCTGAAAGTAAAGACTTCGAATAGAGCCGAGAGAGAGATAGAATACCCTCAATTCGGACTTGCACGTTCCCGTCAACGTCAATCAATCCATTCAATAATACAATCCTTATATTAATAAAACATTTGTTGTGAATGTAGTAAGTTTATGATAAATAACTCAGTAGGCTTTATTAAAGGATCCCTATGCAATGAAATCAAGTATAATTAGTCCTTAAAAACATTTTTTATTCAAACTTCTCTCGATTAACTGGGTTTAAACTGTATGAGACTAATTAATTCTTTCCAAAACATATAAAGAAACTTGCCTCTTTTCCTTTTGGATAAAGTAGCTTTCCAAGTGTGAAAGGATTAACAAAAATCGATTTAGTAATTTCAGAGTTTATCGATTACAAACAAAGAAATCATTCCTCTCCTGTTAGTATGGAAATATATAAATTCAATGTTGTCCAATATCTGTCAAAGATTTAAATAATTATGTGAAATGTGCCATTGTTTGTCATAAAACCCACTCATAAGCAATACGTACAACGTAAACGTCTCATAATAAATTACACTTATAATTAGAGATCGGATAATCGGATTCATATTTACCTAAAGTTATTTTTTGGATAACAAATTATGGAAGCGGCTTCTATGTTTATTTTTATTTACGAATGCAGTTGTATTGTCGCGTCGCTACTTGCGCACAAGCAAGTATAATTTGCCGTCTCAATCGCATTCTTAAAAAATGCTTACATTTCCTGGGGTTTAATAGGCCCGATTTGACACTTGTTACAACGTAATAAGGTTGTTTTTGCTTCGTCAAAAATCACTGACAATAAAAGTAGGGAAAAGCAACCATTATACGTTGTAACAGAGCAAGTGTCATTTGTGTCAAACTGGGGTTTATTACATCTCACGGCGTATAGGTACACTTAAATTTGAATTTCCTGGAATCGCGGGATTCTTTCGATAAAAAAGTGCTTTCCATAATAGCCAACATCTCAACTTTAGGTAAATATGCATCCGAATATCCGATCTCTACTTATAATACACATCAAAATCCTATTCCTACAAAATATAATTTAATTTCTGAACATAGAATGAACTTAAAACAATTAAACAAACACCACTTAAAATTTATTCAAAGTTTCACTAAAACTTAAGTTCAAATATTGACTTCTAAATATTATACCAACAATAGAACTTTTATCATAGATTTGATTATACTAAGTGCAAAAAGTGATAATTTCCTTTAAGATATTTATGTAATACTAGCTGCGCCTCGCGGTTTCACCCGCGTAAGTCCCGATGCCGTGGGAATATTGGAATAAAAAGTAGCCTATGTGTTAATCCAGATCTCCAGCTATCTACATACCAAGTTTTATCGCAATCGGTTCAGTAGTTTTTGCGTGAAAGAGTAACAAACATCCATCCATACATCCTCACAAACTTTCACGTTTATAATATTAGTAGGATGAACTTTCCTAAATGGTAATAAAGTGTAATTTGTCAACCTTTATTTATTGTTTATTAGTTTGGGTCAAATCTTGAAAGCTGAATTCAAACTATTTGTTCAGTCCCATGCATTCTTATGATAAGAATGGCCTTGCTGCTACACCCAGGATTGACTCCAGACAAAGAAACGGTCAACAGGGATACAATTTTTTTTTGTTTTTTTATGACTTAATTAGATTTGATAGTCTGTTTAAAGTTCATCAGGGTCTAGAAAAGTTTGTTCTTGAAGAAACATTTTTTAATAATTAACTTACCATTTTTCAAGCAGATCTGATCCGGTAGCATGAGTTGAGGTTTATTTTTGCGTGCGGTGCTGAGGTCCTTGATATGTGCCCAGTTGAGTAATGCGTTCACTACGAGGAAAGTAAATACCTCATGAATATAATATATTGTAAAACAGTGTAAACATAAAACACTCTTATTCTTGAGAGTACATAAAGACGTAAGTATATAAGGAATAACAGCGTGTAAATAATACTTATGTCACAAAACTTCTCTCAGCCGTCTCAGGTTCGATTCCCACCCAGGACAAATAATTGTGTGATGAGCACCGGTGTAATTTATGTATAAATATATATGTATTTAGTAATATATTATTCTGTTCATTTGCAGTCTGGTCTGAATAGTACAGGCTATGCCTAGTTTGGAATGAGACGGCCGCGTGTCTCAAGTTATTATTATTATTAAGTAATTTAATTATTCCTTGGCGTTGTTAATAGTATTTAAAAGTGATATGAACGCTACTTATATGATGTATAAAAAATTTATTTGTAATTTCATTATTCTATAACATATGAAATTGCTTCTACGAGATTGAAACATTTGAACTTGTATGAATTGCTAAAGTAATATATTATTATTGCTTAAATTTATGCTGTAATATCAGGTATAACGAAATGTGCCGGAGAAATGCCTGATATTGCTGTATTCTGCTTGTGGCTACTTTACTTTTGGCGGTACATAACAAGTCATAAGCGATCAGCGAAAATGAATATCATCATCCTCCGCGCCTTTTCCCAACTAAGTTGGGGTCGGCTTTCAATCTAACTACGATACGGCCGAACTTTGATATTTTACGTGAAGCGACTGCCATCAGACCTCCACAACCCAAGTACTAGGCGATATCGAAGTTCTGTGGTTAGACCAGGTTGTCGGATTTTTTTTTTTAGGGCTCCAACTAAATAGCTAATAAAGCTAAATAGCTAGTAGCCAGGTTTTGAAAGAGCTAGACTCATGGTCCCTGGGCAAATAAAGAGACATTCAAATATTTTTCGTTTACAACTAAGTCTTTTCACTTGTGCCACTTACTAACATCGAGATGGAGAAGTACCACTGCGCAAGGAATTGAAAATTTATGAAACAACGAGATTTGTTTTCTTAACCTTATTCCTACTGGTTTCTGAAGATGTATTTCCTCTATATTATGCAGTTATCTTTTCTAATATATTATACGATTCATTACTTAAGTACATTATTTTGATAATTCGTAATTATTTATGCATAATAGCTCTTTAATTATACTAGATTCCCTCATACCTTTGCTTACTTGCTTCTAATCTAAATCTATTTCAAACGTCTTCGCTTATGTCACTCTCCAGCCATTAAATAATAATAATTAGAAAATTAATTGACTTAAGTAAAGGGATTTATAATCGACATAAAGTCAACAACTAGTACGTGAATTAAACAAGGATAAATTTAAAATTTAAAATACCCCTGATTAAAAAATCCTTGAACGATTAGAAAAAAGCTGAGAGAAATGGTAATCGAACGGCTGAACAGATAATCTTGAATTTAGCTACGAACAATCTCGATCAAATCACCTTTCAAACAAAATGAAAAACAGGCCATCTGCTTGTGAGCTATGACAAGTACACAGATACATAATTATGTAAACCGATACACCTCCTGTTTGCGTCGGGAGTTGAAAATAAAAATAAATAACAAAAGCATTGTTGTTGCGGCTAACTTTCTTTGTAAGGATAATACGAGGTATTATCCTTTCAAAGAAAGTTAGCCAAATCTTCTTCTGTTGAGACATAAATCCAGCATGCGGTTATTTTAACCTATGTAATGGGCTGGGACACTTACTGATTACATTATACAACCTCACAGTGTAATGAACGACTGTAAGTGGATACTGAATAAAAATTAAATGATAGTCGAATTTGGGCTATAGGATTGATTGATTGGATTTGCTTTAAACCTTTAATTCCATAGTCTAAACTAGGTTTTAAAATAAAATATTGCAATTAAAAATAATTGAAACTTGCACGTTTGCCTTCAATATCAAATATTTTAAGGCTCTAGTTACTGACATCACTGTTGATGATGATCGATGCCTTATTCAAACCTTAGTGTTTCCCTGTAATTATGTCTTTAAAAATTATACTTCAGCCTCTTAGTATATATGTCTGCCTGCATCAAAATTGAGAGATTCGCAGGTACTCTTGGAGGTTATCTTCACTAGACTAGACATAACTATTAGACTTGCTGTTCGCTACAACGTACTATGTAATGCACACAGCACGTTGTAGCGAACACTTTTGCTTTTCATAAACGGTTAGATGGCAACATGTTTATTATTACTATAGTTTTTAGGGTTCCGTAATTCTGTAAAAATCATGATTGATTATAACAGATTTAGAAGGAAAAGTATCATGACTAAAATAGGTCCGTTAGTTTAGTTAGGAGTAATAGTCGCTCAACTTATAAAATGTACCTACTTGAAAAATGTCGTACAAAATCATTACTAACATGAAGTTGTTACTTGTTTAAAACGGGTAGGTAGTAATAAACTACAGAACCCTACAATGCGCGTGGCCCGACACGTACTTAGCCGAGATTTCTTTTTTAATACGGGTTTATAGGTAAATACTTGTTACGATCTAGAAGTGAGCGACACCTCAATTTGTCGCTCACTTCTAGATCGTAAAATATCCATGAAAATATAATGATAAGTATATCAGAGATAAATTTAATCAATAAATCAGAGATAAATGAAAATACCTGTATTATTAATATTAGTATGGTGAACAGATACAGGTGTATTCTTACGTCTTTTTTTCAGGTTTCAAAGAACACTTCTATACCAGCTACGCTTAGTCGCTATCATCAGTTAATGAAGAAAATGCAAGCTTAAAAATTTACATACATAAACATAAATACTTATAGAAGTAAGCTTCACGCTTTTTTTTTAGAATCATCTGTTACATGAGTCTGCCTAAGGTTCATGTAATAGATAGCAAGTTTATTGCCATAATATCGGATACAGTTCTAAGCTCCACGAGTTCAAATAAATATTTATTGGCCGGAAAACCCACAAAAACCCACGTCAAACGAATCTATCCTCAAATTAAGCATCACGCTTCTAACGCAATTTATAGCCTTTAGGGTTTTTAAATTCTATTACCAGTATATTTGGCTATTTTAGAATAACTGGATTCCGTTAGCGTGACACAACTCAACCTATTAATTAAATTTTGGTTTTTATTATAATATGGCAGTGTTAAGGAGGTAGGCCATAGCAGATTTTTATTCGTATTTCAGTCGGAATGGTTTAGTATATCCACTATACAAAATACTGCACTTACTAATAGTGCTGTTAGTTTTTAAAATACTTAAAAAAAGGAAGTTCTCAATTCGAAAGATATTTTTTCTGTGTGTATGTTGTGATATCTTCATTTCTTTAATCTAGGTTGGTCCCATTTAAATTTGAAGGAAATATTTCACATCTAAGGTTTGAAATTGCGGGATGAATGATGATTATAAAGTATATAACTATTGTAAATTGTAAGTATTGCATGCCGAGAGGCCGATAATGGAGAAGCTATGCCATATTTTTATATCACAACAATCATTGTATCTACCCATTTTCGCAATAAAGTAATTTGAATTAGAAATTTATCATTATTTATTCAAGTCGATGAAACTTTTTCACAAAGTTAATTCTCACCGGTGAATAGTACAGTGTTCAGAATATTAATAGACGAAATAACCGCTTACCATCAGATGGGACCGCCTACTTCTTCGCCAATTTAGGTGAATAAAATAAACATATGTATAATAAAGAAGATTCATACAGAGACATTAAGATACCTACAATTAAGGAACGAAGATATCCTACAAACATTACATTGTATTAATTTGCATGTATTTGTAGCAACTAACGGCTGACTACTACTCCTGATTCCCTTGTGGATATATTCACTCGATCATGTATCATTGTCTATGGAAATAAGGCGAAGGACATACAGTCTATCAACATATTATATCTCACCTTGAACTCGTTTGAGGTTCTCTCACAAGGGTCCATCCTGGGACCTAGTAGCTTAGATTTTTTTTTATTATTTTAGGATGCTTTATATTGCACTAGATTTTAAGCTATACTGAACTTGTCATGTATTGGCATGACTAATATAATACCAGCTAAGGATATATTATATTGTTAACGCTCAAATTTATTAATAATTTTGTCTAATTCTAATTTTCTTTATATTATTTCAATTGCTTGATCATCAAATGAAATCAAAATAATTTATTTCAATTAAATCATTAAATGTGTTTTTGAATTGCCATTTAGACACATCATTTTGATAGATAGATAGATAGATAGATGTACTTTTTATTGTACACAGAACAGATTACAATATTTTCTTATATCTAAATACTCACTAGCTAATACTATGTACAATTGGCGACCTTATCGCAGTTTGCGATCTCTACCAGGCAACCATTGGATGACTTCTACTCTTAAGTTCCAAAAATAAGGCCTCTATAACAATACTATTGAAAAATTTTGACATAACAGTTGCTAATTCCGTGCCAGACAAATTATATTAAGCATCTGTAGAGAATTATTAAAATGTGACTCATGCATACATATATTAACATTTTTTAAATTCTTAGCTGTGCTTATTAATTTAAATGAACAAGTACCTACCTATTCGTCTTAAAAAATAATTAGAAAATTTATTTATACAAATTCAGCATTTTATCAATGACTTACCAACTAGAGGCATGTAAAATGGTGTCATCTGATTTCTATTTACAAGTAAACAGCAAGTAATTTCATATTAAACAATAACTGATATAAAGGTCCTATGTGCTTTAATTGTACCCATAATTTACAACACTTTTATACCGTGTGCTATTATAGACTTAAGTCAATATACACGACCGTAGGTGGTGTTAATTGACTTATTCGACGTGTTTGTGTATCTTTCTGTCTGTGTATCTGTGTGTGTGTCTGTGTGTGTCTATGTGTCTGTCTGTGGCATCGTCGCTCCCGAACAAATGAACCAATTTAAGTGTGTTTTTTTTTTGTTTGAAAGATGACTTGATCGGGAGTTTTCTTAGATATAATTCAAGAAAATTTGTTCAGCCGTTTGGAGATCATCAGCTCTTTTCTAATCGTTGAAGAGATGTTTAAGTCGGGAGTGTTTCAATTTTATATTTATTATTATTCTTTTACTTGTTAACATTCTTCTTTGGTTTATTGAAAAAAAAATTTCGTTGTACAAATTTAAGCGACACCATGACTTGACTGATTTGAATATTTAAATACTTAATACACATATAATGGGCTGACATTACAAATTAATTAACTAGCTATCTGAGATAATAAACAGCCCCGACCTTACAAATTTCTCATAAGACGGTATAATCGTCACGGATTGATGATCACAGTAATTTCAAATTTACACCACTACCCATCTTGTGAATATTTTATCAGTCGTAAACATACTCGTGAAAGTAAATGGAGCAGTGTTTCTTATTTGTCTGGAAACTATTATAATCAAAGCGTAATTAAATTACTTATACGGCTTTAAGTCTAGGTTTTGTAGAGTTGTAAGAGTTTGTAACTTGAAGACTGGGGGGGATTTTAGTTATTAAGTGTTTAAAAAGAAATTCAATAATATTATTAGCTATCCGTGCGATAGGCATGTTTAGGTTCTCAAATATTGCGAAGAGTTCTTGACAGCAGGTATTCCTTTAAATTTAGTATTTAATAATTATCTTGAAGAAGTTAAATTATCGAAGCGTGAGTGCGTAAAATGGAGCACGAATTTGTGAATAATTTGACTGTAATAAGTGTTAAGATTTCGAATGAAATAAGCTTCTAGATTTTAAAACATTTATTTTTAAAAAATACGTTCGTATGTTTGAATATTGTTTTATGTTAGCGTTGCGTTAAATTAGTGCGTGAATTTAAGTAAGACATCGTAAATATATTTTGAAGCAAATTGACTTTCAAGTTTTGAACGCAATATGCACCCAGATTTTAATTAGCATACATTTCTTCTGAATTTTGTTTATGGATTCCAGGATAGTGTTTTTTTTTATTTTTTACTGCCGACTCAAAAAGTAGGGGTGTTATAAGTTTAACGTATCTGTATAGCTGTGCGTCTGTCTGTGGCATCATAAATTTTAAACGGATACGAACGGATGGACTTGGTAGAGAGTGTTCCTAGCTAAAGAAATTCAGTTCAGCATATCGGAGATCGTACTTTTCTCTATCGAGACTTTTGACTTTGAGGCATATCGTTATATTATTGTATTATTATTATTTTTACTTGTATCAGTACTCAGTATTTTGGCGGTAGTACATACGACTGCCACGTCGGAGTTGCGACTTCGATTCCTGACCAGTCCAAATTTTTGTATTCGTGAATTTGCATTGGTCTGGGCGTTTCTACGTGTAATATATGTATTAATGAAAAATATATCTGTGTATGTTTATCCGTATTCTAGATCAATAGTAAAAGCTCTGCTTAGTTAACGTCTAGGTAGCGATGTGTAAAATTTACCAGAATATTGTTATTATAAGTACCTACATGACTCTCAATGTTTACAATTTTGAAATTGCGTGTTTTTCACAACATCTGATATCACTTGTCCTTTGCCAACCAAAGAGTGGATATTAGATGTGTAACTCGGGACTTAATCGCGATAATAAAAAGGTAC
Source organism: Callimorpha dominula (assembly GCA_949752705.1). Lineage (NCBI taxonomy): Eukaryota > Metazoa > Arthropoda > Insecta > Lepidoptera > Erebidae > Callimorpha > Callimorpha dominula. The sequence continues at coordinate 3,592,299 of OX457010.1, read as the reverse complement.
AATACCTCTTGGTTACCCGACGCTTTGATCAAATTGCACCGATCGTTGTCACGAGTGGACTGGTGAGAGCTTAGCCACGTCTCCGTGAAGTACAAGTTTCGGCAACTACCCGCACTTGGTCTTCACTATTTTTATTTGTACTGCGATTAATAATATGTATCAAAAAGTTTAAAAACAAAAAGTAGATACTGACTATGGAGTTCAGGTGACTTTATTTGAAGATGTGCAGGTTGTTTCAGCTCTTGATGAGGAATCCCTATCGGGCTCGTAACTAGTTGATCATGCCCGATATACACACGTGTGTAGAACTGTATATCTATACTAATATAATAAAGCTAAAGATTTAGTTGTTTGTTTGATTAAACGCTCTAATCTCTGAAACTATCAGTCATATTTGAATAATTATTTTTGTATTGGATAGAGTATTCATCGAGGAATGTTATAAGCTCTGTTACATCACATTACAACCCTTAGGAACAGAACCCTTAGTAAATTCATTTAAATATTTACACGGTACATCAATACAAATAAATAAAATTGAAGTATCTGTTTGTAATGTCAAAATAATAGTTTTTTAAGCTAAAAGTTATTTTCACAATACCTATGCATAACAAACTGTTTTGAAAATTTTAAGTTTCAACTAATATAACCGAATCCAACGGGACTTTCAGTGCCAGACAGATGGTGTTATAATAAGTAACTAAGGCTGCTATTATTTTGGAAAAAGAATTAGGGTTTATAAATAAATTTATAAATATGTACACGCGCGCGAAGCCTCGCGGCGAGCTGCCTGTCTTAATAAATGCGTAAAGATCAGTTTTATTCTTATCTAGTCTTGGTAGTAGTAACATACAAAACAGCCAGTAGTAACATATGGAATAGGTTTTTTGTTGAATGAAGTATTGAATTCACTGTAAGTGCAGAATTGGCACATTAACTGTTCAATTATGTACTGTGATCGGAGTAATTGCAACGGGAATAGCTTCAAAGAGTCGGTAGCATTTGGAATTGAAATCAATTATTTTAGTCTGTCCGACAGCTCCTTGTTGCTTACAAATACAGGTATTTTTAAATGTTCAAGGAAATAAATATTTTGAGATACTTCTCAATTCTCTTATACTTCTCTAATCCAGATATTTTTACCTCGGTTTCTAAGATTTTAGATCTCGGTATGATTTTAAATGTTACCAATTTTTTTATTTTGGATTTTTCATTCCACTACTAAGAAAATCCATAAAAACTAACTTCGAAATTTTTTTAAGTTAGTTTTTATGGATTTTCTCAAAAACTGAATAGTTCCAAAATAAAAAAAATACGTAGGATTTAAAATCTTTAACTTTACACGTTCCACCTGCTTTTATGAAAAACGGAGGCAGAAATACCTTAAAATTAACTGTATGTTAGATTCATGCCGACTGATTTCAGTAAGTATTCTATTTTCAAATACACCCTGTATAAAAGGAACATCGATAGTAGAGGCATTAAGACGACGATGGAGAACTATTAATTTGAACTATAACCCAACTTCGTTAAAGTCAAAAATCGATTCAAGCGTCATAAACGTGAAATGCCAGCTCTTAAAATAGCACAGTCTACACGAGAGTACCAGGTTTTCTGGATACGAACACTATCCATGTCAAAAGCATTCGAAAATCTAACAGGAGCCTAAGGCATAAGCTTTGCTGATTGAGGCAGTTTATTTGTCTTGCAGCGCAAATCGAGTATTAGGTATGAAATGTCAATATTTGAACACCAGATATTGCGGTTACAGGAGAAAACTGTCACTTTGAAGGGATTATTAGAACGGTTCGAAATGGACATGTGTTTTGGAATTGCAATTCGAAAATTTGCAGATTATTATTTTTGGAACTGCGAAAGTGAATTGAGAATGCCAGTTAATTAAGCAGATGAAACTGTTACTGTACATTAGAACAATGGCTTATTGGAATGGATTTAATGAGTTATTAAATTAAGTATAAAACATGTTTTTTATGGTATAGGAGGCAAACGAGCAGATGGGTCACCTGATGGCAAATGACCAACGCCACCTATAGGCAACTGCAACTCAACAGTCACATGGGCGTTGCCGGTCTTTAGGGTAGGAGTAGGCAAGAGTGGCAAGGGGGGGGGGTGATTGATTAGGGCATCCGGTAACCTCACTCACTCGGCGAAAAGCAATGAAAACATTGCTTGACTGCCGGTTTTTCTGTGAGGCCGTGGTATCACTCCGGTTAAGCCGGCCCATACATGCCGAAGCATGGCTCTGCCACGATAAAACATCAACAACAACAACAACAAACACAACAAGGACTGAAATATAAGTAAGTAACCAGTAAGTGAGTTTGAAGGGAAGTAAGAAGGCAATGAGCTTTCCAGGCGGGTTTAGATTAACGACAGTCTTCTGTGGGTTTTAAAGCCCACAAAACAGCAGTGGTTAATCACCACTTACATAAACATAACATTTAAAAGCAATGTATTAAAAAATGTATATATAGATGTTTATTCGTGTCCTAGATCCCATAGTACAGCTATGCTTAGTTTGGGTCTAGGAAGCGCTGAATAATATGCCCAAAAACGTTATTATTATGGGCTACAGGGTCTATGTCCAATAACGTCAATTACGTAACTTGATCGACTAATATTTCATGAAATAATCTCTACGTACTCATATAAAACATTTAGGGTACCTAAAGTCTTACTAAAATTACGTATCAAAATCCATTTACGTCCCCACTAAATAACTTACACCAATATCCGTGATCAGTTATAAGCTGTAACTAAAGTACTTGGAAGTGCTGAAATCACTATTTATAACAGGCATTTGATCAAAGCTGATTGGATTCGTCCCTTGTCAAAGTGATCATTGAGAGCTATCGCTTCACTTTCCATTAGTTCAGTTTGGAACTTCGGATGATTATTATTTATTGGTGAGTGAAGCACGGTTTAATTTGGGTTTTGGGTATGTGTTGTCTTCTGTGGATGTTACCGCTTTGAGTTTGCATATGTTGCAATTTCGTTATGTACTATTGCGTTAATAAATGCTATAGTAAGGCTTTGTACGTACCATTGAACGGCCTAGTGTTTCGACGACTACAATGGCCTGTCCGGCGGAGTTAGCCTATGATTACGTTCGTATAACACTGTCATTAAACGAAGTATGTTTGGCCTACGTCTGAAGAATTAGTATATTAGCTATGCGAATTTTATTTACGTTGAAAGCGTTTTCATCAGTCGATCTCTAAATAAAAAAATTTATATTTTATTTCAATGATACTAACGACATTGTTCATTTGACATTTGATAATGATAAAAGATAATGTACATCTCTTTGATTTTAATACAGATTATTGCTGCTGAATGCTTTTTATATTCAATCAATCAATTGGCCTAAGTTGTCCACTGCTGGACATAGGCCTCTCCCAATGTGCGCCCTAGCACCCGGTCCTCCGCTTTCCGCATCCAGCCCCTCCCAGCTACCTTCCTCAGGTCGTCGGTCCATCTGGCTGGGGGGCGTCCTACCTTCTGTTTACCGATCTGCGGTCTCCACTCTAAGATCCGCTTGCTCCAACGACCATCGGTCCTTTGGCATACGTGGCCAGCCCATTGCCACTTAAGCGTGCTTATTCTGCGAGCTATGTCGGTATCTTTAGTTCTTTGTCGGATGACCTCATTTTTATATTACCCATAATAAATACAGACAAACAGTAAACCAAAGTAAATAATTAGTTACATTGCGCTATATATTGTTTTCATATTACTTTCAATCTAAGTGGTCAGTTGATGCTTCTGTCCTACTGGCGTCTCCAATCACAGAACGGTCTCAGTATCGTTTCCCCATCCGAGACTTGCGGTATCCCTTACCCTAGCTCCCTCGCCCTATCCATTTCCTTACCCCAATTTACCTTCTCCCTTTGTCCTGTCTGAAAACGATTACATTCCCAGGAGTGTTGGCGTCAGGCAGGCAGCCGGCCAAAACTCTTTGCAATGTAACGTACACATTGCGCCGACCCCGGGAATAAGGCAGGAAACTACTTATGATAATTACTTTTTATCTTGATTTTTCTAAGAGATGTACTTTTTAGACTACTTATCCAAAGAAATTTATAACCTATTTACGTAAAAAGTTAACCAATACACACGGAAGCTGCATTAGAGACACTGCATTGTGCCGCAGTCATGCTCTATGTCCGATTAGTCTTCGTGCTTTTGTATTTGTAAATAACAATTTCAAGCACCAATTTTTTTACATAGATTATACAGATTATATAAAAAATATATCAATATACAAAACCCTATACATATTGCTACATGGTGTTTTATTAATAGAATATGTTTTTAAGGAAGGAAACGTATCTAACTTCAACGAAAGTAATTATGAAAAAAATAAAAAATAAATACCTACCTATAGTATTGAACTAAAATTAAAACTAAAACCTTAGCTAATATATTTAGAATACTTTAGTACAACAATCATGAAAATTGGTAAATTACTTTTTAAGCAAATCACACCTTGTTCGAAGTCGCTCAATTCATACTAATAGTTTGTACAAAACATTTATGACAAAAGCAACGCCACAGGGAACAATTTACTTTGCATCCAGATATCACTCGAAAAATGTTGCCAACAGATTTATGAAGACTTTATACGTGTCTCTTAGTGGGAAGGTTTTTTCCTGTTACTAATCCCACATCAGCCTTTTACTCACAAACTAAGCTTGTTGTACGATAATACTCTTTGTGTAAGAAAGGGTACAAAAACGTGAGGTCGTGAGTCTTAGTGAGAACGCGGCCCTCTGAACGAGTTTGAGTTTCTTATATCTACATATTAATACGTGAAAAGGATTCTTAGTAAAATTTTAAATACTTAAAGAACTACTTAAAGAACGTAGAAGAACTATAGAAGAAGTACAAGTAAGTGCTGTTCTTTTTTATATTACAGGGTCAACACAAGAGTCACAAGTGCGTTACCGGCCCTTTGAGATGGGAGTACGCTCTTTTCTTGAAGGTTTGAAGGTCGTATTGGTCCGGAAATACTGCAGGCGACAATTTGTTCCAGAGATTGGTAGATTGGTAATGCGAGGCAAAAAAAAATCTGGGGAACCGCACAGTAGTGGATTGCCAGTTATCTAGGTGATGGAGATGAAAGTTTTATAAGTATAAGTCCGAACAATTCCTCAAAGCACTCAACATGATACAGGCGATAGAGAATGCAGAGTGAAGCTACATCTCTACGCAAGGCCAAGGGGTCAAGCCGATCTGAAATAGCCTGGCAATCGACGATTCGAGTCGCTCTCCGTGAATGCGGTCCAGAGGGAGAAACTGGTAATGGGGGGGGGGGCTGCATAGATATGAGAACAATATGCCGTATGCGGCCGAACCTGCGCCTTATAAAGTTGTGGCCGGGTTGAAATACTGTCTCAATCTGTTCACACCAAGCTTCTTCGGCCTTACCCTCCAAGTAGCCGCGAAACTGGACTTCGCTCGATATATCGACCCAAGGATTCCGATGCTGGCTGAGGCAGTTACGGCAGTGCTCTATATATGTGTAACAAATAAAAAAAAACACATGATAACGATTGCATTAAGAGTTTAGTATCGCTACAAGTCAACACATGGGGACGCGTGTGTCCAAATAAAAAAAAAATACTTTTGGTGTTGATAGAACAACCCTTGAGGAAGGTTATTATAGGCTGTGACCGCGTGAATACTAGTTTTCTTACTTAGATTTATGTTTTGAATAAGTTCAAACTAGTTAAATAGCTTGTTTATCCCATCATAGTTATAAATAAGTGGTCCTCCGTCAGAAAACTAAGACTTCCTACCCACAAATTCTTGAACTGCCGCACTCCTAAGTATTCTATCTTAGGTCGTATGTAAATTAGATACAGGTACTTCAACGGGCCCGTATTCGGGTCTTGTTCGTGTAAACTCGTGGAACTTGTCTCATTTATAATTCAGGGTCCTACCTACGTTATGTGTTCTCAGCTGGTGGCTAGGTAAATAAATGTCGTGGTATTTTTAGCGCAAGAATTAGTTATGGTACAATCAGCAGAAATAGCCAACGAACCGAAAAAACTGAAGATTCTAGTTTAGTGTTACGTTTGTACCGACGGGAATAGTCGTGAAAACTATAAAAGTATATTAGAAAGTATGTGTGATAAATACAACCTAATGCGATGAGGATTTATAAAGTCATTTTTTTAATTATTTACATCAAATATATCTGGTCTAAATATTACTTTCAATTAGGGGCAACTGCCATGTTTCTTCGCTAATCAGATAGATTGCAGTGAACCCCTAGAGGAATTACGATTATTTACGATGTTCTAGTTTAAGAAATGAGATATTATTTAATTATTGGACTTTAATTTAATGGTCTCAAAAGTAAACCATAAAATTAATTTATGGTTTACTTTTGAGAACTTAGGTTATAGGATTAGGCGACCACTGCTTTTTAGAAAGTTGAGAGATTTGAGTGTCATTTTCTAAAATAATGTAAGAAAACATCGTGAGGAAGCCTACAAATCGGAGAATGCTCCATGATGTTTTCAAAAGGTTATGAAGTTCTAACCCACACTAGGGCAGGTTTTTTGACTATGACGTAATCAGCACCTCGAGTGCTCTAAATCACAAGTAATCATCAAAATAATAAGTAACTATAATCGAGAATTGGACTTTAATACCAAGAGTTTAATAACTTCAAAAGCATAGTAATAGAATTTTATTTTATCGATACGATACAAAATAATCACAAACTTTAATCCAAGTTTGAGAAACCATTTATTGTTTGAATCATAATATGATTGATGGGTAGATGGCGTGAAAACTGAAAGTACGATAGAATGTTTGATATTAAAGTTTTATAAAATGGTGCAGTACTGTTAAAGTTGCATGATTAGACTTAGTGGTTAGAAGGACCAATAACGTGGTGAAAGCCGACCCATAATTATTATTCTTCAGATAGTTATTCGCGAACAATGTAGTTGTAGTACTGTTCATAATTATAACACTAATGAAAATGAAAAAGTAAGGCCACGTCTTTAACAGCAGCGGAGCGGTCGAATTAATATTTTTATGACTTAAACATATACACACTTACTTACAATCACGCATGTATCCCCGAAGGGGTAAGCAGAGTATTAAACACTCACATATTGCCAAATATTATTTGGTCCCAGTAACGTAATAGGGGGAAGCCTATTGCCGCCAACCGAGCACTTTGGGAATTGGGAATTAAAGATGGGGAAATGGGGAGTACACATATTAACAGAAAGGCACAGGGTTTAGCTTATACTAATGGATACCTGTACCGTATAGTCAGAGGTCCCTGACTTAGCTCTTACTTAAGAAATGGAAATTGTATCACACTTAAACGTAGGTACGCAATATCTTATTATATAACGCACAGCGTTTGATATAGTATTTTTTCACGGAATAGCGGGCAAACGAGCTGACGGGTCACTTGACAGTAAGTGACTACACAGTGAAGTGGGAAGTTTAAGGTCGGAGTAGGGAAGAGAGAAAGTGCGGGGAGGGAGGGGGGGTGGAGAGGGAGGGGTTAAGGCCTCCGGTAACCTCACTCTCTCGGCGAAACGCAATGCTAACATTGCTTAACTGCCAGTTTTCTGTGAGGCCGTGGTATCACTCCGGTCGAGACAGCCCATATGTGCCGATGGCATGGCTCTCCCACAGTTAGATAAATTTAAATAAAATAATTAATAAAAATAAAATAAAAACAGTTAGATAAATTAATAAGAGATGGTCCACTCTAAGAAGATATTTAAATAAGACCAGTTTTTAAGGTAACTCCATACTTCTCAAGAAGTTTTATGAGTTTCGTTCATCTTTATATATTTTTTTACACTGCATCGGTACATGATCTGGCTGGTTGAAACAAAGGCGGTACATATAAATAAATACAAATTGTATCAGTAAGCTACTCGCACTATTACCGCTACACGGCGCGCTGCCAATGGGGGCACAGCCTAATGGTGGTAAACACGAACCAGCTTTGAAACATTTGGCGTGTGGGTTGTAGATAACATCTAGATTAGGAACACTTCAGCACACTATTAACGTTACTTTGGTGCAGTTGCTTTGATAAAATCTTTATATTTAACCGAATCTGAATTGGAATTTGGGCTTTGTTTCTATGTTTAAATGGTACTAATTAGAATAGTACGAAATTACTTTATCATTCTTTTTTTTATTTAGATTGTAATTCAATGTTCCTGCCATTAGTAATGTTGATTTCTTTATTGGAGTTAATTTTGATTGATGGATAAATAGGAGGTTGATAAATAAAAGTAGCTGAATGTTGCAAATTACTAATTTTAAATTAGAATAAAAACTTTCATACATACATATATACATAGATACATACACATACTCCTGCCTATATCGTGGGCAGTGGTGTATTAAGCACACACACTTTTTATCAATCTACTCGATTCCATTACTTAACACACACACTCACATACACACACACACACGCACCCATCACATACACGCACACACACTACACACCCACCACACACACCACACACGCACGCATTCGTATTCATGGGTATATTCCGTCAGGCGCTGCACTGCTGTCGAAAAAAACACGAGCAAAACTTAATCTTTAATTAATCATTATATAGTTTATATAGTTTTATATACTGTTACTTTAGTTATAAATTCCGAGGTTCTTTTATATAACTTTTCATACAAAGAGCGCATTGTACCATAAATTATCGTTCTTATCATTTTTATGTGAGCAACGTAGTGAGTGTAAATGAAATAGCAAATATTTTACACACGAGTTGGATTCTTCAACTAGTTTGCTCTTATACTTACATGCTATTAAAGTGTAGATACATTTTATATAGTGCCCTGTTTTTAATAGGGGGCCCTACTCAAATTGAGGGGATTCACAAATTAGTACTCTATGTATGGTTAGTGAAAGATCGCATGGTGAAAAGACGCTTCTTAGATCTAGAATCATTATATCTATATTAGCCCCGCATTATACCTATGTAATATGTTAACTAATTTTAAACCAAAAGTCTACAACAAAACTTCAAACTTCGGCCTACATCATTTTGTTAGAGGAGTAATTAAATTCAATATTTGCTTGTAAATCGCCTAAAGCAAGTTCAAACAGAAAGTTGATATCAGCCAAGTTTATAAGAAAGGTTTGCCTTGTTGACTGAATTTGTTTAGAGATTAAAGTATTTCGTAATAACATTATTACTCAGTTTCCACAAACAGTATCTATGCCAATATTATAGAGGTCAAATTTATAAGTTTAGATGTAGGGGGTGATCTCTGAAATTACTGATCAAATTCATTTTAAAATTCTTTTACTAATAAGAAACTATATTAGCCCGGTCACTACCGTTTAATATATATACTTATATATAATCGTGGGAGAGCCAGCTAGCTTGCAGTTGCTTTTCGGCGAGTGAGTGAGGTTACCGGACTCCGGAGGCCTTAACCCTTCCCTCCCTCTCTTCCACCCTTCCCCTACTCCCACCTTAAAGGCCAGCAACGTACTTGTGACTCTTGAGTTGCAGGTGCTCATGGGCGGCGGTAGTCTTTTACCATCAGGTGACCCATCTGCTCGTTTGCCCCCTTATACAATTAAAAAAAAAAATCACGATAAAACGCAACTTTAACGAAACAATTGATATTAAATTGGACATTCGACGTGAGTTGTCCAAAATATTAAATTTTTGGTGACCAAGAACGTACAGATTATAAAAAGTTACCAAGGCGTAGAGTGAAAAGAGATGGATAGAGAAGTAGAGTGGAAGGAATATCGTGCAGGTTTTGACTTTGAAACATTTGTAGGATAGAAAGGAATGCAATGATTAAATGTGTTTCCTGTTGACATTACAGCGGATCTTTAACTTTTGGAGGAGATGTTGTACTAAACATTTTACTTGCTACAAGTATTACTGAGACGCCTACAACAGTATTTATTATTAGTCGAGGACTCTACGGTCACAAACTAGGCAGAACCTGTGATATGGTAACCAGACTGCTGATAAACATACTTATATATTTCTAAATACATACATATTATAGATGAAGAGACACCCAGACACAGAACAAATTATCGTGCTCATCACACAATTATTTGTCCTAGGTGGGAATCGAACCCACGACCTTTGGCTTAGCAGTCAGGGTCACTAATCACTAGACCAACAGGCCAGTCGATTTAGGGTATTTAGATTATGGATTTAGATTACCGTGGCAAAACTAAAATTAGCTTGCTAAGTTTGCTATTTAGGATACAGATTCATTCGGTGGCAGACTGCAGTTCAAACAGTACGACTGGAAAACTACAAATAAAAATAAATTCAATTTGCCGAACTAAATGGTTTGTTGGAAAAACCCCTAGATTGCACAAGTCTGAACAAAACGATAAAAGGTTATGAGTCAATGGCACAGACAAAGAAATCGAATTTTATGACATACGTACTAAATCCTTGAAGTGTTCTCTACCTGTCTATGATACAATGCATATATATAACAAAACTAGCAGCGCATCGCGTAAGTCCCGATCCCGTGGGAATATCGGGATAAAAAGTAGCCTATATGTTAATCCAGGTATCCAGCTATCTACATTCCAAGTTTCATTGCAATCGGTTTCGTGGTTTTTGTGTGAAAGAGTAACAAACATCCACCCCTCCATCCATCCATCCATCCAAACTTTCACATTTATAATATTAGTGGGATAGGCATAAAGGCACACATATTCAGCTAGACGAACAACGTAGACTATCCAAACAGGAGTTCATGCAGAAATTAAATATTAAATTTACTAAATATAGCCTGGATTGCAGACCAAATTCAAACTAACAAAAACAAAATCAGTCTATCTTGTTGGTCTAGTGGTTAGTGATCCTGACTGCTGACCCGTCCTGGTCGTGGGTTCTAGTCCCACCTAGGACAAATAATTCTGTGATGAGCATATAGTAATTTGTTGTGTAGGTGTAATTTATCTTAAATATGTATGTATTTAGAAATATTAAAGTATGTTTATCAGCTTTCTGCTTACCATAGTACAGGCTCTGCCTAGCCGGGATCAGACGGTGCGGTGTTTGAGATGTGTCAAGTAATTAAAATCTAGATAATGTAGATGGCAAAATCTTAGTAACCTATTGCGTTTAGTTGTTTGTTGCTTTTCTGTATAATTTGTTAAAATAGTATTATGTTTCTGAGAGACTACTGGCTATTCAACCGCAATAAAAAGCAATAGAAAACCATCGCTATAGCTGTCAGCTTGCTTGTTGTTGTTGCTGCTACTGACAAGAATCTTGGGTTTTGGACCCTTCATTTCACATCTTGTTCTGACATCATTATAATAATGTTTCTTGTTAAAAAGGATTAGTTAAACACAACCGCTGACACAAATATATGTTTTTGTCATTTTAAATGAAGATGAGTAGGTATGAGACGAAATGTTGCGTGAATTTATGCGAAATAACTCCACAGCAGTAAACGAAATATAAATAGAAATAGTCCTCTACAAAAATGTTTGAATACAAAAACATGTGTTTGTGAGGATGTTGCACACTAACCTATTTTGGAAAATCCTCGCTGGTCATCTACACTATACTGCTTTTAAAGAAATTAGTAGTTTAGTTTCTAAAAGAAAAAAAAAACTTAATCTTTCGATTAACCGCTGCAACGGTCCATTTGCCAATTTATGTTTGCTTGCGAGAAATGGAATGCTGAGAGCTGTTAACATCTTTTGCTTTTGTTTGTATATTCAGGGTTTTCAATTTACTTCTTTGACCGAGTTGTAATTTGCAAGACTCTGTGTAAGATCTGAGTCCACTAAAAGCTATATAATAGATAAATATTCTATAATTCGCTTTACAAATTTTTATAACTTTAACATTTTTAATTTATTATTTTCTTTGTTTTATACATTTTACACTTGGAAACACACTTTTGAAAAAAAAAATCTCATATTACTCAGCGCTTTCTATTCCCGAACTAGCTTATATATTGTGGATTCTGAAACACAGATAAATGTTTCTTATTTATCGGGAATCGAACCTGCGAGCCATGACGTTGCAGCCGAATGCACTAACGCCGTGCCGTAGAGGTAGAATGACAGACATTGTTCCTTTTCTTTTGTGTTCACGAACTGGATATACACGAGAGCTGAGAGGATAACTGATTTCACTTCCACTTTTCTTCTATTACGATCAAGTTGTCTAACGGAATATCAGTAAAGCGAATGAACTAAAATATGTTTCCGCCTTACTTTTATCAAAAATAAAACGTTTAGTATTGTTTAGGGGCCATCCATAAATTACATCACACGTTAAGGGGAGGGGGTCAATAAAGTGTGATATTGTGTGACAAGGGGTGGCCTGGGGTCATGAGCTTAGTGACGTCACATGTCAAAATCTAAAGTATTAAACACAAAACTGTACAAGCCAAGCTTCACTGCCGGTTTTCTGTGAGGCTGTAGTATCACTCCGGTCCAGCCGGCCCATGCGTGCCGAAGCATAGCTCTCCCTCGATGAAAACACCTAGATTTTTTACTAATTTTATATCACTTGAACGATAACCGATCGATACTGTAATCGTAGAACAATAACAATAAGTCGTAGAACAATGACTGTATGAATGGCGAAATGGCCACAGGAATCGCCGGCACTACGACGCGAGCAGTGTCTGGGGTTCCATTTCTGCACGATACAAAAATTGGTGTGATCTTCTTGTCCAGTGTTTGAATGTTTGTTAAGTCCACGCGATAAATGTATCATTAAATCATGCATCGTGCATCTTTGTGTGGCAAGATAGCTACTTAACAGATGAACCGATTTTGATTTGGTTTTTCTGTTTGAAAGTTTTTTTTTTTTTAACATTTTAAAAAAGACTACTAGTAACGTTATAATTCAGCTGTTACAAGATCATCAGCTCGTTTCTAATTGTTGAAGAGATTTTCGAGTCGAAGGTGGGGAGATAATTGTTTTTTTTTATATAAATTATACTTGTTAAAAAATTAATTCAGTAACATTGTAACTCATCAGTACAATGTTGAGGTAAATCTACTTCAAACGCAAGCATTTATCTTAAATGGAGTGGAATGACCCACGTTACTAGTAATACCTCAGAATCCATCAGCAGATTAGAACGTGTCTTTAAAAATTTATTTTTTATGGTATAGGGGGCAAATGAGCAGACAGGTCACCTGATTGTAAATGACTACCGCTGCCCATGGGCACCTGCAATTCAAGAGTCACAAGTGCGTTGTCAGCATTTAAGGTGGGACTAGGGATAGGGGGCAAGAGGGAGAGAGAAGCGGAGAGGAGAGGGTTAGGGCCTCCGGTAACCTCACTCACTAGGCGAAAAGCCATGCAAGCATTGCTTCAATGCCAGTTTTTTTTGAGGCCGTGGTAACACTCCGGTCGGTCGTGCCGAAGCATGGCTCTCCCACGACTAGATAAATATTTCGGAAACATTCACCATTCACCAAAAACATCGAAATCCCGTAAAAGAAGGACTCACTTTTGTATTTCTAAGCCCAACTAGAGTACTGAGTTAATTGGTTAATTAAAAAAGAAAGAGCAATTACGAAATCACATTCAATAAAATTTTGCTGAGTTCAGCAAGTTAATTGGAAAACGAGTTAGCCACCAATTTGTTACGGTTCCCTCGCATTGTGGTTATTGTACAAACAAGAGGAACATATCGTTAAAGGAAAACAGTAAAATGTTAATGATTTTAGAGTTACTAGCGTTTTACATTTATCCTTCTATTAATGAATATATTTATTGACATATTGATGGCTTGCTGCTTCGCCTGGTTACTTTCTAATACCACGCAGACACACGAACACGTGAACTTCTATTAGATGTGCGTGAGTGAGTTTGTGAGCGTGTGAGTGTGTCACACGCTCACAAACTCACTCACGCACATCTAATAGAATCTCAAAATTGTAATTTTTTTAAAGCATAGAAGTATATAAAGCTATACTTTTAAACTTTCGCGTTCCATGATATTATTATGCATTTACACGGGAATTAACGCGGTCATGAAAAGGTATTACATACCTCTGAATTGCCTGACCACGGCCAGTGCAACCTGGTCGAAACGTCAACAATTCCAGGAATGTTGATTTAATGTCCGGATTGGTCTGAAAAAATTTAGCGATAAAAATGAAAATAAAATCATTGAATTTGTTATGACTCATGACATTGGATAATTTGTACATATAATAAGTATTATTCCGAAGAAGAAAAAAATATATCCAATTTTTTACGACTATTTTTCAGCTATCCTTATTTCAATCCTTTTATATATAAATGAGATGAAATGAACCGTGCAATTTTCAGAATCGGAATTCTCTTTAAAGATAAATCAATTAATTGCGAACGAAAATACTTCTTCTCCAATATACTGAATGGCTTTTGTGAATGAAATCAAAGTAATTTAATTGTGCTGCCGGCCTCACTTTGCTTTTAATGTGTTTTCGTATTGGTTAAACATTTTTTTGTTCGCTACAAGGCTACGGTTCCACGAAATTAGCAGGAAGGGTGAATTCCATGGCGTTATATAAATTAACTTTGTTATAGATATACATTATACCATCCTCATAGCAGACACTATATAAATATAGGTGGAGAATTAGTTAAAACATTAAACTTCTTGAAAGAATACTTCGCAATAGAGATAGCCACACATTCGTGGGAGAGCGTTGCTACGGCACGTATGGGCCAGCTCGACCGCAGTGATACAACGGTCTCACAGAAAACTGGCAGTGAAGCAATGTTTGCATTGCTTCACTGTCATTCGAAGGCGATTATTCAATTTTCAAAAGTCCAGAATATTTTTGAGTGGATTGGACAATTGTGTTTCCAACTTAGTCACATAATTCCGAGACGATGATATAGATCATTTACACATACAGTGATTGTAAACAATACAATGGTGCGATGCAAATCGAGCGTATCCAGTGACAGCGTAAGTGATACTGAGCGCGGGGAACAAACTTGGTGGCCAACAGCTGGATACTATTTTTTTCGACGCGTTTATTGTTTTGACAATCTATCTAGACATATATATATGATCAAGGTTTAGCCATACCTTAGCCGTATCAATACTTTATACCCAACAATATTATTAGAGGGAAAATGTTATCATCATAGGTGCTCAAAGTGATTTTAAATTTAATAAGTATTAAATATTTCATTAAAACTTCACAAGTGTGTACAACGCCAGATTGCAGGCATCTTCACTCATTTTAATTGGTTCTCTCAATCCATGACATAAAATATTTTTAATAACATTGAACAATATTTTTAAACTTTAAGTCTCTACGGTAAGGTCTCGTTTTGCTTGTAGAAAGTAGATTATTTATTTTATACGACTGTGTGAGAGAACTTGGATTTTAATTAGGTTCGATTTTGAGTTAATATAATCGAGTTACTTGCGAATGTTCTGTTTTATAACGGAATTAAAATTGTCAGACAGAAATTAGTACTGACGAAGGCAAGTAGATGTAACAATAGTCAAAGTCCCCACTACTGTCTTGATATTATGGTGCGATGTGTGTCGCGCGTCTCTGAGCTGAATGGAGGCAAGGTCCCCTAGACCCCATGATGTAGCCACCTCTACCAAAGAAGCCAAGGGTGCTTAGAGGCTACATTTTAGGTATACTCGGGTAATAGTAGGTCTATGACACCGGACGGAACGTTATGATAGAATACCATGGTATTTCAGCTTACAACTTTATCATTAACTCCGGTGACTTGATGACCCGTTCAACATTATAGATAGAAGTCTCACTTGTGTCTTGTGCCAGATTATACATAATATCACGATAGGCTAAATTTTATAATCATTTTTTAAATTAAATTACATGTCAGTCTTTTAATATTTAATGAATATCGCATCAAAAGCTTTTTACTTTAAAATATCAAAGAAAATAGGTTAGTTTTTGATCTTTCTTCGTTAAAATCTGTTGTTCGTAGTGAATTCTTTGGTATATCTCTTTGAGTGAAGACTGTAACAGTTCTCTGCGAACTTTAATAACAGCATTCTAGTAATAATATAGTTTGTCATCTATACAACAACGAAAAAAAATCTTTTCAATAAATGATGTGGTCATTTCTAGAGTGAATGAATGAATTACGTGAAGCACTTACAAATATCGATTAAAATTTATGATTTTTTTTATACAGAAACCTTGTAACTTGATACATTGTAAAAAGCAATTGAAAAAATCCCCGGCTCGAAAATCCCTACAAGGATTAGAAAAGATTTTATGCTCTTCGAATGGCTAAAAACACTCTCCATCAATTCACCTTTCAACCAAAAAAAAATGCATTTACGTATGTCCATTCGTTTAGGAGCTACGAGGTCGAGATACACAGACACGTAAAATCTATAATACTCCTTTTGTGTAAATAAAGCTAATATTTCGTTAGGGAAATTATTATGAATAAAACTACAGGTAATAAAAACTAAGGATGGTAATAGAATACTCACATTTGTCCGGTTACTTTAAAAAAATTTTAGTTCAAATTGACATGAAAATTGATAGTACGTTGTTTAGAAAGGTGCACACGAGGATAAACATTTTTCAAGAAATATTTTTTTTACTTTGTTTTTTTTTTAAGGTTAACTTAAAACTTTTATGTCATTTACAACAATGATAAGATATGACCACACCTCTTTGGAACACGTTGTGTACAGTTGATATTAAAGAAAACCAAACACTAATGTTTCTCTTTCTTTCTGTCAGCTACAGGACGTCCATTTCAGAACGTATGCCTCTCACAATCACACATCTTGGCCAATTTGACCAGGTAGTCAGTAAATCTCAGTCAGTTGATCAGTCTCACAAATTGTTTTCAATCCCGTGGGCGCCATTCTAGAAACTTCCATCCCCTGCAGTGGTCGTTTCTATGACCAAACTGTAAATCAGAACTGAATAACACAATAT
This sequence comes from Callimorpha dominula, assembly GCA_949752705.1. Lineage (NCBI taxonomy): Eukaryota > Metazoa > Arthropoda > Insecta > Lepidoptera > Erebidae > Callimorpha > Callimorpha dominula. The sequence continues at coordinate 3,575,342 of OX457010.1, read as the reverse complement.
CGATCAACCCTGTAGGGTTCGTCGTATTCATTACATTATTAATTGCAACCATTTAAACAACCACAATACGCAACCAACCCTCAAACGCTCATGGAATAACGGACTCATTCAAATTTCATGAGATTATATTCTACCTTCTCGTTTTCATTCATCATTACTCTTCCATGTATAGTACTTATAATTTGTTTATGATTGCACGGATGGCGCAATGGTTTAAGTGGTCACCTCACCGCTACGCCGCGCCGAGTGTTGTGGATTCATACCCCACACGGAACAAAAAGTTGTGTGGTCCCGAGTCTGGGTGTTCTTTTTGCCCGTTATTTAAATGTTTGTGTCGCCCCCCGCGACACAGGGATATTCCTAATGCGGGAGTTGTCTTTTTAAAAAGAAAAAAATATATATTCAATAATGTTTGGGTGAGAACACAATTTGCAGATTCTGTCAAGAAACAGAAGAGACTGCAATGCATATTTTATGCTCTTGTGGCCCACTAATGCGGCACCGAAGTATTCACCTAGGGCTGCACATCATGCAACCGCAGGAAATACAAACAATCACTGCTGATAGCACTGGAGGTTTCTCGAAGCCATAAGTCTGAGCAGTGAACTGTAAACCAGAAGTGCGCTACAAAAGACCAGAAATGGTCGAGGTAGCACCAGGCATTCAAAACAATACTCAACCATTTCTTCTCACAAGGCTCAACCATTTGGAAACGGGCGGTTATAGATCGAAACAGGCAGATGTGATATTATGTTATCCATTTTGTTTTCTTTAATCATTTTACATTTGACGAAGCAAACTATTGTTGCGGTGACTCTGTGTGTGTTGATCTATAATTTTTAATTATAATAATTATTTATTAAATCGACGATTTCGAATAATGGATGGTCAATTTTATGAAATAAAGTTTTTTTTTGAATTTTGAATTTGAATTTGAATAATAATAATGCTTAGGTACCTTATTTCTTACGGACATTATATACTTATTTTTTCTTCTCAGTCGATGCCGATACGCGTGACGACGCGTATACGAGAGTTGGGTTTTTCTTTAATAATTATTTAAATACACATATCACAAAATAATATTAGTAACTCACTACATTTAATATTGAATATTTAATTTTAGCAAAATTCATAAGCGTAATAAAATATAATAACGTAAAAGATCTGTTCAAGATCCGGAAAGAAGAGATCCAAAAATCTTTTTCCTCCCTCGGATATCCGCGGATACGGATATCCGGCACATCACTACATATTATATATATATAATAAATCGTTAGCACTCTTTGTTTGTTTGCAATCCTCTCACGCCTTAACTACTCAAATGATCATCATGCAATTTTGTATATACGTTGTCTGTTTGGTGTCAGGGGTACAGAAAAAAACGTTGCACGGTACTGAGGGATAGACGAATTAACAATATATATAATTAGCCTATAGGTATGGGTGTTGTCTACGCTAACGGTGTAGCGTTGCAGACTTTTAACATCATTATAAAAGGATCGCATACTGTAATCATTTAAAAATATCTTTTTCAAATCGCATATTGAAAGCTATTTTTAACGTTTTAAGTGGTGTGGCGATACCGAGTATCATCTCTAACAATTGTTAGGAACACAAATCATTATGCAAGCGGTAGAACACATACAGGAAGGGTAAATCTTTATAAAGGCTTAAAAGTTTAATACCACTTCTGATAGTGGGATTGTCGACAATCCTATACTTAGCCTTAGTCCTAAGCTATTCAAACAGTTACGATTAGGAGTTATATGGTGCTCTAAAATATTCATGAGATTAAAAAGTCTTTTCATGTCGTTGCCAAACCAAAATCAAAATTACATTACCATTAATATGTTTCGACTTGAGAATCTTCTTTGTTTTTATGTACATTCAAAATGGTAATTAGTTTTAGTAGTAATACACGGGATTTTCAGTTCTATGTAGGTATGTATATATTTATCTTACCCATGACGTCCACGTCCATATACCATGCCTTAAGATTTCTTTCCTAAATCTCATAAGTGGTATTAAATTAGGATAGAATACACTGGATCTGATCAGTATGAAAGAGCATTTTCTTTGCTCCATTTTAAAGATAAATGTCAGGAGTCTAACTGCTACGTAAATTTTTCGTAAATTTTTAAATATACCTCAGCATCATTTGACTAAGATAATATTATAACCTGTTATTGCGCAAATCAAGTTATCGTACTGGTTAATTTATACAAGGTGTTATAAAAATCCCGTGAATAACGTAAGGCGCAAAAAAATTTGGAATATTCCTGATATGGAAATCTAATTTTGACTTTGCCAATTGAACTTGATAATTGTTAAAGAAGAGGGCTGACATTAATGAAATGAATTTTTTACGTGGAAGAGCCATGCTTCGGCACGTATGGGCCGGCTTGATTCCGCTCGATACTACGGCCTCACAGAAAACCGGTAGTGAAGCAATGCTTGCATTGCATTTCGCCGCGTAAGTGAGGTTACCGGAGGCCCTAACCCTTCCCTCTCCTCTATTCCCGTCCTTCCCTTCTCCCCTCTTCCCCCTCCCCCTCTTCTCCTACTCCCACCTTAAAGGGCGGCAACGCACTTGTGACTCTTTGAGTTACAAGTGCCCACGGGCGGCGGTAGACATTTACCATCAGGTGACCCGTCTGCTCGTAAGTTGCCCCCTATACCTTAAAAAAAAAAAGATAAATTTTATTTAATACCAAGGCTGTAAGTGAAATGTCCAGCTTTGAAAAAAAATAAAGAAACAAAATCATTGGAATTGCTATGAAAATTATAAATAATGTGCACCTACAACTGGATAAGCATTTGCCATAAAAAAAATTTTTTTTTCAAAACTAAGCCTTGCAGAAGGTCTATCTTAGTATTGGACAGACATCACATCATCCTGTTCTTTCACAGGAGGTACTAACTTGGTCTTCGCCACCAGTTTTGCCATTACCATACTCCATATACTTGTTATAATAGAAGGTAAGACACTTTACTGATTAACGGGGTTGCTAACAAGTCCGCTTTGAAGCTAGGATTTATCAAGAGAAATTTGAAAGATTTTCGTCATACGCGGACAAAGCAAATCCTCTACAATGCTCGATGTCAAGTCATCTAGAGTATGCTTGTGAAGTCTGAAACCCCTCTTATGGAATACATTCACAAAGGATTGAAAATAATCAACTACTATTCACAAGATACTCGGATTATCTTTCCTGGGAATTTATAAATTTACTTTGGCCAAAGGTTTAAATATTTTAGAAAGAACACTTCATCAGCTACGTATAATTCACCATCTCACCTTTTTACACAAACTTTTTAATGGCGGATAGAAGAGTTACAAAACCATTTCCTATTGTGTATATTATTCATTTTTACGTTACAATACTTAAAGGTAAAATTTAAATAATCATAAATTATCAAAGAAACGATCCACTCCTTGCTAGTTACGGAAATTTCATATCAGATTAGAAGAAAAAGCTAAGATTACTTTAGAATTACTTCTTGATTTAATTAAGGAAATTGATTTATGATTAAACCTTTTATCTTAACATCGTGTTTAGGCCGAATGATCTTATTCACTTCTTTGTTATTATAAAATGTTACTTTAAATAATAATAATAACTTGACACATCTGACTCACGGTCTTCTACTCCCAAACTAGGCAGAGCCTTTACTATGGTAACTGGACTGCTGATAAACATACTTATATATTTTTCTAAATACATACATATTGTAGATAAATTACACCCAGACACAGAACAAATGATCGTGCTTATCACATCATTATTTGTCCTGGGTAGGAATCGAACCCACGACCTCTGGGCTCAGCAGTCAGGATCACTAAGCACTAGACCAACAGGCCTGTCAAATGTAGAGGGTTATTAGAATTTGATTGTCTCTTCAACGGCGCGGCGATGAAAAACCAAATGAAGTAATTCTGTATAGTTAAATTTTCTACAGAATGTTCTTAAAAGTTTCTGAAGTTTGCCAACGCATATTAAACAAGCGTGATGGAATGTGGCTTAAGCTCTTGGAAGAATGCCCGCGTACTGGCACACTTTCTTTTCCGGGTTAATAATTATCAAATTTTAAATCACAAAGATTAGATAAGTAGTCTTTTTTCCGTATTTTGAATTTTAAAAAGTTCTCATCCTGATACTGTTTAGATTTCGTACATCTCAAATTTCAGATCTTCATAAAGAGTCATTGTCCCTCTCTTTCTGTCAAGAAAATAACGCGTTATATTATATATATGTTACTTTACAATAACTGAGGTAGATTACACTGTGATCACTAAAAGGTCATGACCTTGCCCTGTAACCGAATAAGTCCTTTAGAGTGTCTTAAGGAGGAATTTAAACCTTAACTAGGCTGTATGAACACAAAAGAAGATTCATTAAGTAAAATTCCGTGGATTGTGGTATTTGTATTTTTTGATCCAGTTGATTAGTGAAAATATGAGTAACTGGCAGCGACCTGCGGTTGCACCCGCGTAAGTCCCGATTCCGTGGGAATATCGGGATAAAGAGTAGCTTATTTATTAATTCAGGTCACCAGCTATCTACATATCAAGTTTCGTCGCAATCGATTCAGTGGTTTTGCGTTAAAGAGTAACAAACATCCATCCATCCATCCATCCAAACTTTCACATTTATAATATTAGTGGGATGCTCTCGTGCTCGTCATTGAAATAGATCAAAACAAAAGAATATGTATTTAATTCAGACTTATACATGCGCATCGTTGCTACTTTGTGGTCTAAATGAAATGGAGTTGGCCTTGGACTATTCTTACTGCTGTAAAAACGGCAAAGTCTTTTGACTTATATCTCGCCTGCCAATATATCTCAACTGGATGTATTGGCAGTTTAGAACAGAAGGCGCTAACTTAAGAGTCATCGTTTGATTGAAATATATTTTTCATCGGTGTAGTAAATAATTGTCTAGAAGACCTTACGTGAGCAATATTATCTTCTGTGGGACTACAGTATCCAGTATGGCTTAGGACATACAAAGAGTGGTGACTGCCCATTTTTCTTAATGTTTGTGATCTGTTAAAAATAAGGCTGACGTTTTGCTCTGAAAACATTACAAACATACATACAAAAACACAAATGTTTCCTCTTTATAATATTATTATTATTTTATAATAAAAAAAGCACCGACTTCTAAGCTGTATTCTAAATCATGATAAATCGTAATGAGCTGTATGCTTCATCTCTTAACTTCCCACCTTTAGAGGTCTCTTCCAATATAAATATGACCAACCCTGATTATTCAATTAAAAAAAATATTTTTGAAATCGGTTCCCAAATGCAAAGATATCGCGTAACAAGCACTCTTTTTTATTCGATTTAAAAACTGTTTTATATCATCAGTATGGTGTAACACTAAAAAAATGCTTTCACTGATTGAAAAAATATCATAAAAGTAATTGCCATGATTTGTTATGTTAGACTACTTTAACTTATTAAACCAAAGGATTGCAAAGATATAGCTGGAGAGAGGATTGCATAAGAAATAAAAATAAAACAAACGATAAAATTGTATTCCATAAATAAAATTATATTATTAGAAATAAAACTGAGTCTGGGCACTCGTATTAATACGAAAACCACACAGCAAAGAAAAAAATAATCGGATCAGTGAGAGTCATCTGCATCTCGCTTATAATGACATATATTTGACTGGCCTGTTGGTCTAGTGGTTAGTGACCCTGACCGCTGAGCCAGAGGTCGTGGGTTCGATTCCCACCCTAGTCTGGGTGTTCTTTGTGTCCGTTGTTTGTATGTTTGTAAAGTCCCCCGCGACACAGGAGTAATTTCTAATGCGGGAGTTGTCTTTTAAAAAAAAAAAAAATGGATAAAACGTATTGTGAATGGCATGTCAGGTCATTTTCAGGTCCCCGTGAATTTCAAAGGCTGATTTTTATCTGTTAAACCATTGTTTGTCGTTTTTTAAGTAACATAATAAGCTATCTAATAACATTTTTACTTCCAGTTAAGACTCTTTTTACTATTAAATGCAACAAAAAGTACTTTGACATTGGATTCATACTTTTTAGGGTTCCGTACCTCGAAAGGAAAGAACGGAACCCTTATAGGATCACTTTGTTGTCCGTCCGTCCGAACATCTGTCTGCCTGCAAGACCCATTTTCTCAGGAACGCGTAGAGGTATCAAGCTGAAATTTATAGCAAATACTCAGGTCTACTGTCCCTTACAGCTGTGAAAAAATCAAACTTCTAAGCCAACGCAACTACTCGCAAGAGAATCCAAACCTAAAGGGTACTTCCAGTTGACCTAGAATCTTGAAATTTGGCATGAAGTAATATTTCATAGCACATATAAAGGAAAAATTCCGAAAACCTTAAGTTTTTAGTTACATCACATTTTTGCCCGTCCGTCTGTCTGTCTGTCAAGACCCTTTTTCTCAGGAGCGCTTGGAGGTATCAAGCTGGAATTTATATCAAATACTGTCCCTTAGAGCTGTGAAGAAATCAAACTTCTTCCAACGCAATCAAAAGATATAGCCGTTTATGTCGCAAATTTCCGCAAATTTTCGACACTCGCAAGGGAATCAAAACCTACAGGGCACTTCCCGTGAACTCAGAATCTTGAAATTTGGTACGAAGCAACGTCATATAGCACAGATAAAGGGAAAATTCCGAAAACCGTAAATTTTTAGTTACATCATTTAATAAAAATATTTTACGGAACCCTCGGTGCGCGAGTCCGACTCGCACTTGGCCGGTTTTTTTTATGACCTTGCAACGAGAACACTTAATGTGTAACACTATTTGACTTTTGAAGGGATCAGACGTTATTACTACAGATATTTTATATGGAAACGGAAATTTCTTTGGTATCGATAGTTTAATTTGGAAACATTTTCTTTGGTAAAAATTTCGCGAAGTACACATTTTTCTTTATTGTAGACGAAATTTATGTATTTAGTTTGGAAAGGTATAACAGATTTAAGCTCTCATTAGAACCTCCCGACTCGTCCAGTACCTCTTTCAGATATTAGAAGGGTAAATAGAATTTCTTTAGAAGGGGGATTTAGGTTGGTAACGCACATAATATATGACAGCAATGGTTGTTAAGTATTTATGGGCATCGGTAACCACTTGCCATCAGGTGCACCATATCTAAAGTAATAATAATAATTGTTTTTACACCAACAACCAAAAATATAATATAACAATATTTCCTTAAGTTCCGTCAACGCAGTAACTACTCAACTGATACTCGTGAAATTTTGCATAAACGTCAGGGGTACACAGCAAGATATGGAGTAGCTGGATGAAAGTTATTTAATCTAGTAAAAAGTACAGTTCCCAAGAGATAGAAAAAAATCCTTTAACGCGAGGGAAGCTGCGAGTAAAAGCCAGCAGTAATAAAAGAAAAAGATGCAAAGATAGTTTTCTTTCTTTAAATATTATGTTCGCCTGCTTCCGTTCGAACTTAAACGTCTGCGATATTCCTGTCTTATGTCTGAGTAGTGACAATCCAATTCAGAACACGTCCTGGCGAGTTGATCTCGTTCTATTATGGCCCACTGGGAAATCGCTCTCAGGTACATAAACAACTCAATTTCGTATTGTTCGAGGATGTCTGTGGTCACTTTTATTTGTACTGTTGATGAAAGCCTCTTACTAGTCAACAAGATGTACCTACGGTACAATACCGAAAAGAAAATTAGACCTAGAAAATAAGGAAAGGCGTTTACTAATACATATATGGACTACGATTGCTAGGGCACAAGGAAAGCCTAAAACTGCTAATCGAATCCTCCCCAGTGTTGCCATACCTCCACTCGTTACAAGATCGCAGAAAATGACTAGCAAGGTAAAGTTTAGCTTTTTTCGATATTAATTTGAGCTAATGGGTTTCATGATAATGTCAATGGGAAGTGCCTTATAGGTTTTGATTTACCTGCGAAGTGAAGTGTTTAAAATTGGTTAAAATATAAGGCTAAATGGTCGTATCTTTTGATTGCGTTGACTTAGCAGCTTGATCAACTTTCGGATTTTTGCTGCGTTGCTTATTTTGTGCTGTGAGACCTTTGACTTTAATAAGAATACCAAATTACATGATTCAAGGTCAATGGGAAGTACCCACTGTTTTGATTAACCTTTTTTTTATTTGTGGAAACTCCTGCAGGTCATCACCTCACCGGGGACCCGAAACGTTCAAATTTATTAAAATACTAGCTGTGCCCGCGACTTCGTCCGCGTGAAATAGTGTCTTTGGGTAGAATTTTTAATTATTTAGGCTAATTGACAATACTTCCATACAACTTTTCATCCCCACCTTTCAACCCCCTATACCCCTTTTACAGAGTTACTTTCGCATTTATAATATTAGTAAGGATAAGGCTTAAACTAGAAGCTTGATTTTTTACAGCATCAACGAACCGCTGACGTAAGTATTTGATGTTAATTTCAACTTAATGCCTTCGCGGGTTTCTCAGAAAAAAGGTTCTTGACAGACAGACAGATAGACGGACAACAAAGTGATCCTATAAGAGTTCCTTTTTTACTTTTAACGGAACTCATCAGACCATCATTACCAAGCCTAATCTGGTGGACTCGTGAATATAAGCCCAAACTTGATGGGTTACTTGGTAGTAGCCACTGAAGAGTTCCACTATCCAACTCCTTGCTCCATCGTCAGATATTTGTTTAAATAGTTACTTACAAGTGAAGCTGAAAAATGATGTTGAAAAGTTAAAAAATACAGCTAAAAAAATTGCAAACTGTAGATTGCGCTTTTAGTGGCATCAGTATCTATAAACACTTCGTTATCTATGAGAAAGTCATCAACGCTTAAGCTAAGCTTTTCTTTATTCTCAACTAGCTTGTACCAAGAATAAATGTTCTTCTATCACAACAGGTTGCCATGAAACAGTAAAAGATCCTCGTAGACAACTGGTTGTGAAACACAGTTGCGATGGCGGCCGAAAGGAAAATATTAGCACCACAAAACAGAAATACCACTTGACGGCAAAGAATGTAAATATCCCAAAATGTTAGGTAAAGAGTAAATAAATAATAATTACATTAATGTGACACCGAGAGTTTTTAATAAATGAACTTTATTTTAAGTGGAAGCGTGATGAAAATGTACACAAATAATGAATATGTGAATTAAACAGCTGCACAAAATTCACAACCGGATATAAAGCTTCACTAAAGTACACCACTACATCCGGGATGTCACCCGTCACTCGTATGGTAGTGTAATAAATATTAATAGTGGCATTATTTTCATATGATCAAAATATTGAAGTACCAAAACGCCGAATTATATTTAAAGTTACAAAAAGAAACGAAAAAAATGTGGGGCCATTTACTGACTTTTCATTCTAAATTAAAGAAAAGTCTTTAAGGAAAGCCTTAAAGTGCCGATTTGTGTTATCCCACTCATATTATAAATCCCACTAATATTATAAATGTGAAAGTTTCGATGGGTCGATGGATGTTTGTTACTCTTTCACGCAAAAACCACTGAACCGATTGCGATGAAACTTGGTATGTAGATAGCTGGACACCTGGATTAACACATAGGCTACTTTTTATCCCGATATTCAAACGGCATCGGGACTAACGAGGGTGAAACCGCGGGGCGCAGCTAGTTTAGTTATAAATGTGATGTGATTGTGTGGTTAGATATACAGTGCGCTGATAGATTAACTGGCTTGGAATTGTAAATTAAAGACTGCGCTAAACATTTAAGTTTTGAGTATTAAGACTTGAACTTAGACTAAATGTAAAGTGCAGTTATACAAAAATTATACATTACAAATAATATAAGTCATACTTACATGGTCTAGCGCATGCCTAATTGCTATTCATAATTTTCTTACAAGAAGAATCATTAAAATTCCTCGTTCACGCCACTTGTTCCACTTCCAAGACCTTTCTTAACTCCTCCACTGAGGACTAAGGCGTTGCTTTCTACAGAAGTTTACCTAGGTTAAAATTCTAATTCGAAAATATAACTATTTTATTTGTCATGACCACATTTTATTATATCCTGGTGTTATTATGCGCTTGCGATTATCGGACGCTAAGTAGTACAACCAAAGCAAAAGTATTTGTGACACCAATAGTAGTTATTTTTAGTTCTTAAGTGAGATCTTAATATATTCAACAGGATGTGTTCCTAGTCACTACATATTATAATACAAAGTCCCCCGCCGCGTCTGTCTGTCTGTTCGCGATAAACTGAAAAACTACTCAATGGATTTTCATGCGGTTTTCGCTAATAGACAGAGTGATTCATGAGGAAGGTTTAGGTTCGTTAAGATTTTGTGATTGAAATATGTTGAAGATGCCTTCGCTACTCGTGCGAAGCTTGCTAGTACATAATTATTATGTCTCTCACAAATATAAACCTAAAGTCTAAATTTTAAAAATGTAGGTATGTATGTACAATATGTTACAGATATGTATGCTCATTGCTCATATTTTAAGTAAATTAAAATTGAGATTTTTTTAAAATTTAAAACTGATATAAATAAAATAAAAAAATTAGTTATACTTTATAACTAATAAATAACAATGGCGCTGACACAATATCCAGCAATGTCATCGTAACACCGACTTCAATACGCCTAAATAATGATAAATAAAATTGTAACACGCTATGTTCTTCGTCCCTTAATTGTTCTTTAAATTTAAATGAGAAACCTTGAGTACAAAAAATTCAATTATAAGAAGAACGGCGGTTCTTCTACATATGGCAAAGATATCGCCGAATACATATACATTCACAAAAAAAAAAACAATATTCAGTCGGGTGAGAACCTAATCTTTTTTGACGTCGGTTAAAAAATAAATAAGCAAATTATTACAAATCGTGAAGACATTTATATGTTCTTCTTATTTGAGTAAGTGTAAAGTAAATATCTAAACAAAACATAAAATATTTTTCTTTCAAAATGCTTTTTGTAAGGCGTTTTATATTTTAAAAATTAATATTATTGAAAGAAAAATGAAATACATTACCTATATTAATAATTCAGTCAAGGGGTAGGGTAGAATGGATTGAAACCTGAATAATAAAACATAAAAAAATAATGATTTTGAGTCGACAACATACATCCGCAAAATTCGAATTGTCGAGTATTTTGTTAAATTCTAATGGTGCAAATGGCAGTCGTCATATTGGCCACTCGGATGCCATATTGAGTTCTTTAAGGCCGATTCACACTGTAAAATATTGTGTATTATGAGTCACATTTCACCATAGCGAAGCCGGGTTTTCATCTAGTTATTTATATTTCCAAACCTTTTTATTTAAGCGCCGGTAGCGTAATGGCTACGGCGTCGGACTTGCGATCAATTGGTGGCGGGTTCGAACCCCACCCAGTACTCTACCGTCGTGAACCCATTCCTAACACAAGCATTTAGCTTAGCTGGAGGGATTAACAAGAATACTAGTAATGTGTGACTCACGTTGCTAGTATTCTTTAAGAAAAAAAAAAACTTAAACGCGGTACTCGATGCAGTGGTTATTTTCTAGTCGGCTATTTAAACCAGTTTAGTTAACTTCATCAACATTTATTCAGTTATTCGGTATAAAAAGCCACACCCCACATAAGAAATTAGTCGTAAAGAGTACTTTAGTAAATTCCCGTCGTCTGTGCTCTAATTAAATGGCAAAAATCGACTCGACTCGGGCTGACCCAGTTGTGGGACAATTGAGTAGACGTGAAATGGTAGGGCAAACTCGCCTTAGTGTGTGATCTGAGCGACACTAGGTTATGATTATACTTGCCTGTGCTTTTTGTATTTTGCTGCATAAAGTTATTGTAACAAAGTAATTTGTTATTTTAATAAAGTTACCAATGACATTTCATGTCGTAATAATATAGTCTTAAGTGCAAATTGAATAGCAGGTTCTTTTGAACCAATTTATAACTGATGTATTAACTAAACTTCTTCATTAAAAACCACTTACATTAATGTATCTACCTTCTATTTGGAACCAACTAAAACTATTTTCCCTTCTCTGTGTTATACTGAGTATCTAATACAGGGTGTTACTGAAACGCTCCTGAAAATGAAAACAGACGATAGTACTTATGGTACCTTTGATGATGGGTCGGAAAAATAATTATAATCGATCCCGATGAAAAACATTTTGTTTTTAGATTTTTTTTCATTAATTATCGTTTCATTAACCTGTAAAAAGATGATGGCGCATGAGAAATGCTAATAAAACTGTAAAAAGATAGTTTTTTTTTCATCAGAATCGATTTTTTTTCTGACCCAACGTCGAAGGTGCCATTAATACTATCGTCTGTCTTCATTTCCGGGAGCGTTTCACTAACACCCCGTATAGTTTGTTAAATGTAAAGTCTTTGAGTTATTGAATCTATTTAAAATACCTATTTCCTTATCAATACTTTAGAACATATATGTTTTTTTTTAAAGAATTCTAGTAACATGGTTCACACAATATTACTAAGCTTAACGCTACACTATCCATCCTGCTAAGCTAAACGCACTGGGTGGGGTTTGAACCCGCAACCACTTGATCGGAAGTCTGATGCCTTAGCTTTTATGTGACCGTCGCTTAAAATTTCTCGTTTAACGTGTTTATCTGTGGCGTCATAGTTCCTAAACTATTTTTTTTTGTTTTAAATGTGACTTGACCGAGAGTGTTATTTAAAAAAAAACAGTATCTCCGTTCGAAGATTCTCAGCTCTTTTCTGATCATTGAGAAGATTTTTTCGTCGGGGGTAATTTCTAACTGTATATTATGTAGTTTAATTAGAGCTGTGTGAGTCAGTCAGATAATACGAAAAACGAAGTTGTTTTCTGACGATGAGTCTATGTCAGATTTCTAAAAGATTATGTTATGATTAATAACGCTGGAGTTATGAGTGTTTCTAAGCCCCAGTGACCAATATCAGGCAAACCACGAACCTCATTTCCAACATAGATAAACAACTAAACTATCTATGTATTACGAATAAAACCCATGTTCTATGCATGAAAACGCTCGGTGCTTATATCTAGACCACACACTAAAGTAAAACGTGCAGTTGTAGGCAATCCGTAACTCGCTAGTAATTAGCCAGATTTTAATACCTTGTTACAGCTGCTGTTGAAACCAGCCATGAATTAAATAAACCCTCATAACGTGTGTGTTTAGACTTTTCTTTAATATATTTGTTTTTATACACGTGAGGCGCTGTGGCGACATCCACTTACCGCAAAAACATACTTCCAGGCAATCTACCGAATAGCAACAGATATATGTATGTACTACTACTGCGAAGTATATTCTGGCACAAAACAGGTAATTAAACTAGCGTACAGAAAGCTCACTCATTGATGCCATTTAAACAAGTAGCAACTCTCTAAACTACGTAAATAGATGCAAAGTAGCTTGAACAAAATAAAACTAACTATCCATATTAAAAACACTTATTTACCGCAAGCTCTTGAAAGCTTTTATAAGTCTAGTCTATAAGAATATCTTCACGTGAATGTGTCTTTCTCTTAAAGTATTTGTATAGGTGTAGTTGTTATAACACGGCGAGCTCTACTAGTTCAAGACATCTGATGCACCTGATTCTGTATCAAGACGTACATCTTTGTCTCGCTAAATAAAATATTATTCTTAGATAAACTTCAGCGAGAAAAAACATTTGAATGTTGCAACAAGTTTTCTGAAACATCGCATTCCAAGTAGTTCGCAATAAGAAAGTTCTGGAATAGTAGAACTTCGTAGCAACTCGTAGCAACTCGTAGCAACTCGTAGCGCTACGTTGTCGCAGCTGAAGGTTGTTGAAATATATCCCAACGACGCCCGTAATGTATGTTAGTTCCTTAATGAAATACCATATATCCCATGTACATGACATAGAGGACAGTTTAAGTACTAGATAATTTAATACACCGAATTTTGTTTCATTATTTATGTTCAATAACATAACAGTGCATTAAACAGAGTTTATAATGCTTTTATTAAAACTTATCTGAATATTTTATTTAATAGTAACCCAAACTTTTTTGCGTTGATAACCATTTTAGGTAAAAGACTGTGTAAATGAATAGATTAATGTTTTATCTACTTTGATGAATTTTATTCGCTCGTTACTTTGAGCTTGGTTGAGATATCAAGTTTAAATTTAATTTAGAAGCAATTAGTTTTAACCACCAAGAAGGAGTTCCTAATTTTGCTATTTTCTATTTTGTTTAATGTTTCTGGCATTTGTTTATGTCTAAATGTTCCTTTAATTTACCCTATAATAGTGTCTTACAAATTAAAAATAAACACCGCTACTTTGAGTCGGTAAACTGCTAATAAAAATTTCCAGTTTCATTGTTTGGCGCATTAAAGTCGGTTGTCTTCCTTTTTCAACTTATTTATTTAATAATAACTGATATTGTTGTAGACATGGACCAAGGAAGCAATCCACAGATTATAGGTATACTTGTATATTACGTAATCTGTTTTTGTTATGGTTCAAATCTTATTTAGAACTGTGAAAAAAAAGGGTTATTTATAATGTTGCGTTTAAACTCACCAAAAGCACACATTTAAATTTGATTTAGCTAAATCTTAAATTAAGCAAAAGACACATCAGAGTTAGCGAGAGATCAATATCTACGAGATTTCTTTGATAAACGATTCAAAAAAATACAGAAACTCTGTACAAATATCATATCTATTTATCTATCATATGCGTTATTTACATATGCTGGCATCAAATGTGTGATGTGACATGCATTGTATCATTTATGCCACAGTTCGTGGTATTCGCAATTAGTGTTAATTAGTTGTCTGTTATACACATCAATCAGACAACTAAACGATGTAAGCTTTCGCACTTGAATAATCCATAGCAGAGTTTTAATATTTTAGTAATACCTAAATTTATATTAAATATTTTAAAACTACGATAGTGCAGACAGACGTATTTCATTTCAATCGTAATGTATGTGTCTATCACATCTAAAAAAGTTATAGAATAAGGTTTTTCTAAAATCAATATTCAAAAAAATCATTGATTAAATATTACATTTGCAATAAATGGAAACTGTTTACGTTACTGTCTTTGACTTTTACTATTGTTAGATGGTAGGATTACGTTGCCAGTTTTAGTGCAAGGAAATAAATACTTGACTGCAATCTACTATTTAACTAATATTTTAAAAGCATATTTACAAAGACAACATTTATATGCTTTGTTTACTTGTACTTAATCCTAACTTATATTATAAATGCGAAAGTGAGTTGGTTTGTTTGTTGTGTTTTAACGACTTAACTACTCAACCTATCATCATAAAATTTTGTATACACATTATCAGGGATACCGAAACGGACATAGGGTGCCTTTCATCCAGAAAATAAAGAACTGTTTCTAACTAGCTGCGTCTCGCGGTTTCACCCTCATAAGTCCCGATGCCGTGGGAATATCGGGATAAAAGTAGTCTATGTGTTAATCCAGGTCTTCAGCTATCTACATACCAAGTTTCATCGCAATCGGTTCAATGATTTTTGCGTGAAATAGTCACAAACATCCATACATCAATACATCCTAACAAACTTTCAATTTATAATATTAGTAGGATTAGTAGGATAGTGAATTAATTGATAAAATCTACATTACCGCAAGGGATGCCACGGGCAAAAGCTAATTTGCAATCAACGGAAATTGTTTATGTTACTGTTTTTGACCGTTACTATTGTCGGACGCTAGAATTGTTTTGCCAGTTTTAGTAACAGCAAACACCTCACTGCAATTGATTAATATAGCCCATTAAGATTAAAAATATGACAAATGTTAATACATAATTTTTATTAACTTGTGTATAAAAGAGTGAAGGTTAATGTTAATAATATACATCTCCTGTTACGTATTCCCTGTAAAATCCTGGTATACAAATAAGTGTAATCTGTCTATCCTATCTAATATCTTGTTGATAAAAACATCGAAATTTCTATATTATGAAGATAATACTGTAAAATGATGGGCGCAGCTTTGAAAGTGAAATTAATGGTTTAAGTTTTTGTTATTAATATTTATTTTACGTGTGCTTCCCGGCTGCAATTAATGCTAATTATGTTGTAACTAACTGCTTTTACTAACGTAAAATAGAACTAAGTTGTTAAATTTTTGATAAGGTTATCTATCTAACAAAACCAAAAAGAGTTGTCAGTATATGATAATGTATGACAGTGTAATGATAAAATATATTTTTACCATCGATAGTATTTCTAGATCTCGTACTAATATTTTTTTCCAACAACGCTCAATGTTCGATTCTGACCTCGTTACAATTTTATCATATGTATAAATTGTATTTTTTTTTGTACTATCTCCTTTTCTAGGCAAACTCATTTATCTTGAGCTTGAAGTACTTTCATTTTAGAATATTCCCTTTAGATTTGATTGGTTTCTTTACACAATTCCACTTGTACTAAAATAACTTTTAAATTACTTTCAGGTATCTCCTTCAAAGGAGTACAGGTGAGTTTAGTGTTGTCTTCTTAATACGTATATTTTACCGGCCGTGTATTTTCAAAAGTTTTGCTCGGTGTTCTTAGAGGTAGAATAATAATAAAGGTAGACAAAAAATTTCAGTACCTAAATTTTCTTTCTAAATCTTAAGAGGCCGTATACGAAATTTTGCCAATTTCGCTGATTTACGTGGTTTTACAGACGTGATTTTACAGTTAAAATACTATATTTCTATAAGTTTTTATGAACAACATAAAAGATCACTTTAATTTAGATCTAATGAGTGAACCACTTTTTTACTTTTATTAAAAATAATAATGCGAGATTTAGGTTGTTTTAAAACATTTTTTATTACCATATTTTTTAAATTTTTTGCAATTTTTTTTCAGAAAATGGGTTAACTTTGAACTGAAGTTTATTTCTGTTGTTGTAATTTTATGAATGCAAGTTCCACGCAGCCGAAATCAAAAGCAAAACTTTGTCCATTTTCTGTAAAATTTGACTAAGTTAAACATTTTTTTACTCAATTTTTTTATATTAAAATGGTAAAAAGTGTTTCATACATTGTATAGACGACTTTTACAGCAATACATTGTAATTTTTTCATACCGTTGGTACTTCAAAACAGTTCGTAAATATGTGATATTCTAAACCTCTTACGGCAAAATTTACAAAACAGTCACCGGTTTGAGGTCGATTAATCAAAATTGAATAATAAAAGTAAAAAAGTGGCTCATACATTAGATCTAAATTGAAATGATCTTTTATGTTGTTTATAAAAACTTATAGAAATATAGTATTTTAACTGTAAAACCACGTAAATCAGCGAAATTTGCAAAATTTCGTATACGGCCTCTTAAGTTGCGTCAAGAGTTTTTGAAACCTAAAATTTTCTACTTCTGCACAGAAAGTGCGTCATTGAATAATACATATTTAAGCTACACTGGAATTGAGACAAGAGAAGCTGTTCTGGGAGCCATTCTGATAAAAAACTGCTTCGGGTAGACGTAGCCTCCACACGATGAGTTTTGTAATACACTCCGTTTCAAAGCACCCAACTGAGCCCTTTTGTTAAAATTCTGAAATAGACTTCACGATAAATTATGGACATGACCGACGAGTCAAAACCTCTTAAGCCATTATGGACAATTTAATCGCGGTTGTTCTGTTTACTTAATTACTCGGAACAAAAGATTTGTTCAGTAAAATTGGTAAAAATAACCACTATAATAAAATAAAACAACATTAATACAAACTATAATAGCCTGTGGCGTGTTCCTGGGTTTCATAGGTTCTATATAACCGGAACCTGAAACGCCTCTGAAAATCGAGGCTTAACTGGCACAGTTACGGCAGGTATTCGAGACGGAGAAGAAAGAACTTCCCGCGTGACTGAGCGCACGTCGGTACCGCATAACGGGGGCGACAAGTAGCTAGAGAGGTAATCTAGCTACCTATCTTATAGATACAATTGCTCTCAAGACACGGAGATGCCTGGGGCTTAAAGGCAGAAGGCAAAACTTTTGTAAGTTGACCAGGGTAGAAAATTATTTAGTTATTTTTTTTCCTTTTAAATAAGACAAGACAATTGAAACTACTAGGAATGTTGAAATTTAAATAAAATATAACGTCAGCTTACAAAGTGCTTGAAGTTACAGGGAGGGACTTTCCGATAATAGCCACTTCAAGTTACAAATATACAATCCTGACCTTCTCGAGCTATTTTACAATCCCCAATCCATCTGTATAAGCTTTTCTCCATTGCCTTCCCTTTTTGGTTAACTTTCCATTTCAAAATACATCTAGTTTTTTCATCTTTAATTCCCAAAGGCGGCTTAAGAGTTTCCAATAGTGGGACCAAATTTATAGTTGGCAAAATATAGATGTTTGAAGGCGTGAATATGTATTTACACAATGCTTAAAAAAATATAGAATTTTCTGTTTAATAGATCTAGAACTAGATTCTGATTGTAATTTGAAATTGAAATATTATCTTACTCGCATTCTGTTAATACTTGATGAAGCTTTATCTCAACGAGATGAGCATCAGATTACCCACGGATCAAATTCATTATCTTAGTACGAAGATTTGTAATATGATGTCTTTAGTGATTGCTTTGGTGTACATCATATTATGACAACCAAACCGATACTAAATACACAAAAATGCCTTGGCCGTCACAAGTATCGAAGTTGTTAAGATCGGTGGGAATGGCAAATGTACTTGCTATATCACCGCCAGTCGTCCAGTGAGATGTATTTATTACTAGCAGCGCCCCGCGGTTTCACCCCCGTAAGTCCCGATCTCGTAGGAATATCGGGATATAAAAAGTAGCCTATATGTTAATCCAGATCTCCAGCTATCTACATACCAAGTTTCATCGCAATCGGTTCAGTAGTTTTAGCGTGAAAGAGTAACAAACATCCATCCATCCAGCTAAACTTTCACATTTATAATACCAGCAAAACAAGTCCCGATCCAGAAAGAATATTGAGGTAAAAAGAAGTATTTGCGTTCATCCAGGTCTCCAGCTATCTACATGCCAAGTTTTATCGCAATTTTCGACTTCAATATAAATCATATTACTAAGCAGTGGATAGATTTGAATTACTTTATTTATTTTATTATAAACATATGGACCCAAAAATGGGCAGAATCTGTGGATAAACGAAGTCCTGGGTTTGAGAGTACGATCACACACTTCATAGCTTCTTCTATTATAAGCATATTTTAATTGGTGTACAATAACGTTTATTATTTCAACAACATTGTGAGTTTGGCTCGCGGTTCCGTTCGCCTTATTGTAGATTTTGTGAAGCCGGACGATGACTAAAAGTATTTTTTTCTATCCCACGGGAAAAATATTTTTTGCTAGATAATAGGTAAGGAACCTTTTATGTGTCCTTCTCTTTACCCCTGAAAACGTGTATATTTCATGGTATTCGATTAAGAAGATAAGATGTAAAAGCGTGACCAACACTCAGAACTTATAATATTAGTAAGGATTACTAATAATTCGGATTGCATTGAGAGTATGGGATCAATGACGCCTTAAGAGCAGGCCATTTGATTACACAAACACAGATTAGAAAAACAAAAATAATGAAGTTAGATCACGTCATGAAATACACATTGAATTGATCCCATAAGAGTTCTTGCGCTCTTTTCTCAGCTTTGAAGTTCAACAATAACAGTTTTGAACAAACAAAAGGGCATTAAATGTGACGATTATCGCTTCCTGAGACCATTGTTTTATTTCGTACAAAGTTCATTTCATATTTTTTTTCTTCGACGAAAATTATGACTGGATTCCAGCAAAACTATTGTACTAACGGCGTTCCTGTTTGAATTTTTCTGCAGTAGCGCGATGTTGGCTTCGGTCATGAATAGTAATTTTGTTGTTTTAAAATTGAAACATTTCCTCTTTTGGATTTTGAACTACAGTCGAATATTTTAGTGAACTATGTAAATCATTCAGGTTATTCCTAGTGAAGGAGTAGGAGCTTTTATACTTATTCGTCTCATATTTTGAACATTCCATACGAAAGTACAAGAAATGTTTCATGGGTATTCCTGGGTCACTACCAAGTCAGGGTTTTGTTTGAATTGGAGAAGCTTGACTGGAGATCCAACTATATACTATCAGGCAGGTTTAGTGGCTTTAAGAGACTGCTGGATTATCTTTAACCTGTTATACAATCACCATCTCATCATTGTCTTCCTGCCCTTTCCGAAATTTCCATTAGGGTAGCTGCAATGTGTAACATTGCAAAGGGTTTTAGCTGGTTTCTTTTATGGCCGGCCGCCTGCCTGACACCAACCCTCCTTGGGAATGTAGTCATTTTAACACGGGAAAGAAGGTAGAAGGTACATTTGTATAAGGAAAAATGGGTAGGGAGAGAAACCTAGGGTAAGGGATACCACAAGTCTCGGATGAGGAACGAGACTGAGACTGGAGTAGCTCGCGAAGGCCCTGGTTGCGTACCCAAATATCCTGTATTTCCTGTGACTGGAGAAGCTACTAGGACAGGAACACCAGCTGCCAATAAGCCGTTATAGAAATGTGGTACAAATATTATGTTTAATTAATTCAGATAATTATTTAATTAAAACATGAACTTTCACGTATACTATTTAACATAAAAAGAAAAAAAATCTATTTTTTTTCTTTATATGTTAAATAAAAAGAAAAAAAAATAGAAATATAATTGATGTTATTTTATGTGTATGTATTATGTACATTTACAAATATGTATAAGAGTAAGAACAGTGAGAAGTGAGAAACAAAAACTGGGAACTTACCTTCCCTTCTTATCTCCTACCGTTAATTTAATCAGAGAATTTAATCTATTTTATAACTTCTAACTGCTTGAACTTTGATCCGTGTATTCCAGCAGATCCTAGTTGTAAGATCCTGGTCTAATACCAGTTTAGTGTGCTCTAGTAAACGCTGAACTGGGTCAAAGACCCGTGTAAGTCAAATTTTAAAGCATTTCTTTAAACTGCTCTGAATTCAAAGCAACTGTATTTATTAAGAAACTTCGTTCTGCTTCTAATATACCATGTTTATCGTACAAATGTTGTTACAATAATCTCTTAACACTTTAATATTGTACAGTCTTGTAGCATCAGCAGAAACCTAATCATATTCCAGCAGAAAGCAAAATAAAATGTATAAAATAATATTACGAGTACATATTTTTCATATGCTGGCGTACAAAAGAAACTGCACACCTTCCTTAATCTAACAAACAAAGCTAAGAAGAATATTAGCGATAAATTTCAAAGTATTTTCCTCTTTCAGAAACACTTTATTCAAATTACGCTCATTATTTTCTTCCTGCATTTTGCAGTAGTTCGACTGTGTCTCTTTGAAATGAATTCATTGGAAAAATAACAAGGTGGCAAAGAAATAAGAATCAGATTGCCTTTACCACTGATGGTTACTCGAAATGTCAGGCAAGCGTGAATGTGTGTAGTAATGTAATTTTACTCTCCTAATCGCAGACTTATAATTTCATTATAAAATTTATATTGAATACATTATTTGCTGTATAGAAGAAAGGACTCATAGAAAGAAAGAAAGAAAATATTGTTTATTGCAATAACCTCAGCGTACATTTTTCTTATGTTACCTTAGCCTATAATTTAAATACACATTGTAACCTACTTAAATAAATAACCTACTTCATAAACATTATTTTTTTAGTCTATGAGTAGTCATAGACTAAAAAAATAATGTTTATGAAGTAGGTTATTTACTATGAGTGACATGTAGATGTGACGTGTCTTTCTTGACGTGGCAACATGTGGTTATTCCTTTTATTAAATTTTTTTTTGAAATGAATGAAATGAAGTTGGAATTATTACTCATAGTACGCTGCTGTTTTGCAATTTCGGGTTGACACTCAGCGTACACTGAGACTCATGATTATGTGCATTTATGAAAATTCACTTTTAAGGAGTAAGATCATCTAGAGCTAAAAGATGAATTGTCGTAAAAGATTTATACGTCTATACATACATATTTTTGAACCAAATGAACTGTATGAATTATTGATGAATTAGGTAATGCAGTTCATTTCATTCACTCACCCAAATGCGTGAGTTGCGTTTAAGCCTAAGTATTAACCGATTTTTTGTTAGCTTCAGAAAGAATTCTTGTCTTGAAATTATATAATTCTATTTAATTGCATTCTACCACCGTACTGCTCGCCCCGGCGCGGCGGCGCATTCATCCTCACACCTTGAAGCCTAAATGGTTGCGCATGTACGCTTCCAGAGGAATTTCCTCCCGCGAACGCTTCGGCTGTGGAATGAGGGAGCTCATGCCGCGGTTTTCCCGAGGGACTACAGTATGGGGTTCTTAAAGAAAGGAGTTTCATTGGCTACGGTAACCGCTTATGTTCAGGCGGGCAAACGGCGGTATGCTTATTTGCCATCGAAGTCGTATATAAAATATATATATATTATATATTTATTATTTCAAAACTTTAAATTAATCATTATATTCTTGCTAATAACAGAGTATTGAAGTTGAGATGATTGAACGCCAGGAAGATTTTTAACCCGTAGAAACAATTTTTGACGAAAAGTGAATTTGAAATATACAAATTCAATTTAATTTCATTCAATATTCTTATTAATAATATAATAACTTATCTATGTAGATATTTTATTGTTATTACTTATATAATCAAATTAATTATCAACTGAATTGTATTAAATCCCATTAAGACCATTATTATTCTGAGCACGGTCAGCAATTAGCTTTTTTAAATTAATAAAGCATGATATTACTCCCATTTGTTTGTGGTTTATTTTTTGCATAATATACATACAGTTTACACTTTTTCCAACATATTCAAAAAATGCTATGTACATTTCCATAAATACATTTTATACCATAGAAGCATACACCTATCAGATACTAAGCCGATATGGGTACTTATGAAATTTATAATTGTGGTGCTAGTTTGCATATTTTTTCTTCATGTGTATATTTCGAGAATGTATAACTTGATTACACAAGTCGGTTCACCTTTAGCTCCGGCCCCCGCCGGTCCCGAAACCGGTATCCTTTAAATACCGAATACTTATTATAATTTTTCTCTAACGAAAATGTTATTTTTTTTTATATATAGTACCTATTCTAGATACACTAACGATTAGTACTCTTGAACAAATCCACATCAACTCGCTGTTGTCAAACACTTTTTATGTATTTTTTTTTATTTTAACCAAGTTGGCATATACGAGTACAGTATATTCTAAACAATTAAAATTAAAAAAAAAATCGGTCCTGTGCCTGTCATACACGATGACAAACATAATTATATGTATGTATACATATAGATGTCTATGTTTATCAAAATTAAATTATTTTCTATGATATATTTATTATATTAATTGTCAATTGTGATGGTGGTAGTCACGATTAACAATAAATTAGTTAATTGTTAATCGTGACTACCGCGATTAATAATTAATTTACTGTTATTTCAATTGCGATTGATAATGAATTAATAATTTAATTGTTAAATAGTCACTTTTAATAAATAATCAATTGTTAATTGTAAGAAAAAAATAATTAGGTCTATCACCTGGTTATAGGTATATTGTAGCCTGTTTTTTTTTTTGTTGACGAGGTGGAAGATCCTACATGGATGTCCTCCGCCTCAGAGAGGCGAAGGGGTCTGTCGGACTCTTACCGACTAAAAACTACCCCGGTGTTCCACTATTTGCCTATGATCAGGGGAGCGAGAATCCGACCCGTCTCACCCTAGACGAGTCCCGTCACCCGGTGCGACCATCACCCATCAGCCGCACTCCTCTGAGAGCGCGCGTGGAACACTGCGTGCTGCCTCTCGGGCCTGTATCTGTTCGGACGACGACTTCCCCAAAAAGTTCGCAGCCCGCAGGCCACTTCCTAAGGTGGCTGGAGGTCGTTAAGCGCCCTCCGTTGCGTCTGCTGCGGGCAGAGGGAGTCGTACTCCGCTCTCTATCCCGTTCCGGTGCCTCCTTTGCGGACATCACCTCCTCACAGAAGGAGGCGACAGCGTTCCATGCGCTCTCGCTCCGAACCATGGCCAGAACTACGGTTGGGAGCGAGAGACTACCCGCAGCACCGACTGCCACGACGAGATCACGGCGCTGGTTAGCCCAGGCTGGGCATTCCGACAATGTGTGCAACGCCATGTCGTCGAGGCAGTTACCACAATGGTGGCACCGTGACGCCAGGTATATTGTAGCCTATACCCAAGTTGTATTATCTATTCCCATAATTTTCAGCATACTCCAATACATTTTTATGTTCTAATTCAGTCACAACATTGTACACCATTTTATTCTCTTTTGGTCAAAATTAGATAATTTATTAGATAGACTTGTTAAAAAACGTTGCAAGATCTAGGCAATAGTCTGAGTTTAACTTTCATTCGCGAGTGGATGAGGACAGTGTAAACGGCAAAGTGGGATGGCGAAGCAATATAGACTTTGGAGCCAGAAAAACAGCGGGCGATTGTGGTCAAGGGCGTTTTTTTAATAACCACAATTATTCTTTTATGCATTTTGTGTCTTCTTATAGTTTTGACACATTAATTAGTGCGAAGTAGGAACGCATTGTCTCGAAATTGATATATGTTTCAATACATAGTGACTAAAGAGTAAAGTACGTATCGTACGTAAGTAGTATGTATCTTACTAATCGGGTCGTGAAATTTAAGTGAGAGTGGGTTAGCCATGCTGCCTGTAAGTAAGGCTCGTGGTGCAAGGGAGTGGTAGAGTGACACCAGTCCGGCGAGAAACGTCCACGAGAAAGACCACGTAGAAACTGCTCAAGAACAAGAAAGATAGCATAAACTGAAGGGGCTTACACCTTAGCAGTTGAAAATGGCTAAAAAAGAAGAAGATAGTGATTGATGATAAGTGAATAAATAATCAGGTTATACTAACTTTTAAACTTTCGCGTTCCATGATATAATATTATCTACATAATAACTTACAGAATAGGGACACTGTTAGTATAGTATGTGACGGTACATACGAAAGGAAAATATCAAAAATATCGAAAAAGTGGAGGTGGATGAAGAACCTTCTACCTCACGATGTCGACGACGGAGGGTGTGCACCGCTAAGCCAGTCAGCCTGTGACCACGGCCAGTGCAAGCTGGTCGAAACGTCAGGCAATTTAGAGGTTTCTAAAATACATCAATCTAAAACCTTTTCGTGATCTGGTTAATTCCCGTAAATACGTAGATAATATTATAATAATCAGGTTAGTCATGATTTTAGTTGGTTGACTTCAGTTCTATTCAAAATGTAAACCCTTAAAAGTTATGTGATGTTATAAAAAGTCAGGGTTAAAATGAGGAAATCAGGGAAAGGGCTCAATCCTGAAAAAATGGCATCAACGCCTTTTTACTAAGGGAGGCTCCGTAAAATGGTTTTATAATTATCTCCCAAATTGGAGAATTGGGAATCTCCCACTGGAGGGCCGAAACAAGTGACAGATTCTCTCCTCGTCAAGTATTCGGGGAACTTCCACAATCTCAATACTAGACCTACAAATTTAAATCCTATACCGTGCAGATTGAAAACCATTTTACTAATTCTAATAAACTTCTGTATGCGAATGATATTGAAATAACTGATGCAGGAAAACAGTTTAGTAAAAATAAAAATACTTTTTTTTTTTTTTTAATTAATACCATTCCGTAAATTGGTAATAAAATGTTAAATAGTAGAAATTCGTGCAAAATTTTCACCCATTATACATTAAACGAACATAATGAATTGTCTGTTCACTTTGGGATATTAAACGACATCACAGAATACCTAATTACGTAATCGCATTACATCCGTACTTTAAGCAATTACTGTGCTTTTTTAAATTAATCATAAATTATTAAACACCTTTTTTACAACTTTTCTAAATATTTAGTGTTAAGACTTGAACTCATCAAAGATAAATTAGTCTAATGGTATTTAAAATGTCTCCACCACATTATATAGTGATGCACTCGATACAAATAAAAAACCAACACTCGATTTCAAAATTCTTGTTAGGAAGGAAGCATTTTGAGGGCAAACTAAAACAGGGACTTAGAAATTATTTTAATATTTATTATATTTTTTTATTAAGTGTAAGGAGTTGGGTTTATCCATACTTACCGAGTATGTACATTTATTAGATGGTCACGTTGGTAACGAACACACCGGCCCATAAAAACATAACTCACCTGACTGTTTCGAGTTAGATTATCCTAAAGGAGAAAATGCAATCGTAATTATATATTTCTTAACAACTAAGTCGCAAAGAAACTAAGGGCTCGCTAAATGGTAAGCCGTTTCCAGTGGTTGCGAAATAAAATAAAAAAATCCAATTATACTATTGAAAATCATATCGAGTATTTAGGATTTTATGGCCCCATATCTATTATACAGGGCAAATACACATATGTGTCTGCCCGTAGTCGGGTTGGCATCGGCCGTACTATTGTACTAGGGTCGAGCGAATACTTTTCCGATACATTTACCCTTGTAAGCCAGTCATTTGCCATCCTCATTTGTATATGTTTTCTACACAGATCTGTTTTCGATGGGGAATGTAAAAGATAAGTCCTAATTTTCTGTAAAGATAGTCTCAAAATAATCGTGAACTTATATTTTTTTCTTACAATTGCGATTCCTTATTATTTCATTGGATTATGGCGCTTATCGTTACCAGGCTGGCCTTTTTTCTTCCACAAAGATTTAGCTTTGTCATTCAACGTGACCATGCTGCCAGCCTTCTAGGAACGCTACTAGACATCGATGATGCAAAGGAAGTTTTTGACACATGCATGTTAATATTCCGTGATTTATTGTCAGTCTAGGTATATTTATAATCTATTATTGTATTTTTTTTTTAAACTTTATGCACATTTGGTACATTGGTGAACTTAATGCCTAAGGCATTCTCTACCAGTCAACTATTTGATGCAGAGAAAAGAAGAAGTAGGTGCAAATAAAAATTATGTTAAATAATTGTACATTAAATGGAGTACAAACTAACATTTATCCCCATAATACACAAATATACGTAACAAATATTCAATAAAGAGAGCAAATAAAGATTTCTATTGAATTCCTGCAACAAACCTTGTCTATTATATCATGTTGTAACTTGTTTATCCAGAGGTGCACGTAAGATTTGTCTTACCAAAATCTTATTAAACAATGCTTTGCAGCTTTCTAAAAAACTCGTGTAACATTGACTTGGAAGCTGTTTTACAAGAACTCTTAAGTTGATCCAGACAAATTGTCATTATGCAAATCTGCTGACAGTATTTCGAGGTTAATTTTTACTTTTATTCTTGTCCTTTTCTTTTTTGAAAGTAGAACAATGGTTTTAAGAACTTTTAGGCTCGTGTTTTAAGTATTTTTGTAGTGATCTAAAGTAAGACAAGTTGTCTTGTATATAGCAACAGTTGAGTGGATGAAGTTGTAACAATAAAAATGTTTTTTGTTCCTCTAATTATTCAGATATATTGTGAAGAATACGCAATCATTGAGCAAAGAATGACAATATTATGAAGTTTTGTAACCCCTAAATTCAATTTACATTTAAAAACTGAACCAAAAACATACATACCTACGTAACTGGCCTGTTGGTCTAGCAGTTACTGATTCTAATTGCTGAGCTTAAGGTGGGTTCGAAGATCACCCAGGACAAATAATTGTTTCATGAGCATGATCATTTGTTCTGTGTCTTTGTATAATTTTTCTATAATAAGTATTTTTTAGGAACATATAAGTATGTTTATGAGTAGTCTGGTTCCCATATTACAGGGTCTGCTTAGTTTGGGATCAGACGGCTATGTGTGAGATATGTCAAGTTATTATTATAAGTTATATACATTTACCAATACCAATATACCAATATTCATGCAGTATTTCCTAGTCTCCTGCTTTTAGGTACTTTAGGCTAAAGGTTTGATCACATTTTTCACTATTCTACCTCGACAACTTCTCCGTTCTCAATTTTTTTTACACATCGCTCGCTATCTACACTTAAATATCAAGTTATTCGTTTCAAATATTCCGATTTCCTGTTTAATTTATTTCTTTTCTATTTCGAAGCCCCCTATAGTTAGTAGAAGTAATACCCGGAATACCGACTTCAGTGAGTTCTCTTTCGTAACGGATGTAAGAGGGAATTGACTGCTTTATCGCGACCGCATTGATCCGGTTGTCAGAACTGACACGGTTTATTTACGTACTTTGGTTAGGGGAGCCCTCAGTTAAGAAGTATTTTGGATATTACCAAAATGTTTTTGAGAGGCGGGGACCATAACAATTCTTTTTATGTAAGTAACAAATGAACCACCTCTTCAAAAATAACAAGTTATTATAAATAGTCATTCCATGAATTAAAGTTATCTAGTCCTTTATTTATGCTGTTTGTATCTCAGTCAGTCATTATTTTTTTACAAAACCTAAAAACGAGGAGTAGAAGTGAAACCAATTTTCGATCAAACTATAAAGAAATCTATAAAATCCTAATCCATACCTATCCATACCTATACAGCATTCGAACCCTATAATTGAACACTATACATATTCATGAACTGATTTGCAACAAAAAATTACCCTTTTTTCCAAATTATTTCTTAAAGCGAATAGGCTCAATAGTTGTTGAATTGACTTTGATTTTCAATTGAATGATTTTGATTAAAGAGGTATAAAAAATCACTTATCGGAAACGTTTTATGTAAGTGAAGATATTCGGCTTTTGGAGCAAGGAAAATGGTTGTCGCTTCGTTTGATTTACGTCGCTATCAGCTTTCTTGGTCAGAGTGAAATGAAAAATCATTAGTAACAACACTTAAACAAGGGCATTAAAAGTCTTTTATAGCGTCGGTAACTGGCGAGTGGCAACACTGCAGCTGCAAATTGCTTAACACAATACTATAAAAAATAATGCATGTGTTTGTTATGTGATAAGCTATTAGTTTGTCAATTGACGGAGGAGAACGTCTATCGAAAATGAGCTGTCTTTACTATTCAGATTCTCGCGTGACACTCTACCATTAAAGCCACTAC
Organism: Callimorpha dominula; assembly: GCA_949752705.1. Lineage (NCBI taxonomy): Eukaryota > Metazoa > Arthropoda > Insecta > Lepidoptera > Erebidae > Callimorpha > Callimorpha dominula. The sequence continues at coordinate 3,546,267 of OX457010.1, read as the reverse complement.
TAGGAAATGTATCGACTTTTAATCCCCTACGCAAAAAGAAAGAGTGTGGCATCTTAGCTCCTAAATTGATGGACCGATTTTGATTAGTATTTTTTTATGTTTGAAAGGTGACTGGGTCGAGTGTTTTTAGACATAATTCAAGAAAATCTGTTGAGACGTTTGAAGATCGTGAGCTCTTTTGTAATCGTTGAAGAAATTTTGGTCGGGGGTATTTTAATTCTTTTAAAGGTTTTCTTCCTAGCAACTCCGAAGAGCCAACCAGGGATGTTAGCGACTTCCTTCCGTTAATGGGCCTACTATGAGGCCTAGAATGTATGAGTACTTCGATGTTAAAACTAAACTAAATAAATTAAAAGTATCAAGTGGTGTTAGTGACTAAAATTATGTTTCTGCAATAAGTATTATTAGGTCGCAAATGGTACAAACATAAAGTAAACTGAGCGTTTCAAATATTAGTGTTACATACGGATTGCCTTTCAAGCTACATTACACTTTATTGGTGGTATCGATATTATATAAAAGTAGGAAAGCGTACCCCGGGCACCCAAGCGGAAGCTTCGGTTGCAACCGGGATTCAAAGCGATGATGATGATGATGATGGTAGTATCGATATTAATATATTTCGATAAACATATCGATATATAATGGATTACGGAGGCGATGTACTGCAGTGACTTATTGTGCTTTACGTAAAGAATTTGCCAAGAGTCAATACTAGAAACTGTAAAGGTTATTTTATCGGCTCATTATTACATTAGCTTATTATTACAATAGTAAAAATAATGGCCAGCATTAATGTTTTATTTATTTATTTATTTTTTTCATTATTTCGCTCATACCATTATCGAGTTTTTACTTTAAGTGATGTATAAGACGCAAAGATTCTGCAAAAGGTTTTATTACGGCTCATTAATTTGAAATAATTACATTAATTGTATAGACCTATGTTAGTACAAAGACTAATAAAATAACACAAATTCAATAAAACTTTCTAATCCCGTGCTTAAAATAATTAAAAGAAGAAACATGCTTCAACAATATATCAACCATTATTAAAACAATGAGTGCATTGCTGCAAGCGCTTTAGAGGCCAGCAGTGGACTACAATAGGCTAATTGATTACTTGATTTTCAGTTCAACTAATTCTCATCGTGAATACTATTGTACCTAACTATTACTAACTATACTATTGTACCTACTAACCTTTTTATGGAAGTTTTGAAAATTGCAGCAAGTAACAAGCAATAAAAGTTATCTTAACGAAAAACTTCCTCGTTTCTCAGTTAATTTTCCAACGATTTTAGTTCCTGTGGTAAGAATGTGAAGTTGGTTTATCCGTCACAGTTGTTCACTTACATTTTACGCAATGTAACATGTAAATTAAATTCCCGTTTCATTTACGAATGTATATTTTACTTTCATAATATATCTTACACTTGCTTCAATAAACTTCAAATATACAGAGCCTTCTAACGGCCCCGTGCATCGAATGCCAAATAAGAATTCAGCTCTGTATTTCGTAGTACATTCTCGTCTTGCCAAGAAAGATATCAATTTACTCGTATATTCAAATATTGAGTAATACATATCATGCTAGGTTTTTTACCGTTGCTCTGTGTGTATATTGGCCGATTATGAAAAAGAAACAAAATATTAATTTTGTAGATTCGTCAATTTAAGTATTTTGGAAGTATGAATCTTGTAAAAGTAATAGCATATATAATAGGCTAATAATTATATTTTGTCATCATCAGAACTACGTCTATTAGTCCTCATTATAGAAAATAAACTTAACTTAAAACATGCCCCACAACGGGCTTTGGTCGATTTCTATACAACTGCCTCTTTTCCGTCACTTTCATAAAATTTTCGGAACTACACTGTGCCATGTACTGCAGTACGTGAGCACTCAAGAATGTTTTTTCTGCAGTGATTATCCGCTGTATTCGCTATAAGGTATTTGCACACCAACACTTTCTTTCTTTCAAAGTAGAAAGTTTACTGCTGACAGAAGTGTGTAGAGCTATTTCTTAGTATCATTATCAGTGTAAAAGTGCAAGAGGTTTTGTGCCACTGATGACTCCAAATAAATTAAAAAAAATAATTATGATGGTGAAGATTTTACTGTAATAAATGAAGATTTTGAATATTATTCTAATATTCTTAAGAATTACACAAAAGTTCGTTTACTCGTCGGCTATTTTAATACACAAATACTGTTTAGCTATTGTTTACCTGATACTAAATTAAAAACAAAAACACTAATATTTAATAGTATTTTTTATAAAGACAACAGATGTTTCCCCATTGGACTAACTTCAGTAATATTACAATCGCAATACTAAATTATTATCATCTCAATGAGATGTCAGTAGAGTATAACCAAGATTATCGATATATCACACATGACAATACACCAAAATTACCAATTACAGGTTCCCAGAAAAATCTTAGTGATAATTACAAGAGGGACCAATCCTGTAATATCCGATCTCAGGGTCACTGTCGCGGAACCAGTGAATGTGTTGATTGAAAATGATCCATACTGCTCCTTATTACGCAAGAGTGAATATCGATTGAATTCAATCATCTACCCAAAGTAATCGCTTTCGAGCTTACTAGTTAGGTGGTTGTGTTTATGTCGTCAGGAAATTCATATATAAATGATTTAAGATGATTCTTTACGTTATGCTAGAGGCAACGATGCAGCAGATGAATTGGCTAGGAGGGCATCGGAGATGTGCGTCATGGGTCCGGAACCCATAGTGCCCCTCCCCTTCGGTCAAATTCGGACATTGGTAAGGAAGCGTACTAGAGACCAACACTATTTCATATGGGCAAGCGATGAAGATTGCCGGCAGACGAGGGCAGCACTCCCCGCCATCAAGAGCCGGTTGTCAAAGGTGCTACTCCGGCTGAACAAGCGTCAGCTGCGAGTGGCAACCGGGGCTATCACCGGGCATGGCTCGTTTAATAAACACCTTTCTGCTATAGGTGCTACGGACAGCCCACTGTGCAGAGCTTGCATGGAAGCAGAGGAAACAGCAACCCATGTACTTCTGCACTGCCAGGGGGTTGCAGAATACCGGGCTAAGTACCTTGGTTCGCCAGGGTCACTCTCCGAGATCGTCGGTAACGTGAAGGGGTTACTGGGATTCTTCGGGGAGTTAGGGTGGCTCGAATAGCCTTTATACCCACCAACGCAAAATACGCGCCTCGTCGTGGAGTTGCGGAAATCTGCCCGTGAAAACCTAACCTAACCTACGTTATGCTAGAAGATGTAGTATTCCATAGTTTGATTTGAAATAAAACACAGACAAGCTTTATGGATGCATTCAAAGATGTAAATCAAATGCTTATAAATATTAGCCAAGACCTTCTTTATTTTATAGATTATGTAGAAAATTCACGTTTTATCAATACAAAATAACTATCCAGTAACTTCGTATTTAGCTATTGTTTTAGGTCTTGTACGTGTTTATGTATGCATGATGGGTGAGGACTATAGTATATATAAAAAATTTGGGCCCGCAGCAGGCCTGCAGAGGTAGATTTCGTGTTTTTTTGAAAATCGGCCCCCCAGTTCCTCCTTTGGGGGAGTATCCCCCATTCGCAAACTTAACCTTCATTTTTGCCCTGTTAATTTGTCGTCCAAGTTTGAAAGCAATCGGTGCATGGTTGCGACCTCTATCGTGCCGGTAAAATTGAGGTACATACATATATAAACTTTTTAACTGGCGGTTGTTTTGGGGTCTCAGGATCATAACTAGACCTGCTGTGAAGAATTTTTTGGAAAACTCGAGAACTGGTACAAAACCAATTGGTAGACTTTTCATGTTGTCGATATTTGTGTTTTCTTGTTAAAGTGTTTTGTTTTTACGTTTTTAGTGCAAAACTGAAATCTTAATCCACAACACCGTACTCGTAATTGTTCAGCAGAGATCACGATCTCAAGGTTTGTGCAAATATAGATTAATGCGAACATCAAGTTTTGTATTTTTAAAATAGTTCTATACTTTTGTAACTCTTTGTTAACATTTTTATTAAACTTTTGTAGCTTGCCAAGTTATCAAGTCGTGAACAACACTGTCCTGCAATACACGAGACAGACGGAAGAGACATCGTATTTGCGTGATTTTAAAGCGACCTTTGTCAAAAATTATGCAGTCCCACACACACGACCCTAAGTTTTTGTTCTGTTGAACATGTTTTGGAAAGTACGTTCAAATTCGTAAGAATGAATAGAAATAAAGACCTCTACCGACCTGGTTTATTAACCATGTTTTATTTATATCACTATTATGATCCTAAATTTTGTAATTCTTTATGAATTCACAGAAACTGGGGATTTTCCAGTTGGTTCCGATATCGGTTGGTATCGATGTGATACGTACGAAACGTCGTGTAAGGAAAAACGTATCGTGCTTATAAATATTACCATTATAAAGTCCCGATTTAGATATCTAATTACTATTATATTGTATTTGTAAGATGAACATCCACTACAGTGTCATGTTGGTAAATTATACCTTTTAACTTGGTTATTCTAGCGCAATATATCCCTGTTTATCACACGAAGCTTTTGCGGATGTTATGAACATTTTTCAACTTCTCTAGGCAGGGTTCGTGACATCCTATTCATAGTTTCATTTATAGCCAACGTACATTCAGAAATGAAATGTATTTCTGGCGCGGTTCCTAACTGCCACATAACTTTTGGTAAAAAAATTAAAGGAATGGCCACTAGATGGAATTCTAGAACTTTTTGGTGTTTACAAAATGATAAATAATGACTTTATTTTTTTTAAACCGAGTAGGTAGTACATTATAATGTTAAGTAATACTAGCCAGGTGAGTCTTAGGATGGGTGATCATTCTTAACACATTGACACCCCTCCGTGCCTCGGAGAGCACGTTAAGCCGTCGGTCCCGGTTGCCATACGAACATCAGAATCTGTGGCATTGTATGTATGGTTATGCGAAGTTCCGCCGTATCGTAGTTAGACTGAAAGCCAACCCAAATTAGTTGGGAAAAGGCGAGCAGGATAATGATGAGAGAAGGGGAGAGTGGAAAGGGAGAAACAGAAAAGAACTTACAAAACTATGGAAGAGCACAATGAAAATTATACCTGAATTACATCGAACATAGTTGGGTTTTAAAACTTTCGCGTCCCATGACATCCGTGGTCGTGGCCACAGACACCTGTGATCACATCCAGTGCAATCTGGTCGAAACGTCATGAATTTCAAACATATGTAAAATTGATTAAATAAGTGATTTAATTCGTGTCAACATAATTAGATGAAAATGGTTGATATTTAAAGTAAATAATTATTCGTCAAGATGAAATCTAAATATGTTTAGATAAATAATTACTTTCGGCCTTATTAAGATTACCGTATATAAATTACTGTTGGATTGGCCTTGACGGTACTAAGTTGACATTGGGCAGGCAGTGAAGGTCAGGCAGACCTTGAAAACATTGTAATAATAAACCGATTGCTTTTCGTAGTCGTAGCCTGATTTTATCGAACGTTTTTGATGTTGTACTTCCTTTGGATGATGATGAATTTTTCCTGTAATTTATCCTCAAGTATGTTTCGGTACTTAACAGACACAACATTTTCGGTATCTAATTTATAAGAGAGATCAGTCTACAGTAAAATATAAGAAAATACATAACAAGAGATTGTTCGACGTTCTAATGTTAACAACCTCATTTCTAATGTTCTAAGACTTAGTGATCTCTTGCAAATATCACGACAGAGTTTCTTAACAATTGACATTTCGATGCGACAATTTCTAACTATCGGCATAATTTGAATTTCTTGCCAGTTGCCAACTTCAGAAATAATGTAGCCAAGAACATACGAGTGTACAATTCAGACAGCCACGCGTCTTTGGTAGTTTCTGACCTTAAGCTATAAATCCTTTTGATTTACGTACGTGACTATTCTGGTTTTAAATTAGGATTTAAAGATTGGCTGGTGGCGAAAAGTGTGATTATGATTATTATAACATGCTTACCTTACAATACAATCAAGAACACAAACCATTCTACATTTGCTTCTATCTAAAACTTGCCGAAGTTGATAACGGCAAATCGCTGGAAAGGTTAATTTCCTTTATATATATCACTTTTGCTAGTCACAATCTTCCAAACGAGCACCCACAAAGTCTGAAGATCGTGCAGCACTTTTTGATGCCTGCTACGTTTTTTTAAGGATTGAAGAGTGTTGATGAGTCACAAGCGCATGCAGGCTTTCCATACTTCACAGTAATAGCTTAAGCGCTTTAACTCTGGGTTTAAAACATAATATTTTACACTTTTGTAGATAACAACATATATTTTTTTACAATGTAAATATGATAAACTAACTTTTAACATGGATTCTTGTGAATAAAAGAACCTTTTCACACGCGGCTATAGCTCAAACATTCTCTCGTTTGTATGTAATCTGATGTTCTGCAAAGCTAAGCGGTGAATGCTATTCTATTATTAGCTGAAAGCGCGCGACATTTAAACCAATTTGCTTGCCATCTTCCAGTGTTAATAAACTCCTTGGAACAGTCCTAGTGATGTCCCTCTTACTTCGTATAATTTTGTTTCTATTTCTTGCAGCAACCATTTCCCTGCTTTTGTTGTATGAAATTTAATGTTCAATTTGCTGAGAAGTGTTTGTAGAAAGCTCGGCATTGTGCATAAAATTGTATTTATAATCTTAGAGCTGTTGCCGAGCTTTTGTATGCAACGAGATCTGAATAATTGTCATAGCTTGATGCGATGACAGTGAAAAATATAAATAATGTTCATTATTAACTTTTGTTTGGGAATAAATTAACAATAAAGGAAGGTTCGACTTTTACATTTTTAAATAAAGCTTTTTTAAGTTTGAGAGTTACCACTAATGTTACTTTTTTAATATCTCTTCAAAGAATAGCGTTATCTCTCTGATAAACTTTCTTGCCTGCTTCTTCTATTTTTTAATATTAATTTCGATTATGACAAAAGAGTCCAAGTCAAGCACAGAGGGAAAAGTTGTACTTCAAAAGTGTGTACACTACAAATTTTTTTGAAGAGTTAGGTAAATATTAGATACACAATTAGATTAGATACTCAAGTTATCGGTTAAATTTACTGTCCATCATGTTCAAAGGTTTGTTAGAAGTTACATTTATAGGATTAAACAACTCCATAAAGATGTTGAATCGAATTTCTGCTGACCCACGAGACTTTATGAAATAGGGAATACTAAAGATTTTAAACATTATTATTACTTTATACAACAATAAAACCATAGTCTCAGTGCATTGTTATCCAGAACGTAATCCTTGTAATATAGTATGTATAAACAGTGATGGTACAGACGGTAATAGGTTTTGAAATTGTTTGTTGTATACGTGAATGGTAAGCTCAACACGACACTTTTTAGCTTTTACTTTTAAACTTAATCCGTTACTGTGAGTTTCGTTTCTTTTAAAGTACTTACCGTGAAAATTTTATTACTCATATTGCTTCCAGCGAAGTTTTCTTATCCTCGTTTTAGTATTTAATCATTTTAAGGCTTCAGGCTAACGATCATGGAGTGCTGTATCGTACCCCAACCACGTCACCACTGACATAAAAATTATACTTACTGACATTAAAATTCTAGTAATATGTTGCTCAAATTACACACTTGAAAACAAAAAGTTCAATATATAAATGTTATAAAATTCAGGAATATGCTAATGCCTTTGCAGTTACGATTTTTTCAGAATGAATTCTCACTATCATCTTGTCTCGTGGTTGTTGGAAAAGTAGGATAGTTTATGTAGGTGTAACATGATTTGTACAAACGCCCGCTATACAAAGCCTACGCAACATAAATTCGAATCCTGGCTCATTTCAGTATCACTAGATTACATATAAATAAATTAAATGGCCTGTTGGTCTAGTGGTTAGTGACCCTGACTGCTGAGCCAGAGGTCGTGGGTTCGATTCCCATCTGAGTCTGGGTGTTCTTTGTGTTCGTTGTTTGTATGTTTGTAAAGACCCCCGCGACACAGGAGTAATTCCTAATGCGGGAGTTGTCTTTTAAAAAAAGAAAAAAAAATACAAACAGTAATATGAATTAGTCTACAAACCGAGGTCATGACAATATAATTTGAAATTTAAATTTGATTATCCCTAAGACATTTGCTTTTATAGTTGAACTTGTTCATAATCAAATGTCATAATCGGAAAACATTTTCAATTACAAAAAAATTAGTCATACTCACTAACTATGGAAGTCCTTGGAAGTTGTAACCTATAATTCCAGTGGAGATTTTTTAATAATAATAAATAATAAATAAATACTCTTTATTGTACACCAAAAAAAGGAAACAATACATGAACAAATTATACACAAAATGCACAATGGGCGGCTTTATCGCTAGAAGCAATATCTTCCAGGCAACCTTATGGACAGGAGTGTTATGATATACGTGGGTGGTTTTGGTGTCACAATGCCAAGGAAGAGCTTGTAGTGATTTATGCAATCAGTGAATGGATTGCATAAATAATATTTATACATTCATATATTAACTGTATTATATGTTATATTAGTACAGCACACATACAGATACATATACAAATACATATACCTACCTACTTAATTACATACATTATAATTATCTATTATAACTAAGAAAAGTAAACATATTTATTTTACCAGATAATATTCTTTTACCATTTTTTTGAAAGATGATATTGTTTGAGCTCGTCTGATAGGGAGTGGTAGTGCATTCCAAAGGCGTGCTGCTTCAACGGTAAAAGATTTGTCTACGAACCTTGTAGAATGCACTGGAATTTGCAGTTGCAAGTTTTCAGATGATCTCAAGAACCTGGAATGTGTGTCACTTAAGAAGCTAAAGCGTTCTTTGAGATAAGAAGGAGTGAGGGAGTTTAGACTTTGACTTAGCCTTAGGGGGACGAATTTTATATGAGAGATAGATAAGGTCGTGATAGGAGAAGAGATCAGCGCAACACTGGCCGTGCTTGGTCACATGCTCAGCCGATGAAACAAAAATGAGATCTAGAAGGGAAGGAGAACAGTTAGGAAAGTTATGAGTTGCATTCAAAGGGAGAATAGTAAGGTTGCATGATTCAACTACATTGCATATAGAGGCAGAGCGAGAGTCTTTTTTTATAAGGCACGTATTATTTTAAATTTAATTATTATTTTAAAGATGTGGAAATTTTTCACAGCCCTGACAAGGCCTTGCCTTGCTTGACTATATTGCAAGATAGGCTGCTAATGTAACAGCTATCATATAAGCTGGGTTATATAAGGTACTGTGCTGGCCATCATACACGCTGTGGACTGGAAACCTGTGAAGTTTGTTGTCAATGGTTAATACTGCTCAAACTGTTTCAGTCGGCAGTACACAATCATGTATATCATCCTAAACCTCTTTCATTGAGGGCAGGACGGAGTTTGGATGTCGGAATTAATCTGACTTAAACTACCTAAGATGACAGACAGCTTCGTCATTACCCAACAGATAGCTTCCTCATAACCCGACAGATCTCGGCAACCTGTAGAGTGACAAGGGACACGTCAAGGAGGCTTTGCCTTACTTTGGATTAAAGAAGCACGACTTAAACAAAGACTGTAGTGTTGAGTCTGCTAGAGCGACTAACTTTATTTTTCTTACAAATATAATATGTGTTGTTACAAATATATTATATCTGTGTGTTTGACTTTTTACACTTTCATTGGTTATTACTACTGTAAAAGCTAATTAAACTCGGAAGGCTCCAGTTATTCCTGTTAACGAATATCATTTTACGTAGAGTAACAGTCCCCGTGTTTGAAAGAAATACATTTAAATTTTGTTACAGCTACATTTTACATAAAGATATGTAAGCGCAGGGGGAATTGGGACGTAGTTACTGTATCTTAAATGAAACTTAGTTGGGGCGAAAAATTTGGTACCTTTAAGAACAAAGGTTTTGTTACTCAATAAACATTGTGTTCGTTCCCCCGTGTCGTGTACAGGTGTTCGTTAAGTTTTTAGTTTGTGTAAAAGCTAAATTATTTTTCTTGCCTTTTTTGCGATAAATATTCGACTACGATATTGAGTTTTCAATAAATGACGACATTATTAATGAAATAAACAATCATTTTGCTATAACGATATAAATAATTCTGCATTATTACATTATTACATGTCGTTTGAGCATTGTCAAGAATTTCCTAATCTAAACGATACTAGCTACCCGCCCCAGCTTCGCACGGGTAGTAGAGACATCTTCAACAATCATCATCACATTTCAACCAATTCACAATTTATATACCTAAACCTTCCTCATGAATTGCTCTATCTATTGGTGAAAACCACATAAAAAAATTATTTTATTTTATTTTATGACAGACGCGGCGAGGGACTTTGTTTATGTAGTGATTATAAATGCGAAAGTAACGCTGTCTGTCTGTCAGAATATTTCCACGCGTAAACCGCTTAACCAATTTGGATGAATGCCACACATAAAGAAGAGACTTTAAAAAAGGGTTTTATTTTTAACGCGGAAATACCACATGGACTGGGTGAAATAGGGCATGCCAGTTTATAGAAGAGAGATTATATGCAGATGAAGCCGCAGGCAGTAGTTAGTCTTTCATAACGTTTTGATAAAAGGTAAAATAATTAGAGTTCAGTAAAACGCCTTAATAGTAAAAAAATAAAAAAGAGTTCCACTATCCACCTCCTGGCCTCATCATTAGACCATCGTAACTAAGCCCAATCCGTTGGACTCGTCATAATAAACCATATGAGCCCAAACTCCAAGGGTACTAGTAGCCACGGACGACGTCCACCATTGTCATTAGTTTCATTTGGCGCTACGCAATGTAAACGTAGGTATTCTTTTTGTGCGGTACGGTGAATGACCTTAAACGTATGATTCCTTCAAGACCAGCTGATTGCATAAAATATTTAAATGTTGTTTATTGATTACATTGCACTTTTTGGCAGTATGTGGTATTAATTAATTTTTTTTTTATTAAATGTTCTGTTTACTCATTGTGATATCACTTTTAACCAAAACGTGTAAAATAAAATAAAAAATATGAATTTTCCGGCAAAAAAATTCCAATGGTTTTGGACTCGGAATGATGATCTGAATCCACTATTTCAGTATTCGGCACGGTGTATCTTACACCCTGTATATGTACACATGTCCATGCAAAGTTTTATTTCGACAAGATAATTAGAAGTATTTTAAAATTTAGTTTCATAATTTGGTTACATAGTTACAAGTTATACATAGGTAGCTGCAAACCCCACTTTAAAGGACACAAACTGTTGACTCTTCCTTGTATATACATATAGGAAACATGTAAATTTGTACGCAAGTATAAGGGATTCTCTAATCTCTTCTATTCTAAAAGTGATGAAAACCAACACAGGTACGCGTTACGCCCCCGAAACTTACTTAACCTCCCTGTATCAAACCTGCACATGCACTCGAACAGTCCTTTTGTAATGTCAACTAAAATTCACAGTAAGCTTCCAGATACAATAAAAAAACTAGAAACTACTTCGGCTTTTATAAATAAATTAAAAAGTTTCTTGAAAGAAAAGTGTTACTACACTATCAACGAATACCTTAATGACAAACAAAATAATTAAACTTAACGGCACAGATATACATATATTCATAAAATTACAGTAAAGTCAAGTCCTATATAAAATAAATATCCTTATTATATAATATAAAAATAAAATAGGTATCATCCTCTCTCCTACTTTGCTGTGCCCGACAGGGTTCACAATGACTCATTTAATCTAAGCACTACCACCTAAGTACACATTCTGAAACGTAATAAAGTATTGAGTGAGTTAAGTTAACAAAAGCGTGTTAAACGAAAAACACTACTACCGTTAAACTGTATGACCGTGGTTTTCTAAAGGGTAGAGGTTTTCCGTCAATCGCAAGTTCTAATGTTCCAAGATCACATTTCAAACAGATTATGTTGATTCCACGCCGTCTGAAGCAAAACAAAAACTTATAGTCTGATATTTGCATTAGAAACTGATATAAGGTAATCAACACGGTTATGTGATTTAATTCGGACTGTCTTAGGGATCTAAAGTACCTAAATGAACCAGCAATAGTTGATGTATATCGAACAGTGTTATAGTCAGGATCCAGTATCATGACCAACTATGTGTTCCAATAAAGCAGTTGCTTTATTGGAACACTTAAAGATGGTGAACAGATATATCACATTTACTGAGAAACCGTCATGAAAAAGTAGATGTGATGCTTATGTTCATTAACATATTCAAAAACTGCTTTGAATGTAAAGCCAAAAATAATTGGCAGTTGTACTCAAATAATATAAACTGACAACAAAAGTATGAAGGAAAACTTGATACGGTTTTTATATTACCTTTGTGGTTTAGGTAACAAGGTTGTTATTATAAAAATACATTACAGATTTTGCATGTTACGTATATGTTTGAAAGGGATCATAAAAATGGATACGTATCATGAAAAGTTGTCAACATGTTTTGAAAGAGACCGACCGATTAGACCTTTATTTTGCGAATGTACGACCAAACAAGCGGAAATACGAGCAAAAGTTCAAGAAAATGTTGCACTATGAGTAAAAACTGTCTCATTTTCCCACTCGATAAAACATAAATGTAACCTTCTATAGATACTTGAAACACCGGCTTCACTCGTTTGTTGTCATTCTTAAACTTCTCCAAATGGATGGCTATCCGACTCACATCACTCACTTTATCTCTGGTTAATTACCAAATGTGCATTTCATAGATAATCCAACAAATACATTACCACTTTAATGAGTACCCACTCAGCATGTAGTCGCGATACGATGTGCTACTTGAAGTTTGCTAAAGTAACTTGATTTCAGCGCTTCACTTCAGGCAAGACCTATAGCGCTTCATACCTTAACGAATGTAAAAATAAATACAAAATTAGTTAGGCGTTTTCTTGTGTATATTATTTGGTCCACAAATAATACTTGAGGAAAATGAGGGGTTCATTAATATAGTTCCCTTTTTATACAATCATGGCCGCTAATAGGCGATGAGTTTGCAGATTGTGGCTTATTTAGGTTACTGCCTTCTGTTATCGTTAAAGGTCATATTCTATTGGCAGCGGAGTGAACTTAGCGGCTCGAAGCGGTACGGTAAACAGTCAACGGGCAAGTACATATGACTGAACATAAAATTGCTGTTTTACAAAAGTTCAATGTATTTTTTTTATATTTGACTTATGCTGTTTGATATCATATTAATATAAAATGACGTTGCAACAATTATCATAATGCTTGAACGACAAAATGTATAGTCTCTCATAGGCAAACGAATAAAGCCAGTGAGAAAACAATTAGGTAATGAAAACTCCTATCCAGACGAGAGCTTTGCGTTCTTGGCAACATCCGAGAAAACAATTAGGTAATGAAGACTCCTATCCAGACGAGAGCTTTGCGTTCTTGGCAACATCCGAGAAAACAATTAGGTAATGAAAACTCCTATCCAGACGAGAGCTTTGCGTTCTTGGCAACATCCGAGAAAACAATTAGGTAATGAAGACTCCTATCCAGACGAGAGCTTTGCGTTCTTGGCAACATCCGAGAAAACAATTAGGTAATGAAAACTCCTATCCAGACGAGAGCTTTGCGTTCTTGGCAACATCCGAGAAAACAATTAGGTAATGAAGACTCCTATCCAGACGAGAGCTTTGCGTTCTTGGCAACATCCGAGAAAACAATTAGGTAATGAAGACTCCTATCCAGACGAGAGCTTTGCGTTCTTGGCAACATCCGAGAAAACAATTAGGTAATGAAAACTCCTATCCAGACGAGAGCTTTGCGTTCTTGGCAACATACACTTCTAGGTACAGGTATGTGATCCTGGTCATTTCAAGCTTACACATCCCAATTTATTCCCGTTTTACATATGTTTTCCTTGCCTCTTTGCACGGTTGACGGGCAAAAGACTTACCCCGTGGTGGGACTAAATTATATTTGACATTATGTGGGTGTTCAAGACGTCTCTGCTTACCCCTTCAGGGTACATGTGGTGAGTGTATGTATGTATGTAACTCAGAGCCAGTAATTTTCAGTCGCCGTTATTTAATCACCGTATTGAATATTACAGTATTCTTACCTTACAGTATTCTGATGAAGCAAACTATTGAGCCTTAGCGCTTTAGCATCCTGGGCCATAATTGAACAAGCTTTAGCGACGCAGAAATCATACCCCTTCTGTGTTGCTAGTAAAACAGAGGCGCCGATTTGAATTTGTGGCAGGTCGTATATTTTTCTTACACTTGGGTAGAATAAAATTTCAACACAAATATCACCCGTTCAGAAATGTAAGCTGCGTATGCTTAATTAATTGAATTCTGACCATAACGTAGTGTTTTCAGTTAATTATCAAGTTACCTAAACTACAAAAAGGTTGATCGGACGATCATTTCCTCTGACAAAAACGTGTTTTCACGTTCCGCTTACAGTAAACCTCACCTTCGCCTTGTTGTCCATAAAGAAACAGAAGCAATTCAGTAGATTGTTTGTAAATAAACTTCTTTTTTTGTAGCCTGCGTATATACTTACGTACATAACTGTGGGTTTTGTATCTGGGTTAAATGAAAGCATTTATGTGGGTAGTTTAAAGCCTTAGCATTCACCTTCACTGAAAATTATTTTATATAGATACTTAGACTCGAAAGTAAAATTAAAAACTTCTAACAATACATTTTTAGCTAGACCTAAATGGAAAACGTTTGAGACGAAAATATATTTCAGAAAATATATTCACACACACAATCACAAATACAAATATACTCTCAAGCATGCATGCGTAGTAAATTGTTTCTCATATTAGTAAAGAATCCACACTTATCCTCAATTATGTCGGACTTGTCCTGAATTTAAAATTATACCTTATTTTATATTCAAATGGACTTTTCTGTTACCTGAATAATACAATCTTGTAAACATAATTCTTATATTTAATGAAAACTGCTCGTTTCTTGCTGGCTCAACCTATTGTGTTGTAAACCTGGCACTACATTTATAAATAATATCTAATATTCATAGGTAGGATCTGACATTACTAAGCAAGTAGGTGTGTCTCTAGGTAACACTTATGAATATGAGTAGTTATATATTATGGCATGTGGGCACTGACATAAAAATATCGTTTATAAACCCCCATGTTATGTAGGTAGGTGCCAATAGTACACAAAAAAAATTGTGTGATTTCTACTTACACAAATGACGGCGATTTCTAAAGTTAGGGTTAAAACACTGTGTGTGGAACAAAAGAATGAACGCAGTAGAATCTTTCTGTTTTTCTACAGAGTCGACATTATTGCCAAACCAACCAACAGACAGTAAAAAACTTGTGATATTGTTTGGTTGGTGGTTTGTTCCATTCATAACTCGTCGTTTTCGTGACCTACCAAATGTTTAGTTTATTTTATTTTTGGTGTATATTTCATTTGTTGATTTAATATTATTTGGGAGTGGAATAGAAATGAAATAGAAATTTTTATTATATTTATACATATAGTGTGTAGCCAAGGAGGGTTCAAATTATAGAAAAAAAACATGTTGAAAAGTAAAAGATGAGTTTGACCTGTTTCTAGAAAGCCGTACACCCCAGCAGAAAATAACCCTTAGTACAAAAATACCTCCAGGGTGATAAAGCGTTTATGTGACTGCTACTAATTTATCTGTCGCACCGTTATCATGTTATGTCTCTAACAAATAAATATGGTGACAACATATCTTACACCACATGACGACCCAAAACATTATCTTTATTTCGTTTAACTTTGTCTAATTAAAATTAATGGGCACAAACGATGCGTCAATTCTCATTAACGCCTCGCCTAAAGCATTAGGAATTACGGTACTCCATAACATTCCGAATGAATACATCATTCGGAAAATTACGAGGGACTCAGAGTTTTGTACGAAAATTAAACTTTACCTTTCGAATATTTTGATTAGGAAGCAACGGAGCGAAGTTTTTAGCTGCAGGAATTAATTTGCATTTATTCTAAATTAATTAGGAATAATAATATCATTCTGGGACATATTAGACAACCATATTCAGATCCAAACTGAGCATAATCTGTGCTACGGGTTACAGAACAGGGCTTAACTTATTACATTTTAAGTTTCGCATTTCATGATTTAATTACGTATTTGATAAACAATGATTGTATACATTTTGCATGCCTTATAGGCCAGTGGAATTAGAAAAAACGCGTATGTAATTACGGTCTGACGTTCCGGCGACCTGAGCAGCCTAAGTTCAAAACACTTAAAGCGTTCGGGCGACCGGTGAAGCCCACAAAAAAGAAGCCCGAAAATTTTTGGCGCGAAACGACTCGCACGCTATAATCGATTTTTAGTCGACATATCCATTGCGCCTCTTTTATCAATGTTATACAAATCTCTTCTCTATGAAACAACGCGTCATTTGGTTCCTTTTTATCTATGGTAAGAGACGCCATTAAATTCTTAGAAATTTTTCAAAAGTCAGTGAATTGTCGTGAAAGTGGGTGCGTTTTGTGAGGTTTTTTGTGTGTTTTTTGTGTGTGAGCTCTGCTTTTAAAATGTAAGTAATAATGTATTTATTGTTCTTCTGTATTAGTATTATATATCAAAATTATCCCTATGAATCATTCTTTTAGTATATCTAAACTTTTTATGAATCCAAAGTTTGTTATGAAGTGTTTAGATGTGATAAAACTTTTTGTTATATTATTTCAATTAAAACCGCGCCTTTGTTTGCCGGTTTATCGTAATGTTTTTGTATGGTATATCATATATTTTAATATATTTTATCTGGTAATTAGGATGAGTGGTTAGTATTAATATTTTAAATAAACATTAATTAGGATTTTACGTTCTTGTAATTTGACTACAGCCCCCTATAACGATTACGATGGTGTAGAAATAGGCAAAATTCGAAATTCAAAATTTTCAAATCAGAAGAAGTTCCAGTTAGATTATAATTATATATCACTAAATTAGCATCATAAAGGGGAAATGAATCTAGTTTTGTTTTTAAAAAATATAATATTTTATGCCTATGAAACAAATTTATAGAAAGTTTTTTTTTTAGTAGGAATTCATAATAAACCTCCTGTGAAGTATTTGAAATTATCACTATCGAATTTTGAAATAGATAACTTCTTTCTATAAACGTCTAACTATTTTTCAGTATTTTTATCTACTCTCTAGATATTATTATTTTAGCTTTACAAAGGTTTTTGTTACCAAGTTGCCGGCACATTTCCGCGCTATTCAGGGCCGCGAATAGTCGACGTATAAAGATGTATTTTTTAAAGCTACTGAGAAATAATTATATTTCAAGATATTAGTATCATAATTAAGGGAAGTGAGTCTAGTTTTGTTTTTAAATGCTTTATTGGTAAAAAATATGATATTTTAGGCTTACGAAACCATTTTATAGAATTTTTTGTTTTTTTTTTCTCGAGACCTCACAATAAAAATTCTTATAAGAATCTTATAAGTATTTATTTGAATTTAGAAATAGATAACTTTCATCTATAAACGTCTAGCTAGTTGCCAGTATTTTTATCTTGGCTGTAGCTGTTATAGATAGCTGATAGGAGAGGTTTTTGTTACCAATTCCGCACACAGTTCCGCGCGATTTCGACGAAGTCCCCCGAAGTCTGCTGTTTTCGAACTGTCAAGATGAACGGTCAAGCGCGCACAGATTTTAACATAGTAAAACTTGTTCGTTAGTATATTAGGAGCGTGGTCTAAATTTCATCTCATTTTTGACGTTCGGTGCATTGTCAAATTAAGGTTTCATTGCGAAAAAATCGCCAAAAAAGGAGTTTTTTCTGATTTTTTAATACCTATTAATTAATTATAATTGCGCATATCGAACTATTTTTATTGTATAGGTGGTAGACATCTTGAAAATTTAAGACCAGTTCGATTAAATTTGGTTCATTATTTGTTTAAATAATGACGAATTACGATCGAAAATCGGAAAATTTTAATTTATTTTAAATCCTAAAAGAAAGCACGAGAATGCGTATTTTATGCTCTTGAATGTACAAAAAACTCTTCATACTTATTGTATTATATTTCTAAATGAGAAAATATAAGATTACGATTCTAGTTATTAGACAAGTTTATCCATAAACTGTGTTAAGGTAACGGTTTGCCTTAACCTCCAAAGCAAAGAAATCCTAGGTTTATTGTGACTCACATATTTAGAATATTGTTATTTGCATCAATAGATTTACTCTAAATCACATACCTAATTATAAAAGTATAATTTACCTAATTTTGTCTTCCACAGATTCCCAAGAATCTTTTTTTTTTTGTCTTGAATACCATTACTTTACATCAGAAACTAGAAGGTAATCCGTCGAAATAAGAACGGATTAACGTGGCTCATCAGATAATCTATTCTTTGCAGATACGTTATCCATTTCTCTATTATAACTTCTATTACATAATCGATTTAAGGTTCTCTTTCCAATCTCAAGTAGACACAAACACAAAACACTTTTAAATAAATAGCAATAAGGAAATCAAATTGTAGCCCCAGTAAACAAACCACTGTGTTGCTATCAAAGAGTCCGTGAGCACAATTAAACCTCGCCAATTCCTTTGTATAAAAAATAAGTTTCGACGAAAATTCCTGTATAACAATTTTCCAGTCTCAACTGACCGACAAAAGTCCAATAGTTTCCCAACGATCTTGATAAAAGCAATCCAATACTTTGTTCCACCTTTCAAGTAGGGTTGGGTCCTATTTTGAAACCAAAAACTTTTTTGTTTATTTAATTTTTAGTCTAACAACATTCTGTATTAAATGTTATCCTAACAAATGACGAAGTGAGTTTATTTCTTTGTTATGCCTTTACGCCTGAATTACTTAACTTATTATCATAAATTTGTGCATACAATACAAATAAGGACATAGGACTGTTCTCGAAAATGACTTTCACACGAACAAAGGCGCGTGCAAAAACCAGTTTTAAATATTTACAGCAAAGACGACTCTGAGTGATATCTCATGGAAATATACATACAAAATATATGTAAAATTAAATGGATGTCTTTTAGTAAAAGTTCCTATGTAAGAGTAAGTATAAACTGTTTAAAAATAGACAATTAAAAACAAACAAACACCGATTTTCTGTTTATTTAAAACAGAAAATCAGTGTTTGTTTGTTTGTTTGGTGTGTATCTGAATATGTTAACCATGTAATTCGGTGTGATTTTCAGATGACGTGTTTTATGGTATGAACACTTTTATTTACACAATTTGTAATAAAATCAATTTTGAATAAGTAACAGTTTACTTGCTACTCCTACGAATCTAACAGTAAATATTTAAGAATTCATCATCGGTCATGGGTTGCAAAGCATATAATCTAGGCCGCATTTGAGGCCGCAGCAGTGCTAAATTACCTTTTTGTTATGTTGGCAACACTGTTACGGCGTTATAGCAGTAAACAATAATGATGTAACAGTGTAAAAAGGTAATTTAGCACTGATGCGACCTCAAATCCTACGACGGTTCTCTTTCCGCACAGTCTCTAACGATAAACCTGAAATAAAACTTTTCACCCTGGCAACACCAAATAATAAATATAAATGACTATAGAATGAAGCTTGGGCTATATAATATGAATAATAAATATAGATGATGATAATAGTCCAGTATTTCTGCAGCAGTTTCCAAGAGATGCGAGCATAAACTTTGAAAATTTCATTAACCCTTCTTACCTTTAACATAGGCTGACGTAACGAGGGAAAATTTACATTTTGACAAGCTTTTGACAAGGTTTTAAGTGATAATCGTCATGTAAGCCTGTAGGAATATGAGAAGTGATTGATTAAAATTTACATGATTGTTTGAATTAAACTTTAACTATATAGCTTATTCTTTTGTTAAATTTTGATATACTATACTAAGTTGCCCTAAGCATCATTTTGAAGGTAGTTAATAACCAAAATAGGATTCGCTGTAGAGCAAGTATCAACTGCCCTAGGTCGATCTATTTTTTATACTATTGATACACGTAATCAGTTTAGCGAACCGTGAATTCAGACAATTTTTTTTTTATCGTGTGGAAACCATGGAATCGTGTGAAATATGGTCACCTCACCTGTGTGTGGTAGGTGTGTAATAAATATAAAAATAATTGTAAGTTTAAAAGAAGAAAAAATAAGAGAATATAATATAAAGAATATATTACATAAATAAACCTACATAGTTAAGTATACAATATATATACACATTGTAATAATGCAGATGATTCTGCCAAAAAGTCTGTGTAGAGCTGACGTACTTTAACCTTGAATGTTTGACGGTTAGTGGACAGGATTTCTAGTAGGCATTCCAGAGGTTCACAGCTTGGACAGTGAAGGAAGAATAATATTATGATATATATCTATACTACTGCTATAATATATATAATAAGTAGTAGACACAACAAAACTTTATTTCAATCTTGAATACCTCACTCACAACAAATCCTAATAAACTGTGGAGGGACGGGTGTTATGTCCCTCCAACACAAAGGGAGGATCCTCCGACCAGGCGAGGTGATCATGCCTGGCGGGCCGCGGCCCAACGGTTGATGTTGGGAAGTTGTATATACTAATCGGCGCGAGAACTCTCATAGCGCGATTCAGGATTAGTAGGTTGTAGATGTTTCTTGTTGCTGTATGTGGAAGTCGCCACAAAACAATCATGGGATGCTTACATAATGATTGTACGGAACACGGACCTTTATGCGATTGTCCGTCACGGGCGATTGTCTTGAGGGCCCATAAAATAACCTACATGTATGGCCATCTGTACATACAAGTTATTACAAAAAATTGTAGTCGTCGGGTTAGGAGACATGTCTATAAATCAGGCCCGCGGGTGGGTTGTACCCTCTGATCAGATGTTACCTTAACATCTGATTGCAATCGTCCGAATGTATTTTTATGATGGGCCAGTTATACCTCTGAAAAACAACTAGGAGTCAAGCGGAACACTGAGGTAGATTCTTGATTCTCTCTCTTCTTTTGAGGTTTGCGACAGAAAACTTATTTTGAAACTGATATTTCGTAAGAGAGAAGATTATTGTGAATGAAACTATAAATATTAAATACTGAAGATATTAATAAAACAGGAATTTTTCCGGAAATTTCCGTATAAATTCCGTGTAAAATTGATAACACGTTATTTAGTTATGTTGACCTACAAAAGTACATGCATCTTCCCGAGTTTTTTTTTCAAGCCGCACTGCTCTGAAATAATTTCTACATTCCTATTTCTGTCAACTACTCTTTTGAATGTACATACCAATGCTATAGTAACAATTTTTGCTGACCCAGTAACTTTGTGTATTCTTCTCGATCGCGTCATAATTTATTCACCAATGCAAAACTTTCTTAATAAGGCTTACAAAGTTGATTATTGTGCGCTAAAGTTGATCATAAATTTTGTTCCGTGATTCTTAACTTTTTGTTCATGGTAACCTTTTACTTGAAAAATGTTCTTTCAATAATAATAATAATGTGAAATATATTACATCTCGTTATCTGTACCCAAAGTGACCAGAACTTTTGCTATGGTTTCTGGAAATATACTTAAAAACTGATTTACGTAAATATTATATATATATATATATAGGAAACGATAAATAGGTAAATATTATAGACGTATTTATTCATTCACATATTTACATCAAAATTATAAGTGCCCGACTTAAAATTCCCATCAACGAATAGAAAAGAGTTGATGAACGAACGAACGGCTTAACAGATTTTCATGAATTATAGCTAACAGCACTCTCGATTAAGTCACCTATCAAACAACAAAACTTAATCAAAATCGGTACATCCGTTTAGGTGCTATGATGCCACAGACAGACACACAAACCTATAACAGCCCTCGTTTTACGTCGGGGTTAAAATAACATAAAATATTGTTGTTGGTGGTGGGTCCGGTAACTGATGGCAGATGGACTTGCAGAAAGTGTAGGGTCTAATGAGCTAAATTACCTATGTTAGCGTTGGGCACACATTTGAAAATATATTTTTTTTTGGTTAATTTTCTCGAATCTTCCGATAAGTCGTAATTTCTGGTTTGTTATTTTACATGCAATTTATAAAACTCTACTTGCTTGTAATATAATTTAATTTAATTACTATACACACGTTTCACATAGATCTAATTTGACAGCAATTAATAGCAAATAATAAACAGGGTTGGATACCGTCGCAGAGCAAATATTTGTAAACATGAATACGTCTATTTGAACTATACTGTAACGATAAAAAAGCAATCAATTGTAAGCAATGTAAAAACCAGAGGTATCTAAATAGTAATTACCTATTTAGTGAACTAACATTACTCGGGTGTCAATTAATCACTCAAAGTCACGTTATTCAAATAGAGACCCTACCTAACCCTAACAGATCAGGTCGCTAATGAGTTTGGACTCCATTTTGGATTAACAGCCTAATAAAATAAAGTATTAGCAATAAACAAGGACATAATTAGTTATTGGTACCTTTACAAGCTGATAGAACAGAGTAATGTTTAGAAATGCAGAGATACGCAGACGAACGACGGTTACCGACATAGCCGAACGGGTCAGCAAATTGAAGTGGCAATGGGCGGGGCACATAGAACAGAACGTAGAACGGATGGTCGATGGGCCCGAAAAGTTCTGGAATGGAGACACCGACCGGAAAGCGCAGCGTAGGACGTCCATTATCGCGGTGGACAGACGACCTGGTAAAGATCGCAGGACGTCGATGGATGCAGGCCGCTTCCAACCGGTCTTCTTGGAAGTCATTAAGGGAGGCCTATGTCCAACAGTGGACGTCCTTTGGCTGAAATTATGATGATGATGATTACCTAGTTTAATAGATTGGTTGGTGTTTATATTATTTAACGGGCCTGTTGGTCTAATAGTTGGTGGTCCTGACTGCTGAGCTAGGTTGTAGGATCAGACGGGAGTGTGTGTCTGTCTCGAGTTATTATTATTATCTGTTAGAAAACTTCTCTAACTAGATGGACTTATTCAACTTGAGCGAAGTTAATTATACAAAAATAACTAATATATAACAGTGTATTAATAATTTATGCTCAAACCTGGAATACCTGTACTATATCACAACCAATTAAACCTTGTATTTTGGTTTTAGTTGCACGAACTAGGCTAAAATCATCATTATCATCACGTTGTAGTGATAATATTGCTAATATTACCATAACAATATTCTTAAGTAACTTCAACTATCATTGCTAGACGCTAGCTATATTTTACGAATGTAAATATTATTTTATTTATTACTTATTAACATTGCGTATATAGAAAGTTAGCTAAATAATTATTTTAAGACTATTAAAAAATATATTAGAATAAAAAACTCGACGGGTTGGAAATCTAGTCGAACCTCCCAAAACACACACGTAAGTAAAGTCTTTAATAAATATAAATATAATTTTTAAACAAAAATATACCGACTTTGACGAACTTTATTGTGAAAATAAAGTCACTAATAAATACTTAAAGTATTACATAATAAAACCTTCCTAGAAATATATAGAATATGTCAGTGCCAACAATAATAAAAATTGATCTATTACTTTTTAACAAAATTGTGGTCATACATACATTAATACATATGGATCGAATGCAGAACATCCTATTTTAAAGTCGGTTAAAAATAACTCGAAATCACTACCTTCTATTGGATTAAAACAGTTTTCATCAGGTACATTCTAGCTATAAAATAATTAAGACGCTCATTGTCTAAAATCATTATCTATTACGCAGCATTTCACAAACATTGCGTACAGTATCTTAGCAGACTAACAATCCGGGAACGAATGCACTCCTGGCATACTAATGATGCTTACAATGCTACGTACCGACTTTACACGATGTATAATGAGACAGGCAGAATAACGGCGTCACTTAGAGTGAGGCCTCACTTAAGGGTGCCTACATACACTGTTGCAAGACAACTACGCATACGCTTACTTTTGCTTAAGCTATGGCATAATCCTTTGGGATATAGTACAGAGGCACAAACTATCTTCACCCTACAAAAAAAATTAATCAGAATACTAACTAATATAGAAGAAACAGACTCCTACAAACCCCACTTTCAAAATCTCAATATTCTTACTCTACCATGCATATATATCTTGGAAATTTGTAAATTTGTTCGAAATCATCCGGAATACAAGTACAAGAGAAGCCAAACAAACCAAATTTACACTTAGGCATAGAAATAGGCTTAACCTCCCAACTTCCCAACTAACAATGCATTCTACAAGCCCCTTGGTTATGTCAATTAAAATATATAACAAATTATGGGAACCAATTAATAACAAAAAAAAACATAATATTTTTATTAATAAGCTGAAACTTTTCCTGTTACAAAAAAGTTACTACACTGTAAAAAAATATATGGAAGAAAAGGAAAAATAACCTAAGGTAGCTGCTTAAATAGTATTAAATCTTCACATTATAAAATAATATAAGATAACATAGTCAAGCCTAACCTAAACCAAGTGCAATAAGTAAATAAACAAATAAAATATGACCTACCTAATAATAATAAATTTAATAATTACCTTTACAATAAAAAATACATAATACTATAATAATTACCCTATATAATAAATATATAACAATATAACCAAATTCGATATAATCATAGTGCAATAATAAGAACAATTACTAAATATTTAATAAACAACTAGCTGACCCGGCGAACTTCGTACCGCCATATTTTATTTCTCTAATCGCAACTAAGGAAATAAAACCCTTCCGGTAAAATCTAATTAGCTAAATTGAAAATAAAACTAAAGTACTCAATTGAAAAATTCATATTTTTGTACAAAATGACTCGTCCATCAGATGTTAAATCGCAAATAACAGACAAATAATTAGCTGAATTATACGGTATTTCGTTCACTACAAAATAAATTTAATTAATTTTATAGCGTCAACAACACGTGGTAATTATGCTGTTAAAATGTAGCTTATATGACACGTTCGTAGATTTACCATAGCAGCGCCATCTATTGATTACTTACTCAACCCAGTCAAAAGGTATCGACATCTGTTAGAATCATTTGGAGTTAACAGATAATTGTGACTGTCAAATAATAACAGACAAATAATTAGCAATTTTATTATAATCGGTTAAGTGGTTTAGGAGTCCATTGAGGACAAACATTGTGACACGAGATTTATATATATTAAGATAATTCAATTACTTTTACTACTAATATAACAAATTTTAAACGGCTGTCATCTAATCTATTAAAAAGATACTATTCTATTAAATGAAAAATATTTTAATAGATTAAATATAAAAATAAATTAATAATTAATAAAAACAAATGAAATCGCATTAGATGTGAATAATATAATATCCCACCACAGGAAACCGGCCGAATAGTGCAATAATATAATGTAACATGTGTGCAATAATATATCTGATAAACTTTGTCTAGGCACTAATAATAATAATTGTAACAAACTCTTCCTCTTTCCTAACATTGTGCTGTGCCCGACAGGGTCCATAAATGTAACCTAATTATAAGCTTGACATCTGTATCACATTATGGAACGCAATAAATGTATTGAGTATAATATGTCTATGTAGATAATTTGACGATGTGGCGCGACGGTAGTGCATTCGACTGCCACGTCTAATTATGTATGTCGCATCGTCGGTCATTAGTACGGATGCTTAGGGCGCCCTCTATAATAAATTTACCGGAAAGGAACACAAGCGCCATCTATCGGCGATACGCAGAGTCCAGGCGGAGAGTGTTGGCGTGCGGAATGACGAGTTCATTTTACGTTTGGTCATCGCCGAGTCAACACTAACCTAGGAACTGTACAGTGTTTCTTTGCGTGTTTACAATGCATCAGTGATTGAGGGAGTTTTCTCATCGCAGGTACCCACATTGTGAATAGTCCTGTGCCTGATGATCCTACATGTATAATAGATGGATGCTTTTAAAAAAAAATGTGTCTACGTATGTTTATCCGTGTTTTAGAAGCCACAGTACCAGCTCTGATGTAAGAGGGGTCGGAATTCGAGTTCGAGTTACAGGTACCCTGACCTTCTCGACTATTGCTTGCACTCTAAAAACAACATCCTTTTCCTTCTCTTCTTGCTTACCGTGCTCTTATATAAACTTCCAATTTTCCTATCTTTAATTCACAAAATTCAAAGTTGGCGGCAATAGAAAAGAGCGTACTCCCATCTTAAAGGCCGGCAATGTACTTGTGACTCTTGAATTGCAGGAGTCCATGGGCGAAGGTAGTCACTTACCATCAGGTGAACCGTCTACTCGTTTGCCCCCTATTACATAAAACAATAGGCTTGCCCCCTATTAAGTGAGTGGGGCCAAATTATAGTTGGCAAAACCAATGTTTTGCCAATTGGTAGGCAGAACGGTATTAAGCACCAATGTGTTTAATACCGTTCTGCCTACCAATTTG
The DNA here is from genome assembly GCA_949752705.1 of Callimorpha dominula. NCBI lineage: Eukaryota > Metazoa > Arthropoda > Insecta > Lepidoptera > Erebidae > Callimorpha > Callimorpha dominula. The sequence continues at coordinate 3,519,709 of OX457010.1, read as the reverse complement.
GGGATACAGGAGTGAGTAAATGTATTTAGTACAAGATCTGCTTAGTGCAGATCTAGATAGTGATGTGTAATATGTTTCAAAATATTATTATTATGTAGGGACAAAATTGCGTACACCGATGCGCAATTTTCTTCACTTCGCGGCCAACGACACTTTCTATCATCATTCATCAGACTTTTGCTCCATCGCGGCGAATATAAAAGCCGCAAAAAATTAGGTCATGTTTGTTTTGATATACCTAATGGATATCACCATGTTTTAACACGTCGCAATAAAACTGTTTTGAAAGGATATTGCCATCGTTTAATATTACGTTCTTGCAACCATTTAGGTCTGTTAGGGATAGAATTACATATGGATGAGACATTATTTTGAAATTCGAACTAAAAAAAAATAGGACTACCGACAGAAGTGAAAAATTGAACGAAACGACGAACTTAAAACGTCACATTAGCAGGTTGGTGATATTCATTAATAAGGAGCTGACAGAATTCGATGTTTAGATTAGCGCCCTCTAGTGGATCTATATATGTATTATTACCGTGACGGTCACGAGTTCAGTGCTTTTTCCCCATATCAAAAGTGCACAAACGTGCTTAAACAAGTTTTCACTTCAAAAATAAGTCAAGACACGTCACGCATCAGTTTCGCTGAGAGACTGGACTAACCACGTGATTTTTTACTTTTTAATTACTACCAAGCAAAATGGGTCGCAGGAAAAAATGCGTAGAAAAATAATCTTTGTTCTTCCTCCGTTCTATTCCTGAGGGTAAATGAAAGCCACAACTCATTTAACCTTGAAAACAGGTTAACTGGGACATAAAAGGTATTGTAAAGTTTTCGTGTTAATTCTGATCCCTTTTTGTCAGATTTTCAAAGTATTTTTTTCAAACATTTATACTTTTGTTATGAACGACTTAATTTAGGCGCGTGGGCTTAGATAATTGTCTAAGTTAGAATGTTTTTCTGTGAAGTATTATGTTTTTTTTTTTTAATTGGCTGTGAGAGACTTAGCGGTGTTTTTGTCGCGAATATTTTTGTATTTTGAAGTTAAATTACTGACTGAATAATTATTTTGTGTAATTTGGTTTAATGTCGTCGTTATTTCGATAAATGGCGTAAAGAAAAAAGCATTGTTGGTGATGTCATAAAAAACCATAGCATTCTGTTATACATAAACTATCTTTTGTTAGTGTTTCCTTAGTGGGATTGAATTAGGAATTTCCCTCGAATTATCCCTTCAATACGGTTGCAGATATACAGTCTCGTTGCTATTAATATGAGATACCACATCTGATTGCATCTATTGCATACACGAGTTTATATCAAATATTAAATTAATTTCCTAGCTTTATTTAACACTAGCCGACGAACTAGTGTTCAAACAGAAACTATTCTATCGTTTTTATGTTTAACCAGCATAAGAAACCGAAGGAACTGGAATCGTAACAGATGGACGAAGTAAACTACAGCCATGAAGTATCATGCATACAAGTTGCAAAAGATTAAAATCACTAATTTGATATTGGTTTTCTATTACATTTGATTGAAAATACTTGTACTGACTTCCACATACGGCAAAAATATATTCCAACATCAGCGTAGCGAAGACGAACTGAACTACGGAGTAACTATTAATCCTGCATCGCCCTATGAGAATTCTCGCGCCGATTAGTATATATACAACTGCACAACATCAACCGTTGGGCCGCGGACCGCCAGGCATGTTCACCTCGCCTGGTCGGAGGATCCTCCCTTTGTGTTGGAGGGACACAACACCAGTCCCTCCACATTACTTAACATCACATCGGTACCCCGTGGATGGTAATAAGTAATTAAGACAAGGACTGGTTCTTAGAAGTGAATTTTTTAAGCAGTGTTATATTTTAACATAGTCCGCTGGCAACAAATTATGCACAGTACAAATTTTCAAAGGCTGGAATAACAAACTTAGCTACGCTCGGTGCAGATAATTTCAGTGTTGTGTTGTTGGAAATAATTCTAGCTCGACTGAACTGTTTGTGAAAATTCACTTTATGCAGTTCCTGGCTCAGTTGAAGTAAATGAATGTATATCGCAGTGAGATAACTAATTCCAGTATTAATTGGTGTAGACATAAACGATGAAATTGTATTTATTTTAGTATTAGTATACTTTACACAGGTACTTCGTTGTTTCACACTACGACCTGTTCGCAACACGGTGTAAATCGCACAAGGCGCCTTTTCGAATTGGCTGTTTTGCACCATACTGTGAATCGGCTAATGTCTTTTTATAACTTCGTCTATTTGTATCGTGGTGAGAATCACCGAAGTACTCTTTTTGACTTAGTTGATTCGCACCACAACCTAACACTTTAATATTTTAGGACAGACGAGTAGAAAAAGGTTATGAAAATAAAAATTTATTGTAATTTAATGAATAATAACATCTTGGTAACACACAGTTATAAATCTAAATCAAATACTGATGGTGACCAGAAGGCGGGCCTTTTTCTTGCACTTGCTGCCAGCCTCCTGGGAACATTGCCAGTAGGCGACGATGCGGAGGAGTTTTATGATGCATGTAATGTAAATAGTCCATATAAATATATCTTTTGATTACTTTTAATATACTTAAGTATGCAAGTGTAACCTAGATGTTCTTTATTGACGGATGATGTTGTTGCGTATATTTTAAGAAAAGACTTGCCTATACCTGGGAGTTTTGAGACCCAGCAATAAAAATGCAAGCTTTTTACTAGCTTACTAATACATTTTCCCATGGAATTGGCAAATTCTTGTGAAAAAAGTGATACTTCGCTTTGTAGTAACGATATCGGATTAATAGACCATTTATTAAAAACACTATACGGTTTTACTCACGTTTGTATTTCGGGGATGCCCGACTAGTTTCGGACACGACGGGGGCCCTTTCTCAAGAAGTGAAGCGTCCTGCCGCGACGGTGTCAGGCGTCACACTCACTAGTCGGGCATCCCCGAAATACAAACGTGAGTAAAACCGTATAGTTTTTTAATAAATATAAATACCACTCACGAAAGTTTTTATTCATAATAGACCATTATTGTTTATCGACTTCACGGATTGCTCACCTACATCACTTACATCTTGTTGTGATGTACATGAAAGTCATTAGTCAGAGTACCTCACGAAATAGACATAAGGCTGCCTTTCCACTGAAGGCGTACGACTTAGCTAAGCGAGCTTAACAGTAAGCGAAGCTAACCTATAAAAGTACGTCTATTTTGAACAAAGCTATATTTATTAGCGGACAGAGTAAGATTTACTTTGAAGATAACCAGCTGTAAAGGGAAGATGTGTGAGCTATGAAACAAAAACCAATGCAAGATTAGCAAGCATTGTAGTTTTCCTCGTGCGTGGAGTTATCTTAAGAGCAAGGCAAGGTGAATACCTGCTTTCTGCTTGACCCGGTGTATCATCACAGGAGCTCATGATCGACAACCCACTTGTGTCTAATATCGAACAGGTCTTTACCACATTACTTGTCTTTTTCTTTCTTCAATAATATAATTATAATACTCAAAAATATTACGAAGAAGAAAGAAAATAAAAGAGTGTTGTTCATAAAACACAGCATACATCCAAAAACATAAAAAAAAATTGTGGGAAATCAAAAACTAGAATTGGGGCAAACTATAATAGATGATAAAACAGTTGACTCTTTAATAAAAATCAGTTAATAGACATTATTCTGACTAGATATACCGATAACGTAACGCTATTGGTCGGTTAATGAATATTGATGAATAGCGGAGTTATAAAAGGCTGATGAAGGTATGAACAACATAGCAGTTACTGTTATTTAGTGATTTTGATAGTTTATACCAATAGTGGTGAGATTGTTGCTAACAAATGCAAATTTAAATTTTAAATAGGTAATATTTTAATTTTATTTTAAAGAAACTACATCCCTGCCTTTACAATGTGTAACTATCATATGACACTGACATAACACGTCAATGCCACGTATCTGACTACGTTTTTATAATGTTGTCAACTTATACTAGTCTATGAATCCCACTAATATTATAAATGTGAAAGTTTGGATGGACGGATAGATGGATGGATGGATGGATGTTTGTTACTCTTTCACGCCAAAACTACTGAACCGATTGCGATGAAACTTGGTATGTAGATAGCTGGAGACCTGGATTAACATAAAGGCTACTTTTTATCCCGATATTCCCACGGAATCGGGATTTACGCGGGTGAAACCAGCAGGGTGCAGCTAGTGTTATATAATAACAAACACATCTTATATTACGTTATACACAAGTTCAAGCCTTCTAAACGTACAACATAAAATGTTTCTCTATTTTATATCTTATTTTATACCTGACTTATAAATTATTAATAGTAAACTTCCAAACTGTCAAAAGAATGCAACTCTTGTACAAAATTACGAGAGGGAGAAGGAGAAACCATTGCTTAATTAAGTTTTGAGACAATTAAAGCGATCCCAACAGTTCAAAAGGAAGTGACTTTATTGTTCTCTCTTCGTTTCTTGCTTGTTGAGGTTTTATTATGCAAAATAATGAATTCGTCAGCCTTGCATTATACGTTCCAGAATAACACTTTTTGCATTTAGGTTTGGGTTGTAGTGGAAGCGATGCAGGAGCAAAGCTAAATGTTAAAAAACATAAGAATAAAATGCATGTTATGTATGATAAGTATGAGGTATAACGTAGAAACTACTTAGTTATACGATAAATAATATAAATTATTTATTTAGTAAAATATCTACTCATCGAATTATAATGTATATGGGTGTACTTTATATTAAATAGTTACTAGATATTATCGAGCTAAAAACAGCCGCTTGCTATATTGCTGAACAAAGACAAACAAACAAGTCTGTAAATTAATTTGTGTAGTTATAATATTAGTTAAGATCTAGTACTTGTACTTGTACCCAATTAATCATTGACTGCACGAATGGCGCAATGGTTTTAGTGGTCACCTCACCACTACGCCGCGCCAAGTGTTGTGGGTTAAAATCCCACATTGGACAAAAAATTGTGTGGTCCACAAATAGTTGTCCCGAGTCTGGGTCTTCGTTGTGTCCGTTGTTTGAATGTTGTGAAGCCCCCACGACACAGGAACATGCCTAATACGGGCGTTGTCTTTAAAAAAATAATTATTGATTAGTTATGTAAATATGACTTCTCAAAACATCAACATTATTGCCTAAAAATTGTATTCCATGATGTTCAGGGTTTAACTGTACCTAAGCTTATGGTGTACGTTAATTTAAAAAAATAAACAGGCAAGATTGAATATTAAATCCTGTAACGACTTGTCTCATTGTGCCAAAAACTATATAATAAATGAAACTCTATTTACATCGTAACATAGTCAAGTACCGCTTATATAGCTATCATCGTGCGAAGGTACACTAGCCTTATTCAACTAAAGGAAATTCATTAATTAATGGTAGCCTATTTCGGTCGAGCTCCAGGCTAAAACCTCAGGAAGGCCCCAAAATATACTTACTAAATATTTTTCATAAAGAAAATTAAGCGGGCTTAGTCATAACTACCCAACCTCATCTAGTCGAGCAAGAAAGTTGAAAAGGTTAACTTATGTATAAAAGATGAATTCTGTGGTTTAGTTTTCACGTAAATATTCTAGGGTTAAAATTTTCTACTTTTGCTCTTATAAGTCTTAGGGACTTAATAGACTAGATGACTTAGCTTGCTTTTTAATGTATGAATACTAAATTACCCCTAAAGGAACTGCTTTAAATCTGCACAAGTCACCTGTGAATCCTCAAATGTCTCTCTTTGACTGGAAACGAAACTGGACTAAGATAAAATTTATTATGTTTAATTATTGTAACGTGAGTCTCCCGCCGCGTCTGTCTGTCTTTCTGTACGCGATAAACCCAATAATTACTGAACGGATTTATATACGGTTTTCAATAATAGTCGGAAAGATTCCTGAGGAACGTTTAGGTGTATAATTTATTAAAGTTTTGTGTAAAATGGCTGAAATATGGCAATGATGATGTTGAGAGATGACAGGTTGCTAGTAATAAATAATTATCTCAAAATCTAGACCTTTTTACGAAATGAACCATTACTATTATAAATATTAAATTTGAAGGTGGGTGGTGTTTATTAACAGAGTTGTCAGGTAGAGAAGCTTATTTTCTGAGAGTGAAAATTTTCTCTATCTAAAATCTCTTGAAAATTAATTTCTGTAAAAAGGTTATTTACTTTGCATACTGAACCCTACAAAGGTAAATGTTTTGATTAATATACCTTCGAAGTGCGAATTTAGATAAGTTTAAGCTCATTTAACGTTCCAATTGCGCACTTATTTATCGCACTCAATACGACGAGCGACAGGTTATGAGTGCGATGAGTCCCATTATCGCACGATTTTGTTAAATCGCATTCTGTCTTTTCACTGCCAAATTGTAGTGTGGATCGATGAGATCTCTATTAATTTGTTTATCTCTTTCTCGATAGGAAATGACGCGTAGTCTATGTTATTATGAATGAATAAAGTGATGTGATCATGGTTTCAGTACGTCCATACCTTTGATCTACTTGATGTTTCAACCAGATTACTGAGGACCTGATTGGCTGACAGACTAATCAAAATGTTTAATTTTTTAAATTGAAAAAATAAAATGTGTGTGTCAGCTCCGACGCATGACTGGAGTTTACAATTTACTGGAGTCTCTCTCTCTCTCTCCCTACCTCCCTCCCTGCCTCCCTGCCTCCCTCCCTCCCTGCCTCCCTGCCTCCCTGCCTCCCTCCCTCCCTTCCTCCATTTCTAACTCTCTCCCTTCCTCCCTGCCTCCCTCCCTCCCTCCCTCCCTCACTATATTCTGTATATATTTACACATATATATAACATAAAGTTATACCCATATCTACTTACATGCGTCGAGAATAAGGAGTAAACTCCAATAAAGCATAAAAATCACAATAAAGCGTTACGCTGCTATCCGATCACTAAATTTTACTCTTCATATTGTTTTCATACCGGGCGCCTTATATGCAAATCGATTCTTAAGGAGTAAACTCCAAAAATTGCATTGCTTTTCGCCGAGTGAGTGAGGTTATTGGAGGCCCTAACCCTTCCCTCTCCCTCTCTTCACCTACTCCCACCATAAAGGCTGGTAACGCACTTGTGACTCTTGAGTTGCATGTGCCCATGGGCGGAGGTAGTCATTTGCCATCAGGTGACCCGTCTGCTTGCTTGCCCCCTTTACCATAAAAAAAGGTTTTGTAATTTAATGTGTTGTTTATTTAGTACATATATGTAGCGGGCAGGTGTTCAAACAGAGTCTACGTAACATTAAAATGGCTCTTCTGTGTTTCAAAGATGGCTGTCTACACAATTCCTTCAGGATTCGCTATTTATACTCATAATAAATATGCTTTGAAATTTTTTTGTTGTACATTTCATTACTTGACGTTGCAGTAAATAGTGCAGTGTTACATCCATTTTATTTGTTGAAGCTTTTTGTTCAATTTTGTCCAACTAAATAACTGCAAAATCTAAAACAACTTTTGGCATAAATATGCAAACTAGAGCTGCGAAGGCGACTGAGCCGTCGGATTTACACCTCACACTATATTCCCGTTTTATTTTGGACACACGAACGAGTTATGAATGCAACGTGGGGTTACAAGAGCGATTTTTTGTAAAAGTTTTGGGTTAAAATTTTTTTGCGGGCATGCAAATTTCAATGGATTTTTTCGTGATTGGTTTTTGTAGCATAGGTTATGGCTATACGTGGGGTACACTAAAAGTTTCACGTAACTCATAAATAAACCAAGAACCGAAGTTTTAAACAGTTTTTAATTTGGTAAATCCATTTTTTAAAACATGAAGACCATTGGTCTAAGGGCATGTTTTTCACGTGTTGGTTGAAAGCTATCACGGCCTCTTCCGGCCCCGTAAATGTCATACCCCTCATCTAATCTTAAACTTTTGGGAAAATAAAGTGCCAGGTCAGGACTATGTGCGGGATAGGTCACTAGCCTTACATGTTCAGACGAGAAAAATTACTTTGATTTGTTCGCGGTGTGCGACGAAGCATTGTCATGGTGCAATAGGATGCGACTTCTTAGTCGTTTTTCCCAAATTTTTGAACGACATAGGGCAAACAAATGGTCGTGTACCATGTAGCATTAACTGTCTTTTGTTCTTCAAGAGGGTAAGTGTAGACAGGACCCGTCCGGGAGAAAAAAATGCAATAATTTTTTTGCTTACGTTTCTCGCCTGCCGTCACCTTCAAATACCCATATAGAAGACTTGCACATAACATAAATATGAAGCCGCGGTGGGCACACTTAGTCTAGAAATGAAAGACTGTTCCGAATTGATTGACAGTCTACATTAAAGCAAACGAAGCCGCGCAATAAAGCTAGTCTCTGATAAATCGAACTAAAAATCTTTTAGGTAAGTCGCTTAGGTTGTCTGTAATCGTTTTTCGCGTGATTGGGGAAAATGGAATCCATAAAAGAATCCTATAAATTATATTACAGAATTAACAGAACAAATAAAATGTTCACAAAATTTACTAACTCGAGATGGAATGGTAATTTCGTTAACAAGGAAAGTTGAGTTTGTTACGAGTTTTTAGCCTCAAGCTATCATAGTACTTATCAGCAACTTGTGGTATGCTTTACTACCAAATAATATGACTGTTACAAGTTTATTTAACCGCCTAGAATACCTTCTCACGTTCTCTGTACTCTTCAGCATCTTCTGTTAAGGAAGACGGTGCTACTTCTCATAATGCTCTAAGTAGGTAGAAGTATATATGTTCTGCCTATTGTCACCCTACGTCGCTTTAGTAGGCTGTATAGTACCTACAGATTTTTTATTACTATTTATTTATTACTAGCTGCACCTGGCATGCGTTGCAATGCCATTTTTTTGTTTTTTTATGTAGATTTTTGTGGGCCAGTAACACTTGCACTCCAAAATACCCTACCAAACTTTCATCACAATCTGATCAATGGTTTCGGAACGCATAGAGGACAAATAAACAAACGTTGATTTTTATTTATACAGATAAATAGCCTTACTAGAATTTTCCACCATTGGCATGAAAAAATCGTAAGTTATTAATAGCCTAGTAGGTATATATAGCTTTTAGTGTACTATCACTGTCTTACGTCGTTATAAGGGAGGCTAACCTATTTTTATTGGACAATAATAATAAAAACTAGTGGCATAGCTAGTAGAAAAGAAAAGATAAAAATATGTAACATTGTAGGTTTTTTTTGGTATTCATCGATATTTTGAGAGTGTATTTTTGTTCGTCTATTGAGTTAGTTACAGGTAGTGCATGATTAGCATTAAGTACCAAGCTCCGAGTTAACTGTACGTGTCACCCCTTAAATTTTTTGGTTTTTTTTTTATCAAAGCACATCCTTATTTTACTTTTTTATTAATAACCTAAATAGTATTACGCTACGGTGTTGTATCTATTGTGTGGATGTTGTGAATTTGTTGTGTATAATTAATGAGAGACGAACGAGTATGTTGTATATTATTCTGCGTTCTGGGTGAGCTCTTATCGTTGTCATAGTGGATGTTTACAAATATGATATTCCGTAGCTATATTTAGAATGCTATATTTAGATTCATTACTGAATTATGTCAGTACATTAGTTGTTGATTCATTTGATTCGTTTGCCTAACGAAACTTAAGTCCGTTTCGTTGGATTGTACCCTTCTATTCCAACATGCTCTTCAGCTTTTTAGTCTGTCTGTCACCTTGCAAAGTTTGTAGACACGTCACGAAGCTATGTAAATGTTGTCCCATTTCGACTTATGCATATAACTTTTAGTCACAAAGTGAACTAGATAGTCCGGGTAAAAAATAAGTGTTTCATAATGATACTTTCAATGTTCTGTAAGTTTTACACATTGTGTTTATGTATATTCAAACTTTGTTCCTACTTATATTGTAACCTACTAATATTATTTGTTGCTATTTCATACAAAAATTACTGAATGATTGCGATGAAACTTGGTGTATAGATGGCTGGAGACCCGAATTAAAACATAAGCTACTTTTTATCCCGATATTCCCACGGCATCAGGACTTACGCGGGTGAAACCGCGGGGCATAGCTAGTTATCTTTAATTTTTTGTTAAACTAATTTGTTATAAAAAAAAAAAAAGTTTAATCGGTTTTACTTAGTAAATTAATAAATGATTAATTATGATTGGTATTTATTAATCACAGGCTTGTCACCTTGCTTGCTACATTTTCCAGAAGATAGAACTGAACTGAACTTTTTTAAAGTATGCATGAAAATATAAGGAACAGGTAAACATTTCCACACAAATGTGTTTTATTTAGTATAGTAATATAAATAAATATACTAAACTGTACAGAGTTAATTTCTGTAACTCACTGGTTCAAACATAATAGAGTAAATAACTAACAGTTTTGTTAAGTCATTTGGTTGTTAATTTAGTAAAAAATATATATGTAAAATATATTTATGTCTGTTTTTGCTTTATATTCACAGAATACATTCGAACTAAAAAGAAAACCAATTTAATTTACACCCAGGATACAAAAACAAATAAAAACCGGTTTTTAAATCAGGGTGTGGCAAGACCCAATATGTTTATTTATAATAAAAAAAACAACAACTTTGTGGCCATCGTGGTGAGTCATCTCAAGTAATTTTTTTAAATATTATAAGGTACTAGGGTTGTTTAAATAGGTAACGATAAACAAATAAAAGGCTTAAATAGGTATTCATACTTTTGTTTATCATGCCATTAAATATACATAAAAAAAACTTGGACTTTATAATCCATAAGAATGCTTACCAAAAGTATATGACCTATTTGTTGCCATTTCTTTCCATTCTGAACTCTCTATCATTTCAGTGTTTGACACCCCTTTTATTTTTTTATTGTGAAATCGTTTGTCTTCCAACTCCAGATTGAAAGTGACGATGAAGACAAGGATGGTACAAGAGAAACCTATTCACTTTTTTATTAAACCCCGACGCAAAATTGAGGGGTGTTATAAACTTAACGTGTTTAGCTGTGTATCTGTGTATCTGTGATTTAGTTTTTGTTTGTTTAAAAAGTAACTTGATCTTAGCAATTCAAAGATTCAAGTAAATCTGTTCAGCCGCTCAAAGATTGTTATTGCTTTTTTAATCGTTAAAGGGATTTTTAGTCGGGAGTATTTTAAAATTTTTAGTTTATGCTTTACTAGCTGTTGCCCGCGACTTACCCCACGGGAACCGTACATTTTTCTGCGATAAAAAGTAGCCTATGTCGTTTCGCAAGACATAATCTATCTACTTGCCAAATTTCATTACGATCCGTTCTAGAGTTTAGGCTTGAAAATAAACAAACAGATTTACTTTCGCATTTTTAATATTAGTATAGAAGTATATGATTGCGAACAGACCCATAGTCTGTATTATAGTCCTATATTAACAATTAGCATACTAAGTGTTATAATATATTTATCATAAGAAGAGATAATAATATTTTGGATAAATCTAAACTAAACAAAATATACTTTGACTTCTAGAACATGGATAAACAAACTTAAACACATTTTTATTGTAAATACATTTTATACATCGAAACGTACACACTTAAATAGACATATTTATCCATACAAATATTTTCACCAAATGGGAATCAAACACACGACTCTTGATGCTGCAGTCAAGCATTACTGCCAGGCCACATAATTATATCATCAATATATATATATATATACTTACGATCTGCCGTATCTTTATATCAATAACATGATTCCTGTTATCAGTAACATGTTTTTTCAGTGCATCTTCCTATATTAAACAGTGATAACGTTACTGTGTATAAACTGATAGTGCTTATCTTCAAATCAATACATAATATAATATTGGTGACGTTTATTATTTCTGCAAAAAGTTAAAATTAAAATGTTGACTATATGATATTAAAGGTAAATATTTTTTACAAATAAATTCAAATCAATACAAAGATCAATCGATATAACTTCAAACAGATTGCGGCCTGGTTGGAGCTCTTTCCACAATAATCCGTTGCACTAAAACTGTATCTCCAGTCGCATCCTGATCCTTATTCTTTACACAGCAAGATTCAGTTTCTTTTCTCATCGCTCCTGGCTTAGGAGACACTTGGGTCTCTTTATTTCCTGAACAAAATTGTCCACTTCGGTAGTCTTCGCAATCTCTTGATGCTGCGCATCCAGCTGGTCTACCTGGTCTGCGGTGACCAAATCTTGGTCCACAATGTGGCCCACGGGGATCAGGGCCGCAACTGCTCGAATCAAAGAAGTCCCTTCGGCAAAATCTCGGACCAAAACCGTGATGGTCAAGACCAGAACAGTGATGATGATGACGCCCTTTTCTAGGTCCTTTGCTAGGGCTGCAGCCTCGTATCGCATGTCCACGACAACACTTTTCGTTTTCGAGGTCTTCATGATGGTTTACTCGAGGTTCAGGATGACGGCATCTCGGAGACCCATGGTGCCCAGGTGACCTGCTTCGGTCATGTCGTCTGCCATGATGATCATGATCAGGAGTTGTCGGTCTTTCTAGATCATCTCCACGAGGGGAAGGTGACCTATGTCGGTTCTGTAGTCTGTGATGAGGAGGACTGTGGCATCTGTTGAAACCAGGAGGTCCATGGGACCTGCAACCAGGTCTATCGAAGTTAGGCCATCCAGCTCTGCTTCCACCAAAAGGTCCAAAACTATGATCCCACGGGTTAAAATGATGAGGGAAATGTGGGAATCGGAATAACTCATACTCAAAATGGTTTTTCATCTTGGTATTCAATAAGATAATAGGTGTGTTCCTTCCGAAAACTTAAGCTCGAATGCCGACATGGTGCGGCTGAGGAATATATGTATGGCTATTATTGCACAATGTGATGAAATCGATTTAACATAAGGCTGTGCTCATCTGGAAACTCTGAAAATATAAAATGACGCAATGAATTTCATATTTCTTCAATTTCTTGGAAATGTTGTAATGTATGTTTTTTTAATATTCTTCAGCGTTTATACGATGGTAAATACTTTGTGAAGTGGTTTGACAGAACCTTGAACTGACTTAATCGTATACCTACCACGGCTTGTACCAATTACTTGTAACTTTACTTGTAACTTGTTATAATGTATATACTGGCTATTGCGCGGTTTGTGCACAAATGCCTAAAAGTATTTTTTCTATGCCTCGGAATTTGTACTTTTTTCTGGATAAAAGCTATCGTATGCCCTTTTCTGTACCTCTAACAACATATAGAGAGATGAAAGTGTTCATGATGATCGGTGGAGCAGTAAAGGTGATAAAGAGTAACAAACTCACATTTACATTTGCATCATAAATGTATTGACATGTATTCATGTTATAAAGGCTCGAAAAACTGCAACTGTTTTAAAACATTGAAACGAACAAATAATTCCGGCAATTCTTATTTTTGCAGTTATTTTTCTCTTAGTCACCGCTTAAGGAACAATACAAGGAAATAAACAATTTGACAACAGTACATGATTACATCCAAGCGAGTATTTTGTCCGCGTTATAAGGCTGCAGGTGTCAACGCCCTACACCTTTTTGTAATGGGGTGATACGAGTAACTTAACAAAACATTACGACATTTGCCACATCTGTCTTAAATAACCTTTAATATGTATGATCCCATTATCATACTTTCGGTTAAGTCAAATCACGGTTTTGCTACAGAATAAAAGAAAAGGATAATGATTTTATTAACGACTAGCTTATGCCCGCAGCTTCGGTCGCTTTAGTGTGTTGTTATTTTTCTATCCCTGGAGACGGTACTTTTTTCTGGATGATAGATATTACAATTCCTTTTCTGTAGCCCCGACAATGTGTGCCTGTGGAAAATTTCATAATGATCGGTTGAGAAGTTGAAGGAGTAACAAACAAATTCAAGTTCGCATTTATAATATTAGTTTGAATAGTTAGAACGATGACACTGACCATGATTATGATAATCACTAATGTTCTCTCGGCGTTACATTTGTGCAGCGAATATTACGCAACATATATGTCGTCATATCCGGTTGCTCATTGTGGTGCAATAACAAATGTTACAAAATATACACATCATTTCAGTTTTATAGTAATTTCAACTTATTTCGAAATATTGGCTTCTGTAGAATAATCTAATACCTTTAAACGATTATTTCTTGTATATATATATATACTCTGAATCTCGGAAACGGCTCCAATGATTTTCATGAAATTTACTATGCAGGGGGTTTCGGTTGCGATAAGTCGATCTGGCTAGGTTTAATTTTTAGAAAAACCGAAAAATAATTGAGCAAAGCTCAGTCATCCAGGTACTAATGTAATGATACCAATAAAATGGGAATTATAACACAGCGCTATCTAGACCCATTTTAACAATAGCATATATTAAAAGTACGGATAAACATACTTAGATAAATATTTTTTTCTAAATACACACATAGCACAATGTATATACATTGTACTTACAGTATACTTAGAAACACCCAGACCAATGCAAATAGACATATTCATGTATATAAATATAGAATGAGCATATATATACATTTGCGCAACTAGTGTTTATTCATCACCCCTCAAAAGCGAACGTGAAAATGTTATGTTTAGGTATGATTTATTTTTATTATTATGTAATCAAAACACTGCAATTTCATTATTTAAATTTATATTGATTTTTAATGCTGATTACAAACTAAAATAACGTGAAACGAGAAGTATTTTAATACAGAAATCAGCGTGTTTACTACACGTCACTAGTGTCACCTATTTGAAGTAATTACAGTTGTGAGAGTAAACATAATTTAGTTACGAATATAAATTGCATTTTCAAATAAAAATAGAAGGTAGGTTCATCAAAGCGGCCTCCAGCAATCTGACAAAAGTTAGTGTAATTTTTTTATTGAAAGTGCGCAGTTTTCAAGTGTAAAAATAAAAGGGACCAAACTACTGCGACATGCATGTATAATTCACAGTTTAAAGTTTGTATTTCATTCAGCATCTCCTAAACGTTTTAAGGTCGTCGTTCGTCGATACTTTTAAATTTGTTGAAATCTAATGCTTGAATTGCCATGACTGCGTTCACTTAGACGCTTGATTTTTTTACAGCTTCAGAGGCTCGCAGTTATAAGTATTTATTGTTAATTTCAACTTGATTACTCAACGGGTTTCAGAGAAAAAGGATCTTGACAGAAATACTGATAGGCAGACAGCCATACGGACAACAAAGTGATGTATCGGAAACAAACTATGCAAAATTATGAAAGCCAGCGAAACGGCCACAGATTATTGAGAACATAGTTACTACGTAACAGATAAATCACTCCCTACAAAAATATCGATACCTACCGTTTTAATTGCCTACTCTTTTTGGACGGCAATTTTTAATAACCTTAATTATGTACAGTGACATCAGATAGCTGGTGGAGCAATGGAGGTTTTGTAAGTAGCAGGTGTTGTTCAGATAAAATAAGAGTGGCTGGAGTTAACGTAAAACCCGATTTATTTTCACTAAGACAATTATCACAAGTTTGCCTAATCAGCGATATATATTATTGTAAAGTGTGGAGTCATCAAGTCATGTACGAGCTCGTACATTATAGTATATTCTTCACAGTATTCTTTAAAGGAGAACAAAAATAAAAATACCACATGTTTCATGTTGCATATGAAGTATCAGAACAGGTTCTATACATTGAAAGATGAGCACAGCCGATTTCTGTTCGAACTGTTGAACAGGCTTCTAGACTGTTGAAGTTTTTACCACCTCATTAACTACCCTACATAAAACAGCAGTTAAGTAGATTTACCTACGAAATAATCTACAATCAGTTCATAACTCGCGAGTGACACCAGAAGTGTCTTTATTGTTCATGCACCGGTAACCGATTGCTATTACGAGTTCACCAGAAGGAAAGCAAACAAGCATACAGGCCCGTTGCTAGTCTATCAATTTGATGGTGTTTAAAAAGAAGTCAATTGAAACTCAAAATACTTATAGATGGATTTTCTTTAAAATCGTGCTTATAGTGGTTTTATTTTTTTAGGGCAAGAAAAATATAAATTATTTTTGACTGTTTTTCTTTACATTTAATAATTACAAATTGGACATATTGAACATATTTGGACTATAAAAGGAAGAAAACTTATTAAATATTACCCAGTCTAAAAAAATATTTAAAAGGAAGGCAATAAAACGTGGTTTGTCAATACCAAATATTTTTTTATTAAAAACATGCTGCTCACGTGCATTGTAATCGGGAAAGCAGTAAGCCATATGAGGTTTGCTGACTTACTGCGAAATTTAGCATAATCAAAAGATTATCACGGCAAATTCAAATTCAAATTCAAAATCATTTATTCAATTAAGACACTAAGTGACATTTATGAACGTTAAATTGAAGCTACAGTTAAAATCATAGATCGACGCAAACAGACGCCACAGCATGTACTGGATTGTCGAGGTAAATTAGGTGAAAACACCAAAATCTACTGCCTGCTTGTGTCGATCTATAATTTCCAGTTTCCAAAATGCGTAGAGCCTTATGCGAAGAATACTGGCAAAGAAACTCGTGGCCACTCTTTTTAAAAATCAGATCTTCAGGTACAATAGTGTTAGTGTTACACGAAAGGTAAACAGGGTGCAAGCTGATGCCACCTGAATTTCATTTTATTGAATTTTGTACAAGTACATCAAGGTATTGTGTATATGTATATATATGTTTCTACCTATTCTTTACACCCATAGCGATCATTTGAGTCATCTCAAGGAAAAGTCTTAAATATTACAAGGATGGAGTAATTTAGGTAATGCTAAATAAATGAAATACTTAAATATTAACAGGTTTATTTATTAATTCCTTAAATTTAACAAAAATAGAATAAGTTTTAATTAATCTATAAGAATGCTATGTCAAAATTCTGTATTTTCTGTTTTCTGTTCCGATGCCGTACACAGGTCGTCTATTTATATACCTACTACCGATCTTCCTTATCCTTATATCATTATTGAGATTTATTTATTGCTATTAATACATTACTGGAATCTATGTCAATGCTGAAAGTGTTAATCTGATAATCAATGCCTGTATAATTACATTTATGGAAAAAGTGAAAGTTAAAATGTTGACTATACTATTAAAGGTAAATATTTTTTTACAAATAAATTAATACTAAGAGCAATCGATATGACTTCAAACATATTGCGGCCTAGTTGAAGCTCTTTCTACAATGATCCGTTGCACTAAAACTGTATCTCCAGTCGCATTCTGGTCCTTATTCTTCGCACAACAAGATTCATTTTCTTTTCTCATCACTCCTAGCTTATTTGACATTTGGGTTTCTTTATTTCCTTGGCAGTAAGGTCCACTTCGGCAGTATTCGTAATCTCTTGATGCTGTACATCCAGCTGGTCTACCTGGTCTTCGGTGACCAAATCTTGGTCCACAATTTGGCCCAAAGCGATCAGGGCCGCAACTACTCGAATCATAGAACTCCCTTCGGCAAAATCTCGGAACGAAACCGTGATGGTGATGATGCTCTTTTCTAGGTCCTTTGCTAGGGCTGCAGCCTTG
Organism: Callimorpha dominula; assembly: GCA_949752705.1. Taxonomy (NCBI): domain Eukaryota; kingdom Metazoa; phylum Arthropoda; class Insecta; order Lepidoptera; family Erebidae; genus Callimorpha; species Callimorpha dominula. Next base: position 3,502,092 of record OX457010.1, on the reverse strand, counting down.
CATCTCATGTCTACGACAACTCCTTTTATTTTCATGGTCTTCATGATGATTTACTTGAGGTTCAGGATGATGGCATCTCGGAGATTCATGATGCCCAGGTGAGTTGCATCTTTCATGGCGTCTGCCATGATGATTATGCTCGGGAGTTGTCGGTCTTTCTAGATCATCTTCACGAGGGGAAGGTGACCTATGTCGATTCTGCAGTCTATGATGAGGAGGACTGTGGCATCTGATGAATCTAGGCGGTCCATGGAACCTGCCACCAGGTCTATCGAAGTTAGACCATCCAGCTCTGCTTCTACCGAAAGGTCCAAAACTATGATCCCACGGGTTAAAACGAGGGAATCGGAATAACGCATATTCAAAATGGTTTCTCATCTTGGTATTCAATAAGTTAATAGGTGTCTTCTTTCCGAAAGCTTAAGCTTGAATGCCGACATGGTGCGGCTGAGGAATATATATGTATAGCCATTGTTGCACAATATAATGATGAAGTGTTAGAAATTGAAAAATTAACGTCCACAACGTAAATGAAAGACATTTGCACTCGGTAACGTCTCGATTTATTGTCCGATCACATAGACTGAGCGTACACGATCTTAACATAATGCTTACTTAGCTAATCCTGAATAAGGTGTGGTTACACACATACATAATAATACTTACGATACTTGCTTACACACACTACACCTCCGGGGGTATAAGAAAAAAAAAATAGAGCTCTTAATTTTTTTTTTTTACAATATGATTACGACAACTATTAAAAATAAAAATACAAATATATCTTATTTACTATGAAACATTTTAGTTCTGTCCTTATGAATCAATTCGATTTTATTTTGTTTTAGAATTTTGACGTTGGGGCCCATATCCTCTAACACAATATACGGGCCTTCAAAAATATTATCCAATTTCTTTGTTTGTTCACTTTTGACTAAAACTAAATCGTTTTTATTATAAGTAACTGGATTACATTTCTTATCATAAGCTAATTTTCTATTTTGCTTACTTATGTCTAAATTATGTTTAGCTTCTTTTAGTGCTACTTGTAGCCTATATCTTAAATCTAAAGAGTAATCATTGGGGTTATATAATGGTTCTATTCTATTACAATTCTTAATATTACTAGGAATATTACATCTCCTGCCGAAAATTAGTTCGAAGGGCGTGTACTTCGTCTCTGAGTGGACGGTGTTATTATAACTGAAACACCAAAATGGTATCCAGTGTGACCAGTCATAGCCGTTATCGCCTGAATAAGTCCTTAGAAAAGCGCCTAAATGCTTATGAGCATTTTCGAGAGAACCGATCGATTGATGGTGGTATGCTGTGGACGTTAATTTTTCAATTTTTAATAATTTGCAAACTTCAACCAAAGTCCTTGCAATAAATTCTGAACCTCTATCAGTAGCTATAACTTTAGGTATACCGAAACGTAAAATAAAATTTTGTATAAATGATCTTGCCACAGTTACGGCTTCTTTATTTTTTATAGGATATGCCTCAATAAATTTAGTTAGCTCACATTGAATTGTAACAAGGTAACAATTTCCATTCTCGTCTTTATCTAATGGACCTACTAAATCTAAAAATATTTTTTCAAAACTTGACGACGCAGTTGTTGTGATCGTCATCGGCTGTTTTGTGTACCTACTATATTTAGTCTTCTGACATGTGGAACACTTTTTTACAAAATCAAGAACATCTTGATCGATACCTGGCCAGAAGTATCGTCTCTTGATGTTGTTAGTCATTCTGCGGACTCCAGCATGTCCACTGGTAGGTAGTAAATGAAAGTCATTTAATATACATTGTTTTTCACTATCGTTATCTATTCTTTCTATTCCTCTTAGTATGCATACTTTCGGACCGGTCCAATCTTTTAATGTTTGTATTTCACTACACAAACCTTTTATAAACTCTTCATTTTCATTATTTTTAACTATGCATACTTCTTTTACTTTTATTTTATAGCTAAACTTCTCTAACTTAGTCACAAATTCGGCTCGCGAGAAATGTGCCGTAAAGTTGAGGTTTACACATAACAACATTTTACTAGGGATGTAAGCGAGACACTCGTCTTCAGCACTTATCAAGTTATCTTTTCTATATTTTTCCACTTTTTCTTTCTCTAGCAAAATCATCTCCACGACATCACTCGGCTTCCTCAGTAATTCCACGACTCTAGGCTGATCAGACCCTTCGTCGGCGGTTTTACTAATTGGCGGTGATTCATTCTTACTCTTCTCATCCATTATTCTTTTTTGTGCTCTAGTCATGACATTTACTTCTGAAATTTTCTCATTCATACTTTTTAATTCACTAGAAGTCACATTTACTCTAGATAATGCATCCGCGACTACATTATCCTTCCCTTGCACATACACTATTTTAAAGTCGTACTCCTCTAATATTAAACGAAACTTCAATAGTCTGCTAGCGGGATCTTTCATGCTAAACAAATAAATGAGTGGTTTATGATCTGTCATTATAGTAAAATGCCTACCGAATATATACGGCCTAAAGTACTTTATTGCCCAGACTATAGCAGTAAGTTCTTTTTGTATGGTGGGGTAGTTTAATTCTGCCTTATTTAATGGTCTACTAGTGTATGCTACGGGTCTTAGGTCACTGTTACACAAAACTGCACCAATCGCTACACCTGATGCGTCGGTCTGTATTATGAATTCGTTAGCTTCTGAGAAATCTGGGTACTGAAGTATGGGTGGGCTAATTAACTTTTGTTTTAAGGTCTCGAAAGAGTGTTGACATTCGGCTGTCCAATTGAAAACTGTATTCTTTCTGCACAAGTGATTTAAAGGCAATGTTATCTGTGCAAATGATGGTACAAATTTACGATAGTAATTACAGAATGCTACAAATCGTTTCACTTCATCTACATTTTTGGGTACCGGGTAATTTTGTAAAACTATTGTTTTCTTTGGATCTGGTAATACTCCATCAGCAGAAACTAAATGTCCAAGATACAATATTTCCTTTTTTAGAAATTGGCATTTTTCCGGATTTAGTTTTAAATTTACTTTTCTTAACCTTTCGAGTACATCGATCAAATTTTTATTATGAGAATTTAAATTTCGCCCAAAAATAATCAAATCGTCTAGGTAAATAAAACACTTGTCATACGTCAGACCAGACATAGCTATGGACATTACTCTGCTGAAATTACTACAGGAAGTTTTTAGTCCCATTGGAAGACGCTTTAATTGATACTGACCCGAGCTAGTAGAGAAAGCAGTATATTTACGACTTTCAGGGCATAAACTAACTTGATAATAACCTTGATTTAAGTCTAAATGAGTGTAATACATTGAGCCTGAAAGTGAGTCTAAGATGTCGGTGATGTTTGGTAGCGGGAACTTATCGTCGACTATTACATCATTGAGTTTTCTGTAGTCCACTACCAAACGCCACTTTTTACTGCCTTCAGACTTTTTGGGAACAAGTAGTACAGGACTGTTCCACTCGCTGGAGGACTCTTCTATTATGTCGTCTTTCAACATTTGTTTAATTTGTCTATCAATCTCTGGCTTCAATGATTGAGGTAATCTATAAGGTTTAACATATGTAGGACTAACGTTTGCTTTTAGTGTTATGGTTTGTTCGTAAACGTTGGTGGTGGCTAGCTTATCTCCTGGTAGAAAAAACACATCTGAATATTTAGTACAAATCGTTTCGAGAGAACTCTTTTCTTCTGAATTAAGATGATTTAATTTCAACAACGTTAGCAGAGTTTCGGCCCTATTAGCATTGGCCTTAGATTTTTCAAAAGAAAAAGTATTATACTCGCTTAAAAATTTTACTTCCGGTTTGAAGTTTTCTAATCTTACTTCTTGATCTCTAATATTTAGTATTCTGATCGGTATCCTACGATTTTTAGGCCTAACTATAGCTCCTGCTATAAAAATATCTTTATCTATCTCTCTCGAGCAAACAACATAATCATCTTCCGCTTCAATATCTAATTCTACGAAATGGGTCGATTCACTTCGGGCCGGTAATACAAGACAATTATTATTAGTAAACGTTAAATCAAGTCTAGGCGAAATAGGTAAATAAAGTAGTTTACCCGCGTGATTAACAACCAACACGTTGGTAGCTAAATCGATATTACAGCCATAAGTAGATAGAAAATCTAAGCCTAAAATACCAGTTGCCTTGAAAGGTAAATTTTGAAAAACGTAAAATTTATGAAAAAACGTGTCATTATTTTCTGTAACAAGTTTCAAGGTTACATATCCCAAAGAGTTGATCTGTCCTCCAATGCCGTTTATAGTAGTGCTATCATAACATATACGCATCGAATCGGGTAATTCATTTTTCCTAATAATAGATATTGACGCACCCGTATCTACTAAAAATGAATATTTTCTGTTATGACAATAAAATGTTACAAATTGACATCGTCCCTTACAAGCCAAAATATAATTATTAAAATCGAAAAAACTGCCTTTTGGTCAAATTTTGTGAACTTTCATTTTCGTTAGAATTTTGGGAAATGACCTCTTGCGCCGATGCTTGCGCGGGTCGTACTGCTTGCGTTGAAAATACATTATTACGGCTGATATTATTTCCTCGCCTGTTACCACGATGGTAATATCGGCTGTTGTTACTATTCGCCTGTGAGAAATTTCTACCGCGGTAAGAATCCTGAAATGACCTTCCGTAACCACGGCGGTTATAACTATTAAAAGATCCATAATTGCGACCACGTTGACCTTGACCCCTAGGTCCTGAAAAAGGTGTAAACTTACCTCGACCTCTTCTCGAATACTGCATGACGTCTGGCTTAGAGGACGTAGAAGGCGTTGATACATCCTCGTCCTTAGCACCTTGTATGGCGTCCTTGAGATTACTATAGTTGCGAGCGGTCACTATGGTGCTTAGCCTTGAACTTTTCAATCCATCTGAAAATCTCTTAATGGCCATTTTCTCATTTAATGGCTTTAGAATCGCGAACTTTGATGAATCGCCGTCTGCTTGTGAGATGGTTAAATCGGTAAAAAGTTGTTCTAATTCAGAACCGTACTCGTCAATTGACCTAAAACCTTGGTTCAAATTTTGGAGGCGGGACTGAATAGCGGTAAAAGATTTTGTAGTTAATAAATGTTTCCTTAAATCCTGAATTAAACTAGAAACGGTGTCATAGTTATCTGATAAACGGAGCTTAGCGTTCTCAGATAGGCGACCTTTAATTACGAATTTTATTAAAAGCTTTTGTCCTAAATCGTCTAACATATCCGCATACATTTCCACTGCATCAATCAACCGTTTTGTGGTATCCTCCCTACCATCCATAAGGGGAATCAAGTTACACGCCGTTCGAATGTCGAATTCCATTCTTACTACTTTACCTTCACTAACAGGGGAAGTACACAATTTACTTATCTTTAAAAATATACTCTTAATATTATCAAAAATGGTAGATAATTGTGTCACTAATTCGGGTTTTAAATCATGCGATATTTTAGAGTATAATAATTGCGCTTCACTGTATAATTTCTTAGCCTCTTTCAACTTATTTATCGCAATAGAACCCTTAAATCTAGCTTGTCCTTTCTTTATTAAATATTTACTAATGTCCACTAAATCATCATATATTCTGCTAAAATCATCGGCCATAATCTAAAAATAAAACTAAGGAATGTAATGTCATCATTCTAGTCACTAAATATATTCATTACATTTCTTCGAACTGTCTTCTAAACAGAGATAGCAATGCGAAAACATTCCATACACGGCGCAGGGTATCGGGTTCGGCGAGTCACCGTGCACGATTTATGAACTGTTACATATTATTACAATAAAACCTTATACTAATTACTTACTTGTTAATAACTCGAACATATATTTTATCGCACGCTATCGTTATTTTTGAATCATAGGTAAAGTTTACTAAAATCATATGCCTACAGTGGCATCACTTGGCGTTATGTATATCGATTTAAAGTTCTGTAGTATTTATTTTCATGATAGTCCACGTATTAAAATTAAGCGCACTTCATTTTTGTTTCAACCTCATGTTAACACTGTGTAGTCTCTCATGTTGAAGCTACTGACCCAACACAATTTAATTCACGGCAACTTAATTTTAGTCTGTTTTTTTTTTTATATTTTACTTGCACGGGATTCCGGGAGCTGCGACATCATCACGGGGAGCGTTCTTGAAATACATTGATTTCTGCCTGCGACGTATAGACCTGCGGTTCATTTGCCTCTCCATCCACTTGACATGCATCTTCTTGTAACATTTACAGACAGCATAGCCTGCCGCCGCCAGTAGGACGATTGTAATCAGCGTGAGGAGGATATTTGACGTGCTGATGCTGGAGTAGAACTGCTCGGTTGTTGCACTATTTTTCCCGTTACCAGCAGCCGTTTGCGCGATGATCGTCTCTTCTCTCGTTTGAGTAGATTGACACATGATTTGTAATATGGAACCACTTATTTTGGAGTAATGTCCGTTTTTCTAATCAAACTTGCTTTTTTTTTTTTTTTTTTTTGTCCAAATTTTCACTCGCGGTGTGACCTTGAATGGCAGGGTCGCCATGAAGTGTCGTGGTAAATGAAAGACATTTGCACTCGGTAACGTCTCGATTTATTGTCCGATCACATAGACTGAGCGTACACGATCTTAACATAATGCTTACTTAGCTAATCCTGAATAAGGTGTGGTTACACACATACATAATAATACTTACGATACTTGCTTACACACACTACAATGAAATCTTTTTCACATAAGGCTGTGCTTATCTGAAAACTCTGAAAATATAAAATGACGCATTGATTTTCATATTTCTTAGATTTCTAGGAAATATTGTAATGTATATTTTTTGAAGTTATACTTCTTTAGGCGCGTTATGCAAAAATGATGAGAGTAAATTTTTACGATGCTCGCGCACACCGTCACGAAAAACCAATACCCTGAAGTCAGCTAGTCAACATTTTAGTTATTCAAAACAATTTGAGGTTAGTTGACGGTACTAAATAACCTTTAATATATATGATCCCATTATCATATTTTTGGTTAAGTCAATTGTTTATTTTCTAAGTCAAATTACGGTGATGCGTTGAACGCCGTGGTTTTGCTACAGAATACAAAGTGAATGATAATGATTTTATTAACGACTAGTTTATGCCTTTTTTTTATCTTGTGGAAACCCCCACGGGTCATCACCTCACCGAGGATGAAGTGGTATGTCGGACTTGAACCGACTATAACCACACGGTGTTCCGCCACAAGTGAGTCTATTGCAGGGGACCCGGGATACCCTAGTGCCTGTTCAAAATTTCATAATGATCGGTTGAGAAGTTTAGGCTTCAAGGAGTAACAAATAAATTCAAGTTCGCATTTATAATTTCAGTTTGAATATTTAGAACGATGGCTATTGATAATCACTAATGTTCTCTCGGTGTCACCTTTGTGAAGCAAATATTACGCAACATATATGACGTCATATCCGGTTGCTCATTGTGGTGGAATAACAAATGTAACAAAACTTATGTGCGATTGTCGAAATATTCAAATCAGTTGCTTAATTTCAACTTATTTCGAAATATTGGCTTCTATAGAATAATATAATAATAATAAGAGTATGGGACTTAAAACAGCGCCATCTAGTCCCAAATTGTAATGTGCAACTGTAACAAGAGTCACAAGCGCGTTGCCGCCCTTTGAGGTGGGAGTAGGAGAAGAGGGGGAGGGGGGAAGAGTGGGAAGAGGGGAGAGGGAAAGGACGGGAATAGGGGAGAGGGAAGGGTTAGAGTCTCTGGTAACCTCACTCACGTGGCGAAATGCAATGCAATCATTGCTTCACTGCCGGTTTTCTGTGAGGTCGTGGTATCGAGCGGAGTCGCGCCGGCCCATACGTGCCGAAGCATGGCTCTCCCACGTTAGTAATGTAATTTATATGTATAGGCATTTAAATAATAAAGAGAATAATAATAATAAATTCTTTATTTAAACCAAAAGTTATAGTTTAAATAAAGATGGTCCATAACCCATAACAATAAGAATTATATATAAATTGTATTATACACATTTGCTAGGAATTCTATACATTTCCTAAACAGTATCCGAAAGTGTGTGTACTATAAATTAGTAATGTCGATAAGTAAACGCAGCGCTCAGCGTAGATGCAGCAGCGATACGAACTCGCGGCGGCTATTGGTGTGGGCATGGTCTCTGGCGAGAGGCTTCTCGCTAGAGACCATGGTTCTGTTCATGTTCCAAAATGAGAGTGCAGGGGATTCTGTCGTTTCGTTTTACGAGGAGGTGATGCCGTCCCGCCGGCCTTGCATAACAAGGCTTGAGACGATGGCGCTACGTATTCCTGGTAAGACCCCCAGTTCTCCACAGTGCAGTCGCTTGCTGTCAAGTGGCCAAGATTTGCAAGGGTTCTAGGAGGCTTTTAAAATTTAAAGTTATGTGATTCTAACGATAAACTAATTTGAGTCGAGGCCAAATAATAAAATGATTTTATTATTTGGCCTCAACTTAAATTAGTTTATATAAAATTTATGATTTATGTAAATAAGCTCAATACTCAAGACTTAAAAGGTTTATTTCTTGCTTTATAGCTCTTTTTCGTCGGTTTATTTTTTTGTTAAAAAGTTTTTTCATTTTAACCACACAACCGACTTATTGATTTTTTTTCAATCACCGCATCTATCCGAACCTACCCACGTTGGTAGTATTCTTTTAAAAAAAAAAGGAAATAATAAGCGCCTTCGCGCTTTGGAACGCAACGATATGCATACTATATATAAAGTCTTTTGTTAGGCGCTTGGGCTTGAACAGATGATATATAAACATGCTAATTGAGGAATTCCCTCCGCCCAACAGCAGTTTGAAGTATAGTGTATCAAGCCGTAGTTAAAACTACAACCTCAGTAAACGCATTTTTACAGTGTAAGTGAGATTTGCAAACAGCGGTCACGTTATCATATCCGTGCGACGATGTGCCTTATGCTATTATGGCTGACGCATCAAATACTTCTCTTGGGGCTGTATTACAACAACGCTTTGAAAATTTAGAAATTGTTTTAGAAATTGTCGCATATACATTTATGCTGATGATACTTGTTTAGTGTGTGCAGATAGAGAATTAGATGTAATTGAAAGGAACGTTCAGAAGGATCTCACTAATAAAATTAAATGGGCCCATGATAATGGAATAATAATCAACATTAATAAAACTAAGTGCATGCGAATACGGTCTCCTTATCTTAAAAATTATCAACGTCCGCTGCGCGTGGTGGGGCATAGCTATGAGTTCCTGTACGATGGCGACGTGACGAATTTTGCGTGTGCAGATATTGAGCTTGTGGAAAAATACAAGTACTTAGGTTTAGTTACAGATAGCAGCTTCTCGTGGAAAACACACATAATACACCTATGTGACAAACTCGGATTAGTGCTTGTAAAATTCCACCACCTTAGTTTTGTACTAGACAGGGCCACTATGTACACGGTCTACTATGTGCTGGTGGACTCACTACTTTCATATGGACGAGCATGCTATGGTAATCCATTTAAAACATATTTGGATAAAGTAGAATCATTACAAATCAAATTTATGAAACTATTAGTTGATATAAACACAAAAAACCGTTGTAAAAGTAGTAATTACCAAGGACTATTCTAAGAGTGTAAGATATTGCCAGTCGTCCGAAAGGTTGCTGTTACTAGCTATAGAAAATTATTGTAATGACGAGTTTAAAATCAACACGGTACACATAAGAGCTCAAAGGATAAAATGCGTGAGAAGATATATAATACCCACCTGTAATAACTATTATGGACAAAGATGTAGGAAATGTTTAGTTCCAATAATTTTTAATGAAATGCCATTTGATTTAAAAAGTAGCTGTAACAATGTATTTGATAAGTCTAGACTTGTTAAGTCGTACTTTTAGGTTTTACAGGAGCTAAATCAAACACACGCGTACCGTTTAGAGTATATTTTACGAGAGAGAAGATTGACGGTAGCGTAATGCCCTGGCTATATAAAAATAATTACAACTACCGTCATAACATACATCACAGTATTTAAAAAAAAAAAGTAGGGAGGTACATACATACTTTTTAACATTTTTTGTCAAAACCTCATAAACAAAAATGCGTAGATTAAGTGTCTATCAAATATGTTTGTGGCTTCGCTAAACCGGTAATGAATATACACCCTAGTACTAAAATATATTTGGACATCCCGACCTTAATTCTTGTAGTCATGTCTTTATTAGAAATGATTTTGTTCGTAAACCTTTGCAACCACCATACGATGAAAGGAGTCCAAAAGTGTAGCTCATTCAACAAAACGAGAGAACAGTTCGTGTGTCGATAGACCGACTTAAAGCTTATTTAATAAATAATACTGTAACGGATGAACTCGCTAGGTATTCATATATTATTAATGACGCTACAGTGCCACAAATAGCACATAGGTATAAAAATACGGATAACAATGTACTATTGAATATACTAGAAGCGGTCGCTCGATAAAGCGACCTGCGCGCTATTGTTGTTAATATAATAGCGGGGGATAACCCCCGCTATGTAAAATATTAATAGTCCGTAATTAGGATACTAAATATTGTAACTGCCGAGTATTTTATTACATATTTTATTTATTTTAATATTTAGTTATGTTTTTACATTAAAGTTATCTAATACATTAAATTTTTTTAACAGACATAAGTTAGCACCAAATAGTGTATATAAAAGTTAAAAACTTATTGCAACAACTCTGGGTGTTACAATTAACTTATAAGTTGCTTACTTTACTGTATGTAGTTAACTTAATTATAAGAATGCTAATTATAAAAAAAGTTACACACAAATGCGAAATGTTTAGGAGAAACGCAGCACGAGTTGTTTGGCATACAATTTTACATACGTTCAAATCAAATCGCTGTTCGAATTTCACAATATTGTAAACCAAAAAAGAAGCCGTAATCAATCAGAACGGTCAGCAAGAAATAGGAGCAAATATAAACCAATTTAGTGTAATGCTGTTGGTTTGAGGATTATCTGAATATTGGTTTGAGGAACTGCTTGCGTAGTGGTTCAACGCTTTAATCGCAGAATGGGGGAAGGGCTAAGGAAACAGGTGGCGGCCATCTCAATACCCACGCCGGCGTCGGTACAGCATACGCCTAGTGGGGAGGGTTTCATCCGTTTGTCGTAAACATTTTAAGAATTTAATTGTAATTTGTCAGTATGTCGTGTTAGTATGATCATATAGCCGATCGTATTGTGGTGTTACTATGTCTGTATATCTTTGAATATTAGACATATATTATTTTTTATGTTTTAAAAAGAAGGGGGGATGGTTGTAAGGGTATTTATACTGCACGCAGTGCATTATTGAATTCAACACTTAACTTATGCCAGTTGGCTTTGCAACGTGAATCGGAACAGTAGTATGTACAGGAATGTAATTGTGTGTTAATAAAGTATAATAATAATAACTTCACACATCTCAAACACGGCTGTCTGATTCCAAACTAGACAGAGCCTGTACTATGGTAACCAGACTGCTGATAAACATACTTATATATTTCTAAATACATACATATTATAGATAAATTACACCCAGACACAGAACAAATGATCTTGCTCATCGCACAAGTATTTATCCTGGGTGGGAATCGAACCCAACAGGCCAGTCAATGTATGTGGAGTTACTAATTATAAAACTAAAGTTTGATATATCATTCCTAGCCCTAGCAGAGTCAACTCAGCATTATGATACAAAGAATTACATATTTTTTGGTTCGATTCGCCAAAATCTGGAATTAACTGACAGAGTCTATTTTTTCAGACAAATATAGTCCTAAACGTTCTAGAGTAGAGTGATTGTGTAGAGGTTCTTTTTGAATAGGGGTATACCATCTTCGTCTTAATCATCACTTTCTATTAGGTGAGTTGGAAGACAAACTCCTATCATCACTACATATTATAAAACAAAGTCCCCCGCCGCGACTGTCTGTCTGTCTGTTTGCGACAAACTGAAAAACTACTGACCGGATTTTTATGCGGTTTTCACTAATAGACAGAGTTATTCATGAGGAAGGTTTAGGTACGTACGAAGCCGGGGCGGATTCCTAGTTCCAATTATAAATTAAAAAAGAAGTCTCTGTATGTGTCTGTATCAGGTATGCCCTTAATCGGAGTCAATTTTTTTCTGCCACGTCCGTCAACTGCAACATCTGCCCTAGGCAACTAGCTTTGATAGATTTATGTGTCATCAAGTTAACATTGCAGATAGCTTCTCGAACCATATTTGCTAGAAACTGTTTTCATTAGAAATCACATCAAAAGAATCTATAGTATTGTTTCTAAATCCATTTTATGATCAAATATCTTGAGTCTAAGCAATCGACATTATCCACTTCTATGAAGCTCGGCCCATACATCTTGTCGTGGATACCAAGTCAAACCTCTTTTGTGTCTGTTGCCCCGGGTTTGTGTGTACGGACATAATGATATTTGTCCTTCAATAGTATTGTCCTTTTATGACAAAAGTCCCTGAGTTAAGGTACTTATTTACACATGTCACTATGATTAGCACTTTTAACGGTTTATGAAAATAGGAAACCATATAAAAAAAAAATTTTGCTACTATAATTACTGCTTAATCCCACTAATATTATAAATGTGAAAGTTTGGATAGATGAACCGATTACCATAAAACTTAGTACATAGATAGCTGGAAACCTGGATTAACGCACAGGATACTTTTTATCCCGATATTCAGACGGGATCGGGAGTTATGCGGGTGAAACCGCGGGGCGCTGCTAGTATATTATATTTTTACTACTTTCTAGATGGTTTAGTATACATTTCGTCTTTTTGTTTAAATAGACTTATATTTATAATTTTTGAAAGGGATTGAATTTGAAGGATTAAAATTTGCAAAGACTAAAACGGAAAAGCCTATGTTTAGCTATGGGAGGAAATAATGATGATTAATTAAGGAGTACAACTTTTGTAGCAAATTACAACGTTAGATTAGGAGTTTTCTCACCATCAGGCGCATTTTATTTGTATGTAGTAATTTTTATTTTATGAATATGACTGCCCCAAGAATTGGAAAATTCCGGAACATTGGAAAAGGCCGGCAACGCTCTTGTGGCTCTTGAGTAGCAAGTGTCCATGGGCAGCGTTAGTCACCATCAGGTGCTCCTTTGCCCCATATCCCACAAGAGAAAAAAAGTTGCATGACGTCATTTCCGGCTGCAAATTGTTACTTAACATGGTGCAATACTGCAACTAATGTTTATTTCGTTCGTATCTCACAAGTTGCAAAACATTGCGTTAATCGGGATAATATTATACTGGATAACATGTTTCAATATATTTCCCCCTTATTAGGGATGTTCGATCCGATCCGATACTTGTGTGGATCGATACAAAGAAATACGATTCACCCGTTTTTGTATCTATACATTTGCTTTCGATCCGTTAGTGGAGCGATACATGTACAATGAGGATCGGATCGAAAAATCGGACCAATTTGTATTAAATTCTAAAAAAGATAAACACACTTTAACCAAAATATTTATTCGTTACATTAATACCGAGTTCTTTAACTACTACAACGAACAGTTTCATATTACACTAACATAAATATTTCTCTGGCGGTAAATTTTGTTAAATCAGTTGTTATTGCATCTTATATTTCAATATACCTTCAATTTCGGCATGATTACTTGTGATGATAGATCATTTTATTTTTGTGTATTACGTTTTGCTCTTTTGAATCGCCAACAACATATATACTAATTGTGATATCTAGGGCTCCACCAAAAAAATTAACTGTCTGTTCGTTTTTCACAAAAACCGCGAGTGAAGAGGCGCGAGGAAGGCCTTCACACATATTTCGTACAGTACATATCAGAACCTTTGGTGGACAGAAAGTCTGATCCAATTAAGTATTGATCAGCGAGAAAAGTCGTTTGGGGAACACTGAGCGATATAGCCCTACGTTATTTGTCAGTGGTAGGACCATCTGTGCCCTCCAAACTGTCCAAACGTCTTTTCTCGTTGGCCAACCACAATTAATTTTTTTTTTTTTTTAGAAAAAGACAATCCCGCATCAGGAATATTCCTGTGTTGCGGGGGGCTTCACAAACATTAAACAACGGATACAAAGAACACCCAGACTCGGGACAACTGTTTGTGGATCACACAAATTTTTGTCCCGTGTGGGATTCGAACCCACAACACTCGGTGCGGCGTAGTGGCGAGGTGACCACTTAAACCATTGCGCCATCCATGCAGTCATGAAAGCCGCAATCGCGTAGATAAAGAGCAGCTATCAAAACTTGTATTTTTACGTACCTTACCATTCAAAAATTGGTTAATGTAAAAAAAATGTTTTGTTTCTCTACTAAAAAATAAACTTTGATGCTATAAAAAACAAGATGTTTTATTTAAAAAACACTTGATATGATACTGGATCGATCCAAAAAATCGTATCAAATCAATGGAATCGATACTTGGATGAATGAATGTCGATACAAAGCACCTGGATCGAACATCCCTACCTCTTATTAAGACATCATAAAAGTTACCTCGTTTTAGTTTTCAAACTATCAACATAAGTGAGCCAACGCTCTTAGCGTTAACAGCTATCGTTTTAAAATTCCAGTCTAATTTGTTTAATCAAATTCGATTAATAATTACTAAACAACAGTGGTAACAAAAAGTTGAAAATATTAGCAAATTAGCCAAAAGGCTGAAAATAAGCAAATTGTGACAAAACCTATCAAGCATGTGACAAATCAACTCACGGACTGCAGATACGGCTCACACGGTCACAAAGACAATTTAACATCAATGAAGGTGATATTAACGAATGCAAACTCGTTCCAGTGACCTTAGTTATATATAAATCTATATACTGTGAACAGGAAACTGTCATCTAATTTATATATAGCTGGAGGAAGACGGTTCAAAGCTGGTTTCCCCTTATTTGTGATTAGTGTGATTACAATATTTACCTCGATACCTGAAGAACCAACTCAAGTAAGCTTACTAGTGCTTTGCCGTTGATTGTTATCAAAGAACTTTAGAGTTACCTGATTATAATTAAAATATTCAATAGGTGCGTACTACATAAACTAAACATTTTTATGAAATAACGTCTTTTACAGTCAATAATAATAATCTTTAATGCCACAAACTACGAAAACTTGCTATTGACGACAGAACAGCAGCTAACAGATTTGATAAACATAATATAATGCAATAAAACAAAAATTTCTAAAGAATTACTGTATATGTAAATGCTGTGAAGCTGCTTCATAAACAATATATTTTATGTAACCGTAAAAGATCAATTAAAAGCCAATGATGATTGGCACATTATGTCACGAGACCTTAGATTATATGTCTCTAGCCCTTTTTTCTCTTTTTTTCTTTTTTTTACTTTTAAAGCTTGTTGTAACTGAAATTAAAACCCAGAATGCTCAACTAGTAAATAAGTTTTTTGATATTTCTATGACAATGAAACAAATGTCTAGCAAATACGATGCGGAATTAAAAATAAAAGATTATGAAATTGATATATTAAAAGAGAAATTACAGCAATCGGCAAAGAAACATTTAGAAGACGAAGATGAAAGTCCTGCAATAAACGGTTATGAAGAATCGATAGAAATAGAAAACACTGAAGAACAAATAGACTCCGAGGTTGTATTCAATGAGGTAGAAAATCTAGAAATATACGACAGCACTCGTAGCTCTCCCTTAATTCCCGACGATGAAGATTCGAGCGAAAATGATCAATTGCCAAATAATAATAACTCAAAAATAACAACTACTTTAGAAAAAAATCCAGTTCAAATACAAAATATTAATAGCCTTAATATTGACGAATGGACCGTAGTATCCAAGAAATGCAAGAAACGTCGACCCTCAAACAGGCAACGAACTAAAGAAGTCACTTATCCTATGGACCTGGAAGTGTCGCATGGATGGACTTACCTTCATTTGTATAACGTCAAATTGGGAACGACTGAAAAAACTGTTCTAAAATATGTTAGGACTTTAAGTGAATATGCAGACTGTACAGTTGTAGCTTTAAAAACCCGTAGAGATTATGCTTCTTTTAAAATTGGAGTACCAGCGGACCTGGCATACAAAATATTAAAGACAGATAACTGGACTGGAAATATCCGCATAAAACCGTGGAAACTGAACATTCCACCTAAGAAAATTGTTAAGAGCACTAGTTCTGATGATTCTAAAGCTAATGAAAAAGATAAGGTGCTATTTCCTACACAGAAACCTATAGATTTGCAATATAAAACTCCCGCGGTAAAGAAAAAGTAACTTAACTGGATGGAATATCTCGTTTTTGAAGAACGATTTTATGATAGATAATTCTACAAGGATTCCACTGATAGATTGGTAGGTGTATCTACTTTTAGTTGTAAAACATACTTGACCATGTTGACTGGCGTTCCTGAAGTAATGAAGATAAAGAAATTATATTTACATTAATAACGTGATGATTTGTGAAGTTTTTGTGTCCCGTTGTATAGTATGTGCTTTACTACAGTACATTCCAAACCTAAGTAGAAAACTGATCTATGTACTTAGTTCTCACTTTACAGCTGTTATTATCTAGCTGAACAACTCCAGAACGAATAAGATTTCTACTCACATATATTATGCTCTCTTATAATTCAAAACTAGACATTTACTAGGACATAAATGTCCAAATTCTTGGATGTAGATATAAATTATTAATTGGTTAACTGTAATTTTGTTTTATTTACTTTTATTTTTCATTTGTCTTTGTTACATCATTATCTAATACGTAAAGAGAACTCTTTGTAGGCATTTTTAAGAATATTTCGGGAACTTAGTAACGTAAAATTTGGAATTCTTAAAGCTTATGTATAGAAAAAGCGCAGAAAACTAAAAAAAAAATTAACCAATATGTTACAAATTTAAAAATTACGTGAAAAAGGCTACATCAAGCTAGAATCAGGTGTAATATGTTGACCTGTCATGGTCCGTCAGTGTTATACAAAGACAGTTCAAGTTATACTGACCAATGCAATAAACCAAAAATGAATTGTGGTCGAAATTGGATCACCAGGCCATCTCTAGTTTGTATATTTGTTTACTACAAAAGCAAGAATAAACCATAATAGCGTTTTAGCTATTCTGACACTTTATTCGTTTATATAAATAAAAATTTGTTTATAATTCTTAGTACTTACTTTATTTCAAAATACCCATTTAATTTTCCCTGACCGTTGCTTACAACTTAAGTGGCATTCAATATACAATGTAATAAGTGCCTTTAAATTTTTTTTCTAACATTTTCACCAATACATTGTTCAAATTATTATATTTTCCAAACTTTCATGCATATTTGCATGCATATTTTGAGCTTATTTCAAGATGTTTATGTTGCTCATAATCCGGTCCTTAGTAATGAGATACAAAAGATATAATAGAAGAGAGAGAGGTTTATAAAATACCAAAGGTACGAATAATTATTTTTTTTATAAAATTTTGGTTAATTAGTTCATAAACGACACTTTACCTCGTAATAAATATCAAATATAATGTACAGATAGATTAAAGAAGTGTTTATTTTTTTGTTAATAAATCAATGTAATTACACAAATGTCATAATGAGAAAAACCCACCATTGTCGTAAAGAAAATTAATTTAAAAATTGAACAAAAGATTCCTTGTCTCCAAATTTGTTGTTGTTTTTATTACTACCTATTGTTTATGAATATGACTTATGACAAACCACAATAATAATATTATTTGTACTAATGTAGCGCTCTACGTACATACATATACGAGTATACATGAACCCTGAAAACATTAGACTCCTGTTTTGGGCAGTCGTGTAAAAATCTTCAAATCTTCAAGAATCTATTCCCGAGATCCGAGATGGATGAACAATCTACATATAAATTTCAGTTAGACTCGCATTTGCCCAGTCTTTTCTCATATTTTGTGGGTTTGATACTCTTGAACACGCCCATGGGAAACCGGGGTAATGGCACGGTGGTATGTTGGACTCGAACCGACTAAAGCCACATGGTGTTCCGTCACTGGGTCCTATTTGCTGTGATCTTAGGTGTACCCTTGAGAGGAAATCCCTGTGAACCTTGACAGACATGACCGACAGACATGATTGGTCTCTCATAAAAATTCGATCCCCTATTTTGCCAGCTTCAAGGTTTATTTTTGTGATAAACATTGGCATTTGTTCTGTTCCAAGGTCTTATTTATCTCTATACAAAAAAAAACAGAAAAACTTGACAAATATTTTGTCTCCTATACAAACATTAATCGCCTGTTTTGCCACCTTCATGGTTTATTTAGGTGACAAAAAGTAACCTATGTCCTCCTCCAAGGTCTTGTTTATCTTTAAATCAAAATTCATCAAAATTAAAGCGGCTTAGGCGTGAAAGATATCAGATAGACAGAGTTAAATTTGCATTTATTATATTAGTACGGATACTTAGCTAAGTCGATTTCATTTACCAAAGGCACAACGAGGCAAAATTAGTGTCGAAAAATATGTATATTTCTATTATTACTCCTGATAACATTGTTACATACTGTATCAATGACCTCAGCGGCCAATGTTGACCGCTAAGTCACGTCATCTGGCGTGCGTCCTTCGGGCGGAAGGAGAACAAAGTGATTCTATAAGGGTTCCGTTTTTTCCTTTCGAGGTACGGAACACTAAAAACGTTAGCTGGAACCACAAGGTAGTTAAAAATATGGAAAAAATTGGTAGAGTATACTAATATCTGACGGAATATGCATAAGCAACACGTTGTGCTGTTCAAATATATGCTTTCGTTCAATGATAAAACAGCTTAGGACCCAGCAAATTTAGTAGTTAAGGTGGACCAACAATGTATCTGTAAAATTCGCAAGATTAAACAAGTAGCACAAAACGACTATATATATATATATATATATATATATATATATATATATTGTATATCACTACATATTATAAAAAAAATCCCCCGCCGCGATTAATACGAAACGGATTTTCATGCGGTTTTCACTAATAGACAGAGTGATTCATGAGGAAGGTTTAGGTGTATAATTTGTGGGTTGCTAGTATATAATATATCATTAATAGGATTATTACTATTAATCAGTCTTTTTTACGTTTAAATAAGGAAACAAAGATATTCATTCGGAAAAGTAACTCATTTCATGAGACCATTTACTAGTAGGTAAAACTATTATATTTAGTTAAGGAAAAACCCATTGTATTGTATCGTATTCTAATTATAGGAATTAAAAACAAGAAGAAGAAGAAGAAGAAGAAAAATATTTTATTTGTATCTTCAGTTATAACAATAAAAATCATATGCCTTAAGACTAGGGTGGTACTGAAGACCAAATAGGGTACCTGCGTCAGCTAGTGTCGCCAATCGCTCTGCAACGCTGGTAACAACACTATATATTATCATGCACACTTACTAAAATCTGTTTATGGGCTCGAACTTCCCGGTAAGAGCCAGTTTTTTTTTTAATAAAAGACTACTAGTAACGTGGGTCACATATTCCTAGTATAATAATAATAACTTCACATATCTCACACACGGCCGTCTTATCCCAAACTAGGCAGAGCCTATGCTATGGTAACCAGACTGCTGATAAACATACTTATATATTTCTAAATATATACATATTATAAATTACACCCAGACAGAACAAATGATCGTGTCCATCACACAATTATTTGTCCTGGGTGGGAATCGAACCCACGACCTCTGGATTCGCAGTCAGGGTCACTAACCACTAGACCACTTACAGGCCAGTCGCTTCTTGTTAACCCCTCCAGCTAAGCTAAATGTTTGTGTTAGGAGTGGGTTCACGTCGGTAGTGCACCGGGTAGGGTTCGAACCCGTAAGCACTCGATCGCAAGTCCGACACCTTAGCCATTACGCTACAAGTATGCGACCTATACTTCCACATCGTCGTTTTCAATTCCACATCGTATATTCTAGACATTTATTTCATTGTCATAGAAATATTAGAAAGGATGTTTACTAGTTCAGAATTTTGGTTTTTTTATATCTAATACCACAAGCTTTAATCGGTTCAGCTCCAGGTCGAGAGACTACCCAACTACCAAAAAGATGTGTTATAAAAGTCACCAATGCGCTTTTGCCAAGAGCTAGAACATTGTACGTTAGTCTTGTAACGGTTTTGTAGTGTGCTACAAGCCCCAATTTGGGCACAAATCTCAAGACTTCTAGTCTTACTTTTATCCTAAAGGAGGTTTGTTACGTGCTAAATTAGTCTTAATTTTATCTTGTAACCGCACTATTTTGTGCTTCAGATCATAGAATTTGGGGTTTTTAATACACCTCTGCATATAGTGTGTATATGTATGTTTTGTACGTTCTTACTAAAGTACAAAATTATTATAGTGGTAGTTATATCTATTTGTGTGTAACTGATATCGTGTAACCTCCAAGGTTACTTAAATAAAGCGATAACCTACTATCGGATTATATTATTATATAATTATACTATTTGTGGTATAAAATAATATTTCACCTTTGCGGTTATGTATCTTGTACTTTAGCTGCGGATATGTTAGCTCTCGACGCGACTTATACATACATGGCGCATTTTGCAAATGTCTTTTTTGCTCAAATACTTTAATAGATAACATATGGAAGCTGTTCGACAAATCGCAGATCCAAAGTAAGGATTCAATTAATACTAGGTCTTCGTTTGCTCTTAGCACGCGATACTATTAGTCAACAAAGCAGGAGAGGCGACTCAAGACCTATCCTTGGTTGATTCTTTTAGGAGACACCTTTGTTCATCAGTACAAATCACACGGTGGAGGATGATGAACGACCTAAACCGCTGCGCTACTTCTGTAGTCGTATTTAATTCTTTGCTTTCCAATTTATAACGAGAATTGCAAATTTCATGCATAACAAGATAAATATGTTGTGTTGTATTATTTTAGTAATTAGAGATTGGCACGTATGGGCCGGCTTGACCGGAGTGATACCACGGCCTTACAGAAAACCGGCAGTGAAGCAATCATTGTTTTGTATTTCGCTGAGTGAGTGAGGTTATTAGAGGCCCTAACCCTTCCCTTTCCCGCCTACCATTGCCCCTCTTCCCCCCTTTGCCATAAAAAAATATATAAATATGTTATTATTATAGTATTAGCGGCTGCTGATATACCATTGCTAGGCTTAATTTATATCAGTTATTTTACTGTGTGTTCACAAAAACGCGATCAGATTAATAAAGTTTCGGTCTATGTTGACAGGCATCGTTTGGGGCCCTTAAAAGCCACCTGTGAAAACATGGTTTAAAAGATTTACACAAAATAAATAATGTGAAAAAATATTGATATAAAATCGCTAGTCGTATCTTGATGTAACCCTAGTCTTAAGACTGTCTTAAGTCTTAAGACTGTTGTAGAGGTAAGCGTGTTTGGTTACTTAGGCATAAGGGCGTCCTTATACGTATTCTCTTTAATATTACTACACAAACCTTTATAGAGTAAAGGTCATCACACATTATAACGGCACTGAAACACGGCGCCGCCTGAAGTTGAGGCTACCGCTAGCCGCCAGCGTGCTTTACCATGCGCCGCCAGCGCGGTGCAAGCTAATTTCATCGTCTTCATGTGCGCGACAGGATGTGAAGGCGGCTCGCAGTCGCGCGTCAAATTCTATGGTTGCAGCACGCGCGCTTACTGCCCGCCGTTGGCTTTTTATTATGACATTATGAAATATATTATACGACCACGTTTTAATGCTCATATTTGAACGAGAACTTAATGTCTGGGTTGGAGCCGTGTTGTTACTGTGACGGTATAGTGTGTGATGACCTTTAGTGGGTCCACGCGTAGAATGACGTTAGAACCCAACTAATATTATAAATGAAAATGTGAGTTTTTTGGTTACGCTTTAAAGTCTTAACTATTCAACTAAATTATGGGATACGTTGCCAGGAGACAAAGAAAGAAACATAGGCTACCTTTCATCTAGAAAGGGTACAGGTTTTAGGAAATTTCTTGAATGATTTATTTATTATATATTATAATTATTTTTTACATGTCGATTTCTTCTTTAAAGCTAGATAGTGCTGGCATTTTCTATGACTGGTCTGAAGAGGAAACGCCGAAACCAACTCAAGGTTCCAAGTCTATATAAATTCAAACTGTGCAAGCGTATTGTAGATGGCCAGGGTGGTCTTTATACGACATAACTATTTAATTTTTAGCTGACCATTCACGAAACCCAGTAGACTAGATAAGTGGGTAATCAAGGATTAACATGAGCAAAGCGCTGAGGGACCGCTAGTTTAAAATAAAACTTGTTATAATGGATTTATTTAAGAAAGAATAAAAAAACAAATGTATTAGTCGTTATTTTAATATTTATATTACGACAATTCATACTACATTGCGATAACGCAATAAATAAAGCATTGGACTTACTAGAGAATTTACAATATCAACATAAAACTACACCTTTTGAAGTGATATAACTTCTTACGGGAGGGTAAACGGCTTCGTTACGTAACGCGTTACGGTGCCAGTCTGTCTGGCGTTTAAGTTATCACTTCTGGCAGGCGTCCCGAGAAGCACACATTATTTTTTTTTATGTGTTGATTTTTAGAATACCATATGCGATAGCTCACCTGGGCTATCGTTAAGACCGCAGTTCAAAATCGAAACAACTAAACCACATGTTGCGGTATTTATATCATACATATCTATATACTATAACAGTCTTGGTAAGTCATCTTCCAAACAAAAATAAAACCAAAGCGGTCCATCTGTTTAGGAGAATAAATCAGGAGGAGGTAAATATGTACAAACGTTAAACTTGTAACACCCCTCCTTTTTGCATCGGGGTTTAAAAAGGAAAAAATATTTGTATAAACCTGATGTAAGTTCACTGACCTTACTAACACAAATGAAATCACTTCCACCGGTAATGAACATAAATAATGTATTAAGGAAACTTGAATAATAAATACAAATCTACATATTATTATTGTGACGCAGAAAATGCCACAGCGAGGGATTGCAAAAAAAAATATTCTTCTGTGAAGTTGGTCACAAAACAAGGTCGACTAAGATCAAAAGGCGTTCTCATACAGTACTGGGAACGTCCCGACATTTGTTGGAATACTACGCCGTGACAACAAAGGGTTGAACTTCCCTTTGAACTACATACCTAATTATGTGTGAACTTAATATATTCAGTACGTGCGTGTGTTAGTAATTTATATATGACTTCAGCTACCTTTTATTACCACATTTTTTTTAGATGAAAGGTAGTCTAGGTCTAGTATAGGTTGAGTGGTCAAAGCCTAAAAACAACAAACATACAAACAATCTAAAATTCACATTCGCACCCAGGGAATGGGCACTTGACGATGGGATGGCGACATTAACAGGCGCCACTTGTTCCGCTAGGAAACGTCGTCAATAGATATACCGCCCTTCTTCATGGCTAGACGTCGTCTGTTTGGAGGGGTTCCTGAAGGTAGTGCTCGCGCTTTTAGGAGGTAGGTAGAGCTCTTGGTGCTTAAAGGGAAGCTATTTCAGACCTCTCCTATTTTCAGCGCATTATTGCACACCGTGTGGTTTAAGTCGGTTCGATACCGACGCACCGCTCTATTGGAAACCCCGGTGGGTTGACGGCCCATGGGGGTTTTCATACGCACAAAAAAGCAGTGGGTTCACGTTAGTAGTGTATTGGGTGTGATCGACTAGCAACTACGCGATCCCAAAACGTTAGCATCTCCACTACTGCCACTTTAATTAAAACCCAGTTTATCTTAGGAAGAAACAGATCATTCATTATCTACGACCACTTCCATCCAATGGCTAAACCACAAAACTATAAGTTATCTGTCCTATGAACCACTTGTGGGTGAAATATGCCCAATAAATCTTCAATGGGTTACGGACTGTTTTGATTAACAAGACTATATTCAATTCTCTTCAGGGCCCTATTAATTCTAGTCTAAATTGAATAACGCTAAATAATTACATGTAAGGTATAATATCATGTTACTCTCATATTCCAATACGGTAACATTTACTCGCCTATAACTTAAGAATTTTAGTCTGTGTAACGTGTGCATACGTATTGGTACATAGATTTTGGCTTAAGTAACATTTTACATGATCCCTTTTCGTCATGATACAGCCAGTAATCACGATGGAGTAAAAGCTCCTTGGAGCAAAAATAATGCGAATATCCGCAGAATTGTAACACTCATTGTGTTCATTTAGTCAATGGGGCTTAAATTTCAAATACAAATTGGAAAAATGAAAATTCGAGGGAAAGTGAAGAATGATGTGAAAGGAAAGAATATTATATTAGTGTTAAATCTGTTTTAGATCTTATTTACTTAGTCTCTAAAATTCTTTCATTTTAGATAAAATATTCTGAATAAGCAATTGTCGCATTAAATTTAGAGTCATTAAGTCAGCAATCTGGTTCTGACATTACAAAGTTACTTAAGACTGTGTTGACTGTGTTATTTTAAGGACCACGTCTTATTTTAATTTGGCATTTCCTTAGACAACGGAATACCATAAAGTAATTATTTGGTTTGTTGATTATGCTACTCAACTTAGTCTATAAGCACTACATTGAATAACTTAAACAATTTTATGTTTTCAGAATAATAATTTTTGTTTGACAGAACTAACTTTTGTTTAATAGTTTTTAGTCTAGTTTGGAGCATTGCGGAACGCACGCGAGAACTTTTTGGAGGTAAAATGGGCTACTCATTTATTTTATATGCATATATCCTACATATTAAGATATGACATTATTAATCCGGTCAAGTTAGTTTAAGATATAGTGTTAAAGTTACATTACATAGAGCTGAAAATTTGTGGCGAATGTTGGAAACGCCATTTTAATCGTAGGAGAGCCATGCTCCTTCACTTCTGGGCCGGCTCGACCGGAGTAATACCACGGCTTTACAAAAAAGTGAAGAAATGGTTGCATTGCTTTTCACCGAGTGAGTGAGGTTACCGGAGGTCCTAACCTTTCCCTCCCTCTTCTCCCCCTCTTCCTCCTTTCCCCTACTCCTACCTTAAAGGCCGGCAACGCCTTGTGACTCTTAAGTTGCAAGTGCCAATGGGCGGCGGTAGTCATTTACCATCAGATGACCCGTCTGCTCGTCTGCCCCTTATACCGTAAAAAAAAGAAATGAAATGTAAAAAGTCTCCTTCGATCCCACATTTGTAAAAAAAGTTGTTCAAAAAAGGTCTCAAAAATAGGATTTTTGCATTTTTCAGCCAAACGGTAAGTTTTGTAATAAAATACTACTTTTTATTCTGAGAATTACCATTTCTGAATACAGACGGATCTGGGATTGGTGGGAACCTTTTCACATTTAATTAAATGGTATTTAAAAACTCGTACTAATTTTCAGCAACATAAAATATTGCAACAGGTAAACGATGTTCAATTTCCTATTTGCATTCTTGAATTCAAAATACGATATGAATTGGGGGTAGTCAGCACAGCAAGTCACAACACACCACAGTTTAATATGTGACATAATTTGTTTACGTAATAACCTCAATGGTTTTAAACACTGATATCTATTTTAATTGGACTTCCCAAAAGTTACGTTTATTTGGACTTCAAACTAATGATGACTTTTGAACGCAATTCAAAAGCTATTTGGTAATTAAAATCTCGAAAGAATAATTATGGAGCATATAAAAAATGTATTATGTGACAATTAAAGCTTCCTGGGGACTTCATTACATTAAATGCTCTTTATAAAGATTATTGGGATTGCTTTTTAATCTTTTAAATTATGGAAGCAATTTGTAGATTACATCGGGTAAGGCTGACATTGTTTTTTTAATATGTCGCAAGGAAAAGGTTTTGTCATTGTTACGATTCTGTTTTCCAAATACATTAATTGGTAAAGAGGGAACTCGGAGTTCCGCCCACAGCCAGTTTGAGTTACAAGTATGTGATCCTGACCTGCTCAAGCTGTTGCTTACTGTGCTTACACTGCTCAATCTTTCATTGCCTTCTTTACTACTTTTCCCTTTTAATATCCCTTGAGAAATATGCTGAGGTAAGTGCCTTTTCTGGCATTGCACAGGGCAATAGTTACTTACGGTCTAATTTATTTTTATTTTTATTGTAATAATTGTGTGTGATCCTGTGAATGTCAGAATAAATGTTTCTCTTTCTTTCTTTCTTTCTGTTATGGGTCCAAATCCCACACGAGATAAACACTTGTGGGATCACAAATAGTTGTCCCTGGTCTGGGTGACCTTTGTGTCCGTTGTTTAAATGTTTGTGAAACCTCCGCGCATAGGAATACTCCTAATGCGGGGTTTTTACAAACTTGACTACATGTGTGAGATGTTACTGCTATTTCTAACATCACGATAACGGTGACGGCTATGTATAAGGTGTATTACAGTTTAGCACCTTAATGGTTTTAAAAATTAACCATACGAAGGGAGTACAGTATTACTCGAACGAGTGGCACTCAAAATAATAAGTCGCACTTACATGTATATACCTATAACATCATTATCATCCTACGCGTCTTTTTCTAACTAAGTTGGGGTCGGCTTTCAGTCTAAATACGACACGCCCGAACTTCGATATTTTACGTGAAGCGACTGCCATCGGACCTCCATAACCCAAGAACTAGGTGATATCGAAGGTCTGTAATTAGCCCAGGTTGTCGGCCTTTTTAGGGCTCTAACTACCCGTAACAAATGCCACAGATGTTCGTATGGCAACCGGGACCGATGGCTTAACGTGCTCTCCGAAGCACGGAGAGGTCTCAATGTGTTAAGAATGGTCCCCAATCCTAATACTGACCCGGCTAGTATTATTTGACCTTGTAATGTGATAACCTACTCAACCACTTAGCCACGGGCTTCCTATTTATATACCTATAACATGTTTAGCTAATATTAAGAAAATTATAATAAATTTAGTTGTATATTGAATTCATATTCATCGTAAACTATTTAATAAGTATCATAAATGACAAATAACACGCGTAATAACGTGTATAAAACTCGTAACGGTAAAGTGTAATTGTGGGTTTCGGGGTCCGTAATGACGGGCGCAAACGCGTATTCGGAATTGTTGGGTATTTGGCATAAATGTAATAGAGGTTCGAATAAATTTATTGTAATATGCTTAAGGGATATTGTTTTCTTTAAGGATATTCCGAAGTAATACTTTTTATGGCACATTATATGGGGCTTGTGGAGGCAAATAACTATTGTTCTATTAAACTAGTTCTACTGTTGAGCTAGGCCTTAGCTCTATTGCACATTTTTTTTTTACTGACAAACGAAGACTAAAATTAATTTGCGTTAAGTTACTTATGAACTCTTAACAGCTGACAGTGGACTATGGCGAACTTATTTGAAAATCCTTTCGCCTGATAATCTCGTACCGACTAGCCCCATGAAACGTAATTCATACCAAATATGACTCGCTCTTGAATGATATCACGGCTGGGGTTGGGCAAGACTTTGACAGTGCTTCCAAGACCCCTTGAATAATTGGAACCCAAGAAAGTAGGGGGAAGTCCTTCAGTCCGGCACTAGCGTCTGTCCACCATAGGCGGAGTGGTGGTCGTGAGATTTCCCCACGGAGAAAAATAACTATATAGACTCTTGAATACAGCACCAATGTTTGTGGGAGAGCCATGCTTCGGCACACTATGCCACGGGCTCTTCTCCCTCTGCTCGATTGCTTTGCTTTTCACCGAGTAAGTGTGATTACCGGAGGCCCTAATCCTCCCCTCCCCTCCCCTCTTTTCTCCTCTTTCACCCTTCCCCTACTCCCACTTTAAGGGCCGCTTGTGACTCTTGAGTTACAGGTGCCCATGGGCGGCGTAAGTCATTTACCATAAGACCCGTCTGCTCGTTTGCCCTCTATACCATAAAAAAAACTAAAAGAAATTAGTGTTGAATGAAATATCTGGGTACGTAAGGTCATTGCACGGATTTAGACGGATAGGGTTGGCAATGCACGATTATAATCAACTAGCTTTTGCCAGCGACTTCACTCGCTTTAATGAAGATTTTGTCAATCAATTCGGGAATAGTACTTTTCTTCTGGGTGAAAGATATTCTGTCTTTTTCTGTGCATCTGAGAACACGTATGCAAAACTTCATGGTGAACAGTTAAGTAGTTAGGCGTGAAAGCTTGACAGACAAACTCATATTAGTGTTTATAAAATTGGTTAATTTAAGATTGAGAGTATTTATAGGCACTGCGAATTGGGTACTATTTTTTACATACTTTTTATAGCTTCACTGGTAGCTAAAAAAACCTTGGAAGCCAATTTTAACAGACGTTTTTACCCGACTTTTGAAGGCGGTTTTTAATTCGTCAATTTTTTTTTTTATGTATGTTCCCCGATTACTCAAAGACGCTTGGACTGATTTAGAAAGTTCTTCTTTTGTTTGAAAAGGTAAAAAATTCAAAATTCAATTCAAAATCATTTATTCAATTAAGACACTAAGTGAAATTTATGCACGTTAAATTGAAGCTAGAGTTAAAATCATAGATCGGCACAAACAGACGCCACAGCATGTACTGGATTGTCAAGGTAAATTAGGTGAAAAACACCAAAATCTACTGCCTGTTTGTGTCGATCTATAACTTCCAGTTTCCGAAATGCGTAGGGCCTTATGAGAAGAATACTGGCAAACTTCCCAGGTGGTCCCATCGTCTACAGTTCATGATTTGATGATGAGATCCTGGAGAAATCGAGGGAATTCTTGAAATTTTGTAGGCACACTTGAAGCGATTTCGATTTTTTTTATAGTGACTTGTATTTGTTAATTGAATAAGTTTTACTCAAGGTTGGTCTCATTTAAATTTAAAGAATTTATTACACTTCTAAGGTTGGAAAATTAAGGATGAAAAATCCAGCTTTTTACAATTTATCATGATTTCGGCGCATTGAAGTCTTGAATTATAATAATAATAACTCCACACATCTCACACACGGCCGTCTGATCCCAAACTAGGCACAGCCTGTACTATGGTAACCAGACTGCTGATAAACATACTTATATATTTCTAAATACATACATATTACAGATATATTACACCCAGACACAGAACAAATTATCCAAATTGTTATAATTATTATTATGAATTAATTGAAGAGATACTTATTTTAAAAGGTAATTATTTTGTCGTATCCAAATGAAATGTTATATGTTCATGTGCTTTGGGTGACAATACTAACATTAAACATCTTGGGGCTGAACTGATGACGGAGCCAGGAGATGGATAATGGAACTGTTCAGCGGCTGCAAGTAAACCCCTCGAGTTTGGGCTCATATGATTTGTTCAAATAAGTCCAACAGATTGGGCTTGGTTACGATGGTCTGATTTTTTTTTTTATGGTAGGGGGCAAACGAGCAGACGGTTCACCTGATGGTAAAAAACTACCGCCGCCCATAGGCACCTGTAACTCAAGAGTCACAAATGCGTTGCCACCCTTTAAGGTGGGAGTAGGAGAAGAGGGGGAGGGGGCGAAGAGGGGGGAGAGGGGAAGGACAGGAATAGGGGAGAGGGAAGGGTTAGGGCCTCCGGTAACCTCACTCACGCGGCGAAATGCAATGCAAGCATTGCTTCATAACCGGTTTTCTGTGGGGCCGTGCCGGGAGTCGAGCGGGCCCATACGTGCCGAAGCATGGCTCTCCAACGTTAATATGATGATGAAGCCAGGAGGTGGATGGTAGAACTTTTTTTTTACTTTTTAATTCGATTCGCCATTAAAGGGTATTCTTTTAGTTTTACTAAACTGTAATTATTAAAGCCGTGTTTTTACCACCTTATTAGTAAGTTAAAAGTGAGTTTGACTTAGAAACTCTAATGTTTTGATCAAATAAAATGATTATATTATAATTATAATTGAATTTTGTAATAGTAATCTACTTCTGCTTTTTTCCTCTTAGTTATTTGTATTTAGTATAAATACATTTCCAACAGAGAGACATTTAAGTATTTACCAAAGTAATTGTCAGCTGATATATTTATTGCAGGTTCGAGTGCCGTTGTAGTCGGTGATTTATGGTGACCCAAAATGTCTAGGCCGCAAACAGTTTGTTTTTGGGCGCTTTTTTTTCCAGAGTAATGAATTGGTTTCGGATGCTATTATTTTTGGTAACAAAAAAGGATTCTTATTTGTTACTTTTACTTTTAAACATCTGATGTTTTGGGATAACTTTTGTTTAGCTTTGTTGTACTTATTTGTTAAAATTTAGGATTGTTTTTGCTGTGTTTGAAGGGAAGTTAAAGTCAGAAGTTTGAACAACAGACATCGGGAAAGGTAAATGAGCTTAATAACAATATATGAATCACTTTCGTATATACATTGACAAATTCAACTGCGGAGGCAAACAATAATACGGAGAGACAGACTTTAGGCTGGTATTATAGATAGTCTGTGGATAGTTGTAATTACTAGGAGTATCACTAGCGCATTATCAACATCAGTGATGTCACTGTGGATTGTAGAATTACACACCTTTAAACTCACCCTGAATAAAATGCTGATAAGAGCCATGCTTTGGCACGTATGGCCGGCTCGAGCGGTGTGGTACCACGGCTTCACAGAAAACCGTCAGTGAAGCAATGTTGTATTGCTTTTCGCCGAGTGAGTGAGGATACTGGAGGCTTTAACCCTACCCTCCCCTCTCCCTGTTCCACCTTTCTCCTCCCCCTCTTGCACTCTTCCCCTACTCCCACCTTAAAAACCGTATATGCACTTGTGACTTTGACTTTGAGTTGCAGGTGTCCATGGGCGGCGGTAGTCGTTTACCATCAGGTGACCCGTCTGCTCGTTTGCCCCCTATACCACAATACACTTCCCAATCCATCCCCACAAGTAATATCCCTTTCCTTCCAATACCTTCCCTTCTAAACGACCTTTCCCTTTTAATATACTATCAATTTTCCCATTTTTGATTCCAAAAGCTCCCAGTTGACAGAAATAGGGGCTAGCTATTGCTGTTAACCGGGAGACATAATTATAATTGTTTGTTGAAATGTGGGTGTTTAATGCACCTCACCTCTCTCTGTTTCGGGGAATTCGGTGTGAGTAGATGTATGATGTATGTATGTTTTTCAAGGTAGCAATAATTATCAGGATAACAGATCAGAGCTACCCTTTTAATTTCCTGGATTTACCCATTAATATATCGCTTTACTCAAATTCCCTGTGGAACTATAAATTTAACCGTGTTTATGAGTATCAAAAATTTTAAACTAATTTGTATTATAAAATTTAAAAAATCAGTTTTATTTTCATCTGAACAATTCTGCTAATATTATAAACGTGAAAGTTTGTGGGGATGTATGGATATATGGATGTTTGTTGCTCTTTCACGCAAAAACTACTGAACCGATTGCGATGAAAATAGGTATGTAGATAGCTGGACACCTGGATTAAAACATAGGCTACTTTTTATTAGAGTGTAACTGCGGGGCGCAGCTAGTAAAGAATATGGGGCAAATAAACATAAATTGAAGTTCGGTTTGACCGTGGACTGAAGCCACGGGCTCTGTTATAATAGCTAAAGTTTTCACATAGTAACTTTATTTATGGCACCTTTGTTATTTTAATAGGCCAATCACTCTCAAAAATGGTTTTCGTCTTTGAAAGAATTTATTTGTATTATTTTAATTGTAATATTCGTAATTACTATGACTAATTTATCCATCGCTTACTGGAGCGGTAACGTCAGATGAATTTAGGCAATGTTCAGGCTAAGTTTTATTTATTTTTAGAGTTTTCTGGTTTTAATGTTAAAGTCTATGGTTTCAAATAACATACAGTTAACGTTAAGTTCTTATAGATGGTTATCGCATAACTGTCAACACCATGAAACATCATGCCATCGTGCATCACACTGTAATAACCTTATTTTTTTGTCTAAATGCACTTTTTAGGATTCCTCAAGGAGCCTAAAAATATGGGTAGAGGATTAGAGATAGAATAGAGGATTAAATTATTACTTATAACCACTTTCCATCAGCGGGAGTATGAGCTAGATGTCATGGAGTCGATTCCCACACAGGACAAATAATCGTGTGACAATTACGATCAATTGTTCTGTGTCTGAATGTAATTTATCTATATCTACTGTCTAGGGATCAAGTACATTTTTAACTATAAAAAAAAAATATCCAATTAGTAGTTAACAAATCTAGTCTTCCCGATTGGTTTCTTACTTTAAATTCTAATGTTTAAGTTAACAACTTATCCCTATATTTAGTAAAAATTAAGAAAAATTGCAATGTCGTGTGCAATTGTCGGAAATTAACCCAAGTTAATGTCGTTTGTGATTTGGCATGCTTAAAATCAGTTTATCAAAATCATTTTGCAGAATGGCCGCCCACGTTCCTTCTAACAAGTCAAAAAGTTGTTGTACGGTATGCACGGCATCCATACTCGGCAGTGCTCTTCTTTGGGATATCGTTTGTATCGCTGACGTAGCTTATCTCTGTAGTTCGCGGTGTGAATAGAAGTACGAAAATAGGTGATACGATGCTCGCCCACTCACTCGCACGCTCGCCAGCTGGCGGTGTGGCCTGCGCTTTACAATTTCAATCTACAGTATTAACTATTACGAAACGGGATACCAATGTAGACATATTTATTCTTAGAGAACTATTATTATCTAAAAAATAAATGTCTAGTCACCAGGCGAAAATCGCTATCGCCAAAACGCTTAACCAACCCACATTCAAGTAAAAACACCCATTCGACCATTAAGCAGACTGTACGCTTACTCGTAACCTAAGTAATTTATTCAACTCTAAGGGTATAAGAGGATAAACTTCGTTATAACTATTCAGGTCTGTTTGACAGTTCTGGACGTAATAACTCATATAAGGGCTCCCCTATTTATTCATAGGTGAGCGCTTTACATCCGTTGGTGAACATTATTTATCCGGGATACGACGCAGAGGTCGCGGTTCATCCAGCGTGCGACAGATTTAATTCGGATTTATTTATATGAAATGAGAACATTTTAGCATATTCCTTCCTGATATATTCATTAATATGGCTATATAACAAACTTATTAATATCTTAGTGATTATATGCGTGCATGCGTGCGAGCGTGCGTGTTTGCATGCTTGCGTGTATGTATGCTTACGAGCGTGCGTGAATTTCATGTAGATTGATTTTTTTATGTTTTTTTTTAAGAATTATTAAGGCCTTATTTATCTCACCTATCTTTACAATTTCACCTTTCAATTTCACACATTTTCTCTCACAAAAGTATTATTAAATACTAGCAGTCCCGAGAAACTTCGTCTACGTTTGTAAATTTTACCCGTTTTTGCTTTATTTTTCATTACGCTCCGCTTCTGTTAGTCCTCCTATTAGGCGCTATTTCCAGCAGTGGAAGGCGATAGGCTGATGACGATGAAGCAGACAGATACCGACCCATTAGTGATCAGTGAATGCCTTATACATAGTAGGTAGCCTATTGATTATTTAATATAACTAACAAAAAGTACCTACTAGACCAGAAAGTTCTTCTTCGTCTTAAGTTCCGAGTAAATTAATATATAACCGACCGTCTGCATCAATAAGTTGTTACGACTTTGGTGAGGAGATAAACACCGGAGGCCTTACATATTTACTTTTTACACTCAAATCAAAAGAAGGCTGAATAATAAAATATGTATTTCCTTTTAAAAGATCGTGACGGGAATAAGTTAACGGTATTACAAAGCTACAAACATAACACGCGATGGAGATTTGTTATTCTTACACGAAGTGCGTCGGTGCAAGACATATTTTTCTTTTTTTGTCTTGAATTCTTTTTTCTCCTGGCTATTATCCAATTTATTTGGGGTCAGACCTCCTAGTACTCCTGCGCATCACTGTACGGTTGTGGGTTGTCTCTTTCGTTGTGTTGCTCGCTATCATATCTTCCTTTATTGTTTGTAACCAGGTTGTTAGTGATAATTAATTTGAATTAATAATATTATTACTACATATTCCATAGATACAAGTAAACATCGCTTAGCCATTAGATAAAAAAATCGGGACTATGAGCAGTAATATGTACATGAGATCGCCTGGTGGTGGTGGTTGATTTTAAAACATAATTCATTAACTTTTTTTTTCATTTATTTAAATGGCAAGTATGGCTTGAACTATTATGGTATAGATTTTCCGTACCATGGTAAATATATATGTATACTGGACGCGTATCGTTTAGTGTAGTCTTTTACATGTCATTTTTAAATTTGAACATATATACATATATTGTATACATACACACATAATATTGTATTACATTTTTAGTCTTCTGCACTTCTTCTATATAAAATATTATCTTTAAGTATTCCAGTTTCACGATCTGCGATTTATTTTTAAATGCGTACAAAAAATCCTTCACATATTATAATATTGATCAGATAAGATACGATACGTTTTTGAAAACCCGACGTTTCGATAGAATTCTGAAAGAATATTGTAACTCGATTATACATCTATTACGTGTATAAATCATTAAAGTTTCAACACAATAAATGCTTTACAAATGTGGAAATTATATTTGTGAGATTACTCTGGAGGCATTCAACTACTAATTCAAAAATTTTGGATATATTACAAGAAATTTTGACGCCATGGAAATAATCGTAATTGAGGGCCTAGTGGAAGACAAAAGATCTAGAGATAGCTCACCAGCTCGATGGATCGACACCACAAAATCTCTGACTAAAACCCCCATCGCAGACTGCGCTCGCCAAAAAGCTACCCTGGGCTGATGGAGAATGATCGCAAGAGCGGTAACTATTGAAACCTACGTGGCCACGACCAGTCTGTCAAGAGTGCACAACTAATAAGACTGGAGAGATCAAATAAATAAAAACATATAGACTAGTAGTATATCACGTAACATACCCACAAAAACAAACATTTGCATAAATAAAACTGTAGTGAAATAGAATTAAAAAGCTACATTTAATTATGTGAGTGATGGTCTTTATTTAATTATACCTACGTATCGAATAGGTATTTGTCCGTATAATTAATTAAAGGACCTTTTATCTAAAATTTACTTGTCGAAATAATTAGCCATGTCTTTTTCCTGTTTCATTAATCCTTACTACATACATCTGTGATCCAAATGAGGATTAAATTGATGTTTTCAAGATATTTAAATGTGAAACAATTACCGTAAACATTAATTTAATACGAAACTGCTATTTAACAACTGATAATGTAAACTTTTTACTTCTCATCCTTTTAATATTTTATTCATCTTTAACTAATTGATATCTATCTGTATTAATTTAAACGTTTTTATCAAAGACTTGTTAGTCTTTGATAAAAACTATTGAAGATTAATTATTTAAAGATAAATTAGAAAGAAAGATAATTTAAAGATAAATTATTGAAGATGTCTCTGCTACCCGTGCGAAGCCGGGGTAGATTGTTATCTACCCCGGCTTCGCACGGGTAGCAGAGACATCTTCAATAATTCTTAACAAATCTTAACAAATTATACACATAGATAGATAGATAGATAGAATAATCTTTATTGTACACCATTAATAAAATACAGTTGAAAATACATAACTTACAAACTAGAGTACAATGGGCGGTCTTATCGCTAAAAGCGATCTCTACCAGACAACCTTTAGGATGGAGATAATTTCAAAATTATTTAATAAGAACATAGTAGTTGATGGCGTACTATTCTAAATATTGACAAATACTAATTAATTACATACATATACACATTCACACACATTACAGCTACTTAGTGGATATAATTATAGTGACAGATAATGTTGCTTTATCAATTTTTTAAAAGATGTAAGGGTTACAGCTTGTCTAATTTGTACCGGTAATTCATTCCACAAACGAACGGAGAGAACCATAAATGATTTATCAGTGAAAGTTTACATTTTAGTCAGGTTTACATAAACCTTTCTCATGAATCACTCTGTCTATTAGTGAAAACCGCATGAAAATCCATTCAGTAGTTTTTTAGTTTATGGCGAACAGACAGACAGACAGATACGACGGGGGACTTTGTTTTATAATATGTAGTGATGATAAACCTTCCTCCTGAATCACTCTGTCTGTTAGTGAAAACCGCATGAAAATCCATTCAGTAGGTTTTCAGTTTATCGCAAACAGACAGACAGGCGCGGCGGTGGACTTAGTTTTATAATATGTAGTGATGATAAACCTTCCTCATGAATCGCTCTGTCTATTAGTAAAAACCGCATGAAAATCCGTTCAATAGTTTTTCAGTTTATCGCGAACAGACAGACAGACGCGGCGGGGGACTTTGTTTAAAATATGTAGTGATATACTCTTACGTGTATTTACCGACGCCCGACTAGTTTCAGGCCCAACAGGGGCCTTTTTCAAGGGCTGAAGCGACCTGTCGCTTTAGCCCTTGATTCACTTAACCCTGTTTAATGCAAACTACATATTATTTCAACTAAAGGTTACTCCTTAAATAAATAAGCTAGAGGGCTCGTAGGTATGCCAACCTAACCTTCTCGTGCTATTATTTACAATCCTCAATTCCATTGCAGTCCTTTTTTGCCTGATTTTCTCTTTCAATATACTCCAAATTTTCTATTCAAGTTTAAATACTTCATTAAAGTCTAAACTTGGGTCCATAATGATAATCCAATATTTAAACATACATGTATATAATTTAGAAATACAGAAAAAATCAAAAGCTGTTGGTCTTATGCAAACCACAATATTTAAACTACCATAAAAGACCCAATCAGTATTTTAAAGACGCTGATAATCCTTGAACTAATATTAACTTTTTGATTGCGAAACTTGCGGAAACTAACCTAGGATAGTTTAGTTTTCGTCTACTAAACAGATTAGAAATATAAGTCTGAAGTGCGAACCAAAAATATAGGTACTCCTTAAAGGTAGTCAAAACACTGTTTTCTTAACAGTGTTAGCAAGTACCTAATATAAAAAACGCTTTAATGGAAAATAATTAATTATATTTTTACATTAATAACCTCCTTAACATCGACCGACCTACTTGATATACTCTAATATTAGGTGAAACACAGTTTTGATCGAAAACAATCTCGGTTAATGAACTACGATTACAGTACCCTTGTGTGGCAACGAGGAGGTCCCGGCGGTTATTTAGAAGTATCTATTATGAAGAGATGTTGATATTATTTAGAGTTGAGAGTACCCAATTTGACCCATGTAAAGTACAAATTAATTGACATTTTGTCGAAGTATATTAATTACACCGTATGTTTTGTAAGGACTTGGTAAAAGGGCGACTTAATTAAATATAAAATGCTTTTAATATCACCGTCCTTACAATGGCCTTCAGAGGGTTTTGTCAACTTTATCGTAATGTGTTAGCTTAGATTCATAATGAAGTTACTTTCAACGATTTTTTTTGCTTCATAAATTATTATGGGAACATACCTAAACCAAAGAGAGAAAGTCAGTTGAAAAATGATGCGAGATGACGAATGAAAACATACATGACATTAATATACTAATTATTTTTTGAGTAAAAAGTGGCTGTAACCGGCCAAGTCTTATTTTTTCAGGTTAAGAGGCATGACACGTCTATTTGTTAGGCAAAAAATTATAGTTTTAAGCTCTTGTTAAGGTTCTGCTTTGAGCATAAAGTAAACTCTATTGTGATACTATGACCACGCTAACTGATAGAAATCTATACATAAATTAATCAATCCCTATTTTCCTTGGTTACGGCATCACGCTTGAACGGCTTTACCGATTTCGCTAATTCTTTTTTTTTTTGTATTTGTTACTGTCAGGAGAAGGTTAACTTAAACGAAACATTAACCCAACGGCATTAAAAATACTTACTTAAACGCAAAATAATATGACTTGTGTCACTGCCACAACTGAGACACCTCGCATGTGGAAATCCACCAAACTGTTTAGGTTATGGAGCGTGTCAGGCAACAGTCAAGGCTGGGGTAGACGAGATCTGGAGACCACGTCTAGGGAAACGTAGTTGAGAACACCCTGGAATGTTCACACACCTGGGTGGAGTGACAATCTGCGCAAGACGGCGGGAAATACTGGATGAGGAGAGCTGATGATCGAACTCAATAGCGGATATTAGAAGATACCTTTGTCCAGCAGTGGATAATGAAAGGCTGGTGATGATGATGACAATATACACGTACGTACAATGCGAACTAAGTGTAGGTAAAAGTGGAATTTTTACTTTTAGGTACAGACCCTCAAAACAGGCTCACTGTTGAACACACAAAATTGTATAATATTAAAATTAATCACAGTTTGAAACTTGTTGTATAATGTTAAGGTTACTATAGCCTCATTATGTTTGACATAAAGAATAAGAGGAGAACGAGAGAATAGAAGTGAGTTGTTATTGAAACCATAATGGCTGTTAACCTCACAAGAATAACTCGCGACAAGCGTAATGCTGTTCCCATTAAACGGTAGACGATGTAATCCGGGGATTAAAGTAATAACTGTTAACTGATATAAATTGAGACCAGAGCTCCAGGAATTTTCAGATTAAAATCCTTTTGTGAAGCGAAAATGTTTCTGTAAGCTTGTGGATGGTTGCAGCGACGATAAATAACCATTTGTTTACGGTATGATGTTTCAGTTTTAATCGCCACATAAATCGACTTGGTCAAGGTGGCGTGGAGCCTATGTACTGCAGTGGAAGTTCTAAGGCTGATGATGTTTCGGTTTTAAGCTACAGATTACATAATATTATATTGTGTACATTTAGTTAATCTTTGAATTCATAAGAACACAGAAAGTTATAGATTTCTAAAATAACGAAATCAGGTCTATCGCAGACGTAAAAACGGGATTCGTATGAAAAGTATACAACGTTATTTTTTCCTAAAACCTGTAGTCACTGAATCCTCAAAATGGTGGTTGTTTTTTCAAAAATAAATCTTTGTTATCATTGTTTTTTTTTTTTTGTGTCGCAGGGGTCTTCACAAACATTCAAACAACGGACACAAAGAACACCCAGAGTCGGGACAACTATTTTTGGATCACACAAACTTTTGTCCCGTGTAGGATTCGAACCCACAACACTCGGCGCGGCGTAGTGGCGAGGTGACCACTAAAACCATTGCGCCATCCGTGCAGTCAAATTTTGAAGGGAGTTTGAAGAAGAACGCAGACTGACAGACGGTGTGATGGTGTGGGGTGGCTTAAAAGAGAAAGTAGTTATGGCAGTTTGGTTCTATTGACTGTCATAAACTATTCACAACTAAAAATCCATTCAGTCAATTTGTCCGCTGTTATTTGTTGGCAAATAAAATTCTATCTCTTACGAGTGTTTGACATCAGAATTTTAAATATTTTTTGTTAGACTTTGTCAGTAGGAATCTAAACAATATACAACAAAACAAAATTTAATGAATTTTAGCCTGTCTATGTACAATCAATAAATAGGTTTAATATGTTTACATACATACTCACTCCTATATTTCGAGAGGGTAGGCAGAAGTGTTTTAAACACCCACCTTTTCCCAACTATAATTCTGTCCCACTCACGTAATAGTAGGCAAGCCTATTGCCATAAACCGGGCATTTTGGGAATAAAAAATGAGAAAATTGGGCGTATATTGAAAGGGAAGAAGGAAAGGAATATTGCTTACCCATAGGCATGGAGAGTGTAAGGTCTAGCAGGCCTAGGGTCACATACCTCTAACTCCAATTATCTATGACCGGGAAGCCGAGCCCTCTAATTTATCATGTACTAGCAGCGCCCTGCGGTTTCACCCGCGTAAGTCACCATCCTGTGAGAATATCGGGATAAAAAGTAGCCTATATGTTAATCCAGGTCTCCAGCTATCTACATACCACCGTGAAAGAGTAACAAACATCCATACATCCTCACAAACTTTCACGTTTATAATATTAGTAGGATTTGTTTACACATTGGTATATTTGAAAATAGAACACTTACTTAAATCATGTCATCATCAATCAACAAATGAAAGGGTACGTACGTACGTAATGAAAGTATGAAATAAAACAGCAATTTTTATCGACTATGCTTTGCGTAAAATAGCTGTCAAGCTACTTTACATAAGGATTCCTTTTAACGAACGCATAGCGTTGTCCATACCTCAAATATTATTAAGTTTAAGATTTAATTTTGCCGACTTTATGTGTCCAGGCTCACAGTGAGTCCTCATATCATTGTTTGTGAATATGGGTATAAGTGTTGTCTCTTTTTAGTCTGTCAAAGGCTTCATTGATCTTAATAATCTCTTGACGAACTTAGACCGAACGAAGTCTTTACCTTCGTTTCACAAAAAAAAAAATACTGTCACTCCTTATTACAACGGTCACATAAAATGAAGATTGATACAGGCTGATGAAATCGAGACGAATTATTCCAAAAAAGCTACAAGGCTTTCTTAGAACTGCGACCATTTACTTTGTTAATAAACACGCTTTCAATGCATTTAAATGGTAAAACAGTTCATTGGCAAAGAGACGATACTAGTATTTTCACATGTGGAGAACATACCATTCAAATAGTTTTAACATGAATTTACAGTGGATAAAAGTTTTATAAAATTGCCGAGTTCATACAATTGAGCAAAATTGTGTCCGAATGTTTATAGAGATCTTGACCAATGAATTTGTTTTTATTATATTTATCTACTTTTGTGCGTGCGTGCCTGAAGTATCATAATTTTTGTACTGTTCACTTTCAACCTTTCATCATATCATTTGAAGTGAGAAGTAATATAAATATTAGTTTTAAACTCTTAAATATATGAGTTAATTTTTAAATAATACAACTGCTTCATTGCTCCGGTGGATAAACCGCTTAGGTAATATATTTGGAGAGAGCACCAGAGCCCAGCGTTAAATCCGAAATATATTTAGTTTATTTTTATCTATTTTCAAAGTTTGGATTAATAATTAACGTGATCACGAAATAGGTATTACATAGATATTTTTGAATTGCTCGACGTTTTTACTCTAATAGTATTTTCTAACACAACTGACCAAAAATGAAGTGAAATATTTTCAAGATTGATGTACAAATGTATGTTAGTTTCTTTACAGATTTGGATGTACGGGATATCGTAAAAATCTTTACATCATCCCGAGTGACTGGCTATAATAGTCTCTGACTATTTGCACTTATTCTTTCGTACGATCATTAGGTTCTGCGACCTATTTCCAAGTCTGAAAAACTGTTATTATGTTCTTATTTATAAATTTTTATAGTCTGAAAATAGTCTCACCGCTTGCCGATAAGCGATAACCCCATATAACGAGGCATCGAAAAGACAGCTCTTGTAATTAGAATATAATACCTTTCTACCTATTGGTGATACACATACGGGCATTTTTACATACAAGAGAATCTACTTATAATATAAAATATTCTTAAAGGCAAAACACTTTCCTGTACTATAATGAATACAAAATTTTATAAAAATGTATTATAAATGCCATAAATTTCAAATTTTTGTTTATCATGATATTGACACGGCTAATACGCCAGCAAACTAAAATTTCGTGTGCCGCACAGTGCGCTTTGTCAATAATATAAAGGAAAAGGCCACTAGGTCACGATAACCGCATGATATTTTGCTTAAAAGACACATTTATGAGCATGTATAATTAACTTTTATATAAGTATCACCGACTTCATGATAAATTGTAACAAGTGGTATTCTTCATCCCTTAATTTCCCACCTTAGAACTGGAATATGATCTTCAATTTAAATGAAACCTAACTCCAGTAAAACCAATTGAATTAAAAAAAGGGTTGGTAAAATCGGTCGAAATGAGAGTCTCCTAATTTTTGAAGTCGTTTAAAAGGAACGTACTAAAGAAATTGAGAGTAATTGTTGAATAATATAAGAGGTTATAAAAATATACATGTCACATCTGTAGGTTTTAAAATGGCTCAGTCAAGGAATATATTGTATTAAATCAAAACATGTAACTGAAACTTTTTAAACAAGTTAATAATAACAAAAAGCGGCGGTAGCGTAATGGCTAAGGCGTCGAACTTGGGTTGGGTTCGAACCCCACCCAGTGCACTACCGACGTGAACCCACTCCTAACACAAGCATTTAGCTAAGCTGGAGGGGTTAACAAGAATACTAGTAATGTGTGACCCACGTAACTAGTAGTATTAAAATTTCAAAAACATGTCTACCCTTCCAAAAAGACAAAAAAAAAAAAATCAATTGTGCCATAGGCTACAATATTTATTTATAAAAAATTATAGCCAGAGACTATTATAGTCACTCCATATACATCCATACATACATAAAAAAAATCCAAATCTGTAAAGAAATTAACATACATGAACATTGAAAATATTACACTCCTTTTTGGGCAATTGTATTAGAAAATTACATATTTTTTTAATAAAATACCCGCCTGCATTGTGTCCGCTTGATGGTAAACCGTTTTAGGTACCATAAATTCTTGTAAGGCTCTTTAGGTTTGGTAGCATGGTACAACGACAATGATGCTTCGTAGAACTCATTTCACAGATATGTAAACATATTTGGTTATCACCAGTCCCACCCACCTTCCTTAGCAGCAATGAAATACTATCTGTTCTCCTTCTATTATATCGCGTGCGTCTGCTGACATAAATTAACAATGTCTGAAATG
Organism: Callimorpha dominula; assembly: GCA_949752705.1. NCBI lineage: Eukaryota > Metazoa > Arthropoda > Insecta > Lepidoptera > Erebidae > Callimorpha > Callimorpha dominula. The sequence goes on along the minus strand of OX457010.1, from coordinate 3,459,346 downwards.
TCTGTGGTAATTTTGTTCAGTTTGCATGTGGAACTGCATCAATCAGTCAGAACATGTCAGAGCTTCCGTGACTTGTTAACATCTTTTTTTTTTTTCATTAGTTAATAGCATTTAGTTTATTTTTATTTAATCCTTATCTAATATTACTGATTAATTTTAATATTTGGGGGCTTTTTGCAAAGAAATTTAGAGTTCATCTTAGAATGCAGCAAGAAGATGTCCTTCTAAATTTTAAGCGAGAGAGCCATGCTTCGGCACGTATAGGCCGGCTCGACCAAAGTGACACCACGGCCTCACAGAAAACCGGCAGTAAAGCAATGGTTGCATTGCGGCGAGTGAGTGAGGTTACCGGAAGCCCTAACCCTTTCCACCTCGTCCCTCCTTCCCCTGCTCATACCTTAAAGGCCGGCAACGCACTTGTGACTCTTGAGTTGCAGGTGTCCATGGGCGGCGCTAGTTATTTACCATCAGGTGACCTGTCTGCTCGCTTGCCCCCTATCTCATAAAAAAAAAAATTTCTTTTTTAAATATGGATATAGATCTACGACAAAATATAACAAAAAGGTCAATTTTAGCTTTTCATTAATTGTTCTAAATTTAAAGTCAGATTTTTTAAAACAAACGACATGCGATACATAGATAGATAATTCTTTATTTCCACCCCCACATAAATTCAAATAATGTACCCCATTATTAACACGCTTATATTAGCTTCACTTAACAACTATGTAACCAAATATTGAAGGTAAATATTAACCTGATCTCTTGAAGGTAAGTTTCATATCGATACAATAAGTAGGACTTATTGGATCGAAATGAAACTTAGTATGTATACATAGTTCTTATGATAATACTATAATTTGGCATCTTGAAGCTGATCTGATGATGGAGGCACGATAATGGAATTCTTCCCTAGTAGACGTGAGAAGTGAGAAAGAAGAGAAATGACTCTATTTTTTATTTTTTATTCAGTCAGGCGTGTTTTTTTTGCTTTTCTAAACTTTAATATAATACTGTGGAAGCATTAAACATACATGCATCAAACAAATTAGAAAAACATGTTTTTTATTTTTAACCGACGAAATAAAAAGGAGATTCTCAAGTCGACCGTATATATATATATATATATATATATATTTATGTATGTTTAGCCCTTTCTCCTTTATTTATGAACCGATATTGATTATTTTTAAAAGTCGCAAAAATTTTAGGAACGAATAGTGTTTCTGTTTACTTTTCATTACTTTATCATGTAGCTGAGCTGATGATGAAAAAAATCATAAAATAAAAATCTTTTTAACAAAAAATTTTATATAAACTAATTTTGAGTCGACGCCAAACAACAAACTGATTATCTAAATTTTATATGTACCGATGTAGAAATGAACATGGCTCTACGTAGGTAATTAATCATTTTAATATTTGGCGCCGATACAAAATAAGTTTATATAAAATTTGATAGTTTATGTAAATGAGCCCAATACTTAAGACATAAAAGGTTTATTTATTTTTTGCTTTTTAGTTCTTTTCGTCAGTTTAATTTTTTGTTAAAAACATTTTTTTAAATTCCACCACCAACTTCATTTTTTGCAGTCACGATGCTTGAACTCGCATAAGAAATTCATTGGAATTGGGAAAGATCATGCAGATATGCATACGATGCTGCTCATAGATACGACTTTCGTTTGAACCTTCAGTAAGAACCACAAACAATTTTACGGCAAGGTCAGACACCACCGATATTTTATGTATATAAGCGCAATTCTCAGAGCGGTAAAAGTAACGAATTTTATTAAGATCTGATGCGATCGCTATTATTTTCTTTCAAATAAAAAAAATATTAAAATCAAGGTGCCCTTGACATTGAAGAGCCCGTCTTCATAGTACACAAATGTTAAAAAGAGATTTTTGTGATAAATATGTCAAGCTGAGTAAAATTTACGAGAATTATGTTATGGTATTTTTAATGCGGTGTAAATCAGGTTTTTGAATCAGGTTTTAACACTGACCTCTATTGTACAAGTACGCTGGACTAAATATTCTATATGAAATGATAGTTGTTTTTGTGCCGATTTGAAGCGACGTCCTGGTCGTCCTGGTTACTAAAATTGACATCTGTTGCAAAAAGCCATTGTGTTCTGTTGACGCGTCTCTGTTGCTTTATTTATTTATCGTAAAATAAGACTTTACTTTTGTGTTTTAGTGTGTGTAAATAATATACAAAACATTTATACAATGAGAGTTTGTGTATTTTGTAAAACTCGGTACCAAAAAGGCAGCGGAATAACGTTTCACAAGTAAGTGAATTTCTTGGCTACAAATGTTTCAATTGTATGTCTGAAGCGTTTTAACACTATTATATACTTATTTTATTAAATTTCATCACATTTAAATGTAAATAGGATTCAGATATCATTTATTAACTAATCGAAAAAATAAACAGTTACTGAATAAGGTTGCGATTATTCTACATCGATAATATGTCGATAACTTTCTTCATATTTATTTCTCATTATTCTCCTCATTATTATTTCTAAATTGTAAAAATAAACCCTAGTATCTAACTCGGTATTTACAACAGCATTCTGTATATTTTACTTGTTTGCTTTATACTTTCAGATTTCCCACCGACACACTCACCAAGCAGTCATGTGTGGAAAACATGAAAAAAGAAAATTGGAGTCCTAAATATAATGACCATTTGTGCAGTAAACATTTCACCGATGACTGTTTTGTGAAACATGTTTCACGTACAAATTTAAACTTTGGCAGTGTACCTACATTGTTTTTTGGTGAGTTTGTAGAGATTATGTCTCATTCTGATTCTACAAATATTCGGTTTATTAGCGACCCTCCCGGGCTTCGCACTGGTGCAATGTGGTGAACAATTATCGTCATATTTTAACAAATTAACACAAAACAATATTAAACTATACGTATAAACCTTCCTCTTGAATCACTATCTATTGCTGAAAACCGCATTTTATTCCGTTGCGTAATTTAAAAGACAGGGATAGACGACTTTGTTTTATATACTATGTAAAGAATGTAAGGATTGTATTTTTGGATGTAAGCATAAAAATATGACAATGTTTATATTTCTAGGGAGTACATCTTCTGTACGTGATGACATGGTTACCCCAACACCGTGTGTTTCTCAAGCTGCTAGGGTAAAAACAAAATTGAGCTCTGTTGATGTCGATCATGAGCATACTTATCTTGATGGTTACTACCCAATCCTTAATTTTACTTTAGTAATAAGTTATGTAATTACTATGTAGTCACTTAAGTATTAAGTTAATTTTCTATGTTGCCTATTAGCTCTGTGATTTTCTTTTCATTTTTATACAATATTCTGTTACATTGTCCTCACATTAAATTGCGCATTTTAGCAATGTAAAAAGTAACTTTGTAATAAAAAAAACAGGTTGAAAAATAGTGTCCTTGCAGTTTCTTGCCTGTTCTTCTCCAAAGGATCTGCGTTTTGGAACAGGCAACTAGCTTCACGACCGACTTATACTGACTGACTCCTCCTGACAATTTATACCTGCAATGGGTTTACTTGAAATGAATTATAAGTAGATTTCTAAAGCAAATATTTTTTTAAGATCGTAGGTATATTAGCCAAATTTTTCAAATAGTTGTCGAGATATTTAAGCCACCTCTTATTCACTATGAAAACCGCCTTTTATTCACTATGAAAGCCGCGTCTTACTATGAAAGTCACCTCTTATTCACTATGATAGCAGCCTATTCAGTAGTAGTTCGCAGAGGGTTACATTTTAATGTACTTAAAAATTTTTTGTAAAGTTGTTTTCTTAATTAAATCAGGCCTATGCCACTCGATATACTTACGTGCGCTAAACCCCTACCGGCTGCTCGACCACTGGCGGACCTTATACGCATGCTCGCGCAGTGGGTTGGGGACAGCTGCATCGAGTGCTCGCGCTTTTATTTTAAAATTTTAAAGTACAAAAACGTAATTTGATATACTTTAAATACAGTCAAATTCACGGTTAAAATTGACATGGTTCCTGGTAGTTTGTGCTGTACATGGATGTAGATCCAGTAAGAGAAAAAATTTACAAAATCTTTCTTATACTTATATAAGGGTTTTTATGCCCTTTCTTTAATATAAAATACCTACTTAATTCGAAAGATAAACCATTCAAATCAAGTATTTATTTTGAAAACAAATAGTTACTTCTGTAATAATAATAATAAAGGTTTACCATTCTTATTAAATATTTATAAAGTAAAGAAAATACATAATTTTGAAATGGTTTTACGATTCTATTTATGGAAAAAATATATACTTAGGTAAGTACTAAATACCATTTCTTTATAATTTTTAAGTGAATTATAGGTACTTTATTCACATCATCACATCACATCTATACTAATATTATAAAGCTGAAGAGTTTGTTTGTTTGGTTGAACGCGCTAATCTCAGGAACTACTCGTTCGAATATAAAAATTCTTACAATTTTGTGTTAGATAGTCCATTTATCGAGGAAGGTTATATAACACCACGTTACGACAAATAGGAGCAGAGCAACAATGAAAAACGTAAAAAAATATTATCATATTAAACATCAATAAATTATTTAGTTCCTAATTAAAATAATCAATATAAGGCGCTCGGAAAGAGTAGGTAATTAAAACGGTAGATATGAACGTTTTTGTAGGGAGTGATTTATCTGTTACGTAGTAACTACTTAGTAATCTGTAATTAAATGCTAATAAAGTATAAATAGCTTCGTGAAATTATTTTTATGCCTCGTAAGTATACTTATTATAAGCATTTATATCGATAAAGTGATGCAATATTTTTTATCGTGTTATGTCTCATCCCTAATATTAGTTCCAAGGACAGCCATCATGTTATCACCGCCACAATGGCGAAAATCAAATGGCTTCAGCTTGATAATTGACGTATGCAGTCCAGCATACTTGTACAATAGAGGTCAGTGGGTTTTAAAGTCCCGCTTGAATTGGATTCCCAGTTTGCACGTCATATGTGTCAATAAAACTATTTTCGCGAGTGGTATTCGTATTTATTGAAGATTTACGGTTTTGTTGACGAGTGTATTTGGTGACAGGTCCTACATCGGCGAGGATGGTCGCTTCAAACGTTAAAGGATCCCTGTTGGGTCCAAAACTAGGTAAACATCCCCGAAATACAGACATGAGTAAAACCGGTTGATTGTTATTTCATTAAGAATTACTTACCTAAATGCCTAATAGCTTTGTGGTATGATGATGAAGCCTAAGTATATGATCCTGTTGTCTTAACCGATGATCCTCTCTTTGATTAACGTTACAGGTTGTATTGGTTTAGAAGGCTCTGTGTGTTTTCTGTAAGCATTTTGTAGGTACAGTTCAATCGGTGTATTTGTAAACTAAATTCATGTACTATTGCAGGCCAACGGTATATTTACCCACTACATTCGTACACTATTCAATAGGAGGTAAAACAATATTTGACCTGCTTTATTTGTTAGCGAAGTATGCGTGGTTCAAAAGGTTTCAGTAATAAGTAGAACTTTTGATATATTTGTCAAAGTTCTTATTTATTAAGACACTAGCTTTTGGCCGTAGCTTTTATATCTCCATCTTTCAGGAATACCTACTAGGTCCTTTTTTCTGGTTGAAAAGTACTCTATATCGTTTTCTCAACCCCTGACAACGTTTTTGCATTCATGATGATCGACTGCGCAGTTAGTAAACAAACCTATATTTGCATTTATAATATTAAGTTACAATTCCATTAATTAATTATCTATCATTGTCTTTCAATTATATTCGCAATTCCCGTTAGATATTTTTTTAAAGATATCGCAACCTTTTTGAAAATTACTATTATATAGGTTTAGATTGAGTTTTTACTCAAGCTGAACTCCAAAAATATACTTTACTAGCAGCGCCCCGCGGCTGTACCCGCGTAAGTCCCGATCCCGTAAGGATCCCTTTGGGATAAAAAGTAACCTATATGTTAATCCAGGTCTCCAGCCATCTACATACCAAGTTTCATGGCAATCGGTTCAGTAGTTTTGGCGTGAAATAGTAACAAACATCTATCCATTCATCCATCCATTCCTCCATCCATTCATCCATTCATCCATCCATCCATCCATCCAACCATCCATCCATCCACCCATCCACACTTTCACATCTATAATATTAGTGGGATACTTCTCTTTTGAGTATATATTTTTAAGAGGAATTTCAAGTCAAGTGCTTATGGATTCGTACATTTCGCCAAGAATTCACTTCTAACATTTATTAACTTTGCAAGAAGAGGTGGGAACTTTGCACAGGTTAGAATACTAGTAATTTCTAACCAGTGCTACTAAGTCTTAAAACATGTTACGAAATTCCAATCCATTTTCACAAACCTATTTGAAACGTCTAAATTAAGTGCCAAATTAGATCAAATATTTGCCAATCGGGGTAACTGAATACACAATGTAGATGGGAAATAATCACGCGACATTAATTACTTACTGCTTAGTTCGCTAACGACTACTGCAGCTACCACAATGAAGGCTAAAACCACAGTGATTATTTACGGGAATACAAGATATAATTTAGCTGCAAAACCATCAAAATGTCTGTCAAAGCGGAAGTTCGAGGAATCCCGGCCAGCGCGCCCGTGTCGACGCGAAATTACAATGACTACTAAAATGAAACAGCCCCAGTTTTACAAGAATATAGATGTAAATATTCTAGATGTACTAATAACAACTTTTGTTTATGCAATTTTAAGATGTTTTCTAAAAAACAAAGCGTTCAATTGGTAAAAAATATATTATTAAGGTAGTAGGGTAAGGTTGAGCCGGGAAGCCCACGAATTACATAAGTGCACAGTAGGCGTATAGAAATATAAGACCTTCTTTGCGAGAACGTTAATATCAAGAGCCGTTGTATTTGGTCGGTAAAATGAAACGTGGTAACTCGTATACATAAAGGTGAAAACTATATTATATTGTTATTTGTATAATAGGAAACAGTCTGCACGGATGGCGCAATGGTTTAAGTGGTCACCTCGCCGCACCTACGCCGAGCCGAGTGTTATGGGTTCAAAGTCTGGGTGTTCTTTGTGTCCGTTGTTTGAATGTTTGTGAAGCCCCCCGCGACACAGAAATATTCCTAATGCGGGAGTTGTCTTAAAAAAAAAAACATGTAAGTAATTTACATATGTTTTTTTTAGGGAAGTATTTATATTCAAGGTAAAGACGTAAGTCATAACTAAATATACTTCTATCATCTGTTAAAGCTAAAAACATGCGTTTTACATATTTATGTATATTCTTTAGGAGGCACATTATTCTAAATACATTTTTTTTTTTCTTTTTTTTTCTTATTAAAAGACAACTCCCCGCATTAGGAATTACTCCTGTGTCGCGGGGGACTTTACAAACATACAAACAACGGACACAAAGAACACCCAGACTCAGGTGGGAATCGAACCCACGACCTCTGGCTCAGCAGTCAGGGTCAGTAACCACTAGACCAACAGGCCAGTCAATGTATGCACATGTGTATATTGAAATGGATGCAGTGGTTATGTTAATATACCTACTAACCAATGCAGAAGGGTGTACCTGTAGGGACTGTACACCGTTTCCCGTGTAGAGATACATTCTTGTATTTTAATATTTTTGGAATGAAGTTTCTTATCGCACGTTACACTTCAGACGCTCGGCGGCCATCCGCCGAGCATCTGAGCTAGACGAAAAAAAGTGTTAGCGCAACGAAAAATGCTGACCGCGAGTTGATTTTTTCGTATGCGAATCATTGTACTTTGATTTTGTTGTATACTAACTATCCATATATTAGTTGTTTCACAGATTGCGTATTTTAGTTTCGAGTTTTTACAATATTTACTATATTTTGAGACCAATATATTCAATCCATTAAACATAATTATGTAGGTATATATTACAAAAACACCTCACGCGTTTCTTTATTTAACTTTTTAACCGACTTCAAAAAAGGTGGAGGTTCGTCGGAATCTTTTTATTTTTATGTATGTTCGCCGATTACTCGAAGACGCCTGAACCAATTTGGAAAATTCTTTTTTTGTTTCAAAGGGTATACTTCCCAGATGGTCCCATTTAAATTTCATGGAAATTAGTCGAGCGGTTTTTTATAAGATAATTATTGTTATTAGTCATCAGTCTTTATATTGATTTTTTTTTTGTTATATGAATATGTCCGGACTAACCCGGATATTCTATCAACATCCTTTCTGTTAATTACTTAGAGTGTCGGCCTCCTATCTTGCTGAATATTAGCTTTATCGGCAAATTTTGACAGTAAGGAAGAAAAAATCAAGAATTTCCCTCAAACCTTTAGAGCAATTATACTTTACCAGTCTCACTTAACTACTTAAGCTCAGAACACTGCCCTTTGTCACGGATGTAAGCCGAGTAGTTTCAGATATGACAAAGTGTACTCATGACCGGACTCCTTCCTAAGTCCTCTTTAACGCGGTCCGGTGAAAATTGTCTATTTTCCCATTCATCTGACTTCAAATAAAATCAAATCAAATCAAAACCATTTATTTCAATTAAACCAATAATAGGTAGTTTTGAAATGTTAGGAGTAGGAGTTAATCAGACTTAGTTAGTCCTGAAGCTAGTTGCTTGTTCCAATACGTAGATCCTATGGAGAAGTACAGGCAAGAAACTCCAAGGACACTTTTTTTCAAAATGGTTTTTACAAATTTCTGGTTACATTGCTCATAAGCGTAAATGAAATGTGAGGACAATGTAATTTTGGTATTGGCATAGGGCTCTGTTTCCGCATTTAGACTCATAGGCGGTCCATTATGCGTTCGAATAAGCTGACTAGTTGAGCCAGCCTAGCTCCTTCCAGAAGCTCAGAAGCCTCCTGGGGCGTTCACAGGCTTCTAGAAGCGACCTCGCACCCTCGAGGATACCTGCCCATTTTGTGGCCACTCCCTCGCACTCCAGGATAACGTGGGCGGCCGTTTCCTCCGCGTTGAGACATCCTCTGCATAGGGGACTGTCTGTGGCACTGATGGTGAATAGGTGCCGGTTTAGGGCCAAGTGGCCCGTAATAATTCCTACAACTATTCTGATGTCAAGCCGGTTAAGACTGAACAGTTTACAACTTAAACGTGGTGAGATCTTCGTCAACACCACTTTAGACTGCCTACAGCCGGGTGTGTCGGACCAGCGACCGTTGTGCGCTTCACGAGTCCGTTGCTTTACCCATGAGCAAAGTGGATTAAAGGGAAGTGGCAGCAGTATAGTTGGACCCGCCACTGATGTTACAGATCCCTTTCTTGCCAGCTCATCAGCGGCGTCGTTCCCGAGTGAATTAGTGTGCCCTTTGATCCACTGAAGAATTACCCCATTAGCAGAGGCTAAGCGCTCTCGGTTGTACCGCAGACCCAGGTGTCTAAGTCTGATGGCTGCTACAGCTACTTCCTGTTGTATATACAGGATGTGAGGACAATGTAACATAACTATTATTCTAAAATATAAATAGACGCGCTAATTACTACTATACATATTTAAGTAATAGCAGTCCGGAGATGACCAGCCCTGACCAACGTGGCCCGTTCACGAGCATGACGCACACGCCAGCCATTGTACAGATTAACCATATTGAAGAGAACCGAACGACTCGACACATATACATCATACTAGCAGCGTCCCGCGGTTTGACCCGCTAAAGTCCCGATCCCGTGGGAATATCGGGATAAAAGTAGCCTCCAGGTCTCTAGCTATCTACGTACCAAGTTTCATCGCAATCGGTTCAGTGGTTTTTGCGTGAAAGAGTAACAACTATCCATCCATCCATCCATCCATCAAAACTTTCACATTTATAATATTAGTGGGATGACATTCATAATCTATTTACTCTCTCTATAATGAATAATGTAGCTTCAGTAATGTCAAACATCAAACCTATCTAGTCAGTCCTGTAACGACCCTACTCAAGCGATCCACCATGACGTTGTCAAACTTGACGCTTCCACACACTTCATACCTATATGATAAACTCCGACACTTTTCAACCGATCAAAATGTCAGTTGACACTATGTAATTTTTTAAGGAAAATGCGTATAAAATAGTGACACGCAGATAGAGTCGTAGGAAAAAACTAGTAGCTAGTTCAAAGTACATTGTTTGTCGCGTACAGTTCTATCTGTGCCTAATATGGCGGATAAGAATGCAAATCACTCTTAAACTAAGAAAAAATCATAATTATACGTTTACTTATAAAAATCACACCTCAAAAATACGAATTGAATAAATAAAGGAAAATAATAATTTTAACTACTAGCTGCCCCGACTCCGTTTGCGTGGAAATTGTGGTGACATCTATTCCATTTATATCCAAGAGTACCTTATGTGCTTATCCAGACTATAATTTATATCTTTGCCAAATTTCATTCAGATCTGTTTAGCCGGTTTTGCGTGAAAGCGTATCAAACATCCATCCATCATTACAAACTTTTGCCTATATCGTATTAATACGAGGAGTAAAATTACAATATAAAAGCTTTCATAATTTTTGAAAAGGGTTATCATTATGACACGTTTTTTGTTAAACATTAATTTGTCCGCTACTACCTTAGTAATTACATTACAATGACGCTGCGTTGTCTTCTGTTTATCAAATAATTTGTCATTAGACTTAAAATAATTAGAACATTATTATATAGAATAGGGTGGAGCGAAAATTTCTCTTTTGTTTTTAATCTTGAATAGTATTGGAACGCTGCATTATATTCTAAATTACATAAAAAATATATCAGAACCTAATTTTAGATTTTAAATTTATTAGATTTAAATCTATTAGAAGCTAATTTTAGCCCTTTATTGTCGCTAGAAGTGTCTGTAAAATCACCCAAATGAGCGATATAATATAGAAAACTTCATATAGTAGGAGATAAACAGAGATTTTTAATTATTATTTTTACTTAAAATACGAAAAATTCCTAATTTATATAAAAAAGGTAATATTACTGACAAATCGTAAAACAAACATGGAATAAATATAAGATCAAAGTGAAGAAAATTAACAAACATGCCTTACATTTGTATAAGTTGCGTTGTTATCTATCTATGTATAAATTGAAGCTCTTTCTTCATATTTGATTTATAATTACTTTTTTGATGACTGTGACATGTAAGATGAAGTTAATTTTCAGTGAGTTTAGAATTAAATCGACATAATATCGAAAATAGTTACGTGAAATGATATATACTGTCCCATTTTAGCACCGCAGGATCCCGCCGATGGTGGCGTATGTGTCGGGTCGTTCGGCTCCCTTTGATATGGTTGAAGTAGACGATGGCTGGCCACGCGCCAGCCATCGTCATGCTCGTGAACCGAGTGCCATTGGTCATCTCCGAACTGCTGTTACTTATTAACAGTGTAGTAGTAGTTTGCTTGACTGTTTATGGTTTAGAACAATACGTTACATTGTCCTCACATTTAACATATAAGCAATGTAACCAAAGACTTGTAAAAAATATGTTGACAAAGAGTGTTCTTGGAGTTTCTTACCTGTTCTTCTCCACAGGATCTACGTATTGAAACAGGCAACTAGCTTAACGACTGACTTAGTCTGACTGACTACTACTCTTGACAACTCAAAAATACCCATAATGGATTTTAAAGAAACATTGATTTTAAAGAAGTGCATCCCGTGAAAAACATTGGGTGCAATAAGCTGCAATGGTTCACAAAATTAAAAATAAACACATTTTTTACACATCCTGAAAACCTATTATTTGCAATGCTATACGATTATAACTGGCCATATACAAAATAATTGAAGTTGAAGGCGAATAATCGCAACAACAAAAAAAACAAAACCTAAGCTAACAATATTTAGAGTTCCTTAGTTAAACTTTAAGGCCATTGAGTATATTGAAATGATTGTATGGATTGATCCAAAAGATACGTGTCTACCAGCGCTAAAGAATATCAGTCACAATGTATTGGAAGTCCTGGTCGCAACTAACTCTCACATTGTGATATAAATGGATAAAAAATTCTAGTAAAAAAGCCTAAGATGGATTTATTCGTTTTAAAGTTAAATCAAACGCAGTTATGGCATATTTTGTAAGGAAAAGGAATTTTAAAGTATACAAAGAAACTGAACAATTTACGGCATTTTTTATGATTTCGTTTTTATTTTTTTTTATTTGAATAATGACGTTTTTTTATATTTTCCTAAATAAAGCCTTTAGTCTATAAAATAAGTGTTTTAGTATTATTTTTACTCTGAAATATAATAGAAATTTGATTTTGAAAAATACTTAATAGAGGGCCAAAAAAAGAACATAATATATATATATATATACATATAATTTAGCCAAATTATATATATATTTATTTAATCTGCAGGTATTCAAAATCGATTCGAAGATAATTTTCTTACTCCATGCATTGCCGCTCCACCCGAATATAGAAGGGCTGTAATCATATTCAGTGAAGCTATTCCAATATAACACTGACGTCACAGGCCGTCACATTTAGAATTTGACTACAAAATCGATTCCTAAATAGTCATCGTTTCCATCAAAGTTTAATTGATACTCGGTTTGATGTTAATGGATCAGACTAGATAATACGCAGCTATCCATTTCAAGCTTACGGTTCTCATCTGTAGTAGGAATAAAATTAAGGAAGGACAAAGATTTATTAGTACAAATGATCCTGTTTTAAGGTTTTTAACAAATTGAATATCTATTAGGTAGCTAGGTATAACTAGCTTCAGATATTGTCAATCAATGAATGCCCGGTTCCTATATTCAATAACCGATTCGTTTTGCTTACGGAAGGTAAAATTAAATTTGTCCGATTATCCTGATTAGGATCTTCAGGATTAACGATTTTTCAGATATCTGAAAACACGGTAGTGTCTTGTGCCACGTACTAAGGCGTGTAAGCGCCTCCTGCCTTCCTTGGATATGATAGCCCATAGGCTCCTTCTCCGGAATCGAACCCTAACGTTAAAGACTAAAAAAGCAAAAATAAATAATGATTTAAAAAACTAAAAAACACGCTTTTGTAGCTAGCTGAACTAAAAAGTAGAAAATAAATATTAGTTTAAAAAACCAAAAAATACGCTTTTGGAACTAGCAGAATTAAAAAGTAAGAAATAAAGTTAAAAAAAAAGTGTGATTAAGAAAATCATTTTATCGTAAACAAGCGTGGGGTGCTTTTTAAAATACTATATAATAACTTTATTATTACCAATATCTGTCAATAAAATATTTCCAATAATTGACATCTAGCACCCCACGCATTTTTACGATAAAATATTTTTTTTCTTTATCACTTTTTTTTTTAAATTATAGAAAATTATTTTCTACTTTTTGGTTCGGCTAATTACAAAAAGGTGTGTTTTAGGTTTTTAAACTATAATTAATTTTATAGTATGTGGATTTGGTCACAAATAAACACAAAGATTAAATAGTTAAGCAGATGTTATAGTTATAAATTTTTCTTTCAAATCGAATTCTTGGAATATGATGTTTAATTTAAATTTGCTGAAAAGTTAACTGTCTGAAAGAGATGGCATGACTTAAAAGTTATCCTGTTTAATGCCTTTTCTAGTGGCCACGCATCCGGTGACGTCACAATTCTCACTTTGTGTCCGGCGACACAAAGAGACCACTATCTATTGTTACATTTTAAACAGCCTTCTGCCTTTTTAGGTGGTATTGTAAGCCTTTTTGAATGAAACATTATCAGGCTCACACGTAAGCCAAATGGATTTATTGATGTAATATATGCTGTGATGTGCGGGTAATTTAAAAAGTTTCAAGGATTTATCTGTTTAATAATTTCTGTTTCTCTGACATGCTAAGATAACGTTGCCATATTAAGTTTTGGGGACTTCCTTTCCCCGTAGGTCATAATTTTTTTTTTTTTATTTATTTATTTGAAGGAAAACCAACAGCTTCAACATCGAAATAATAGCAGTGATATACTACATTTAGCCAATTAAAGGTCTTCACAAATAAGCACTATTTTATATAAATACAAAAAACGTACGGACAATTTAGATGTGTATTACATTAGTTTTACATATTCTACTTGTCTGCAAAAAAAGGAAGAAAGAAATCTCGGCTTAGCACCCGTCGTACTGTGGTTGATTTGGTGTTAAAAATGTCAATATCATGTGACTTGCAGATGCCATTTAATTAACCTACCTTTTTACCTTTCATCATCATATTTGACAGGCCGAATTGGCATTCAACTTTTAACAGGGGTTTTTAGCCGGAACCTATTAATTTCGACTAACGGATGTCAGACATTATTCCTCATAGTGTCTTCATAATCTTTAATAATTGTTTAACTATGTATGTATTTGTACAATAGTTTAATTAACCTTTACCTTCAATTTATTCCTGTTTTTAGACTTCCTTCCTAGGGTATTCCCGAGTCCCTTACGATGGACTCACTTGTGACGGAACACCGTGTGGTTTTAGTCGGTTCGATTCCGACATACCACTTCACCGATAGCCATCGTGAGGTGATGACCCGTGATTCCACACAAAAATAAAATAAAAAAAAAGATATTTTATATCATTTTCCATTATGCTGGCTTAGTACACAGGTTGCCAGATTTAACAAAGCTCAATTATTACGAAAGTAGAAGTTTTTTTAACAATTACAGGTATAAAAGCGGTCTAGTCAAAGAATCCGTTCATCAAAGGTCACTTCAACTAGAAGCAGGTAAATCCCGACTAGTACGACTATCTGTGATCACATAGTAATTATTATCCTGCTTAGAAATCAAATATAAAACAGTCGAAGTCATGTTGTCATGGATTCACCAGCAGTTTTACAATGTTTGTGTTGAGGAGTTGGTAGTCATCACTTTGTAGGGTATATATAACGTGCAGCAGAATATTCTTCTTATGAAGAATCAACAAAATTACAAAATTTAAACATTATATTACATCTAAATGGATGGAGTCTATCCAATTTGCTGAAATGCGTAGTGTCCATCAATATATTTTACTTGACAGGATAGACCATTTTGAGTGAACTATCATCGCTTATTTGTACACCCTTAGGAACAGAGTTGAAGAATTTTTGATGACGTAATAAAATAAATGCGTTGCGAAATAATAAGGTTTAAAGTAACCCCAAAATATTAAGAGTTATTATGTCTAAAAACAAAGTAGACGAATCACGTCTAACAAATATTTCCTTGACATATTTTTCACTTCGCTTGAGTTACGAATGAATTTTCAAAGCTAGTGTCCAACGTTCAGTAATTGGAGTGGAACCTCAAGAAAGACAAATTGCTTATAAGAGAAAACCCTACTGCGGTGAAGATTGTTTGACGGTTAGAAATTTAAAAATAAAATATAATTTTGTTTAAATTATTATTGTTAATCGTTACAGTTACACATATAACAGTAAAGTTAGATGGTAAGTGCAGACACGGATAACATACATAACAATTGCATTTGCTGATGCTTTGCAGATTCTGAGACAATTATAATTAATCCAAAAAAAAAAAAAATACGCGACACAATATTCATGCCTCCAAATAATTAGCCGGTAATAGGCTCTCTAGAACAGGTATACTTCCATTCCACCTACGGTCTATTCCAAACTATAAATCTGGGTGAGTGAGATGAGACGAGAGTATCCAATATCCTCTGATTTTTAAAACGTTGCAAAACATTAGCGCCGAGCGTTGTTGTATCCTTTGGTATAAGTATTAATTAAACTATAATAATAAAAGTGACGAAACTTCTTTGTAGTAATACAAAGAAATTGCAAAAATTACTTTGCAATAAATAACTTTTTGCTTCGCAGAAAAAGCTAAATTTTAATATTTGAATATCAAATTGTCAATACCAACAGTTGTTTTTCCAGTTTTACTTGCTTTTATTCTTATTTATTTTCCCAAGTTTCTTTTTTTTCAAATTCTACCATAAAAAATGTAATTAACAAGTTTCTTTTCAATGTCTTCTCGGTATAGTGGAATTTAAAAATAATATGTGTACCTATGTACATATGCTTTACGTGGGAGAGCCATGCTTTGGCATGTATGGGCCGGCTCGATACCACGGCCTCACAGAAAACCGGCAGTGAAACAATTATAGCATTGCTTATCGCCGCGTGAGTGAGGTTACTGGAGGCCCTAATCCTTCCCTCTCCCCTTTTCCTGCCCTTCCCCTCTCCCCCTCTCCACCTCTCCAATCTGTTTACAGTCTCGTAATTTCTCTATCTAGTAGCAGAGATACAGTAAATATTGTTACGAGCTGAGGTTCGGAATTAGAGAATTATACCAGATTGTTACCGAAATAGACACACTTTATTTTAATAGATCACAAAATACACAGGGAAACTAGCAACAACACAATCACAATAATTTATTATCACTAACTTCTTAATTCACTTACACTTAAGTCGCTGTTAATTCACTTGACACTCACTTGAAATTAAACTCACTTGACACTCAGTTGAAAACTAACTCACTGGACACTCACTTGAAACTAACTAACAACTCCGCAATGCCACGCTTTATATAGTAAAACGGTATTTCTAGAAACATCGCGACACCTCTTGTAAATTCTACACAACAAATAGAAGCCTCTAAAACAAACTAGTATTTTCTATTAATGGGTTACTAACTACTTAGTTCCGTGTTGCCTCAACAAATGGCGTGTATCTTTATTTTGTAGCTCTATACGACTTCCCCAGTCGCCAATAGATGGCGGGTTATTCGTAACACTGCCCCCTTCTTAGACATGCTCGTCCCGAGCATGATTATCCCCATGAAAACGCGCCAACCGATCCACATGGACGATCTTGGGAGTGCCCCGCGGTCCTTTCTGAATGCGGTACGTTACGTCATTGAGTCTGGTCACTACTTTGTACGGTCCGTCCCATTTCACTTGCAGCTTTGGAGATTTGCATTTTCTGCGAACCGGGTTATGCAGCCAGACCAGTGATCCTTCCTCAAAGCTTCTGTCATTTATCTTTCGGTCGTACCGGGTTTTCATTCTCTCCGACGTCTGCTGTCCTGATTGTCTGACGTGCTCATAAACGTCATTCATCTTGCTGCGTAAATCGTTGGCGTAATCCGTAATACTGCGCGGAGTGTCAGGGGGAATGCCCGTGATTAAATCTGCAGGCAACCGTAGTTCTCGACCGAAGTTCGCAAAGGCTGGTGTTACTGACGTGCTCTCGTGGACCGCACTTCGGTACGAGAGGAGGAACGGCTGGATGTGTTTATCCCAGTTTCTTTGTCTGCCTTTCACAACTTTTGCCACGTACCTCTCTAATGTCTGTTTAAACCGTTCCACCATTTCATCAGACTGAGGGTGGTAAGAGGTGGTTCGGGTTTTAAAAGCACCCATCACGCGGCACGTTTCCTGGAACAACTGGGACTCAAAATTCCTCACCTGATCACTGTGAATCTCCAAAGGTACCCCAAATCGACAGAAGACTTCATTGACCAGCTTATCAGCTACCGTGGTCGCCTCTTGGTTCGGTATCGCAAATACTTCCGGCCACTTCGTAAAATAATCCATGACAACCATGAAATACTTGTTGCCATCTTTACTCTCCGGAAACGGACCTGCTACATCCACGGCAATACGTTCCCTCGGAGCTCCCACATTATACAGCTGCAATGCACCCCTGCTGCGTGTGTGAGGTCCCTTCACTGCTGCACAACTGATGTATTTTCGACATCAGTCTTCCACATCGTCGCGGCAGTGAATCCAATAAAACCGCTCTCGAATCTTCAATAAAGTCCTTTTCACACCCAAATGGCCTCCTGACCATCTATCGTGGTAAAGCTGTAAAATCTCCGGTACCTTGGCCTTCGGAACAACCATTTGGAGGTGACAGGTGTCCTCTCGAGCATTCTCCCATTTACGGCACAATACTCCGTCCTGGACGATCAAGCTATTCCACTGCGCCCAATACCCCTTCGTTATTGTGCTCATAGCTGCAACGTCACTCCACTTTGGCCTCGGAGCATTGGCTTTGACCCACTCGAGGATTAGCTTGACATCTGTGTCCTCTTCTTGAGCCTTCCGTAAGATTTTCTTTCACTCGTCACTCAGGTCCGTTATTAACATGCGGACGGGCACAGCTTCCCTGGTCTCTTGCCTGACGCAGTGTTTACAGTCCTCTGTGCAAGGCCGCCTTGACAATGCGTCAGCGTTGCCATGGGATTTGCCGCTACGATGCGGAACCTCGAAATCGTACTCCTGCTGTTGGGCGGCAGCATCAACCACCCTTCTCTCCTGTGGTCGTCCATCGCTCTGCCTTGGGTAATTCGCCCGAAGGTTGCCCTTCTTTCCGCAGGTGTAGCATCGGGGGCTGTATTGTAGACGGCCACGGGCGGTGGGTGTAGTTACTTCCTTAACGCGGTGGGCTCGGTGGTCTTGCCTCACCGCTTCCACCTCCAATGTGTGGGAAAGGGCAGCCTTAAGCGTGTCGTGGTGCCCCAGCCTAACAGCAGCCCTGACCTCCAGGTCACGGATGCCGTCGACGAAGGCTTGTACCAGATTGCCCTTCATCAGTGTAGGCGCTGACTGATATGCTTTCCGGACGAGCTTCTCAATTTCCAAGGCCCACTGCTGTAAATTCTCACCTCCACGCTGCACGCGCTCTTTTAATTGAATAAGTGCTCCAGGTGCGCGTCACCGTATCTCGACTCCAACGCCTCAACGAGCCTCCAGCACAGTCAACGCCTGGTCGCGGAGACCCAGGGTGAGCGCTGTCATCGCCACCTTAAACTCGCGCGCCGCAGGAGTACTCCCCACAGGAGCAGTTCCAAGCTTCAGGTTTTCTAGGGCCTTCTGCATATCCACAATCTTGTGCTCAATGTCCGTGATGCGTGCCTCGTGCTGGTGGACCGTCCCCTTCATCACCTTGAGGTCCTTACCTAGTGCAACCTGGATATCCTTCATAAGGAACATCTGCTCCTCCTTGTCCCGCCGCAACTGGTCCAGCAGCTGACGAGCCTGCTCCTCCTGGCGACGGGTCTGCTCTTCCTTGTCCCGCCGCAACTGGTCCTGCAACTGACGAGCCTGCTCCTCCTGGCGACGGCTCTGCTGCTGCAGCATTATCATTAATGCGGCGAGGTCCGTAGCCGCCGAGGTCGAAGGAGCCGCTAATGAACCGTCAGCAGGTTCTGCCGTCGGCTGCCGACCGTCCGCTGGTTGTTGCGGAGCATCCCCAAACCGTCTCTGGTCCATCTCCTGCTGTCGCTGTCCTAGTGCGAACGCCTTCCGTGTCCTCCTTCGGTAAAACCGGCATCATCTAATGACACTTCTGACACCAATTTGTTACGAGCTGAGGTTCGGGATTAGAGAATTATACCAGATTGTTACCGAAATAGACACACTTTATTTTAATAGATCACAAAATACACAGGGAAACTAGCAACAACATAATCACAATAATTTATTATCACTAACTTCTTAATTCACTTACACTTAAGTCGCTGGTAATTCACTTGACACTCACTTGAAACTAAACTCACTTGACACTCAGTTGAAAACTAACTCACTGGACACTCACTTGAAACTAACTAACAACTCCGCAATGCCACGCTTTGTATAGCAAAACGGTATTTCTAGAAACATCGCGACACCTCTTGTAAATTCTACACAACAAATAGAAGCCTCTTAAACAAACTAGTATTTTCTATTAATGGGTTACTAACTACTTAGTTCCGTGTTGCCTCAACAGATGGCGTGTATCTTTATTTTGTAGCTTTATAAGACTTCCCCAGTCGCCAATAGATGGCGGGTTATTCGTAACAATATTTTTATATTTTTTCTTATAATAAGTTATTCGGAAGCAAAGTAAAAATTGTAAAGTACACCATTCGAGATATTCATATCTTATCGGCTTTTACTGTTTAAGTAAAAGAAAAAAAATATTCCAGAGTTTCATTATTGTTCAATGAAACATAGAAATTTTATTAAAATTAGGTTTTTTTTTTGTTCCAGACATGCCAGCCATGAGGCCGATTTCAATACTAATCAGCGGTTAATAAACATTTGGTAAGTTGCATTTATTTCATAGGAAATCTGTTAAATCACTCGCATGCTAGAATTGAGATATAAATCTGACACACCGAACCCCACGAATTTTCCCACGAGTTTAAACCAGACCCGGGTTGGAACCCGCAACCACTTGATAGCGCAAGTCTAATGCCTTAACCATTACGCTACCGCCCGCTTAACTGTCTATGGTATACATTAATTTATAAACATTTTCCGTGTGAGATTTGTAGCCCTTTATAAAATACCATTGCCTTTGATGATACCAATTTGAGTCGTAAGAGTAATAAGCCTTATATTACGTCGCCTATAACCCCGCTCTTCAGCAATTTTTGTACGACGTTTTTGGGTTCAGTTGTTGAACGCAAAGTTACTCGTAAAAGCAAACAATAAAAAAGGACCTTGATTCGTAGGTTTAAGTTATTTAGTTAGAAATATTTATAATTCACGATGACCACTGAAATCCATTACGAATTGCTGACTATATTGGTATTCCATCTAAACTCTAATTATATTAAATGGCTATCGCCTGTCTGACCTTTGCATGTGAGTGAAAACCCTTTAACTAAATTTCAATGCTCTCATTTTGTTTGACTCGGCTATAGGTATCTATTAATAGTATGTACTTATACACAGGATGTATCTGACTATGGAACACTTACATAAGGCTCTAGTATGCTGTTACAAAATTAATTTTGAAAAAAAAAAACAAACCGTTTACAAGTTATAATCGTTTGAGTTTCTTTAACTCAATAAGTGAGTATTCACTCAGTTAAAACTATTCAGTATTGGAACTATTCAGTTCCAAAATAAAAAAATGTACGGTTTAAAATCTTTAACTTTACACATTCCAAATGCTTTTATGAGGAACGGAGAAAAAATACCTGGCAATTAAAACGATCATAACTTGTAAACGGATTCTTTTTGTAACTGCATGCTAGAGTCATGCCCTTTTAGTGATTAAAGTAAGTGTTCCATTGTCACATACAGCCCTGTATATAAATATGATTAATCTGCATACCCTTATATGGTAATGTAATGTGTGGTTGACAACTGTATATTGTTGCCACACATTTATCTCAGCTGTTATTTCTGTACTGACTTCCATTTTCGCCATAACATCCTTCACACAATCCATCATTTTTTATGTTATTCTCCTTTATTCTTATAGCATTCGACATTTCAAGTTATTACCCACTATCGAATATGTCTAACGATGTTCATTTCATTTTCAGTATTCAAGTCTGTATTTAAAAAAAAAAAAACAGTTCCTAATGGATATTTTTCTTCATTGTGGTAGAATAGCCTTAATAAACTAACGAATACGACCGAAACGTCGTTAAATTAAATTTATTGACTGTACCTAATATAAATACCAGTAGGTAATGATATTTCAGTGAATATTACTGGCTATAGCAGCTACTACATTTGGTAACCTGGACGCAATTTGGATAAAAATGCTCTTATAACGAACTAAAACAACTCAACTGGTTGTCAGTCTCAGTAACAAGAAGATTAATTAGTTAATACTCAACGTCACAAAACACAACGAAGCGCGAACAATGGAGCAATGAATAGGTAGCCACATATAAATTAATATAGATATATAAATACGTATGTATATTATATATATATATATATATATATATATATATATATATATATATATATATATATATATATATATATATATATATATAATTTTCTCATCATCATCTTGCGCAAATTAATTTGGGGTCGGCGAAATGTGTTTTCTTCTTCCATTCTCATCTATTATACGTCAGTTGACTGCTTACCATGTCCATCTCCATAGTCCATACATCTATTATTTAGTTGTACTCTACTCTTGTATTCGTTCACTTCCATACATAAAACTCTCTTCACCACATTTTGCTCATCCCTCGCCATCGCATGTCTATACCATGATAATCTGTTGCTCCTCAAGTTTTGTTCCACTGGCGCTACTTTAATTTAATTTAAAATTCCACATCTCATACCACATATCCATCTCAATATTTGCATTTCAGTTACCTGCAGGCGTTTATCATTCGTTCTCTTTATTAGCCAACATTCAGATCCGTGCAGGACGGCAGGTCTGATAATCGTATTATAAGTTTGAGCTTTCAGTTTAATAATATAACACATATGTCGGATAAAGAGGCCGATTTAAGCGAGAATCTTCAGCAGAATACATGATTTAAAGAAATCATCTGACTGGTAAAGTATTTGATATTAAACAAAACAATTACAAACCACATTACAAATTTTAAAATGTTATAACACTTAAATTACAACGAGCCGTAGTATAGTTCCTAGTGACCCGCTCAGACTTGTGGCGTTAACACGATAGCCAAGCCGCACGAACTTCATACCAGACTCTGTAACAGCGCCATCTATCTCATGCTTGCTTCTCAGAGTCAAATCAGCTCCCGTACTATTGACTTCTCAAATATATACATATTATTTAATATATACAGTATGTTCTATTTTAGTGATAAAGGCAAGGCAGTATAAAGTCACTTTTATTACATAAAGTACTAATTAAATAAATAATTTTCCTTGTTTACATATGCATATTGAAAATTAAGCTGACAAGGTAAACAGTTTCAACATCGACTTTTAACCGTAAGATACAACGCCATCTATAGAAGCAGTATACTTGATATAAGCAGATGATTGAATTATGATACTTTTGCATGACGAACAGCTGTTGTCTTTTTACGTTCTGATTGGTAGTTAATAGTGCTTTGTAGCATAGCGGTGGAATGCAGACGTGTGTACAAAGTGAAATTAAATTATTCAGTATACACCCGAACATTTATTGGCGTTCATACATCATACTCATTGACTTGAAGAAGTTCAGCACTTAGTAGATATAGATCTGCCAGTCAGTCTTAAAAGAAGATCACTGTTCTGTAATAAAACTAGAAATAACGCCTTCCATGATCGTTTTTCACGGTTTAAAGGGTTAATTTTTCATTAACTTACAGTTGGTCGGACGTGAACCTTTACGTAAGGACACGATTACGTGACGGGCGTGCAATACGTGTTAAAATCCCATAAGCAATGGCGTGTTACCACACCCATTTGATAATGTTGTTTATATTTATGGGGGTATATAAAAACACTCATTTTACTATCGCAGTATTTCAAGGTCGGGAGTGTCGACATTATCGTAATAAAGAAGTCACTGGTTTTTATTAAGAACGAAATTATGCTACGCTAAAGCTCTTGAAGTAGAAATTCAGGGAGGCACATGAAGTATAAGACTATTGCTGTTATGTTATTAACTAATACCGTTTCGTATATGTTTTAAGGTTTTATAGGAGAAACTGTAAGCCTAGAGATAGGTACCAGAGAGTGTTTCATATCATGCATTTGTGCTCTCCCGTGCCTGCTATAATTCTATGGGGTTACTACTGAGTAATCTTCCACTGGGAAGAGGATAAAGAATTACTAGAGTATTGAGGATTCAAGAAAAGCATCCGAGCCATTACAGTCTAGAGTGCAATTGATTTGACAATTATTTTTTATCTATGACTTGGCTTTGCACAGGTTGCACTTTTGTCATAATTTTACTTAGTTTTAAGCTTTTTTTTTGCATACATGATTCTGCTATTGTCATGCTTAAAAACGGTGTTACAGAAAGGTACTTACATATATTATTTTAGTTATTTTAGGGTCGTTCATAGACTCCGTGAGTAATGTCAAGTACTGACAATTCATAAAAATATCGTATTTTTTTATTTTGTAAATTTACCAATAAATCTATTAGCTGGTAAGAGAGTGAGTGAGTTAATAAATACTACGGATGTTGATAGAATATCCAAATTTATCTGTTTATGAAAAGAAATGAATCATTAAAATTGATATGAAAATTGGTAAGAGATTATTTAGAAATTTCTATTTTCTTAAAAATATTCAAGAACTTGTTTCCTCCGACTGCGGTGCTTTTGAATATTGAAAGCACCACAGATCTCTCTGTACCCTACAATGCATAAATAAATATCTTTAAAATTAATATTAAAACTTTGAAATTAGATAAACAAAGGTAAAATATTATAATTTAATATTTTTATAAATTGCGCACGTTAATTTGATGTCCCAAATTATTGTTAAGAATAACATTTTGAAGGACTGTCTTAAGATTGTCTCATTTGAATTAAAACGTGGACCAAATACGAATGGCTTTGGAGATAAAATTAATTAATACATTTATTACGAATATTTCCATGCGACGACTGACACAATAATAATTATAGAATATCTTATAATGCAAAATGTATCAATTAAAAGTATTGATTCCGGTGTACTAACGAGACAATCTGAAGTGTAGGATTAAGAATACAAATAAAAAAGTAAAATAACAACATGCCGTCGTTGAACATTATTATGACTGGTTACGCCGCTAAAGCAATACTATTGGTCGGTCGATAAATGTTGATGAATAGTAGGGTTATAAAGGGTAGGAATGTATTATAAGTTGATAACAATCACTTGAGCGCTGATTGAGGTACGAACAACATGGCAGTTACTGTTAGTTAGTGATTTTGATAGTTTATGGCCGTGGTTGTGAGACGGTTTCTAACAAACACAATAAAAAAACAAATAAGGAATAAACAAGTTACTAACAAAAAAAAAAAATAAACATATTTATTATTAATTACAGTTTCCTGCCAAAAATCGATCTACACGACATACGGCCGCCATATTGATATCTTACAAAAAAATTATAGCCAGTGCAACTCGGGATGATGTAAGGATTTTAAGGATACCCCTAATACATCTAATATCTGTTCTAGGTGTTATAAGTTATGGTGGAATGAAGAAAATCATGCCCTGAATTTTAGGCAGTCATTAAAAAAGCAATACAACAGTAAAATAATGGTGTTTCGACTACATCGAAAGAGGATACATTTCAGCATTAAATAGGATAAATAGGTGAGCCAAGTTTTCAACTGGACCTTAAGGACGTGCATGGACGTGAGAATTGTTTATAAATTTCTTTTTCTCAGTCTTTTTCTAAGAAAATCCGTTTATTTTGGTGCTGAGATACAAGTTATATCAATTAATATATCTATATC
Organism: Callimorpha dominula; assembly: GCA_949752705.1. NCBI lineage: Eukaryota > Metazoa > Arthropoda > Insecta > Lepidoptera > Erebidae > Callimorpha > Callimorpha dominula. The sequence continues at coordinate 3,434,207 of OX457010.1, read as the reverse complement.
TATAAGTATATCTGTAAAAAAAAAAAAACAAATCGGGAATTACAATACAGTAAGTAGGTACAATAAAAGAAACAGTGGAGGAACAATAACGTGTCTCGCGTTAGCACCAAAATAGGTGTCCAGTTCAGCTTGGTGCCAGATAAGAATCGGGCGCTGATTTTCAACTGGAACCTTTAAATAAAGTATATATAAAGTGTACGTACATATATACATGCATACATATAAATAATAAAATACATATAATTTACAGAATAAAACACGTAGGTACACAATGTCAGAACCTGTGTTAAATGTGTTGCCCATCAAATAAAATATAATAAATTACATAGTATTATATTTTTAGTTGTTGTAAGTTTATGTATAATAATAACAATAATAATAATAACTTCACACATTCCACACAGTATATTCGTAAAAATGGTGCGGATATTAATCATATTACAGTTTTTCCATATTAAATTTGACGCACGGGACCGCAGTATGTAGTAATTCATTGATATGCATTTAAAGGTGCTATAGGAGTGCAAATCACATGCAGATTCCAGTGATCCCATAATTGTGATGAACCTATTATAGAATTATTTAGATATGATATGGTAGAACCTCTAGGTTCTATAACAAACTTATAAATAACATATTCTACAACCCTCTCTTCTCGGAATCTTGACCAATAAATTATATCAGTAACCCTTTATATATAAATTGAATTGAATTGATATTTTTCAATTAAACTTACTATAAAATCTCTAAAAATATGGTCCACAAATCCATTGCTACTACTGTAGCTGTCAGCTGGTGTTCCTGTCCTGGTTGCCTCTCCAGTCGCAGGAAATACAGGACATTCGGGTACGCGACCCCGGCTTCTGCGAGCTACTGCAGTCTCGGTCTTATTCCCCATTCTAGACTTGCGGTACCCTTACCCTAGGTTCCTCCCCCTACCCATTTTTCCTTATACAAATTTACCTTCTTTTTACTTGCCCGCCTTAAAACGACTACATTCCCGAAGAGACCATAACAGAAACCATCCAAAACTCTTTTTAATGTTATACATTGTGCCGACCCTAATGAAAATTAAGAAAAGGGCAGGAACATGATTATATAGCTATAACTACTGTATTAGACGCAAGTCCTCATCGGTAGCAGGAAGACGTTGGATATTAGTGCGGTATCTAAGGTTAATTACTGGAATACACATTTTAATCCCTAAAACATTGTAAATGTGATATTAAAATACATAAGACATAACAGTAATAAAAACATAAGTTTATACTTTACATAATAAACAAACCATTACACCCGTAGCGTGCGAGTTCCAATTGATTTTATTTGAAGCGATTCATGTGTGGCCTCAGGGACAAAAGGCGATAGAGGTCGATAAATGACCTCATTGGGCAATGGTTTATCGCCAACTTTTGCCATGCTTCGGCGCGTATGGACCGGCTCGATCGGAGTGATATCACGGTCCTCACAGAAAACTGGCAGTGAAGCAATACATGCATTGCTTTTCTCCGAGTGAGTGAGGTTACCGGAGACCCTAACCCTTCCTCCCCCTCCTCTCCCTCTCTTCCACCCTTCCCCACCTTAAAGGCCGGCAACGCACTTGTGACTCTTGAGTTACAGGTGCCTATGGGCGGCAGTAGTAACTTACCATCAGGTGACCCGTCTGCTCGTTTGCTCCTATACCATAAAAAAAAAATGCTGTCCACCGTATTCACTGTAATCAAACCTAACACTATAAAAGCGAAATTATGTTTGTTCTCTCCGATTTCACATCACTCACCCGATCATTATGAAATTTTACATACACGTTGTCAAGGGTATGAACCTATACCCTGGTACTCTGTGTACCTTACATAGGGCACTACTCATCCAGAAAAAGTACTCTTCCCGAGGTATACATGATACATTACACATTTGATGACCATCGTCCTCCGTGAGTAGCGCCATGTGCCAAAGCATTTAAAATAATTTGTTCATTACCTTGTATGCGCTAAGCTGTTTTTCATGTTTGTAATTTCTCTTTAGTAACATTTTAGTTACAAAGTACTATGCCGGGACTTAAAAGGGTCACGGCATTTTGGGGCGAACTTTAGTTAATTACAGAAACTTATTTTTCTGGGCCTAATTATCATCCTCTAGGGCTGTAAGAAGTATTTTAATCTATCGATCGTAATGTATAATAATTGTGATTGAGCGAGGTATCGAAACGTTTAAATTCTCAGTTTTCCTGATTTTACTTTTATCTGTTTGTATGTCTTTTCTCAATTCTAATCACTACATAGTATAAAACAAAGTCGCTTTCTCTGTCCCTATATCCCTATGTATGCTTAAATCTTTAAAACTACGCAACGGATTTTGATGCGGTTTTTTTTAATAGATAGAGTGATTGAAGAGGAAGGTTATATGTATAATAACATAAATTAAATAGTGGAGAAATACTGTTATTTTTGAGGTTTCTAATGTGATGTCGTAAATAATTACATAACTACTGGATCGATTTTAATAATTTTTTCAGTGAATGATATAGGCTATATATTTTATACCCGTGCGAAGCCGGAGCGGGCCGCTAGTTAACTTTATATAAAATAGACATTGTAAAAGGAAAGGAAGTGGAAGTAAAGGGAGAGGTTCGTTTGTTCATTATTTACTGCGGTCAGTAAATAACGCCGCGGTAATAAATAATGATTGTGACGATATTTACTAACAAAAACCTCTACTGAATTTTAAATAGTGTCCTTAAAAATAGTAACGAGGTAATGTCAGGGTTAATAGGAGAAAAAGGGGTCAAGGGGCCAGTATAGAGAAGGCAACTTAGCAATACGAAGCATGGTGTACTTGATATTGTGGCTAGAAAAATGTGCTGTTTAATTTATGCATGGAAATGGGTGGAGTAGAAGGGAAGTCTTCCCTCATTTTATTGATGGATATGGTCTGGCGCAATGGTATACAATATAATTCAAAAATGTTATAGAACGCGAACCGCAGCACCGGCGTGAGAGGCCAATAATTATACATTTCAACTATCAGAATTGACAAATGATTTAAAGTTCCTCATTTCTTAGCGTCACCTTCAATGTTTAAGCTTTACTAAAGCAACTTCATAATATTGTCGATATATTGAGAGTAAGTTCCCAGAAGTGAGACCTGTCCAAAGTCTTTTGATTTGGAGTAGATTTATTAAAGCCAGAAAAACCATGTAAACAAATCGATTTATCTACAGTCGATTATAAGCTCTCTAGAGGCTGATAATGATAGCGTGTTTTAAGTTGCCATGAATCTAACAAAATCGTTAATATAATTAATAAACAAGTATGATTTTGTGTTTTACACATGTTACTTATTAAGTATTAAGTAAAAAGTTCGTAAATGTTTACGTCCTCCATCTTCCTCTTTCCGTGTTCAAAATAAAAAAGTGGAATCCATTAAAATGACCAAGTGGATCTAAGAGTTGTTCTATATGGGTGTACCTTTATTGGAGTGCCTATTTAGATTGTAAAAACGAAATTAAAAGTGCTTTTTACTGTATTTTTATAATTCTACTTTTGTAAATAGCTATCAATGAACTATTTGTAACATTATTTTGAAGTTAGGCACCCCACGCGTTTTCCAATCAAAAAATATTTAGTTCGGTTTCCTATAAAATCGTATTTTTTTTTTTTGTACGCTATAATTTATTTTCTTATTTTTTGTCTTGTATTTTCATTGGTCCTTGATGCGTGAGCAAATTTTCAAGTTAATCAGACTTCTTGAAGTTGGTGAATCGGTATTCTTTTTTCTACATCACCCAAAGGTCGACTGGTAGGGAACCCCTTTGGCATTAAGTCCGCCTTTGTACTAAATGTGCAAAAAGTTTGAATAAATAAATAAAATTACGTTGAAAGATTCTGTTACTTAGAAAATAAGATTCAAAGACAAGTTAATATAAAGCGCTTAATATTGACCATGTGAGGTAAAGTAATACAACTGTAACCCGAAATAACGGTATGGACAAACTAAATTCTATCTCAGCCGTACCACCCACCTTGGTTTAAAAATAGCCTGGTTTAATATTGTTGGCAGAGGTATTTTCACATAATTGCGTAACAAACTAATGTTTCTTAGACAGCGTTGTACAATTTATTTTAATTTCCTTATTTTCCATAGTAAATACAAACAGTCTTTCTACTTCCATATTCCAGGCTATAACAGCTGTCAGCCATTTAACGATTTGAAATAATAACATTAAATTAAAATATTATCGTGAATTTAATTAAATTGAGAGAGGTGTTTATAAAAGGATACCCGCAGGGAAAGTGAATGACGGAGATGAATTAATGTTTATTTATCATTAACCTGTACTTCTACGGGGCTTGTATTATTTTTTTGACTATTTATGGTTTTAATTTTATTTAAATTTTCGCCACATATGTGGATTAGATGTGTAAATTGGAACCCAATCATGATAATATTTATAAGATAAGATATAATATCTTTTTGCTAACGTGACGGTTTAAATGGACTGTACCGATCGTGGTCACGATCTGACAGATGAGCTACGACTCCGGGACTTGAGAGTTTCGGTAACTACCCGCACAAAATCTTAATTTTTGTTTACAGTATTTGATACACTAACTTACGACGTGTGTAGAGTGCTATCAAGTTGCATGTTTTCGATAATGATTGTATCTGCTGATGATAAGAGTCCAAGATATTGACAAACATTACCAACCTTCTCAGTTGATTTTATTTTGGAGTAATAATGAGAGTCAGTGGAGAGGGCCTGTTGTCAATATTGTTGAATCTAGTGGTTTGGACAAGACAATGCTCAGAGATTGCAGAGTTATTGATTTGGCAGTTTTCATGTGTGATATGTTCTTATAGCCGTTCTGTGGTTGTATGTTCAATGTACAAACTATCACAGTTGAAATCCACCTCGTATGCTCCTAACATCTGTAGAGGAACAACGTCCTTTGGTGTTCTGGAGTGCTTGCTAATTAGAGTTCGTAATGAAATGGCTCGCTCGGCGCTTTTTGAAATGAGCAAAGTTTTGTATACTGATATTGTAGATGTACTAAAGGGGATTAAGCAGAAGATAAAACTTATTTAACCTTCAAACTCAGGATGATATCATACTTAGAACCCGTCATGAGATGTGACAAGTGCAAAATACTCCAGTTCAACATTTAGCGACAGAAGATCAGCAGGAGACGTCACCCCTGACTGAAAAATCTGAGGAAAAGGTTTACGTATTGCACCAGTTCACTATTCAGAGCGGTAACGTCAAAACTTTATGATACCCTGATGCTTTTCAACTCTTGAAGAAGGAAAGGGTTTTTTTTTTAATTGTTTGAATTTACATAACATACATACATAATCAGTAGCTTAAATATCGATATCTCAGCAATATATGGAATTTATAAGTAATGTTATTTTAGGTCATAACCCTAGTAAATCGGAAATCGAACATTGCCAACAAGTTTCTCTGAATAAAGTCATTTAAATTTATTTCTATCTACAGACCTAAAGTTTCTGATAGACTTCTAAAACGATCGTTATAATACCACAACCCAACTATTTCTGATTCAAAACTTTGTATAATGTCTTTGTCTTACTTTGAAATAGTCTAAGTTTATAAGAAAATCTATTCTAGATTTATAATCTCCTAAATACTTTACATAAGCCTTGAACTCAATTTCATATAGGTACATATTTCTAAGCTAGTACAGTTGTGTTTCATGCAGTTATAATTAATAACAACTACTTGTTTTCTTGTCTTCATAAACATTTCCTCCTAGTTTGATAGTACATTATTTTCTCGGAGCTAAAATGATTATCTTAAAACTCATATAAATATATTTTTTCCCGTTTTTTATAAAAAAACTCATGAGTTTTAATTCTCATATTATATACGTATCTACACACGCGGCAGCGTATTAAGCCAAATTAAAAAAAAAGGAACTGGCGATGCAGCAGTGTAACACGAACCATTTGGATCCACTTTTGACCCTGTAATAACTCAAAATATATTTAAGATATACACATGAAATTAGTTTCTGATAAACAAGCTTTATGTTATTAGTATAAAAACCATTTACTGTTGTTTTATTTTTTTTAAATAGGTAACTAGCTATATGTAAAAAAGTAAAAATCAGAGCATGCGGTGTTTGCTCATAAATGGTTGTACATTTAGAATAAGTATGTGTATAATAGTTTAAGTCCATGCAAATAATAAATGTAACAACTGTCAGCAAACCAAATAAATAAATAAAAAATAAATAAATTTATTCAAATCCCTCAGATTAACTAGAACCCCAAATTTCATAAATACAGCTCAGACAGTCATCAAGGTATTAACGTCTAAAAACTAGCTAAGTCAAATCTCGAGCTTCAATTTATCGTAAGTTGTTTGATTTGTGTAAAAAAATCGATTATTCAAATTTAAGAAGTTATATTTTTAAATAGCAAACATTGTTGTTGCAGAAAAAAAACAATAATTTGTGTTTTAAATTTATTTTAGAATGTTGTATGTTCTTATAAATAAATTTCAGGATTATCTACAGAACTTGGCACCCATTTAGATGTCAATTCTTTTGTCCATCTCAATTCATTATTTAGTACACACTAAATAAAGAATTGAGAAGAACCCCATTTTTTATTTTCTACATGATTTTTAAGTTCACCTACTGGTAGAGAATGCCTTAGGCATTAAGTCCGCCTATGCACTAATGTGCAAAAAGTTTTAATTAATAAATAATATTGAACTTGGCTCCCATTTTCACATTTATGTTCTTAATGTGATTATTTATAGCCTACCATTTTTATGACGAAGTCCAGATTTTTTTTATATCACAATACTCATTCATTGAAGATTAGCAACACCAAAACATTACAAGAAGAAAAATCACCAACGTTGAAGCATAAGGCGATTTATGTTATAAATTATTGCATATATGTATACATACTTACATTCATCTCAGTCAGTTTTAGGTCAATCTGACCTCAGATAGGGGAGTTCCATAACTCTATTTAAGTATAACTATTAAAGAAGAAATGGGCTCTATTCTGTCGTCTAGGATTTGGGGTTATTAGTATAAGTGATAGGGCAGTAATATGTCCTTATATATGATAGCATTACGGTCCCCGTGATTAATATAGGATAAAGGCTGCCGTATTATTGATAGAATGCTGGGCAAAAGGTTAGCCAAAAGAAGTTGGGGTAAGCTATTGCCACGTGTAAAATAAAAAAAAAACCTTATTCTTTTTATAGATGTCGTTTTAGTTGAAATGTCTGTTCGACCTTTAGTACTCTTGGATGCTTTAAGGCCTTATTCAGAATAGTTCTCTAAGGAATAACGTAATGGCACCAAATGTTAATATTTTTGGGAATTCTGACTTACCGCACTCTTTATATTATATCTATCTAAGAAAGCGAGTTTATGAGCGTGTTTCTTAAAATAAAGAAGTAAATTTCAAAATTTTGTCCGTACATTAGGGCCCTATTAACGGTTTCAGCACCATGTTTACTTTTTGATAACATGATGAAAATCTTATAAATCAGAAATGTAGGTATAGGTCAAAATATGTAGGTATATTTTTAATTAACCGACTTCAAAAATGGAGGACGTTCTCAATTTGTCGGAATCTTTTTTTTTTTATGTTCAGCGATTACTCGAAGAAACACCTGAACCAATTAAGAAAATTCTTTTTTTTGTTTCAAAGGGTATACTTCCCAGGTGATCCCATTTAAATTTTATCGAAATCAGTTGAGTGGTTTTTGAAAATCAACAAATATCTAAAAATTGTAAACGTCGATGATATTTTCGTTTGCTCCAAAACATCGCTATCTCATTGGAGCAGTGCGTTTGGTTGGGCTACCCATATTATATTTAAACAAAATAGATCTACTTACCACTAAAAAGCACATTGAAGTCGGTGATACTTTTTTTTTAAAGATAATTATTGCTTAATGCACAAAACTGTAAAAATATATTGTAAATTTAAATAGACAGGAAAATGCCTTTACAACTTTTATAAGCAGACTTTACCATTACCATTATTTAAGGGTGTTACCTAACTCTTTTATACACGTCACTTTTCCTCTCACATTTAAAGAGTGTTTAACTCACGTACAGAACGTTTAATTTTACTTGCGTAGGCAAATGAGGCGGCCCTAAATGTATAAAAGCTAGGCTTACTGAATAGCTAAGTACCAACCGTCTAACTCGGCTATGTACTTAGGATAGGTTTACAACCTGCCCCAGGCCACGACGTAGCTTTAAGGAGGAAATTCAATACTGTGTTGACCGACTTTCGTTCTAGAAAATAATAGGAAGAATAATTTTATTCTGGGGGTTTTATTTGACATCGAATTCCAAATCCTAGCATAATGTGCAAATATATGGTATATGAGCAAACGAGCAGACGGGTCATCTGATGGTAAATGATTACCGCCGTCCATGGGCTTCTCCAACTTAAGAGTCACAAGTCCGTTGCCACCCTTTAAGGTGGGAGTAGTGAAAGAGGGGTAAGAGGGGAAGGGCAGGAATAGAGGAGAGGGGGAGAGGGATGGGTTAGGGCCTCCGGTAACCTCACTCACGCAGCGAAAAGCAATGCAAACATTGCTTCACTGCCGGTTTTCTGTGAGGCCGTGGTATCACTCGGTCGAGCTGGCCCATACGCGCCGAAGCATGGCTCTTCCACGAACAATTGAATTGATGAATATAATAATAATAACATTACACATCTCACACACGGCTATCTGATCCTAAACTAGGCCAATCTGGTAACAAGACTGCTCATAAACATACTTATATATTTCTAAATATATACATATTATAGATAAATTACAGACACAGAACAAATGATCATGCTCATCGCACAATTATTTGTCCTGGTGGGAATTGAACCCTCGACCTTTGCCTCAGCAGCCACAATCACTAACCACTAGATAAAAAATTGTATCACAGTACGTTTTTCCGTAGAACAAGCTATACATAGTTTGGGTCTATCAAGGAATAACGTTTATTGACTTATATTGTATGTGTTCTCTGATCGCAATATCTATCATGCAATTCACTTTCTTGCAACGTACTCCAGATTTTCAAATGGAATGTATATTTCCAACGTAGTGAATTTAAAGCTGATGTTGTTATTATAATAAATGTAATATGTGCGATGGCCGTTTTGCTTTAGATAATATCGCCTTTCGCTTTGGAAGTCGTATAACTGCGAGGTTAAAAATGCCATTGGCACATCGCTTTTGAGTTACTTCTTGGGCTGAACCGAATCATTTGTAATAGATCCACTTGTGATAGAACACCGTATGGATTTAATCAGTTCGATTCCAACATACCTCTTTACTGTTATCCCCGAGGAGATGAAGATCCGTAGGGTTTTCCATTCGATAAAAAAGAGATTCATATATCAAGCCGTTTAATTTTCACCGAGATACACTCAGTCTTTTGTGGGTTAACAATCTTTATTCTATTTGAACTATACCTAAAAATTTATTTTGAACTTAGATGGCAAGACATATGGAACATTTTAGAGCCAATAACGCATAAAGCAAACAAGACATTACGGCCCTCCTTCAACCGCAAAATGGGAAATGGTTTTACAGATGACACGCACGTTCATAACGGTTGAACGACTGAGGTGACCACGCATCTGGATTAAATAACATCTTTGAAAATAAATTAAAAAATTGCACTGTAGGTATTTATGTACCTATATTGTTTACTGCAATAGCGACCGAATAACCTGAAAGGGAAATTATTTAAAAGTTTTCATGAAATTGTTAAATAGATTTTGAAAAGTTTAGTTAGTTTTTTATTTCAAGTTTTTATAACTGTTGCAAAATATGACGTCACAAGTTATTACGTCATTTATTGGCACGATTAGTCGATCCAGCTGTGTACTTGTAGCTTTATACCTACACTAAGGAGTGCACCTGGTCTGTTATTACTTATTGAAATTCAATCCACAAAAAAAAAATATATTTATCATTTTACACAGTTTGAAAGCTATGTAGGCGTAATTATAATACTCGAATATCGTCAAATAAACATTTTTAAATTGGAAATTGTCAAATATCTAATTTAAAATTCCTATTCAATCTGCATTTTACCACTTTAACTGTTTCAAAATCTTATAACAAGACGTTAATTGTATACAGTAGCCTGTAACAGCGTCGAGTGCAGTTTTGAGAGAGTCGAGAGTCCTTTGTAACACTAAAAACAATACATTGTATTAAAAATAAACAGTTTTTTAATTTAGTTTTTTCAGTTCACTTAATAGACAGGCATACTACTCTGTGACTCAAAATGAAACATAAAATATAAGCGGTCGTTAGACAAGCCTCACTCCAAGAAAGTATCCCAGCCTGTAATATGTCATGGTCAGGGCTGTCAGATTGTATAATAGGATACAAAATTCGTGAAATTCGGCTTATGAATCCTATTTCTATATTATATGGATTACCTTATATAAATGGAATGGATACAATGACATTACTGGTGTTATTACGCAGTAATAAGTACGTACATAGACATCGAGATATTTAAAAAGAAAGCATGTCTGAGGTTTTTTTAATCCACAAATGTGTGGCGTACTATGCGGTGTACTCAGCTGCATAAAATAAGATAATTAAATAAATATGGTTATACCTAAGTTTTGGGACAGACGGGTGCCCTTTATTAAAGGGTGAAGCGAGCTGCCGTGTCGGTGTCAGGCACCACAAATGTGTTGCGCCGGGTGCCATAATTGGGCATCCTCAGAACCACCACTGCTTTTTTTCATTCTAATATAAAATAAGTTGTCCTTATTCGCAGCCCTGATCACGGTGCCTCTAAAATACAGGGTGCGACATAAAGTCCACGTGAGCTATGACCGACGACATAATGCCGTTTTTATCACAACGAAGGCAGATTTGTCACGCGATCGGGGCCTCGAAATATAGTTTTGATTTCACATTTATTTTGGGATTTAGTTTATGTGAAGTCGTTTACTACTAAGATAACAAATGATTGCGCACAATATTGCGGATTTTAGGGATTTAATAGTTAGTTTGAATTAGAGGTTATGTTGCGAGCAACTAAATTGTTATGAGGAGGGCAACAGCACTGAGTCTCAAATCATACTCGGTAGACGTCAAAAGACTCGTACCTATCTTTATAGCAAAAATATTACCACCGAAATTGGGACATGTAATCTGCCTCTGTTTCCCTCTGCCTTGCCCTTCGTGGATCTACAGGTGTAATGCTATAAAATATCCTTTTTTTGGTGTCAGGCACATATTATTTATTTATACTATCCATGTCGTGTCTGTGTTTGTCGAGTTCCAGGACGCCTAAGCGCAATGATTTATAAGGAATAAGGTATCCGTTACCTGTGTTCACACGTATGGGTGACTCATTTCAATCAGTCAGCTTCATGTGTAATAAGTATAGGCTCAATAAATTTTTTAATCGAATTCAAATATTAAAGACGTTTTCAATTACCAGTAAAGACCGAAAAATTGTTATGTCAAAACTTTCGCTACTATACATATTAGATGTGTAAATCGGGACTTAATCGCGATAATAATTACAAGGTAGAGGCCGTCCGTGAGCACGATCGGTGCAATTCGATCGAAACGTCTGGTAACCAAAAAACATGTTGTACCTTATAATTATTATCGCGATAAGCCGATTTACTCATCTAAAAATTAAGTTTCGTAATAGCACCGTCAAGAAATTATTTATTATATAAAGTGTTAGCAGGTGCTATTCAGCACATTTTTGACGGGATTGGGGTGTTTAAGGCGGAAGATATACATATGTATATGTGCTCCAATCCACTGAAGACTGCTATTACCACAGGGCTAGTAACAGGGTCGCAGATTCATAGAGATTATAAGTGGCACACGGCCGTCTGATCCCAAACTAGGCAGAGCCTGTACTATGGTTAACAGACCACTGATAAACATACTTATATATTACTAAATATATACACGAATACAAAAAAAAAGATCGTCCTCACCTCACAATTATTAGTACTGAGTGGGAAAACTAACCACTAGCTAGATCAACAGGCTCGTAATACATTACATCAGAATGACCGGGTGCTTGTTTCCCAACTCAGTTACAGGAAACAAAACAGATGTTCTTCTAAGGATCAGATATTTATAGTCGAATTCATCAAATATGTAATTAATAACGCTAATCGGGTAAGTCTGATATTACTTCAAATCTTTCTTATAACAACTTCTAAAACGATTATGTAGTCGAACTTTTACGTGGGAACTCGAGTGTCTTAAGCGAAGTATTTTTTAAACGAAATTCCCGGAAAACATGAAGGATCTCATAAAGTGAAGTGAAAAAGTTATAGTAAGCTTGTATCAAACAGTCGTGATGTTAGGAACACGTTACACTGTTACTCGTCAATTCCTTTCGAAGTCGAGTTTCAAATTTCGTTCGATTTCCTTTTTGTATCTACAACAGCCTCACATGAAAAGTTTTAACTGTCTATTAATAAACAACTCCGGTCACTGTTTTTGAATTTTAGTTTTGTTGTTGCTCTTATTAATTGTGAAACTAATAAATATTAAAAGCTAAACAATGTTTTTATTTATAAGGGATATGTTCCTTTCTCCACTCCAGTTTATGGAGTGAAAAGAATACCCGGGGTATACTGGGATATGGGTACTTCGTTGTTTCACAACATGAGTTGTTCTCACCACGGTGTGAATCAAACAAAGACCCTGTTTAAATTTTGTTTGGTATGATGATGATGATGATAAAGAATCTGCCAATATATGTTTGAATTTCGTCAATTCGCACCGCGGTGCGAATTTTCGAAAGTTTTTTTTTTACTTTCACCGTATGCTCAGCGATATTTCCGACATATATGAAACGATTTCAACAAATATTAACTTAGTTGATTCTTACCACCATCAAAAATTTACTGCGAAATTTAATTTTATTATATTAATAGCCCTTCCCCGCAGTTTCAACTGGGTTTATGGTCACTGCTCCGGTCCTAAGAGTCGTAGCGTGATGACTGTTATAGCCTAAAATCTTCTTCTATGCACTCACTATCCAACATATTTATTCAAATCACTAATAGTTGACAGTACTAACAAAAATGTCTTCAGCTTCATTATATTAGTACAGATTATTATTATTATAATATAGATTGTTTGTTTGTATGGGGCGATACAGCAACAATCAATGATGCGTCGTAAACACCTGAAACTGATACTTGTATGTAAGGCGACAGAACAGTTAGCAATGAAACATTACCGGTATTAGCGGATATGTCCCCGGTCAATCTAGAGCCTCACCTCTAAAATCACTACATTAGACGCAACCTAACGTCTACATATAATGGCTTTATTAATTAATGGCAATTCCCCTGGAATACATCAACTTATAGGAAAATCTTTACCAGTTTTTTCATAATGTTCGTCGATAACTGACTAGGAAGCCCTAGGTCTAGTCCCACGAGGTAGATCACTTTCTATTTGCTTATATATTCTAAAAGATGGAAATCTTTTAGAATATATGTTTAATAAATTGTATTTACATGACAGCACAATTTAAGCGACTACAGTAACAACCCTAAAGACAAATCACGTAATTGTTTGTCATTTTACGATAGTTAGGTAACTAATTCGGTTTCATAATAGTAAAGAACAGAATTTTATAGTTTCTTGAGTGCAGTAGTAACACTTTGTTTGTTGTTTTTAACATTGTTTTTTTTTTAATATAATATTTTAAGTTTAAATATAATGTGTTAAGACTATATTTAGCTAGAGTAAATTCTCTGGATTAAAGGTACCCTCTGTGCTTTACTGAGCCCTTAACAAAGAGTATGCAAATCATGATTATCTGTTAAGTAGTGAAAGCTTAACAAAGAAACAAACTGACATTCACATTTTGTTTTATGACTTGAGGCACCTCACACACGGCCGTCTGTACCCAAACTAGGCGGAACCTGTACTATGGTAACCAGGCTGCTGAAAAACATACTTATATATTACTAAATACATACATATTATAGATAAATTAAATTTGAATACAGAACAAATTTAATGACCGTGCTCATCACAGAATATTTGTCCTGGGTGGGAATCGAACCCTGGCTCAGCCGTCAGTATCACTAACCACTAACCCAACAGGTCTGAGAATTTATAACATTATTAAATAAAACAAGTTAGGATTAAATATCGTTCATGTCACTTTAAGCCCATTTTGTATATTCAAACCATCACCTAGACACTCAGAAGATTGAGGCCATCGCTTAAAAGCAGGCCCCTCATTCACTTTGTTTAAAGGAGTTGAAAGTACGTCACGTATTGTGATCGTTACTCTTCCCCCCACCTTGGATTTTGGTAGATATAGGGTGTAAGAGATTTAGATGACTTTGGGTTTAAATTTAGGCTGTTTGCTATTTAGCATATTTTGTTGGTGTTGATTAAATGCTTGACTCTTTATTTAGTGATAGGATCTGTTTCAGATGAGCTATTAGTGTAACACAGCATACTTTTATTTTATCTTGTTTAGTTTTCAATATCGACATCTTCATTCCTTAATATTAGTTTACTTTATTTAATTCTTAACAATATAATAGCGCACAAAAAAACTGTGATGTTAATACATTTCACAAAATATTGTAAAACTATCTGGTGATTTAAAAAAAGGGCCGTGATTATTTGCGCAATTTCTCCTCACAAGGTTCTACTATTAGAAATATATAAGTATGTTTATTAGCAGTCTGGTTACCATAGTACAGGGTCTGCCTAGTAACTTTGCCTCGGAGATCACATAAACCTGACCGTCTTAGGGCACATAAAATGAAATAATATCTATAATGACTGTCCTGTTGATCTAGTGGTGATTCGGACTGCTGAGCAGTATGCAAAGGCGAACCTAATGTCTAAGGCAATCAAATGTGGTAGATGCAAAGATATAATAAAAATAGAAGGGAGAGAGAGAAGAGAAGAGTGATACAGTATTTGAAATATTTAATTATTAAAACTACATGCTAAAAAAAATTATAGATTTTATATATTACATATTGTAGAAATTAGCGTACACAGTTACTTCGACGATATACCACTCGCTGATAAGTTTTCAGTCTGTTATCAGTGACAACACAGCAGCAAATACCATATCAGCAAACAAAACCATTCTTAAACTGCGAGATGGAATTATTCGTTTAAATCTGCAACGATTACAAAATATCAAAAAATATTTAATTATTATTAATAAATATATTTAATTCCTCTAAAAAATCTATTTAAATCTACTTATTTAAAATCGTTATCCATTAACCCTCCAAAGATTTCTATGAGTAGTTTATCACTTTATGAGTTTTCCATTTCACTTTAGAAATGGCGATTGTTCAAGTAAATTAAATTTATATAAGATAAGATTTAACTTTTTTTTGTTTGGTTTGTTCCAGAACACCAATGCGTCCGTTGACGAGCACGCGCTCGGAATGCAACACCACGAAGAAATGACCAGCATTATAGCAAAATGGCTCATAAATACTGGACGACATGGTTGAGTGTCGTGTACGTACACCTTGCGGTGCTCACTACGACGTTTGCAGATTTCACTACAGAATGTCAGAGGCCCTGTGATTGTAGATGGCAATCTGGAAATAAAGCCGCCATATGCTCAAACTCAAGTCTTAAAATAATTCCTGCAAATCTAAGCAATGATATTCAAATTCTAGATCTATCTAACAATCATTTACAACAATTACATCAAGAGGGTTTTAAAAAAGTGGGCTTAAGTAACTTAAAGAAATTATTCCTCAAAGAGTGTAACATCGAAGTCATCCATAAAACTGCATTTGTAACTTTAGCAATCATGATAGAACTAGACCTATCAAAGAACAAAATTCAGTCACTCCATCCCGATACATTCAAAGGCACAGAGAAACTGAGATTAATAAACTTAAGCTACAACTTTATCGATAAGTTGGAAGACGGTATATTTCGCAATTTAAAGTTCTTGCAGAAAGTAGAGGCCAGTAACAATCGAATACATCGTATAGGAACGAAAGCTTTCGTGAACTTGCCGCAATTGAAAATATTGAGATTCAATGGCAATAATCTGAGTCATATGAAGCCAGAAACTTTGATGGGATTGAGAAACTTATCTGGTTTGGATTTACACAACAATCCATGGCGATGTGATTGCAATCTTCAAACGTTCAGAGATTGGGTGATAAGTCATAATTTGTACACGCCTCCGACATCATGCGCTGAGCCACCATCTGTACAAGACAAACTTTGGAATGAATTAGATTCGACAAACTTTGCATGCCGGCCGACAATCCTCGAACCATTACCAGACTCCACGGTCAAAAGTTACGACGAAAACGTGACTCTGACTTGTAAAGTAGTCGGAAATCCACCACCTGAAGTTGCTTGGCGCTTTAATGGCAAAACTATCGAGATGAAAGCTTTTGGAGAAATCAGGTACAGTGTGGCTGAAAATACAATGGATTTAATAAGGTGGGTAAATCTCACTATTATTTATGCTCGCTATAGTGACAGAGGAAATTATACATGTGTGGCTGAAAATCCTGGGGGACGAGACGAGAAAACCTTGACTCTTGTTCTCTCAAAATATGGAGGCGTCGGTTCAATAGCTGGAATGGATACTGATTCCTTTGCAATCCTTGTTGGCTGTCTTACAGCCATAGTTATAATTTTTGGCGCTGGGTTAGTGGTCTGCTATTTTACGACCCAGAACAATGAAATTAAAAGACTGATTAAGAATGATGCCCGTTCTTCCAATGGAGAAGCATTAATAGAAAACTCCGTAGGTTCTGAGGCTGAAAAAGCCTTAAAAATTGAGGTTAATCCTGTGACTAAGCCACCTAGAAAATATGAAGCTCAACCGTCCTTTACAAGTGAAGCTACAGAGATGTCTGAATTAAATCGGACTCTTCTGGACAACGAATCTGTATTAGGTAAGTTAATTAACAATACTGTTGTTTTTTCTAATTTTGGAAGCTATAGCAAAACATGTCGTTCAACGTACTTGCATACTATGCAAGTACGTTTAACGACATGTTTACAAACATACATACTTGCTACAGGACTTAGTTAGTCCAATACTTAAGTTATTTACCTTAAGGTTATGGTATATTTTGAATCCAATTTCAGAAATTAAAAATAAGAAAAATAAATGTATTTTAGAACTTGAATAAGTTTCAAGGAATCATGGTTCAGAATTTTAAGAAACACACTTTGAATTATTTCATCGTCAAAAACGCACTTATTTCTTACTCAAATAATTACAAATTAAGACTTCACCTTTTGTTTGTTTTGGCTTTAAAACTCGCTCAATTGTTCATGTTTCAGTAAACAAGTTAAACCTTTTGAGTGATAAAATTATTTCAAATAAACTTTCTCAGAGAAATTCAAAGATATCTTTGTCCTATTTCACTTTGATCTCATATTTTCGATAATAAGAGTTATTTTACGTAAACATAAATGCTAACAACAACATCCTTCTATGCAGTAACTTATTAATTTATTAAATGTTGTACACCGGTTTACCGATCTAAAACATGTAATAAATTATAATTAGACAAAATATTTATACAATACCTAAGAAAGTGGTCACAGGCGTACATGAAAAAGCGAAACGCAACCCCTTAAATTGTTCCTTCCTTGTCGAATATTTTCATACTTGCAAGTAGATTAAATCCCATTGACTTTTAAATACGGTTTTCATAAAAACGTTTTGTTATTTCATAACATAAAACAAAACTATTCACACTTCCCATTTTTATTTTTAATGGAAATAGGTACATTAAACATTTTACCTCTTATACTGGTCCATTTTGGTCTTGCTTTCTCCGTGTTTATAACATTGTTATTTTCCAAACTGAAAAGAATATTATATCTATCTCTCTTTCTCTGTCTCTCTCTCTCTCTCTTTCTCTCTCTCTCAATATTCGAGACAACGTTTATTTTTTTATAAACAGAATTCATTGCAAGTTTGTAAATCCAATTCTTTACATAAGGAAAGATTTCAAACTCAAAGAAGGCTCATCTGTATTTTTCCTGCCACTGTGCCGTAATCATAAAGAAACGACATGAAACAACCTCGTATATAGATCAAATATTCATGGCAACATGTCGTGTAAAGCGTGTTCGGTACAAAATGTCTTCATAATTGCCCCAAAACACCGGTACAACAGAATATAAAATTTAATGATCCCAGTTGTTGCTGGGAAAGAGACAATTCTAGGTACTTCACAAGCCCTCCCAATTTTTTTTTATCAAGGAGTTGAAAACCAGGCAATGTCGACAAGTTTGAATTGTTATGGGATAGTACTCGCAAATTAATGGCAATAAGCCCTTTAGACTGTTTTGTATTTTTTTCTTATTAATAATACACTGACTTCGAGAACAAGTTTTGGAACTTAGTTTTAGGCACATTAATTAAATTTCTTTTTGATGTACTGTTGGTACAAATTGATAAAGATATAATAAAGA
This sequence comes from Callimorpha dominula, assembly GCA_949752705.1. Taxonomy (NCBI): domain Eukaryota; kingdom Metazoa; phylum Arthropoda; class Insecta; order Lepidoptera; family Erebidae; genus Callimorpha; species Callimorpha dominula. The sequence goes on along the minus strand of OX457010.1, from coordinate 3,415,723 downwards.
TTTATTTGAATACGCTATATATACGTTATAATGTCTTGTATTGGCTCCATTTGTAAAAACAAAACAAAGTAAATTGTGGGCTGTGGCTTAAAGTTAAAGTTAGTGGTTCTAGTATGAATTTTAATTATTATGAAGTAACACAAAAATCTTTTGTTAACAGCATCTACAGAAGACAACAGCCGCCGTCATGAAATTGAACTTCCTAAAATATCCCAAGAAGCTTTACTCATGGACTGTTTAACCCAGGATCATCAAGCATACCCACCAGATTTATTGTCATTTCCTCTTAGAGGTCTAAAAGTTTCCCCTGCGGGAGGAACTTCTAAAAGTACGGAAAGCCCAGTCAAGTCTCCAGAATATGGAGTAGCAGCCATTGACCCTGCCTTATACAGTAGATTTCAGAATCCTAATTTCCAGGGTTCAATTCCTCTTATGACTTCTAAGGGCTACGTTACACTTCCTCGGAGACCCAGAATGGTCCAAGAAAGCATTCTTCGTCCGCAAGTTTTCTCCACATTAAATGGCGTCATTCCTTACTATGACACCTTCAATATGAAATTATTTGGCAATGGATCGAACTATTACAGTTTGAATAAAAGTGAAATGGATTTAGGACCTATGGGAAAAAATCCCTTATATCAAGATGATGAAGAGCCAGCTCCATCACCAGCTCCTGGTACTCCACATGCCACCATACCCAGAAACAGCTTGAGCTCTCCAAATATACATAACCAACTTCTGACTTTACAGGCTATGTCTGTTAATCAGATGATAAAATCAGAGCAAAGGCCTTTAAAAGTAACTCTGGCAGAACACGAAGGTTTATTAAAAAACCGGGATTTTAGATCCGGATATTCCGTGAACGTTGTTAGTGGTACTTTAGGTAGATCAAGGACTGCACCAAAACCGCCGCCTAAGCCGAGAAAAAAAAGTTCGTGTGAAGTGAAGGAACAGTTTTTAATTAATGCTGCTGATAATGCTACCCAAGTGTAAATTGTTAGGGAGTTTAAAAAGAAGGCAAATTGAGCTTTGTTTCCACTTCTTGACGACCTTTGTTTTTGGGAATCTTAGAAACTCAATGATTTTATAAAGTGCATGCAAACTTTCTGCAGTGCCCGTAAATTCTTGTGTATATTCTACGACATGGTAACCATACAACTAAGTTCCTAACAACGCAACACAAAGTGTCATTTGCGTAATGAGAGTGCGTTAAAAAACGATTGTGATAATCGCTACCATTACATGCCAATGATTGTGCAATAACTATACCATTACTGTTCAGATGATAGTTTTTAGCCTTCAAAATCTGAATTTCTGTTGCCATAATATGAAGTTTTGATCGTTGTGGACATCAAAAAGACATAAAAATAAAATTTTACGGTCATCACATTTTCAATGGAGGTATTGAGCTGGCTAGTTAAACAAAACGCTTTATACCGTATTGATAAAACTGTACATTTTGAATGATTTTATCTAATAATTTAGCAATGCCAGATTTATAATTAACAAACTGAGAAGTTTCCAACATTTCATAAGTAAAAACCGTACATATTTGACCTTGTACCTTCCATCTAACGCTACATTGACATATGTAATCAAAAGTGTTAAACATTTTATTCTTTTCTTTAATATACTTTCAATATCAATTCAATACGATAAAAATAATCAGGTAAGTGAAACATTTTCCTTACAAATACCGCAATAACTCACCTGACATTTGACTGATGGATGCTGCTTCCGATCCTTCCTTTGTTGATATTAGATCTAAAGTTACCAACAGTTAAATATTTTCAGGTCTATAACGCCTTAACTCAATTTTAGATCGTCCGGGTAATCAAAACTATACACCTACGTTTGCACAGAATTCAATTTGCGTTCAAAAATTTTAACATTTTAATTCAGAAAATAAGTGGGTACATTTTGAGACTTTTGGAGCAAATGCATATTTAACATTAAGTACATTTTTGTATGCTTACTTTAAACTATTTAAATCCTCTTTGTTTTTGTTCTAAGTCTTGTATCCCGATCTGTAATTGCCTAATCATAAAATTTATTAAAAATTGTAAGAAAATATTAAAAGTAAATATTTAATACAATAAAAATGATGTGATAAATAGCTACACCGTAAGTGGTGTATTACAGCAAAAATAAAATTTTAATAATTAGAATAATCTGCAACTGGACTTATGTAATTTTTTAAATAATTTACGTTGTATTAACATATATACTATGAATAGTAGTTTGCCTCTTAAATAAACCCCTGAGGATTCTACAGATAGACCCTTTTAGATTTGTTCTACTTAAATGGTCCACGGATACTTAGCGTTGAAATTGGGCCTAGAGTATTCTATGAACTGTCCAAGACTTTGTGTTTCGCTCTTGTCCTAAAGATACATAAGCCTAAATGATTGCCAGTAACAGATATATTGTATAAATTAAATAACTAATCAACCAATGAAGAGTAATGTTTAAGTAAATTTTCAAATATGTTTTTGATTTTTGAGTTAAAGAATTATGTACATTACATATATTTATCTGGTCTTAAAACCCTGCTGTAGATAACTCACTTATCTAAAGAATAAACAATCCTATTATTAAGTTTCTTAGTGTAAATAAATATAAAACCAATAACTACTTCATAAAACTCCGTGGGATCGAAATAACAGCAAAAACACATTTTGATACATCATGATTCACTTCCATCCATTTCATATATTACGTTCGTTTAATATATTACATGAAGAATTTCGCCTGTTTCATTGAACAAATGAGATAGCAAATTGAGATTCAATATTATTGTGCAAACATTAAGCGGACGAGGCCATGTATGGATCGTCCATGTCAATATTTGATTTTAAATATGTCTGAAATGAGCTTTTTCTGAAATAATGTTTTTTGGCTAGCCTTATTCCCTTGTTAATCTCGAAGTAGTTAAACAAATACAATCAATGTTTAACGACAATAAATATCAAAGTTATACATTTCATCAAATCGCTGAGCTTAATATTCATCTTGAAGAGGTTACGTAGAATAAACAAGAAGATTTTCATTTGAGCGAATATGCTCGTATGTATTAAATTTAAAATTACATATTGCAGTAGACGTAATACGTTTTATATCTTCATTTGCTTCGTTTTATCGAACACTTTTACGTGTTTTATCGCTGTCTTTAAACAATATTTATATCTGTTCATTAAATTCATTTTTATTAGTAGCTGTAGTGAATCAGTCAAAAGTCAGCATATCATGTATTTATTCTACAAGTATTCTTTGACTGTGTTACTAGCTTTGTCTTGAATTTTATATCGATCTCTACCTCTACTATCAGCCCTAAATGGAACGTTTGGATATTAGTTGTGTATGTATGTCATGAGCCGTAAATAATTTACCTATCCTGCAAAAGCTCATTTTCGGCAATTTTTATTTAAAATATTCATACATATACTCTTATGTTAAGTTTAAAATGTTTATCCTAACCTATTACATTAAATTAGAGTACGCATTATTGGTGCTTATGAGAATTATACAATAATTGCAAAAATATAACCATCCAAGCCTTTCTTTTCATGTTATGTGTAGGAAATAAATGGGCTTAAACAAGATATTTTTTATCCTTGATCTACTTATTTAATATGTGGTAAGATATATGAATTGTGAGATCAGAGCAACTGCTATTTTCCCGTGAACCTAAATAGATGGCTTACGATCATAAACTATCAAACAAGAGTTATCTTTCTTTTTAAAACTTTGTAAAAGCATGATTTTCAGCAGCACCAGCTACACTATTACATCTCATATGTTATGTCCTTCTATTTAGACAATTAGACAAATATTTGGAGTTATTCTCAGGCAGATAATAATTTTCCTCTTTGAATACGAGCCTAAAATTAAAGACATTTTCTATATTCTAGTTATTTGATAAGGATATCATTTGATGGATTTAATCTTTTTTGTGGACCGTTTCAAGCTTCCGAAAAAAGGCCTTCACAAAGGAAAGCGAAAGGTATCGTGACTGATCTCAATATATTTACTGTTTTGTTGAGTAAAACGCTACTAATATAGAAATCGGTATAGTTGTACAACTCGAGAACTTATTTTTGCCCACTAATTTCCTCTATTCTAAATGTATATTTAAAAATATAGCCTGTATATAAATAGTTAAATTGTGTAAAAAGTAATATAAAGTTTTTCTATACATACCTATTAATTATAAATAAATTAGTTACATCTGTTCAAGTTAAGATCGCTTCGTCGTAGAGGACGGAAATAGTTAAAATTTTATTATACAATATAAACTCTAAATAGTGTTCTTATGTATACCAGGTATTGAATTAAAATGGTTTAATATATTCCGTTAAAATGAACATTAGTAACAGATGAACTGAGAGTTTTTAAAAAAAAAATCTATTGGAGAATACTTCTGTACTGATACTTTAATAAAGTCTACTACAACTACAATAAAGTCAAAGTCACAGGCCATGTTAATTGACATTGAGTAATAAGAACTTTCAATTCTGTAGACAATTGATGAAATTCGTTTCTACTTGAAATAGAGAATATATTTGTGACCCTGTTAGATCTCAGAAATAAATTATTGTTTTTATATTGGTTTTTTTGATGCACAGAAATTATTTTCTGGACTTGTCGTTTACTTCCTAATTATTATTTGACTTAAAAAATACGTTGTAGTTAGTTATTTTAGTAAGAAGTCAATGTTGTATAATGAAATACTAATAAAGTAAAATTAACACTTTATAAATATGCAATATTGACATTAACTTTTGTTAACTTAACAGACAAAATATAAATATGATAATGAAAATTTTAAAGTAAATTCGTAGGAATATTCGAATTATTTACTTTTAAAATGTGTCAATCAAAGATAAACAAATCTTATTACGATAAATAAATGGAATAAATAATCTTCAGAGTTTGGATACTTGAGCTATAGCATTTGTATAGATTTTTTATAATATTCAACACAGTACAGGTCCTGATGTACGATATGATAATAGATTACATAAATTTTTGTAATCTTTTTTAATATTTTACAAGTGGAATTGATTAAAATTATTAATTTTCTATCAAAATCAGATTGAATCAGCATTTCATAAATGTGATGCAACTGTCATAAAAGTAATGGCAATTTATTTCATTCATCATTTTGTGTCCGTCTTCTTTGACTGCTAGATAAATTAAGAAAAAAAATTTAATTTATTTATGGAATGTAAAAATGTAAATATTAGGTAATTCAAAATTATTTGTAAATTAACGAAGTATATATAATGGTATGTTGTGGAATTGTGGAAGGACCAATAGTGTGGAATGAATGAGATTGAAATGGTTTACAATGTAATAACGAAGAAATAAATGCAATTTGAAATAAATGTCCTTGTTTTATTTGACGTAAATGTTGTTTGAATAGACGCAAATCGCCAATCAACTTTTATGGAAAATGCTTAATTGGTTTTTGAGTCAAGGTTGCAATTACTATGGCAATTGCGGCTAAACAGTTACAAGATTATTAAAAACTACTGATTAATATTAACATTTTATAAGACGGGATTACTTTTGACTTCGATACAGATCGAAGTCAAAAGTAATACCGTCTTAGATAAAGACGTCGCTTGGTAAGCACAGTATATTTACATATTGCCGAATATGTATGAAATGCTTCTATAAACATTGGATTACCATGCCGTTTTAAAATGTATCTGGGATAAAAATTGGTTTTGTAAAAGTAGTGAAGTCAAAAGTTGACAGTATTTTAATTTGCTTTTAAATCCTGACGAGCTTAAAGCTTTTCACGAGCATGTGTGGCCTGCGATGGCGGCCGCACTAGTCATAAATCTGGTGTATCTATTTTTATACTGACGAGAACACTTGTTTTTGTAGTACCTACAAAATTAACGTTGAACCTCAATATTATTGAGTCCTTCCAAAATGTTCTATCCATTTTATACCAATTCACGTTGGAAGTTCCACAATAGGAGCCGCGCCTGTCTAGAAACGCTTACCAAGTTCCCATGCAACTGGCAGGTTGTACAAAGTTTTTTCATAAAAAAACTCATGTTGGGGTAGTAAGATATTGCTGAGTGTATGTTGGTGGTATTTTTGGTGTAAATTTTATTTACTTTACCATAAATTTTTTTAAATTAGGAACATCGGTTACATTTACACCTTTTATTTATATTTTTTTTTATCCTAGCGTTTTTTCATTTACTTGGTGAATTGGTCAGTGGAAAACTACCCATAATTTTATCTATTTATTGTCGATTTGTCTATCCAAAGGTTGCCTGGAAGAAATTGCTTTCAGTGATAAGGCCGCCCTTTGTACATATTCACCTAATGTATTTCTTGCAAAAACAGTTTTGTTGGTGTACAATAAAGTTTATTTCTATTCTATTCTGTTGGTCAATGAAAGAAATCCTAACGGCTGATTAACGCATTAATCAATTAATTGTATGTCGAATCTCTTGTCAAGTATATATTGAGTTGACAAAAGCACAATCAGGCACTTTGATTTGATCGTCGGATCAGTTAACAGAGCTTATGTCAAATCACTCACTTCACTGCCAAATCTTATACTAAATAACATTCGAATGTTCAATAAAATTGATCGTAGATTAGTCAATTTTTTTTGATAAACGTTTCAGAAACTTGAACTGGTTTGACACATCAGTTAACTTGACATCTCTGTTAGTTGAATAATATTTTCATCAGCCTTTCAGAAACCAGGCGTAAGACTATGGTTACTATTTAATACTCAGAAGTGAAGATACGACTGCCATTAATATATACAGGAAGATGAAAAGCCATCAAACCTACGCATTTATTACCATAATGGTAAGCACCTATTAAGTCAAAATATATAGAAAAAGACTGAACATTCAACCTTGTAACTCTTTAGAAACCCTTCATAATACAAGGAAATCTTATTACAAAAGAATCATAGTATCATAGAAACATTCAACTCATTCCTACTTACTATAAAAATAATATTCTTTGCTTGGTTATGTTTAACATTTTTTAACTGAATGTTGCTTTGATTCACTTTCTTTTTCTAAAATTTAGATAAACCAAGTGGGTTCCATATATTCGAATGAAGAAACAGAACCCTTTTAGAATTACTCGTGCGTCTGTCCGTTTGTCACAGCTGATTTGCCCTGAATTGGACCTGATTAAATTTAAATTTGGTATGCATATCAGTTCCAGTGACCCAAACATATATCTGTGGTATGTAAATAAATGAATTTTAAGCATTGAAGCCGAAACAAGACAAAGAAAATAATTCGTAGGTCATTAAGAATGCATACCTATAAATGAAACACTTAAAAGATAACATAAAGTTATGTGGACGATAGAAAACCCTCATAAAGGTTTAAGGTTTATCAAACAACCTTAAAAATAGAACATGACTACAAAATAATTTTACCATTCAGGCAAAGCTCTCGTAAGTAGGCGAAGAAACACGGTTCTACGTTGTTAACACGCCTTAACGTGTTAAAGGTAACGATAATGTATAAGAAAACGATAACATGACAAAGTAATGATAATGTTTGTCTAAGCTACTCTTAACTAATATTATAAACGGGGAAGTGAGTTTGTTTGTTATGCTTTGTATATTATTTTCCATACACGTTTTCAGGTGTACTGACAAGGATATAGGATACGTTTTATTCAGAAAAAGGACTGTTCCTGAGTGGTGGATCGATTGACGAAAGCTACATTAACGCAAGCGAGGTTGCAGGAAAACGCTAACAGAAAGGAACTACGTAACTCAGGGTTATAAACTCATTTTCCATATAATTCTGTAAGCGTATCACCTTAATAGTGAAATCGAATACAAAGGTAACGTAAGCGTGTGGAAGCCTCTACGGGCTGTCACCCTACCGATGTTTTCGGTAGGGTGGTATGTCGGATTCGAATCGACTAAAACCACACGGTGTACCATACTGCGCCTAAAATAGTCGCAAAATGTCATACCTGCGTTAAGATCAGTAAACGCAAGGTTATGCGTCCATTACACGCTCATGCAAGCATCACTCATTCCAAAATCATGACTGATGGTTGTTTGATGTAAAAACAAACTGTAATGATTTTGGGCTATCAATATCATGCAAACGTCAATCGCTGTATTAGACGATAGGTTATCCGTCAGGGTCAGTTTTGAGTTAAGTTGTAGTAAAACTGACAGCAGTACCTACTTACCTATATAGGATTACAATAACAATGTACATATATTATGTGTCTGATATATGATTCCTTATTAATTGAGTCACTGTTATAGTTATGCTACTTATCACAGGTACGTAACACACGTAGTCCATCAGTCGGATGCTTTGAAGAAAACGGATTCTCCTGTACTTGGCTACTCTTAAATTCTTTTTGGACAGTAATTCTGTTAGTTTGCTGTTGTGTTGTATGTTATTCACGTAAAAATAATAATTTGGGGAACTATCTATTCGTTATCTACTTGTGTATGAAAGCCTGTTTATTAGTTAGGTAGTTCATCAGCGCCTTACCAAGCTTGACATCTTTTTAACACACTTTTATAAGCGCGAGGTATATCTATGTTACGTAATCTTTTAACATTATTTTTAGTAACTAAAAGGCATCTGAAACTCGGTAAATGTGATGAATGGCCGATGACAAAACAATAATATCATATCATCAGGACCATCTGAATAAAAAAATTCCACTTTTTAGTTTGTTTAGTTTTCAAACTATATTTAATTTTATTATAGTTTAACTAAAAAGTATGTTTCCGCCCGGGATCGAACCGGGGGCCTTCTGCGTGTTAGGCAGATGTGATAACCGCTACACCACGGAAACTACATGATAACGTAGCCAAATATTTCGATAACTTGTTTACATTCACTAAGCATGACCGTAATGACTGTTAAGTGAAAGTGACCAAAGATCGGATTAACAATCTCATAATCAACTGACACAGTTCTACTTTTGGTAATTTCGAGTAAAGTTTATAGGCCTTGATATAACTATTTAAACTCTACTTGATAATAAAATATTTCGATCATAACAGCAGCATTGTGCCTCAACGACATTGCTGCTTGTAGCACAGCTGTACTTATGTATGTTGAAAGTCCAATTTTATAATCCCTTTTCTGTGTACTGTATGTGTTTTTGTTCATACAATTTATTGCGTTTGGTACGTCTAACACAGTGACTCTCAAATAGTTGAATAACACACTGAATGGACGTATGAGCATGCCAAATTAATATTAGTTTGCAAGGTATTAGACGTAATGATCGTCTGGCCATTATAATGTATACACTCATAAGTTTAATGAAATTTTTGTGAAGGCAAATGAAGGTGAGAATTTACAAATAAGTGTATTTTTTTATTAAAGGCTAAAGGTGACCTGGCACACCTGTGCGAAATGTTTTACATAAATATTAAACTTAAAGTCTCAATCACATCAAATCTTCAGTAACTAGATGCTTTAATTTTCTGACTTTTCACTCAACTTGCATCATAAAGTCTACGGAATATGTGCACAGGCTAACTGCGAATTTAGACCTTACGTATTATCTTACTAATATTATAAACGCAAAATTTGTGAGGATGGATGTTTATTGCTCTTTCACGCAAAATCGACAGAACGGATTTGGATATAATTTTGCACACAGATAGTTTAAGACGTAGATTAACTCATAGGACACTCTTTACAGGCGCCTGAACCTACGGGCATAAGTTAGTATATTTATATGTGTAATGGTCGGTTGGTTTAAAGATCATTCTAAATTAAAAGGTAATGTGAGCATACAGCTGCGTTATGATAAATACTTACGGTAGCTTACGATTACAGCAATAATGTGCATATTTATTTATTTATTTATCTCTTTATTGTACACCTTCAATATAAGATACAATCAAAAAAATAATACAAACATTCAGGCATATCAATTGGCGGTCTTATCGCTCACGGCGATCTCTTACAGACAACCTATTTATATCTTAATGTGCATATATGTATATCTGATATATGATTTCTAATTGATTTGATTGCCAAGTGAGATTTGAAACGCTTGGAGAGGATTTCGTACGATGAACAAACTTAACTAAACTTTGTAGTTGAATAGCATGTTGCAAGCAACAGCTGCAAATATACTCGTAAGTTTAACATCGTAAATCTCTCTACATGCATACCATGTAGAGAGATTTACGATATTATTTTAAGACTATAGATTTTTGAAGTTCGCGCGCACAAACTGACACCATGAAGTTAGCTAGTCATTGACGATGCGCGCGTACGCCGTCACAAAAAACCGACACCCTGAAGTTAGTTAGTCAACATTTTTGTTATACAACAAAAGTTACCAACTTCACGATTTAATTTCAAATAATATATCGTGGTGATTGATATTTATTAACAATTTATTGATAATTTAAAGATAATTTACTGTGATTATAAGTGATAAAAATTGTTTTTACATTAATATGTACCTACTGTACTGTAATCCTACCTAATGCTGTACCTACTGTAATCAGTAGGTTTGTAGAATTTGAGGTTAGTTGACGGTATGTATTATTCATAATGATATTTAAATAAACTTTAGTTAACTAATGCCAAAGAAGTATAACTTCTTACGTGTGTACATAAGTACACACACACTTTTTTTTAAGGGTTCCTGTAATCTATAAGTAGAGAACTACATGCGGTATTTTTTTCAGAAGGAATAAGCCACCGTCTATAAATACAGATGATCTTGGATAGTCATAAGTAGAGATCGGATAATCGGATGCATGTTTACCTAAAATTATTTTTTGGATAACAAATTATGGAAGCGGCTTCTAAGTATATTTTTATTTACGAATGCAGTTGTATTGTCGCGTCGCTACTTGCGCACAAGCAAGTATAATTTGCCGTCTCACTCGCACTCTTACAAAATGCTTACATTTCCTGGGGTTTAATAGGCCCGATTTGACACTTGTTACAACGTAATAAAGTTGTTTTTGCTTCGTCAAAAATCACTGACAATAAAAGTAGGGAAAAGCAACCATTATACGTTGTAACAGAGCAAGTGTCATTTGTGTCAAACTGGGGTTTATTACATCTCACGGAGTATAGGTACACTTAAATTTGAATTTCCTGGAATCGCGGGATTCTTTCGATAAAAAAGTGCTTTCCATAATAACCAACATCTCAACTTTAGGTAAATATGCATCCGAATGGACATTCGGATGCATATTTACCGATCGGATCCGATGATCTCTAGTCATAAGTGAGAGAGACATAAAGATGGTAAATGGTCTAACGATTTGTCTTACAGAACTTTAAGGTTATACTAAATACGGTTACTTTCAGTTTATAATGTAAATATATATATGTAAATGATAAGATATCATCCGCTGGTGGACACAGTATTTCTTAAATTTTGAAGATCATACTAACTTTGAAATTTTCGCGTTCCATGATATAAAATGTACCTCACGATCTCGACGACGGTGAGCGTGCACCGCCGAACCAGTCAGCCTGTGACCACGGCCAGTGCAACCTGGTCGAAACGTCAGGCAACTCAGAGGTATGTAATACGTTTTCGTGATCCCGTCAACTACATAATTTTGAAGATCAATCTGCTTCTGTCTGGCGTCATACATTCACTTTCTCGAATATAATTTACCCGGTTTATATGTAAGTATTATTTTATTTTCATTACAATTACACAATTACATTAGTATAATTAAAATAAAAAACGGTGAAATAAATGTACCTATTCGATAAAATAGTAATTTTCGATTTGTTTTCCGATTACTGTCAAACATTTGACAAGCAAATTAAGTAATCAAAACATACAATCTACAAACAATACACAATTCAAACATTGGAATCGAAATCTCTAGACGTCAGATTATGTTCGTTAGTATTTTATTCGTTTTTAGGATTACTAATAACTCAACACCCTTTTATACACACTCAGATGTGTGTTGTTTGTCTAGTTTATTTTATAATTTCCAACACTATCATCGATAAGAACTCTCAAATGAGCAGATGTAGTCACTAAAATAAATAGAGCTAAATATTTTTACAATTTTAAAGTTATTATTCAAAACTACAATCGATACACCAAATTTTTATTAAAACAAATGCCTTTATATAACCATTATCTACATTATTAAGAATAAATATATAAATAAAAAATATCCCCGACTCCAAAATCCCCTTAACGATTAGAAAGAGCTGATGATCTCTGAATGGAGTTCTATAAAGCTTTCCAACAAAAAAATAATAAATCAAAATTGGTCACCACAAACAAAGACACAGATACACACGTTAAACTTATAGCACCTCTCCCACCTCTCCTTTTTGCTTAAGGGGTTAACAAGAAAGCTAAAGTAGGTAATCGAAGCGAAGTAAAACAATGCACCGATTTGTAAATATAGGTCAATAACCACCACGCTTTCTTTCATTTAAAAAAAACTAAGACAATACCTAGTTATGGTGATTTAATTTGCTACTAACTGCCTACTTCGGGTTGTTTCTGAATCGATTGTGGTAATGGTTTACCGCAATCGGTTATTTACAATTAGTTTCTGAAACTACCCGAAGTAGGCAGTTAGTATCAAATTAAATCACCATAACTAGGTATTGTCTTAGTTTTTTTTAAACGCAAACTAGACGTCGTGTAAATGGAAACTTTCAACTTTATAATATTAGTCAAATAAGATATTGATAATATTTTCAAGTAAATATTTCATAGCACCAACTCACTAACATAATAGATATGAGTTTTATCAAAGAGAAGAAGAAATAACAAAAAATTAACTGTGTTATGGCAAAATATGATACGCATAAAAAATTCATAGTCATCACCATTATTTGGCGGTCTAATTACAGGGGCAACAAAGGTGGACCGAGGGGAATAGCGAAACGTAATACCCACGGGAACAAAGAGGGTTGCCAGGGAAATGTCAGAATACCCTATTATAGGGAAATTAAACATTTTGTTAAAGTGGTTTTTATTAGATATTTAAAACCATTATTACGGAGAAACAATTTATTAAAACAAATATTGATTTTGATAACTTTTAGTCACGTTAATAATTTAGTTTGCATCTGATAGGTATAATATTTAAGATAAAAATAAAGCTACATATGAATATAGGGAGAAAACCTATAAATATATCAATTTGTATTCGTGTATTGTAGACCTAAGAGATAGGGACACTTTAAAGTTTCAGTCAAAAAGTATAGCCTCTTTAAAAGTACCGCGATTAAGTTCCATTTTATGCATGTAATATACGTACCGCATGTAAATGTTATATCAACTTGCAAAGACAAAATTACGAAACATTACTCTCATATGTAAAATTTACTATAAAGGAGACAAAAAAATCATGTGCCTGGTCCCGTCGGGAACGAAATTCCTTACGCTCGCATATAATAGAAAGAGACACACATACTCGTATACAGTAAAAAGATAGTAAGAGAGAGAGAAAGAAAATGGCATAAAAGGCCTTAATGCTTTTTGCTTACGTGACACAAGCCGGGTAAACGAACTTCGCTCTCTAATATTTACCTTTTTTCAGTTAAAATATTAGCACCTGGCAACTTTCGATATTTCACATTTAGCCATGAATCACATTTATGTTGGCGCGTAATTAACTTATGTGCTATAACATATCGGTGTGTTGGATCGCTTGTAATGAACGATGAATATCACGTCTAGCCATTTAGCTACTAGTTGATGAGCAGGTTCTACTTAATTAATTGGGAATAATAGCACTATGTATATACTAGCATTATTTATGATTACGATGCAGTGGAATACGAACGTCCCTGTGTTGTGCGAAAATTGGATTGAGTGAATGGGTCAGAATTAAATGACGAAGTTTTCAATCTATTTCATTTCATACCAATTGATTAATTGTAAATTTTTGTGGATGTGTGTAATTGTAAAGAGTATGTATTTGTGCAATTAAAAATACTTTTGCAAGCTTACTTGGCCATTTTTTTGCAGACTCCAATGTATATAGGAACACACATCAATCAATCAAAAAAATCTTTATTTCATAAAATTGACCATCAATTATTCGAAATCGTCGATTTAATAAATAATTATTATAATTAAAAATTATAGATCAACACACACAGAGTCACCGCAACAATAGTTTGCTTCGTCAAATGTAAAATGATTAAAGAAAACAAGATGGATAACATAATATCACATCTGCCTGTTTCGATCTATAACCGCCCGTTTCCAAATGGTTGAGCCTTGTGAGAAGAAATCGGGCAAACAAACTCACGGCCACTCTTTTAAAAAAGAAAAACCAGACAGTTTCAACAATATTCAGTAAATATCACATCATTTTGTTGTGTGCTATTATGTTTTTAAAATTAAAAGTGAATAAACTAGAAAAAGAATATGACACTAGGGAAACTGAAAATTAAGGAAAAAATTAAAAAGAAGAAAAGAAAAACATGAGAGATGGAAAATAAGAAACATATTAGCTCACATTAGATTTCTATTACAATTCCATCCCAAGCGTTTTTATCCTGTATATAATCGCCTACTGAGTAATAGCCCTTAAGGCATAGCTGTCGTTTTACTGTAGACTTAAACTTGTTTATACTTAACATTTGAATATTATCTGGGATTTTATTATAATATCGCACACATTGACCTTGAAACGACTTGTTAATTTTTTAGAGCCTAGAGGCAATTACAACAAGTTTATGTTTATTACGCGTGTTAAAAGAGTGTATGTCACTTTTTTTACAGAAGTGATCTTTATTTTTATGAAGGTAAATTAGATTTTCATAAATATATTGGCACGCTACCGTCATTATGTTAATTTCTTTAAATTTCTGCCTCAGTGAATCACGATTTCCTAAGTTATAAATTGCTCGAATAGCCCTCTTCTGCAGCACGAAGATAGATTGAACATCGGCGGCATTCCCCCACAGTAGAATACCATACGACATTATACTATGAAAATAACTAAAATAAACTAATCTGGCTGTTTCAACATCAGTCAGTTCACGAATTTTTCTAACTGCGTATGCTGCTGAGCTGAGTCTATTCGATAATTTATCAATATGAGGGCCCCATTGAAGCTTAGAATCAAGAGTAATGCCTAAGAATTTTGTGGTATCAACTAGTTCCAACTCGTCTTCATTAGGTAGTATAGTCGTTTTCACCTGTTTAACGTTTGGAGTAGTGAACCGGAAACATTTAGTTTTTTCTCCATTAAGAAGTAAATTGTTAACGTTAAACCAGCGAACCACTTTCGAAATAGCATCGTTTACGTCGTCAAAATTTGTACACATACGTTTTAGCCTAAATAAGAGTGAAGTATCATCCGCAAACAATACTATTTCGTGGTTGTTCTTAACAATATAAGGTAAGTCATTAATGTAGATTAAGAACAAAAATGGCCCAAGTATAGATCCCTGCGGAACGCCCATTTTTACCACAGACCCTGGAGATAGCTTGCCATTAATATCAACTTTCTGAATCCTATTACTTGGATAAGAAGTAAGAAGATCCAGCGCCGTATCTTTGATACCGTAGTGATATAATTTCCTGATCAGAGTTTCATGAACAACACAATCAAAAGCTTTGGATAAATCATTTGTACATGTAAATGCAATGCACATTTACATTCTGTCTACGTTTGCCTTCTGAGTATGTTTCCTTTCGACGACCTTTTATTTTTTAATAATACTCTTTAACAGGTAAGACGTTTTTCATACATTTTTTTTTTGATAATACTATGATATTTTATTTATTCGATTTAACCTTTACAGAAGTTACTGATCCAATTTCCGTGAAGTATGAAAATTAATAATCTCTACATAGTATAAAATAACGTCGCTTCCACTGTCTGTGCGCTTACATCTTTTAAACTACACAACGGATTTTAATTCGGTTATCACTTATCACCAATAGATAGAGCGATTCAAGAAGATGGTTTATACGTATAGTTTCATATTGTTTTGTGTTAATTTGTATAATGACATGACGATAATTTTTCACCACATTAGTATCTACATTGCCTCCGTGCGAAGCCGGGGCGGGTCGCTTATTTGCTATAAAAGATGTATCCCCGACTTCAATAGCCTGAATTTTGATAAATTGTATTCTCCATCCCTTAATTTTCCACCCTTAGAGGTAGAATATTTACTTCAAATATAAATAGGTAAACCTTAAGTACAACCAATTCAATTAAAAATAATTATAATTATTGAAATCGGTGCACAAATGGCGATGATACTTATCGAGTAGCACACACAGAAAAAAAAAACAATATTTTGTCGCCTTGAGAACCTTCCTTCTTTTAAAAGGAGACGTTACAACTTAAAATTTCTTACTTCTTTTGTGACGTTACTATAACGTCCCATAACACGAATAATTCGACACAAATAAAGCGCAAGACGAATCTACAAGGACGTTTATTCACGCAGATGTTGATCGTTAATTCTCATTTACAAAAACGTCGACAATCTGGTATTTCTCAGGCAAATTACCGTCGGCCTAAATTGCTTATTCTTCTGTCACCCGCAAAATGTCCGCAACCATGAAGATAAAATCATATCTCCACAACCTTTGATATAAAATTTCCGTTCCTATTTATTGTTGTGCTTTTAAATTATTTTAAAAAGGAGGTGCTCCATTTGTTTGTATTATTTCTGTCGTTTAGCGTGCATGCTAAGTGATATAGGTACCTATATGTTTGATGATTGAGCATTTTTTGAACAGCCCTAGTAACTTGTGTCATTACTAGTAGGTATTCTTGTTAACCTCTCCAGCCAAAGTAAAAGCTTGTGATAGGAGTGGGTTTACGTCGGTAGTGCACTGGGCGGGGTTTGGGGTTCTGGGGGCGGACCAATTGATTGCAAGCCCGACGCCTTAGCCATTACTAGCCATTATTAGCCGCTTTTTGATTTAAAGATTATTTTTACTGAAAGACTTGCAAATTATTGACTGGATCTATGGGTTATCAATCAATCAATTAGCATATTGTAATCCACTGGTGGGCATAGACCTCTCCTCCGCCTTCCGCAACCAGTCTTCCTCAGGTCGTCGGGCAATCTAGCTGTGAGGCGGATTCACGGTCTTCACTTTCACACACAGTCCAGTTTGCTTCAACGGAAATCATCCTTCAGCATACGAGGCCAGCCCATTGTCACTTCAGCGTATTTTAACTTTAGTTCTTTGTCGGATGACCTCATTACGAATTTTATTCTATCTCATCTTTTATGTAAAGAATCTCTAAGCATAGCTCGTTTCATAGCCCGACGTTTACTTTGTGGACTAGCCCCACTTTTAGGTTCTACGTCTCAGCTGATTACACTAAACCCAGAATCTGTGGTGATCACTTAACATAAACACTGCTACTTGACTGGCCTGTTGGTCTAGTGGTTAGTGACCCTGACTGCTGAGCCAGAGGTCGTGGGTTCGATTCCCACCTGAGTCTGGGTGTTCTTTGTGTCCGTTATTTGTATGTTTGTAAAGTCCCCCGCGACACAGGAGGAATTCCTAATGCGGGGAGTTGTCTTTTATAACAAAAAAAAAAAAAGAAAAAAACACTGCTCTATTCGCGTTGTAAATATAAATTGCTTAAATATTAAAACTTTTTTCTTACACAGATAGGCGTTGCTTTAGTTTTTAAGAGAATTGTGTTTTCAGTGATACTTTATTGATATAAAATCACGAACTCGTATGAAAAAACCAAGGTGATACAAAAATCTTAGTACTGAATCTGTTATAATACCACTCATATACCTGGACAAAGATAATTACATTCGCTCGAAGCGGCTATTCACTGAAAGTCAAGTTGAATATCACGTAATTGACTGGCCTGTTGGTCTAGTGGTTAGTGACCCTAACTGCTAAGCCAGAGGTCGTGGGTTGGATTCCCACCCAGGACAAATAATTGTGTGATGAGCACGATAATTTGTTCTGTGTCTGGGTGTAATTTATCTATAATATGTATGTATTTAGAAATATATAAGCATATTTATCAGCAGTCTGGTTACCATAGTACAGGCTCTGCCTAGTTTGGAATCAGACGGCCGTGTGTGAGATGTGTGGAGTTATTATTATTATTATTAGAATTATTTGTTAAAATTTGCTTTATTAATTTTTAACAACAGTGAAGGACAGATATATTATTTTAAGAATGCCTATTGAACTATTACATTAACGACAAATACAAATTAAGAATATCAAATTCTCCCATGTCAAAAAACCCTTCAATGATTAAAAAAAACTGCTAATCTTCGAACCACGTAATAGATTTTATTTGATTATAGCTAAGAACACTCGATCAAGTAAAAAAACTAAGCCCATTTGCTCTAAATGCAGATGTCCGGAGCGACAGTTTCTTAGAGAGCGCTTAAGACATAGACGTCTGTTCTGGGCACACAGTTAAACTTTCCTAAACAATTTTTCTCTTTGCTAGCAGTTAGTATCGTGACATATCTTAAACATGTGAAGCACAACGTGAAGTTCACTTATTTTATTACTATCAGAGAAGTAGAAAACCCCGCTTATGTAGGGACCTGGCACCTATCAGTTACTAAATAAAAATGGATGAAAAGGAATTTAATCAAAACGACTGAATATTTAACCCTGATGGACTGTTAGAGTCTGTTTAGTGTAATAATAATAATAATAACTTGACACGTCTCAAAATTATTTCTCCTAGATGGGAATAAACGAATAATAGTTATTAACTAGCTGACCCGGCAGACTTCGTACTGCCTCAATCGATAAATAAAAGACCTAAACTTTTGTATAAAGTAAACATACAACAAACAAAAGGAATCCTTTATTATTAAAAAAAAAAAGAATGCTCGGTATGAATAAAGTTTTATTATTATTTTCGATTAATTACACATGGACTTCCACAAATAATTCAAGAACAAAATTAGACAAATCGGTCTAGCCGTTCTCGAGTTTTAGCGAGACTAACGAACATCAATTCATTTATATATATATATATAGATAAAAAAATAAATGTACAAAAAAAGAGTTAAAGTAGCGATTTCTACTGTAAATTCTCTTCAAATTCAATTTACTAATTTGCCTAGATAGTGGATAGCAGATAAAAGAGTTGTAATAACAATGGCGGTTTTACTCAAGTGTGTATTTCGGGGATGTCTGGCTGGTTTCTAAACTGACGGGAGCCCTAGTATGTCCACTAACATCCTTTAGTTCTTTTATGCTGGGAGGAGAGCAAATCCTCCTCGATATTAATAAATACAAGCATGACGCGTCCTTTGAGATGGACTCGTCCTGCCCAGTCATTGGAGAACTAGCAGCGCTCTCCAGCCACTATCAGATCATCGACGTAATATTTTTTATTAAAGTAACTAAGGCCTTTTATTATGTACTAGCTGCGCTCCGTGGTATCACTGCCGTAAGTTCCGATGCCGTGAGAATATCGTTATAAAAAGTAGCCTATGTGTTAATCCAGGTCTCCAGCTACCTACATACCAAGTTTAGTGGTTTTTGCGTGAAAGAGTAACAAACATCCATACATCCGTCCATCCTCACAAACTTTCACGTTTATAATATTAGTAGGACATAACTTACTTTATATAATTTTATTATGAAAGGTAAGTATTGATTAAATATGTGTTTCATGGTTCCATTCAAGAAATATTTCACTTGAAAAGGAATTAAAATCACAATAAACTGAAAATTTCATTTTACAAATATTTGTTTTCAGTAATTTTTTCGGGGATTTCGTTTCACCAGTTCAGCTTTAGTTGAAATCGGCAATTTTGTTTTTGATGAAACATTAAATGGCAAAACAACTCGCTTGCAGTCGAGTTGGCAGAATAGAAGAAATGAAATCTATGAACATGGATGAGATAAAAATCGAATTGCCAGTGAAACTACTTTTCAATCATATTGGTTTTGTAATATATTTACTTTGGAAAACGGGCGCTGTTATTTTCTTTATTAGTTTTCGGTATATTTTGTAAAGTGCGTGCAACTCTGTAGATTGGCTCCATTTTGTTTTGAAAGTAATACTGGTCATAATCATAATTAAATATTCTTTTGCGGTTTTTGAGTTAGTGTTAAACACTAAATAATGTATTTCTTTCCCTTAAATATTTAGAAGCATGCTAGGACAGAAAGAAGAAAAATATTTTTACCACTCAAAGTAAAGTACTATTTAGAACATCTAGTCAGGCGTCGCGATTGATGAAGATTGCAAGATAAGTGGCGGATGAACCCATCCCTGACAGTCTGTGTAGGAACTATAAAATACTGAACTGCATAGGCACTATTCCGCAGATTTACACGATTTTTTTATCTTGCCACCCTAGTGCGGCCACTTATAAATAGTTTATATACTTTTTTGGTCTTATCGCAGCCTCTGACTGCACGTCTAACAAATTTTTTTTTTTTAAATAGTGTAATTTAATAAACGCCAACCACAGGCTGTTATAGTATAATGATAAAGAGGGAAATATGTTCCTTAAAATTTTAATAAAGCATTCTATTCCAGCCATTGTAACAATCGGAAAGCACCTGGCGAATCGCATATTTTTGAGTAAGTCAATTGGATTTAAAAAAAAAGCAGACTGGCTCGCTATATACATAGCTCATGACTAACTTTCAGTCTGAAATACATACGAAGGCTAGACTCCACTTTCTAGACGAATACAATAAGGGCGTTCAGTAGTCGTGACTAAACTTCCACGTAGGCCAAACAAACTCCGCTTAAATTAGCTTAAAAGTTAAGTACGCGAATTTAGACTTAACTTTTAAGTTTTTCAAATTGTATTTATTTCAAATGTATTGCTCTCAAAAAAATGTTACTTTAAGTATACATATCAGGTTAAAGAATGATATCTATAGTTATATACAAAATCAATTGATGTGCGTTAGTCTCGCTAAAATTCAAACACGGCTTGAACGATTTGAATATTTTGTTTGCTTTAATATAGGAGTGATTGAAAAACAAATGGAAAATATCAAAAGAACAGCTAGATGGCGTTGGTGGCAAACCTATTGTTTAACTGACGTGCAATACAAAACTAGAATTTTTATTACATTTGAAATCGTTTTACGTTTTTGCGTAATAAAAACGTTGACGATTTTAAGAAAACTTGGTTAAAGTATATCCAGGTAAATTTACCGATTATTTATTTTGATCTGCCATTCTATTTACCTATACTGACTTTGTAGGTTTAGACATAACTAGAAATTTTAGCGTGACTCGAGTACTTAGCTTGAGGTTTCCAAATTGACAGATTTGACTGTGAAAACTATTCCGTGTATTTTTATATTGTTTATTATAATGCAGAGGAGAAGCCGAACTGGCATAGGTCATCGTAGTTAATTAAATGACGAGCGACAGACGATAAAAGGTATAAGATGTGAGGTAAAAATGGATTTGACGAGAGTACCGGATTAGGAGGTCTACCGCTATCGCGAGTTTATATGAAATCCTCAGTTATTTCTACAAGGAACCTAAAATTCGGGCAGGAAATAATATATAGCTAAAACACGTCAGCCATGAACGGAATTTGTGACAGGATTGGATTAAGAAGGTATAAAAACTTTCACAAGATTATATGAAAATTCTCAAAGATGTTGTGGGTGGTATGAAGTCAACTAGTTCAGTATCTTATCTACCTTACTTGATTTGAATTTTCTATATTTTAGTTTTACTGCTATGATGTATGTATAGAATAAGAGTTGATTATGAAGGATCTAGAGAATACCATAATCTACCATAATCTACCCATCTAGTATTCTAGAGAATTCTGCACCTAAAGGAAGTCGATTGCCGACCCCGTGTTGTAGATAAAAAAATATTTTACTAGAGATACTGGTATTCTGAATTCAAAGTACCGGTATTACTTGTAACCGCCTGTGCCACCAGGGATTATCACGTTTTTGACTCTGTATAGACCGAAAAAAAATTACCGAGAGAAAATTTCTCTATAACTACGTAAAAGTCACGATTTTAAAAAGTGTTGCAATCTCCTCTAAAACACTCAAAAACTCCTCGTTAGTTTAAATTATTTATAAAAACTAAATGCGTATCTCTAATCTAAGGGTTTTATCAGTTCACTTCATCTATGCAGTTCACTTTGTATAACACGTTCATGGAAAACGTAAATCCTGCGATTCTTTGCAATCTAATCTGCAAAGAGGCTGTGTGCGTTTATTTTTGCAACTTCATACCGGCACAGCCCCAGCCGACTTAATCTTATTTTTTTTCTTTGCGAAAGCAATTAACTTTAATACTTTTTAGACTTTTGAAATCACCAGAAGCTTGAAGCTTTTAAAATCGTATATTGGATTTACTAGTATTTGACTCACGGTTAGCAAAATGTATTTTGGAACGCATCAAGAAAGAATTAAATACTGTTGTTCTTTGCCTACTTGCAAAACTGGTGAGTTTTTTAACAGATTCTAAAAATGAATATCTAACAACAAACATCATAATAAAAATGTTGCCAAGAAAGAAAATCGATATTCCAATTGCCGACGAACAATGTTACCTACCTCCTAATCGTATTATGAGGTTACAGCCTAATAATTAAAAACGTGGTCATAAACTGAAAAATCTTAAGAAAGTAATTTATATTCAGGCCCGTAAAAGTTTACGAGGTGCGAACGGGGCGAATAAAAAAGCCAAGTGTTGTACAGTCAACCAACTTTTTAATTAAAGCTCCAGTTAAATTTCAGCGATTGACAATTTAAAAATATAATTTATTCACCCCACTGTACTTTTAATGACAATTTACGCCTGCATTTTTGATTATTTTATATTTATCTTCTAGTTTGACAAATTCTGAAAGACCGGACAAAGATTAGAATGTATTAAAAAAGGTTGAAATGAATTTTGCTGACAAAGTTCCCATTGTCATATTTTACACCTACACCAAATTACATTAATTTTCATCTACCGATGAGGACAGAGGAGAATTTAAGACAAGGTTTTTACGAAGAAACGAATCAAGTTCATTGTATACGAGACATTCAATAGGTTGAAGAAGGGAAAGACTAATTTAGGGCATTATTCTGAAAAGGAAGAAAGATTGCATTTTTTTTGGTTAAAGAATCTCTCAGGTATTCTTTTTGTTACACTACAAAATACACACTTAATATGTAAAAGTTAAAGATATGAAATATTGCCCTAGACCCTATTTATATGTGGTATGAAATATTTAGGGTTCAAGCCAAGCCCATATCCGAACCTAGGATTTTTGACACGAAGTAATAAAACGAAAAACAGACTTTAAATTTTAACTGACATTAATAAAAGACCGTTACTGTATAAGAACCATCAAAAAATACCTAGCGCCTGGAAGGCGATACACTAATAACACAATACGCTAATCTAAGTCGACTTCAACGAATCCAGTTGCAAGATTGCAACACGGCTCGGATTATGTAGATGATAGCGTGATCACTTATAGTTCCGATATTGACCTTTGCAGTCTACAAATTAAAATATCGTTCTGTATTTTAACATTACACTATATTTGACTACTCACGCCTTAAGGCTAATAGCAAGACTTTTATAGTCTACGTGTTGACCATTAATAAAATTTCAATAACATCTGTTTAGTTGCTTTTGTAGTTATTATTTGAAGTTTTCTATGGGGATTAATCTAAGCATGCCTGACTATTGTGAAATCGGATACTAATGCTTTCATTTTGGTGTTGTTCACCATTGATCCGGTATAGTGCATAATGGCAAAAAGATAGCATCCATGACTCAGTCTAAAAGTTTCAAGCATGCTTAGATTCCTCCCTAGCTTAGTAAAGGCTAATCACTTTAGCAAAGAGAAAACTTCGCCTAATTCTACACTTGGAGTTTCGCCACTATTAGACTAAAGAAAAAGGGTAGAACATATGATTTCCATTAAAGTACATTAATGAATTGCAGGATCTACTTACCAGACAAATGCATTTTATTGTTATAGATGCAAAGGTATTAAGGAAACTAGTCATCAGAATTTATTTACTTCTGATTTGGTTTACGTTATGCGTTTCTCCTATCATGCAGTTTTACTTTGAGCCGTGTCAGCAACTTACTTTATTCATTGAATTAATCGTACTTTAAATCAGTTCGCGTTCACATTCGCCTATCAATTGATGTGTCGCGGTTCACATATTATATATTTATTATCATGAATATCATTTTTATCTATTATCTCAGCAAAAAATGCAGGAGCTGTCGTGAGCGGTCTGTGATCAACGTGCAGCCCAACGCAGTATCAGAAACGGTGGCATAATGACTTCTATGTTTTTTGTAATGTTAACGTAGCAAACCTCGTTGTTAGTTTAGATAATTTATAAGAGTTACGCAAGTCGATGATTTAATATACGAATTGGAAAAAATATTAAGTATTAAAGGAATGTCAGAAATATACGATAACCATAGACTAGTTGTGACTCATTTTGATATTCCATAATATATTTCTCAATCCATATAATTTCCAACACCTTAAAGGAGTTTATTCCACTTTAGTGTAACTTTAGTTCCTATTATTGTTTGTTCGTCTAGAAAGCGGAGTCTGGGCTTCGTTGATGTTTCAAACGAAAAGTTTGTCTAAAGATATCTAGAATGGAAGTTGCTTTGTCTTGTTTCCTTTAACTAAGCCATCAGTATTTCATGAATAGCAAATATATATTTTGTACATAATTTATCTTGTGACTACAGAAACTTGTTGAGAAATTTCGTTAAAGCCTTCTATAGCTACTTTTTATCATTGAACCCCTAGCCACCGGACGGAGCTTCAAAGTTAATTTTAATATCAGAAAGGTTATGGATACGTACTGTTTAGTTTGAAAGGAGTATTATTTTTTTATTGTCTCATTTGGTTTTATGTACCACTGCCCCGTGGTGCGATGCTTAAGTTTGTGATATTATCTCTTTGTCATGGCTATGATTAAAAACTACAGACATATGGGACTGTGGCTTTCAAAGTTTTTGTGACATTCCAAATTTTAAAATTTAAATAATCCAGGAAGTCATGGTGGTCATATACCACTATGGCTTCCTGGATTATTAAAATTTTCTATAAATCTATATATCCAGCCAGTCTATAAATCTATATGGAAATATGATATGTATGTATGTGAATCGGAGTCAATTAGTACAAGAAAATAACCTATTATTTCCTATTCTCCGTGAACCATCTAAAACCCCGTTGTTAATCAGAAGTTTACATCTCATGTTGCGGTGTACCTCAAGCACGTTTAGTGTTAATCTAAACTAATATTATAAAGAGGAAACATTTGTGTGTATGTTTGTAATGTTTTCACACAAAAACTACAAAACCGGTTGCGATGAAACTTGGTATGTAGATAGTTGGAGACCTGGATTAACGCATAGGCTACTTTTTATCCCGACATCCCCATGGAATCGGGACTTACGCTGGTGAAACTGAGAGGCGCTGCTAGTAGTGTATATTAAGAC
Source organism: Callimorpha dominula (assembly GCA_949752705.1). Classification (NCBI taxonomy): domain Eukaryota; kingdom Metazoa; phylum Arthropoda; class Insecta; order Lepidoptera; family Erebidae; genus Callimorpha; species Callimorpha dominula. The sequence continues at coordinate 3,390,291 of OX457010.1, read as the reverse complement.
TATACAAGCTTGTCAATGTCAATCTACATAAGAAACTTTTTGTAAGTATATTTAATTAAAAGTATTTTTTACTCAAACGTTGCTAAAGATTTAATATTACGTAAATACAAACAACGTCAAAATAGGAAGATTCCGAGTCGCCTGCGTCTAATCTTTAATGAAGGTTTCCAGTTCGTTTCACCGTGTTATGCGGTCCGATGACATTGTCTTCCAGTTTCTCGATATCTTATTCTGTTGCCATTTTGAAACAAACGTAACCTTTTTCGTCTTTAATTGCAATTTTATTATATGACCTTAAATCATATGTTCTCATTAGTAAAGTTTCACTGATTGGTGCAGTTATCTTAAAGCACTTATTGGGACGATCATATCAAATTAAAAAAAACTTTTAACGTCTTTTAGCCTGTACCATATTTAAAATTATTATATACCAAACATATAGTTGTAATAGTAAACAGTAAGATATGATAAATCTCTTCCTTGTCACAGGTAGAGCAAAGTTGAGCTATTCGATTCCATTCTGGTCCTGCATCTTGACCCGATAGATCAGCATCGTAAAAAATAATTACTAAAGTAACACTGTCCTTTTCTGCTGCACTAGGAAGGATGCGCAAGTGACACCAATGGTGTTGCAAATGTTGCAAAAGCTTAAAGAACCACTGCCATATCGTATAAAATCTCTCCATATTTGCAATCCTTTTAAACATTTCTCGATATTTTATAACATATCTCAAATTTATTTCTATCAGTTTATCAGACAACTGCCAAAATTTCATATTTATACAAAGAGGTAGTGTAAATATTAAATTTTCAATGTGTATGTCATACGGATTCTCTGATACTAAGTACTCTGTGTGGTCAGACGTGAAATCTTCTATCTCAAATACCGCCAATTACATATTTTATGTTGTTCCTGGTCCATGTTGAAACATCCGGTGCTCTCCCGAGAATCCTGTCAGTTTAGCTTGTTAGATGTATTTGGGAAAAGGTCCGTGTGACAGCGTCATGGATTTATGTAAGTACATAAATGTGTAATAATATATTTTGTTCTCGTGGCGTTTCATAAAGCCCAAAACTCTAATACAAAGTATATCTAAAATGTTGTACATTAAATTTTGTTTAATACGGGAGTGAGATAATGTATTTAATACTAAAAATATAATTGCAATAATTTTTTTTTATTAGGTAGATTATTCGAAGAAAAGTCAACCTATTGGTTTTGTAGCAGTTGTCGAGTTTTCCAAAAAAATCTTGTCAGGAGGTCTAGTTATGATCCCAAAACCCCAAAGCAACCACCAGTTAAAAAGTATATACATATATAATATGTATGTATATAATTATGTATGTATATGTATATGTATGTACCTCAATTTTACCGGCACGATAGAGGCAATTATGCACCGCTTGCTTTCAAACTGGGACGACAAATCAACAGGGCAAAAATGAAGGTTAAGTTCGTGAATGGGGAATATTCCCGCCAAGGGGGGGCAGATTTTCAAATATCAGTTTTTTCAGCATACCTTTTTTCCTATGGAAATTTTTTGGACCGTTTAACATTAATAGCATGCCCATAGTAAATACGAATATTTTTTAATATGAACCCTACATGATTCCATCCTTAACTTGGGGAAGGGGGAGGAAACCAAAATTGGTTGGAAAAAAATTCGTAACTCCGAAACTGTAAACTGAAAGCTAATTTTTTTTATTTTACTTTACGATGTAGACTAAAAAAGTTTTTAATGCGACTTATATTTTTGGAGATAAAAATTTAAAAAAACACGAAATCTACCTCTGCGGGCCTGGTGCGGGACCGGATTTTTTTTTTGGACGTGGATAACTTTTTTAAGGCCGGTGCATTTTTTTTTAATTAAAATTAGTTACTAATAATAATTTACATGTTTCGAATATCTATTCAAATTATTAGCAAGCAAACACATTCAATCATTGTTCTTTACGACCACAAAAAATAAATCGTCTTCGTCACGGATACAAATCGCTCGCATTGTGACCTCGCTTAACAGTTTCTTCCTTAATAATACTGATATATTTACATAGTTTTCACAACTATAGTCTAATTTCGATGAATTCCAAATTCTAATGTTTTATCTTGATCGACAATAATGTTTATAGTGTATAAACATAGTGTACATATATATCTGTTATATATTAGTAGTAGAGTAAATTAGTAAAGCTGAAGAGTTTTTTATTGATTGTTTGTATAAACGCGCTAATCTCTGGAATTAACAGTAAAATTCGAAAAAATATTTTTATATTGGATAGATTATTCACTGAGGCATATTATAGGCTATGTAACATTACGCTACGACTCTTAGAAGCGAAGCAGTGAACCAAAACGCAAGTGAACAGTCATCACTCAATCAATCTATGTCTTTGCGCCTGCATGCTATAATTATGTCAATGTCAACGTGATTTGTGTCGATTTTACTTCTTATTATTTCTCATTCTCTCGTAGGCTACTTTTCTGAAGTTTCACTTTTGCCGTGTGTATATTGCACACAAACACACTTTTTTATATTTGTATAGATAAAGATTCGATTTTAGTGCACATGGTAAAAAGCATAGCACATCAATGACACACGACATTTTTAAATTTTAAATAGAACAGGCCCAAAGCAATCCGATAACCTACATTAATGTCAAAGACTTAAAGCAAACAAAACCTCTAGATGAAAATTACTAACAAATAGTGAGAAACAACGATGTTTGTATAAACAACAATTTCATTTGTAAATACGCTTTTGATTAACTACGGTTGATGACAGAGAGGAAAATGGCATTGAAGTAGACTCGCTTGTCAAAGCGGAGTCTACGCTTAAATTTATGAAAATTTGAGCATAAAAAGCCATATATATCGTATAAAGCCATATATATCATACCATATAAAGTCGTGGGAGAGCTATGCTTCAGCACGTATGGGCTGGCTCGATCGGAGTGATACCACAGAAAACCGGCAGTGAAGCAATGATTGCATTGCTTTTCACCGAGTGAGTGAGGCTACCAGAGTCCCTAAGGCCCTTCAACGCACTTGTGACCCTTAAGTTGCAAGTGCCCATGGGCGGCGGTAGTCATTTACCATCAGGTGACCCGACTATATTATAAAAAAAAATACATACTACATTATTACAACTATGATGACGTTTCACAAAATTAAAAGAAAGAAATGAATAATAATGAAAAAAATGGTTTTCACAAAAACAGAGTGTTAAAGAAAGATGGGGTCATATTTTATGACATTATTGTAGCACTTGTAGTGAATAAAGTAATGCGCTTAAAATTTTAGAAAAAAATTTAGAAAATTTAGAAAAAGCGGGTGGAGGGAAAAACCCGTCCCGTCCACCCGCGGCCACACTCAGGGCGGCATGAGGCGCTGGTAAGCGCGCCTCCGCCGCCCGGTTCGCCGGCGGCGAATTAGGTCCAAGTGGAGATCATCTGTGAGATGACGTCCTCACAGAAGGTCGCGACCGCGGTAAATTTCCTGTCGCTAACGGCCATGGAGCGTATGACGGCCTGTAGCGAGAGATCCCCTCCGATGACTGCAGTGAGGGCCCGACGCTGCGTCGCCCACGCGGAACAAACCGCCAGCGTGTACTGAGCCGTGTCCTTACTGCAGTCGCAGTGGTGACAGCGGGACTCAGTTCCCTCCTAGCGACCGAGTGCAGGAACTTTCCGAAGCAGCCGTGCCCGGAAAGAACCTGCTTCAGTCGGAAGGAAAGGGTTCCGTGCTGCCACCCTGCCCACTCGACGATGACCGGCTGGAGTGCCTCCACGGCGGCAAAGCCAGCACGTGGAGCCTCCAGCCGGGACGACCAACGAGCCATGGTTGCTCGACGAGCGGCCTCACGCCACTCGCGTACCTCTTCGGGCGGGGGCCGACTGCCGCTTCCCGCCCGGACCCCGCCAGCTGTCTGCTTCAATCTTTAGAGTTATAAATAAAATAAATTTGAAACACTTTTAATTCTCTGCCTTTTTTGTTATCAAAAATTTCAAATCGAATTTCGACCTCTAAATCTAAATCTCTCACATCATTGTAAGTCAAATAGGATAATCAACTTGGTATCCACAAATATTTTGATGAACTTTCACTTAAAATTAGAGCCATAATCTGACAGTGACCAGTTATGAGCAATTAAATTAACCCCCAATACGTTAGACAATTTTGTTGCAAGACAGAAGCAAAATACATGACACATTTATGAAATGGCGTGGTTAAAGCATCGCTCCACTGTATTTCCAGGCATTTCATTCTACCGATCGGTACGCTACCAACACGAAACTACTCTCAGTAATATTAAGATGATGTAGTTGGACGAATTTATGAGAACACTAGTAACTGGTGACCTACTTTACTAAGAGCTATCCTTTTCTTTTGAAATATTGTCGACACCTGATAGCAGTGTTCGGTTTTTTGTCTCCGGGGTTATGAAATAATGACTGTGTCACACTGTGTGATAATTTCTGTCTGAAAATTGTTCTCCCGCAGTAATATAATTCGTCGTTGTTAATTATACCACTAATTAAATCAAGCACGTGACATAATGACATGGATTTAAATAATAGGTCGGCGAAAAAATCTTTTTGTATTTTGTAGGTATAAAAAAGAAAGATAAATATCTTTGGTCGTACTGTTTGTATCTGGTTGGTTTTAACATCAATAAATTTAGGACATTAAAAAAAGTATAAAACCTTTTCTCGCCATTTTTTAATTGTTTTTCTGTCCGTGAAAATTAGTGAATCTAATAAAGAAATTCGATACACTCTGAAGTTTTATTACAAAAAGGGAAAAAATGCGACTCAAGCTGTTGTTGTGTATGGACCAAATGCAGTGTCAGTAAGAGTAACACAAAGTTGGTTCAAGCGTTTTCAGTCCGGGAATTTTGATGTCGAAGATGCAGCTCGGTCTAGTCGCCCTCATAAGAATAAAGTTGATGACAGCAAGTTCAGCATTTTAGTAGGTACGATATAGCCGAGGCACTGAGGATTGACCACAAAACAGTTTAGACCCATTTGAAAAGTCTGCCTATACAAAAAAGCTTGATATTCTGGTGCCACACGAGCTCACTGAAAGAAATCCAATGAATTGTGTACTCATTTGCGATTCTCTATTAAAATGTAATGAAACCGAATAATTTTTGAAAAGATTGATCACTGGTGATGAAAAATGGATCACCGACGACAAGAAAGAAAAAAAGATCATAGTCAAAGGGTAGTCAAGCTCCACACACTGTAGTGAAACCCGAATGAACAAATTGGAAGGACATCGTTAATTATGAGCTGTTAGCGCCGGGCAAAACCATCGATTCGGATCTCTACTGCTAACAAGTAATGAGACTCAAGCAAGAAATTAAGAAAAAACGGCCGGAGTTGATCAACAGAAAAGGAGTGGTCTTTCATCATGATAACGCCAGACCACACACATCTTTGGCCACTCAGCGAAAATTGAGAGAGCTTGGTTGGCAAGTGTTAATGCATCCACCGTATTATTGTCCTGACCTTGCACCCTCAGATTTTCACGTGTTTCGGTCTCATCAGAATTCTTTGGGTCGTGTTAGATTAACATCTAGAGAGGACTGTCAAAACTACTTGTCACAGATTTTTGATCAAAAATCCCAAGATTTCTACAGCAACAGGATTACGTCACTACCTACAAGATGGCAACAACTTATCGAACAATGCCATTTTAGTAGATTACTTAAAGTTTTAAAGATGTTTGTAACTCGGCAATAAAAAGAACAACAACTTCTAAGAGAAAATGCCTAATCCTCGAGAACGATCTACCACTATTACAAGTACAGCAAATAATAAAAACTACCTCACAAATTGTTCCCAGGATATTATTCTAGACACGTTTTCAGATAAAGATACTAGTACAACGTCAGCAAATACAACCTTCTTGCTACGTGACTGTGGCTTACATATCTTTGCACTATAGCTTTCAGAGTAAGCGTGAAATCTGATAAACTATATCCGAGCCGACTTTAAAAATTTACTGAAAACTATGTTTATCATAGTCCGTTAACTACAATAGATGTTCAAAACAGTTTGAAATACCTTTGTGCATGTCATCATACTTTTTAAGCGTAATTATAAGTTTTTTAATCCAGTGTACGGATGTCATGTATATCTACGCATTAAGAATATTCCTGTGTCGCGGGGGGCTTCACAAACATTCAAACAACGGACACAAAGGACACCCAGACTCGGACTGTATTGACATTGTAGGTATATGAATGTCTATGTTTCATATAAAAAAAAAAAATATTGATTTAAGAACTATGTAGTCACCTATTATTTTTTCTATGTTGCCTGGCAGTTCTGAATATGACATGCTCGTCTAGAAGTCCTGTTGTGGTGACGAATGTGTCGGATCGGCTCTCTTGAATATGGTTGACCTGGACGATGACAGAGGCGCGCGTTATGCTCGGAAATGGGTACCGTTAGTTGGGGTTGGTCATCTCTGGACTATTATTACTTAAACTACAACTATAGTAGTAATTTCCTTCACGGTTTATATGCATTATGTGTTTAAAAGATAGTTGTTCTCTCATATAATGTTCGCTTATAAACAACTGTTGCCCGTGACTACGTTCGTGTGGCCTTTTAGGTAAAATCTATCCCACGGGAACCGGATCTTTTCCGAGATAAAAAGTAGCCTATGTGCTATAACAGATTATAATCTATCTCTGTGTCAAATTTCATCCAGCTCCGTTCAGCCGTTTTATGTGAAAGAGTAGCAAACATTAGTCCATCCATCCATCCATCTTCACAAACTTTCGCCTTTATAATATTAGTAAGATAAATGTGACCGTAAATTTTGGAAAAAAAAAACCTTGAAAAAGAGTCTCCTTCTAGAAGTTATACCGACTGACTCTTACACTCCTCCTAACTAAATCATTTTGCGGCACCAAACATACAAACAAGCAAATTAATTATTACGTAAAATGATAGTAATGGCGATTCGTCTATTTGACAAATTTGTTTTTTACTCCGACGCAAAATTATTTAGGTATATACATTAGTGTAGGAGTTGAGTTAGGTTAAGTTTATTTTAACACTTTCAGTTCCTTACTTGTTTTTTGGTTAAAAAGTTTTTATTTTTTAGTTTTTGTAGCTAAAATAATCTACTATGGTCTCCATCATGTTGCAATGTCATTAGAAATACAAATGTGTGCTAAGTTTCAAGTCAATGGATGAGTAATCATTCGTCGCCTACTTTTCTGCCCTTAGAGTAGAAATTTTTATCTGAAATTTAAATGAGACCAACTTCAAACTATACCCATTCTAATAAAAAACGAATTACGGAAATCAGACCCCCTCCCCTGTAAAAAGATATGCGTGGTAATACATAAATATATATATATATATACGGGTTGACTTGACAAATCCTCCGTTTTTTTATTGCTTAACATTTTTTTTCACAAAAAATACATGACGTAGTAAGTAGAAGAGCCGTAGGACCATGACAAAAGGAGTTGGAATATGGCTGATTGATTGTACTTATCATTTCAAAATTATATAACTTCAAATAACATTTTACCTTATGAAATCATGTAATACTCAAGTAAGGAAGTTATTTTAAGAACACAAAACACGTGTTTACAAATATTATTTTTTTATCGTAATTTTAAATGGTTGTCCTTCAGTTTAGGAAACACGACACGTGTATGTGTTCCCATTTTCAGCAATACAACCAACACTGTTACTTCCATTAGCCACATTGGTAGATATATCAAACACTTTATTGTAACCACATGTGTGGGTAAAACTTTGAAGAATAAAGTTTTGAAATGGAAGCTCACTAATAAGTGAAAAGTGGCCGCTAATAACACAGTACTGTAATATGATGTAACGTTATACGAGTAACTGAGTGATTTATTTAAAGAATAAATTAAGCCTGTCATACTCTTTAACAGTAGATAAAGAAAAATTTATCTACTAATTATTGTTTTCAATTATTTAATCGCGATAATAATAACTCCAAAATTACCAAAAAAGGTATTGTGATTTGTGCCTTGTAATTGTTATCGCGATTAAGTTCCAATTTACACATATAATGTCAATAATAATAACAATAAAATCCATACTCCAAGTCTGATTGAAATACGTGAGACCCGTATATTTTCACTGTGGATATTTTTCTTAGTTTTTATATTAAAAAAATTTACTTTTATAATGTACCTAAAATAATAAAAAAAAACTTATAATCATGCTCAAAAAAGTATTTTGGCATTTGGAATCTCATTGGAAGTTGACGGACCCTGTTTATGGTCAAATTTTACAATCAAAAATTATTTTCTAGTTTTTAGTTTCGTTACACCATTTTTTTTTTGGGTAGTGGCAAACGATCAGACAGGTCACCTGATAGTAAGTGACTACCGCCGCCCATGGACACCTCACTCAAGAGTCACAAGTGCAGTGCCTGTCACGGTAACCTCACTCACTCGGCTAAACACAACGAAGTCTTTGCTTCACGTCGGTTGTATAATTGTTATAATTGTTCCATAATTGTAACCTAATTATAAGTTTGACATCCATATCACATTATGGAACGCAATAAATGTATTGAGTATTGAGTATTGAGTATTGTTGTAGGTGAGGCCGTGGTATCACTCGGGTCAAGCCGTCCTATACGTGCTCTCTCACGATAATTATGGTCTTGTATTGTACCATCATTGCTTGCAAATTTTCAAGTAAATCGGACGTCTTAAAGTTAATGAAAACAACGTTGAAATATTCCGTTAGAAACATAGATAGATACAGCTCAAAGCAAGTAAAATAAGTGTAAGACTAATATTTCTGCATTTATCTACGTCTAATTATAACAAAAATTATGAATTTCATGTAGACCTATAATAGCTGCATCCTCATATTAATAACTACAATAAATAAAAACCATTACAAAATGTTACAAATTTAAGAAATAAATAAAATCTTAGTAACAAGATATGAACATAGAATGTAGTTACACAAGCAACAAGTTGATTGAGATAAGCCGAGAGCCAGAAGAAATGTGACCACCAACGCAATATATGTCGCTTTTTTTCAACCCGCGTCGTCTTTTCGGAAAAGTTTTGTGATCAGAGGTCAAGTAGGACATTTTTATACTGAGACTAAAGTGGGCAAACTTCAGGGTGAAATATTACCAGAGCAATAGTTTACTATCAGAAACAGACATATTTAGTAGGCAGTTTAATAATAATTGACTCTACTCGTATTAATAAAATGCTTTTATTAACTATACATTGCTAGCTGTTGTCCCCGTGGAATTTTCGGTGAAATCATGTTCTATCCCACGGAAATCGTACATTTTGCCGGGATAAAAGTAGCCTATGTGCTATTCCAGACTATAATCTATCTCTGTACTACTTTCCATCCATATCTGTTCACCCGTTTTTGCGTGAAAGAGTAACAAATATCCATCCATTCACAAACTGTCGCCTTTTTAATATTTTTAAGATTTTTCAACTACAATTATAATAAGTTTACTTACTATATAAATAGCATACTGTGGTGTCTTTTAGGTAGATTTCGAAGAAAAGACTACTATGGTTTTGTACCAGTTGTCGAGTTTTCCAAAAAAATCTTTACAGGATTTCTAGTTATGATCCGTACACCCCAAAACAACCGCCAGTTAAAAAGTTTTTATATACATATATACGTATATATATGTATATATGTATGTACCTACCTCAATTTTATCAGCATGATAGAGGTCGCAATTATGCATCGATTGCTTTCAAACTGGGGCGACAAATCAACAGGGGAAAAATGAAGGTTAAGTTCGTGAATGCGGGATATTTCCCCAAAGGGAAGCAGATTTTCAAAAACTTAAAATAAAACACGAAATCTACCTCTGCGGTTTTTTTAATCTCATTACAAAAAAGAGGGGGGTGTTATAAATTAAATTCTAATTTTGAATTCGAAGTTCCTCGATGTTTAATAGTTTTAAGCGTAACTCTATGTCTATAAACTCGATAACGATATCGTACTCTTGGCCACAACTTAATGTTTCCTCCATGGTATGGAAAATGACGCTTCGTCTTGAAGTCACGTGTTTCTAATACCTGAGGTGGTATTTTCGAAGAAATAAGAGTTGCTAATACCACGGGACTAAAAACTAATCCAAACAGTAACTATATAAGATTGCATAGAAACACGTGTATTTTTGTGGCTAGCAATTTTTCTAAACCCGAATCATCACACAAAACCCGTATGTAGTCATAGAACTGGAGTTTTAGAGGTAGTAGAATTTTGTATCAATAAAGGTATAAGAAACTCCTTGTATGTCAGTCCACAAAGAAACAGTATCAGATAAGTTTTGCCTCTATCGCCAGAGTTAACAAATATATTCTTTTAAAAGTATTTCTACCAATACCATCGCACTATTAGAATCTTACAAAAAGTAAAAAGTTGAGATTCAGATAAAAGATCAGGTGACGCAAGTTGTCCCAAACATATATTGTCATTCTCAGCATAAAATAAATTATGCATGCGCATGTTAGAAGCAACTTCAAGTTACACGGCGGTGCAAAATGACTTCACTTAACACATTTTGAGCTAGCTTAAAGTTAAGCACAAGTTTCTGCTTTCAATTTTCTGCTGTGACATTGTTACAAACGGTTTCGAGTTTTACAGTGAAGTGAAAATATTAGGACACAGATTGACTTACACAGAAAGTGACATAAGTGTTACTTTATTATAGGTGCAATTAGATCCAAACGTCGCGTAACCAAAAACATATTGTACCTTACGTACTATCGCAATTAAGTCGCGTGTTACAAATCTAATATTATATTATGTAATATTGTTGGCAATGCAATGTCAACGAAATTATGAGCCCAACAAAACTTAAGAGTTACACTGTGCACTTCTTAACTTTATCATGAGATCAGCTTCAGTATCATTGTATTGCCAACCAGCTTACCTATATACATTTACTATGAACCCGCCCCGGCTTCGCACGGGTACAAATTATACACCTAAACCTTCCTCATGAATCACTCTGTCTATTAGTGAAAACCGCATGAAAATCCGTTCAGTAGTTTTTCAGTTTTACGCAAACAGACACGGCGGGGACTTTGTTTTATAATATGTAGTGATTTGCAAAATGTTCAACCCGATTCAATAATTAAAAGTAGGTAAAACCGGATTTCATGATTTGTTTCTAATTCATATTATTATCAGAACAAAAATTTCTGAAATTTAAATTATTTAAATTATTATTTATTAAATTATTTGAATACTAAAGTTGAAAAGAACAACAACAATCGAAATCACTCGTCGCAAACTACAGAATGTATTTAACATTTTCAGCTTTTTTTTTTGTATTTCAAAGACATTATGTAAGAATTGAAAGATATTTCTACAGAAAGGACTTTTTTTATTCAAGATTGTTTGTCTCAGTTTAATGATGAGTATGATAATATCGATAAAATAGTTTATGGCGATATAAAACTTTTTGCAGTGTATTATTAATACACATTTATTTCATAAGTTATCATAGCGGCAGTATTTTTGAGAGGAAATGTCCCCTTAATTAATTGTAACTTAATTTGCGAGCTTGCTTGATTAGAAAACCCCCATTATATGCACTTTCATTTCACACAAAAAAGCCCCGGGGGAGCGAGGAGTTTTTCGGAAAATGGAGGTGTACAGAATTTGCATACTAGTATGTTCTTGTTGATGAGTTTTGTTACCAGAAATCCTTGGGGAGAAGGATAGATGAGATTTTTTTAGATGCAACAGCTATCGCTTAACATCAGATCATAAACACATTGAAATAAAAGTTTTGTTAGCGATGCAGTAGAGTACAATATAAAAAATGACATAACTTTGATAGGAGTACCACGTGGGGTACACAGAAAGTTTTGTGTAACTCATTAATAAAAGAATGTACATGTAAAGCAATATATTTACTGTTTTTCGAAGTATTCTCCATTACATTTTAAAGACTTTTTCATTCGGTCAAACCATTTTTGAAAACATGAGGACTATTGGTCTAAGGGTATGTTTTTCTCGTACTGGTTTAAATAAATGTCATACTTCTCATCAAATCTTAAATTTTTGGGCAAATAAAAAAAATTGCTTTCTTCCCGGCATGTAACAATATATCCATGTTTCGTCTCCTGTCACAATGTCATACACAGCATTTGAACGTCCGTGATCGTACTTTAACAACAATTTTTACATCAATCAACACGAGTCCGTTTTAGTTCTGGGGTGAGTTCATGAGGAATCCAGCGGCAACAAAGTTTTCTAACTTTTAAGTGTTGATGTAAGATTTTTTGTTTTAATTCCCAAACGTCCTCCAATCTCCTCATAGGTGATGCGCCGAATTTCATTCACATGTAACTCCGTTTATGCTACGGACGATGAACTTTAACTTGTGTTAAAAACAATTGACACGCGATGTCCTCCCATTTTTTTTAAATCAATGATTGAGTTTCTTATGTTTAAAAAAAATATTACATTCGAAATTCAAACATTTATGAGCGGTCAGGAGCGCAGAACTTTCAGTGTGCTCTATGTAATATATCTATTATACGATTAGGTGAGGACAAAATCTTTTTCCTCTTATTTGACAAAAGTCAATCGATAGTCTTTTCATTTTGTTCATCCTTTGCTAATATAGCTTTGATAAGAGCTTATAAGAGCTTTAGTGTTTTCAATAAAAAAAATTCCCTACTTTCGACAAATAATAACAATATTAATAACGATTGTGGTCGAATTTTGACCAGTGGGCGAAAACTGGGATTTAAACACGACATTTTAAATGCCAACTTGTCCAGTTGACATCGTTTCGGTAAATATTCAAAATCTTTTAATCATAGAAGAAAAATTGCGGTTGTGATTTGTTTTTTGCGTACTTGATATTTATGTCCTTAATACCATAAATGAATTAAAAACAGTTAAAATACCAACTGAATAGAAAACAAATCTAAATCGCACTATAAAACAAACAAATTTATACACTAGTTGATTGCTGTCAATAAAACTAGGAGTGTTTTATAGTGTTTAGTAGTTTGAGCACTTTACCGAAGGAAACTGCAGTAAAAAGTCTTGTTGTCGTCGTGAATATTTTCAGCCAATTGCCTTAATAGTTCGGCACTAAGGCTAAATGGCTCTAACACTGTTGACGTATTTAGACGTACAGGTATAGTTGCTGCGACACAAACTCATTATTTTTCTAAAAGTGCCAATTGTGTGTTCCTATTATAGTACAATGGCGGTGTATTGCGATTATGCGATATGCGATTTTAACCCTCTTAACGATTAACGAATAATCAAGTAACGATTCTTTTTGCTTACGGACTGTAAAATCGAAAATCTTACCGTCTGTACGCAAAAAGAATCGTTACTTGTTTATAGGAACCGGGCATAAATCTAGTCACATAGCTCTTATGCTAATACATGGTATAGGTACATGCTTATACAGAAAGACATTATAAGTAAAAAGATATCTTTAACCGAATTTGAATCACCTTGATGTTAACATTATATATGTCGAGGTCAACTTACTCAAATTACTCCAAAAGCTACGACGCCTTACATGTCAAGACGGCCAATGTCTACTGGGTAAGCATCTCTTGGATACGAAACAAAAGATCAAAGGATTTCACAGCCACACCTATCTAAGCGAGGCTGGTTTGCGTTCAGATACATGGTAAATACCTTCAAGTTGAACTTAGGAAACTGTTTCACTGTAAGAAATGTACCATCCGTGTTTTGATTAATTTATTTATATAATTTATATGAATATAAACAAATATATGTGTGTGTAATTTATGAGTTACCTCACGCTTATTTGATAGCCGAGAGCTTTAACAACCATTTTTAATAGTCATGCCGACAGTTCGAGTCCGGTCCCCAGCCCTACCTACCTCTGACTATTTTAATCCATTGTGCATTTTAGACGGTAATTAAGTATCACTTGCTTTTACGGTGAAGGAAATTACAGTTGACTTGACATAAGCTCAGTTAACTGTTCCTATGATCAAATCATAGTGCCTAATAATACTTGACAATAGATTTGACATAAGATTAGTTAATTTTCGTCAGCCTTCCAGAAACCGTTTGTCTGTTATGAAATTGTTACAGAAGAGCAAAATAACAAATTGACAGTCAGTCCAGAAGAGTATTCATGATCACAGCAAACATAAACGCCATCTTATACCAGGGGACCAAAGATACAATTGCCTTCATAATATTAGAGTATACTAAAGTGTAATCCCTAAGGCATTCCAAAGCCAAAGATTTTGCTGGTAAGAAAGAAAGTTTCTGAAGCTTTATCTAAAAAAGTATTGAAAGGAGCGTTTTGTCTAAAACGCTTTTTGTTTCCAGTGATACAATCGCCCTAACATACGGCTTTACAGTGAGTGTAAAGTGTAAATCATACGTCATTGTCGCAAGATCTGTCGTGGGTGTTCACTAGAGTGAGTGACTAATCAAATCCTTCACGCGCCGTGGCTTGCAAGATTGGATGTAGTACTTTAACGATTACGATGGAATATATTCTGTTAACTAGTGCTTATTGGGTCGAGAGTATCGGTAATTTACTAATAGTTCTCTGACGTAACATAGTTACAGAAACTATGTCGGTTTAGTCATGTTTACATTGATAACATGATTGACAGGAATCTTGTTTGTAGAACATGTATTTCAGGATGCATTCATATTAATTGATAACTTGGCTGTAAAATATATTGCAATAGATTTTAATATAGCCGTAATAGCATCTAGTTATTAGTGACAAATTCGTTTTTGATTTATTTTATGTATTATTTACGCTCCATCATGCTCCAACAGCATGATGGAGCGTGAATGGTCTTCATTTTCGGGAGCGTTAACATACAACCCGGTAAAGCCTATAACCTTCCTCAATTAATATATTGAGGAAGGTTATAGTCTACGTAACATCACGCTACGACCCTTAGAAGCGCAGCAGTGACCAGGGGAAACTACGGAGTACGGCTAGTAAATAATTAACTTTTTTATGTAGTTGGTCTGGAGTCTTCTACAAATAAAAAAATGTATAAAAGTATAATCATAGATGTAAGCTCTAGTAAGTTTGGACCTAGATTTGTTTGCCATTTATTACTTTTTATAAGTTGTCATTTTAATAATTTTCCACTGTCTGTGAAAAAGTAAAGCATTTAATTAATGAGCTGCATTACCTAACATGCCGTGTAATGTTTTCAAGCAGCGACCGTGTTTCTTGACTTGTAATATTGCTGTGAAACTGCACAGTAACGGTGTATCAAAGATAAGAAAATACAAATTGTACCATTTCGAATACAAGACTGCGGAATAAATTTTAAAATGTATGACATTAAATTCCCATACAAATTGCTTGTAATTCCGCTCAGTCGCGAGTTTTATCAAACACATTAGCATATTGCGCTGAACTTGCCCCGGCTTCAACATAACTTCCCATTGTTATGGCTGGCTTTAAAGTTTAAAGTTTTCTATTAAGAAAGGAGGAAATCCTTTTTAAGTTGCGGTAGAAAAACTGAAGTTTTCACAAGTCGAATGAAGCTCAGGTTGATGCATAGGTCTTTGTGGCAAAAGAGGGGATATTAATTACAGGCACATTTAGTCGTTAAAAACAGTCCAAATGATTTTTGAGACATAATATACTTGCACGAACTCTGCCATGAATTGATTCGTATCCTTGTAATAGATACAGAGACAAAAAACCTACTTAATAAAATAATAAATATTGCTATTTATTCTTTCATGACATTACTTACGCTACGTAGGTAGCGTAAGTAAGATAGATAATAAAATACCTGCTAATCAAAAAGTAATTAGGTTTTATGTTCCTCCAACACAAAGTGAACTTCCAACCACACTAGGTAATCATAAAGATGGCGAGTCGTGGCCCAACTAATTATGTTTAGAAGTTATAGATAGGTATCTACATTATGTAGCACCAGAACTTTCATTGTGCGATGCAGCATCAGTAGTTAGTAAGTAGTTCAACTTGCTTTCGCTAGATGGCGTCGAAGTATATTTTTTCTGTGTATGGATGTCGCTACCAAAGTTTGGAGTCGGGACTAGTAACGGTGCATAAAAGCAAACAGAGTGTGAGTTTTGCAAGTTTGCAAGATTTTATTGTTAAATTTTATGTCTTTATGAATCGTAAAACGTAATAGACCTATAATAATTCAATGTCAGTTGATAGTGACGTAACATTAAAAACGGCTTAGCTAGTATTTTTTACCAACTTCAAAAAAGGAGGAGGTTCTATGTTCGGTTGTATATATTTTTATAAGTATGTTCACCGATATTTCCGTCATCTATGGACCGATTTAAAAAAGTTACTATATTTTTAATAATTTCTTTACACTTTTAGATGGTCTGGTTCTCGGTTTCTATCTTGCCATCAAAAGCCATCAAGCGTACATCAGCAACATATAAACGAATATTCTGCTGACAGTATAACGCCGGTCTATGGACCTGTTCCAAGGTTGGCAGAGCCGATAGGGCGCCATCTACCACCCTGTTGTACAACCAGTTGACTTCTACGGGTGCTTTTAACTTCGCCCTTCTTCAACATACTACCGATCTGGATAGTTTAGTTATTTAGGGCCTAACTCTGACTAGCCCACTCTAAATTCTTTAGACATTCCTTTACACAGTGTCTTATGGTTATTTATACAATAATCGTAGTCATGATTTCAAATTAATTTAAAAAAAATAGGTCAATGTCCGCTTTGCCAAGGTTTAGGCAAGGAGTACAATGAGACTCGAGATGATATTTAGTCTCTATTATTTCAGGTACAAGCAAGACTATACTAATGCGGTGCGTGCATATAATTGTTTTACTTAATCTCTAAGGATAATCTACGAGTGTGACTTATCTAATTACGTGCAATTATGTATATACAATGTGCTCGCTGCATCCGCTATGTAGAAAAAGAGTGCAACTATCCCTGCTCTCTCTCTTCCTAAATATAATGAAAAATATATATGTACTTTATAATGTATATATGTATATGGTAACAGTCAATAACACACTCACAACCGCCACTAAACATTAGCATTAATAACGTTGACATCGGTGGAATTCTTATCAATTGAATAAAGAAACCCAAAAAATCCCATATGCGATTACGATCCCTAAAATTTTATGTGACGACCACATCAATAAAATCAACCCAATAGTTTAACCCTTGACCATCCATATACATATGTCGTCTGTACCTTACTTTTTAACCGACGCGGATGAAAAGGAGAGGTTCTCAAGTTGAACCGTATATTTTTTTTTATGTATGACCACACATAACTCTTACAGGATAGTCCGATTTCGATAATTCTTTTTTATTGGATTTGGCTTCCCTTGGAAATTGGTCGCATTTAAATAAAAAACCTTAAGGGTTGTCAAATAGGGGATAATTGTTCACACACTGACTTATGACCTGTAAACCGATTTTGTTGAAACTTATCACATATTTGTAGATAGTTCTAATGATACTACAACATGACGGAGACCTGTAATTGATTATTTTAGCAACAAAAAACTAAAAAAATAAAATCTTTTTAACAAAAAATTAAACCGACAACGACAGTAATGTAAATACCTAAATCATTCATAGTCGGCGCCAAAACTACAAACAAAAAATTTAATTCGAAAATACTTCGACAATAGACGCGGTGCCGTCGCGTCGACGTAGAATCGCCACTGTAATCTTTTTACATAATTATTAATTTGCTTGTTTGTATGTTTGGCGCCTACTCAACGTTATTTAGGTATTTACATTACTGTAGAAGTTTCGTTAGGCTACGGTTTAATTTTTACTTTACAGTTTCTTTCTTCTATCGGTCTTGGTTTAATTTTTTGTTAAAAGTTTTTATTATTATTTCCGTCAACACTAGCTTCGTGAACAGGATGGGTAGGTGTCGGTAGGAAATAAAGTAAACAAGAAAATTAAGTCAAATCAGCTATAGTCCAATGTAATTACGTAACAAAGAAATCACTGACTACTGACGAACCAATGCAATAAGACTGTGACTCGATATTGTCGCCCGCCGACTAGTTCACTCTGTAGAGCGCCAGCAGATACCTCTGCGTACCGTTGTCAAAACAGCTCCTATTCCAGTAGTACTATTGACCTCTCCGACACATATATATAAACTACACCGTACCCGGATAGAGGAAATACACAGGTGAACATCTCCATGTATAATGACAACGGTTAATAGACATCCATTTCACAGTTAATTTTGCTCTCAGTTTTACCACAAATAACTGTAACTGACGGATAACCTATCGTCTAATAAAGATTGATTGCCTAAAATCTGGATAAGTAGTTTTGTTTTTACACTATGCAACGATAAGTTATGGCTTTTGGAATTGAGTGACGCATGCATGAGCTTGCAACGGGCGCCACATAATACTTTGTATCGACAACGATTCTTTTCGAGATTGCATGGAGTCAATTCTTTGAGGAAGTAAGGGTACTGGCCGTGATTAAACTTTATACTACCATGTGCTGTTTGTGTTCTGCTGCTTCCTTAGGAGGAGGATAGTTAACAACATAGAGTATTTGAACGCACGGGTAACGGCTTTACTCAAATGCCTTATTTTTGTATCATTAACTATAATTGTATGTTTTTTTTTATTTCATTAATAATATTACGGAAGCCTAAATTGACCCGCGGGCTCCACTTATTGACTTCAACAACAACATCAACTTTCGATGAGATGTTTTTCGACTTGTTTAAGATCGTTGATATGAACATTTAGTTCTTGTTGAGCGACACAGCGCGTACGACGCGCGACATCATGCTCACCTAGAAGTCTTGTCGATGGTAGCGTGTGTATCAGGTCGTTTGGCATCTTTTAATTTGGTTGAATTGGACGATGGAAGGCGCCTGCGTCATGCTCATGAACGACTGCCATTGGTCGGGGTTGGTCATGTCCGGACTGCTATTAGTTAACTATATTACTAGCTGTTTATATTTTAGAAAAATGTGTTAACTTGTCCTCACATTTAATTTGTTTAGTAACAAAAAAACATGTTGAAACAAAGTGTACTTTAAGCTTCTTGCCTGTTCTTCTTCACGTATTGGAACAGGCAACTAGCTTCACTACTGACTTATTCTGACCCCTACTTCTGACATTTCAAAAATACCTACTATTGGTTGAATTAAAATATATATAGGTATTTTCAAACTGGTTTTAGCTGGAGTTTCGTTCATAATTGCAATGTTTTGGTTAAGAAATCGTTTGGAAGCAACTGTGATTTCTCAAACTGAGTATAGCCCCAGACGGCCGTGTGTGAGATGTGTGAAGTTATTATTATTATTATTATATACATATAAGTAATCGTGTATAGGTAACACGAATGAGAATGTGTGCGTTTACTACAAAGAGATGTTTCTATAGATATACATATCCAAATGAATACGGAATACTTTGTAACAACGTGACACGCAAAGGGACTTGCTAGCGTATCATATAGCTGACATATAAACATACAGCGATCTACCTCAACCGTGACAGTTTACATAATATATCACACGCTCCTCATGGACACGTAATTGTATTCTAGGTCGTTCTCAGTAGTATCCCCAAGGGGTAAATGTATTATGCGCTATACGTTTTACGTACGGAATCGTAAGTCCTTCTATACATTGCATAGTTTGAATAATTGTATATAACCTACTGAAAGGTAGGACGACCAGCTAATGCAAGTAACATATATGGCGAAATATAAATGTTTATAATGTGTATACTTACATAAACCTAAACATGGATTTCGGTAAGATGTAAGCCATATTGCAAAATTAATCTCACGTTGTTAAACCTGCTTAGAGATGGGTTAAAACCAGCGACTGGATAAAAACCTGAGTGATTACTCATCTCTAAACCTGTTTAAAGTGAAACAATTAGTTAAGTAAGTGTCTGTGTATCGGTCTGTGGCATCATAGCTCCTAAACTGTTGGACCGATTTTGATTCCATATTTTATTGTTTCAAAGATGACTTGATCGAAAGTGTTCTTAGCAATAATTCAAGAAAATCTGTTTATCCGTTAAAAAATGAAGGGATTTTTAAGTTGTGTTGAATTTTAATTTATGCTTGTTATTATGGCACTAAAGTATATATTTGCTATGTGGGTGTTGCCAAAATAAAATGTCAGGAAAATGCACAGAAGATGTCTATTTGACCTGGTCTGAGTATTAAATGGTCATAATTGTTTATATTTTGTAAAAAATACTTCCTTCATTCTACTTCTTTCCTTTGATTAGCCTTATCCCACGAAAGCTTGATGTAAAAAAATAGAAAACATCTATACCTATACTAACAGTCATTCATCACATAAATATACCGCATTTTATTAAACACGTACAAATCAAAACAACTATTGTGGTCGAAAACCAAATTAATCACCCGTAAAGTACCTGCCAATTATTACATTTATTGAATAGGCTATTTATGACTATTGCTTTCGGTAAATTTCACACAATATCCAAGCAAAAATAGCTCTTTTTGTTATTGTTTAAAGCAGATATTTAATGTAATTTTTTTTCTTCGTTCTTATTTGATTTTAATAACTAGCATAAGAATAAATCATGACCAATAAACCTTAAGCAATGAACTTTCATGTGTTAACCAAATATACACTTTGTATCATAATACATACAAATCCATTTAAACCCCGGTAAACTTGACCGCCTGGTGAACAATAGGCGACTCCGGTGTGTTCACATAACACCGGAGTCACCTGTTCAACATCTTGCCCCCTTTCAGTCAGAGAGGCGCGCGCTGAACACGGTGCCTCCGTCTCGGGTCTATTTTTGCGCAGGCAAGCGCTCATGGAGGCCGGTGATCGCATTTGAGGGGACAGTACTAGTTCTATTCCATTCTCTTTCCCGAGGCATACTTAAATTCCTCGCGAAACATAATCATCAGAACATGGACATAATCATGGTCTATAACAAGAACCTACCCACACCTATGGTTGTCGCAAGGCACGGTGCTGCGTCCAAGCTGAGCACTTTAGTTGAGTGTGGTGTGCAGTATCCTCGTGGCAGCCCTAACTGTGGTGGCACACAGATCCTAGCTTTCGGCCTATCCGACACAGATATTGCCCGAAGCAGTCGTGCTTGGTAAGTATTTGCAAATATATACTTTTTCTTAGAACAAATATACAGACCAAAAATCGTCACGTTACTTTTAACACAATGGGAAGTAAAAAACTAAAAAAACTTGGTATTTAACTGTAAAAACATTAAAACTGGAAAACAGACTAACATATCAGATTGCAATCTTCCCCACAAAGGATACGTTACATATAGACATATAATATCAATATCGAATTCGACACCGAGTATTCATATACATCCACAAATATGTAACAATGAACTTATTGATTAATATTTATAAATGCAATAACCTGAAATTGCATCTGTAGTACTAATGTATCTCAACTAATACATTTCGTCTTAATCTATTACACTAGTTATTAAGAGCTGGGATGGCTAATGTTAATAGCACTATAGAAATTCAATTTTAATGTCAATATTTAAATTTTCAAGTTAATTCCAAATTACACAATACCGATTTTAAAACATCTGAACATCTAAAGTTTAGTCATAAAATCTTAATATTGCAAGAGAAATTGCTAGCCTCTCCTCTGTGGTAAGTAGTCCGAGAATTTAAATTAGCTAGATGATAACAAATTCCTTCTATTATGCAATAAAGTGTTGCCAGTCTGTTGGAGCTGCACCCGAACATATTGCAAGCGGAAATATATCATAACAAATTTCGCTGGCTTCGAACAAAAGACCTTTCAAAATGATCCACGTAGTTTTATTCATGGGTAATTTAAAACAAAGGGGTATTAAATTTTGGTAATGCATTCAATAAAAGTTGTTGTGCTATACTATATAGTATATTATCTATGGTGCTATATCTAAAACATAACGTACACATTTCATATATTTACTCTCGGAAGTTGTTGGAACTCCGAACATTCCCGTAGGCTTTGTAAGGCACCTACAAAATGAATACGTATTTGTGTGTACTTTTGTATTGTGAAATGTTGTTTATGTAAAAGTGAGGGCTTTCTTTCATGCCTTTAAGTATTGTATGGAATAAAAATTGAATATATGTACAAGAAAAATATATTATTTACCAAATTAAAACTTGGTAACGCATAATTTTTAACAGACGTAAAAATAAATTATTCGGTATGTATTTTTTTAAGGTATGAATTCAAAGGCTATAGAAGTCAAAATTGGACTAACTTCGTACTAAATCTAATATTTAAATGTAAATATTATCTTTTACAAAGTTGTTAATATCAAACATACTATAATATTAATATGTTAATTTTCTTAGTCTTTAGTTAATTTAATTAGTTCGAGTTGTTAACTTCCAACTGAAATTGTGAGATATTTTTTTTTACTTTTCTGTACTATATAAGTAAATAACAAGTTACCTTTAGACTTCCATGAAGTTATTCGATTTCACTTTGGAGTCTAGATTTTGGGGTTGTCAGACTAGTTTTACCTTGAACCATACTGACAGTTGTGAGAAATAAATGTTCAGGGTGTGAGTTCAACTTTTGTTTGAACACTCGCGCCCCGCGGTTCACCCGCGTAAGTCCCGATCCCATGGGAATATCGGAATAAAAAGTAGCCTATTTGTTAATCTAGGTCTCCAGCTATCTGCATACCAAGTTTCATCGCAATCGGTTCAGTAGTTTTGGCGTGAAAGAGTAACAAACATCCATCCATCTTCACGTTCACATTTATAATATTAGTGGGATAATACAAGGTCAAAGGCAATTTCAATTAATAATTTCTCAATTTCGTTCTTATTTTATAATACAACTTCAACGTTGCAAATCAAAATCAACTGATGTTTTTGAAAGTCGAAACATTACTGTAGTCGACACAAATTCAAGGCATTGCAACGCGTAAGTCACAGCACTGGCGTTGCGTGGACTTACAACAACTACGTACACCTACAAAAAAAAAGCCATGATGTAGTAGAACGGGGTGAACGAGAACCCTGGAACGACATAACTTTGGAGTTATAAAATGTTGTGAGACGCGAAAGTGCCAAAGTTTGATTGGATAGCCGTAACGGTAGGAGGCACACGTAGCATTGAGAAAGAATTCCTCTTTCAAGTATATAGAGCTATTCAAAATATGTATGTCTTATGATTCCCAGGTTCTGCGTTTTTACGGCTGCAGTGTTATAATTTGAAACTTGATTATACATTGTCATTACATTTCTTGTTTTTTTTTTTATTTAGACAAAAGGACTTACTATTTACGTTGTCTTACATATTTATGGTATGCAAACAACACGACTCTCGTGGGAATCTGGAGACCTTACTTGCCAGCAGAAAAAGAAACAGCGTTACGCCAGCAGAGCTTTAAACAGTTTTAGACCGCAGTCTTCTCTAAGTTGGAATTCTTGGACCAGATAACGGTTACAATTTGAGGAGATCTCTGAATGTAGGGTGTCGCAGATTACTTACTATCCCATATAAGTGCCTCTGGACAAACGGCAAAATGGAGACCTCGTAAGTGTGCGAAAATGCGAAATTCAAAAGTTTTAAATACTAACTCCAGACCGATAACCTACCAAGTTGGGGTTCCCTACTCGAAGTCGAATCCCGGTAACTCGGACACTACGAGCTCAAAAACCTTTCCTCGAATGACTTGAGTTCAATAGATCATGTGTTCGATAGTTTGTTATACCGATGCATCAAAATCTTGAAAGACCATAAGTTCGATAGATCGAATGCGTGAAGGACAAAGATCTTAACGCACAATTTCCCGAAAAATCATAATTTCGAATTAGTAAGATTTTTTTTTATATTTTGTGAAAAACATACAAAATAATGAATTCTAATTCTATTATTGTTTACCCTTCTACCCCTAGTAGAGGTACGGTAAGCGATAGAAGGAGAGAGACAAAGAGTAAATAAGTTAAATGAACAGAAGATTTCATACATCAACACTATATACTGGCCTGTTGGTCTAATGGTTAATGACCCTGACTGCTGAGCCAGAGGTCGTGGATTCGATAATTTGTTCTGTGTCTGGGTGTAATTTATCTATAATATGTATGTATTTAGAAATATATAAGTATGTTTATCAGCAGTCTGGTTACCATAGTACAAGCTCTGCCTAGTTTGGGATTAGACGGCCGTGTGTGGAGTTATCATTATTATAATACAATTTTTCTTCGTATTCATCCAATTCATCCAATCATCTTGAAGTTTTGCGTCTCCGATGCCTTGCATGCCGTACTAAAGAGTGCCTTTGGTTTGTCCTTCTACTCGTCATCTTTTCATCTAGATTTTTTTTCCCATGGGATGGAAAAAATACTTTTGTGCGAAGATGCGGGCAAAAGGAAGTTAAATATAAAATACCTTGTCATGTGTATTGTACGTTTATACACACTGATAGCTGCTATTAGTATGATAATCGCCTAGAAATCCCATTTAAAAGTGTTTCCCATTTGTGTAGTCCGGAACAGTCCTTAAACGTTGTAACAGCGAGAATAACAGATATTGAGTCGCAGACGCGAGTGCATGGAAGTGCCTCCTCTATACACAGTAGCATCAGAATGTAACTTAACGCGTTTCGTACCAAAAGTTGTTATATTTTTATTTAAAAAAACAGGCACAAATATTGCCTGAAGGTAAGTAGGTAAAAGTGCTAATTAGTACTGGTAACTTGTTTGTTAGCCATATAGTCTGTAGACTATATGGCTCTTACTCACTGTCTACGACCAACAAATAAATGTACACGACCAATAATTAAATATATAGAACTTTATTTTGTACTCGTCATGTGGCATATACATCGGATTTAGTCGCACTAGTTTAGTTTGATTCATGATGACACTGTGTAAGGTTATTTAACTTTGTATTTGTAACATTAGACCATTGAACCCAAAGTTGCATCAGATATTATAAATGGTGTTTTGTTAATGAACAAGTTATTTACGTTATGCCGGGAGCTCAATAATAGCTTAGATACCTAACACTTGCAGGTGTAACAGTAGACAAAATAAATACATACAAGAATGAGTGCCGTTTCACTGTTGTCGTCTATAGGGAGCAGGTTTTCTCCTGGCAAGCGACTTGAATTCAAGTAGAAGTTGTGACTTATCTCTCATTATCTTACCTCTCACTAGGGCTATTCGTATAGTGAACCAGGTTCACGATCAGGTTGATATATTCTCGTGTCGATTGAGTGAACTCGCAAAAGTAACTTTATTAGTTGTAAGTTATTTAGATATCGTATAACATATAAATAAAATACTCGTATAGTGTAATATTTCTTAATTTACACAAAACATTTGTTCAGTATTATATTCAACATGTGATATTAAATATTAAATAGACTTAAGTTACCTACGTTTAGAAATAAGGTACCCACTATTATATAAGGCTTAAAAATCCCTGTAAAGATACTGTATGTGTATAATGTGTATAAATGAATAAATAAAAATCTCTAGTAGGTATATTGACGATTTTGTAGTTAAGGTCGATTACAATTCTACTGGTCAAAAGCAACAAATTACACAGGTGGACGCATCGCTTTTATAGAGAAAATATATAATTAATAAATTATACGTAGGCACTACGTACTAAATTAAAAGCAGACGTTAAACTTTCCTTTGTTTTCTTAAAATAAAACACCCTTGAAAAATGCTGTTATTTAATAAAAGAAAACTAAAAATAAATAGTAGATCTATCTGAATCTATATCATTTTGAATTTTAATACCCTAGACACTATAAAATGGAATAAACATTCTGAATCGATATGGCAAAAACAAAATAATATAATAATATACCACATGTTACGTTCTATAGGTTAACCCTCAGTCCACACATTACAGAGGGCGCTAGCATCGTATTTAATGGCGGCAATTACACTGTCTGCGCGTTGTAACGCTTTTTATTAACAACAGATACAAAAATTAACTTTGGTTGTTGCCAACTGTGCAGTGGGATGCCGGCTCGAGGGAATTTGCTTTTCATTGTAGTTGTATTTGCCTTTTTGCGTCAGTTACATGTCGGTTAGTGAAAATGTGGGTGACTTATCTTGGTCGTTTGTTTTGTATAGACTTTGTTTTTATTCCTTACGTACCCACTGTAATCTTCTTCTTTTTCAGAGAGGAAATGACGCTGTTTCAATACATACAAATAAATAAAATTTAAGTGTCTGTTTGTAGGTTTTGATGCTCATACAGCTTTTTGCCCGATACCTATGCCTAAAAAAACAGTTTTTAATTCTGTTTCTGTCTATCTGTCTGTTTGTTCCGGCTGGTTTTCGGAACGGGTGGACCGATTTCCAATGGACTGTCACTGGCAGATAACTGGTGTTATAAGGAGTAACTTAGGCTAATTTTATTTTGGAAAAAGAATTAGGGTTCCGTGCAAAAAGCCGTGCGGGAACTGCTAGTATTTAATGTATCAAAAAAATATAGGACACAAAAAATCCATTACATTACTAGTTAGTTGGTTATAAAAACATCAATTTTGTAACCATAATATATAGAGAACTAGCTGTGCCCGCGACTTCGTCCGCGTGGAATAGTGTCTTTGGGTATAATTTTTAATTATTTAGGCTAATTGACAATACTTCATCTTACACCCCCTTTTCGCATTAAAAAATAGCCTATGTCTATCTGTGTACCAAATTTCATTTAAATCGGTTCGGTAGTTTTGAAAAGGCGAGAGACAGACAGACAGAGTTACTTTCGCGTTTATAATATTAGTAAGGATGTTCAAGTCAAATTCATATCAGTTGTATTATTTTAGTTGTTCTAAATAGTCCAACGTTGGGGCTATAACTCAAGACTATGACAAAATTTATGTGGCATAACTTCAGTTCCTAGTTCCAATTGTTTCATACTATTGCAATGTGTATCGTCTACTCTAAACTGGACGAATTCCAACTCGTCTGCTTCTATTAAAGTAGTTCAGAATCATGGTAGTGTGACAATTTAAAAAGTTTTATTATATTGTCATAGTACGATCACCTAGCGAAATCTTGCCAAACGAAGTATAAACTAGTTATTCTGCATCTCGCAATGGTTTCATTTCGTTTACATGCCAAATTTTACTGTTAGCCCTCGGCCTCTTCTTGCGCCTTCTTTTGAGTGAGACTTTATACTCACACTTTAGAACAATACTCAGGAAATGACAGTCCATGTATTATTATATTTAATAAACTTTAGTGAGAAAAGAGGGCAAGTTGTCTACGTACGAGATCATAATTTAGACAAAAATAAAATTACATTGCGATAATACTAATCATCCCGTCACCACAAGTTCTGTAGGGTAGTACGCTCATTACTTGTTATCGTGCGTATCTATACATTTACATCATTATATTCATTTAAAATAGTTGTCTGAAATATTCTGAAGCGTACAATTATTTTTTTTCAAAATACAATGAAAAGCCGTCAAGATTATGATAATCAAGGTTAGTCTTCAAGAGAGCTTTGAATGCGGTGAAAATACAAGGAAAGCTATTATACAACACTTATTTCGCGACTAGCTTTACTGTGGGGCTTTACTCGCATCGAATGGAATTGTTGAATTTTATTTTAACGAGTTCCCGATTCGATCCTTAATATCATTTTGATCCCCCAAATATTGTATTTTATTCTTTGCCACTGATGTACCAAATAGATGGATAGATTGTAAGCTTCAACCTGATAATTACACTTAAAAGAAACAGGAGATAAGGGTAGAATAATCTTAGGCATTTTAAACCGTAAACCGTACGAACATAAGTCCTATTTCATTGGCCTATTATTAAAGCTATCTAGAACTTAATATATCTTTCAACCTTACACTCCTATTTGCAGAACCTTAGCTAAAATCCATTACAATTCTTCAGCTATCCAAGTTACATAATGTTGATGGTTCTTCCACTTTTGGAATATTTTATGTAATAGTGGTATAGTGCTTTCAGCGAATTGCCGATTAATTCAAAGCAAAACTAATGAACTATTTGAAATGATGACTAAGGGTTGTAAATATATACTGCACAAAAGAGGTCAGTGAAAGTAACCTGCTAATGTGATTTCCGAAGACGGTTGAAGATAATCTTCATTTACAGGTGCAGCATTTGCCACATCATCTTTAATTTGTTGGTTTGCTTCTCGAAAAAGTTGATGGTTCATTCTTTCTGCTCTAAATAGGATTTTTTTACTACACAGTCGATAAAGATGAAATTCATATTCACAAAGATTTGATGTATCAGTTCTATCTGGCGTCATCCTAACAAAAACACACCACGCTTTTCACCAGAAAATAAAAATTATTTTTTAATCAAATACCTAAAAATCTGATTTTTCTACTTAAAATATCAAGTGAAGGAGTGGTACTAGAAATTTGGTGCCATAGTGGAAAATACTCAGACTGACCTTCCCTACAATAATATAACTTTGAGTTTTTGACTTTTAGGCCCAAAATGAATAATCTCCTTTGATTTACGATTTTATACAGATACATACAAATATTTAAAGCATACAGTATTCACCTGTAGTTAGTTATGCAAGTTTTAAAACAATAAATTGTATCTTATGTATTTAATTATTGTTGCTGTTCGTGAATACAACAAATATCTAAAACACTATTAAATGCCTTAATTCAGAGCTATCAGCTTGATAGCAATATAAAAAAAAACCGGACAAGTGCGAGTCTGACTCGCGCACCAAGGGTTCCGTAAGTAAAGAAACATGTATGTAGATATTACGTCTATCTCGGGAATCAATTCTCGAAGTCTTTTCTGAAAGACAAACTTAACTTTGCGGTTGCGATGTACGACAAAGTCAACTTTCCAACCGCAAATTATAAGTTTGTAATCACAAAACTCTTTTTTATGTGATATAGTTGTGCTGTCACATCTTGCTTCTTTACCAAATTTCATGATTCTAGGTCAATAGTAAGTACCGTATAAGTAGGTTTTGATTTACCTGCTGCTGGACATAGCGTTTGATTGCGTTGACTTAGAAGCTTGATTTTTTACAGCCTTAACTCGCCAACGGAATCCTAAAAAAATTAATCAGATTCAAGACGACATTTTTATTTTACTGTATCAGTAGCAGGTTGACAAAGCAAAACAAATTAAGTTTAATGTAACAAGTCACGTGTTTATAACATCTACTGGATAGTCTGAAACTTCAGGAAGAGTATCTCTTTATACAAACACGAAATATGAAATCTCCAAAGTTGATACACGTTTTATGAATTCTCGTATTCTTGGTATTGTATAAAATTAAAAGAAAAGAGAATCTCCTCAGTGAATTTGGCTTGAATTCGTAAGTCAAAACACGTAGCAACATATTGTAAGAGACAAACAAGGAAAGTTTACCTGTCGCGCTCAGAAAGCTGTTCGGTGTTACAAGGCTATTAACAACAGTGTAATCTGGTGAAAACTCTCGACATTGTTTTGTGGAGTACTGTTGGGAATTCTAAGTATAATAAGGATACGTTAAGAAAGAAATAGGTGAAGGACACAGTTGGTAAACGGTTGGTAGTGAAACATGAGACAGCTAAAATTGGCTAAGGTTAACATTCGTCAGACCAACTGTGGAAAATAATCATGGGATTGATTATTTTAGTATTTATTAAGATTTATTTTCAGGGGCTCATGGCTAAGTGGTAACCGAGTAGGTTAGCACATTACAAGGTTAAGTAATATTAGCCAGGTCAGTCTTAGGATGGGTGACATTTCTTAACACATTGAGTCCCCTGCGTTCCTCGGGGAGTCCTTTAAGTCGTCGGTCCCGTTTGCCATACGAACATCTGTGGCATTCGTTACGGAGAGTTCGAGTCCTAAAGATTCCAAGAACCTGATCTAACTACAGCTCTTCGATATGGCCTAGTACTTGGATTGCGAAGGTTTGATGGCAATCACTTACGTAAAATATTGAAATTCGGCCGTATCGTAGTTAGACTGAAAGCAGACCCTAACTTAGTTATAATACATGCTATTGCCCGCGACTTTGCAAGGAAACCGTAAATTTTTCCGGGATAAAAAGTAGCCTATGTGCTATTCGAGACTAAAGTCTATCTCTGTGCCAAATTTAATCCAGATCCCTTTAGCCATTTTTGAGTGAAAGACTAATAAATATCGATCCATCCTCACAAACATTCACCTTTATACCATTAGTTATAGTAAGATTAGTTAGGCATATCCAATTCCAAAAACCCAATCTTTTATTAAGTTTCCACTCATATTCATAAACCATAACTAAACTATAATATTATCTACTATCACGAGTCAGCCTGTGAACACGGCCAGTGCAACCTGGTCGAAACGTCAGGCAATTCAGAGGTATGTAATACCTTTTCGTGATCGCGTTAATTCCCTTAAATACGTAGATAATATTATATCATGGAACGCGAAAGTTTAAAAGTTAGCATAACTAAACTATTTTTGGAATAATTGTGTTATGTTTCGTCAATATAAATATAGGCATAAAAAGTATGGTCCGTAGTCTACGCCTCTATGGGATATATTACGTAAAAAAAAATTAGTTTTGTCGCTTTACTACCTCAGGGCAGCAATTTACTAAAATCAAAAATAACTTTAAAAAAATTATAATCGCTCCCTTTTTTATGGTATAGGGGTATATTTAATGGTAAATGACTCACAAGTGCGTTGCCGGCCTTTAAGGTGGGAGTAGGGGAAGAGGGTTAGAGGGAAGGGTTAGAGCCGCCGATAACCTCATTCACTAGGCAAAAATCAATGCAAGCATTGTTTCACTGCCGGTTTTCTGTGAGGCCGTGGTATCATTCTGGTCGAGCCGGCCCATACGTGCCGAAGTATGCCTCTCCCACGACTAAGCGATTCACTGACTTTTCGAAAGTTTGCAAAAACAGCTGTATTTTTCAAGTAAATGTATTAAATATTCAACAGCCTAAGAAAAATATTCTCACGTTAAGAAGTCCAAAATTTCTGTCATAAACTAGCTCAGATCTACTAATGATGTCACTAGGGAAACAGTAATATGCCTTCTGCTAGAAATAACTTGCCACTTAGTGTATGATATATATATATATATATATTATAAATCGTGGACGTCAAGAGTGTTTCGTTACTTGAGTAATATTTACGACTCTCGTCTGGAGATTTACGTAAATAAGATACAGTGCAAAGCAAACTACGAGGCAGAGTTGCCACTTAAATTTGCTCATCAGTCCAATTTCAGCTGAGGTATGTTTTCTTCAGACAAGATTGCCATTGACAGACCTGTTGGTCTAGTGGTTAGTGAACCGTAACGAACCATAAATACGTTGGTTCGATTCCACCCAGGACAAACAATTGTGTTACGAGCATGATCATTTGTTCTGTGTCTGGGTGTAATTTTTTTATAATATGTATGAATTTAGTTATGTATGTCCATCCCACTAAAAAGTCTGGTTGCCATAGTACTGGCTCTGCCTATTTTTGGATGAGACTCAGATCTGTCTGAGTCTCATCCAAAAACGACTTACGAATTTTCATAGATTTCTTCAGTTTGTGTACGTCTTTAAAAGAAGGTGCATTAAGACAAGACGAACACGCAATGTTCGTGTTTGATTGTGTCTTGGACTTATTACCAGCTGCTTCCTCATTCATTCTACTTCGTTCGCACGGTTCAAATCTATCTCACGGGAACCGTAAATTTTGCCGAGATAACAAGAGGCCTTTGTGCTTTTCCAGACTATATATCCAGAATCAATCTCCTAACTTTGATCCAGATCCTTTCAGCCGTTCTGGCGTGAACGAGGAAACATCCATCCATCCAAACTTTCGCGTTCATAATTCTTATATACGCATTTATAATAGTAATAAGATGCATGTGGACATAACTAGTTTAGACAACAGTAAAGTTTAAGACAGCTAGATGGACCAACGACCTAAGGAAGGTAGCAGGGATGGACTGGATTCGAAAGGCAGAGGATCGCCTTAGCCTTAGCAGTAGACTACGATAGGCTGATTGATTAAAAGTTCAAAATGCACAGAACTCGGGCGATATTTCTATTCTATCTTTTTAGCATAGCTTAAGATGGGTCTATGTGCGGAATTCTCTGCTGTATAAAATTCAATAAAAATCCACTTAGGCATCTAAAGAAGACTGCTCAAAAAGTTGGCAAATACTGCAGCATACAAACAACCCCGTAGGCCCATTTGGTCTCACTTGCGTCATAGGAGTGCAAGCCTATTGCCATAGGAAATTTGGGAGGATATTGAAAGGGTAAGGTAGGGAAGAAGAGTAAACAATGCAACGAAAAGAATGTTGCTTATACGGATGAATTTTCATTTTCAATATGAACCAGTAGTTCCTGAGATTAGCGTGTTCAACGAAACAACCAAACTCTTCAGCTTTATAATATTAGTATAGATGTAGTATAGATAAAATGTAGCCTTCCTCTTATAACGTAAGTTCCTTAATATTTCATAAGCTAT
The DNA here is from genome assembly GCA_949752705.1 of Callimorpha dominula. Lineage (NCBI taxonomy): Eukaryota > Metazoa > Arthropoda > Insecta > Lepidoptera > Erebidae > Callimorpha > Callimorpha dominula. The sequence continues at coordinate 3,357,820 of OX457010.1, read as the reverse complement.
AATGCGTTTGACAAAGTTAGGACCCACTGAAAGTGCCTGGTAATAATAAATGACTTACCTTAGGTATTCTGTAAAACAAAACATTAATCGCTATGATTCTTTAAATATGTCAGTATGATTTTTATGTAACTATTGATGTTGGAATTTGTAAAAGGTGGGTCTGATTTCGGGCCCAGCGACTCTGGGGTATTAATTTATTAGTCGCACATAAAGGTTGCATTAAAACCAATTTTTCTGCTTAATTACCGCTGGATTGTGCAAGGATAAAATATATAATTAAATTCGTTTGCACAATCTGCATTTGGTCCTGATTCATTTAAATTAAACGTCACAACGACACATAATTTCGTAACTTGCTATTGTTACGTAAAATACTGGAAAACTGCACCTTTACAGTGATCAATGGCGTTTAATAACATTGTAGCCATTGGGGTCACTAGATAAATGACTGATATCAGAAATGTTCACCTCTCTCGCCCCCGATTTTCTGTTTCAGAGATCGTTTATGGTAGCTTGGTCGACTGTCACAATATCTTTACAATCCTAAGCCAAAATATTCTAACAATGACACCATCTCAAAAAAAAATGACAATGCTTCCTCCCACAAGAAAAGCTCTGTCTACCTAATATGACAACATGAAAATAGTATTTCTTCAGTCTAGTTTATTTCTTTTGAAATAAAACGTAATTTTCTGGCACTTGAAAATAGAACTAGTTAGACGAATACAATAATATATACCATCCTGAAATAATTTCAGTATTCCAATGCATTTCCAGATATCTGATTGATAGTTATAATGATTGAAAATATAGTAAGGCTAAGTATATTCAGATATATCGCTTGATGCCAGCGAGGCCAATAGATACAATAGCTGAAACATGCATTGTTAAATCAAAATACTTTACGACCTATTCTCATACCTACCAAATATGCCGTTTCGGAGGAGTTCGACCACAAACACCGTGACCCGAGATTTTTATATATTCATAGATTTGGACTTCTACATTAATATACTGATTTAGAGAAAGTATTTGGGAGAAACAAAAATACTAATCTAATCTCGTGCGTAATGCATGCATGCATGCTGTTATCTTTACTAATATTATAAAGCTGAAGATTTTGTTTGTTTGTTTGCTTGAACGCGCTAATCTAACTACTGGTTCGAATTGAAAAATTATTTTTGTGTTGGATAGCCCATTTATCGAAGAAGGCTATAGGCTATATAACATCACGCTACGACCAATAGGAGTGGTGCAGTGACCATAAACGCCGGTGAAACTACGGGAACGGCTAGTGTGTTATATTATGTCACAACACAGATATGTTTATTGCAAAAGGAATTAATTTAAAAACAATATAACTAACAATGTAAACAAAAGCTAGAATTAATTTTAACCTACTTATAATTGTCGTATCCAAATCAAACTTTGTAATTACCTAAATATATCTAATTCGGATGACGATACTGTAATTTGGCATCATGGAGTTCATCTAATGATGAAGCCAGGGAGTAGATAGTAGATCTCTGCAGTGGTTACTTTTAGAACCCCCAAGTTTAGGCTCACATGATTTGATTTAATGACAATGGTCTGACCATAGAGACGAGAGGTGGGTAGTGAATGTCTTTTTTACTATAAAATTTGGTTCATTAGTATTTGGAGTCGCCCATCGATATCACAGGTAATGTTTACGTGGAAAGCTGTAGTCACTGCCAATAATCATGGATTCTATGTCTTTTATGACAAAGAAATTAAAAGAAGACTGACATAATAGGCTGTTCAGTGCTTTTATAACATGTTGATAAGTCGGTCACTTTGGGTTCATTCGATTTACGTACTTATTAATTAATCAGTAGATTACATTTTACCTCAAATTTCCCTTAACTGCCTAGACCGTAGAGTTATGTACAATAATCGGTGTGGATATCTGTGTATTCGTCATTTGGATGTAAATCAGGGTGGCTCGCGTACGATTGAATTTCCCCAATTGAATTTCATTCATATTCAGTTTTGGGCACACTGATCCAACTACGGTTTTATTTCAACTTTGTTTGGTTAATAAAATATTCAAGTGTGTTTTTGTTTATGGGAATATAACGTTTTATTACTGCTTACGGTTCAGCATAGGAATAAAATTTTAAAATTTACTAACTATTCGGTTGTGGAATTTACAATTTTAATGTTGTCTGTGTTAGATAGATAAGTTTAAAATGTTATTTTAATGTCACTTAATTATTATTTTATCTTAAATTTTTAAATTACTTTAAGGACATTGTCCTGTATTATTCTAGACTTTTGCTGTGAAACTGTAACTAAAACGGGATCAAAAAGAATCTGCAGAAGTCATCTTTATCCAGTTACAAAGTATCTGAAAAGACCAACGTCAAACATAACTTAAATGCTAAAAAATCTGACGCACAGTCATTTACAAAACGCAGTCTGTTTCTTCTTTAAATTTATCGTCAAAACACATCTCTTTTAAAGTCTTTCCTTTGTGGGTACGACAACATGCCACGCGCCACGCTTGTCTTTTAAATCTTTTGTAGAAGTTTAAAGCCGTCGCAGCCGCGAGGATATCAGACCTAGGATCGAACTACAAACGTTTTGTACAAACCACCTGTGTTTCAAAACTTTTAGTTTTCATGTTCATCACTTCTGACACTTGAAAAATTTTAACGCTTTTCATACAGACTTTTCAAGCCAGAATAGGTAAAGATAAAATAATAATTCAGTGTCTATTTACACGCTTTTTTTATATAAAAATTACTAGTAACGTGGGTCACACATCACTAGTATTCTTGTTAACCCCTCCAGCTAAGCTAAATGCTTGTGTTAGGAGTGGGTTCAAGTCGGTAGTGCATTGGGTGGGGTTCGAACGCGCAACCACTCGAACGCGCAACCACTTGATCGCAAGTCCGACGCCTTACGCTATCGCCGCTTCATTTAGCTTAGCTGCGCTTTAGCTTTAACTGTATCCAGCAATCTATTTTGGTATCTACCTATATATAAAAATAAATCTTTTAACGTGTTTCTTACCAATTTCAACACGTCTGATTAACTTGACAATTTGCACACATATCAAGGACGGATGACAAAAAATTATCAAGCAATAACTAATATATAATATATATTATATTATATATTAGTAATATATATAATATTATATATTAGTAATTGCTGAATATACCTACATAAAAAAATTCAGTGGAACATAGAACCTCCTCCTTTTTTGAAGTCGGTTAAAAAGAAGCTTTAATAGAAAATCGAACTAAAAAAATGGCAAAAACTATTGATTGTAAAAAAACCTGGAGTTGCTTGACATCAATGTTACAAATAGTTCATGTATATCAATGTTTGACGGTGGTGGTCTAGTGGTTAGTGATTCTGACTACTGAGCCAGAGGTCGTGGGTTCGATTCCCACCCAGGACGAATAATTATTTGATGAACGATTATTATTTGTTATGTGTCTGGGTATTATTTATCTATGAAATGTATGTATTTAGTCATTTATAAGTATGTTTATCAGCAGACTGGTTCTCCCTAGTTTGGGATCAAACTGCCGTGTGTGAGGTCAAGGTATTATTATTATATACCTATATTAACAATGCCCATTTATATGTTAATAAATTTGACATAGGGTACAAAAAAAAATATAAAACAGTCATATCTATGTTCGTATATGTGAATGTGTGACCCTTTCAAATTCCCCTCGTAAATCCATCTAAATAAACACCTAATAAATCACAGACTCGCATTGTTTTAAGGAATAAAAAATCTGACAAAACCACTCAATACTCGAAGAAATATCTTAAGAATCGAAAATGTTTCGTTAAAGCCACATTCGTGAAACTTTATGTAAAGCAAGGTTTTATCTTTCTGGCTTAGAGAGCACTTGTTGAGGTGTTCAAAATACTTTCTGTTACGAATCGGGCACTGAATAATGACCAAGTTTTGTACTTCGTCTACTTTGTGTTCAGACTTAGAGCAGGTGGTTTCTTAGGCTTTTGAGCTGTCCCTGCCTTCGAGGTTGTCAACAAACATTTGTTAATAAAGATGCTGAACAAAAAAAACTGGAATGACTTAGATGGGAAAGTTAAGTTGATTTATCCTGTTATGGAATGTGAGTGTTGTCATCATGTCGACTGCCGCTACGAACAGTATCGAAACTACATATAGCTTATTTTACAGGAGAGCAATTTAAAGTTTCATTTTGACTTCAATTAATCAGCCTTAGAAATTCTATAAAAGTAAGGCCTGTTATTACCATATATTTTTGCATATTTTTATTTGAATTAAGTCAAATTATTATAATTAAGGTATTTATTTAGATATTTCACATTCAATGACTTGGCTTGTCATAAGAATTAAGACTTTTATCGAAAGTGGTAGATTCGATAGTATTCAAGGTCCAAAATATTTTGACGATTATCGAAGTTGGTAGTTTCAATAGTATTCGTAGTTCACCAAATTTAAACTAATATCGAAACTGCTTGTTTTGACTTATCTTTTATCAAATTTTATAGAAATATAATGAAATTTGTACTTACTTTATCGAAAGTGGTAGATTCGGTAGTATTCAAGGTCCAAAATATTTTGACAATTATCGAAGTTGGTAGTTTCAAAAGTATTCGTAGTTCACCAAATTAAAACTAATATCGAAACTGCTTGTTTTGACTTATCTTTTATCAAATTTAATTACTTGTTAGAAATGTTGTTAACAATAACAGGTACTTTAAAACTAAATAAATCATTTTTTCTACTATAATTAAAATAGTTGTTATTATGATTTTATAAATATTTTTTTTCCCCTATGGTCACTGGCAGTGATACCACATGATATCTAAGCTGTTGTTTGCTTTACAACAAATAGCTTGGTCCGATATAGATAGAGTACCATGAAACATCTTAAAACAAACTTGATGGCTTTCGTAGGTAAGGGTAAGTAATATTTGGTGGAAAATTTCGTATAGATGAACATTCGATAATTATTCTTTTTTTTCAGACCTTTTAGTAAATCTATTTTTATACTCCTATTGGTTATAATGATCGGATAATAACCAGAACTCATTAAATGTCTTCTTTCGGACGTCGTCTGCGCATTTGAGCTTGCAGGACATGGAGGTTTTATAGACTTTGATGGGATAGTTTTACGTATTTTGGAAAGGTATTGTTTCCCGGAATTTATCAGTAATTTTCTACGAATATTGGCCCATTCGTTGACCTTGATTAGTTTTGTATATTGCTTTGCGTTTACGTATGGATGAAATGAGGGTAGTTACGTTTTCGTTGTTAGTTGGTCGGATGTCGAAATACACTTGGAATGTTTAAAAGATCTTCAGTAACAGTCGGTGCGTTTTGAAAATCAATATTTTCCACGGAAAATTAAGGTTATAGAATCGAGTATTGTCTTTGCTTCGGATTTTTAAAGGGTCTTCAATAATAGTTGGTAGTGTTTTAATGTTAAATTCTGGTCCAAAGGAAGGTGTAGTGGGAAATGCATCTTTGAAAATTTCATTCAGGAACTTAAATTCTTTACTACTTTAAGTACTCTTTATATAGCATAGGGTAATCTATAAAAACAGAAAAAAAATAATTATAATGTTTGTCATGGGTACCAAGTAGTAACTTGAAGTAAGAATAATAAAACAACTCTTATTTAACGTTTTGAATAGCCCCTGACATTCAGAAATCATAGAAAAACATGGTGACTATTGATTACTCTTATACATGAAAAAACTTAAAAGTTGTTTTTAAAAATATCACATTTCAAAGTCATAAAAATAGAAACTGTCGCTTTCAATATCTTGCAAATGTTTGTATTCCCAGTATACTATGGAAAGTAACACTTTCGATATCTATTGAATGTTTATTAACCCAGTATACTGTTGAAACTACCACTTTCCATAGTTTTACCTGCTAATCATCAATAAAGACTAGTTAGCTAGAAAAACTTAATTATGCTGTGTTTTAAAATAATCTTAACCACGTTGTTCAATTACCTTTATTATAGGACACAAATTTACGGTGTAAGGTACATTATTGAAATAATTACTTACCGAGACGATTGTCATGTTTTTCGTTTGGTACAGTTTCAGTTGGTTGTTCTTTTTTTTCACTACATTAATCATACATCTACCTCGACTTACCATTCTTATACGAAATTTATAAACAAACAAATAAAAACAAAAAATAACCTAATCAAGTGTCTACAAAGTCGCGCGCTCTCAAATAGCGGCAAACACTCTCGATTCGGGCAGTTTCGAAGTTCGTGTAGGTAGAATCGTTGATTGAGAATACTATCGAATGTGACACGTTCGATCATGTTCGTCGCTCAAGGTGTGTAGAATCGATTTTGTTCAATTCAAAACTTAGGCAACGACTAACTTTTTTCAAAAAAGTCATTATCCACCTAATCGTATATATATATCTTAACGTTAGTGCAAAAAAAAAAACGAGATTTTGCAGATTCGATACTGTTCGTAGCGGCAGTCGATGTATTATGTATGAAAATAATTATGAGAATTATAGCATTAAACGTCGTTTTATGATATTACGAGTGTCATCGTCTCTTTAATGAGTTCCATGTGGTTGGTTTCATTACCACATGCTGCAATTTAGTACATGGGAAGTTTTACTTGCTGCTTTAAGTTATTTTTCCACACAACGATAACAGTATATTTTTTAGAAAAATACTGTTCCTAAAAAACAAAGTACACACACACACAGGAAACAGTAAAATATTTAAAACTAGCAAATGTTGATGGCATCATTCACTGCATCGCCCATCCCTATATATCATAGCGCAATGAAATACAGCCTTTTACCATTAATGACATATACGCTGTTGAGGAAAAAATTAAAAAACCTACTACAGAATTTGCGAATTCACATTGAAAGATAACAACAGTACATAGTGTTTTTGACCTAGTGATTTAAAATCTTATGTTTTAGGTAGATTTCGAATATATGTATGTACCTCAATTTTATCGGCACGATAGAGGTCGCAATTATGCACCGATTGCTTTCAAACTTGGACGACAAATCAACAGGGCAAAAATGAAGATTAAGTTTGTGAATGGGGGGACATTCTCCCATAGGGGGGCGGATTTTCAAAAAAAAATAAAAAACACGAAAAAAAACACCTCTGCGGGCCAGGTTTTTTTTGGAAAATTGCATTTTTACAGGAAATGCAAACATGCAGTTGAACTTAAAATGCAAAACTCTATCTGTATTCAAAATTTCATGAAAATCGTTGGAGCCGTTTCCTAGATTCAGATACATATATAGAAGAATTGCTCGTTTTAAGGTATTAGATAGATTTATCAAAAAAAAAATCGAGATGTATTACCAGACTAAATATGAACCACAACCCATATAACAACGTATTAATTATAAGTAGGTAAACCTACAATGAATGTATCCATTTATATGTTCGGCGCTAGTTACAACCTAATCTCTGTGTAACAACGTGAGTGATATTGTTTCACGTCTGATAGCAACGTTCGTCAATTGTGTTTAATGCGTTCACGAGTAGATAGGGATGTCACTACTTAGGTATTAGAACAAAATTCTTAATTTTCTAATGCTTTATTTACCTGCACAAATATACCAAAGTTGAAGTGTTTTTGTTTGTTTAAACGAGCTAATCTTTGCAACAAGTCAGATTTGAATAATTGTTTTTGTGTTATATAGAGTATTTATTTAAGAAGATTATAGGCTATGTTACATGATGCTACGGCTCTACGGAGTAAAGCAATTACCATAAACGACCCGAAACTGCGGGGAACAGCTAGTATGTTTTATTCTGGGTCATGATTAGAGATCGGATAATCGGATGCATATTTACCTAAAGTTATTTTTTGGATAACAAACTATGGAAGCGGCTTCTAAGTATATTTTTATTTACGAATGCAGTTGTATTGTCGCGTCGCTACTTGCGCACAAGCAAGTATAATTTGCCGTCTCACTCGCACTCTTACAAAATGCTTACATTTCCTGGCGTTTAATAGGCCCGATTTGACACTTGTTAAAACGTAATAAGGTTGTTTTTGCTTCGTCAAAAATCACTGATAATAAAAGTAGGGAAAGGCAACCATTATACTTTGTAACAGAGCAAGTGTCATTTGTGTCAAACTGGGGTTTATTACATCTCACGGAGTAAAAGTACACTTAAATTTGAATTTCCTGGAATCGCGGGATTATTTCGATAAAAAAGTGCTTTCCATAATAGCCAACATCTCAACTTTAGGTAAATATGCATCCGAATATCCGATCTCTAGTCATGATCCATCTAGGATCAAAATTGTTAATATATTTCATCAAAACCAAAAGGCCAGAAACCTACACTTATTTAGACATTTACAGGAAAAAATGACATTGTGCTGTGTATTATATTTTTATCTCTATATATACCTATTCTCTCTGGCGTACGTCATTACGTAAAGCTTGCTTATTAATCTTACACGTGGATATTATCGTGAGCGGAAGTATTTATGGTCATAGTACTATTGTATGTATTAACGAGGCTGTCTTAAAAATAACTTTAAAAACTGTAGTAATGTAGATGTATTATGAAAAAGTTATTCCTGTATATATCTGGGTGGTCTGAAACCTGTTATAAGTAAAGATTGAAGGTATTAGGAAGGTAAACGTCAGCATAAATCTTTAAGACACTCTACTATATTATGTAGGTACATTACTGAAGTAAGCCCAACCCCAAGACAAGATTTTATCTCAACTGGAAGGGTTAACAAGAGTACCGGTAATATGTTGTCTATGTTAACAATACTCTTTGATATTGTTGGACAGGTCTTTAAAGTTAATTTTACAAAAAAAAAACATCGATATTTAAAATCCTTTATTGTTATATTTCATATATTCTTTTATTTCTTTTTGTGAAAACTTTTAAATGGGCATCTTTTTGTTAATATTATCATGTTTTACTTTGTATTCTAGCTGTAAGTTTTCCAAAAATATATAAAATAAAATCAAAATAGATTAAAAAACAGCCGATAACCGAACTTCGAACGAAATTTCTCGAATTAAAGTTAAGAACACTCTCCTAACTTTCAAACTTTCGCGTTCCGTGATATAATTAATTATGTATTTATACGGGAATTAACGCGATCACGAAATAGGGTCAGCCTATGACCACGGCTAGGGCAACCTGGTCGAATCTTTCTCGTATAAATACATAATTAATTATAAGAACACTCTCGATCAAGTTACAGATTCACTTATAACAAACATCTTTTTTGCGTTGAGAATAAAAACATATGACATCCGCAATAACTCCGACACAGTTTCACGGATCATCATGAAAATTTACACATCTATGTTTTTAGTTGAAAAACCTGCCACTACATAGTGCTGCAATGTATCAACTTTTCAGCGTAAAAGTTTTTTTATCATAAATGCGGCTTTAACGCTTTATAGTAAAAAAAGTACATAAATATAGGTACGTTTGCTGGACAGCGCAGGCAATTAAACTAAACGTAATATAACAGAACATTACTTCTTAAATACATGTATGAATTTACGCTGCAAAGTGTGCACACAATAATTATGCGTGTGTCTGTTACTCTCGCCCCATTCATTCAATTTTAAATTTTCCTCAAATCGTTTTGTGGCAACCCTGGAAACGACATGTTACATAACATTTTATCGCGAGCCTTATGAGACGGTCATCATACCAGAATTTAGTGCTACGTCTTACTACATTTTTATTTTGCACCAAATAAGTGTTTTATTATACTTCTTAACAACAATTGTTGTCGACAGTATAATATGTTTTTGTTGTTGTGTTTTAGTAGATTCTACAGAAAAAACGAATCGTTTTTTGAATATTAGAACGCCGCATAAAATAAAAAGTATCATAATATATGATAAGCTGATAAATCCTTACTTCCTTACTAATATTATAAATGCGAAAGTAACTCTGTCGGTCTGTCTGTCTGTCTGTTGCTCTTTCACGCCAAAACTACTGAACCGATTTAAATGAAATTTGGTACACAGATAGTCTAGAGCCTGGGAAAGGACATAGGCTACTTTTTAATGCGAAAAAAGGGGTGTAAATGGTAGAAAGGTGGGGATGAAGAGTCGTATGGAAGTATTGTCATTAGCGTAAATAATTAAAAATTCTACCCAAAGACACTATTCTACGCGGACGAAGTCGCGGGTACAGCTAGTATAGAAATAAAAATACTTTTAAATTCCTCTCCAAGGAGTCTTTGGTCTCTCTGAATCAAAGTCTAAACCTAAAAGACTGTAGTTCAAACTTTGTGTCATCACTTAGTGTTGTACCGCTTGACTTTAAAAGTGTTTAAAAGTGAACAACTTCTTGTAGGTACCTGGAATTTTTATTTGAAGTTAGAAAAACCGTGGCAATGGGGACTAGCAATGAAAAGTTGTATGTGTTCGAATCCCACCCGGTACAATACTGACGTGTACCTACTCCCAATGCAATGGTCGTAGTTTGGCTTGTGAAACGACAATAACAAGAATCCATGTGCAACCGAAGACACAAGAAGTTTTTAAAAAATAAACGCCAAGAATGAACTTTAAAAGAAAGTTCTAAATCCCAACACAACTGAGACAAGTACAGAGACCGACAGAATAACCATCCTAACTCTCTGACGGGTGACCTGCAAATTATTATTAATTACTAGCAGCGCCCCGCGGTTTCACCCGCGTAAGTCCCGATCCCGTGGGAATATCGGGTTAAAAAGTAGCCTATATGTTAATCCAGGTCTCCAGCTTTCTACATACCAGGTTTCATCGCAATCCGTTCAGTAGTTTTGGCGTCAAAGAGTAACAAACATCCATCCATCCTTCCGTCCATCCAAACTTTCACATTCATAATACTAGCAGCGCCCCGCGGTTTCACCCGCGTAAGTCCCGATCCCGTGGGAATATCGGGATAAAAAGTAGCCTATCCTATCCAGCTATATACATACCAAGTTAAATCCCAATCGGTTTTGTGCTTTTTGCGTGAAAGAGTAACAAACATCCATCCATCCAAACTTTCATATTTATAATATTAGTGGGATTATAATGTTAGTGGGATTAGTGGGACTAGCCGTCCCCGCAGTTTCACCTGCGTTTATGATTACTGCTCATATTGGTCGTAGCGTGATGTCATATAGCCTATGGCCTTCCTCGGTAAATGGGCTATCCAACATTATGAGAATTTTTCAATTCGAACTAGCAATTCCTAGCGCATTCAACCACACAAACAAACTCTTCAGCTTATAATTACTAACAATTTAACTTTCAAGTGAAGCTAATAATAAAAGCGTAATTAAAAGCGCCGTTGTGGTCCGTGACTAAGAAGGATTCAGGCGGTCTCCAAAACTCCTCAAATGACATACCTACGTCACAATATCTGATTATAGTTACCTAGACTGATTATAGATTACGGACTGATTGCTTATAATAAAAAAACATGCTTATGAACTTACTATCGTAAGTGATTATGTTCTATTAGTAGCCAAGACTGATGCCGCGTTCCTATATTCAAGAAATGATTCATTTTGCTTACGGACGGTAAAATTTCTTTGAGTTTTCATTTACATTAATTTCGTATATCATGAACTTCAGTGTGCGTATCACTTGTAAACAGATGATATACAGATCTATTCACAGGCCAGAGTATACCACCTGGACGATGCAATAGCTAGCATCAATCTCGACTTGGAGGCAATAAAAAACTGGTCCAACAGGTTCGGATTAACGGTCATTCCGTCTAAATGCCAAGCAATTTTAATGGGTAGCCCAAGAATGATAAGTTGAGTTGATATTAGTAGCGTACCGGATATTATTTTCAATGAATCATTTCTGCCCATTAGCCCTTCAGTTAGGGAACTTGGTCTGTACATCGACAGTACACTAAGTTGGCAAACACAAGTAGCCCAAGTAAGTCAGAAGGTAACTAACACATTTAAGAAATTTTCTCCCTGCCAAGACAAAAACGTTGCTTGTACCATTCAAAAAATCTCCGCTCTTCTAATAATGTTCTCCTTCTTTGTCGCTCCCATAATTCAAGCATAGTTCATTCGTCCTTCACTGTCCAAGCTGTAAACTTCTGGAATGCGCTCCCACTAGAAATCAGGATGTCCACTAACCGACAAGCTTTCAAGGTCAAAGTACGACAGCTTTACAAAGACTTATTGGTAGAATCGTCTGAATAACACTTTATAAATGTATGTAGATATATGTGTGTATGTATTTATATAGTATCATATAATATTTTATTTAGTTTATATTATGAATTGTATTTTAAGCAGTTTTATATATGTAATATATATGTTTCTAATATTGTTCTTGATTTTATAAATTTATATTCGCAATTTCAATTATAATTATACACCTGCCACTCACGTCTCTGTATCACCCATGCCAAGTATGATATATGGTAGGGTCCTTTGACCCTGTAATACAACACCGAGTCGTTAAATTCGGTTCGAGACCGACATAGCTACTTCTTCCTTGAAGTGCTACCCAAGGGGGTTTCTACACTTTAAAAGAGATCCTCTGACAATGCCCGTGGAATTTGTGTATATATGGCAATTTACATAAGATGCATTTACTGTTTTGGCTTCGTTAATAGACGCAATTTTTAACATATGTTTTATTTTTTAATTTTTTACAACCATTGGGAAAGCGGTTGACTTTGTTTTTTATACTTGACACATATCACACACGGCAAACTAGGCAGGGCCTGTACTATGGAACAGACTGTTGATAAACATACTTATATATTACTAAATACATTCATATTATAGATAAATTACACCCAGAGACAGAACAAATGATCACAACCAAATGAAAAAATCAAAAAAATGGTTAGTGGTCCTGATTGCTGTACCAAAGTAGAGCAATCAGGATCACTAACCACCTAACTAACAGGCTAGCCATTTCTTTCAATTATGCTTTGGTGAACAATGTCAAAGCTCTTGGAGTATTTTTTCATCTGACAGCGATGGCACTCTATAGACTCGAGACTAAATGTCCTCCTCCCCAAAGAGCCATACCTTAGACGTGACTCTACTCACACAGGTAGTTTACTTTGTTGGCTTATTTCTGTAGGTACTTTGAAGATATTTTTAAGTAAGCTCCGTAACACTTCTGTCGGGACTAGGCTAATCTGAAAGGTTTACTCTTAAATATAAACTTTAATTAACCTTAATCCCATCTATAGTTTCTGCTACAGAGGGGCCACTTAGTTTTCTCTTTTAATCTATCTAACTTAGCCCAATTCAGACTTTTGTGAAGTTGTTGTTGTTACTCTACAAAGTTTAACAAAACAAATTAAATAAACTTATTGCCTACTTTGTTAAAATGAATAGACTTACATAATAAAAAATTACATTCTATTCGTTCTATTTACCTATACAAAGTGTAGGCATGAGAAAAATACGGATGATAATTATTTGAATAATTTAATTCACAAAGTACAACAGCGGCGTGTAATGGACAAAAAAGTTCGCAAGCTGCATTTGACATATAATTGTATTTAAAACACAATGTTTAGAAAAATTTTACAATTATAAAAACGAAATAATTATATGATCAGAAATTAACTCAACACAAAGGCTAACAAAGCCAATCGACCTTGCTGAGTAGTCGCTATCATGTTATTTTATGATATCAGGTTGTGCATCCAATAAAGTGAAACTAATAGGCACAGCCAAGCGCGTAAATGTAGTACACCAATGTTGCGAGCCATCCCTGTCTACTGAAGTGAAGCTAGGAGCAATCAGAATTAGAGAGCAGATAGGAGTAGTATAGTGGACAAACCAAATCAAATCAAAATCATTTATTTCAATGAAATCATTATACGTATTTTTAAATTGTCAGGAGTAGTAATCAGTCAGATTAAGTCAGTCGTGACGTGAAGCTAGTTGCCTGTTCCTATACGTAGATCCTGCGGAGAAGAACAGGCAAGAAACTCTAAGAACACTCTTTTTTCAACATATAAGTCTCTGGTTACATTGCTTATGTAAATTGCAAATTAAGTGTAAGGACAATGTAACGTATCGTTCTAAACTATAAACAGTCGCGCAAACTACTACTATATGTAAGTAATAGCAGTTCGAAGATGACCAGCCTCAACCAATGACACTCGTTCACGAGCATGACGCACGCGCCAGCCATCGTCCACTTCAATCATGCCAAAGGGAGTTGAACAGGCTGACGCACAGAACTGGTCAACTAATCTGGTAAAAACCCTTTGCCCGTCGCCACCTAAATCCCTCACCTTTATTTATGTAACGAAGTTGACATACAACTACATGACACACTGGATTTTACCGGTGGTATCACAATGGGATCATTCTTAACCTCTCTTAGTGACCATAATCATCAACAGAAAGAAAAGCCAGATATGCTGATGAAAAGTTGGTTAACTGCCGTCTTCTGTAGGGTCAAAGTACTTCTCGCTCGAGTTTGGGCAGTGTCATATTGAGAATTAAATAGCTAGATTATGAAAATAAGTAGTAAGAAGGCTGAGTTCTGAAAAGGAGCCAGACTGACTAGTCTAGTTCCTCGCAAGCTACTACAAAACCTAGCAATAAATCGCAACAAACTGAATCGCAACTAACTGTATCTGTATATTGTTGTGATGAGACCTCACGCGCCGTTTATTTACTCCTTCTATTGGACTGAAAAGTCCTTGAAAAGGCTCGGAGGTATTGGCTGGTGGCGCAGAACTCGAATTTAGAAAGATTCGAGTAGATCGAGAAGATAAAGAAATAGAAGAAGGGATGACAATCGTTTGAAAGGACTGATGTGACGGACACCGTGCTGGACGCACGGATTCCTCAAGAAATATTAATTTACTTAAAGTGCCTGAATGAAATGAAATTGTATTGTATAATCACATTGAATTCTATTATAGCGAAAGTTGTACTTCGTCAATCTTTTAATTCTTCTCCCCTCGCTATACGACCCGATCGACCGGGAAACCTAAGTTTCCCCGATCATTGCAATATATATACCGCATTATGTAAAGTTACTATAAAATATTGTACCTATAAACTGGGCACTAAATAATAAACACAAACACAATGCGGTTATTATTAAGTCTCTCATTGTCGTGATTTAATAATGGCGACAATAAAAGCAGTATTGTATTACGTGCTTATTCTGTACACTGTGTTTTAACCAAAGAGTCCACGAATGCAATAATATAACTCATTTCTATGTTGCACAGGAAAACGTGTAGAAATTTATTTGCACAAAAACATTTTGAATGAGGAATTGCAACAAACTTTCTAGCAGACGGGTAATTATGAATATGATAGAAGGGCAGGGAGGGTTTGTACCTCTTCTACCATAAGTTGAGTTTCAAGATGTTTGTTTCAATGGGGAAAGACACTAAAGTCAACGGATACCATATAGTTTTAATTGTCTACTATTTCTTGTGCTTGTGAACGGTTGTTATTGCCTCGCAATAACGTCCGGCCGTATATACATATGTTTTTTAAATTGAGAGCAAATTATGAACTTTGAATTTAAAATTATTGCTTAAATCGACGAACTGAAGAAAGTAGGAGGAATGGACTTGATGCGGAAGACCGGGTGCTGTTGCGCGCATTGGGAGAGTGGACTACGATAGGCTATATAAATAGGATTGATTTATTGATTCAATATATAAATTACTATTATTCTCTTCACTTTTGCTTTTTTTCGCTTCGTGCGCGTGTTAGTAGATTTAGTCATTTAATTTAGGTATATTGCGGGAACAGTACTTTTTTATGGATAAAGGGCAACTTATGTCTTTTTCTCTACCCCTGACATCATGTGTCCAAAATTTCATAATGATCGGTTCAGTAATTAAGGCGTGTAACCATAACAAACAAACAAACTCACTATATAATATTAGTTAGGACATTGAGTGCAGGGACCAGGATACCGGTGTTTAGGGTCGTACAGACAGGAGTCCTCACTATACGTGCCGTGTCGAGCGGATTCCTGCCTTCTGCATTATTTCCAGTATACTATTCAGAGTTTAGGAATAAATACGCTCAGTGAATTACACTTTTTTAATATGACTTACAATTTGATAAATGATCACATATTGATCTCGCTACATTTAAGGCACGTACGGCAAACACCAGAAATACGTTGCACTGGGAAAAGTCCAAGTCATCGCATATATTGCAGTGAAAATAAAACGCGGCAATTTGAATTGCAGCCCGCTCCAACCCTAATAGATTCAACGCTTTTAACAGTGTCCACTGTTAATCGTTCTCAAAATTTCTCTTTCATACATTTATTGTAAGAATTCGAACAAATGGACCCTTCGTATACCCGTCAGGATTATAAGTCTCCGGCAGTTTTTATCAGGTTCAGAGTCAGACCGAGTTCTAAAAGCGTCAAGTGCAGGATAAGCTGGAGAGGTGACATGGCGGACTTTCCTACCGGATGATGGAGATACTTACCAGAGTTTAAAGACCTTATTATATAAAAAGTCCGTTTACATTTTTATATAGCTTTACTGGTTAATAATTTAGTGTACCAAAATAAAAATGCAAATGTCCGATAAATAGGATTTAAAAATGTTTTGTGAAAAGGGAAAATAATTTGCCTTTTAGTTTAACCTTTACCTGTTCATTTGTTTTATCTGATTTAACAGTGTTGTTAAATCACACAGTTATAAATTCCTTTCATTTTACATATATTCGCTATAATATACATATTATTATGATAGTGAATAAGTTAAAAAGCTTTTAATCAATGTTGGTATTCGTTTTCAAAGCGAGTATTAACTGCACAGTCTCAAATTGCCATTTGATACAACACCAGACCAACTTTTGAGTCGTGCTTAAGTGACACCGTCTAAAAGTTTTCAATTCTGTTCGTAAAGCGCCATTTCTGAGTTAACTGTTTACTAAACGAATTTGCACTTCAGTAGATTTTCTGTACTACAATCGAGAGAATTGATTCCGGGTCACATAAAGTTACCTGAAAATATCGGAAGCTAAGAATGCTAGCTTAGTTAAATAAAACACTAGCATTATATATTATTTTATTTTTATTTCATTATTATTATATATTAGCTTTCAAGATTTATGACGTATCATGACGGATTCATTGCTCTCGAGTGTAGAGTGAGTGTTTTTTGTTTTCTGTACGTCGTGTTTCGGAAATTTGGGTGGACACTCAGCATAAACTGAGATGGGCATAACCCACCCCAGTACTGATTTTCAGTGCCACCCACATATCTTGGAGATAGGCCTTCCTTAATGACTTCCAAGACGACTGGTTGGAAGCGGCCGGCAACCACCGACGTCCTGCGATGTTTACTAGGGCGTCTGTCCACCGCCGATAACGGGCGTCCTGCACTGCGCTTTCCGGTCCGAGATCTCCATTCAAATACTTTTCTCGCCCATCGACCATCCGTTCTACGTGCTATGTGCCCCGCCTATTACCACTTAAATTTGCTGACCCGTTCGGTATACAATACTTGTAGTACATATATTGTATACATACCATAAATTACCACCTAGTCCTTTTCTAATTACCTACCTACACTAACACTACTACTGATATAATTTTGTAAAAAAATATACATATTGAGATTACACTAATAAATTATTACTAAGTCTTTTAAAATAGTATGTAAACAAAACTGTACGTGCATTAAAAATTAAAAAATAGATCATACTTGCCTTACCTAACTATTTGTTAAAGATATTTGCAAACCTTACATGTCTTTTGCATTGTGTTTAATTATTAGTTAATTTTGTACGGAATCTTTAAGTGTGCGAGCTATACTCACACTTTTCTCTTAGTGTTGCCGTGGTTCACTTTAAGGGCAGATTGCATTGTTAGCTCTTTTTAACTTCCATTTTGTTTTAGAGCAATATTACTTAAGCTGATGGAAACTAACCAACAAACTTAAGCTTGGCTTGGAAAAGAGTTTTAATTCAAAAGCTTCATCTTATGCTTTCTTACCTACCTACATACAATATTAATTGTAGAAAGTAATTTACTTCACAAAGAAGCATAGCAGCCATCTCTAATTCTGCTTATACCAAAAATTTAAGTACGAAATGAATGTTTTCACTCCTTTTCCTGTTAATTCTAATTTTAGAATCTAAAATGGATACTAATATGAATATATTTTTTGTGAACCAGAGACAGATGAGTTCAAACAGCGGCCGGTTCATGAAAATAATAGCAATTACTTGAGACACCTCAGTTGTAGTAGAAAATAATTAGGTATTAAAAATAAACGGTGATCACGACACATACTTTAAACTTCTCCGTGATGATGTTGAAGGTTTGTGAAGTCTATCATTCAGCATTAAGCCTGCGGGTGTGTTATGATTTAAGTCCCGTCACACAGAAAATATAAATAGAAATAACAGTTGCAAAGTTTTAAAATGAGATTAATAGTTGATATGATTATAAATAGGATTGATGGACCTGATTTCCTATTAATTAAAACCCAATAATCGAATTAAATTGTTGTGCGACAAAGTTAAAGAAAAAATGGAGATGATAATTGTTTCAATATTATTGCTTAAGATATTACAGTATTCTAGCTCCTTCAGTTATTGAGAAAAACTAAAACAAGTTACCTCTTAGTAGAAAATGCAATACCTTTATTAACCGTCTAAGTAAAAGTATAAATTAGTTCCTAAACAACATTGCAATCCCACTAATATTATAAACTAGCAGCGCCCCGCGGTTTCACCCGCGTAAGTCCCGATCCCGTGGGAAAATCGGGATAAAAAGTAACCTATATGTTAATCCAGGTCTCCAGCTATGTACAGCTTCAGCGCAATCGGTTCAGTAGTTTTGGCGTGAAAGAGTAACAAACATCCATACATCCTCACAAACTTTCACGTTTATAATATTAGTAGGATGTGAAAGTTTGGATGGATGGATGTTTGTTAGTCTTTCACGCCAAAACTAGCAAACCGATTGCGATAAAACTTGGTATGTAGATAGCTAGAGACCTGGATAATACATAAGCTTTTTTTTATCCCGATATTCCCACGGGTTGCGGACCTACGCGGGTGAAACCGCTGGGCGCTGCTGGTTATTAAATAATTCTACCCCGTTTTATTTGGCTTAGCCCTTATATAGTTATAAAGGCATTATTTTATTAATATTTCAGTATAATTCTAACGTTTAACAAAATCCATCAATTTCTGAAGCAATAAACACGAGTAAACGTTATGTGTCGCATGTGGCTGAAGTTTAACACAGAGATGGATTTTGGTCTAACACTATTTTCATTTTACTGTCATAGTGTCATTGTCTTTCATAAAAAGAGTTGCAATAATTTTGCTGAAATTGTAAGTTGGATCACAATTAGGTTTGATTATTTAGTATTAAGTGTTTTTAAGGAGACCATGAAAAACTATTTTCATACTTTATTGTCAAATATGACCAAACACTTCTACTTAAGTACTTACTAATTTTAGTCCCCCAGTTGGGGATCTATATATTTAGTACTATCTACTATATATTTAGGGTAAATCTAGGTCTCCTGCAATAGACTCACTTGTAACGGAAAAGCCGGTTTTAGTCGGTTCGATTACGATATAACACTTCAATGTATGCAGCATAAGAGATAAAGCATAATTTTCTATTTACCAGGATCCCCCAGGATACAAAAGGGATCCAAATATAAAATACAACTTGATATAATGGTTTCAATTGTAGAGTGATGTTTTCAAAGCACTTAACTCCCATGCGACATTTCGCACTAAAAAATTCAAGATGCTTTTGTCTTTGCTTCTGTACCGACGATATATTTCGAGAACTCATATGAAATTTATTTATCAAGTAAATTATGTCTTTATATATGCACTCAAGTTCAGCTCCCAACGTTAGAGTGTTCCTTAATTTGCGTGCGTTGAATTTTTTTTTATAAACTTCCTTTCCGTTAAAGATGTTTCAGACTGAACATTACCGATGTGCATTTTATAAATACAATTAAGTCACAAATTGCAATAATATTTTAAGGTCAATAAGTACATAACAAATTATCTGAATACAGAGATTCACTCATAATTTTAAAGAATACTAACACAATTATTATCATTACAAACGTCTTTTGAAAATTCATTAGCCAAAAAAAAAACCCGATAAAATCACCTAAAAATCCGAGTAATTAGTTGACGAATTGATATTCAAATAAAGTCTACAAAAAACTTCAATTCCACTGATTTCCCTGAATCTTGAAACGATTTTTTTATAAAGGGCGAAAATTAATGTATAAAGAAGAAATCTGCAAAGTTTTGAACTGAAGTTCGTCCCTGTCGTTCCGAATCGTAGTTAAACCATTAAAAGTCGACGAGCCCTAGAAACAATCACGTTATTATTCGAGGTGATTACACGTTGAGTGCTGATGTCTGATTAGATTTAATGGCAAGGGGCAGTTTGTCGATTCAACCCTTAATAGGCAAAGAAAAATTTTTCCATGGGTTTTAAGGAAGTAATTTACTTTGTAAATGCTGGTTAGAGATAGATTTTTTTTTAAATTGTACATTTTGAAGTAAATTAAGTTTAAGACTAAGGATCGAGTTCTAACGAAACAGAGTACTTACTTAATTTAACTTTAATTAATACGAGAAGAGAAACAAACCCACTAATTTGGAGTTCTTAAAGTCTGTAGGTATGTATATAATCATAAAAAAATCGAAAATGCCTTCAACGATTAGATAAGAGCTAATTATCTTCGAACGGCTGAACATATTTTCTTGAATTATATCTAAGAACACTTTATCATGTCACCTCACGACCAAAAAAAAACTCACTTATATCGGTTCATTCGTTTGGGAGCTACGATGTCACAGACAGACACACAGACATGTCAAACTTATGACCTCTTTTTGCGTCGGGGGTTAAAAAGTGCAGAAAGCTAAAATTTTCAATCAATATATGTTATAAGTTACAGTTACAGTTTAAACCAGGCGATCCGTTGTAGTAGTATTTATAATTAGATAAACAGAGTGTTACAGAGTGGTGTGTTTATATTTTAATAATAATAATAACCTGACACATCTCACGCACGGCCGTCTGATCCCAAACTAGACAGAGCCTGTACTATGGTCACCAGACTGCTGATAAACATACTCATATATTTCTAAATACATACATATTATAGATTAATTACATCCAGACACAGAACAAAGTATCGAGCTCATCACACAATTTTTTGTCGTAGGTGGGAATCGAACCCACATCCTCTGGCAAGTAGTAAAGATTGTTCATTACATACTTTAATTCAATAGACCTCTAAATTAAGATATGCTTATTCCAGTGTTCCATAAATCCGATATGATTTTATCTTTTGCAAATGCTTAAATCAATCTGACAAATCG
The DNA here is from genome assembly GCA_949752705.1 of Callimorpha dominula. Taxonomy (NCBI): domain Eukaryota; kingdom Metazoa; phylum Arthropoda; class Insecta; order Lepidoptera; family Erebidae; genus Callimorpha; species Callimorpha dominula. Next base: position 3,336,475 of record OX457010.1, on the reverse strand, counting down.
GTATTCCATATTTGATCACTTGCCTTTAATTTAAAACATGTATATTTCAAGAATATATTTCATGACAATTCAAACAAGTTACTAGATTTGAATGTCTGTTTGTCAGCTTTCACGTCTAAACGCTTGAGCCAAAGATTATAGAGTCTTAGAGTGAATCATTTCACTTTTCATCTTGTATTATTTTTTATTTTTTATATTTATTTTTTAACTAAAATGAATACTAAACGCTTATAAACACCAGTTTCCTGTATTGGCAACTCTGTTATTTCCATCTTGTCATAATAATATGTAGTTTTTTAAATTTCAAACTTTAAATATAAGTCTAGCTCCTTTTTATGTTGGAAAACGGACAGATTTAGACCAAGACTGGCGGCTAGTGTCCTAGTGTCAAATAGTACACAATGGCTAAGGAATAATGCTGCGTTTTTAATATTAAAATAAGCATCCGATGAACTAAATTTGGAAATAAAAGTAAATAGTTGTGAAATCCAAGTAAATAGTAAATTGTTGGTATATATCTTTAATGCAGTGTTGCCAGTATTAAATTTCTTTACAATATTGGTGTTAATACACGCTTTTTAGTCTTTTATTTTCGCTGGATGTTAGAAGTTGATATCTTCTTTGTTAGAAATAAGGAGCCGTTGAAACAGCATCATTTCGACATTCGACAGAGTAATTGCTTACGACGTGTGTAGACCGACCTAGTTATATGTAGATACTACTATAGTTATTGCATCGAGCGTTGCCAAAAGTACTTATTAGCAAATTTAATATCAACAGCTTCATTATGCAAAATAGTAAGTATATTAGCGAATCAGGATTTAAAGCAAAAATTTAAAGACATTAAAGACACAAAAAAGCATGAGTCATTGTCACGTTGTGCCTGAGCCGAGCGTGCAAGCGAGAGCGCGGAACAAGCGATAGAGAGGCACGATCGGCCTAAGCTTTCGGCTTGTGACGCGTCTATCTCTCTTCCACTGTTTTCTTATGACGTTATCACGTAAAATTATCGTCCGTAAACCGACTTTACAGACAACCATTTTTTTTCTTACGCTTGTAACCAAAATATATGAAAGAAAATCTTTTTTTGCTCTATGCATCAAAACTGTTATAAAAAACTACACTTTTCTTTAAGTTATGCTTCCCATAAGAGCATTCATATTTATGATTTCATAAGCTGGATGACATATTTAACTTACGTATAGAGAATTCTTCGCATTTTAGAATTTCCTTTTGATAATGCCATTGTCACAGTTAAAGAATAAATACATCGACAATAGAGCTAGGCTTTTGTCCTGGAAGATGAGATGATAACAATGGAATCGCATTTTATAAAAATAAAGTGAGAAATGCTTTTTATTAACTTGTTTAAGACACATTTAAACTAAACATCAAGATAAAGTGATGTAGATTAGTTTATATTTATTTTTAAATACCGTTTCGGCCATGTCTGAGACCATAAGAAATCAAAGTTCTTCTTCTTTTTGTGCCTCTTCTTTCCTGAAACTTGGTCGTTAGCTTCTTATATTCACCCTTCTTCAATGTCAAGCGGAACAGTTGTTCGACGGAGGTCATACCGGTCTACTCCCAGATGTTACACAGCCACAATTTTTTCCTTCACCCTCTTCTTAATCGTATTGCACATTTACTTTTACTTATATTTATTATACAGGTTTGGAAAAAAGCACACAACTGACCCGATAGTAAGCGATTCCATTATTCACATATATAATAACAATAGTTACCATACTCATCGGCAAGGGCTCGTGGCCAATTGGTAACCAAGTAGGTTAGCACATTAAAAAGTTAATTAAAAGCCTTCATTTTCAAAAGGAGTGCCTCATTAACTGCAATTTTGCCCCGTACAGATAAGATCTTACCAAATTCATATTGCGTTCAAGTTTAATCAGTCTTAAGGATAAAAATAACTAAATCTTAGGAGTCGTTTATTTTATTTCAAACCGGTTCAGTACCTTTTGACGTCACCTCACCAGGAGCAGAAATTATTTTAAACCACGCAGTACCAGACAGGAGTATTGATTCGATCTGATTCTGAATTAAAACTGTCTGGCGGGATATTACTTATTCAGTCAGTGCTAATACTTAGGGTACTATTTGCACCACACAAGGAGTCTTTTTGAATTGGCTGTTTGGACTGTGAATGTGACTAAAATATTGTCTACTGAAGTATATAAATCACCAATCAGTGATTTATTTTAAATTATACGCGGTTGACCGCGGGGCACAACTAGTATATTATACACAGAAACGCTCTGGTTAATGCAAATAGACATGTTCATGGATACAAATAGTTACACTGACCCGGAATCGATCCCGTTACCTCAGCAGTTGCAGTCGAATGCACTACCGTCGTGCCACAGCGAGCTGATTCGACTTTTTACTCACAACAACAATTTCCACAGTTATTCATCTTGTAGTCATCGTCTTGTCCTTTATCGTACAGTTTGTCTTTTCATCTTTTCTCATGCCACTCGTACTTGGCAAAAGCTTAAGATAGGATTCTAATAAATCGCAATCCGAACAGGATTACACAACTTCATGATCCACAGTCTGGATTGTCTTTAGTTTGACGTCAAATATGACGTCGTAATGCATCCGGTGTTCTACCAGCTTTATACATATAAGTTTGTCCTCAAGACGAGGAGTAAAATCAACTTCGACAGCAGATGCAATGGCATTAAAGATCGATAGTCGCTTTAAGTCCATAGCGTGTCTCCATTTCAAACGAAAATCACTCTTATGTTCAGGAAAACTGATGAGTCTACTGTAAACTTAGGTCTTACAATCTATTACCGCTAATGTATTATCTCAATCTGTGATAGAAGCTGTGTTTTTAAAAGCTTTTAGTTTGTTTGCAAAATGATTGATAGATCTAAATTACTAAAATAAGTTGTGGCAGCCGAATGGCTTATGAGTCCAAAATGTTATTAAGTTTAAACCCCACAACTACTGCCTTGAACATGTACTTATTAAGCATATTTAGCTTAGCAAGAGGAAAAAGAATCTGTGTTGGTCATCATAGTATTACATGACCAGACTATGTCGGTTTAATATGTGCGATTTGATCTTGTGCGAGCGTTTGTGTAATAAGGTTGACAATTGCTAGATGACTCATTGGTACATTTGTTGTGATGACTCGGTGAACTTTGTGTCACCTACAACTTATTTGAGGATTTTCATATAAACTTCGGAGAGTCCTTATACCTCCTTAATCTGGCTTTGTCGTAAAATTCATTCTAAGAAGAGCTAAGAATGGATGGACCTATATATTCTCTGCCAAATTTCAGGTTTCTAGTAAAAAAAAACAAGGACTTTCATAAAATTTGGCCCGAGCCCTTAGACCTCCTTAATCCGGCTTTAACGTAAAATCCGTTCTTAGCTGACGTCTCTTAGCTATGAGGTACTTCCCCGGCAAACTTCAAGTCTATATAACTTTCATATAATGTGGCCAGTGCCCTTAGACCTCTCCGAACCTGACGCAAAAACTGTTTTCAGCGGCAGTCTCTTACCAAATTTTGGGTGCCTGGTATAGAAAATCAAAGACTTTTATATAAATTTGCGAGAACCATTAGACCTCCTTATTCCGGCCTTGTTGCAAAATCCGTTTCTAGCTGACGTCTACCTATGTATAACCTCCCTCCCTGCCAAATTTAATAGAACTGTTATCATTATCTGACCTATATCAGCTCGTCTTCTCGTCGGCATTCTTATAAACACTATAAAACGACAAGGAATTGTTTAACAGTCAATCAAATCTCTCAATTTGAAAAACTCAAACTTGAGACACGCTTTAAAATTTAGAATTGTTTTACAGTCAATCAAATAAAAAAACCAGAAAGGCAATATAGGTAAATAAAAGGGCAGATAAAATTAAAAAATCACGAAGTGTACCTAAGTTCAAATTAACCAAAACTTTTTTTAAATCCACCCTTTTTTTTACGAGAAAACGATTTGAAATGTAATAAATTTTACACAACCGCACGGAAGAAATGACAATTATGATTAGCACGTCAGTGAGACGATAGGTCAACCACGAACGCAATTCGAAGCGGCAATTTCTAAAAGTCCCAATTTTGAATTTTTCGATTGTTTAGCTGTAAAACAAAAGAGAGAGAGAGAGATATTCAAACCAGTCAAGCCGTATTTGAGTTTTAGCGAGACTAATGAACAGCAATTGTTTTTTATATAAAAAATTCATGAATTTCAAAATAAGCGTTTCCAGTATAGATAGTTACCGACATCGATAAAATATCGGTACATACGAGTACATGGCATTTTTTTCGTTCTGACATGAACGATATTTTGTTTTTTTTTTTGCATTAAACACCAGGACTTCGTGACATCGATCAATTAATTTTAAGCTCTAGAGAGATGTGTACGAGGGATATGTGCGAGAGATGTGTGCGAGAGATGTGTGCTAGGGATGGACGCGAGCGAGAAACTGTTAGCAGTCACTAGACGGTGTTTGTAAGAGGTCAATGTGTATTGTCCGTACAACCATCTGCTAATTTCTGGACACCAGGTAGCGTTTTGTTGTCAAAAAAAAAGCAGAGGTGCCTGTCTATACCCTATTGTAGTCTTTGAACTGAACTGAGACGCAAGCAGCGGGCAGTGGTGAACGCGCTCCTACACCACCATACCTTACCCCGCTCGCTCACATCTGAAAGGAGCCCGTAACACATCCTCGCACCGTTCATTTGCGCACCGTTTCACAGCGTCGCTACGCATCCTCGCACCGCTCAGCTACCTTGCACATCTCTCGTACAACGCAGCCTTAACTGTGAACTGAGGTGCGACTGTACGAGAGTGAGGGCGAAGCAGCATGGCGCGCGGGAGTGGGGACAGCCAGCAGGTAATAGACTGCGCTTGCGTCGGACCAACCTCCCCTCTTCCAGGAAATTGATTTGAGTGTGTTTTGTACAGTTGGTCTTTGGATTCTAGAAAAGTGTTTCTTTTACCAAATTTCTATTTTTTAATTGCAACTCTATGTTGTTAATTTCAACCAAACTTGTTCAGCTCTTTCAGCGTGGAAAAGTAATAAAGTTACACACATACCCACGTCCTTACATTTTCGCTACACAATTTTACTCTTATAATATTAATATTGATTTATGAATATACTAGGTACGCCCCGCAGTTTCACCGGCGTACCGTCTCGATGCCGCGTTAATATCGGGATAAAAAGAAGCCGATGTCTTAATGGGGTCCAGCTATCATCGCAATCGGTTCAGTAGTTTTTGCAAAGAGTAACAAACATCCATACATAAATAGATCCTCACAAACTTTCACTTTTATAACATTAGTAGGATCTTACCACTTTAGGCCCTTGCTCTAATCGACCGTTTTGTACATTATGTATATATGGACTATTGCTTTGCATACGGTTTCTCACAACAATGTGCTACGTAGAAATTCTAAGCAAATTGCCTTTACAAGGAACACGTGATAACTACAATAATTTACATGGTAGTGGTGCAGTAATGTATACCATACTTAACGATGTAATGTTCCGCATAAATCTTCATTCCCAGTTTTGTTCGCACATACTCCTAATTTCGTGTTACATTTACAAGACGGTGTTTCGTTAAAGATATAGCCACAACTATTCCTAGCAAAGGAAATAAATATATTTCTTATAAGAAAATGCATGGTAGCACAAACAATATGAGAGAGCCACCTCTCCATCGTCCCTCAAATAAATAACGACTGTTAGTTTTAGAATTTAAAGATCAAACTAGCTTGTACGGTACTCTTTTTATGATAAACTATCGTCGAATATAAGAGCTCTCATTCAGAATCTAAGATTGCTACTTGTCGGGATAAGATAGATATGACACTCAATACATTGTGTGTAGACGGCGAGGAACATGCCAATTAAGGAGGGATGGAGAAGTAATAAACTCTGTCTCAGTAATCCGAGTTTTATTGTCGTTTGAAATACAAATAAAAAAAAGAAAAGCACAAGTTGCACTCCGTGAGTGAAAACTTGAACATTAACTTTGTGCATTTTTATTTTAAACAAATTAAATACACGAATTTTACAAGTATACAGACGGTCGAGCCTTCAGTAGTCACCATCCGTGGATGCGCGTAGTAGGCTGTAGTACAAACGCACACGTGCACTTGCGCAAGCGCCCTGCGCCGGTTAATGTTAATGTTTAATGTTATTACCTACTTTTGAAGTGAAAAGATAATAAGGTAATAAGGTATGTAGGTAATAACATATCTAAATGTATACATAGGGTACACTGGAAGTTCTGCGCTCCTGGCCGCTCATAAATGTTTGAATTTTGAATGTTATATTTTTTTTATATAAGAAAGTCAGCTCCCTCTTACGAATTTTCGATCAGGGTCAAGTGTCCTGACGCGAGTTTAACATTTTTTAATTATCCCAAAAGTGCACAACGCTGCTAAAGAAGTTTTCACTTCAAAAAATCGTGACAATTTAAAAAATTATATTTTTTATGTTAAGATTGTGAATTTTAAATATTATTAACATTAGCTGTTAGATACCTATTTAATGTTCGATTGGCGATGTAATAGGATGAACCTGTAAAAAAAGTGTGTGTTGCAGTTTTTCTTTTTTTTATTCACACACGGCAGAAGTGACACTTCAGAAAAGTACAATAAATTTGATTTTAGATAATTTATACAAAAGTTATTGGTCAAATTAACACAGATGTATTAAATAATTAAGATAAATTAATTAACCAACGAATTTGATGATGAGTGAATGATACACCACGTTGACTATGACGCATTTTCTGAAGGCTTCGTAGTACGCAGGCGCAATGACACGTGCTAGCATACATAGATTATAGAAAACACTGTATACTTGTATTCTATTTCATTCTCTCGCAGGCTAAATCCTTTTATAAATGTGTTTGTCTCTTTTTAGTCCGACTTTTTCGTTTCATCAAATTTTGAAATCGCAACGATTCTGAAATATTTCACTTCAAAAGAGCCAGATAATAAAACTGTCAGTCACTTATTGGTAATATTCAAGTTACAGTTTTTTTTTATTTTTACAATTGAAGATAAATAACCAATACCAATAAAATCTCCGTATTATAGTGTAAGCTATGAAAATATATGGGAATTAAGGCTACCACGTAGAAGGTATTTAGGACCACGTTTTGGGTAGGTTGCACTGGCCGTCCACCATGTCCAATACCTATGTTAATTCCCGTATATTAACATAATTATATCATAGAACGCGAAAGTTTAAAAGTTATTATAGTATAAGCATCTACTTACGAATCTTATATTGTGATCAAATACTGGTATTCTTAATAATATGAATTTCATAAATCCATTAGTGTCAATGAACAATTCAGATCTTCTGTTAGTGTGGTCAGTCTTACAAGAAAAATAAAATTTCTACTACAAAATGTTTCTCTTGTGTTGTGTGTTATTATGACATCCAAGAAACAGTAATAATATCAATACTCCATTACTGTTTGCCAAGTTTCGGACAGAGTGACTTATATTAGTGCACGTGTACTTCAGCTAAAGTCGTAAAACAAATTTATGGTGTAAGTCTATTTTTATGGCGTTCACAAGTTCTTTGTTCTTTGGCAACGTGTGGTATGACAACTATTTTCTCGCAGGCTTGTCCTAGTTCATTTAAGTTATTTCTAGCAGAATTTTAGTTTGTTGGACAAAGTTACGTGAATGTTTTGCCACTTTTACAATTTGCTACTGGTTTTACTTAAAAAGAGCTAGATTTTATAAAAACGTACCTACGTAAACTTGTTAACTAGCAGCTGCGCCCCGCGGTTTCACCCATCCACAGTCCCGATGCTGTGGGAATATCGGGATAAAAAGCATATGTGTTAATCCAGGTCTCCAGTTATCTACATACCAAGTTTCATCGCAATCGGCTCAGTGGTTTTTGCGTGAAAGAGGAACAAACATCCATCCATCCAAACTTTTACATTTACAATTTTAGCGGGATTAGTGGGATTAGTAGGATTTTTCACATAACATAGTTACAGCGACATTTGTTTCAATACGTTTCGCACAGTTTGTTTTTGTGAAAAATAAAGAAGGGAATTCTTTGGAAGAGCACTAAAACTGTAATGTCGATGACTGGACAAAAGTGGTGGACAAACCGTAAACACCAATTTTCCATGACTAGATTGTATTAATTCTATGTATTTGAATAAGACTGCAAGACGTAACTTAATGTTATAAATAACTTCATTGATGTTATTAATATATTATAATGTCACGAGAGTATTAAAAACTAAATGGTTTCGAAAACCAATGTACGTAATATAAAATTCAAAGGTTTCAAAGGAAACGAATACTTAGTTTATGCGGACACTCTCTATAAAATATGCAGGATATAAATCAACTACGATGCCCATATGCATGGGGGTATGTACGTGAACGAACGAGTTGAATGAATTCATGAATGAATAAATCTTGGCACCTTGTGTAGACTTTTAATATATTCTATGCTTACAACCTTGCGCTGCGGCATGAGAAAGTCAGATCAAATCAAATCATATTTATTTGCTAAATCTTAATACATATAAATATTATATACTATTATATATGCAAAAGTTTGAATGTATAAATGGTTATTGTGATGAATGAAATCGCAAACTGAAGCTAGTGCAAGGTAAATAAAAGTGCATCGGTTTTGCACAATAGTGTATAAAAAGCGCACAATGTATACTGCATTGTAGTGTTTAACTAGACTGAAGATATTTACTGTTGAAGAAAGTATATAACAAGGACCCTATTGTGGAAAGCAGCCTTCTAGTGACCCTACTCCTCAACAGAAGAAGTTCTGTAAATCTAACCGGCCAGTGAGTTCGATTTCCACTCAAGACAAATAATTTTGTGATGAACACGATTAGTTGTTCTGTGTCTCAGTAGAATTTAAGTATATATATCAGATGTCTTGTTACCTTAGTTCAGGCTCTGCCTAGTTTGGGATCAGACGGACGTGTGTTAGGTGTCTTAACTTTAAAACTAAAAATAGATACGGGAAATTATAATTATCTTCTGTGGGATTCACCTTAGACTGTTCAAATTCAATAATTCAACACAAAAATCTGCTGTATTGTTACTAGGCAGACGATGTATATAAATGCAAATGTATGTAGATATGTCAAAATCCTTGTATTTTTTTGACAAGGAAGAGGACTCGTTACAAAACTTAAGAAGCAATATTATCTGTTCATGCACACTAACTTTTTAATTTCTGTTGTTGACTCGACATCCGCTGTTGAAAAGTATTGGAACTGCAACTGTTTCAATTTATTCAATACTCGTAAATTATTAACAACTCTGTTTAAAGGTATCTATTAAAAATTCTGACACGGAAATGCTGGGACGAGCTGATATTTTTAAATTAACACAAATAAATAAAATTGAACAGCCTGTTTATAATGTCAAAATAATAGTCATTTTTTAAGCTCAAACAGTTATTTGCACGATACATATGCCTAAAAATCAGTTTTTTAAATTTTGTATGTCTGTTTGCTACAGCTCAAGAGGGGCTCGTTGCTATGTGGTAACCGAGTAGGTTAACACATTACAAAGTTAAGTAATAATAGCCAGGTCAGTCTAGGATGGGTGACCATTCTTAACACATTGAGACCCCTCCGTGCCTCGGAGAGCACGTTAAACCGTCGGTCCCGGGTGAAATACAAACATTCGTTACGGGTAGTTGGAGCCCTAAAAAGTCCGACAACCTGGTCTAACTACAGAACTTCGATATCGCCTAGTACTTGAGTTGTGGAGGTCTGATGGCAGTCGCTTCACATAAAATATCAAAGTTCGGCCGTATCGTAGTTAGACTGAAAGCCGACCCCAACTTAGTTGGGAAAAGGCGCGGAGGAGGATGATGATTGTTGCAGCTCTCCAGAACGGGAAACCAATTTCCACGGGACTCTCACTGGCAGATAGCTCATGTTATAAGGAGTAGCAAAATATTTAAATATGTACACGCAAGTGAACCCGCGCGGGAACTGCTAGTTTCGTACAATAGACAACAGGCTCCGAATAGATATATTGCTTAATAGACAAATGTCAAAACAGAGTACCTTTTTATATTGAGCTTTATTGAAGAAAGATCAATAAATGTAAAATATTATGACTGTACGTGGTCCTATTTGCTTTTGAAGTTACAAACTGAATAAATAGTTGTTTTTTTTTGCTCCGGATATAACGTCGATAAATATAACAGTTGCACAGTTTAGTTTTATTCATGCAGCGCGACAGCATGATGAACGAAGCCATTACGTACACATAAGGAACCACTAACGGTACCAAGTTACTTTGTCGTTTAAATTCGAGTAAAAGTTTTCATAGTTTCAAACTGAAATACTGACTGTGGCGTAAATTAAAGAATTAAATTTAAAAAACAAATATATACAAGCTGTTACAGAAAGGTGTGATCATATTTTATGGTCGTATAATAGACCCCGTATATAAGGTAAAGTTCTAACAATATTTTGAAAATTCCTGAGTTTTAAAACAATTTTTTTATTTTGAAAAATTAAGAGGTAAAAGGTAAAAGATAAGAGAGGGCTGACGTGAATTAAACTATAGGTATTTAATACCAAGGATGTCGATGGAGTGTCCAGATTATCCTGAAAATATCTGCATAAAAAAATAAAAACAAAATCATTGAAATTAACATGAAAATTCATAATGTGTTCACAAATGTGCACCTACATTAGGAAAAGCGTTTGTCGAAAAAATAAAAAAAAAATAAAAAAATTATCTTAATCAACTATTTGTCGGCAACACATAGCGCTCCTAAAATTTGACCACACTTTTCTATAACACTCTGTATATAAATAATTTATTTATAAAAGAAAAGTTATTTTTGTTAAACTGCTGTATGTGTTTTTGTTAAAACTATGCCCGTATTTGGAACCTGTTGTTACAAATATAGCCATAGTTTAAACAAAAAAAACGAAATGTTTTTAATCTGATTTCTGTTCAGTACATACTGACAAATAGACGGACTATCGTAAAAAACATATGCTTACTATTTTTTTATAATTTAAAGCATCTGCTTTTTTTTTTTTTGTATATCCCACTTTTTAACATGTCAAAATAAATATCTGAAACCCTTGACTAAAAGTTGATAAAATTATAGTAAGCGACAGTTTGTTATGTACTAGGTACGTCGAATACTGTAAAATATAACTATAAATGTACAAGAAATAACAATAATAAGATATCTTTCTTGTACATCAGATATTATACAATTAATAACCGATAACAAATTGGCAATTAATCACACAAAAGCAATATTTTATAGGCACATGTAGGATGAGCAAAATACATCATAGAAATAAATGATAGATTATTTTTATGTTTCTAAAGTAGAAACAGGATGTGTTTAAGTAATTAATAAATACTAATTTCAATTAATATTAGCAAAAGTATAAAAATGAGTAAAGTAACAAAAAAGCTCAAAAAGTCGCACGGATATTTAAAGAAATTATCATCTATTAGCTGCGACCCGCGGTTTCACCCGCGTGAGTCCCGGTGCCGTGGCAATATCGGGATAAAAAGTAGCCTATGTGTTAATCTAGGTCTTCAACTATCTACATACCAAGTTTCATCGCAATCGGATCAGTAGTTTTGGCGTGAAAGAGTAACAAACATTCATACATCCATATAAACTTTCACGTTTATAATATTAGTAGGATTTAAATTTAATGGACAAATTATATACAGAGTCGACATAGGCCTTTTTTAGTACCAGCACAGAATTCACAATAGTACAGGCAGAGAAGTCCCACTCCGCCAAATCATTTAAATAAATAGCGACTCTTGTTCCCACACAATAAAGTCGCAATTTAGGTGGCACTGAATTATGGCACGTTTAGTCGACCCCACCGTGTACTTGTAGCTTTATACCTACTCTGCGGAGTGGATTTACCGTGGTACCAGGTAGCTGAGCTGGTTCTCCAAGATAATTCTGACAAAACCTCCGGATTATGGGTATTATAATGATGTCCTGATTCGTCTCAACGTCGAGTAAAACGCTTTCCAATGGAAAAAGTTTGCTCTGCACTGTTTTTTAATATTTTATGCATTATTATTTAATATTTTATTACATTGTACTAACCTTCTAACTTGTAATTATAAAATAACAAACCTTTGTAACTGTCGAGAATCAAACCTCGATCCTCGACATCGCCGTAGGCCGGAGCTTTCAACTAGCGGACGGCGCGGCGCAGGCAAGGAGAGGCGCGGGCGGCGGGCGGAACGGCTCCCACTACCATCTCGATTACACAGACAAAAACTTAAAAACTTCTTCGGGATCACTGCTCTGTACGACGTACCTACTTGTCGACAATTACAACCAGCGCAAAATACAGTCCGCTTTTTATTTGTCTACCAACACCGAGACCTTTAACAGTTTTGGTCCTTCGCGATAGTGTTTGCAAATAGAAATACGGTGTACGAGCGGACTTTCGACCCCTATTCTTCGAGTCGTGTTGGCCTTTTCAACGAGGACATTTGAAGGACGAAGACGAAGGGAAGAAATAATAGTGGTTGGATAAGACTTTCTGTGAGTTCGTTCCATTTTCCTTTTTACTCCTGCTTATCTCTTTTCCGCATATTTCTTAAATCTCTTTCCTGCCTTGCTTCAAATAGCCAAGTTGAGCCATCCACCCTAGCTCTCTTAAACTTAAATCATATAACATTTTTACAAGCATTGTTAAAGTTTCATTAGTAATCAAGTGCTTTTTACGTTATAGATAAATATAATAGCTAGTAATAAATTGAACAACGTTGCTTCGCTCATATTCATCGTCGCATTTGCAAAACCGGTTTGTTGTGCCGGCTTCGCACGTGTCTTTTGTTAGCGGACAGCTGTTCTTTGTATTAATTTATTACCTGCTTTCTTAAATACCTTTTATTTTAATAGTTCTTTTAGTTATAATAGTTTTAAACGTATTTGCTTGGTAAATAACTGTAAGTTACTTGTTTTATAAGCTCTTTTCACGTCCCATCATCATGCCTGATATTAAAACATTAATTAAGAAAAGATCTGCCTTAAAATCGAAGCTTACAACATTTAATAAACATCTTACTATCCTTAAAAGCTGTAAAAGCCTTAGTGAACTGCAAACTACTGAATTGGAATGCCGTCTAAGCAAAATCGAAAATTTAAATTGCGAATTCGATGCGTTACAGGATGAGATCGAGTCACTTTGTGATGAACCCACCGGTGAGGACGCCGAGTCCATCTCCGAGCGTGAGCAGTTCGAGAATGAATATTATTTTCGCATTGGTGGCGTGTGCGCGCTGCCTACTAACTTCGAATAAACGTCGTGAATCTGTAACAAGCTTCAATGATGCTATATCAGGTGACAATTCTAAAACTTGCAGCGTTAGACTGCCTAAAATAGATTTACCTCATTTTAGCGGTAGCTATCAGCACTGGCTTGAATTTAGGGATACTTTTACGTCAATTATTCATTGCAATAAAAACATAGATAATGTAAACAAATTTTATTACCTCCGCGCTTCTCTTCACGGGAGCGCAGCCTTAATTATTAAACATATTAATGTTTCGAGTGACAATTATAAAATTGCATGGGATTTGTTACTTGAGCGTTACGATAACAATCGTTTACTCGTTAACAACCACGTACAGGCATTATTTAGCCTTGACCCTATACATAAAGAATCCTGTAAGTCTATCCGATACCTTATTGATACCACTACTAAGAACATTAGAGCACTTACTACATTAAATCAGCCTACTCAGTACTGGGACACTTTAATTATTTTTATGATGTCTTCGAAGTTAGATAAAATTACCATGCGTCACTGGGAGGAACATAGAAACAAGTTGAGTGACAGTCCCAGCTTAGACGTCTTTCTTACATTTTTAAGGAATAGGGCTGATTTACTAGAAAGTTTGGAAGACCACGATAACCGTTTAAATTCTTACAATACAAACAAATTTAAATCTAAATCAAATGAAAATAACAATATTAAAACCAGTTCCATACAATGCCCCATGTGTGATCAGTAACATTATTTATTTAATTGTGAATCTTTTAGGGCACTTTCCGTAGAAGCTCGCATAGACAAAGCTAAGCAGTACAAAGTGTGTTTAAATTGCCTACGTCCTGGCCATGCGAGTAACAAATGTAACCTTACTCACTGCAAATATTGCAAGTACAAACATAGTACTTTGTTACACCTCGAACGTACCGATGCTATGCTTAGTTCTTCCAAGTCTAACACTGAGGGCGTCATACTAACAAGTGATACTATCACAAACACTACTGCTTCTCGTGTGTTTCTATCCACAGCGGTGGTGCGAGTGATTGATGGCAACAACAAAGAACACAACGCGAGAGTATTGCTGGACAACGGCAGCGCGATTAATCTTATATCGCAAACCCGCGCTGATATGTTGCAGCTGCCAATACGTAGCGTGACTACAGCGGTATCGGGTTTTAATAACTACTTAACCACTAGCACACAAACTTGCAACATTACAATTAAATCCCTTTGTAGTGACTATTCTGTAGATTTAAACTGTGTAGTTTTCCCAACAATAACTCCACCAATCCCGTCTTCGTATATAGACACCAGTAATATGCGTCTACCAGTAGGTCTTACTCTAGCCGATCCTTCTTACAATATTCCCTCTAGCATAGACATCCTCTTAAGTGCGGACGTCTTCTGGGATATATTAGGCAGGGAAACTATTGAGTTAGGTAAAAATATGCCACTGTTGCGCGAGTCAAAGTTAGGATGGTTAGTCACTAGACATATTGTAGCGACACCACATTCCTCTAACTTCTGTCTTTTTTCTCAGGGTACCTCTAATCCCGATCTTTCCCGTTTTTGGGAATTAGATACAGTTCATGCCGACCACTCTATGTCATTAGAAGAAAAAGCTTGTGAACAAAGTTTTGCTGATGACTCCTATCGTAACGATGACGGCCGTTTTGTCGTAACAATGCCTCTGAAATGCGATCCTATTATTTTAGGTAACTCATTTAATATGGCGAAAATTCGTTTTTTAGCATTAGAGCGAAAATTTACTCGTGACCATGATTTCAAAGAAAAATACATAGCTTTTATGCATGAATACGAGGCCTTAGGACACATGACCGAAAATAAAAAATTTACTAGTAGTGTTTCAAATATTAATTATTTTTTACCGCATCATGGCGTCATTCGCGAGTCGAGTACCACCACGAAGTTGCGTACGGTGTTTGACGGCTCCGCTGCCACCACAACAGGTGTTTCATTAAACGACTTGCAAATGACAGGCCCAACTTTACAAGACGATCTGTTTTCTATTATTTTGCGTTTTAGACAGCATAAATTCGTTGTATGCGGAGATATTGAAAAAATGTATCGCGCTATAGAAATTAATCCAAATCAACGATATTTACAACAAATTATTTTTCGTTGTAACTCTTCTAAACCATTAAAAACTTAGGGGTAGGTGTTGAAAAGTTAACACACATAACTGAGATCTCTTGTGATTTTAATTATTTATTACGATAAATAATAAAAAAAAGGTTATATATATCATACTTCCAATTTTAAAACACTACATGATATAAACCAAGTATTTAAACCACCTGCCAGCACATCTGCACAGTATTATTGCAATATTACTTAAAACAAAACTTGTTATCAACACTTTTTATCTAATTTCAATAACAATAATGTCCCAACTCGCGGATATCCAAATGGCTCAGAGCAGTCTAGAGGAGAGCTTCTCGAAGAGGATGGCTGAACTGGAGGCGCAGCTACACACTGCAGGGAATACCAAAGAGACAGTGGCTCGAGTGTCAGAAGAGTTCAGGACATTCCGGGAGCTTATGTTCAGCATGTTGAGTCTTCTCCGGAAACAGATTGGTGAATGCGTCAAGATGATTGATGTAATAGAGACTCGGCATCGACATAAAGCCCTTATCTTCCTGGGTGTACCTGAGGCTGACGGAGAGGATTCCAGTAGAACTCTTCTCGATATAATCAGCAAGAAGATGGGTCGTAAGGACATCACACCACTTAACATCAAGGTCTGTCACCGCATTGGTGCCCCAGGCAAGGAACATCATCGTCCAATATTGGTGAGATTCGCCACGGCGGAGGTAAGATCTGTTGTGTGGAAGGCGAAGACGGCTTTGAAGGGATCCGGCTTCTCGGTAAGGGAGTTTTTAACTAAAATCCGACAGACGGCCTTCAGCATGGCCCGACAACATTTCGGCATGTCTTCTTGTTGGACGCAGGACGGCACTGTAGTCATCAAAGCCCCGGATAATAGTCGTCATAAAATAACATCTGCAGAAGAGCTGAAACCTTTGATAGCTAAGTACCCAAAAGCCATATCCACAAGCAGGAGCGATTCCGTAAATGCGAATCCCGGCGTAAACACAAAAGGTTCCCGAAGATAGTAGCCAATATGCAACATTGCTGTTTGCTGCCTTTTGTTACTATTTTATAAAATCCACTTATATTTAGTTTACTTGATAATTTACATAATGTAAAAATACTTGACTTCTTCTTCGATTTATTACCTTTCATTTAATGACAACAAAACAAACTTTTTCTATTTAATACCTCCTTTTATTTTTTTTTACAACTACGAAACAGTGACAGCTTTTATATGTCAAAGTTACATCAAATTGTCAAATCCACGTTTCGTATGTGCTAATCACGAAACGTTCGGAAACATGTAACTTCTTTTAACAGGACAGTCGGATTACTCTGTTTGGTTTTATACTGATTCAATCTTGCTTGTAATGCATATACTCTGTTTCTTAAAATTTTTACTTATAAGTTGTTTTGTTGCTTTTGTGTTGATTTTTTTTTTTATTTTGTTTTTAATTACTGTGTGTGACAGCTGGCGGGTGGTGTAGAAGTAAATTATACCAACCTAGACCAATCTATTAGATAATTATATATTTAAGTATATTAACATATTATTATTATACATACTATTATTTAATGACCGATGATAATGATGCGTACTTTTCTGCCAACGACTATTCCGATGATGAGAGCTTTAGTTCCTTGACAGAAACACTAGGTGATAGATTGCGTCAAACATTTGAACAAACCCGTTCTCTTCTAAATGTGTGTCACATTAATGCACAGAGCGTCCCCAGTCACTTCAGTGATTTACATGAAACTTTCATCGACAATGGCGTTCATGCCATCCTGATTTCGGAGTCCTGGCTCAAACCTCACCTACCTTCTACCTCATACCCTCTCCCCGGCTTCGTCCTCATTCGTAACGACAGATTAGATATAAGAGGTGGTGGTGTTGCCATCTACCTTCGAAGTTCCTTACCTTATAAAATTCTCACTTTTTCTCCTTCCAACTCTTCTACCACTGCAGAATTCCTTTTTCTTGAGGTTTGTGTCAAAGGAGTCAAGATTATTCTAGGCGTAGTGTATTGCCCCCCTGTTGTCAACTACTTCTCCAGTCTGGAAACAGTTCTGGAATCTTTAGGGTCGGAATACTCACACCATATCATTATGGGCGATTTTAACACAGACTTACTAGTGCCTACCTCGCCTCGAACGCGCAATCTCCTTGATATCATCCACTCAGCCTGCCTCCATGTCCTACCCCTCCAAGCAACTCACCATAACATTGATAGCCAAGACACCTGGCTTGACTTAATGCTCACCTCTGCTCCCAGCCTTGTTTCTTCTCACGGTCAACACTCTGCTCCTGGATTTTCCCGTCACGACCTGATTTTCCTATCTTATGTCCTGAAAACTCCTAAATTCCCTCCTAAATTTTTACATGTGCGATGCTATAGACGTATGGATGTTGAGAAACTATGTGCAGATGCTTCTAAACTAGACTGGATGAATGTGGCAACGACTACCAACGTGGATGATAAAGTCAACGTTTTTAATAACACCGTCATCCAATTATACGATATTCATGCTCCGGTTAAGAGGGTAAAATTGAAGCGCCCGCCAGCACCATGGATGACGGAAGAGGTACGAATGGCAATGAAGCGGAGAGATCGGACTTTCCAAAAATTCAGAAAGGATCGCTGTGAGGACAAGTGGAATATTTTTAAAGCGGCAAGGAACCGGTGTAACCAGGTGATACGCAACGCAAAACGCCGACACATTCTACAAAACATAGAGGCTTCATCTCCCTCCAGTATCTGGAAGTTTCATAGCACTTTGGGTATTGGCAAACAACAACGTACTGAGTTTCAGACAACAATTGGTTTGAATGATATCAACCGTCATTTTTCATCTACAACTCAGCTCGATCATCAAACCAAATGTCTCACCCTAGACCATATTGCTAATCTAACTAGACCCAATATCAATAACTTTAAATTTTCTCCGGTAGCTTCTGAGGACATCAAAAAGATCATCCTGTCCATCCGTTCCAGTGCTGTGGGCTGTGATGACATTAGCCGTAGGATGATTGTTACTATTCTCGAACACGTTCTTCATATTATTACTCATATTATTAACTTTTCTCTTGACTCTGGAACCTTCCCCTCTCTCTGGCGTAAAGCTTACATCATCCCGTTGCCTAAAAAAAGTAATCCTAGTCTTCCTGACCACTTCCGTCCAATTTCTATTCTTCCATTTCTATCCAAAGTCCTTGAGGCTTGTGTACACAAACAGCTCTCACATTTTGTCCTTAAAAATAATCTCCTAAGTCCTCTTCAATCTGGCTTCAGGAGCGGTCACAGCACTGTTACTGCACTCCTTAAAGTGACTGGCGATATTAGGGAGGGCATGGAGGGCACCAAAGTTACTGTCCTAGTTTTGATTGACTTCTCGAATGCCTTCAATACCGTCAGTCACGAAGTCCTACTATCCATTCTATCGTATCTTATGATCTCCTCAGAAGCATTGGAATGGTTCTCAACTTATCTTCAGGGACGACAACAGTGCGTACGCATTGATGACTTCTCATCAGATTGGTGTGATCTCTACACTGGTGTCCCTCAAGGCGGTATTCTATCTCCACTTTTGTTTTCAATGTATATTAACCTCATAACTCAAGAACTTCAGTGTGCGTATCATCTATACGCCGACGACTTGCAGCTATATACACAGGCCAGCATTGAAGACATATCGAAAGCCATTGATAAAATCAACAACGATTTAGAGTCAATAAAACGCTGGTCGATGAAGTTCGGTTTATCCGTAAATCCTGCAAAATGTCAGGCGATTATTGTTGGAAGCAAACGTATTATGTGCAGGATAGATTCTACTACCATCTCACCTGTAGTCTTCAATGGCTCATTCATACCCCTGAGCTCAGTGGTTAAAGACCTGGGTTTGCACATAGACTCATCCCTTGATTGGCGTGCCCAGGTGACTCACGTAAGCCAGAAAGTGACTGGCACTCTCCGAAATTTATATCGGTTAAAAAATTTCCTTCCTACTAAAACCAAAACTATCCTAATGCAGTCCCTAATCATTCCTATCATCGACTATGGTGATGTGTGTTATTTCGACCTGAATGCAGACCTTCTCAACAAACTAGACCGTCTTCTTAATAACTGCATTCGATTTATATTCAATCTTCGCAAGTATGACCACGTGTCTGCTTTACGTTCCGAATTAAAATGGCTACCTATTCGCCAGCGCCGTAATCTACGAGCACTAACTTCTCTTTTCTCTTTTCTTAACTCTCCATCTCCACCTTCTTATTTAGCTCCCTACCTTCGATTCTTGTGCTCAAATCATAATAGAAATCTTCGTTCTACAAATAACAACCTTCTCTTATGTCCCCCACATAACTCCGATTTCGTGAACTCTTCGTTCTATGTCCAAGCAGTTCTTCTCTGGAATGCACTCCCACTCGTAATCAGGATGTCCACAAACCGCTTTACATTTAAGAGGAGAGTACGGGATCTGCTCCACAATGAGTTGGCGGAATTGACACAGCGCTAGTACATAACTCTCTATGTGTGTATATATGTATGTTTATGATATGTATATATTATGTAGTATATTATCTATCAATGACACATAGCAAACTTTGCACCTATGTATTTTATTTATGTATTTAACGTGTATATTTAGTTCATAGTTTGATTTATCTATCAAAATTATTATAAGACCTAAATTCGTATCTTTGGAATAACATCTCTCTCTCTCTCTCTCTCTCTCTTTCTCTGTTTTCTCTCTTTATCATGTCTTTTGCACCTACCACTTTTATTTCTGCATCACCCCAAGGTTGACTGGCAGAGAATGCCTAAGGCATTAAGTCCGCCTTTGTACAGTCTGTGCATGAAGCATTAATAAATAAATAAATAAATAAAAACTTATACATTAAACACACTTACGTATGGTACGACGTCGGCCCCTTATTTGGCAACAAAATGTTTATTAAGTTTGGCATCTACCGTTGATGATAATGATGTTAAGTACGCGATTAAGCATAATTTCTATATCGACGATTATTTAGATGGCGGTTCTACGATCGATGCGACAGTAAAGTTATGTAAGGGTGTTATTTCAGCATTATCAACTGCAAAATTTAATCTTCGGAAATGGCAGTCAAATAACAGTGATATATTGAAAGCCATTTCCACCTGTGAGCCTTCTTCTATTAGAGATTTTACCGATGCGAAATCTAAAGAACAAACTAAAACTTTAGGTTTGAATTGGGAGCCCAATTCAGATACTTTGTCATTTTCTATAAATATAGACCATAACAGAAAAATAACTAAAAGACATATTCTTTCTGTAATCGGCCAAATCTTCGACCCACTAGGTTTGATAGGGCCATGTGTTGTAGAAGGTAAAATTATCATGCAAAAATTGTGGATAAAAAACTATTCATGGGATCAGAAACTGTCTGACGAAATAAATAATTTATGGCTTTCTTTTGCAAATAAATTACACCATTTAAATACCTTAAATATATCTCGTTGGGTTGTTTGTAATGACTGTCAAAGACTTGATATCCATGTTTTCACAGACGCATCAGAGAATGCATACGGCGCATGTGTTTACATTAGTTCGTCGTACAGATTAGGTAGCATTAATGTGCAGTTACTAGCGTCAAAGAATAGAGTTGCCCCTATAAAATCAATCACTATTCCTCGACTGGAATTATGCGGTGCTCTGCTGGGTGCAAGACTGTATGTCAAAGTTATGTCCGCACTAACTTTAAATATTAATTTGAGTCATTTCTGGTGCGACTCAACTGTAGTTTTAGGTTGGCTATCATCGCAGCCTAACCAATATAAACAGTTCATTTCTAATCGCGTAAACGAAATTCACGAAAAAACTTTAGGTCACACCTGGAGATACGTGCCATCCAAATTAAATCCTGCTGACCTTGTATCGCGAGGCTTACCGGCAGATCAATTGAAACATTCGTTGTTGTGGTGGCAAGGTCCTGAATTTCTTTTGTTAGAAGAGTCTCAATGGCCCCAAATGCCAAACACAAATAAAACGAATAAATTATTACGCGAAGAAAAGATATGCCTTTCTACAAATAAAATATCAAATACTAATAATCAAAACTGTAACATAATATCTTACCTTATTAATAAATATTCAAATTTTCATAAATTACAAAGAGTAGTGGCTTACATACTAAGGTTTATATACAATTTAAAAAATAAAAAAGAATCAAATAAGCTTACCAATAGTCTTAACAATATAGAATTAAAACAATCCTTAAATATAATTATTTTATATGCTCAGTCTGAGATGTTTCCCGCTGAGTCTCTTATCCTGAGAGCAGGAAAGACTCTTCCGAGAAAAAATCGATTACTGTCTTTGTCACCATTCGTTGATAAAAACCAGATCATTCGCGTAGGTGGTAGGTTAGATAATTCGCCTTACTGCTATAATGTTAAACATCCAATTTTGATTTGTAGCAAACATCAATTTACAAAATTAATGTTTCAAAGTTACCATATTAAATTATTACATTTAGGCCCACAATCACTATTATCAAATATACGACAAACATATTGGCCGTTAAACGGCAGAAATTTATCTAAAGCGACAGTTAATAAATGTTTACAATGTTATAGGTTTAAGACACAAACAATTCAACCCTTAATGGGCCAACTTCCTCTTAACAGAACAAACTTAGAATTTCCTTTCCTGCATTGTTGCGTAGACTATGCTGGACCGGTGCTGATAGCTAACCGCAAAGGTAGAGGCTGCAGGCTATTGAAATCCTACTTATGCATTTTCGTGTGCTTTTCTGTTAAAGCTATACATTTGGAGCTTGTTACAGAACTTACGAAAGAAGCCTTTATAGCCGCTTTGAACCGCTTCATTGCTCGCAGGGGGAAGCCACAAAGTATCTCATCCGATAACGGAACGAACTTTGTGGGTGCATCTAATGATCTGCAAAGGTTTCTTCTTGAATGTAATATTCAACAAGACATGGCCCAGGAAGGTATCGATTTTAAATTTACCCCTCCTTATAGCCCACACTTCAATGGAATGGCTGAGGCAGCTGTCCGCTCAACAAAACATCATCTTAGACGTCAATTACAAGCTGTCCATTTTACCTACGAGCAGATGGCTACCTGTTTGGCTCAAGTCGAGGCTATTTTAAATTCTCGTCCCCTCACTCATCTTTCCACAGATCCTCTCGACTTCACAGCGCTTACTCCCGCTCACTTCTTAATAGGACGACCACTCACTAGTTATCCGCATCCACAAGTCTTAGAGAGAGATATTACCATCACTGACCGCTACAAAAGGATTGAGTACATTCGACAACACTCCTGGGTCCGTTTTAGAAATGAATACATCTCAACTCTTCAACAGCGGACGAAGTGGCTTACGTCTTCCAACAATGAGCTTAAACCCAACGACTTAGTCCTCATTAAGGATTACACCCTTCCACCATTGTTGTGGCCTCTTGGAAGGATCGTCAAGGTTCATCCTGGTGTCGATGGGATCAGTCGTGTCGCCGAGATAAAGACGAAGAGAGGCATCATACGAAGAGCATACAATAACATTTGCCCTCTTCCAGCTCAAGACTCTTGATTCTTCATCCTGGGGGGAATATGTCGAGAATCAAACCTCGATCCTCGACATCGCCGTAGGCCGGAGCTTTCAACTAGCGGACGGCGCGGCGCAGGCAAGGAGAGGCGCGGGCGGCGGGGGGAACGGCTCCCACTACCATCTCGATTACACAGACACTCGCCTTAAAAACTTCTTCGGGATCACTGCTCTGTACGACGTACCTACTTGTCGACAATTACAACCAGCGCAAAATACAGTCCGCTTTTTATTTGTCTACCAACACCGAGACCTTTAACAGTAACCGTAAGGTTGCTGGTGCTTTTACCTCAGGTTTTCCTCTTTTAAGCTCCAGCCGCATTACCAAATGCTCTATAGTACTTGTTCAGTCTTTGCTCATTATTGGTGGGTAAGCATAAATTTATGTGACACCGCCTTTTCTTGATACCGACGTATTGTGAATGCGTCGGGGCACTCTGTCAGTTACGCCGCGCGTGTATGGAGCGGACTAGTTCTATATCTCGCTAAATTTGTGGCTGTGGACGTTCCACAAGGACAATTCGCCTTTTGCCTTCTACTCAACCGTGTTGAGTGCTATAAACTGCTATATGGAGCTCCAAACACCTTGAATAGTGCCGAATAGTGGATTTCTCAACTTACACGCCGTGCGTGGTCTCCTGAGCTGCTGATCTTCGCATGCGAAGGTGGATGGTTAAGGTCTTTTTGCTTATCTGCTATTGTGAGCATTGATTGTTTATACTCTAAACCTACACTTTTTCTATACAAATCTAAAATACAGTCCACTTAATTTTACATCTCAAACCCAGCGACATCTATTGATTAAAAACTGCACATTACTTAAACAAAAATGCAGCTCAACCCATATTTTGTAAAAAACTTTTAATACAATAATCTCTTACTTACTTTCTTTATACTTTCGCATTTCGATCATGTAATACCTATTACATGATCGTGATAACTCCCCAAAACATAATCATATCCATACATTGTGTCAATTAACGTAGAATTTTTGGAGGTGGAAAAAGAGTACACGATCCGGCCAATAACAACTTTAAACACCAGAGTTGAACTGATTAATTTTAAATTTGAATACAAAATGGTATTACGCTCCACATTTATATAATCGCAAAATTGATAATATTAACGAACAATAAATAATTATAACAAAGCTTAATTAAAATGAAATTATAATTACCGATGTAATATCATACAAAACGATTTTGTTTTAATAGATAGTACGTTAATAATATATTGTATGTTTGTATGTATCTTCGTATGTTTAAACACTTACAAGTTACTCGACTGAACGAATGACACAAAGGTTTAAGTGGTTGCCTCGCTACTACGCCGCGCCGAGTGTTGTGGGTTCAAATCCCACACGGGACAAAAGTTTATGTGATCCACAAAGCGTTGTCCCGTTGTGGAAGTTCTTTATGTCCGTTTCTTAAATGTTTGTGAATATTCCAGATACACACAGGAATGGTTGTTTTTATAAAAAAAAGGTGTTTTGGGTTGGAAAGACGTTAGTGATACCGCTGGTATTGCGAGTATACAAAACATGTTTTTTAAATATAGGATACTAGCAATGTGGGTCACACATCACTAGTATTCTTGTTAACCCCTCCAGCTAAACTAAATGCTGGGCACTGGGTGGAGTTCAAAACTGCAACCGCAAGTCCGAGTAGGTCTGCCTAAGCCATTACGCTACCATTGCCTAAAATAAGTACATTTAGTTGTCTATCTTCTTCTAAACACATAAATAAGAATACTAGTAATGTGTGACCCACGTTGCTAGTATTCTTTAAAAAAAAAAAAAAAAGAATGAAATGCGGTTTAGATTAGTTTGCCGATTACTTGAGATTGGCTCGACGGATTTGGTTATAAATGGTTTTAAAATATTCGTTATAGCATGAACTATATTTATAGACACAGAAAAATTGGGAAAGCTTGAAAGAAAATTTCGAAAGAAAGACTGTAGGTACTATTTTCCATGAAAAACAAAAACAACACAAACCATTTATGGAATTCTAAACAGAATGACAGGTAGCAAGTGATCAATAAAATTGATAAAAGCTTATAGTCATTTGTTATGTGCAATTTCAAAAACTTAGGAACTATAAATATTCTTAACATCTATATTAATAATTCGGTCAAGGGGTACGGTAGACTCGATTAAAACCTTACCTGAATAATAAAACATAAAAAGACAACATATATCCGCAAAATTCGGATTGTCGAGTATTTTGTTAAATTCTAATTGGCCACTCGGATGCCATCTTGAGTTCCTTTGATCATTTTGTAAAATATTGTGTATTATAAGACTTATAAGTCACATTTCACCCGAGCGAAGCCGGGCTTTCATCTAGTAGATATATGTATAATGTCAATCAGGTTGATTGATATGTATTGACATTAAAAATGTTGTATTGAAGAATATCGACACACCAGGCTTTTTGTTTTCATTTGCATTAAGAATTATAACTAATTTTCTGATACATATTATGGTCTATATTTTATAGACATTTAAATGTGAAAACGCAGAAATTATTAGAGCTTGAGAATTACACGATATTGTCGATATTGTAGTGTGTATAAGTAGAGATCGGATAATCGGATGCATATGTACCTAAAGTTATTTTTTGGATAACAAATTATGAAAGCGGCTTCTAAGTATATTTTTATTTACGAATGCAGTTGTATTGTCGCGTCGCTACTTGCGCACAAGCAAGTATAATTTGTCGTCTCACTCGCACTCTTACAAAATGCTTACATTTCCTGGGGTTTAATAGGCCCGATTTGACACTTGTTACAAAGTAATAAGGTTGTTTTTGCTTCGTCAAAAATCACTGACAATAAAAGTAGGGAAAGGCAACCATTATACTTTGTAACAGAGCAAGTGTCATTTGTGTCAAACTGGGGTTTATTACATCTCACGGAGTAAAGGTACACTTTTAAATTTGAATTTCCTGGAATCGCGGGATTCTTTCGATAAAAAAGTGCTTTCCATAATAGCCAACATCTCAACTTTAGGTAAATATGCATCCGAATATCCGATCTCTACTTATAAGCGACATTTTTTAGTTAAAGTTAAAGATCTGTACCCCAAAACGAGAGACAGAAAAACATTTTTATTTTTCCCATTTTAGGAGCGGGAGCGGTCAATATTTTCCCTGTACTAGATCTGACCGTTCCGCGTTCACAAGAGCTTAGCAAGCAACGACCGGCGCACCAATATTAGCTTATGACGATGCACGCGTTAATTTGTTTTGTGCACACTTTTAACCGTAATTTAATCGTCTTTACACGACACAATTTAATCGTCTTTACACGACACTCGCTAGCTTTAGACTAGTTAAAAACAAAAAATTAAACCCTGTGTACCTGACAGGTTTGCCTGTTCAGGTGAATTTTATAGGTAATCCCTAGCGTGTATGTTGCACAACTGTGCAGGTTTTACTCAACTCAAGCTTACCTGACGGGTGTAATTGTACAGGCAAACCTGTCAAGTACTCCCTACCATGCATGGCTACCTTTAAATCAGATCAAGCACAGGTCTCCGTCATCTTGTCGTGTCAAGTTTTAAAAAAATCAATTCATAGATGGAAGCTCAGTGAGTGAACAATCATTAATTGTCTATTTTTCTACGCTTTGGATTGAATGTTTTTTCAAATATCTGTGAAAATTGAACTACCCTATAAAAAGGCATGCATAATAAAAACAAATATACTGGTTGATTTGAGAACCTCCTTCGTTTTTTCGTCGGTTCAAAATAAACATTTTTTGGAAGAATTATAAAATGTTTTACTGAAAATGTTAAGAGTTTAGGAAACTGTTTATTAGCTCATTTATACATTCAATATTTATTATAAACGATCACATTAACGGAAATTAACGCCATGATTGCGGTGGACCTAGTTACACTGGCCGTGGACACAGGCTGACTGGTACAGTGATGTCAACCCACCGTCGTGAAATGCTTACTTTTGTTTCTCTAAACAAATCTATCTTAAAGAATTTAATTCTTAGATTTTTACAAACAGAGGAACTCTGAGTGAGTACAGCCATAGTGTTATGCCATAGTGTCATATGTGTTAATTAGATAATATATGTCATGTCGTCATAGTCATACTACAGTTTTGTTTGTTTTGTTATTAAATGTAAATTACCTAAACAAACAAAAACCAAATCTCACGAGGTCACGTCTATATAGTCCAGTGCGAAGTAATTATAAAAAAGACCTAATTAATCATGCTAAACTTATACAGTTATACATTAGTGGAATTAACGCTGGAAATGTTTACACGGGCAGATTTAATTACTCAGAGTTATACTGTTGAGTTTGGGAAGGGATAATTCGTCGTTATCTCGCCTGGAAATTCATGCCTTCCTCATCTTGGTGGATTATAGTCACGAAAGATGGATGTGGTATATAAACATAATATATTTTTAATAAATATTAAAATGTGATAGCCAGTTTCACAGAAATCACATTCATATTATTTGATAATTTGCCATATCTTTGGGACTATGGAATATTTATTTATTACTAGCTGCCTGCCTAATGTCTTATTTTTTTTTCTTTTATAAGAACCTTTTCCTGACAATAATAAACACAAAAAAAAAGAATTAGTTAAATCGGTCCAGTACGCGTGATGCCGTGGCCAAGGGAAATATGGATTCATTTTTATATATAATTTAATGCCATATATAAACTGTATTTCTATGTTATAACTATGTTTTGAAACGGGAATTAATGCGATCACGAAAAGGTATTACATACCTTTGAATTGCCTGAGGTTTCGATCAGGTTGCACTGGCCGTGGTCGCAGGCTGACTGACTTCTCTAAGCAGGGACACTGTCAGTATAGTATGTGACGGTACATGGCGAAACCAAAATATCAAAAATATCGAAAATGTGGTGGATGAATAACCTTCTACCTCACGATCTCGACGACGGAAAGCGTGCACCGCTGAGCCAGTCAGCCTGTGACCATGGCCAGTGCAACTTGATGGAAACGTCAGGCAATTCAGAGGTATGTAATACCTTTTCGTGATCGCGTTAATTCAAGTTTAAATACATAGTTATATCATGGAACGCGAAAGTTTAAAAGTTTTTAATTCTATGTATTTTTGAGGTTTTACACGTGGGTAAATCTAAATGTCTAAGTAGATACTAATAGATATTAGATAATAATATGTAAAGTTTGCTAAATGGCTAAATTCTACACTAGATAAGCAGTTATACATTACTACTTTATATAAATCAAAAGTTTATGTAATTCTCTTGCTTTGAAACTCTCTAATAACAGGCTTTTAGTTTTAGTGTCTTCAAAACTAATCATAACTTGAAACATTGTAGTTGTGTAAACATTCAGCAAAAGTTTTTGATGAAATTTACTATGAAATAGTCGGTCGTCGTTTCTTTAATATACATTGGAGGACTTAGGGTAAATCATTGAATATTAATTTCTGAAAGAAATGAGAACACAATATACCTAATACAAATTTTCTGGGACATATAACACCGTTGTCTAGACCCAAACTAAGCATAGCTTGTACAATCGGTTATTATTATTTTCTGGATTCATACATAGACTATTCAATGTTTAATTAGATAATTGTAACGAACATCAACACGCCTACTGCCACAATACCTCCGGGGATTTGCCTGGCGTTCATGTGCTGGTAGAAATCGAAGAGTTCTCATATTTGTTATGGATTATATCATAAAATCTTAACTAAATTTTAAACTATCTCTCTTCGTAAAACTAACTTTGTCTTTGTAAAACTTTAGGATTTGATGATTTTCTTTAAATGTTTGATATTCTTTATCTGTCATTAGATCTTGACCAAATTAAACAGGTAAATGTTCAAGGTTGGTACAATATTGCAAACAAAAATAATCATAAAATCGGACAACGTGGTGAAGAATTATCGTTTAAAATACATCAAATATACATCGGATGCAGAATTCCAGTAAGTTTCTTGTATGTCTGATTCAGCCTTAAATGTTAGCTTACCATCGTATCCTTATTTATGTAAATTAATCTTAGTAGCTCCAAAACCCAACACGGGGTGGCACCCTTAAACTTATTTAATTAGTATTCTGTAAATGAGGAGCGGGGTGGTGACTGGCGACAGTCTAAATACAAGCAGTTTAATTTTTCGTTAATCGCCTACAAAGTGCAAGTTATGCGGTTCCACGTTGCTTTCGGAGTTTATGGGCCGTAAGTCTCGCCTTGGCTCGAATTTTGTTCTACATTAGGTGTAGCGACATTACGGAAGAATAGTCACAAGATTAAACAAATTTAGATAAAGTCTGGATGAAATTCAGTCACTTCTCCAAGCCGCCTAACAATTCAGTAGTCATCTTTTCATTTACTAGCTCTCCTAGGAAATGGTACTGACTTTGCAGTAATTAGGTGCCTGGCAGAAAAGGAAAAGACTCAGGATTGGTTACGGTTATGTATTTACGTTTCAACTGAGTTATTTAGATCCATATATGGTTAGAAAACTTCCTAGTGAATGACCCTGATCAACGTAAGCAGGAACGCCTCGTTCCCTTTTTTAAAAGTGAAGAGGGAGTAGTCCATAGTTTGGGTAAACAGTAAAGAATATAGTGGAGAAACTAATAACGTCGGACAAACTATAATTCGGTGTTATTGGATTCTTTAGAGGCGATTGACGTGTTTGAAACTGACCTCTATTTGGCCTAAATGTTAACCTGACGGTTGGGGACAGAAGCTCTTTGGGGCAGCGAGAAAATAAAACTCCTGTGGCGTGGGCAAATTGGCTGTCTCTGTTTCGGTTGAAGGTCACGGTTACTCACAGACCTAATTCTTCATTCTAATCATTCCTACTCGTAACCTTGACCGGCGACGGACGGGAAAAAGCTGCTCTTTGAGGTTGCGAGGCAAAAAACTCTGTAAAAAATACTGAACTTTGCAGGCGGGTCACCTGTCTCTAGTTCCATTTGCAAGTGGTGAACGCTATCCAGCAATGACCAAGCCTGACAGTGCTGGCTTAGTTTTAAAGACAAGGTGTAAATAGGTGTGTGTAGGTTCTATTCTGACATAATCACTTCCTCAGGCTTTCACAAAGAGGCAACCAGATGTTTAGAGATAATAAAAACTAAATTCCAGCAACCGCAGTGTTGTGCTAATATTTAAAAAAAAATGCAATACCTATCATTCATGTTTATAGTTAGTAAACTAACTTTTGACTGCACGGATTGCGTTTGATTTATTTAAGTTTAAAAAATTAATTGTTTAAATAGTCACCTCGCCACTACGACGCGTCGAGTGTTGTGGGTTCAAATACCCCACGGGACAAAAATTTGTGTGATACACAAACAGTTGTCCCGAGCCTGGGTGTTATTTGTGTCAGTTGTTTGAATGTTTTTGAAGCACCCCGCGACACAGAAATATTGCTAATGCGGTTGTCTATTTTCAAAGAAAGAATTAACTATGTTATACTGTCCACCACAAATACAAAACATTTTATTTTAATCATCATTATTTTCCAAATAATTCTTTATTACCGGTATTTTTTTACGATAAAATATTTTGTAACTGTTTTGTATAACATAACGAGACATTCAGAAAAGGTAAATGTAACGGTATTTTTGAAAGCACATTATGTAAAATAGGAATCATTTCCACGAATTTGTATATGAAACACGAATATTAATATATTATATTACTACATTCAGTACAGAAAAGCTAGGTAAATTGTATTTTTAAAGCAGCCGAATTATAAGCGTGAAAAAGTTCGCTTCATAATTTACTGACTGGTTTTCATTATTTATTTATACAAATGAAAGGGAATTTTGAGTCATATTTTACACCTACTTTATTTTCGTCATGTAATGAGAATATCAAAGTCTACATAAAAATAAAAGAGAGAGAGGGCGAAAGAAAGAGAGAGGGAGAGTATGTACATTGAGTTTAACTACTTAGGAAAATTAAAGGTGTCGTTTAGTGTGTGCGTATATGTCGCATACGAACGTGGTCTCGACAGTAAGAACTATAAAGCGAGAGCTTAAAAGAATTAGGCGTAATTTTATAATATCGAGACGTCTGCGAGAGCTACTTTAGGTCGACGCACACGTCTGAGACTTCTTACACGTGTAAGGTTGGTGTGCATATAAAATCGACGCAACGCGTGTCATTCAAGAATTCTTCTATTAATTTTTAAGTAACTGATACACCAACCTTAGGGGAGGCGGCGGCGGCGGAGGCGGGGGGAGCGGCGCGACAACGCTGTCTCGAAGCCAGCGGGCAGACCGAGCGGCGCTAGAGCAGCGTAGTGTTTCGACAAATTAGTATCTTTGTCTTTGCTGTTCCATATTGGTGTTCTATCAAAAATCATTATTATATTTTGCTACAACACGTCGGCGGGCATTTTAAAACTTCAGTCGTTAAAAATCAAAAAAGAATACTAGAACTCAACACTACGTCAATGCAGACGCGCGGGCACCACTAGATATTGGTACGCATCGCCGACTTCGTGACCGAGGCCTAAGACGTCTCAGACGTGTGCGTCGACCTAAAGTAGCTCTCGCAGACGTCTCGATATTATAAAATTACGAAAAATTGTGAACTGCAACGCATTATTTCTCGATAGTTTATATTCTATCAATATTAAATCGTCACCTCCTACTTTGATCGGTTAAACGTTAGTAGTTTTCGATTTCTTTATTTTTTATTATGTTACTATACATAACGTAGTTTTGTTTTCATTGATCTAAAAAATTAATTGCACACCTCATAAAAACAATTTGTGATTTTTCTTGCTTGCTTCCTAACTTTAAGGATGCAGAACGAACTACCGCTAATACCGACCAATCAGCTCCGGGTTTAGACTATTTTACGTGTAACAAATCGAATAGGTTATGGAAGAGATGTCTTTGGATCTAGATATTATTCTTCGTTTTATGAAAGACAACTCCCGCATTAAGAATTACTCCTGTGTCGCGTTGGGCTTTACAAACATACTGTTACGAGCTGAGGTTCGGGATTAGAAAATTATTCCAAATGGTAACCAAAATAGACACAATTTATTTTAATAGATCACAAAATACACAGGGAAACTAGCAACAACACAATTACAATAATTTATTATCACTATAAAACTTCTTAATTCACTTCTACTTTACACTTTATTCGCTGTTAATTCACTTGACACTCACTTGAAACTAACTCACTTGACACTCACTTGATAACTAACTCCTAACTCAGTAATGACACGTTTTATATAGCGAAACGGTATTTCTAGAAACATCGCGACACCTCTGGTAAATTC
Organism: Callimorpha dominula; assembly: GCA_949752705.1. Classification (NCBI taxonomy): domain Eukaryota; kingdom Metazoa; phylum Arthropoda; class Insecta; order Lepidoptera; family Erebidae; genus Callimorpha; species Callimorpha dominula. The sequence goes on along the minus strand of OX457010.1, from coordinate 3,304,162 downwards.
TACAAAACAATAGAACAGTCTAATACATACTAGGATTTTTCATTAATGGATTACTACTTAGTTCCGTGTTGTCTCAACAGATGGCGTGTATCTTTATTTTGTAGCTCTCTACGCCTTCCCACAGTCACCAATAGATGGCGGGTTATTCGTAACAATACAAACGACGGACACAAAGAACACCCAGACTCAGGTGTGAATCGAACCCACGACCTGTATGGTTAGAAATGGTCAGTCAGAGTTACTAACCACTAGGCCAACAAGCAAGTCAAACATTACTATTATTATAACACTACTACTATAGTGGATTTCTGTGAACCTCCCTTGCTGTTAGACAAAGTTGAATACATAGTTTAGAATACCGAATTAGCCTCATTTAAGAGCATCACATTATTTTGGCGTCTAAATAGGCTCACCCTTATTAAAGAGGATCATGAATGTCGGCCCATCGTCTAATAGATGTAATGAGGGCCTAACTACAGATTAGACAATCCTTTTAAGTAATAGTAGCAAGAGTGAATGATGTTTTTACATATCAGTAAGGTAATTTTATGAACATTATGATTGCTATATAATTAGTGTACAAGGCTTAATTTGTTTGCAGATGATATGCAGATAAAACACAGTGATGGGGCTTTTTTTGTTATGTGCTGTCAAGATGAAACACAAGCAAATAGCCTCTCTGATAGTTTTATAATAAACGGGTAACGAAGTACTATAGTACATGCCCCTAACTACTGGCTTTGCAATAGGAAGAAGGTCAATTCTCTTTATATAATAATAATAACTCCACACACCTCACACACGGCCGTCTGCTCCTAAACTAGGCAGAGCCTGTACTATGGTAACCAGATTGCTAATAAACATACTTATGTATATCTAAATACATACATATTATAGATAAATTACACACAGACACAGAACAAAATCATCATACAATTATTTGTCCTGGGTGGGAACCGTACCCACGACCTCTGGTTTAGCCGTCAAGGTCACTAACCACTAGACCAACAGGCCAGTTGACAGCTAAGAACTCTCTTATGACTCTTTAGAGGCCCAAATTTTCTCAACAATAATAAATAAAATTAGTTTAGACTCGATCATATCTTCGTTTGATACACTTCTTTAAACGGCTGTCATTTAAATTAATTCCGCTGTTGTCTTCGCTTATAAACAATGCTTATACGTAGCTAGGAGATGTCAGCTAAGCACGAATTTTGCGAAATAGTCCGTTTATGGAGGTCTAAGAGTTCTGTTCTCGCAAGGTTATATAAATTTTGGCAATAAAATAGCTTATAGGTAAGAGACGTTCACTAAGAACGTATTTTGCGAAAGAGCTGGATTAAGGAGTTCTAAGGGCTCTCGCAAGGTTATATGAGAGTCCTGGGTTTTTGTACTGGGGACCTGAAATTTGGCAAGGGGATATAAACTATAGTTAGAACGCAACAACTGAGAATGGATTTTGTTAAAGGACCGAATTAAGGAGACCTGAGAGCTCTTGGAAGTTCAACGGGATACAGTTTGTTCCTAAAATTATCACAGACCACCATAAAAATATTTTTTATACATTTTTTGAATTACTCATTATAATATTAAGTCACTATAATATTAAGTGTATGGGTCGAGGGCAAATAATTGATAATCTGTTGTGCCTGCAAGGGGCGCGCATTAATCAGTGTCTGGGTGTCCGGCTGCAGCGGACGCAACGCTCGGTCCGGCTGTCGTCATACGAGTACCTATAACTGCAATATTAGAGTCATCCTCTGACACTTCTCTGACACATAATACCCGTCAGTTAGATCTGATAATCTTAAAAATTTTACTGGACTTATTTATTTTAAGAGAAAACATCTTAAGTAGGTAGAAAGGTACTTAACACCTTTTGTATATCTATACAAATATATATATATAAAAATCGTGTTACGTTGTTTATTCGCGATGAACTCTTAAATTAATGAACCGACTTTAATGAACTTTTGCGCAATTTGGTCAGTGCAGTTTGGTCCAACTTGAGGTTTTTTAGGTGCTAGTATATATTTATATATTTCGTTGTTAAATAGAATAACCTTCTGCCTATGTACAGCAAATATACTTAAGAGACATCAAGCAAAGACAGGCCAAACTACGCAGTAACTAGTGAATCTGCACCGCGCAATAAAAGCTCTTAACATTAACCGTAGGGCCACTAATACCCTGGTTCACCAGTATTGCGTGATGTCACTCCAGCACTAAGGGAAGATCTCCGATGAAGATAATGTTGGGAGATTGTGGTCAAGTCACATCTAAGGAGGTCCCCGCCGTAACCCCTACATCGCAAGTCGGCCACCTCAGCTATCAGTGATTGAATGAACTGTTAAAACATCCCAACAAAAATCCCTTATTCCTTAAATACGCTAATTACCAATATATCCGGTAATCATATGCAAATAAAATATAATCAAATTTTCAAATACTCAATTTACCTATTAATATAAGCATCAAGTTTTAAATAAGCATATTTCTAAATTTACACCTTATGAGTTTCAAACTCGGAAAATTCAATTTACTTCCCTTATTACAACCCCTTCAAAGGGGTGAATTATTAAGGCCTTACTCGAAAATACTTTACAAGTGTTCTGTGCATACGAAATTATGAACATATTCTTGCTTGTTGAGGTTTGTGTTGTATTCTCAATACTGATATGTTATTGGTAAATTTGGCATCAAAATTCGTCGTACAAAACTTGTGTGCAGAGTAAACTGAAGTTAGCTAACTCAGATTGTTTGGCATTTTCAGAATATAGGTGTACCTAAAGTGTGTGTCGAACTTAAACTGGGTTTAGGAACGACTTTACATACTTAGATACATTTTTAGATGATTAGTCAGATAGATGTTGACTGGCCTGTTGGTCAAGTGGTTTGTAATCATGACTGCTGAGCCGGTGTGGCTTCCATTCTCGTGGACAAATGATTGTGTGATGAGCACAATAATTTATTTTGTCTGAGTATAATTTACCTATGCTATGTATGTATTTAATAATACATAAGTGTGTTTATCAGCAGTCTGGTACAATAGTACTGACTCTGCCTAGTTTAGGATCAGACGGCCGTGTTTGAGATGTCTCAAGTAATTCTTCTAGAACATCCACTGTTGGACATAGGCATTACCTCAATGACGTCTAAAAAGACTAGTTTGAAGCGGCCTGCATCCACCAACAGACTGCGATCTTCACAAGGTTGTTTGTAACTATATACTTATTATGTAAAGAAACATACTTAATAGGCAGTGAGACGAGTATTTTTTGGCGACACAGCATTTGACTGTTACATTAGAGGACACAGGTTCGATTTCCGCTCGGTGCAGATAATGGTATGTATGAAATTGCGTATTATAATATAATATTAATATAATAACTTAAGACACCTCACACAAGGCCGTCTACTCGTAAACTAGGCAAAGCTTGTACTATTGTAACCGGACTGCTGATAAACATACTTATAAGTTATTAATACTAAATACATACATACTATAGACAAATTACACCCAGACACAGAACAAATGATCGTGCTCATCACACAATTTTTTGTCCTGTGTGGGAATCAAACCCACGACCTATGGTATGGCAGTCAGGATCACTAACCACTAGACCAACAGGCCAGTAAAAATGGCCCTAGGATGCTCTTGATCGCATAGTCTAACTGTTGTTATATAATCATGTTTACGGGAATTAACGCGATCAATAGATATTACATACCCTTGAATTGCCTGACGTTTCGTTCAAGTTGCACCGACTGTGATCACAGGTTGACTGTAAAACCTGTTGTTATTAAGGCCAAATGGTTCTAGTACCGTTTTCCTTATGAATTGCAAGTTTGCAAGCTCCTCAAGCAAGACGCTTCTGGCAGAATTATTTGCGCAGGTGTTACATAGTTTAATAAACAATATGCATAATTTTGAATTAACATTTGTTTGAATAAATCATTGCTCGCAGTTGCGCTGAGGCGGCAGATCTTCCTAATGTTTGAAATAACAATTTTTTGTTCTAGAGTAAGTTTTATTGCTCTAAAATAAGATGGCACGTACCTGACGTGATATCTAGGAAGCGGTGGATACTCGTATTTAGATAAATTTGAGGATTTTTTTGGACATATTACACAGCGCTATCAAGACACATAAGAATAGCTACTGTACTATGGGATCTAGAACACGATTATGTTAATACGTACTAAGAGAATAGAATAGAATATTCTTTATTGTACACCATTTAAAAATAACAATGGATAGTAGCTTTATTACTAGATTTAGGTACAATGGGCGGTCTGTGGCGACTTCCACATACAGCAAAAAGAAACATACTCCAACATCATCTACAACCTACTAATCCTGCATCGCGCTATGAGAATTCTCGCGCTGATTAGTATATATACAACTTCCCAACATCAACCGTTGGGCCGCGGCCCGCCAGGCATGATCACCTCGCCTGGTCGGAGTCTTATTATGGTCCTCCCTTTGTGATGGAGGAACATATAGCTCGACATAGCTGAAAGCGATCCCTACAGACAAACTTTATTGTGGATGTGATGGATTTAGTGAAGGCACGAATGGTAGCTGACGGTGTACTACATATAATATTACATATAACTAAAGAAATACATACACATAATATATACAATAAAATAATATACTAATAGAACTATAATCCTAGGTAGTGTCTTTTAACCTTGACATTGAATGCGTGTATGGTTTGAGCTTTCCTTATTTTGATTGGCAATGCATTCCACAACCGTGTTGCAACAACGGTAAAGGATTTGTCAAGAAATGAAGGCATTTTTAATTCTAGATTTTCTGATGATCTTAAGAATTTCATATGTGTATCATGGAAGAACTCAAAACGTTCCTGAAGCTATTTTTCTTGTACTTAAAAACACGTAGCCTAATGAAACAAGACACACCCAAAAATAAGTGGGTGGAATATACTTCTGAAAAAAAAGTGCACATACAGGACACTGTGGAAACGAGTACATATGTATATTTTCCATTTGCAACATGAGTGACATGTGCATTCATTAAAAAAAGTGTATTTTGATTGCTATGTCTACAGCGGCCATTCGTTTTATTCGCGCGATCAATCAGCACCCCAGAGTGGGTTGACATGGCAAATGAATATTTTACTATTTCATTGAAATCATAGAACATTCTAAAATATGCTAAAGAAATAAAGATTCATGTTATGTATGCAATATTAATGGATGTTTTAGGAATCCATCACAACCCATACAAAGAGAATTCATAGAAAAAAGACACGTCCAAATTCGATGTTCAAAATCAAAATCTCTTTTTTAAACCACTCCATTTCTGCCCGCGGCTTTGCTGCGTAAAAGTTGTTTTTCTATGTTTCTAGTAACTCTAATTTCTTTTTTTCTAAGTGAAAGGTGGGAAATCCTTCTCTGTATCACCTAATCACGTATATACAAAATTGCATGATGATCAGTTTATTAGTTAAGGCTTGAACGCGTAACAAACACACAAACTCACATTCGTATTTATAGTACGGATGGCCTTACTTTGAGCTTTTATTCTTCTTTATATTCACATTCCTATAATATAAACTGCGAGATTAATTCCACGTCTAAACATTTTCTATAATAATTAAAAAACATATATATTCTACGCGTCGAAAACTAGCTAGTTAAATTAACGCACGTTATTTATGTCACAAATAAAAAATCAGTCTAATTTAAATTTTAATCTGAACCTTACTTTTTTCATATTAATTAAAGCAATGCCAGCAAAAAACGTACTAAAATATTTATCAGATTAAATTAATTTATCTTACTTTTTACGACTTGCTGCGAGACTTTTTGATGATGACACGATAATTTAGATTGAACCGTTTACAACTTAGGTTACAAAAGTAATAAATATTAGCTTAGAAAAGGGTACTCAAATTAAAGAACATTAAATTTATTTTATTATTCTATAAGCGTTTAATTTATTTTGCTTAAATCATCCTCATTCTACGCGTCTTTTCCCAACTAAGTTGGAGTCGGCTTTCAGTGTAACTAAAACACGGCTGAACATCGATATTTTACTTGAAGTGACTGCCATCACACCTCCACTACCCAAGTGCTTGACGATATCGAAGTTTGTTTTTAGGGCTCCAACTACCCTTAATGAATGCCACAGATGTTCGTGTGACAACCGAAACCACGCCTTAAAGAGCTCTCCGAAGCACGGAAGGGTCTCAATGTGTTAAGAATGGTCACACATCCTAAGACTGACCTGGCTAGTATTATTTAACCTTGCAATAAGCTGACCTACTCGGTTACCAGTCAGCCACGAGCCCCCACTCCACATTGATTTTTGATTTTAAACGAATGAAAAGAGATGTTAGATACTACGACTACGCGTGCCTTCATAGGTAACTATGGTTAATGATGATAAAAATGGTAATGGTTTTACTCACGTGTGTATTTCTTGGATGCCCGACTAGATTCGTACCCAACGGGGGCCCTTTATAATCTTCTATATAATCTCTCCTATATAATCTTCAATAGCCTATGACCTGCCTCAAGAATTAATAACAATAATAGTTGACACACCTCACACACGGCCGTCTGATCCAAAACTAGGCAGAGACTGTACTATGGTAACAAGATCGCTAATAAACATACTTAAATATGACTAAATACATGCATATTATAGATAAATTACGCCCAGACACAGGTGGACAAATGAACATTATCACATAATTACTTGACCTATTTGAATTGGGCTGTTAAAAGTCCAAAAAAAAACAACGTAGTTCAGACACAAAACAAGAGATCGTGCTCATGACACAAAAAAATCATGAAGAAAAAAAAAAGTTCCATTGAATTGAGCTATTGAAAGTAAAAAAAAACCATTTCCAACTTTTGATTCAGACACGGAACAAAGGATCGTGCTCATCACACAAAAATCATTAAAAAAGAAAAAAAAATGTCCTATTTAAATTGGACTATTAAAAGTAAAAAAAAACCAAATCCAACTTTTAGTGTAAGAGATTTGCACTTTCATTTAAAAAACAAACTCAATATATACTCATACTCAAATATCATTTTAGTATAGACTTACATTATTTCTAAATTAAAATTTATATTTTTAAGTATAGAAAAGCAATCCTTAATGAAAATTGTCTAAAAATATAATGTTACAAAATAACTAGAAATGATATTCAGATTATTTTATATTATATCACTTCTATAGGTTTTAATTTTTAAAGTGCTTTGAAATTTATTTCAGACATCGCCAAATACGTTTTCCCCGATACGGTGTTTTGCCTACTTAGTGACTTATTTAGAAGCTTTATAGTATGTGAGTCTAAGCCCATCTTTTACCATTCTAATTTGCTAATGGCAAATTTAAATGGCAAAAGTTCCTATAGTTTTGTAAATAGTTACTTTGATTTTTCAATGTACTTGTTATTGTACTTCGAGAAACGCAAAGGGTACTCCTTTGCGTTTCTCGAAGTACTTAAGTATCTTTGACGTTGTTTTACAAATAAATAAGGATATTTTTATACGTCAAAGGCTTTGTAAGAAGCTGTTTACCAGTATAGATGCATATGAAAATTTGAATCTATTACGATAGGTCTTACTTAAGTAACTCAGCGGCAGGGTGCCAATGCGTTTAGGGGTTGTCACGAGTTTGTGCCCTGAACATAAAATTGAAGACATTACAAAATCACCTGAAACCTTTGATCGAGCGGTTGCGGGCTGAAACTCTGCCTAGGACGTACCGGACTCACTCTTATATAAACATTAGTAGTACTCTTGTTAATCAGCCCAACTAAGCTTAATTAAAATTAAACTTCGGACTAAATTGGGCTTCTAAATTGGGCTGACTAACAAGATTACTAGTAATGAATAACTCCTACAACTATTAATTTAAAAAACCTAACATGAAAAGTGCAAAAATGTATATTTTATCTCTAAAACTATAAGCTCTTTAATGATCTAAGCCGATTGAGGCAGCTTTTAATGCGAAACCGCATAAAATGCAGCCCGTTCGGTGGTAATATTTTTAAAAGGATCTTTCTAACACTCTCTGAAATTATACTTAAAAAAACTGTTTTATCAAGGCACTTCAGAGCTGAAGTACTCTGGGAACTGTATTCCTCATACATTTTTAATACTGCTGAAGTGTTTTGTAGCTCATCGTGAGATGCAGCTACCGTTAAAATGGAGTGTTAGTATAACTATTTGAAAAGAAAGCCTTTTATATATTACAAACTATTAGGACTATATCCGTAGACGTCCCACATACATTGTGGAGCCGTAGACTATAGCGTTAGAATTCGTGGGTTAAATTCCCGCTCTGAGCCATTATGTATATGCATTAATATGTCTATTTTCATTGTTTTTATGTATGATACATGTATGTATTTACAAAAAAGGTTATAGTACCTTTTTTTAAAGGGTAAATTTTGTAATGTGGCAGCCTTGCATCTGTCTTTTAAATGGTATACCAAACAGTGTGGTGAAAATGCCGACACTGCATTTGGACAACAAAGGAAGAATAGACAGTAACTACGTACCTACGAAGTGTTCACTAAGCAGTAATTATATGGAAACCAGGACTATAACAGACTAAAATGAGTACTTTTTTTACTTTTTATGTTTGGCTTTGTAACTATTTTTAGAAATTGATGAGTATTCGTGTGACATAATATACATTAAAAAAATTCAAATGTTTATTAGCCAGATATCTTTAGAATCAACTGGTTTTGGAAATTGGCGGTCTAACCTGGCCAGTTTTACCACGTAAAACTTAGAAAAAGACTAAGAAAACACGCTTTATTAACGAATCAAATAAAAAAGTAAATAAAGAGTTTCATTGTCCACCTCCTGGTTCCATCAAATGCCAAATTATAGTTTTGTCATCCGAACTACATAAACATACAAAGTTTCATTTCAATATGAGAATTGGAAGTCGGTAAAAATTTAATTCTGTTACTTCGCTCGCTAAATTAAAATTCACTAAATTTTCTTCAAATAAGATGTAAACCATGTACACTTCGAAACAAGGTCTTATTTTAAATTGAAACAAGTAGGTAACATATGTCGCTATCGAAATAAGCAATTTATTTGTCGACTAAAGTCTGATACGCTTAAATAAACTTTAATACCACGTAGCGAGAGCCGCTATCCGTTGAATGCCATCTCTTTTGCTCTGTGTTTTTAGTAAGCGTCTTCGTAGGTGAAAATATGGTCATCTTAGTTCGTTTTGAATAAGTTTTTATACAGCATTTGAATAAATGGGGACTCTCGCTGCGTGGAAATAAAGTTGAGTATACGTTGACAGGTTTTAGTGAAATTTAAGATGCCAGTAACAAATAGACCTTATAACGAAAAACACAAGGTTGATTTCATATGAAGAAATTTAGTCAAGTTTTAGTTTAGTCGAGTGTACAATAGAATCGGCACCATTTACATAAGTGAATCTAATACAAGCGTGTTAAAGGGCAAAAGCGATTAGCTCAACATCCTTAGAAACTCCAATTTCTCGGTAGATAACAAAACTTCTAATCTACAAACCCACTCTAATATCAATATTGTGGGATAGCGCTAATCAAACAACATCTTATAACGCCTCTAAGAGCTAAGAGATTATACTCAGAACCAATTCTAAAAGTCAAGAAGTCTGCGATGGAGGCCTCAGATACTGTTCCCAGTTAGTGCAAATATTTGTAAGCATAAATACCATAAATTTTCACATATCGTAAGTAAGTATTTACAAAAAAAAATCTATCTAAGTAAATTTTTCCGCGTTCTAGAACTCGTAGTACAAGCTATGCTTAGCTTGGGTCTAGAGTCTAGATAACGCGGTTTACTATATTAAACTTACTTACTAAGCACGTATAGATGATATTCAAGACACTGAAGAAAACATTAACTCGTTGACAACTGCGGAATCTTGCATTCAGTGTCGTGTCGTGTGGCAGCTCGGGACACAGAAGAGGAAATTCTTGCCACGACAATGGCGCCTATAACTTTGAGCCTGGGGCTTATCGCTGATGACCAAAGTAGGATGAAATAGTAATGTAGATTTTTTCAATATATCATAATTGTATATTAACAAAATACTAATGACATTATTAACTTATTAAAAGCTTTATAAAAGCATTTTTTTCTAACAATAAATAACTCTTGTCTTTTGGGAACACATCGGCATCTTTTAGCGTATTTAAAAAAAAACTATCAGTAGGACTGCACGTCAGAAGTGAAAACACATACACACACACATATATATAATAAGGAGCTGACAAAACTCAATGTTTAGTTTATCACCCTCTAGTGGCTCTATATATGTATTATTAGCGTGACGTTAACGTGTTTAGTGGTTTTTCCTCATAGCAAAAGTGCACAAACGTGCCTAAAGAAGTTTTCACTTCAAAAAAATGGAAAGTATAATAACCTTTTGTCCTTGAGGACACTCTCCCTTATGAATGTTACATGTTTCCATGGTAATCGATCAAACGGTGTTGGAGTTTATTGATCTTGCGGAGAAACCCTCCAACACAAAAGGGATCCTCCGACCAGGCTAGGTGATCATGCCTGGCAGACTCCGAATACGAATGTACGAGTTGGGCCTGAAGTCCACTTGTCAAAGTGAGTCGGGGCTGCGTGTGGTTCTGCGTTCCCAGAGTCGAAGTGGTTACTGCGTTGTGGCTGACTGCTAGACGGGAGATAGATACTCTTTACTACGTGGACCGGAGGAGTTGTGTGCTGGGTCTAGAAGTTGATGAGGCAGTAGATGTAACCAGGCTGATGCTCGCTGGCTGAGACTTGATTACCGCTCATTGCTGTAGGAGCGTATACAACGGTGGCGATGATGACGCTGATGATCTGCTCCTTGAAGGCTGCTTCTAATCGTGTCGGGTTCACCAATGTGTAGAGACGGGTGTCGTGTCCTTCCGACACAAAGGAAGGATCCCCGACCAGGCCAGGTGATCGTCAAGTAAGTAGGATCAGAAAGGTAGTGCAGGATCAGAAGTTACTACGTAGTTTACCTTGTCTTCGCTAAATGATATCAAAGTATGTTTTTACTATATGTGGAAATCGCCACAATCACATCTATTTGAGGCTATATATATAACCATCTAGCTACAAACAGTAAAGCGAATTTACTCATGTAGATTTGTATATCACCTAAAATGTCACCGTAACCTCATTCGAAAACGCTATTATAATAAATATACGACAATATGTCCCTGCTTGTGTATATTTCACTGCATATCCTTGTTTATTTAGTGCCGTGTGGATATAGGCTGTTTTACGAACACGCTTAGGGTGGCAAGAATCCTGTGGATATATTTTTGTTATGGCGTGGAATTATTTTTACCGACAACTTCGTTTTTAGTTGAACAATAAAGTTTATTCGCGTAAATTTAAATAAATAGAAGATGTTTAGTGTTTGATTAAAAAAAAACTAAGAATGAAAATATGATTTTATATTTTTTCATGCACTTGTAGAACTGTGATTTTCGCAACATTTTTTTTTAAAGTATTTGGGGAGACCTAATAAAGTAATGAAATTATTTTTCCCATTCTGTCCGTCGTTTGCACGCTCATAAATATATTGTATATTGTGTATTTTCCCTACATATTGTAATGCTCCCAGGTGCAGAGCAACGTAGATTACTTGGCAAGCGAATGTCGTTATTCCTTTTGTTATTGTCGATAAATTTAATTTAATTACATTTTAAATTATACCTGAACTGAATAAATAATAATAATTTATTCGCTGCCACCAAATTTGACTGTAAATGTTGAAGACTGTTGATATCACAAACTTTATTTTTTGTAACAAAAAATTATATCTTAGTTGACATTGCCATGTCATAATCTGCCACAGTCTAGTTTCGAGTTTATACGATTGTCCTCATTCGACCTACGGTTTGTCTAGTATTTGAACCGTCCTTCATTTTCCAGTAAATTTATGTTTGTTCGAACAAAATCAAACGTTTACTTTGACTATATTTGCTGTGAGGTTAAATTTTAAAAAGTCAACATTGACGATGAGCTCAAAACCAAGTCATTTTAGGTAGCTTAATAAACAAAGCTGTCGGATATTTTAGAACTGTTATATATAAGTTAACTTTTTAGCAATTTAAAATGTGAAGTACAACTACAAAAGATGTAAATAGTGTTAATATAATCAAATTATAAGTCTTATTTTTTTATTACTTGTTATAATAAAAATATTTACTCATTGCAGACTCGGTCATACTCATAAATCAACGAAGTGGGAAACAATATTGCTCTCTGTCTCCCACTTATATAGACAATCAAAAAATGCCCTCGATATGGATGATGGTAAATTTTGTTTTACTAGTGAAATAAAGAATAACATATTTGTTAAATAATGTATAACAATAATAATGACTAATATAAATTTAATTAAAAGAATATAACGATAGATTCAATGTCATCGTCTTCTTAAACTTTTATTGATACCCGCAACATTGATGGCGGGGTATTATGGTTTATGACCGTGACTGCAGCTAGTAATGTGTGAGCTTACATAGCGACGTCGATTAAGTTATTATCAGTACCTTTATGACACAATACTACTTTGTTGTTCCCGCATTACAGTTAGCTTTTTCTGCTTTCTTTAAACCCCCGTTATTTATTTTTCATAGTTTAGTCAGTATATTTGTTAAAGATAGATTTAGAATAAAATCTTCCGATACTACATAGTTTATTTGAAGATATTAACGAGTGATTTCAGGGATGCCTGACTAATATTTTCAGTATTGTTACTTAATATCCCATCAAAAACATAAATATGAAAATGGGAGCCAAGTTCAATATTAAGAATATACGTGGTTATCGACTACGCCGACAAAATAATTGAGATCCAAATGATTGTCAAGTTCTGTATATAATCCTGAAGATTTGACTTAGCTAGTTTTCACATCCAAGCTTTTATAAAAGTGTTTGGCTAAACAACTTATCTCCTTTATTTTATACGCAAGTTATTACATAGTACTGTATTTGTATTGTAAGGTCAACATATCTTACTCTTCTAAAAAGTGGTGTGTTGTAAAAACTAAATAAGTTGCCGCCGCGTGTCTAGATTATATTTACAGATTGCATAATGTTTTTTTTTTGGTATGCAATAATTATTTTGTTTATTTCTCTCACAGTTGAACGAAATACGTACAATGTAGTCTACAATAGCTATCTATGTATCTATTAATACTCCTTTAAATCTTAATGAATTCAAATGCTTATCCTACTAATATTATAAACGTGAAAGTTTGTGAGGATGTATGGATGCATGTATTTATAGATGTTTGTTACTCTTTCACGCCAAAACTACTAAACCGATTGCGATGAAACTTGGTATGTAGATAACTGGAGACTTGGATTAACATATAGGCTACTTTTTACCCCGATATTCCCACGGGATCGGGACTTACGCGTGTGAAACCGCGGAGCGCTGCTAGTATCTAATAATTGTGTCTAGAAACAAAGAGATTATAATATTAACTGTTATAGGAGTAAAAGTATTAAAAAAGAAGAGAGAAAGGTTTACGGCTACATATCTACTAAAGTTAGGCCAGAATACCTTACTTACTTAATACCAACTTATTATATACTGATGTTATTCTGTACTATACTTATATTAAGTTAAGCAGACCATTATGTCAATCTATGTTTATCTTTATATATATATTTCTTCTGTACGTGTGTATGTCACTAAACTCCTCCTAAACAGCTGGACCCATTTTAATGAAATTTTTTGTGTGGCTTCTGGTGGATTCGAGAATGGTTTAGATATAGTTACAGGAATAATATGTTTTACATTCTGGCAGGACAACGTCTGTCGGGTCCGCTAGTACATTTATAAAATTCAATATTTCAATATATCATTTCGTGCCACTCTACTGAATGATGATAATATAATGTTCCTAAACTTGATTTAAATCTTATCAATGTCATCGAACATTTAATCACAACAACGCATATTGCCTATCCATGAATACATACATTAAATAGGTCGTTAAATTTTGTGAAAAAAATAAAATAAAGAATGTCGCTACCTTAAGTTATAAGAAACAGCGATTTACACGAAGGTTTCAAACATTTACGGTCGAAACTTCTCCAATAAATAGATTGTTTTTACAAACCCTCTAATGTAAAACAGCGTCATCTTTAGTAGATTATTAATGAAGAGATATCGCAACTCTTGGACTCAGTTTGTCAATCCCAGCGATGGCAACAGCTGAGCATTAAAATCAAACACATCCAACAAATAAAGGCATACTAAACTCCCTCACAAACAGTCAAATAGGCTTACAAGATGTCGCAAGTACCTCTAATTATTGTCCAATCATTTGCAACCGTGAAAGTATATCCTTGGCTGTTTCCATGCAGGCTCTGGAGTATTTTGCCCGTCTCCATTTGTATTTTACAATGCATTTCCATCATGAAACACCGATTTTAATTGTTTAGTAGTAGTGATTAATGACCCTCACTGCTGAGCCAGAGGACGTGGGTTCGATTCCCACAAATAATTGTGTGATGAGTATGATAATTTGTTCTGTGTCTGGGTGTAATTTATCTATAATATGAATGTATTTAGAAATATATAAGTATGTTTATCAGTAGTCTGGTTACGCGATACAGGCTCTGCTTAGTTTGGGATCAGACGGCCGTGTGTGAAAATTGTCGATTGTTCTCTTTATTTTCTTTATTATTATTACTGAAATAACTTTTAAGACGAAGTTTTGAAAACAATAGCAAAGAAACTAACAGACACTATCAGGTTATCACTATCAGGTTATAACTATCAGGCTATCACTATCAGGTTATCACTATCAGGTTATCACTTTCAGGTTTTATTAATCATGATAGAGTGACTATGGACTGAGTTAATTTTAAAAGAATAATTTTAAAGTAGTCTGCTGAACCCGCACTCTAAGTTGGTGCGGGATGAATTGTATATAAAGTGATTGTAATATTTTAAATTGTGAAGTTTATTTTTTTATTACACTTAAGTTGTACACTTGAATGAATTTAAAAAAAAATAAGATTTTTTTAAGATAAACGGTTTTAATGTAAAATCTGAATGTTCGTGCGGCAGCCATCTTGAATTTATAATGACCCTAAATACTCATAATTGTATTGTTATCAGAACTAACGGTGTATACCAAATTCCAGATCAAGAGAGTAAAATTTCAATTGCCAAATTGGACCTAAAACAAACAGGACTAGCTAAATAAAACTATTAAAAAAATGTAAATAAACAAACAAATCTAACTGTCACTAACTTCTGTCTACTAAACTAATATAAACTATATATAAAAAAATAAAATTTTCATATTATGTACATTTTGCCTATCAGACTTCAATTAATCGTTATACGCAATTCACGCTAACTAAAACTGATTTACATCAACCAAAAGTTGGAATTATTACGCATATTTATGAGAACAATATGTCGCTCTCAATTCTGATCAGAAATAAAGCGTGGTCTTACTGCATTAACAAAATTACTATATATCTAATGTGGTATTACTATAATAATGTGTGGTAATTTTAGTTATGGTGGTCTCTGATTAATAATAATCAATCATCTAAAAAGAACTTAATACTACATACTCGTACATAATAATATAAGCTTTTTAATTAAGCTTCATCCAAATAATAGTATTGGAGTAAAGCAGCCTTATATCCAGGAACAGTGGTCAATTAGAAGACAGTTGTAGCGACTTTATATTCCAACATCATCTAGCGAAGACGAGCTGAACTACTAAGTAACTACTAATTCTGCATCGCGCTATGAGAGTTCTCGAACCGATTAGTACATATACAACTTCCCAACATCAACCGTTGGACTGCGGCCGCCAAGCATGATCACCTAGCCTGGAGGATCCTCCTTTGTGCTGGAGGGACATAACCCTCATCCCTCCACACAGTTATTCAGCTTCTGTTAAATCTTACTCGTTCCGCCATTGTTCAACGCGACAAAACTTTCGTCCTCATCACTTAGATGATTGGCACTCCACCACTGTGCGGTTATCTAGAAACTTTTGCCTCCCAAAACCAATCTGTGCAACTAAGTGTCATCTGCGGTATTTCCGGACCAATACAACCTTCAAAAGTAGAGCGTACTCCCACCTCAAAGGCCGGCAACGCATTTATGACTCTTGAATTGCAGGTATCCATGGGTAGTCACTTCCAATTAGGTGACCCGTCTGCTCGTTTCCCACCCCCTTTTTTTTTTTTTTTTGTGCGTGTGGAAACCCCCTCGGGCCATCACCCCACCGGGGTTTTCGGTGGGGCGGTGTGTCGGAATCGAACCGACTAAAACCACACGGTGTGCCGTACTGCGCCTTGAGTAGGAGGGATCCGGGAACAGCTGTTTCCCACCCCCCTACACCATAAAAAAACCTCTTCCCTATGAGTAAGTTAAGTAGTAGTAGCAGTATGGGGATTGATAGGATATATAAATGGCACACTGATAGAATTTGTGTTAATATTATGGGTGTACATATGTAGCAAGTGCTATTTTATACTAAGATGTATTCTTATTTAATCGTCACGTCCGTATACTTTAATTTATGCACCAGTATACTTTAGTCTGTTCCAGGGATGTTACGGATGCGGAATTGTTGTCATCCGCGGATGCGATTTTTTAACGCTCCGGATGCGATCGCGGCGAATGCGGATCCAATTACCAAAATTGATGCCGAAGCTCCGCGATTGCGGATGCGTATGCAAATATCCGCAACAACCCCGGTTGGTTCCATCCGTTTTTCGCCCGTAACCTCCCTATTTTTGATCCCATGTATTAGAAACGTTTTCAGATTATATGCTTGACCTGCTCGAACACTAGCTATAACGATTTAAGAAATAAATAAATAAAACTTTTATTTCATTCCTTACATGACGCATGCAGTTACAATTATTTCACCTAAAATATAACTACTTTTAACTTTATATCATATACCGATAACGATTACCTACACTCACACTTGAGTGAGTAAATCAATCTAAACTAATATTATATAGAGGAAACATTTGTGTGTATGTTTGTAATATTTTTACACAAAAACTACTGGACCGATTGCGATGAAACTTGGTATGTAGATAGCTGGAGACCTGGATTAATGCATAGGCTACTTTTTATCACGACATTCCCATCGGGACTTACGCGGGTAAAACCGCAAAGCACTGCTAATATTTCATATAACAGAAAATTGTTGCAGTTTACTTTAAGGCTAAAATTTTAAATCACTATAATCTCTTACCTAACAGAGTGAGCGATAAGACCGCCAATTGATATGCCTGAATGTTTGTATTGTTTTTTGATTGTATCTTACATTAAAGGTGTACAATAAAGAGATAAATAAATAAAAAAAATAATTATGTAAACCTATTTATAAAATCGCTGTCACTCATACTCAACCATATCTTGCGCCGAAACCGTCGTATCCTACGGAATGGAAATGGAATTTCAGCTCGTAGACAGGTTGTCACATAAATTCAATTTCGCACGGGAGCTAAATGAAGACGTCTGGCATTCTTTCAAATTGGTATCGTTACACCCTGATAGGTATTGTTGTTCAGTGTGTAAGAAATTCAGTATATATTTGAAGGTGCGGCATGTTAGGGGTGTAAGTTGGTGCCTGAGTGTCCGAGAGATTCATGCTCTGAGGTGAATTGTTAAAAAGGAGCCAAACAATTTGATTTATAGTTAAATGCAGCGCGTGTACAGCGTTTATTTTAGACCGACAAATAGCTTTTTAACATAAGTATTTCTTTTAAGAAGAGGCACCGTTTTCAAGATTAGTAAACGTTAATTTTGGACTAAAAAAAAATAGATATTTCATATATAAAAAAAAACAGTGTAAGAGTTACGTTTGTTGTTATTATTACTAATAAAAGGAGGTTTTGATAGCTATATATAGTCTACATATTTATTTTCCAATTCGGCGCCAATTACATTTATTTAAGTCTCACATCATTCTGTTTGGGTTACAGCAATTGATACTTCTACTAATTTTAAACTTAATCGCTCCAGTAGATTTGTAGCAAACAAATCTACTGGAGCGACTGTTGCGTGATCTTATAAGGGTTCCATTATTTCAATGGGTCGACCCACGTACGGATCTTTAAAAATTTTGAAAATTAAATCAAATATAATATGTAACAAGCAATATTCAACAGATTTGATTTCTGACTGTACTTTTAAACTATTCAGAATATCCTAAATTGTAGAGGCGTGTAAGTACATGTAAACTTAGGCAATTAGGGTCAGCAAGGGGCGAATGGTGCCTACATCGCTATAATAAAGTAGATACTATGTTTCTCTTTTTAAACCGTTTAAGAAACTTTATCGTAATAATGATAAAAATATATTAACATAAACTGTGTACCCTATCTCTGACCTAGTTGTGAATATATTTATTTCCAACATTAACATAATGTTCTGTCTCCCGAACTGTCTTATTACTCCTAAAGTGTAAAAAGTAGTTTTATCTTTAGGCTCCAAAATAATTTGTTTCAGGAGCTAAAAGATAGTAAAGTCTCATTTGTATTTTATCATGTTTTATGTGTTCTTCTTTCGTTACGAAGGGCTGGAACTTTAGCCTATATTTTGTTGTTAGGTATATTATGTCGTAAATCGGAGGTGACTGCGTGTTTTAAACGGTCAGTGGGGCTTAGAAATTTTGTTGCAGTCAGATCCGCAGGCACAACAACATTTTCTTGGATATTAAAATAGAAAAGTTGTCAACATCGGTGTCAGTCCACATCGTCCCCACTGTGTATAGGCCTTCTCTCTGTAGCCTCAATCCTTACGGTCCTGTGTAAGGATCTAAAGCTAGTCAACTTGAGGATATCGATTAACAGCGACTGCTGACCAGACTTGGTTACCATAGTACACGCTCTGCCTAGTTTAGGATCAGACGACCCTGTGTGAGATGTGTAAAGTTATTAAATCAAAATTATTTATTTCAACTAAACCATTATGGGTATTTTTGAATTGTCAGGAGTAGTAGTCAGTCAGACTAAGTCAGTCGTGCAGCTAGTTGCCTGTTCCAATTCGTACATCCAGTGGAGAAGAACAGGCAACAAAACTCCAAGGACACTCTTTTTCAACATGTTTTTTATATATCACTGGTTACATTGCTTATATGCGCAAGTTAAATGTGAGGACAATGTAACGTATTGTTCTAAACTATAAACAGTCGCGCAAACTACTACTATATGTAAGTAATAGCAGTTCACAAATGACCAGTCCCAACCAACGGCACTCGTTCACGAGCATGACGCACGCGCCAGCCATCGCCCACTTCAACCAAATGATATCAATTGATATCAAAGGGAGTCGAATGACCCGACACGCACGCCACCATCGGCAGGGCGTCTAAGCGGACACGGCATACTCAGAACTGCCAGGCAACATAGCAAATTAACTTAACTTAACTTCTCACATGTACAGTTCAAAATTGACTAAATGTAACATATAAATTGGTGTCAAAATATAAGATAATGTCAATGTTTTGCAAAGTTAACAATGTCAATAATAATGATTAAATTATTAATAAATAGCATGTCATATAAAAACTACTAAACAAGTGAATATTCATATTTCTTAAGACCACCACTCATTTACAGTGTGGCTGTGGAGCAGGACCAGCATTTAGCCAACCATTTTTATCAGCTAAATAATCGTCTAGTTTATAATATGCTTGTTTACATAGTGTGCGTTTAATGCAAGTTTTAAATTTCTTCTCATTTAGTTGAAGAATATTAGGAGGTATTTTATTATAGAATTTAATACAGTACCCCATGAAAGATATTTGCACTTTTGTTAATCTAAATTTTGGTTGTACTAATTTATTTCTGTCTTAGTAATGTAATTATGTCTTTCATATCGTTGAATAAATAGGTTCAAATTTTTTCTGACATACATAATGTTTTCATAAATATACTGACAAGGCACCATCAGGATGTTAATATCCTTAAATAGTTCCCTAAGGGATTCGCGACTACATAGAGTATAAATGGCTCTGATAGCTCTTTTCTGCAGAATGAATATAGATTCTATATCTGCAGCACGCCCCAACAACAAAATACCATAGGACATGACACTGTGAAAATAACTATAATAAACAAGTCTTGCAGTGTCTATGTCGGTTAATTGGCGGACTTTCCTTACAGCATATGCTGCAGAACTTAGCCGCTTTGAAAGCGATGATAAGTAAGCGCCCAAGTGTAATCTAGAATCTAGCGTAATCCCTAGGAAAACAGTTTCTAAAATCTAACTTTTCCTTATTTAATAAAACTTGGCATTCATTCAGTCTAACGTTGGGCAACGAAAGTCTTATACATTTCGTTTTTTCCCACTTAACACTAAATTGTTGGCAGTAAACCAACAATGTACTAGATGAATAATATTATTTACATCGTCAAAGCTACTGGCGCGTCTATCAACTTTAAAAACTAATGATGTGTCATCAGCAAATAATACCATTTTAGGCTGGCTATCCAGTAAAGGGGGGAGATCATAACATATACAAGAAAGAGAAACGGGCCCAATATCGATCCCTGCGGCACTCCCATTTTCATCTTTGACCCTAATGAATTGACAACATTTATCTGGACTAACTGTTCACTCAAGTAAGATTTTAGCAAACAGAGTGCTCGTTTAGAAAGTCCGTAATGCTCAAGTTTTAGTAGCAGCGTTTTATGGCTTACGCAGTCAAATGCTTTTGAGAGGTCGCAAAAGATACCGAGAGCATCCTTTGCTTCCTCCCATGCGGTGTAAATATGCTGTAACAAGGTAACACCGGCGTCAGTTGTACAACGCCCTTTAGTGAAACCGTATTGTTGATCGTGAAGGATGTTGTTTGCATTAAAATGAAGTAGCATTTGATTAAGCATAATCTTTTCGAAAACCTTACTAAATACCGGCAGGACTGAAACAGGCCTATAATTATTTGCATCTTCACTGTCTCCGGATTTAAAAAGCAGTATTACTTTACTATTTTTCATGAGATCAGGAAAAACTCCTTGATCGACACTCAAATTAAATATTAGAGCTAAATAAGGAGCGGAAGTTTCAATAATGGATTGGCAAGTTTTGATCGACATTCCCCACAGATCTTCAGTAAATTTTACCTTAATATCCTTAAAAGCTTTCATTACTACCGCAGGGTGTACTTGCTTGAAACTAAAATCTACGGGATAGCTACGAACATTTTTTCTAAGAATACTGATAGAGTGAGGAGAGGAGTCCAGAGTTTTAGTAGTTTTTATTGGAATGTCAGTAAAAAAAAACAACAAATTCCTGAGCTATGTCCTTGTCAGAGCTTAAAGTACAACGCCGTGTTTCTAGTACATAATTGTTATTCGATACTTTATTCCTACCAGTTTCATTATTAATTATTTTCCAGGTAGTTTTTATCTTATCTTCAGAAAATTTTATTTTATTACTAATAAAATTAGATTTAGCTACCTTACATACTTTTCTAAAAGTTTTCGAATAATTAGCGACGTACCGTTTGAAAGACTCGCTCTTTACGTGAGGCCTTAGGCCATAAAGTTCGTACAACCTATCTCTACTTTTCCTAATGCCTGTGGTTGCCCAATCACTAAAAACAAATTGGGGGACACATCCTTAGTTTTCTTTTGAAAGATATTATCGAATTCATTATGCACTACCGAAAAGAAATCTGTGTAGAATTCACTAACTTTACACTAACGTTACTATCAAGTAAAGCAAACTTGTTATTTATACCAGAATCAAATTTCATTAGTTTGCCCGATGTTATTTGTCTAAATTTTATTTGCACCTTCTGCAAGGGTGTGCTAGATCTATAGATGACACTCAGTCCACTATGATCTGAAGGCAGATAATCTACAATAGCTTTATCTAAATATTCACAATTACAGAAAACATTATCTATACAAGTGGCAGATGTCTGAGTTACGCGAGTAGGTTCTAAAAAAATATTGGTCAGATTATAAGATTTGAAAAGGCTTAGAAATTGATTAGAACTTGAATTCTCTTCCAAAATATTTATGTTTAAATCACCGCATATTATCACTGATTTATTATCAGTAGAGACTTTCACCATTACGTTTTCCATTATAGTATCAAAGGTAGTATAATTCTGAGAATCTGGGGGCCTATAAACACACACTACAACATGCCTTTCCAGCTCAACACAGGATGGGTTATCCTGTGTTGAGCTGGATAGGCACACAACTCTTATTATTATTATTGGGGAGCACAAAAAGTAGACAGGACAAGGAGATTTTCGTTTCCCTTCGCACTCCACTACAAAAGATCGCCATTGTGCAGCAGAACTAGCAGCATAATGCTGTTTTCCTGTTAGAGACCAGGATTGTCAGGGTTCCATGGGTAGAGTACATATGACACCACACGTTTTGGTCAAAGGTAAAAACGTAAAACCAAGCTGGTCGCATACTTGTTTTCCAAAATATTTATCACAAAATCTAATTTAGTACTAAGGAACATTTAAAATTTTTCATCCATAAAAGAGAAAATTTTGGAGTAACATCATAAAACCAAAATGTTCCTATGAAAAATTTACTCCATAATAACACCATTACGCCAGACCCTCTTGAGGTCAGTTCAACCTACATAAATATTGCAAAGTATGTGCCAGTAATTGACCCAAATTTTTAAGACTGTTTACAGTTTAGGGGAGCGAGCGTGACCACCTTATTTTCTAGATATATAGAGTATTTTGCTACGTTTTTAATATGAGGTTTAGACTTTTATATTGCAAATGAAATTTGTCCTTCATTTGGTGATAACGGTGTTTGTCTTGCACAATCTGGATAGTAGAATTAATAATTTTAAAGAAGTAGAACTGATTTAAAATTATGGAAAGTATGATTAAGAGAGTTAAGGTTCAGCATGTTGACAAAAAGAATCTTTCCATAGAGAACTCACCCTTCATCTATCCTTTTTGGTTCACACCTATAAAATAATGGCAAAGTGTTTTCATGTATTTTGCCAGCTATACCATTAATATAACATAGTCAACGAGGATAAACTCACTGAGCTTTTGATAAACTTTGATACCATGCCCAAACCTGGACTTTCATTAAATAATCTTTTTACAAAATCAAGGTAGCATAAAAAGCATTAGAACGAAGCTAAAGCGAACTGACCAATTTGGTTTTAGGAGTACCAGCTTTCACGAAAGATTTAAGAATATATTAGCCTTCTAAGCTCTCAGTGTCATGGTTTAGACAATTTCAGAACATAGAGACTTAGTGTTAAGAAGATTTATAAGTACCGATCACCACTTACCAATAGATCTACCGTATTAAGCTGGCACCCTTTGTGTAGTAAGAAATAGTTAACACAATCTCAACGGTATTTCCCACAACACAAAAGGTTTTCAACGTCACATTATTCAAAGTAATCTCACAGCATTCCTTAGCCAAAGTTGGGTTTAAGTTTCTGTCATTAAATGTTAGCGTATTCCGTCAATTTACATAGTAATCGCTCCAAGGTTAGAACAAAGATTCTTGAAATGTGAGCCCTTAATTCTGAAAAACGGTCCGTTGAATTCGTGGTTGTAATTAAAAATACTGGAGATGCTTGGGGGTGTGGTATCGCAGAAATCTTATTAAAGAATTTTACAAAAGGATACACGTAATAATCAGCAGAATTTGTTAAGGATAAAAACTGTGATGAAAAATATTATTATATGGCACGTAAATTAATGCAATAAATTAAAATGGAGTAATTAAAATGAAGCCATGGTGCTTACTTTTAGTTTTTAATTAATTTTACTTTTGAATAATAAATGTTTTCAATAGATTGGTAGTTTCCCACTAATTATACACAAATACAGAACTAGCTACCTACTAGGCCCACGACCAGTGCAACCTGGTCGAAACGTCAGGCAATTCAAACTTATGGATTACTTATTGATCTGGTTAAGTCGAATATAACAAAGAATTTGCATTTGAAGATGAATGTAAGTGATGTAAAAATTATTATAATCAAACAAGAAACTGGTAATGTGTGATTCACTTCATTAAAAATATTAAAACAAGAAACAGACTAACAAATACGATGCGACGTTTTTTGTTATCCTGGTGCCAAACATGGAGCTTCTAACATTATGAGAGATATTAGGTCAAAGTGGATTTCGCTGACCATGTGCAGATTTTATAACCCTTTGAGAACATTATGGGCAATTTAACTAAGGATCTATCACATCACTTTGTTTTCCATCATCGTCATCATAACACGCACATGATATTTAAAGATTCAGAACTATGCGACCGTTGATTGAATTCGGAACACAAACCTAACAAACTACATTAGCAATTACATTGAGCAGCAATTATTTTTATTAGTTAAGATATACGGTTTTACTCACGTGTATATTTCGGGGATGCCCAACTAGTTTCTGGCACCTGCAACCGGTGCGGCAGGACGCCTCACCCCTTGATCAAGGGCCCCCGTGGGGTCCGAAACTAGTCGGGCATCCCCGAAATAATATACACGTGAGTAAAACCGTATATCTTAACTAATATGAATACCACTCACGAAAGTTTTTATTCGAGCAATTATTTTTTCTGTAACTTCGATCTCCTACTTTAAAAAGCATATAACATTAGTCCGTTGCTACTGAATATTAAATTACTCACTTTTTAAATAAACTCGAAATTACCCGTATTCGTAAATACTTGTTGTTCAAACACACAAATATTATCCATTCCACCGGTTGTCCCAGATTTAAGTGACCGTCCAATCTTCAAGTTACAAAACGATTCCGTGTCCCCAATATACCTCCGAGATTCCGTTCTAGTCATTAATTATACGCATTTGGAGCAAATAGTTCACAAAACAAATTAATAAGTCATCTTAAAGTAATTTATCTTTAAGATTGCCTAGTGCCAAACAATTTTGTAAAACTAACAAAATACTTTTGCAATTCAGCACAGAATTGAAAAACTGTGTAGGTCGTAAGTTGTATTGTCGTGTTCTAACCTCATTTAAACTTGCTAGAAGCTGGTTGTTAATATTACGCCTAAGGCGAATAGCTTCGACTAATTAAATTTATTTAAAAAATAGGTACAAACAAAAGGGAGCAACAGAGATTAGACGTGCCGCTGTTTTCAAGAAGTGATCGATATACATTTAAGTCAATGTATTAGCTAGAACATACAATATAATAATTATTATTTTAAGTTCCCGCTGTTTGATTTCATCTTTCCTGTTAACACTCCTTTCTTTCCGAGTATCCCATCTCTCTATGCCAAGTGAGCCTCTACAGTATTCATATTTATGTATCAAAAATATAAGGTTAAGTGTGTATTTTGTGGATACTGATACCGAAGAGGTAGGTCATCTTTTGATAAAGGGCGGTCGTCGGGCCCAAAAGTATTCAGACATCCCCGAAATACATACACACATCTATTTTTAATAAAAAAAGAAACGAGGATTTCGATTTCTAGGTAAAATTACTACTACTTTGTTAATCTTAGCGATGAATTATACATCATTTATGTATTACTAGTTGCGCCCCGCGATTTCACCCGCTTAAGTCCAAATCCCGAAAGAATATCGAGATAAAATGTAGCCTATGTGTTAATCCAGGTATCCAGCTATCCACATACTAAGTTTCATCGCAATCAGTTCAGTAGTTTTTGCGTGAAAGAGTACCAAACATGCATACATCCTCACAAACTTTCACATTTATAATATTAGTAGGATTATTGACGACATAATTTGTATATTACTACATGCTAGGGAATAGTCAGGAATGAAACAGGACTTCAATTTATGACCCCATCTACTACTAGAGCTAACGAGACGCTCGAGTTTCGTTTCGTTACATTAAGTAGATATTTTTAGTTGAACGCCTTAGAGTGGAAATACGATTTATTACGCAAAATTATATAAATTTCAGAAACATTTTTAGATTGCTGATTAGACGGTTAATTTTGTTTAATAAGTTACATTTATATATATACAACAAATCGTTAAACTGCCTGACGTGCCAACCAGGTTATACTGACCACGGTCACGATCTTAGGGTGACAGCTATTGCCACCTTCCGTTGTTTTGTCTGCGAAGTGGAAGTATCTTTATCCACCCGCATGTTTCTCACGGACCGGAAAGCTCAGCGTAATACGTTCATTGCCGAGGAGGACAGATGATCTAGTAGAGATCACTGGCCATGCAGGCGACGTCCAACCGGTCTTATTGATAGTCTGGCTATTCTTTAATAATAAAGATGATTTCTTTTTTACTTCTGTTGTTATTTACCTAGCTAAAATACCTTTAGCTATATTGTTATAAATATTAATAAATCCTTCAGACAGTTTTCTAAAG
Source organism: Callimorpha dominula (assembly GCA_949752705.1). NCBI lineage: Eukaryota > Metazoa > Arthropoda > Insecta > Lepidoptera > Erebidae > Callimorpha > Callimorpha dominula. The sequence continues at coordinate 3,277,794 of OX457010.1, read as the reverse complement.
CTTTGATCAATTTACTTTAACTCAAGTAATAAAAATCTTATTTGAACGAAACTTTTAATGAAATTATAATATTAAGGTATTATGTTCGTATTTATGTTACAGTTATCCTGTCCAAATTATAAGCTCTCTAAGTTAGTAAAAAGTTTTTTAGACAAAAGTAATTTAATTTTTAGGGTTCCGTTTCTCAAAAAGAAAAAAGGAACCCCTGTGGGATCATTTTGATATCCATCTGTCTGTCTGTCTTGTTTCTCTGTAACGCATGGGATATCAAGTTGAAATTAATATCAAATATTTATGTCTACGACCTTGAAGCTTTAAGAAACAAAACGACGAAAAGACTTCTGATCAACAGTAATTTAGTCTGTTGGAATTTAACACCAGTTTATTTAGTAACTAATCTTTTCCCAACAACAGCCTATAGGCAGAAACTTAAGATTCTCGACTAGGAGCAATAATTCATCAAGGAATGATAACCGCCATTTGATATGAGGCCAGATAAGTACAGTTTAAATTGAGTTTTGATCAAGTTGATACCGCCTTAACCGATAAATGATTTAGCGTAAAGTCATTACAAACGTTTAGGATTACGTAGATCATTGAGGGTTAAGCTAAAGGATTTCTAGTTATTGAATTAGTTGTTAAACCCTTCAGTCTGTAATTATCCTTGCTTTACTAAGCTATAGCGATTAAATGTTACAACTGATCAACTTCTTAAACTTTTAAATCGAGTGAAAAAAGATCTACGTACGCTAGACCAAAGTAATTTATTCAGATTTGTTTTTTAGGGTTCCATACCTTGAAAGGAAAAAACGGAACCCTTATAGGATCACTTTGTTGTCCGTCCGTCTGTCCGTCTGTCTGTCGGTCAAGACCCTTTTTCTCAGGAACGCGTGGAGGTATCAAGGTAGAATTTATATCTAATACTCAAGTTTACTGTCCCTTAGAGCTGTGAAAAAATCAAACTTCTAAGCCAACGCAATCAAAAGATACAGCCGTTTATGCCGCAAATTTTCGACACTCGCAAAGGAATCAAAACCTACAGGGTGCTTTCTGTGAATTCAGAATCTTGAAATTTGATACGAAGCAACGTCTTATAGCACAGATAAAGGAAAAATTGCGAAAACCGTAAATTTTTAGTTACATCATATAATAAAAATATTTTACGGAACCCTCGGTGCGCAAGTCCGACTCGCACTTGGCCGGTTTTTATTTTTTCTTGCTTTGATCTTTTCAGATAAAATAGTTTAGGATAAACTAGACACACTGCATAGTACTTAGGTTAAGATTGGCGAATACCATTTTCTGAATCCTTGAATGATGCGATGCTGTGTCGCACTTGCACTTGAGTCAAATACAAATTCAATATCTTTATTTCATAAAATTGGTTATCAATTATTCAAAATCATCAATTAAAAAAAAATATTATAATAAAAAAATATAGATCAACACACACAGAGTCACCGCAACCTTAGTTTGCTTTGTCAAATGTAAAATGAAAAAAATTAAAACAAATAATACCGTATCCGCGCCCGTTTCCAAACGTTTGAGCAACGGAACAGATACAAAGTATCTGTATCTTTGTATCTGCTCCGTGGGTTGAGCCTTGTGAGAAGAAATCGAGCATACAAAGTCGTATAGTATATCCTCCTTTCAATTACTGGTCAAACGGACGTGGGAAAAATTAAATATATATTTGACTTTAAATACTCCCTTATTAACTGCAACTGGGACTATAAGCTCCCACATTATCAACCACTCTCTCCAGTCGACCTCAAGCGCATACGAGTATCTCATCAATCAAAATTTGATTTGAAAATTCTAATGGTGATGTAGCTAAAACTAAACTACTTACATTCTCATTTATATCTTGGCATGATAACTACTTAAAAAAATATCATACGAATTTTTACAATTTGCAAACGAGTTATTGATTATAAAACGCAATGATCGGATTCCACCGGATGACACGAATAACAGAATTAGACTTCAAGACTGCAATATTGGAAAATGGCATGGAGTGGGACATGTCTGTCGAACGCTTTCAGATGGCAAATTATTATCGTTCACGTGGAGAGCGGAGTCTTTCTATAGGAATAGTTACTTGGAAAGGCAAACACAAATAAAACCATCTGTTAATAGACAAGTAAAGAAGTCCTTGGACATCAGAATATCCACTAACCTTTATGGTTTTAGGATAAATTTCAAAAGCTAAGTTAAAATGAATTGGGATGATTAGTATCGGTTAGTTTCATAATTAATAATAATAATAACTTCATACATCTTACACGGCCGTGTAATCCCAAACTAGGCAGAGCCTGTGCTATGGTAACCAGACTGCTGATAAACATACTTATATATTTCTAAATACATACATATTATAGATAAATTACACCCAGACAGAACAAATGGTCATGCTCATCACGTAATTATTTATCCTGGGTGGGAATCGAACCCACGACCTCTGGCTCAGCAGTCAAGGTCATTAACCACTAGACCAACAGGCCAGTCGATAATAATATATATATATATATATATAAATGTATGTATGTATGTATGAATGTGTAGAATGTGTAGAAATAATGAAAAGAGAACATAAAAATAACATGTACTTTAGTTTATCTCATACGTACTGTAAAATGTTTCCTCTGTTGGACAGTACTGAGATAGGGATTCTCACATCGGCGTGTGGTATGTGTCGGTATATTTATTAATTAAATTCGTGTAAACTTTGAAAACTAATCGCTTTTGACAAACATAAGCGGGCATTCCATAAAACAAAGGCATTATTGGAACGAAGTCTCTTATCGCACGTTACACGCTCGGCGAGTAAAGGCGAGTAAAAGGTGTTAGCGCTATGAAAGATGCTGACCGTGAGTTGATTTATTTTATTTTCACCAACTGTAGATTCTGCGCGATACTGCTGTAACTTTAATGTTGGTTGTATACACATTATCCATTAGTTCAGGCAAATTGCACAGATGGCGCAATTTTAGTTTCGAGTTCTTATATTATCCTTACTAATATTATAAATGCGAAAGTAACTCTGTCTGTCGGCTTTTCACTCCAAATCTACTGAACCGATTTAAATTAAATTTGGTACACAGATAGTCTAGAGCCTGAGAAAGGACAAAGACTACTTTTTAATGCGAAAAAAGGGGTGTAGGGGGTTGAAAGGTGGGGATGAAAAGTTGTATGGAAGTATTGTAAATTAGCCTATATAGTTAAAAATTCTACCCAAAGACACTATTCCACGCGGACGAAGTCGCGGGCACAGCTAGTATACTATATTTTGATATAATTTATTTAACCCATTAAATATATTTATGTTTAGTGTTCCTTCGTTTCAACCGGTGTCTTTGGGACACCCTAAAGACCTCACGCGTTTTGCCTGTATTATATATTTAATAATAATAATAACTTGACACATCTCACACACGGCCGTCTGATCCCAAACTAAGCAGAGCCTGTAGTATGGTAACCAGAATGCTGATAAACATACTTATATATTTCTAAATACGTACATATTTAAAATTTTAACTAATAAACATGATTTAGATCAAAATTTGCCTGTATCATGCGGTTATTATAATAAATACTAGCTTCTTCTAACGGCTTCGCTTGCAGTAAATTTATTTTTCTATTTCTGTGGGAAAAGTACTTATTTCTGGTTGAATATGCATAATGCATTTTGAGGATAATCAGTTTAGTAGTTTGACTGCACAGATCTGCACAGGTGGCTCGCCACTACGCCCCATCGAGTATTATGGTTTCAAATCTTACACGGGCACGAAAAAATTGGGTGATCCATAAATATCTGTCCTGAATCTTTGTGTTTTGTGTCCGTTGTTTAAATTTTAGTCATGGGAGAGCCATGCTTCGGCACGTATGGGCCGGCTCGACCGGAGTGATACCACGGCCGCACAGAAAACCGGCAGTGAAGCAATTACCGGAGGCCCCAACCCTTCCCTCCGCCCCCTCTCTCCCTCTTCTACCCTTCCCCTATTCCCACCTTAAAAGCCGGCAACGCACTTGTGACTCTTGAGTTGCAGGTGCCCATGGGCGGCGGCAGGTGCCCACGGGCACCTAAATTACTGAAATTATTAGGTTATTTTATCTTTTTATAAACTTTATCATTAAACTTAACTGTGATGACTGATTTAAAAGCATAGTCACAAAGTCTAACAAAAACAATATAAATGTTATTTTTGGTACAATTAAGCCATACTTATGTTAAATTATTTTTTCACTTTGTTTTAAATTCCTTGTTCGTAATATATTTTTTGTTTACTCGCGTAAGCTCTCTTCTAACTACCTAAATGATACGTATATATATATATATTTAGAATTCAGATTTCAATATTGTATAGTGTTCAACATTTTTTTGTTCATGTATTGATCTGACGTCTATTACGTAGAAATTTACACCGACAAAGACGGCATTACTTGTCGATAAATTTCCAGCCCTACTGTCCACTCGATGGCGTGTCACGTCGCTCCTTGAAGCAATATTTTCCCGAACCCACCTTTTCATCTACGTGAAGCTATTCGATGTGAATTCTTTTGTATTATTGGCCACCTAAGTTGAGCTAGAAAAACATTGCTAGTATATTTTCGATATACTCTGACAAAATAGGTAGATCTTAATAGCCACTGCTCTTAACTGTAGTTATATTTCATTGTTAATGTTATCATATTTCCGATTTTAAGTTTATCGTTTTTAGGCGTACTTCGTGGCTATCTCAAAGCTCGGAAGTAGCACTTTTTAGTGCTAGCGTGTTTATTTGGTTGCGAGTTGTGGGAATTTGACTGTTTAATTTATTAGTGATTGTAATGAGAAAAGAAGATGACAGGTATATAATCAAAGAGAAGAGGGAGAAGAGGGTATTTATTTGAAATATTGATACCAGTAGTCAGTAAATCCAAAAAACAAACAAAAGATGAATTCGTTAATTCATCTTTTATTTTAATCACGACAAGCTTGATTGATGAATGATTATTCGTTTATTGACATAAATACATAACAAAATATCAATTCTCTGGTCCCTGGAGTAGAATGGAATATATTAAAATGTAATTTTCATCTGCGTTTATGGTCACTGTCCCGCTCCTATTGGTCGTAGCGTGATGTTATTTAGCCTTTAGCCTTCCTCGATAATTGGGCTATCCAATACTAAAACTTTGACTGGCCTATTGGTCTAGTGGTTAGTGACCCTGACCGCTAAGTCAGAGGTCGTGGGTTCGATTCCCACCCAGGACAAATAATTATGAGATGAGCACGATAATTTGTTCTGTGTCTGGGTGTAATTTATCTATAATATGTATATATTTAGAAATATATAAGTAGGTTTATCAGCAGTCTGGTTACCATAGTACAGGCTCTGCCTAGTTTGGGATCAGACGGCTGTGTGTGAGATGTGTGAAGTTATTATAATTATTATTATTATAAAATAATGATTCAATTCGAACCAGTAGTTCCTGAAATTAGCGCGTTCAACCAAACAAACAAACAAACTCTTCAGCTTTATAATATTAGTAAAGATTTAATGTTTAATATACAAGTACATTGGGCACTGAAAGCAATCACTAACAGACAAATTTTTGGTTGAATTTAGTGGCAGGGGTAAGTGGTAGTACCAGTGTAATAACTATAAATAAATATCATGACACCGGTACTGCAAACTTTTTTGTACATTACTTAAAAAACACGCAATTCGATTTATAAAAAGATTATAATAATTTAACTGTATTTAATAGATAGTCAAAATAAAGAAGTATTTAGAGCAGTGCAGTTGATTCATTAGGTATATTGTTTTTACACAAAATAATAAAATAACATTTTTTGAAGTAACAAGAAGACCAGAGATTAAATACCTAGTTATTATTAAGTAAGAAAACAAAGACACGCCAGAGATACCCAAAATTTTACGAATAGGTTTTACTAATGTGGTAAGACCCTAATTTGACTAAGCAGAATGATTTTACATAAAATATACATTCATGTCGAAACGTTCATTCATTTATTTACAAAACAGGGGCTTAATGTGGGTTATTAAGAGCTCTATTATAGCAGCGTTGTGTTATTTTTTAATTGTAATTACCTACTGGGGTGTGGGATTATTTTCAGTGGTTTACATGTAAATTCTTCATAAGCCGCATAGATTATCAGATAATCACACAAATTATTTAAATTATCATCTTAGGTATCTACTTAAGATGATTATTTATTGTGTGATATTGTGACAACAAAAGTTTTGCCACACATATTAACAGGTGTTGATATTAACACCTAAACCGATGCATGTTATTGCTTGTCGACCAATGTAAGCTGTATAGGGTTACCAGGCCCTTAAAAACTATATTTTTTAACAATTTACCGATATTATAGTTCTGTTTAGGTTTCAGTACCTCAAAAGGAACGTTCCTGTCTGTCTGTCTGTCAAACTTAACGTCTCATAACACATAAAATACTTTATGTCTGCGATATTTTGAAGCTGTAAAATAATCAAGCTTCTAAGTCAACGTAATCAAAAGATAGGTAGGATCATTAAAAATGGGCAAAAATCTTCAAGAATAGATTCCTGAGATGGATATTACGAGTCAGACTTGCGCTTGTCCGGTGTTTTGTTTTATTACAACACCTAAGACATTGCAAGAGTTAGGTAAAACAGTTCTTTAATTAATATTAATAGGTTAGAGAATTGTTTGTGTGTCTTTAAACTCTGAGTTGGTTCCTAAATTTTCATAATTTCTACTTCATCGGTAAATATAAAAGGTAAAATGAACGCAGACCAAACCATTACGATGCTTGTCATGTACTCGGCCGAGGCTGCCTGTATGCTGTTGACGTCATCTACAAGCTCTGCTGTGACAGCTCGTTAATTTCAACCCCACTTGTTTTATGAGTAATTGTTGCCCAGTTGGGCAAATAGGAATACTGACAGAACGCTCGAATGAGTGCGACATTATGGGCCAACTGAATCATTACAGCACTACAGTTCCTATTATGGAAAATAGTTAATTTAATTATTTTGTTAATTCAATTATTAAAATTAATTTGTTTAAATTTTTTTAAAAGGCCAATTGGACTTTTTAATTTAAACAAATTAATAAAATAGATTTAAGGCAGCGTGGAGGTCTTAAATCAATTTTTTTTACTTTTTTGTCGGAAATGTGTAGGTATAGGTTTAAATTTCAAATGGTATATTTTTGTCAACTATGGAATCACAAGAACTATGAAAGGGCCATGGCTCTTTCAACTAAATTTAAACAAATTCATTTTAAAAAGAGAAAAAATGTACATTCAATACAGCATGGAGGTCTTACATCTATTTTTGAACTTTTGGGTGGGAAAAGTGAATGGACACATTTAAACTATGGAAAACTGAATGGTGGTTTATGAGCAGGTACATTGACTATGATTTAGCATATTATACGAAATTACGGTCAAAATACACACTGCATTGTAGCATTCATCTCTTGTAATAAAAATATTTTAAACCTTATAATGTCTAATTTTTCGATCAACATCACATGAAATTAATTCCATGTGTTCTTAAAAACGATAATTGTACTAATTTTATAAATAACTCAGCCTTCAAAAAAATAAAATCTATTGGCTCCTATGACAGTCACTTAAAATTTCCCGTAAATAATAATCTTAGGGACAGTAAATATACTAATACTGCACTACATAAGTATTATATACTACATAACATAACAGAATATTTACAATAAAAACCAGTTACACACGGCCGTCAAAACATTTTGAATAATAAATGCTAAAAGCGCTAACAAATATTTCTATGAAATAGAATTTGCATCACATTGCCCTTCATCGCGTCTGAAGGAGAGCTTGGGTCTATTTCATAATAAATTTAAAAATATATATGCTTGGTGCAAATCGAAAAGACAGATAAGTACGAAATTTGTGATCGGCCATTATTTATTTCAACAACAATATAATGTGTAAAAAATGCATATTTAATTTGGTCTCCTAACACTTCGGATTGTTAAGAAAATGTAACACACAACTGACAAATTTTTGTTTACAACTATCGGAACAAAAAAAATATAACAACAGTGGATATTTTTAATACAAACTTAGAAGACAACAGATGATAAATATAATATTCAACTTGTGCTTATATATACCTATATGTCTAGTGAAAGTAGGGTAGAACTAAAATAGGTATAATCAAAATCTCAGTGAGCACATGTCAGTTAGTACTCCGCAAAGACTACAATAGTATATAGGATATAGACAGGCAACTCTGCTTCTTTTTATTGACAACACAAAACTCTGCCTAGTGGTCAGATACCAAAAACTAATATAATATACATATCTATAGGTATATATATATATATATATATACAATTTAACAATATATAGGTACCTACTTATACGGTGTATGAATGTTTTGTTGTTGCCTGTTTCTTGTTTTATTGGTTCTAACATGAGAATTTTATACTTTAGCTAATTAATGTATGTTTATGACTAATCTCCGATTTTTATATTCAAACCAAAACTTTTATTGCAAAAAGAAAGGCACAAGAAACCGGCAATCGGTACTCATACGCAGCCATTTGCAATATAAGTGAAGTGTTGCCAACCTAATATTAATAAGTTCCAAATATTAAAAAAAAATTGTTGATTGTTACGATTGTATTTTTAATTAATATTATTGTGTGTTGGTGAACAAATTGTTGTTTGTAAAGAATTTGAAGTGGTTTTAGATATTTAATATGCAATATTTTGGTATTTACAAATGCGAATTTTAAATCGTAATACATTTGTGGGTAATAAATTTCCCCTCATACATATTATAAATTTAAATATTGTAACACAGTAATTTTAGTTCCGGTATCTATCCTTGGGATGGCACTGGACTCAATAAAAAAAGTGCAATTCTTTTATGTTCCAAGTTGCCATAGCATGGTACTCCGTGAGCTACGAGCAAGAGCAGACGTATCTATAGTGAATTACCGCGCCAGCGAAGTGTTCATATGTATGCGCATTACAGTGATATGATACACTCCAATATACCTACATATATAGTTAAATATAAAAATAACAGATAAAGTATAGTAAGTAAGCTGTAGGCCAAGTTTGTATCAAACTAAAGCCGAACTGAACGCCCTAACAGCTCCTTTTTGACTCGAGTTGCGAAAGTCTGAATGAACTGTCTGCGTCTATTTTTCCAGACATTTATAATGCTGGAACGTTCAAGAGTAGAGTGAGTATGTTTCTCATGGATAGGCGTGGGTTATCTACGTCTTGATCGTCATTTTCCATTAAATGAGTCGGAAGGCAATTCCTATTAAATTTAACAACTTTATAATTTTGCACTGTATTTAATGCACTCTATTTACCAAATAGTTTTATAATTAGCGTGTATTCCGTCGAAATATATCAATTATTATAATTTTTTTTTTGTGCTGGTATTTTCATAATAATAAATCAGACCTTTTACTAAAAACGCAAAACCAGTACAAAATAAATACAAAACGCACTCAAAAACTTACCTAAATCACAATTTTTTGCAAATCTTTTGGGTACCGAGAAAAATGCAATTTCCACACAAATCACGCGGGTGTTGTTATTTTAGGACGACAGAGGTCTCTGGGGCCATTAACACTCGTTTACTTAGGCCCTGAATAGATTACAACAGGGATTGTATGAAGATTGCACATAACTTGTTCGGCCTCGGTGTCTCGTTTATTTTTTCTTTGTACGTAATATTAATATAACAATTTGTTATTCATTTCATAACTAGCTTTTGCTCGCAGCTTCACTCACGTGACTGTTGATTTTATCAATCAATTTAGCTTCCCTCGGGAACGGTATCTTTTTTTCTGGATTAAATGTAATCTATGTCTTTTTCTATACCCCGAACAACGTGTTTCAAAAATTTCATGATTATCGGTTAAGTAGCTACACGCTTTAGCGTAACAAACAAACAAATTTTTCAAAAATTTTGAAATCCTAAGATTTTTCAAAATTTCAAAATTTTTGAAAAATTTTAACTTGGTAGTATCTCACCAGAGAATTTAGTAGTAATAAGAGCAACAAAATTCCTTCCTTTCCTTTCCAATCCGAGTTTCCTGAAAGTAGGCTAGCTAGCCTGAAGCAGTATCGGACGACGCAAAACTCGATAATTTATTTAATAATTATAATTTTATAAACAGACTCCACGGGTGAGGTAATTGTAAACGTGGTCGCTTCGTTACTACGCCGCGCCGAGCGTTGTGTTTTCGATTCACACACTGGGCAAAAGATTGTGTGATCCAGAAATAGTTGTCCCGAGTCCCAGTCTGGATGTTTTTTGTGTCCGTTGTTTCAATGTTTGTAAAATCACCGCGACAGAGGAATTATTCCTAATGCGGTAGATGTCATTAAGTATTAAAATATTATAAATTTAAATAGTTTGTTAATAATTTTATTTAATACTAACACTAGTTTAAGACACTGTTACTAACATAATATGGATTTAGTCCGAAATAAAGAATTAGAATTATTAAATGATAATAATGATGATGGTATTTGGGGCAGGCAGCGGTAGAGAATTCGACTGCCACGCAGGTTGCATTCCCGTTGAGCTCAAATATTGTGATATTTATATATTCGTTCATGTGACTATTTCTATTAATTTATTCTATTTGCATCAGTCTAAGTGTTTATGCATTTACAAGAAAAAATATACATACATACTTTTTTCTTGTAAATATTTATCCATGTTCTAGATCCATTGTACAAGCTATAATTAATTTGGGTGTCAACTAACTACCCTTTAATATGAATGACTGAGGCTAGCCCGTTATACAAAGCTTTTCTCTTTCTGTTGTTTCTCCTTTTAATCATTAATTTAAAGTATTTGTTTATGAAGGTATACAGTCAAAATTGTAATTAATCCCTAGGCGTTACATTTATTCAAAAGTCTAACATGTTTTTATGTCAATACCTATTTTAAGAAACCTATACGATCCGGAATTTATAAAAAAACCATTCTATGTAGGTATTACTAACGTGGGAAAGCCATGCTTTGGCACGTATGGGCTGGCTCGAATTCACTCGATACCACGGCCTCACAGAAAACTGGCGTTGATGCAATGCTGGCATTGCATTTCGCCGCGTGAGTGAGGTTACCGGAGGCCCTAACCCTTCCTTCTCCGCTATTCCTTTCCTTCCCCTCTCCCCTCTTCCCCCTACTCCCACCTTAAAAGGCGGCAAGGCGGCGTTATTTACCATCAGGTGACCCGTCTGCTCGATTGCCCCCTATACCATAAAAAAAAATTACTAGCAGGCCTTTATAAAAAGTAAATTTCCCTATTTAAATTTTTATTGGAATGAAACTCAACAATTTTTCATTTTACCAACACATTCACGAATAGTAATTTTTAATACAGATTCTTTTACCCTTAAAATTAAATTAAACTAAGCAAATTTTTATCACCCTCGTGCTGAACAGGCATAACAAATACATTATATTCCAACTGCACCGCTGTTAAAAGAATATCTAGTAATAATAATTAATGCAACAGTGTGCGTGCATAACTAATAGAGTAACACACTAATTGGAAACTGAGTACATTAAAAATATGAAGTTCAATATCTACAACATGATTTATTACTATGCCTGAAAACCAAAAATACCATGTTAATCCAAAACGAGTTAAAAACTTTTGCACATATGGCTCCGATTACGTAACCCACTATTGTAACGTAAAAAAGTGCGAATGATGGCCACGGTGACACCATTGTGATAATGGGTATGTGTGTAAGTATATTTAACCCTTTCCAGGGCGAGATTTCTATGGTTCATTTGGAAGAAGAGGGTCACTTAAGAACTTGTCACCGTGTGACATATAGCCTTCACTATTATTCAATATTTTTTCTGGCATTTGAAATTAAACTCCAAATGGGGTATTTCAGCTATCAGGTATAACTTATGTTCATAGGCAGTCATTTATAAACATAAGTTTTAGAGTTTACAGGTTATGAGTTAAGAAAGTTTTGACAGACGACGGTAAACAAGAAGTATTATGGTCATATATTATGATCTTCACCGTCATCCCTTCCCTTCCCTTAGGTGCTACTTACTTCGCTGTTCTGCATAAAGTGTCAGATTATTTGTCACCCTAGCAGTCTGTGGATAGTCTAACTGATATCTGCCCATGTAAAAACTCTTACCTCTTACCAAAAAGACTTTCCTTTCTCGCAGTTCTCTCAAATAATTATACCTACCTTACCTTGACTACAATGTTTTGGGTTGCCTCTGTGAAGAACTGAAAATACTATATATTTTTATTATTTTCTATTGAATGTTAGAGATTGACTAGAGTACAGGTACAGTTTATATGTATACTATATTTAAGTATTTCGTCTAAATATTTACCTTATAGCTAAGGATTTCTTCATTTCATGACCTTACACTGCTTATCTTCCGCAATTTATCTTTGTTAATACTCCACCCATCCATTCAGTGCTTTTGGCATTATACACCGAAATTGTTTAATTCACAAACCGGAATATTCAATATATCAACATCCTAAATAGAAATCGAGATACAAAACAAACCAAGCCATCAACATTCAATCCATCATCTAAAACAAACACAAAGATAAATGGAAGACCATTGTGCCAGTCGTTATACAAATTCTATTTAAAACAAAAGGCTCGGATGTCTTAAGACAAAATAATATCGAAAATCCCCAAATGAGTCGCTCTCAACCAACACTTATTTAATGCGTGATCGTTTGTAAGATCGCCCTTCATTTCCTTAGGCCGATGAGCTCATTTACCCCCGTACTTAAGATAGAGCCCACACCGACGATTTTTCTGGATATTAATTGAAAAAGTATACTATCAGGGAGGAGAGTAAAGAGAATTGTTTGAGGGTAATCCGATAGTTTAAATTATCTTCGTTTTAGAAGTAAATTGATTCATACAGCAAATAAACTGCCGGGATGCCCGCAATGTATGCGTAACCGTAACATCTAACTTTTGCATATTTGACTTGACTTTGATTCTTTTTTTTTTTTTATTTATGGTATAGGGGCAAACCAGCAGACGGGTCACCTGATGGTAAATAACTACCGCCGCCCATAAGCACCTGTAACGCAAGAGTCACAAGAGCGTTGCCGCCCTTTAAGGTGGGAATAGGGGAAGAGCGGATTAGAGGGGAGGAGAGGGGAAGGACGGGAATAGGGGAGAGGATAGGGTTAGGGCCTCCGGTAAGCTCACTCACGCGAAAAGCAATGCAAGCATTGTTTCACAGCCGGTTTTCTGTGAGGCCGTGGTTTCGAGCGGAGTCGGGCCGGCCCATATGTGCCAAAGCATGGCTCTCCCACGTAATGATTTGTTTGATTTGACTTTGCATATCTAGTCTAACTTTAGATGGATTGGTGGCCTAATTTCGACCATAATTCATTATGTTTCAACTGTTTTGTTTCATATAATTGTCGTTTCGATTTGTAATTTCGATTCGATTGATAGGTCAATAAATATGTAGACATATACTGGACGCCTCCGGTTGTAGCTGTTTGTTAGCTCTCCTAGCGAATATTTAGGTAGGGTTTTCTACAATGAATTTCTTTATTTTATTTTAACTGTTTATATGCGTATATTTAAATAGGTTGTACATACACAATTCAGAAGGCAAGTAATCGCCATCGAATTCAAAATTAGGAATTTAATCCATCAAAAATTTCGTGTTCTTATTTTCACTCGTTCTTATGTTCGATGTTCAATTGCGATCAGATTCCCCCTCAAGGTCCTAAATGGCGCTAGACGTTCTAAACACTGTTTTCACTCGTTCTTATGTTCGATGTTCAATTGCGATCAGATTCCCCCTCAAGGTCCTAAATGGCGCTAGACGTTCTAAACACTGTTTTCACTCGTTCTTATGTTCGATGTTCAATTGCGATCAGATTCCCCCTCAAGGTCCTAAATGGCGCTAGACGTTCTAAACACTGTTTTCACTCGTTCTTATGTTCGATGTTCAACTGCGATCAGATTCCCCCTCAAGGTCCTAAATGGCGCTAGACGTTCTAAACACTGTTTTCACTCGTTCTTATGTTCGATGTTCAATTGCGATCAGATTCCCCCTCAAGGTCCTAAATGGCGCTAGACGTTCTAAACACTGTTTTCACTCGTTCTTATGTTCGATGTTCAATTGCGATCAGATTCCCCCTCAAGGTCCTAAATGGCGCTAGACGTTCTAAACACTGTTTTCACTCGTTCTTATGTTCGATGTTCAATTGCGATCAGATTCCCCCTCAAGGTCCTAAATGGCGCTAGACGTTCTAAACACTGTTTTCACTCGTTCTTATGTTCGATGTTCAATTGCGATCAGATTCCCCCTCAAGGTCCTAAATGGCGCTAGACGTTCTAAACACTGTTTTCACTCGTTCTTATGTTCGATGTTCAATTGCGATCAGATTCCCCCTCAAGGTCCTAAATGGCGCTAGACGTTCTAAACACTGTTTTCACTCGTTCTTATGTTCGATGTTCAACTGCGATCAGATTCCCCCTCAAGGTCCTAAATGGCGCTAGACGTTCTAAACACTGTTTTCACTCGTTCTTATGTTCGATGTTCAATTGCGATCAGATTCCCCCTCAAGGTCCTAAATGGCGCTAGACGTTCTAAACACTGTTTTCACTCGTTCTTATGTTCGATGTTCAATTGCGATCAGATTCCCCCTCAAGGTCCTAAATGGCGCTAGACGTTCTAAACACTGTTTTCACTCGTTCTTATGTTCGATGTTCAATTGCGATCAGATTCCCCCTCAAGGTCCTAAATGGCGCTAGACGTTCTAAACACTGTTTTCACTCGTTCTTATGTTCGATGTTCAATTGCGATCAGATTCCCCCTCAAGGTCCTAAATGGCGCTAGACGTTCTAAACACTGTTTTCACTCGTTCTTATGTTCGATGTTCAATTGCGATCAGATTCCCCCTCAAGGTCCTAAATGGCGCTAGACGTTCTAAACACTGTTTTCACTCGTTCTTATGTTCGATGTTCAATTGCGATCAGATTCCCCCTCAAGGTCCTAAATGGCGCTAGACGTTCTAAACACTGTTTTCACTCGTTCTTATGTTCGATGTTCAATTGCGATCAGATTCCCCCTCAAGGTCCTAAATGGCGCTAGACGTTCTAAACACTGTTTTCACTCGTTCTTATGTTCGATGTTCAACTGCGATCAGATTCCCCCTCAAGGTCCTAAATGGCGCTAGACGTTCTAAACACTGTTTTCACTCGTTCTTATGTTCGATGTTCAATTGCGATCAGATTCCCCCTCAAGGTCCTAAATGGCGCTAGACGTTCTAAACACTGTTTTCACTCGTTCTTATGTTCGATGTTCAATTGCGATCAGATTCCCCCTCAAGGTCCTAAATGGCGCTAGACGTTCTAAACACTGTTTTCACTCGTTCTTATGTTCGATGTTCAATTGCGATCAGATTCCCCCTCAAGGTCCTAAATGGCGCTAGACGTTCTAAACACTGTTTTCACTCGTTCTTATGTTCGATGTTCAATTGCGATCAGATTCCCCCTCAAGGTCCTAAATGGCGCTAGACGTTCTAAACACTGTTTTCACTCGTTCTTATGTTCGATGTTCAATTGCGATCAGATTCCCCCTCAAGGTCCTAAATGGCGCTAGACGTTCTAAACACTGTTTTCACTCGTTCTTATGTTCGATGTTCAACTGCGATCAGATTCCCCCTCAAGGTCCTAAATGGCGCTAGACGTTCTAAACACTGTTTTCACTCGTTCTTATGTTCGATGTTCAATTGCGATCAGATTCCCCCTCAAGGTCCTAAATGGCGCTAGACGTTCTAAACACTGTTTTCACTCGTTCTTATGTTCGATGTTCAATTGCGATCAGATTCCCCCTCAAGGTCCTAAATGGCGCTAGACGTTCTAAACACTGTTTTCACTCGTTCTTATGTTCGATGTTCAATTGCGATCAGATTCCCCCTCAAGGTCCTAAATGGCGCTAGACGTTCTAAACACTGTTTTCACTCGTTCTTATGTTCGATGTTCAATTGCGATCAGATTCCCCCTCAAGGTCCTAAATGGCGCTAGACGTTCTAAACACTGTTTTCACTCGTTCTTATGTTCGATGTTCAATTGCGATCAGATTCCCCCTCAAGGTCCTAAATGGCGCTAGACGTTCTAAACACTGTTTTCACTCGTTCTTATGTTCGATGTTCAATTGCGATCAGATTCCCCCTCAAGGTCCTAAATGGCGCTAGACGTTCTAAACACTGTTTTCACTCGTTCTTATGTTCGATGTTCAATTGCGATCAGATTCCCCCTCAAGGTCCTAAATGGCGCTAGACGTTCTAAACACTGTTTTCACTCGTTCTTATGTTCGATGTTCAATTGCGATCAGATTCCCCCTCAAGGTCCTAAATGGCGCTAGACGTTCTAAACACTGTTTTCACTCGTTCTTATGTTCGATGTTCAATTGCGATCAGATTCCCCCTCAAGGTCCTAAATGGCGCTAGACGTTCTAAACACTGTTTTCACTCGTTCTTATGTTCGATGTTCAATTGCGATCAGATTCCCCCTCAAGGTCCTAAATGGCGCTAGACGTTCTAAACACTGTTTTCACTCGTTCTTATGTTCGATGTTCAATTGCGATCAGATTCCCCCTCAAGGTCCTAAATGGCGCTAGACGTTCTAAACACTGTTTTCACTCGTTCTTATGTTCGATGTTCAATTGCGATCAGATTCCCCCTCAAGGTCCTAAATGGCGCTAGACGTTCTAAACACTGTTTTCACTCGTTCTTATGTTCGATGTTCAATTGCGATCAGATTCCCCCTCAAGGTCCTAAATGGCGCTAGACGTTCTAAACACTGTTTTCACTCGTTCTTATGTTCGATGTTCAATTGCGATCAGATTCCCCCTCAAGGTCCTAAATGGCGCTAGACGTTCTAAACACTGTTTTCACTCGTTCTTATGTTCGATGTTCAATTGCGATCAGATTCCCCCTCAAGGTCCTAAATGGCGCTAGACGTTCTAAACACTGTTTTCACTCGTTCTTATGTTCGATGTTCAACTGCGATCAGATTCCCCCTCAAGGTCCTAAATGGCGCTAGACGTTCTAAACACTGTTTTCACTCGTTCTTATGTTCGATGTTCAATTGCGATCAGATTCCCCCTCAAGGTCCTAAATGGCGCTAGACGTTCTAAACACTGTTTTCACTCGTTCTTATGTTCGATGTTCAATTGCGATCAGATTCCCCCTCAAGGTCCTAAATGGCGCTAGACGTTCTAAACACTGTTTTCACTCGTTCTTATGTTCGATGTTCAACTGCGATCAGATTCCCCCTCAAGGTCCTAAATGGCGCTAGACGTTCTAAACACTGTTTTCACTCGTTCTTATGTTCGATGTTCAATTGCGATCAGATTCCCCCTCAAGGTCCTAAATGGCGCTAGACGTTCTAAACACTGTTTTCACTCGTTCTTATGTTCGATGTTCAATTGCGATCAGATTCCCCCTCAAGGTCCTAAATGGCGCTAGACGTTCTAAACACTGTTTTCACTCGTTCTTATGTTCGATGTTCAATTGCGATCAGATTCCCCCTCAAGGTCCTAAATGGCGCTAGACGTTCTAAACACTGTTTTCACTCGTTCTTATGTTCGATGTTCAATTGCGATCAGATTCCCCCTCAAGGTCCTAAATGGCGCTAGACGTTCTAAACACTGTTTTCACTCGTTCTTATGTTCGATGTTCAACTGCGATCAGATTCCCCCTCAAGGTCCTAAATGGCGCTAGACGTTCTAAACACTGTTTTCACTCGTTCTTATGTTCGATGTTCAACTGCGATCAGATTCCCCCTCAAGGTCCTAAATGGCGCTAGACGTTCTAAACACTGTTTTCGCTTAATTTTTGAACTTGTATTATAACAAATATTGGAAAAAAAAGTTGTCTTTCTGCACTTCTTACTTTTAAAAATAATCTTGTTTTTAGTATTCCAAATTTCACATAACTAAGTGAATTTGCTTAAAATGCATAAAAAGAAATCTCTTTACGTATTAATATATAGATTTTGTAATAAATTATTCTTAGTTTGAGTTAAAATACTTATGTAGCATTTTGTTCCACATATATCTTTCTCTCTCTCTCTCTCTCTCTCTCTCTCTCTGTGCCTCTCTCAATAAAATGATATATTATTATTCTTATTATTATTATGATATTTAACTGTACGGTATTAAATTAGTTTTTCTTTATTATACGTCAAAACAGTAGGTTATAATAATGATAATTTGAGACATCGCACATACGGCCATCTGATTCCAATTTAGGCATAGCCGTATTATGGTAACAAGGCTTCTGATAAACATACTTATATACTACTAAATAAGAATAAGAAACATGGGTGGGAATCGAACCCACGATCTCTGGTCCCGACTGCAACTGCAGTGAGGCTCACTAAGCATTAGACCAACAGGCCTGTCATAAACATTTATATGAAATAACAACTTGTGACGTCATATGTCGCAATTTTTTTTTTTTACACGGCCGTCTGATCCCAAACTCGGCAGAGCCTGTACTATGGTAACCAGACTGCTGATAAACAACATACTTATATATTTCTTCTATTATAGATAAATTACACCCAGACACAGAACAAATGACCGTGCTCATCACACAATTATTTACTTGTAATGTTTCATTTGATGTTAAAAAAATAATAACAAATTTGTAAATAGTAACAAACTTATTTTTTAAAGCCTTTACATTACAGCTAACTTTTATGATGACTGTTTAATATATTTTTTTAAATAAGCATAGTAAAAATATCCTATTGTATAAATTTTCTATAATAGATGTATTTTTTTATGTTTTTTTTTACAGTCCGCATGTTTTCACTATCTATAATGTTCTTAACTAGATCTATTATATTTTTTACTTGATGGTAATTTCTGATTTTACAAAATGACGTAAACCCTACGTTATTCTGTAAACTCACAAATCTGACAAACGAAGTACTTGGTCAAATTAAAATTTTTGGAATTAAATTTTAACATTTGAAATATTTCGTCGTCTGAAAGATATCGTCGTGGTGATCGCCATTTGTTGGTAACATGTTTGTATGGTAGTATACTCAAATTACAATGAAGAGATAAACAAATCAATAAATAAATCGCAAAAGTGACCCACAACGTGCGCCGTGTCTTAAGTTTAAATGATTCAACGCCCGAGTTTTGAGTCAAACTTTTTTTTGGCAATTATGCCCAACTTTATGCGGAGATCAGGAAGATTGTTTTTAAACATCTTAGTTTTATCTTTTTAATATGGCAAGTTTTATCAACCAAAACGTAGGTACCTAATATTATGATGAAAATTAATATAGCTATTAGATTAAATATCTTTTATAAATGATCTTAGTAAGAAGTTATTATATTTTCTCTATAGATAGGACCTTTTAGTTTCATTGTTTAGTAAAGTTCATTTTTGTTTTTAATGTCCAATTTCATTTTCTGACAAATCTCAATTTTAAGTACACTTCAAATCAAAAAGCTCTCTGAATAATGTTAATGCGAAAATGTAATGCTGTTAAATCATATGAAAACATTAATTTATTACCATGATTACCATCATCGTCTACTACTACTTCATTTAAATAATTTATTCGGTATAAGCTTTTTATTTAACTTTTAATTAAATATTTTTTTTGTTCATTTCTGTCACTGGCCAGTCGGAGAGCACGTTAAGCCGACGGTCCCGGTTGCCATACGAACATCTTTGGCATTCGTTACGGGTAGCTGGAGCCCTAAAAAGTCCGGCTACCTGCTCTAACTACAGAGCTTCGATATCGCCTAGTACTTGGGTTGTGGAGGTCTGATGGCAGTCGCTTCACGTAAAATATTCAAGTTTGGCAGTATCGTAGTTAGACTGAAAGCCGACCCCAACTTATTTGGGAAAAATGAATTTTGTCAAAGAAAGCTTTTACTATTGTAGAATAGGAAAAGCTTTAAAACCAATAAAATAAAAAATATGTGCTATTAATGAAGTAACTATTAACTTATTTGTGCCCTTATGTATATGTAGGGTAGATTGCATTTCTCTTCTGCATTTCCTGTTACATATTTGTAAATTGTTTGAAGATAAAATCGTGTTTCTTTCAAATAAATGTAAAATTTTGGTATTGATAAAAATACAGTAACAACATTTAAAATTTAACTGTATTTACTTATATGTAGTATACGATGTTACATCGGTCTGTTACCTATATTAGCATCGCTTTTTTATTTAATATTCATATACAAGCTTTTAAACAATTTTATCAATTGCCCCAACCGTAACCGTCCCTCGTAAGTACCAGAGGCAACCAATTAAGCTGCTGTAACCCCCATCATATGAATTACTCCTTGGCTTCAACACTTCAATCCCCAGACTTAGTAGGCTGTTTAGCAAATTCGACAGCCATTTAGACATTTTGCAGAGCTAAATTATCAATATTTACATTCTTTTTTATTTTTATTCTAATTACATATTATTATCTAT
This sequence comes from Callimorpha dominula, assembly GCA_949752705.1. NCBI lineage: Eukaryota > Metazoa > Arthropoda > Insecta > Lepidoptera > Erebidae > Callimorpha > Callimorpha dominula. Next base: position 3,257,277 of record OX457010.1, on the reverse strand, counting down.
TTACTGTACAATAACATGATGCATAAGCAGCTTAAGTTAAATCCAAATGGTTTTTTTGAGAACGCTGTGTTTGCCATGATACTTTACAGTTTTTAAACAAGAAAGAGCATGTATTTGCTGTAAGAAAAGTGTAACAGTAAGTTGTAAACGAACCAATAAATAAACTAAATAGATTATCTGAGATTTAGCCTATTTTAGACTGCTCTGATCAATATTCTCATTACAGTGAGTATAATTTAGCCTATTTTAGACTGCTCTGATCAATATTCTCATTACAGTGAGTATAATTTAGCCTATTTTAGACTGCTCTGATCAATATTCTCATTACAGTGAGTATAATTTAGCCTATTTTAGACTGCTCTGATCAATATTCTCATTACAGTGAGTATAATTTAGCCTATTTTAGACTGCTCTGATCAATATTCTCATTACAGTGAGTATAATTTAGCCTATTTTAGACTGCTCTGATTAATATTCTCATTACAGTGAGTATAATTTAGCCTAGTTTAGACTGCTCTGATCAATATTCTCATTACAGTGAGTATAATTTAGTCTATTTTAGACTGCTCTGATCAATATTCTCATTACAGTGAGTATAATTTAGCCTATTTTAGACTGCTCTGATCAATATTCTCATTACAGTGAGTATAATTTAGCCTATTTTAGACTGCTCTGATCAATATTCTCATTACAGTGAGTATAATTTAGCCTATTTTAGACTGCTCTGATCAATATTCTCATTACAGTGAGTATAATTTAGCCTATTTTAGACTGCTCTGATCAATATTCTCATTACAGTGAGTATAATTTAGCCTATTTTAGACTGCTCTGATCAATATTCTCATTACAGTGAGTATAATTTAGTCTATTTTAGACTGCTCTGATCAATATTCTCATTACAGTGAGTATAATTTAGCCTATTTTAGACTGCTCTGATCAATATTCTCATTACAGTGAGTATAATTTAGCCTATTTTAGACTGCTCTGATCAATATTCTCATTACAGTGAGTATAATTTAGCCTATTTTAGACTGCTCTGATCAATATTCTCATTACAGTGAGTATAATTTAGCCTATTTTAGACTGCTCTGATCAATATTCTCATTACAGTGAGTATAATTTAGCCTATTTTAGACTGCTCTGATCAATATTCTCATTACAGTGAGTATAATTTAGCCTATTTTAGACTGCTCTGATCAGTATTCTCATTACAGTGAGTATAATTTAGCCTATTTTAGACTGCTCTGATCAATATTCTCATTACAGTGAGTATAATTTAGCCTATTTTAGACTGCTCTGATCAATATTCTCATTACAGTGAGTATAATTTAGCCTATTTTAGACTGCTCTGATCAATATTCTCATTACAGTGAGTATAATTTAGCCTATTTTAGACTGCTCTGATCAATATTCTCATTACAGTGAGTATAATTTAGCCTATTTTAGACTGCTCTGATCAATATTCTCATTACAGTGAGTATAATTTAGCCTATTTTAGACTGCTCTGATCAATATTCTCATTACAGTGAGTATAATTTAGCCTATTTTAGACTGCTCTGATCAATATTCTCATTACAGTGAGTATAATTTTTCTTTGGGAATCTTACAATCTCGTTACACTCGCTCCCATATTAGTCGCTCTAGTGAACGAGTGACTGAACTTAATTACTTTAATGGTATATTGAATGAACGATTTTTCTGTGATAGGTTTGATTAATGAAATTTTAAGGTACTTCGGGGATGCTGTTACCGAATGAAGAGTCTTGACGGTCCATCCCTACGTACCTATATAAGGTTATGTCCAAAATTTGGATTTATTTTATATTTATTATTAGGTTCTGTTTACCTATAGTTTTCTGGAATAAGTAAGACTTAAATTTTAAATTCTCTTTCAGAATAGAATAGAATAGAATATTCTTTATTGTACACCATATAAACTTACAATAGATCTTAATTTAATTTAAATGCTAGGTACAATGGGCGGTGTTATCGCTAAAAGCGATCTCTACCAGACAACCTTTGGATGGATTTAGTGTCAGGTGTAATTGGTAGGTGTAAAAGTGTATTCAAGGGCAAGGTTAGTTTGACACATCTGACTTTGACATTATGTTGGAATAAAAATGTAAGATGTGTCAAACTGATAGATTTTAAAAATGCTGTAAATTTTGCTTTTGTGCTAGAAGAGCTCATTATCAGCTGCCTTTCACAGAAAGAGCAAAATATCATAATCATAAAGATCATTGCAAGATGCAATTGCAAAATATTATATAATTTTTATATAAATATGTATATTATGCATATGTGTGTAAGTATATTTTATATATATATAACCTTTTAACTGGCGATTGTTTTGGGGTCTAAGGATCATAACTAGACCTCCTGTGAAGAATTTTTTGAAAAACTCGACTACACTAGTACAAAACCAATAGTTAAACTTCGAAATCTACCTAAAAAATACGTGAAAACGGCTCCATTAAGCTACACGCGTCCATTATACAGAGTGTATCTGATAATGGAATACTTACTTAAATCAATGAAAAGTTCCATTAAGCTCTAGCGTGCAGTTATAAAAAGAATTTTTGGAAAAAAACTATTCGTTTACAAGTTATGACCGTTTAAATTTCCAAGTATTCATATATATATTAAGTAATATATATATTAAGTAAGTATTCATATATATGTATGTATATAATTATGCACCGATTGCTTTCAAACTTGGACCACAAATCAACAGGGCAAAAATGAAGGTTAAGTTCGTGAATGGCAGATATTCCCATAAAGGGTGGCAGATTGACTGGGGGGGCAGATTTTCAAAAAAATTAAAAAACGAGAAATCTACCTCTGCGGGCCTGCTGCAGGCCCGAATTTTTTTAATTTGTAACGCATATTGTTATAAATTTTAGATTTCTGCACTTATTCACTTATTAATATGTATATAGAACGTTATTCATACGTAAGAATACTTTTCTATTTAATAATATTTTTTACACTGAATTTCAATCTTCATTTAGTTCAATCGAGTCTCTCAGTCACTTTCTATCATAGAGTCAGTATATCGAGTGTCTCTGGTACGTGTGAAGCCGTTTGTGGGTAGATAAGCGGTATCGGGAGGCCATTTGCCGCATAGCTGATAATTTCCGCTGCTCGATGGCGTCATTTACCCTCTGAAGGCTTTCGGGTGGGGTCTCAGCTTAAGCGAAATTATATATGAAGATAAGTTTCTTCTATTGGTGAAACAGTTCAAATTCAAATTCAAATTCAAATTCAAATTCAAAATCATTTATTCAATTAAGACACTAAGTGACATTTATTAACGTTAAATTGAAGCTAGAGTTAAAATCATAGATCGGCGCAAACAGACGCCACAGCATGTAATGGATTGTCGAGGTAAATTAGGTGAAAACACCAAAATCTACTGCCTGCTTGTGTCGATCTATAACTTCCAGTTTCTAAAATGCGTAGAGCCTTATGAGAAGAATACTGGCAAAGAAACTCATGGCCACTCTTTTTAAAAGTCAGATCTTCAGGTACAATAGTGTTAGTGTTACACGAGAGGTAAACAGGATGCAAGCTGATGCCACCTGAATTTCAATTTATTGAAATGCTCCAAAAGCTAACGTACTAAAAAATAAAAATCACTCAGTGATACCGTTGAAGGTTTGAACCTATTAAACATAGAAATCATTCAAGGTGCACATCTACCTTCATTCAGTAACAAAATCTACTGTTAAAAATAATTTGTGACTGGATTAAGAGGCTAGAGTTGCAGTTGATCGAACCAAAATAATAGTATAGGCTAAAGCATCGCTGACTAGGCCGACCAGTCACCCCAAGCAGCACCCGTTCACGAGTATGACGCATGGACCAGCCATCATCTCCTTCGCCATATCAGAGGGAAAGAAATGACCCGCCCCATGACGATGCCGCAAGCAATGACATTTTAGTGAGCATGACGAACCATAGTCGAGATACTGATAAAAATCACTACAAGTCAAATTACCATTATAATCGTCACGCATTACTTTCAACTCACAATGGTTTGTTAATAATTTAGCTTAATTATAAGACAAAGAAGTTGGTGTGTATAAACCCAATGACACCTTAAGCCCAAGACTGTTTGTCGTTTAGATAATCGTTGATCGTATAGTAGGATTTCCTAATAAGGTGATTTTTTACAGTTTGCTTGAATTTATCTACAGGAAGGTCGCTTACATGTATAGGAATTTTATTATAAAAACGTATACCAAGACCTTCGAGCGAGTTGTGTACTTTATGCAAGCGATGATAGGTACCAACGAGTTTAGACTTGTTTCTTGTATTAATATTGTGTATATCACTGTTTTACTTATAGTCAATAATGTTGTGCCTAACAAATATAATATTTGCAAATATATACTGTGATGCAACAGTTAAAATACCTATATCCTTAAACAACTCTCGAAGAGAGACTCTAGCACCTAAATTGTATATGGAGCGGATGGCTCGTTTTTTGGAGAATAAAAATCGTTTCAGCATCAGCCGCCTTGTCCCAAAGTAGTATACCATAGGACATGACGCTGTGAAAGTAGCTAAAATAAACTAGCCTAGCTGTGTCCGTATCAGTGAGCTGACGTACCTTCCATACTACATAAGCTGCCGAACTAAGTCTACCTGCAAGGCTGTCTATCTGAGCTCCCCATTGTAGTTTACTGTCTAATGTAATTCCTAAGAATACTGTCGAGTCTTCAATACTTAACATTTCATTATTTAGAGTTAAATTAGTACCTAGCTGTTTTACATTTGGCATAGTAAATCTCACACACTTTATTTTATTTGAATTTTGTAGGAGATTGTTAGTTGAAAACCAATACAATACATCATTTAGTGCCTTTTTAAAGTCGATCGTCAAAAACTGGTTTCTTACGATCGACTTTAAAAATAAGTGACGTATCATCAGCAAATAGAACTATATCACAGAGATCTTTTAAATAATAAGGTAAATCGTTTATATATATGCGAAAAAGTAGAGGACCTAGTATAGAGCCCTGAGGAACGCCCATAGTAACAGGTAATCCAGAAGACCTCGCACCATTGACATCTACATGTTGAATTCTATCTTCCAAGTAGGAAACAATTAGTTCCAAAGCAATACCATTAACACCATAATGTTTAAGTTTAAGAAAAAGCGTGTTATGTTCTACACAGTCAAAAGCTTTTGAGAGATCGCAAAATACACCTATCGCATCTTGCGAATTCTCCCATGCATTAAATATATGTCTCAAAAGAGTTGCACCAGCATCAATTGTTGAACGACCCTTTGTAAAGCCAAATTGTTCTTTGTGAAATAGATTATTTAGATTAAAATGGCTTTCTAGTTGTTGCAAAATAACTTTTTCAAAAATTTTACTAATAGCCGGTAACATTGAGATTGGCCTAAAGTTACTTGGTTCAATTGTACAACCCTTCTTGAATAAAGGTATTACTTTGCTATACTTCATCAGGTTAGGAAAAACACCAGAATCGACACATTGATTGAATGTTATAGCTAGAAATGGTGCTATATCAATTATAATAGTTTCTATTAATTTAACAGAAATTCCCCATAAATCCCCTGAATTCTTATAATTAAAAGACTTTAACGTTTTTATAATGCCTGTGGGGTTTATGAATTCATTCATCAATTCATTTATTGTTTATCTATATTAATATTATAAAGCAGAAGAGTTTGTTTGGTTGAACGCGCTTAAATTAATTTTAAACCCGCTAAAATCGGTTTATGATATTGGGTAGCAAGCTACAAATACAGTCCATATCGGAGTATGATTCAGCTGTAATTATAACTGGGCAAAGAATAGTTAGGGTTGAGGAAGCCACCAATCTGGGCCTTCTAATGGATCCTGAGCTGCGATTCGAAGAGCATGTTAACAAAATTGTCAAAAACGGTTTCTATAGGTTAAAAATACTTTACAATATTCAGGATTATATTAGTATAATATTAAGAAAGCAACTAGTGGACAGTCTCACACTATCTAAATTTAATTATTGTGATATAGTATATGGTCCATGTTTATTGGCTAGAACTAAAAAAATAATACAAAGAATTCAAAATGCCTGTGCTCGATACTGTTTTAAAATACCCAGACGTCAACATGTAACACCTTATATAAATGAAAATAATGTATTAAAAATGGAGGCAAGGAGAAAACTACATCTAGACATACATACTAGTACAATATCTGTGCCAAGTCATAGGACTACAGCATTCCGAGGCTCTCTAAAATATGCTGCAATGCGAATCTGGAATGACCTGCCACCACCTTTCAGGGATCTAAAAACAAAATATAGCTTTAAGACAAAATATAGAATGTTCCTGTTATTGCAACAAAAACACACTCAGTAAGCAGCAATATTTTCATAATATTGAACTGGAGGGTTGATTCATATTTAGAGAAATGTATTTAGAGAAATGTACTGTAGGCTAGAATTTACAGACAATAGTATTGTTATGGGTGTCATTGGGGTCCAAATTCATTTTATTTTATCTTAGTTTAGTATGTACTTAATCTTGTATAATAAATGTAGTTAGAATTTTAAAATCTACCTTGCAAGTTTTGGCCCCTTTGCTATTTAGCACTCCAGTTGCTTGTCAGAGTCAGTTACCTATGCTTGGTACTCCTATGATCCACTATACAATATGCATCGTGTTGGGAATATGGTTGAGCCTAAAATTGGGTAACGAATATGAATCTAAAAAAAAAAAATCTTATGTTGATATTCTGTATGACAACTATGTGGAATTATGTATCACTGGAAAATATGTACTTACCATGCTTATCTACGGTATACCCCCGTATAATTTATTGGAATAAATATATTTAGTTTTAACAAAACGATATTGCCTGCCGGCGTTTGGTGACGCTTGCGGTTGGCACTGAAAACTAGTACTGGGATGTTTTATATCAGCTCAGTGTACGCTGAGTGTCAACGAGTGAAATTGCAAAACAGCAGCGTACTATGAGCAATAATTCCAATCTCAATCATTTCAAAAAGAAAATTAAATAAAAGGAATAACCACATGTTGCCTTGCCACGTCAAGAAAGACACGTCACATCTACATGTCATAGATGACAAATTGTAGACATAGCAGTCATAGACTAAACAAAATTATGTTTATGAAGTAGGTTATTTATTTAAGTAGGTTAAAATGTGTATGTAAATTGTAGGCTAAGGTAACATAAAAAAAAGAAGAAATATGTACGCTGAGGTTATTGCAATATACCATATTTTCTTTCTTTCTTCTTTCTTTCTTTCTATACACAGCCCGTCCGTGTGTTGCAACATATCCATAGAGATGGTCGGCATTATCGGCATTCCCACCCCTTATCATTGCAGTTTTATGCTAGACCAATATGTTATAAAGGTTGTCTTGTGTTTACGATCGATCTCGAGGCCTTGGGTTCGATTCCCGGGTTGATTAAAGCGGGCAAAGACTCGGTTCCGAATCATAGTGTACAGCTTTTATCTGTTATACATGACTGGTTTCATTAGCTAACCGCCTTATAACTGCCCAAACACAATCATAAGTAATCAAGTTTTTAAATGTCCTGATTTTAATATAAACAATACATTTATTGGCAACATAAGTCCCCGGATACCTAATATGCAATATTTATAAGTATCATATATCAAAATTAATATTATTATTATTATTCTTTACAATGCGTTGACATATAACTTAATCTTGATTCGTTTAATAAATAGTTACCAAAATGCGTTTTTTCGTTTTACTTACAAACGCTATCATAAGCACCATGCCCAATGTCTTCAAGACGACCGCCTATTTCACCGTCCCCAAACTTCTAGCCAAGCGATTCTCAACCTTGAGTCCTTACAATAACATACTAAAAATCTACACTTCAGAAACAACTGAACGCAGAATTATTTTTGTTAATATCTCCAACTGACTTCTGCCATTACTGACTGTCAAAGTCATCTTAACCGCGTAGTGATATTTGAAAGAGATAGTAGGTCTTGATAAAATGCTTTGCGAAATTCAAAACAGCTTGCCAAGACTATATGGGATATGAACGCGTTTTTAAAAGATGGATATCGCGAAAATTGTAAGGCTATATATCGTGAGTAATGGCACTTAGTGACATCATCATAATGGGATCGGGATTACATTGTACTGCGATCTCTATATATATGAAAGTTAGAAAATATTATTTGTCTAGAAAAGAAAATACAATTGATTCGAAATTTAGAAAGATACAAACAAAAAAATAGGATACAAACAATAAAAATAATATTTCGATTGGCCTCTTGGTTTAGTGGTTAGTGATTCTGACTGCTGAACCAGAGGTCGTGGGTTCGAATAACATACCATTGTATAATAAATGTATATAGTTTTTATAGAGGTAGTGATCCCTGACGAGTTTCTAAAAATTTGTTCACGACTGTGCTTCTATGTGCTTCCGGTAATGAATTCCACGATCATTCAGCTTGTACTGTCAAAGATATGTCAGAAAAACTTATAGAATATGCTGCAATTTAGCGTAACGGCTAAGGAGTCGGATGTGCTTATCGAGTAGTCGCTGGTCCAAGCAACAACCAGTGCACTACCGACTGTGAACGCACTCATAACACAAATATTTTACTTAAACTGAAGGCCTTCGTCCAACAGTGGACGGCAATAGACTGATGGTGATGATGATGACTTAAGCTGAAGGGGTCAATAACTTAATAAGTATACTATGTCCAATACATGAAATAAGTTATAATCCTTACATTAATAATCTTCATTAAAAAAACATATTGTGTGGTTTTTGTGCTGTAATTGGGGTAGCAGGAGACTGCGCTTACAAAGGAAACTCAACCTGTCCTGTTCCTGATCTAAGTACCTACTATATAACTAACAATATTTTGCAATTGCATTTTGCAATGATCTTTATGATTATGATATTTTACTCTTTCTGTGAAAGGCAGCTGATAATGAGCTCTTCTAGTACAAAAGCCAAAATACAGCATTTTTAAAATCTATCAGTTTGACACATCTTACATTTTTATTCCAACATAATGTCAAAGTCAGATGTGTCAAACTAACCTTGCCCTTGAATACACACCTTTACACGATAAACCATAATAACAAGAAATATTGTTTACATAGCCTGGCAAATCCTATCTATGTTAAACTCTAATTTAAATTTCCGTTTGTCAGCTTTAAGCTTGTAATTTATGGTTTCATTCAGACACAAATTGGTAAACGTATTCCAATTAGAACGCTGCGTCTCAAACATTTGCTTAACGAGTGCTTGTTTTAAACAAATAATCACATTTATGTGTATTTCCGAATTCGATTTTTAAATTTGAGATTTCGATTTATATTCTACAGGTATAATCTGTGTTATCTTACTAATATTATAAAGGCAAAAGTTTGTGCGGATGGATGGATGCATCGCTAAACCTATCTGGATGAAATTTGGCACAGAGATAGATTGCAATAGCACATAGGCTACTTTTTACCCCGGAAATATGTACGGTTGCCGTGGGATAGATTTCACCAAAATTTCCAAGCGACAAAAGCCGCGGGCGAGTGCTAGACTTTAACATATGTTTGTACAAATATTTCGTGAGTTAATGAGTACCTAATAGAAATTTAAAATTCAAATATAATATAAATACTAATATATATATATATATATATATATATATATATATATATATATATATATATATATATATATATATATATATATATATATATATATATTATAAAAAATATACATATAGTATGTAAGTAACAACGTACCGAAAACTAAAATAGTGGATTTAGATCACCATTCCGAGTTAATAAATCTTTGGAATTTTCTGCCGGAAATCATCAAGTAAAATCTTTTTTTCATATAATTTTTCATTTTTGGTTAAGTGATACCAAAATAAATAAACAGAACATATTATTGAAAAAAAAATCAATACATAATCAGCTGACTTGACGACGCGGAACGTTTAAGGTCATTCCCCACAAAAGTAATACCTACGACGAACGATGTCGCTGCAAATTACGTAGCGCAAAATAAAACTAATCACTATAAATCCTTAATTTTGTATTTTTATGGTAAACTAACTTATACGTGGTGATAAGTATCTACAGAATATATAGATATAAGGAATATTTTTAATCACCATTCAGATGAAAAAGGATAACTTTTGGTTTAAATAAACGTGACTAACTTAATTTTTTTAAATGCATTTTTAGTTCTGTAGAAAACGTATAAAAATAATCCTGGAGGTTTCTACATACACCAAGATTCTAGTGCCGCTAGACATTATTTATTAAAAGCTTTTATGTAACTTCACGTGTTTGTATGTCCTGGAATTTTGCAATCAATATTTCACCCACTTCCACTGAAGCTATCGTGCTGAAATTTGAAACACACGTTTGGTTGTCATGACAATTCACGTAAAAGCTTTTTTTTTAAATATTTTTATACTACAGAAATTTATTTCCTGACTGTGCATACTTGCTAACTTGGGCCGGTGGCGGCGGCCAAATTTCAGGTACCAGTTCTTAAAGTAACATAAAATTATTGGTCACTTATCTTAAGTTTTGAGCCTTGATTTTGAAGTAATAAAGTTTACTTGTAGTCTGAGTCTTGATGTTATATCTGATGTTTGGAGAACTGTTTTAATGCTATTTGTAAGCAGCTTGCGGCGTCCGCGGCTACGGTGGCACTTTGGCCTCCTATATATATGTCCGTTCTTACTCCCAAAGGTTTGTTTTTAATATTAAAATAGAGTAGCTAGCAAACAAATAAGCTTTGGTCATCAGTAACCATAACAGAGTTAGGGGCGCGTAATTAATTCCGTTAGGACGTCTGCAACATGTCACGACAAATGCGGCGCGTTGCAGATTGTGCTGTACGGCGAATCACATATCTTGACACTAGCGGGTGAAGTAATAATTTATTTTATGCATTAAATAGATACTTCAATTTAAGAAATAATATATAACATAATATTCTATTTAAAATAATGTTGGACGTAGGACCCAGTTAATGAAATTTTAAAATATGTTCAAGAACATTGTTGGTTGTTGGACAGGTGAACTTTAATTATCTTGTGTCAATATATAACGACTTCAGCGTGTGTTGGATTTACATAGGATAAAGAGTTTTTATCGCTATCGATAGCCGTGAGTTTTATCGCTATACACTTTTCTTAGGTGTGTTGCCACTATGAATCTTACTTGAGTTTAGATATTTTTTTTAAATTGCATCTTAAATTAATATAAAGTGTTGATGCATTTTTTTAAATATCATATAAGTTTTTATTAAAGTTAAATAATATAAGATTTTATAAACTTAAACAGTCGATCTTTAAATACATTAAATTATGGAACCCTCTTTTTTTTGCCATAGTCATCTAAATTCTTATTTTTGCACATACGCACTGAATAAGAGTCTACATTCTAATTATAACAATAATAACTCAACACCATCCATAGTAATTTTGTTAAAAATTCGAAATGAACCATCAACATTGGTCATTCCACGTACAGTAAACTATGGCACGCGAAATCCCTAACGCCTAATCGCTTCATTTGGCTGACGGATCATAATTTACGATATTATACAAGAGTATCTTCAAGCTGATATATGAGAGGGACAATTAGAGTGCTGTTATCACAAGTGTAATGAGTTTTAACATAGCTTTAACTTTGCTTTATATAAAAGAAGACTTTTGTGAAGAACCCATTGTTACTAGTCAGTAACTTGTCACCCTCCACCGCAATGACTATGATGATGATAGTGGTGAAGTTTGACATGGTGATGACGATGATCGTAGTGTTGATTATGAAAATGATGATTCTGACAGTGATGATCTACGCATCGGTGGTGGTGATGATGATGATAATCCTGGTGGTGGTGGTAGCAATGATGAATGGTGGCGGTGATGATCAACGTGGTGGTGGTGGTGATAATGATGATAATGCTTGGTGGCGGTGGTAGCGATGATTGTAATCTTCTGTAGTAAATGACAATGGTGACAGTGATTGACGATGATTGTGATAATGACGACGGTGATGGTGGTGACGATGACGATGTCGTTGAACATCAACTACCAAACACCAACTTGCAAACTTGATTGAAACCTAAGTACCTTCCCAGTACCTGCCCAGTAGGATGGCAAGTAGTATATATATTATGTATATAACATCATTAATCGGTACTTTTGACAAGTGCTACCAAAAAAAGAAATTCTACGCCATCTAGCGAAAACAAGCCAAACTACATAGTAATTACTGATCCTGTATCGTAAAATAAAAGTTCTCGCGTCAGTAGTATTTATCAACACCTAAGCTGAAAGCCCGCCAGGCATGAATCAATAAATTGATCAGAGGATTCTTCCCTTGTGTCGGAGGGAAATAACACCGGTACCTTTTGGGGCCTTTACCTCGACAGTGGAGTACCGTAGCATCAGAGGGATATAACATCCATCCCTCCACACATTTAGCTTTGTATCTTATTGAAGCGGCGTCCCTTTGTGTTCGAGTTACATTGCATTCCACTCCTCCACAAGTTTATTAAGTGTTAACTGTAGTCTTTGACACGCAATTCTACTAGTGTACTGGTACCATTATGTATTCTGTGCTAGTGGTGAGACACATTAGGTTGTAATTTAGGCTGTAATCCGAAACTGCCACAAATGAACTGTGCTTTGAGCTAGAGAGTGCGGTCATGCAACCGCGGCCCGTGAACACGCGGTGGATTAATGCTAGTACGGATTTACGATACTATTTTAAGTCACAACCGGTGGCGATTTTGCTATGCGGTTGTTTATGCTCCTCCGACTCGGTGGTGCAGGTAGGCCCCAAAAGACGTATGCTGACCTGATTGGCAGTGTACTGAAGAACAGCTTAGTTAAAAGCTTCCATAGCAAGTGACCGCGTGTGAAAGGTCCAACGAATGTGGCCTACTGTATGTCAGGATTGTGGCAAATGGCGTTCTATTATCCCTGCTTACCTCGGACGGGAATAAGACTGGAACATATATTATGTATGTACCTGTATCAAAGAGTTGCCGTCAATATATTTAAGCCTCATATGTCCACGCAGCGGTGGCCTTTGGCGAAGTGAAAACTTATCATGCTGTAGATATACCATTGTATTTCAAAGATAACCTCTTGGATAGACTTAAATACTCAGAAAATTTCAGCCCAAATTTTCTAGAACAATATCAAAAATTTGCCTTTGATCTGAGAAGAACTTATTTTAAATACATTTCTAAAATTCCTTGACATTCCAATCAAGAATTTTAACACAAAGATTGAATTTAGGAACTAGGTCGAATCCTTTAGTAGTATAAATCGTTTATAAAATCGTCAGACTGTTGGAAAATTTAATTTAAAATGGCTTTTGTATTTACGCGCCCAAAAGTGATACTGATAAAAATTAGGGGTAGTATTGACTTTAACGGAAACTATTAATAAAACAAGCTTTTATAAAATATTTTCTTTTACTTCTAATTAATTTTTATTTATTTTCATCAGAAACAAACGTGTATGCAAAATTTCAGCATAATCGGTTGAGGATAACTGCTTTAAAATTAAGTTGCAAGATTTGACCCGAACAAACATACATACAAATATTGCAAGTTTTATAAAAGCTTGCAAAACATTGACCCAATACATCATTCATACCAATAAAAAAATTGAGCAAATAGACCCCATTCTCCAAATCGGTTTGGGATATCTAGGCCCAAATTCAGCTTGGCTTGTACCACGGATTCTAGACCCAGATTAACAAATACATTAATATTACACATAATAAATGCTAAGGCTGTGTTTCCACCAGAGATGTGCGAGGTAGCTGAGAGTTGCGAGGATGCGTAACGAAGCTGTGAAACGGTGCACAAATGAGCGGTGCGAGGATGTGTACATTACACATCGACCTCTAACAAACACCGTCTAGCATACATCTCTCGCACACATCCCTCGCTTGTTTCCACTAAGCCGTTTCCACAGGAGCTGCGCTGAGCGAGGCTATGTAAATGAAGCGATTCTACTGTTTTGTGGAGGAACGGGTGTTATGTCCCTCCAACACAAAGAGAGGATCCTCCGACCAGGCGAGGTGATCATGCCTGGCGGATCGGGGTCCAACGGTTGATGTTGGGAAGTTGTTATATACTAATCGGCGCGAGAACTCTCAAAGCGCGATGCAGGATTAGTAGGATTTAGTAGTAGGATTTAGGTTGTAGATGATGTTGAGTATATGTCTTTTTACTGTATGTGGAAGTCGCCACATCACTCCCCTCCAAGACCGGAGGTTGATATCTTGATGAGTCAGCTGTCTATGCCCTTTTAAGGAGCGTGCCAGGGCCAGTAGTGAGTAGTTCCGGTGAGTCGGAACTGAGTGCCGCTAGTCCCAGTGAGTCTGGGCTAAACGCTGGTCCCAGTGAGTCGGGGCTGCGTGCGGTGCTGCGGTGAAGTCCCCAGTGAGTCAGGGCGGTTGCTGCGTAGTGGTTGGCTGCTGCGTAGACGGGAGAGAGATGCTCTTCTTACGTGGACCGTAGGTGCAGTGTGCTGTGCCTAGACGCTGATGAGGCCGTAGGGGTAACCAGACTGGAGCGGTGCTGCAGGTGTGTGGTATCCCTGTTGAAGCCGAGGATGCTGGCTAGCTGAGACTTGATTACCGCTCATTGCTGTAGGAGTGTATACGATGATGACGTTGCTCCATGAAGGCTCCTTCCAATCACGTCGGGGTCACCACTGTGGAGGAACGGGTGTTATGTCCCTCCAACACAAAGGGAGGATCCTCCGACCAGGCGAGGTGATAATGCCTGGCGCGCCGCGGCCCAACGGTTGATGTTGGGAAGTTGTATATATTCTAATCGGCGCGAGAACTCTCATAGCGCGATGCAGGATTAGTAAGTTGTAGATGATGTTCAGTATATTTGTTTTTACTGTATGTGGAAGTCACCACAGTTTCTTAACAAACACATTCCTCGCTACGCATCCTCGCACATCTCTGCTGAAAACGCAGCCTTATAGACAAATATTTGCACTACGCGGAAATTAAACTTGCGACCTCAGACGTTGCTGTCTAAAGCACTACGGCCGCAAAACAAAAGTAGTAGATACTGATTTAGTATCGTGCCTGGATCACGTTAAAATTACATTTTGATAAATCTTTTATGCACATTTTATACTTTCATGCAAGATTGGAATCTTACAAAATAAAACGCTGTTCTCTTACTTCTTGTTTACGTAAAGTATCACAAAATTCAGTATTCAAAGCTCACTCAGATTGAAGAGATGTACGCTGCACACTCAATGTAAGAGGGGGCTACCCAGAGCGCCCAGTTATTGCTGAACGTGTCAGCATTTACTGTAGCGCAATGCAATAACTATAGCTAAATGATAACATTTACCTACACGAATGATGCTGAATATCATTTTGAAACCAACTTTTTACTTTTTAAACGGTTAATTCAGGGCGCATCCAGTAATAACGTGAAATGTTTTTTTTTTTAAATTTGCTCCCTTTCTCTTTAGTAATTTACGCTAAAGTTTTTTAAGGATTAAATTTATTTTCATAAAGTTGAAAAATAATACACGGTTAAAGTGTACTCATATTGTTCAAAGTTGACGAGAGATTTTCAATTGTGCTCCTTAAAATGAGATTAGATTGGAGTTTATTGGACCCCTCCCGCTATTTTGATCTCACATTAATGAATGCTCCTCAAGTAGTATTTTTATCATTTTAGCTACCCAAGGTGACACGTCTTTCGTTTACTTGGCTATCTATCTTAGCAAATAGTGCGACCAAGTTTCATTTGTGTATTTTCTTGGTCTCGGTTACTTCAGAAACTTAGACTAGATATTTTATTTTCTTACTTACAAACTTTACATTTATAGGTAGTTTTTTGGAATCTGAAGCAACATGTTTGATGTGAATTCATATGAATACTTGTTTGAATAGAAACGCTCTTAAAAAATCTAATCTAAAGCTACATAGAAACTATCATAAAATGGAGAGAGTAGACTCATCTTCAGTATAAAAGGCAGTTGCTACATGCTTTTTATATTGTAAAAGACCGTGAATAACCGAAATGTCTGATTACTAAAGGCTGCTGACTAATCCAGTGTAGAAAAATTAGCTCAATTGACACATACATACATAAACTCACGCCCTTTTCCCTTCGGGGTAGGCAGATACAACGGCCCTTCAGTTGCTTCTACCCTTACATATATCACGTGCTTCCTCTATTGCCATTCAAATTTTTCATACCAGCCTGTCTTTTCTTTAGAACATCACCAATTTGAATAGTGTTTACAGCATGGTCGATCCCTACCGCCTATCCCACTAATATTCGCCCTACATACTTGTTTTGTCGTTCGTTCCGCACTTATTCTTTTGACGTGCTTAAACCACCTCAGTCGCAACCTACTCCTACTGATAGGATGTCGACTTTTAATATCGATCGGTTTATTAGGATTAGCAATTAATCAAATGTAATAAATTGAAGTCAGTATTGCGATATTGTGGCACTCAGGTTTCAAAGACCTACATACCTTTATCAACTGAAATGTGAATATAAAGAATCTCACAATGACACTAACTAGCGTTTTTTGGTTTTCTTTGCCGGTTACCCTTCCCGCATCAACGGAAGCTATATAGGTCATCATCATCATCATCTTCTTTTCTCAATTTCCATTGGGGTCGGTCACTATGCCTGACGCTAACTTTCCTTGGTTAATGTAGTCGTTTCAAGACGGGAAAAATGGAAGAAGGTAAACCTGTATAATAAAAAATGGGTAGGGTGAGGAACCTACGGTAATACCGAGGAGTAAGTCTCGGATGTGGAACGGGACTGAGACTGCAGTAGCTCGAAAAGGCCGGGGTCGCGTACCCGAATGTCCTGTATTTCCTGTTACTGGGGAGGCTACTAGGAGAGGACAGCTGGCTATGCAGGTGATTTTTAGAAAAGATACTCGTCTTTGCATCAACAGTTAGTGAAAAGTCTTTTGCCAGCTAGAGTGACGGGTTGGTCTTTGTTCCATAGCTGATTCTGAGAAAACTAATTTCCGCCGCTAAAGGCCGCCTTGCTAACTAGTATCACGTTAGATGTTTGGTTCAAGCTCCACGTGAAAACTTTATTTGTGTATGTGCGAATTCCTGCTAGTTGTAAGTTAATTAGTCTCCGGTAGTTGTAAACGCTGTGAGGTCCCCAAAATATAAATATAGGAAATAGTTTTCTGTATTAGTAAATAATATTTGTGCATCCTTATATTCATCTTATTAAAATCCGGTTTTTGAAAGGCCGATGAAACTATTGTTCAACTAACAAAGCTGTCAAGCTAACAGCGGTGTTCAATCAATTCGAGTTTCCGAAACGTTGATCATAGAAAAAAAATACTAATCGATAATTAATTGCTTTGAAGATTCGAATGGTATTTGACATAATATTTTGCAGAGAAACTTGATATTTGACATAAGCTATGTTAACTGACCTGATGATCAAATCAAAGTGCTCGATTGACATCCGATCGAATTAGTTGACTTTTGCAAAGATCAGCCTTCCGGAAACCGGGCGTAAGTGTCATACTGAGGGATTTTGACAGTATTAGAATTATCATTATGGTGCAATACTAATCAATACAAACGTTGATCTAAATACATCACACTAAATCAATGTGATACGTATTAGTTATCGCTTTCTACTAAACAGCTCAACATAATTGGAACAATACAGTGTGTACTGACGCGAACTAAATCGGCTTACACAGTTCGCGTAACTCGATAAATGCTGCCATTGTTGTAGTGGTTTACTGGGTGCATTTATAATAATAAACTATCAATAGCGATCCATTACCCTTCTATTGCACTGTCGGTCATACTTTGACACAGTGCCCAACAGGGAATGCAACTACAGGGTATCTTATACAGAGTGTTTTTGTAAAAGGAACACTTAAATCACTGAAAGGGCATGACTCAAGCATGCAACAGTTGGTCTAGTGGTTAGTGACCCTGACTGCTGAGCCAGAGGTCGTGGGTTCGATTCCCACGTGTTCTTTGTGTCCATTGTTTGTATGTTTGTAAAGTTCCCGCGACACAGGAGTAATTCCTAATTCGGGGAGTTGTCTTTACAAAAAAAAAACGGTTTTTTGTTACATCAGAGGAAAAACTTCAGCTCTTTGTTTACTGTAACTGTGTAAAATTATTCCATTAATCACCAAAAAAGAACAAAAAAGATTTATTTATATTTTCATGCTAGATAGTTTCACCATAAGTGTTCCCCGCCTGGATATTTTCCCAGAAATAGGCTATGGGAATACAATTTTTTTTATTTTACAGTTTGAATTTATGGTGGTACGACAAATAACAAACATGAACAAAGGTCACAGACTTTAGTCAAAAATACCACATTCACGAACGTTTAATCTACTCAATTAATTATGCGAAACATAACCCTAAGTGGATAACAACTTCCACAAATTATAATTCTGTATAAGCCTAGATTTTGTATTCGTTATCCCGTATAAAATTTTGTGTTAAATGTTATTTATATCCACTAAATTCCATGATCTTATTTACGCATGATATATTTTAACATTAAAAATTAATAAATCAGTAAGTATTCTCTCACATATACCTTTTAGCAAAAATGCACATACGTACATACATAAATAAACATACCCTTTTTTCCCTTCGGGGTAGACAGACAGAGATATTAATCCGCCACTTGCTTATATTCTTACATACATCGTGAGTTTTTTCTTCTGTCATTAGACTTTTAATGCCAGCCCGCTGGTAGCGTGTATTTATTGGTTAAAATTCACCTTTCTTCAGAATATCACTAATTTGAGCCCACATTTTCATAAAATTCAACATGTTCAGCTAATTTGATGCTGATCGGTCAGTCGGTGATGATGATAATGATTTAAAATAACATAAGTTGACTTAACAGTCATTATTGTGGACTGCAGCGGTGTAAAAATCAACCCATATCTTTCATCCCTTTTCCTAATTGTCATTCGGGTCAGCGCAATATGTAACATTGCCAAGGGTTGGCTGAGTTCTTTTAGGTCTGACTGCCCGCCTCATGCCAACCCTCTTGGAAATGTAGCCGTTTTAAGACGGGAAACAAGGAAGAAGGTAAATTTGTATAACGAAAAATAGGAAGGGACAGGAACCTAGTGTAAGGGATACCACAAGTCTCGGATGGAGAACGGGACTGAGATTGCAGTAGCTCGCAGAGGCCGGGGTCGCGTAACCGAATGTCCTGTATTTCCTATGACTGGAGAGGCTACTACGTCAGAAATACCAGCAGTCTATTGCAGTGTAAAAATGAATATTATATAAAACGTATTTCATCATTCAAGTTAGCTCTGTAGACGTATTTGTCTTTCCTTTCTGTTTTGTTAATGGTAGTTAGAGAATATAAGAGAGAATAAGCTTTAATGGATATGTAGAATACTTCTTAAAATCACTAATATTCTTTAAAAATGTTGCTTTAAAATAATCTTACTTTAGTAGACCACTGATGATTCAAGTCACAAACCAAATCTCATTTGTTTGCCGATTCCCGTGACATTCTCAATTGCATTCCTTTTTTACACCTTGGACTATGTACATCTTTAAAAACGTCGTAAGATGGCTGTTGGCTAATCTATACCATCCCCGTTGTATCATCACTATTCTGTGAAAATGGTTCATTATTCGGTAAATTTTTAAGCTCATTTTTAAGTTGTATGAGCTGGACAAGAAATATTTTCAAATAACAAGCACTTAGAAATCCATATGCCTTAGGATTCTAAATTACTTTAAAGACATAAACAACGCTAAAATTATTGTATTTTCAGTTTGAAAACTACTGTAATACATAGTTTCACGTAGTTGAGTTTGAAGAGCATCTTAACGGCAGACTTATTAGCTTTCCAAGCATCTTAGTACAGATAATTTGGTAGATATGTTAATCTCAAGCCAACAAGATCATCTTGTTCATTACATCGATTTGCCAAGGCATTTGACGCTGTGTTCAAATATCATAAACTCCATAATATTTGTAAGTACACTTCAGGATTTGCAACTGTTTGCGGTATATTATGCTAATGAATTTTCGCGCTATATATATGTAGATGGTAGTTATAACATTGTACACACTGTTTGTATGGATCGCCAACAAGAGACAACGAATGCGGTAAAACTGATTTAAAACTTGAAATATCTTAATACAATAATGTATTATGTTTATTTATATTGTAAATTGAATTGTATTTGATGGAAAATGAATAAACCCAGTAAGAAGTCAGTAAGATAAGCTATGGTAAAGAAAGATGTTTACGTGTTGAATGAAGGTTTATATATATATATATATATATATCTATTCAGTGCTGCTATAGTTTTTTCGTACATTGATCATTACATACAACACATACAGCCACCGTCGCCGGCATTTGTAACAATATAATTATGTATCTATTAACAAATACAAAACTTATAACATATACAAAAACGTGTGTCATTGGAAGTACAGCTAACTGATTGACAAAGAGAATTGCATCAGGACTCAGAAATATTGAAAGGTTCCATATTTTGTATTTTACTAGCAACCTGCTCCGGCTTCGCACGGGTACAAAAATTTACATTTAAACCTTCCTCATGAATTACTCTGTCTATTAGTGAAAATCGCATGAAAATCCGTTCAGGAGTTTTCAGTTTATCGCGAACAGACAGACGAACAGACGCGGCGGGGGACTTTGTTTTAATAATCTGTAGTGATAATACAGAAAACTCGCAAGCTTTTTTTAAAGCAAAATTAATGTAATTATTTTATGACGTTTGCAATAATTTGAGTTACGAATTGATTAACCATAATCCTAACTAAAATTTAAAATGTGAAAGAGAGTTTGTTTGTTTGTTATATTTCACGCCTTAACTACTCAACCGATTATCATGAAATTTTGAATACAGGGTATCTTTAAAAAAAGTGCAGTTCCTGTACTGTGAGCTAGGGAAATAACTTTTAAAATCTAATTTAACCAAAAAATATCTTTGAAAGAGCAATCCACACCAGTAGTAGCTCCCACAACCAACAACATAACTCACCAACACGTTAGCAGTTCATTTTTACATTGTGTCACAATTAATATACTGTTTACACTCGTTATCTGCGCGGAACACACCAAGAGTTACTACACGTTACCGGTATTACCAAAGTGGCAATGAACTATCCCTGACTCATATGTGTCGTAAAGTAGTGGAAACAGATGATCAGAATTTGTTAACAGTTTGTATTACGCCACTAATCACGGATATAGTGCCTTAAACTCTGATATATTTTTGACATAGTCTATTTAGGGATGGAGGATTCTGAACTGTGGAGACATACACATATAATAATATTAGTAACTTGAAGTAGATTTATATGGTTCATTGGTGCAGCAGGCATTTGCCTTGATACTTTAAGGAGTAAAGAGGTGTTCGTCCCTGTTCAGGCCGAGGATGCTACCTGACTGAGACTTGATTACCGCTCATTGCTGTAGGAGTGTATGCGACGTAGCGATGATGATCCTGCTGATTTTCTCCATGAAGGCTGCCTTCAATCAATCTCGTCAGAGGCTCAACCATAGATATACTACACTAATTATACTTACTTTCATTGCGCATTGCTAATCGGTAATTACTATTTATTTCGGTTTATCTTGGCAAGATGATGTTGACGGATATTTATTGTATATGGATGATGACGCCATATTAACTTACGATTCCTGTTTTTTTATGGCATAGGGAGCAAACGAGCAGATGGGTCACCTGACGGTAAGCGACTACCGCCGCCATGGGCACCTGTAACTCAACAGTCTCAAGAGCGTTAAAAGCCTTTAAGGTGGGAGTAGGGAGAGCGATTTAGTCGATTCGAGTCTAACATACAATTTTCCTGTCAGCCTTCGTGAAGTAATGACAAGATGCTAGATGACAAAATGTAGTCTAGTATAGGGTATTTCCTAGATATCTGCTGTTTTCTACCTCCTACAACTTACATCTGTGTTAAATTTTTGTACTTAACCGAAATTTCCTTTAGAATAATCCATAAAATACCTTACTTTGCCATTGAGAAATTCTTAAAAATAATACATTTAAAGATAAAATGCTGGTACTAATTATTGTAATAAATTCAAAATCAGCTTATTAAACAGTAAAACAGGATAGACACATCTGACGCGACATTGTGTCATTTTAGTCGATTCGAGTCAACCATACAATTTTACTCTCAGCCTTCGCAAAGTAATGACAAGATAAGTTTTCTACACGTCAAATAAAATGTACTTTCTTAGTCAGCAGGGTGTTACATCATAGACTATGATATCTGCTGTTTTCTACCTTCTACAACTTACATCTGTGTTAAATATTTGTACTTTAACAAAATTTGCTTTACAAAAATCGATAACTTATCGTACTTTACCTTTACCATTGATCAATTCTTAAAAATGTAAATTTTAAAATAAAATGCTTCAAGTAATTTTCATAATAAATTCAAAATTTGTTTAAAAAACAATAAAACAGATGACACGTAATAAAATAGAGTAACCATTAATGTTTGTTTTGCAAAATAACGAGCGAAATTATATTCCCTATATCATTTCGCTCGTTGTTGGCGGTTGTATTTTTTTATATTACTCGAAAGAGCTGTTTTACGTAGCCAATTAGCGGACGCACATTTAATTTGCTAAGTGGTATTTCCTGCGGTATACATTACGAGTATACGATACATTACGAGTTGTAACATTTTACAGCTTTACTGGTCCCGTGACATCAAAGTCCTAGTTCGATGCTTGAATTAGGAACATTATTATTGGGTACATTAAAAAACTCTCGGCGACCTGTGTAGGCGCTTCCAGTCATCAGTTAGTGCAGTGCTTGATACCGACACAACAGCTAGCTTCACACCTTGATAAAAGACCCCGGTTGACCCCAATTTTTTTAATTATGTACGTTAAAATTAGGACACTTACAAACAACATACATATTTCCTCACCATTCACATAGAAACAGGGCCAGTAGTTTTTATAGGCTTTGATTGTCATGAAGAAAATTAGAATAGTTTTATTTCGCTAAAGCCTCACCCTGTTATTGACAGATTCAACAAATGACGCTGACTTCAAAGCTCGGTACATACTCGTCAATGAATTTCAATTCATTGACGAGTCAGGTCTCATCGGCATTTTCGTGTATTGTAGCTAACAATAAAACCCTCATTCGACAACTTTTATAGTAAACTAACAAAGGAGTTGAATGAACGTTACCTACTAACGTAAGAAAAAATAACGAGTTGAATGAATGTTGTTATGCGTGTATACTGAGTGCAAATGAAATTATAAATAAAATTCTTCTTTTGTTACTTTTTTAAATTTCTGAATATTCTTGAAGGTGTTACGATGTTTTGTCAGTTACTTTCAACTTGTTCTGTTCTCGGCTTCTCTCAGGGCATTACTTACCGAGATACCAGTTAGAGCAGTTATTTAGTCACGCCAGCAGCTCGGTGTGCGGCCTTGTGTTCTCTTTGCTTCCACTTAGCCTACTACGACCAATCTGTAAAGGTTGTCTGGTTGGAGACGGGCAATATGACCAAAATACTCGAGAATACATTGGTGATTCACTGGGAGTCTAATTTTTATGCAGAGTTGTTCCAAAATAAAGTTGTTAGCTCTCTTGGGAATCCACGGAAAAGCTTAAGTTTGTAAAAAAAAAAACAATTATTCGTGACAAGTGAAAAGTGTTTTTGATATTGGTTCTTGATGTGGAACTTAGAAAGAAGAGATTTGAAATGAAAATGTGGAACTGTTGTCACTGCATACCGTCTTCGCGCGAGTTTTTTTGTGGAAGCGAATTGAGTTGGTTTAAAATTTCAATTCAACGGATCGACTAGGTACTTTTCTAGTGTTGCGATCACAAAGATCGCGGAAATAGTCGAATATGTACATACATCATTTGGGGGCTGATAAGATATTACAGAGAGGTGTTGACAAATTGAACTTGAAGATTTAAGGAAAAATCTTAAATTTCGTATGAGAGAGGGCTGACATGAATGAAACGATAGGTATTTAATTCCAACGATGTTGGTGGAACGTTCAGATTTTTCTAAAAATTCCTCTATAACAAAATAAAAAATAAAATCATTGAAATTGACATAGACATACACATTCATAATTTGTCGTTTTTTAATCAACAAAACATTTTTTTAATCTATCTTATTTTCTTTGAATCAACTATCAACTTGGACCAAGACATCATATCCTATATCATTCATTAGGGTTCGTTTATATGAGAAGACTTTGTTCACGTAAACGCTAACCGTTTTTTTTTTTTTGGTGCTTGTGGAAACCCCCTCGGGCCGTCACCCCACCGGGGTTTTCGGAATCGAACCGACTAAAACCACACGGTGTGCCGTACTGCGCCTTAAGTAGGAGGGATCCGGGAACAGCTTTTATTAAGACATCCGGAACCCTCCTAGCGCCTGCCCGCAAAAGCGCGGGCACCACCTTCGGGTAAGAACCTCTCGCCCGAGTATCGAGGGCGCTGACACAGCACTATCTATGCAGATTCATATACATAGTCTAGGTGTAACAGAGCGTATGACAGCCGGTAGCGACAGATCCACTACGATGACTGCAGTGAGGGCCCGACGCTGCGCCGCCCAACTGGGGCAAACCGCCAGCGTGTGCTGAGCCGAGTCCTCACTGCAGTCGCAGTGGTGACAGGCAGGACTCAATTCCCTCCTAGCGACCGAAGGTGCAGGTACTTCCCGAAGCAGCCGTCGGAAGTCGGAAGGAAAGGGTCCCGTGCTGCCGCCCTGCCCACTCGACGATGACCGGCTGGAGCGCCTCCACGGCGGCAAAGCCAGCACGTGGAGCCTCCAGCCTGGACGAGCACCTCACGCCACTCGCGTACCTCTTCGGGCGGGGGCCGACTGCCGCTTCCCGCCCGGAACTTAGTCGTCCGCCGATAAACTTTGGCGAGCACTTCCGCCTCCAAATCCCACAGGGGAGTCCCGGCCAACGTGCGGTGCGGTAGCCGCGTATGGCTCTAACCACCATAACCCTCTGAGGGCGCCAGAGGCGCACCCTATTCTCGGCGGTCAGAGCCCCCGCCCACACCGGTGCACCGTAAAGTGCAATTGACCGGACAACCCCCGTGTACAGCCATCTCGTAGCGACGCTGGGTCCACCCAAATTGGGCAAGAGTCGCCCAAGGGCGGTCGCAGCGCCGACCAGCTTCGGAGCAAGCTGTCGGAAGTGATCGTCGAAGAGCCACCTGCGGTCGAGGATCAGGCCCACATACCTTATGTGGGCCCGAAGCGGTACGAGGACCGAGTTGACCTCGATAGAGGCGCCAGGGGGTGGACCACGACGGTGCCCATTAAATAAAAGGGCCTCCGTCTTATCCAGGGCCACCCGCAAACCCAGCGCCTCGATGCACCCGACCACCAGAGAGACTCCCCTGGTAGCCAAGCGCGCCGCCTCCTAAAAGTTCACCCCCCGGGCTGTGACTAACGTGTCATCGGCGTAACAGATTACGCCCAGCCCGGCGGGGAAGTCACCTCGAAGGGACCAGTCGTACCCCATATTCCACAGGAGTGGTCCAAGGACAGACCCCTGTGGACGCAAACGCTAACCTAACCTAACCTAACTGTCCTGTCTAGATACCATGTTGTTACAGCAAAATACGTTATACTTTTTGCCAGCCACGCTTTAAATTAGTGAGAGCATTGCAGTTGTCACGCAACGTCCGCGCGGTTACGTTATTATTAGGAATTTGAATGCTTTTGCCTAGTAAATAGAATCCACGTTTACCATAGAAATAACATGGAACGCGGCAACCGCGCGATGGCCGCAAGAAAAATTTCGCGTCGTCTAACCGAGGTCTAAAGAAAACGTGTAAAAACGTAAGTTTAGTTTATTCGAGGCGACTTATATTTGTTTATAAAGCCTCTTGTTATTATCAGATTATCGCTATAAACATGTGAAATAAGACAATAACTAAACATAAACCTCTTTGTTAATAATCTTTTAGAAATATAAAAACTTACAAAATCCCCCTCGATGTCTACGTATTATTTAAGCGCTGAAGGAAGCCAATAGGGCTGACTGGGCTCGTTATCAGGTGCCATACACTTAACCACAATCGGAATACGGATTAAAATATGTACGCTCAACAACGTTGCAATCTTTAATGGTTGAAAAAAATTAATGTCTCAATATCCTTATTTTTTCATATATTTTTATTGTCCATGAATAGTGAAAATATGTTATTAGGAAGTTTAGCTGACTTTCTGTTTATTGTGTGGAAACATCCAGATGTTTACTATTTCAACAATGTCACAACAACTTATCATATCGGATTTGAACCGACTAAAACGGGGGAGAGCGTTTTCGGCATAGAACTCATGAGAGAAGAATTGGTTTTACCATGGTGCTTAAATCACCAGTTCGCCTGTTGCCTGGCAGTTCTGAGTATGTCATGCTCGCCTAGAAGTCCTGCCGATGGTAACGTATGTGTCAGGTCGTTCGGCTTCCTTTGATATGTTTGAAGTGGACGATGGCTGGGGCGTGCGTCTTGATCTTCTAACTGCTATTACTTACATACGTTTATAGATTAGAACAATACGTTACATTGTCTTCATATTTCATTTGTGCACAAGCAATGTAACAAGAGACTTGTAAAAACATATTGAAAAAGAGTGTACTTTGAGTTTCTTGCCTGTTCTTCTCCACAGAATTGATCTTGAAGGTAGTTGCCTGTTCCAATTACGTATTGGAACAGGCAACTAGCTTCACGACTGACTCAGTCTGACTAACTACTACTCCTGACAATTCAAAAATACCTACAATGGGTTCAATTGAATCAAATGATTTTGATTTGATTTGGTTCGGCAACATTGCATAGTCACCATTTCTGGCGACTCTGTCCTCTTGGCGCAAGCAAACCCCGCTATGATTTTCTCCGTAAGACGCTCTTTAATTACTTCCTATCTTATTGTTTTAGCTTCGTAAAACACAAGTATATTCCTAGATCGTACTAGTTGGTTATATTATTGCGTTAGTGATAAGTGTTGATACTAATCGTGGACATACTAGAAAATGATTATTTCAAACATTTACACGGCAATAAAACGGATTTGTCCAAAGTGAATCGCAGCATTGTAAGCCATAACATAACGTTTGAATTCACTTACCACTTTATTGATATTTGTGATATTAGAAAATCGATATTTCCTTATACGTTTTTCAAGAAATCAAAAACATATTTTACTCGTAACAAAATTTAAATAGGAGCAATTTATTTATTTATTGTATATCGAGATAAAAAGTAGCCTATATATTATGTTAATTTAGGTTTCCAGCTCTCTACATACCAAGTTTCATCGAATCGGTTCAGTAGTTTTAGCGTGAAAGAGTAACAAACATCCATCCATCCAAATTTTCACAAACTGTCACCCAAACAACACGTATCTCACAATACCATCAAAATATTGCACCTCCTGTGGTAGTATATACTGTACCAATGCCAGTAACAGTTCTGCCTATGCCGTCACGAGATTGCCGTAATACTCCGAGCGGTGGCAGCGTCTCCAATGATATTTGCCTTCTCGGCACGGCCTGGAAATTATCTTGGTTGGATTTGGCTAATTTTCAGTCTGAATTCAGGTTGGATTTATCGTATTGAACCTACTAAGACATTTCATATTTAATGCTATATACATTCACTCAAGTTAGGAACATCTGTGGTAGAATTAAAGATAAATATATAAATTTTAATAATAATATATATAGCTGGATTAAGAACGTGATGCAGAAGGCAGTCCTCGATACGTCACGCATACGGCAGGTTTCTGTCTCTGGAACCCACGACTGATGTAAGTCGATCGAAATGACGGGAAATCAATTATATGTATTAGTTTACTTATAATAAATACGACCAAGCCACTAAAAGTATTTAATCTACAATTCAAACATAAATAATTAAATTACATTAGAATTTTTTTTTTTGAGTTATTGAACGTGACATGGGAAAATGAATAAATAAAACGCTAATTAAATTTGTTGAAATTATGATTCATCATCATTTATAAAAAAAATAAGTAAAATAAATATATTATCTCATATTTTTCTAATCAAATCAAAGTCAATCATCTTTATTTTATAAAATTATTTAAATTAAGTTTGAACTCGATTTTTTTCATAAATATTATAGTTTAACAGACAGTGGTGCCGATTCTATTGTACACTCGACTAAACTAAAACCTGACTTAATTGCTTAATATGAAATCAACCTAGTGATCTTCGTAATAAGGTCTATTTGTTACTAGCATCTATTTCTCAGCGCCGCTAAATTTCAATAAAACCTGTCAACGTATACTCAACTTTATTTCCACGCAGCGAGAGTCTTTATTTATTCAAACGCTGTATAATTGCCGTATAAAAACTTGTTCGAAACGAACAAGGATGACGTGTTTTTAATCTACACCTACGAAGACGCTTACTAAAAACACAGAGCAAAAGAGATGGCATTCAACGGATAGCGGCTCTCGCTACGTGGTATTAAAGTTTATTTAAGCGTATCAGACTTTAGTCGACAAATAAATTGCTTATTTCGATAGCGACATATGTTGACTTGTTTGAATTTGAAATAAGACCTTGTTTCTAAGTGTGCAAGGTTTACTTCTTATATGAAGAAAATTTAGTGAATTTTAATTTAGCGAGTGAAGTAACAGAATTGGGGCCAGTGTCACCAATAGGTAGCTTTGTCAAAAGTAAAATTATTATAACAATAAATAACAAATAATGCCATACTCACTTTTAAATTTTGGCGTTCCATGTTAATGTAATCATATTGAAGGGTATTACCGCGATCATGTGTTGAAAAGGTACATATTGATTTTTTACAGCTAATACTTACACAAATAATAATAATAATAATAAATGGTCGAGCCACATTGTATTGGGATCGATCTATCATCACTGACAGAACTATTGTTGCGAATAAACCTGATATAGTGGTGATAGATCGATTAGAGCGCCGTGCAATGATCATCGATATCGCTGTTCCTCATGACGAGAATCTCGTGAAAGTTGAAAAAGAAGACAAATCAAATATTTGGATTTGTCTCACGAGATTGTCGATATGTGGAATGTCGAATCGGCGATCATTGTTCCGATTGTCATATCTGCTCATGGATTAATAGCCAAGAGCCTCGATCAACACCTTCAGAGGCTCGCGTTAGACGGTTGGATCAAGAGACTGATGCAGAAGACAGTTCTTCTCGACACGGCCCGTATAGTGAGGAGGTTCCTGTCTTTGGAGCCCTACATATTTAAAAATGTAATTTATATGGTAAAAAATGAATAAAGAGAATATAAATAATAATTTATTTGACATTTCAGTTGGTACACTTGTAATTGAGAATTCCCTGACTCCTGCGCTAGTTAAAACTGTGTTGCAGGAGACAGTGTCTTCCCCTCTTAATATATGGCCACAATGTCATACATAGATACAAGGATACAAAGAACTTAAAAAATAAAAATAAAAAGTTAAACCTAGTTTTACCAGTGCTTGCAGTCTGTATGCGTTTGTTGTTGTTGTGTGTGTGTGTGTGTGTGTGTGTGTGTGTGTGTGTGTGTGTGTGTGTGCGTGTGCGCGTGTGTGTGTGTGTGTTCGTGTGCGCGTGTGTGTGCGCGTGTGTGCGCGTGTGTGCGCTTGTGTGTGTGTGTGTGTGCGTGTGTGTCTGTCTCTGTGTGTGTGCTCGCGTGTGTGGATTTCATGTATGTTTGATTGTCACAAGGTCTTCTGGACTGTCATAATTTACATACATCTACCGTCCCTTCAATGTATATTTATGTATTTGTATTTAATGTTAATTTCAACTTGATACCTACGTTATGCGTTCCTGAGAAAAAGGGTCTTGACAGACAGGGCAACGAAGTTATCCTATAAGGGTTTCTTTTTCCTTTTGAGGAACAGAAGCTTAAAAAATCCTATTTATGTACAGGTTCGCTGACAAAATCTAGTAAAAATATACAATTTCCTCGAACCATGTTTTCAAGTACTTTTACCCATAACTTGTATCTTAATCCATACGATATAAAGTTAACTTTCGATTAGCAATGTAAGTAAGAAGTCACGTAGGTTGTTAGTTCTGCTATTTGTCGCTAGGTACAGTTGATACGGGATGTTTACTGTGACCACGAGTTATAGATTTATAGAGCCAATGCAGCCATTCATTACATGTTTTCTTGTAAATAATATTAATTAGTTTCTTAACTGTATAAATATTTCAAGCGAGGTAGACGAGGTTTAATATCATAATTTTTATTTAGACAACCAAATTATTGTAAGTGGACGTAGGAAAAAAGTAATACATGTATAAAGTTATTGATGGTATCTAAATTAACATTCGTAGACCTCTCTCTTATCATTTCAAATGTTTTTTTTATTATTATTAATCATTTAATTAATGTAATTCTAGAATTTGAATTTAATATCAACATGGCCTAGAATTATCTAAGTAGACAATATAATTAATATTAACTTAATTATATTGAATCTGAATATCATAAAATATATTTATAATGTATTAAATATTAAAATATAAGCCAACACGAGTAGTGGGCCTTCGAAGATTTCAGAGAAATATTGATAAACCCTAATTAGTTCATTAGTTATGTGTAATTAACTTAGTTACACTCCCAGCTTTGCTCACAAATATGCCGAGTTTTTGGCTACAATAATATAGTTATTTTGGCTACATAATCATGTCCTAACGAATGGATAAATTTATAATAAATTCTGTATATTCAAAACATAAATAAAATAAACTTAAGGAATAAAGATATCATTTATACCATGCGTTGATGTTTCATCATGATGAGATGAACTAAACTGTGCTAAAATCAGTTTTATGCACAGTTTTTCTATCAGACGCTTCTCGCCCGCGCTAGCGATGCGACGTTTCAAGTGAAGTAAAAATGCAAAGACTATACAATGAAATCGAAGAATGTTTGTGTTTTTATGTTTAACAATGGCACTGTATCCAACGATAATTTAAACAGATAGTTATTTTGAAATACGTAGCTTATGCACCTGTCCTTTTCATTCTAGCGAGCGTGCGTGTCTAACACATGCCACGAATTTAATACGCTCCGTTGTGGTAAGTAATAAACTGTAGGCGCTAAACATTGAAACTTTTGTATTAATCTATTACAACATATATTTACAGGGACGTTCATTGTATGGTATTGTTTATTGTTAGGATGGATTAAATGCATGCGTGCTATCTGGTACTACTATTTGACCCGATTATTGTTGGGAAATGTTTATCAATGGTATATTTGGTCTAAGAAAATAACAGGTTTAACTCCTTAGGTCTAGAAGTCTACACTAGCTTTTATATTACTTTTATTTGTTTATTTAAGGAAAGAGCATTCTTATAAAAACTTCGTATATACTTACCAATATGTATCTAAATTACATATTGACGATAAATGGGTAAAAATATTCATTCTGGTTAAAATTTTAATGTAATTTTTGTGAAACAACACTCAATAGGAAGATAAATGTGACCATTAACAATAGATAAACATTCAGTTATCTAAAGTTGGCTAAAAATGTAACCGCTTAATAATAACAATTATTATCTACATATTTTCCATACTTAGTGCTTTTAAAAACCAATCATCATGTTCACCCTACTTACTTAAACTTTCTGTCTCAAACTTAAAATGTTGATTTTCTAACGACTGTAAAAAGGCACTATTTGTAAGTTTATATTCGTAGAAAAGAGAAAATAAACATCTTTCAAGATTCTTAATTGAAAGAGTAGGTAAAAGGCACTCTAGTCGGCTCCTCCGGCACGACTACTCGTATAGCCCGGTAGTGTATCCTGGAAGGAGGGGGGAGGGGGGAGATTATGTAGTCTTCAGTTTCGGCAAACTGTTTAGCCTACAGGTGACAAGTTTATGTTTATTACTAAAAGCAAAAAACCTAAACTCCACTGCAGTTCCATACCATCAGCTGATCGCATGAACTAAAATACATCCAGTATACTTATAAAATCTTCAGTCTTTTTTTTAATAATTAATTTACCTCGTGAATACTGTTTTTGTATATGACGGAGCCTTATCCGAAGGCTGTACTGTAGGAAGGTCGGAGATCGCGGGAATCTAAAAATAATAGTCACTTTTTGCGTATAAGGTTTGTTTATAAGACCACATTGATTGTAAATACCTATGTTTTACAAATAAATGATTTGATTGATTGATTGATTTGAAATTTAGGTTTCTTTTATCCAAATCAATAAAAAACAGCTTACAACAATAGGTGATCACTTATCTTAAGAAAGAAAAATAAAGTTAAGAAACGTGGCAAGTTCGACACATCGTGGCCGATACAAAAATGAACCATTCGGAATTACAACGAATAACGGTAGTACCGCCCGACTGTCATTTCCTAACTTGTCACTGTCATTCACTCAGTCACTAGTGTTGCCAACGCTGTATCGACCTTACCCAAGCATAGATTCCTTGACGTTTCTTTTATATAGGATTGTAAAGAGGAAAGATTTGTATGTCAGTATGTTTGTAATGAATTGGCTCAAAAAGTACTGGAACGATTGCGATGAAACTTAGTATGTAAATAGCTGGAGACCTGGATTAACGCATAGGCTACTTTTTATCACGACATTCCCACGGAATCGGGACTTACACGGGTGAAACCGCGAGGCGCTGCTATAGGACAGCACTATAGTAACGCTGCTTCAAAGGTATGTACATGCCGAAACTATCGCAACCTGGAAACCTAATCGTATAGATACAGTGAAAGTAAAAATGGCTTATTTTAATTCTAGAGAAATAAACAATACTGATGTCAGGCCCTCAATGAAACGACATGAGTTATATCCTAATTTACGTCGTTTTGAAACCACCCGACACTTATTGCATTTCACTGTGATGTACTGTATGTCACTGACGACCACAGTGATAATGAATGGTTGGATTCGTATTAATATAATATAAATACGATATTCTGACCGGATCCAACAATAATAAAAATAATCTTTATGATTTTTTTGCATGAATATGAGTGCACGTTATACAATATAATATACAATTATTTATAGTTCGTCATATTCTACCTGTTAGACGTGGCAAATTTTTTCGTCACAAAGACTACTAAAGTCTAAAATTAGTCATCAAATATTTAAAAATAGTCATTCAATTATTAAATAATAATAAAAAATACCTATGTGGACAACTAATGATAATTATGTCCAAACTCAGCCTTTTATTTGTAATAGTCACTAATTGAGGATGGTACGGAAATATCACTGTCAATGTACACTTGCTACCAGGTACGACTGTAGATTTTTTGCGAAAATTTTTACCTTAAATATTAGTACTTCTTTTAAACACAATACCGTATACAATTTTTAACCGATTTTTATAAGAAGGACTGTGATTTTTCGATGTTACGCAATGTGGTTTACTAATTGTGGATTTTTATTTATTGCGTATAGCCGCAATAAATAATAATCGTTCTTCCATAAAAATAAAAAACAATTCTCCTCCAATTTTAAAAATAATTTTTATTCATTTCATTTTATAACTTGCAACATTATATTTATCAACATTAAAAGACTATCCTAGCATAAATTAATATAAAATATTTCAATTTTGATTTGAATTCAAATTTCGAATGATACCGTTTTTCATTCAAACAGGATAGCATTAATACTATTAATGAGATCAGGAAAAAGTCATATTAGTGTGAACTAAGACTTACACAGCACAGATATTAAGCATATGACGCACCTCAGAGAAGTTAGTGTGTCTATGCATAATAAGCCTAATAAAATGCGAATGGTTCCCATATTGAAATGTGTACATGTAAATGGTTCAAAAGACGATTCGTTGGGTTATTCCCGCTCGGTAACACCCTTTCGTCAACACTGTTGACGATCGGGAAAAAAAAGTTTCGTTCGTTCACAGTGTTGACGATCGGGAAAAAAAAGTTTCGTTCGTTCGCAGTGTCCATGAATGCTGGTTTTTATTTTTAAAATATGGAAATAAAAATAAAACATGTCATGGATTTTCAAATGTTTAATTACGACAAAAGTCTAGTTTAATTGATAAAAAATGTTGAATGTTGTTCCATTTGTAGAATTTAAGTTAGTAGATTGCAAACTTCCCTTTGCAGCAGGCAGGTATAGCGATGCCGCGCCGGTAGCCGGTAACAATAGATAAAATAAACAATAGATTGGCGAATTCTACCCTATCTGAAGTACCTACAAATAGCGATTAGGAGTTCAGAATGAAATAAGTCCAATACTTACATATTATTACATATATGTTACCTATATTGAAAGGAAGCACCGTTTAAAATAAAAAAAAAACATGAATATAAAAAAAAAAAATCCGGGCCCGCAGCAGGGCTGCAGAGGTAGATTTCGTGTTTATATGGTAGAACTTTTAAAGGTTCATAGCTGATATTCTACATCATCAGGTAGACATCAATTCCGTTTGTTTCATTAGATCATTTATGTCATTAGATTTTGTATCTACCTGATTAGGATTTTCATTGCATTGAGAACTACTAAAGAATGGGGAATTTTTATGATATCGTTGTAGATTTTTTTGAAGTCGATCAATCTTAAAGTACATTTATTTGGTCAGTCTGGGTCGGAATTGTACCTTAATATGTTGCAAACTGTAAATTTTTAAAACAATACACAATTTTCTATAGAATACTGAAAATTATTTACTATTTCAATGGCGAGCTAGAGTCATTGAGCCTGTTTAGTTCAGTATTGGTATTTAATCATTTTCAGTTTTTGCAAACAGGCTATGGTTAGTTGACAGAATATTTTTAGTGTACACATGAACATAATAGTAACATACATATAATACTAAGTACTAAAGATTCTTATTCTCTTTGGAAAAATATTCAGTAGTTTATCGAGTATATGCAGAATAAAATTATTCTGTAGTTGGCATTCACTTCACTATTCGATTCGGTCGATTTTATTGCTTTGATTCCGGAGTATCGATTTCAGTATATTGGTATAGCGGAATTAATGGAAAGAGTATTTAATCTTATTCACTCAGTTGTTTGGCTCTTTGTTGAGATTCCTGATATATATGATCTAAAAGTAGGATATTTTTTTTTTCCTTTAGATATAGCACCGACTTGTTGATTAGAAATGAGGTGATAATAATTAAAACTAAATGAAGCTAAAAAGAATATACAAATAACAAACACCTTCAAGGAATATCCTAGAATAAAGGAAAGACACTGATAAAGACTGCCTATAGTAAATAACGATAGCAAAACTTCTTGAAGTCAAGACCGGTGCCGCTAGACCAAGTCACGTACAGGTTTCCATGTCAGAAGTAGCTAATAGTAGCCTTTAGTGCCAGCTCCTGAGATTCGAGCCTTTAGTGCCAGCTCCTGAGATTCGTGAATTGTCAAGGTAGAGTAGACGGTTCTTAGGTATTGGTAAAGTAATATTTGTGGTTTGACTTCAATGCCCTCTGATCATTAAAAATCAGTTTTCTTGATATTCATCTTGATCTAATAGACGATAACTGAAACTGCCTTGAATTGCCCGTGCTCCCTCAATTATTTCGAGAATTTGTTTATTATGCTCCCACTATTTTAGTTTGACCAGCGTTCGTTGTCATTGCTCAACTCCTAAGAACCGTAGCGTGATGTTACGTAGCTTATAACCTTCATCATTTAATACTCTGTCCAATACAAACTGAATGTTTTCGGATCCAACCGGTAGTTAACGAGATTAGTTTAAACAATCAAACAAAAAATCCTCTTCTTCTTCATTATGTTATAATATATATTGTAGTGTTGGGGAAATGCGTATATACTGACGTAAGGGATGACTACGTCGTGAGGAGAACAATTAAAAGATTTGCAAGACGAGACTTAGTATTAATGCTAGCTGAACTTTAACACATTTCACAATTATAATAGCTGATGTGATTTCCTCATCAAATCGTCGCTTCTTGAACAGACGGTCCTGACTCTCAGCCGTCTGCGACGTGACTCCATGCCCTTGCAACTCATGAACAAGTTTTTATTTTTTTAAAAGAGCTGTCTTCACCTGATACATAAAACTGTTATTCTACATTACCACATTTTACCGTCACACATTTAAGGTATTTTAAATAACTTGTCAAGTTTTTACATTCATCTCACCAGGATTGTCGTTTTTATTAATTCCTTAATAATAATTAGTAAAAAAAGTATAAAACTTTTATTTATTAATATTTTAATTATAAATCATTGTTCCGAAATAAAAGTAGTTAACCAGTATAACATGCTGGCAGCTCTGTCTAAATGTCAAATGTCAGAAAAAAAAAATGGCCGGTTTGTTATTAAATAAATAATTTACAATATTCGTTATTTGTAATAAAAGTGTTATGATTTATGTAATAGTAGAGTATTTTTCGTTATGAATTGGTGCAAATAAGTGAACAATGTTCTCACAGTCAAAAGCTGTTCTAAATTTTATAAAAATGAATGTGGTGACAGTGACAGTTCTTATATGCTTGAAAACATTATAAAGTCTTGTGAATAAAATGATAATAAAATATGTTATTAATAAACTAATTAAATTAGACGTTTTTATTATTTATTCTGTTCTCATAATTATACATTATAGCTAATAGTAATAATACATTTTTACACATGTAGTCAGCGCCTCTATAAGTGAAGTAGGAAACTGAAGTTCCCTTGCTTTGCGTTCAAAGGCGCTGACCTACACAAAACGAGTTGCCAGTCTATTTCAATATAATATATTTTAGTTTATGCGTGACTCCTCCTATTCTGACATTTATATAATTCAAAATATTTCGAATCTGATTCAGTGCAGACTTCTCACACGCCACGGTCGTCTTTCATAATATGATTTCAGCTCCTTACCTTAAAATCATCTGTGAAAATATTTTTTATTGATTCATTGCCTTAAGTGCTGTAATACTAACTTTAGCCTTGAAACTTACTCAAGTATTGAAAAAATAATTAACTAAATAATATTTAACATTGTCATATAATATGTAATGCATATGTCAATGTATATTACATGAAATTCTAAAACTTGTTACGACTTGAACCTAAAACATACTTTGCTAAGACTTTATCTGCTTTATCAAGAGCAACTGAAAGTCGTCATCATAGTTGTCAACTTGTGATGTAATGTGTTAATCTAAACAAGGTTACAAAAACAAATATAAAATATATAGTTCCTCCAACCTTATATAATACAAAATTGGCTACATAAACTCTGAAACTATAAAGATCTAAATCAATCTTACGCTATAAAAGAAAAACTTCCAAGACCATAAATATGGCTGCGAATATTGCTTCCAAATAATCAGAATTTTACTCCTTTTGGGAGCCATGAAATTTCCACAAACTTACCCAACAGAAGGTTACATGAAATAACGTTCCATATTTGAACAAACTATTTCATAAACGATTTAGACACTTGATGGTAAAATAGCAACTAGTCTCCTAAGCAAACTCAATACGTATTTAAATTTGTTCAGTGTACTAAAATCTGATAAAGTATGAACGAGACTTGCTATGTTGGCTCAAAGTGGCGCCTGCGGAAATTAAGGTACCCAACGAGACCTCGAATTGCCTTTTAAGATAGAAGATGTTTTTAGAAACACGTCATGGAGAAAGGTTTTTGTAAGTCGTGCAATATCTCGAGAAAATGTTCTACCTGACTTACTACCTACCTTCAAGAAACTCTTGTACCTCAAACTGGGACACAAAAATTCAAAAATATTTTGCAATATCCTACTAATATTATAAACGTGAAAGGTTGTGAGCATGTATGTAACCGATTGATACACAAAATGATCATGGCAAAAAAATATAGTTAATTCTAAAATGCGATATTAATTTAAATTTTCTAATATAATTAGACTAATCAATTTCGATGGCATTTGGAGGGAACGGGTCCTAGAGTGGAAAACACGAATCGGTAAATAAGTTGGGATGCCCCCTAGCCAGATGTACGACGACACGAAGAAGGTAGTTAGTATGGACTGGATATCGAAAGCGGAGAACCGTGTGCTATGGTGCACATTGAGAGAGGCCTATTTCCACTGCTGGACTGTAATAAAGTGTAAAATGCTGTAATAATAAATGTTAAATCAGTAAGTGGCATCATAATGTCAGAGTTTTAATGATCGATTTATCGCGTATCTTCGATGTTTAAGACATCCATCATAGTGATTAATCGCCTAATTTTGTAGAGAATATTACTGATCTAAAATTTCTCTTACATTTGTGTTTGTAGCCTGTATTGAAGCAACATACATGTCGGTGGTTTGGGCCACGTCCAATTCAACGTTATAATCTAATTCGCAGCGTTAATTCTAAAGTTCTTGCGTTGCAGTTGTAATCACAATATTATATATAGACCCATTTATTTTGCTCAATCGCTGACGAAGAAAATTTCCGTCCATGTAATCTTTTTTATGGTTTATTGTCATTTCTTTATTCTGTTGATTATAAAATGGATACTATAACAAGCACTTTTAAGACTGTTATAGACTCTACCTTTGTTATGCTTGAGTTTACAGCAATACGTTACGGTGTTCTCACATTTCATTTGCGCATATAAGCAATCTAATTAGAGACTTGTAAAAAACATGTGGATAAAGAGTGTCCTTGGAGTTTCTTGCCTATTCTTCTCCACAGGAGCTACGTATTGGAACAGGCAACTAGCGTCACGACTGAGTTCGTCTGACTTACTACTACTCCTGACAATTAAAATACCCAAAATGGGTTCAATTGAAGTAAATGATTTTGATTTGATTTGATTTAAGTAAACTAGACATGCCTGACTAGAAAGAAAAGATGATATGAATTTAACGAATTAATGACGGTCAGCTGCAGTGTTAGCAGACGGATATTTTATTATGTTATTAAAATATAATTAATATATTACTTATTAATATAATAAACAATATTGATAATGATAACCAAAAAAAAAAATTTTAAATTTCTAAATAATTTCTTAAATTGTTAACCGCAGACTTATCCACTGACTTGAATATTTATGTGATACTAAAGCAATATTACAATTGAGCTAAAACTATATAGCAGAGCTTATATGTATATTGTAATGATAGCCCAGTCAACCTAGCTGTTTTATTGGTTTTGGATAAATTATAAATTATTTATTAGTTATTAAAAAGTGCTATTAATTTTAGGGAGTTCAATTTTAAACTTTTTCATTTGTTAACGATTATTTGTTTTTTATCCTTAATTGCAAAACGCGCCATTTTTTTCTAAACAACTAAAACTTGTCGGAGCAGCTTAGAAATTCCAAAAAACCGTTCAAGTTTATGAGCCCGTTGGAATTTTTAAGAAATATCGATTTTACCCGTTTTTATAACGATATTTTGAGGTATACTTTTTGCGCGACATATCAAAAGTATACCTCAAAATATCGTTATAAAATCCGTTTTTTAATTTTTTAAGCTGGTCCAACATGTTTTAGTAGTTTAGAAAATAAATGGCGCATTTCGCAGTTAAGGCTATATTATAATAAACGTTACTTATAGATTTAGAAAATTATGGTAACTGAATATTATACTAATTTAATATTTATTTAAATGGGCATTATAGAAAAAGTTCATTAAACCATATAACATTAGGTAAAATTAAATTTTATCAATAATTCATTATATAATAATGTTATAGTAGAAAAAGTATATTAAATGAAAATAGTGCATATGATCATTAGAACTTCATCGACTAACAGTTTTCGATCATATTATCTATATTTTAACTAGTGGGTATTTCTACGTAGATATTTTAAACTTAGATGTAATAAATGACGACATTTTAAATCATTCGATATATTAATCTCTTGGAATTTCCATTGGAGACATTTTAGACTTCGATATAATTATTGTAGATATTTCGAAACGTTCGCAATTTTAAGTTTCGATATTTGAACGTTGACGTTTTTAGTGTAGATGTATTAATTTTCGATTTCGAATACGTACCCTTGTAATAAGCAATGCGGAGCAAAATTATATCACGATACACATTTTACGTCAATTTACACACCGAGCTGCTGACGGACTTTAACTCTTATTTGTTTTTTTCTTATCTTATTTTTTTATATTTTCAACTTTGAGAACGACATTTGACCTAACTACTCACTCACAAACCGGTAGAAAGCGCAAGCCGACCGGAGGATGTCGGTATGCTACAATTTAATATACTTGTTAGTCTAGCCAACTGTGAAAAAAATATGTGAGTACTATTTTTATAAACTTAGGTACTGAGTTTAGACATGAGTGACCCAAAGGCATGCTAACGCTCCTGGATTACTTCGAGCAAGTCCTGTGACTACTAGCCGTGAAATGCATTTCACGCCGCGTACAACTCTATACATACGAGCCTAGCGATTTGAAAGCTATCATGGAGTTAAATAATTTAATTATTTCTTTTAAAAAACACCCAACATAAATATATTTAAGTTTTAGTATTTACTGTCTACAAATCGGGTCAGATCACCAGACTGACGTTAGCCCCTGTGAGATGAGATGATTTCAAGTATTTACACGTTAAAAAAATTAAGATAAGTGTGTTTAAATTATAATTATATTTTATTATTAAATAACTAAGCCAAATCATAACTCATGTTCGCGTTGAGTTTTTCATACTGGAACAAAATCTGCAGTCTATTCAATAATTTTGTATCAAAAGCAAATTTATGTTTCAAACAAACTAACTAATCTTTATTGACATAATAAATGTGTACATAGTTAAGAATTCCCTGACCCCTATGCTACAGGGATAACTGTATTATAGGGGGCAGTGTCCTTGCCGCAGCAAAGGTTACATTATAATAATATACCAATTGCAATGCGTTATTATTATTTTAAAATAAAATAGAATTAGATACAAATAATAGTAAAAACATTAATAAAGAAACATTTATATATAATATTTGAATAAATTTAAAATTAATGTGCATGTATGAGAGTATATTTATGTGTGTGTGTCTGCATGCCGGTATGTATGCGTGTGCGTGTGCACGTGTATGTGAGTGGAAGTGAGTGTATACGTGTGTACGCGTTTATATCGTGCCTATTCTGCTCATTTTAATAGATCTTCTGTGCTGTAATAATCTCGGTGTTTAGGCCAACTCAGAAACACCTTTTTATTTCAGTATTTGTTTTAATTCATTTAGGCCAACTGCTAATATACATAATTACTACACTAGTTAGGTGTTTTGCTCGCCCTCATTCGAGTCCGTGAGTTATAGATGCGGAGGATAATCGCAACTGTTCACTGCTCATTGTAGTCTCTTGTGCTTACAACATAGTAATAGTAATAGTATTCTTTATTGTGGATCATAGGTAAGTAAATAATACAGGTGTTATAGTTTTTTACATTATCTAGAACAGCTATGTCCCGCCCATTAGACTTACAATATTTACAGTTTTTTGAATATGAATTAAATACATTAAAGAATAATATAAGATATGTCAATATGTCACAGAAATTGTATTTAACAGGCAATAATAATGAAAAAATACACAACATAATTTATTGTAACTGTCCAGCAACAAATGGTACACGTTTGTAAAATGAAAACTATGTCAGTTTCCTACCTTCCAAGGAGTTTTGCATTTACTGCTACTGCCTCTTCATCTTCTCGTATAAAAAAGATTTTCATAAATGACTAGCATTTGCCCGCGACTTCGCTCAAGTTAGTGCAAATTTAGTCAATCAAGGTATTCCTCAAAAACAGTACTTTATACAGAATGAAAGATACCCTAAGTATGTCTTTTTGTGTACCCCTGACAACGATAACGTAGATACAAAATATCACGTTGATCGGTTTTTTTTATACATATTGTAGGGCGCAAACGAGCAAACAGGTCACCTGATGGAAAGTGACTACCGTTTATTAGTTAAGGCGTGAATGTGTAGTACACAAACTCACATTCTCATCTATACTACGTATAATAGAACTAACTGTAGTAGTGTGAAAATTAAAACCTATCTCTGTGCCAAAGTTCATCCAGATCCGTTCAGTCGTTCTGGCGTGATTGAGTAACAAACATCTATAGAAACTTTTGCATTTATAAAGTTGAAGAGTTTTTTGTTTGATTGTTTGTTTGTTCAAACGATTTGTTAAACAACTAGAGTCGATAGCTGAATCGGTAAAAAAACGTGGTAGGAAAATATACTGAAGTGTTTTGTCTTAGCTTATTTATGTATACTATAGATCGCGTGGTGGTGGAATTTTGACCAT
The DNA here is from genome assembly GCA_949752705.1 of Callimorpha dominula. Classification (NCBI taxonomy): domain Eukaryota; kingdom Metazoa; phylum Arthropoda; class Insecta; order Lepidoptera; family Erebidae; genus Callimorpha; species Callimorpha dominula. The sequence goes on along the minus strand of OX457010.1, from coordinate 3,214,936 downwards.
GGTTTATTTCATTGGCCAATATTACTTGACCTGTCATTGTATTGAATTTTGTACATTGACAGGCCAACATACATACTGGACACTTACAGCTTTATGTACCCGTTTTTGCATTTTTTTTAACTTTATAGCAAATATTGTTTAAAAATTTTGGCTTTTTGCACTTCTTCTATATATAATCTGTAAATATTCGAAAATTCACGTTCGTACGTTTATGAAATTTTCTTAAAAAGGGGTACAAAGAATTCTCCTTACGTATTAATATTATTATTGCATATATTTTTGAACTAATACTGATTTTGTAGTTAAAACATACTTTGGTTAGATAATATATTTAGTCTGATGATTTATTTAACCGTTTTTAACACGTTTTTCTTAGCTTTTTACGTGGGAGAGCCATGCTTCGGTACTCATAGGCGGGCTCGACTTTGCTCGATACACGGCCTCACAGGCAGACAGACAAAACCGGCAGTGAAACAATTATTGCATTGTTTTTCGCCGCGTGAGTGAAGTTATCGGAGGCCCTAACCCTTCCCTCTCCCGTCTTCCCGCTCTCCCCCCCTCTCCCCCTTTTCCCCTACTCCCACCTGAAAGGGCGGCAGCGCACTTGTGACTCTTGAGTTACAGGTGCCCATGGGCGGCGGTAGTCATTTACCATCAGGTGACCCGTCTGCTTGTTTGCCCCCTTTAACATAAAAAGAAAAAAAAAACCTTCACTCGTAACTATGTAAACAAACCTTGGAAGGGAATTTTAACCTAATACTAATAGTCATATCGAAATTAAATTTTGTATGTTTGGATGACTACACTGTAATGTTCAAACTTCTTTTAAATATTGGTAGAAGCTGGCTGGTAATATAATATTTGAATCGATATTCAAATAGTTATTTGGTGAGGGAACGGCTGTCAGGTAGCTGCATCAGATCTCTTCAAGAAGTCTTTGTAGTATGCTAATATGAAAGTATTAAGTTGAGTCACCAATATAAATCCTTTGATTCACAGCCTCTCTCAGTTGATATTCTCATACACTAACACCCCTATCCTGAAGAAATCTCTCAGCCAAGCGAGGGACTTGCAATACTATAATTTGCATTTTGGAGCTGATAGGATGAGCCAGGAGGTGTATGGTGGACCTCTTCAGTGGCTAATGGTAAACCCCCCCAGTTTGGGCTCTTATCGTTTTGACGACTCCAACAGATAAGGCTTAGTAACTACAGTCAGATGCCAGGTGCCAGGAGCCAGGAGGTGGATACTGGTACTCTTTTTTATTTTTTTATTCAGTGTGCCATTAAAGAGTTCTCGTTCGTGAGTCTGTTGGATGATATTTAAACTAATGCTGGAAACTGTTTCTAGCTATTTCCCGTGTTTAATAATAATCACCGTCTCTTAACCCCTCTCCCCCTCTTCCCCTATTCCCACCTTAAAGGGCGGCAACGCACTTGTGACTATTGAGTTACAGGTGGCGGAGGTAGTCATTTACTATCAGGTGACCCGTCTGCTCGTTTGCCCCCTATACCATAAAAAAAAATCATATGGATTAAAAAGAGCTGTATTTTTTTTTTTTTAAATACTAGCTACATGGGTCATTACTAGTATTCTTGTTAACCCCTCCAGCTAAGCTAAATGCTTGTGTTAGGAGTGGGTTCACGTCGGTACTGCACTGGGTGGGGTCCGAACCTGCAACCACTTGATCGCAAGTCCGTCGCCTTAGCCATTACCGCCGCTTTTTCGAACCTTTAATAAAAATCACAAAGATATTCACATTCAGTTATTATTCTTATATCACCGCCATTTCAATATCACAAGACCATTTTCAAATTAAACTGAGGGAAACGGAAATCTCTTAAAAATAATATTTCTCTAAGCAGTCCAATTACGATGTCTGCGGGTGGAGTAGAGCCTCCATTTTACAAGGGTTTTTGGGGATCACCCTGAATTAGATTGGAGTGAACGGGATCATTTAAATTCTGTAATAATTGGCAGGTAATGCTACAAATTTGGGGATGTGGAAATTCTGTGGTGAATTTAGACCATACGCGGAGTACAATCTGGTACTTTTTGGCGGAATAACAAAATACAATATACCTTTTCAGATAAACCAATCACAAAAAAAAATTATAATGTCATCTACAGCCATTACCTCATTTTCGCGAGACCGAAATAAAAATGTTTGTGTGTGCCAGCTTTTTAATGTAGGGACATTGACGTCACCGCAATATCAATGTAATCGGCAATACTAATATCCTAATATCACTATGGATTGGTAGTATTTTGTATGTTTCGTTGGTACGTTATATATATATACATAAATACTACCATGTTGCAAATAGGTCAAATATCTAATAGTTAAGCCTTGTGAGAAGAACAAGCAAGAAACTCCAAAGACACTCTTTTTCAACATGTTTTTTATCAAAACAAAAACAACAAAACTCATATGTATTTTATTGAAAATAAGGGCAAACTATAATAGATGATATAACAGTTCACTATTCAAAAAAAATAAGGTTAATATACATTATTATTACTAGTTATACCTTTAGTGTTACGCTATTGGTCGGTTGACAAAAGTGGGGTGTTAAAAGGATAGTCATGCATTATAAGTTGATAACAATCATTTGAGTGCTGTTTGATGTATCAACAAGGTAGCAGTTACTGCTATTTATTGATTTTGATAATTTATACCAACAGAGGTGAGATTGTTTCTTACATACTGCTTATCAGTGCAAATTATATGTGAGAACAATGTAACATAATGTTGAAACGTATAAATAGTCTCGGTAATTAATAATAATATATAGTCTGTTAAAGTATTGCTTTAACACAGTTTTAACGTGGGAGAGCCATGCTTCGGCACGTATGGGCCGGCTCGACTCCGCTAGATACCACGGCCTCGCAGAAAACCGGCAGCATTGCTTTTCGCGTGAGTGAGGTTACCGGAGGCCCTAATCGTTTCCTTCCCCCTCTCCTCCCCTCTATTCCCCCTCTCCCCTCTTCTTACTCTTCCCCTCTTTCCCCCTCTTCCCCTACTCCCACCTTAAAGGGCGGCAACGCACTTGTGCCTCTTGAGTTACAGGTGCCCAGTTTTCCTGCCCTTTTCCATATTGTCGTTAGAGTCGGCGCAATCTGTATCATTGCAAAAGTGTTTTGGCTGTTTGTTTTTAAGGCCAGCCACCAACCGTCATTGGGAATGTAGTCGTTTTAAGAGAGGAAAGAAGGAAGAAGGTAAATTTGTATAAGGAAACATGGGTAGGGAGAGGAACCTAGGGTAAGGGATACCGCATGTCTCGGATGAGGAACAGAACTGAAATTTCAGTAGCTCACAGAGGCCGGGGTCGCATACCCGAATGTCCTGTATTTCCTGTGATTGCAGAGGCCACTAGGAAAGGAATACTAGTTGGCGAACAAATGTATACAGCATATGTATGTAATTAATACACTAGTGCTTAAAAGCACTTGGTATTTCCAAGGATCCTTCAATTTACTACTCGAAACCATTTTAAAAACAGGAAAAATCATACATTCCCGTTTGTGGGCTGTAAGATGAGTGCTGATTGAAATTCTTTACGTGACTCGTTACCTTTGTAATACTGATAAATTTCACGGGCGTGATGTACTGTAATTTTCTTTTCTGTTTTGTGTGTTCAGGTTGACATACATTTTTACAACTTGTTATAGTTTTTTGTTTATGTTTTAAATCAGTGGGCTTTATTTCTTCCCGATATTTATTACATTTGGATCATGTCTAAATAGTATTTAAAATAAATTTATTTAAAATGAAAATGTTATGGAAAATAATAATAGATAGAATAGAAATGGACTATCCATTTAAAAAAAGTATGATCTACATTAATACGCCTAAGTAAATCATGAAAAATTGTCACAAACTTCTTCCCTTAATTTTCCACCCTTAGAGATGTAATATGTTCTACAATTTTAGATGGGTTCAACCTTGAGTACAACCAATACAATTAAAAAAAGAGTTACAACATAATATATCGCGTAACATAAACACAGTAAAAAAAAAGACAAAAAATCTGTCGAATTAAGAACCTCCGTTTTGAAATCGATTAAAAAAATATTCTGAACCATGTAATAGTATTCAAACGGAACCGATCCAAGTAGCATTTATCGAAAACTACTAAAACAAAATGTGGGTGATGTTCAATACGAGTTTCGCTATATTCATTTAACTTTGCAAAGTATCTCTCATAATATTTTTCTTTATTGAACTTCCATTCGAAGTTTTATTAAAATGCGGGCCAATAAACTTTTTTTGCGCTCCCAGTAATCAGGTTGGTTTAACTGCCCGAGGCAGGTTTAGAAATAAATTGCAGTTACAGTCTCATTTTGTTGTTTACAGAGTTGATAATACCTATTTCAGAAACATAATACCATTCATTTTATGTATAGTGTAATATATATACATATATACACATAACAAAGATATTCGCAATAAAAATATATTGTGACTAAATTGAGATGAAAACTATCCTATCTCTCAAGTTTGACCAACACAATGTGCAAAACTTCATTTAAATCGGTTCATTATTTTAGGAGTTCATTGCGAACAAACAACGTAACATGAAATTGTTATATATGTACTAGCTACACGGCCACGCGTTGCTGTGGCTATATAAATTGCAATGAAAAAAAACTATCTCATGTTGGACCAGATTGTACCCAATATGCAAAATTTCATTAAAATCGGTTCATTAGTTTAGGAGTTTATCGCGGACAAACAACGTGATACGGTTTTTACATATAAAGACAAAATATTACATTTTGGAATATAATTAGCGGTAGCGATAACGCTAGCCATTATGCTAAGGCGTCGGACTTGTGATTAAGAGATTGCAAGTTCAAACCCCACACTACCCAACGTCATTAAAACAATCCTAATACTGAGACAATGATTGAAGACACCTGTGCATAGAAATATTTACACTGAACCAGGCCAGACCCACTTCGGAGGGTAGGTTTAAACTAACAAGAATACGGTGCGGTCGTCTAATCGTGCAAAAATCAGTGGGCTGCTGCGCGCCGGCTGGGCTACGCGTTAGTTCGATGCTCACTCCAGCGCTGCGTCGCGTCATCCATTCGTATCTAGACAATCGAGCTATTAGTATGTATCCTAGGTTTATTTGTTAACAAAAATAGAGTACATAATTTACTGATAAATAAATGAAAGAGAGGCAACTTCTAGGTGAATATTAAGTAATTACCGTTGTGTGACCTGAATTGCGACTTTAGACTTTACTATGTCGGAACAAGAATCGCTATCTATTTAAATGATTTGGCGGAGTTGGACTTCTGTTCTTGTATTATTATGTATTCTGTGACTGAACGCAAGTTAAACCTGAGACTCCTGTGTGGGTATAGGTGTCCAGTTGCTGATAGTGACCCTGTGATCACGGCCAGTGTAACCTGCTTAAAACATCAGGCCGTCCAATAGACCTGAAACATGATCGCGTTAATTATGTAGTATGTTTTAGCAGAGATAAATCATTATTGAAACTTGTTCAGTAAAGAATGGACGCACAAATACATACATAAACAGAAATGAATATAAGAATACATTACAAGGAAATTTATTACATTGATTTCGTTTGGAAGAAATGCCTTTTTTATTCTGTTTTCGTGGGATGATTTCATGATTTTATGCACGCCACATTAAACACACATTTTTCTCTTACAGTGACAAATGAACACTGAATAATAAAAACATGATTATACAAACTGTAATATTTGAATAATGACTGGGCTGCTATGTTAGAGACTTATTGGCGTGATATTTATGAATTACGATTGCTTTAATTAAATCAGTGATGACAGAGGCTGCACGACATTTAGACAAACACACATACAGACATGTAGAAAACAAAGCAGCTTGAATATTTTTGTCTTGAAAAGAAATTATAAGAATATCATCATTGTAGATAGTGAGCGCAGGCGGTGGTAGTAGAACGGAACATTATTAAATGCAAACAGCTTGCCAGGAACGGAACCAATATAATTTTCATTAAAATCTTGGTAGTTAATTATCTGGTCCTCCACGGGTGGCCGAACATAGATATAAAGAAAATTTGAGGTGGTTCTGGTATTGATTCGTAGGACATCTCTATTGTCAGAGACAGGATTATATTAAAAAATATGGCATGTGAAAATGTGGCTGGTGCAACTTATTCAGTGAGTTGTCACTCTGACTCTGCCTGACACAACGGCCAATGGAACCTAGTCGAAACTTCTGGAGTAATACCTATTGATCGCGTTAATTCTCTATAAATAAATAATTATAATGTATATCATAACCTTGTAACACTTAATAGAAATAATAAAATATGTCAATACTCTGCACAAATAAATCTATAAAAGTTTTTGGCGAAAGAGTTAAGAAAACTAAAATGGTGTCGTATTTCTATGAAATAAAGTGAAGTCAAATTATATAAAGGTAATTGATAGATAACAGTTCGTAATTTTTGACAGAGAACGGGTCGAAAAGTTAGTAAGCTTGCTACATTAGTGAATCGCGTAAGTATATGGCGTCAAATATACGGCGAATACACCTAGTGCCATCTAGTACAGGTAGGTTGAACTGCTTGGAATAAGAGAAAAACAGACTGTTGAAACTGAACTGGTCTTCCTAGCGCGCTCTATGTATTGCTAGAACTAGTTGTAATAATTCACAAACAATACAAATTGTAGAATTTTTAACGATGCCAAACAAAGAGCCTTAGAAACATACACGCTCGAAATTACGTCTTGGCTATTTGACGACATTATTCTGGTTTATAGATTCATTTCAGTTGTTTCCTTTTTATTACTAGAATATTATAGTTTTATTGAATCTGACTTGTTTTATTATTAGCATTTATTACTAACAATAGATTAAAGGCCGATTTCTGCCATGAACCGACAGGAATCGACCACTTACAGTAAGAAACGTGTTTGAAATCAAAAGTGACATGATTGTCAGTAATTAAGATTAAGTAGAGGTTTCTTCCGGCAACAATAAATTAATAGTTATGCCATAGTTATCGTGGTTTACGGAATTTCTAATTATCAGTAACTTTACGGCTTAAAGTATGTACTTACTTGGTTATGGAATCAGTTATACACATTCATAACTTTGAATGAAATGTTCTGAAGATTTTTTAGCCTTGCCATTTCTCCACTTGTGCTCATAAAATGTATTATTGGTCGCCAAGGGGTAAAATCACGACCGTAATTCATGAAATTATTGAATTTAGGGTTCCGTTCCTCAAAAGGAAAAAGAAACTCTTATAGGATCACTCCGTTGTCGTTGCTGTTGTTCTCAGCAACGCGAGGAGGTATCAAGTTGAAATTATCATCAAATAATTACGTTTGAGGTCCTGTAAAAAAATCAAGTTTGTAAGTCAACGCAATCAAAAGGTACGGCCATTTAAACCAATTTGAACATTTCGCAGGTAAATCAAATCGTGACGAACGAACTTTTTACAAAACGTACTTAGTAGCAATGTACTTTTGTAACTGCAAAATTAAGATGGTATTTAGGTAAAATTGGGCAAAAATCTTTGAGAATTTACTCCCGAGATGGACGTACTATTTACATATAAGAAACCCTCTGTACGCAAACCAGACTCGACTTGCCTTGTAAACTCGTCTTGTAAAAATGATCATTCTTAAGAAGATTTGGAACATGAAACTAATTCCAAATCTTCTTGAAAATGATAATTTTACAAATTTTATATTTAATAGATTCTAGGACAGTCACTTAAAATTTACCACTTTCATACATGAATGTACGTCTAACGTACATCGATGCACGGAAGAGTGTTTCTGTATCTAACAGGCAAATATGGTCGAGTGTCGAGATTGACGAACTTTCTACATACAAGGTTGTTCGCACCGAGGGTCCCGAAGCACCCTCGGTGCACAAGTCAGACTTTTGCACTTGCGAGGTATTAGGTAGATTTACCACTTTCATACATGAATGTACGTCTAACGTACATCGATGCACGGAAGAGTGTTTCTGTATCTAACAGGCAAATATGGTCGAGTGTCGAGATTGACGAACTTTCTACATACAAGGTTGTTCGCACCGAGGGTCCCGAAGCACCCTCGGTGCACAAGTCAGACTTTTGCACTTGCGAGGTATTAGGTAGATTTACCACTTTCATACATGAATGTACGTCTAACGTACATCGATGCACGGAAGAGTGTTTCTGTATCTAACAGGCAAATATGGTCGAGTGTCGAGATTGACGAACTTTCTACATACAAGGTTGTTCGCACCGAGGGTCCCGAAGCACCCTCGGTGCACAAGTCAGACTTTTGCACTTGCGAGGTATTAGGTAGATTTACCACTTTCATACATGAATGTACGTCTAACGTACATCGATGCACGGAAGAGTGTTTCTGTATCTAACAGGCAAATATGGTCGAGTGTCGAGATTGACGAACTTTCTACATACAAGGTTGTTCGCACCGAGGGTCCCGAAGCACCCTCGGTGCACAAGTCAGACTTTTGCACTTGCGCGGTATTAGGTAGATTTACCACTTTCATACATGAATGTACGTCTAACGTACATCGATGCACGGAAGAGTGTTTCTGTATCTAACAGGCAAATATGGTCGAGTGTCGAGATTGACGAACTTTCTACATACAAGGTTGTTCGCACCGAGGGTCCCGAAGCACCCTCGGTGCACAAGTCAGACTTTTGCACTTGCGAGGTATTAGGTAGATTTACCACTTTCATACATGAATGTACGTCATACGTACATCGATGCACGGAAGAGTGTTTCTGTATCTAACAGGCAAATATGGTCGAGTGTCGAGATTGACGAACTTTCTACATACAAGGTTGTTCGCACCGAGGGTCCCGAAGCACCCTCGGTGCACAAGTCAGACTTTTGCACTTGCGAGGTATTAGGTAGATTTACCACTTTCATACATGAATGTACGTCTAACGTACATCGATGCACGGAAGAGTGTTTCTGTATCTAACAGGCAAATATGGTCGAGTGTCGAGATTGACGAACTTTCTACATACAAGGTTGTTCGCACCGAGGGTCCCGAAGCACCCTCGGTGCACAAGTCAGACTTTTGCACTTGCGAGGTATTAGGTAGATTTACCACTTTCATACATGAATGTACGTCATACGTACATCGATGCACGGAAGAGTGTTTCTGTATCTAACAGGCAAATATGGTCGAGTGTCGAGATTGACGAACTTTCTACATACAAGGTTGTTCGCACCGAGGGTCCCGAAGCACCCTCGGTGCACAAGTCAGACTTGCACTTGCGAGGTATTAGGTAGATTTTTCGAAGAAATGTCTACCTATTGTTTTTGTACCAGTTGTCGAGTATTTCAAAAATTTCTTCACAGTAGGTCTAGTTATGATCCCAAAACCCCAAAACAACCGCCAGTTAAAAAGTATATATACATAATATATATATGAATATATGTATGTATGTTTGTACCTCAAACTTACCGGCACGATAGAGGTCGCAATTATGCACCAATTGCTTTCAAACTTGGACGTCAAATCAACAGGGCAAAAATGAAGGTTAAGTTCGTGAATGGGGAACATATCTCCTCCCCAAAGGGGAGGACCGGGGGGCAGATTTTCAAAGATCAGTTCTTTCAGCATAACCTTTTTCCTATGGAAATTTTTTGGACCGTTTAACATTAATAGCATGCCCATAGTAAAAAATCCGGTCCCGCAGCAAGCCCGCAGATGTAGATTTCTAGTTTTTTTAATTTTTATCTCCAAAAATATAAGTCGCATTAAAAACTTTTTTAGTCTTCATTGCAGAGTAAAATAAAAAAAAAATAGCTTTTAGTTTACAGTTTCGGCCCACCAATTTTGCCCCCCCCCCACCCCTCCCCAAATTAAGGATGGAATCGTTTCGGGTTCTTATTATTTTTTTTTTATTGGGCGCACTAAAGCTGGTCAATGGTCAATAGCTACTAAACAAAATCGCTTGACAAATAGAAGAGAAATAGGTAGTGAACTGCTTCGTCTTGCATATATATACTACAGATCGCCTGGCGGTCGAATTTGGACCGTTTTGAATGTCTTGTGTTATTTCATTGACCAGTACAACTTGAACTGTCATTGTTGTCCTTTAGACCGTGACAGGTCAAAATACTGGACATTATAGTTTTATGTAACCGTTTTTAAATATATTTTTACTTCATAGTATATGTTCTTTAAAAATTTTAGATTTCTGTACTTCTTCTATACAGGAATGTGGAATTTGGAATATTAATTATTATAATTTTTGCTTAAAAAATTCGGACAGAGAATTCTCCTTACGTAATAAATTTTAGATATAGATTAAATATTGTCGTTTCTAGTAAAACTTTAGTATCAAGTTTCTTAAGATAGTAAGATTCATAACATTGTCTCATTTGATACCCCACGTGGCGACAGTGTTACGTTTCGCTTCTTTGTGAAGGAGGTACTATAAAATGATCGTTATTTTCTTTATTAACCTGTTTGTATAATATGAATAACATCAATGGATAAATACTATGTTATTTTTAATCTTTTCCCATAAACATAATCAGGGGAATAGGATGTAATTGGGTAGAACGTATTTATTTTCTGGCTTATGTTAACAATGAACAGTTTTAGCATTTTATTAAAAATATTTTCTACACGAATGCTATGCGTAATTCGGTGTAATATTTAGTTCTTGTTTCACTTAACATTTAGAGTATATTAAGAATTGAAGTAGTTCAATACAATTACTTAGTGTAATACTAAGTAATTGTATTGAACTACTTCAATTCTAGTAACTTTTCACTAGCATTTTTCTCACAGAACAATAATGTTTAATGTTCATTTATTTTGTGAATTTTGTTTTCTCAGCTTATAAACCTTATTTTTGTTAATACTTCTCAAAAGTGCATATATATAACCTGCTAAGCCTCCCATACATTCATATTTTAATCTATTTGTATGTTCTGTGTATGTAGATTTATGTTTTTATATGCAGCTAGAAGATCAATAGGAATGTGTTTTAATCATGTTTTGGGACTGAAAATTGGATTTTTTTGGTTATTTTCCTATTGCTTAGCAATGTATGTATATATTTTGTTTTATTATTTTGATTGGAGCCCGTTTTGGTGAATTTAGCATCTAGCGTCGAGTAGTGGTGATATTTTTAACTGTGGATTATTGGTCGGTAGGTATTGAGATAAGAAAAGATGGTGTAGTATAAATAATAACTCAATTATTTATTTATTTAGTTAGGTCCCTTTAGATCTAAAGTGTGCGTTATAGACACTAAAATTTGAGCTCCTTAACATTTTCTTGTTACCAATTTTGTTTAGTTGCCAATGGAATATTGTCAGCTTCACTTTCATAACAACTTGTAGTTCTAAGTTTGAAGTTTTTAAAAATACTATTGATGTAATCTTAGTTTCGCTTCAAAAACCTATCTTCTTCTAATATATTTATACGTGGAGAGATTTCTACCCCTTGTAAGCAAATTTTGTGCACTAGAAATGTGAAATTTGAAATACGATATTGGAATCAAAGTTCATTGCAGAAAGCTATTTTTTTCATCAATATGTGTTATAGTAATAATGATCTGTCATAATTAGAGATCGGATAATCGGATGCATATTTACCTAAAGTTATTTCTTGGATAACAAATTATGGAAGCGGCCTCTAAGTATATTTTTATTTACGAATGCAGTTGTATTGTCGCGTCGCTACTTGCGCACAAGCAAGTATTATTTGCCGTCTCACTCGCACTCTTACAAAATGCTTACATTTCCAGGGGTTTAATAGGCCCGATTTGACACTTGTTACAACGTAATAAGGTTGTTTTTGCTTCGTCAAAAATCACTGACAATAAAAGTAGGGAAAATCAACCATTATACGTTGTAACAGAGTAAGTGTCATTTGTGTCAAACTGGGGTTTATTACATCTCACGGAGTATAGATACACTTAAATTTGAATTTCCTGGAATCGCGGGCTTCTTTCGATAAAAAAGTGCTTTCCATAATAGCCAACATCTCAACTTAAGGTAAATATGCATCCGAATATCCGACCTCTAGTCATAATGCAGAAAGTCTATAGAATGACAGTTCAAGTTACACTTTTTTTTTTAAAGAATACTAGCAACGTGGGTCACACATTACTAGTATTCTTGTTAACCCCTACAACTAAGCTTAACGCTTGAGTTAGGAGTGGGCTCACGACGGTAGTGCACTGGATGGGGTTCGAACCCGGAACCACTTGATCGCAAGTCCGACGCATTACGCTACCGCCGCTTTAAACCACTGGTAATCAATTAATTAATTAAAACCAAACATTTAAAACTGAATGAATTAAGGTTGAAATTCGATCATCATGCAATCTTTAGTAATATTAAATACGTATAGGTAATATTATTGTCTTATATATAAATCGTTTAGATTGGAATACTAGTTTCAAGTTTGATTTAATCTATTTTAATTTAATAAAGCTGAGGCGTTTATTTCTTTGAAGTGAAACTCCTGAAATTGCAAATCACCATGATTCTAACGTTGTGATTAGAAATTCGATGAAACAAAAACTCACACTAAAAAGAGACAAACATTCATAAATAGAACTTAGCCGCAACAGTATACAGTGTAAGTATACAGTGTTTCCTATAATCTTTACAAAGAGACAAACATATTTATAAATACACGCCATCAGTTTTAAGTTTGACGTACTCAGAAAAGCTCTTATTTAAAGTTAAGTTACGACTCTTAGATACACAACGGCTTTTTTTATTATAAAGACATTTTTTTTCTGATGCCACAGAAGACGCAATATCTTCTTTGGCAACATTGCTAGTACGTTTATCCGTTCGATAAGTAGCGCAAGTCTGTTCGTTTGGGCTACGGCACATGCCAAATTGTGAGAAACCGAGCAATATTGAAATGTGTAGGTTGTACTCGTACCTGTAAAATGTAAATCAATGTAAGATCTACTAGTGATTTAAGTATTTATCGTATACCACCAAATGGCGAGGACCTTGGGTATATTGTTTTATAATCGTATTCCTTTTTGCAGATGTGGCTTTTATATTATCTGCTATACATATTGTAGCGAGGTTGAAAGTGTACATTAAACCCTATCAATTTTTTTTTAAAGAATACTCACAACTTGGGTCACATATTACTAGTATTCCTGTTAACCCCTCCAGCCAAGCTAAAATGCTTGTGTCAAAAGATTAGTATTAAAGTAGCTTTCGCCCGCGACTTCGTTTTCGTGGCAATTTTTGTGAAGTCTGTCCCACGTGCACTGTACATTTTCCAAGATAAATATTAGCTATACTATTGCAGACTATAATCTATAGCTGTGGCAAATTATCTAGATTCGTTCAGCAGTTTTTGTGTAAAAGAGTAATAAATATCCATCCATTCTCACAAACTTTTGCTTTTATAATATTGGTTAGGTACGAAGGTGAGTTTGTTTGTTATGCTTTCAAGCCTTAACTACTTAACCTCTCATCATGAAATTCATCTAGAAAAAGTACTGTTCCCGAGGGATAGAAAAATGACTTAAACGTGCACGAAGCGGGGGCTAAAAATTTGTGTTTCATGAAACAATTATTGTTATTATTTTTTGTATCTTTATATATGAAGAACTCTCATGTAAAAACCATAGGACAGAGTTCATTAATATTTTTCTTACTTAAGCCCTAATCTTCAGGTAAACACTAGCGGCTATAAATTATACACGAAATTTTGGCATAGGATTAGGATAAATATAATGTCTTTAATCTATTATACATTATCAAATATTTAAGTACCTACGTATCTTTGTTTACAATTCTAGTTTTGTTTTTCATACAAAATATCTGTAGCATAAATAATGACGCTGTTAGCTGCATTATATCACAATGATTCAGTGATTCAGTCATGGCTATCAGTGTCAAGTGTTGAACTTAAGGAATCAATGGTTACTTTTGTCGTCTGAAATTAATTGCTAATTTATATAAGAGATATTTTCATAATGCTTTATATAGATTGAATATACGGGATACGTAGCATAACATCAGCGTTACGGATTCCTTATCCCAACGGGTAGATTGTTTATAACACCGACCAAGTGTGGTCGGTTAGTTGTGTATATGTTAGGTCTAATATGACGAATATATATAATATATACATAACATTTCATATGTCAGGACTACCATAGAGTATTTCTTGGCCACGAAACGCTATGCTGCTCAACTTATGAATCGAAGCACGACCTCAATACAGTAGTCAAACATGACATGTATTAAAAACAAGGGTTTAATTTTTTAAGAGATAACGATAGCAATACTTTAAATGTTAAAACAATAATTCTACGATAATTCTCAAATATGATAAAGGTAATCCCGCTACATTAGGTTTAGAAGGTGAAACTGATGACCTTAGAAATACCTAACGTAACATAACTCTAATCTAATTCTTCTATGACGTTTACTCACTAAAAACACACGTTCGTGTCCAGTTGATGACTGCGTTATCATTTGGGTTGATGAAATTGCCATTTTGACAATTGGTTCATCTCATGCAATAGGGGCCAAGGCTATTGCCGTAAACCGGGCACTTTTGGAATTTAAAATGGAAAAATTGGCTGTATATTGAGAAGAAAAGGTTGGTAAGAAGGGTGAGAAGGGAAAGCAATGGAAGAAAGGATATTGCTTACGAATGCATAGGGGAGTGCATGCATAAGCAATAATTTGAGCAGGTCAAGATTGCATACCTTTTTTTTTATGCTACAAGGTGCAACCGAGCAGACGGGTCACCTGATGGTAAATGACTACCGCCGGCTATGGGCACCTGTAACTCAAGTGTGTTGCCACCCTTTAAGGTAGGAGTAGGGGAAGAGGAGGAGGGGGTGGGGGGGACGGAGAGTGGAAATAAGGGACGAGGGGGATTACAGGGGAGGAAGGTCGGGAATAGAGGAGAGGGAAGGGTTAGGGCCTCCGGTACCTCACTCACGCAGCGAAAAGGTAGTGACTATGTCAGCCGTAACATGATCCTTCCTATCTTTGACGAAATTCTTCCTATCGTTACCCATATCTTTACCTATTTATTAACCAGCGGAGCTTTTCCATCTACTTGGAAAGATGCCCAAGTCACTCCCATACCGAAAATAACAAACCCTGTATCCCACTCTGACTATCGTCCGATTTCTATACTGCCTTTCCTTTCTAAAGTCCTTGAGCGCCTCGTCCATAATCAACTTGTTCATTCTTGACCAAAAATTGCCTTTTTAACTCCCACCAATCTGGTTTTCGTCCCGGTCATAGTACTGTCACAGCCCTGGTCAATATTACGGATAACATAAGAAAAGGAATGGAAAATGGAAATCTTATTGTTCTGGCTCTCTTCGATTTTTCCAATGCTTTTAACACAGTAGATTTCGACATTTTGCTTGGCATACTAAACTCTCTTAACATATCTCCAACGGCAATTGATTGGCTTCGTAGTAACCTGAGCGGTCGCCGTCAGCGCATATGCATCAATAACACTAATTCATCTTGGTGCAACATATCTGCCGGCGTACCCCAGGGTGGCGTTCTATCTCCTCTTCTTTTCGCAATTTTTATAAATTCAATCTCACATCAACTTCTTCCTCACTACCACCTTTATGCAGACGACCTTCAGATATACTCTCAAGCACCTTTAGAAAAACTGTCTGAAGCAGTTTGACAATATTAATACTGATCTGGTTCGAATCCGTGATTGGAGTGTGTCACATGGTCTTACCGAAAATCCAACCAAGACCCAAGTTATTATTGTTGGCAGCTCTAGGAAGATTTCAAGGGTTACCTGGACCCAACCTCCGCAGGTTATTTTTGATGGTATCCCGATTCCAATCAGTCAAAAAGTTAAAAATTTAGGGATCTTTATTGACCATGAGTTATCTTGGGGCCGACAATTGCAGGAAGTAAGCCGCAAAATGTTTTCATCTGCGGGATCATTGAGACGGCTACTTCTACTGTCACCAAAATTGCACTTGCAAACACGATACTACTTCCGATACTTGATTACGCAGATGTCAGCTATCCAGATCTCACCGAGGCCAAATTAGACAAACTCGAGTGATTCCAAAATTTTTGTATAAGATTTATATTTGGTTTACGCAAGTATGATCACGTCTTAGAATTTCGTCAAAAGCTTGAGTGGTTACCCATACGCCTTAGCCGGAATGCTCATATCCTTTTTTTATTATATAATATATTGTTTAACCCTTCCACACCTTCCTATCTTAAGGGACGCTTTGAGTTCCTTCATGACACACATTCGAGATTCTTAAGATCATCAGAAAACTTAGAGTTAAAAATGCCTTTGCACTCCACATCGTTCTTCGACAAATCTTTTACCGTTGTTGCAACAAGGTTGTGGAATGCATTACCTATAGAAATTAAAAAGGCTCAAACTGTAAATGCCTTCAAAGCAATGGTGAAAAGTCACTACCTAACCTTATAGCTCCATCAAGAGGTATACTGAAATCATGTGACACTTTATCGTTGTAATGTTTATTTGCAGAATATTGGTATGTATTTTCTCAGTATTTAATTATTCATGTTATTGCTTCGGTATATATAAAAATATATGTATATATATTTTCATATATATTTGTATATTTATATATGTATATTGTATGCTTATGTATAAGACTAGGTATATGTATGTGTATATATGTAGTACACCGACAACTACCACTTAATTCTGCCACTAAATCCATTCCACGGTTGTCTGGTAGAGAGCGCTCTTAGCGATAAGACCGCATTGTACATAACATTAATATTAAGATCAATCATTGTAGTTTAATGTATTATGGTGTACAATAAAGAACATTATATTCTATTGTATATATAAATATGTACAGGGTGTATTTGAAAAAGGGACACTTAAATCACTCAAAGAGCATGGCTCTAGCATGCAGTTACAATAATAATTAATAAAAAAAACTCTATCCGTTTACAAGTTATGACCGTTTGAATTTCCAGGTATTTTTACCGCGGTTTCACAAAAACAGAGATGGAACGTGTAAAGTTAAAGATTTAAATTTTTTAACTTTACACGTTCCATCTACTTTTATGGTACATATTTTTTATTTTGGAATTTTTCATTTCTTTACTGAGAAAATTTAAAAAACAACTAACTTTTTAAGTTACTTGTTATGAATTTTCTCGATAACTGAGTGAATAGTTGCAAAATAAAAAACTCAAAGACTAACGAAAAAGGTGATAAACAACACACACATAAAAACACGTCCTTAAATAATCCCTCAAAGAAATTACCAAAAATAATAAAATAGCGGCTTCATTAGATTAGAGCGCGATTATATTTATTAATTACGTCAAAAGTCATTTTAACACATGTCTACAATGGTTTTCTCCTCTCCTCATTAACTCGATGATCGATTGATTGATTTTGATAGCTTTTAGGACGCTTAGTATCAAAAAAATACTTAAGCAAATTCAACACATCAGAATTTTTGTTTATTAATCTTTTTTTTTTTTGCCAAAAGCACCTTTTTTTGTGTGTGTGGAAACCCCTTCGGCCCGTCATCTCCTCGGGATTTTCGATGGGGTGGTGTGTCGGAATCGAACCGACTAAAACCACACGGCACTCAAATTAGGAGGGATCCGGGAACAGTTTTTATTAAGAACAGGGAGAACAGTCATTCGCTCTCAAACGCAGTTTGTCACCCAGAATGCTGGCCGGCTGAATGGCTAAGCTGCGTTGGAGGTACTGACTAAGTATCGACTCAATCGTTGATAACACTTGCTATTTGCCAGCGATTTGCTATAAATTTTAGTAAATAAAAGACCATATAATAATAATAATAATAATAATAACTCCACACATCTCACACACAGCCGTCTGAAATAAATACAGAACACACCTGTTGAACAAACAAAAAACTTTTAGACACTGAGGATGCGCATTGGAGACGAAGCCACGATAGGATGAGAATATACCGGCCGATCGTTATTGTCTGTGAACTTCATTATACACACACACCCAAAACACATAATAATACAAAAGTACAAAACAAACACGATAAGAACTATACACATAATGTTACAATTACACTCTAATAGAAAAACAAACGTTACATAATTTCTATAAACAGACATGTTACGTAATAACAATGGATTCCTGATATTTTTATTATTAATTATAGTTAACAATATGACAGCTATCTGTCACTAGGCTGGCGTCACTCGTCATATCTGCGCGGGAGCACAGATAATGATTTGAGTAGTATTACTTTGCTCTCTGGATTTATAATTTAAGCCGAAGAACCAGAGAGTATACAAACACTAATATATACGTTAAAATCGCATAGTATCCAATTTTCTACTTTTTATTTTTAAAGTGATAACTTCTTATGGGAGGGTAAACCGCTTCTTTACGTAACGCATTACGGCGCCAGTCTGTCTAGTGTTTAAGTTATCACTTCTGTCGGGCGTCCCGATACGCACAAACTTTTATTGTCGCCATTATTTTATACACAACTGGGATATTGTATAAATAAATAGGAATATAATTATTATATATGTATGTGTGTAAAGATGTATATATGCGATAGTGGCTATTTATGTATATATGTGTGTGTGTGTGTATGTGTATATGTGTACATGCATGTGTGTATGCGTGTGTATGTATATATGTATATGTATATATATGTCCATATATGTATGTAAGTGTGTATGTATGTGGGTATGTATGTGTATATTTGCATATATATTTTAAATGTGACAAAATGTGTAATTTTTTTTTTTTTTTTTTTAATTATGTATAAACGCCCGTGACGTCCCTTTTAAGAGGCACCATCTGAAAACCAGCGCTGCACCCGTTGTTAGGTGCAGCATTATGCTGAGATGGTGACCTTTTCAGGCCCGCACTAATTGGCGTAAATCCTTTTAAATGTATAAATTTATAGTTTTTTTTTATTATCTTCTTTCTTTGTTATTTATGTTATGAATGTTGCGGGTTGTGAATAAATATATTTTTCTTTCTTTTCTTCTTTCTTTTCAAACTAGGCACAGCCTGTACTATGGTAACCAGACTGCTGATAAACATACTTATATATTTCTAAATACATACATATTATAGATAAATTACACCCAGACACAGAACAAATTATCGTGCTCATCACACAATTATTTGTCCTGGGTGGAAATCGAACCCACGACCTCTGGCTTAGCAGTCAGGTTACCCATAAATAAAGTAATTCTTAAAAAAAATCTACTAAACAGAACAAAAAAGATCTGGGCCTGTAGTCCCGGTTGATCGTGTTCTTCTGTAAAGTAGAAATACGTCTCGAATCGCAAGGTTTCAAGAGTTCGTCGGTTTAGTTTTGAAGAATGCTTACAAGATACTAGCAATTTAGGAAAAAAATATACAAAAGAATAAAACTACACCTTATTGTACAGGTACTTTATTTTAAAACAACAAATTTTATAGAAAGAAGTAGAGTTAGTAGTGTGACTAACACTTAGGGGGTTTTCCAATACACATTACTAGCTGTAGCTCAAATCCCCAAAAAATATTAGCTTAATACTGCAGGCAAACAAGTAGTTTTGCCGAGTCTTGGATTTTATCTTCAAGTTAAATTCGTAAAATATATAACTTATCAAAGATTCACAAGAACAAGCAATATACGAAATCTAAATTAGTCGCTCCATTAATATTCCGCCACTTAATATTTATTAGGTACAAAGTTTTCAGAATTTTAAAGTATGATCAGTATTTGCATATTTCTTAACTGAGGTCGTCGTGCATGTATACTTGGGGCTTTTAATTGGAAATTCAGCATCGCTCTTCGAGGCGCGAAACTTTCAGCGCAGCTCGGGATCAATTTCCAATTCTGAGTATTCTATTCGCGTTCGCTGAGATTTTTAGTGATGTAAATAGGATGTCGATGGAATTGTATCGATTAAAGAATCAACTACGAAACGCAACGGCTTTTTTATTCAATGTGAGACAAAATATTACGGGAACCTCTTTTACCTTTTATCCCTAATCTAAATTTTAGTATTACTTGCATGCAATTATGATATAGAATTTAAATAACACGAAAATCAAAAAAGAACGTACAAAAACAATTTTGTCAGTAATTAATTGCTTGTGGAGAAAAATCAATGATGATTTTAGCACCTCACTTTCCAGATATCAGATTGTGAAAATCATTTGTTAAAAGTATGTAGGTGTATCCCTTTTTTTTACAGAACTGATCATCATTTCTATACAGGTAATTCAGGTTTTAAAAAATGTCCACTATTATTATGTTTATTTCTTTAAATTTCTGCCTCAGTGAATCACGATTATTTAAGTTATAATTTTTTTGGATAGTCCTCTTCTGCAGTGCAAAGATAGATTGAGTATCAGCGGTATTCTCCCACTGTAGAATAACATACGACAATATATTACAAATATTACTAAAATAGACTAATCTGGCTGTTTCAATTTTAATTAGTTCACGAAGTTTTGTAACTCAATTCGATAATTTATCAATACGAGGGGCCCATTGAAGCTTACAATCAAGAGTAATGCCTGAGAATTTCGTGTCTACTATTTCCAACTCGTCTCCTCTAACTGGTGATTTTCACTTATTGAACATTTGAAGTAGTGAACCGGACACATTTAGTATTTCCTCTATTCATTAGTAAGGTGTTAACGTTAAATAACGAACCACTTTCGACTACATTTTAGTCTAAGTAAGAGCGAAGTGTAATCCTCAAACAACACTATCTCGTGGTTGTTCTTAACAACATGAGGTAAGTCAATAATGTAGATTAAGAACAAAAATAGCCCAAGTATACATCCCTGTGGAACTCCCACTTTTACCACAGACCCTGGAGATAGCTTGCCATTAATATCGACTTTCTGAATCCCCTTACTCAGGTAAGAAGTAGGAAGATCCAGCGTCGTGTCTTTGATACCGTAGTGGTATAATTTCCTTATTAGAGTTTCATGAACGACACAATCAAAAACCTTAAAAAATAAATCGCAAAAGATGCCTGGGACATCGTGAACATCCTCCCAGGTATCAAAGATATGTTTTACAACCTTTACACCAGTATCAGTTGTGGAGCGACATTCAGTAAAACCGAATTGCTTATTATGTAACAAATTATGGTAATGAAAGAAACTTTGCAATTGTTCATACACGATTTTTTTATATTTTTTACTGAATACGGTAGTACAGAAATTAGTTTAAAGTTAGTTGGGTCTGAAGGACTGCCAGATTTGAATAATGGTTCATTTTACTAATTTTACTAAATCAGGAAATACACCACTATCCACGCAAATTAAATATAAATGATTAATGACTGGCAACTACAGTAATCACAGTTTTGATAATTATTACATAATTTCTCCAAAAGTAGGCTATTTTTTAGATTTAGCGTGTTAAAATTTAACTGTAACGATTTCAATAGGACTGACATGTTGAAACCCAAATTCACTGTCAGTCATATCGACATTTTCCTTCAAAAATGTTTCTGCAAGAGTTGGTGAGGGGTTCAAAGATTTAATAGTCGACACAGAAATATTAGTGAGAAAGTTTTTTTTATGGTATAGAGGGCAAACGAGTAGACGGGTCACCTGATGGTAAATGACTACCGCCAGGCCTATGCCACTCGATGTACTTACGTGCGCTAAACAACTACCGGCCGCATGGCTGCTGGCGGCCCTTATACGCAGTCTCGCGCAGTGTGTTGCCGACAGCTGTACCGCGAGCTCACACTTTTATTTTTGAATTTTTACGTAATTCGAAATCATATTTTTATACCTTTATATACTTTAAATACAGACAAACTGACATGGTTTCTGGTAGTTTATTTGCTGTACATGGACGTAAATCCAGTAAGAAAAAAAATTCACAAAATTTGTAATTGTTTTTGTTTTCAAATATACGAGTATTTTGTTCTTTTTTGTTGTTTTGGTTTCTGTTACGAATAAATAAGAGTTAATACGGTTTTCACTGTCACATAGAGTTGTTTTTAGATAAGGATTTTTATGCAATTTCTTTAATATACAAATACCTACTTAATTCGAATGGTAAACCATTCGAATTATACAATTTATTTAATTAATCAAGTGTTTGTTTCGAATACAAATAGTTAATTCTGTAATAAAAGTAATTAATAATCGTTTACCATTCTTATTAAATATTTATAATAGTAAAGAAAATACGTAATTTTGAAATGGTTTTAAGATTCTATTTATGGAACAAATATATACTTGCTACGTACTCAATACCTTATCTTTATAATTTTTAAGTAAATTATACTTTATTAGTTTATATTTATAAGAATGCCATAACTACAAGAAATAAAATCTTTAGTACCTAGATACCTTATTTTTTTATCCAAAAGCAAAACGCCACCGCGCGTGCGGTGCGTCCAGCCCACCAAAACTTTTCGTTTTTAACCGACGAAAAAATTCGACCGTATTATATATATTTATTTTATTTTTTTTATATCTGTTCAGCCTTCACTCCGTTATTTATGAACCGATTTTGATTATTATTTTTTTTGTTAGATAGGGTATACCTTCAGGGTGGTCCCATGTCAAGAAAGTCAGGATCTGAAGATGGGATCCTGATAAAATTGAGAGAAACCCTCGAAAATTGTAGGAACGAATAGTGTTTCTGTTTACTTTTCATTACTTTATCAGGTATTTGCGTTTAGAAATCATCACATCATGTAGCTGAGCTGATAATGAAAAAAATCATAAAATAAAAAACTTTTTAACAAAAAATTAAACCGACGAAAAGAACTAAAAAGCATAAAATAAATAAACCTTAAGTCTTAAGTATTCAGCTTATTTACATAAACTTTAAAATTTTATATAAACTTATTTTGAGTCGGCGCCAAACAACAAACTGATTAATGATCAACATTTCATATGTACCTACGTAAGTAATTAATCATTTTATTATTTGGCGCCGACTCAAAATAAGTTTATATCAAATTTGAAAGTTTATGTAAATAAGCTGAATACTTAAGACTTAAGGTTTATTTATTTTTTGCTTTTTAGTTCTTTTCGTCGGTTTAATTTTTTGTTAAAAAGTTTTTTTTTAGATTTCGTCGGCACTATTGTCGTCAAGGACAATGACGAAAGATTTGGATGTAGGTACTTAACTTTAATTAAGGAGCATCAACAATATACATATGCAACATTTTTCTTTAGATTTATCACTACATCATATCTATACTAATATTATAAAGTTGAAGAGTTCGATTGTTTGGTTGAAGCGCTAATCTCAGGAACTGCTGGTTCGAATTGAAAAATTCTTAAAATTTTGTGTTGGATGGACTATCCATTTATAGAGGAAGGCTATAGGCATCACGCTACGACAAATTCTTTAAGTTTCTTTTCTCGAATAGTTTAATGATGTTTCTCGTTAGAGGTTCGGTTAAGCAAGGTCGCGTGGCTTCGGCGATAAGTTTTTCGGATAAGCGATTTGTTGTTAAGTGTTTCGTATTAGTAAACTTACGGGGACGTGGTATCAAGTGTCACTTTTCTAAGTCAGGTAACACATTTTTGTGTAATAAAACTTTACTTAATTAACAAAGCTTTTTTTTATAAAAATATAGATATTTAGTATTACATAAAAAGAGGGAACCCTAAACTCACTTACGGCAACGCAACCATGCGTTTTTGCGAGGCAATAATAATCGTGTTTTAAGAACATTAAAGATCATTTTCGCATGCAGGGGTCGGCGTTCGGAAAGAGTAGGTAATTAAAACGGTAGGTATGGACGTTTTTGTAGGGAGTGATTTATCTGTTACGTAGTAACTACTTAGTGTAGTTACAGGTGCCCATGGGTGCCAAGAGTAACAAGTGCGTTACCGCCCTTTAAGGTGGGAATAGAGGAAGAAGGAAGAGGGGGATTAGAGGGGAGGAGAGGGGGGAGAGGGGAAGGACGGGAATAAGGGAGAGGGAAGGGTTAGGGCCTCCTGTAACCTCACTCACGCGACGAAAAGCGGTGCAAGCATTGTTTCACTGCTGGTTTTCTGTGAGGCCGTATTATCGAGCGGAGTCGTTATTGGCAATGGAAGTTAAGGGGGTCCCCTTATACAGCAGGATTGGGAAGTTGTCAGCAATAGTTAGAGCAGAAGAGGCTCTCATACCTGTAACTCGAGCTGGTTGTTGCCGGGAAGTCCGACGGACTCCAACAAATTGTAAAAATATGTATAATATATACGAACATTTATTTACTAGTAAATTAGTCCCTAGTGCAGGAATTATTTGAAAGCGATAGAAATATAAATAATATCTCAGTTAAATCTTTAATCTTAACAAGCCACAAACGAATATAGATACGTCAAGATATGTATAGTAAGTAACTTGATTAATTATTTATCAAACTATTTATTATTATTTATGACACAATATATTACGTATACCCCCTTCGCTATAAATAAAAGAACTTTGAAAACGAGGTTTTTCAACAGTTGTTGGCTGAACACCACGATGAAGTGGTTTTTACTCTTTTGTTTGTCTTTATACGTGGTGTGTGCTAAACATGAAATATATGATGGGTAAGACTTTTTATGTGGTTTATTCACTGAATAGAACTTATCGATCGTGTATTAGTGCGTTATTAATACTACATATATCCGTAAGTAGTATGGTCAATTTGTAAAAGAAATGCATTACAAAAAGAATTTGAAAACAAACCTTTTTACAAAATTATTTCCTGATGAAACATGAAACGATTATTTTCAAAATGTAAACAAAGGTGTATTAATAATATTCGTGCGTATGTTCAACATTAGATACATACTTAACTTTGAAGCAACAGAAAACTCTTTTTAATGACAAAACATAGCCCAGTCAGTAAGTTTAACAGAACAAACCGTAAACTGTAGGTGAATGTAATTTATTTTGGAATTTTCTTTTCAGGTATGTGGTTTATGAAGTATACCCAAACAATTTAGAGGATATATCGTTACTTAATGATATAGTTAATGACTTGAATTTGGATACTTGGTCTCGTGGTAATTTTAATAAACCTGGACAAATTTTTGTATCTGGACCACAAAAAGATTCTTTTGAAAATGCTCTTAAGAAGGCTGGATTACAATACAAAGCTGCTATTGAAAACATCAGAGAGTAAGTTACTTCAAAATATTTATTATTCTTCAACATTTATTTTAATGCTTGATTTCAATACATAACAACTTCTTATTATATTATCAATATTGGAACCTTTTAGGTAAGGATATGAAATGTTTATAACCCCAATCTTATTTTCAGGCAGCTGGAGCTGGAAGATCTAAGGCTAGCTACAGCTGCCTCAAGACAAAATCAAAATAGTTCTCGCCTTACTTTCGATTATATATATACTTTTGACCAGGTAATGCTATAATTATATATAAATTATTTTTTTATGTATAGGGGGCAAACGAGCTAACAGGTCACCTGATGGTAAATGACTACCGCCGCCCATGGGCACCTGTAACTCAAGAGTCACAAGTGCGTTGCCGCCCTTTAAGGTGGGAGTAGGGGAAAAGGGGGAAGAGGGGAGAGGGGGAGAGGAAAAAGACGGGAATAAAGGAGAGGGAAGGGTTAGGGCCTCCGGTGACCTCAATCACGCGGCGAAAAGCAATGCAAACTTTGCTTCATTGCCGGTTTTCTGCGAGGCCGTGGTATCAAGCGGAGTCGAGCCGGCCCATACGTGCCGAAGCATGGCTCTTCCACGTTAAACATTTTATTTCATAACTTAAGATGTCGAATTATTACTTTGTGCCAGCAAAACATTGCACTTTTTAAATTCTTAAAATTTAGTCATTCTAATACATGTAATAATTTGATTCACAGGTAACTGCTTACTTGGCAGATATAGCTAACAAATATCCTAATGTTGTTAAGCTTGTCAATGGAGGTAGCAGTTTGCAGGGTCGACCTATTCAGTACCTTGAAATTTCCACAACCGGTTTTCAGGTAAATTACATATTTTTGTATCTTGAATAATCTAGGTATATTTTTAACAATTATTTCACCTACTTTTATCAAACCTATTAATAAACGTATATTAACAAAACTGATGGAAACCAAAGCTCAAGTACATTGACAACATCAAGGCCAAGGTAAAAACGATTTTCCCATGTCAGTGTTAATAATAAAAATAACTTGAGACACCACACATACGGCCGTCTAATCGCAAACTAAGCAGACTACTGATAAATATATAATTTATATATAATTTTACTATGTAAATACATGTCACTCCCATTGTAAAAATAGTGTACAAATAAAAAGTTATCTATCTATACTTATATATTACTAAATACATACATATTGACTGCACGGATTGCGCAATAGTTTAAGTGGTCACCTCCACACATTGGGCGAAAATTTGTGTGATCCACAAATAGTTGTCCCGAGCCTGGATTTTCTTTGTGTCCGTTGTTTGTATATTTGTGGAGTCGTGAAACATGAATACTCCTAATGCAGTAGTTAGCTTTCTCAAATATAAAAAAATATATAGATAAATTACACCTAACCACAGAACAAATGATTGTGCTCATAACACAATTATTTGTCCTGAGTGGGAAACGAAGCCTCAACGTATGGCTAAGTAGTCAAGATCTCTATCCACCAGACCAATAGGTCTATCATTGCCGCGTTTGTAAACATTGTGCCCAACCTGCATGGCTAGAAAACATCAGTTAAGCTAAGGTAGCGGCTGTGTATCAGTTGTGCCGTATAATAACCGCTGTTTAATTTATCATTTATCAAAGTTATTCAATATTTCAGGTGGAATCTCAATTATTGCATAATTACATCTTGCTTTCGGAATCTTGATATTACTGATAACAATCCGATACTATTTCAGTATCATTTTTGATCAAATATGTCACGCTTCTGTCAATCTGCCATCCAAGTATTCTAATGCTCTTTCTGTTGTGTGAAAGCCTCTAGGGTGCATTTGTTTGTGCACATTGACGACTACACAAGACAGTATTTAATATGTTCATTATTTTCAGAATCCAGACAAACCCGTCATTATGTTGCAATCCCTCTTGCACGCCCGTGAATGGGTAACTCTGCCGGCAAGCCTTTACGCCATTCACAAGTTAGTGGTTGATGTAACTGAATCTGATGTGCTGAATAACATTGATTGGATCATCATGCCTGTCGCCAACCCTGATGGATATGAATGGTCACGTACAAATGTAAGTGTTTTTTGGTTTATATCAGGGAAATATATGAAATGCCAGGTAAAGACCATTATTGATATAATAATAACACATATCTTACGGCCTACGAATTTAATTTAAGTATAAATGGTGCTTAACAGATATTTTATTATATTGTTAATCCCATACAAGCGCAGGATTGCCCTAATTAGTGTATTAGGCTAAACATTATATTATACTAGAATACCTAGTGGTTAGTGACCCTGACTGCTACGCCATAGATTATCACCCGAGTCTGGGTGTTCTTTGTGTCCGTTGTTTGTATGTTTGTAAAGACCCCCGCGACATAGGAGTCATTCCTAATGCAGGAGTTGTCTTTTTTAAAGAAAAAAAAAACTGTCCAAGTGTGAGTCGGCCTCGCAAACGAAGGATTCCATACCATCGTATAAGATTTATCAAAAATGCCGAATAAATCACGTCTCTTGTATGGGGTCTTGTCTTCCTTTAATTTTTAATATTATTAAATTTTTATTGTATGTTATTATAGCGATAATAGAAATATATACTCTGTGAAAATTTGATATGGTTTGGGTATTTGGAATTGGATATATGATTTAATACGGAATCCTAAAACTTTGGTCTCTCCGACTTAGAACATTTTTCTTGATAACCTTTTGAAATCAACATGCCTTCAGTTAATCAATGGAGCAATTTCTATTTTTGATTTTGGAAAAATTAAAAAAAAAAATTATTCGCATACATTTATGCGATAATTTTTTTTACGACTTTAAATGTTAACTAAAATATTCGTCTAAAGTAATCGTGGGTCAAACATCACTTGTATTCGTGCTAACCGGTAACTACGGTAGTGAACTGAGTGTGGTTCGAACCCTTAGCAATAACACTACCGCCTTCGGTACAAATCTTTAGCCATTTTTTTGTAGTTGTAACCGAGTACCCTTCCAAGTAACTACCTACCAACTCAATCCTGCCTGAAGATCAATTCGTATCATTATTTAATCTTAACAATTAAATTTTTCTTTATAGGCACGTTTCTGGCGCAAAAACCGTCGCACTGGTTTAACGATCGGTAACATGTGTGTTGGTGTGGATCTCAACAGAAACTTTGACGTCAACTGGGGCACAGCTTCCAGCAATTTTGCGTGTAGCGATGTCTTCCATGGTAGTGGACCTAATTCGGAACCTGAAACCCAAGCTGTTATCAAAGTTCTAGACAAATACAAAAGCCGCATGGCCATGTACACAGACTTCCACAGTTTTGGGAGTATGATTTTGTATGCGTTTGGTAATGGAAGCCTACCACAAAATGCTTTATTACTCCATGTAGGCGCTGTTCCAATGGCTCGAGCTATTGATAAAGTTAAATGGGCCGCAAAACCTAATTATGTCGTTGGGAATTCTGTCGCTATCTTACATTACACAGATTCTGGTACATCGAATGATTATGCTCAGATTATAGGCATCCCACACTCTTATTGCTATGAATTGCCAGGTTTCTTGGGAGGTTCAGGACTAAATGGTTTCTTAGTAGATCCAGCTTTTATTTATCAGGTTTCTTTTGAAACTTGGGAAGGCATCGTAGCTGGTGCAAGACATATTTTACAATTTTAATGATCATCAAAAACTCAATTTCATTAAAATTATTTATTTCATCATTTTACAGATGTAATTTTTATTTTTATTTTACATAATAATAAATCTTTTTTTTTACATTAGTTGTTTATTGTTATGTTGCTTTTTTTTCTATAGTTTGATTGCTGACAGACATCACGGATATTTTCTTTTTATTTATCAAGACAATTTCTGAAGTAATCTATGTTTTAGTAGAAAACACTAGATAAAAAAATATTACGGATATAGGGTTTTCACCCACGTG
This sequence comes from Callimorpha dominula, assembly GCA_949752705.1. Lineage (NCBI taxonomy): Eukaryota > Metazoa > Arthropoda > Insecta > Lepidoptera > Erebidae > Callimorpha > Callimorpha dominula. Next base: position 3,185,894 of record OX457010.1, on the reverse strand, counting down.
TTTATTTCGGCGATGTCCGACTAGTTTCGGACCCGACGGGGCCCTTTCTCAAGGAAAGAAGCGTCGTGTCGCGACATTGTCAGGCATCATACATACCGTCACCGATGCTTCACTCCTCAAAAAGGGCCCCCGTCGGATTCGAAACTAGCATCCCTGAAATAAACACGTGAGTAAAACCGTATATCTTTAATAAACATGAATACCACTCCTGAAAGTTTTTATTCTAATACTAAATAAATATGCAAATAGTTTACAACAAATGCACGTATCCCAACACACCACATCCCAACTATATATCCAATGTCTGTATTTGTGCGTATGTATGTGTGTGGAAGTAGGGGATTGGCACTGAGAACGAAAACTAACTAACAATCAGTGCCGTTCTTATAACCAAACAAATTTGTATAAATGTATGGCATAAACAAAATGTGTAACAAGTTTTTCTATCCCTTATAATAGTGCCAAAATATTATTATATTTGGCTAGCTGTGCCCGCGATTTTGTTGTCACTTTATAAAAGGCGTAACACCTTGTCCTGATAGAGGGGGATCCGCTAGGCGTGAGGATTTTTTATTCTTTTTTTCCTCATCCTTCCTGGCGACCAGGTTTGCGGTCCACCAGGCATGATTTCGCGGTCATGCCTGGTGAAGTTGAATAAATACTGATCTTGATGTTGAGTATTTCAATTGAATATTAATAGTTATAGGACATTAAGAACAAGAAAAATAAAAGTAAAATACACTTTCCCGCCATTTTTCAATTGTTTTTCTGTCCGCCAAAATGAATTAATCTAACAAAAAAATTCGATAAATTCTGAAGTTTTATTACAAAAAGAGAAAATGCGACTCAAATCGCGAAAAAAAAAATTACGTTTATGGATCTAATGCAGTAAGAGTAGCACAAAGTTGGATCAAGCGTTTTCAATCCGGGAAATTTCATGTCAAAGATGCATGTCGCTCTGGTCGCCCAACAGGTCCAGGCTCTTGGTTATCATCGGCCCATGTCGTGCGGTGTTCTTAGACCACTCCTGTGGAACATGGGGTACGACTGGGCCCTTCTCCAACTCGATCCTCGTACCGGATTAGGCCCACATTAAATATCTAGGCCTGATCCTAGTGGCGCTTCAACGAGCACTTTCGACTGCTTGCTCCAAAACTGGTTCGCGCTGCGTCCGCCCTTAGACGACCCTTGCCCAATTTGGGCGGGCCCAGCGTCGCTACGAAATGGCTGTACATGGGGGTTGTCCGGTCAATAGCACTGTACGGTGCACCGGTGTGGCTAGAGGCTCTGACCACCCGGAATAGGGCGCCCTTTCGGCAACGTGTCAACGGAGGTGGCGTGCGCCTCGGCCGGGACTCCCCCGTGGGATTTGGAGGCGGAAGTATTTCGCCGAAGTATATCGGTGGACGGCTGATTTCCGGGCAGGAAGCAGCAATCGGCCCCCGCTCGAAGAGACATGTGAGTGGCGTGAGGCCGTTCGCCAAGGCACGATGGCTCTTGGCTATCAATCCATGAGCAAATACGAATCCACAATCTACAAATCGACAGTGTCGTGAGACAAATCCAAATATTTTATTTGTTTATCATCTTCAGCATCATTTATATCATCATATTATATAGTGTACTTCCGTGCCAATATATGAATGTAAAATGTACCATATTAGGTATTTCGTTTAGTAATGAACCGAACCGAACCAATGACGTCATTATTTCTATTTTGTTTTTCCTTTTACATGGTTTTACCTACACGATGTGAAGTATGCGAGTTCCAACCATAATTTTAACGTGTAGGGAAAAGATAAATTAAACACAAGACTGATGGTATAGTATTATTAATATCTGTTTATTGAGATGTAACTATATATAGGTCTTACAAATAAGGATTAATCTAATCTAACTCGTCTAACTTATTTGGAGCGCGTTGCGAAAACATTTTTTTTTTTTACATATATACATAAAATTATTAACAGTACTTATCATAATTGTTTTGAAATCGTGTCAATTAATAAATTTTAAGGATTTGCTAAACGAGTTAGGTTTAGACATCTGGTCTTATTCGATCTGGACAGTTTTTCTTTATTAGGAGCACAAAAAGAATCTTTTGAAAATGCTTTGAAGTAAATAATAATTTAAGCAACAAAAAAATCACCACGGAGATGGAGAAATTTGATGTTCGAGAAGATTTTCTAGATCCTGAAGCCTACACTGTCGCCATTAATGTAAATAAATGTCGGGGCTGGGTAACTCTGGTTTGGATCAAGTGATTATGCACAGAATGTTGGAATCCTATATTCCTATACCTATGAATTTCTTAATGGGTTTTTGGTAAACCTGATTGAGAAGGTTGCTGTTGAAACTTGTTGAAGGCAGTTCCTAAATTTTAAAAAATGATTCTAGGAAAGTCTTTATTGTACTATTAATAAAATGAGTAATTGTTAAATTATATTTGCTTTTATGAAAAAAAAAAAACAATATTTTTATAGCAAACATGTAAACTGCGATAATATACATGAAGCAAAGTAACATTAAAACTAGTCCTTTTAAACTTTGCTAAATTACCTAATAATACATATTATGTGTTTGTAATAGTTTAATTAAAGGGGAAAACCTGTCAATACCTCTCTTAAATTGTAACTTTTATGCGAACTAAAGCGATCACGTATTTAAAAGGCATTACATACATTACCCTCTGGTGCGGTGTGAGCAATTTCGGCCCTTTTGCGCACGGTGTTGGTGCCTTTTGCGCACGGGCATGTTGCCTTTTGCGCACGGACATATTTCGATCACACGTTACAATATCAAAGATTGTATTTTTATTGTATTTATCCCACTAATCCCACTAATATTATCCTACTAATATTATAAACGTGAAAGTTTGTGAGGATGTATGGATGTGCGGATGTTCGGATGTGTGGATGTATGGATGTATGGATGTATGGATGTTTGTTACTCTTTCACGCCAAAACTACATAACCGATTGCGATGAAACTTGGTATGTAGATAGCTGGAGATCTGGATTAACACATAGGCTACTTTTTATTCCGATATTCCCACGGCATCGGGGCTTACGCGGGTGAAACCGCGGGGCGCTGCTAGTAATATTATAAATATGAAAGTTTGGATGGATGGATGGATGGATGATTGTTTGTTACTCTTTCACGCCAAAACTACTGAATTGATTACGATGAAACTTGGTATGTAGAAAGCTAGACACTTGGATTAACATATAGGCTACTTTTTATCCTGATATTCCCACGGAATTGGGACTTACGTGGGTGAATCCGCGGGGATCTGCTAGTTTACTATAAACTCGTAGTTTTCTGGTTTTCGTAGTTTTAACCAAAACTTTATTTCGAAATGAGAGATACCCCACATCGTTTCTGTGCCCTAGCAACGTGAATATAAAATTTCATAATGATTGGTTGAGTAGTAATTCGTAAAAGCGTAATGAACTCACTTTCAAACGCATTTATAATCTATACACTTATAATAAAACTGTAACAGGTCCAATTCTGTACTTTGAAGATATTTTGAATTATTATCGATACTGAAGCCAAAACATGCAACATGGCCGCGCATCACGCTAGAACTACTGAGCGGATTGAAATGAAAGTTGGCATGATTTAAGTTCATAGTAAGAGGTGGGACATAGAAACCTTTTAGCCCCGCAATTCAGGACGGTTTCCTTGAAAAGGGGTATGAAAGTCAAAATGTATACTTCGTTGTAATTCATTAACCCGTAGTCCGACTGCCGATTGCACCAACGGACACAAGGAAGTATAACTTTTAGTAAATACTTATAGTGCAATATATACACTAATATTATAAAGAGGCAAGATTTTATGTTTATTTTTTTGGTAGTCGCGCAGCTCACTCGCGCGGTCTGCTTCTTACGCAACGCACCATTGCAAACTAGCGATTTCTCGTAAGAAAAATTGAACATTCGATTGAAAAAGTTGTTTTGAGAGCTAAAGTTATGTTAAAAAGTTCTTCTCACAATTATTACTTTTACTTATTACCTCATTACAATATAATTTCATTAGAACCTATTCAATTCTTATCTTTTAGTATATTTATAACCTGAATTTACCTGCCGTCATTTACAAAACGCTTTACCACTTCATTTTACCTAATTTAATCGTTTACATTAGATACCTACTAATATGCCTAGAAGAAGGTTACAACTTTCTAAACAGAGCTCCTAGTGTAGGGCAGCTAAAATGCGTCGTATTGGAGAGTCTTCCTCTGAGACAGAGGATCGTCTTACAAGTCAGAGAGAGTATGAGTCGCAGTAGCGTGATGGAGAGTCTAGCATCGAACGTTCGCAGAGAACAAAATATTAGAACGTCACAGGCTCGCGTGAGGAATCGAGCATTCAGCAACGCCTCCCTGCACAAAGTATTAGGACCTCGCAAACACGCGTGAGGGAATCTTCCACTTTACAACATTTTATGACGTTATGACTACACTTTATAATATTACGTTTAATCCCTGTACTCCAACTTATTTAAAGGAACGTTTTACGTTCTTTAATGACACAAAAAAAATTTGAGATCGTCGGAATCACTAGAACTGGCAGTACCTAATCATTCTACTAGATTTTATGAAATTTTTTTTAGTGTACAGGCTGTTCGGTTGTGGAATGCTTTGCCTTTACCTGTTAGACGTGCACAATCACTGGCCACATTCAAGAAAATGGTCAAAGAATATTACTTGGCGTCTTAATTTCTCCTTTTGTCATTTGCTGCATTTATCGGATATAATCTTATTAATGTAGAAATTTATATGTAAAATATATACGTATTATTTATTATGTATGTTTATGTATATAGGGTATATTATGAATATATTAAATGTTACTGAGTGGTTACACTGGTTTCCCTGTATTACCTATCTAATTATATTGTATATGTATTGTTTTCCACACTAAAACTACCCATTAGATTATTTTGAATCTCATCTTTATTTTTTTTACCCCAAGGTTGCTTGGAAGAAATTACTTTTAGCGATAAGGCCGCTCTTTGTAAGTACAAAGGGCATTTTTTCTAAACTTACTGTAAGCAATATTTACTGGTGTAGAATAACATTTATTATATTATATTTAACTTTTACCGAAGGACAAAAAGTCAGAGTACCTTCTTATGTAAAATTTTAAACATTTTAATTAGAACTATTTTGTAAAACTTTTACCGTTTTTGAGCAATTGAGAAAAAACACTTTTAATTTTTTTCTCAACCCCTGCCGAGTGTTGCAGACACGAAAACCTTTACGATTGTTTTTGTATCATTAAAACAACATTATATAAAAATGCAAAGTTGAGCGCCAAATTTTGATTTCAAACCTTATTTGACAGGACTATTAAGTTTTAAGCTAAATTGTAGTCTAGATAAAAGTTATCTTTTAATTACACGTATATCTGAACTGTCTACGTGTAATTTTTTTTTTTTTTTCTTTGTTCTTCCTATATTTAATTTATTTTTTACACAAACCAATAAAATAAGCTTATCGCATCTTCGGTCGTTAGTGCGGATGCTTAGAGCGCCCTCTATAATAAATTCACCGGAAGGGAGCACTAGCGCCATCTTTCGGCGTTAGGCAGAGTTTAGGCGGAGGGTGTTGGCCTGCGGAAGGACGAGTTCATTTTAAGTTTCGTTACCGCTACTAATCTAGGAACTGTACAGTGTTTCTTTGCGTGTTTGCAATACATCAGTGATCAAATATCAAAAGGGAGTTTTCTCATCGCCCGTACCCACTTCGTGCCCACACTGTGCCTAGTCCTGTGCCTGAGGATTCTACAAGCTTATTATGATTACTCAGCGAAAATAGTCTTGAATGGAGTCGTATCTCTAGATATATAAAAATATTAGCAAAATAGCGTAGATTATCAAAAATTATCAAATGCATCATATTTAATTAGAATTGATCTTATAGATTATTTTGTTAATATTATGCCGGTCTCCACAATTTATCAGTTGCTGGCTGATACGCAACAATGAAAATGTTTTTCCTGTTCTGTTTGATTTTTTCTATCGTGTGTGCCAAACATGAGCATTATGATGGGTTAGGCTTTTGTAATTTGAAAATATATTTGGATATACATATATAAAATTTTTGCCTCGCAAAACCAATCTCTTTAACAAATTGTCCGCTGCGGTGTTTCTGGACCGATGCGACCTTCAAACCTTCAAGAAAAAGCGTCCTCCCATCTCAAAGGCCGGCAACGCACTTGTGTCTCTTGAGTTGCAGGTTTCCATGGGCGACGGTAGTCACATACCATCAGGTGACTCGCCTGCTCGTTTGCCACCTAATATATTAAAAAAAAAAGTCGGTGTCCCGATTATAATTCTTGCCAACTTAGTTCCATTCAAGTTACGGGTTAAGGTTCAAAGACATCTTCCTGCAGAATAACCAATCCAACTTCTTGTGCCTTCGAAGTACTGAAAGCAATATTTTTAACTATTTATATGTTTAATTAAAAAAAAAATACTTTACAATGTTTTTTTTTTACTATTCCTACAAATACTTTATACGAATACCTCTACACAATACGTACCATAGTCAAATTATTTACTAGAGTATTTATTATTTATTTGTAATTATAATATATATTATGTATAACTAATTAGAACATGATAAAACTTTACGTACTTGTCAGCCCTTACATCCCTAAACAACCATTGAGCCCTGTCAGTCCCCCTCGTTTAAAATTTATAAAACAATTCGCTGGCTTGCCAGCACTTATATTTATTGTACATGTGTGTATTTTTCCTTATCTACCACACAATATGCATGCTGTGGCGACCTATAATTTAGTCAACACTTAACCCTTTAATTACAAATTAAGATAGTATTAAGCATGTATCAGTGTATGGCTTGTTGGTTGTCCTAATAAATAAATAAATAAATACCTCAAGGGAAGCGCCTTAACTGTTATTCTAAGAGTAATTAAAAAATAGGTGGAAACCTAAAACCTAAAGAAATAAAACATTGTGTCAAACGAAGGAAATCTTATCGATACCACAATTTTATTACAATATATTAATTAAATTTATGATATGCCGATAATTGTAATCTCGGCGAGATTAAAATAATTAGCAATAAGCGGTTCTGATATCAGTGCTGCGTCATAATAAGTTACACATACTAATTAAAACAAATTTTCAGAATGATATAATTATCATTATCAATGGCACAGATTCTGTTGTAGATCTCAAAACATTTCGAAAATGCCAATTTGTTTTAGCATCGACTTTAGAAATTATTGAAGATAACACTTCATTTGATTTTGACATTACTAAGATTTGGTGAAACTATGACGGCTCTGTTGTACTGTTCTGACGTCTAATTTCTACAATATATTAATTAAATTTATGACGTGCTAATTATTTTAATCTAGGCGAGATTAAAATCAAAAGAAATAAGCGGTTCCGATATCAGTGCTGCGTCATAATAAGTTAAACTTACTAATCTAGACAAGCTACTCAGCAAGGTATAATTATAATTAATGGTGCAGATTCTGTTGTAGCTCTCTCAACATTTCAAAAATGCTATTTTGTTGTAGCATCGGCTTTAGACATCTTTAAAGACAACACTTAATTTGATTTTGACATTACTAAGATTAGGTGAAACTATGTCGGCTCTGTTGTATTGTGATGGCGTCTAATTTTAGTTTTCCTTTTCTTCTTAAAGACGCCAATTAAGTAATTATGGACTGAACCAATTTAATAGTGTCAACTAAAAACAGGTTTAGTGATAGGTTTTTAGAATACGAAACGTTGAGTGAAATAAAAAAGTTTTATTCTAGTTTAAAAAAAATGTAAGAACAGAATTGGCACTTTTATCTGCAATAACACCTGTTGTCGCCACATCAAAAACTTTATTTTATTAAAAGAAGGGACAAACAATAATAGATAATAACACGGTTCACTATTTAATAAAAATAAGTTGATAGTTATTATTTTGACTGGTTATACCGGTAACGCAATACTTTTGGTCGATTGATAAATATTAACGAATAGTGGGATTATAAAAGGGTAGAAATAAGTGGAGAACACTGGACTTGAGTGCAAACAGAGGTACGACCAACTTGGCAGTTACTGTTAGTTAGTAATTTTCATAGTTTATATCAGTGGTTTTGAGACTGTTTCACACACACACTTACTATCAGTTAATAAAGAAACTGGCCAAGAGCAAGTTGAACTCGCGTTGAGAGAGTTTCTGAGAGTTAATGGGAGAGAACTAGCAGTCTCCCGTCCCGCAGAGGACGCACCAGGTGCCGTAGAGCATCTAATGACCTACGGCCTCCATGAGCGCTGGCCTTCAGCGCCGGAACCCCAGAAGAGGAAAAATAATGCTGAGACGGTGGCCGCGATGTGATCCACGCGCTCTTGAAATGTGAAGGGGACACGGCTCCCACTTACGTCTGCGAGACTGCATTGCTTTATGGGAAGGTAGTCAAGTCTGTCGGGGGTCCAGGGAGTTCCTTCATAGGTTATACCTGAGGCCTCGGCCATAGACACCCGTGACGAAACACCGTTTGGTTTTAGTCGGTTCGATTCCGACATACCCACTTCACCGCGTATCAGCTCGGTGCGGTGGTACACGAGGGGGTTTCCACACGTTAAAAAAAAAAAGTCGACTGGGTTTAGTAGTAAATAGTAACTGGTCAGCTAAAAACTGCAATGGTTCTTTTATATAAATTCCACCTTGGACGCCTACATAGCATTTGCACAGTTTGAGTTATGTAGACTGATCCATGAGTTTATTATGGCGTCATTTCTTAAAGCTAATCATAGGAAATGCCGGCAACATCTAGCTTTGTAGTTAAATAGTTAGCTGTGTCTGAAAATAATTTTTAATATTTTTATTCCACCAAAGAATTTTTCTTACTTATGTTTTTATTACATATGGTTGTATTAGTCTTAATTTCTACGAAACATTAGTTTTATCGATAAATTCTCAAGTTCTTTCTCAAGTTAGTTTTAAACAACGTTTCTAAACAACAATCCCACTAATGCTACTAATATTATAAACGTGAAAGTTTGTGAGTATGGATGTATGGATGTTTGTTAGTCTTTCACGTCAAAACTGCTCAACCGATTGCGATGAAACTTGGTATGTAGATAGCTGGAGACCTAGATTAACATAAAGGCTACATCCCGATATTCCCACGGGATCGGGACTTACCAAAATTTTCAATGCTTTTAAACTTCAAAGTCGTTTAAATGTTTATTCGTCGTGGAATACCGCTGAGTTACGATATGGTTATTTTTGATGTGAATCGTACAAACACGCATGTGTATATAAAAATACCTTGTACACATATATAAAAATTAATTACATATTAGCAAGCGGTATTCACATAGTGTTTTCTTATCTATTCATATATTTCAAATTCGATAGCGTTAAACCATTAATAATCTCGTCCTTCCGCCGGTGATTACCTTCTTGTAATGATATTAGGTACGATTCACATAAAAAATAGCCATAATATGGCTATCGTAACTCTTATCACTAATCAAAAGTTAACAGATATACAAAAATCATCGATCATAGACACTTAAAAGTTATCATATTAAAAATGAAGTAAATAATCACTCCTGATTGATTGTTTTAAAATTACACTGTTGTCTATAATAAAAAGATTTTAAAGCTCAACCATTCCCTCAGTCGCTGGCTAGATTGCCACAATGAAGTCGTTTTTACTGTTTTGTTTGTCCTTATACGTTGTGTCTGCTAAACATGAAATTTACGATGGGTAAGTATGTCTGTAAGAAACTGCCTTTGGCTATCTTTGGTAGATATAATTTTTCATTGTGTATTCATTTACTTTCAAATTTTGCTCAAAATTTTCTGTATTCTATGTATTTCAAGCATTCATCATTTTATCATTGCATTAACTAGTTTATTGGTAATCAAATTATCGACAATTTATCTTCACAATATCGTTATTATTCATCTCTTTTCTCCTTAGTATATGAAAACCCGGCTTCGCTCGGGTGAAATGTTACTCATAGTCATAATACACAATCTGTTACAAAATGTAGGTAGATATACGTGTGATTCGTCCTTAACGAACTCAATATGGCATCCGAGTGGCCAATATGGCGACTGCCATTTGCACCATTAGAATTTAACAAAATACTCGACAATCCGAATTTTGCGGATATATGTTGTCGACTCGAAATCATTATTTTTTTATGTTTGATTATTTAGGTAAGGTTACCGTACCCCTTGACCGAATTATAAATATAGATAATTATATTTTTATTTACAACTAGCGGACCCGATAGATATTGTCCTGCCGAAACGTACAAAATATTATTCCTGTAACCTTATCGCAACGCCATCTACCGGGTCCAGTTGTAAATGGAAACCATTCTCGAATCCACCTGAAGCCACACAAAAAAATTCATTAAAATGGACCGATTTTAATGATTTTTTTTGTGTGGCCGTTTAGGAGGAGTTCAGTGATATACACACGTACAGAAGAAATATATATATTTATTTATTTATTTATTTCTAATTAAACATCTATCATTACATATATATTAATATATGTAATGATAGATGTTTAATTATATATTAAGATAAGATATATAATAATATTATATAAGATAGGCAAGACAAAACAGTTAAGAACCATTTTCTCCTAGGTTTGTCACCCGATTTTCTTTTTCTTTTTTGTTTAGTAGCTAGCTAGCGAGTTTTAAGTGATATATATTTTTTTTTGATCAGATAGTTAAATTATGTTAAACGTACGTACAAAATCGCGACAGGGGCCAGTCTATTAGACCTATCATATTACAGAAAGCCTTTACAATGACAGTTTAAGTTATACTGGCCAAAGAAATAAAACAAAATATTCAAAACGTAATGAATTAATTCATTAAAAGAAATTCAACCACCAGGCTATCTCTAGATAAAATACATATAGCCTTTCACGTTTTAAGTATTTCTATTTTGCGATATCAGAATTAATATCATAGAACAAATAGTCCGGCTTTCATATAATTGTAATAAATGAAAAATAATAATAACATGAACTTGTCGAAAAATAGTAAGTCTGTCATAATGATATTTTTTTCATTAAAGAACGATCGTTCATAATCATTTATGTCGAAAAAGATTTAAAACAAACTTGGTATCGATTATTATGTACTTTTACAAAATTTAGGAAAATTCGAGATTTTTTGAAAGCGGGAAATCCAATTTAAATACTTATATTTGATATTATTAGATTATAAGAGATTACAAATATTTTGTTGTGTTTTGGTAGGTTTTTTATTATACACTCCGCTCTTAGAAGTAGAACGTGGTTCCACCTTAAACGGCCTACCTTACAAAAAATTATTTATGTTAGTTTTTCAGATGCGCGAGCTGAATTATATACGATTTTAAGATATGTCGTCAGTAAAGTTAGATTGCTATATTGAGAATTTAGCTATGACAATTTAAAATTTCGAATTAATGTATATATACGTATTTATAGGAAAAATTTAATTATGTGTCTAATAAGTTAATAAACGGGTTATAACAGAAAATTATACCATCTTTAACACAATAAGCTAATAGAAACTTGAAACAAACACATCAACCGGTCAACTTCAAAATTCTACTATAATTAACCATATACTATTATATACTATTATATATGGTTAATTATAGTAGAATTTTGAAGTTGACCGGTTGATGTGTTTGTTTCGAGTCATTAAGTTTAGCTGTCAGTTGCGTGTTGTTTTGTTATACCATTTTTAACAAATGAACGGCTATGGCTAGACTGTTTTTTTTTACTGATAAATTGCTTTCAGTTGCGTTTTGTTATACCACGTTTTATGTCACGTCCCACGAGAACGTGATAAAAAGTATCCTATGTCCTTCTCCTGGTTCTAAGCTACCTCCCCACCAATTTTCAGCATTTGGCTGAAAATTGGTGGGGAGGTAGCTTAGCAGTTCAGCCTTTCTTGAGTTATAAGTAGTGTAACTAACACGACTTTCTTTTATATATATAGATGACGTTTAGCGCCAAGTACAAGTACCTACTGTTACATTAAGTATTTGAAGTTTTATTTAAAATAATTGGTGTTTTTTAACAAATAACATTATTATCACTATCCTAACTATGGGACGTCCACTGTTGGACATTCCAACAAAACGTGGTCTTGCGCTTTGAAACACTGCGCTCTCCAGCCCGTGATCGCTATTCAAGAATATTTCTGTCCTATTGGTAGGTAGTCGGTTCTCCGGACTGTATGGATTTCTATTTTGACTTCATCTTTCTAGTGATTAGCGGTCTCTATGTTTCCCATAAGAAGCTCTTCGTTTCGAATCATATCTCCTAATATAGGAAGATAGAAAGAAAGAAACTAGATGAGACAACTTTAGAAATAAATACTACGACCGAAAATGAGTCAATTATTGATATGAATGAAATTGTTTGTTTATTAATTAACACATCGATCCCAAAGAAAAAACTTTTAAAAACATTGTGAATGTTGGACTTCTCATAACTGTCTCACTCGCACTCGCTTTTAGGTATATTGCCTCGCGCTCGCACCCAATGAGTATACAAACACTACTCGCAACTATGGGTAACTTTCAGCTCTGTCTGTCAACGGGTTGCCACCATACAAAGTACCTGGCTGGTATTAAAATTAATAACGTGGTTTGTAATATCATCCCGGAAATAATATAAAGCGTATTTTTATGCTTTATACTTTGACGAAAATAGGTCTCAATTTTATGCACATTTGCTGCTTAATAGCTTCGAAAGCCACCATGCTCCAAACGTCATACCCGGCGATCGTTCCTACTGCGTCTTTCAGCTTTTATATAATGACGAAGGTCTGGCGATTGCGGGCTCTTGCTTTGTCCATTGGTTTCGAAGTTAAAGAGCTTCTGAAACACTTTAAGTATCACCGTTCGAACCATTTTCAAAGGCTCTTAATTCCGTCATCATTCAATTTATTTTTTTCTTTTTTAAGCTGTTTGAGAGTTTTAGTATCCAGGCGCAAACGGCTGATAAATTTAGTTTTTGAGTAATTTGGGTGGGAATCGTTGAGTAACGGCTGCATTTAAAAACTGTGGATGACATTAACTTATTTTTATTTTCTTTTCAGATATGTGGTTTACGAAGTATACCCAAACAGTGTTGATGAAATTAAGTTACTTAATGACGTAGTTAACGAATTGGAATTAGACACTTGGTCGTACGCTAACCTAGTCAATCCTGGAGAAATTTTTGTATCTGAGCCTCAGAAGATGCCCTTTGAAAATGCTATGGAGTCTGCTGGAATACCATACAAGGCTACCATTGAGAATATCAGAGAGTAAGTATACAGCGGTTATTTCTTTCTATCATAGGACCTTTAAAATTTAGTGATTAAGTTAAATCAAATTTGATTATGCATTGACCCTGAATTAAGACATAATAGTGAACAGTATGTAATTCACCTATTTATCAAGGTAATTGGTAGATATAAAATACGATAACATCAAAAACCCATCCTTGGTTTATACTGTTTCGTTTGTCTGATATCAGGTATTATTATTGAATAACTTATATTTAAGAAAACCATCATAAGAATAAAATAGGTTGCATTAAAACATGTTTATATGCAATTAGAAATTGCCTGGTGATTGAAGTTCGATCATAATTACGTAGACGCTTATGCTGAAAATATTTTTTTTAGCCAAGTCGGACAATAAAAGAACTTTAAATACTGCAAAAATTGTCGTATTATTTTATTTTACATTTTTAATTTATTTTGTTAATTAGGTAAATTTGTTAATTTGACTTTCTTCAGGTTTTCTTAAAACATCAAAATAACATTTATAACATCAATCTGCCGAATAATCTTCTAGGTGATTGGTATTATTATTATTATTTCATTTAACAGGTTATCAAATTGTTTAACGTGGTTGAGCCATGCTTCGGCACGTATGGGCTAGCTCGACTCTGCTCGATACCACGGCCTCACAGATAACCGGCAGTGAATCAATGCTTGCATTGCTTTTCGCCGCGTGAGTGAAATTACCGGAGGCCCTAACCATTCCCTCTCCGCTATTCCCGTCCTTCCCCTCTCCCCCCTCTCCTCCCCTCTAATGTATTTTTTTAAATTCTTTTGTTGCAAGTGGTTATGTGTATAACCATAAATCTTTTTTAAGGCTGCTGGAGTTGGAAGATCAAAAATTAGCAGCTGCTGCCGCGTCAACGAGAAACAACGATGGGTCTCGTCTTTCATTGACTGAAATATACAGTTTTGACCAGGTAAAGATAATTCAAATGTAATGATAAGACTTATTATAAATATCTTAATCATCTGAAACCCTATCTGAGTTTTTTCAGACAGATATTTTCTCAAAGGCATAGTTATAATCATAGTAATCTCTCTTACTGAAGTTAATGCTGATGTCACTAGTAACAAGCATATTTGACTCTGGTTTATGAATTGTGGGTATTTCTTCTTCACTTTAAAGACGAAAGAAAAAAAAAACGAAGCAACCATATTGCGGCCACCACACCATCCACATATTTCTATTCCTTACACCATAGAGCTTAACATTTTATTAGATAAAATAGAATAGAATATATATTAATAGAATACAATTGCATAGAATAAAAATCTTAACGGAGCGCGTGGTATACAGAATTCCTTGCTCTTTCTGTTACATACAGTTTGATAACTAGGAAATAATGTTATAAAGTGCAATGATTTTCACTGAGACTTCGGTACTGATAAAAGTAATCAACGCTTGTAAGAACAATGATGATAGAGTGATATGCCGTTATCCATTTGTTACACTTTATGCATAATGATTATTTAAGAGCTATAAGAAATATATTGAACATATTTATTTTGAGATTTTTATTAAAATTTAATATTTCTTTTAATGCATTTTGACATTACTTGTTCCCGTCTATAGGTTACTAAGTACTTGGCAGACATAGCCAGCAAGTACCCTCAGGTCGCCAAACTTGTTAATGGAGGAAATAGTGTTCAAGGTCGACCTATTCAGTACCTGGAGATTTCCACAACAGGTTTCCAGGTAAATCATTACATGCGTATCTTATTTCAACAACATTTATTTGATGTAATGTGTTAATAACAGTTTTTTTTTTATTATTACTTAGAGTTTATGGATATGCCTTCAAATCACATAACTTATGTAACGCCTATAAATAATTAGGCCGTCTTGGATCCAAAAGTAGTAGGACTTTCCCAAGATACCTACAAAATTAATTAAAGATAATTGGCTGTAATTTTTTTGTCTATATCATCTCAGCTCAGTATAGTTTAAAAAAAAAGATTTTTTCTTTCAGAATCCAGGCAAACCTATTATTATGTTGCAATCCCTCTTGCACGCCCGTGAGTGGGTAACTCTACCGCCAAGCCTTTACGCCATTAACAAGTTAGTGGTTGATGTAACTGAATCTGATGTACTGAATAACATTGATTGGATCATCATGCCTGTCGCCAACCCTGACGGATATGAATGGTCACGTACAAATGTAAGTAGATTTATTTCATAGTATAGTATATAGACGAGAAGAGAAAAAATAGAAGATTAGTACGCAAAAAGCAAACCTTTTTTTTTTCATCGAAGTAATGGGTAGGTACAAATAGTTCTTAGTAAAATACAACTTAGATAAATAGTTAAACATTGTCTTTTATTTTTAGGCACGCTTTTGGCGCAAAAATCGCCGCTCCGGCTTGATGATCGGCAATTTCTGTCTTGGTGTAGATCTAAACAGAAATTTTAACGTCAACTGGGGTACAGCATCCAGCTCAAGCGTGTGTATGGATACATTCCACGGACAAGGACCAAATTCTGAACCTGAAACCCAAGCTGTTGTCAATGTTCTAAACAAATACAAAGGCCGGGTAGCCATGTACGCAGATTTGCATAGTTTTGGCAGCATGATTTTGTATGGGTGGGGTAATGGAACTCTTGTTCCTAATGCTTTGTCGCTCAACGTGGGGGCTGTTAAGATGGCACAAGCTATCGACAATGTCAAATGGCCAGCCAAACCTAACTACAGAGTTGGGAACATTGTCGCTATCTTACAATATACAGCTTCTGGAGGATCCAGTGATTTTGCGCAAATAAATGGAGTCCCATTCTCTTACACATATGAATTGCCAGGATTTTTGGGTGGTAATGGTCTTAATGGTTTCTTATTAGATCCGAATTTCATTGAACAGGCTGCGGTTGAAACCTGGGCAGGCATTGTAGCCGGTGCCAGACATATCTTAAGTATTTTTTGAACTTTAAGAACATAGATTCTCATAGAGTTCTTGTTCTCCTGATTAATTATTTATGAAATAAAACATTTTGATGCACTTTTGTTCTTACTTCCTGTTGTGACATGCAGGTACCCATGGTCTTTGGGTCAAATTTAGTAATTCAATTTGATCACCTTTCTCTTGACAGATTGATATGATATTTGGTACAAACCTTTAGTTCTGATGACAATACAAATTAATATATTCTGTATCATTGTAAATACAAGATGGCCGCCGCTACAAAATGGCGGATTACATATTTTTTCACAAATACCTTAATATGGATATCAAATGAAAGGACTTGACTAGTACAATCGAGTTCACTATGAAAAAAAATTAAAATCTAATATGGCCGCCAACAAAATGGCAGGTTACATAGTTTTTCACAACCCCCTCAACATGTGTATCAAATTAAAGAGCACCCAATGAAAAAAATGCAAATCCAATATGGCTGCCAACAAAATGGTAAATTAAGTACATATTTTTTCACAATCCCTTCAATATGGGTATCAAATGAAAGTGCTTAACTAGTATAATACTGTACGGTATGACAAATTTCAGATCTAAGATGCATGATGTCTTCTCTCTTAGAAAACAATGTACGTTCTGCTTTGACTGTTTTTAATAAATTTCTCACCAAACATGTAATCCACGGTTATTTCAATCATAAACCATCAACATTAAAATTGAAATCTAGGCATCTAATCAAAACAAAGAACTTTGCTTGACGCCTGGCAAATTAAGAACCGTTAAGATGAGTTCTTTGGAAGAGTAAATGTTCTATTGTTTGATGATCCTATGCAACTGCCTCCTATCAAACGCTCTGGAACACCTGTATTCAAACAGCCTGAATATCTCCTCGTTCATGCTTTGTGAGCTGACTGAGAATATGCGTCGCCAAGGTGATCATAATTTTATTGATGTATTAAATGCTTTAAGAATCGGTGAGTTAAACGCCCATCATTTTAGTATTTTGATGCATAGAGTTTTTGAAGATCCAAGTGATGAGTTTGCAACAGACAATGCGTTAAGGTATACCCCACTAGTAACCACTCAGCAAGTAAACGAGCACAACGCTGCTGTTTTGAATTTGTTCCGAAACAAGGGTGCTCGAATTTATAAAATAAAAGCACAGGACCAGCTAATTGATGCGATGATGTAATTATTGGAGTTTAAGGTAATCATGGTTCATTAAGTTATATTGAAGTAATATAAGGAATTTACATAGGTAACGCAATGTCAATTACAAGATAATTTTTACAGACTTACTACGTGACCTCTAGAAAGACTGAACTTGACAAAAAGTAATATTACTAATACAAACACTGAGATTTATCTAATTACATTAGATAAATAATTAAACGGTTTTTTTTTTTACATTTATGTTAACTCTTTAAAACCTATTAATACAGTTCATTTTTGCACCAACCAAAACAAAATGTCATGATGGCCGGGTATAGACCCGGGTATAGACCGGGCTGGATCTAGATAGCTGGATCCAGAACGATAAATGTAAGAAATATTGAAAGATTGCGGTTCTGGTGAAGTTGTTGATATAAGCAGAATTCTTCTCATTACCAAAAGTTTTCCGTTCGGTCACAAACCTTTGAATTCCTAGTCAGCCTATGTTACGCCATGACATTAACAGAGCTCAACCCCAAACATTATCTGTTGCGGGGACGGACCTATTCTAATATTGCTTGCTTTTGCGTAAGTCGCTCTTTCGCGAGTAACCAATAATAACAATATTTTTATGTACACTCCAGGTGGATACATCGCTAAAATAGTTTAAAAAAATCCCCAGGATTGCGGGATCCCCCCGATTCAGGAGGAGGTTGTAAACCTTTTATAATATTTCCTTCAGAATATTTCTCCGACATACCCACGAATGACGTCGCGGGCGCAGCTAGTTTATAATAAAGTTATGACTACAGAATTGTGTACGATACACTTAATTAAATGACACCACAAACTCTGTTATTTTAATCTGTTGGTGAGATTCGCAAATATAAATTTATCCAACTGAATATTTACTAAACAGGAAAATAAGTTCCTATTCAGAGTTATATTCCAGTGGTAGGTGTTTCTAATATAATTATAAAAATTGTTAAATTTACTTTGACTTAATTGTTAACCTGTTGTTACCACATTACAGAACTACTGTAATAAAATTGATATTTAAAGGAAAATATACTAAAACGGGTTAAACTAATTTTGTTTATATGTTTTATAATAAAATTAATATTCCTTTTTGTTTTTCCTTACATTCTTATAAAATTCATGTGTTTTGAGCTTTGGTAAGTGGCAGTGTGTAAATTCCTACGAACTTAATCGTATTTCCCAAGAAAGATATTCGAATACTAACTTGTGAAACACTGCCATACACATACGTAAAATAACGTGTTTTCTTGGGTAAGATTTAAATGCACGAAATTAAAGTCCATACATCCCAACAGAATTTGTCATCTCAAGAATTCAGAAGTCGGTATACAAGCAAGAAACAAGAAAAAAGTGCATTCTAGGAACCTTCACACGTACTTACTTTAGTTAGTATGTGTGTTGGGATAAGAGCATGCACTGTTCTAACTATCAGATAGGAGTCATCCAAGATACTCTGTTCTAACTATCAGATAGGAGTCATCCAAGATACTCTGTTCTAACTATCAGATAGGAGTCATCCAAGATACTCTGTTCTAACTATCAGATAGGAGTCATCCAAGATACTCTGTTCTAACTATCAGATAGGAGTCATCCAAGATACTCTGTTCTAACTATCAGATAGGAGTCATCCAAGATACTCTGTTCTAACTATCAGATAGGAGTCATCCAAGATACTCTGTTCTGATTAGTTGCAAGCTTGTTTAGTTTACTCTCCACGCCGAACGTACAGAGTAAAAGAAAAGGAAATCTTTATTTCTTTATTTAATTTTTAATTTTGTTCAGCTCTTACTTAGAGTCTTTCAACACCACATATTTTATGTAGTACCTATACAATGCTTTTCACTTATTAATGGTGATTATTTCTTTGCTCGTATTGATAAATGAAGCGTCCCCTAAAATGTACTTTCAGGTAATAATTTTTAAATTCCAGAAAATATCTTAGTAATTTTAAAATAGTGAAATCTCGAAGCCTTGTCCATACTGTGTTTAAGTTTGTCTTTTGAAAAAGACGGGCAAAAATCTTTGAGAATTGATTCCCGACATACACTTATCTACATACAAGTTTATTTTATTACGGAACCCTCGGTGAAGAAGTCAGACTCGCATATGTTCGGTTTTTTTTTTGTTCAACAACCTTATCTCTGGAGCTATTAGTCGGATTTAAGAAATTGCATTTCATGGCCTGATTCTTGAGGAAGATTCGAGCAACATTACGCTACAACCCTTAGGTAACTATTAGCTCAGGTGAAGCTGCAGGGAACATCTGGTCTCACATATAAAAAGAAATATAAAACATTCAAAGAAAGAAATTCTTATGCACGTCATAATCTTTTTTCCAGCACTTCGACGTAAGTGGCCTGTTTGGTTTCAAAAATTATCGACTCTGGTGTATTCTTACTGTCCTATACTAAGAGCTTTCAGTGTCAACCACCTTTTAATCCATGGGGAGAATTCTTTGTATGCATTGTTTAAGCAAACACACACAGACAGAAATGTGAAAGTGGGAATACTTTAAGTGTAAATGTAAAAGAAATGGAGAAAGCTAAAATGTTTAAACAATATGTGCCATAGAGTTAAAAAATATGTTAACACGGCTACATAAAACTATAGGTGTCCAGTAAATACTTTGAGCTGTCATGGTACAAAAGTCTATACATTGACAGTTCAAGTCATACTAGTCAATGAAATAAAACAAGATATTCAACACGGTCGAAAATCGTCTGCCAGTTGATCTCTAGTATAAATAGATATGTATATTTTAACAAGCATGTTGCAATATATTAATTTTTCCTCAACATTACTGGCTATTTAAAACATTATCAGTGTTATTGTTTCCACACAGTGACACGGTCGTTAATTAAAGTTAATCGCCTAACGTTAATTTATTAATATTTATATGTATTAGATCATCTTTCCTTACATTCAGTGCCATCAAGAATCGAAATGAAATATTTGGTTAAAGCTTCTACTATAGTTATTGGTTTTATATGTTTTTGTTCCATGGATGGTGAGTTTTGCATTTTTCATTTCTTTATCGTACACTAGCTTGAGACAGAATCAAACTACTACTAGAATCAATATGCTGAAGTGGAAATGGGCCGATCATGTCTCCAGGCGGACTGATGGTCACTGGAGCAAATGGAACAAGTTCTAGAGTGGAGACCACGATTAGGCAAACGTAGGGCGCCCTGCGGCACGATGGACCGACCTGAAGAAGGTGCCTGGCAGCGGATGGGTGTGGACTGCCCGAGGCCGGGATAGCTGGCGCGCCTTAGGGGAGGCCTTCGTCCAGCAGTAGACAGCGATAGGTTGAAGATGATGATGATACTAGCTTCTTTGTTTGCGTAAAAGTTATTTTTCTTTCCCTCGGCAACAGTCCTTTTTTCTTAATGGACCCTATGTTCCCTAATAACGTGTATACAAAATTTCATGATAATAGGTTTAGTAGTTACGACGTGAAAGCGTAACAAAATCACTTTCACACCCATTTACTAGCTTTTGTCCGCGGGTTCGCTTGTTAATATAGATTTTGTAAAAAAATTCAGGTATCCCTCAGGAACAGTTACGGGTGATTTTCTCAAGCCTAATATTTAGGCGGCAATGCTGAAAATTACATCTTAAGGTAAAGATATAGTATAATGGTTTTGATTCGCTTGTTAATATAGATTTTGTCAAAAAATTCAGGTATCCCTCAGGAACAGTTAACCCTCTGTTCTTTCTGTACCCCTGACAATGTATAGCTAAATTTCATTATAGATAGGAGTAAGGGTGTATAAACCTCTTTCGTCCAGACCATTTGCTTTGCTATGAGCGGACGCGTACAACTATTTTGTTTAAAAATATATTATATCTAAAATCATTATACGAAGTAGTTTAGTCTTTATTGGGAGTAAAGTTAAATCTAAATTACAAGAATATAAAAAGTGTCGACGACTCCGTTAGCCAGTGGCCCCTCCCCTCCGTGGGAAGAAGACAAACTCCATAATTTCTGTCCTTGTCATCGGTCGAAGACAGACTCAGGTATCCGCTACGAAAACACGACGTCACTACCTACGGGCTCTGCTACGGCGGTGCTACATTGACACGGCCTATTGTTTTCTGAGGTTCGGCTACCTGTGCTACGATACATATTGAATGTTTATGATATAAAATACGACTGTTTAGACTTTGATAAATATTGAGGACTATGACCTCATTATTGAACAGCAAAATGGATAAGTACAATTTAGATAAATCTTTGTCGGAAACGGACTTGGACCGTGTAGGCTCGCAGCAGCTGCAGCATACAACTCCTCCATCAAGTACCTATGTATCATCGCGGCAAAAAAGAAGACGAGAGGAAGATTTTGCTGAAGAATTTGTTAAATTTAAAGACGAAATGCAATCTATGTTCTCAACGATGATGATAGCCCAAGCGAATGAATTTAAAAAAAATACTGCAATGCTCCAGGGAATACAACAAACAAGTTGTAATATTGAAAGCTCCATTGCATTCTTGGCGGCACAAAATGAAGAGTTTAAAAAGAAAATCGAAATTCTAGAAGATAAAATAAATGAGGATAAAAAATACATCGTAACGTTGGAGGATAAAATAGAAAATATGCAACGGCATAATAGAAAGGCGAATTTTGAATTAAAAAATGAACCACAGAAGCCTAATGAAACCAAAGAAGATTTAATTCATATGGTTACAAGCTTATCTCACTCAGTGGGCTACCCGATCGACAATACAGTTATCCGTGATATATATAGGGTACGTGGGAAAAAAAAACAGGTTACTCACCAATTGTAGTGGAAACAGTTTCTACCTTGCTAAAAAATATTCTGAAATCTTGTAAGATATTTAATATTAAGCAGAAAGTGAAATTATGCACCAAACATTTGGACATGAGAACAAATGAGGATACACCTATATTTATTACAGAACAGCTTACTTCTAAGGCTTCGCGCCTCCACTTTCTTGCCCGTGACCTCGTTAAATCAAAAGCATACAAATACTGCTGGACTGCATACGGACGGGTGTATCTCAAAAGAGAAGACAACTTCCCAGCCATCATGATCACAAGTGAAGCACAAATCCAACAACTTATTATTAAGCAATGACTATATTACTACAAAGTTCAGTATAGCAATTTCTACACTGTTACTTACTTCCTGTGCTTTTTGAATTGGGTATGTGAAGTCTGTTATACACATATTACACTCACTAAAATTACAACATTCTTTATTATCCAACTTAATACACCAACAAATACACATACACACTATTTAGCTAAAAGTTTTTCTACACTTAAATCCATAATTTCTCATTGCGAGAAATCAATTATCATAATGTTTAAAAATAGATATCAAATAAAGACTATTAACATATCTCTAAATATTTACAAAAATACTATATCAACACAGACAATCTTGATCTGTATAAAGCATCCACCTTAAAACTTCCAGACGAACGTCAGAAGTTATTATGGCTCCATACATATTGTACAACAAAAATAGTATCTTTACTTAAAAACATAGTTCCCTATTGCAAAAAATCAAAAAACATAACATATATTCAATATAGGTTTCGAATAAATATTACCAACATACACTACAAAACAATCTCAATCATTATGTACTATATGCTCTATCCTCATATATATATACATACTAGCTGACCCGGCGAACTTCGTACCGCCATATTTTAGTTCGAGATTTAAACTATCCTATCTCTCAAGTTGGATCGAACTGCACATGGTGTGCGAATTTTATTATAATCGGTTAAGTGGTTTAGGAGTCCATTGAGGACAAACATTGTGACACGAGATTTATATATAAGATATATATATATATATATATATCAAGCGTTATTGTTGCTTCAAATATTTTATATAAACAATACCCTACTCTTAAAAGTTACTGTGTTTCCTATATCACATAAAAATGAGTGAAGTAATAAATACCTTGAATGATATTGACAGTCTGAGTATTGCCAGAACAATAAAATGTGATTATAGTGAACTTTCTAGCCACTGCAATGTAAATAAGAATGATCTCACCTTAATTTCCTAAAATATTAGAAGCATATAATGCAATTTTGATGACTTCGTAGCAATTATGTCATGTCTCACAATTAAAACAGATGTTATGATTCTGACAGAATGCCGTCTTGATCCTAACAAACCTATACCTACATTAATCAACTATCGCGCTTATTCCACTACTCGTCAACTAAATCAAAACGACGGCGTGGTTGTTTATATTAGGGATACCTTAAATGTCAAAGTCACGAAAATAGATATAAGTCTTGCATCCTGCCTACAAATAAACATATTGAATAGTATAATTCTGGGTATCTACCGTTCACCATCAAATACTAATGCGGAGGCATTTATAAATTCTCTATCATTACATTTAGATAACATAAATTTTCAAAGAAGAAATATTATAATTGCTGGTGACATTAACATTAATATTAAACCTAACCAAATTGGACGGGCACATGAACTCAAAAATAGAACATTCTACCTGGATATGTTGTCTGGTCATGATATCCTTCGTGGTCATACATCAATTACAAGGGAAACCAGCTATCTCGAAAATTTTTTGCTAAAAATAGACAGAAAACGACATTCTGCTTTAATTGCTATACTAAGCACTACTATTACAGACCATTTTACAACCTTTTTATCACTATCTAAAATAAAGCACTGCCAAACCGTACCAAAATTCATTTCTAAAGTTGACTTTGAAAAAGCCTTACAATATTTAAAAGAAAAAAAAAATATCGACACTACTTTTTTGTGAAGACCCAAATTATATTACAGATTGTTTAATACAAGAACTTATCGAGTCACTAAAAATAAATACTACTTCCCATCAGATACCTAAATGTAAACGAATAATTAATTAAGCCCTGGATCACAGAAGGTATATTGAGATGTATAAAAAATCGTAACAAGCTTCAAATACAATCTCGAGATGACTCATAGTGAAATAAAAAAAATTACGTACACTCGTTACAGAAATCATTGCAACAATTTGATAAAGAAGTTAAAAAGAAAATATGAAAGAAACCTGCTTAGTAAATCGTTAAATGATAATAAACTACTCTGGAAAAACCTGAAAGCTATCACATACACACAGAAATCTACTATATCCAACTCTCAACTTACTAACTTAAAAGCATCACCTATGGAATCAGCAAATTTCAATATTCACTATTTCGCAAATATTGTTAACCAACTTGCAAACGACATTCGAAATACCGTAACGGACAATGACTTAAATGTATTCCTACGCTCGTTACCTAGACAGTCAAAATCTTTTGCTCTCTTGGACACAGATTGCAGCGAAGTACACAGTATAATAAACACTCTAAAATCAGATAGTGCCCCAGGGTGGGACCATATATCTACAAGATACATTAAGCGTGTAAAAGAGGTAATAATTCCAATTATAACACATTTAGTTAATCTTTGTTTTAGGCAAGGTGTTTTTCCAAATGCTTTAAAGAAATCAATTATAACTCCTATATATAAGAGTGGGCAGGCGACCGATGTTAATAATTATAGACTGATCTCAGTTCTTCCTGTTTTGGCAAAAATATTATTAAATAACAGATTATTAGGTTACCTTGAAACTAACAATGTTCTATCTCCATCTCAATTTGGTTTTAGACGCGGTATCTCTACAGACGATGCCATCAAATCTTTAACTTCATTAATAACAAAATCACTTGACAAAGGATCTAGGTGTTTATCAGTCTTTATAGATCTGAAAAAAGATTTCGACACGGTCTCTGTTCCCATCCTTATAAAAAAATTAGAAAAAAATTGGCATAAGAGATACTCAATTATCGATATTCACTGACTATCTAACGAATAGAAAACAGAAAGTGAAGCTAGGCGACTTGACCAGTGACGATGTTGACGTGACATGCGGTGTTCCACAAGGAAGCGTATTGGGTCCCACTTTATTCCTAATTTATATAAATGACTTATGTAACATGACCCTCCATAATGTAATAATTTATTCGTATGCCGATGACACTGCAATCGTCTTCACTGGCTCTACCTGGGCTGAAACTAAAAAGATTACAGAAAAAGGAATGGCGCAAGTGAAAACATGGCTGAAAAATAATCTCCTCACGCTCAATACCGCCAAAACTAATTACATCTGTTTTACCATATATAAAAGTACCCAGCCACAACATGATCTCAATATTAAAATACACGAGTGTAAAAGTACGTCTGATTGCGACTGTAATTGTCCGACTATCAGTAAAGTTAGCCAAATCAAGTATTTAGGTTTACTAGTGGATCAGGGTCTGTCATGGTATCCTCAAATTGAACAACTTACTGCGAGAATAATAATAAATTTATTTGGATTTTTAAAACACTTTTGAGGTGTACATATCCCTCGTCCAATCCCTAATATCATACTGTATTCCTATTTGGGGAGGTTCTCGAAAAACACGTTTCCTTGAAGTTGAAAGAGCACAACGAACACTGATAAAAGTTATGTCCATTAGATCCCGATATATCACGTAGAAAAAAGAATCACAACGTTGCTCCCACCCCTATCGTTAAAACAATATTTGCAAATATTCAATATGATAAACGTTCATCTTATATAGGTATATAATAAAATAAATAAGCGAATTGATATATACACTAAACCGTATCAAGAATGCAAATTCTTGCTGGTTAAATGGATAAATAAGCTGTCTACGATGAAGTAGAGAATCTTATATCAAATATATAGATTGAAGTAATGCACTTGAAACTTCTTAAAGCTAGTGGATCTGTCTATACAAATTGGCAGATCCGATCCCAAGACTTCGTCGCAGGGCTAGCAGTTGCAGTTGGAGCAAGTAGATTTCGCCTCACATCACATACACTCCCACAGCATCAGGCACACACTTTCAAACAACATTTACATTACTAACACACACATTACAAACAGACCAAACAGGTATAGTTAAAAAAAAAAAACATTGTTTTTATTTTAAATTTTGTAATAATTAGGTATTATATGTAACATACACTTTCAAGCTGTATAAAAGAGCGGTATCTCCTGACACAGGCATCTATATGCTTAAAAGGAGATGTCAACAACTATTTTTTGTAAACAAATGTGTATGACGAAATAAAAAACTATTAAAAAATATTAATATTAAAAAACTAATATGAATCATTGCTACAAGTAAACATTCTATTCTATCTAAAATATTGAAGTTGTTTATCACAAAAATTTATATACTTCACCCTGGGGCAAAGATCAGTCACAAGTCCGTCCCCATATGGAGTACTGCTGTCATTTCTAGGCCTAGATACGAGCTTGGGCCTTTTGACTGGGTCCAGAGACGTGTTGTGAGAATCTCTCAAACTTACAAGCGGTAATGAACCTTTAAGCCTAAGGAGATACTTTGCCTCCCTGTGCGTGTTCTACCACTTGTATAATGGGTTGTTCTGCGAGGAACTGTTTAAAATAATGCCCAAAGAATTATTCCTCAACCGTACTGCTCGCCGCCGGCAGGGTATTGATCCTCACACCTTTTAACCTAAATGGTCGCGCACGGTACGATTTCAGAGGAATTTCTCCCGCGAACGATCCGGCAGTGGAATTAGCTCCCTGTCGAGGTTTTTCGAGGTAGTAGAGTATGGGGTTCTTTAAGAAAGAAGTGTATAGGTTTTCAAGGGTCTGGAATTTAAGCGTAGACAGGCTACGATAACCGCTAACCTTCAGGCGGGCCGTATGCTTTTTTCCCACCTACTTAGTATTGATAAAATGTTCGTTAACGTGACCGAAGCTGCGGGTAAAAGCTTGTTTATTAAAATTACTAAATTTATTAAAACATGATTATATGTATTATAAGTACTCGTGTATCTAGTGGCAGAGCCATGCTTTGGCACGTATGAACCGGCTCGACCTGAGTCATATCACGGCGTCCCAGAAAACCGGCAGTAACGCAATCCAAAAATACTATCAGGGGGGAGGGGGGGGGGAGGGGGGGGGAGGATTTAGAAAGGTGGTGTGTTATTTTCTGTATTACATATATCGTAGTCATTGTTATTTTACGACATCATATAGCTATTTATTTTATATTACCTGGTAGACCGAGCTTTGCTCGATAACTTTTTGTAAAATCGTATTTTTTTTTAATGTTAAATTGCATTTAAACAGGAAACACAGAAATACAACTATTGTTGAACTTAAAATGCAAAACTCTGTCTTTATACAAAATTTCATCAAAATCGTTGGAGCCGTTTTTCTAGATGCAGATTATATATATACATACATATATACAAGAATTGCTCGTTTAAAGGCCTTAGTAACAGTATTTCATTTTCTCAAAACAAAAAATCAAGCAAAAATTTATATTCTCAAAACATCAGGTATTATATTAGATACAGGTAGAAGCATAATGATAATTAAACTGTAAGGGTATATTTACCTTAAAAAAAATCACAAGTTAACTTTCCTTTTCATCCTTTCATTAGTTATTTAATTTTTTTCTGACATTCCCACTACTGTTAATATACCTTTTTATTTTCTTCACTAAACTGACACATAAATATAATAAAGCAATAAGTAAATTACTCATGAAAAAGTGAAATTAATCTTCTTTCACAACTATTATTACGTTTTCATAAGACTTATGTGGCTCTCTGATTACATAGCAGATCCCATAATATTCTCTGTCCAGTTTTTTTTTTTCACAACTAGATTATACCTAAATTTGACATACAGAGCCGTTGAATGAGTCCGATCTGTGTGCGACCAACGAATCATCTTCACAATATTCACGAAATTACGATTATTTATAAGTTCTTTACGATAGTAGATAAACACCATTGCGTTGGAAAATCCTTCTTTCTCTCTCTCACTCATTCTCTGTTTCCCCGTCTCTTTCTTTCTCTTTCGTCTTTTCAAAACCGTTGTATTTTCTATTGTCACACCCAAAATTGTTTAATAAGGCTTTAAACTTGTTTCAGATTCCATTTCTAATAACATTATCAAGATATATGAAAATGAAACGAAATACCACTTCCATGACAAAGAATTGGGTTACAATCATAAGTATGTCGAAAAATGGTACGAGGTTTTACCAGAACATCCAGTTACTATCATTCTGGTTGGTTACGAAACTTACGAAAATGCGTTCATTAAGTAGTATGTATTTAATATCAGTACTGTTTCTGCAAATTGCTGCAAAAACAAAGAGTAGATGTAGAATTAGTTAACAAATGGTGTGCCATTTGTTAACTAATTTTACATCTACTCTTTTTTTATTGCCAAAAATGCTATTATTTAATAATAAAAAGAAAATCGTGTGTATACGTTAATTCTGCATTTTTTCGTAGTTGAGTGTTAAGATCGATGTACTGTTTCAAAAAAGAGCTTTGCTTAAAAACAATAGCACGATGAACCCTTCTTAAAACCAATCCATTGCAACCTGCAAGCATTTTTTTAAATGAACGTAATGATATTTGTCATACAAATTCGGTGTTAATTGAATTCTTGCCACCTGGTGGAACAAATGTTTCTGGACAAAATAAAATGTTTAGGCTAGCTCGTGGGATTGGGCGTGTAATAAACGACAGCTTAAAACACCAAACGTCTATTCGCGTTAAAGCACGATGTTTAAGAATAACAAACAGACTTCTTACACTTATACTATACTAGAACACATTACCATAAAATGGAGATCGAGCGAAGCGAGAGCCACGGGAGAAAGATAATGTTTACAACGTACGTGCGCCAACGCGCTCCTGCCGCGACTGGCTCGCGGGCGGTTAGGGAAAGGGGCGTCTAAGCATTATGGCGACGCGGGTTAACCCTGCGCGAGCGCGCGTGTCACCACGTTTAATCCCCCTCTACTGTATACGTATAGCATGCGCTATAAAAGTCATTATGTTCAATGTGCAATGTTCTAGGATATAATAAATCAACTTCAAAAATATAACCGTTTTAAACGGTATCGCTAATATATATTAAGTTCAATTGCAAATAATCTATTTCCTGTCTACTCGTGAATCTAAAATCAGAATAAGACAAATATTGACACATGCTATACCATATAAATTGTTACAATCTAAATAAATAATAAATGAATTCGTAAGGGACGGGTCGTAAGAATCCAAGTATTTATGATTGGCTTTGACATGTCTTCTGGAAAAGATACAAATACCTCCTCGAATACCTTTATGTATCATCCTAAAAATTTGAATATCACTTAACAATTTCAATTTAATTCTTGTTTTCAAAAGCATTGCATTGAATGACAGACTTGATGTTGTAAGATAAAACGCGGGATCGAGATTATAATATTGTTTATTAGTTCTTCTAAACATTTCAAACACGTCTGTAAACAAAAGAACGTCGGTTTTTTAAAGATATACATCTTTACAGATTTATATCTTAAAACCGACGTTCTTTGTCCGTTCGAAATCGTCCTACCGTTCGTATTTTATGTGTAAACATACCCATATTTTATTTTTTATATTGACCAAAGAGTCTGACCGTTCTCATAGTTTTCATCATTATTTGATTCATTAGTCAAGGAGTTGTGAAAATGATTTTTTAGATGCTAAACATGTGTCTTCGCAATGTTTCCATTTCCACTTTTCCGGAAAATAACATTTTAATTGTTTGAAGTCTTGTTTTTTCATTGTGTTTGCTAACTTTTCTCAGCTAGTTCTTAAAAACTTGAAATAATCTACAAATCGTACCTGTATGCTTTCATTATCGGTAATCGAAATATACTTCGTGAAAGAAATATAATATCTTTTGTTTTAGGTATGACTTTAATAGACGAAAAAAAAGGAGGTTCTCAATTCGACCGTATTATATTTTTTTTTTTTTTTTAAAAAATGACAATCATGACCCGATAGGTTATGAACAAAATACTGGCAGGAATTTTAACATTTTATATTGTAGGTATACAGTAACTGTGAGCTGCACCACGATATTTACCAGTCAAATGACAATGATCGTGAACCCTGTTATGAAACAAGAAATTCTCGCAAATATGACATGTATCAGCGTTTTCAAAGTCGAGAGCATTCTTATTCGTGTAAATCATGTGAATGCTATTATTTAAAATTTTATAAACTTTTTTGGCATCTTTATAGATAGACTTCACAAATTTCGAAACACAATCTGAACCACGATACAAGACATAACGACTATACTATAGGTTAACCTATAAGTATAGGTTTCATCTAGAGTGCACGTAATTTGATAAGCGAAAGCAACGGGTACATGTCGCTGCCTCGGAACGGTGCTCGCCTGAGTTAGGTCAGGGTCGCAGGAGCCATACCGGCATTGTTTCAAAATCTGCGTATATAAAAAATGCTACAAATTGTTTTCTACCGTAATTTTCAAAATGAATAATAGAGCTTTTTGGAGATAGTTCAGTAGCAACTCCTCCACAACTGTGTGAACTAAGATCATCACATGAAACAGAACATTAAACAATCATCACAAAAGTATAATTTACTCTGATGCCTTGTTATTTGATTCTTTACAAGAAGCGGTAAATCCGTAATGAGACAGTAATGTGATAAATCATCTTTTTCTAAATAAAGTAAATGAATCACTTTTCCCATCAAAGATTTTGGTTTATAAAACTGTCCAATCGCGATATTATTTTTAAGCCATGTATATACATAAATTCCAGGGTTATTTATTTCAATTCGAGCAATATCTGAGAAACTCGATGGAAATTGAAAGTCTTTTATGGTTAACACGTTTTGAAAATCGGGGAAGACGATACTCTATCAGGATGAGTCTTAGTTTTATATAAAGCAGACACAACTGACCATAAAAAGCAATTATCATCCTTATTGCAAATATTAATACATGCTTTTTTGATTCAATTGTTGCCGGCAACTCGATAAAGCTTGAGCCGCGCAATGATTATATTTATTAACATTAACTTCCAAATGCGAACTGTTTAAAAATGTCCACCGACTGTCAGGATCTTGAAATTCTTCTAATTTTTTTCAACCTATTTTTAATCTGTAACAACAAATAATCATATTCTAAATTCTGATGATCTACACAATTCTTTGTACCAAATGATTTCATGTCCTGAATATCATTTTTAGCCATTAGCTATTTCTAGTTCAGCAAGTTTTTCTGTTGTTCTTAGAGAAAGTGTGTTTAAGTTGGCTATGTATATATTGCTTGGTTTTTCTTTTAATGGTTTGTTTGCTGAAGGGTAGTGGTCGTCTTCCCCCACGGTGACCAACCGGCTTGGGGTGCATTCTCCAAAAGTTTGTTTAGGTAAAGTTGTGTGATTTGGTTCGATTTGATTCCAGTTGCCGGTGGTCATTACGAGTTTTTTGGGATCTCAGACAGTGAGGCTGATCTACCTCGATCAACATAGTTGAGTATATTAGGATTTATGATTTATTTTGCTGTAGCATTGACAAGTGAATTTACTTTTTTTTTGAGTTGATGAGTTAGGTGCCTGATTCATCTCTTCTTATTTTTCCTCCGGTTTTGTCAGCTGGTGTTTTTACTATCAATCTATCATATTTCATAAAGGCTACGTTTCCCCTCTTCCGTTCTTCTTCTAGTTGTGGTTGAAGCTGCTTTTGCTTTTCGAGTACGTCTTTAGAGTAACCCTCTTTATATTCCTGGTTATAGTTTGGCCTTATTTTTCAATATTATGTGTTTTTTTTTAAATAGACGTGTCGGATACTACGACGGGGCGGTTTTCGTTGCTTTTATTCATGTCAATTCTATATATGTTGCTGATTTCGTTGCTATCAAGGTGATATTCGGTATTCAAAGTGATATTACTGTTTCTTTAATGTGGTCTACCAAGTATGCTTCTGATTTTTCAATCTCCTCTATCCCAAAAAAGACCAGATTATATTTTATTTTCTCTTTTTCTATTATGTTGAGCTTTTGTTCAAGTGTGGATATTTTGGCTTTAAGTTTGGTGTTTTCTTCCGTTATTATTTTGATTCTTTCGTCTAATGCTTTCATAATATTTTTTTTCACTGACGCAGTAATAAGTTTAGCTTGTTGGTTTAATTTTTCATCCAGTTTTGACCACATAAATTCCATAATTGTTTTCATAATTGGGGCTTTTATTTCCTTGTTATGGTAACACTGGTTAAATGGTAATTAGAAATTTCAACAAATTTGTTGGTTACCCACTTCTGAGTGTTTTGGCACTTTTATGTTCTGTTGTTGAATGAAAGTTATTGCAGTTTCTAAAAATAAACGAATGTGTTTTTCACTGTTATCACTATGCGATGTTGTTTTCAATTATCTATTTCAATGGATTTTGCGTCGAAGCATCTTCAAGTTACACTGTTTGCACTGATATTAATTATTATTTGTGGACAACGTTGACGTACGCGTTTAAATTATGATCGCCGGAACCGGAAAATGTAGATGTAGTGATTATAGTTTGTCCATATTTTTAATAAAATAAATAAGAGTTTTTGATATGGGGCTAAAAGAATGAACCTCGAGGAATACCAGCCACTAAGGTAAATAACTTGAACTGTCGGTAATGGTAGAAGCTGATTCGTTTGAAACTACCGAGGAATTAGTGACATGGTTTGATGTTAGTATACCCACAATATTGAGCAATTTATAGCAAATCGGTAAAATTAAGAAACTTGTAAATTGGGTGCCTCAAGTTTTGACTTATCTTTACAGAATACCACATGCGTTAAAGCTTGCCTTATTTTGTTAAACCAGTAGAAAAATAAAGAGGGTTTTAGACCGAATTGTATTACTAACAGTTGTTTTTTTACGGTAATTGTAAGCGAACAACGCAGTGGCTGATCCCAAGTCAAACTAAAGAACAACGTCCTAAAGCAAAGCCTATCCGTAAAAGGGTGATGTTAACAGTTTGGTGGTCACTTCATTCACTACAGCATTCTCAAATCCGGTCTAGCAATAACCGCAGAAGTCAACTGTTTAAAACTCCTGACACACACACTGCTCAAGACACAGTTTAAAAACACTATAAGAAACTATACGATATCCTTAATAGTCACCAGATCTCGCCCCAACTGTCAACAATATCTTTCGCGATTTGGAAATTTTTTTTTAGCATTAGTCAGCGATGACCAGTAGGGATTCAAACTGCAGTAGCATACATTTTCATTGATTGTTATATAAATCTTAAACAATAAACAGACATAAGAAAAAATACTTTCTGTTTCAGAAAACCCCAAATAAATAAATTAACTATCTTATTTCTAAGATATTTGTGTGAACATTTTAAAACGAGTTGTAAACGACTGTGGCACTCCTTCTAAGTGGTTAAATATATGATTTTAATGTATAATCACTTTGAAGAAATTATTATTGTTATATAATTATATATCTACAAAGATTATATATCAGTGTTTACAAATTTTAGTTGCCGATGTTTTGAGAGCAATACAGAAGTAGGAAAAGCAATGCCCGATACCGAAAATCCTACAATCGAAGTAAGTCATACTTTAGTTCGTTTATTAACGACAATATTGACGCAGTTGCGGAAAAGAGAGAGAGGATACTTTGAAAAACTTGAAAAAAACTTTTGCTTGTCCTATTGCACGGCTGGAATAGTAAAGGTATTTGAACAGGCTTTTGAAGGCAATGGGCGTGCTAAGTCTAGCGTCATTAACCTTAATACAACAAAATGTAACAATTCTTTTATATAATGCATGAATGTTATTTTTCAATTATACCGATTTTCAATTTATAGATTCCCAGCAGTGATGTAATAAGTGGTACTTGGTATTGTACTCTGTCGAGCACCAAAGAAAGTTCAACTCTAGCCATATTTTTTAGATTACGCGTCAAGGGTAAGAGTGAGTATGCTTTCATTTCATTAAACAACTAGCTAGACCTGTCTAACTCCTTACCTCCTTGATAAAAAGCCCTTGCCAGGCCCAAATCTAGTTAGCCTTCCAGAAACATATACAAGAATACAACAGTATATCTTTATTAACTATTGTACAAAGGCTTCAAACAAATATGAGAAATGCGGTCTAATAAAGCTTACGTCTTCTATACATAGTGACCCTTCCCCTATGCTATAATGCTGACATTATATGTTATGCTCTATGCTTACACAATCAAACTCAAAACTGAAATAGAGAAATTTGTAGTGGAATGCACTGTTTAGCATAAAGAAGTTCTATCCAAGTTGTCATTAAATCTGAACGTTGTAGCAAAAGATTTATTTAACTTAATCATGTTCATGAGAAGACAGAAAAATACATTATCTACCACTTCATCCATTACCGCAACATATTTATGGTCCTATAAAGACCTCTGCATGTGCTTATGTCTCCACGTAAGTCTCTTAAAATACAGAGGTTCTTTTACGAATAAGATCACCGCGTGGTTCATGAATATGTTAAATAAATCTTTATCGTGGGGCTTGTGGCTAAATGGTAACCGAGTAGGTGTTCCGCAGGGCTCAGTACTGGGCCCTCTCCTGTGGAACATCGGTTACGACTGGGCGCTACGCGGTGTGCTCCTGGGAGGTATCGTCTTGACATGCTACGCTGACGACACACTCGTGACGGCGCGAGGCAAGACGCACCGCGACGCGACCATAAAGGCCACGGCCGGGGTCGCCCAAGTCGTTACAGGAATTTGGCGGCTGGGTCTCAAGGTGGCTCTTAACAAATCCGAAGCTCTCTGTTTTCATAGGCCTCGCAAGGGTCCACCTAGGGGATCTGGCCTTTTTGTACGAGGTGTTCGTATTGGCGTCGAATCTTCGATGAAAAATCTTGGCCTCGTACTCGACAGCCGATGGGACTTCGGACTTCACTTCCGGAGTTTGGCCCCGAAGCTTACGACGACAGCGGCCGCGCTTTCGCGGCTGTTACCCAACTTGGGGGGCCCGGACGCCTCCTGCAGGAGACTTTACTTTGGGATCGTGCGGTCTATGGCCCTTTATGGGTGCCCAATCTGGGCAGAGACCTTGACGACCAGCAATATCGCAATTTTGCGACGCCCGCAACGTGTAATGGCCGTCAGAGTCATAAGAGCGTACCGCACGGTTTCATTTGAAGCGGGAAGTCTCCTAGCCGGGACACCGCCATGGGACCCATGGGACCTGGAGGCTAAATCGCTTGCGTCACTTTATAAATGGCGCAGAGAGACGCAAGAGCAGGAGCTGGGACCTATTGAGGCACAACGGTCCCAGCTCCACCAGGTACTTATACTATAAATAATTTCAAATGTATCTTTGCACCTACCTTATAGCAGTTCTATACCACCCTAAGGTTGACTGGTAGAGAATGCCCTAGGCATTAAGTCCGCCTTTGTACAAATGTGCATGAAGTTTTAAATAAATAAATAAATAAATACTTATGGCTGAATAGAAGGAACGACTTGAGCGACCCAGCGCAGGGCACCCCACAATTGTGGCGGTAAGACCCATCATCGAGGATTGGCTGGAAAAGGCGACATGGCGCACTCTCCTACCGGATGATACAGGTGCTCACCGGACACGGCTGCTTTGGTAAGTACCTGTGTCGGATAGGCCGGGAGCCAACGTCTGTGTGCCACCATTGCATGGGTGAGGACACCGCACTCCAAACTCTGGTGGAGTGCCCTGCGTGGGCGCGGCAACGTGCTAACCTCACGGTGGCCTTGGGTATGGGTAGCCTCTCAGTGGAAACCATGGTGATGGTTATGGTCCACCACGAGAGCGCATGGGATTCCGCCGCCTCGTTTTGCGAGGAAGTGATGAGTTCTAAGGAGGCGGCGGAAAGGGAGCGGGAGAGAACTAGTACTCTCCCGTCTCGAAGAAGACGCACCAGGCGCCGGAGAGAGCGAGACGATCTCCGGCCTCCATGAGTGCTTGCCTGAGGGTGATGGGATGGGTTACCCGTCGCCCTAGCAGAAGCAGGTCCCAGACAGCGGCGCGACGTGTTCCACGCGCACCTCTCTAAATCGGAGAGGGCGAAGCCTCCGCACGAAATTGTGAGGTTGCCTGATCTAGGGTACACCTGAGTCCTCGGCAATAGGATCCCGTGACGGAACACCGTTTGGTTTTAGTCGGTTCAAGTCCGACATACCACCTTACCGTTAGTCCCGATGAGGTGATGACCCGTGGGGGTTTCCACACGTAAAAAAAAAAGTCAGTCTTAGGATGGTTGACCACACATTGAGACCCCTCCGTGCGCCATCTAAACAATACAAGCCAAAATACTTAGTACCTACTGACCTGTATCGCGCAATGAAATTCCTCCAGATTGCTGTGTAAAGTGTCGTTGTTGGTTGTTTACTGACGTATTTGTGATGTTGCCAATATAATTTACATACATATGCCGCAAAAACTTGTTACATTTTTTATACATTCACTCACCCATGTATCCCCGATGGGATACTAAACACGCACATTTGACCAACTGTTACTTTGGTTCCACCGGGCACTTTGGGAATAAAAGATAGGAACATGTCATTGAAGCAATGTCATGTCATGAGCATGTCAGGGTCGTGACCTGGAGCTCGAACTGGCCGTTGCGTTGCCGGGAAGTCGGAGCCCTCTAACACCAGTCCGAGCCCTTGATTTTTATATCTTCATATATTATACATTTTTTTCTTGTTTATTGACAGTGCCCCCGCAACACTTACTAGTAAATCACATTAATCTTAATGTTGAAAAAAAAAAAGATATCTACACAGCTGAATACTTCTACCAGGACGGTGAGAAAGTGAACGTTGATTGCATCAATTCAGATGACAGATGTACTGTACAAATGAGTAACCCTTTTAGTGCACCAGTAGACGGTAAGACAAACAATATTAAAAAATTTATATTTTTAATTGAGATGGAGAACCTTTCACTCACAATCGGTTAAATATAACACACACAATCGGTTAAACCTACATGAACTGTCATGGTTAGAGAAGGCAAACTGGACTTCCTCACCAAAAATCAGCCAATTTTCAGCTACAAAAAGTGATATTTTGACACTTGTTTTGCCTAGACACGTTTTTTCAGCAAAAGAGCAAATGTTGGGAGCGCTAAATTACTAATAAAATAATTTAAAAGGTCTTTATTATTATTATTCCTCTTTATTTATCTTAATACTTATAAATTACATTTTTAAATATGTACAAAACAATATATATATATTTAAAAATATAAAAAACAGTAGACCACCGACATCGGGTACAGGGACCAAGACACCGGTGGTTAGGGCTCCAAAGACAGGAACCTCCTCACTATACGGGCCGTGTCAAGGAGAACGGCCTTCTGCATCAGTCCCTTGATCCAGCCGTCTAACGCGAGCCTCTTAAGGTGTTGATCGAGGCTCTTGGCTATTAATCCATGTGCAGATATGACAATCGGAACAATGATTGCCGAATCGATATTCCACATATCGACAATCTCGTGAGACAAATCCAAGTATTTTATTTGTTTTTCTTTTTCAACTTTCACGAGGTTCTCGTCATGAGGAACAGCGATATCGACAATCATTGCGCGGCGCTCTAATCGGTCTATCAGCACTAAATCAGGTTTATTAGCAACAATAGTTCTGTCAGTGATGATAGATCGATCCCAATACAATGTGGCACGACCATTTTCGAGAACTGGGTCGGGCACATACCTGTAATATGGCACCTCTGAATGCACAAGATTGTATTTAAGGGCAAGTTGTTGATGTACAATCCTGGCTACTTGATTGTGCCTATGCAAATATTCCCCGTTGGCAAGACGAGAACAACCAGAAATAATATGCCTGATAGATTCACCGGGACGGTGGCACGCCCGACAGATGTCCACCGTACCATCTTTCAGGATATATTTCCGATAGTTATT
The DNA here is from genome assembly GCA_949752705.1 of Callimorpha dominula. Taxonomy (NCBI): domain Eukaryota; kingdom Metazoa; phylum Arthropoda; class Insecta; order Lepidoptera; family Erebidae; genus Callimorpha; species Callimorpha dominula. The sequence continues at coordinate 3,147,650 of OX457010.1, read as the reverse complement.
CGTCATAACAACTTCGTCCATAATTGCAAAGACAAAACCTTCGGTTTCTCCGAAAAGATCACCAAACCGTAGCCAAGATGTAGAAGCTTTAAAGTCTATATCAGGCCCATTTAGGGCTCGATAAAAACGACCATGAAGTTCTTTGCCCTTCCATACCTCCCTGCGATCATTAGTACTAAGTACTACAGGCTTGCGCCAGTTCTCTTTAGCCAGAGCGAGCGGAGTGAGTCCGTTGTCCACTGCTACCACACTACGATGCACTCCCACGTCAGTATGAAGAAAATATTCTCTAAGGTTGTATATCTCGCGATTGTGTAGGGTCTTAATGTTTAAGAGTCCACGACCCCCAAACTTTCGCGGGATATACAACCTCATTACCGATGAACGTGGGTGGTGCATTCGGAATGCAGTCAGCAGTGTACGGACTCTCCTGTCAAGGGCATCCAATTCGGTCTGAGTCCATCTAAGTATACCAAAGGAATACATCAGAACCGGCATGACCCAACCGTTGCAGGCACGCATTTTGTTACCCCCTGATAAAAGACTTTTAAGTACTTTTTTCAGGCGGCCAAAAAAGCGCTCCTGCAGCGTTTGTTTCATATGAGATTCAGGTATTCCCAATGACTGTGATATACCTAGATACTTGTAGCTTTCAGTTGCAGACAGAGATCTGAGTTTTGTTGAATCTGAAAGTTCGACTCCTTCAGATTCTACTATCACGCCGTTCTTTACATGCATGACTGCACACTTGTCCACACCAAATTCCATCTTGATAGAATTACTAAAGTTTTCAGTCACCTTCAGTAACGCTGTCAATTGCAAATTAGTGGGGGCAATAAGTTTCAAATCGTCCATGTACAGAAGGTGAGATATAACTCGATCGTCTTTCTGCAACCTATAGCCTAGTCCTGAACCCTCTAACAGCGTACTGAGAGGATTCAAAGCTAGGCAGAACCACAAGGGACTCAAACTATCACCTTGAAATATACCCCGCTCGATCTTTATTGGTGCATCGTTTGTCGCAATCTGCTGACATCCTGGATAGCGAAGTGCCGTTCTCCACTGCCCCATACATGACTTTAAAAAAGTGCAAAGAGTTGTATCAATTTTATACAACTCCAGCACTCTCAAAAGCCATGTATGTGGAACCGAATCAAAGGCCTTCTTATAGTCTATCCAACATGTCACCAGATTCCTACGGTGACGACGCACCTGTTGGCTAATGGCCATATCCATGATGAGGAGCTCTTTAGTGCCACGGGTCCCACTTCTACATCCATTCTGAGAAATAGATATGATCGAATTTTTATTTAAATGTGTAGTAATTTTGAGTCTCAGAATAGATGTTAGAAGCTTATACATAGTTGGTAGGCATGTAATTGGTCTATAATTTTTGGGATCCATGGCACTACCAGATTTATAGAGTAAGTGGGTTACGCCAGTTGTTAAAAAATGGGGTAATGAACCGGAATCCAATGCTGCTTGGAACTGAGATGCCAAACGAGCATGCGAGCTTCGGAACCATTTCAGCCAAAAGTTGTGCAGTCCGTCTGGTCCAGCCGATTTCCAGTTTGATAATGACTGAACTGCACTACTTACGTCACCTGTGGCTATGGAAATTGGTTCCATTGCTTGTATAGACTCGCATGAGCACCCGACATCTCGTATCCAATCACCTTCTGAATGAGTGACAGGCACCGACCAGATATTACGCCAAAATTCATGTGTAGCATCATCATCTGGGAAATGCCCGTCACTCACACAGGGATCCGATTGTTCCCATTTTCGGTAAACCCACCTCTCATTTCTGTGGAACATACGATTCTGATTATACCGATCTGTTCGCTTTTTGTATCTTCGAATCCTATTTGCCCATGCATAAACTTTCTGCTTTAGAAAGTCTATGCGCTCTGTGACACATGACATATATTGTTGAGTACTAATGTCAGTCCCCAAGAATGCCTGTTTCACAAAGCGCATCACTCTCGGCCGCGTGTTACCCGATCTAAAGCAGATTAGCTTACCGATGAGTGTCCTGGCCTCAGCAATACGACGCTCGATTCTACACTGCCAGGCTGGCACAGCAGGCTTGGGTCGAGTAGTAGCGGTATTTACAGAGAAATGTACTCCTGCTACTCGACATGCTGCGACAGCCGCACAGTAGAGAATAGAGTGTGTATCACTAAGATCTTCGCTATTGTCTAAATAATCAGACAATAACGAATCCAGGGCACACACCAGCGCTATATTTCGTCTATGAATAGGCAAACGGGATAAACGTGGTCTATTAATGTGGTTCACAAACCGGTATTTCAGAATCGCATCCTCCAAGGCGCTCCTTAACCTTTCGTTGCATTTGGTACTTACAGATATAGCTTCACTATCCACAATTTCATCAACATGTAACTGTGTTACCAATTGCGGTGTGCGATTGGCCACCGAACCCACAACTTGCGATGAAGAAGGGATAATCAAGCTATTCCGTACGTCAGAGCGTAGCCTCTCAAGTACGGTATCATCCAGCAGGTGACAGCGCTGTATAGCCCGTACCTGATCCGACAGTCTTTGTGCTGACACGTTGACAGCTGGTTCAAGCTCCTGAAACAGAGACAGTAATCGAACACGGTACGCAGTAAGGTTAGTTCCCAACTCTGTAGCCCAATAATATGCCCGCATGACGTTTTCATTAATTGAATAAGTCCATTTCATGCGGCGCACATCACCACCGGCAGCGGGGGCCCTATTCGAGGTCAGTGTTCCTCGGGGTCCTAAGCAGGTCGGTGGCCGGCCTCTCCCCTGCCGACGCACAGGTGTTGGCGACGTCGGCGGAGAGAAATACTCGTCGCTGGAGCTTGAGCTCGACGCCTCACTGTTTGCCGATCTCACCGAGGAGTGCATTGGCAGCTGTGGGGCGGAGCTTTGCGACGAGTCCGGGGATGTTTGCTGTGCAATTCTCTGTCTAGCTTGATACCTTGTAAGCATTTTATTTCATTATATTCCATGTTGTTGGGCTATTGTCTTATATGACATCTGTCATTTTCTTCGAATTTTTTTCTTTTGAACTTTTGCATGTTGTTTCTGTGTTTTTTTTTTATATATTTTATGAATCTGTTTCCAAATATTTGTTTTGTATTTATTTTGCAATTTATCTCGATGTATACAATAAGTTAATAGGTATAATATTTTCTGTGAGATAATATGACGCTTACAGGTTGGTGTTGCCAGTTATTATTATTATTATTATTCTTTTGAGTGCCTAGTGCCATTTCGACCATTTCTGGTCTTTTGTAGCGCAATTCTACTTTACAGTTCACTGCTCAGACTTATGGTTTCGAGAAACCTGTTGTCGAGAAATGTGTTGTTGGCAATATGATTAGTAGAAAATTCTGTAAGTCTTCCCCAGACGTTAAGGTAGCACTGTTTCGCTCCTTTTGTCAGACATTCTACACTTATCAACTTTGGACTGATTATACTAAGAAAGCAATTAATAGCATTCAGTTGCCTACAATAACATCTTTATTTATTTATTTATTTATTTATTTATTTATTTACCAGCAATATAAACTTACAGTTCATACCAAGACGCTTATATGCTGCAAAGCTACAATATGATTTAATATTTCAATGTTATAATACAATAGATTAACAAAGGATAGTAGTAATAAAATTAAAATTCAAAAAAAAAAAAAAAATCTGGTAAATGAATGTCACTCACTAAATCAGGTTGCTCCCATCTTCTATAAACCTACCTCTCATCCCTTTGGAATGTGCGATTCTGAGTATATCGGTCCACCCTTTTTGTACCTTCGTATGCGATTTGCCCATGCATAAACCTTCTGTTTCAGAAAGTCAATGCGCTCTGTGACCCGTGCTGTATAATCACAGGAACTGATACCAGTTCCCGAAAGAGCCCGATTCACAAAACGCATTACTCTCGGGCGTGTGTTACCCGATCTGAAACAGTTAAGCTTGCCAATGAGTACCCTCGACTCAGCGATACGACGCTCAATCCTGCATTGCCACGCCGGATCAACAAGCTTTGACCGAGTAGCGGTGTAATTTCCTGGGAATTTAACACCAGCTACTCGACATGCTGTAACAGCAGCACAATACAAAATTGAGTGTGTATCGCTGAAATCTATGCTTTCTTCAAAATAAATAGGTAACATCGAATCAAGGGTACACACTAGCGCTTTGTTTCGTTTATGCATTGGCAAACGCGGTAAACGTGGTCTACTTTCAAAACTCATGGACCGATATTCCAGAATAGCGCCTTGCAAAGTATTCCTTATTACATCAGAGTACTGAGTACTTACAGATGAAGCATCATTTTCCTCCCATTTCCATTGTAACAACAAAGAGTCTGCATTTGTCACAATTTGTGAAGGAGGAGAAGTAGTAAGGCTAACCTGCAAGTCAGAGCGTAGCCTATCAAGTACGGAGTTATCCAGCAAATTACATCGTTGGATGGCCCGCACTTGATCCGATAATCTTTGCACCGAATCGTTAACGGCTGGCTCAAGTTCCTGAAACAAAGGCATCATACGATTACGATACGCAGTGAGGTTAGAGCCTCCCTCTGTAGCCACAAAATATGCTCGCATGACGTTCTCATTCATCGAATTCGTCCATTTCATGCGATGAACATTACCACCGGTAGGTGTCCCAAGCAGGACGGTGGCCGGCCTCTCCCCGGCCGACGTACAGGTGTTGGCGACGTCGGCGGGGAGAAAAACTCGTCGCTCGAAGTCGAGCTCGACGCCTCTGCAATGGCCGGACCTGTTGCTGTGGGTTCCGGGGGCTGCGAGGCGGAGCTTAGCGATGAGTCCGGGGTTGGTAAAAGTTCTTTTGTTCTGGCTCTTGTTAGCATCGTCTTCGGTTAATAAATTAATTTATACATTATTTTTGTATGACATGACATGACATTAAATGTCATGTCTTAGTATATATACCTTTTTTATGGTTAATTATGTGATTTCTGCCGTGTTTTCATTTTAAATTTGTTCCGAGTAATCATTGTCGTGTATAAATTTATAAAATGTGCTATTTTATTCTTAAATTATGATAAAAAATATAAATATTAGATATACTGTTGGTAAAACATGACTGCTACTTAGTGTTGCCAGTTGTTTATTATTATTATTATTATAAAAGGTCTTACTTCTATTCTTAAAATAGGTGGAAAAGACTTGACTTGTATCATGTGTCAATCAAGTTTGCTAATCCCAGTCCACTGCTGGACAAAAACTCAATCTGGATACCATAACATATTCATTTTTATTACAAGCTTTATATTAACTTGACTTGTGTCTGACCTGTAATGTAGTCTTAATTAATTTCGACGTTGACGTGAATACCTTGATAATTTGCACTCGTATCGAAGAAAATAAATTATAAAAAACATATTTTGTACTCTTCAAGTCCAGTTTGCTATTAAAACATGTTATTTTTAACTATAACTTATTACAAGTACAGAGATACATATTTGTGGTAACGAACATTCAATTTTTACTTTAGTTTTAATAAATATATTTATGGCAAAGCTACTAGCGTGGTAAGGCTACAGAAGATTATAATTTTAGCAATCAGCTAGCTAACTAGCAGCCAATAAGGGGTTGAACTGTCTACGTCCTGACTCCATCAGATCAGCTTTATTATAGTATTATTGTTTGAACTACATACATATGCAAATGTTCATTGCAATACGACAATTAGAAGTAGGTTAAAATTGACTTTCAATATTTTGGTACATTGTTATTTACAAGTGAAGCTAAGTAAAGCGTTAAACACGCTTTACTTAGCTTCACAATACAATTAGAAAATGGTGAAACTGTAACTAGCAACAGATTTAATATTCATAGAGGGTCTCCAAATACTAAATTTGAGATAATCAATCAACATGGTGATTCTGAGAGTTTTCTTTGTCAATTGCAAACCTCTGTAATAATGAAGGTAATAATATTACTGTATCTGAGAGTTTGCAATCTGCTAGTGTCCCCACAAGCGCGAGAGTTAGTTCTAATGTGCTGGAGGATACGAATGCTATCTTTTTTGGATTGTTAGCTATTCTAGTCTGTGTGTAGTGTGTTTTGGATTTGTATTGTTAGCTATTCTAGTGAATATTTTGGGTAGGTTGGGTCTTCTTCAATTAATTCCTTTATTTTATTTTATTTTTTGAATGCGTATATTTAAGTAGGTTGTACAGACAAAGTTCGGATGGCAAGTGACGATCATCGAATTCAAAATTAACAAACAAAGCAAAAAATTAAGGAGGGGTATTTCGTTTTCTCATGTTCACTCGTTCGTATATTCATATGTTCAATCACAATCAGTTCCCCCTCAAGATCCTAGATGGTGTTAGACGTTCTTAACATGCCCCCGGCCTTGGAAGCACCTGGTTCCACAAGGGTTAATGACTCGCAGGTGTCTTCTTTTTCAGGACTTAGTAGTGGACAGATCTTTGCGAATGATCTACGGATTACGCCTGTCACTGTTTTGATGTTGGCGACGCGTGAGATTCCATCAGTTCCAGTGAAAGTCTCCAGCACCCGTCCCAGGCGCCACTTCAAGGGAGGCAGATTGTCTTCCTTAATTAAAACAAGAGCATTAGAAGCGATGTTGTCTTGCTTGGTTTGCCACTTCGTTCTCTTCTGCAGTTCAGTTATGTACTCTTTGGACCACCGCTTCCAAAAATGCTGTCGCATCTGCTCCACACGATCATAGCGAAGAAGGCGTTGCGTAGCTGTCGCCGTGAGGTCTTGGCTGGCTGGTGCAGTGAGCAGTGCAGTGGACGGCCTATCAGGAAATGAGCGGGGCAGAGAGGAAGGAAATCATTAGGGTCTGTGGACATGGGTGTTATTGGTCGGGAGTTGAGGACAGCTTCAATTTGTGTTAACATCGTACTCAACTCCTCGTAAGTAAGGTGTGCATTGCCTACAACACGTTGCAAGTGAAATTTGCAGGACCTGACTCCCACCTCCCACAAACTACCAAAGTAAGGCGAATAAGGCGGAATAAATGAAAACTTTATAGAATTATTAGCTGTGAACCCACTAATATCTGATTCACTTTCTACTAAAAAATTTGAAAATTCCTTTAAAGCACCTACGAATGTTTTCCCGTTATCAGAGTAAATTTGTAAGGGTTTACCACGTCTAGAAATGAATCTTTTCAAGGCCAGTAAATATGCTTGTGTAGTTAGACTTGTGACCAATTCTAAATGTACAGCGCGCGTTATGAAACAGACAAAAGGACAAACATAACATTTAGTCAACTTTGCTCCTCTTCCGGCACGGTTTAATATAAACAATGGCCCAGCATAGTCTACGCCACACCGAACAAAAGGGTAGGCAGGCTCCAGTCGCTCCGGAGGTAAGTTACCCATCTGAATACTTAAAGATTTAGCCTTCATACGGACGCATTTCACACAGGCATGCACCGTTTGTTTAGCCAAATTACGCCCCCTCAGAGGCCACCAAGTATCTCTAATTGTAGATAATAACAACTGAGGCCCTGTATGTAATAAAACCTTATGTTGATATTGAAAGAGGAGCCGTGTTAATATATGCCTAGCACACAACAGGACGGGATGTTTTTTATTATATGGAATCGACTCGGAACGCGCTAGTCGGCCCCCCACTCGAATCAAACCATGTTCATCAAAAAATTTATTTAAACTTAAAATTTCACGATGACATTTGAAAGGCTCATTATATTTCAATTTATCATAGATGTCTGAAAAGGACTGTTGTTGTGCTATTTTTGATAAAACTCTAGTCGAATGATTCAATTCATCAACCGAAAGACAACCATCCAGACGCTGTGGCTTTATCTGTGTGCGACAATTGTTAATAAAACGCATAATGTACGCTGTCACACGCCGCATACGGTTAAAACATGAGAATAATTCAAATGGAAAGGAAATTGGACTAATTTGACTAATTAAAACCGTCTTAACTGATTTAAGCTCAGGTAATTCTTCATAATTAATGTTAAAATCACTACCCTCACGTACCCAGTCAACGTTGGGAAGACGTAAAAATGGAGGGCCGTGCCACCACATATCACACGACGTAAGTATATCTAAGTGAACACCGCGCGATAACAAGTCAGCCGGGTTTTGTTTACCGGCGACATGAAACCACGGTTTGTCACCTGTAAGTTCATTTATTTCTACTATGCGATTTTGAACAAATGGTTTTAATAAACTAGGTGACATCTTAACCCAACCTAACACTATAGTCGAGTCTGACCAGAAATACACATTGTCGAGTTTTAATCTTAATGAGTTGATTATTTTTGCATATAATCTCGCCCCTAGAAGAGCGCCGCATAGTTCTAAACGCGGAATGCTAACCGGTTTCACGGGAGCGACCTTACTCTTCGCACACAACAAATTCACTGTTATCAGTATATCTGTATAACTACGTAGATACGCACAAGCACTGTAAGCACCTTGTGAGGCGTCACAAAAAATGTGTAATTCGCGTGTCTGAGTATTTTCACCTATAACATAACGTGGAATGCGTAGATTTTGTAAATAATGTAGTTTTTCAATAAATATATTCCAATCTAATAAGATTGATTTGGGAACAGGATCATCCCAACCCATTTTAGATAACCATAATTTTTGTAGAATGATTTTAGCGATAATGATAGTTGGGGTAAGCAGACCTAACGGATCGTATATCTGTGCAATAATTGAAAGAATGTTACGTTTAGTCATACAAATTCCACCATGATTATATGTAGAACTAAAATGTAATTCATCTGACACATAAAACCACCCTAATCCGAGGGTTTTAGTGTGACAGTTTAGAGTGATTCCTTTGATGGATGTGGCGACTTTGTTTGTGAAGTCGAAAAATTGAATAACCATTTCCTCAAAGGAAAGCAACCAGATTCTAATACCTTCGAGACCTTGCTGCATATATCCATCAAAGTCGGTTTTTCATCATGGCCGGTAATAAGATCATCAACAAAAAAATCATCACTAATCACCTGAGCGATGACGTCATCATTACACTCCAATGCAAGTTGCCTTAAACATCGATTACTTAAATAAGGCGCGGATGCCGTCCCATACGTTACTGTATTGAGTTGATACATACCGAGGGGTTCAGATGGATTCTCCCTCCAAAGAATTAATTGTAAATTTCTCTGATCGGACTGAACTTCAACCTGACGAAAAAACTTCTCAATATCTGCGCTTGCAACATATTTAAATTGTCGAAATCGAAGTAAAATAGAAAAGATATCATTCTGTAAAACAGGTCCGACATGCTGTATGTCATTCAACGACTCGCCCGACGGAGACTTAGCACTCGCATCAAAGACGACCCTAAGTTTAGTGGTCGAGCTATGCTCTTTGTAAACGCCATGATGCGGTATAAAATAGCATGGAAATAAATAGTTATTGATGCGACTCATATGACCTAATTTTAAATATTCTTTCATAAAGTCTACATACATTTGCCCATAGGACGGTGCGCAACGAAGTAATTTTCTCTCAAGTGCATGAAAAATTATTTTAGTGTAGGGGAGCCGGGGGGAATGAGAGTCAGTGGGTAATGCGAGTCCGTTTAAAATAAATTGTTCGCGCCGTCGCGAGCGAAGCACGTAGAAAAGGAGGGGCTACGTTGTTAAATTCTCGGATTTTCAATCGTAAAAGTAAGTATCTATATTTAATATACTCGTATATGTGTTTGTAATTATTGTATAGTATAGTTTATTAATTCAATTTTATGCTGTGATTGTAAATTATGATGATTGTTTTGTGTTTTTGACATAAATTTCAAATTGAACAAAAAAACTGTCACTGGGGTAATGATAGTCAGTTGACTCCCATTACCCCTATCAATTTTAATATGACTCGATGTTAATAAATTTATTCTTTTATTTTTCAGATGCCTCGACACTATAATAGAAAAACGGTAAAGGCCACTTGGACCGCATCCGATCTACAAGCAGCAGCTTTGCGCGTCAGACAAGGTGCAACGATACGAAAAGTCGCTGAGGAAACTGGTATTCCTTTTAGCACGCTACAGAGAAGACTGAAGAAAGAAAATTTCGACCCTCCAAAATTAGGGAAGAATGCCATTTTTAATACAGAGCAGGAAAATATACTAACTGAACGGATATTGCAATTAAGCAATGTGTTTCACGGTTTAACTACAAACCAACTAAGGAAAATTGCATTTCAATGTGCTGAAAATTTAAAACTGCCACATAATTTTAATGCAGAGGCGAAAATGGCAGGCAGGGACTGGGTAGTAGGATTTCTGAAAAGAAATCCAAGAATAAGTGTCCGGAAACCCGAAGCTATTAGCATACAAAGGATCACTGGCTTTAATAAAACCGAAGTGGATAAATTCTTTAACAACTTGGAACAAGTTATGACGAAGGTTTCTTTTCCACCGCAAGATATTTATAACATGGATGAGACCGGTGTTACCACCGTCCAGGAAACCGAAAAAATTCTGGCCACAAAGGGCCAAAAACGAGTGGGGTCTCTCACTTCTTGGGAAAGAGGGAAAACAATTACTGTCATTTGCTGCATGAGTGCTGTAGGATCTTTTATTCCTCCCATGTTTATCTATCCACGCAAGAGACACTCACCACAATTAGAAAAAGATGGGCCTTTAGGGGCTCTTTATGAAAATTCTAACAACGGTTGGACAAACGAAGAACTTTTTATCAAATGGTTACAACATTTTGTGAAAACTGCAAAACCGACTAAAGAGAAGCCAGTTTTATTATTATTGGACAACCACTACAGTCATTCGACCCTGGAATCATACAATTTTTGTAGAGATAATTTCATTACTATGGTCTCCATTCCTCCACATACGTCACACAGGCTTCAACCACTTGATGTGGTTTTCTATGGCCCGCTTAAAAAGGCTTATAATAGAGAGTGTGATTTATACATAAAATCACACAATTTACAAAAAATCACACCTTATGAAGTTGCTGCATTATTCAATAAAGCTTATATAAGAGTTGCTTCTGTAGAGAAAGGAGTAAGTGGTTTTGCTTCAACGGGTATATTTCCGCTTAATCCCCAGAAGTTTACTGATGAAGATTTCTTAATTCCTACCTCGGATGCTCCTTGTGTCGAAGAATTACCTGCCATAACTACGGAATTAAGAGAAAATGATATTTCAGAGCCTATACCATCAACCAGCAATACAAATGTTTTGATACAGCAGTCTTCTACAAGTGATAACGTCATAAATATAATGCAGAATGACGAAATTCAACAAGACAAAACCTCTGACTGTGGACCCTTAATGACCACCGTACTCACACAACTAACGCCTCTGCCTTATATTGCAAAAGGTAAAGGCAGAGGAAAAAGAACGCAGCAATCAGAAATACTTACTGCTACACCTCTGAAAACAATACTAGAAGACAAGGCTAACAAACGAAAGGAAAAAGATACGCACACAAAAGTAAAAATCAATAAAAAAATAAAAGAGGCAAAGAGGAACTTATTTAAGTCAAGTTCTTCTGAAGCGTCGGTCGATGAACTTGTTCCTTACGATGAGAGTGGTGATGATGATGTGGAGAACATTGAAGTTCCACTTAACACCCGGAATGAACGAGGAGATCAGTCCATATGCGCAATCTGCCTCGAAGAGGGAAAACCGAGAGAAGTCTGGTACCGTTGCCGCATTTGTGGTGGATGGGCTCACGAGGCCTGTACAGGTTGTGATGACCCAAGCTGTTATCGCTGTGATTTTTGCATTTAATTTGATATTTTATCTATATAATACGTTGTGTAATTTTGACTCTAATTACCCCATAGACTGACTCTCATTTCCCCCACATGTGGGTAATAAGAGTCAAAATTACTTTTTTGAATTTTATTTTTTATTCTGTGATTATTAATTATAGCCAAAAAATACTTATAATGTTAGATACCTGATTAGTTCCTATAGCTAAAAAAAAAATTACGAATTAAAAGACTGATTATTTTTGATTATAACAATGACTTTTTCTTAAGTGACTCTCAATCCCCCCATCTCCCCTAGGATAGCCCTTTTATCGAGGAAGGCTATAAGCTATTTAACATCACGCTACAACCAATAGGAGTGGAGCATTAATGAAAAATGTTGCAAAAACAGGGAAAATTTACAAATGTTGACGAAGTTGCGCTGGTCAGCTAGTTATATTACTCGTATATAAGGACTCGTATATTACTCGTAAATAAGGTTTGGTCGTTCAACCCTTCATAAAGGAGTGAACGACCTGCTGCGTCGATGTCTAGGACTCATGAAATGCAGGTGCCCATGGCCGGCGGTAACCACTTACCATCAGATGATCCGTCTGGTCGTTTGCTCACTATATAAAAAAAAAATCTCAAAATACACACGTGAGGAAAACCGTATATCTAAACAAATAAGTAAAATTGAAGTATCTGTTTGTAATGTCATAATAACAGCATTTTAGTAAATGCATCTGAATTTTTAAACGACATTTTTAAAACTTGATTTTTTTATAAATGTACATTTATAAAAAAATCTAGTTGTAAAATGTTTGTCTGTCTGTCTGTTTGTTTCGGCTAATCTCCGGAACAGGTGAACCGATTTCCAAAGCACTTTTATGGGCATATAGCTGGTGTTATAAGGAGTAACTTAGGGTACTTTTATTTTGAAAATATAAATATGTACACGTGTGGGAAGCCGCGAGGGAAACAGCTAATCTTTAAAAAATACACATCACACAAGAAAGATTTTATTCTAAAAAGCTTTTTTTTTTCAGACAAATATAAAGTATCGGTATGGGGCATCGGGTTCCCTATTGAATTAAATAGTAATGACAATGGTACGGAAATACATTGCATAAGCGACTGCTCGGGTGACAAGACCACAGTGGAGGTGACATTTGTGTTACAAAAGGAACTTGATGGTAAGTTTTTACCATGATTATTATTTAGCATAGTCGTGCATACATAATTATTCTGGCCTTCTATTTTACCTCCTCTAAGAAACAACGATAGCCTTCTTGTGGACTAAAATATCACTTGACCAAACATCATCAACTTCCTGCCCTGTTCCCAATTGTCATTAGGGTCGGCGCTATGTATAACATTGCAAAGGGTTTTGGCTAGTTCCTTTTATGGCCGGCCATCTGCCTGACTTCAACCCTACTTGGGAATGTAGTCGCTTTAAGATGGGAAACGAGGAAGAAGGAAAAGCAGGATTGCTTTAAACTGCTTGGAACGGCTAGTACACCATATATTTGAATTGCCTGTTTGCGCGGATTATTCCGTCTATGACAAAATCGATCGAAAAAACAAATGAATATCGACAATAATAAATAGATACTCTAAACAATATCAGAATCAGAATCATATTTATTTATCATATTTAAGATGAAAATTAAATTGTATTTATTTTTTCGTTAATAAGTCAAAAAATATTAATATTTAAGCAATTTTGAAAACTGCTCCTTAAAGAAGAGGAAATTTCCGATAAAAATGTCCCAACTCCCGGAACTCTATCTGCATTATAATTATAATTATAATTTTAATTTGACGTTGAAACTAGGGCACCACGCGGCTGTTACGGCATTCCAGCACCGCCGTCGCCGATAAAGAGAGTTCATCAAGATAAAATATTTTTTTTATAACATAAAATGTAATATATTTTTTTTTTTATGGCATAGTGGGCAAACGAGCAGACAGGTCACCTGATGGTAAATGACTACCGCCGCCCATGGGCACCTGTAACTCAAAGAGTCACAAGTGCGTTGCCGCCCTTTAAGGTGGGAGTAGGAGAAGAGGGGGACGGGGGAAGAGGAGAGAAGGGAAGGACGGGAATAGGGGAGAGGGAAGGGTTAGGGCCTCCGGTAACTTCACTCACGCGGCGAAATGCAATGCAAGCATTGCTTCACTACCGGTTTTCTGTGAGGCCGTGGTTTTGAGCGGAGTCGAGCCGGCCCATACGTGTCGAAGCATGGCTCTCCCACGTAAAAAATTCAAGTCATTTTAATTTTTTTTTTAAATTTTAAGTATCTTCTTAACACTTGAAAGAATCGTAAAGAAGGATGGGAATACATTAATTCTGATAGTCTCAATACTACAAAAACTGCACAATATCTTCATTATTTCAAGAATACGTAGCTAAAGAATAAGAAATTTGTAAAGAATGGTCAGTTTTCGGCCAGAGACAGGACGAATATGTCGTGGAAATTCGGAATGGACTACTTAACAAACCCATAAAACGACATACTTCTACTACACTCGCTCGATTATTAGAAACATTATTAACGAAAGAAAATAGTACCGCAAATACACCATATTCTCGCCGAAAAGCGCAAATATTTTTTTTTTTTTTTTTTAATGAAAGATATGTTATACTTTAAAATGCCAAATGGAATTGATTCATAACAATATAAGTGTTGGTTGCTTTTTAAGCAAATTAAGATAATTTCAATATTTGACTATACAGAAGTTCCTCGTGGTCAAATCAGTTTGACTACCAAGTAGTACTCCTATTAAACGCAGCAGCTGAAACTTACAAGTTTCGAAACTTCGGTTGTTGCTGCAGCAAACAGACCAATTTTAAAATGTCAATAATATTGCATGCACCCTTTATTTTATAAGCACTATTGATATCTGTCGACGTTCATTTGTTTTGTCAGCGTTCATTTGTTAAAAGAAAATAAAAAATAGGTTGTTTAGGCGTAAAAAGTGTGATTTGTTTTTATTGTTCATTAAATTTGTATTTAAATAAATTTGTTTTGTGTAAACCATTGCTACATGCGAATACATTCTCGAATGCCCATACGAAAATAATAAACATATATACTGTTTAAAGTATCTGTTTATTATTATAGACGTTCATTTGTTCTTTCGATCGATCATCCCCGACAGGACAGACAGATCGGAACTTTCCTTACTAGTAGTCAAATTGGGATTAAAAAATCCCAATATTCTAACTAGTAGTAAAACTGGGAAAAAACGTCCCATGAATCCTAAATCCTTATAGATGTCTTCCACCATTGGGAAGGTGAAAGGATCTGTCGAACTCTTACTGACGAAAAACCACCGCGGTGTTTCCACTTCTTGCCTATCAGGCGAGCGAGAATCGCTATTGCATTTTGAGTGTTCGTTTGTTGACCTTCAAGCCTTAGATTATTTATTAAGTAATATTATTTTAAAATGCTGAGAAATGCTATAACTTATTTGATTACATTACACAGATGATAAACGTAAAAATCAATGGCCAGGATGTCATAAAAAATATGGCACGTAGTACAGAAAAAGTCCAGACGTATTATATCAATTATGCGTATTTTCTCAACCATAGAGAGGTGACAATAACATGTGATACAAACCTCACTAGTCAATCATTCGACTTAAATTTTTCATCGAGATATGCTAAAACAACAGGTACGTTCATAGATTTATAAATCCAGACCACAACGAAGGCATAAACATCCCCTACGATAGACTGATCTAAAGATCATGACCAAAACGAGCTGGATGAAGTGGATAAATTGAACTGGAACATAAATAGAGATCCGAAGAGAAAGAGACAGTCTTGCAGTCTTCCAATTTTTTTTATGAGGGGAGTAAGGTAGATGGCATACCTTACCATAGAAATCATCCAGAGCAATTCGTTGCAGGTCTTGCACAAATACACTAAGATCTTAAGACATGCAGCTGCTTACTCTGAATGCTTATTTAAGTGGCACTATCTTCACAGATCTATTGCTACTCAAACATTTGAACAAAGAAAATATAATATGTATTAAATTATTCGTATTTAATTTTAGAATGGGACCAACTAAAGGTAATACCTAATATAATGACAGATCTGAGTTGTCAAGTATTTCCAAATATATCCATATGGAGGGTATTTTAAACGTGTCCTTATTCGCTTCCAGCTGATAACATGTCGAGGTAAGCGTAAAAATTACATTTTAAGACTTTTTTTAAACTCCAAAATCATATGACAGATTTTAAATACAGCAAATAAAAAAGACCTTATTTTATCTAGCTTTTTTTTAACAAATATACATAAATATACTAGCTATTTTTATCAATATGGCCTAAAAATTCAACTTAATTTATTCGATTTCCGGTTATTTTGAAGTTCATAATTACGGAACATGTTACAAAGTTAGTGTAAATAAATAGTTGTCGCATGTGGGAACAGAATCTTCAACGCTCAACACATTTAAGTAATTTTTGTTAGAAAAACTAGTTGGAAAAAGAGAACTCGATCCATCTCGAAAATCTGATATAACGGAATCTTTCAATGTACCTACGTGGGAGAGCCATGCTTCGGCACGTATGGGCCGGCTCGACTCCGCTCGATACCACGGCCTCACAGAAAACCGGCAGTGAAGCAATGCTGGCATTGCATTTCACCGCGTGAGTGAAGTTACCGGAGGCCCTAACCCTTCCCTCTCCTCTACTCCCGTCCTATACGGGAATAAGGAAGAGGGAAGCCTCTTCCTTATTCCCGTCCTTCCCCTGCACTCCCCTCTTCCCACTCTTCCCTCCGCCTCTTCTCCTACTCCCACCTTAAAGGGCGGCAACGCACTTGTGACTCTTGAGTTACAGGTGCCCATAGGCGACGGTAGTCATTTACCATCAGGTGACCCGTCTGCTCGTTTGCCCCTATACCATAAAAAAAAAACCTTTCACCAACTTCAAGATCTAGTATACTAGTTTATGCCTCAAGACTAAGATAAATTTTAAAATTTTGCACCTGTTTTAAAGACCGATGACAACACAAGACGACAAAATTTGAAAATTTAATAATAGTTTAAAAAACATAAATCATTCGTTAACAGCAAACTGGACGAAAAAAAATTAAACGTCAAAATAATTTTATTTATTTATTTCATACATGTTATTAGGCTATTTTATGATTTTTGGAAGCAATAGCTCAAGCTTCTGTAGTCGAACTAGGCAGAGCCTGTATTTTGACTATCAGCACCAAGCTCCCCTATATTCAATATAATATGCCTTCTAGAACTATTTATTTCATAAAATTCACGGAGAGTGTTTATTTCAAGTGGGGTTGCCAACCAAGTAATTAAATTGTATTGTAGTTACACACACAACATGAACAAGTAGTTCATTGGGAGATATTTATAAAAGTTATTAAAAATATAGTAAAAAGCACCAAACGCTTACATTCATAATGTATTTGCCTATTTCTTGAATGATTTTGAAATCAAAACTACTGTAAATATTATGATCATTCCCTATATAAGTTCAATTTTTTTGTTAAATCTCATTTTATGCGGCGATGATATTAAACGATTATTGGTTTGTTAAATGATAAAAACATTGTGATATGAGATATTGTGTAGGAGTTTTATTCCATTATGTTAAGTGACAATAAGATTACTCTGAATTGCAGTATTGATGATAAATGCCTTACTATTTTGTATTTCAATTTATCTATTACAGATAATAGCCAACTGACTTTACAAGGTCTACGTCCAAACAATATTTTATCCGAATCCTACGTGTACGAATATCGTCAGGGTATCTCCTACATTAATTATACTTACCAATATGAAAACAAAGAAAAATTATTGCTAAACTGTTCCATTAACCTTCAAAACGGTTTCAACACCCAAAACCAGTTCATCATTTTTAACAACTCAGGTAAAATGAAAGGTTTTATACATTGTTTTTAAACATTTGGACACGATAGTCTGGTTTCGTTCCACATTTCATTATTTTACAGTATGGCTATAATTCAAGGGTTCGATTCCATTCCTTGGCAATGATTGAACCTCCTCTACTCAATACTCCAATAAGCAAACATCGCAACTCTTGAAAAAGAGATCATGGGTTTTTTGTGGTTTAAGGTACGGTGTAAGATTTTCATGTATATTTTAATGTTTTATTTTTATTATATATACAAACATTTTCTGATTATCATTTTATCAATACTCAATACTTACATCAGTATTGGTGTAGAACTACCAGTTTTGGATAGATATTCATTTATTAAGGAGCATCAACAATATACACATGCAACATTGTTCATTACATTTATGACGACATCACATCTCATATGCACATCAATTATAGATGCTCACAACATTCATTATACGTAAAGTTTCATTAAACGGTAAAAGTGCATTCGACTGATGTATATTTGCATCGGTCTTGGCTTCTATCTATAATATGTATATTGGTATATTTATGCCAAAAGCAAGTATCTATGTATGTTTATCAGTTTTCTTGAACCCATATTAAGCTCTGCTTAGTTTGGGTCTAGCTATGCTATTAGTCTGTATGATTTAGCTATGAGTAATATCCACTAGTATACTGTGAATATTTTTAATTTCTTCATCACCGTCATCATACCAGCCATAGGACGTCTACTGCTGGACATAGGCCTCCCTGGAAGTCATTGGACTTCCAAGACGACCGGTTGGAAATAGCCTGCATCCACCGTCAACCTGACGATCTGTCCACCATTTGTCCATAATTTCATTTTGTTGTAAATGTTATAAGAACATGACTCATGACAAAACTTTTATTTTATTTTAGTTGCTATTTTATACATTCAGACATCTTATACCTCTATTACAATTGTTTAAAGTAATTAAATTAAAAGGCTTGTTAGGTACAATTAATTTATATTTACCCAGTGCCCAGTATTATTTATCAGTTAAGTAGGTTCGGCTAAAAAGAGTTTTTAATTCCAGCAATGGACCCTGGAATTAATAGTTCTATAAAATATATGACACCGAATCTGGAACACAAAAATGAGCAAGTGTCATGTGGTTTACATGATTTGGCAAACAATAAAACCTTTTCACAAATATGGGTGTTATTCCGCTTCAAGAATCGGCGTGCAAAGTCACCGTCATCTGTATTACCTAATCTTCCGAAAGTATCTACTGAAGTATCTAACATGAATGTAACACGTATTGGTAAGTATTGCTTGATCAAGTTTATTATAGACTGGCAGTAATTCCGGCGGCTTGCGGGATTTGAAAACAAAATAAAAGTTTTTTGCGACCTTGTTGTAATTCCTTCTCATTCAGTTGCACACTGTGTACCATGGTATTCAATTGTGGTATTCAATTTTATCTTTATACCCCTAAGGTGACAAATAAGTATAAGATAGTTGAATGGTAAGCGTTCATTACAGAAGTTTTAAAAGAGCAGTTCAATTTACAGTTTCTCAGATAGTAACGTATTTTGTACTTTCGTCGAATAACCTAAGAAACATTTCTAATGGTTCTATATTTAAAGTGCTTAATGTGAACAGCAACGTCATAGCAACGCAAGTAAAGAAAATCTTCAATTTAATTGAACTAAATCCTCTATCTCTCTAATCCTCTTTTTTATAGAAACTCTCTACCAGATAAAACCGTTAATGCTGGGCATTCTCATTGGCGTCTTCATTGGCATTTCAGTGAGCACCCTCGTCACATTAATATGCAAGCTAAAAAGGCGTTACAACTGTGGATAGCAGGTAGACCAGATACATACATACATCTTCTTTAAAAGTGTTTTAATTTGTGGATTTCAAACGTATCTGAATGTTCTTATAGCCACTTTTAAAAACTAATGGTACCTTTGTATTGAATTATTTAATAAAAGATCTCTTTCAGTACTACATATTTGTATAGCCCATTTTTTTATTGATCTCATTCAGAAGCTTACAGATTCTAAAAGGACAAATGTAATCGAAACTGTTGTATATAGTCTTGTTCAGAAATCTGTATATATTTATTTACTTAAGATTTATTATATTTTTTTTTTCAGAAAGACAGTATTAAGCAAAATAATGTTAACAATAGTAGTACCACACAATTACATTGCATTCATCCTGAATTAGAAAATGTAAATGGGAGGGGCCAGGAGGTTGACAATGCGGTTGACAATGCGGTTGACAATACAATACATACATATGAAGAGCCTGAATATGTTAAAGGCCAGGAATCGTTTCCTCAGCAAGAGATGCCAGAATATGATTATGTGTATCACCAAACATTATATCAAACCCCGAACCTTGATCAGAATCCAACACTTTACACTGACATGACACATAACCAATATGTTGAATGTTCTCTTCGAAGTGCCATTCAATGATGCTTGGTGGTGAATTTGGTAAGTCTGAATAGATGTATTAATTACTGAAGTTGTCTCTCTCTCTCTCTCTCTTTCTCTGCCTCATGTACTATTACATTTAGAATGTGTTGCTATTGCTTCTGGTATCAAAGACCATTTTCTGGATTACTTTAAAGTTATTTTTCATCTATTTTTTGTACGTATTGTTCCAGAATTTTGAGATCATTCATCAGATCAGATCAGAATACGATTGTATTGCTCAGACTTACCAATATAAAGATCATATCTAAAGTATTCCGACCACTAAATCCATATGGGTTCGAAAAAATACAGTACTTTAATAAAAACATTTACGCAGATCAACTTACGGAATTAGGGTAGAAGTATCTATCTACACTAGCCGTAATCAAACACCAAAGTAGTTTTATGCACCACGCATCGTTAAGCCTGCAACCAAATCCTAGCTCCCAGTTAAGTTTAATTATACTCTATCACGAAGATCTAAAGACAAGATGTAAACCAGTGAAAAATGAAAAGTTATGTTCAAGCAGAAAAAGAAATCGGTGTAAAGTAAGAGTAATTTTGTAATAGTTTGTAACATCCTGAACTTGTGTTGAATGTAGGAATAGCTGGCGTTATTGTAATTCTTTGTAAAACGTAGCAGATAATAAATAGTTTTATATTCAGTACATATCATAGTATTAGAGACCGCCTGGTGGTCGAATTCCGACTAGAATCAATTAAGTTTTGAATGCTTTGTTTTATTTAACTTTAATTAGGCGCACGTTTTCTCCGCGACCCAAGTGATCTTAAATTAGAGTATTATTTTTGTTATTTACGCTAGCGAGCCGAACTTTGTGCTAGCGTCACTGAGGAGTCAAATGAGTTAGTTGTTCGCCCCTCCCTCCTCAGTGACGCTGCACAGAGGAAGTGGTTAGATTTACTGAACGGTGGTGCTTGGGATCGCTGCGTATGCTGCGAAATTTAGGTTATTGTATGTTTACATTTTATATAATGATTTTTTTGCATTTACATATTTTATTTTATAAATTTTAAAAGAAAATATGTAGGTATGTGTTTACTGACAAGTACAGTCAGTTACAAAGAAATCAGTTAACAAGTCACCACACAAAGCAAATTTGTGATAATTGTTAAGAAAATTAGTACCTACTTATAAAAACATTTTTTTTTAATTTTATCATATTATATAAATATTTTTACTTTTTTCGTTAATCTAAATTTATAATAGTTAGTAAGTAAATATTAATTAAAGTTGATTATTAATATAAGCATTTTTTTAAATGTCTTTTCTAATTTGCCTTTTGTAACATTTACATTATTATATATAATTAATGATTAAACGAACTTACCTGTACGTGAAGTTCTATCATAATTATACGACGGCTTCGTCCGAAGGGATGGTCCGATGGGATGGGATGGTGGACGATCTCAGAACCAGGTACAGGCAGTGCAGTTCCTAGAGATGACTGTACCCTAAAATACTGTTAAAACAGGTCTGCAATACCTCGATTATGTATACCCTCAACGCTCAAGGGAAGGCTTGGCCTATGACTTAGCTTGCATTTCTAGAATGTACCAAAGTCTTTTTTTAAATGGTGTTTAGCAATAATGTCCTTCTTTATTTGATTTTAATGTATTTGACACCATTTTAACTTACTTTTAAATTATTTTCTAGTTTCATTCCTTTCACCAAAAAATCTCCTCGGATCTAGGTTTACCACACAATAACCAAAAGGAGATAAAAACGATTACATACAATCTTGGGCCTAGATGTAACGAGATGAAAATAGTGTGAATTAATAGTTTCAGACTTATCAGTCCCTTACTGAAAATTCTGTAAGTTTTGACAAGGTGAGAGCAGAGCTATTTGAGGTTTAGTAAAAGTTAGGTTATGTTACAATCTTTAACTAACAGCTGATTCCTGAAGTGCAAAACATGCTCTTTGAATACTAATGTTTATTATATTTAGTACAAAATATTTGAAGTTATTTGAATGAACGTCATTGACTTGAAGTCATAGGTAGGTAACAGGTATGGAAAAGATGTCTAGAATAAAATAAAACATTTTATTATTGTATTTTACTATGGTGACTGCTTTTGATTTGTTTGCCTCACTACTTGATAGCTATGTTTCACTTTCCTCCAACGAAGCACGTATGTCCTATAATCCACATTGGTGCAACAAAGGTAATGAGCCACGAAAGCCCCCTATCTAATATAAATGCATCATCTTGACGGAAATATTAGCGTAAAGGTCTTGCATTTGAAAATTCTTTTTTCATAATGTCAAAACAAACAACACAAAATGCATCGTAAAACACGAAACAAGTGAGCAGAGCAAACAAGAGCAGTAGTAGTCGGCAACTTTCTATTGTCAATGTCAGTCAGCTGTCATACCAGTTACATAGGCTCAAAATATAAGACTGATTTTAATTGATATGAAATCAATAGTCGTAATATTGGGTTTTCAGTAACTTTGATATTTTATTTTATTATAGTCATATTAGACTGTAATTAAATGCCATATATTGCACGTTAGTATTAATAGTGCATTTGATTACTTTGAGTTAATAACCCATTGAAAAGGTTTTATTTTTGTAATTGAGTCGATTGAAAATTGATTACTCAAAATCGATAATCTCACTAAAGCAATCTTTCTCATATTTCTCCGCTTCCAGCAGGACAATTGAGGTGATTTTTTAGTTATATAATTATTTTTAATCATAATGTAATGTAATTAGATCATCCGACAAAGAACCAAAGTTACCGACATAGCTCCCAGGATAAGCATGTTGAAGTGGCAATGGGTTGGCCACGTATGCCGAAGACCGATAGCCGTTGGAACAGACGGGTCCTAGAGTGGAGACCGCGAATCGGTAAACGGAAGGTAGGACAACTCGTTAGCAAACATTTCTCCTGGATGAGCGTTAAAATCACTGACAATGAGCACTGACTCGAAATTATTATTTTCAATCACCGCATTACTCTCCCTTAAACCCTCGACGAATTCTAGTAAGTTGTCACCATAGTCCGTAGGCATATACACCGAGAACATTAGGAACGACCGTTCACTTACTGTTAGTTAATGGCCACTAGACGCATACTACACTACAGGTTATCACCGAAACGGTAGGAAACGAACTTTTACGCCATAGGAGGAGTACTCCCCCATGTGGTCGCCCGCGCAACACATCGACTGAAGTGTCCCAGTAGGCAAAGTTGTCATCTATAGTGCCCAGGAAAGTTAGGTCATGTAGTAGTAATCATGTCTCCTGCAATGCTATTAAATCCACCTTTTGATAAAGTTGTCTTACGCACTCCACTGACCTAGTGACGCTCTTACAATTAAAAGTTATAATTGTTATTGTTCTCATCATTAGTTGTATTATTGTTCAATCCTAAGCCCGTTATGTGGTTTCAGATTTGTTTCTGTAACCAAATGTAACAAACCGTCTATAAGCTACTCCGACAGGCCAAAAGTCGTCTTGTAGAAATATACCCAACTTATCTTTAATCACAAATATTTTATAGGAATCGTACTCTTTTTCATTTTCATACTAACTTTTTTCAATAATAACATCAATGTTCGTCTTACTAGTAACATGCTTGGTGATGTCACACACGGACACATCCTTTGCTACATTATAAATATAAATGGGTACTTTTGCTTCAGCTGCCTTGAAATTCACACTCGTATTTTCCAGTGGTTTCGCTTTGTTTACCGCGAATCGGTTTCTACATTTTCTTCTCTGCACTGTAATCCAGCCATCACTTTTTTTCTCAGATTTCCATTCCTTCCTTTACCAATTTCGGAATAGTTTTGTCGTTACCGGTCGTTGTCGTCGTGTCTAACGTATGGTCCGTTTGTTGCACCTCACAGTCAGACGTGCACGTGCAATCAGCTGAGGTGGATGACTCATCGGATCGCTCGTCGATAAAGTGAGCGCGACAGCATCGGTAGTCGAAACTCCTGTTTCGAGTACATTGTCCTCAATTTCGATACTTACGGCTCTTGGAATAAGGTTTCGTTTTCCTTATGATTGGTTCTCAATTTTGTGCAACAAGTTACGGTGGCGGCTGTAAATTTGTTGGTGATGAGATTGAAGTACCCTCGGATTGTATATGATTTTGATTTTGTAAAATACCATTGTTAACAGTTTTTGAGGAGGCTCACCCCGCTCATCAGCTATTCTTTCCCTTCTATCAGCCAGCTAAGGCCCCTTAGGATCATAGAGATCATCACAACAATCCACTCGACATTTTGTTCCTTGTCGATGCGACTAGCAAATAAATTTAATATAAGCTCGTTAAATGGGGTACTATTTCTTGGTATGCCCAAACAGCCAACTCCTATTCGATATCAGGACGGGCGCGCCTGGATTTTGCATCCGCAGTCTTGTCATCTGAAGATCTAACGTAAATGTTATTTTAAAACGGGTGTAAAATGTAATTTTCAATGGTTCCACTATTGCCATAATTGGTGTGTGATTTCCGTAAAACAAGGCACCTAAACACCTCGGCGGTGACGGTATATATAGGAAAACGGCTGCATTTACATACTATATAGAATCTGAAGAGAGAAATATTCTTCATAATATCGAGAATGTGAGTTACTATCTCTGGTCCTTCATTTTTGGCTCATAACCATTTACCATTGAGGATTCATGAAGCGAATTCCTCTAAGTTTATATTTTATTTTTGGAAATAAATAAAAGTCACAAGGTGCCAGGTCGGGATTGTAAGGAGGATGGCTCACTAGCTTCACCTTTGATAGACAAATATTCGATAATCCGTCTGGTGGAGTGAGCTGGACCGTTGTCGTGGTGGAGGAGGATCCTGCTTCTTGGGCGCTGCTGTCTAACATTTTCCAAGACCACTGGTAGACAATGACTGACATACCAATCTGCAGTAACAGTCCTTTTATCTTCTAGAATGATTGTTGCGATAAGACCCGCCCGTCCAAAGAATGAGGCAATATCTTTTTCCCTTGACTTCTGCCCTTCTTTACTTTTGTCACCAAATCTTTGAATGGAAACATCCATTGCGCAGATAGTCTTTTGGTTTCGGGTTCGTAACAATATATCCAGCTTTTGTCACCTGTGACGATGTCATTTACAGCATTCAAGTCACCTCCGTCACACTTTTCAAGCATTGAGCGGCACCAATCCAAACGACGTTTTTGATCTTCCCTCAAGTTATGAGGTATCCATCTAGTACAAAGCTTTCTGACGCATAAATGTTTATGTAAGACTTTTTATACTTGACTCATACCAATGCCTAAAGCGGCCCGAATTTGTTGATATGTCACTTGGTTTGTGTAGTTCACGAACTAAGTACTATTAGGAATTCATTTCTGACATGGAACTAGAACGAACTATTCTATCAGCTTATAGGACTTCGTTCATTTAGTACATTAGTACTGTCAAGAAACATGCAACGGCTGAGTCGTCCGGTAAAAAGTCGTACGTTACGTCCCCGCGCGACACGGCGGTGAACGAAAGAATAAGACTGAGATGCATGCTGTCTGCATTAAATTTTAGATAATTCGTACTCATTAGTCTCTATTTTGAATTTAGTACATTGTTAACACCATTTTGCGTGTTATTATTTTTATTCGATGTTTGTTTGCCTAGGCATTGACTTACTGATTATACTCGTATTATTATATAATATGTTTTTGTTTTAAAAATGCAAATAAATTTGTATTGTGATTTTACGAGTGTACGATTGACAGTCTTAAGCATGCCAAGTATGAAGAAGATCCAAATCAGGGCTGCCAGTAAGAGCAACTATTTTATTTCGCCGAGACTCAAAACTTATACAAAATCACGTACTAAGTATTATACAAAATCGTTGTTGTACAATTTTAGTACGTCACTCTTTGGGGATTTCAAGAAAATAATAATAATAATTTCATACATCTCACACACGGCCGTCTGATCCCAAACTAGGCAGAGCCTATAGTATGGTAACCAGACTGTTGATAAACGTACTTATATATTTCTAAATACATACATATTATAGTTAAATTACACCCAGTCACAGAACTAATTATCGTGTTCATCACACAATTATATGTCCTGGGTGGGAATCGAACCTACGACCTCTGGCTTAGCAGTCAGGGTCACTAACCGCTAGACCAACAGGCCAGTAAAAATGTTTTAACTTTAACGTATAAAGGTTTTACAGTTTACCACAGACATGATTTGTTTTAAGTATCTCTATCTATGTGTATGTACCTACGTACCTATAACTGAATATGATATCAGTAATGAATGACATTGTTACCAATTATACAATGCAATCTACTATACAAACAGGATACTTAAGATAACTGAAGTTTGTATCTAATTATACAATCTTGCAGCCCTAATCCAAATATTCATTCAATGCAGTTACAATGTACTACTGAACTAATAGAACTAGAAGCCCGAACTAGTACATGTGAGTGACTGTACTAGATTGGAACGCTCTTTTCAGTGACCGAGCAAGAACAAGTCTATATGTCACCCTTCCATCTATTTGCTCCTATCATTAGCCGCACAGCACTCACGTTATCTTCATTTTGTAGAAACAAATGACATATGAAATCATTAAACATCTACAGATTCTAAAAGAGTTCCTAATTCGAAATTTAAATACATGTTTCATCGGCTGCTTTTCTTACTGTATTGTTCTAAAAACTTCAGTGTGACCCACGTGATAATACGTCCCCACGTATTAACACGTGGGTCACACTGAAGTTTTAGAATTCTTTGTATGCATTTTTGAGCAAACACATACACACAGGGATGTGAAATTTGGAATACTTAAACATTAAATGTGAAAGAAGTGCAGAAAGCTGAAATGTTTAAACAATATGTGCCATAGACTACTACATAAAGCTATAGGTGTCCAGTATATAATCTGAGCTGTCTTGGTACAAAAGTATATACATTGACAGTTCAAGTCATACTCGTCAATTAAATAAAACAACACATTCAACACGGCCAAAAATCGTCTGCCAGTCGATCTCTAGTATATATAGATATGTATATTTTAACAAGCCTGTTGCAATATAACTTTCCTCAACATTACTGACTATTTAAAACATAATCAGTGTTATTGTTTCCACACAGTGACACGGTCATAACGCCTAAAGTTAATTTATTAATATTTATATGTATTAGATCATCTTTCCTTACATTCAGTGGCATCAAGAATCGAAATGAAATATTTGGTTAAAGCTTCTACTATAGTTATTGGTTTTTTATGTTTTTGTTCTATGGGTGGTGAGTTTTGCATTTTTCATTTCTTTATAGTACACTAGCTTCAGACAGAATCAGACTACTACTAGAATCAATATGTTGAAGTGGAAATGGGCCGGTCATGTCTCCAGGCGGACTGATGGTCGCTGGAGCCGACAAGTTCTAGAGTGGAGACCACGATTTTTTTTTTATGGAATAGGGGGCTAACGAGCAGACGGGTCACCTGGTGGTAAATGACTACCGCCGCCCATGGGCATCTCTAACTCAAGAGTCACAAGTGCGTTGCCGCCCTTTAAGGTGGGAATAGGGGAAGAGCGGGAAGACGGGAGAGGGGGGTTAGAGGGGTGGAGAGGGGGGAGAGGGGAAGGACGGGAATAGGGGAGAGGGTAGGGTTAGGGCCTCCGGTAACCTCACTCATGCGGCGAAAAGCAATGCAATCATTGTTTCACAGCCGGTTTTCTGTGAGGCCGTGGTATCGAGCGGAGTCGAGCCGGCCCATACGTGCCGAAGCATGGCTCTCCCACGTAAAAATTAGGCAAACGTAATGTATGGCGCCCTGCGGCACGATGGATCGACGACCTGAAGAAGGTGGCTGGCAGCGGATGGATGCAGACTGCCCGAGACCGGGATAGCTGGCGCGCCTTAGGGGAGGTCTTCGTCCAGTAGTGGACGGCGATAGGCTGATGATGATGATGATACTAGCTTCTTTGTTTGCGTAAAAGTAATTTTTCTTTCCTTCGGCAACAGTACTTCTTTCTTAATGGACCCTATGTTCATCATATGTGGAGGAACGGGTATCATGTTCCTCCAACACAAAGTGAGGATCCTCCGACCAGGCAAGGTGATCATGCCTGGCGGGCCGCGGCCCAACGGTTGACGTTGGGAAGTTGTATATATACTAATCGGCGCGAGAACTCTCATAGCGCGATGCAGGATTAGTAGCTTGTAGATGTTTCTTGTTGCTGTATGTGGAAGTCGCCACATCACTCCCCTCCAAGACCGGAGGTCGATATCTTGATGAGTCAGTTGTCTATGCTCTATTAAGGCGCGTGCCAGGGCCAGTAGTGAGTAGTTCCGGTGAGTCGGAACTGAGTGCCGCAAGTTCCAGTGAGTCGGAACTGTATTCCGCTAGTTCCAGTGAGTCGGAACTGAATGCCGCTAGTCCCAGTGAGTCGGGGCTGAAGTCCGCTGGTCCCAGTGAGTCGGGGCCGCGTGCGGTGCTGCGCTGCTGCTGCGGTGAAGTCCCCAGTGAGTCGGGGCGGTTGCTGCGTAGTGGCTGGCTGCTGCGTAGACGGGAGAAAGATGCTCTTCTTACGTGGACCGTAGGTGCAGTGTGCTGTGCCTAGACGCTGATGAGGCCGTAGGGGTAACCAGGCTGGAGCGGTCGCTGCAGGCGTGTGGTATCCCTGTTGAGGCCGAGGATGCTGGCTGGCTGAGACTTGATTACCGCTCATTGCTGTAGGAGTGTATACGATGGTGGCGATGATGATGCTGCTGATCTGCTTCATGAAGGCTGCTTCCAATCACGTCGGGGTCACCACTGTGGAGGAACGGGTATCATTTTCCTCCAACACAAAGTGAGGATCCTCCGACCAGGCGAGGTAATCATGCCTGGCGGGCCGCGGCCCAACGGTTGACGTTGGGAAGTTGTATATATACTAATCGGCGCGAGAACTCTCATAGCGCGATGCAGGATTAGTAGCTTGTAGATGTTTCTTGTTGCTGTATGTGGAAGTCGCCACATCATATATACTTCACCCCGGGGCACAGACAAGTCACAAGTCCGTCCCCATATAAAGTACTGCTCTCATTTCTGGGCACCTGGATACCAGCTTGGTACTTCACTCGGTCCAAAGACGTGTTGTGAGAATCTCTCAAACTCACAAGCGGTATTGAACATTTGAGGTGAGACTTTGCCTCCCTGTGTGTGTACCAATTGTGTGCCACTGTGCTGCGAGGAACTGTTTGACATCATGTCCGTGACCACATTCTACCACCGTACTGCTCGCCGCCAGCAGGGCATTGATCCTCATACCTTGGAACCTAAATGGTCGCGCACGGTACGGTTCCGGAGGAATTTCCTCCCGCGAACGCTCCGACTGGAGAATTAGCTCCGTGCCGAGGGTTTTCCCGAGGTAATACAGTATGGAGTTCTTCAAGAAAGGAGTATATAGGTTTTTAAAGGGTAAGGATGCGCATGCGAGTCCTCTGGAATTTAGGCGTCCATAGGCTAAGGTAACCGCTTACCATCAGGCGGGCCGTATGCTTGTTTGCCACCGACGTAGTATAGATGGAATGATCCTTAACGTGAGCGAAGCTTTTTTTATATTATAGGAGGCAAACGAGCAGAGAGGCCGTCACCCATGGACACCTCTAACTCAAGAGGCACAATGTATTATAATTACTCTTGTATCTAGTGGTAGAGCCTTGCTTCGACACATATGGGCCGGCTCGACCTCCATGGCCTCACAAAAAACCGGCAGTAAAGCAATGCCTGAGTTGTGTTTGGCCGAGTGAGTGATGTTACCGGAGGCCCTAACCCTTCCTTCTATCCTCTTCCTGACTCCCCCCCCCCCCTTTTACCCTCTTCCCTCCCTTCCCCCACTGCCACCTTAATGGCCGGCAACGCATTAACGACCATGGGCGGCCCTTTAGTGAAAGTCACTTACCACCAGGTGACGCTTCTGCTTGTTTCGTGGGTATTTTAAATGTGACGACTAAATATTGAGT
The DNA here is from genome assembly GCA_949752705.1 of Callimorpha dominula. NCBI lineage: Eukaryota > Metazoa > Arthropoda > Insecta > Lepidoptera > Erebidae > Callimorpha > Callimorpha dominula. The sequence continues at coordinate 3,117,584 of OX457010.1, read as the reverse complement.
CACGGAGTGAGTAGCGGTAATATTATCCTCAAAGTATTTTTGGATTTATGATAATTATGTTTCTATAAGTCGTATTTTTCCCTGTATTACATTTATCGTAGTCATTATTATTTTACGACATCATATGGCTATATATTTTATATAGGTAGGGGCATACTGATAATTAAACTGTACAGGCATACCTTTAAAAAAATCCACAAATAAAAAAAAAAATCCTCCTTTCATTAGTTATTTTAATTTTATCTGACATTCCCGCTACTGTTAAAATACCTTTTTTATTTTCTTCCCTAAACTCACTCATAAATATAAAATAGCAATAAGTAAATTACTCATAAAAAAGTTAAATTAATGTTCTCCCACGACTATTATTAGGTTTTCAAAAGATTTTTGTAACTCTCTGATTACGTAGTGGATCCAACAGTTTTACTAATTAGTAAATTGTATATGGAAATAACACTGTCTGTCAGTTTTTCACAACTAAATTATACCTAAATTTGACATACGGAGCTGTTGCAACAACAGCAAAAAATACAACAGCTCTGTATGTCAAATGTTCGAATAAAAGGAATAATATTCGGACTATGTACTTCACAATATTCACGAAATTATGATTGGTTATACGTTCTTTACGATATTGCACTATTGCATTTTAAACCTTCTTTGTCTCTCTCTCTCTCTCTCTCTCTCTCTCTCTCTCTCTCATTCTCTTTTTCTCGGTGTCTTTCTTTCTCTTTTCATCTTTTCAAAATCGTTGTATTTACTATTGTCACATCCAGAAAAGAGGCACAGGAAAACATCATCCAAAAATTGTTATCAAAACAGAAACACTTTTTTTTTATAAGGCTTTCAAATTATTTCAGATTCCATTTCTTCTAATATTATCAAGATACATGAAACTGAAACCATACACTACTGGGAAGACAAACATGAAGATAAATTTCATAAGTATGTCGACAAATGGTACGAGGTTTTACCAGAACACCCAGTTACTATCATCCTGGTCGGTTACCAAACTACCGAGACTACGTAAGTATTTAATATCAGTACTGTAGATGTTGGTATTATAGTGCTAGATGAGGTCTAAGCTCATGGCCATTTGTTACAAGAGAGTCAATTTAATGATTATTTCTGAGATTTTGTCCTTCATTGTTTTTTCTCCTCTTGTCTCTTAATTCTTTTTTGTTCTCCTTCCTTGATTTTCGTACTATGTCATAAGATGAACCCTACTTAGTATTGTTTAGAAATTAAATATTATTTTATTTGGTTAATATGTATGACAATCCACTTATTTCTCGAATTTACAAAACAAATCCAAATCATTTATTTCAATTCAACCAATAAAAATGATTCTATGGTGTTTTGTGACCTTGACGTCTACATAATAGAAGTTTAATATACCACATATATCTTTTCATCATATATCTTTGGAACGCTTAATCTGAATCACTCGTGTTAAAAGGGTGCTTGTCAACGATTTAGAACAATCGCTTACAATTAGGCGGGTAGTGTAGTGATTTGATATCATTGTATAATATGAAGAAAAAAAATCAATTTGTTAGGAAATAGCCATAAAGTTAAAAACAACAAAACAGTCATAGGACTGCCGACAGAAGTGAAAACTTAAACGAAACGTCGAACTTAAAACGTCACATTAATGGTTGGTGACATTAATTAATAAGGCACTCAATGTTTAGATTACGTGCGTTGTTTTATGGTATGTATCTTTATATATTTACTATGACATTACAAATTTACTTTACTTTATTTACTTTTACAAATAAACCTAAAACAACGCACACTTATTTTCAAACATATTTACAAAAACAATATATCACCTTACTTTACCCTCTTTACATACATACACAAAACAAAAAAAATAAAAATCATACACTCAACAAACATATACTGAACAGACACACACACTTAGTATTAAGCATAAAAACCCGTAAACCATGATTAGGAAGTTTGGGGTTTACAGGGCTTGCTTCATTTGACGGATGACGCGCCCCAGTGTTGACAGCCATAAATACATTACCCAGTTTATCTTTATATAAGTAAATCATTTTATTACATACAAAAGTATATTTATTTATTTATATGTGCGCACCTACTCCACACGGTCACCGCTGAAAATCAGCACTGTTTGCCGCACAGCAACTTCTTTGCCGGCACCATCAACATCAATGCTGAGTGGTGACCAATTTCAGTAAGTGACGTGCAAGTGCTTGCAAGGCAATTGACGCTCTCTTTTGTTTTATTTTTTTATTAGTCTTTCTTTTTCTTATGTCACTTAATTTTTTTATTTCTTGCTTGATTGATAAGCACTTTTTTAACGTCACTTAAGAAATAAATACATTTTCTTTTTTTCTTTCTACGTTAGCATACCCACAATATTGAGCAATTTATAGCAAATCGTAGAATTAAGTAACTTCTAAAATGCGTCCTCATGTTTTGACTGATCTTTAGAGAATACCACATGCGTTGTAACTTGCCTTATTTTGTTCAACCGGTACAAAAATAATGGGGTTTTAAGGGTTTTAGACCGAATTATATTACTAAAAGTGGATTCTTTACAGTAATCATAAGCAAACAACGCAATGGCTGATCCCAGGTCAAACTCCAGAACAATGATCTAAAGCAAAGTTTACGCGTAGAAGGGTGATGGTAACGCTTTGTTGGTCACTTCTTTCACAACAGTATTCTCAAATCCGGTCTAGCAATAACCGCAGATGTCAACTGTTCAAAACTCCGAACAATGTATCGAAACTCGTAGGAACACGCACTGCTCAAGACACAGTTTTAAGACTATAAGAAACTATACGATATCCTTAAGAGTCACCAGATCTTGCCCCAACCTCCAGCAATATTTTCCGCGTTAGTCGGCGATGACCAGTACGGATTCAAAACTGTAATAGCCTCAATCCACATTGATTGTTATGTAAATCTCAAACAATAAACAGACATAAGAAAAAATACTTTCTGTTTCAGAAAACCCCAAATAAATAAATTAACTATCTTATTTCTAAGATATTTGTGTAAACATTTTAAAACGAGTTGTAAACGACTGTTGTACTCCTTCTAAGTGGTTAAATATATGATTTTAATATATAACCACTTTGAAGAAATTATTATTATTATATATCTACAAATATTATTTATTAATGTTTACAAATTTTAGATGCACATGTCTTGAGTGCAATACAAAAGCAGGAAAAACAATTCCCAATACCGAAAATCCTACATTTAAAGTAAGTCATGCTTTAGTTCGTCTATTAACGAAAATGTTGATGCAGTTGCGGAAAAGGGAGGAAGGGTACTTCGAAAAACTGAAAAATCTTTTGCTTGTCTTATTGCACGGAAAAGGCTTTTCAAGACAATAATAATAACATATATAGTTTCTATAACAATAGCATTTTTGGAGTTTACTCTTTAAGAATCTATTATTAGATTATATATATAGTTTGAAAAAAATATGAAGAGTAAAATTCAGTAACCGAAGGACAGCGTACCGCTTTAACGATTTGTTGTGCTTTTTGTGCTTTATTGAAGTTTACCCCTTAAGAATCGAGGCATGTAAGTAGATATTTGTATTTACCTTTATGTTATATGTACATAAATATATATATAATATCTACTGTACAGCGTCTACAAATGATGATTATAAATAAAATGAGAGAGAGAGAGAGAGAGAGAGAGAGAGAGAGAGAGAGAGAGAGAGAGAGACGCATATAAGTGTGTATGTGTTATATATATACTGTACAACTTCGACATAAACCTCCAGTACATTATAAACTCCAGTCGTACGTCGGAGCTGACACACACTTTTTTTAAATTAATAACACTAATGTCATCAGGCTCTGATACCCATGGTAAGATTCAACTTGTTTTGAGGGCACCAGTTCCTCGCTCAATTCTCTCATTCAAGACTTACATATTATGTAAAAAAAAATTACATTATTAGTCGGGCGTGGGAGTGTGCGTGAGTACGCTTACATTGACACGTAAGTGTGTAGGGGTTGTGTACGAGCGTGTAAGTGTCGATGTTGTGTACGTGTAAGTATTATAGAATTGTAAGTTTAAGTAAATTTTCAATTTCATCATAATCGTGATCGAGTAGCGAGTTAGTCACTTTAATTATAAATTTGAATTCAGAGAGATTATATATCCTAAAATGCTTGTTTAGGATGTTGTAAAGCTGTCCCGCGATAATACGAAAATGTCGCTTGGCGAGAGCGCCTCTGAAAGTGATTATGATTTTTAGGACAATGAGAACGCTAGTGAGAAAAACAAAGTTAGGATTAGGGGTTAGAAAAGGCCGTTGAACCTGTTCTTTCCAGGTTTCGAAGAAGGAAGTTATTTCAAAACCTGATGAAGACAAAAAGTTCCAGCCAATACCAGCCAACCGCTAAGTCTACCGTTATTAATCTTAATACAAGAAAACGGAACTATTTTTTTATATAATGCATGAATGTCATTTTTCAATTATACTTTTTTCAATTTATAGATTAGCAGAAATTCTATAGTTAGTGGTACTTGGTATTGTTTCCTGTATGACGAGGGAAAAAAATCAAATCAAGCCATATATTTTAGATTACGTGTCAAGGGTACGAGTGAGTATACTTTAATTTCATTAAATAACTTGATAGACCTGTCTAACTGCTTAACTCCTTGATAAAAAACCCCTGCCAGGCCCAAATCTAGTTAGTCTTTCAGAAACATATACATCAATACAACAGTATATCTTTAGTAACAATTTTACGAAGCTTACGTCTTCTATACATAGTGACCCTTCCCCTATGCTATAATGCTGACACTATATGTTATGCTCTATGCAGGATTACACACTCAAACTCAAATCTTAAATAGAGAAATTTGTAGTGAAAAACGCTGTTTAGCATAAAGAAGCTCTATCCAAACTGTCATTAAAGCTGAACGTTGTAGCAACAGCAACACAAACTTCGGCATCCTTGAACTCAACCTATGCATATGTTGAGTTTCTTGTTGTTGACTCTGGTAACCACCATGACTTGCAAACTGTATTTAAAAATTTATTTTATTTATTTGTGTTCATGACAAGACAGAAAAATACATCATGTACATCTATCCATTACCGCAACATATTTATGGTGCTACTAGCAGCGCCCCGCGATTTCACCCGTGTAAGTCCCCAATCCCGTGGGAATATCGGGATAAAATGTAGCCTATGCGTTAATCCTCGTCTCCCGCTATCACCATACCAAGTTTCATCGTAATCCGTTCAGTGGTTTTTGCGCGAAGGAGTAACAAACATCCTTCCATCCATCCATCCAAACTTTCACATTTATAATATTAGTGGGATAAAGACCTATGCTCCCACGTAAGTCTCTTAAAAGACTGAAAGTCTTGTTTACAATTAAGATGACCGTGTGAATAAATAAGTTAAATAAATCATTCTCATGAGGCTCGTGGCTATGTGCTAACCGAGTAGATAAGCACATTACAAAGTTAAGTAATGCTAGCCAGGTCAGTCTTAGTATGGTTGACCATTCTTAACAAATTAGGACCCCCCCGTGCCTCGAAGAGCACGTTAAGCCATCGGTCGGGGTTGCCATACGAACATATGCGGCATTTGACTGGCCTGTTGGTCTAGTGGTTAGTGACCCTGACTGCTGAGCCAGAGGTTGTGGTTTGATTCCCACCCAGGACAAATATTTGTGTGATGAGCACCATAATTTGTTCTGTGTCTGGGTGTAATTTATTTATAATATGTATTTATTTAGAAATATATAAGTATCTTTATCAGCAGTCTGGTTACCATAGTACTGGTTCTGCCTAGTTTGGGATCAGACGGCCGTGTGTGAGATGTGTGGAGTTATTATTATTATTATATTCGTTACGGGTAGGTGGAGCCCTAAAAAGTCCGACAATCTGGTGTAACTACAGAACTTCGATATTGCCTAGTACCTGGGTTGTGGAGGTCTGATGGCAGTCACTTCACGTAAAATATCGAAGAAAAAGTCGCGAAAAGGCACAGAGGATGATGAAGATGACCGTGTAGCAGCGCATCCAGCACCATCTAAACAATACAAGCCAAAATACTTAGTAACTACTAAGGGGTATTAAACACGCACATTTGACCAACTGTACTTTGGTTCCACTGGGCACTTTGGGAATTAAAGGTAGGAACGTTGGGAGTATATTGTAAGGGAGAGTTAAGAAGGAAACGTAATGGACGAAAAGGTTTGTTGCTTAAATACGGATGGATTGGGGGGTGTAAGCAATGTCATATCATGAGCATGTCAGGGTCGCGACCTGCAGCTCCAACTGGCCGTTGCCGGGCAGTCCGAGCCCTCTTACACCAGTCCGAGCCCTCGACTACCATTTTTATATCTTCATTTATTATAAATTTTTTTCTTGTTTATTGACAGTTCCCCCGCAACAGATACTAGTAAATCACATTAGTCTTAATGTTGTTAAAAGAAAAGACATCTACACAGCTGAATACTTCTACCAGGACGGTGAGACAGTGAACGTAGATTGCATCAATTCAGATGATAGATGTACTGTACAAATGAGTAACCCTTTTAGTGCACCAGTAGACGGTAAGACAAACAATATTAAAAATATTATAGTATTAATTGAGAAGAAAAACCTATCACTCACACTCGGTTAAATATAACACACACTATCGGTTAAATCTAACCGAGCTGTCATGGTTACAGAAGGCTAACTGGACTTCCTCACCATGATCTGCCAAATTCGTTATTACTAGTTTCCAGCTACAAAAAGTGATACTTCGACAATTTTTTTTTTTTATGGGATAGAGGGCAAAACGAGCAAACGGGTCACCTGATGGTAAGTGACTAACGCCGTCCATGGGCACCTGCAACTCGAGAGTCACTGCACTCGAGACTCGCAAAAAAAAAACGATTTTTTCTTTAATTGTGCTGTGAGACCTGGCTTCTTACCCATTTTCATCATTCTAGGTCAGACCCTCCTCTATCACGACTACGTATTTATTTATACTGCCCCCACCCCACCCAACTTTACGTTATATGAGCAGGGTCAGTATACCTGCATCAAGTTCCCCAGACCAAGGTCCCGAGACGCAGGGACCTTTATACGGCAGGTCTTACCTCCAACGCCATGGCGCCGGCACTAATTAAGGCTAGTTACCCGTATGCCTATCGGTCACAGAAGATCGCCACTCGTGAAACCACACTCGCAGCGACCCCCATTCGCAACCAGCACACTCCCTATTGTCCAGATAGGTACCGGAGCTGTAAGGCACGCTCACTTCCCGCATATTTGCATATGCTCGCGGTAACACCGCTAAGTTCGTCAGAGAAGGCGACTACCAGTATCCAGTTGGTACCGGAGCTGTCAGCACGCTCATCATTCTAGGTCAATGGGGAATACCCTATAGGTTTTCATTTACCCGCGAAGTGTTAAAATTTATTAAAATATATCGTTTAAATGTTGTGTTGACATAGGCGCTTGATTTTTTTACAGCTTCACGAGATCGCAGACACTAGTATTTGATGTTAATTTCAACTTGATACCTGAGAGTTTTTGAGAAAAGAAGTCTTGACAGACAGACAGACAGACAGACCGACAGACTGACATAAAGACAGATGGACAACGAAGTTACTTAATACCAATAGTTCATTGAAATGCTAAATTTTTTTGGGCTTAGCGTGCGTTTGTCAGAGGACGCAATTTAATTTTTTAGATATGAAGGGGGGGTTAGTGTAAAGTTAAATCCAAGTTTGTGGGGTTGCAATTCTTGTCCTACGGCCGCCATCTTGGAAAAAGAGGTTCAAATGGTTTTTACGGTTTATCTGCCAAACTGTAGGTCTCACAAAAAATGTATTTTTCATATTTGGTTGCAAATAAAATTATCTCCAAGTTTGTTCAGTAACTTTTAGTCGTAGAATCATAAATAAAAAAGTTACAAGTGAAAATCAATAAAAGTTTGAGAAAAAAAAAAATTTGCTAATAAAACTTTTATTCTGATCATTTTACAAAAAAATAATATCAGACCATTTTTATATACGGTGTTTTAAGAAACACATTTTATTAAAAACATTTTATAATTTATTTTTTAATTTATTTATTATTTAAGGTTTTACAGCGCTGCGAAACGAATACTATTGTTCAGTATTAAAACTATTATTGAATATAAATATAAATATTAATGATTTGCCATAATTTTTAATCATCTTGTAATTTTTTGTTATAATGTCATAATAACAGCATTTTACTAAATGCATCCGAATGTATACACGGTACATGTATAAAAAAATCAAGTTTTAAAATGTTTGTCTGTTTCTTCCGGCTAATCTACGGAACAGGTAGACCGATTTCTGGTGCTAAAAGACAGAACTTAGCTACTTTTATTTTGGAAAAAGAATTAGTTCCGTGCAAAACATATAAATATGTATACGTGAGGGAGGGAAGCCGCGAGGGAAACAGCTTATCTTTAAAAAATATTTTTGAACAAAAAATTAAACCGACGAAAAGAACTAAAAAGCAAAAAACAAATAAACCTTTTAAGTCTTAAGTATTGAGATTATTTACATTAACTATCAAAATTTTATAAAAACTAATTTTGAGTCGACGCCAAACAACTGATTAATTATATAAATGTTATATGTACTTACGTAGAAATAGGCATGGCTCTACGTAAGTAACTAATCATTTAATTATTAGGCGCCGACTCAAAATAAGTTTATCTAACAAAAACAGAATAATCAAAATCGGTTCATAAATAACGGAGAGAGGGCTGAACATACATAATATATATATATATATACGGTCGAATTGACAACCTTCTTTTTTTCGTCGGAAAAAAATATTTACAAATATCACACAAGAATATTTTTATTAAAAAAAATATATTTTTTTCAGACATCTGTAAGGCATCGGTATGGGGCATCGGGTTCCCTATTGAATTAAATAGTAATGACAATGGTACGAAAATACATTGCATAAGCGACTGCTCGGGTGACAAGACCACGGTGGAGGTGACATTTGTGTTACAAAAGGAATATGATAGTAAGTTTTTACCATGATTATTATTTAGCATAGTCGTGCATATATAATTATAGCCTATACTTCTAGCCTTCTATGGTACCACCTCTAAGAAACAACGATAGCCTTCTTGTCGACTAAAATATCACTTGACCAAACATCATCAACTTAGTGCCCTTTTCCCAATTTCCTTAGGGGCCGACACTTCTTTACGAAACGCATTAGGGCGCCCGCCAGTCTGTCTGGTGTTTAAGTTATCACTTCTGTCGGGCGTCCCGATACGCACAAGTTTTTATTGTCGCCATTATTTTATACCCAACTGGGATATTGTGTAAATAAATAGGAATATAATTATTCACACGCACCTCACAACGGGTGCAGCATTATGCTGAGATGGTGACCTTTTCAGGCCTGCACTAACTGGCGAAAATCCTTTTAAATGTATAAATTTATAGTTTTATTTTTTTTTATTTTCTTCTTTCTTTGTTATTTATGTTATGAATGTTGCGGGTTGTGAATAAATATATTTTTCTTTTCTTTTCTTTCTTCTTCTATCTTCTCTATGTGTAACATGGCAAAGGGTTTTGGTTGGTTTCTTTTATGGCCAGGTACCTGCAGGACGCCAACCTTCCTTAGGAATATAGTCGTTTTAAGACGGGAAAGGAGAAAGAAAGAAAAGCAGGAATGCTTTAAACTGCTTAGAACGGCTAGTACACCATAATTAATTTTCTGTTGAATCGCCTGTTTTCCCGGATTATTCCTTCGATGATAAAAAACCTTTAAATGCATATTTCTTTCTGTGAGATACATTTCCTTTGATTACATCTAAATTATATGCTTAACGTCTTATTGACGTGGTGAAAGATCCTCATGGATGTTCTCCGCAATTGGGAAGGTGAAGGGATCTATCGAACTCTTACTAACTAAAAACCACCCCGGTGTTCCGCTTTTTGCCTATCAGGCGATCGAGAATCGCTATTGCATTCTTCCGCACATTTTTTATCTTCTGGATGTTCGTTTGTTAGCCTATTAATATTCAAGCCATAGGTTATTTATTAAGTAATATTATTTTAAATTTCTGAGAAATGCTATAACTTATTTGATTACCTTACAGATACGATAAACATAAAAATCAATGACCAAGATGTCACAAAAAATATGGCACCTAGTATAGAAGACGACAGGACGTATAATATCAATTATGCGTATTTTCTCAACCAGAGACAGGTGACAATAACATGTGATACACACCTCAATCGTCCATCAATCAACTTCGACATATCATGTCCAAATTGTAACATAACAGGTACGTTCATAGACAACCCCTACGATAGACTTGATCAAAAGATCTTGATCAAAATGAGTTGGAAGATGTGGATAAATTGAACTGAGACATAAATAGAGATCCGAAGAGAAAGAGACAGTCTTGTAGTCTTCCAATTTCTGTTATGACGGGACCAGGGTAGATGACATACCTTACACTAGAAATCACCCAGAGCAATTCGTTGCAGGTCTTGCACGAATACACTAAGATCTTGAGACACGCAGCTACTTAATCTGAATTCTTATTTAAGTGGCATTTGAATAAAGAAAATATAATATGTATTAAATTATTCGTATTTAATTTTAGGACAAGTACAAGATAAGGTCACTTTAATACCTAATATAATCTCAATTCTGAGTTGTACAGCAAAACCAAGAAACCCAAATGAAGAGATTATAAAAAATGTCGTTATTAGCTTCCAGCCGATAATATGTCGAGGTAAGCGTAAAATTTAAATTTTAAGACTTTTTTAAAACTCCACAATATAGCAATTAAAAAAAACCTTGTTTCATCTAAGTTTTTTTAACATAATATAAAAGCTATTTTCATCAATATGGCTTAAAAATTCAACTTAATTTATTCGAGTTCTGGTTATTTTGAAGTTCTTAATCACGGAACAACTACATCAGTGTATATAAATAGTTGTCGCATGTGGGAATAGAATCTTCAACGCTCTAAACATTTTAGTAATATTTGTTAGAAAAACTACTTAGAAAAAGAGAAAATCTAATGTAACGGAATCGTTCAATGTAGTCTTCACCAACTTCAAGATCTAGTATAAGTAGAAATTTGAAAACTTTGCACCTGTATCAAGGATCGATGACAAAACAAGACGAAAAAAATTTAAATTAAATATAAGTTAAAAAAAAAACGATAAACGTGCGTTAGCAACAAACTGGACGAAAAAAAAATTAACGTGAAAATAATTCATTAAATTGTATAAAAACGTGGGATGCTTGACATCATATGTGACAAGTAGTTCATTGGGAGCTATTTATAAAAGTAGAGCACCCGACGCTTACTTTCATTATTTACTCGCCTATTCCTTGAGTGATTTCGCAACCAAAACTTCTGTAAATATTATGCTCAAACTTTCTGTTAAACCTCCTTTTATGTGGCGATGGTATCATACAATTATTGTATTGTTCAATGATAAAAAATTGTGATATGAGATATTGTGTAGGAGTTTTATTCCATTATGTTATGTGACAATAAGTCTCCTGTGAATTGCAGTATTGACGATAAATGCCTCACTATTTTAATTTATGTATTACAGATAACAGGCAACTGACTTTACAAGGTCTACGTCCAAACAATATTTTATCCGAATCCTACGTGTACGAATATCGTCAGGGTATCTCCTACATTAATTATACTTACCAATATGAAAAGAACGAAAACTTATTTTTAAACTGTTCCATTAACCTTGAAAACGGTTTCAACACCCAAAACCAGTTCATCAGTTTCAACAACTCAGGTAAAATGAAAGGTTTTATACATTGTTTTTAAACATTTGGACACGATAGTCGATGTGATGGTAATAAATCTGGTTTCGTTCGGCATTTCATTATTTCACAGTATGGCTATAATTCAAGGGTTCGATTCCATTCCTTGGCAATGATTGAACCTTCCACTCTACTCAATACACTATACTCCAATAAGCAGTTATCGCAACTCTTGAAAAAGAGATCATAGGTTTTTTTTGTGGTGTAAGGTATGGTGTAAAATTTTCATGTATATTTTAATGTTTTATTTTTTATACGAACATTTTCTGATTTTTCATTTTGTCAATACTCAATACTTACATTTACATCGGTATTGGTGTAGAACTACCAGTTTTGGTTAGATATTCATTTATTAAGGAGCATCAACAATAAAATTAATTTATTCGAGTTCTGGTTATTTTGAAGTTCTTAATCACGGAACAACTACATCAGTGTATATAAATAGTTGTCGCATGTGGGAATAGAATCTTCAACGCTCAACACATTTAAGTAATATTTGTTAGAAAAACTACTTAGAAAAAGAGAAAATCTGATGTAACGGAATCGTTCAATGTAGTTTGAGGCCTTTGTCCAGCCGTGGACGGCGATAGGCTGATTTTAACTTGCATGCATAACTTATTTATTTCAATTTGTATAATAAACATAATAATTTAATTGTGATCTTATTATATAATAATGTCTCATTGCCACTAAACATATTTTAATTTCTTATACAATAACTTTTTTTGTTTTTAATTCGTGATATTATCATATATTTAATTTCTATATAAATAAATTAAATTTTTCAATCAATATACAAGGTTCGTTATTAATATTAAATATTCAATATGGACCCCTCAACGGATGAAGGCCTCCTCCATTTTGCTCCAGGTCTGTCTGTCCTCTGCTTTTGTGATCCAGTTTGAACCAGCTTTTCATACTATTTCATCAACCCATTTTTCTCTCGGTCTACCTCTTTTCCTTTTGTTTGTTGGTCCTTGCCAAGTAGTGACTCTCTTCGTCCATTTTTCTTTATCCATGCGTGCAATGTGACCTGCCCATTTCCATTTTAGTTTTTGAGAATGTTCTAAAGCATCTATTACCTTTGTTGTTTTTCTTATTTCTGCGTTTCTTTTTCTGTGTTTTCTTTGTATGTTTAGTATACTCCTTTCCATTGCTCTCTGGCATACTTTGTTTTTAATGTTATTATTGTTATTAGGTTTTTTGTTTTAGGTGAAAAGTTTAATTAATTAAACAGTAAAAGTGCATTCGACTGCTATGTATATTTGCATCGGTCTTGGCTTCTATCTTTAATATGTATATTTGTATATTTATGCCAAAAGCAAGTATCTATGTATGATTATCAGTTTTCTTGAACCCATATTAAGCTCTGCTTAGTTTGGGTCTAGATAGCTATGAGTAATATCGACTAGTATATTATGATTATTATTAATTTCTTCATCATCATCATAATTCCAGCTATAGGACGTCCACTGCTGGACATAGGGCTCCCTGGAAGTCATTGAACTTCCAAGACGACCGTTTGGAAGTGGCCTGCATCCACCGTCAACCTGACGATTTTTATAAGGACCTCTGTCCACCATCTGTCCATAATTTCATTTTGTTGTAAATGTTAAAATAACATGACATGACAAAACATTTATTTTATTTTAGTTGCTAGTTTATACATTCATTCATCTTATCTTCTATATCTTAATTAAATTAAAATGCTTGTTAGGTACAATATATTTATGTAAACCCAGTATTATTTATCAGTTAAGTAGGTTCAGATAAAAAGAGTTTTTAATTCCAGCTAAGGGCCCTGGAATAAATAGTTATACAAAATTTATGACACCTAATTGGCAACACAAAAATGAGCAAGTGTCCTGTGGTTTACATGATTTGGAAAGCAATAAAACCATTTCACAAATATGGGTTTTATTCCGCTTCAAGAATGGGCCTGCAAAGTCATCGCCATCTGTATTACCTAATCTACCTAAAGTATCTACTGAAGTACCAACTATGAATGTTTCAGTTTTTAGTAAGTATTGCTTGATTAAGTTTATTATAGACTGGCAGTAACCCCGCGGTTTGCGGGATTTGAAAATAAAATGAAAGTTTTTGCGACCTTGTTGTAATTCCTCCTCAATAAGTTACTCACTGTGTACCATGGTCACGCGAGGTATTCAAATTTATTTTTATACCCCTAAGGTGGCAAATAAATATAAGATAGTACACTTAATTGACTATAGTATACTTAATTAACTAATTCTGACTGTATCAATTCCCCTACAGTGAGAACACCATTGTGTTTATTGTACGTATTAATTATAAATAAAACGGAGTACATATGCGTATGCACGTTTCATACGCTGGAATTGAGAAATTCTGTGAAATGGAAACAACTCATTCCTTAAATGGTTTTCACACATAAATGTATGAATTTTTTCCTGTTTTAATTCGGGTAACTTAATACTGAATATTTATCACCATTCCACAATGGGTATTTATTATAGGTGGTAAACTTAAAAATATGTATCATCGTGGACCCTGTCGGGCACAGCACTAGGAAACTTGGAAAGGAAAGTTTAATATTTTAATAACCAGGTCACGTTATGTGTATTTTAAACCTTCATTTAGATTAATTAAATTATTATACTTTTTAGGTTTATTCATATATTTAGTACTAGCAGCGCCCCGCGGTTTCACGCGCGTAAGTCCCGATCACGTGGAAATATCGGGATAGAAAATAGCCTGTATGTTAATCCAGGTCTCCAGCTATCTTCATACCAAGCTTCATCGCAATCGGTTCAGTAGTTTTGGCGTGCAAGAGTAACAAACATCCATACATCCACACATTCATACATCCATACTCGTACATCCATACATGTTCAAAAACTTTCACGTTTATAATATTAGTAGGATTGCATTATTTTCTAAATTCAAATCTAAACTCCAAATGACCGAATATTAAGTATATTCGGTCATTTGGAGTTTTTGCATTTATTGTGTTATTTATTTAATTTTTTTATTTATTTATCTATTTTATAAATTGTTACTTCCGTTATATTTGAGAGTTAAGGTTTTATTTTTTGGTTGTCATTTAATTATTTACATTTGACATTAATGACATTTATGGTATTAGTTTATTTAAAAGAAGAACTAATCTTGATCAACACGCGCCTATTTACCGTATGACTACCTCATTAAACAATATACGAAATAGCATAGATGTGTTTGTCCGTCACGATTCTTTAGCCTCATTGAGAAAAAATGTACTGTATGTAAACTCAGAATTGTAACTTTGTGATTGGTATGTTAGTTTAGTTTTTTAGTTAGGATAATCTCTAACTTTATAGAGGGGCTCGTGGCTAAGTGGTAACCGAGTAGGTTAGCACATTACAAAGTTAAGTAACGATAGCCAGGTCAGTCTAGGATGGGTGACCATTCTTAACAGATTGAGACCCCTCTGTGCCTCGGAGAGCACGTTAAACCGTCCGTCCCTGGTGCCATACAAACATCTGTGGCATTCGTTAGGGGTAGTTGGAGCCCTAAAAAGTCCGACAACCTGTTAAACTACAGAACTTTGATATCGCCTAGTACTTGGGTTGTGGAGGTCTGATGGCAGTCGCTTCACGAAAAATATCAAAAGTTCGGCCGTATCGTAGTTAGACTGAAAGCCGACCCAAACTTAGTTGGGAAAAGGCGCGGAGGATGATGATTCTCTTACTTTATAGTTGGTGTGATGATATAACCCTTCATTATGGCATGCTGTGTTCACACCTAGTAGGATATATTTTATGCAGATCTATACATTATAAGTTATCAGTTAAGGTATACTAATAATTGTATCCAGTTCCTTAAACCAAATTTAAAAAAATATATATCTTATTTGTGTTATTGGACTGTATTCATTCAATAGACTTTCTATTAATTGTTTTTTTATAGTATACTTTAAGGTATTATAAATAATATGGTTTTGTATTATTTATGTACCTATTGTTAAGATATTTACTTATATTTAGTACTAGCTGTGCCCGCGACTTCGTTCGCGTTTTTTCCAGAAACAGCAATTTGTCGCTTATTGCATAGTACCTCTTTCTCCAGGCAGGATTTTTTATACTGTATTGGCGGTGAAACAACCTGGAGCGTACAGAAAAGGTTGTTGTGGTTGCTTACACGTGAAATAACGACATAATTTGGCCGTGGTAACATTACTCATTTGTTTTTCGTGTGGAAGCTCACCTCACCGGGCTATTGGTTAGGCCGTATATCAGGCTTAAGCCAACTAAAACCACACGGTGTGCCTCACAGCACCGTTTATGAGTTGACCGTCGGTACGATAACGTTTTCCCTCCAATGATCCACCCAGCGCTGGCTAGTGGACGGCAACTTGGCGATATCCACACACCCTCTTTCACGGGAGACTCTGCTTCGGGTGAAGAACATAAAACTCGTTTCATACACCCACGGCCACTTTTAGCGTACGCATGAGAGGGCGAGTGAAAAGGTTCCACCTGGAAGTTTTTCTACCGAATCCACACCGTCATCTCCTCCTTTCGCGAGATGTTCTCCTCGCAGAAAATCGTCATATAACAACTGTGACGACCTAACATCTCGATTCGTCCGACCAATTGGGAGACTCTTGCTGTAGTCAGCCAGTCAGTGCCGCTTCCTAGAAACTATGGCCCCCCTCGGTATACCTAACAGATAAATGGTTGCTTCTGAGCTTTGTTTAGTCACGGTGTAACTTAAGATTTCACACTACTGTAACCGAACGGAAAATAAATGGTCTGAAAGTGTAAAAAAAACTTCACCGGTTACATGTCAATATTTCAGCTAAGATGTAATTTTTTGGCGATAGTGTCTGCCATGCATTTAATATAGTAAAATACTGTAATACTAAGAAAGTAGTAAGTTAAACTAACAACTAAGTCATAGATGCTTTAAATAAAAATTCGATTCTATTCTAATATAATCATGTTGACGGGAATCACGTAGGTATTTAAAAGGTATGACATACCTTTGCTTTGACGTGGTCGTGGCCGTGATCACAGGCCTGTAGGTACTGTAATACTTTTAAATACGTGATCGCGTGCATTCCCGTCAACATAATTATATTATCATGGAACGCAAAAGTTTAAAAGTTTGGATCTTCTTTTTCTGTAACTCTATTTATAATATATGTATATTTACTGAACTGGCCTAATGGTCTAGTGGTTAGTGACCCTGACTGCTGAGCCAGAGGTCGTGGGTTCGATTTCCACCCAGGAGGAATTATTCTCTGTCTGGGTGTAATTTATTTATAACATGTATGTATTTAGAAATATATAAGTATGTTTATCAGCAGTCTGGTTACCATAATAGGCTCTGCCTAGTTTAGGATCAGACGGCCGTGTATGAGGTGTGTGAAGTTGTTATTATTATTAATGCCCTGAAACATATTTATGAATTTAATGGCTGGGAGAGGCCAAATAGTTCGTTGGCATAGTCAAGAATCAGCTATCGCGAACTCTGGGATCACCTAACAAAGAAAAAAAACTCCTGCTGCTTCAGCAATCAACACAGAAAAGCATATTCCCCTATGATATCCTACGATTGAAAATATACATTCACTCGAAATCCTTGAAACAGACATGACTATTTGCAGGTGAAATCTAATGTAACTAATAATATTTCTTTAAATCACAGGTAAAAATCAATTCTTTGGACTCTTAATATTTATTAGTTAATTAAATTAAGTGGTTTTATAAAAAATAAAAAATTAAAATTAAACCGACGAAAAGAACTAAAACGCAAAAAATAAATAAACCTTTTAAGTATTAAGCTTATTTAAAAGGTTTATTTATTTTTTGCTTTTAAGTTTTTTTCTTCGGTTTAATTTTTTGTTAAAAAGGTTATTAACTATTTTTTTTTTCATCATCAGCTTGGCTACATGATGTGATGATTTTTAAACGTAAATACCTGATAAAGTAATGAAAAGTAAACAGAAACACTATTCGTTCCACAATTTTTGAGGGTTTCTCTCAATTTTATCAGAATTCCATCATCAGGTCCTGACTTCCTTGACATGAGACCACCCTTGAGGTATACCCAATCTAACAAAAAAAATAAATGAAAATCAGTTCATAAATAACGGAGAGGGCTGAACATACATAAAAAAAGAACATGTATAAAAACGGTCAAATTGAGAACCTCCTTTTTTTCGTCGGTTAAAAACGACACCTAATTTAAAAATGTAAATTAGTAGAAACTAATTTACTTTTTTAAATTAGGTGTCGTTTTTTAAAAAAAATGCAAAAAAAAGAAAAGAGTGTCAAAGAGAGATTCGATCCGGCACCCAACGTAGTAGAAATCGTACTCTACACCAGATAAGCTAAACGCTCGCAGTAGTAAATTTCGAAATAACTATATACATTCTACTAACGTTACAATGTTATTACAGCCTTCATTAATTTTCCTGTGGGTTTAACCCGGGATAAAAAGTACCCTATAACCTGCGCAGGCACTCAAACTATTATCATACTAAGCTTCAAGCATATCCCTTCAGTAACTTCTGAGTTTATCGTGAACATACAAACAGACAGACAGAAAGACAGACAGACAGAAAGACAGACAGGCAGACAGACAGACAGGCAGACAGACAGACAGACAGACAGACAAAAATTGTTTGAATCGCATATTCGGCATCAGTATCGATATCTTAATACCCCCCAGTCGTTTTTTTTTTTAATATATTCAATGACAGAATTCATCCCGCTACAGATTTATTATAAGTATAGATTATTATATTTGTATTTGATAGATTAACATATTTGACAGTGTAGTAATTATGTGTTTATAGTTTTTCATCCATGTATTGTGTTATGTATGGTGTAACAGCTTTTGTATAATAGGAGTAATTTTAATTTATTAATAAAAGTCGCATCTCCGATTCATCCCATCTCATGTCTGATTTTTAATTATGAGTTTACGTATCACGTAAGCTACTGTCAAATTTGTATATCATGGAGAAAGTCAGGCTCTTGCCATCACAAATCACAGGACATTTAATTTTCTAAACTGACGCCCCGCGAAACCAAGTCAGCTGGGTTTTCCTTACATTTTGATATGACACCATCGGACATTCATCAATTACTGTATTTCAACGGCACGATTTTGAACAAAAGTTTGTAAAAGACGAGTATGTGTTATTTATTTGTATTTCTCGCGATGTTAGAATACAAGCAAATCGTCCACTTTACACCTTATTTTCGAGGCATTGTCTGTTTTCAAAATAAGTTCCCACTCTCTCTCCGTGATTTCGTCAAGTTTAGAGACAATAATAAAATTATTGAGTGTGTGCCATGTTTCCGTCGGTTCTTCTAATATTTTAAAAGCCCTTAAGTTCTTCAGAATACAATCAATTATTCTTGTGAGTGAATGATGCTTTAACGTGATTGTGTATAAATAAACTATTGTTGTTATATCTATTCTGAAGCAATTCCAGGACAATTTCATAATTATTCGATGGGAATTTTAATTGTTCTATAACTAAAGCGGCACTACCCTTTAATGAAGATTTTCAATAGTGGAAGTTTTGTATGTTTGTCAGATGATTGAATTCGTGAAGTGTGAAAAGTGTCTCTGTACTCCAGCCAGTGTTCGTATGAACCGTCAAACAAAAGGAGGGTATATGTTGACAATTTTACTTATTGGATACAATACTGTTTGGTTAAACAAGATTTCCGTGGCATTTAATAAACACTCAGCCTGAGCTACTAGATTATAAGACGAGTTTTCAAATGGATCCCGTTGATTTAATTGCTCCTCAAAATCCTTTTCAGAAACTAATTCCTCTATTTTTGTTTGTAAATTGTTAAATTCCCGAAAAATACTTTCAGCAATTTTTGTGCTTAACTTTAAATCTCTCTCTCTATGAGAGACACTAAACTAACACTAGTCAAATTCTTTAAATAATTAGAAAATCTTTGTTAATCTGCCTTTTGTTATACCTCGTTGCCGAACAATGTTACACGGCTTCATCGCCTGGAATGGTTAATTTGATGGGCGATTTGGCACTAGACTTATCAGCTGACACCTAGTACACTGATAAGCACTGAATTGTGATGAATTTTTAATGAAATTATTTAATAGATTAGACACACAGATTAAAGATATGTCACTGCTATTTAGAAAGAAAGTAAGATGGATGGCCGTACCGAAAGATTATGATGCGTGATGGGCGAAAACTGACACTGTGCATTCAGTTTACAGTTTTTCAGATAGTAACGTACTTTGTACTTTCCTCGAAGAACCTAAGAAACATTTTGAATGATTCACTAGTATTATATTTAAAACACCTACTGTGAACAGCAACGTCGTAGTAACGCAAGTAAAGGATATCTTCAATTTAATTAAATTCTAAGTCCTCTATCTCTCTACTCTATCGTCCTCTTCCGTAACTGCCCAATTCTCTTTTTTCCAGAAATTAACTACCAGGTAGAACCGTCACTGTTACCGGGTGTTCTCATTGGCATCTTGATTGGTATTTTAGTGAGCATCTTCGTCACATTAATGTACAAACTTAAAAGGCGTTACAACTGTGGATGGCAGGTAAACCAGATACATACTTACATCTTCTTTGAAACTGTTTTAATTCGTGGATTTTAAACGTATCTGGAAGTCACAATTCTCTCGCCACTTTTTAAACTAATGGTACCTTTGTATTGAATTATTTAATAACGGATCTCTTTCAGTACTACATATTAATATAACCCATTTTTTTATTGATCTCATTCAGAAGCTTACAGATTCTAAAGGAAAAATGTAATCGAAACTGTTGTATATAGTCTTGTTCAGAAATCTGTATGTATTATATTTATTTACTTAAAATTTATTATATTTGTTTCAGAAAGACAGTATTAACGAAAATAATGTTAACAATACTACTATTGTTAGTACTACCACTGGTACTACTACCACACAACTACATTGCATTTATCCTGAATTAGAAAATGTAAGTCAAAGGAGCCAGGAGGTTGACAATGCGGTTGACAATACAATACATGCATATGAAGCGCCCGAACATGTTAAAGGCCAGGAATCGTTTCCTCAGCAAGAGATGCCAGAATATGATTATGTGTATCACCAAACCTTGAATCAAACCCCGAACCTTGATCAGAATTCAACACTTTACACTGACATGACACATAACCAATATGTTGAATGTTCTCTTCGAAGTGCCATTCAATGATGCTTGGTGGTTGGTGAATTTGGTAAGTCTGAATAGATACTTATTCTCTTAATTACTGAAGTTGTATCTCTCTCTCTTACTCTGCTTCATGTACTTTTATATTTAGAATGTGTTGCTATTGCATCTGGTATCAAATACCATTTTCTGGATTACTTTAAAGTAATACATCTATTATTTGTACGTATTGTTCCAGAATTTTTGAGATCATTCATCAGATCAGATCAGAACACGATTGGATTGCTCAGAGTTGCCAATATAAAGATTATAGCTAAAGTATTCCGACCACTAAACCCATATAGGTTCGTATAAACACAGTACTTTAATAAAAACACAATTTACGCAAATCAACTTACGGAATTAGGGTAGAAGTATCTACACTAGCCGTAAATAAACACCAAAGTAGTTTTATGCACCACGCATCGTTAAGCCTGCAACCAAATCCTAGCTCCCAGTTAAGTTTAACTATACTCTATCACGAAGATCTAAAGACAAGACGTAAACCAGTGAAAAATGAAAAGTAATGTGCAAGCAGAAAAAAAAATCGGAGTAAAGTAAGAGTAATTTTGTAATAGTTTGTAACATCCTGAACTTGTGTTGAATGTGGGAATAGCTGGCGTTATTGTAATTCTTTGTAAAACGTAGCAGATAATAAATAGTTTTATATTCAGTACATTTCATAGTATTAGAGACCGCCTGGTGGTCGAATTCCGACTAGAATCAATTAAGTTTTGAATGCTTTGTTTTATTTAACTTGAATTAGGCGCACGTTTTCTCCGCGACCCAAGTGATCCTAAATTGGAGTATTATTTTTGTTATTTACGCTAGCGAGCCGAACTTTGTGCTAGCGTCACTGAGGAGTCAAATGAGTTAGTTGTTCGCCCCTCCCTCCTCAGTGACGCTGCACAGAGGAAGTGGTTAGATTTACTGAACGGTGGTGCTTGGGATCGCTGCGTATGCTGCGAAATTTAGGTTATTGTATGTTTACATTTTATATAATGATTTTTTTGCATTTACATATTTTATTTTATAAATTTTAAAAGAAAATATGTAGGTATGTGTTTACTGACAAGTACAGTCAGTTACAAAGAACTCAGTTAACAAGTCACCACACAAAGCAAATTTGTGATAATTGTTAAGAAAATTAGTACCTACTTATAAAAACATTTTTTTTTAATTTTATCATATTATATAAATATTTTTACTTTTTTCGTTAATCTAAATTTATAATAGTTAGTAAGTAAATATTAATTAAAGTTGATTATTAATATAAGCATTCTTTTTAATGTCTATTATTTTGGGGTAACTGCCGACCGCCTTTGCCTTTTGTAACATTTACATTATTATATATAATTAATGATTAAACGAACTTACCTGTACGTGAAGTTCTATCATAATTATACGACGGCTTCGTCCGAAGGGATGGTCCGATGGGATGGGATGGTGGACGATCTCAGAACCAGGCACAGGCAGTGCAGTTCCTAGAGATGACTGTACCCTAAAATACTGTCAAAACAGGTCTGCAATACCTCGATTATGTATACCCTCAACGCTCAAGGGAAGGCTTGGCCTATGACTTAGCTTGCATTTCCAGAATGTACCAAAGTCTTTTTTTAAATGGTGTTTAGCAATAATGTCCTTCTTTATTTGATTTTAATGTATTTGACACCATTTTAACTTACTTTTAAATTATTTTCTAGTTTCATTCCTTTCACCAAAAAATCTCCTCGGATCTAGGTTTACCACACAATAACCAAAAGGAGATAAAAACGATTACATACAATCTTGGGCCTAGATGTAACGAGATGAAAATAGTGTGAATTAATAGTTTCAGACTTATCAGTCCCTTACTGAAAATTCTGTAAGTTTTGACAAGGTGAGAGCAGAGCTATTTGAGGTTTAGTAAAAGTTAGGTTATGTTACAATCTTTAACTAACAGCTGATTCCTGAAGTGCAAACCTGCTCTTTGAATACTAATGTTTATTATATTTAGTACAAAATATTTGAAGTTATTTGAATGAACGTCATTGACTTGAAGTCATAGGTAGGTAACAGGTATGGAAAAGATGTCTAGAATAAAATAAAACATTTTATTATTGTATTTTACTCATCTTCTATTATAATTAAAATGGCGTCTAGAAATTGTGCGGATGGAACAATTTGATCTTGGTACTTGATATTTCAACAGCTTCTACACGATCAACTACAGGAGAGTGAAACTTATTTAAAAGGTCAGCAGCCAACTCAAAATCTTTCATAAAACTTTTATTATGTTGAAATAATTTTGTCGAAACAATTTAAAATCACATTTGAATCTGCCGTTTATAACTTCGATCACCCAACGGCATACTATGGTGACTGCTTTTGATTTGTTTGCCTCACTAGTTGATAGCTATGTTTCACCTTCCTCCAACGAAGCACGTATGTCCTATAAACCACATTAGTGCAACAAAGGTAATGAGTCACGAAAGCCCCCTATCTAATATAAATGTATATAATGTATATTGCACGTTAGTATTTATAGTGCATTTGATTACTTTGAGTTAATAACCCATTGAAAAGGTTTTATTTTTGTAATTGTGTCGATTGAAAATTGATTACTCAAAATCGATAATCTCACTAAAGCAATCTTTCTCATATTTCTCCGCTTCCAGCAGGAGAATTGAGGTGATTTTTTAGTTATATAATTATTTTTTATCATAATGTAATGTAATTAGATCATCCGACAAAGAACCAAAGTTACCGACATAGCTCCCAGGATAAGCATGTTGTAGTGGCAATGGGTTGGCCACGTATGCCGAAGACCGATAGCCGTTGGAACAGATGGGTCCTAGAGTGGAGACCGCAAATCGGTAAACGGAAGGTAGGACAACTCGTTAGCAAAGATTACTCCTGGATGAGCGTTAAAATCACTGACAATGAGCACTGACTCGAAATTATTATTTTCAATCACCGCATTACTCTCCCTTAAACCCTCGACGAATTCAATTAAGTTATCACCACAGTCCGTAGGCATATACACCGAGAACACTAGGAACGACCGTTCACTTACTGTTAGTTAATGGCCACTAGACGCACACTACACTACAGGTTATCACCGAAACGGTAGGAAACGAACTTTTACGCCATAGGAGGAGTACTCCCCCATGTAGTCGCCCGCGCAACACATCGACTTAGGTGTCCACGTAGGCAAAGTTGTCATCTATAGTGCCAAGAAAAGTTAGGTCATGTGGTAGTAATTATGTCTCCTGCAATGCTATTAAATCCACCTTTTGACAAAGTTGTCTTACGCACTCCACTGACCTACTGACGCTCTTACAATTAAAAGTTATAATTGTTATTGTTCTCATCATTAGTTGTATTATTGTTCAATCCTAAGCCCGTTATGTGGTTTCAGATTTGTTTCTGTAACCAAATGTAACAAACCGTCTGTAAGCTACTCCGACAGGCCAAAAGTCGTCTTGTAGAAATATCCCCAACTTATCTTTAATCACAAATATTTTATAGGAATCGTACTCTTTATCATTTTCATACTATTTTTTTTTCAATAATAACATTAATGTTCGTCTTACTAGTAACATGCTTGGTGATGTCACACACGGACACATCCTTCGCTACATTATAAATATAAAGTTACGGTGGCGGCTGTAAATTTGTTGGTGATGAGATTGAAGTACCCTCGGATTGTAAATGATTTTGATTTTGTAAAATACCGTTGTTAACCGTTTTTGAGGAGGCTCACCCTGCTCATCAGCTATTCTTTCCCTTCTATCAGCCAGCTAAGGCCCCTTAGGATCACAGAGATCATCACAACAGTCCACTCGACATTTTGTTCCTTGTCGATGCGACTAGCAAATAAATTTAATATAAGCTCGTTAAATGGGGTACTATTTCTTGGTATGCCCAAACAGCCAACTCCTATTCGATATCAGGACGGACGCGCCTGGATTCTGCATCCGCAGTCTTGTTATCTGAAGATCGAACGTAAAGGTTATTTTAAAACGGGTGTAAAATGTAATTTTCGATGGTTCCACTATTGCCATAATTGGTGTGTGATGCCCGTAAAACGAGGCAACTAAACACCTCGGCGAAGACGGTATATATAGGAGAACGGCTATATTTATATACTATATAGAATCTGAAGAGAGAAACATTCTTCATAATATCGAGAATGTGAGTTACTATCTCTGGTCCTTCATTTTTGGCTCATAACCATTTACCATTGAGGATTCATGAAGCGAATTCCTCTAAGTTTATATTTTATTTTTGGAAATAAATAAAAGTCACAAGGTGCCAGGTCGGGATTGTAAGGAGGATGGCTCACTAGCTTCACCTTTGATAGACAAATATTCGGTAATCCGTCTGGTGGAGTGAGCTGGACCGTTGTCGTGGTGGAGGAGGATCCTGCTTCTTGGTCGCTGCTGTCTAACATTTTCCAAGACCACTGGTAGACAATGACTGACATACCAATCTGCAGTAACAGTCCTTTTATCTTCCAGAATGATTGTTGCGAAAAAACCAAAACCAAACCAAATCCAAAGAATGAGGCAATATCTCTTTCCCTTGACTTCTGCCCTTCTTTACTTTTGTCAGCAAATCTTCGAATGGAAACATCCATTGCGCAGATAGTCTTTTGGTTTCGGGTTCGTAACAATATATCCAGCTTTTGTCACCTGTGACGATGTCATTTACAGCATTCGAGTCACCTCCGTCACACTTTTCAAGCATTGAGCGGCACCAATCCAAACGACGTTTTTGATCTTCCCTCAAATTATGAGGTATCCATCTAGTACAAAGCTTTCTGACGCATAAATGTTCATGTAAGACTTTTTATACTTGACTCATACCAATGGCTAAAGCGGCCCGAATTTGTTGATATGTCACTTGGCTTGTGTAGTTCACGAACTAAGTACTATTAGGAATTCATTTCTGACATGGAACTAGAACGAACTATTCTATCAGCTTATAGGACTTCGTTCATTTAGTACATTAGTACTGTCAAGAAACATGCAACGGCTGAGTCGTCTGTTAAAAAGTCGTACGTTACGTCCCCGCGCGACGCGGCGGTGAAGGAACGAATAAGACTGAGATGCATGCTGTCTGCATAAAATTTTAGATAATTCGTACTCATTAGTCTCTATTTTGAATTTAGTACATTGTTACTCGTAGTTTAGCAAACAAACGCCGAAACCAAAACAATAACACCATTTTGCGTGTTATTATTTTTATTCAATGTTTGTTTGCCTAGGCATTGACTTACTAATTATATTATTATATAATATATTTTTGTTTTAAAAATGCAAATAAATTAGTATGGTGATTTTACGAGTGTACAAATGAGTCTTAAGCATGCCAAGTATGAAGAAGATCCAAATCAGGGCTGCCAGTAAGAGCAACTATTTTATTTCGCCGAGACTCAAAACTTATACAAAATCACGTACAGCTAAGTATTATACAAAATCGGTGTTGTACAGTTTTAGAACGTCACTCTTTGGGGATTTCAATAAAATAATAATAATAATTTCATACATCTCACACACGGGCGTCTGATCCCAAACTAGGCAGAGCCTGTAGTATGGTTACCAGACTGTTGATAAACGTACTTATATATTTCTAAATACATACATATTATAGATAAATTACACCAAACAAATTATCGTGTTCATCACACAATTATATGTCCTGGGTGGGAATCGAACCTACGACCTCTGGCTTAGCAGTCAGGGTCAGTAACCGCTAGACCAACAGGCCAGTTAATTGTAAAAATGTTTTAAATTTAACGTATAAAGGTTTAACAGTTTACCACAGACATGATTTGTTTTAAGTATCTCTATCTATGTGTATGTACCTACTTACCTATAACGCTATAATATCAGCAATGAATGACATTGTATCCAAGTATACAATGCAATCTACTATACAAGCAGGATACTTAAGATAACTGAATTATACGAAGTTTGTATCTAATTATACAATCTTGCAGCCCTAATCCAAATATTCATTCAATGCAGTTACAATGTACTACTGAACTAATAGAACTAGAAGTCCGAACTAGTACATGTGAGTGACTGTACTAGATTGGAACGCTCTTTTCAGTGACCGAGCAAGAGGAAGTCTATATGTCACCCCTTCTATCAGCTTCTATTATTAGCCGCACAGCACTCACGTTATCTTAATTTTGTAGAAACAAATGACATATGAAATCATTAAACATCTACAGATTCTAAAAGAGTTCCTAATTCGAAATTTAAATACATGTTTCATCGGCTGCTTTTCTTACTGTATTGTTCTAAAAACTTCAGTGTGACCCACGTGATAATACGTCCCCACGTATTAACACGTGGGTCACACTGAAGTTTTAGAATTCTTTGTATGCATTTTTGAGCAAACACATACACACAGGGATGTGAAATTTGGAATACTTAAACATTAAATGTGAAAGAAGTGCAGAAAGCTAAAATGTTTAAACAATATGTGCCATAGACTATTACATAAAGCTATAGGTGTCCAGTATATAATCTGAGCTGTCTTGGTACAAAAGTATATACATTGACAGTTCAAGTCATACTGGTCAATGAAATAAAACAACATGGTCAAAAAGCGTCTGCCAGTCGATCTCTAGTATATATAGATATGTATTTTAACCAGCATGTTGCAATATATTTAATTTTCCTCAACATTACTGACTATTTAAAACATAATCAGTGTTATTGTTTCCACACAGTGACACGGTCATAACGCCTAAAGTAAATTTATTAATATTTATATGTATTAGATCATCTTTCCTTACATTCAGTGCCATCAAGAATCGAAATGAATTATTTGGTTAAAGCTTCTACTATAGTTATTGGTTTTTTATGTTTTTGTTCTATGGATGGTGAGTTTTGCATTTTTCATTTCTTTATAGTACACTAGCTTCAGACCGAATCAGACTACTACTAGAATCAATATGTTGAAGTGGAAATGGGCCGGTCATGTCTCCAGGCGGACTGATGGTCGCTGGACCCGACATGTGCTAGAGGGGAGACAGCGATTAGGCAAACGTAGTATAGGGCGCCCTGCGGCACGATGGACTGACGACTTGAGAAGGTGGCTGGCATTGGTTGAATGTTGACGGCCTTCGTTCAGCAGTGGACAGCGATAGGCTGATGATGATATAGCTTCTCAAACTCACGAGCGGTATTAAGCCTAAGGTGTGACTTTGCCTCCCTGTGCGTGTTCTACCATTTGTATAATGGGTTGTGCTCCGAGGAACTGTTTGACATAATGCCCAAAGCCACATTCATCCACCGTACTGCTCGCTGCCGGCAGGACATTGATCCTCACACCTTGGAACCTAAATTGTCGCGCACGGTACGGTTCCAGAGGAGTTCCTCCCGCGAACGTTCCGGCAGAGGAATTAGCTCCCTGCCGAGGTTTCCCCGAGGTAGTACAGTATGGGTTTCTTCAAGAAAGGAGTGTATAGGTTTTAAAGCGTCTGCCACGCACATGCGAGTCCTCTGGAATTTAAGCGTCCATACCTACGGCTAAGATAAGATAAGGCTACGATAACCGCTTACCTTCAAGCGGGCCGTATGTTTGTTTGCCACCGACGTAGTATTGATAAAATGTTCGTTAACGTGAGCGAAGCTGCGGGCAAAAGCTTGTTTATTAAAATTACTAAATTTATTAAAACATGCTTATATGTATTATAATTACTCATGTATCTAGTGGCAGAGCCAAACTTCGGCACTTAAGGGCTAGCTCGACTGGAGTCATACCACGGCCTCACAGAAAACCGGCAGTAAAGCAATGCTTTTGTTTTGTTTCGCGGAGTGAGTGAGGTTACTGGAGGCCCTAACCCTTCCTGTGGCGGTGTGCTGTTGGCGGTGTCGTTGGACATCGTTGGACATCGCCAACGCATTCAATAGTCTGCCATTTAGCTGCATCAGGGAAGCACTCCTCTATCATGGGGTGCCACAGTACCTGAGGCGGCTAGTGGCAGACTATTTAGAGGAGCGTACCGTCATGTACGAGGACCGAGATGGAGTTTTGAGTAGTTGGCCCATGTCGTGCGGTGTTCCGCAGGGGTCTGTCCTTGCACCACTCCTGTGGAACATGGGGTACGACTGGGCCCTTCGAGGTGACTTCCCCCCCGGGCTGGGCGTAATCTGTTACGCCGACGACACTTTGGTCACAGCCCGGGGGGTGAACTTTCAAGAGGCGGCGCGTTTGGCCACCAGGGGAGTCTCACTGGTGGTCGGGCGCATCGAGGCGCTGGGCTTGCGGGTGGCCCTGGATAAGACGGAGGCTTTTATTCCATGGGCCCCGTCGTGGTCCACCCCCTGGCGCCTCTATCGTGGTCAACTCGGTCCTCGTACCGGTTCGGGCCCATATAAGCTATCTGGGCCTGATCCTCGACGGCAGGTGGCTCTTCCACGAGCAGATCCGACAGCTTGCTCCGAAGCTGGTCGGCGCTGCGTCCGCTCTTGGGCGACTCTTGCCCAATTTGGGCGGGCCCAGCGTCGCTACAAGACGGCTGTACATGAGGGTTGTCCGGTCAATGGCACTGTACGATGCACCGGTGTGGGCGGGAGCTCTGACCAACCAGAATAGGGCGCGCCTCTGGCGCCCTCAGAGGGTCAAGGTGGTTAGAGCCATACGCGGATACCGCACCGTATCGGCGGAGGCGGCGTGCGCGTTGGCCGGGACTCCCCCGTGGGATTTGGAGGCGGAAGTGCTCGCCGAAGTTTATCGGCGGACGACTGAGTTCCGGGCGGGAAGAGGCAGTCGGCCCCCGCCCGAAGACGTACGCGAGTGGCGTGAGGCCGCTCGCCGAGCCACGATGGCTCGTTGGTCGTCCCGGCTGGAGGCTCCACGTGCTGGCTTTGCCGCCGTGGAGGCGCTTTAGCCAGTCATCGGTCGGCAGGGCGGCAGCACGGGACCCTTTCCTTCCGACTGACGCAGGTTCTTTCCGGGCACGGCTGCTTCGGGAAGTACCTGCACTCGGTCGCTAGGAGGGAATTGAGTCCCGGCTGTCACCACTGCGACTGCAGTGAGGACTCGACTTAGCACACGCTGGTGGTTTGCCCCAGTTGGGCGGCGCAGCCTCGGGCCCTCACTGCAGTCATCGGAGTGGATCTGTCGCTGCCGGCTGTCATACGCTCCATGGCCGGTAGCGACAGGAATTTTACCGCGGTCGCAACCTTCTGTGAGGAAGTCATCTCGCAGAAGGAGGCGGCGGAAAGGGTCCGGGAGGACGATCTCCACTCCGGGCGGCGGAGGCGCGCTTACCAGCGCCTCATGCCGCCCTGAGTGTGGCCGCGGATGGACGGGACGGGTTTTTTCCCCTCCACCCGCTATAGTAGCCCCCGCGAGGAGGCGGCGTCCGCGTGTGCCTGGACGTCGCCTAATTGAGAGGTTTCTACCTGAAGTTGGTGCCCGCACTTTTGCGGGCAGGCGCTAGGAGGGTTCCGGATGTCTTAATAAAAGCTGTTCCCGGATCCCTCCTACTTAAGGCGCAGTACGGCACACCGTGTGGTTTTAGTCGGTTCGCTTCCGACACACCGCCCCACCGAAAACCCCGGTGGGGTGACGGCCCGAGGGTGTTTCCACACGCACAAAAAAAACAAAAGGCCCTAACCCTTCCCTCTCCCCTCTTTTAAAATACCTTCTTGTTTTTAGTTTTCACAAGACTTATGTAACTCTCTAAATACATAGTAGATCAAACTGTTTTACCAGTAAGTAAATGTGAAAATAATATTCTGTCGACTTTTTTTCACAACTAAATTATACTTAACTTTGACATACAGAGCCGCTGTATGAGTCCGATCTGTGTGCGACCAAGAAATCATCTTCACAATGTTCACGAAATTATGACTAACTAGCAGCGCCCCGCGGTTTCACCCGCGTAAGTCCCGATCCCGTGGGAATATCGGGATAAGACGTTGCCTATATGTTAATCCAGGTCTCCAGCTATCTACATACTAAGTTTCATCGCAATCGGTTTTGTAGTTTTGGCGTGAAAGAGTAACAAACATCCATACATCCATACATCCACACATCCATACATCCATACATCCTCACAAACTTTCACGTTTATAATATTAGTAGGATTATACGTTGTTTACGATATTAAATAAACACTATTGCGTTGTAAAATCCTTTTTTCTGTCTCTCACTGATTCTTCTCTGTTTCTCTGTATCTTTCTTTCTCTTTTCGTCTTCTCAAAATAGTTGTATTTACTATTGCCACATCAATAAAAGACAGGGACAGGAAAACATCATACAATTTTTTTTATCAAAGTAGAATTGCTTATTTTTTGATAAGGCTTTAAACATGTTTCAGATTCCATTTCTAATAATATTATCAAGATACATGAAAATGAAATGATAGACTACTGGCAAAACAAAAAAGAAAATTTATTTCATAAGTATATCGACAAATGGTACGAGGTTTTACCAGGACATCCAGTTACTATCATTCTGGTTGGTTACGAAAGTCCGCTCCTTACGTAAGTGTTTAATATAAGTACTGTTTCTGCAGTTTGCGTTTATATGTTGGTGTAATAGTGCTAGATGAAGTCTAAGCTCGTGGCCATTTGTTATAAAAGATTAATTTTAATGATTGTTTCTGACATATTGCACTTTATTCTTCTTCATCCTCTTTTCTCTTGTCCTTTTTTATTCTTACTCCTTGATATTCGTACTATGTCACGTCATAAGTACAATTTAATTTTTTTAAAAGGACAACTCCCGTATTAGGAATATTCCTGTGTTGTGGAGGGCTTCACAAACATTCAAATAATGGATACAAAGGACAACCAGACTCGAGAAATCTGTTTGTGGATCTCACAATTTTTTGTCCCGTGTGGGTAATGTGTGTAGTTGCGAGGTGACCACTTAAACCATTGCGCCATCCGTGCAGTCAAAATATTATTTTTTATATAATTAAGTGCCTAGAATAAGATGTACCCTATTTATGAGTTTCTAGAAGTGAAAGATTATTTTATTTGGTTTATATGTACAGGAATCCACTTATTTCTCGAATTCACAAAACAAATCAAAGTCATTTTATTTCAATTTAAGTATTTATAGGTATTTATGAATTATCAGGAGTGCGAGTCAGTCAGAATAAGTGAGTCGTGAAGGTAGTTGCGTACGTTGCGTAGTACGTAGATCGTATGGAGAAGAATCGGCAAGAAACTCCATGGACACTGATTTTGAACTGGTTTTTTTATTCACTATTAGAAATGGTTCTATGGTGTTTTGTGAAC
Organism: Callimorpha dominula; assembly: GCA_949752705.1. Classification (NCBI taxonomy): domain Eukaryota; kingdom Metazoa; phylum Arthropoda; class Insecta; order Lepidoptera; family Erebidae; genus Callimorpha; species Callimorpha dominula. Next base: position 3,085,277 of record OX457010.1, on the reverse strand, counting down.
TTGTCGACTATATAATAGCCGTTTTATATCCACTTAGAATTAACATTAAAAGGAAATATGCATGTTGTTTAAATTTACTTGATTAATTTTCCCTTGAATCGTTATTGTCCAGATATAATGCCTAAACAATTATTTTCTTATTTAGTTCATGTTTAGTTGCAAAAAATATTAACTAAAATATCCAAAATAAGGGCACGAAATTCAACTTTGCAAAACGCTTCACCATTGGTCGAAACAAAACATGACGTGACATTCCACGTTCTGTCATTTATCGGCGCCTATATTCGTAGTGTTACGGAGAAAGATAGGTATTCCTGTGGTTTTTGCTCTTAGCTAGTACAATTTAAGCATTCTAGTGATATTAGAAATCATCTAGGACTAGGACTGAATGTAGTTTTGTCAAAGCACAATCGGACAATCTACCGAAAATAGATTCATGATGACTATATATGTTGCATCAAATCAATATTTTACGTCCACCGAGGTTAAAGGAGTGAAAGCCGCAAGGTACTTATTATAATACTTGTTATATTATAATCTAAAGGATAGGTAAGATATGACGTATAGTTAGTTATTTCACGAAGTTTTATGGGACTTTTGTTACCTAGTTTAAGTAGACAAGTAAGTTGCCTTCTGCTTGATATTTAAAACAAACATAAATTACTGCTGACTAATTCACGCGATACTAGCAATTAAATTGTAATATGCTTACATTAAAGTGATCTTCACAACAATATAAACACGATATTGAAGATACTTCATCTCTTCTCATTAATGTACACCATTGTTTTCGTATTTCACATTATTATATTGTACAGGAAAAAATACTGTATTGGGTGTACTACTTATAGTGTTTTTACACTTAGGGATAAGGCAATTACAACTGGAAATCGGTATAAAATTACTGTAACACTTCAAGTAAGTTTATGAAACAAACACTAAGCGTTTAACGTGACGTCATCCAAGGCCCGCGAAATATGGCGGCGTTCAAACAGATCAAATTTTATCGATATTTTCAATGTTATTTTAAAAATTTATTAGAACATTGCCAAGGTCATTTATATTTTTCATTAGGGTAGAATGATAAAACAAGTCAATAAGAGATAAAAAAAAAATACATGCATATTCCCTAATATGTACGGTGACAGATTTCAGAGTGAACTTATAACTAAATTATAAAAACTATAAAATTCTAAAGAAAAAAAAAAATTAAATTTGATGGTTCGACTTTCATTTATTTTTACATACAGCTTTAACTTGAACATGGATACAGCGAAAACTAAATAAAGATAAAGATAATTTATTTGTCAGACATGCATAACAAGTCATAATAATGTCTATTAACTCATTTTTATAAAATATTGAACTGCTTTATCATCCTATAATAGTTTACCCCTATTTTTAATAAAATAAATATGAGTTTTTGATATGGCATTAACAGAATGAACCTCGAGGAAGACCAGCCACTAAGGTAAATAACGATGAATTGAAGGAAAAGGTAGAAGCTAATTCGTTTTACACTAAAAAGGTATTAGTTTCATGGTTTGATGTTAGCATACCCACAACATTGAGCAATTTATAGCAAATCGGTAAAATTAAGAAACTTGTAAAATGGGTGCCTCATGTTTTGACTGATCTTTAGAGAATAACACATGCGTTTAACAAAATAAGGCAAGCGCCTTATTTTGTTAAACCAGTATAAAGAATGAAGGGATTTTAGACCGAATTGTATTACTAATAGTGGATTCTTTACGGTAATCGTAAACGAACAACGTAACGGCTGACCCCAGGTCAAACTCCAGAACAATGTCCTAAAGCAAAGGGCGATGGTAACGGTTTAGTGGTCACTTTATTCAATACACCATTCTCAAATCCGGTCTAACCAAAACCGCAGATGTCAATTGTTCAAAACTCCGAACAATGTAATGAAACTCGTAGGAACACACACTGCTCAAGACACAGTTTTAAGACTATAAGAAACTATACGACATCTTTAATAGTCACCAGATCTTGCCCCAATCGCCAGCAATATTTTACGCTATTTGAACAACTTTTTAGCGTTAGTCGGCAATGACCAGTAGGGATTCAAAACTGTAATAGCATAAATCCTCATTGATTGTTATGTAAATCTCGAACAATAAACAGACATGAGAAATAATCATTATTTTATACCTACAAATATTATTGGTGTTTACAAATTTTAGATGCCAATGTCTTCAATGCAATACATATGTATACATAAGAAAAACAACGCCCGATGCCGAAAATCCTACAGTCAAAGTAAGTCATACTTTAGTTCGTTTATTAACGAAAATATTGCTGCAGTTGCGGAAAAGGGAGGGAGGATCCTTCGAAAAACTTGAAAAATCTTTTGCTTGTCCTATTGCACGGCTGGAACAGTAAAGGTATTTGAAATGGCTTTTGAAGGCAATAATAATAATTTATTAATGCCAAAATAAATAGTACATATGTTGAGGGTAACAGTTCCTCTGTCAATTCTCTCATTGAATTTCTCTTTCTCTCAATCATCTCATACGAAAATGTCGCTTGGCGAGAGCGCTTCTGATAACAACAGGGCAGACTCCGTATGATCTGCGTGTATTCTAATTTTTAGGACAATGAGAACATTAGTGAGAAAAACGAAGTTAGGATTAGGGGTTAGAAGTCACGAAGAAGGGAGTTACTTAAAAACTTGATGTAGAGAGTACAAAGAGGTCTAGCCAGTACCTGGGCGCGCTAAGTCTAGCGTCATTAACCTAAACACAACAAAATGTGACAACTCTTTTATATAATGCATGAATGTCATTTTTCAATTATACCGATTTTCAATTTATAGATTCCCAGCAGCGATATAAGAAGTGGTACTTGCTATTGTTCACTGTGGGACACCAAAAAAAGTTGTAATCTACTTATATATTTTAGATTACGCATCAAGGGTACGAGTGAGTATGTTTCCATTTCATTAAATAACTAGCTAGATCTGTCTAACTCCTAACCTTCTTAATAAAAAGCCCCTGCCAAGCACAAATCTAGTTAGTCTTCCAGAAACGTTTACATCAATACAATAGTATATCTTTAGTAACTATTGTACAAAGGCTTCAAACAAATATGAGAAATGCGGTCTAATAAAGCTTACCTACGTCTTCTATACATAGTGACCCTTCCGCTATGCTATAATTCTGACACTATATGTTATGCTCTATGCAGGATGACACTATCAAACTCAAAACTAAAATAGAGAAATTTGTAGTGAAATAAGCTGTCTAGTATAAAGAAGCTCTATCCAATCTGTCATTAAAGCTGAACGTTGCAGCAACAGCAACATAAACTTCGGCATCCTTGAACGTAACATATGCATATGTTGAGTTTCTTGTTGTTGATTCCGGTAACCACCATGGCTTGGAAATTGTATTTAAAAATTTATTTAACTTAATCATGTTCATGAGAAGACAGAAAAATACATCATCTACCACTTCATCCATTACCGCAACATATTTATGATCCTATAAAGACCTCTGCATGTACTTATGTTCCAACGTAAGTCTCTTAAAAGACAGAGGTTATTTTACGAATAAGATCACCGCGTGGTTCATGAATATGTTGAATAAATCTTTATCGTGGGGCTCGTGGCTAAATGGTAACCGAGTAGGTAAGAACATTATAAAGTTAAGTAGTATAGCCAGGTCAGTCTTCGGATGGTTGACCATTTTTAACACATTGAGACCCCTCCGTGCGCCATCTAAACAATACAAGCCAAAATACTTAGTACCTACTGACCTGTATCGCGCAATCCAATTCCTCCAGAGTGCTGTATAAGTGTTGTTGTTGGTTGTTAACTGACGTATTCGTGATGTTGCCAATATAATTTACATACATATGCCGCAAAAACTTGTTTCATTTTTTATACATACACTTATACATGTATCCCCGATGGGGTAGGCGTATTAAACACGCATATTTGACCAACTGTAATTTTGGTTCCACTGGGCACTTTGGGAATTAAAGATAGGAACGTTGAGAGTATATCGAAAAGGAAATTTAAAAAGAGAACTTAATGGATGAAAAGGTTTGTTGCTTATACGGATGGATTGGGGGTGTAAGCGATGTCATGTCATGAGCATGTCAGGGTCACGACCTGGAGCTCGAACTGGCTGTTGCCGGGCAGTCCGAGCCCTCTAACACCAGTCCGAGCCCTCGACTACCATTTTCATATCTTCATATATTGTAAATTTTTTCTTGTTTATTGACAGTTCCCCCGCAACAGATACTAGTAAATCACATTAATCTTAATGTTGAAAAAGAAAAAGACGTCTACACAGCTGAATACTTCTACCAGGACGGTGAGACAGTGAACATAGATTGCATCAATTCAGATGACAGATGTACTGTACAAATGAGTAACTTTTTTAGTGCACCAGTAGACGGTAAGACAAACAATATTTAAAATATTATAGTATTAATTGAGAAGAAAAACCTATCACTCACACTCGGTCACACGGGTCACCTGATGGAAAGTGACTAACGCCGCATATGGGCACCTGCAACTCGAGACTCACAAGTACGTTGCTGGCCTTTGGTGGGAGTAGGGGAAGAGAGGGAGTGGGGGTAAGGGAGAAGGGGGAAGAGGGGAAGACGGAAGGGTTAAGTCCTCTAGTAACCTCACTCACTCGGCGAATTACAACGTAAACATTACTACACTGCCGTTTTCTGTGAGGCGATTGGTATCACTCTGGTCGAGCCAGCCCATACGTGCCGAAGCATGGCTCTCTCCCACAGTTAGATTATTTTGCCTCTGCACGTTTCTTCAGCAAATGAGCAAATGATGATACTAGTAAAATAATTTAAAAAGTCTCACTTCTATTTATAAAATAAGTGGACAAAACTTGACTTCTAAAATCAAGTGTCAATCAAATTGGCTTATCCCAGTCCACTGCTGGACAAGAACTCAATCTGGATAACATCACATATTCATTTCAATTACAAGCTTTATATTAACTTGGCTTGTATCTGACCTGTAATGTAGTTTTTACTAATTTCGACGTCGACGTGAATAACTTGAAAATTTGCACTCGTATCGAAGAAAATAAATTATAAAAAATATATTTCCTACTCTTCGAGTCCAGTTTGCTATTAAAATGTGTTATTTTTAACTATAATTTATTACACGTACCTCCAGAGATACATATTTGTGGTAACGAACATTAAATTATTTACTTTGATTTTAATAAATATATTTGCGGCTAAGCCACTAGCGTGATAATGATAAGGCTACAGAAGATTATAATATTAGCAATTTATTTATTTATTTATTTTCAGAAAGATACATATTGTTTACAGATAATCCTTACACAATAGCATAGTAGGTACTTAGTAATATCTATAGAAACTTTGGTACGTAATAAATATAATGAAACAATTGGGTACAACAATTGGGTTGGGTATAAATACGGATAATTATAATAAAGTTTCTTATATAAGTATCGAACGAAAGCTTTTTGTACTCTTTCTATCTTTTGTGTGTAACTGATTTGGTGCGGATTCCAAACTACTGCATTAGTTTCAAGGTTACTACGAACATAAGAATTATATAATACTGTTAATGTTAATTTATTATGAAAACATTTGGTTTGCCTTAATACGAATCCTAAACTTTTACCTGTTTTACTGCATAATTTATTAATGGAACGTCAGGTGGCTGTCGAACCATGTCCCTAGGTCTTTAATAGGTGGTTGGTTACTCGTGGTAATACATTATTGGCTATTGAATAATTTTCAGGTACAGGTGAGCGAGTGCGAGTGTATGACATAATAGCGAATTTATTTACATTTAGATTTAAGCTATTTTCAATACCCCAATTGAATACATTATTTAAATCAATTTGTAGTAGTTCGCAGTCAGCAGCTGAGTTGATGGTTGGAGCCAGTTTTACGTCATCCGCAAACATTAGGCACGTACTATATTGAATAACAGACGGAAGGTCGTTAATTAATATTAAAAACAACAAAAGACCCAAACAGCTTCCTTGTCCTATGCCCGAGTTGACGGTATATGTCATAGATTTTGTGTTTTCAAATAAAACAAACTGTTAGCGGTTCTTTAAATAGTTTGAAAAAAAAAATGAGATTATCGGCAAAACCTATTTTACCCATTTGATAAGCAGAACATCGTTATCCACTTGAACAAAGGCTTTTTGAAAATCAAGATATTTTTTTTTTTTTCAACCTGTTTTTTGGCATCTATTTCGTTAGTAAGTAATGTTGTAATGTTTAATAAATTAGAGGAAGTGGAACGGTCGGGTAAAAAATCCATGTTGATGACCGCGATACCAGTTTTTTTTTTAAGAATACCAGCAACGTGGGTCACACATTACTAGTATTCTTGTTAACCCCTCCAGCTAAGCTAAAAGCTTGTGTTAGGAGTGAGTTTACGACGGTAGAGTACTGGGTGGGGTTCGAACTCGCAACCATTTGATTGCAAGTCCGACGCCTTAGCCAGTACGCTACCGCCGCTTAATGTAATGCTTTTGTAATTGTGTATAGATTGAGTTGTTTTTTGGAAAATAATGGAATCCATACTGTAGTATGGATTCCATTATTTTCCCAAAAACAGATAATACTGCTACTGCGCGGTAGTTTTTTATTTCAGACTTAGACCCATTCTTGTAAATAGGTAAGACTTTAGAATATTTCCATGCAACCGGATAGACTAGTTCTTTCAGTGCTAGGTTAAATATATATTATAATTTATAATAGTGGATCAATAAATACATCACAGCAATCACGGACTATTACTTGGGGTACGCCATCTGGGCCTTGGGTAAAGTTTGGTCTAAGTTTTTTTATGGCGTGATGTACATCATCATACATCGCGCTCCTGTTTGCAGCTAATATTCACGCACACGTCGGGCGCTAGCGCGGGGTGCGGGGGCGGCGCGGAGCGCGCGGCTGACAGTGCGGCGCTGTCCAGTACAGGTGTACTCGATTCAATAGGGATACACTTAAAATACGAGGCGAATGCATCAGCTGTTTGCTGTGGGTCGGATATTCCAAATGTAGAAGATTCATTAGACATTTTATTGTATTTTATATAAGACCAAAAGGTATTAGGATTATGTATTATACTGTTTTCTATTTTGTTGAAGTATGTTTGTAAATTTTTATCTAATTGTTGTTTTTACTGTTTACGGTAGTAAGTAAAAAAAGCGTAATATAATTGATTTCCTCCGGAGATTTTATAAAGTTCATGATATGAATTTTTAAATTTTAAGCAATGAATTATTTCACGATTATACCACGGAGGGTAGTTGCTGTTATACAACGATGGTTTGGTGTAAGGCACCGTTTCATTAAACACGTTGTCTAAAATTGCATATAAATTAGTCACCGCCTCATTAGTATTGCTCGAGCTATATATTGCTGACCAGTCTGTCGAGAATAGGTGACTGTACAGTTCAAAGTAGTCTACTTTTCGAATGTTACGGTAGGGTGTTATCTTTGTTTTATCAGAGATCTGGAATGGTTCAATAGGTAAATGAAATCTAGTCAAAGTTATGGATATTTCAAGTAGTAAGTGATGACTTTCAGATTTTACAAGACCTACCTTGGATTCAGCGACAGTGGGTGTTACCTGAGACGTATCGCAAATGACTAGGTCGAGAACACGTTTGAGATCATTGGTTATAGTATTGCACTGAGTTAGATTGCACATAGATGGTAAAACTTTGAAGTCTTCTTTTACTAATTAGTACCAGCAGCCAATAAGGGGTTGAACTGACTCCATCAGATCAGCTTCGTTATACATATATATATATTCTTTTGAACTACATATGCAAATATTATTCTTAAAGATTATTGCCCGTTTTTTGCGAAAGAGAAACTTTGCCTTTGTAAAGATACTCTCTCATACACATTACAGTTTCTTTAGTAGTCGCAAAAAAAATATTTCATTTACTTCTGTTGTAAGACTTGGATTTGTACCAATTTTCATCATTCTAGGTCAATGGGGTCAATCCTATTGGTTTTCATTTACCCGCCAAGTGTTAAAATTGGTCAACATAATAATTGTTAAATATTGTGTTGATATAGACGCTTGTTTTTACAGCTTTACGAGATCGCAGACACTAGTATTTGATGTTAATTTCCTTGATACCTGAGAGTTTTTGAGAAAAGGAGTCTTAACAGACTGACAGTCAAGACAGACAGACTGACATAAAGACAGACGGACAACGAAGTTACTTAATACAAAACCGAAATCTGAAATAATTCAGATGTAAACTGCTTTATTTATTTATCTATACTAATCGTATAAATCTGAAGAGTTTATTTGTTTGGTTGAACGCGCTAATCTCAAGAACAACTGGTTCGAATTGAAAAATTATTTCAGTGTTGAATAGCCCATTTATCGAGGAAGGCTAAAGGCTATATAACATCACACTACAACCAATAGGAGCGGAGCACTAATGACAAATATTGCAAAAACGGGGAAAATTGATAAACGCGGACGAGGTTGCGCGGGGTCAACTAGTTATATTACTCGTATATAAGGTTTGACTCGCGTTTGGTCATTCACCTTTTAATAGAAGAGTGAACGACCGGATGCATCGATGTCTCTGATTCTTGAGATGCAGGTGCCCATGGCCAGCGGTAATCACTTACACGTGAAGGAGGCCTCGAGGGAAACAGCTAATCTTTAAAAAATACAAATATTAAACAAGAAAGATTTTATCCTAAAAAAAATTTTTTTTTCAGACATCTATACGGTATCGGTATGGGGCATCGGTTTCCCTATTGAATTAAATAGTAATGACAATGGTACGAAAATACATTGTATAAGCGACTGCTCGGGTGACAAGACCACAGTGGAGGTGACATTTGTGTTACAAAAGGAACTTGATGGTAAGTTTTAACCATGATTATTATTTAGCATAGTCGTGCATACATAATTATAGCCTATACTTCTAGCCTTCTATGGTACCACCTCTAAGAAACAACGAAGGCCTTCTTGTCGACTAAAAAATCACTTGACCAAACATCACCAACTTCCTGCCCTTTTCCCAATTTTCTTTACGGTCACTGCTATGTGTAACTTGGCTGGTTCCTTTTATGGCTGGCCACCTGCCTGACGCCAACCCTCCTTGGGAATGTATTCGTTTTAAGATGGGAAAGGAGGAAGTAGGGAAAACAGGAATGCTTTCTGCTTGGAGCGGCTAGTACACATTATATTCGAATGGCCTGTTTTCGCGGATTATTCCATCTATGATAAAAAAATACGCTTATTTCTTTCTGTGCTTCTTTCTACATTATATGCTTAATTTCTTTGTTTTTATCGACCCGGTGAAAGATCCTCATGGATGTCCTCCGCCATTGGGAAGGTAGGTAAAGGGATCTGTCAAACTCTTACTGACTAAAAACCACCCCGCTGTTCCGCTGAGAGAGCGTCGGGCTGAGAAATGATATTTTATTATAACTTATTTGATTACATTACAGATAAGATAAACGTAAAAATCAATGGCCAGGATGTCACAAAAAATATGGCACCTAGTATAGAAGACGACAGGACGTATAATATAAATTACGCGTATTTTCTCAACCATAGACAAGTGACAATAATATGTGATACACACCTCAATCGTCAATCTATCGACATCGCCTTATCATGTCCAAATTGTAACATAACAGGTACGTTCATAGACAACCCCTACGATAGACTGCATCAAAAGATCTTGACCAAAACGAGCTCGAAGAAGTGGATAAATTGAATTGTTACATAAATAGAGATCCAAAGAAAAAGAGACAGCCTTGCAGTCTACCAATTTATTTTATGACGGGACCTGGGTAGATGGCATACCTTACACTAGAAATCACCCAGAGCAATTCATTGCAGGTCTTGCACGAATACACTAATATCTTGAGACATGCAGCTGCTAAATCTGAATGCTTATTTAAGTGGCACTATCTTCACAAATCTACCGACACATATTGCCACTCAAACATATGAACAAAGAAAATATAATATATATTAAATTATTCGTATTTAATTTTAGAACAAGGACAAGATAAGGTCACTTTAATACCTAATATAATGTCAATTCTGAGTTGTGAAGCAAAATCAAAAAACGGAGATGAAGAGTTGATAAAAAAGGTCGTTATTAGCTTCCAGCCGATAAAATGTCGAGGTAAGCGTAAAAATGACATTTTAAGACTTTTTATAAACTCCAAAGTTATGCGACAGATTTTAAATAAAGCAATTTAAAAAAAACCTTATATTATCTAAGATTTTTTAACATAATGTACAAGCTAGTTTCATCAATATGGCTTAAATATTCAACTTAATTTATTGGATTTATGATTATTTTGAGATTCCTAATCACGGAACAACTATATAAGTGTATATAAATAGTTGTCGCATGTAGGAATAGAATCTTCAACGCTCAACACATTTAAGTAATTTTTGTTAGAAAAACTAGTTAGAAAAAAGACCTCGATCGATCTCGAAAATCTGACGACGACATTAAACGTGAAAATAATCAATTATATTGTATAAAAAACGTGGGATGCTTGACATTTATATGTGATAATTTTTCGAAACCAAAACTGTAAATATTATGATCATTCCCTATATAAGTTCAAACTTTCTGTTAAACCTCCTTTTATGCGGCGATGGTATTATACAATTATTGGTTTGTTCAATGATAAAAAATTGTGAAATGAGATATTGTGTAGGCGATTTATTCCATTATTTTGTGTGACAATAAGATTACTATGAATTGCAGTATTGACGATAAATGCCTTACTATTTTGTATTTTAACTTATTTATTACAGATAATAGCCAACTGACTTTACAAGGTCTACGTCCAAACAATATTTTATCCGAATCCTACGTGTACGAATATCGTCAGGGTATCTCCTACATTAATTATACTTACCAATATGAAAACAACGAAAACTTACTGCTAAACTGTTCCATTAACCTTCAAAGCGGTTCCATCACCCAAAACCAGTTCATCAGTTTCAACAACTCAGGTAAAACGAAAGAGGTTTTATACATTGTTGACGTAAAAATTTTGACACGATAGTTGATGCTATGATAATAAGTCTGGTTTCGTTCAACATTTCACTATTTTCACTATGTCAAATAATTCAAGGGTTTGATTCCATTCCTTGGCAATAATTGAACCTTCCACTCTACTCAATATTCTACACTCCAATGAGAAATCATCGCAACTCTTAAAAAAGAGATCACAGGTTTTTTTCTTATGGTGTAAGGTATGGTGTAAAATTTTCATGTAAATTTTAATGTGCATTTTATTTTTTATACGAACATTTTCTGATTTTTCATTTTATCAATTAATACTTACATCGTTATTGGCGTAGAACTACCAATTTATGTTAGATATTCATTTATTTATTTATTAAGGAGCATCAACAATATACATACATATGCAAAACATTGTTCATTATATTTACGACGACATCAGATCTCTTTATGTAGGTACATCAATTATAGACGCCCACAGCATTCGTTATAAGGGTGGCACTGAAAATTTCGGGAATCAAGGAAGTGACACAACATTACTATTTAAAAATGTATTTATTGCTTTTCGAAGTATTCTCCGCGAAATTTGACACATTTTTCCATACGATGGAACCAATCATTGAAGCAACCATTCCATTCGGAAGTTGTGGTCTCCAAAATGGCCATTTTGTAGGCGTCCACAGCTTCTTAAAAAAAAAATTGTGTGCGGTCCTGTGAATGTCAGAATAAATGTTTCTCTCTCTCTCTCTCTCTCTCTTCAGGTGATGAAAATCTCTGACCACGCAATTTATTCTTTATTTTAGGGAAAGTATAGAAATCATTAGGGCTTAGGTCGGGGCTGTACGGCGGATGGTCTAATAATTCTATGTTTTCTTGCTATAAAAACTCTTTTGTTCTGTGCGCGGTGTGAGAACTCGCATTGTCGTGATGGAGGATGATGCGGCAGTTGCAGTTATCTTTACGGAGTTCAGAAACGACCTGTGGCAAACAAATGCTAGCATGCCATTCTGCATTAACCGTTCTTTGTCCCTCAAGACATATAGTCGCAACATGGCCGGTTTTGGAGACAAACGTGGCCACCATTTTTTTTGCAACACTCCGTGAACGAACAATTTTTGTTGGCTTTAACTCATTTTCGAACACCCAAACTCTTGACTGGTTTGTTGTTTCGGGTTCGTACGCGTATATCTAGGCTTCGTCACCTGATACGATGTTGTATACAGAATCTTTCGAGAGTTCTGACGCACCAAGTAACGCGAGCCGCTTTTTGCTCTTCACAGAGCGAATGCTCTCGAATAGTATCCATCGGGAAAACAACTTTTTTACACCTAATTGTTCATGCAAGATTATTTGTATTTGACTCATGCCAATGTCTAAAGTTGCCTGAATTTAGCGGTATGTCACATGTCGAACTTCCTCAATCAGATTACGCACAGCATCAACGTTTTCTTGGGTGACTGCAGTTTTTGGACGACCTTGACGGGGATCATCACTGAGCTTGACACGTCCACGTTGAAATTCAGCAAACCAGCGATAAATTGTGGTTTTGGATGGGGCTTCATCACCAAATGCAGAAATCATCCGGTCAACACACTGTTTTTGCGTTAAACCACTTCGAATGTCATAATAAATCATTGCTCTTGAATTTTCTCGAGTCAATTCCATTTTCTCAACGACTACACAAGTTTGACAAAAACCTTGTGATAAGACCGAGAATCTTTTTTTAAATTAATAAATGATATTCGATTTTTAAAACCAAGGAGTTTTCAATTAAAAAGATTTTAATATGACAGAAACAGTGGAAATATTCCATTCCCGATACTTTTAGTACGTAAAGTTAGTTAGTTACGTAAAGTTTCATTCGACTGCTATGTATATTAGTGACCTGCATCCACCGTCAATCTGACGATCTGCCCACCATCTGTCCATAATTTATTTTTGTTGTAAATGTTATAAAAACATGGATTTTATTTTAGTTGCTATTTTATACATTCAGACATCTTATACCTCTATAACAATTGTTTAAAGTAATTTTATTAAAATGCTTGTTAGGTACAATTAATTTATGTATACCCAGTACCCAGTATTGTTTATCAGTTAAGTAGGTTCATCTAAAAATACTTTTTAATTCCAGCTATGGACCCTGGAATTAATAGTTCTGTAAAATATATGACATCGAATTTGGAACACAAAAATGAGCAAGTGTCATGTTGTTTACATGATTTGGAAAATAATAAAACCATTGCACAAATATGGGTTTTATTCCGGTTATCTAACATGAATGTACTATTTATTGGTAAGTATTGTTTGATTAAGTATAATATAGACTGGCAGTGATCCCGTGGCTCGCGGGATTTGAAAACAAAATAAAAGTTTTTGTACAACTGAATGAGAAGGAAGTACAACAAGAGTTGTACTTCCTTCTCATTCAGTTGCCCACTGTGTACCATGGTCACGTGAGGTATTTAAATTTATCTTAAACTCAGAATTGTAACTTTGTGATTGGTATATTAGTTAGGATATTCTCTTACTTGATAGTTGGTGTGATGATATAACCCTTCATCATGGCATGCTGTGTTCACACCTAGTAGGATTCATTTTATGCAGATCTATACATTATAAGTTATCAGTTAAGTTATACTAATATTTGTATCCAGTTCTTTAAACCAAATTAAAAAAAAAATATCTTATTTGTGTTATTGGACTGTATTAATTCAATAGACTTTCTATTAATTGTTTTTAAAGTATACTTTAAGGTATTATAAATAATATGGTTTTGTATTGTTTGTTTTTTGTTTGTTCTATTGTTAAGATATTTACTTATATTTAGTATTATTATATTTGGTTTTGATAGTTTAACATATTTGACAGTGTAGTAAATATGTCTTTATAATTTTTCATCCCTGTATTGTGTTATGTATAGTGTAACAGCTTTTGTGTAATAGGAGTAATTTCATATTATTTAAAATATACGGTTTTACTCACGTGTATATTTCGGGGATGCCCGACTAGTTTCGGACCCGACGGGGGCCCTTTATCAAGGGGTGAGGCGTCCTGCCGCGCCGGTTGCAGGTGCCAGACTGGATTGTTGTATGTCCCACCGATTCATTTTTTGTAACGACCGCCGGAATGTGGACGCCTGCGCTTCCATTGCGTTGTGTGTTGCGAAATCTTTTATCGCCTGTCACTGTGGTACACACTGAACTTACTGTGTCAGTGTTTGGAGCCGTAACTATTTCGTGGGACATCAGTTTTAGGGACGGTCGCCAGGCTGGCGATAATGCCCACCCATTGTCCCTATTGAAGTTCGGACGTCGGCTTATTTCGATTGCCTCTCGTATTTTTCGCGGTACGAAGTATTTTTCTCTCGCTAAAACGGAAGCCTTGTCGAAACGTATAAAATGAGCCGTGTCCGTCTTGCAAGCATGTTCAGTGACGGCCGATCTGTTGCTGTCCATGTTCTTCACATCGCGTATATGTTCATGTAGCCTAGTTGCGACGCTCCGACGAGTCTCACCCACATACTTTAAGCCACAGTCACAAGGAATCGAGGATACGCCGGGGGCCCCAAGTGGATCCACATCCTTTGGGGAGCGCAGTAAATTTCTAAGCTGTCCGGGTGAGTGGAAGATCGTCTTGACGCCATATTTGCGTCCCAATATACGTCCCACTTTATCGGTCACTCCGCGTATAAAAGGGAGAAACGCGGGGTTTCTTTCCACACCCGGTGTCCGCCGACCACCAATCGCACTCGCTGCCCGGGTACATTGCCGCCAGCGGTATCCGTTTGCTTCTAATGTGTGGCGTAGGTGTTCAATTTTCTTGTCCAAATATTGAGGATCGCAGATGTTGAGGGCTCGGTTTATGAGTGATCTAGGCACAGAAGATAAGTGAGCAGGGTGATGGTGTGAGTCAGCTCGAAGGTACCTGTCCGTGTGTGTCGGTTTCCTGTACACCGTGGTTGTTGGTAGCCCGTTCGTGCCACGGATGACTAATGCGTCTAGGAACGGCAGGCATCTATTATTTTCTTCTTCGACTGTGCACTGTATCCTTTCATGTACCTTGTTGAGGTGCCTGCTTAGGTCGCTCAGTGAGTCCCGGTCGACAATCGCGAAGATATCATCAACATATCGCCACCAGTATCGAGGTTTCTTTGACGCTGTGCTTAAGGCTTGTTCTTCAAACCACTCCATAAAAATGTTTGCCACTACAGGGGCCAGCGGTGAGCCCATAGACACTCCATCCACTTGTAGATAGTAATCTCCTCTCCATAGGAAATAACCGCTTTCAAGACAGAATTTTATACAACTCATGTAAGCAGTGGGTAGATCTGTGTTTTGTAACAATGTTGCAATTATGTTTAAAGCCTCTTCCACTGGTACATTTGTGAACAGCGAGGTGATGTCGAAACTGACCATGATTTCTGTGTCTTTTAGCTCGATTCCCGAGAGCAAGGAGATAGAATGCCGCGAGTCTTTAACATAGCTGTTTGTTTTTCCGGTGTAAGGTAGCAAACAAGTAGCCAAGGGTCGTGATATTTTGTATGTAGGAGCATCCATCTGACTGACAATTGGTCGTAGGGGCCAGTCTGGTTTGTGTATCTTGGGCAGCCCATATATTTTATACGTTTCGACAAGGCTTCCGTTTTAGCGAGAGAAAAATACTTCGTACCGCGAAAAATACGAGAGGCAATCGAAATAAGCCGTCGTCCGAACTTCAATAGGGACAATGGGTGGGCATTACCTCCAGGCTGGTGACCGTCCTTGAAACTGATGTCCCACGAAATAGTTACGGCTCCAAACACTGACACAGTAAGTTCAGTGTGTACCACAGTGCCTGCGATAAAATATTTCGCAACACACAACGCAATGGAAGCGCAGGCGTCCACATCCCGGCGGTCGTTACGACAAATGAATCGGTGGGACAGACAACAATCCAGTCTGGCACCTGCAACCGGCGCGGCAGGATGCCTCACCCCTTGATAAAGGGCCCGCGTCGGGTCCGAAACTAGTCGGGCATCCCCGAAATATACACGTGAGTAAAACCGTATATTTTAAATAATATGAATACCACTCACGAAAGTTTTTATTCGAGGAGTAATTTTAATTTATAAATAAAAGTCGCATCTCCGATTCATACCATCTCAGGTCCGATTTTTAATTATTAGTTTACGTATCACGTAAGCTACTGTCTAATTTGTATATCCCGGAGAAAGTGTGGCTCTTGCCACCACAAATCACTGGACATTAAATTATCTAAACTGCCGCCCCGCGAAACCAAGTCAGCTGGGTTTTCCTTACTTTTTGATATGATACCATGGGACATTTTCAGTCAATTACTGTATTTCAACGATAGGGTTTTGAAAAAAAGTTTGTAAAAGACTAGAAGACATTTATACTCATCCCAGGACAATAGTTGAATCTGAACATTGTGGGACAATTTGGAACCTAATAATGCACCACACATCTCTAATTAGGATACGCTCATGGGCTCGAGGGGTGCCATCGTACCTTTCAAATATAGTGACCTAACTGATATAATTCCATTATCGCTCACTGTGCGTATAACACAGGTGCCGAACGCTGTCTGTGACGCATCCGTAAATACATGCAATTCTACATACTTAGGTTTGTACGGTATAACGTGTTGCTCCATACGTAGATTATTAAGTAAAACTAACTCGTACACGAATTCATACCAAATTTTAACAACTTCTTGCGACACTTCATCATCCCATCCCAATTTTAATAAACATTATTTTTGTAAAACTACTTTTAAAATAATTACAAAAGGGTTCAGTTATCCTAAAGGGTCGTATATTTGCGAAACTGACGATAATATAAGGCGCTTTTTATAATAAAATAGAATGTGAGAATTCACAACGCTTGTTGTTTTGGATGCCATTAAAAGTGATCGAATCCATAAGCTAGCGGCCAGCTAACCTGCAATGATAGATGCGCTCAACCCGGTATCTCGGTGGCTTATGTTTGTGACAAGTCTCGTAATACTATCATTAGTTATATTTTTATCTGTATGCAATAAAGAGTTGTTTTCTTTTTTACACGGTCTGCAAGTATCAAACCTGCACTCCTTGATCGAATGACCCAATCGCAAAACGATTTTCGCATATTTTTTTGCTGTATTCGAATTTCAGTGTATCTTTAATTTATGTGTTTAAAAATTTTTGACATGTGTAAAGCGCGTCATTAGCCTTGAACATTTATTTAGTATGTAATTGTAGGACAAATTTATTGGTCAAAAAAATTGCAATGTACTTTATTATTGTTTGTAATTATGTGTTATTTATTTTTATTTCTCGCGATGTTAGAATCCAAGAAAATCGTCCACTTTACACCTTATTTTCGAGTAATTGTCTGTTTTCAAAACAAGTTCCCACTCTCTCTCTCCGTGATTTCATGAAGTTTAGAGACAATAATAAAATTAATGAGTGTGTGCCATGTTTCCGTCGGTTCTTCTAAATTTTTAAAAACCGTAAGTTTATCAGAATACAATCAATTAATTTTGTGAGTGAATGATGCTTTAACGTGATTATGTATTAATAAACTATTGTTATCTATTCTGAAGCAATTCTAGGACATTTTCATAATTATTCTTTTTTTTTTATGGTATAGGGGCAAACGAGCAGACGGGTCACCTGATGGTAAATGACTACCGCCGCCCATGGGCACCTGTAACTTGAGAATCATAAGTGCGTTGCCGCCCTTTAAGGTGGAAGTAGGAGAAAAGGGGGAGGGGGGAAGGGTAGGAAGAGGGGAGAGGGGAAAGACGGAAATAGGGGTGAGGGAAGGGTTAGGGCCTCCGATAACCTCACTCACGCGGCGAAATGCAATGCAAGCATTGCTTCACTACCGGTTTTCTGTGATGCCGTGGTATCGAGCGGAGTCGAGCTGGCCCATACGTAAAATTATTCGATGAGAATTCTAATTGATGTATAACTAAAGCGGCACTACTCTTTCATAAAGATTTTAAATAGTGGAATTTTTTGTATGTTTGTCAGATGCTTGAATTCGTGAATCAGTAATATAAAAGTGTCTCTGTACTCCAGCCAGTGTTCGCATGAACCGTCAAACGAAGAGAGGTTAATTGTTGGCAATTTTACTGATTGGAAACAATACTGTTTGGTTCAACAAGATTTCCGTGGCATTTAATAAACACTCAGCCTGAGCTACTACATTATGAGACGAGTTTTCAAATTGATCCCGTTGATTTATTTGCTCCTCGAAATCCTTTTCAGAAACTAATTCCTCTATTTTTGTTTGTAAATTGTTAAATTTCCGAAAAATACTTTCAGCAGTTTTTGTGCGTAACTTCAAATCTGCCTTTTTTATGAGAGACACTAAACTAACAATAGTTAAAGTATTTAGACAATTAGAAAAACTTATTAATTTGCCTTTTGTTATACCTCGTTTTCGAACAAGGTTATTTATACACGGCTTCATCGCCTGGAATGCTTAATTTGACGGGCGATTTGGCACTAGACTTATCAGCTGACTCCAATGAGGTCATGTTTTGTTGTGAAAGGAACTGATTTACTCACGGTTTTATAAACGTTTTACACTTATTACACTGATAAGCACTGCACAGCTGAATTGGGATGAATTTTTAATGAAATTATTAAATAGATTAGACACACAGATTGAAGATATGTCGCTGCGGTTGAGAAAGAAAGTAAGATGGATAGCCGTACCGAAAGGTTATGACGCGTGATGGGCGAAAACTCACACTGTGCATTCAATTTACAGTTTTTCAGATAGTAACGTACTTTGTACTTTCCTCGAATAACCTAAGAATCATTTTGAATGATTCATTAGTATTATATTTAAAACACCTACTGTGAACAGCAACGTCGTAGTAACGCAAGTAAAGAAAATCTTCAATTTAATTGTCCTAAGTCCTCTATCTCTCTACTCTATCGTCCTCCTTCGTAACTGCCCAATTCTCTTTTTTCTAGAAACTAACTACCAGGCAGAATCGTCACTGTTACTAGGTGTTCTCATTGGCATCTTCATTGGTATTTTAGTGAGCATCTTCATCACATTAATGTGCAAACTTAAAAGGCGTTACAGCTGTGGATGGCAGGTAAACCAGATACCTACTTACATCTTCTTTAAAACTGTTTTAATTTGTGGATTTTAAACGTATCTAAATGTCACAATTCTCTAGCCACTTTTTAAACTAATGGTGCCTTAGTATTGAATTATTTAATAAAAGATCTCTTTCAGTACTACATATTTGTATAACCCCTTTTTTTATCGATCTCATTCAGAAGCTTACAGACAAATGTAATCGAAACTGTTGTATATAATCTTGTTCAGAAATCTGTATATATTTATTTACTTAAGATTTATTATATTTTTTTTTTCAGAAAGACAGTATTAACGAAAATAATGTTAACAATAGTAGTACCACACAATTACATTGCATTCATCCTGAATTAGAAAATGTAAGTCGGAGGAGCCAGGAGGTTGACAATGCGGTTGACAATACAATACATACATATGAAGAGCCTGAATATGTTAAAAGCCAGGAATCGTTTCCTCAGCAAGAGATGCCAGAATATGATTATGTGTATCACCAAACATTATATCAAACCCCGAACCTTGATCAGGATCCAACACTTTACACTGACATGACACATAACCAATATGTTGAATGTTCTCTTCAAAGTGCCATTCAATGATGCTTGGTGGTGAATTTGGTAAGCTTGAATAGATGTATTAATTACTGAAGTTGTCTCTCTCTCTCTCTCTCTTTCTCTGCCTCATGTACTATTACATTTAGAATGTGTTGCTATTGCTTCTGGTATCAAATACCATTTTCTGGATTACTTTAAAGTAATTTTTTTATCTATTTTTTGTAAGTATTGTTCCAGAATTTTTGAGATCATTCATCAGATCAGATCAGAATACGATTGTATTGCTCAGACTTGCCAATATAAAGATCATAACTAAAGTTCTCCGACCTCTAAATCCATATGGGTTCGAATAAATACAGTACTTTAATAAAAACAAAATTTACCCAAATCAACTTACGGAATTGGGGTAGAAGTATATATCTACACTAGCCGTAAATAAACACCATAGTAGTTTTATGCACCACGCATCGTTAAGCCTGCAACCAAATCCTAGCTCCCAGTTAAATTTAGTTATAAATGAAAAGTTATGTGCAAGCAGAAAAAAAAATCGGAGTAAAGTAAGAATAATTTTGTAACAATAGTTTGTAACATCTTGAACTTGTGTTGAATGTAGAAATAGCTGGCGTTATTGTAATTATTTGTAAAACGTAGCAGATAATAAATAGTTTTATAGTTTTGTCTGTTAATACTCATTCGTTTATTTTCAGTACATTTCATAATATTAAAGACCGCCTGGTGGTCGAATTCCGACTAGAATGAATAAGGTTTTGAATGCTTTGTTTTATTTAACTTTAATTATCTTGTCTATTAATTATCCGCGACCCCAAGTGATCTTCGATTGGAGTATTTTTTTGTTATTTACTCAAGCGAGCCGAACTTTGTGCTAGCGTCACTGAGGGTTCAAACGAGTTAGTTGTTCGCCCCTCCCTCCTTAGTGACGCTGCACAGAGAAAGTGGTTAGAGTTGCTGG
The DNA here is from genome assembly GCA_949752705.1 of Callimorpha dominula. Classification (NCBI taxonomy): domain Eukaryota; kingdom Metazoa; phylum Arthropoda; class Insecta; order Lepidoptera; family Erebidae; genus Callimorpha; species Callimorpha dominula. The sequence continues at coordinate 3,064,615 of OX457010.1, read as the reverse complement.
ACCGTGGTGCTTGGGGTCGCTGCGACTACTGCGAAATTTAGGTTATTGTATGTTTACATTTTAAATAATGATTTTTATAGCATTTACTTATTTTATTTTGTAAATTTTAAATAAAAATATGTAGTTATGTGTTTACTGATAAGTACAGCCAGCTAAAAAGAAGTTCAGTTAACAAGTCACCACACAAAGCAAAGAATCATGGCAAGTCCCCATACATGATTTTATTTGAAGTGAAATGGTAGCGTTTAAATATGAAACATGCCTAAAAACACTTGAGAATTTATTCCTGTCCATTCTCGTAACAAAAGTACAAGCGAAAGAGGTCTAGGAAAAAGATATTGGATTTTAAATATTTCGAGGTTAAGTACTAACATATTGTCAATGACGTTTGTTTGACATTTTAATACTCGTAAGCAACCCTATTTTGCTGTTGAAAGTGTTAGCCGACTCTCTAAAAGGGTGGAGGTTATTTGCAACAATAGCAAACGTCTCTGCTTACCAAGCAGGTGTAATGCTAGTTATTTCCGAGTGCTGATAGATTTAGAATACAAGTAAACTGAGGAATCAAAACTTATGCAGACACTATCACTGCGAGCAAAGGAAAACTCGAAACTACACCCTATTCACCAACAACCTGTCGGGCAAGCGTACTAGTAGGCTAAATTCCCCTTTATTTTTGAGAAAGGTCTAAGTCCAGTGATTGACTGCAAAAGGCTATTACTGATTGATTGACTTTATTACATTTGGGAAGAAATAAAACTACATAGTTCGGCTTTTTATTTATTTGTCTTCATCATTGTTATTAAAAATTGTCTGGCCATGTCATGTCTGGCCCATCCTAAATATCAAACAATTGTCATGGTATGAGCGCAGCAGCCTACGGTGCGGCGCCCAACCAAGCAATTGCAGCAATATTGCTTGGTTGGGCGCCGCACCGTAGGCCGTATAATGCCTGATCAACCATATATATCATTTTGGACTAAAATATAGACAAAATATTGTCTTCTAGATATTGTTGGTTCAGGTGGCGTTCTTGTATGATCCTGAAGATTAGAGCGTTCTACTTCTCGTTTAGTGCGCAACCGACAAGCCATGCACACATGATCAGATGATAAATTCTGAAAGAAATCAAAATGTTTGTAAAATTATCTTTCTCGTTACTTTATAGGTAATTATTTAAATATTTCAGAGCATTTTTATTTTACTATACTCTTAAATTATTATTTTTTATTATTGAACATGACCATATAAATGATATCTGTGCATGAAAACAAAGATTTTTTTGTATTAAGTAGGAATCTAACCTAGGACCTCTAGAACTATAAGACCATGGTGACCAAACCTTTCGTGGTTCTACTTTGCTCCTAATGATACTGACGATGGATTGCTGCACTTCAGTGCTGTTTTCTCGGATACCTGGGCATCGTTGTCTACATACAGTTGAACATTTACATAAAATGCATACATCATTCTGGATGCGACGACTTAGTGATGCGCTTCATGATCAACACTATCTTTTTGTGTGTCAAGGTCATCATTCACAGCAGCTCTAGCTAGATCAAGGCACGCTTGACAAGCTATATCATCTTCAGCAATCTAAAAATAGTTAAAATAGATAACTAAAATAGTTATATAATTATTTTTATAGGACAAGCTGCAATGCAATAGACGCTATCAGTTTATATTAATTCTATCCATAGCCTAAGACATACAAATATATTGCATATTAATTTACTCAAAACTCAACCAAACAAAATGTGCAAGGTATATGGATCAGTAGTGATATAGTAGGTATGTGCTGCATATACAATGGCACCTTAATATGAACAGTCTTGATTAATAGTTATCACAGGTGCAAGTTACCTTGGGGAACACATCTTTTTCTTTTGCCCATATATTATTGGCAATCAAAAGTCAAAGAGATACTATTGTCCTATAAGATTGCTCTCCACTTAAGGTAAATTGTTATATACCTAATTAATATGTATTTTAGTACCACATGAAAGTATTTTAATATTGCATGTAATAAAATATGTTTGCTTCTATTTCAACCCTCATTTTTGTATAAAATAGTCTGTCAAAATACTTACAATTTGTGGATACACCCAGGAGGTGAGCAAAGCAGTAACTCTTGTTCCAAGGTCCAGCGCTGGATATCGGCGTAGTTTATTTATGCACATATGTTGCAGTTGACACACAAGATTCGTGTAGCTCTATTTGCCATCGCGACAGTAATATGCACAGAATAACAAATCCAAACAGTAAAGCACAATCGTAGTCCACATATACAGAAAAAAATGTCGTCACTTGACAATCAATCGGAGTCCTAGGGAATGTTCAAGTCACGGAACAAAATATCAGGAGTCCAATAAACATGTAAGCAATGGTCGTGTGACGACAAGTATGACAACTGGTGAGTGCGGAACTCGACAGGATCCAGGACGACGTATCGACATTTTGAAAATATCGATGTATGTCTATTTATGTGCAGTTATCATCGACAATGTCTTTACCTTATCATTCTGTGCAGTATGTTGTTCTTTTTTTCGTCGCAAAATATCGTAATTATATATTCTATTTATTTAGTGTAGCAAAAGTCGTTAAAAAAAAAGTAAAAAAATTATTCTAAATTCTTCTAATTATGTTGATTTAGTCACTCTATCGTACGAGTGAACCCGTGGGTAGAAGTAAGTTCAAATTCATAATGGTAAACCTTCAGTAAGTATTTTAGCCAAAGCTATAAAATCAATTATCGATAAAACGTTCCATAATATAATAATGCCATTACGCATCCCTAGTCAGTTATACGTTATGGCGAATATGTCAGACATTACGTACTTAGGTCAAATAAGTTATTCAAAAATATTCTATTTTTAATGAGACTTATGAGTACATGGTAGACACATGGTAGAGAAATGATAAATCATAGAAAAAATATTTATTAAGTTTAATAAGAGTAAATTTTTTAAACGCTTAAGTTTTAGGTAAATATGTTTTCGCCCATGTTCTTTGAGATAATTGTTAAGAAAATTAGTACCTACTTATAAAAACATTTTTTTTTTAATTTATTTATCAAAACATTTTAACTTTTTTCTTTAATCTAAATTTATAATAGTAAGTAATTATTAATCAAAGTTGATTATTAATATAAGCATAATTTTCTAGTTTCATTCCTTTCACCAAAAAATCTCACCGGATCAAGGTTTACCACACAATAACCAAAAGGAGATAAAAACGATTACATACAATCTTGGGTCTAAATGTAACGAGATGAAAATAGTGTGAATAATTAGTTTCAGACTTATCAGTCCCTCACTGAAAATTCTGTAAGTTTTGACAAGGTGAAAGCAGAGCTATTTGAGGTTTAGTAAAAGTTAGGTTATGTTACACTCTTTAACTAACAGCCGATTCCTGAAGTGCAAAACATGCTCTTTAAATACTAATGTTTATTATATTTAGTACAAAATATTTGAAGTTATTTGAATGAACGTCATTGACTTGAAGTCATAGGTAGGTAACAGGTATGGAAAAGATGTCTAGAACAAAATAAAACATTTTATTATTGTATTTTACTCATCTTCTATTATAATTAAAATGGCGTCTAGAAATTGTGCAGATGGAACAATTTGATCTTAGTACCCAGCCCAGCTAAGATACCATATAATACACATTATAAGAGCGGAGCAGCCTACAGTTCGCCTACCTACAATACAATTACAGTAATGCATAAGAACAGCTTCTTTTCCTTTTATGTTGGGATTGTATGCGACCCCTAAGTAGCTAAGAAGTACTGGCAGCCGACTCACTCGATTCACACACTCACACGCACACTTCTATAATAAAACCATCACTTCCTCTAATATTTTCACCATAATAAGAACGTGCCAACTTGAATTCGTATGTTCCTAAAGACATCAATATTAGTTCACTATCAGGGAGCTGTGGCAAATGGTTAAGATTATCATTGTGTACTGTGATAGTTTCAAAATTATTATAATTATTTCTAACTATAAAATCGGCTAATTTGTTTTCTACATTCATATAACTATCTAATTTTTTTCTATTTACAAGTTTATTTATTTATTTAGGTCTATCCACAGCAAATGCATTACAAATTGATGTACAGAACATGTTAGTGAATAATATGGCTGATACATTTATTTCTTGTATTATTTCAACAGCATCTACACGATCAACTACAGGAGAGTGAAACTGATTTAAAAGGGCTATGCTATAAACGCGCTATAAACTTTTATTATGTTGAAATAATTTTGTCGAAACAATTTAAAATCACATTTGAATCTGCCGTTTACAACTTCCATCACCCAACGGCATACTATGGTGACTGCTTTTGATTTGTTTGCCTCACTAGTTGATAGCTATGTTTCACCTTCCTCCAACGAAGCACGTATGTCCTATAATCCACATTGGTGCAACAAAGGTAATGAGTCACGAAAGCCCCCTATCTAATATAAATACATCATCTTGACGGAAATATTAGCGTAAAGGTCTTGCACTTGAAAATTCTTTTTTCATAATGTCAAAACAAACAACACAAAATGCATCGTAAAACACGAAACAAGTGAGCAGAGCAAACAAGTGCAGTAGCAGTCGGCAACTTTCTATTGTCAATGTCAGTCAGCTGTCATACCAGTTACATAGGCTCAAAATATCAGACTGATTTTAATTGATATGAAATCAATAGTCGTAATATTGGTTTTTCAGTAACTTTGATATTGTATTTTATTATAGTCATATTAGACTGTAATTAAATGCACTATATTGCACGTTAGTATTTATAGTGCATTTGATTACTTTGAGTTAATAACCCATTGAAAAGGTTTTATTTTTGTAATTGTGTCGATTGAAAATTGATTACTCAAAATCGATAATCTCACTAAAGCAATATTTATCCGCTTCCAGCAGGAGAATTGAGGTGATTTTTTATTTATATAATTATTTTTTTTCATAATGTAATGTAATTAGATCATCCGACAAAGAACCAAAGTTACCGACATAGCTCCCAGGATAAGCATGTTGAAGTGGCAATGGGTTGGCCACATATGCCGAAGACCGATGGCCGTTGGAACAGACGGATCCTAGAGTGGAGACCGCAAATCGGTAAACGGAAGGTACGACAACTCGTTACCAAAGATTACTCCTGGATGAGCGATAAAATCACTGACAATGAGCACTGACTCGAAATTATTATTTTCAATCACCGCATTACTCTCCCTTAAACCTCGACGAATTCTAGTAAGTTATCACCACAGTCCGTAGGCATATACACCGAGAACACTAGGAACGACCGTTCACTTACTGTTAGTTAATGGCCACTAGACGCACACTACACTACAGGTTATCACCGAAACGGTAGGAAACGAACTTTTACGCCATAGGAGGAGTACTCCCCCATGTGGTCGCCCGCGCAACACATCGACTGAAGTGTCCCAGTAGGCAAAGTTGTCATCTATAGTGCCCAGGAAAGTTAGGTCATGTAGTAGTAATCATGTCTCCTGCAATGCTATTAAATCCACCTTTTGATAAAGTTGTCTTACGCACTCCACTGACCTAGTGACGCTCTTACAATTAAAAGTTATAATTGTTATTGTTCTCATCATTAGTTGTACTATTGTTCAATCCTAAGCCCGTTATGTGGTTTCAGATTTGTTTCTGTAACCAAATGTAACAAACCGTCTATAAGCTACTCCGACATGCCAAAAGTCGTCTTGTAGATATATCCCCAACTTATCTTTAATCACAAATATTTTATAGGAATCGTACTCTTTATCATTTTCATACTATTTTTTTTCAATAATAACATTAATGTTCGTCTTACTAGTAACATGCTTGGTGATGTCACACACGGACACATCCTTCGCTACATTATAAATATAAATGTGTAATAAAACACAATGATCTAATAGATTAACAAATATTTATTCCTAAACTACCCCTCGACAACAATATTTCACATCCCCAGAAATTATAAGCACACACCATTATCAACTTTAACAATAACTAATTTAAAACATAATTACCTTGCTGAAGTATTAAGTAAGTATTTATTATGATAGTATTCTGTGCTCCCAATTATGTTATAGTAAAATAATAAAGTATTTAGTGTTCTGTACTCTCACATTTATTATAATAAAACACAATAAATCTAACAAAGCAATGTATAAACCTTTCTAAAATTACCCTCATCAATAGTATTATGTAGGTACTTACAGGGACGTTCGTACTTGATGCCAGCTCCCCAAAAAGTGACTTGACCGCGTGCACATTTTCCTCGATCTCTCGAGTGTTGCCAGTAAAATGAATTTTAATCGATTTAAGAATATATGTACGAGTTATGAATTGACAAAATTCACGAAACCTAACATTCGACCATCCTGACCTCGTGCATGTCCCTATGCACGTAGGCCATTGGCATCTACAACCTAACATTTGGCCTATCAAGTCACTCTGTAGCATCAAATACGAATCATCCAATACAATCACCATTATTAAATTACTACAATGATAAAAAATACATAAGTCTAGTCTTTAGCAATGATGATATGTATGTGAGAAATCATTACTAATAGATACAGGCAAGTCACCTTATGAACCTTCCTTTTCACAAGACTGACATCTCATTACAGAATAGGTACATTGTTATAATCAAGGGTTACATAGTTTTAGCTGTGTTGCTCGTGATACATTCCTTCTCACTAACAACACAGCCTTAAGCAATCATGGTCTGTGAGCCCTTCCTTTCTACAAACCATTATTACCAATAAACACAATCATAATCTTGTGAAGTTTCCTTCTCACAAGACTCAAATTTTACGGGTTAGCCGTGTTCCTCGCGATTCATTCCTTCTCACTAAGAACACAGCTCATTCCTTTTAGTAATGATGGCCTGTTAGCCCTTCATTTCTACAAACCACCATTACCAAGGAACACAGTCATAATCTTGTGAACCTTCCTTCTCACAAGACTCAAATTACAAAATACATTATAATTAAGGGATACATTGTTCTAGCCGTGTTGCTCGTGATCCATTCCTTCTCACTAACAACACAGCCTTTAGCACTCATAGTCTGTGAGCCCTTCCTTTCTACAAACCATTATTACCAATGAACACAATCATAATCTTGTGAAGTTTCCTTCTCACAAGACTCAAATTTTACAGGTTAGCCGTGTTCCTCGCGACTCATTCCTTCTCACCAAGAACACGGCTTATTCCTTTTAGTAATGATGCCCTGTTACCCCTTCATTTCTACAAACCATTATACTATCATTACTAAGGAACACATGAAACCAATCTTGTGAACTTTCATTTTCACAAGACTGGCATGAATATACAACACGATCATAAAACAATAATATTTGAATGTCATCATATACATATATATGTATATCCATTATTACTACTTTTCCTGTTTAAAGCAAAACAAGCTAATTATATTTAATTATATATGGACACGTATGAAAAGTTAGCAAATATACATCCTGTTTTAGGTGAATATACCGACACATTAATTTTAGGCATTCCTTTAAAACTCAACTTAGAAATAAATAAGTAGATTCTTCTTAACGATTGTACTTTAATACATACATAAAAATATAAACAAAATATCAACAGTACATACATCAAATAGTTCAAATAATCATATATCGAATCATTATTTATCATTTACGGGGTTTCATTGTCACTAGTAATGCTACCTACTTCGTCACTATCATTATTACATTCGTTTAGATTCAAGGCTGCTACGTGAACCCAAGGTAACATTCGATCGGAAGCCACGGTGGTTTTGCGTTTGTTTTTAGTGCTACTTAGTCCGGGAATAGCAGCAATCCTATAACGATCATTGTCTAGAACTGCAACTACTCGATAAGGCCCAATGTATGATGGAACAAGCTTTTTGCTCTTCCCGTCATTATTGAACGAAGTTCTTGTGATCTTAACTAAATCTCCTTCTTTATAGACACGGGCAGGACGCCGATTTCTATCATAATATAGTTTTTGCTTCTGCTGTTCTTCGTCAATTTTATCTTTAACCGACTTCCGAATATCTACTAAATCAATATTTTCTCGAGTTTCGCGTACTACGTCATTCAATTTAAGGTTAATCTCAGAATTCATTTTAGGTCCAATCATAACCTCCGTTGGTGTCCTTCCCGTGGTCTTATGAGGAGTATTATTTATACCCCATTGGACTCTGCCTACCTTATCAAGCAAGCCTGCACGTATTTTTTACGAATTTTGACATTTTCGGAAACCAATAAGTCTTTCTCATGCGTTCTAAAGTTTTTTCCACACGCAGATGACCAATTTCATCATGGTTCATGCGGCAGATCTGCCACCTTGCACCCTTTGGAATAACCCAACGCAGGTTAGTCCTATCCGCGTCAAAATATCTGTAAAGCCTATCATCTTTAATCAGGTAATTATCTTTGATATATTTGAACCCTTCAGCGTCCATATCAGATGTCAATATATCGCGAATTCGAACGAGTTCACTATCTCCTAATTGTAAGGTCTGCATCCAATCGTCCCTACTAATAGTCATCACACTAGGATATTGTTCGATATCAAAATCATTAGTTCCATAATTATCTGGAGGATTCCGTGATAAGGCATCTACGTGCGACATCTTTACACCGGCACGATACTGCACCGAACACTGAAACTCTTGTAAGAGTAACCACCAGCGCGCGATGCGAGGAATTAAGTCACGCTTGGTAAATGTCGAGCGCAGTGCGCTGCAATCGGTTACAATCTTAAAATCCTGCCCCAATAAATAAACCCTAAACTTCTTAAGCGAACACACTACAGCTAGGGTTTCAAGCTCAAACGCGTGAAAATTTTTCTCCTCAGGTGGGGTCTGTCGGCTGTAGTAAGCCACAGGTCTAAAAGTATCTTCACCGTGAGGACGTTGCATTAGTATCCCACCAACGCCAATTTTGCTGGCATCAGTGTGCAATTCTGTTTCAGCATTGGGGTTGTAGATCGTTAATATAGGTCTGTCCACTAACCGATTTTTAAGATCTTGGAACGCAGTTTCCTGTTCATCCGTCCACATCCAGTCCGCATCCTTTTTAAGCAGTCTACAAAGTGGATGAGATAGGGTTGCAAAATTTCTTATAAATTTTCTGAAATAGCCAACTAACCCCAAAAATTGACGAACAGTATGTATATTAGTAGGGCGGGGAAAGTTGAGGAGACATTGAACTTTTTTGTCCCCAGGGCGAACGCCAGCGGCGCTTATCTCGTAGCCTAAATAATTAATTTGGTTTTGAAGAAATCTGCACTTTGACAAGTTGAGCGTCAGATTTGCCTGCTCTATCAACTGCATGACCCTTTCAAGCCTCTCCAAACACTCGCCTACTGTTTTTCCGTAAATAAGGACGTCATCAATGTAAGCGGTTGCTTCTGAAAATCTAGGTGATCCCAAGACTTTGTTCATTAACCGTTGAAAAACGGCGGGTGCATTCGCGAGCCCGAACGGCATACGATTAAATTCGTACTGGCCGTCTGAGGGTCACAAATGACGTTAAAGATTTTGAAGCTTCCGAGATTGGAACTTGGTAGTATCCTGATGCTAAATCTAAGGTTACGAAATATGCCTGACCTGTAAGCCTAGCTATCTCATCTTCAATAACCGGCATCGGGTACCGCTCTTTTACAGTAACAGAATTTAAAAGTCTGTAGTCGATGCAAAGTCTTTGTTCCCGTCCTTCTTACGAACTAAGATTATAGGACTCGCGTATTCAGAAACGGACTCTCGGACTATCCCGGCAGCAATCATCTCCCCTACCATTTCTCTCACCTGCTCTCGCTCCTTATGAGACAACCTGTACGGCCTATATACGACGGGTCGGTTACTATTTAGCTCTATCCGCATCTCGGCCATATTTGTACAACCCAATTCTTTTAATGACCCAGCGAAACAATGCTTATATTTGGACAACAAAGCCAGCAGTTGTTGCTTCTCCGATTCCTTAATCAAATCACCTATTTGCACCTGATTTGGATCTACATCAGGGTGTTCGATAACAGTAGAATTATCAGGTGAATAATTTATGCGATTCACTACCTGTACTTTAGCACCCCTTCCTATAATATTTCCCTTATACAGCCGATAGGAACCTGACAACGGGGTGACGTGAATATAAACTATACCCTTCTTAACCTGATATATACTACCAGTGACTATGAGCTCTTGATTTGGCTTTCCTATCACTTGTTCCCTGAGAATAATGTTCCCATCGGTAAAGCTACTAATACGGGCTTTAACATGAGCTGGCCCGTACACATTGACATCTGCAGAGATCATGATATCAACACTCACGTCATCGGTATTATCAAGTTGCGGAAAAAACACCTCATCATATGAATTAAAGAATTTTAGTTCCTTAGCGTTCTTGAACATTAGAACATGAGCCTGCTCTGTAAACGACTGGCCTATTAATAATGGTGTTTCGAGGAACCTATCTTCTACAATATGACATACGACCTCTGCGTTAATGCCATCAACGCTCAGATTAACTTCGATCCCACCAATAGAAGTAATAACAACTTCAATCGTGTAGGAGGATGACTGCGAGTAAGTCCGAGGGAGGATGCCAACGTCTGTTGTATGAGCGAGACCTCGCTACCATGGTCTATGAATGTCTTAATTGGTATCTTATTCACTTTAACTTCTCTGATAAATTTTGAATTCGATCCTGACGCCATTATACTCATCGTTTTGGAAACACCACTATGTTTATCATTAGTTTCGGGCTTAGATATGCAAGTTTCCACTTTATGACCGAACCTTTGACATCTTGAACACCGAATTAAAGGCTTAGGGCACTTATAAAAGGGATGTCCTTTCTCTCTACAATTAAAACAATATAATTCACCGTGCTGATTACCAAAAGTTCTGACTGGCCTACTGGTTTTGTTGTTTGTAACCGTTATGTCTACAATTGACTTATTTTTGAAATTGTTACGATCAAAATGTTGTGAGACTTCCTTACTACTCATGAGAAAGTTAAGGAGTTGGTCTGGTTGCGAACAGCGTAAGGTATTAGCGCTAGACCTCATAGTTTTGTCGGTAAGCCCGTGAATAATGCAATCCACCGCACGCTTCCCCTCTATGTCACATTGGTTCAACAGCGCTAATTTTTCATAGTAATAGGCATTGACCATAATTTTGTTCAAAGGGAAAAGCAACCATTAGTTTTTGTTGCCATTCGACCCAACTAAATAAAATGGTATTCAAACTTTCGTACCAAAGTTTGGCCAATCCCTGGAGTTTTTGCATTGCAAAATAAATAATCGTCCGTTCCTCCCAGCCGTAGACAGTGGTGCACTCGTTAACTTTCTTTATCCAAACATCAATCCTTTGTGCCTTTGAAGAAGGGTCAAAATCAGGGAGAATATTTTTTTGGTTCATATGACCATTAGAATGTGAAGAAGGGGTCACTGGCAACGGCTGAGGTTGGGGTTTTAAGGAACTCAAGGCGTTTATAATATTAGTAATATCCTTAGATGTAAATTTGGGACTGACCGACCTGTCATTCCGCCTGGCTGCTGATGCAGCTCCCTTGTCGTGCGCCGCACGTTGCGAACGTCGCCTTTCCAGGCTGCGTCCGCCCTGGATACTCCTGTCGCGTGCGGCGTCCACGATGTGGCTAGTACTGCGCTCTCGCCGCAGCACCTCCTCGCGCGCATGAAGCCGTTCACGCTGTCGCTTCACTTCTTGTTCCCTTTCGTAGAGGTCCCGATCTTGCACTCGTCGCCTCTCGGAGCTGCGCAGGCGGCTGCGACTGCGACTATCATGACGTGTGCGACTGCGACTGCGTCTCGCCGATTTTTGACAAGAAGCAGACAGTCGGTTCGGCGTTTCCAGCCGCCTTCGCGGTGTTGACTCATCATTGCGTGGCATTTTCTGAAACTCGAAAACGTGTTTGATGTACCCTTTTCTTTACTTTACATAACAATTTTAGGGTAAGACTTCTAAAATTAAAAATTCTAATATCTCGAAAACGGTGCGTCCTAGCTCAAAAATAATAAAAAAAATCGAACCCCCGTAGACTCCCATGCAGATGCAAAAATAAACAATATATAACTCGAAAGTTGACCGTAAAATAATCTTGACCTCAAATCTCTACACACCTTCGTTTAGCGCTATAGTGATAGCAAATTTAAAGTAATCGTAAATGTTGATGGGCTCATACCACTTCTGAATTGTAATAAAACACAATGATCTAATAGATTAACAAATATTTATTCCAAAACTACCCTTCGACAACAATATTTCACATCCCCAGAAATTATAAGCACACACCATTATCAACTTTAACAATAACTAATTTAAAACATAATTACCTTGCTGAAGTATTAAGTAAGTATTTATTATGATAGTATTCTGTGCTCCCAATTATGTTATAGTAAAATAATAAAGTATTTAGTGTTCTGTACTCTCACATTTATTATAATAAAACACAATAAATCTAACAAAGCAATGTATAAACCTTTCTAAAATTACCCTCATCAATAGTATTATGTAGGTACTTACAGGGACGTCCGTACTTGATGCCAGCTCCCCAAAAAGTGACTTGACCGCGTGCACATTTTCCTCGATCTCTCGAGTGTTGCCAGTAAAATGAATTTTAATCGATTTAAGAATATATGTACGAGTAATAAATTGACAAAATTCACGAAACCTAACAAATAGGTACTTTTACTTCAGCTGCCTTGAAATTCACACTCGTATCTTCCAGTGGTTTCGCTTTGTTTACCGCGAATCGGTTTCTACATTTTCTTCTCTGCACTGTAATCCAGCCATCACTTTTTTTCTCAGATTTCCATTCCTTCCTTTACCAATTTCGGAATAGTTTTGTCGTTACCGGTCGTTGTCGTCGTGTCTAACGTATGGTCCGTTTGTCGCACCTCACAGTCAGACGTGTACGTGCAATCAGCTGAGGTGGATGACTCATCGGATCGCTCGTCGATAAAGTGAGCGCGACAGCATCGGTAGTCGAAACTCCTGTTTCGAGTACATTGTCCTCAATTTCGATACTTACGGCTCTTGGAATAAGGTTTCGTTTTCCTTATAATTGGTTCTCCATTTTGTGCAACAAGTTACGGTGGCGGCTGTAAATTTGTTGGTGATGAGATTGAAGTACCCTCGGATTGTAAATGATTTTGATTTTGTAAAATACCGTTGTTAACAGTTTTTGAGGAGGCTCACCCTGCTCATCAGCTATTCTTTCCCTTCTATCAGCCAGCTAAGGCCCCTTAGGATCACAGAGATCATCACAACAGTCCACTCGACATTTTGTTCCTTGTCGATGCGACTAGCAAATAAATTTAATATAAGCTCGTTAAATGGGGTACTATTTCTTGGTATGCCCAAACAGCCAACTCCTATTCGATATCAGGACGGACGCGCCTGGATTCTGCATCCGCAGTCTTGTTATCTGAAGATCGAACGTAAAGGTTATTTTAAAACGGGTGTAAAATGTAATTTTCGATGGTTCCACTATTGCCATAATTGGTGTGTGATGCCCGTAAAACGAGGCAACTAAACACCTCGGCGAAGACGGTATATATAGGAGAACGGTTATATTTATATACTATATAGAATCTGAAGAGAGAAATATTCTTCATAATATCGAGAATGTGAGTTACTATCTCTGGTCCTTCATTTTTGGCTCATAACCATTTACCATTGAGGATTCATGAAGCGAATTCCTCTGAGTTTATATTTTATTTTTGGAAATAAATAAAAGTCACAAAGTGCAAGGTCGGGATTGTAAGGAGGATGGCTCACTAGCTTCACCTTTGATAGACAAATATTCGATAATCCGTCTGGTGGAGTAAGCTGGACCGTTGTCGTGGTGGAGGAGAATCCTGCTTCTTGGTCGCTGCTGTCTAACATTTTCCAAGATCACTGGTAGACAATGACTGACATACCAATCTGCAGTAACAGTCCTTTTATCTTCTAGAATGATTGTTGCGAAAAAACCAAAACCAAACCAAATCCAAAGAATGAGGCAATATCTTCTTCCCTTGACTTCTGCCCTTCTTTACTTTTGTCAGCAAATCTTCGAATGGAAACATCCATTGCGCAGATAGTCTTTTGGTTTCGGGTTCGTAACAATATATCCAGCTTTTGTCACCTGTGACGATGTCATTTACAGCATTCGAGTCACCTCCGTCACACTTTTCAAGCATTGAGCGGCACCAATCCAAACGACGTTTTTGATCTTCCCTCAAATTATGAGGTATCCATCTAGTACAAAGCTTTCTGACGCATAAATGTTCATGTAAGACTTTTTATACTTGACTCATACCAATGGCTAAAGCGGCCCGAATTTGTTAATATGTCACTTGGCTTGTGTAGTTCACGAACTAAGTACTATTAGGAATTCATTTCTGACATGGAACTAGAACGAACTATTCTATCAGCTTATAGGACTTCGTTCATTTAGTACTTTAGTACTGTCAAGAAACATGCAACGGCTGAGTCGTCGGTTAAAAAGTCGTACGTTACGTCCACGCGCGACGCGGCGGTGAACGAACGAATAAGACTGAGATGCATGCTGTCTGCATTAAATTTTAGATAATTCGTACTCATTAGTCTCTATTTTGAATTTAGTACATTGTTAGTTTAGCAAACAAACGCCGAAACCAAAACAATAGCACCATTTTGCGTGTTATTATTTTTATTCGATGTTTGTTTGCCTAGGCATTGACTTACTAATTATAATATTATATAATATATTTTGGTTTTAAAAATGCAAATAAATTAGTATGGTGATTTTACGAGTGTAAAAATGGCAGTCTTAAGCATGCAAAGTATGAAGAAGATCCAAATCAGGGCTGCCAGTAAGAGCAACTTTTTTATTTCGTCGAGTCTCAAAACTTATACAAAATCACGTACTAAGTATTATACAAAATCGTTGTTGTACAATTTTAGTACGCCACTCTTTAGGGATTTCAATAAAATAATAATAATAACTTCACACATCTCACACACAGCCGTCTGATCCCAAACTAGGCAGAGCCTGCAGTATGGTAACCAGACTGTTGATAAACGTACTTATATATTTCTAAATACATACATATTATTGATAAATTACACCCAGTCACAGAACAAATTATCGTGTTCATCACACAATTATATGTCCTGGGTGGGAATCGAACCTACAACCTTAGCAGTCAGGGTCACTAACCACTAGACCAACAGGCCAGTAAATTGTAAAAATGTTTTAACTTTAACGTATAAAGGATTATTAACAGTTTACCACAGACATGATTTGTTTTAAGTATCTCTATCTATGTGTATGTACCTACGTACTTATAACGCTATAATATCAACAATGAATGCCATTGTATCCAATTATACAATGCAATCTACTATACAAACAGGATACTGAAGATAACTGAATTATACGAATTTTGTATCTAATTATACAATCTTGCAGCCCTGATCCAAAAATTCATTCAATGCAGTTACAATGTACTACTGAACCAATAGAACTAGAAGCCCGAACTAGTATATGTGAGTGACTGTAATAGATTGGAACGCTCTTTTCAGTGACCGAGCAAGAACAAGTCTATATGTCACCCTTCCATCTATTTGCTCCTATCATTAGCCGCACAGCACTCACGTTATCTTCATTTTGTAGAAACAAATGACATATGAAATCATTAAACATCTACAGATTCTCAAAGAGTTCCTAATTCGAAATTTAAATACATGTTTCATCGGCTGCTTTTCTTACTGTATTGTTCTAAAAACTTCAGTGTGACCCACGTGACAATACGTCCCCACGTATTATCACGTGGGTCACACTGAAGTTTTAGAATTCTTTGTATGCATTTTTGAGCAAACACATACACACAGGGATGTGAAATTTGGAATACTTAAACATTAAATGTAAAAGCTAAAATGTGTAAACAATATGTGCCATAGACTACTACATAAAGCTATAGGTGTCCAGTATATAATCTGAGCTGTCTTGGTACAAAAGTATATACATTGACAGTTCAAGTCATACTGGTCAATGAAATAAAACAACACATTCAACACGGCCAAAAATCGTCTGCCAGTCGATCTCTAGTATATATAGATATGTATATTTTAACAAGCATGTTGCAATATAATTTTCCTCAACATTACTGACTATTTAAAACATAATCAGTGTTATTGTTTCCACACAGTGACACGGTCATAACGCCTAAAGTTAATTTATTAATATTTATATGTATTAGATCATCTTTCCTTACATTCAGTGGCATCAAGAATCGAAATGAAATATTTGGTTAAAGCTTCTACTATAGTTATTGGTTTTTTATGTTTTTGTTCTATGGATGGTGAGTTTTGCATTTTTCATTTCTTTATAGTACACTGGCTTCAGACAGAATCAGACTACTACTAGAATCAATATGTTGAAGTGGAAATGGGCCGGTCATGTCTCCAGGCGGACTGATGGTCGCTGGAGCCGACAAGTTCTAGAGTGGAGACCACGATTTTTTTTTTATGGAATAGGGGGCTAACGGGCAGACGGGTCACCTGGTGGTAAATGACTACCGCCGCCCATGGGCATCTCTAACTCAAGAGTCACAAGTGCGTTGCCGCCCTTTAAGGTGGGAATAGGGGAAGAGCGGGAAGACGGGAGAGGGGGGTTAGAGGGGTGGAGAGGGGGGAGAGGGGAAGGACGGGAATAGGGGAGAGGGTAGGGTTAGGGCCTCCGGTAACCTCACTCATGCGGCGAAAAGCAATGCAAGCATTGTTTCACAGCCGGTTTTCTGTGAGGCCGTGGTATCGAGCGGAGTCGAGCTGTCCCATACGTGCCGAAGCATGGCTCTCCCACGTAAAAAATAGGCAAACGTAATGTATGGCGCCCTGCGGCACGATGGATCGACGACCTGAAGAAGGTGGCTGGCAGCGGATGGATGCGGACTGCCCGAGACCGGGATAGCTGGCGCGCCTTAGGGGAGGCCTTCGTCCAGTAGTGGACGGCGATAGGCTGATGATGATGATGATACTAGCTTCTTTGTTTGCGTAAAAGTAATTTTTCTTTCCTTCGGCAACAGTACTTTTTTCTTAATGGACCCTATGTTCATCATATATACTTCACCCCGGGGCACAGACAAGTCACAAGTCCGTCCCCATATGAAGTACTGCTCTCATTTCTGGGCACCTGGATACCAGCTTGGGTCTTTTCACTCGGTCCAAAGACGTGTTGTGAGAATCTCTCAAACTCACAAGCGGTATTGAACATTTGAGGTGAGACTTTGCCTCCCTGTGTGTGTACCAATTGTGTGCCACTGTGCTGCGAGGAACTGTTTGACATCATGTCCATGACCACATTCTACCACCGTACTGCTCGCCGCCGGCAGGGCATTGATCCTCATACCTTGGAACCTAAATGGTCGCGCACGGTACGGTTCCGGAGGAATTTCCTCCCGCGAACGCTCCGACTGGAGAATTAGCTCCGTGCCGAGGTTTTTCCCGAGGTAATACAGTATGGAGTTCTTCAAGAAAGGAGTATACAGGTTTTTCAAGGGTAAGGATGCGCATGCGAGTCCTCTGGAATTTAGGCGTCCATAGGCTAAGGTAACCGCTTACCATTAGGCGGGCCGTATGCTTGTTTGCCACCGACGTAGTATGGATGGAATGATCCTTAACGTGAGCGAAGCTTTTTTTATATTATAGGGGGCAAACGAGCAGAGAGGCCGTCACCCATGGACACCTGTAACTCAAGAGGCACAATGTATTATAATTACTCTTGTATCTAGTGGTAGAGCCATGCTGCCACACATATGGGCCGGCTCGACCTCCATGGCCTCACAAAAAACCGGCAGTAAAGCAATGCCTGAGTTGTGTTTGGCCGAGTGAGTGATGTTACCGGAGGCCCTAACCCTTCCTTCTATCCTCTTCCCGACTCCCCCCCCCCCCCTTTCACCCTCTTCCCTCCCTTCCCCTACTGCCACCGGCAAATGGCCGGCAACGCATTAACGCCCATGGGCGGCACTTCAGTGAAAGTCACTTACCACCAGGTGACGCTTCTGCTTGTTTCCCCCCTGTACCATAAAAATATAGTGTGTCTCGTGGGTATTTTAAATGTGACGACTAAATATTGAGTCACGGAGTGAGTAGCGGTAATATTATCCTCAAAGTATTTTTGGATTTATGATAATTATGTTTCTATAAGTCGTATTTTTCCCTGTATTACATTTATCGTAGTCATTATTATTTTACGACATCATATGGCTATATATTTTATATAGGTAGGGGCATATTGATAATTAAACTGTACAGGCATACCTTTAAAAAAATTCACAAATTCAATTTTTTTCCTCCTTTCATTAGTTATTTTAATTTTATCTGACATTCCCGCTACTTTTAAAATACCTTTTTATTTTCTTCCCTAAACTCACTCATAAATATAAAATAGCAATAAGTAAATTACTCATAAAAAAGTTAAATTAATGTTCTCCCACGACTATTATTAGGTTTTCAAAAGATTTTTGTAACTCTCTGATTACGTAGTGGATCCAACAGTTTTACTAATTAGTAAATTTTATATGGAAATAACACTGTCTGTCAGTTTTTCACAACTAAATTATACCTAAATTTGACATACGGAGCTGTTGTATGAGTTCGATCTGCGAACTCATACAACAGCTCTGTATGTCAAATGTTCGAATAAAAGGAATAATATTCGGACTATGTACTTCACAATATTCACGAAATTATGATTGGTTATACGTTCTTTACGATATTGCACTATTGCATTTTAAACCTTCTTTGTCTCTCTCTCTCTCTCTCTCTATCTCTCTCTCTCTCTCTCTCTCTCTCTCTCTCTCTCTCTCTCTCTCATTCTCTTTTTTTGGGTGTCTTTCTTTCTCTTTTCATCTTTTCAAAATCGTTGTATTTACTATTGTCACATTCAGAAAAGAGGCACAGGAAAACATCATCCTAAAATTGTTATCAAAACAGAAACACTTTTTTATAAGGCTTTCAACTTATTTCAGATTCCATTTCTTCTAATATTATCAAGATACATGAAAATGAAACCATACACTACTGGGAAGACAAACATGAAAATAAATTTCATAAGTATGTCGACAAATGGTACGAGGTTTTACCAGAACACCCAGTTACTATCATCCTGGTCGGTTACCAAACTACCGAGACTACGTAAGTATTTAATATCAGTACTGTAGATGTTGGTATTATAGTACTAGATGAGGTCTAAGCTCATGGCCATTTTTTACAAGAGAGTCAATTTAATAATTATTTCTGAGATTTTGTCCTTGATTCTTTTTCCTCCTCTTGTCTCTTAATTCTTTTTGTTCTCCCTCCTTGATTTTCGTACTATGTCATAAGATGAACCCTACTTATTATTGTTTAGAAATTAAATATTATTTTATTTGGTTAATATGTATGACAATCCACTTATTTCTCGAATTTACAAAACAAATCCAAATCATTTATTTCAATTCAACCAATAAAAATGATTCTATGGTGTTTTGTGACCTTGACGTCTACATAATAGAAGTTTAAATATGAAATTGCCGTTTTATAAAGACAAGGTGACAGATTTCAGAGTGAACTTTTTTCACATAAAAACTATAAAAAGTCTAAAGAAAAAAAAAACATAAAATATGATGGTTCGACTTTAATTTATTTTTACATTTAGCCTTTAACTTGAATATGGATACAGTGAAAGTCAGAGTAATATTAGAATAGGATTTCCCATGTAGAATTAATGCAGAAGAAACCGCTTGTAATGTCAATGCTGTGTTTTGGAGAGCATATGGCTAATTAATGAATAGTGGGTTTTTGGTCTAAAGGCTTTCATAGTTGAAACTTTGATTCGAACAATAAACTCCGATGAAGATCTGCCACTAAGGTAAATAACGGTGAATTGAAGAAAAAGGTGGAAGCTGATTCGTAAGAAACTGCCAAGGAGTTGGTGGCATGATTTGATGCGTGGAGAGTCAGGTGGCGCCACCATCTATTGTAGACGTTATTAATATCGCTGCGCGAAATAAAACAATTTATAGTGGTAGAACTGACTTTAATAATATAATTAAGCGTACCACAATTGAAGTTTATGAACATTTATATTGCATCAAGTGTTGGCAGAGTGTGAAGTTACATCTGGACAAGAAAATGTTGTGACAAAAGTGTAAAGGCAAACAATCAAAATTAACGAAAAATAACTATTATCTGGATTTTCTGTAGAATATTAGTGTTTTATGTTGTAATTGTGGACAATTATAAAGTGATTAATATTATCTACGTATTTACGGGAATTAACGCTATCACGAAAAGGTGTTTATTATTGTATAAGTGTATTATATACCTCTGAATTGTCTGACGTTTCGAACAGATTGCACTGGACGTGGTCACAGGCTGACTGGCTCAGCGGTGCACGCCTCATGGAACGCGAAAGTTTAAAAGTTAGTATAAAATGATTACGCAGAGTTTTTGTGTAACATCAGTATAAATTCGTGATCTACATTTTATGCTGTGGATATTCACTAAAAAGTTCATTTGTTAACATTTCAACTGTCACTTCGAATCAGCAGATAACCAGCTGCTAACGAGGGACAAAGTGACATCTAGTGTCGGAAGCGTAAACGACCAAACGAGATAAATATTGATCGCCGTTAACCGCCTCAACGCCATCTACACTTTAAGTAGAACGCTAACTCAATAGAAAGCGACATGAGCAAATGTGGAGGCTGTGGTCGTTTCACAATGTGATTGTCAGGCTGATGAAGCGTCATATGTGTCTCTAAACATCTCCAGGACTGCTCGCTAGAGTGCGAGCCAGAAGATGCAGCCGCTACGGTACACACCCCAGACAAAAACCTTAAAATAATCCTGGAAGAAATCAGGGCGTTGCGGGCTGAGACAAAAATATTCAGAGAGCAGTTCGCAAATCAGATGACAGCGCTTAAGGAGTCTGTACAATGCTGTAATACACGCATGGATATTCTCGAACAAAGGATTTCGGCACTCGAGGGAGGTTCCACTTCTGCTCCGACAACGTCAAGCCCTGATGAATCAGCAATGATGCCAGCCCGACCAAATGCCGGCCGCGTCTGTTGGCTTTGTTGGCGTTGTGCACCCGGCGAGTGCGCCGAGAATGCACCACAGAGACATCGTGGACTGCAGCCCGAGGCTTTTGTACATCAATGAGCAGCTAACATACACCAACCGACAGTTATTTCGCAAAACAAGGGAAGCTGCCGGAGCTGCCGCGTGGAGGTTTGTCTGGACATGAAGCAGACTCGTCTACTGTGTTTGATCAAAAAGGAAATTCTAGCATTATTTCCTAGATATGTTATAGGTTACTTAATAATAAATTAATATCCATTGCCATGATTAATCTTGCATGTCACATACTCACTCATACAACATATTGGAGCTGGTTGTGTGCATCTTTTATGGTATGTATCTTTATATATTTACTACGACTCACTACTTTTACAAATAAACCTAAAACAACGCACACTTATTTTCAAACATATTTACAAAAAACAATATATCACCTTATTTTACCCTCTTTACATACATACACAAAACAAACAAATAAAAATCATACACTCAACAAACATGTACTGAACAGACACACACACTTAGTATTAAGCATAAAAACCCGTAAACTATGCTTAGGAAGTTTGGGGTTTACAGGGCTTGCGTCATTTGACGGAATACGCGCCCCAGTGTTGCCAGCCATAAATACATTACCCAGTTTATCTTTATATAAGTAAATCATTTTATTACATACAAAAGTATATTTATTTATTTATATGTGCGCACCGCACCTACTTCACACGGTCACCGTTGAAAATCAGCACTTTATTCTTTTTCTTATGTCACTTGAATTTTTTATTTCTTGTTTGATTGATAAGCACTTTTTTAACGTCACTTAAGAAATAAATACTTTTCCTTTTTTTTTTTCTATTTAGCATACCCACAATATTGAGCAATTTATAGCAAATCGTAAAATTAAGTAACTTCTAAAATGCGTCCTCATGTTTTGACTGATCTTTAGAGAATACCCGTGCGTTGTAACTTGCCTTATTTTGTTAAACCGGTACAAAAATAATGGGGTTTTAAGGGTTTTAGACCGAATTGTATTACTAAAAGTGGATTCTTTACGGTAATCATAAGCGAACAACGCAATGGCTGATCCCAGGTCAAACTCCAGAACAATGACCTAAAACAAAGCTTACGCGTAGAAGGGTGATGGTAACGGTTTGTTGGTCACTTCTTTCACAACAGTATTCTCAAATCCGGTCTAGCAATAACCGCAGATGACAACTGTTCAAAACTCCGAACAATGTATCGAAACTCGTAGGAACACGCACTGCTCAAGACACAGTTTTAAGACTATAAGAAACTATACGATATCCTTAAGAGTCACCAGATCTTGCCCCAACCGCCAGCAATATTTTCCGCGACTTGAACAACTTTTTAGCGTTATTCGGCGATGACCAGTACGAATTCAAAACTGTAATAGCATAAATCCACATTGATTGTTATGTAAATCTCGAACAATAAATAGACAAAGTACTTTCTGTTTCAGAAAACCCCAAATAAATAAATTAACTATCTTATTTCTAAGATATTTGTGTGAACATTTTAAAACGAGTTGTAAACGACTGTTGTACTCCTTCTAAGTGGTTAAATATATGATTTTAATATATAACCACTCTGAAAAAAATATTATTATTATATATCTACAAATATTATTTATTAATGTTTACAAATTTTAGATGCACATGTCTTGAGTGCAATACAAAAGCAGGAAAAACAATTCCCGATACCGAAAATCCAACAATCAAAGTAAGTCATGCTTTAGTTCGTCTATTAAGGAAAATGTTGATGCAGTTGCGGAAAAGGGAGGGAGGATACTTCGAAAAACTGAAAAATCTTTTGCTTGTCTTATTGCACGGAAAAGGCTTTTCAAGACAATAATAATAACATACGTAGTTTCTATAAAAATAGCATTTTTGGAGTTTACTCTTTAAGAATCTATGTTCATATAAGGCGCCCAGTTTGAAAAAAATATGAAGAGTAAAATTCAGTAATCGAAGGATAGCGTACCGCTTTAACGATTTGTTGTGCTTTTTGTGCTTTATTGAAGTTTACCCATTAAGAATCGAGGCATGTAAATAGATATTTGTATTTACCTTTATGTTATATGCACATAAATATATATATATTTATATAATATCTACTGTACAGCGTCTACAAATGATGATTTTAAATATTTAAATAAAATGAGAGAGAGAGAGAGACGCACATAAGTGTGCATGTGTTATATATATACTAGGGTAAGATTCAACTTGTTTTGAGGGTACCAGTTCCTTGCTCAATTCTCTCATTCAAGACTTACATATTATGTAAAAAAAAAATAACATTATTAGTCGTGCGTGTGAGTGTGCGTGAGTACGCTAAGTAGTACGACACGTAAGTGTGTAGGGGTTGTGTATGAGCGTGTAAGTGTCGATGTTGTGTACGTGTAAGTATTATAGAATTGTAAGTTTAAGTAAATTTTCGATTTCATCATAATCGTGATCGAGTAGCGAGTTAGTCACTTTAA
This sequence comes from Callimorpha dominula, assembly GCA_949752705.1. NCBI lineage: Eukaryota > Metazoa > Arthropoda > Insecta > Lepidoptera > Erebidae > Callimorpha > Callimorpha dominula. The sequence goes on along the minus strand of OX457010.1, from coordinate 3,040,987 downwards.
TTATAAATTTGAATTCAGAGAGATTATATATCCTAAAATGCTTGTTTAGGATGTTGTAAAGCTTTCCCGCGATAATACGAAAATGTCGCTTGGCGAGAGCGCCTCTGAAAGTGACAGCAGGGCAGACTCTGTATGACCGGTATCTGTGTATTATGATTTTTAGGACAATGAGAACGCTAGTGAGAAAAACAAAGTTAGGATTACGGGTTAGAAAAGGCCGTTGAACCTGTTCTTTCCAGGTTTCGAAGAAGGAAGTTATTTCAAAACCTGATGAAGAGAGTACAAAAAGTTCCAGCCAATACCAGCCAGCTGCTAAGTCTACCGTTATTAATCTTAATACAAGAAAACGGAACTATTTTTTTATATAATGCATGAATGTAATTTTTCAATTATACTTTTTTCAATTTATAGATTGGCAGAAATTTTATAGTTAGTGGTACTTGGTATTGTTTCCTGTATGACGAGAAAAAAAAATCAAATCAATTCATATATTTTAGATTACGCGTCAAGGGTACGAGTGAGTATACTTTAATTTCATTAAGTAACTAGATAGACCTGTCTAACTGCTTACCTCCTTGATAAAAAACCCTGCCAGGCCCAAATCTAGTTAGTCTTTCAGAAACATATACAATACAACAGTATATCTTTAGTAACAATTTTACGAAGCTTACGTCTTCTATACATAGTGACCCTTCCCCTATGCTATAATGCTGACACTATATGTTATGCTCTATGCAGGATTACACACTCAAACTCAAATCTGAAATAGAGCAATTTGTAGTGAAATAAGCTGTCTAGCATAAAGAAGCTCTATCCAAACTGTCATTAAAGCTGAACGTTGCAGCAACAACAACACAAACTTCGGCATCCTTGAACTCAACCTATGCATATGTTGAGTTTCTTGTTGTTGACTCTGGTAACCACCATGACTTGCAAACTGTATTTAAAAATTTATTTAATTTATTTGTGTTCATGAGAAGACAGAAAAATACATCATCTACCACTGCATCCATTACCGCAACATATTTATGGTCCTATAAAGACCTTCTAATCAAATCAATCAAAATCACTTATTTCAATTAAACCACTTTAGGTATTTTTAAATGGTCAGGAGTAGTAGTCAGTCAGACTAAGTCAGTCGTGAAGCTAGTTGCTGTTCCAGTTCGTAGATTCGTTGATCCTCTGCATGTACCTATGTTCCCACGTAAGTCTCTTAAAAGACTGACGTTTGTTTACAATTGAGATGACCGTGTGAATAAATAAGTTAAATAAATCTTTCTCATGAGGCTCGTGGCTATGTGCTAACCGAGTAGGTAAGCACATTACAAAGTTAAGTAATGCTAGCCAGGTCAGTCTTAGTATGGTTGACCATTCTTGACACATTGTGACCACTCCGTGCCTCGGAGAGCACTTGAGCACAGAGCCATCGGTCGCGGTTGCCATACGAACATCTGTGGCATTCGTTACGGGTAGGTGGAGCTCTAAAAAGTCCGACAATCTGGTCTAACTACAGAACTTCGATATTGCCTAGTGCCTGAGTTGTGGAGGTCTGATGGCAGTCGCTTCACGTAAAATATCGAAGTTTCGAACTTCGAACGAAAGCCGACCCCAACAAAAGGCAACAAAAGGCGCGGAGGATGATGAAGATGATCGTGTAGCAGCGCATGCAGCACCATCTTAACAATACAAGCCAAAATACTGAGTAACTACTGACCTGTATCGCGCAATAAAGTTCCTCCAGAGTGCTGTGTAAAGTGTTGTTGTTGGTTGTTAAGTCTGCACCATAATACCACTTATAATTTACCTCAACCGCGATAGATGGCGTTGTGCCCTCCTGCTGACTCGCGGTGTTAAGACTCTCCGCGGAAATATGACCTTCCGCGTGAATTAAGTTAATAAACACTTTCGTCCTCAGCGTGGTGTTTTCTTTGGCTAAGCCATAAATACCTCGGCGACTCCTCGGGCTTTTTTTGGGAAAATGTACATTGGTTGTTTATTGACGTATTCGTGATGTTGCCAATATAATTTACATACATATGCCATAAAACCTGTTTAAATTTTTATACATACACTTACCCACGTATCCCCGATGGGGTATTAAACACGCACATTTGACCAACTGTAACTTTGGTTCCACCGGGCACTTTGGGAATTAAAGATAGAAGCGTTGGGAGTATATTGAAAGGTAAAGTTAAGAAGAGAAGTTAATGGACGAAAAGGTTTGTTGCTTATATGGATGGATTGGGGGGTGTAAGCAATGACATGTCATGAGCATGTCTGGGTCGCAACCTGTAGCTCGAACTGGCCGTTGCCGGGCAGTCCGAGCCCTCTAACACCAGTCCGAGCCCTCTAACACCAGTCCGAGCCCTCTAACACCAGTCTGAGCCCTCTAACACCAGTCCGAGCCCTCGACTACCATTTTTATATCTTAATATATTATAAATTTTTTTATTGTTTATTGACAGAACCCCCGCAACATATACTAGTAAATCACATTAATCTTAATGTTGAAAAAAAAAAAGATATCTACACAGCTAAATACTTTTACCAGGATGGTGAGACAGTGACCGTAGATTGCATCAATTCAGATGACAGATGTACTGTACAAATGAGTAACCCTTTTAGCGCACCAGTAAACGGTAAGACAAACAATATTAAAAATTTAATATTTTTAATTGAGATGGAGAACTTTTCACTCACAATCGGTTAAATATAACACACACAATCGGTTAAATCTAACCGAGCTGTCATGGTTACAGAAGGCTAACTGGACTTCCTCACCATGATCTGCCAAATTCGTAATTACTAATTTTCAGCTACAAAAAGTGATACTTCGCCAATTTTATTTAAGGGATAGGGGCGGGCAAACGAGCAAACGGGTCACCTGACGGTAAGTGATTACGATGATGGTAACGATTTTTCCTTTACTTGCGCTGTTAGACCTGGCTTCTTATATGTATATATATATATAAAACCACTTACCTCACATTCTCGAAGACTACAATAACCCAACCATCTGTTGAAACCTACAATCTTAGGGCTCATAACTGTGCAATTTACCCCTCAACAGAATCCTGTGGTTGTCCTGTATTAAATAGGTCTGCCCATATAAAATATCTCGGAGTTTACATCGATAATCTTATGTCATGGAAGTACCAAATATCTAACATTACAGCTCGATTGCGCAAAATGATATTCATATTTAAAAAACTTCGCCACTCTGCTGACTTTAACACATTAAAATTGGTATACATGGCACTAGGTCAATCTGTAATTACTTACTGTTTAACTGTTTGGGGTGGAGCTGCAAAAACATGCCTTCTGCCACTAGAAAGAGCACAACGGGCAATCCTCAAAGTAATGACTTTTAAGCCATATAGATTTCCAACGCAACAACTATATGAGGAGTGCCAACTTCTTACTGTCAGACAGTTATTTTTGCTTGAAACTGTATGCAGAAAGCATGCTTGTCTTGCGTATGATGTAGATCTGACAAAAAAACGGCGCGGTCACAGAGTCTGTCAAACCCAGCCATTTAGGAGCGCACTCGCAGCACGACACCATAATGTAATCGGATCTCGATTGTACAACATCGCAAATGAAAAATGTAATATCTATCCGCTTTCTAGATCCGTTTGCAAAAAAAAAGTTACTGTTGGCTTATGGCCAAATCCTATGATGAAACTGAGAGTTTGATTAAACTAAGTATCTTGTAACACGCACACACACACACACACACACACACACACACATACACACACACACACACATACGCTCACACATACACACACACACACAGCACAATCTTACTGGGTTGCATGTTTTATATTACTCATAGCTATGAATATTGCTGTGAGGTAGAATTAGAATTAGGTTAAAGTAATTGTCGTCGAAACAAAATGCGGGAGCCCTGGTACCCATAACACAAGTTTAATCTTACTTTGGGTACCAGTGTTCAACAAGTTGTACAAATGACCGTAATTTATTTGTAAGTTTTACCAGGATGTATCTTTTGTGGCAATAAACAATTATTATAATATATATGTCTATACGGTCGAAATGACAACCTCCTTTTTATTCGTCGGTAAAAAAATATTTACAAATATCACACATGAAAAATTTTATTCTAAAAAAAATTTTTTTTTAGACATCTATAAGGCATCGGTATGGGGCATCGGTTTCCCTATTGAATTAAATAGTAATGCCAATGGTACGAAAATACATTGCATAAGCGACTGCTCGGGTGACAAGACCACGGTGGAGGTGACATTTGTGTTACAAAAGGAACTTGATGGTAAGTTTTTACCATGATTATTATTTACCATAGTCGTGCAGATATATTTACAGCCTATACTTCTAGCCTTCTATGGGACCACCTCTAAGAAACAACGATAGCCTTCTTGACGACTAAAATATCACTTGACCAAACATCATCAACTTGGTGCCCTTTTCCCAATTTCCTTAGGAAGCGACGCTATGTGTAATATGGCAAAGGGTTTTGGTTGGTTCTTTTTATGGCCGGCTACCTGCATGACGCCAACCTTCCTTGGGACTATAGTCGTTTTAAGACGGGAAAGGAGGAAGAAAGAAAAGCAGGAATACTTTAAACTGCTTAGAACGGCTAGTACACCATAATTATATTTTCTGTTGAATTACGTGTTTGTCCGGATAATTCTGTCGATGATAAAAAACCTTTAAATGCATTTTTCTTTCTGTGAGATACATTTCCTTTGATTACATCTAAATTATATGCTTAACGTCTTATTGACGTGGTGATAGATCCTCATGGATGTTCTCCGCAATTGGGAAGGTGAACGGATCTATCGAACTCTTACTAACTAAAAACCACCCCGGTGTTCCGCTTTTTGCCTATCAGGCGATCGAGAATCGCTATTGCATTCTTCCGCACATTTTTTTTCTTCTGGATGTTCGTTTGTTAGCCTATTAATATTCAAGCCTTAGGTTATTTATTAAGTAATATTATTTTAAATTTCTGAGAAATGCTATAACTTATTTGATTACATTACAGGTACGATAAACATAAAAATCAATGGCCAGGATGTCACAAAAAATATGGCACCTAGTATAGAAGACGACAGGACGTATAATATCAATTATGCGTATTTTCTCAACCAGAGACAGGTGACAATAACATGTGATACACACCTCAATCGTCAATCAATCGACTTCGACATATCATGTCCAAATTGTTACATAACAGGTACGTTCATAGACAACCCCTACGATAGACTTGATCAAAAGATCTTGATCAAAACGAGTTGGAAGATGTGGATAAATTGAACTGAGACATGAATAGAGATCCGAAGAGAAAGAGACAGTCTTGTAGTCTTCCAATTTCTGTTATGACGGGACCAGGGTAGATGACATACCTTACACTAGAAATCACCCAGAGCAATTCGTTGCAGGTCTTGCACGAATACACTAAGATCTTGACATGCAGCTACTTAATCTGAATTCTTATTTAAGTGGCACTATCTTCACAAATCTATTGCCACTCAAACATTTGAATAAAGAAAATATAATATGTATTAAATTATTCGTATTTAATTTTAGGACAAGGACAAGATAAGGTCACTTTAGTACCTAATATAATCTCAATTCTGAGTTGTACAGCAAAACCAAGAAACCCAAAAGAAGAGATTATAAAAAATGTCGTTATTAGCTTCCAGCCGATAACATGTCGAGGTAAGCGTAAAATTTAAATTTTAAGACTTTTTTAAAACTCCACAATATAGCAATTAAAAAAAACCTTGTTTCATCTAAGTTTTTTTAACATAATATAAAAGCTATTTTCATCAATATGGCTTAAAAATTCAACTTAATTTATTCGAGTTCTGGTTATTTTGAAGTTCTTAATCACGAAACAACTACATCAGTGTATATAAATAGTTGTCGCATGTGGGAATAGAATCTTCAACGCTCAACACATTTAAGTAATATTTGTTAGAAAAACTAGTTAAAAAAAGAGAAAATCTAATGTAACGGAATCGTTCAATGTAGTTTTCACCAACTTCAAGATCTAGTATAAGTAGAAATTTGAAAACTTTGCACCTGTATCAAGGATCGATGACAAAACAAGACGAAAAAATTTGAAATTAAATATAAGTTAAAAAAAACGATAAACATGCGTTAACAATAAACTGGACGAAAATAAAATTAACGTGAAAATAAATAATTAAATTGTATAAAAACGTGGGATGCTTGACATCATATGTGACAAGTAGTTCATTGGGAGCTATTTATAAAAGTAGAGCACCCGACGCTTACTTTCATAATTTACTCACCTATTCCTTGAGTGATTTCGTAACCAAAACTTCTGTAAATATTATGCTCAAACTTTCTGTTTAACCTCCTTTTATGCGGCGATGGTATCATACAATTATTGTATTGTTCAATGATAAAAAAATGTGATATGAGATATTGTGTAAGAGTTTTATTCCATTATGTTATGTGACAATAAGACTCCTGTGAATTGCAGTATTGACGATAAATGTCTTACTATTTTGTATTTTAATTTATTTATTACAGATAATAGCCAACTGATTTTACAAGGTCTACGTCCAAACAATATTTTATCCGAATCCTACGTGTACGAATATCGTCAGGGTATCTCCGACATTCATTATACTTACCAATATGAAAACAACGAAAATTTAATGCTAAACTGTTCCATTAACCTTCAAAACGGTTTCAACACCCAAAACCAGTTCATCAGTTTCAACAACTCAGGTAAACTGAAAGGTTTTATACATTGTTCTTAAACGTTTGGACACGATAGTTGATGTGATGATAATAAATCTGGTTTCGTTCGGCATTTCATTATTTCACAGTATGGCTATAATAAAATTCAAAGGTTCGATTCCATTCCTTGGCAATGATTGAACCTTCCACTCTACTCAATACACTATACTCCAATAAGCAGTTATCGCAACTCTTGAAAAAGAGATCATAGGTTTTTTTTGTGGTGTAAGGTATGGTGTAAAATTTTCATGTATATTTTAATGTTTTATTTTTTATACGAACATTTTCTGATTTTTCATTTTATCAATACTCAATACTTACATCGGTATTAGTGTAGAACTACCAGTTTTGGTTAGATATTCATTTATTAAGGAGCATCAACAATATACATATGCAATATTGTTCATTACATTTATGACGACATCACATCTCATATGCACATCAATTATAGCCGCCCACAGCATTCATAATACGTAAAGTTTCATTAAACGGTAAAAGTGCATTCGACTGATGTATATTTGCATCGGTCTTGGCTTCTATCTATAATATGTATTGTCGTGGGGTGCCTTGATGCTACCGAACAACCTTGATATGTTCTGACTTGATAAATGAAAGAATCCTTGATGATTAATAAAGTATGTATTTGATTGTGACACGACTTGGCTCGTGTCAGACTTCTTGTTAAGTAATTACAAAATCGTACAAATGTGTAAAATAAACTATATCGCTGACGCGGTAAAGTATTAGTATATTTATGCCAAAAGCAATATCTACTAGTATATTATGATTATTATTAATTTCTACATCACCATCATCATTCCAGTCATATGACGTCCACTGCTGGACATAGGCCTCCCTGGAAGTCATTGAAATTCTAAGACGACCGGTTGGAAGTGGCCTGCATCCACCGTCTGTCAACAACGATCTTTATAAGGACCTCTGTCCACCATCTGTCCATAATTTCATTTTGTTGTAAATGTTAAAATAACATGACATGACATAACATTTATTTTATTTTATTTGCTATTTTATACATTCAGACATCTTATCTTCTATATCTTATTTAAAATTAAAATGCTTGTTGGGTACAATAAATTCAAGTAAACCCAGTATTATTTATCAGTTAAGTAGGATCAGATAAAAAGAGTTTTTAATTCTAGCTAGGATACCTGGAATAAATAGTTATGAAAAATATATGACACCTAATTGGCAACACCAAAATGAGAAGGTGTCCTGTGGTTTACATGATTTGGAAAGCAAGAAAACCATTTCACAAATATGGGTTTTATTCCGCTTCAAGGATCGGCCTGCAAAGTCATCGCCATCTGTATTACCTAACCTACCTAAAGTATCTACTGAAGTACCAACTATGAATGTTTCAGTTTTTAGTAAGTATTGCTTGATTAAGTTTATTATAGACTGGCAGTAACCCCGCGGCTCGCGGGATTCAAAAATAAAATAAAAGTTTTTGCGACCTTCTTGTAATTTCTCCTCAATAAGTTGCCCACTATTCAAATTTATCTTTATACCCCTAAGGTAGCAAATAAGTATAAGGTGGCTGAATTGCCGTGTAACAATTGTTTCGTTCAATATGAAAATATCTATAGTCATTTTGAAAAACAATTAATTTGGATTGAAGTTGCTTTTGAAATGAATAGTACAACTTAATTCTATAACTATTCTTTAAAATATACAAAGAAGATCACGCAATTCGGTCTCTTAAAAGGGCTTCTTCACAAATGGTAATCGTTAATTGGTCCGTGTAATGATTTAATATAATTCTATCGATAACCTGTCCAAAATTAAAATATTTAAAAGCCAAACTATCAAAAATTTTTAAGTTACATTCTTACTAGAAAAACAATTTTTTTTACTGATGACGAGAAATAGTAAATGAGTCTTTTCAAAATACAAATGTTGATTATTTTCGACAGTTTGAAATTAATTTTTTTATAATATTATAAATGTGAATATGAGTTTGTTTGTTGCGCTATTTAACAACTCAAACGGAAATGATGAAAATTTTCAAATACATTGTCAGTGGGCTAGAAAAAGACAAGAGGGACGTTTCGTCAACAAATCGTATTGGTGCCAAGGGGTACCTGAATTTATTGACCAATTCTTCGTAAACTTGAGCGAAGCCCCGGGCAAAACATAGTTAATACGTCACTACATATCGCCTCCCGGCAAAAAGTGTCATAAAACAAAAACAGCTATTTCGAGTAGACGCGACTTTGATGCCTGTGAATTGAACAAAACAGCTCAGTGAAAAAGGGAACTCTATTCCCTTTTTCACTGAGCTAAGAACGATGTTTTTGCAACATTTGCTATTCAATGCTATAAAAAAGGTTAAACATACCTAACATGTGAAATGACACTTTTTTTGTGAAATGACACTTTTTTTGCCGGTAGGCACAGTCACGACTGTCTGTCTGTTTGTCTATTGCGATAAACTGCAAAAGTACAATGGATTTTCTTATGGGCTTCACGCACGGATAGAGTGATTAATGAGAAAGGTTTTAGTGTATAATTTATTATTCTTTAAAAATAAAGTCATCAAGTACCTAGTAGTGTTAAAAATGTACTTCTGTTTTAATTGGAATTATTAGTCAGAATTAGTTTTTTTAATAGATTCGATAAAAAACAAAGATTCGATGTTTCTATAAATAAATATATCGATATATCGAATAGAATAAATATTTGTCAAAACATCGATTTGATCCGATATATCGTATGGCAAACATCAAGTAAATTCGATATATAGATGTTAAGTGAATATCCCTAGCGTCGAGTAAACCAATAGAGTTGTATGAAAACAATGGATTACAAAGTTATTCCTCATACCTAATAATATCTATTGCATTATAGCAAAGCCATATTTTTATCTTTTTAAGTGTAACACACAACAACGTAAAAATGTAGGCATATACGCTCTGCGTGCCGAGCGAAGCCGGGGCGGGTTGTGGTAGTGGCTGGGCGTTAATGGATGCGATTAAGATTGAAAGAAAAAATGATTTTTGAAAAGAAGTTTTTTGTGGGAGAGCCAGGGTTCGGTACGTATGGGCCGGCTCGACCGGAGTGATACCAGGCACAGAAAACCGGCAGTGCATCAATGCTTGCATTGCTTTTCACCACGTGAGTGAGGTTACCGGAGACCCTAACTCTTCCCTCTCCCCCCTCTTCCCTTAAAGGGCGGCAACAGACTTGTGACTGTCATTTACCATCAGGTGACCCATCTAGTAGTTTGCCCCTATACCATAAAAAAATAAAAAACGAAACATTGCTGTCACACTATAATAATAAAATATCTGATTATTTATCTATTGCGTACGTCCGTTTCACTCACGCCATGTATAAGAAATGCACTTTGAAACGATATGGAGTAGAAAGTAAAAGTTTATTGTATTAAGAATATTGTTACAAAATATGTGTTGGGCTTGTATTCTTGTTTACGTAATAAAATGGCCGGTTGTGAAAAATGGAAAACCTGAGGCTTAAGTACCAGCAACCTTCCGGTTACAAAGGCTTGTTATTTTGGAATTAAAAGTCGCCCGGTACCATGTTACTATGTAAATTTCACAATTAGATAGATATATGTTGTGATAACAATACGTTACGGGTGTGTATCTGTGTGTCTTTTTTTTGTTTCTTCATAAGATAGGTTTTAAAGATAGCTCGTAACCAATTTCTCATACTCAAATTTAGGTTTATTGTGGAAGGCAAGTCGTTTTTGTAGTAAGTAGTAGTTTTGTAGTCGGTAATAATTTTAAGTTTGTTCATGTATTACTTTCCAGATGATGGTAGTGAACACGTTAAAAAAAATCCCAATCTATGGATTCCAGCAGTAGTTGTTCCGATGTTAGTCATCGTGGTTTGTGCTTTTACAGTCATATACAAGATGAAGAAACGAAATCGCCTAAACTTGGTAAGTTATAATGTTTCACGCTAGTGATAATGGCTAATCAATCGGACTTGAGACCTAGTGGTTGCGGGTTCAAATATCTAACCGTATAATGTAGACACACTTCTTTTTTTTTTTTATTATCAACAACCACTATAGATAAAGCTTAGTTTCTTACGGTTATGTCTTATTAAACTTCTTTCATATTTCAGAGAGAACCTGAAAATACCTACGATTATTGTACGACACACGCTATAACTCAACATTACCCCGTACAAAACGAAATTGAATACGCGGTTCCAGAAGGTGAGATGCGAGAAAATACTCTCTATCAACGTACAAAAGATTTTTACGCAAAAGTTATCCCAAAAAGTCAAAGGCAATGTAGTAAGCAACAAAGCATCTATACAGCCCCAAATGAGCCAAAAGAATTTGAAGAAGGTACTGGACCTGAGTACTCAGAACCGAACAGTCTTTATTCAAGACCATGCTTGAAACGTGATGATAAATCAGACCCTACAAAATCAGTTTATGATAACCAAGGAACTTCTGGCATAGCTTCATCTAATCTAGAAACGTCTAGAGATGTTTACAGTGAACCAATAGATAACAAAGCAACACGTGATGATACTTATACTAATGTGATTGGTGAACCTCATTACTCAAATAAGACAGGAGGTTATTGCGTTTATCCTACTTATAGTGAACCCCATATTAAGGATTAAAATGAAATCTACAAAGACTTTTCAAAAGAGGTGAGATGAGAATGAGAATGAGATTATTGTGAAGATTTTATAATTTTTTTTTAAGATTGAATTTTAAATAAAATATTTGTATGCCTAAATATATTTGCCCAACACAAACAACAAGTATATTTGTTTGTAAATTTCTTTATTACCTCGTATCTTCCAACTGGCTGCATGGATTTCGACAGTTGAGGTATTATTATATTCGTCTTAAAACCTAAGTGTCATTAGATAGGTGTTTGAAAAGAAAAATTGCGGATTTTTCGAGGGAATTAGTAGCACGTTAATAAAAAAAAATTACCAAACCTATCGAGAAGTAAATGAAATTATAAGGGGATTGCAAAAATATAAGTCATATGTTTAAATTTAATTAGGAATAATAAATTGGTTTAAAAATTTTTTGATAGTAAATATGAGCCATATCTGTGTCGGACCGCGTGCAGGTATATATGAAATTTAGAATAGTTATAAATATCCATAGCCCAATTATATTTAAAACGAAATAAGTATATTGTTTGTAATTTTCATTTGGCTGTTTTGTTTGTCCCGCCTGCTAAAGCGGGTATTTAACTCTTTCAGCTCATAAAAAAGTCTGTTAAGCCGAAGTAAAGTTTACTTTGTTTATAGTTTATTTTAATTTTGTTTTCTATTCTCTATCTTGTTTCAGTCTTTTTAGTGCACTTCTTAAAATTCTTTTTTGCAGTCGGCTTTTTGATTTGTTTAAATTATATATCTTATTATATGTATGTATTTACAAAAGAAAAAAATATCTACGTAAGTTATCCTTGTTGTAGAACTCCTAGAACTAGTTATCCTTAGTTTGAGGGTAGATAGCACTGTGTAATATGTCATAGAATATTCCCGACAGCGGTTGCGGAACCCGAACTTGTGACCTCTGACGTTGGAGACTAACCAAGCAGCGGATGCCTCTATTCATGCTTCTACATTAGTATATACGCGCCAACAAGCCGCTCTTCACATAAATCTAGCGTTTTAATCATTACTTGTATTATTTGTATTACTTGTATTAACTTCACTTGGAGCTAACTATGCGAACAAATCTTGGAAGTCAATTTTATTAGCTTCACTTATAACTAACAAATCTTGGAAGTCAATTTTATTAGCTTCACTTATAACTTACAAATCTTTTAAGTCAATTTTATTAGCTTGAATTATAACTAACAAATCTTGGAAGTCAATTTCATTAGCTTCACTTATAACTACCAAATCTTGGAAGTCGATTTTAATTTGCTTCTAATTGCCGTGCCGAAATGGAATTTTGCTTGTACATGTAGTTTGGAAGACAATACTAAAATTTGGCATCTTGGAGCTCTTCTGAATATGGAGCCAGGAGGTGGATAGTAGAACTCTTCCATGGCTACTAGTAAACCCCTGTAGTTTGGGCTCATACGATTAGTTTTGTCGAGTTCAACAGATTTTGCTTGATAACGATGGTGGTGAATAAATCCAGGTGGTGGAACCTTCTTGCTTAAACCATTAAAGCGTGCTTTTTTAGTTTTACTAATCTATAAGTATTCTGTGTATTGATACAGGCATTGGCCTGTTATGATGTAATGGGCCTACTAGGCCACATTCTATATACTGTGTGTTTTTCGCGTGTGTTAATTTATTTTGAGATTAAATATAGTCAAGGTCATCAAAATAATGAGGCATTTCGATGTATTGTGTTAATAATTTAAGGCTACTGGTTAGGTTTAAAGACATTTTATTCTTATATAAGATTTACATCACTTCCATGAGAACATGGCTATTATTATAAATATTCGCAGTGGTTTTAAAACGGAAGTTCATAAGTTTCTTTCAATCATTAATGTAAGGTATATATGTTATAATTAAACAATATATTGAAACAAATAAGCCGTGTTTATTTATTTTAACCTGTCCTTTTGAAAAGACTTTTGGAAGGCCAGTCACAGGATGGGTAACTAGATAGGTGATATTGTCCATCTCTCGTATAGGCTGACCCCAGGTAATTTGGGTCAGGGCCTGGCCGTACTCTAATACGTAGACTTCCTTCTGCAAAAACTACACCACTACTGGGTACTGGGTACTCTTCCCGTCGCTTAGCAGATACTCTTTGAACACATTTAAGATTACTTTAAGAACTACCTGCGTGTCTTAGATTGGGATCCCAGCCCGACCCTACCCTTTTGTACAAGAGCACACTAAATTAATGTGTGAAGGAACGTGGTGTTATGTTCGTTCAACACGAAAGATCCTCCAACCAGTCAAGGTAATCATACCTGATTGTCAATAGGGAATTGTAACTCCGCTGTCTATTTACGCAAGTGTGTTAGTTTTCTGAATTTCCTTTAGTTTATTTCTAAGATAAGTTTTGTCGTCTTAGTCATATAATGTCCACTGCGGACTACAGGCCTCTGACAGACATCCACAAAGAACAATTATAGATGGAGTGACATAAACTTACCCAATTTTTATACTCCCTACCTAAGTTGGAAGATGAAACAATCATATTAGAACTCCACAATACAAATTAAAAGAAGTTCTTTCGTTCGATACTTATTTAAGAAACTTTATTATTATGATCCGTATTTATACCCAACTCTTTACATTGTAGGAATGGTAGACTACAGAATGTTAGTTGTACGTCGTATTAGGCATGTACTTCGCGGTATTAGGTTCTTATAACCCGAATCTATTAGTGAAGTGGCGCGTGCCGTGGCGCGGAAACTGCACGGTGCGTGAGCCAGACACCATAGCGCCTGCGAGCGGTGCCGGCCGCGGACTCTAACCTCGCTCAGTTCGCGCCACTGTCGCGTGCTGTAAGATAAATTACTGAACTTTTGATTTTTGATCAGATGCTAGACATATTCATATGCACTGAATATCTGTTTACGAAGACAGCAGCGAGAGAACCTCGAGACACTGACGACTTCTAGTACTGTTACCTAGCTAGCAGAACTACACTGCTCGACGAAGCCCAACAAAAATATATGAAGACTCTCGTTGCGTCTTGTTACCTAACTGATCAGCGACAGGCTGCAGCGGTGGACTCAACGCTTAATATACTCTAATAAAATATAAAAAAATTGGTTGATGAACAGGAGAGAACAAGGCCCTAAACTCGTTTGTCAAAGGAAGGAAATAGATTTGAAAGAGTTTCTTTTACAGATCAAATTGAATGACAAAATCAAGGCTCGAGAAGACAAATTTTTCTTTTTATTTTTTTTTTGACTTTCACCCGCGTAAGTCTCGATCCCGTGGGAATATCGGGATAAAAAGCCTATGCGTTAATCCAGGTCTCCAGCTATCTACATACCAAGTTTCATCGCAATCGATTCAGTGGTTTTTGCGTGAAAGAGTAACAAACATCCATCCATCCATCCAAACTTTCAAATTTATAAAATTAGTGGGATTACTTGAATTGGATATTTTTTATTTCTATGGTATTAAATTTCCGAGCTGTCACTGAACAAGACTTTAAAACTTTCAGATCTGTTTCCATTTTACGGAGATTGCTATATATATTCTTGCCCAGGAAATATAACGACAATCTTTAAAAATAATTAAATATTTTAATCGATCTTGGAGATGACCTCAGATAAAATATTATCTGCATAATGTACTCGTCAATGGCGCACCGTCTAAAGAGGTTGCTTCGGCTGCTTCGACGCTGCACTAGTTACGTTAGCCCTAATTAATTATTTTAATGCAAGATATACGTTGACTTGCCGCAACCTTTTTTAACCGACTTAAAAAAAAAGAGGGGGTTCTCAATTTGTCACAATGTTTTTTTCCTATGTTCCCCGACTAATCGAAGACGGCTTAACTGATTTAAAAAAATCTTTTTTGTTTTGCCAATTCAACAACTAAATAGTAAGTATTTCGATCATTTATATAAGTTGGAGTTACGGGTTTCGATTTAATTACTTTAATTTGGTTGCTAAGCAATTTATGCTCGTCACAATACACATGGTGAAGTACCCGGAGCACTCTTCAACAATTAACGTTCCTGCATCGGGAGAAGCAATATTTTGTACAGGGAGCAGTTTTCATTAGGCTATTGTTACTTATATATAGATAAATTACAAACTCACTCACTAAAAAGCGAGAAATAAAAATAAAATAATTTAATCGACTTCAAAACTGGTGGCTGGGGCACTACTTTATTACTATTCTTTTTGAATATTGTCACACATGTTTGAAAATAAACAGCTACCCTATCGATTGCTTATCAAAAGGAGGTAAAACTTATTATGTTTTGTTTAAAACCCTAACTTGATCATTACAACTTCTTTCTCTTTAAAAAGACAACTCCCGCATTAAGAATATTTCTGTTTCGCGGGGGGCTTCACAAATATTCAAACGACTGACACAAAGAACACCCAGACTCGGGACAACTATTTGTGGATCACACAATTTTTTGTCCCGTGTGGGATTTGAACCCACAACACTCCGCGCGGCGTAATGGCGAAGTGAATGTAAACCATTGCGCCATCCGTGCAGTCCATCAGTCAATTTAGTCATCGACGTAGAAATCACTATCATAACCATGCAAATGAAGATTATTTAAGACACAGGAGATAAATAAAATGTATGTTATAGTATGTTTTTTCAATTAAATAATCTAATTATTTCATTTGCAGCGACGGCTATAGCGTTCCAAACATCATCAACAATAACACTGATATCTGATTCAGGTATAATAACAGCATTGCCTCTTTGTACAACGTCTATATTAAAAGTGTACAGAATGTTAGCAGTTCTAGCGTAATCGTTGCTTGTACCAGAGGCTCTGTCGAAAATGGTGGAAGCAACGTCTAGTATGTAACTCTCATTCATAGACGCAATCATATCGTGTCCGACAAGATGGTGTTGTCTAAACAATCCACTTGCAGCTCTTTCATAACTCCAAGGGTATGAAATGAACCCTCCATTATTCTGTAATGATATATACAATTTGATTTTTGAGCCATTTTCTTGGATTATACTCTGGATCATTTTCGTTTCAACTTCTGAGAATGCCTCAATTCCTGCGTAGAGATGACTACATGGGCTGGAACTAGCATCAAAGTTTTGCCAGTCTACGTCAAAGTTACGGTTAATGTTGACACCTGGACAGATGTGGCCTAGATTACTGTTGGTGCTTCTTGATTTTTGCCATAAACGAAGCTGAAATAAAAAAATAGCACCGATTCACGTATTTTTTTAAAACCTTATTGATTTACAAGTAATTACAGCTGTTATCATGTTATTTCACTGCGGTGATATCAGATTTACGCTCCTGCGGCTTATCGGGTGTTTGCGTGGTGTTTGTATATAATTATGTAATTCTTATCATGAACAATCTTAAACACACTACTTTATTAGGTATCTTGGCCTCCCACATACACACGCACACAGCACCTAGCATTTAAAATGCTATAGAGATAAACTTTTAACTAGTGTTTAAAGCACCAAAATATTTCCTAATGAATAAACGCATAGTAATAATAATAAGTAGGAATAATTTTTTGTGTTGATGTGTTTTAGCATTGTTATATTGACTCCTTTTGGGAGGATGCTGTTTACAGACCAATTAAATAAATATTTATCTGTAGCCATATAAGATTTCTTTGAGGTTTTGTACCTAAATTACGGATTGCTCTTAGCTTGATATTACTTACATTAGTGTGAGTATATTCATATCCATCAGGATTCACAACGGGCAATATAATCCAGTCAGCACCAACTAAAAGTGTCTGCTCCTCCAGAATTCTTTCAACGACATTTAGCACGGCTGGTATAGTTATCCATTCCCTAGGATTTATTGCAGCTTCCACTACTATGATCGGTTTCTGTGTTTCATCTTCTGCAGTATTGTTAGAGTTTACTTTTAAATAAACGATTGGTCTATTTTCGTGGGTCACTCCATATTGTACTAATTCCACTTTAGAATTGGTAGTATTATATTGTTCAGAAAGTTGCTGAAGGTAATTTAAAATCTAGAAATGAAAAATAACTTAAGTTCATTCGTACTTCTCGAACTTCATTGTGGGTTCAGTGCTAGTCATTTATCACGTGACCCGTCTGTTCGTTTGGGGGCAAACGAGCAGACGGGTCACCTACACCATAAAAAAATAAGTTAAAGTAAAAAATATATTTCTCTATAAGTTATGACCATGACCCAGTGCTTGTGATTAGATTTAATATTTTTATCTTATAAATGATAATTTTCTAAATAATTAAATTTGTTATTATTCCTTTTACCTATCACCACTTCCTTCCTTCCACCTTGGTATACCAAGGTGTGTAGATATTTCTTGCATTTCATTTAATGTATTGTACCTAACATAAAACTATTGGTAAGCCATAAATTTTGTTTCCTGGACTGTTTTTCATACTTAGTGCTACTACTGACAATTACCTGTATGAAAACTCAAGAAAAATATATCCGACAGGATCTTGTGAACACATGCAAACTTATACCTTGATGTATATATATACCAATCTTCTATACATTCAATACCACTGAATTTCATTACGTCATATTACAAATTTTAATATATATTTCTTAATGTACTTACGTCATTGTATCTATGATAGCGTCTTATATCAAAAGCTTGCTGTTGCCCGTCATCATTTTTTTCATTTATCAATTTTCCTTCAGAATTTTCGAGTAAATACCTAAATAAAATATACACAAAGTAAATATTTAAACGAAAAATTAAACAAAATATGCTAACAACATCCAAAGGAGTTGTTTTATTACTAATTTGGTGGAAAGAACTGGCGGTCTGTTGGTAGGAGGTGGCTGGTTTTCATACAAACTGTCAACCAACCCTACTCCCTCCTAAAGAGGTTTTTATTTATTTACTATCACAAATACTACATGCATTATAGAGTGTTATATTCATAAGAAAACATACAATTAGGTAGGCACGCGGTGCGGTAGCGCCGGTAGCGATACATACTGCAGTGCTATAATGGTGACTGTTCTCCAGTCAAACTACTCATCTACTAACAGAAATATACAGTGTCTTACATTAAATATACAGTGTCTTACATTAAATATACAGTGTCTTACATTAAATATACAGTGTCTTACATTAAATATACAGTGTCTTACATTAAATATACAGTGTCTTACATTAAATATACAGTGTCTTACATTAAATTTCATTGCCATTTATTAAATTGCTAAACTATTAATCAAATCACATAACAACAGTTGCTGCAACTGAGTTTTATATACTTCTTACAAGGCAAACAAAAAAGTGGAATAAATAATCTAAATGAATTACTGTAACGCTTACTTTATGATTAGTTCTCTTTTTAGAGGACTAGGTTGCCAGAAATGTTGGCCAGAATCTACCAGGGGTACGTAGAATACGCAGCTGTAATAACAGCCGCGTGTAAACTACCTCTCCGGATAATAATAAGTTTTATATCAGAGAGACCATGTGAATTATATGGAGTTTCGACTTCGATACTATCGCTCTGTTTCGCCCCCATAGTTCCCAAAGGTTTGTATAAGAAATATAAAAGAAGTTCTCTCATCATATTCATGTTAAAAAGAACCCATAATAATTATGATGGGGAGGATTCGACCAAGAAATAAGAAAGCACTGTGTGTAAGAAATTTAAAAGCATAGCTTTCCTTACAAACAACTTGTTCCTAATAATTATTTTGAAATTAAGTAATTAAAGGAAAATGAAAAATCCACTTACTGATAAACATCTTCACTGAAAACATTAATAGGTATTCCAAGCTTAGTCAGATTCTCTTCAAACGAGTTGAAATCCAAAGGGGGCAATATTACAAGGCCATCCACGCCATACCGAAAACTTGGTTTCCTCAAGTAATCTAACTGAAGTGTTGATAAATTGTCTTGTTGGAGTCTACTCGCCAAGATTATCTTGTAAATTCTGTACCTGGAACCAAAAGCGTACTCCCATCTCAAAGGCCGGCAACGCACTTGTGACTCTTGAGTTGCAGGCATCCATGGGCGACGGTAGTCACTTACACTTACTTAAAGTTTATGTCAAAATTATTTGTACTTAATACACTACATTATTCAAAGTAATTGTAGCCAGATCGTTTTAGGATGGGTGACTCTTAACATATTAAGACCCTTTCACAAAAAATTAAAGTAGATTTGATAACAATTATAACTCAGGTAAGCTATTTTCATAAACTATTAGGGACTACTAATTATGTTTATATGAATCTTTCAATGCTACAGCTTATAAATACAGGTACCTAACACATATGGTAAGCTAAAATCCTACACCTCCCACTTAGCACACTTAGCAAAGGTTGTCCTGGTCGATATTTGTAGTGCTTGAGATCACGTATTTAAGTTTATGCATGAAATTGATTTGTCAGTTTTAAATTAAATAATAAGAGAAACTACCAACTAATAATAAATAATTGTGTGATATCGCTGAAATTAACGCCAAAAACTTTATTAATACAACAATTAAAATATTTCATATTCAATAAATAATATTCAGAGATTTTTTATGAAAATTTCACAAACAATAACTGAAGAACCAGCAATCAAGAGAATTTTAGAAAAAGAAATCTCTAGGCCAAAACATGTAAAGCACACGCAAGGCAAATATATTTGTGATAAGTATGCGTGTTCAGAAGACTGTAAACTTGAAGCATTTGTAGAAAACTTATGTGCCTATTAACTTGCAAAATTGTTCACTTGTTTCACTAAAAGTACAAAATTGACACTCACTCGCGCCCTTTTGAGACAGTTCATTAATTTTAACGACTTTGTAGATAAGCTGCTAATGTACTCTATTCTTTCTCATTGCTAACCCGACGAAAGTAATGAAGGGAAAATATACATTCAAGCAGTTTTAAAATACTTGGTTTTATTTTCATTCGTATCTTTAGATAGAAGATGAATGAGATTGCGGTTTTTAATTTGAATAAAATGGCATTTTAAGGCGCTGAAGAAACGTAATTTTCTCAGTCGGGTTAACATGGTGTTAAGTTTTCTTGAAGCTCTAATCTAATGGCCTAATATTTAAACGTCAATAGGTATACATGTTACTGTAAAAGTCCGAATATTGGTAAATCCTAGGTTTTACCGGTAAATCTTAAGATTTACCAATCGTGATTGGTAAAAGTCCAAATTTTATAAAGAAGGGATAATTTTTCGGGCTTTTACCATGAGAGTTTGGTAAATCCTAGGTTTTAACGGTTGGTAAATGTTGTTTATTTAAAAAAAAACAATGGATTAATCAACTTAATCATTTATTTCAATCGCATTAAGCAAAGTTAACGCATTAAGCAAACATACTATTAGTGTCTGTTCTCCGCTCCTATCTAACAAAAAAGAAAGAATTGGTTTTTATCAGTTCAATTGCTAGGTGCTAATGTTTTATTAGACTTTTGGATTTACTAATATTCCGGCTTTTACAGTACGTTAATACGTTTTAAAGTGTCGTGTTGTGATTGTTGTTGTTGTACAGAACTTGAGTACTAAATTATTTGACAAATATCTCCTATCAAGATAAGATGACAATTAACCAGTAGTGCTTATGTATTGTAGTTTCGCTGGATCGTGGGTTGCCAATGTTTCATAGTTGCGACGCCGTAATATCCAAATACCTCTGACGGCCTACCGTACAGTGGGCCATGTATTTCTTAAAAACAAGCTATTCGAAGAATACAACTAAATCTACGTCCATGTCCTAGAATCTTAGAATTTTTACAATTAAACAACACTACGTAATACCAGAATACGCAGAGACTAGTCCTGAGGAAAAAGCTGGTAATAATAAATTATATTGAAGTGAAAACAGCTAACTTCGCATACCACTCTCGTCAGCATAAATGTAGACAATGTATGGAAAAATCATTTTTCCAATCCACTTTTTGGCTGTGAGGCTGTGAGGAAAAAAGTTTAATAAATACTTCTCAGAATCTTATGGAAGGAAAGACAACCTGTAACGTAAATATTCTATCTATCCCCTATACTTATATAGAGGGATCACTAAGAGTCACTAAGAGTAGAAAAGTTTTTGTTTGGTTGTTTATTTAAACGCGCTAATCTCTGGAACTATCCGCCAGATTTGAATAACTCTTTTGTATTAGATATATTATTTATTGAGAAAGGTTATAGGTGATGTAATATCACGCTACGACCCTTAGGAGTCAAGCAGTGACCATAAACGCAGGTGAAACTGCTTAGAATAGTTAGTATAAATATAAAACCCTAAGTAAACCCTAAAGTGTATGAACACTAATCTATGCTAATAATATTAGACGCTAATCTCAGGAACTACTGGTTCGAATTGAAAAATTCTTTTAGTGTTGAATAGCCCATTTATCGAGGAAGGCTAAAGGTTATAAAATATCACGCTACGATTAATAGGAGCGGAGCATCAATGAAAAATGTTGCAAAGACGGGGAAAATTTATCTTTCGCTCTTATTTGACGCAGACGAAGTATCGCGGGTCAGCTAATCTTATCTAATCATACAAATATTTACAAAGTGATCAATAACATATTCCTTAATGTAATCAGTAGCAACAAAATAAAGTAGTTGTATTAAGGGAGTTCCGTGATGTGATGTGACGTGAGAAGGGGTTAAAGAGCACCTCATCTTTGCTGTTTTACATTATTGGCTGACCGGAGAGCTGAGGACGAACTCAAGGAGAAGCAGACCGAAACTAGTTTTGCGGCATTTTGTATTTCTACATGGATGGTTGCCGACAGACCAAAGGTCAAGCCCTAGCAATCTTCATGAAAATTATTTTATTGAAATGATACATACCAGCTACTTTAAGTCCTTTTACGGGTGGTACCAGGTGAGGGTATGTACGCAGCTTAGCTTATTACGATACGTAATGGATATTTTGTCTATTCCTCGGGTACAGTATTTTTTTCTGGATGAAAAATTTGTTCTAGAAATTTCATGATGATTGGCTCAGTAATTAAGACGTGAAAGCGTAACAAACAAACAAACAAATTTCCTTTTGCATTTATAAGCGGCGGTAGCGTAATGGCTAAAGCATCGGCCTTGCAATCAAAGGGATTGCAGGTTTGAACCCCACTCAGTGCACTACCGACGTGAACACACTCCATTTTTTTTGTGCCTGTGGAATCCCTCTCGAGCCGTCACCCCACCGAGGTTTTCGGTCAATTAGGCGACGTCCAGGCACACGCGGATACCGCCTCCTCGCTGGGAGCCACTACAGTGGATGGAGGAAAAAAACCCGTCCCGTTCACCCGCGGTGTAAGCGCGTCTCCGCTGCATGGTTCGCCAGCGGCGAGTTAGGTCTTCCACTAGGACCTAATTCGCCAAACTTCCGGATCTTCCTTCCGGTTCCGTGCCGCCGCCTCCTTCGAGATGACTTCCTCACAAAAGGTTGCGACTGCGGTAAAATTCCTGTCGCTACGGGCCATGAAGCGTATGACGGCCGGTAGCGATAGATCCTCTCCGATGACTGCAGTGAGGGCTCGACGCTGCACCGCCCAACTAGGCAGACCGCCACCGTATGTTGAGTCGAGTCCTCACTGCAGTCGCAGTGCTGACAGGCGCTACTCAATTCCCTCCTAGCGACCAAGTGCAGGTACTTCAAGAAACAGAAGTGCCCGGAAATAACCGGCGTCAGTTACAAAAGTCTATACAATAACAGTTCCAGGTCAATGAAATAAAACAAGATATTCAAAACGGTCGAAGTTCGACCGCCAAGCGACTTCTAGTTTACAAAATTACCAACACATAACCGTAACAGTAAAAACATATCAAAGAATAAACTTAAGGACTCATTGCTTGATGGTAGTTGAAAAACAATGAAACCTTATCTACTTTGCTGTGTGTTTATTAGTAACGTATTGGTTGTTTTTATTTAAATACTAGCAGTGCCCCGCGGTTTCACCCGCGTAAGTCCCGATCCCGTGTTAATATCGGGATAAAAAGTAGCATATGTGTTAATCCAGGTCTCCAGCTATCTACCTACCAAGTTTCATCGCAATCGGTTCAATAGTTTTGGCGTGAAAGAGTAACAAACATCCATACACACATCCATACATCCACACAAACTTTCACGTTTATAATATTAGTATATTTTATTAGTATATTATAATACTTATGCTGTTTTAATTTTTTCATAATTGATGGTATGTGACGCAGGTTATGTAATTAATATAAGAGCGCTTCTCACCGATAAACACTTACGTTTGGCGAGTTTAAAATGTAAGTTTAAGTCTGGCCGCTCACTAACTAAATGTACCGACACCATTAAAACCCTGACCAAAACCCCCATCGCGGATTACGCTCGCCAAGCAGCTTACCGGAACCGATGGAGGAGGGTCGCACGGGCGGTAACAATTGACCACGACGTGACCACGACCACTCTATCAAAAGTGTCCGACTAAGAAGTCAGCCTTATAATATAAATAAATAAAAAAAAATCCCACTAATATTATAAATGTGAAAGTTTGGATGGATGGATGGATGTTTGTTACTCTTTCACGCCAAAACTAATGAACCGACTGCGATGAAACTTGGTATGTAGATAGCTGGAGACCTGGATTAACATATAGGCTACTTTTTATCCCGGTATTCCAACGGGATCGTTACTTACGCGGGTGAAACTGCGGGGCGCTGCTAGTAAGTACATAATTATGTAAATGGTCTTTGGGGTACATTGTATTTGTAGTGAAACCACTGTGGTGGCGTCTTCAGTATCTATTTAATTACTCTCTTTTGTTAGTCAATTGCGTTAGTATTTATACCATAATATTGAACGTGCGTGAGCTAACATCGATACACACATGGAACAGAGATTCAGCTGACTAGTATATAAGAATATTACAAGTAAATAATGTATACGGAAACTGTATTGGGGTTCCTGCTATTGAGGTGACATACATAGATGTGTATTGCGCCTAATAATAATACGCTTACATAATTTCTTAAACAGTAATACAAGAAATACAAGCAAGGATTAAAATTGAATCTACGATTAAAAAGATGACATCCATAGTATCTACATCTATTTATAATGCGTGTACTATCTATTTATAACGTGTGGTCAGAAAATAATAAGATCTATGCATATTTAGTGAAACTAGTGTTCGCCCACTGGTCAAAATTTGAATATTGTTATTTTGAAAAAATCTTAAAATTTTCTTTTTACTAGAAAAACAGTTGACAGAGCATTGCCTACTTCTATGTACTAGATATCGCCTGTCAATGTTTTGTTTTGTTTCTTTGACCAGTATAGTTAGCACTGTCATTGTGTAAACTTTCTGTACCATGACAGGTCAACGTACATAATATATGGCAGCCGGTAACTTTTTGTAGTCGTTTTCATATAATTTTTAACTTTATAACACATATTGATTAAAACTTTTAGGTTTCTGCACGTCTTCTGTACCTACCCCTCTCTCTCTCTCATCATTTTTAGACGCTGTGCAGTATATATACAAAATACAAATATATAAAATAAACTTAGTAAACTCCAATAAACCACAAAGCGTTAAAGTGTTACGCTGCCCTCCGATCACAAAATTTTACTCTTGATACTTTTTTGCATACCCGGGTGCCTTATATGAAAATCAATTCTTAAGGAGTAAACTCCAAAAATAAATGTTTCCAATATTTTTATTCATTACACTAAAGCTCATTAATAGCTATTAAAACAAAAGAAAATCGTTTTCAAGCCGAGGAGATAAAAGCAACTGAACTGGTTTATATTTGCCTATATATATATGTACTTACCCCTTATACTCTTCATTCTTACCCGCTACCAAAGCCAAAACACAAACAAAATAAAATAAAAACAACATTATTTAACGGCTGACATCCAATAAGAAGTTTGTGTAAATGTAGAAATATTTGTAAATTACGTGTGTCTGATTTTATCAAAGGTAATCCATTTTCAGGTATTTATCTTATCAGGTTGCTCTTACTTTGGACGTGCTGATATTTATTTAATTAGTTATCTTTGGCAGTAATGATTTGCGTGCTTATTTATGACTTTATTGTACCCATGTGACTTTGAAATGGACATTTTAAACAGCGTGCCATCCCTCGCCTTCCGATGGAGCTGTGGCAACGCTAATAATGTCCAGAAACATATCCATACTTGACAACGGAGCCACGATCTTGTGTAGAGTGAAGAAATTTTATTAACAGTCGCAGGCTCCAATTCTAATAAAACATTTTAATGAAAGCTACAACGCGTTACTTTTCCCCAATCTAGGAAAGGATTTCTTGGCAGGAAGATCTGTCTATCTATATAAAGGTCTCGATACGCAATATTTTACGTGTTAAACTCGAAAGAAGTATAATTGGCACACTGGCTCTCAATTTAATGATGTGCATCGGTCAACTAACGGGAAAAGAGAGACGTCATCTTCATCACTAAAAATTTTTTATACAGGAATACATTACTTCCTATCCTTAATTTTGTTAGGGAATGTTGAATATTATGCAGCTTGATAATTTTAGAAACGGGTCAAATCCCTGGGAGTATATTCAGAATTGTGTTGACATCGCATTTGATTTATATCCGCGTACACAAGATGAATTAATTCTTCTTAATTCCGAACCACACTACTCTGTACTTCAGGTAGATTGACTTAAAGAAACTCTTCTGTAATAATATCGCTGCCAGTTATTAGAGAGAGCCAGAGAAATTCCTATCATAACGAATAAAGTTATGTTAAAGAAAAATATAGAGGACAACCTCGGCATCCAACTTAGGCGACTGTTTGTCGATAGTCGGTGAACTCATCGGACTATTGTTAGTGAAGTTCTAACAGTGCGTAAGTAATTATTTTGCTACCATTCCATGATGAAGATCAACCGCTTCCTTTCGAAAAGGCAGATTTTTTTTTTATGGTATAGGGGGCAAACGAGCAGACGGGACCTGATGGTAAATGACTACCGCCGCCCATGGGTACCTGCAACTCAAGAATCACAAGTGCGATGCTGGCCTTTAAGGAGTAGGGCAAGGATGGAAGAGGGAGAGAGGGGGAGGGGAAGAGAAGGGTTAGCTCCTCCGGTAGCCTCACTCACTCGGCGAAAAGCAATGCAAGCATTGCTTCACTGCCTACTGAAATGTAAACTTTAAATATTCCAAATTTCACATTCCTCCGTGCATGAAATTTGCTTAAAAAAGCAAGAATTTTCTTCACTTACTAATATTTACAGAGTGAAGTACTTCAAACTTATCCGATTTGACTTACGATTTGTTAATTGATCTAGTTATAAAAATTCTTTTAAAAAGCATTGCTCGTTCTTTTGCAATGTGTTAAAGTCCAAATCCTTGAACACATTGCAGTAAAAATGAAAGTTCGGATTAATTAGGAACACCAAGACCAACCCAGGTCCTTACACTCTCGAATCTCCACCATACAGAAAACTGCAGTTGAAGAGAACTATCATCAAAATGTTTTCTTTCACTTGAAGAGTGTCGCCAGAAGTAAATGGGGGTAAAAGTATACGGTCTGAGAGATACCTCGTTTACCATCACCCAAACTTTGTGCGTGTTCACCACCTTTGTAATAAAAAAAAATTAAACATGCCTTTAGCTTTTAAGAAAATTTAATTTCAACAGAAAAGACAACATAATTAAAACTTAGCGATGCTATGTCTGTTACTGGCACGTTTATGAAGCAGTCTGTGTCAACTGTTGCAGGAATAATTAATATTCATGCTTTAAATATTGTTGCAGTTCCACCTTGGCGTTTACCGTTTTTGTGTTTTATCATTAATTATATTACTGGCTATTTCCTCAAGCTGAAATATAGAAAGAAAGAAAATGTTTATTTTTGGCAGCACAAAAATAAAAAATATATATACAATTTTGCAGCTGTGATTACCGTTATTGCCAAAAAACGGACCCAATTCAGCATTGTGTCAGGCGAAAGCCTGACGCTGATTTTCAGTTGGGCCCAAATGACGCTATGCGTAAAGACATTTGCAGACCATAAAATTATTCTATATATACAAGGATAGCATACACCATAATTATTACTATACTATACATACGGTAACATGAATTAAACAAAAATAAACAAGATAAATAACACATAAGCAGATTATTCGAATAATTATACATTACAATACATACAACAGTTAAATAAATCGATACATGAATACAGTGTGCACATTCTTTTAGTGGCATGTGTATCTGTTTTTAAAAAACGCACCGCACTACCTCACGCACGTGGATCGGACCGGACGGCGCCGGCGTACGCTGCGCTGTTTATGTTTCAATCACTTCACTGCAATAAAGGTGATAGGATTTGTCAAACAACGCAGGAATTAATGATAATAATAACTTCACGCATCTCACACACGGTCGCCTGATCCCAAACTAAACAAAGCCTGTACTATGGCAACCAGACTGCTGATAAACATAATTATATATTTCTAAATACATACATTCTTCTTATACATAAAAATGAATTGCTGTTCATTAGTCTCGCTAAAACTCAAATATGACACGGATTTGAATACGTTTTATTTTGTTCGCTATATGACAGGGGTGGTTTAAAAGAAAAAAAAATTGGAAAAACCAAAAGAACTGACGAAAATAGATAGATCTTCCGTCTTCCCGCTCTTTCCCCCTCTCCCCCTCTTACCCTATTCCTACCTTAAAGGGCGGCAACGCACTTGTGACTCTTGAGTTGCAGGTGCCCATGGGCGGCGGTAGTCATTTACCATCAGGTGACCCGTTGCTCGTTTGCCCGCTATCCTCGACGCCAGGGGAAGCTCTAAACGCACTACTAAGCCTGACTCCGCTCAGCATCTATGTGCAAAAAGAAGCTGCCAAAAGCATATATAGGATATGTACACAGACGAAAGCAAAGTGGCAATCACGAACACTAAACTCACTAAAAAGGTCGGCTTTCGGAATAAAATCTCTGAACATGCCAGCGGATGATATGCAAACAGAGATCGACTTCATGAGAAGGTACACAGTAGACGTACCACAGAGGGATACATGGCTGGAAGGCCTTTAATCAAAAAAAAAAGGTTGTCACGAGTGGTACACCGACGGGTCCAAAAAAGGCCTGGCTGTGGAATTTACGGAGAGAGACCAAAATTTCAGGTGGAGCGCCAACCTGGGAACAGAGGCCTCCGTCTAGGCCTAAGCTCTCTGCATTAAACATGTGCGTGGAGATTAACCTTGAAAGGAAAGTAAAAAATCAACACATCTACATCAACTCAGACAGCCAAGCGGCGCTATTGGCACTAGACAATTTTGAGACTAGCTCAAAGCTAATACATAGTTGCAAGAAAAACCTGAACACACTGGGGCAATCAAACAAAATTACATTAAGATGGGTACCAGACCATTCAGGTATCAATGGCAACGAAAAAGCCGATGAACTCGCCAGAGCCGGTGCAGACAACCGACAGCATGGCCCAGAACCATTCTGCGGCATCAGCAAACAACGAGCGTATTCTATCATAAACACTAAATATACATCATTGGCTAATAAGAGATGGAAGACCACGACTGGTCTAAGACACTCGAAAGCCATAATAAAGGGCTATGATAATAAAGTATCTAAAGAACTTCTGGAGCTCAAAAGATACAAAACCTGTGCAGTAACAAGAGTCCTCACCGGACCACTGCAAACTGAACAAACATATGTTCAACCTAAAGTTAGGTGAGAACACAATTTGCAGATTCTGTCAAGAGACAGAAGAGACTGCAATGCATATTTTATACTCTTGTGGCCTACTAATGCGGCACCGAAGTATTTACCTAGGGTTGCACATCATGCAACCGCAGGAAATACAAACAATCACTGCTGATAAGATCTGGAGGTTTCTCGAAGCCATAAGTCTGAGCAGTGAACTGTAAACCAGAAGTGCGCTACAAAAGACCAGAAATGGTCGAGGTAGCACTAGGCACTAAAACAATGATAATAATAATGCTTGTTTGCCCTCCATACCATAACAAAAAGAATATTAAAATTAGAAGTCATTCGGACAAGTGTCAATTAGGATAAGCGTTATACAATTACGATAAACTTTGATGTTATACTTATCTAGATGAAATATTCAGCCGTACAGAACGGCACTAATAAAATCGACTATATTTCGTTGCCTCGCGTGTGACAGATGTCATTGTCATTTGAATATCTAAGCGGCGACGTGCTAGCAAAAAAACAATTAATTATGCCTTCTACTATTAAATTGTGTCGAAACTATGCTAGAAAACCTTATAAAAACACTAAGATTACTGTTCATCATTAAGTTTTGTTTTAATTTACACTATTTTCTAAAAAAATACGATACTTTATTTGAAAACTTGTAGCTATGACAGATTAGCCAGGTGTTGTCAGTTTATTACGGGGTAATTTTACAAAAACTATGGGTAATAATAAACCATAACGCTATTCCTGTTTTATATTATTAAAAAAGTCTATCACTGAAGAAAATGATACCTAATGATATTGATAATTTTGTCTTAAAGTATTTTAATTATTCATGTTAGATGATGCGTCTGTATCATCTAACATCAATAGTTATTATTCTTTTATTAAAAAATACATCTCATCAATTGAAATTAATCACTTATTTTCTCTTATTCACATTAGTACCTTTGTAGCCCTTTGTTGATTAATATGTTTTGTAATAAATTCATTTTCTTTTAAGTCATTATTTTATTTACCCTTCATCTAATTATGTCGTGTTAAAAGAAGGTAACTAAATAATTTAAAGCAGGTATCCCTAAACATGCACACAGAGACAATTTGTTGATAATAAGTACATGCTGGTTCTCACACATAATTCGTAATTGGAGCCCATTTTATGCGCATCATTTGTTAGAGTTACTATATCTAGACATGTATATAATCAAAGCGTACAAATGTATTTTTGTCCGAGTCCTCAGCAACTTCCTCGGGAATAGTATCTTTTTTCCGAATAATAATAAATAATAATAACTCCACACGTCTCACACACGGCCTATGTATATTTCTTTTTCCATACTTTGGACAACATATATGCAAAATTGTATACAAATTAACATTATAATGCTTTAAACTGGTAATCTGTTCGAAGATTACCGCACATTTATAATATTATAACTGATTATGATACCATTTTTAATTTTCTGGTTAATTTAACATTAAGAACTCTGTAAGGAATAGAGCATTATCTAAATATATAAAAGTGAATCCCTGTGTCTCTTGGTAACGGCATCACGCCTAAATAGATGGACCGATTTCGCTAATTTTTGTTTTGTAATTGTTATTGTCAGGAGAAGGTTCCTATGAAATAAAAATTAAGAAAGTAGCGCGGAAAATTAGAAAATTTAAGAAAACTTAACGAGGAACTTACGCGGGTTAAACCCCCGCGGGGCGCAGCTAGTAGTTTATAAATTATAGTTAAGAAACTAACAAAATACGCTTTAAAGCTAATTGAACTAAGAAGTTTATAATAAATATTTGATTGCAAAAAAAACTTTTTAACAAAAAATGATACCGACGAAAGAAGAAAGAAACTAAAAAGTTAAGGTAAGGGATAAGAGGGGAGGAGAGGGGAAGGACGGGAATAGAGGAGAGGGTTAGGACCTCCGGTAACCTCACTTACGCGGCGAAAAGCAATGAAAAACATTGTTTCCCTGCCGGTTTTTTGTGAGACCGTGGTATCGAGCGGAGTCGAGCCGACCCATACGTGCCGAAGCATGGCTCTCCCACGTATAAATATATTTCTTTTCTATTTCTAAACTCAGGCTAAAGTCTTAACTTTTATTTATTTATTAAATTTAAGTTATAACAATAAATATATTAAATTTAATATAAGATAAGATACCGGGCAAGTATTAAACAGATTATGTTGTTGCTAAAAGTACGGTAAACATCAAACAGGTCAACAGTTTAACGCCGAACAAGTTGGGTAGTTACAAAGAAAACAATATTACAGGGTGCAACTTCATGCGGCCGTCTGTTACACCGAACAAAAATAACAATTATATCCATGTGATTATCGATTCTTGTGCATCTGTGTCGCTACGGCCTAATTTTTTGACCCGCCAGCCGTTTTGTCATCCAGGTCTTTTAAGGTAATCTTCTTTCCTTTCAAAAGGAAGGAGCGTTTTGACCATGATCATGACACGATCATCAGCCTGGAATATATGTGCATATATTATTAATATATGTGCAAATATTATTAATTAGTTTTGAAAAGATATGGAGGCTATTGATGTTTGAGATTGGACCAGTGCTGCTGCGCATTGGCTGACTGGGAAAAAAATTATCTCATAGATTTTTAACGATGTATCAAGAAATATTTGTTGTCGATATTCATCAAGTTTATATTCCTCATAATACGCTTAATTACCTATAATCATAAATAAATATATTTTTAAAAAATGTATACAATACTTGTATACATAATAATATAATAGTGTTGGCAGATTACTGTAACCCATAGGCGTCACAGTCAGATAAGGTTAAAGTTCCATCACTGATCACAAATCTCTAAATTTAGGAAGCACCTATACCATAAAAAAAATCAAAATCAAAATTATTTATTTTAAGTAAACCCATTGTAGGTATTTTAGAATTGTCAGGAGTAGGAGTCAGTCAGTATAAGTCGGTCGTGAAGCTAGTTGCCTGTTCCAAAACGTAGATCCTATGGAAAAGAACAGGCAAGAAACTCCAAGGACACTCTTTTTCAATATGTTTGTTTGTTTGTTTTTACAAAGTACTTGTTGTAGTTGTTGTAATCCCACTATGTGCTATTCCAGACTACAATCTATCTCTGTGAAAATTTTTATTCAGTTTCTTTCATCTATTTTGGCGTGATTGAGTTACATACATCCATTTTAATTTTTATTTAAAGTGTTAGCAGAATTATTTTGTCAAAAAGTGTTTTTTATAGATATAAAACTTTGTATTAACGGGAATTAACGCGATCACGAAAAGGTATTACGTACCTCTGAATTGCCTGGCCGTGGTCTCAGGCTGACTGGCTCAGCGGTGCACGCCCTCCGTCGTCGACATCGTGAGGTAGAAGGTTCTTCATCCACCTCCACTTTTTGGATATTTTTGATATTTTCGTTTCGCCATGTACCGTCACATACTATACTAACAGTGTCCTTATTCTGTAAGCAAAACGATGTGGCCCTATTCTGGTGTTCACCCGACTGCGCATAAAAGCGAGGTGGCATGTTTTTGTGATCGCGTTAATTCCCGTTACTACGTAGATAATATTATATCATGGAACGCGAAAGTTTAAAAGTTAGTATAAAACTTTGTATGTAAACGCTGTCGTGTGTTTCAGAAATAAAATATATATTCTTTCTTTCTTTCATTCAAACTTTCGCACTTATCATACGTATTTAAGTACAATTATTATGTGGCAAACAAACTACTTGTAATAGTCTCCGGTGTAACGAAAGCTGATTATTCAAAAGCTACTTGGCGCTTGAGTCAAACGACATATTCATATTTAAATTTATGACCAAACTTTAAATAGTTACTGCCAGGCTATGCAATATAAGTTGCCTTCATTGTTCCCGCTCCCGCTCGCTGCCTTAATGGCCTCAAATGGCTTTATAAATAATAAATTTGGTTTATATTCTAAAAATAACTAAAACTTTGATGAATTTTGAATTTTGTTTACGTTACAGTGATGCGTAAGATTTCTTAAATGCCACATGTTCTTATTTTAGAAATCCTTTTAAGTGAAAAACAAACTTTAAAAATGGGGGGAAAACTTCTAAATGCTATAATGTTGATGGAATATACGATATTTGTTCGGACATATTCGTGTAACCCGAATTGCAAGTTTCGTAAAGAGGAAAGGGAAAATATGATCTGAGGAGCACAAACATGCAAACAGACAGTCAGACAGACCTGAAATGGAATAAACGCTTTTCTCGTTTCGCTCTCACGCTCAATGTGGACTATTGTTTTGAATTAGATGTGTAACTCGGGACTTAATCGCGATAATATTTATAAGATACAATACCTTTTTATTTGCCCGATTTTTCAATCGAATCGCCACCACAAAAGTCAAAAGTCGCCGTCAAAGTTTTCGGAAGTTTAAATTCACAAAAACATGTACACATTTAAAACAGAAGCATTACGTAATAGAAAAGGCTTTACTTAATATAAAATTCTTCCCGTACATATATATTAACACTAGACAAAGTACATTTTGATTTTACCCTTCTCTAGTTAAAAGTACTATTTCGGTTAGAATTCTGCTACTAAAGAAATTCTTGTATCTTTGCTAATGTACTTCGTTAAGTCACAAGCGGAGAGCGTTTCACGTTTGTCGAACTTAGTTAAAGACCCTCTCATTATTGTGTCGTCTTAAACCTTTTTTTTCCCATTTTAAATGTTAAAAAAATGCCCTTGCAAATATACAAGAGATTACAGAACTATTACAATACCTACAGTGAAGCATCACTAGAACACCTACTAGGAACACTAGTATTTTTCTTAAAAAACAAAATAAAAATTTTTTGTTAAAACGCAATTTTTTAAATTGAAATGTAGATATCTCTATCCTGTTTGATAATTTGTTTTTCTATTTAAATTTTAAGCCATATAGATGTGTGTGTGCGTGAGTGTGTGTGTGTAGGAGTGTGCGTTTGTGAGCGTGTTGTTATAAATTTCTTTATTATTGTTCCGTATCATGGTAGCTAATAACATTAGATAATTTTTGTAAAGTAAAACCGACTTCTTTGCAATGTATTTTTTTTTCTTAATCCTCACAAAGCCAGTAATAATCTATACTAATATAACAAATTTGCTTTTTTGTTTGAACTCTAATTTCTAGTCTACTACAAATAACAGTCGGATTTAAATGTTATTGGCCATTTAAAATGACCCCATGACTATTGGGGGTGGAGCAGTAACCATTAATGAGGCTGTAATTATAGGAAACGTCTAGTGTAATCTTTATGATAGAAGTTCTAAGTATTTTTCTGAGTCAATCAGTCGTTCTAGAAGATGTTTAGCCTAATAAAATCCACTATGGATACACATGCACATAAATATGTATATATTCGCTAGCAGTTTAACCCTTGTGCATTCCACACCCTAACTCAAGTCGGCGACAGGAAGTGAGAGTTGGGAAAAATGGACGCGTTTCCGTCATGTAATGGCGCCACTATTTGGTGCCAACGCTCCCTTGGGAATCGGTAACTGTTTCACTTACATATAATATATGTATAAGCAAAACTTCCCTTTTATTCTAGTTTTTCGTCAATCGTTATTTAAATACCTTATAACAGGAATAACAGGCTTGTGCGTCTAAAATTGCACCCGGTTAAGGTAGTCAGTTAGTCTCTAATTTATCTAAAGCTTCTTCCTTTTCGCTTACTAACGATTGCTGAGCTATTTCTGGCCTTTTGACTTAAAGTTTGCTAAGAAAAGTGATGGATTAACTATATTTCCAACTAAAAGTTGGAAATATAGTTAATCCATCACTTTATTTGTTACTAATAAAATCAATACCGATTAGAAAATATAAAAGGTTGACCATCGCTAAATTGCTCATACTCGACGTTTTCTTGGGTCAGTAATGGTCCTAGTGAAGTGAAATTACGAGAAATATATTCTTTCCTTTGACTGGCATAATGGTATTAGAAATATACTAGCAACCCGCTCCGGCTTCGCACGGGTAACAGAGACATCTTCGATAATCATCAACATACTTCAATCAATTTACACAAAATCTTAACAAATTATACGCTTAAATCTTCCTCGTGAATCACTCTGTCTATTAGTGAAAACCGCATGAAAATCCCTTCAGTAGTTTTTCAGTTTATTACGAACAGACAGACAGACAGACGTGGCGGGAGACTTTGTTTTATAATATGTAGTAATAGTATGTTTATAAGCAATCTGGTTACCATTGTACAGGCTCTTCCTAGTTTGGGATCAAACAGCCGCATGTGAGATGTGTCAAGTTATTATAATATAACTAGCAGTACCCCGCGGTTTCACCCGCGTAAGTCCCGATGCCGTGGGAATATCGGGATATTAAGTAGACTATATGTTAATCCAGGTCTCCAGCTATCTACAAACCAAGTTTCATCGCAATCTTTTCAGTAGTTTTAGCGTGAAAGAGTAACAAACATCCATACATCTATACATCCATACATCCATACATCCATACATCC
Organism: Callimorpha dominula; assembly: GCA_949752705.1. NCBI lineage: Eukaryota > Metazoa > Arthropoda > Insecta > Lepidoptera > Erebidae > Callimorpha > Callimorpha dominula. The sequence continues at coordinate 3,005,473 of OX457010.1, read as the reverse complement.
ATATATCCTCACAAACTTTCACGTTTATAATATTAGTAGGATAATTGTGCTACGACATACTCGTATGCTTTCAGGAACGGTGAATTCTCCCGCCGGCTGCTCTGGGATCTTTTGTAGATGTGCTTTACAAAAGGTAGTGAAGCCGTAATTTCATTTTGCAAGTAGCCCCTTGAGGAATCTTGTTATTGTGAACCTTAGTATATTAATTTCTTTTTTCGTATGTTGTTTTGAGATATTTGAACTACCATGATAATTTGACATAGATAGGTACAGTAGTCACATAGAATCTTGTCATTTTGATATAATTTTATTTCCTATTTCAATGAAACCAATTATAGCAATTTTTTAATATACGTCGGTCATGATCCAATACGTAGATCCTGTGATGAACAACAGTTTAGCAACGCTTGCATTGCTTTTCGCCGAGTGAGTGAGGCTACCGGAGGCCCTAATCCTTCCCTCCCCCCTCAATTTCGCCTCTTCCACCCTTCCCCTACTCTTACCTTAAAGGCCGGCAACGCACTTGTAACTCTTGAGTTTCAGGTGCCCATGGGCGGAGGTAGTCATTTACCAGAAGGCGACCCATCTGCTCGTTTGCCCCCTATACCATAAAAATAAGAACAGGTAAGAAACTCAAAGACACTTTTTTTTTTTGACACGCGTATTGTTTTCTTTATGAAGGAAAATATAATTTGAATCACAGAGTAGACAACAGTAGTACGTAGAAGGTTAATATTGTAACATTTATAAAGTGCTTAGAGTGAGCAACCAACATAGCTAATTCAAAACCTTTAGTAGACCGCATACCCTTCCTTGTTCAAGTTTCTAGATATACAAGGAACAAAACTGAAAATATATCAGAGTATTAATGAGTTATTTGAGTTATTCGACTAAGCAAACTCACATAACAGAAATTCACATTCTCTGGACAATGTTGCTATGATTTTAGTGTTTCCTTTATCTAAAACACAACAGACAATAACAACATGCATACAATTTGCTTCTCTCCATTTTAATTAGGACGTAGTGTGCGCAGACCTTACAAACGAAATTACCCGACACACAAATTGTTTGGTAATGCACGTTAAATTTATATTTTGTTTCGAAGGATGTGTGTTTATTATTAAATGGTTACCGAGTCAGTAAAGTGTTACTAACCACATAATATTCACGGGTGTCTATTGCCTGGGGTCTAAAACATCATAAGTAATAAGACTCTGAACCGCTAATGGAGATGAAATAATTATTTATAATTTTCGGTATTGGCCCTTTTTTTTGTGCATGTGGAAATCCCCTCAGGCCGTCACCCCACCGGGGTTTCTAGTGGGGCGGTGTGTCGGAATCGATCCGACTAAAACCACACGGTGTGCCGTAGTGCGCCTTAAGTAGGAGGGATCCGGGAACAGCTTTTATTAAGACATCCGGACCCCCCTAGCGCCTGCCCCCTGAGCGCGAGCGCCACCTCCAGGTGTATAATAACCTCTCAATTAGGCTCGGGATTTGCCCCTGACCCAACACATCCAGGTTAGGAGAACAGACTTGAAGGGGAAAGTCAGTTTTTGTAGTTCCGTGGCTTTTACGCCAAAATGCAGCGGTTAATAGACAAATAGACTAGCTACATCAGTCCTATCTAATATTCACATGGCTATGAGACAACATAAAACAGGGCTGTACTCACAAAATGAAAATGTGAACCCTTTTTCGTAACCCATTATACAAACATCAAAGACCTCAAAAGAATAGATGGAGATGTGGCGCCGGATGATATAACGAGTACGTTGTTTCTTTGTGTAATATCAAGTGTGCACGCTTGTGCACGAGATTAATTCAAACCATAGATACTCATAGGTCAATTCTATTATAACAGGTAAACATATACATATTTTTGCCTGAATACATGAAAGTTTAAAAGTTTTGTTTGGGACCACCAAGATCAACAAGACGAGGACTATACACGGAAATCAGTTTGCAGAACGACATTTGCATACGTTGTATAAACTGAAGTTCAATATAAATTGTAAACAGCATAGTATGGATAACCCTTCCAAGTTTAATCACAGTTTAGCTTTGATTGCTGATCGTATTTCAGGTAAAAATACCATTAATAAAATGTATAAACGTAAACAGCTCCTGTCCCTGTCTGCCAAGTTATATTGAGATCAAACTTAAGAAACATTATTATACAAATTGGTATATTCTTTTTGTTTTTCTTGTAAAGTAATTTTCTATAATTATTCACTATTAGCTTTCGCCCGCGGCTTCGCTCCCTTAAAAGTTATTTATATGACCCTCGTACTCAGTATTTTTTACTGAACAAAAGGTACAGCCTATGTATTTTCTGTACCCCTGCCCTTCCGTCTTCCCGCTCTTCCCCTACTCCCACCTTAAAGGGCGGCAACGCACTCGTAACTCTGGAGTTACAGGTGCCCAAAGGCGGCGGTAGTCATTTACCATCAAGTGACACGTCTGCTCGTTTGCCCCCTATACCATAAAAAAAACTCACTTTGACATTTATAATATTCGTTAGAATTAGCGAATAAGCAAAAAATTTATATTTAATTATTTCCCAACACAATTTAATCATATTTTTCAAAACATTATTTTGTATCCATACTAACATCTACCTTGTATACCAAACACAACATGGATGTATGGATAGGACGAGTCATTTATCAAAGTCAGGGTACAGCGTCGCACGTTAATTACCGTGTTTCGGATCATCCAACGATGTATTGATGTGGCGTCGATCAATGTGATGACGTGACTTTAAACCAGCGCTATTTGTCAATTTTGAATTAATTTTATGGCAACACTCATGGATAATAAATGCATTAAAGTAAAATTTGAGATTACTCTTCGGTTCCTCCATCCATTCCTACATACATACAGAAGCTCACGCTTTCCTCACTACATGTTTTTCGGGTTCATCCGTGACACATAAAAAAATCATCTCTAACACAGCTAGCTACGAATTCATACTTGTTAGATGAGATGGGTAAAATGGGTGGACCACAATCGTTACCGACAACGATTCAAAAATATAGTTCAGTAAAAGTATAAATGCCGAACCGAATTAAAAAGTTACTACCTAACCATTGTTACTAAGCCTAATGTGTTGGACTCGTTGAAACGAATCATATGAGCTTGAGGGGTTTACTAGTAGCCACTGAACAGTTTCACTATCCACCTTCTGGCCCCATCATCAGCTCCAAGCAGCTAAATTAAAGTATTGTTATCCAAACTACGTATACATACAAAGTTTTAGTGCGATTTGACAATCAGAAGTAGATTAAAATTGACTTCGAAGATTTGTTTACAAAGTTAGTTACGAGTAAAACTAATCAAAGCGTTTTAAATAATATTTTAAACAGCACCCCACGCTTTTTTACGATAAAATATTTTTTTTCTCAATCACTCTATTACTTTTTAACTCATAGAAAATTATTTTCTACTTTTTAGTTCAACTAGTTACGAAAGCGTATTTTTTAGTTTTTTAAACTATTATTTATTTTTAGTTTTATAATCTTTAAGAATGATAATTTTTCAAATTATTGTATTATTTTTCATCGGTCGTTGATAAGTGTGCGAAGTTTCAATTCATCATCATTTCAATGGGTGAAAATCATGTTCAAAGATTCCGTTGCATAGATACATATTCGTGCATACCAAGTTAATAAAAGCATGTTAAAAATCCACTCAGCCTAGCTTGCAAAAGATTTTTTGTTGTCATCTGTAACTCTATACCTTAATATGAGAGCTACAGCCTTTTGACTTGGTACAAAGACAAACTTTGAGGATGGTTGACGATCCTAAGCTCATAAGCTGTACAGAGCCTCTTAGCCTTAATATAGGTTTTGGTCCTTTCATATGCTCTGTCGAATAAAGTCTTGTTAATTAAGACCACAGTAACTATACTGCGCTCAAACAGTTAAATCAGAAGCAAGGGCTATGTTACTATCTTGTGTCTATTGTTGCCACATTAAAAACTCTTATTTATTTTATTAAAAATAGTTACCAACTATAATAGATGATAACACAGTTCACTATTTAATAAAAACAAGTTAATATACATTATTTTGACTGGTTATGCCAGTAATGCAATACTATTGGTCGATTGATAAATATTAACGAATAGTGGGTTTATAAAAGGTTACAAATAAGATGAGAACTTCACTTAAGTGCGAACATAGGTACGAACAACTTGGCAGTTATTGTTAGTTAGTGATTGTCATAATTTATATCAGTGGTTTCGAGACTGTTTCTTACATGTCACAGTCCAAATTAACAGAGCTAACTTAAAATGTAGTAATAAATCGGAAACTAAGAAAGTAACTAATAATAGTAAAAGAAACCCAACAACTAAAACAAAAATAAACAACAATAACTAAGTGTTACCAAGAATACTCGTCATGTGTAGGGCTAGTAGTCTTTTTAAAGATAAAAAAGTGTATATTATTTTTAGTTAAAGGAAAGTCAACACAAGTTTAGCTAATTTTGAAAAAAATTAGCGCCGAAGTTGGCTAACTTCCACGTCGTTCGGTACATTTAATGTAGATTATAAATCAAAACATAGCGGAAAGGGGCAAAAAATTTATCGAAGTACTCCACTTAAGTGGATGGAACAGTATGGTTGTTAACAGTTTTATGCCATACTTTTCTGGCAGTATTTACCAAGAATCAGAAGTTTTTTTTCTATGGCTTTATGTGTTTGCTTGGATTAAAAGTAAAGTATAATATGTCACAGCTATCAATAAGGTACTATTAGTCATCGACAAAACGAAAATAGTTACTGTGGAGAAACGGAATTAGTGTCCCTCCATAAATCGGGCGGGAACTGCTAGTGTTATATAATACTATATTTCAATCTGTATTGTAAAAGAAACAATTGATCCATGGTTTCCATAGAATCCTTTTAACATGAAGACTATTAAAAAGGTTAGAAAATAAGTTGTCCTCGTCTTCTTGAAAGTCGGTGATGAAAACATAATCATGCTAATTTGTCTCTGTAGTTTACAGATTGACTAACTTATTTGGGAAATAGTCAAATGATGGAAATAAAATTTTTCAACAAAACTCATTCAATTCAAAGATAAATTGGTCCATTTGTACGAAAACTATCTGCAATAGAAGGTTTGCGTGTATGATAATATATTCAGCAATTTCTACATACGTAGATAAAATGTAGATATCCAAGGCTTCGGAAGTAATAGTGATAAAACGAACAACGTTTTCTTTAAAAAAAAAGTCCTAATGAGAGTTCTACATTGTTCACTGATAACTTGAGTTGTAATAGCTTGTTCAATACTTCGTTTCGAAATTAACGTGTTAAAAGATTCCTTGACTATCTAATTAGGTGATCAATTGAGATGTCCCAATTTTAACCACCCGTTAACATTTGTTTAAAAAGCCGTGTAGCTATGTTAGAATGCTTACTGTTAAGCATTTTACGTCGTGGCCTGCGGTCGAACCTCTTGTTTTTGAAGACGTATAATTATGAAATTTTACGTAATATTTTTAAATACAGTGTTCGTCGCGATCGCTGGAGCACTCGTTTCGAAGGATGTAGCTAGTGATGAAGTTGGTAAATAATATGCCTTTTAATAACACATGTCTGTGTTGGTTGCAAATTGTAAATTTTCCCTATTTTTGCAATATTTTTCATTGATGCTCTTTATTTAAAGAAAAACTAGTGGAGTTGGTATGTTTTACCTGTCTGTAATGTGGTTTTTTCATTAATTCCTGTAAATTCGAAATAGACATAAGGTATCTACGTGATTGAGCTTCTTGGCTAGAAAATGTGCGGTGCACATGGCATAGGTAACAACAAACACCTATACTAGTACCTATCTATTCTTTCTTCCTAGAAGATGGTATTTCTTTTCCTGTTTGTCTCTCTAATTAGCAGAGGTAACAATAGAGAAACTGCAACACGAGCAGCACCCGTTTCGAGGCCATTAGGAACATTTAACATGGAGTACCGCGCGGGCAACCCTCTACTTTGACTGGTAATGGAAAGGAACCGAGGCTCTTTGAAGCTGCTACAGTAAAATAACTTCTGTGACACCTCTTTCTCCACTGATTAGCTAGTGATGACACCTGATCATCACATTTATCTAATGCAGGAGCTGCCTATATTGAAAGAAAAATGTTTATCTTCAAAACAAACTTTTTCCTTTCACGTATATACAATATAGACGGCCACACCCAGGAGTAAGAGAGGGCCTTGCTTCTGCTAGGGTAACGGACAGCCGAACCCGTTACCGGCAGGCACCCACCGGCATTGTCCGGTGAGTACCTGTGTCAGCCGGTAGGAGAGTCTGCTATGTCGCCTCTCTAGCCAATCCTCCGTGACGGGCTTCACCGCCACAATGGTGGCGTGCCCTGCCCTTGGTCGCCCAAGTCCTTCTTTCTACTTGACGATTAAGACCTGGTGGAGCTGGGACCGTTGTGCCTCGATTTCACAAGGCATCGGTCTCAGGCTTCTCCAGGGTCTCCATGCGCTTATCTTTGTTGTTGTTTGTTGTCTTTTTATAGATAAGCGCATATCCTTTGGTAGATATCAGTGAAACCACTAAATTTTACATTTAAATAAATCAAAACCTGTAGGGTGCTTCTCATTGATCTAGAATCATGAAATTTGGTAAGAAACAAGATCTGAGCACAAGTAAAGGGAAAAATCCGAAAGTTATTGTTATATTATACAAACTTATACTTTGCGGTCGACAAGTTGACTTTGCCGTATATCGATGAATGGAATAGTATTTTTAGAACTGCAAAGTTAAGTGTGTCATTCGGAAAGGACGGGCAAAATCTTCGAGAATTGATTCCCGAGATGGACGCACTATCTACATACAAGTTTGTTTACTTACGGAACCCTCGGTGCGCGAATCAGACTCGCACTTGTCCGATTTTATTTTAATTTTATAAATTGAAATTGATTGCATTTAAATTGAGAACTGGGTTTTTTTCAAAAATCTCATTATTATAATGTAAAAGATATAATATTATCTACGTATTAACGGGAATTAACGCGATCACGAAAAGGTATTACATACCTCTGAATTGCCTGACGTTTGGACCAGGTTGCACTGGCCGTGGTCACAGGCTGACACCACCCTGTTACCACGGCCAGTGCAACCTGGTATCATATCATGGAACGCGAAAGTTTAAAAGTTAGTAATGTAAAAGATTATAATAATAATTTTTAATGTAAAAAATCCGAATTTAGTTATATTTCGAAATTTCTTGATTTAAATTTGTCGGTTTTAAAACATAGATTTTTTTAATTTGCTCTTTATATTTACTATTATTATGTAGAGACAGGAAGTTGGTTAATTTAGCATGACTTATTACTGTCACTCGGTCGGTAGTAGTTGTCATACTAAAATTGTAGCCTTCGTACCTTTTTGTATAAATTGTTATTTTCTAATTTGGGACATTTTTTTTTTTTGAATTTTCTAATTTTGTTTATATTTTCGTTCTGATTTTTTTTTGATTCTTATATAAACTACTTATTTACTTTTTATAGGTTTTCTCAAAAACTGAGTGAATAGTTCCAAAATAAAAAATACGTACGTTTTAAAATCTTTAACTTAACACATTCCACATATTTTTATAAGAAACGGAGGTAATCTTTAAAATCAAACGGTCATAACTTGTAAACGGATTGTTATTTAAAAAAAAATCTTTTTGTAACTGCATGTTGGACTCATGCCCTTTTAGTGATTTAAGTAAGTGTTACATTTTCAGATTCACGCTTACAAAACAAAACTTTAGACCAATTTACAAGTTTTGTTTACACTCAAGAGCTTGTGGAGCTTTACACATTGGACTTTGTACCATTCTTATTACAATCGCTATAGAGGTAGAAGAAGACTCGCATTACAATTATAAAACTTATCCATTATCCCCACTATCCATTTATGTTTTCTTTAATCATTTTACATTTGACGAAGCAAACTATTGTTGCGGTGACTCTGTGTGTGTTGATCTATAATTTTTAATTACAATAATTATTTAGTAAATCGATGATTTCGAATAATTGATGGTCAATTTTATGAAATAAAGATTTTTTTGAATTTGAATTGAATTGAATTGAATTCATAGTTTTCCCATTCACAATGTATCAACTTGGCCCCCTGGCCCTTCAGCTACCGATGCCCTTGCAGGTGAATTTGGTGTCTACTTTGAGGGTGATATGCTTTTAACGGAGGCGCAGCTCAAAGCTATTGAAGAAGCAAAAATGACCGATGATGACAATGAGGAAAATAAACCTGAAGAAAAAAACGGTGTTGCTTATAAATTTTTGCTGTGGCCAAATAAGACCGTCGTGTATGACATCCGGAAGGATGATTTCAGTAAGTCCCGTATTAATCATGTCCTAATGAGATTGTTTAAGGTTTTTGTTGTGTAACAGCTTACTTTTCATAATACGCATTTTATACGTGGAAGAGCCATGCTTCGGCACGTATGGGCCGGCTCGACTCCGCTCGATACCACGGCCTCACAGAAAACCGGCAGTAAAACAATGCTTGCATTGCTCTTTGCCACGTGAGTGAGGTTACCAGAGGCCCTAACCCTTCCCTCTTCCCCTATTCCCACCTTAAAGGGCGGCAACGCACTTGTGACTATTGAGTTACAATGGTGCCAATGGCCGGCGGTAGTCATTTACCATCAGGTGACCCGTCTGCTCGTTTTCCCCCTATACCATAAAAACAAAAACGTTTTGTAGTAGCATTATTTAAATGTTTATTTATTAGTCGAAATAAGCCGTCAATGTCAGAAAAAGTATTGTTCATTATAGATTATACGAAACAACATTCCTAAAAGTGTAAATTCAAAAAATACTGTCTTCCCTACACTAAGCTAGCCCTAAAATGTTCGACACAACGTGTGATATTACTCGTATCATTGATGCTATTATACATTCTTCACATCTTTTGATAGCTTTATGCAATGTCCTCGTTTACTTAACATGTCAACGAATAGACAAGAATCTAATTACAAATTTAAATGTTGCACTCAGAGATAAGGTATTGAAGTACTATCGCATATACCTACGAACATCAACGGTACATACATAGGTATATAATTATCTGAATATTGGCAACCCCCGAGTACGTACTGTATATAATATCAAATGCGACAGATGGCGCTGTTCAAGTAACATTCCTATTTACGAGATCCTATGTATTTATTTTATTAAAAACAGTTAAAGTTATTTTAAAGGTGTATTTTTGTGACTAATTTGTGGGCAATGGACAAATAATGCGGTATAAGTATGTAGTATAATATAGTATTTTTGTGTACATAAGCTAACTGTATAGTGATAAAACAAACATTAAATTTTAGCTTGTGACAATTTTATAAACAAATACCTAGTTAAAATATTAAAATAGAAAAAGTAGAAATCGTGATTATTATATATTATATTTTCAAATTCTGCTATCTCATACACTAAGTATCGCAACCGCGCCACCTATAATAAATAACATTCAACTTAGACACATAGAACATTAATATCGATAAAACAGAACAACCTTCACAGATTATTAACCCATCCTTAAAGACAAACAGTGACATCTTTTGCTGCACTATTACTGGTAGATCTTATTATATGATTGGTAGCTATTATTGCAGTTTTAATGGCATTCAAATCCAAATGGTCAAAGCCTTTAACTTTTTAGGAGTTCATGTAGATAGAGAAGAGAAGCATGAACTTGTAGCCCATGAAATTTCTGTTAGTTCAGCCTGCTATGTGCTTAGAAGCCTACGCAATGATGTTGAGGTTGAACAATTAAAAACCGTATATTACGCACTGGTAGAATCGAGGTTCAGGTACAGTATCTTATTCTGGGGAGGTAGTTACAAGTACAACATTCAAAGCGTCTTTATTTTACAAAAAATATGAATATGCTAGAAATTACTTTTGAATGTTGTGCAATAGAGTTATCTTCTTATGACACAGTTGCAGTATGCATGTATAGAGTTCCTAAATTACATAACTTAAATGTCTTCTTTAGATAACTAGAGTAATTGTTAAAATGTTTGAACAAAAAACTTAAAAATCATATTGTAAAAGCAGGTGACTTCAACATAGATAGACTTAAACGTAATAATTTCACACTTGAGATGGAACGTCTATTGTAAAACTATAATTTATTATATAATGAAATCAGCCAACTAGATTGTCGAGCCTAACTTGCATAGATAATTTCGCACATAACCTACAAAAAAAATGTACGTGTATAGTTACTGAACTTGCTCTGTCTGACCACACCGCTCAAATACTAAAATGCCCTTTAAAAACTGTATGTTTCATAAACCGTTGGTGCATAAAAAGACGGGACTATTCCCAAGAGAACCTTGAACAGTTTAACGAATGCTTAGAAAATATGTCATTCTCAGAAATTTACACTTATGATAAACCTAATGCCGCGTACAATTCGTTTATTTAAACATTTACCGTTTTCTATAAATTATGCTTTCCATTAAAAGAAAAGTCGATAACCACAAAGACCAGGCCTCAGTGGGTATCTCGTGGAATAAAAATCTGCAGCAAACAAAAAAGGTGCTTGTTATGAAATATAGATTACAACCAAATAACAATAATAATTTAAACGGTATTCTACCATCTTCGAAATGGTAATGAAGCAGACTCAACGGGCATAGAATAGTTACAATATAAAAATATCCGTAAATTATTCTAAGGTAATTTGGTAGATAGATATATAGATTTGATAGGTCAATAGCACTAAACAACGTCTACCTAAAGATACAATTACTAAAATTAATTTAGGCAATAAAACAACTCATAATGCACAAGATAAATGCGAAATCTTTAACAATCACATAATTGATAAAATTAAACCAATACCAACTAGACAATATAATCCCATTCCAACACACGCAAGTTACAAATCAATGGGTATACTGCTAAGTTCTTCTCATGGTGTATTAAAATTAATAAAATCTTAAAAAAATACGTCCAATGTGGGTCACGATAGTGTATGTATGAAAGTCATCAAAAGTGCGGCAAATAGCATTTATTGTCACATAAGCTACATAATCAATCTCGGTATCAACACGGGTTTATACCCAGACGATCTAAGAATTTCAATAATGACACCTATTTTTAAGAATGGCAACAAAGAAGACCTTGATTGTTATCGGCCGATTGCACTTACACCCATATTCTCTAAAATAATTGAAAACTATCTTTATGCATAATTCTATGATTATTTAGACAAATTCAAAATTCTTAGCGACGACCAAAAGGGATTTAGAAAGAACAAAACTTAGCAATCTTTGACTTTTTACATAATGTCATGACCAATGTTGACAATAAAAATGCTATCTGTGCAATATATTGTGATATATCACAGGCTTTTGACTACGTGGACCACAACAATTACAAATAGAGGCATACGATATACGTGGAAACGCACTCCAATTAATACAATCATCAAATAGACTTATAAATAGACAATATACTGAAATCACTAAAATCAACCGAATTAAAAGACGGGAAGTCACATACTCATCTGAATATCGCACACCTATGTTTGGAGTGCCACAAGGGAGCGTGTTAGGTCCTTTATTGTTTTTGCTGTACAAAAATGACTTGCCACGAGCCTCTAAATATCCTATCACACTTTTTGCTGACGACAGTACTGTAATTATAAATTGTAAAAATGAACGCACTTACGTAAATGACATTAACGAGACAAATTTTTGTATCATAAATTACCTAAATAGTAATAACTTCAAAATAAATATTAAAAAAAGTAAAGTAATGTTCTTCAGTCCGCGTATTCTAATGCCATATATTAATGTACACCATGTAATCAATACATTGAGCAATGAAGATACAGGTAAATTCCTAAGACTTATAATGGATAAACGCTTAAATTGGAAATTTCATACTGAAGAACTCACTAAGCGAATCATTTCTACGTCATATGCTTTATTCAAACTGGCTCCGGTTTTAAATAAACAGGCACTACTAACAGCGTATCACGGTATGGTAGGATAAATTTTAAGATTTGGCATAATATTTTGGGGTAACTCAACGAATAAAGAACTCGTCTTTAAATCTCAAAAAGAGTAATAAGAGCGGTGTTTGGACACACACTTGACAGCTGTAGACCATTTTTTAAAGACAACAACACTTTATATATTTAAAACAGCAGTTTTTGTTAAGTCTAATCCTAAAATATTTAAACGTCTTCACGATTATTAATTATTATTCACGTCTAAATGATTATTATTATTTATTAACAATGGTATGAAATTAATACATAGATGTAACATAAAACTATTTTTTGCCTGTAAGTGTGAGTTTGATGTTGAACACTTATATTGTGTTTTACCGTTTTAAGATCGATTTGGATTATAAAGTCCATTGTGTACTTATTAAATTCACTAAATTGCACACAACCACACCATTTTAAAGTACCTAACAGATAATTAAATACATGTATGTTATTATTCGTCAACAGCTGCCGTGCACATAGCCAATATCAAACCCTGATTTCGTTATGTTGTGTGTATACTATAGTTGTTATAGTACCAGTAGCTGTCTGCACTATTACACTAATAGCGATATTGTTTTTCATCGTTATTGTTACTTAAGATATTTTTGAAGCCGATGCTATCTGGAATAAAATTTATAACTATTTTCTCCATCATGAATTTCCTACCCAACTTGCCTTATTGGTGATAAAAAAATAATTAATCTGTTTTATTTTTGTGACGAAAATCGATTTTTCTTTAATATTAATACAATTAAGAAGTATAGATTATTTAATCGAGATTTCTTAGTTGGGGCTGGTCATCTCTGAACTGCTATTACTTATTGTTTTGAACATTAATTTACATTGTCCTTACATATAATTGCCACTTATAAGCAATGTAACCAAAAAATTATAAAAAAAACATGTCGAAAAAGTGTGTCCTTGGAGTTTTTTGTCTGTTCTTCTCCATAAGATCTACGTATTGGAACAGGCAACTAGTTTTACGACTGACTTACTGGCTTCTGCTCCTGATGATTCAAAATTACCACTAGGTGAGGATAATATTTCAACCCATTAATTAGTTTTGGTATAAGAGTAAGCTAATGTTTTATGTAACAGATAAAGAACAACTAACAATGATTAAAGAAGCTTTTGATGATATTGCGAGCAAAAGTTGTATTAAATTTCGCAAAAGGGAAAGCGATAATGAATACGCCGTGCTTTTACAGGTATTTTTATTATCTTTATACATCGGCTATACTTAACCATGCATGTGAATAACGGTGTAAACTTTTAAACAGTAATACAAATATTTGTAAATGACTTTGAAAATAATTTCACAATCCAAGAGTTTAAACCCGTAAAAGGGGTTAGTTGAAAAGGTAGTAAGTTAATTACTGTTGAAATATATTTTGACCGTTTGGGTTTTGGTGCCGGACTATGGGAAGAATATGAACGAATTGCATTTGGCTGGAAAAGGCTACGTGGGAATTTGTAGTCAAAGCTTCGTGAAATGTAACGCAAGAGCACCATTTGTAGCAATATTTTATGAGAGGCCTACCTTCGGCAATGTACGTCCAAAGACTGAGGCGATGATAATGGCGAAAAATATTTTGTGTAAATTAGACGATTGATAATTGCCTTAAGAATCAAATCAACGTATTTTAGAACCTTTATGGCAGTGGTGTAGGTGAACGTGCCTCATGCAAGAATAGTTATTTTAAACGCAAGTCAACCGTTAACATAATTAATATTCCCCTTATTATGTACTTTTAGGTATTTCTTAACATTAAAAATCTTGCATTTTAAGGGTAGGAACAAAGGTTGCTTCTCTAACGTAGGCTATGCTGGGGCCCAGGGCCGTAGCCTTAGAAGACGAAATCTAAATCAAGTGTTTAACCTAGCTGACGGTTGTTTTCGGCATGGCACTATAGTACATGAGATGTTGCATACTCTCGGATTCTTCCACATGCAGAGTACTTACGATAGGGACGATTTTGTGACAATTTTCTGGGAGAATATTGAAAGAGGTAAGTGATTTGTTAATTCGAGTATAACGATTAAAAAAAGACCGACGAAACTACTTTTGGCTAAAAAAATATGTTTATGAATTTGGATAGAGAATATTAATATAAACAATTTATTTGTAAATAGTTATTTCAATGACACTTTAATTCTTTAATTAAAGCCAACGGAAAGCAAAAAAGAAAGTAAATAACTTGTAAAAATTGACAGCTGATACTAACGACTAAGGGATCTTTGTAAGGATGGTGGAGTAACGATGTACTTATAGACCACAGCCCTTATCGGTAACATCATGAAGTTTTGTTTTTTGTCTATTTATTAAAATGTCATGCACAAATTTGTATAAAAGCCGACTTAATGCCCAGGCTATTCTCTACCAGTCAACCTTGGGCTGGTGCAGAAAGTGGGTCATTTTATTTATAATTTATTTTTTGATTAATGCAACTACAGGTGCTGAACATAATTTCAATAAGTACACCAGGAACACTGTAACAGATTTTGGAGTACCGTACGATTATACCAGCGTGATGCATTACCCAGAATTGGCATTCTCCAAGAATGGAAAAAAAACAATTACCCCAAAAAAAGTAAGTAATGAATAACTTTGTTCGAACCACCAAAAATATTTTCTAAAAATCAAATTCTAATAGTCTTATATTTGAAGATTGATATATCTCACTTTTATTAAGGATGTATTTGAGAACTTTGCTGTTTTGATGTAAAAACTACATTGTTTTTAAGAAGTAGACAGTCACGTCATTCATGTAAAACACCAGCCTCACGCCCTATATTTCCAACTGGCTCTTGGACAGTAAGATAATATTAATACCTACTATTAGTTGTAGGTTTTTAAATTGTTACTCGTGAAAGTAACCAAATCTTCCATATCTTCTATTTAATACGTGAAGAGAATTCTTTGTACCCATTTTTAAGAAAATTTCGCAAACGCAGGAACGTGAACTTTGAAATACTCAAAGTTTATGTGCAAAGGTGCATAAAGTTAAAAATTATGTGAAGACGGCGACATCAAGCTACACGCGTCCAGAACGTGGGTCACACTGAATGTTTTTAGAATTGGAAGAAAATCAGTCGATGAAAAATGTATTTAAATTTCGATCTAGGAACTCTTTGGGAATCTGTAAATGTTTAATGATTTCATGTGTCATTTGTTTTATAAATTGGCGGCAATTTAAAAAGTGACTGTCGTGCCTCGAAATGGATTTGACTAGAGAACATTTTTGATCAATGATTTATTTATTACGACTTTCGTTGCCGTCTTACTCAATAACAATGTTACGATAGGCTTCGATTGGCATTTCATTACGAATCCCTATCTCGTGCCACTGTTTATATTTGATTTAATAATTTTAAACGTGGTCGAAGCAAACTCACTGATGATTCTCGAGAAGGATGTCCTTCTACGGTGACTACTGATTTAACCGCTCGTTTGCCCCTACTCCATAAAAAAAAATCATATGAACCAGTAGTAGCCAATGAAGAGTTCCACTATCGACCTTTTGCCTTTATCATCACATCAGCTCCAAGATGCTAAATTATACATATTTATACTAAGTCTCATTTCAATAAGACAGTTAAAAGTAGTTATGTATTTAAACGTGGGACAGCCATGCTTCGGCACGTATGGGCCGGCTCGACTCCACTCGATACCACGGCCTCACAGAAAACCGGTAGTGAAACAATGCTTGCATTGCTTTTCGCCGCGTAAGTGAGGTTACTGGAGGCCCTAACCCTTCCCTCTCCCCTATTCCCGTCCTTTCCTTCTTAACCCCTCTTCTCCCCTCTAATCCCCCTCTCCCGTCTTCCCGCTCTTCCCCCCTCTAAATCTCTTCCCCTATTCCCACTTTAAAAGGCGGCAACGCACTCGTGACTCTTGAGTTACAGGTGCCCATGGGCGACGGTAGTCATTTACCATCAGGTCACCCGTCTGCTCGATTGCCCCCAACACGCGAATTAACGCGATCACGTAATAGGTATTACATACTACATAGCTCTGAATTGCCTGACGTTTTGACCAGGTTGCACTGGCCGTGGTCACAGGCTGAGTCAGCCTGTTAATACCTATTTTATGATCGCGTTAATTCCCGTTTAAATACATAATTATATCATGGAACGCAAAAGCTTTGCTACAACAAAAGTTAGTAATAAAGGCGTGTTAAAAACACAAATAGAATGCGGTCTTTGATATATTTTATAAAGACTTTTTTGAATTTCAGGAAGGTGTTAGAATCGGCCAAAGAAATGGTTTATCAAAAAGAGATATCATAAAGTTGAACAGAATGTATGACTGTCCGAATGAAGCCCCTACTACGGAGAAAGAGAATATAATGGATTTAAATTTTTGGGACAATGTACCGGTGATCAGACCATATCTTCATTGATAAGTATCGAATAAAATAATTTGATTGAATGAATAAGGTCAGGCCTTAAAGTATTTAACATTATTTGGATGTAAATAAGTAAAATTTAATTATCGGTTCAGGTCATGTAAAGGTGTCGAGTTTCAATCGCTAATTCGAACTCCAACCTCCACATGAATTCACCCTTAATGAAAGACTTTTAACATGTCACCCATGGTCCGTATTTAGTCTTTCTTAAATAAAAATCGAAGATATTCTATAGAAATAAATATATATGATATGGCATAGTTTATATGTGGCTTTTATTATTTTCCAATAGGATAGCGTTGACTAGTACACCGCTGACCCTGTTTTTTTCGTGTGCCTTAGGGTCACATCACACCGAGACGCAACGCGACGCGATAATGCTTAAAGATGTGACCTGACCCTAAGTGTAATCTAATCCACGACACCTACAATGTACCTATATGCCAAATTTAATCCATATCCATTGCATACCACACAGTCACACAGACTACAACATAGCTGGTATAGGCATAATGTTAGCATACCACACAGACTTCAACACAGCTAGCATAGGCGCAATGTTAGGACACCACACAGACTTCAACACAGCTGGCATAGGCGTAATGTTAGCATATCGTCCAGATTTCAACACAGACGGCATGGGCTTAATGTTAGCATACCACACAAACTTTAACACAGCAAGAGGCATACCACCCGGGCCATAAACTGCCACTTTGGACCCCTACCAAAAAGAAAACATCGGCATAATATGTTTCATTGTCTTGTGCAAATAAAAATGGATTTACAAAGGTATAGTCTTGACAGAGAGGTTCTACAAAAATTATATATATTACTTATCAGCCTTCATAAAATCAAGATACATTAATAAATACATGAGAAAAATTGCTGCGCAGCTCGACGCTCACGGTGACTTGCGGTAGCTCCACCGACAATTTTGAATATTGAAGTCACTTTTGGAGGCTAAAATAGAAAAAAATAAGGTAACTGCTCCGTGTGAAATTTAAATGGAAGGATTTGTTGCGAGGGTTTCAATTATATAACTTTCATATTATAATTCTGAGGTTTACAGTTTTGAAGTTGTTCCTTCCTCCTTATCTCCGAAACTACTGAACCTAAAAAAAATTAAAAATTCCAGAATATAATTCTTTACTTATGGATTACAGGAAAAGTTATAAGAAGTTTATCGTCTTAAAATAACATGCCAAATTTCATAATATTGTGCGTGGAAACTTACATTTGCAATTCGTCTTACGGAACAAATTTCCACGCCAGTTCAACTCGTACTTGACTGCTTTTTTATTGTTTAGAAACCTTCATAGAAGAACCTATAATAGTCAAGGCCTCGACGAAGTGATTGTCTTGGTGTAAAAAGGACATAAGAGCTTTGACGGGACCCCCATCAAAGTGACTATCAATATCCATTGATAGTATATTTATTAATTTCTCTTTATTGTATACCTTTAAGTATTAAATCGGCGGTCTTATCACACACGGCTATTTCTTCTTTATATACTAGGTACTAATGTCGAGTCTTAAATTGTCAATTTTGAAAAACATAAGCACTTTAAATTAGACCACATTATTATTAAAAATATCTTTACCATATTGTTCATGTAATTATTTATATTCATTTCTTAAATTGGCAACCGCTATGTAAAATAAACAAAAGACAAAGTCTCGCACAAAATTTACTGAGTAAATGCAATCCAGTGTGGACAGAAATTAGGGCGGATGTCTGGTATTGGCGTTGCTCATTAATTTGATAGATGACGCGAACGGCCTCACTCTTGTTTACTCGCCAAGTTAAGTTTGTCGTTTAAAGATGGCCGATCGTAAATTGGTGCGAGTAACATAAATTGTTTGTAAAAATAAAGAACTTCTAACACATTACTACTATGCTGGGTACCTTTAGATGTAAGAAGTGTTTTTTTTCTGACTGTGACTCGTCAACTTTCGTTTCATTATAGATGATACTTGTGAATAGTGATCCTCGTTTCTTCAAACATACAACACTACTAAACATACAACAGTGTACAGCAAGTGTTATAGTTTTCTAGTGGGGTGGTGAAGAATGAGTTATGCCTGCTACAAAAGCCGTAGAAGTAAAGGACCCCTCAGCCCGTGTCGAGCAGCAGTTGAACAGTTTTTGAACATGGCTGACATTGATCCTTCTTTTTCTTTTTTCTAACAATATTACTTTTGTTTCTTCTCTTCTCCAATCTTTTTAAAATATTTTTTATTTTACAATTCAAAACTGTAAATAACGCATTTAGGAACGAAGGCAATAAATTATGGATTTACGAACTGCGGCCTTTCCTCAAACTCTTTTGTATAGCGATTTATTGTTCAAGGAAAATCGTTTGTTTCAGGAATCATCATTTTGTGAATAAATTTAACATATTTCAAACAGGAAAAAGTACTGAGAAATGGATGTAGCGTGCTCACCGATTAACCATGTTGACTGACATAGGGATGTCATCAGGCAGTCGATATTTTTCTAAATTATCGAGTAACTGGGCCTATCTTTTTTATCGACAAGTTGTGATAGCTATATGCTGCGAGCTGTTTGTTTCAAAATGGTTTTATTTTTTATTTATTTCTTTCATATTTTAAAATACATCAATATTGTGTCGGGGGGTGAGGGGGAAAGAATCTTGACTCAACCAGAATAACAATATATATTTTTTTTAATAATAATAATAACTGCACACATGGCCGTCTGATCCCAAACTAGACAGAGCCTGTACTATATAGTAACCAGACTGCTCATAAACATACTTATATATTTCTAAATACATACATAGTATAGATAAATTACACCTAGACATAGAACAAATTATCGTTCTCATCACACAATTATTTGTCCTAGGTGGGAATCGAACCCACGACCTCCGGCTTAGCAGTCAAGGTCACTAACCACTAGACCAACAGGCCAGTTCTTTATTTGTAAATCATTAAAATAAATTTCCCATGGTAGAATCGAACTATCAACACTCGATGTATTCACAGTTAAATATATTTTTACAATACTTAGAAGTTATGATAGTAATTTAAATAGATAGACTAATCTGAAGTGTTTTTTTATTCGTTAGGTTAGGCTATTTTAAGAGTAAGAGCAGACATATAAAATAAAATAAATGTAACCCCCTTCGCAAAATAGCTAACGAAAATTTCAAGTGGCGTGATTTAGGTGCATTTAAGTCAGTAACTAAACTTGTTCGACGTTAATGAGCCTCTTGGTCTAGTGGTTAGCGGTCCTGACTGTTGAGCCAGAGGTTGTGGGTACTATACCCACCTAGGACAAATAATTGTGTGAAGGACACGATCATTTGTTCTGTGCTGTTGCCCGCGACGTTGCCGTCGTTCGCATGGAAATTCAAATTTATCTGATTTTCTGCCAAATTTTTCGTTGGGAACCTTCTACAAAGTACTAGAAGACTTAAAAAAAAGATGACCAAGGGAAATAGAGATTCATTTATATATGGATATTTATATATTTAGTGATATATAGGTATGTTTATCAGAAGTTACCATAGTTACAGGCTCTGCCTATTTTGGGATCAGACGACCGTATTATTATTAATAACTTATACAAACATGGCTTAAATAACATCAAATTTGTTTTAGCATGAAATATAAATATTGGTATACTACTGAAAAGAGTATTTGAATCGAATATATACTGGTATAAAAAGGTTGTATCACGTCCCTAGCTTAGCGTAAAAGAGTGCTGGGCATTTGACCCAATCCCGATGAGAACAATAATTTACGTGCACCCCAGGGGTAGTTGCACCCTCCCAACACTCCTCACATTCACCCCTCTTGCCCCTAAAATACTGATAATCAAAAGCAATTTAAAAAAAATATGAGAAATAATATATTTTACAAACGGAATAACACCGCTTTTAGAAATTACAGTTAAACATGTTTGTGGAAATCTCAAATTCTTAGTTAGTAGGTATAATAAGAATAATCCTGAAAAGTATTCATCAGACAGTAATGCGGTTTTTCTTATATTGTGTATTTATTTTATATATATAGGTATACATTTGTATTTGTTCAGAAAAAAATGTAGTTTTATCAATTTCTCAAAAACAAAGTGTGTGTGTACTTACAGCACGTAAGAAGTTATACCTTTATCTAGTTAAAAAAAGTTTATTTAAATATCTTTATTATTATTTAATATATTTAAAGGTGTACAATAAAGAGAAAAATAAATAAAATAAAAATAATAAATAAATTATCATAAATAATACATACCGTCAACAACTCAAATTTTACAAACGTACTCAAAGTAATATGTAACCTGTTACGTTTGTGTTACAGTCATGCGCGCGCATCTTCAAATTTTACTCTCATAATTTTTTCATAACACGCCTAAAGAAGTATAACTTCAAAAAAACACTTATTTTTGGTGAAGGTCTCGTCCATGCAGTTTTAGCGAGCTCTAGGCCGAACGTGGTTTTTGCCCAATGCACTTCGATTTTCTTTATACCACTTAAAAAGATCACGAGTCAGCAGCCCACGTTATACTTAATAAGTGTTTAATGTGGCTTGTTAACAGTTCAACGCATGATGCTTACAAAAAATATTGTAATGCCTTTTTAGAAAATCTCTATAGAATAATAATTATGGTAATGATTATTTTAACAATAGACTGTCGAGTCAAATCAGTGTCTATTTCAGTACGTTCTCTTTTATGAGATAATGAGTTATGACGTCATACCTAACTATTGCCAAATCATTTACTTTTAAAATTTGGCTTGAAAATGAATACAGTAATTATAGCTTGACTTTTTTTTTTAGAAATGGCATAGGCGTTTGTCTTTCAAGTGATGAAAAAAACGCGCTTTGACTGTTATAACTAAGTTCATTGTATTCGACTTCACTACATATTATTAAAAAAAGTCCCCCGCCGCGTCTGTCTGTCTGTTCGCGATAAACTAAAAAACTACAGAAGGGATTTCCATGCGGTTTTCATTAATAGACAGAGTGATTCACAAGGAAGGTTTAGGTGTATAATTTGTTAAGATTTTGTGTAAATTGCTTGAGATATGTTGATGATTGTTGAAGATGTCTCTGCTACCCGTGCGAAGCAGGGGCGGGTTGCTAGTATTAAAATAAACTACATGAGCCCAAATGTGAGGGGTATACTAGTAACCATTGAAGAGTTCTACTATCCACCTCCTGATTCCATCGTCAGATCAGCTCGAGGGAACCTAATTTTTGTATTGTCATCTATATTACATACATTTACAAAGTTTCAAATAAATACGACAATTTTATTAGAAGTTGGTTAAATTCAACTTCCAGATTTGTTTACGTAATTGGTTTTTTAGGGTTCCGTACCTCAAAAGGTAAAAAAGGAACCCTTATAAGCTCACTCTCTTGTCCGTCTATCCGTCTGTCTGACCGTGTGTCATCACTGATTTTGCTCAGGAATGGGTGGACCTAGCAAGTTGAAATTTATACCAGATACTGAGGTCTATAGTCTCTATTAAGTATATAAAAATCAAGGTTCTGAGTCAACACTATAAAAAGATATATAATAAAGATATAAGTACCAAAATTTACCTTCATTTTCAACTTTTTTATTTTTTAAATATAAATGTAAATATAAATTTCCCTTTACTTGTGCTGTAAGACCTTGCTTTTAACCAAAATTGACAATTCTAGGTCAATCGGAAGTACCCTATAGGTTTTGGGTCGAAAACCTATAGGGTACTTCCCATTTACCTAGAATTATGAACTTTGGTAAGAAGCAAGGTCTGACAGCACAAGTGAAGGAAAAATCCGAAAGTCGTTAATTTGTTGTTACACATAAAAAAAAAGTTGTGTTTGTGATTACAAACTTATATTTTGCGGTTGGATTGATCCCTTTGTCGTGCACCGCAACCGCAAAGTTAAGTTTGTCTTTCGAAAAAGACGGGCAAAAATCTTTGAGAATTGATTCCCGAAATACAAGTTTGTTTGCTTACGGAACCCTCGGTGCACGAGTCAGACAACTCGTCCGGTTTTTTTTATGGTATAGGGGGCAAACGAGTAGACGGATCACCTCAAGGTAAATGACTGCCGCCGCCCATGGGCACCTGCAACTCAAGAGTCACAAGTGCGTTGCCAGCCTTTAAGGTGGGAGTATGGAATGGGAGGACAGGGGGGAAGAGCGGGAAAAGGGGGAGAGGGAAAGGTTAGGGCCGTCGGTAACCTCACTCATGCGGCGAAAAGCAATGCAAACATTGCTTCACTGCCGGTTTTCTGTGAGGCCGTGGTATCACTCTAGTCGAGCCCGCCCATACATGCATGTGCCAGGCCCGAAGCATGGCTGTCCCACGAATAAATGATTACAGGTGAAGACATTAAAAGCTTGATAAAAAATTATAAGAAAATTTAAAAAAGTAACGAATAATTCAGTCTTATGTCATAATTTCATGAGGACTGTTAAACAATTTATTTAAAACATTGGAAAATACCCCTTTTAAACATACAGTGGTATTTATACCGAACAACCAACATTTCCCTTATTTGGTAAAACCTCAGTAAGTAGCGAGCAACGTTGATATAAGTAAGGTATTACACATCTTGTTTAGCATTTGTAACAAGCATATCATAATAATTAATTAATTATTTTAGCCATTCACATAATAGGTAACTCACTGGAATAAATAAGGAAGTATAATATATACCATAATAAGGAAATTTGCAGCCAAACTTCAACTAATTACTCCTACCTACACGATATTGTTGTATAAGCAATACAAAACAATATAACCCAACAATATACTACTAACGACATCTATACTTTTAATTCTAAATAAATGGTCTCCTGTAACAGAATATCTAACGTAGTAGGTACACATTGCACAGAAATTACAAAATATAAATTACAACACTTACGCCATCTATTATAAACTAAACGCAGTAAGATGTTATAGATAAGTTATGCAGATGGCGCTGATAATACTTAGTTGCAACCCACAATACGTAGCAAATTAAATTTTATTACGAAGGCTACAATTACTTTAATTTTGTAGTGGTTTGTTTAGACCTGAACCGGGTTAGTCACGCGCGAATAGCTTATCAGTACACTACATATTATGCTGTG
Source organism: Callimorpha dominula (assembly GCA_949752705.1). Lineage (NCBI taxonomy): Eukaryota > Metazoa > Arthropoda > Insecta > Lepidoptera > Erebidae > Callimorpha > Callimorpha dominula. The sequence continues at coordinate 2,981,927 of OX457010.1, read as the reverse complement.
TTTGTTCTTACTTGCTACTTACTACACTTAAATCCGGTATGAAGTTAGTAACTTGATTGTGGACACAACACCGTTAGAGGTCCTAACTTTAATGTAACTTGATGAACTTTTTGAAATTATGTGAACGGGTGCTTCAAGGGTTATTTTTTATGGGGTTATACTTTCTTTTTTCTTTCCAAATACAAGATATGGACAATACATGGTGAATTTAAATCAGTGTTATTCCTTCAATCTATGTGAACACCTACTCTTTGTTTTTATTAACCAGTTAATCACGTGATGATATAAAAATTCGGACAGCGCCTTTCCAAAACAGTCCATTATTTATACCCAAAGACAGTGAAGGAATAAACTCAAACAAGCTCACTAAGTAAGTCTATTTAGACTTACTTAGTGGGCGGCTTGTGCCTCGTTTTAATTAATAATTAAAACGAGGCACAAGACAAAAACTAGATGATATAATAATTAGAAGCTCTGCTATTTCTTTCGTTCAATATCTGTTAGAAATTACAAATTGCTATTAAGGGCGTTCGCTGCGATTACATTTGAAACTTAAGGCTATTTCAAACAATTTATGACGGTTCTGACTTTCGAAAGTCGATTTGGGAAGTTCTCAAAATAATCGCGCAGATTTGTCGGCAGTTTTAATGTGAGAGGTCAACGGTTTGAGGTTGGTATTGATCATCCGCGATTTAATACATTTTACACAACAATATGCAATTAGTTTTTGCCATATTTTTGTAAGAATTCTAGATTTTCTGATAGAGGCGACAGGAAAACACTAGTAAGTAAGTACCTAAATTATTTTGAGGTTTAAATTACTATAAGCAGTTTATTTTGGATTAATTTAAAGACAAGTTTGATTGTGGATGCTTTAAAATTCGAAATATTAACCAGGAAATGGAACAGGCACTCTTATCAGCACTGCTACCTTCAGGATGACTCTCCAACTTAAGTACACGAGTGCTATATATATATGTTTACCTGTTGCTAGCTTTCACATATCAAAGTCCAGTGACTTCAATGCCCAGAAATATCAATTACATATCTATATGTAGAATAATTAAACTAGGATAATAAATGGAAAAAATCTCAAATCAACCTCGCTGTTAATCGACACACAACTTTACAAAGTAACTATTTATACATTTTGTTAGAAGACAAACGTTTCGCTAAATGGATGGTAGGGTAAAATATACCTTACAGAATTGTTTTTATGGCTGTTAAAACAATGTCTTCGTTTGTTGCGTGTGTCTCAAAGACTGAATACAATAATAAATTCAAAATTATTAAAGCGTGGCAAAGATCTTTTGTCATTTGCGGTTGAAACCAAGTCTAGTCTAGTCTAAAACGAAGAAGTTCAATAACTTGTCTTTCATTTTGCCACTGTCAGTCGCAGTCGCAGCTTTTTAGCCCATGCCTGGCGGATGGTGTTGGGAAGCTGGGTAACGTGTGTAAGGAACGGCCTGCTCAATTTTGAAGCTGTTCGAATGTTCAGCTCGTCTTCGCTAGATGATGTTGAAGTATGTTTTGCTGTATGTGGAAGTCGCCACACAGTCATTCACCAAATTTCTCACGAACACGTTTTTGAGTGTTTATGGTGTTCTCGAAGAAAATCAATGGAAACCCATACCTTGCTAGCGGTCTTGCGGTGACTCCGACTCGGTGATAAATGAATACTAGCCAGAGCTAAATGACAAACGTACTTCAAAGAGAACTTAGATAAGCTCTTGGCTACAATAAAGATACTTTATATTTTTTTTAGATGGAACAGGGGGCAAACGAGCAGACACCTGAAACTCAAGAGTCACAAGTGCTTTGCCGGCCTTTTAGATGGGAGTAAGCTCTTTTTTTGAAGGTTTGAAGGTCGAATCGGTCCGGAAATACCGCAAGCGACGACGCACTTGTGACTCTTGAGTTACAGGTGCCCATGGGCGGCGGTAGTCATCAGGTGACCCGTCTGCTCGTTTGCCCCCTATACCATAAAAAAAAAACCACACAAGGAATGAAAAGCTGGCGAATTAATACAATAGAGACAAGCTGTAGATCCCTGTCAAAAAATGATGTACATACAGCACTGAGGGAGCTTTTGCTACGTACACACATACTCTGTCATTAAACCTATCACTCAAGTTTGTCGTCGCTAGCCTTTCTTAAGAACATCACCAATTTAGCAATGATTAAACGTTGTATAAAAAGCTGAGGATTTTTTTTTTCTTTTTACCGACCTCAATGTTCACTGTATGTTCACCGATTAATCAAAGACGCCTTGACTGATTTGGAAAATTCTTCTTTTGTTTGGGAGGGTGATACTTCCCCGGTGGTCCCATGGTCATCAGGTTAGGATCTGATGATGGGATCCTGAGAAATCGAGGTAACTCTTCAAATTTTATAGGCACACTTGAAGCGATTTGAGTATTTTGAGGCGCATTGAAATCGGTGATACTTTTTTTAAAAGTTAATTATTGTTGAACGCGCTAATCTTTGAAACTACAGGAACAGTTGAATTTAAAATTATTTAATGGCCCAATTATTACGAAAGTTCATAGGGTAATAAACATCACGCTACGACACTTCGAAGCCGAACAGTAACCATAAACGCAACTGAAACTGCGGTTGACGGCTACTACATAATAAAGAAAGTTGCTGAAAAAAAAAAGTATATTTTTATAAATATTGTTTTGAAGAGCTGAATACAAACTAATGAACGATGAACGCCATAATGCGATAGTGCTGTAGCATAACCGATATTAGTTTTACTGACACCGCCCTAGCGTCGTCGATTTAATAGAGTCACTGCGACACTGCACGCCCGTAAATAGGGAGATTGACTTACAAAGGTTAGTAGTGATGTCATAGTGCTTATCGATATCTGTATATAGCGATGACAATACGTGATTATAGTCTTAGACTTATCGTTCATTACTTGTATGCCAGATTCGCCTGAAGATAGCTTTGTTCAATTTGCAATAAATGTTACGATTTCCAACAGTTAACTTGAGAACTGCCTTGAAAGTAGTTAAATTGTGAATGCTCCCATGATTAAACAATTCACGCTCCTAATTCCTTTAAATATATTATATTAAATTATATTATATTAGATATATAAAAATACTATGATATACACTAATTATATTAACATATTCGTTGTATTACAATTTATGAACTTAATATCTTCGGATTTACGTTAATTATAACTAATAGGGGTATTATAATATGTCTTGTGTTCCTCAGTTAAATTTTTACTGTTCTTTGCTACTTTACACTATTTTTGATACTTGCGATTGGCTTGAGGCACAATTTCATCTTATAACAGTAAACCTCAACGGTCCTACCTATGGTAGATATTCGGAGAAGATGCAGATTGGGAATTCATTTGAGGTTATTGCTTGTTTTTTGATAGGTGGGTTAGGGCCCGGAAATGCATCGTGTAAGGGCGTACCTTGACCCTAATGGAGCCCGTTATGGGACTCCGGGTGGTTTTTTTCAGTTTGAGCGGTACATAATGATCTCTACGAAGTTACCACAAGCAAACAGACGTTAAAAATCACATGATATATAAAAAATCACTGATTATTATTTTATCGTCAACCGTTAAACCCCGGTGCACCCCATCCCTAAACCCACCGTCAGGGAACCGGGCTAACGTAATAGAGGTATATTGAAGGAAAATATATCTTCGTATAAGAATGGAGACACCGCTGTGATATTGGAGATATCCACATGCAGTACGGCATTGGAGAAAAACTAGTCAGAACATTTTGACCAATATTGTCACTTCAATAATTGTTAAGCTGTAAAAAAATTACAATATACGTATATATGGTAAATAAGGTAGGTAGGTATTCATAATAAATCATTATAAGTATAAATCAAAAATTTGAAATACTCCCGACACAATAATCCCTTCAATAATTAAAAAAAGAGCTGAAGACCTTCGAAAGGCTAAACAGAACACCCTCGATGGAGTCATCTTTCAAATAAAAAAAAAGTAAGTAGTCATGGGACTGCCGACAGAAGTAAAAACTTATTTTGAATAAAGGTTTTCGCTATTGAGCACTATAGGCGTTATAAATGTTTACATTAATTACAATTATGTAAAAATTTGTTTAATATACCATATGAATTGCGCACACAATAAGTACTTTATTGAACTAATTATATTTTTAAAGATTAATTAATAAGTAGCTGACTGAAGGTAATGTTTGGATTAGCGCTCTCTAGTGGATCTCTATACGAGTATGTATTATTAGCGTGACGGTCACGAGTTCAGTGCTTTTTTTCCATAGCAAAAGTGCACAACGTGCCTAAAGAAGTTTTCACTTCAAAAATCTACATAAATAATCCATCTGTTTAGGAGTTATGATTAACTTGTTTTGTTCCTTTTGCGTCGGGGGTTAAAAATAGCGTAACGATGAATATACACGATTTTTTTACACGCTGTATATTAGCTTTAATATACCTACTCATTTAATATACCTACTCATTTAAAACCTTCATGCTTGTCATTAGCAAGTAAGTTACCATATTATGTTAATGCAGTATTTTGTTATTAGTCTGTAAGCCTTCCTCAAAACAAAATAAATAAAATAAAATAATCATGATATTCATCCTTACATCTTCATAGAGCTCATAGACAAAAAAAAAATACGAAGTCTTAGCTTCGCATTTTTTGCACGTTCCGATTGGATCTAAGTCATTATTTTTATTTTTATTACATTACTGGCATTCACTATACAGCTACTAATAATTATAAAATCATAATTTAAAAAATAACTAAGCTAGGACACGCGCAACATTTATTATTACAAAGAAATAGAGAGGATGTTTTACAAATATCGTTGTGTTAAGAAACCCGTAAACGCATTCTATGCGGCTGTAAAATAACCTCTTTCAACTAGGTCAGAAGGTATGTGGCCACCACAGTCATTGTCGTTGACTACTTGCATTCTGTTACAATTCAAATTATATGCACTTATAATGCATTTATTATAAACGTCTAAAATATAAAATAACAATCAGTCTTTTAAGATTGAAAACAATCTTCAAAATTAAAAGAAAACAAATAAATAGTAAAATTCTTGTTTAAATAAATTGGAATTAAGAATAAATTGAAAAAGCAAAAAGTTATTTTATGACGCATGCATATAATTAGTCCGTATATATATATTATATATTTTAATTAGTTTTAATATACCTAATTAATTATAAGGTTTATATGTACAGGAAAAAAATATACATATTTGTAAAAAAAATATAATTATTAAAAAAATATAATAAATAAATTAGAATCCATTATTTTTCTTGTCTTTTCTAAGTAGTTAGTAAAAAAATTCTGAAACAAAATATCGCGACGCTCTTCGATGCATGAGAATAAATCTATTGATGGACCAAATGATACGATTGCGTCTATTACATCAAGCACAGTCTTTTCAGACAAAAATGCTTAGTAAATTGTACTCTTGTTAATGATAATCTGTTATGTGCTTGAAGTAATAGATATTTTAAACATTTATATAACTTTGCGTATTTTTCTGTTTCACGAAACAGCTGGTAAGCAATAATCATTTCCCTCTGAAGGTATATACTGTGTCAATGTGAAATAGTTTCAAAGAGTTGCTACTATTCTAACAAAGTTTGATTGGTTAACTTTGTTTAGTTTTGTTTGAATGGTCTTTATATCCGTTACGCGTTTACTTTATAGAATAAGTGTTCTATATAAAGCTAAATAAATCTTTGTTGGTTTTGTTTATTTTTACAATGTTTAAAATCAAAATCAATACATAAATAAACTTTTATGTAAAATCACTGATGGACGTGATATTTTTAAGGCAATAGTTATACACACATTTCCAGATAAAAATAATACCTATTTCTCTTTAAGTCACTGACAAACACAGTAACTATAATTTTATTGACTGTTGGGTGTAGAATTCAACTTTGCCGTTCTAAAAATACTACCGTTGCGTCGATAAATTAAATTTTCTAATCGGTAAAATGTATCGCGCGTAAGTTTGTAATAGCAATTTTTTCTTTATGTTCGAAATTTCTCGTCAAGTTTAATGATTCAAAATCAATGAGAAGTACTCCGTATGTTTTTATTTACCTGGTTGGTGGAAAATTGGTTAAAATACATTTTTTACAGCTGTAAATTAATATCGAATACTGCGTTCCCTTGAAGCTTCAAGGGAACGCAGTATTCGATATTAATTTAAGCCTGATACCTCAAGGTATTCCTGAGAAAAGGGTCTTGACATTCAGACAGGTAGACAAACCAACGGAAGACGAAGTCGTCCTATAAGGATTCCTTTTCTTTCTTTTGGGGCCTAAAAAACCTTAGGTAGTCAGACAGCTTTAACTATAAAGTTTTATACCGAAAGTCATTCATTTCAAAGCTTTTTTTTGGTTACACATAATTACCTAACAATACATTTTTTATACATAGATCCGAACGTCATAAGTTGTATATTGTGTCAGATAGTAGGCCATAGGCGTTGTAGCGGCTTCCTGTATGGCATTAGTGTTTCGCTACCAACACATAGATCTTGCTCGTTGAATCAGAACACATTTGTAGTTTCATTTGTTCCGAAACCTTCTCGTCATTCTATAGTTTAATGGGGCTATACCAATCTATAGTCTCCATTTTAAAGTCAACAAAAGTAAAAAAGTTACTCTGCACAGTTTCTTACTAATATTTCTATGCTCCGGTTAAAAATAGAGACTGGGAAAATAGGTGTGTATTTTTTTAATTTTCAATACAAAACAATGAGTTTTGTTCTCCTCTCACATGTAATGAGCTCCCACAACTAGCTAAGAAAACATTGTTCTCAGATATTAAAAGCGTTCTCTTGTTTTTATTATAACTCTTTCTATTAGCTAGGATATTGGGAGCTAGCAGATTGCGTTCACACCCTTTTCATAGATACGATGGTTTATGCTTTGATCATGAATGTAGGGATTCTTGAACAAGTGGTACAGTGTATTTGCAGTGATATTATGTATATATGTGTATTAAATTGTTATCATTTAACCTCCACCACCACCAGACTGATGATTCGATAAATGGATGAGGTAGAATTTAATAAGAAGGTGCCCACTACCAAAGACTGCGAGGTGGATTCCCAAGGTGCGTGATTCTGCGGATTAATCACTTACTGTTGAGTCTAACGTAGCGTCAAATAGTGGTGATATTTTAAATCTGTTTTATTTATCGGTAGGTATTGAGATAAGGAATTCAATGGTGTGCATAACTCAAAAATTGTAATTTTTGAGTAAGCTGCCGTTACATCTAAGTGTGCGATATTATAAATGCGAAAGTAAGTTTGATTGTTTGTTTGTTTGTTACGCCTTAACTACTCAACTGGTCATCATGAACTTTGGTATACACTTTGTCAGGAGTACAGAAAAAGATATACATGACCTTTCTTCTGATATTAGGAATAGAAAAATTACTTTTACGCCACCCAAACCGCAGGCAGAAACTAGTTACTTATAAATGAAAAGCATTAGTACTCGAAATTTGGCTGCTACGTTTTAAGGTCGATTCAAAGTTGACCTACTTCTGAATTTATAAAAGTAAAAACATTTTGTGGTAATCTCTTTAAAGCTTACTTAAATCCCTGTCAGACACACCTGTAACTGCGGTTGACATATTACGTAGATGCCATAAAGGGCACATAACCATCCCAGATACGATTTCCTATTTACATTTGAGGATGGGGTCCCTCGAACCGATATCACAATCGAATCGGATGACAGCTTCCACCGAAGCGTCCATCGAAGTATAAAACGGGGACGTAAGCCAAGGGAAGGTGAAAGAAAATCATTACCGGATCTAAAAAAACAGGATCTATATTCGATATCTCAGATTTTGGGATTTGAAAAAATATCGCTCTTGGTTAGCATAATAATATTTGTCTATGCTATGCTAATCAAAGACCATTTATTACTTATTGTGGCATACCTGTATGTTAACGGGAACTCTCGACAAAAAGCCGACCGAAAATCGTGTTGAGATTTTAAATGCCTGACAGTAGAAATATATACACAAACACACCAAGAACGCACGTTTTCGCCAAATCTCCTCCATTTTCCATATCGGGCGAAACTCCGTCACTGCTTATCACAAAGCCCGTCTGTTATGATATAAGTTATATTACTTTTTTATATAATAACTTAAGCGCCTACCCCGTTTAATATCTCGTAGACGAAAGGCGCTAAATACGCACTTAACGCCTTTCGTTAACTTTGAGGCAACAAAGACGCCTTTGTTGTGAATGAGTGTAAGTAATTTGAATAAAAACAGAAAAATCTAAAATCAAAAACTAAAAAATAAACATTTATTAAATACTTCTGTTATTATCCCCTTCTATCTAACTAATCTAAAGGTTGTCTGGGAGATTTTGCTATTAGCAATATGACCGCCTTCTAATTTGTATGATAAGATTTGTTTGAACAGTATGTTATTATTAGTGTACAATAATGAATATTCTATCTATCTATGATCTGACTCCTAAGAAGTTCAAAGTATGAAATAGAAAAAATTAAAATATTTGTTAATTGTATCAAAATGTACCTACTAGTGACATCTATGTTATGGTATGTGAATTGTGGTCTTTGAATCGTCTTTGAACTGTCTTTGAACTCGTAATAATTATTAAGTGCGAAGGTAATAATCATAAATAAAGTTAGTCTGTTCTGTAGTTGAAGAGCCTAGTTGGTAGTTCGATATGTAGAACTCACGTGAGAAGAATATAATATCTAAAAAATCGTGAACCACTTTTGAAATGAGTTCGTTACAATTTTGATAACATATTTACATTTTCCTGATACGAACCAGTAAATCAAAAGTATAATATATCCATAAAGAAAACTAACTACTTACATCTAATAATAAACACTTACAGCTCTCGTGTACACTATTGTACACATTTTATTTACTATTTTATTTAAACAACATGTACATCACTACATTATAAAACAAAGTCCCCCAAAACAAAGTCGGGTCTGTCTGTCCCCGATAATCTCAAAACTACTAAACGGATTTTCATGCGGTTTTCACCAATGGATAAAGCGATTCATAACAAAGGTTTAAGTGTATAATTTGTTAAGGTTTTGTGTAAATTGGTTGAAATGTGATGATGATTGTTGAAGATGTATCTGGTACCCGTGCGAAGCCGGGGCGGGATGCTAGTTAAAGCATATTATGCATTTTAGTTTTCTGTACAGTCTTTTAGTGACTGTTATCTCTTATGCCGTAATTATCTTCTTAACTATTGATCTTCACAAAAGATTTTGTTGTTAGAAATAGCCCAGTGATCTCTAGAAGCCTTGTTTATTTTTCATCATGACAATCATCAATAGAACTTTGAATGCAATAAACAGGTCTTGCGATGTTATCATCCAATTTCTTCCCATTATAATTTGGTCTCTCTCACGACATAAAGGGCCTATTGTCGTCAACCCAGCTCTTGGAAAATAAAAAATGGGAAATTTGCGAGTACCTATTCTAACTTTTAAAGATTTAACGCGAAATGCGTTCAATTCTATAATTATGTATGCTGATGATTTCCCGCGACCACGTATTACATACCTTTGAATTGACGTTTCGACCAGGTTGCACTGGCTGTGGTAACAGCCCCAGTAATAGCTAGTAACTAGCAGTCGGCTTCTCTGACGATCCTAGCCGGTGTTACCGTGAGCATATCCAAATATGCGGGCAGTGAGCGTGTACTACAGCTCCGGTACCTATCTGGACAATAGGGAGTGTGCCGGTCGCGAACGGGGGATCGATGAGAGTGTGGTTTCACGAGTGCCAATACCTTGTGACGCATACGGGTAACCAGCTTTAACTGTTACCGACGCCATGACGTTGGAGGTAAGACCTGCCGTATAAAGGTCCCTGCGTCTCGGGACCTTAGTTTGGGGAATTTGATGCAGGTATACTGACCATGCCTTTATAACGATTGCGTTGGTGGAGTTGGGGCAGTATAAACAAATACGTAACTGTAGAAGGAGAGAGCATGGCCATGGTAGAAGGTCAGGCAATTCAAAGGCGTGTAATTTTCTTTCTTTCTTTATTTCTTTCTATTACGTGATCGCGGTAATACCATAATTATAAATTGGGAGTATGTTGAAAGGTAGTTCAGAGGGAAGTTTGTTTTTTATGGATGTATTGGAAGTGGAAGCAAGACAGGCTCACATACAAGCCTTCTAACATATTATTGAGTAAGAGCCCATGATCGCCAGACCTTCGTCATTTTATAAAAGCTGAAAGTTTTTCTGTTCATGTACCCAACCGAGGTAGGAACGGTGGCCGAGTATGAACTTGGACTTGGAATCTTGGACTATTAGGTAATTCTACCTAATAGTCCAAGATTCCAAGTCCAAGGGAATTGTCAGTCGATATGCATTCGAATATCGACTGACAATTCCCTTTAGATAACGTCGGCAGATATTTACTTCTGTTTACTATTATTCTTCGTACTTATAAACATGTTTTCAATTCAGCACTCGTGAAAATACTCATCCGTGGTACTAGTGCGAGCTTCCTTTGTAGAATCTTAAACAACTTAGGTTTTAGTTTCCGTATTTGTTCTAACTGTTCTGTGCATACAAAGTTCTCTTAGATAGATGATACGCTGGAAAGCATAGCGGACAATACTCTTGTTCTATTAATACTTTGACTAGCTTTTGTATGGCTTCACTTGGTTTAATATAGACTTTGTTAATCAACTCAGGTATGCCTCGGGAGCAGTATGTATATTTCTGCACCTCCGACAAAATGAATGCAAAAGTTTTGATGATCGGTGGAATAGTTTAGTCGTGACAGCGTAAGAAACAAACGAACAAACTCACATCTATAATATTAGTTAGGAAGCTAGAATTTATTAGGTTGCAAAATAATGATATTGACATACTATAGATATTTAGCTAAGCCTACTGTTACAAACTCATTTGTTCAGGTTACGTTCGACGTCATTTCAGGGTCGTTTGGTTACACAAAGCAATGTGATTCTTATTCGCATTATACAATAATAATACTGTACAGTAATTTAACTTGTTATTTAATTGTATCCGTCTTAAAATTGCACAATCGATTTCACATAGGTATCGATTTTACTTTGTTTAATCTGGAGCATTAAAATTTTGTATCAGTTGTTTTTTTTTATTCTAATTAACCCTGACTTTTGACTTTGAGTTCCTTGCTAGTTTTAATATACCCTTAAACTTGAATGTACCTACTGTAGCTGATTTTTTTATTAATTTTTATTCTTCCTTCTTATTTTTTTATACAACAAAATTGTCAAACGAGTTTACAGACAGCCTAATGGTAGCTGGTAACGCCATCTGTCATGTATTTTAGTTATTAATTTGTAAACTGTCAAACCATCTACCTTTCGCCTCCATTTCTTACATAATTTCGTGCACCGTAATTTAAACATAAAATACCTAAGGCCTACTTTAGCGCGCCATCAGTAGCAATCGCAACTCCATTGGGATAATTTGTAATCAAAAGTGGTAACATTTTTTAACCCCAGACGTAAAAACATCCCATTCCCTAATTGTAACATGTGTATCTGTCTGTAGCATCATAGCCCCTAAACGAATGTACTAATTTTGATTTAGTTTTTTGTTTGAAAGGTGACTCGATCGAGAGTGTTCTTAGCTATGTATCACGAAATTCAGTTATTTTCTAATCGATGAAGGTATTTGTAATTTTAAATTTTTCGATTTAAATTCCTGTTAAAGATTCCAACGCCATGTGTGCCCCTAGCTTTGTTTGCGTTGTTTTCCAATTTGTTCTAAAGGCGTAACCGAGTTACAGAAGTTATAAGTAAATACTGAATAGAGCCGGGAGAGTAACTAGCGACCAGGTCTAGTACAGTATGTATTTCATATAATTCTACCTTAAATACTATACATTTATGTTCATTGTATGACTTTAAAATGTACTTATGCTACCTGTCAAATTTAAAGTGTGTCAAAATACATAATACATATATACAAAAGACTTCCCACTAATATTATACATTTGAAAGTTAGGATGGATGGATGTTTGTTACTCTTTGACGCCATAACTACTAAACCGATATGAACGAAACTTGGTATGTAGATAGCTGGAGACCTGGATTAACATATAGGCTACTTTTTATCCCGATATTCCCACGGGATTGGGGCTTACGCGGGTGAAACCTTGAGGCGCTGCTAGTATAAAATAAAAATATCTACGGGACTTTCACTGGCAGATAGCTGGTGTTATAAAGAGTAACGTAGGCTACTTTTATTATGGAAAAATAGTTAGGGTTCATATATATATATGGGAATATCAATGTGACTAGACGGAGACGCAAAGCCGCGCGGAGAATTGTTAATAAAAAATAGTTTAGTCCATCAGGCGTCCATTAGAAGCTCATGCAAACGTCAATCATTACCAAAAGGCATGATTGACGGTGTTCGTTGGTGATTGATGAAATAATATCGTCATTAAAATCTCATCATCCAATCAATACTAAAATTTGGGATCTTGGAGCTGATCTGATGATGGAGCCAGGTACTGGACAGGTGGAACTCTAAACCCCTCGAGTTTGAGCTCACACGATTCGTTTTGTCAAGTCCAACAGATCTGTTTGGTAACGATGTGTGTGACAAATCCAGGAGTTGGTTCTCTCTTTTTACTTTTTGATTTGATTCGCCATTAAAGCGATGTTTTAACCTATAATTTTAGCTCATCGTAATGAATCCGCTCCATTTGATATAATATTCAAAATTATCAATTACGACAGACTTGTATCTATGATAATAATACACCAATAGTCTATTGTATTATTATATTGTTGTTTATTTGAACTCAATATTTCTGTCTCAATCTCTATTACAGATTCATACACATCACTTCCTAAATTATTCAACTGTGAATATTCCGATAGTGAGCTAAATTTAATCCTAACATTGAATAATAATCTGGTTAGTTGCCGGGACACATCGCTTCTAAATTAATAATTACAAACATCGTAGTATTTTAGAATCCACCCTGGAATATATATATTGTCATTTAAGTAAGTAATGATCGTGCATGATGAGATAAACAGCTGTGGTGTTTTGTTCTCTCCCTTCTTGTTATAAACTAGCCATGATCGGCTTAAAGGAAGACTATTACAAAGTCCTTCTAAATCATTAACTACTACACCTCATTCAGAAACAGACTCAAGCTTCCAGACTACGGGTTGTCTATTCCTGAGCGCTATAAACGTTAAATGGATTTTAAAAAGAGTTATAATGCTTCTGAACTCTTTATACTGTTTCGATATTAATGTTTTTATTGGATAGATTATATCCTCACAGTTACATTGAATGGTTTAGAAATTATAGAAAACAAATACTTAACGTCACTCCTGCATTAACTAGTGCCTCTTCTGACAACCTTCAACCTTCTGACAACTTCTGACCCTGGCCTATTGCACGTTTTAGATGATTAACGTACATTACGACACCCCTGGAAGAGGAAGGCAAAAGTATATTTAATGGAAAATAAGTGGGGTCTAACCTACTGCGTTTAATATGTCGCCCGATTCCGTGCTTCTTAAAGTAAAAAAAAAACAACGGATACTTGCGCTATGAAATCGAACACCGGACTTCACAATCACACGCAAACGTAAGCCAACTTATACCACTAGATTAAAGCGACTCTCAGATACAACAATGCACAGCTTATGCTCAAATAGAATGTAAACTTGAAGCATCTTTACTAACTTTCACGTTCCATGATATAATTATGTATTTATACGGGAATTAACGCGATCACGAAATAGGTCAGCCTGTGACCACGAAGAGTACAACCTGGTCGAAACGTCAGGCAATTTAAATGTCTTTATTTGTATCTTATTCGCTAAAGCCCATAAATAGTTATGTGGTGTTATGTTATGTTAAAATATGAATGCAAATTACCTAAAGTAATATTTAAAATGTGGTCGTTCTCGTAATACAATTGGAGAATGACGTTATCGTAGAGTACCACGTGACGGGCAATGTTTTGCATACGAATAATGAAAATACTTACTAAAATGCTGTTATGAATGGCTTCAATAAACAAAAGTCTTACAAACTGTTAAGTTATGTCTCAGTTTGTATAAATATAAATATTTGTTTGCATAAATGTTTGTTTGCATTGGTTCGGATGTTTTCTTGTTGCTAGCTGTTGCCCGCGATTTCGTTTGCGTGGAAATTCTCGTGAAATCTATTCCACGACAATTATACATTTGCCGAGATAAAAAGTATCCTACATGCTATTCAAGACTATAATCTATATGTTTCATCTAGATCCGTTCAGCCGTTTTTACTTGAAAGAGTAACAGACATCCACATACATATATCCATTCCCACAAACTTTCGATTTTATAATATTAGTAAGATAAGATATATACGTAGATCCCTATCCTTTCGTTAAAACCAAGGTTCATGCTCTCCTCTTCCGTAAACTCGCAGAGTCATCAGCAGAATTAAACAAAAAAGGTTATTTAAGGCTAAAATGTCATTTCAGAAAGAACCGACCTATTGTTTCAAAATGGTTTTCACTTTATACAACATATTATAAAACAAAGTCCCCCTCCGCGTCTGTCTGTTCGCGATAAACTGAAAGCTACTGAACGGATTTTCATGCGGTTTTCACTAATAGACAGAGTGATTCATGAGGAAGGTTTCAGTGTATAATTTGTACCCGTGCGAAGCCGGAGCGGGTTGCTAGTCTTCGCTTTTCTTACAGGTATATTATTAAAGTTTGGTTTTAGTTTTTATCATAATGTTGACAGTTAGCTTCGAGTTGGATTATCCCATTAAATTCATAGGTAGATAGTCACAGGTTATAACCGTTTAAAAATGGTAAAAGATATAATTTGCTCAAGAACCATAAATACAAAACCAACTAAATATGAAAACTAACTTGGTTCAAGGAAAAACCGTCGTAAATTGTTTCAAAGTATAATCTATATTCAAGTCAGTATGGACGTCAATGCAGATAACTGCATAGTTATGCCATTGATTAGTGCAATTAACAAACAGGATGTAGTTGTTTGATTATGCTTTATACTGCACATTGTATATGTATGTTTTAACGATACAATGTTAAGTACTTAGAT
Organism: Callimorpha dominula; assembly: GCA_949752705.1. Classification (NCBI taxonomy): domain Eukaryota; kingdom Metazoa; phylum Arthropoda; class Insecta; order Lepidoptera; family Erebidae; genus Callimorpha; species Callimorpha dominula. The sequence goes on along the minus strand of OX457010.1, from coordinate 2,966,793 downwards.
ATCAGTCTCTTCACCTTTTTAATTTTATTTGTTTAAAAGAAGAAAGAAGTTTCTTACAATTAGCTCTTACAAATTCTATTTAATCCCCTAACTCCTATTTACCCTAAAAAACGGTTAAGTTTCTTACATGACACTCATTCTAGATCTTGGAGATCTTCAGAGAACCTGATATTAAAACTACCTGGACATTCTACGAAATTCGTCGACAATTCCTGCTCTGTCCAAGCCGTTCGGTTATGGAATGCCCTACCTTTGACAAGAGCACAATCACTATCTGTTTTTAAGAAACTCTACTGAACCGATTGCGATGAAATGTGGTATGTAGATAGCTGAAGATCTGGATTAACATATAGGCTACTTTTATCTCGATATTCCCTCGGGATCGGGACTTACGCGGCTGAAACCGCGGGGCGCTGCTAGTCTATAATAAAGTAAAAACTTAAAATACCCGCGACTCGAAAATCCCTTCACCGATTAGAAAAGAACTGATGATCTTCAGCTGTGATGCCACAGACAGACACAAATACACATGTTAAAAATATAACACCCCTTTTTTAACGTCGGGGGATAAAAATAAATAAAATTATAGTCTGTTTATAATATCACGACAACAACTTATTACTAAATGCATCTGAATGTTTACATGGTAGGTACTTATGCCAAATATCCATTTTAAAAATGTTTGTCTATCTGTTTATTCCGGCTAATCTACGGAACGGGTGTACCGATTGCCACGGGACTTACACTGGCAGATAGCTGACGTTGCGGTACACGCGAGCGATGCCGTGGCTGGCACAGCTAGTATTCAATACCACCCACGAATAATTTTATTCTAATTTAACTGTCTGGGGTCACACACTGGGTCTTACTAACTATGGAAAAGACCTTTATAATAATCCGCGTGTAATCAGACAAGCTCATGACACAGTACCCTATGTTTATTTTGCTGTAATCTGTGATGACGGTTACAGTCCATGAGCTGACATTGTGGTTAGCGTCTTATCTAATTAGTTTTACGCAGATCTTTTTGTAATCCAAACAGTATCTAGAGGGTCAACACTTATGACCTGATGGTTTATTTTTAAATTGACCTTCCGTTCAGGTCAGTATCGTGCATCCACTGTTATAGAGGGCTAAACTACTCAACTAGTCGTCATGAAATTTTGAATACCCCAGTTGTTGGGAGTACTATAGAAAAGGATGTTCGTTTCATAAAAAAGGAATCCCGAGGGATTCCTGAATTGATTGACAACATTAACATTAACGCAAGCGAATCCGCGGGCAATAGCTATCAGTCGCTGCATATTATTTTTATTTAGCTTATAACAGACCGTTAATGTATGTATTAGAAAAATTATGCTGAACCAGATGTTGCCCGCGACTTTTAATCGGGAACCGTACTCTTTTTTCGGGTTAAAAACTAGCCTATCTGCTATTCCAGACTATAACCTGTCTCTATGATAAATTTCATCCAGATCCGGTTAGGCGTTCTGGCGTGATTGGGTAAAAACATTCATTCATCCAAACTTTCTCCAATTGAATCCAATCCAACCAATCTAAGGATAGAAATATAATTTATTTGTTACTTGTTTGCTGTCAGTCCAAATACAAAAACTGATAACATTAAACTCTAAAAACTCGAAAATAAGTGTTCTAATTAAGATGGCAATGGTCCCAATTCCGTTACTTAACTCGCTAAATTAAAATTCACAAAATTTTCTTCATACAAGATGTAAAACGTAATGTAAACTCCCCGATAATAATATTAGTGAAATAAATGGTAAACTAAAAAAAAGCATACGGTCAGCTGGTTTACAACTGACCGTATGCTTTTTTTGCAACCTTAATGTTACAATTACTAGATAACTGTTGTTACAACTTCTATCTAGATGGCTAATTTAATATTATACTCCTGCTGCGCCAAGATAATATACACGTTGATTTCATAATCCAAACAATAACAAAAATGCACTAAGTACACCAAACCACGGTAATGTTGTGTATCCAGTATTCTATCTTCATACAAACGGTCGGAACGCGAGACATACCTACGCGCCTCGAGTTCGGTATACACTCGGTACACATCCAGTCGCAAATGCGCCGCAGCAGTGACGAACGAACGGTGTTATGGTTTTGTAAGCAGAAAGCGTGATATTTGTCATTGATTGAAATAAATACAAGTACTTACTTAATAGAGCAATGATTTTTTTATACTATTAAATTTAACAATAAAGCTTTTCGTACATCTCAGTCGAGGTGCAAATATTTTTCAGTCTCAACTGACTGTTTAGTATTGTATAATATGGTTGTTTTTTATTAAATCTACTAAGTAATCAAAAAACAACACATGTATTTTTATTGAACACTTCCCATTTCAATCGCAACGAATTTTATTTTGTTTTAATAAAAAAATATATTATCATATTGACAATCACAAAACTAGAAAGAAACTCAAGTAGGTAGATGAAATTAAAATACAGTAGACAGGCAACCCTTTCGAGTGTTTTAGTACCACGCGGCTATAGGTAATTATTTAAAGGACAGCGTCGAGTCACAATACTGGATAGATAACATTACCGTGGCATAATATTATCTGTAACAAGATGACCTTGTGAGCGTCAAATTGTACGAGTTCATATTTTATTGTTTACGAACAAAAACCGACTCGTGAACAAAGAAAAATATGTTTGGCAAGCTTAACAACCTTACCGTGTTATCATTATTACAAAAGTTTAAATCGATCTGTACTTATAAAGTCTTGTCCAGATTAATACACACAATCGAACGAACGCATCTTATTTTAGTTTTTCTCGCACTTAAAAATATCCTTAGGTATATAACGGGACACAGAATATAAAAACTTAACTGTCCCATGTGGGGATCCCTTAGCTCCTGACATGAGCAGTAACAGTAAGAACATCTCAACTTCCCAACTAGCTCTACCTTTCATTGCAGATCTGTCCCACATCTTGAAATCCTCATAAAAATTGCCTAGTTATCAGACATTTTGTTTTTATTTATCCCTTTTATTAACAAAATCGTCGTACAGTATCAAAAGGTTAGTGAGGGTTATTGCACGGGTGGCGTAATGATTACAGTAATTGCCGCTCCACTAAGCCGCGCCGAGTGTTGTTGGTCCGATTCTCACACGGGACGAAAATTTGTGTGATTCACAAATAGTTGTCCCGAGTCTAGGTGTTCTTTGTGTCCGTTGTTTCAACGCTTGTAAAGTCCCCGCGAAACAGGAATTAGTCCTAACGCGGGAATTGTCATATTTAAATAAAGAAAGATTTATTCGTTGTTGAAAGTTAACGAGTTTTTAAGAACCCACTACTTGTAACCTGTGTCACAATAAATTGTTTCCATTGAACAGTTCTTCGCCAGCAAAGAGTATTGAGTTGGAGGCGTCTGGTCAAAATAAACTGTCATCTCATCTCCAAGGGTATTCACCGCCCGATTCACGGGGGCGAACTGGCTGATGCGGATATCTGCTAAGTGGACAGTTGAGAATTTTGTCGTTGCAGCAACTGCACTCCAATTATTAAGCCCCTACGAAAAAAGGAGGGGTGTTATAACTTTAGAACGTGTGTATCTGTGTGTCTGTAGCATCATAGCCCTAAACGGATGGACCTTTGATTTGACTTAGTTTTTTATTTATTTAAAAAGTGACTTGAACTGTTTAAAAATCATCAGCACTTCTCTAATCGTTGAGAGGATTTCTGAGTCGGGGTTCTTAAATTTTAGAATATAATTTTATTATATTGAGTATTCTATAAGTGTGAGGTAAACGCCCCCTTACTTTCCGACTGACGGAGCTGTTTTTCTTACACCAACACTAGGCAGTTGCGAGAGAGTGACTACAATGTACAACAGGATAACTTTGCGACAATGACGGTACACTCATTCTGGGGAAACCAGAAGCTACTGATGGATAAACCCTGAAAACTATTCGTTAGGAATGTAGAAGGAAAAAATATGATGTTTTTGCAAAATTTCTCCGTATGGCCCGCATCACTCTGTTAGTATCTCAGTATGGTTTTTCCTTTAAAACTTGGGAGTTGTCTGCATGGGTGGTGCACCGAGTTTTAGAGGTTCGAATCCCAAACGGGACAAAAATTTACGTGATATACAAATAGTTGTCCCGAGTCTCTCTTTGCGTGTGTAAATGTTTGTAAAGTAGTCCGCGACATATGCCTAGTATGTGAAGTTTTCTTTAAAAGAGATCCTTATAACTGATCGATCAATCTGATCATATATTTTTAATTTATATAGGTACCTTTAGATAGATAGATAGACATAGATTACACTTTATTTGTACACCAGGGTTATACAAAGAATATGTAACAGGAGATGTATCTTATTAATAGTGTACATAATTCATTACAAAGATACCATATCATCTATCTATATAAATAAAAATCAATGTTATATATATATATCTATATATATATATATAATAAAAACCATTGATCAGATTGTGATGAAACTTTGCTAGGGTTTGAAACTAATGACTATCAATATCCTTAATCTCGCATTTTTATGATGAACTGACTGTTGTCTTGTAATAAGTAAAAACAGGTTATTGTAAGTTTTTCACGTAGCTACACGCTGCGGTATTGAACTTGTAGAAAATCACATATTGGTTAATGTTATGTATTAAAAATATAACACTTTCAATTTAATTAATGTGTATCGTAGTGAATGCAGTTAGGTGTTATATTTTATTTGTTCAGAATTGAAACTAACTTATATTCAACCTTTCGCGTTCCATGACAATATAATAATGTTGACAGGAATTAATGCGATGACGCATTTAATATAATTACCATACTTTTGATTTGCTTGACGTTTCGGCCAGGTTGCACTGGTCGTGCAATCAAACGTAATGTAATACCTATTCAATACGTGATCGCGTTAATTCCCGTCAATATAAATACAGAATTATTTAATGAATCGATTCCGATAATTGTCAAATTATATTATCAGTGTCGATTCCTTTGATTCCTGTAAATGAATATCACTAGTCAAAATTCAACCGTATAAAATGTATTGATAACAATAAATATCCGTCGAAGATAAGGGAAGAACCGATACGACCTTCAAACCCTGAAGAAAAGAGCGTACTCCCATCTCATCATATGATATAAGGGGCAAACCAGCAGATGGGTCACCTGCAACTTGCACTGGTAAGTGACTACCGCCGCCCATGGGCACCTGCAACTCAAGAGTCACAAGTGTGTTGCCGGCCTTTAAGGTGGGAGTAGGGGGAGAGGGGAAGGGTTAGGGCCCCCGGTAACCTCACTCATTTGGCGAAAAGCGATGCAAGCATTGCTTCACTGCCAGTTTTCTGTGGGGCCGTGGTATCACTCCGGTCAAGCCAGCCCATACGTGCCGAAGGATAGCTCTTCCACAGTTGAATCATATGATTCGTTTTGACGAGTTCAACAGATTGGTTTTAGTAATGATGTTCTGATGATAGAGCCAGGAGATGCATAGTGGAACTCTTATTTACATAGAATAGAAATCTTTGCATAGAAATCTTTTTTACTTTTTCTCGCTATTGCAGCGTGTTTTTTAACGTAATACTCGCCAATAGCATAAGCAAAAGATAAAGAAAGAGATAGTAAATTGTTTTGTCTTTGTCTGTTTATAGATGTGTATAGATAAAATTAATTAGAACTATATTAATTATTATCATCACCCATCCGCTGTGCAGTCTAAACAAACGCATTCCTACTAAATACTAAAACGTGCAGTTGCGCAAAACATATTTGTAATGTGACCACACTAATTATCTACAATTAACTAAACCAAACTAATGAATATTCTAATCACCGTATTTGAGTACATTGTGTCTTAACATTTCAGAAAACTTAAAAAAGAAATGTTTTTTCATTCACGTTCAGACCTGTGAGACTCCTGTATGCTAGGATCAACCACAGTGACCAAAGAAGACATAAGCATGACGTTCGACGAGTCCCGGGGAAAGTCAAAATGTATTGGAACCCACAACGAATCGAAATAGAAGTATATTGGAGGAGTTACAAATAACAATAATAACTCCACACATCTCACACACGGCTGTCTGATCCCAAACTAGGCAAAGCCTGTAGTATGATAACCAGACTGCTGATAAACATACTTATATATTTCTAAATACATATTATAGATAAATTACACTCAGACACAGAACAAATTATCGTGCTCATCACATAACTATTTGTCCTCGGTGGGAATCGAACCCACGACCTCCAGCTTAGTAGTCAGGGTCACTAACCACTAGACCAACAAGCCAGTCAAAATATATTATTATATTAAATATTCTATTAACTTAACTTTTTTTAAACAACGTCGATGGTTGCAACTCGACGCGTTGTCGACGCTTTGAATACCGACACACTCTTTTCTTTCTCTTCCTTTCTTTCTCTTCTTTTCTTTTCGTTTAGCGACGCTGGTGGCGCTGTTTTGCGCTCTGTCAGCTATGTGTTTACGCACACGTAAACACATAGCGTATTATCACAATAAAGATGGAGGCGTCACAAGAATAAACAAGTATAGTATGCATCGAGATTCACCGGACTATTACTGGAGATTAATCCAATTAAAAAAAAATCTTAAATATACTTTGGTTAAACTACATACTGTGTTTATATCTATATCATAGCCGGGTATATATTTATTGTGTTAATTTTACTTGGCTTGACACGCTGTTGCGTTTGTAGATTTTATTTACTTTGACCCAACAGACGTTGTCCTGACGATTTTCAATAAAAAAAATTGTAATCGTTTTCAAACTATAAAAAGGCACTGTCAGCTTTTCAAAAATTTTCTATTTTAGTTTTGTTTAAAAACTTAGTTTAGTACCTTTCATTCGAATTAAACCAATATAGGCATTTTTAAATTGTCAGGAGTAGAGTCGGTCAGACTAAGTCGTGAAGCTAGTTGCCTGTTCCAATACGGAGATCCTATGGAGACGAATAGGCAAGAAACTCCACGGACACTCTTTTTTAATATGTTTTTACAATTTTCTGGTTACACTGCCTCTAAGCAAAGTAAATGAAATGAGAGGACAATGTAACATATTGTTCTAAAACATAAACAGACGCAAATTATTACTATATTTAAAGTCCGGATGACCAGCCCCGACCAAAGGCATCCACGAGCCTGACACACACGTCAGCCATCGTACAGATCAAGGATCATATTAAGGGAGCCCAACTAATGCGTCTAATGCTTTGGAGAGTATTTAAAACCCCACAATAGTTTAATAACATTTTAGCCTTTTCGTCAATTGTCCCAATCACTCAATCTTAGTGTATTAGATGCTGCCATCTATCACAGTGTTAAATTGAGTGATTAGTGTAATGGTCAGTTTGACCCTGCTTGTTGGAACACTAGTTATCCAATGCCATGTCCACAGATAACCCTGGTCTAAGCGCAATGTTATGAGTTCAAATAATAAAATAACACTACCTTTTGCCTTCATTGTGTATTTTTCTATAATCCCTTTCTGAAAAACTACCCTATGACCTTTACCCCTGACAACTGCAAAATTTCACAAACAAACATATATTGCATTTATAACATTACTTAGGGTAATACTTAATGTTGTTCCCGGAGGGTTTCTTCATAGGGTATACCCGATCCCTTACAATAGACACACTTCTGACGGAACACCGTGTGATTTTAGTCGGTTCGATCCCGATATACCACTTGACCAGTAGCCATGGTGAGGTGATGACCCGTGGAAAAAAAATAATATCTAATATTTAATGTTGGTTAACATGTTGTCAATATGTTTAATGAAAAACAAGTAACTCACTGACTAAATGTTCGGGACAAAAGGCCTTAACCGTAACAAGTTATGCTTCGATTGTCACATTGTTGATCTAACCTCCAAAACGCTTAGTTCACTCAACAAAGTGACATTCGTACCACCAAGTAAATAATATACAGAGGAATAACTTCATGGAGCGTGCAAGTTTAAGCACTTCTTATCATCAGGCAGGCCGGACGCTAATTTGCCAATTAAATGTATAAAAAGCGTGCATTATGTTTCTTTTTTGTGCGTGAGGAAACCTCCTCGGGGGTTTACAGAACGTCACTCCACAGGGGTTTTGAACCCCTGCGTAACACCGAACGATATGGGCAATCTCTATCGCGGTCCTTGTAGATGACGGTACGCTCCTCTAGATAGTCTGCCACTAGCTGCCAGGTACCCCTGGTACCCCGTGATAGTGGAGTTCTTCTCTGATGCAGCTAAATGGCAGACTATTGAATGCATTGGCGATGTCCAACGACACCGCCAACAACACGCCAGCAACACGATGGGCCTGTAGGCAGCGACCGAGTTAGTAGGCCGTCTCGGCTTCCTTAACAGAACCACCTCCTTCTAGTAGTTAGAGAAGCGTCTGACATTCTTCCCTTAACATCCAAAGACCACGAGTCATATCCCAGCCTACAGCCAAGGTTTGTCCGCTACCTACAACCTTCGTGTTGTTTGTATCGAGTCCACAAAGGCTCCTGGTAGAATGAATATCATCAGCAATTTACATCGAAAGTGAATTGCGGACCTTGGTTGTCGAGAATGTTTTTACATACAGCCTTACACTGTGAGAAAAAAAGAATTATCTACAAATTTAACGCCGCAGTTAAAAATATAATAAATATTTAGACGTACTGCTGTATTTTGTCATCTTAATTATTATATAATTAACCAACATTAAGAGTAACCAATCAATGTCCGTGATTGATAGGTCCCTAGCGCACAATCAAGTAACAAGATCCAGTCAAAGAAACGATCTTATCATTCGATTGTCTGAACGTTTACATTGAGACCGGCGCGTGCGCAAACAGCCGCCCGCCATCGCGCCAGTGCGAACTCGATACTCGTTTACTCAACATTGTATGTAGTTTTGGTTTATTGGTGACACTAGATTTCAGAGCCAGCGGTGAGTTTTTCTTTTAATTTAGTTTATAACCTCTTTATTTATTTATTTTTGTTATGTATCACAAAATAGTTGTTACATTATGACAGCCATTTTGACAGTGATAAAAATTTTTTTTACAAAGTAATAGAATTTAAACATACATATTATTTTAAATAATTTCTTAAGAATACAATAGAGATTATTAAATATTCATAAGATGTATATAAATAAATACATAATTTAAATCATTATATATTATAATTAAACTAACTCAACATACAGTTGTCTTTCTAAGACATTAATTTAAAGTATTTTTCGTAGAATGATATTGGATTCGATGGCTAAGGGGTATTGTCTTTTCCCTTCTTACCTAATGAGAAGCAGGTTAATGGTCAAATACAGTCCGTTACGTTTGACTTTGTACACCAAAATAACATGTTTTAAAAGAAATTTGGATTTTTTCGTAAATTAACAGGCAAAATTAGGAGGTATTTAAAGTTGGTTGTTTTGTGAAATGGTCCAATAAAAGGTATGGAATTCTTTTACTGTTAGATACTGAACCAGCAAACGCAATAAGTAAACGCATCGACAATAAAAAACAAAGAAGGTTTCTGCAGGTCTAAGACAATATAGCTGACCTTAGGTTAGCTGACTTCTTCTACCTGTAAAGTAAGCCTACCTTTAACGTGGGAGAGCCATGCTTCGGCACGTATGGGCCGGCTCGATCGGAGTAAAACCACGAGTTCATAGAAAACCAGCCTCACAGCAATGTTTTCGTTGTATTTCGACCAGTAAGTGAGGTTACCGGAGGCCCTAATCCAACTCCACTCCCATTCCCCTACTCCCACCCTTCCTTATTCCCGCTTTCTCAAAGGCCGGCAACGCACTTGTGACTCTTGAGTTGCAGGTGTTCATGGGCGACGGTGGTCAATTACCATCAGGTGACCAGTCTGCTCGTTTGCCCGCTATACCATAAAAAAAATGTACGTGTCTACCAAATACCTGTATTTTGGGTTCCAATAAACCAATCCTTAAGGAAGGTCATTAGGTATTTAACATCACGGTATAACTTTTAGGAGCGAAGCAAAGCAGTGACCATAAACTACAAAATCTACCTTTATCAATAAATCTTGGAGTATATGTGTTGCCCTTATGTTTGCGGTCAAATTTTTATTGGGTTTTTTTCTTAATTATGATTCTTTGAGGCTATGTTCAGACGATGGGCGTTGAACGCGTGTTTTCATAATGCGCGTTAACAAGTACGTACACGAATTTTGTTCAAGTTGTCTACACGTTAACGCGCGTTTTACGAGCGCTCGTCGAATCAAATAAACCAAAACCCCACGCGTGCTCCACGCGCGCTTAGCGGTTGTCATGTGAACGTAACTTAATACTTAATGAGAACGTTAGCATACATACAACCTGTGTTAATAAATAATATGTACCTACACAACATCAAAACCAATGTTGTATCTATGCCAAAATTAGCAAATTACCTGTCCCATTCGTTATGCCTTCGGAGACGTGTTGTTTTAATTATTGCTCTTGTTTCTTACTGCAAATGAGTCATTCGTATTTTTTGCTTATGCTCATTAGCAATTTTTTACACATAACTAGTTATTATGCTTGTTAGTTTAAAGGCCTAGCCTTTAGCTATATGTGAATAAATTTATACTGTTCTTCTTTAATTACTTTCACTTATATATTTGGGGTCAAGTACAGCTTGTTAATGATAAAGGGTACACACGGTGTCATACACATGAACCAGTTCAGCTTAAAAAGTGTAATCGGCTGTGCCCGACTTATAGTCTTCACAATACCCCTTCCGTCATGCAATGTCCTTAGTTTTCAGATAGTGGATGCTTTCAAAAACCCATAGAAGAAGAAAATACGTTCTATCTTCTCATATCCATCTTTTTTTCTCCTTCTATTCATACAAAAAAGAGGAAAAGGCAATAGCTAGCTTTGGCACGTATGGGCAGACTCGACTGGAGTGATACTACGTCCTCACAGAAAACTCGCAGTGAAGCAATGCTTATAAATATAAAGTTTTCAGTTTGCCATATGCATAACTTAAATTATTACTAATAATCAAAAAACGTACCGGCAAGACGGGGTGACTGCACCAAATTATTGCTATGCAGCAAGTAAATGTCAAATAATAAGTATTATTATCACGTTATATGTTAAACACGTCTTAGTTATTTAAAGACTAGGTAATAAACATAGTTTTATTCACTTATCAACAATGTTAATAAAACTATGAGATGTTCTGCGCCACTTTATAAAATCAGGCTTATCTCCTCAAAAACGTTATTTATGGCAGCAATTATTTACTCAATGCCATCAAGTTCTTTCACACTATAAAAAAACATCTTTCTTGGAGGATCAATGCGATGTATTCACACCCGTAGAAGTTTCTATCATTGGAGGAGCTCGTGGCTAAGTGGTAACCGAGTAGGGTAGTACATTACAAGGTTAAGTAATACTAGCCAGGTCAGTCTTAGGATGGGTGACCATTTAACACATCGAGCCTCCGTGCCTCGGAGAGCACGTTAAGCCGTTGGTACCGGTTGCCATTGTATTTGTTACGGGACGTTGGAGCCCTAAAAAGTCCGACAACCTGGTCTAACTACAGAACTTCGATATCGCCTGGCGCTTGGGTTGTAGAGGTCTGATGGCAGTCGCTTCACGTAAAATGTCTAAGTTCGGCCGTATCGTAGTTAGACTGAAAGCCGACCCCAACTTAGTTGTAAATGCGCGGAGGATGATGAGAAGTTTCTATCATTCTTTGCTGGCCATTTCCATGACTTTGCGGATTAAACCATTCCATCCACAATAACATTTTCATTTTTATTGTAGTCTATAATCTTTCCCGTATGAAGGTGCTCATCATACTGAACCACCACAAATGTGTCTATCTCACGAACCACATCTTTGAACTTAGTTTCTGGCCGAGATGGAAGAGCGTCACTTTCATCAGGGCTGTCAGCATCGTCATGCAAGGAGGTTTATTATATATTGGTCTGGTTCACGACTTGAGCGTCGCATTAAGCATGATGCACTCTCATTAACTATGACGCCAACAGACTCGATATTCTCTGTATCTTGACTCAATATTTAATTTGAATAGTTCTTGCCCGCCTCAATTTCAAATTTTTTTTTACTTGATTAGTGAAAAATACTGATGCTATCATATTAGTTATCCACAGCGCTGTTGTCTGTTGTTCTCGCTAGTAATTCGCCAGGTGCAAAAAATCCCCGTTTTAACAACAGTTTTAACCAACGTTACGAAACTTTACACAATATTTGATAGTTGGAATTTAGATGCAAAATACTTTAAAGAACGGAAAACGTATAGAATATGATTAGGCCTACCTGTATAGATATGGTGATTATACAAATATACACGGACATGGCAAATTGTCGCCTGCGGTATTTCCGGACCGATACGACCTTCAAACCTTCAAGAAAAGAGCGTCCTCCCACCTCAAAGGGCGGCAACGCACTCGTGACTCTTGAGTTGCACGTGTCAATGGGTGACGGTAGTCACTTACCATCAGGTGATCTGTCTGCTCGTTTGCCTCGCAGGTTTACCCGCGTAAAATTTTAATATAAAAAAACGCGCGGGTAAACCTAGTAAGTACTCTTAAAAACAGTACTGGTGATCTGTCAACTTTCTTGACAGATCAATGACACCTTGTCATCACGATCGGAAATCAATAAACCAAAAAATATTATATGTGTTTTGTAATATTTCATTTTAAATATCAGTCGAATTTGGCGTAAATTTTCCTGGCAGGCGCAAACTAAAAATGGAAATACTCCAATCAATTGACGGAAATGCTCCGGACAAGTGAAGGCAGGAAAAAAAAGTATATGAGTGTGTAGAGTAATTAATTCTAAGGAACATATCGTTTTTTTCTCGGAATTTTAATGGCGAACCTAACCTAAAAGATTCGCGAAAGTAATAAAAACGAGTAAACGGGTTTTCGCTAATAAAACAAAAAGTTGAGCTCAAAACCCAAAAAGTTAAAACAGAAAGTTGTAGGTATTTAAATTACCTTTTGATTGATATGTTATGAAATATTGATTAGTGCCTTATACGTGGAGAAAAATGCAAAAAGCGAAAAAAATCGCGTTTTTTCATTTATTTTTAACTTTTTATTAAAGCAACCCAGAAGCTTATTACTTGGTTAAAATATTGCTTTTTGCTATCTGAAAATTCAACTTTTTTTTTGTCGCAAGATTGTTAAATTTAACCGTGAAATTTTGATATTTATAAAAAAAGGCGTTTTAGTAAAATCGTTTGTGTATAGTTTTCGCATATCGTAGAGCATTTTTTCGAAGCTTATATAGTTATATATAGTTAAGAGTTATACTATAATGCACTATGATTTTAAATCTAAATTTTAAATACATATAATGCCACCGCAAAAAATACAAAGTTTAGTTTTTGACAAAGTTTTATTGCTGTAATTTTTTATTTCATTATTTTTCTACACTAAACTACTATTTAATAAAAGTTTATATTTTTTTCCTAATTTAAAAACATCATAAAACATTTTTTTTTCGTACCGTTCATTTTGTTTTGTTAGGGTCGTATAGTAGACCCCGTGAATAAGGTAAAGAGCTAACAATTTTAGGAAAATTCGTGGTTTTTAATAGAGAAATCTTATTTCGAAAGAGAAAAATTAAATTTGATGATACTGATAGAGGAAGATTATATTTAGAAAGAAAGAAAGAAAATATAATTTATTGCAAAAACATTAGCGTACATTTCTTCTATGTTACTGTCTATATTTAAAATACACATTGAATAAGGTAAGGGAAGATTAAGACATTCGTATCTGATACCGAGGATGTTGATGGAATGTCCAGATTTTTTCCGAAAATGTCTGCATAAACAAATAAAAAGACAAATTCATTGAAATTGACATGAAAATTTATAATTTGCTGTTTATAAATGTGCACCTACTCCAGGAAAAGCATATTCCGAAAAAGAAAAAGCATTTTATACAAAATCCAATTTTTTTTATCTAAATCAACTATTTGTCGGCTACACATATTGCTCCTCAAATTTTACCACATCTTTTTTGTAACATCCTGTATAACCATTATAATTAAGAATTATATAAATACAAAATATTAATTATTTTTTGGATTCTCAACTTATCCATTAAGAACGGCAAAATGAGAAAAAAAAGGGAGATTTAATCGATTCAAATTGTGCGAATTGATGCGTATTTAGTAGTAAAAATTTAAATACCAAATACTTGGTAAATACAATAGACATGTTATTTGCAAATCTACATTATTAAAATCAGTTAAGCGGGCTGAGTGTTTATACATATTAACATAACTTTGATAAACAAATCTAAATCTGTACTCACCGCTTACCTCTCAATTAGTCTTACTTCACGCCTTTAACAAATAATATATAACAAACTACGATTATATATTAATGCATTCAATTCCATCAGCCTACTGCAGTCCACTGCTGGCCATAGGCCTCTCCCAACATAAGCCATAGCACCCGGTCCTCCTAGATTATTAATTTAATTAAATCACGTTTTGTGCCATAGTTATTTAAATTTTATTTACTTTACAATCGCAATTCACAATTGGCGTTCAACCGTGGCACAAACACAACCGTGGCGCTGTTCTGGATTCTCTCATTCACGTTCAAAAATTAAGTGACAGAAACGTTTATATATTTTAACGTCAATCATAGAAATAATTATTGTAAAGAAATACTTTTGTTTACAATGTAACGAGTATAACGAACCCATTGTGCATTACGACAAGAAAAAAGTGTTTAAAAAAAACCGGCATTTCCTATAGTGTGGACTCGTGGACACGGATCTTCTGGAAAATCATTAAGAACTTTTAAGTTAAGTTCAGTATGCAGGTTTCCAAACAATATTTTTCTTCATCGATTAAGCAAGATAAGTTTCTGATTTGGATATTATCTTTAAAGTGACAGCGTCGTAAAGTCATTCCGTTTAAGGAAAATTGAAAAACTGGGATTCCCAGAAAACAGATGATGGATGGATGAAATCATATTTAAAAAGTTTTTAAGTTGCATTTATATTGCCCAAGACCGGGATAACTTTCTGAAGTGTTAGGCAAAAAATGTCCTTTTAAAAAATATTTTAGGAGTTACTTAGTTTGTAGTTTTTAGTTCGAAAGCCTTCAAAATTATTTATAACTAGTATGTATAGTATATACCCTGAGTGGTCATATGTCTATGATATTGTCATTTCAATGACTTTGGTGTAGAAAGCCCGAATTGCCAGCAGTGATCATTAAATGGTTTCATACCATGCCAGATACAAAACCAATACTTGAGGAAAAACTTATTAAAAAAAATTATGCAGGTATATTATTCAGTTCAAGAGATGTCCCAGTCAAAAAAATCATTTTAACAAAAACTTAAGTCGACAAAAAGAACTAAAAAACAAAAAAAAAGGTTTAATTTTTTGTTAAAAAGATTTTTATTTTATGTTTTTTTGATCATCAGCACATCATGTAGCTGACTACATGATGTGATGATTTCTAAACGCAAAAACCCGATAAAGTAATGAAAAGTAAACAGAAACACTATTCGTTTCAACAATTTTCGAGGGTTTCTCTCAATTTTATCAGGATTTCATGATCAGATCCTGACTTCCTTGACATGGTCCCACCCTTGAGGTATACCCTTTTTAACAAAAAAAGACTGACCATACATAAAAAAAAAAACGGTCGAATAACCGCTAATCTAAATATACTCACATACGTGTTGCCCGCATTGTTAAAGATACCTATATTAAAATAATGGTGCCGATTCTATTGTACCCTCGACTAAACTAAAACCTGACTTAATTTCTTCATATGAAATCAACCTAGTGTTCTTCGTAATAAGGTCTATTTGTTACTAGCATCTATTTCTCAGCGCCGCTAAATTTCACTAAAACCTGTCAACGTATGCTCAACTTTATTTCCACGCAGCGAGAGTCTTCATTTATTCAAACGCTGTATAATTGAAGTATAAAAACTTGTTCAAAACGGACAAGGATGACGTGTTTTTAATCTACACCTACGAAGACGCTTACTAAAAACACAGAGCAAAAGAAATGGCATTCAACGGATAGCGGCTCTCGCTACGTGGTATTAAAGTTTATTTAAGCGTATCAGACTTTAGTCGACAAATAAATTGCTTATTTTGAAATAAGACCTTGTTTCTAAGTGTACAAGGTTTACTTCTTATATGAAGAAAATTTTGTGAATTTTAATTTAGCGAGTGAAGTAACAGAATTGGGGCCAATAACAAATATTAGTGATTAAAAACTATTTGGATTGCGTATTGGGGCACGTAATGGGGCTACCATAGACTATATACTTATACTGAGATAGATGCGCAACTCCATGATTCAAAAAGATTTTTATTTACCCCGTGCGCCAGATGGCGTTTATCTATCTAGTTTTCAGAAAATCCACTAGGTGGCGTAATTTGTGTATTCTTAATCCAAACTTTATTTTTTTTTTCGATTTCATAGAACAAATCGACCAACGCTTTTGCAATTACAAAATAAAATAATTTTATATGCATGAAAAGCATAGTTTGGTCGATTTGTTTTACGAAATCGTTTGTCGATTTGTGATAATAATAGTAGTGTTAAGAAAAAAAACAAAAACAATCGGCATCAACATTTTAAGTTCTTATTTTTCTTATAATATTCAAACGCTTTGTGTTTGATAGGGTCATCCTTATCAAATTTTGAAATTTTTCCATTTAGAATTCTATTTACCCCAGTGCACCAACTATGGATAATTAATTTGATTGAAAGATCATTAATAAATTCAATTAACTGTTTTTTATGTAAATCACAAGTAATCATATTATAATCACATGCACAATGTAATAAGAATTTAATTTTATCTTTTATAGAAGAGGTTTCTGGTGATACACGTAAATAAGCAGCGATCAGGTAATAAATTTCAGTCATTAGTTCATTGAACTTTTCGCTAGGATGAAATAACGATTTTTTTTTTATAATCTATTTCATAATTAAATGATTGTATGTCAATCACAGAACTACAAAAATCATGCATGCAAATTGAGCAATTTCTAAATACTTTAGATTTACATTTTTTAATTATGAAACCAGTTACATATTTTTTTGATTCAGAAAACAATATAGAATCAACATTTTCTTTAATGTTACCCATCACTGTAATTACTGAATCAACATCACATGCAAAATCAACATTTGAAGAATCAACTACGGGTTTTTTTATTAGATGAATCACTGATTGAATTAAATAATTATTGTCTTATTCACAATTTGCATTAGGGGAATGTTGCGAATTAAAATTATTAATAATCAATGTCTTGTAAGAATTAATAAATTGATTACATGTCGGATTAATATTTCTAACTCCATTGCTTCTAACACTACTGAAGAAATTTTCTAATGGATCTTGATTGAAATTTCTAGTTAACAAACTGTGTACATCATAATTACTATTTAAATCAACCCACATTTCCTTAAACATTTTAATATTATGGATCCAATTCTTAATTGAGGGAACTGATTCAAATTTAATTATATAATTTTCATTTTTTGTTGATTGAAATTTTATAGATTCTAAAACGGGCAGTGAATCATCCCATAGTTGTATGTGGGGTGAGTCTTTTTTTAGGCATGATTTATATTTTTTACTTGTATCTTGATAAGAATGACCATTAAATGAATCAAACAACTTATCGAACAAAAGCAGAAACTCAGCTGTTTGTTCACATTCCGGAGGCAGTATCTTGTATTCTGAAAGAAAAAAAATTATAACAACTTTTTATCAAAGTCAGGTCATATAGTTTTAGGTCGACTGAACCCATTGAGAATATATGTATGTATTTACACAATTCACCTGTTTTGTCAAGACTTTTATATTTAATTTTATGCAAGAATCTAATAGTTACTGCTGTGATTGAGTTATATATCATCATGACTTTAACATTATGACGTCACGAATAAGGCGACCGTGATGGTGCATTTGGAGTCACATGGTTCTTTTTAAAATTTAATAACTTTTAAATTGTTTATAATTAATTTAGAAAAATGTTTTTCAATTGTTTTTGTTTTAACTATCTAAATTATTTAAAATAAAGTTTTAAAATAATACATGAAAAAAATCACTTTCTTTTTTCAAAAACGCAATAAAATTGTGTTCCTTGAATATTTAAAAATGCAATAGCATATATTGTTACCTAAAAATAAAGTTGGTACAGCATTTCTGGTCAATCGATGGGAAGGTAGCATTGGTTGAAATGCCTGTCACAAATTCTTATGTTGTCAAATATATAGAGATCTCCTTTCCCTTGTTCAGCTACATCAAGTACATATTTCCATTCTTTAAATCTATCAATATCTTCCAACTTTAGGGCATTCGGATTTGGGAACTTGTGTAAGGGGCCTGGAAAAGTTAAAAAATTAAAAGTTTTATATTTAAGGTTTTGTACTCAAAACCTCCTCTTAAACAGCTTGACCAATTTTTATGAAATTAATTAATGCCTTTTTAAGTGGCTGTGCTCCTAAGAAGTGGTCAAGTTGTTTAGGAGTTCCGTGACATACAAACATATAGAAGAATTATATATATATAAACATATATTTATACATATAATAAGACAGCAGAACCTGGTATGTCTGGACATTGAAAGAAAAGTAATAAAAAAAAAGGGGTGACTAAAGACGAGAACACAAAACCGTGAAAGAATAATTGGGAGCAAAACATAGATTATGTTTCAAGAAAATGAGATATTGGAAAAAAGTTTCCGTCAATTTAAGATATTTGCATTTTTTACCGGCCTGTTGCTTGTAAAGTAATTACCATCAAAAAATAAGGTAATATAACTTATGACGTATGGTTAACTGTAAGATTTCTAGAGGTCTAGTGGTTAGTGATCCTGACTACTAAGCCAGAGGTTATGGGTTCGATTCCCAACCTGGACAAATAAATGTGTGATGAACCAATCACTTGTTGTGTCTGGGTATAATTTATCTATAATATATATGTATTTATTTAGTAATATTTAAGTAGTAAGTTTATCACCAGGTTCTGCCTAGTTTGGGATCAGGCAGTGAGTAAGATGTTTCAAGTTACTATATTATTATTACTTTTAGATTTCTAAGTCGTGCAAAATAACACTAAATTCTATGCAGATGAAGTCGCAGGCACAGCAAATATAATATCGACGACAAATATAAAACAATACACATAGGGATAGGACACATTTATTTGTTTATGAGAATCACAATAGATTCGAAATTTGGCCTTTGAGCACTCTGTGTTAGAGAACAACTGTTGTGCCATAACTATTTTAGAAAAATAGTTGGTCATTACAACTTAGATCGTGATCCAAAAATATTAGTTATTAATATTTATCTGGTAATAATGTCGTAAAAACAGTGTTCTTTATAAGCATTCAGCCGGAACCTATGGTTTGGTATAGATTGACTAATATGTTGTTCCATAGAATGTCGTTTTTGACTGTATTCAAAATATGTTCATAAAAAATAATCTATAAGTTTAAAATATCAAGACTAACAACAATCTCTTGCCAAGATATTAACAATGTGACTAGGTATAGAAAAGTACGAAAAGAAGTAGAAAAGTTTATGATATCTTTGCGAATAGTAATGCTAAAAACAAATTGTCTTACCATCATTTATGCAGCCAAAATAGCACTTTAAGTATGCTTTTCGAGGCATCCTGTCGATCAAATCCGTATCGAGAAGTTAGTCCAGAAGTCCGAATAAGCGAGCCAAGTGTATGTAGGATAGTTCTCAAACGACGCGAATCATAAACGGCTAAACTTTGAAAGTTTCCGTTGACATAAAAACAGTTTAGTATTGCCATATAAATAATTGTATATGGAAAATATATTCCCAATAATTTATGTTATTAATAATTTAATTAGATACATTTTTGTTATAATTTATAATTTTAAGAACTTAGTTATTTATTTTAAGTAACAAGAAATTTTTTTTTTATAATGTTGACATGAGCATAAGCTGCCATCTAGTTGCTTTCTATAGTATAATGTAAGCAAAAAATGATTCCCCTAGTGCGCGAGATGTCCTTTTTCGCAGTAATATTTTCTGTCTACAATTTGTATGAGAGTTGCATGGCCCTGGGGGCTACCATTACGTGTTACAATTGTTAGCCAAAATCTATTTGACAGACGTCAAGAAAACAGTACGTATACACAACCTTCATTAGATAACAGTGATTGCGTAGAAGGAAAGAAAATTGGAGGGTAGCTTTTTGAAATCCAATGTTTACCGTCGCCTACCGTGAAATACTCGTTACGTGTTGAAACACGTAACGAAATTTTATCTGATCTTAGGAAACTAGTTTTGTCTCTAGAGACTTTTCCTTAAAGTCTAAAATGACTGCACGGATGGCGCAATGGGTTAAGTGGTCACCTCGCCACTACGCCGCGCCGAGTATTGTGGGTTCAAATCCCACACGGGACAAAAATTTGTGCGATCCACAAATAGTTGTCCCGAGTGTTAAGCTCCCCGCGACACAGGACTATTCCTAATGCGGGAGTTATAATTTTTGTTTTTTAAAGAAATTTTCTTATTATTATTTTTTGTAGGAACATTTTCGAGAATAAGTGATAAAATAACATTGTCTTTTGTATCCTTTTAGGCTACACATTAGTGTTAGGTACCAGTTTAGATAAACCAGTGGTCAACAAACACACACACACAACTAAATATAAAATTTAATGAATCATGTTTTGGTAAAGTACTCATACAGGATTTCACAACAAGCGACAGCAACAAGCGTCAAAACATATAACAATTAAGCTATTACCAAGCCATAATCGTTAACAAGCTTTTTGTAAAGAATCAGACAATACTGGATTTCTAACAACTTATCATAATTTTACAATTTCTTAGTACCCATGTCAATAGTAAAAACCTTTACATAAGTGTGAGTAAACCTGTACAGGGATGCCATTCGCGTTCAAGGTCCTCGATGTCAGTACAGACTATTATCTTATCTGTGGTACAGCCTACAAGGTCAACTTTATTGAATATGTAATGAGATTCTGTTACTATTGGCTGTTGCTATGTTGTATGTTTCAAATTTCCTGTAGGTAATGTTTGGCAAATGATTTGATTGAACAAGGAAGTTAAAATCGTAACATATCATTTCTAATGAATGTGAGATCTTAGATGTACATCAATGTTTCGATTTAAAGGTACAAGAATGTTACGATATGATATACTTTGATTCGATAAATATGTGAAAAAATTACAAGTAATCGTAAAGTAACCATAGCAATGTAATATTAACACAAATTTACATACTCCAGACAAAACGACTAGACATAAACTAACTTTGCTTAACCAAATAAATAATAGTAAACATAAAAATAATAGGCAGTCATGGGACTGCCGACAGAAGTGAAAATAAATGCTTATAGTAAATATTGTAAAAAGTCAAAATCAAAATTAAGCCATCTGTGAAATTTGCCTCTACTAATATATGGATAATTAGTATATATCAAAATACAGTAGCGCAGAATCCACAGATGGCATAAAAATATTTATTTAAATATATGAAAGTCGGATACATTTTCTGATCAAACGTCACGTGTCCTGACGCGAGTTTAACATTTTTTACCCATCCCTAAAAGTGCACAACGCTGCTAAAGGAGTTTTCACTTCAAAAAGTGGTTGTAAAGTCGGTTTACGGTTGATAATTTTACGTGATAACGTCATAAGAAAACAGTGGAAGAGATATAGATGCGTCACAAGCCGAACGGTTAGGCCCTCAGAGGAAGTTAGGCCGTTCGTGCCTCTCTATCGCTTGTTCCGCGCTCTCGCTTGCACGCTCGGCTCAGACGGAACGTGACAATGACACACGCTTTCTCTCGTGTGCAGAAAATATTTTTTAAATATGTAGAGTTTCGTGACCGTCACGCTAATAATACCTACATATGTAGATCCACTAGAGGGCGCTAATCTAAACATTGAGTTCTGTCAGCTCCTTATCAATTAATGTCACCAAACCTGCTAATGTGACGTTTTAAGTTCGTCCTTTCGTTTAAGTTTTCACTTCTGTCGGCAGTCCCATGACTGCCTATTTTTTATTTTCTATTCTTGTATAGTGCTTGGTCCTTGATAGGTGTGCAAATTTCCAAGTAAATCGGACGTCATGAAGTTGGTGAAAACTACGTCCAAAGTTTCCGTTACAGAGATAAATAAATACAGGTCAAGCTAAAAAGTGTGTACAAAATGATTCAAATCGGTTCATCAGTTCAGGAGACAGTGCTCAGACAGATATAGAAGTCAAACTTATAAGGAGGTCGAAGGTTAAAGGCTACAGTAACTTTAAATATCACGAAATTTAACGACATTTTTTAACGATTTTATAGGTTGTATGTATATTGTAACCACTGACAATTGAGGTCAGTGGTTGTAACTAACAAACTACGTAAACACATTTAGGAAGTAAATTTTAACCTAAAATTATGTATTTATATAAAAACTAGCTGCGCCCCGCGGTTTCAACCGCGTAAGTCCTGGTACCATAGGAATATGGGGATAAAAAGAAGCCTATGTGTTAATCTAGGTCTCCAACTATCTACATACCAAGTTTCATCGCAATCGGATCAGTAGTTTTTGCGTGAAAGAGTAACAAATATCCATACATCCATACATCCCCACAAACTTTCACGTTTATAATATTAGTGGGATAAGCCAGTGCCACTGGTCGAAACGTCAGGCAATTCAGAGGTATGTAATACCTTTTCGTGATCGCGTTAATTCAAGTATAAATACATAATTATATCCTGGAACGCGAAAGTTTAAAAGTTAGTAAATTTTAACCTATTTCTAATTTGTATCGAAATAAAACTTTTTAATATGGCATCTTGGAGCTGATCTATTGATGGAACCAGGAAGTGGATAGTGGGACTCATCGGTGGCTTCTAGTAAGCCCCTTGAGTTTGGGTTCATGTGATTCGTTTTAACGAGTTCAACAGTTTGGGCTTGGTAATGGTGCTCTGATAATAAAGCCAAGGTTGATAGTGTTTCTTTTTACTTTTCATAACTTAATCGGGTATTTTCGTTTAGGAATCATTACATCATTAAGCTGAGCTGATGATGGAAACTATAACCTAATCAATATCATCAAAATCGGTTTATAAATTACGGAGTGAGAGCTGAACATACATTAAAATATATATATACACGGTCGAATGGAGAATCTCCTCCTTTTTTTTCGTCAGTTGAAAATAGTGTCTGCATGTCACTATTTTTAACTTTTACCTTGAACACATAAATATAAAACTAGACACCAATAGTGAAAAATAACATAATAAAATAACAAACTTATACAATATTCGTGATATATTTCTACTTATAGTAAACGTAAATATAATTCTATGTTTTATACAATCTAATTTACATATTATCTCAATAAATATCAAGGTTAAAAACATTGTTGACATCAACATATTTTAAACATGTAACCATTTAATATGTACCTACGTATATTTTGCGAAGAAATATATTATGTATCTTTATCCTTAAAGAACTTTTTTTTAACGACACAAAGTGCTGATAAGCCACTGAGAAAGAGTCACCAATATTCAGTTCATGCTGTGGTAAAGGTTCGAAACTCATCTCAGTTGATGACTTCTCCCCGAGTAACTTCTCAGCCAGCTAGAAATGCTGTAAAATATTTCCTTTGTCTAATTTTCTGATATAGCTAAGTTATTAACTAAATTTTTACAAGAGTTTACATTATACATACTGCCTACAACATAGCCAAAGAATGTGTTCTGAAGAACTAGCTCAGATGGTAATTTAACATTACCAACTTGTGATGCATTGAAATAAATATCAGCATTAAACAACAAATCAATATCCGACGGTTCATGATGATATTGTTATGTACAGTGATATAATATTCTACAGTTTAACATTTTACTTTAAAAATTCTTCTTACAAGCTAGCTTCAAATAAATAAACAATTATCAAAATTATTCACCCAGTCGAAAGTTCTGAGGCAACAAACATAAAAAAAAATGCAGTCGAATTGAGAACCTCCTCCTTTTCGGTCAAAAATAATATCATACAAACAAGATTTTAAAATGCTTAACATACTTGTTTCCATTAGTGCGTATATTTTCTATGTTACTGGATTCCTCCAAACAAACAAAATATTTTTTTTTTTACAATTTACTATTTCTTATCTTTCTTTTCGCGGCTCAATACATCTGGTAGTGCTGACTATGTATCTGGATCACTAGTGTTGACGCCCATGAAAAATTCTTATTTCTTTTATAAAAAAAAAATTTAAGGTCGAATTGAGAACCTCCTTTTTTTTCGTCGGCTAAAATAGAGGCAAACTATAACTGATGATGAAACAGTTCACTATTTCATAAAAAATATTTAATATCCATTATTATGACTAATTACACCGGTAACGCAACGCTTTTTGTCGGTTAAAAATATTGATGAATAGTGGGGTTATAAAAAGCTAGGCTAACTCCAAAAGTTGTTAATACTTCTTAACAATCAGTTGAGTGCTGATTGAGGTTCGAACAACATATCAGTTACTGTTATTTAGTGATTTAGATAGTTTATAGCAATATTTGTGAGACTGTTTCTAACAACAACAGCAGTTTCGATACGTGTAATTGACGCTATACATTGCAAGTGTTTAAATTTTTTTTTTTTTACTAGCCAAGAGAAGTCAGCTAACCTAACGCCAGTTCTATTGCCTAAGACTTGCAGAAACCTATTGTTTTTCTTTACGTTACGTTTACTTTGGC
This sequence comes from Callimorpha dominula, assembly GCA_949752705.1. NCBI lineage: Eukaryota > Metazoa > Arthropoda > Insecta > Lepidoptera > Erebidae > Callimorpha > Callimorpha dominula. The sequence goes on along the minus strand of OX457010.1, from coordinate 2,942,019 downwards.
TATGTAACATCACGCTACGACCCTAGGAGCCGAGCAGTGACCAAGAGCTAGTGTATGTATATTTATTCTTGTGGAATCAAGTCATGATTTTTGAGCCTCGTTTATTCAAATATGTTTATTTTGAAGTTCAAAATAATTTAAAAAACTAAATTGAAGTGCTGAATTATGTATTTTTAAGTCTATATCTAATACCTTTAAACGAGCAATTCTTGTATATATGTGTAATTATATATATATATATATATATATATATATATATATATATATATATATATATATATATATATATATATATATATATATAATCTGAATCTCGGAAACGGCTCCAACGTTTCGTATTCCCTTTTTTCTATTTTTAAACATTCGCAGTTTAATAAATGACAATATGTTTAACTTTTATTAACATGTAACCGTTTAACCACATCCCCGGTTTACCGGAATCACCGCATGACGACGAAGAACTCATTCATTGGTTACTAAAAACAAGTAGAATCTGAATATCTAATTGTTTTATTAACGTTTATTATTATTATTCTTAACGGACTGCTAGACTCTTTTCGGCTAAAAACCACCCGGGTGTTCCGTTATTTGCCTATGATCATGGTAGTGAGATTCGCCATTGTCTTTAAGTCTCAAAAAGTTGTGAGATCTAATTGTAACTTAATTTGTTAACTAACAGCCTTTCTAGTGACCCTGTCAATGGCCCCAATTCTGTTACTTCACTCGCTAAATTAAACTTCACTAAATTTTCTTCATATAAGAAGTAAACCTTGTACACTTAGAAACAAGGTCTTATTTCAAATTGAAACAAGTAGGTAACATATGTCGCTATCGAAATAAGCAATTTATTTGTCGCCTGAAGTCTGATACGCTTAAATAAACTTTAATACCACGTAGCGAGAGCCGCTATCCATTGAATGCCATCTCTTTTGCTCTGTGTTTTTAGTAAGCGTCTTCGTAGGTGTAGTTTAAAAACACGTCATCCTTGTTCGTTTTGAACAAGTTTTTATACGGCAATTATACAGCGTTTGAATAAATAAAGACTCTCGCTGCATGGAAATAAAGTTAAGTATACGTTGACAGGTTTTAGTGAAATTTAGCGGCGCTGAGAAATAGATGCTAGTAACAAATAGACCTTATTACGAAGAACACTAGGTTGATTTCATATGAAGAAATTAAGTCAGGTTTTAGTTTAGTCGAGTGAACAATAGAATCGGCACCAATATTAGCTTTCTTTAATAAATAAAATTACTTTGCATCGCATACGGAAATTTTTGTTTATGCATAAAGGGATATTGTAAATAGTGCATTATTATTATGCGATTATGTTGCGATTATGGCCATGTTATTACATATGTATTATTTATTATATATAGCGAATTCTCTCGTGCTGCTAACTCGTGCTTCTTATCAATGCTATTTTTATGACAAGATAAACAAATACAAGCGTCCAAAACAAAGTTCAACCTAATGAGTCTCTTCCTAGATTGTAATCACGGTTCTACCTCGTGTGTCAAACACGTGGATACTGACGTCATCTTAAACAATGTATGTTAATGTACATGTAGTTGTATTTAACAGTAAGCTGAGGACATCATACAGTTGTGCCATTAAGTTATACTTAATGCCTTTAGAATGAAAACTTTAGTTAGAAAGATATACAGTTTTACTCATGTGTGGATTCCCGACAAGTTACTGACGTACTGTCTGACACCGAGGCGGCAAGTCGCATTTCCCCTTGATAGAAGCCCTCGTTTGGCCCGAACCTGTCTGGCATCCTTGAAATACACGTGTGAGAAATCCCGTTAACTACCTACTTAACTATCATCATACAATTTTGTACACACGTCTTTAAATGCACCCCAGAGGTACAAGTAAACGACATAAGGGTTTGTTGTTCGTTGTCAAACGACACCTTTAATGAAGAAAAAGAATAAAGTATTGTTCCCAAGGGATAGGAAAATAACTTCAACGCGAGCGAAGCTGTGGGTAAACGCTGGTCTTTAATAAATTTAACCCATTTTAAACGTGCCAGTGTAAATCTTACTAATATTATAAAGGCGAAAGATTGTGAGGATGGATGGATGTTTGTGACTCTTTCACCCAAAAACGGCTGAAAGGGATCTGGATGAAAATTTGAACAGTCTGGAATAGGACGTAGGTTACTTTTTATCCAAAAAAATGTACGGTTCCCGTGGCATCTATTTCACCAAAATTTCCAAGTTAATTCCGTGCAACAGCTAGTGTTAAAATAAATCCCAAAAATATGCCTCTGATTTTAGTCTCTAAGAGTCTAAGGGATCCCTAACATATGAGTGTTTATTAGTAGGTAGATCATTGTGTGTAAATAATGCTCAAGTATATATTTTCCACTACAACATTCTCACTTGTTTTGCACAATTTATTAGAATGCATTTCGGTTCCTGTATACCTACTTGATAATGACGACCATATGAATATAAAATTTGATACAAATCCGAGCAAATCGCCTAGTAGTCGAATTTCTCCCATAGTTCATTGATTTTAGTTTGGGAGTTTGTTTTGCGTTTATTTATCACTACAAGTATCAAAACGTATAATATCTTAGTTCCACTTACATTGCAATGAAATGCATAACATTTCTCTCATCACATTTCTTTGAAAACCATATAATAAACACACATTTATTCCATTCCGTTGTATGTAATTTTCATCGTAAAACGACAGCGTAAGAAAACGTAAACCTCGTCTTCTAAATATATTTAGGAAACTTAACACTTCTTTTATTAGTTATTTACATCCGAAATTCAGGCATCTTAGTTAAATACGGTAGATAGCAAATACATGTTTTGTAGGGCAAATTAGTTTTTAATTTGCTAATCCGCTTTCGAAAATATTTACAACTAGACAGATTGATATCGCACCCACTTCTGTCATACGGTCTCAAACAGACAGGTAATACTGTAATTAAAGTTTCTATGTAAATATTGTCTAATGAAATTTTTAAAAATACTATCAATAAAAAAATGTCGAGACAAGTTGAAAATATACAAAATTGTTTTTTTTTTGTTTCAGAAATGTTCCAATATCTAGTCTTAGCTTATTTCCTGACGCTGGCCACCGTCTCCAGCATCCCAATGGAAAGAGAAAAGGATGATCAGGAATTGGTCTTCGCTATGGTGGTTAGTAGATATTGAGATATTTGTTTCTATCACAAGATTTTTTCCTTACAAAGACGGAAAACGCAACCCTAAGCAATAGCATACCTTGGCATTGTTAACCGTGCACCTCCTGCTTCTAAGGTCTTCTAGGTTTGAGTAAGAGAATTACCACATTCTAGGTTACTCAAGTAAAGGATATTAAATAGAAATGAGGCACGTAACAAATGCATGCTAAAAAAAAATTAAGCAAAAAATTCCTCTATCTCTGTCACTAAAGGATTTAACAAAGGGGGTGAAATCTAAGGGGCGAGTAGTGTTTACGTAAAGAGGACCCTTTCTTTGTTAACAAGTGTAAAATCTTATTTTTTGGCCAATTAACAGTATCCTTTTTTGACAGTTTAACAGGCATGGAGAGAGAGCACCTGATGATGATGAACGTTCTCTATCGGATCGCCAAGAACAGATCCTCAACGTCACTTATTTAGAGGGACCGGAAGGACTAACAAATGTAAGTATTGCGTTTATATTGTTTCATGAAAAGATTCGAACAATTTTACATTTTTTTTATTACTTTACGTGTTTCAGTAATCAATATGAAAAACAATCTTCCTTAACACTTGCCAAATAAAAAAGTATCATCAAAATTAGACTAGTTACTATGTAAAAGATTATGTCTGACAAACAGTCTTACACGTGGATTGACTTTTATATTGTCAGGTCTTTTTTGTGGTCATTACATTTATTATTTCAAAGCAGGTTATCGTAATATATTCTAATCACATTTGAATAAATATTGTATGTATAGATAAAAGTTACGAATAACATAATAAGTATAAGACACGTTCCTTATCTTAATTTTTGTAAACACGTGACCCTAGTGGTCATGCATAAATTATTAGATCTTTAATTAATATCATTTAGAATTTATAGTTCGTCAATTGGTTTTGGTTTTGCATTTTTTTTAGAATATTTACTTTGATAAACTGCTGTTTTCATTTATTCAGTCCTTTGTGTAAAATTGCAAAATATGTGACGTGATACCAGGTAGGGGAAAGGGGTGTATTCTACCAAATCTGACAAAAATCATGAAATTCGTGTGACGTAAACGAAACGAAATACAAAAAATAATAGATACACAGTTGTGACCAATCTTATCAATATTGATAATAATTGCAAAATCCAAAAACTAACCGTGTTTTCTCTTCTCTAATCTTATTTCTAAAGTAACAGAACAAATAGGTATATATATAAAATGTAGTCTATGCGAATACTAAAAGTCTTTTTCATAGATCCAAGTTTAAAAGCTAAAATACATCATCCGTACTATTTTAGTTTGCATGGCGGTCGGTAAGATTAGAAAATCATATGTATTTTCCACTATCTAACTAAAAGTGTTGAGTTTATCGGAAGCTATACATTTCCGTATCTCTTCACATCGTGTGGATAAAATTAATTAATTAATCTCATACAGGTTTTCTTGACAATAGTGGAGCCACCACGAGCGTGTCGTGACCTTTCTTGGTGTTAACTGTTTCTTGTTTTTCTCGACTGTGCAAGAAGCAGGGTAATGTTTTTCGAGGGTGTGTGTGTGAGGTTTCTTTGGCATGCCTTAAAGCATAAAGTGCTTGATGGATTTCGAGATGGGGGTGTCATTTAAATCGTCATAATGATGGAAGTGACCATTGATTATATACTTGTCTATAAATAATCAAACGGAGTGACATAGTGATTTCAAGATGGCGTCCGCGAAATAAATTTTAGAGGGAAAGTTGATAAGTAAACTTTGTTAGATAAGTCAATATTACCACCAGATTTAAAACATATTATAAATCACTAGTAGGAATGATTCAGTAGTTTACTGGATAAAGGGGAATGAATATTGAAGAACCCATACGGTTCTTCTTAACAATTGTTATTAAAAATATGAAAATTATGCGCGGTTGTTTGATAGACCAAATTTAAAAAAATATAGCTCTCTCCAATGTACACGATAACCGGAAGTTAACCCTTTGTCAGCTGTAACAGTTCTTCCTTTGACTGGCACTGGGCACTGGCTGATGGTTCTGTGTAATATTCTGCTGAAGCAGAAAAAGCCCACGTTGCAGCTAAGATCACAGAGGAGAAACGGCGAGGATACATACTGGGTCGCGTCTCTGGACTCTTTAGGAACAGGAGAAATGGTCTGATAAAGACTTCTGTTCGGCCTAAGTCGTAATTTTAACCAGTAGCTTTAGAACTTGATTTTTTAGGGTTCCGTACCCAAAGGGTAAAAACGGGACCCTATTACTAAGACTCCACTGTCTGTCTGTCAGTCTGTCACCAGGATGTATCTCATGAACCGTGATAGCTAGACAGTCACGGATGATGTATTTCTGTCGCCGCTAAAACAACAAATAATAAAAATAAATTAAAAATTAAAGGGGGCTCCTCTACTAGAAACGTATTTTTTTGGCTTATAGTATTGAATATTGTACGATGGTGCGGAACCCTTAATGCGCGAGTCCGACTCGCACTTGGCCGGTTTTTTTTTTTACAAGAAGTGTTATGTATTAATTGCCTGAATAAAGCATCCAAAGTCTGCTAATTCCCATGTATCAATGTATGTATGTAAGTACGAACTAGATATATCTACAGTATCAAGAAGGGGTTCAAAGGGGTCGTGCTGTTATTACTTCTCCGCAATCCTAGGCAATGGCCAGGAAAAATAACATTTACACTTGACCTTGCAGATAGGTTATCTTTATTGAGTTATAGACCTTGGATGCGATATTATAATAATACAAATTGGAAATTCAAAATTAGCCCACGGGAACCCTACACTTTTCCGAAATTAAAAAGTAACCTATGTTCTTCTGCAGGATATTATATATATCCTTGCCAAATTTCATTACGATTTGTTCTGCCGTTTAGTGATGAAAAGGTAACAAACAAACAGAGTTACTTTCGCATTTATACTAACTAACTAGCAGTTCCCGCACGGCTTCGCTCACTTGTACATTTATATAATTTGCGGGAAACCCTATTTCTTTTTCCAAAATAAAAGTAGCCTAAGTTACTGCTTATAGCACCAGCTATCTGCCAGTGAAAGTCCCGTGGAAATCGGTCCACCCGTTTCGGAGATTAGTTGGAACAAACAGACAGACAGACAAAAATTTTAAAATCTGATTTTTAGGCAAATGACTGTATGAGCTTAAAAAAAGCCTATTATTTTGACATTACAAACAGACATTCAATTTATTTTATTTGTATTGATGATCATTTTGATAAACCTTAAGTCTTAAGTATTGAGCTTATTTACATAAACTATCAAATTTTATATAAACTTACAAACAAACTGATCTGATTCTGATGAATTATCAGAATTTTATTTGTATATATGTATGGCTCTACGTAGGTAATTAATCATTTTATTATTTGGCGCCGACTAGGACCCACCAGTTTGGACTACCTGCAGCCAGGTCTGTTGTGCGCTTCACGAGCCCCTTGCCTTACTCAAGAGGGAAGTTGGTTAAAGGGAAGTGGCAGGAATGTAGTTGGACCTGCCACCGATGTTGCTACCTCACCGGGGGCGTCGTTCCCGTGTGAATCGCTATGCCCTTTGATAGTGATAGTTGGAGGAACACTCCATTTGTAGAGGTTAAACACTCCAACGTTTGATGGCTATCATAAATGATATCGAGTTCATTGTGTTGCCCTCCACTACTTTTAGGACGGCCATACTATCTGGCAGTATACGGGATGTTGTATTTCTTTATACCACTTTAAAATTATCCCTATATTCTGTACCCTGGACAACGTGCATGTAAAATTTCATGATTACGGGTTGAGTAGGTCAGGCTTGAAAGTGTAACAAGCAAACAAACACATTCGCATTTATAATGTTACTGGCTGGGGTCCGCAAATTCGTCCGCGTAGAATTTCCACCAGGCAAACTTTCATACCCTGTTTTAGCATCTACAAGTTTTATTTTCACGATAAAAACTAGCCGATGTCATTCTTGGTTTAGGCATGAAAACGTAACAAACAACAGACAGACGCCTGTCTTTGAAAGTTACGTTAACATTTATAATATTGGTATAGATAATTAAGATAGTAGTGAATAGCAGCCCGATGGCTCAAGCTATCTTGACAGTTTACACCGTAACACCTGTGTCTCTCGCCGCGATGCCGCACTTGTAAGAACCTTATTATGCCCTTGTTGAAGAACCTCGTCCTGAATCTAGAGAATTTATCTTCAAGCGACTGTAACGACGTAGCCCGACCTATCTTGATTGCTGTATTATTAAACAGTTTAAACTTCCGTAATATTGCACTCATTTACATATATGTTCTAACTTATTAATATTGTTACAGGTAGGAAAAAGACGGGCCTATCAAATAGGTAAATTCTTACGTCAAAGGTACGGGTCCGAAGGCTATGGCTTGGTCTCAAACCTGTACAACAAGAACGACATCGCCATCAGGAGTACTGATAAAGATAGAACCAAAATGACGATCCAAGTCGCTATGTCTGCTCTTTACCCCCCTGAAGTTGAACAGCAGTGGGATGCAGGTCTGGGCAAGCTTTGGCAACCAGTGCCTTACAACGCTGTGCCTTTGAAACAAGATTATGTGAGTACCTGTACCATTCTTACATCTGTGTGCAAGATTATTATGAAAATTCAGTCAAATGTGCTCATTTTTTATCGTATATTATATACACTGGTATATTTTCCCAAAGCACTAGGTTAAATTAACACCAGTGCATTCCACCAACTATGCTGACATATCGTTCACTGTACAAGCTGTACGGTTATGGAATGCTTTTTATATATAATACATGAGACGGGCACAAACTATTTATTTAGAACAACAATTCACAAAGCTTTATCAAAATAAAATTCAGTCATTTACATCTTGTGTTCACTTGTCTATTTTTGCTTCTGGCGTTATGAGAGCCACATTATGCATTTAAATTAATACAAATTTATAATTAAAAACAGTTCATTATGTCTTGTATTCGTGATATACAAGACATAATGTCCGTTTTATCTCACAAATGCCAAGTTAAATAAACTCAAAATTTCTATTTCAAATGAAGAGTCGTAAAGTGTTGATCTTTATTTATACTATAAACTGTTATTGAGTTGAGAGAGAAATAAACTCAAAACTAAATAAGCTTACAAACTCAAAAAGGAACATTCGAATTCAAATGTTTACTAACGGTTTTACATGTTGACAGACCGACGATTAGAAAACAAAATAGGTACCTATATTTCTCCTATTACACCTATTCGCATGGTTTATATTTTCTCGACATACGCATGATACTATTAGTATTCATACAACAACATTTCAAGGAGAACACGCTACTTATCCTTGAAATACCAAACAAAAAAGGTTTTAGGCACATGTTTATCTACATTTACATATCACGTATTTTTAAATGACTGCTAAATACTTATTCAATTTTTTGTTCCTCATAATCTATTAATAGTTATAGATATATAAGTAGATACATTTATAGATATTATGTTACGGGCCGTCCATTAACCACGTGATGTTTTTTAGCAACTTTTGACAGCTCTTTTAGACTAACCCCACCCCCCCCTACCCAAAATCACGTGTATCTTTTATTTTCAAATATGTTAAAAAAATCAGAATATTATCGTTAAATACAGATATAATAGCGCGTTTAACGAAAAAAACGTGATAACTCACCACACCCCCCTTGTGGTCTTTCATGATTTTTTCCGAACCGCCTCCCCCCTTCCATTCGAGCCTCACGTGTTTAATGGACAATCCCTCAGAGAACAGCCAGTGCAATTCCCAGGTTTGCGACCTTGAACTTCTCGAGCACTGCTGACACTCCCCAACTCATCCGTACTGCCTTCCCTGCTTCACTACCTTTTAATATACCTTTCAATTTTTGCATCTTTAATTCGTAAAGTTCCCGGTCGACGGCAATAGGCCTACCCACTATTACGTAAATTGAACCGAAGTATATTTAGTTTGCAAAATATGAGTATTCAATATGTCAATGTGCACACTGAAAGTTGATGAAAAATGTATTTAAATTTCAAATTAACTCTTTGTCACTGCTTTGCCAGTGGAATTAGAAAAAACGCGTATGTTATTACGCACTGGTTTTAACATAGTAAAACTTGTTCGTTAGTATATTAGAAACATGGTCCTGAATTTCATCCCATTTTTGACGTTGGTCAAACTAACATTGTCAAATTAACGTTTTAATGTGAACAAATCGCCAAAAATTTAGTTTTTTACACGCTTTACATTAGCTTCACTTGTATGTTTGTTTGTATGTTTGTTTGTAACCGACTCCTTAGGGCGCGATTTTGACCCACTTTAAACGGCCAGACTACATTCAAATTTTGCACACCTGTCAAAGACCCATGACAATGCAACAATTCGATTAAAAAAATATATAATAATTTAACAAAACACGCTTTTATAGAAAATCCAACTTAAAAATATAAAATAAATTTTAATAAACTTGGATTAAGAATAATGTAAATAAGAAATAAATTTATATTGGGGGGTTATAGTGGGGTGCATTTAGTGTCAATAAAATGTTTATAACTATTGACACTATGCATGCACCCCACACTTTTACCAATAATATACATTTATTTCTTATTTACACTATTCTTAATCCAAATTTATTAAAATTTATTTTCTATATTTTAGTTGGATTTTCTATAAAAGCGTGTTTTAAACTATTATTTTTTGTAATTCTATCCTACTGTATTATAATTGCGCATATCAAACTTTTTTATTGTATAGGTGGTAGAGGTCCTAATACCAGCTCGATTAAATTTGGTCTTAATTTTAATTTCGAAAAGAAAGCTCCAATGAACGTGAAACTTTAGAAAAATACGTCTTTTATGTTCCTGAACATACTCACAAAATTTTTTTATGAAAAAATATTCATTTGTTAAAGAGAAATTCTATTTATTTTTTAAAATGTGCTAAAACCTGTGTGTAAGTAAGTGAAAAATTAGGCCCTTTTTGTCTAATTCCACTGTCCTATTGGGAATCTGTAGATGTTTATTGAATTCATATGTCAAACTTTTATCATGCCCCCCCTTGAGGTATTTATTGTACTTAATCAGTACACAAATATCTAAATCATTAAAATTGATTCGCAAACCGTTATGGAATCTTGTACCATGCCACACCATACCATAAAAACAATCGGCTTGTGCAAAAAAAATACACTCTGATAGGTACATTCAGAATGATTTTATGTATCAACACAATAACCACTTTAGAAAATACTCAGCTATGGGTACTTACTTCGTTCCGTCAAGTGGTTTCATGTGTATTGTTTTAAATTTTGGAAACAGAACAAACCAGTAACTGGAGACTAATTTGACATCCACATACAGCAAAAACATAATTCAACGCCATCTAGCGATACTAGAGCGCTACATAGTAACCACAGATAGCGTATTGCGAAATGAAAATTTTCGCGCCGATTTATATTAGTACAACTTTCCGAAATAAACCCTTTTCTGCGCTCCGCAAAAATAATCAATAACCACCTCTCTTAGTTGCAAAACTTGCAATATCCTCCCTTTGTTTTTAAGGCACATAACCCAGCGTTCCCTTACAGCTTTTTCTACTATTCAAATCAACCTTTTTTAGGATAAACCAGATCCAATTAAATTCTGAAAGATTTATAGCAACTCCACAAACCACAAATGTAACTTTTCCAATGTTAAAGTTGAAATTTAATTTAAAAGCCCCAAGGTATCCTCAGTCCAATAAACCAAACTGCGGAAATCAAATAACAAAATTGACTTCCATTTTATGAAGCATCTTAAAAAATAGCGATCACACAAACGAATATCAATTTGCTTTTAAAATTGTTTTTTTTTTTCGGTGTGAAGTGATAGCCCAAATGAAGTCATGGACGGCATTCGTTTAGCTGTGTTGGGAACTTTCTTTACAATATCGCTAAGGGCAGGGTAAGATATTAGGGTAATACATACGTAGAAACATACAATACAATACATATTCCATTGCACTCCACTAATTTGCTTCATAAACCTTTTACGGTCCCTAGCTCGCTTGTGGGATGCATTGCCTGAATGTGTTAGGCTTGCTCAATTGCTCAATACCCAATTTAATAAAAAATTGACAATGATTACTTTGTGTCATCATAGTAATATTCTCTTGAAAACTTATAATTGCCAAAAACACTGGATATTTGCATTATATATTTAGTTAATATTATTATGTGTATATAGATACACATAATATATTATACGTGGGTACGTGTATATATGTATGTATGTAGATATATGTGTATGTATATGACTGTGTATATATTGATAATAATATGTAAGGTATATGTATATAAATATTATTTATTCCTTTTCTCATAAAATAAATGGTACTTAGCTATTCAAATCCATTGCATCTGTCAATCTAAAGGTTGTGTATAAGAAATCGCAACTAGCGATAAGACCATAAACATAAAACCGCCGTTGTTTGTCATCATCATTATTTGTTTTTAATATTGTAAATAGTAATACCCGATTAATTGTCTTATTACAGACCCATAAATTTTTTGTACGTGTTGAAACCCCTACACATTGCACAAGCTCAAACTCAGATCAAAAGAAACTATACTTAAGTGGACCTCCACTTAAGTATAGTTTTTTTTGAGAAACATTTGAAAAACAGTGACTCAATGCTTTAGCGTTATAGTCCACGTTTTGCAGCCATAAAGTGCACTCCATATGTACGTCTTAATGAGCCGTTTTCTTATTTCGATGTTGATTTTGGGCTTGAATAGAATTTTTGTGCGGTTGAAGGCTTGTTTGGCGATAGTGAGTCTTTCTATTATATCAGGAGTCTTGCGTTATTCGGCTGGGTACCTAAGTATTTAAAGCTATCCACTTGCTTTATACGCGTATGTTCGATTTTATTTTTTATTAACCGACGAAAAAAAAAGGAGGTTCTCAATTCGACTTTTTTTTTTTTACTAGATACGAATGGAAATTTTAAGGTGACAAGAATTTTAGTTTTTTTCATGTTTATTTATAATCCAAATTCCCTAAAAGTGTAGTACATTTTCTATTGATTTTAACTTCTTAGTCAAGTGATTGCTGCGCGTACCCCTTGATGAAACCTCACGTACCCCTGGGGGTACGCGTACCACTAATTGAGAAACGCTGGTTTATACGGATGGATTGGGTAGTGTAAGCAGCTCCCTGCTGTTGCCGAGAAGTTCGAGCTCTCTAACCATATCATATAATAATTCAATTATATTTATTTAGCTATTCTAGATTTACCAATAACATTGTAACTACACTTGATCCCTATTCGATATTCTTCCCGTATTCCCTATTTATATATTAAAAAAAAAAACGAAACTACCCCGCTCTTAGCTGGTTAGCTAGTCACCCGAAAAGATTGTTTCAATTTTGGATGTTGTTCATGACTGGGCAATGCACATTTTAAATAGTGTAATAAATTTTAGTAAATGCAACTAAAAAAGCACTCTTTAATAGCAAACAGAACTAAAATTTTGGACGGAAAGTGTTTTTTTATACTTAATTATTACTTCAATACTTTCCTCAGAGAGTTGGTGATTACGGTCATTAATCACCAGTGTAAATACAACAGTATGCCGATGCCTAAAAAACTGCTTTTACCCTTGTTGAAGGTATTTCCTTAGGTTCCGAAGCGATAACCTATAGATATTAGTAACATAGTTTATATATGCCCCACTTTCCCCTTGGAAATGAATTATAAATTATCTTTCAGCTCCGCTACTACTCCAACTGCGAAAGATTCATCACTTTGATGACAGAAGTGAAGCAGAAGGCCTTGGCTGAAGAGCTTGCTCCATACACGGATATAATTCCATTGCTGCAGGAGAAAACTGGCCAGAGTTTTACAGAGAATCCATTGATGTTCCAAACATTGTTTGATCTTTTCAGGAGTTTGGTAAGCATTGCAGCCATTCTAGCTTATTGACCAGTACTTCCATAGACCATTAAGGAGCAATACAATTTAAAGAACAGAAATTCATGCTGTATCAAAGATGCAGAAAATGCGTAATTACGATCATCAGCAACGAGAAACCAAGAAAGAAGAGTAGATCGCATCACTACATTTTATGATAGCATATTAGGAAATTAACTAACTGGCTTTGATTCAAAGAATTTTGTGAGCCCGGTTTCCATATTTGAATTCCGAAGGTCTTAATACTCGTACATGCGAAATGTATCATACGTCTCAATGAAGCCACATTGGTTTTTTTCCTGTATATCGGTTTTTGTAGACATAGTAAGGAAAACACAGTATAATTACAATCCCTCAAGCCATCTGTAAATTATTCAGGGTAATATTACCACATGAATTCGCTTGGGGTAATTTTTCCAAACATCTACCAGAGTTTGTCATCCTCTTAGTTGTTTCCTCATAGAATTGAATAAGGAATTATAGAATGATGCAAGTGACTCTTAAAGTTACTATAACAAGTCTTTAAATATCAAGACTTTATTTTTTACAGGATGGTTTGGGTATCAGTATTCCAGAATGGTCTAAACCTTTGAGATCAAAGATTCGGGATGCAGCGCTGCTCGCATACGGATTGTATTTCAAAACAGATGAAATGATAAAAATTGGTGGTGGTAAGTGCAAACTTTTGACGGACCTTATTTAGTAGTAAGTCATAAACTACTAAAAATCATCTAGCAAAAAGATCCCTCGGGCATATCTGTGTTAGAGATAAATAGAAGTCGTTCTTCCACACTGCTCAAGACCAGAAGAATGAAAAGGGAGTCTTAGATCTCCTTAAAAGCTAAATAAATTTATGCGTCGCTAATGCTAATGCTATCATATGGTTAGCATAGTATATCTCACCTAACTACAATTTGCAGTTAGTTTTTAAGATGTGCCATGGGATGCGATATAATTCATATTCATAAATAATTCATAAATATATGTTAAGCTTTCATTTCTATCGTAACATGTTTGTCCTGTGATGCAAGAAGCACGTTACAATAGAATTTAAGCATGAGTATAGTAAATTTAAAAAAAGTGTTGAATAATTGGTAAACATTATAGTATATAGAAACACATTTTCTACCTTGCTCTTACGTCACGATGACCACTTGGGGGGAGGGGGGAGAACTTACGCCTGATTACTATAATTATTGTTATCTATGCAGAAGAAACCCAAACAGTTTAAAATTCTTCTAACTACTCCGGGAAAATTATTTCTGACGTGCTCTATTCTTCCAGGTGTACCTCTGAACGAATTCACTGAAGCAGCCGATAACATCGTCTCAGGCAAGCAAGTTTTACAGCGCCTCCGACTATTTTCCTCCCACGACTTCAACCTCGGAGCCTTCATGGAGGCGGCGAACGTGAACTATGAGAGGGTCATCCCCGAGTATGGCTCTGTGTTTGCTCTGGAGCTGTACAAGTCCAAAAGTACCGGCTCTTACAGTGTGCTGGTGCGTTCTACTATTATTTGAAGTTAAATACCCTGAAAATGACCCGTTGATAACGGAGTCTATCGACCTAAAAAAATATTTTTGTCTGAAGAGTCCGTTATCAAGAATTTTCGGGGCGGCCAGTATCATGTGGTTGCCGTACGCATAAGTGATATAAATAGTTTCCCTGCTTCACATTAAACCGTTTATATTTCGTAGAAACTTTTTGTGGCGTCATACTTAATAATTGTTTTAAATTTTGACTTGATAAAAGAAAATCAATGAGTAGAAATAATGAATACAACTTTTTGTAGTCTTTTATAATGACTGAGTTTAGTACTAGCATAAATAATTTATTTTTATCAAACCTATCTAATTACTCGCTAACTAACTAACTAGCTGCGCCCCGCGGTTTCTCCTGCGTAAGTCCCGATCCCGTGGGTATATTCGGAATAAAAAGTAGCGCATATGTTAATCCAGGTCTCCAATTATCTACACACCAGGTTTCATCGCAACCGGTTCAGAAGTTTTGGCGTGAAAGAGTAACAAACATCCATCCATCCAAACTTTCACATTTATAATATTAGTGGGATTTGTAATAGTTTCGTTTTAAGATTTTTTAATTGGCCGTTTTCTTTTTTCTCAGCCGGTGTACCTGCCTCAAGCAGGCAAGTCAGAAGCACAAATCTTAAGCATAAAAGGAAGCGGTTCTTCTAGTTACTGCGACTTCAACACCTTTAAAGACATCACAAAAGACTACCTTTTGCCCGAACAAGAGTTCTACTCCATTTGCAATATCAAGACGGATTTATAGTTCTTGTAGAACAATTGTTTTAAGATACTACTTAATAATGTTACACTAATTTTATGAAATCTTGATGTTGTGTTTTTGTGACAGAAATATGTAGTCACTAAGAAGTGTTTTTTTTAAATTGTTTTTCGAAAAATGGTGGTGGTTATAAATATTTTGATAATTAATCTTTAAAAACAGTAATTGAAAACTGAGAATACATACTTGATTACAGATAAATATTAGTGTTTAAGTGAGAAGTACCTGTAACATAAACGAGAATAGATAATAATCTTAATCAAATATTTTTTTAGACTTCTCGTATAACCACAGATTACTAAGTAGTTACTACGTAACAGATAAATCACTCCCTACAAATATATCGATACCTACCGTTTTAATTGCCTACTCTTTCCGGGCTTTAAAATGTGTGAAGGGTAAGGTAGTACTCAATATTTTTTTTAATAAAAGAAATTGCAATTGTTATGTAAATTAAGTACTTAACGCTTAATTTTCATTTCCAATGTTTTATTATACGAAAATCCTACATGTGTTTTATTTTTATGTAAATATGAATAAACTTCTTCCCTTTTCTAAAATCTCAATTATTAAACTGTATGGTGGAAAATATTCTAAATGTTATAAAAAGTTTTAATGAATAATTTGAGGGAAACAAGGCCATATAGGGCTTAAAGGTTATTTTTTTAAATTACATAAATAGCACTGCCGGGCTTTTTCTCTATCTTATTTTACGAGATTCTTATACAGCACATAAACAACCATGTCAATTTTCGTAGGTATTTAAAGAATATATCAATACGATCTCGAATTACGTTTTTAGTACTTTAAAATAAAAGGGTGTGCGCGCGATGCAGCTGTCGGCAACCCACTGCGCGCGAGACTCCGTTTAAGGTCCGCCGGCGGACAGGCAGCCGGTAGGTATTTAGTGCGCATGCGCTGAAGTACATTGAGGTACATAGGACTGCTATAACTTTTTAAAACAGAGACGACAAAATATTTTTTTTATTAGCAGATGGCTCACTTGATAGTAAATGACAACAAGAGTCACAAGTGCGTTGCCGTCCTTTAAGGTGGGAGTAGGGGAAGAGTGGAAAGTGGGGAGAGGGGGATTGGAGGGCAGGAGAGGGGAAGAACGGGAATAGGGGAGAGGGAAGGGTTAGGGCCTCCGGTAACCTCATTCACGCGGCGAAAAGCAATGCAATCATTGTTTCACTGCCGGTTTTCTATGAGGCCGTGGTATCGAGCGGAGTCGAGCCGGCCCATACGTGCCGAAGCATGGCTCTCCCACCTTTTAGCATCCTAAACATTGGTAGTACTGGTTTTAAGTCATCTTCGTTTGTGGATATTATGATATGATAATATGCCTTAGTCGTACAGAAATGCCTGTGGACACAAAATACATAATAGTACATGTACAGAAGTCCCACTCCGCCAAATCATTTAAATAAATACCGACTCTTGTTCCGACACAATAAAGTCGCAAAACACTGGTTACCTACAGTTATATTCACCTAGAAGTTGCCTCTCTTTCTATGGCGTTACTCTTATCTGTTCTGATTTCTTATTTGTGGTCTTTTTTAAAGAATCAATTAATCTGAATATTTAATTGAGCCTATTACTCTATTTTTGTTAACAAATAAAGCGTGCAGCAGTTCACTGAACTTTGGCTACGATTAGTCTAACCCACCGTGTATTTTTAGCTTTATACCTATAGTGCGGAATGGACCTGGCCTGGTGCGTGGTGGCAAACAAACTAACAAAAATGCAAAGAAGTGATTATTTTATATTCGATCCGACTAAAATTACGTCTGAGAATCTTAATAAATCTGGAACAGGAAAAGACCTTCATGCAATCATTTCTGTCAAAAACATGTGACCTTGCTGTGATGTCCGGGGTCCAGAGTGCCTTCAGTTTATTTTTTTAGCCTTTATTAGCCTTCATATTAAAATTAAGTGTTAAATGTAACCCAGAAAGCCAGGGCTTTCTTTTTTTTTTTATCGTGTGGAAACCCCCTCGGGTCATCACTCCACTGGGGCTGCCAGTGAAGTGGTATGTCTGAATCGAACCGACTAAAAAAACACGGTTGTCCGTCATAAATAAGTCTATTGCAAGGGACTCGGGTATACCCTAGGAAGGAAGTCCGCGAGAACCCTGGCAGACCTTGGCCGCCTCTTAAACAAAAGGCAGCCACGCCCTTGTTATGGACCAAGTGATTAATATTAATATGGCATTATTAATAATGTCTGTTCGTCCGACAGTTTTAAAAATGCTTAATATATGGTCACTATGAAACCAAATAACAACTAAAATAACTGACTGACCAAACTGTATGAATAATGTCACCCACCTTCTGGTCAGAGTAATAAAAATTTTGTATTTTATTTGATCGTTTTAATGGTAACTTATAAATTATAATTTAACCTACCTATTTATTATATTTAACCATTGTATCTAATCATAAAAATAATTTATGTTAAAATCATAAAAAAAAACTGTGGTGTCGTGGGACATAGGAACGAAGTTCGATAAGGAACTTCGATCCAAAAAGCTTAAGCATAGTGATACTATAACATATACTCACACACATCCTAACACACCCTCACACGCATCCTCACACACACATCCTCACACACACATCCTCCCACACATCCTCGGTTAGGGTACCCCTCCGCAACGCCCCATGAGGAACTACGTTCCAAAACAACTACAACTGTCTTCAGGCTTTGGTAAGTGACAGACGCGGCGGAGGACATTGCTAGCAACCCGCACCGGCTTCGCACGGGTACAAATTACACACCTTAACCTTCCTTATCAATCACTCTGTCTATTAGTGAAAACCGCATGAAAATCCGTTTAGTAGTTTTTCAGTGTATCGTGAACAGACAGACAGACGCGGTGGGGGATTTTATTTTGTAATAAGTAGTGATACAAGTATGTAGTGATTTGCTTTAGTATTTGTTGAATAGCAAAAAACTGTGCTCCATAGCAGTGCACTTCGATCATGTATAACATAGATACTTACACCCCTAGGATGTAAGTGATTAGGGATTAATGATCTAAATCATTAATATGTCTAGATAGAGCATCGCAAGCTACAACAGAACTAAAATAAACGGACCAAATTATTATTATTAATTTTGAAATAAAATAGTGAAATGAATATAATAATGATATAATGATAATGACGTCCATCTTGGGAATCAATACTCGAAGATTTTTACCTGTCGGAAAGACAAACATAACTTTTATAATGTAACCATACATCGGTTTACTACAAAGTCAACATTCCAACCGCAAAATATATGTTCGTAATCACAAAAACAATTTTTGTATGTGATATAACAACTAATGAACGACTTTAAAAAAAAATTCCTTTACTTAAGCTGTTAGACCTTGCTTCTTACTAAATTTCATGATTCTAAATTATGAATGAATGAACAAACTAAATTTTCAAATTTGTTAAAATCTAAAGTTTAATGGAGAGACAGACAGACGACAGGCGGACAATAAGGTGATCCTATAAGGGACAGAAGTCAGAGTTTTTTTTTTCTTTTTTTTTTTATTGAAAATGCTGAGAAATTCTACACACTTTACAGACAAGATAAGCATGTATATAATAATGTTTATAGTTAATATGAATATATTATTGAACATGTAATATCTTAACATATACTTATATTAGTACCCACCACAGACTACTCGTACCCTCATACTGCATTGTACAAAGGTTGTCTGGATGAAATCGCCGTGTGTGGTAAGATCGCCCATTGTTACCTATACCTAAATATTTGTAACATGTTTGCATTGTTGACTAATTTAAAGGTATACTATTTATTGACCTCTTTGTAACATCCTGTATGACAAATATATATTTACAGACAAAAACACTACACTACAAAATAAATGATACGACAAAATAATATTGCAAATAGCCAAAAGCGGCAAAGAAGGTAGGTATTCAATCTCTGAAATATGTACAACGATAAATGAACACAGCACACTCTATCGTAATTTCAACAAACTATTAAAAGTACATTTGTACTTCAAGCATCTTCTTTTATGTTCAAGAGATGGCGCTGTAATAAAAATATATCGGCCGACTCGCCTTCATAGAGGCGATTTTGGTGATTTAAATAAAGCGTGAGTTCATAATTTAAACAAACGCGATTGTATTTGAATCTCTTTCTGTACATACCCATGTCACTTTAAGCTTTAACCTTTGCGATTTAAATCTTAAAACCTGATGTGATGTGATGTGAGTTTGTTGGCCCGATTTCATCTCACAAGGCTAGGGCTGCCATCCGTCCGGGTTTCCTCGGATTTGTCCTAGTTTAGAGGGCGTCCGGGGAGCGTACGGGCGGGGTTTTCAAAAGGTCTGGTTCACCCGGACATTCTGTGTCAGGGGAAAATTATAATTATTAGAAGAATCATTAACAAGCTGTTTAATAAAAAAATGTAAATGAAGCCTTGGTTTTTATAAAAAAAATTAGGGTGTCCGGGAAAAATCGCGGTTTCACACATGTGTCCTTTGAAGTGTTTTTGAAGTTTTTATCGGCGTCGGTAATTTAAGCGATGGCAGGCAGTGTTGGGCATTAGTGAATTAATTTTTCAATCAACTTGTTAGTTGACTAAAAAAATAGATTTAATTGCAATTAAATTAATGACGAATCGAATGCAGTTATTAAGAAGACGGTCTAACTTATCGAGAACATCTGCATTCAGGTCATAACAGCACACGTCACCATAGTCAATTAATGGGAAAATAAGCGTTAGCACAAGCATTGTCTTGATTTTTACGGGAAGAAAATTTTTCAAGCGATACAATGCTCGGAGAGTTCCAGTAACCCTCTGACTCTGGTTTGCAACTTGATCACGCCAATTCAGTGTGTATTCCAGATGTAATCCAAGGTCTTTCATCGATTGACAAATAGGTATAGCAGTATCGTTAAAGGTGATAGCTGGAAGCGTCTCAGTGTCTACTCTACTCATCAATCGGTGACATCCAATAATAATGGCTTGACATTTCGTGGGGTTCAAAGATAACCCAAACCTGTTAGACCAAATTTTCATTGCTACGAGGTCTCTATTGATCATATCTGTGGCTATTGAAATGTCTTCAATCTTAGTTAGAAAATAGAGTTGCATGTTTAGAAAAATATAAGATTCGAAATGCAAATGCAAATGAAACGCGTGTGTTTCAGGCACTCAGTTTGAGGTATAACACTGTTATAATAACATTAGTTTTATTCAAGGAGTGAAGCGACCGAGACTGATCCTGAGTAGGTACAATCGAATAAATTCTCAAAAGAACAGATATTTAGAACTTTTGAGTTTATTCTTACGAAGCAGTTATACTCAAAACATTCAGTTTTCAGATATATGTATGTAGAAATGTACCTATATTGTGTCTTCAACTTTTGTTGTTCAGCGAAGCCTTTGCTCAAACGACAAAACGTTGAATCGTGTTAATCCAGTTCACTGACCTTTTTTGCGAAAACCCATTAAATTGCCCATACATTACTTCAAAGTAACTTTACTTGGAGCACATAATTCTTAGTCTGAGAAATTTAGACATACATGGGTAGTCTAGCACTACTACTTTTAGTATACCACAGATCTACTATAACGGGTGGGGTATGCAACACATGAACGCGTTCATTTTCATTTATAATTAGACCCATTTCTAGCAAAATGGCTCAAAAAAGATCTAAAATAGATATCTTATCGGTAAATATAAACCAAAATGGGTATGAAACTTTAAAATGGCTTTCAAAAATTGTTTAGTTCCTAAAAACAATCACGAGGGCAGTAATGATCTATCATTTCAGGATGTTGCTGCAAATGGTAACGGTTACTGTACAATTTCTATAATATAAATATAATAATGCAAAGAAATAAACCTACAAATTGATGTTCACATTAAATTTATATTTATTAAATAATTAAGTAATATTCAATAAGTAATCAATTTCAAATATACCATGCGGCATCGAGGAAATAAGAAATGTATTCACTCAATACTGTTGAAATAATAATTAATACTCCTACATAATTTAATCCGCAACGCAGCGTTGATCCTTTAAATATTGCTATGTAAATATGGTCAAGCGCTACATTTATTAAAAAATATATATGTAATTTTGCTTGCATTTTAATATTATTTATTACATATGTATAGCATAAGACAATAAAGAAACAGTTTTCTGGAATTTATAAAATACGCCTGATCCATTAAAAAACTATCTAAATGTAGCAGCCGGTTATATTTTTATGTTTTTGAAACTTGTGACAACATACTTCTGTTTAGTAGTTAAAATACAAGACTTCAGGTAGAAAAATAATGAGTGGTGAGCGCGTAAATTCATTTAGGTCAATAAAGCCATTACAATAATATACTTACCCCTTGGTCGTAATTGGTTTCGTTGCTTACGCTACCTACGGCGAAGTAACTATTATCTTATCTGTGCCTACGGCCTGTTAACCATATTTATGTTACATGACATTTTTACGATAATTGTTGAATGAAAATAACTGAATGTATTCATGGTGATAGGGTGTATTATATATATTCAAAGATATCAAATAAAAATAATAACACACACAGTAATTAATATTTTGCCTTTTCTGAAAAAAGTACTTTTTGAGTTAATACCTACCTATTTAGATCTAGGTGTGCGATATTACTAAATATATATAAATTTTCTATATATATAAAAATTAAACCCTAATTTCCTGGGTCACGCCTTCACGCGTGAACGGCTGGACCGATTTCCTGGAAAAGGTTCTTATGAAAAAAAAAATTAAGAAAGTTGCGCGGAAAATTATAAAATTTAAGGAAACAGAGACCATATTAACTTTTCCAATGTATCCTTAGCGCTTTTGACATAACTGTCAGTCCTAAGTGTCAAGTAATCATGCTCATAACAAAATTATTTGTCTTCGGTGAAAATCGAACCCACGACCTCTAGCTCAGCAGTCTAGATCACGAACCACTAGACTAACAGACCAGTCATATGTTTCTTACATCTTCTATCTTACATCCTACTAATATTATAAACGTGAAAGTTTGTGAGGATGTATGGATATTAGTTACTCTTTCACACAAAAACGGATGAATCTGGATGAAATTTATCACTGAGATAGGTTATAGACATTAGCAATTATGCTACTTTTATCCCGGTATAATGTACGATTCTCGATAGTGAGATAAACTCCACCAAAATTTCCAAGCGAACGAAGTCACGGGCTAGTAAGACATAAAATGCTGCATTGAATGACACTTGCAGTACTTAAGAAGTAAATTCGTGGAATTCAAATTCAATGGAAAACTTACAAAGCTACTTTGATCGCAATTGCAAAATTGAATGTCCACACCACCGTGCTACTTCCTTCTGTAGTTCGAAAAACATGTTCTCTTAATACATCTCGTACAATTTTTTATTTCATTTATTATTATTTTTTAATGAATTCTTAAACGGAAAATAATTTTTCACGACACCACATCAATCCATCCTCACAAACTTTCGTCTGTATAATATTACTAGCAGCGCCCCGCGGTTTCACTCGTGTAAGTCTTGATCCCGTGGGAATATCGGGATAACAAGTAGCCTATATGTTAATCAAGGTTTCCAGCTATCAACATACCAAGTTTCATCGCAATCGGTTTAGTAGTTTTAAAGAGTAACAAACACCCATACATACATACATACATCCATACATCCTCACAAACTTTCACGTTTATAATATTAGTAGGAAGTACAATACTTTTTGGTACCCGACGATTCGATCGAATTGCACCGATCATGGTCACGAGTGGACTGGTAAAAGGTAGTGTACCTTTTAAATATTATCGCGATTAAGGCCCGAGTTCCACATCTAACTAGCTACTATACTTGAAAAAATGAAATAAAAATAACCGTTTAAAAAAAAACTGTTCCCTAAAAGACTTATATGGTTTACTCATGGATGTCATTGTCAGAACTGGACCAAATGGGACCACACGGGAAGCACCAGCTTTCAAATAAAAAAAGAATCATCAAAATCGGTTCACCCAGTCGAAAGTTCTGAGTTACCTCAGAACTTTAAAAATTACATTAAAAAAAAAAATCAGTCGAACTGAGAACCTCTTCCTTTTTTGAAGTCGGTTAAAAATAAAATACTATACAATATACTTATTTCGGGCAGGTATATTCCTAAAAATAATATGTTCCTGACGAGGTTAGCTATAACAAAATCTAATGTAGTGTACATGTTTGGTCTACGTAATTGGATAAATAAATGTAGCATCATCCCGATGTTTCACTTTTATGGTAACACAGGGTAAGTAATAGCACAGATAAGATAATAGTTACTTCGAGTATTACGTAGGTACTTCTAAAGTATTCGGGTTTCTCTCTTCAGTGTTTTTAATATGTATTTAATATACAAATTATATTACAATAAAACAATAATAAACCCTTTGGTGCTTTAGTTCAATATTTCGTTCAATTCAAACCTTTTCCTAAATCCGTAAATCACTTTTTTCTTACTCCAAATTGGTACAACTGCCATTTTATACAAGACTTGAATTTAAGGTCTTGCGTTTAGATCCCATTTTTTACTGTGGCAATCTCATCAATTTCTTCGATGACAAGGGAATGTAAGGGAAGTATAGAATAAATCAATTTTATAGTTGGTAAGTTGTAAAAGTCAAGAGGAAATAATGTTAGATTGTAACATTGAATGTTTGGAAACTGATTTGCATAAGTAGGTCGGTCCGCCATTGTATTAAACAGTTTGGTTTGTTATTATTGAGAGAAAAGTGATTTAAATTGAGCCTCTAGATATCCATTTGTTCCTAGGTATCCATTGACCAGTTTGTGCTCACCACCCAATTCTTATAATAGGCAAACTGCCCTTGATATTCTTTGAAAGAACAATTTTTTTGCCAAAAGGATCTTATAATAGTATTGTTTTGAACTAAATTGATAAGGGAACTAATAGTCTATTAATGAGAATGATCTACTAAGTTCTAGAAGTTCGAATAGAATAAGATGTATTAAGATAGTTCACGAACTTTCTATGACATGTTTTTCGAACTATAGAAGGAAGTTGCACGGTGGTGTGGACATTCAGTTCTAGTTGAGCATACTACGAGTTACAAAGTGCAAAGTATAGCGAATAGTATACAAGTGATTAGTTAGCGGAAATTGTATAAATTGTAACTGTGTTAATTGCCAATTATGTATTTAAATGAATTGTGTCCATTTTGTTGTAAATTAGTGGATTTTTTAATCCAGAACCCTGCTTCGTTACAGTATTAAGTAATATGTAACATTTTACAGGGGATATCCGAGGTGTATTATGTATGAGTATATGTTGTGGGTCTTGTCAACTAAAGTAAATTTCGGTTAATGCCACAAGTGATTTTTTCCATAATGATTTTACTTAAATTCTCCAGTTTCCTTAGCTCACTTACATGGTTGAGTATAGAGTGTTTTTTTTGTGGGTCGTGTGCCTATTTTTGTTCTTTAGTTTCGTGATTTCATAAGGAGAAAATAATTGATTTATTATATTTATAACTTTAGATCTCAAATACCTTGCTAAAGAATTTTTAAGGTACGGCGTCATTACCTGTGTGTCATAATGTTTATACATATAAAGGCCATCTTGGAATAGGTATTCAATTTCTCTCTAAAAGGTGAGCCTTTTTAAGGCTTATACAGTGCACGTATTCATTGACATGACAGTTACGACTAAAATAATCTCTTCAAAAGACTTATCATTCAACGTCTGTAAGTACGTAAACAATGCTGTCAGTAATTCCACTAATCTTTTCGAGTAGTCAGTCTTTCTGAGAAGTCTATGGTCAAGCGATTTGAAATAAAATCCTTTTGTTTTTAACATTATAATTTTATTTATTATTTAGTACTCTGTTCAGCACTTCTAATTAACACCACGCTAAAGCACCCTTACGTTAGCCGTCATTGACATTTGGGAAGATGAAAGTGACATCCGCGCCTCTCAAACGGATTTAAAGAGGTGAGTTTGAACGCGTGATCAGTTGCTTATATAAAAGCGCGTGGCCTAGCCCCTAAAGGCCGGGTCAGACATCCTGCCCGGCGGGACGGCGACGAGACGTTAGCAGGTTGTAATGTATGTTTGAAGAGGTCACACAGCTCCCGGTCGCGCTCGAGCTTGGCGCTCGGCGCTAATACATTTCAACCGCTCGCGCCGCGTTGCCGTACGGCCCCGCCCGTTGTTTGACCCGGCCTTAATACTTTCCTTCAATTCCTTCTATTGTTTATCCGTATTCTAGCACGTATAGTACAATAGTCATGTGTGAAATGCCCGATTATATTAGTATTTTTGTACTGGATGCAATTTAATATTACTTTATATTTAACTCAAATGTGTTGTCTAATTAACTTGTTTTCACAAATAATCAATAAGCCCTTTTTCTGTCTAAAACTATCAGGCAATCACCTGCTTTGATGGAATAACACGATTTAAATTTAATCCTGAGTTTGGAGATGGGTCACAAAAAGTCACAAGCTAATGTCAGGTGCTACCAATTTTAACTTTTAGACTTTCGTTTCTAAATTAACGCGATCACGAAATTGGCATTACATACATCTGAATTGCCTGACTTTTCGATCAGGTTGCACCGGCCGTGGTCACAGGCTGACTAAATAATTATTCTACTAATTTGATTAACATAATTATTTTGTCATTAGTAAGATCGATTATTAAGAAGTTATTGGATTGTGAATTATTTAAATAACTATTTCAAAACAAATTGGTGTGTAAATTAAATTTACACACCAATTTGTTTACGCATTTAGCGCAATTAGCGTTTCTTTCGTTTGCCTCCAACTTTTCATCCCTCATTTTTCATTCATGCCTCTAATGAACCACAAATTTTCCTATCTTTGTATTTATTTACCAAAAACAAATAATTAGGAATAATTAATAATAAAGTAATAGCTATTACCGAATTCAAACAACTATTCTAATGAGGGTTATTATTACTGGCAATTTATAACAGGTTGCTTTTTGTTTTAATTACGAAAGAGTTTCAATTGTTCTAACCACAATGATAAAATCATTGTTGGTCTCAATTGTATGCAGGCGAACGATAAGCCGCATATTGTTGTACCTTGGGCTTTAGGCTAGCGGCCTAGCGTGAGCTGTACATCTCCCTAAACATAACGGATGGGGTCATACTGCTGTATTTTGAAAGTAATATTTTTAGATTTTGATTTATAAACTACAAGAATCCTATATCTAGCAATGTGTATAAGCGTTTAGGAGAATAGCGGTACGATGCTAGTTTTATTGATACTAATAAAGGTTGACCGTTGTTTATAGATGCTTGAGGTCGTCGCTTGTCACTTGTCGCGTTGTTCGACCGTATTGGAAACCTTTTTAAGGTGCTGCGAATAAGAAAAACCCCATAATAAATTGTGAACTATTAATAATACGTCTCTAGTATTTCGGTTACAATTAATGTTTTGTGTTTAATACTTTAGATTTCGACATATGACTTCACGAACCTCCTGTCACACAATGTCACACTTCGTTGACACCCTTAACGTGTGACGTAATTTATGGCTGGCCCCCAATAGGCTTATTACGTGAGTGGGTCCAAATTTTAGTTGGCGCAAAGTGGAGGTTTATTACCACTCTGCCTATCCCTTTAGGAATAAAGACGTAAGTATAAGTATGTATGTAAAACTAATACATACCTACCTAGGTATTTACTGAATGTAAATACCTAGGTACTCAGACAAACATTATGTAGGTATTAGTCGATTAAGATAAGTAAAAGAGGTCATCATAAATAATTAGTCTTCGTATTTGTGTAGTACGTGTACACTAAACAAACAACAGAAAAATTATACATATAAGTAAACTAGCAGACCCGACTTCGTCTGCGTTTGTAAAGTTTTACCGTTTTTGCATCATTTTTCATTGAAGCGTGATGTTATATTGCCTATAAACTTCCTCGATAAATGGGCTATCCAACACTAAAACAAGTTTTCAATTCGAACCAGTCGTTCCTGAGATGAGCGCGTTCAACCAAATAAACAACCTGTTTAACTTTATAATATTAGTATGTATACATAAAATGGTAATTTCGTTTTTGTAGTAGATAATAGTGTAGGTATTTTTGTGACCACACTGGTTAGGTACTTATATAACTATTTGTTTTTTCCTTTGAAATGTCTTAACTGATATTTAATAAGTAAAATAATAAACTTAAGACTTTGAGTAAGTACTAAGAGAGCTAAGAGATTGAGTACCTACCTAGATACAAATTAAAAGCTAAGACTAAAATGAAAGTTCTATGTGCAATTCACAGCATACAACGATTGATAAAGCGGTAATTTCCAATTCATTATTGTACAAAAGGCTACAGTTAATTTTTTGATACAAAAAAGAAGACTGGATAAAAAACCGGTTGAGCAGGTAAGCAGTGTCCCCTTCCTAGCGTACAGCGAGCAGTTGGTAACACTTTCTGTGCGCAGCGTTGCATAGGGCGAAATGCGCGATTGTCAATAACTTCACACCGAGCCGAAAGCAGTAACTCGATTGCTAGCAGTTCGTGACTTTTAATAAAAACAAACCGTTTATTGACGAACAAAACCAAGTTTTAACACGCACAGTGCCGTAATTTAACTACAAAACCTAAAACAAGCTACTTACTAACAGTGAATTGTAAAATGTTATAACTTCAGGGCATAAAGTTTTTCGACTTTTGTTTATAGTAACCATAGCATAACCTGGCTGAGTTTGGAAGAGCAACAGTTTGTTACTCGTTTATACACGCGCGCGTACTCCTTCGATTTTGTTAGGTTATACGTCTATGCCAGTCGTGCAGTTAAAGACTCGGTGTTGCGTCGTGTCGCTGTCTCGCGCGCTGTTATCATCGAAAACTTTTATCTTGTGTCGAATATTGTAGATAAATAATGCGAAATCGATCCGAATAACGAATAATAATTGAAAAAGTGATGGTTCGTGTGTTAAAGTGATTATAAGTGGTAGTTTTTGTGTGATATCGAGTGCATTCTTTGGTGATTCATCTCGTGACAAGAAAATTGTGTACTGTGTCGCATTGTGGATGTATTGGTAAAATTATGTGTGGCGAGTAGTACCGAGTTCAAGTGAACTTTGGTTTCTGAATAGAGAAATACCCAAGCATGCATAGGAACTTTAGCTAAGGACTATTGAATAAGGTTAGTTTCTTTTGTAATTAAATCATACCCAGTTTGAGTTATCCTTTTCTTGCTTTTTTTTGTAGTATATAATTGTTTGCTGTCGAAATATTTGAACTGGTTAGCCATTACGAACTTGTTGCTTGTTATCTCTTACAATGATAATACTTCTTTATTTGTTTTCGTAATGATTCAGATTTGCATGTAAAAGCAGTCTTGTGTACCGAGGCACAATAATTATAACAAGGCTAAAATGCCCAGCTGTTGCCTGTAATTGCTCTATAAAACTTTTAATTTAAAAAAATGCGAGTCTTGCTGCCTTTCGAGCTTAGGTTAGCTTAGGAAGACGAACCAGAAAAGCCTCTAGCTGTTAGTTAAAATGTAATAAGTTCCACTCTAAGAAAATAAATTATTTTGAGCAAAGAACGTCTGATCGGATTCAATTTAAAAGATCGTTATTTTACTCGGACTGTAACTGGTTATTTAGACAATCGGCGAGAGGCTCAATGACCGGTTTCCTTCGGCTGACTCATTCTAGTTTAGTGATATAGATTAAAAATAGCTATAATATATTTTATTTATGTATATCCTTTTTACATTAGCCTCTAAGTATTATTACTAAAGTACTTAAGTATTACTATTGAATATCAGTATATGTACTTCAGGAAGCATTCTATCCTGTCATTATTTAAAGAACTATGAACTCTCTATATATATAACGGTAGCCGACTGAAGTTTCGTGGACTTACAAACCAACAATACACGTTGTCTATTCAGTGTTGATGCCCATGCAAGTCATTTATTAATGAATTTTTGTTACAAAATGTGTTCATGTAAGGATTAACTCATTTTCTGACTAGATAATGTACAAAAAAATCGTTAAAATAATTATAGGAATTTATTTATCTTGAGATAGGACAGTAAGACCGTACTTTTAGTCACTCGAGTAAGCAAGTAGGAATGGAATGATGTTCTTTTCTCTATTATTGTGCCTTTTTTTGTATTTTACCACTGTTATGAGCAGGTACGATAGTATCATGTAAATTCTTGTGAATACATTAATCATTCATATGACACTACGTAGATATGTAGACTGTATACTCGTCAGGATTGACGAAATAATATGAAGAAACTATTTTCCTATTAACAAATTCTTTGAAAATTTTGTAGCGGTCATAGAATAATAAAATAGCGGTTCTATTCAAGACTAAGAGTCGGTTTAACTAATCATCTGAAAATAATAAAGAGCTGTCATGTTTAATCCATAGATCCATTTGATCTACACTATATTCCCTAGGCTATGTAAAGTAAATTGGTACTTCACTAAGATAGTTGGTGAGAATGTCCTGTCCTGTGATAAACATCTGACTTTAACCATAAAATGTTCAGAAATATTTCTTGCGGGATACTAAATGCTCCCTGGTAACGCAAAATCAGGATCTTAACCGTGGCTTGGCAGTAAACTTTGTTTTTGAAGTTATTAAAAAGTATGCCGAAGCTAATGAAGCAAAGGCATCTATTTATAAAGCCAATTTCGAGTACTTTTACGTATTTCCTTGGTCAGCTTCAAGTACGGTTTCTGTGGGATAAAAAGGCACCATCTAGAGTCTAGAGACAGTTTAGACAACAAAAAAACCTGTTATGTCTTTTCTACTTAACATCGAAACTTAGCAGATGAAGATGAAACTAAACTAGCTACTTACCTCTCGAGGCTAGCATCCTACTTATATTATAAACGTGAAAGTTTGTTAGGATGTTTGGATATAAAACTAAAAACTAAAACCACCACCACTTTTGTCACAAAAACACAACATCAAGGTTTCATAAAATAGTGTAACATTATTAAGTAGTATCTTAAAACAATTGGTTTATAAGAACTATAAATCCGTCTTGAAATTGCAAATGGAGTAGAACTCTTGTTCGGGCAAAAGGTAGTCTTTTGTGATGTCTTTAAAAGTCGCAGGAACTAGAAGAACCGCTTCCTTTTATGCTCAAGATTTGTGCTTCTGACTTGCCTGCTTGAGGCAGGTACACCGGCTGAGAAAAAAAGAAAACAGTCAATTAAAAAATCTTAAAACGAAACTATTACAAATCCCACTAATATTATAAATGTGAAAGTTTGGATGGATGGATGTTCGTTACTCTTTCACGCAAAAACTACTAAAGGGATTGCTATGAAACTTGGTATGTAGATAGCTGGAGACCTGGATTAACACATAGGCTACTTTATATCCCAATATTCCCCCGGTACCGGGGCTTACGCGGGTGAAACCTGAACCAGCTAGTGTTTTATACAGTAACTATTTAACTACATCTTACTAAAAAAAACAAATCGATCGGCAATCACCCGTAGCCTATGTGTAAAGGGGAGCATCGCAATTGCATCCATTTGGTCGCGGGAGGGGGCTTTGTGTTCGTCTCCCTGTACAAATGGAGTACAAAAGCGCCGGACTACCAAGTCTCTCTAGGGATAAATTTTGACGGTTCAAGTCCCCTATTCTCTACTGTAGTCCCATTAATTCTGACTCACCTTCCTCACTAAAAATACTGCATTCTTTTTTTTCAAATTATCGTTTCGAAGTATTTTAGCAGTTTGCTTTAAAACCAAAGATAACATCAGGATTAATGGTCGTTCTTGGCTTTTATCGGTTATTATTACTCAAATAGTTGCTTGTCAAGTAAAAACCTGCTGCTTATAATATCGTATTAGAACAATATGAAACATTCACTAAAATATTAAAAGGTTTTTAAAAACCTGTAGATAGTCTGGCGTCTTAAACGTTCTAGGGTGACCGCTTTCCATCAAACTAGTCAAATACTTGTTTGCATGTGTGGTTAAAAAAAAAACTAATTTATGTTATTTGCGGTTTACTGTAATGAAGTTCTGGTTATAGGAGCCCATTACACCATTTGCTGTCAGTTTTGCCACAATCAAAACGGTGATTGACGAACAACTTATCGTCTAATGCAGTGATTGACGGTTGCATGATGAGATTTTAATGTCGATATTTTTTCATCAATCATGACTTTTGGTAATGATTGACGTTTGCATTAGCGTCTAGTGGACGCTTTAGAGAATCATATATTGTTATTATCAATGACTGGTTTTTATTATAAATAATTTACTAGAATGTTGAAAAATATCGTAATGTATTCCACTGTGTAGGCATACATTAGTATATTGACTAGGCACAAGAAACTATTTTGTATTATTAAGGCAAAATTCAAGTACCAGTTTTAAACAAGTCAGCTTCCCTTGAATGTTTTAACTCCTAAGAAAGTGTATAATAGGGATTCAATTTCGTTATGCATTATCCTATCTTGTCTCTGCGGCTATCATCTTACTTGTATGTATACACAGTTAGTTACTTACAATACTTACTAATATTTATAAACGTGCAAAGGTTTGATGGTTCTTAGTTTTTCACACAAAAACGGCTGAATGAATTTGGATGAAATTTGACACACAGATAGTTTATGACCTGGATTAACACGCGGGATACTCTTTATCGTGATAAACGAGGCTAACGCGAGCAAAGCTGCATGCAAAAGCTGGTAATTAATATTAAGGTACCGTTATAGAACAAATATAATTACTTTTTTTGTAGTAACACAGAGTATTGATGTTGGTATGGTGAAGACAGTCAGACAGACCGACAGAATTTCGGATGGAGAAGAATAAACTAAAATACCTACTCCGTATACGAAATTCTAATGCTTTTATTGCTTTCATTTGTAGTGTTAAATATCCATAGACATTTCTCTATCTGGAATAAATTTCTTGAAACCTAGGTACCATATTATATGACGTCGTTACAAGGAGTTCGAACCGCTTAGTACTCGCTCTTTGAGACAAACATTTGAAGGGAACAATTTAAAAAAAAAAAATACTAGCAACGTAGGTCACAAATAATAATAATAATAACTTCACACATCTCACACACGGCCCTCTGATCCCAAACTAAGCAGAGCTTGCAGTATGGTAACCAGACTGCAGAGAAACGTACTTATATATTTCTAAATACATACATATTTATAGATAAATACATACACCCAGACATAGAACAAATAATCATGCTCATCAGACAATAATTTGTCCTGGGTGGGAATCGAATCCACGACCTCTGGCTCAGAAGTCAGGGTCACTAACCACTAGACCAACAGGCCAGTCAAATGACTACAATTTTTGGTAACTCATCCAGCGAAACTAAATGCTTGTGTTAGGAGTGGGTTCACGCCGGTAGTGCACTGGGTGGGGTTCGAACCTGCAACCACTTGATCGCATGTCCGACGCCATAGCCATACACCCATAGTCAGATTATTTCATTAATTTAGCGTATAATGAATTACGAGACAAAATGGCGTCACTTCTCTTTCCATGCCACGAAATATGTAAATTGCACATGCGCCTTGTACAATTAAACCCATACGTTTATTTAAAAACGTTAAAGAAAAAACAGAACTTAAACTCATTAATTCTAATCTAATAATTAGAATAACATAAATATCATGATACTTGTCTGATAATAATAATAACAAATCTATGTGATATTAAACATATAATTGTCTATCTATATAAATAAATAAAATTTAAGTGTCTGCTTGTAATTTCGTAATAACAGCATTTTACTAAATGCATCCGAATGTTTACACGGTACATATTCCAAAAAATCCATTTTTAAGTTTTTGTCTGTCTGTTTGTTTCGGCTAACCTCCGAAAAGGGTGGACTGATTTCCACGAGACTTTTGCTAGCAGATAGCTGGTGTTATAAGAAGAAACTTAGGCTACTTTTATTTGCCCAAAATATATAATATAAGTAAATATGGACACTCGAGCTAAGCCGCGCGGCGAACAGCTGGTTATAATAAATCTACTAGCAACCCGGCTTCACACGCGTAGCAGAGACATCTTAAACAACCATCAACATATTTCAATCAATTTACACAAAATCTTAACAAATTATACACCTAAACCTTCCTCATGAATCACTCTGTCTATTAGTGAAAACCGCATGAAAATCAGTTCACAAATTTTTCAGTTAATCGCGAACAGACATACAGACAGACGCGGTGGGGGACTTTGTTTTATAATATGTAGTGATGTGATACTATCTAACTGTACACTAGCTTTTGTTATTAACTAGTTATTTTTCCTTCCTCTTTGAAAACAACACTTTTTTTCTGGATGATAGGACCCTATTCTCGATTCTGTACTCCTGACATTGTGTCTGCAAAATTGCATGTTGATCAGTTAAGAAGTTAAGACATAAAAGCCTTCTAAACTCACTCATTTGTTATATTAAATTAGAATTCTTGCGGTTAACTTTATTGACTAAATTTGCTTATACAATTCTTGAAAATGTTTATAAACGTCTATAGATAATGGACTTCACCTACTTACTTGATAACCTTAGATAACTACAGTAGCTGTAATATGAGTACCTACTAATCTTAAAGTACGACGTTATCCTCTTAAAGTATACTTCTTAAAGTAGAAGTCAAGAACATTTTTATCGGAATTACTGTTCCTGCCGCAACCTCACTGATTACCAAACCAGAAATTGGATAAGCAGGCTAAAGTTACGAACTAACTACGCTATGCCTATCTTAGAATCTCCTCCCTTCTCTCTTCCCCTCCCCAATTCGAACACTGTCGTTTGGCACGTAGTTATTTGTATCAACTACCTTAAATGCAGCTTAATGCAATGAGTTCGTAAGTTCTAAATCTTTGGCAAAATTACTTTGACATGGTGCGTTCGGTGTCTGGTAAAGTTATAGCATAGCTACCCTCTCTCGGACGGCCATAATCCCTCTTTTCATACTCTGTACAAATCCCTCACACACAGTTCAATTTCAAGGTGTATCGAGAGGGTATTGTCCCCAGCTTTATTGAGTAACTTGGGGTGCGATCGAGCTGTGGGGTGTGTTTGTAAATTTCTTCCCTTTAAAGACAGTGACGTAGGTTCATATTCAGATTCCCTTATTGCATACACGTTTTATATTTGACGTGTAACTCATCTCTTGGTTTAAATTAAAATACTTCCTACTTTTATTTATTTATTAAAACTTTTTGCACATTAGTACATAGGCGGAATTAATGCCTAAGGCATTCTCTGCCAGTCAACCTTTGGGTGATGCAGAGAAAAGAAGAAGTAGGTGCAATTAAAAATCTTTTAAAAAAATTACAAAATAAAAAAAAAGAATGTGAATACATACAAAATTCGATACGAATACACACAAATTATACACAAATACTCATAACTTTTGCCACGTATATTAATTTTTCAGAACGGAAAATTAATCTTGTATAGTCTTGATATGAATGATTGCTGGGCCTCAATCAACTTACATCGATCTTCGTAATCCAAATGATTTATTTAGATTAAATACTAATCGAGTTCAAATTTAGTTATTCATATATAAATAATAATAGATTAAGTAACCGAGTTTCAACTCCGATTAGATACAAATTTGATTTGATTAATTACGGTTCCATGATATTTGACTTCCCTTGGGTTACCTTACCTCATCGTAATGGATCACTTTGCTTCTGATGAAAGTCATTAGACGCTATAACTGAATTTGGCATTCCGGGGTTCAGATCTGTTGCTCTCTGGTCACTAAAGATACCACTGGGTGAGATAAAAGTCTATATTCCTCCTGCGTAACGAAATTTAAGTGCAAAAGCTTTTAGTCAGCTGTGGACGTTGATATTACTTGCTAACATACTTATACCACCATTAATAATAGCTGTCTATCCGTTAACCCCCCGTATTTAAGGCTCGAATTGCCAAACACAATTAATTGTTCATATTTGGAACTCTCGCAAAGAGGTTACTTATCACTACATATTATAAAACAAAGCCCCCTGTCTGTTCGCGATAAACTGAAAAACTATTGAACGGATTTTCATACGGTTTTCACCAACAGACAGTGATTTATGAGGAAGGTTTAGGTGTATAATTTGTTAAGGTTTTGTGTAAATTGGTTGAAATATGATGATGATTGTCGAAGTTGTCTCTACTACCCGTGCGAAGCCGGGACGGGTTGCTAGTAATTCATAAGTGATTAATTTATGATTTCGTACATGTCAAAGGCGTCAGTTATTACCGCACAATTTTCAACACTAACCTAATTTCTGACTCCTGTATCAAATTGTTCAAGTATAAAGTAGTTTTGTCCTAACCTAAACCTTGTTACCAGTGCCTAGGTACTTCATAAACGGTAATGGCTTGAAGCAGAGCTCGTTTCAACGAAGACAAGATAGACTAATTGGGTAGGACGATTATTTCTTTCGAAAATATTCGTTTATTTTCGGAATACCTCGGCATGCGATGTGTTGTGCGGGGAACAAATAACTGTCAGTGTATCGTCTACAACTACGTATTTTTTTATTTATGGTAGGAAAATATAATGTTGTGTAAATCATGTTGTGGGATGCGCATGAAGTGTTTCTTTTACAACTATAATAACGACTTTTTGCATAAGGATATTTCAAAATTATTTCCATGCAACACTTGGTACTTACTAAAGGTAATAAGAACATGTTACTAACCACGTCTTTCACCAGCTATTTCAATACATAGATTGATTTAAAAGTAAGTTTTAATAGGCCCTGAAAGGCTGTGGTTTGGGGTTTGGCATTGATTGTTAATAGAGATCTGTGGTGGGTATGAATAGGGAAAGAACAGAAAGAAAGTCCAGAGATCAGTCTGGAGTCCGCCCGTGCAACTGTTCAACACGCCTTAACAAGTAATGCTACGTCCAGTGGGGCTCGTCAAGTACAAGGCTGTGAGATCCCATAATATCCTAAAACGCCACTATGTATGTGAGAGCCATTTTCGACAGTCCAGGAAACGCAGATTCTTCATGCATGTATGTCATTAATTCACATACCTATACTTGTTAAGCAAAACTATATATAAAACCGGATTTCTAGATGTTTTACCACCAACAACAGTAATATCACGAAACGATGCCAGTATTTCTATGACTATGTAGCAAAGAATGAACCTACCTATCTATTCTTTAATTTTATATAAACTTATTACTCTGAAAGAAGAGACTCAAAGAATAATCTACCATTTTGCTTTTATATTTATTGCGTATAAAACCCTCGTCTCTCTGACGCAATCATCCGTATAGAAAAAGTTATTTAATTACTTTTTAATTAATTGTTCGTATCAGTAACCGTCAAACAAAGTTGTTAATCGATATTTTTTTACCATCCATGAATGATTTTGGTTACATCGTACATCGGAACTTTTTGCCAAATAAGAACAAAAATTCCTTCGCAATCAGTTACTAGACGGCTTGATTGATGTCACGGCGGGCGGTCGTTTACTTGCCTACTGACCAAGAGGCGGCCAAGGTCTGCAGGGGTTCCCGGAGGCTTCCTTCTTAGGGTACTCTCGGGTCCCCTGCAATATGCCCACTTGTGACGGAACACTATGTGGGCGGTCGTTTACTTATTTATCACCATAGCCGTAATAGAAAATAGTATTTAGCAACACTTTAGTAGTCTGTTAGTCATACATACCATTATTATTATCTATGTTGGAAATATACATAGTATATATGTATGTATGTTAATAGGACTCGGACTTTTCAGCAATAGCCACTTCGAGCTGCAGGTATGCGATCCGCAAAGGTAATATTCCTGCCATTCCAACACCATTCCTTTTATATAATCCTAATTTTCCCATCTGAAACTCCCAAAGTGCCTGGTTGACTAAATTATTGTTGGAAAATGTGGGTGTTTAACGCCTCTGCATACCTCGTCTGCGACACAGGCGTGTATGTATATATATCCAATACTTGAAAAGTTGTGGATAATTGAAATAAACCCAGGCATGCTAAACCTAGTCAATAAAGTGTAAATAAAAATGGGGTTAATGCGTTTTAATACTGACAACACGACATACTCGTACTGTTAAGTAAATTTCAATGTTACTAATATTATGCTTGCTTACTGTTAGTATATTAAAGTTTTTTTTTATACAAGTACAGTGACAAACAAGTACAGTCTTGCTCGATAGTAAACTGTTACCCGATGCCTAAACACTTTCAATAGGTACCAGTGATTACACTTGTATGCAATATGCATTGCCGTGTTCGGTCAAGATTTAGCGACCCTGCACACGAATCAAACCACAATAATTTTGTTTTTTGCGCAACAAAACATGAAGGTATTATTTTGTTTTTTATTACTAATATTTACGATTTAACCATAAGTATTTTCCTGGGTATTTAGTCCTATCTCTCTCATCGTGCAAACTTGATGGTGGCTCACTGTTTGCGTATATATCACTTTAGGTGTTAGCATAATACCAGCGCTGCTTCTTACAGTAACAGTGCAGTAGACCATTTTTGGCTCGTGCAGAGGTCATAATTTTTATTAATGTAACGCTTTTTCTGCATCTCGTATGCCTTTGTATAAGTGCAAAATATATATATGTTTCTTTCTTTCAATCCACCCACCACAATTCAGTAGGTTTTTCTTGACAAATGTTTTCAAAATAATTTTCTTTTAAATCAAAGGCAGTTTTTATAATTCTACGTTTTGCTCAGAATCCTGGTGGTGAAATTTCATTATTTTAAACTTCTACAATAAATCGTCATCCTAATGGTATAATAGGAGGAAGTTTGTCTGCTAATGGTTTTATTACTAGAGCCCACCTCTTGATTCGATGTTTTTCTTTCAGAGAAAAAGTTAATAGTAACTTGGTGATAATTTGCGATGAAATTGTGAGTCCAAAGTAAAGTTTGATAAAAAGCAAAACAAAAAAACGAAAAAGCTGGGGTTATTACAAATATAAGTGTTTTTCTAGGGCTGTAATATAGATTTCTTTGCCTCGTTTGGTTAATTAACGCTACAAATATAATTATTTTTAAAAGTAAGCTGAAGAAATTTATGATTTTAAATAATAACCAAAATAGTAACACACTACATTATAGCCGTCTATCTCTATACCAAAATTTATCAATTTTGTTTCAGCGGTTTAGGCGTGAAAACGTTACAGACAGACAAACATGGTTACTTTCGTATTAATAATATTAGGTAGTAGGTAAGTATAGATATTATAAATAAAATATTAAAATATATATTTTTACCGTTGGTATTCTATCTAAAACATATTTTAATACATTGCACATTTCATTGTTTACTGAATCTACGGATGGGAACATAGTGAAAAAGTTCGTTCGTTCCTCAGAGTCACAAGTGCGTTGCCGCCCTTTTTAAGGTAGGAGCACGGGAAGAGCGGGAAGACGGGAGAGGGGGATTAGAGGAGAGGAGAGGGGGAGAGGGGAAGGACGGGAATAGGGGAGAGAGAAGGTAACCTCACTCACGCGGCGAAAAGCAATGCAAACATTGTTTCACTGCTGGTTTACTGTGAGGCCGAGCTGTCGCTGTCGAGCCGGCCGATACGTGTCGAAGCATGGCTCTCCCACGTTTGATTATATTTTTTACTAATTTTAAATTATGAATTCCGGCTTAGAGTACAAGGTAAGTAAAGCTAATAATACAACGTCATTCCATTCCAGTGAAACAGATGACACATCAGTTAATGTGTAGGTACCTGTTATTATTTTAACATCAATACAAATAAATAAAATTTAAGTGTCTGTTTGTAATGTGAAAAAAATAGTTTTTTTACATGCAGCATTTTCACTGGCAGATAGCTGTTGTTATAAGGAGTGACTTAGGCTACTTTTATTTTGGAAAAAGAATTAGTGTTCTGCGTAAAATATATTTTAAAAATGTACACGCGAGCGAAGCCGCTTGGGAACTGCTAGTCATTATCATCAATGCATCATCAATACATACAAATAAATAAAATTGAAATGTCTGTTTGTAATGTCAAAATAATAGTTTCTTGTTAAGCTCATACAGTTATTTGCACGATACCTATACCTTAAAATCAGTTTTAAACATTTTTGTCTGTGTGTCTGTCTGTTTTTTTCGGCTAATCTCCGGGTGGACCGACTTCCACGGGACTTTCACTGGCAGATAGCTGATGTTATAAGGAGTAACTTGACTACTTTTATTTTGAAAAAATAATTAGGGTTCTGCGCAGAATACAAAAATATGTACACTGCTAGTATAAAATAGATATAACCAGTTTACGCAGTAGTCAAAACGAAATTTTAACAAAAAAAACTTGACACATGGCGTGGCAAATTTGGGTCAAAAACGAGAACATAACAGGCTTAACTAATTACTTGGTAAAAATAGAATATTATATCAGCCATTCCAAAAGCCGCGCTATCTTCCCTTCTTCATAATTACTAATTCAAGAAAACGACGTCGCTAAGAATAACAGCCGCTTATTACATGAGCCATACCATTCATCATGTGTGCCGAAAATTTGTGGAAATGGGGAAGGAAAAACCTCAAGTACGTACTTAAGAAAATGGCCGACCGCCCTCTCATTTTCCACTTAGTTACCTTACACCTGATGACCCTGCTGCCTACAGATAGCACTGTACACCAGGAATGTTATGGAGCTCCGTAACCTTAACCGGAACTATCTTGTATCCGAAATAAATATCTATCGGGAACCGTAAAAAATAGTGATATAAAAGTTTCGAATATTTTGGCCTGATGGTTTAACGTGCTCTCCGAGGCACGGAGGGGTCTCAATGTGTTAAGAATGGTTACTCATCCTAGACTGACCTGGCTACCACTTAGCCACGAGCCTATCTAGTGCCACTTTATGACAGGTTTTTATTATTTCTATACGGCTAAATGGTTTGTATAATGTTATTCATTACACTCCTGTCTATCTAAAGGTTGCCTGGAAGTTATTGCTTTTTTGCCCATTGTGCATTTTATGGTGTACATCTGTTTCTGTATTTTTCTTTTGTTGGTGTACAATAAAGAATGCTTGCTTACTTAAAGAACACGCGATGATGCTGAAGGTCACAGCCGCATTTATGATGACAGGGAGATACAAGAGGTTTCGTGAGACTTCAATAGATTAATCCTTTTTTCCCCGGGGTATCTACCCCGTTGAAATAACTGTCAGCCCCGTTAGACAGTTAATAATATCAAAGACAGTATTGCGTGCTCATCGCCAAGAGTCACATGCTAAAAAAAAAAATAGAAGTGCTACCCACTTCTAGGTACCTACTTAAGTATTTGAACGAAGGCAAAGTATCCTGATAAAAATTAGTCAGACTTTCGTTGTTGATGGTACTGGACCAACCTTCCTAGCTCTAATTAGTGACGTAATCATGCTGAGTTGTCAACCTAACTTGAATTTCGAATATAGAACTTGAAATCACTATTCAAAAGTTTTTTTAAAATATTCCCAACGCAAGTTCTAGAATAACTAACGTATCTACATTTGCCTGAACTTTTAATGAAGTGATGATAATTGCACATACTAGCTTTTGCCTGTCAAGTTATTTTTCTATTCTTTCTTCTTAAAAACGCACTCGCATTTATATATAGACGTAGATCTTTGGCTTTGTTTCGGCTATCAAGGCTAGTCATTGAATGTCGAGACCATCTAGTTTAACCAGAACAAATTGACGTGTGAAAGATTCTGAAGAGATCTATTTACAAAAATGAATCATTCTCATTACTCAAATTACATAAAAGCCAGCGAGTCTACACTTAAGATAGTTCTATGTAAACTTCTTTACACAATGCCAATACTCAGGTAAACTGTAAACTCATTGTGATTTTACGCGGTTTTTGAAACTTGAGTAAGCTTTTATAATACGACCGCCGGTACGGAACAAAAATCAGTACTTGTGACGTCAATGGTTTCTAAATCAGGTACAAGCTAACAATGAAATCTATAGCAAGAACGTTTTTAAAAGAACTAGCGAGTATAAGGGATTAATAACTAATCGAACAAAAATATGTTAAAAGAGTAAATATACAAAATAATGACAACAAATTTAAATGCAATGCAGCGCTTACTAACACGTCATAAGATCTAAGCTACAATACAACACAACCAACAAGTTTGTCCTGTTCAACTACTCGCCTTCCCAGAATAACCCACCCTAACTAGACGTGTACTAAGGCGTACCGTAGTACTATTTATCTCATAATCTATCAACATTCACTATTTTCGGAACAGCCTCATAAGTGTTAGAGTGTTAGAAATGCTAAACTTATGGCATTTTTTGTCTATCTGGCAATGTGCACGTGGGAATTTCTTTTTTTGTTTTGAATTTGGTAACAGATTTAAGTGG
Source organism: Callimorpha dominula (assembly GCA_949752705.1). Lineage (NCBI taxonomy): Eukaryota > Metazoa > Arthropoda > Insecta > Lepidoptera > Erebidae > Callimorpha > Callimorpha dominula. The sequence continues at coordinate 2,900,203 of OX457010.1, read as the reverse complement.
TGAAGTGAAAAATTTGAAAAGAGAAGCTTATTTTTATATTAGCTTTTTGAGTATGTTCCTTATTTGAATTTGCAATAGGCCTACGTGGTGTAAGTAAATAATTTAAAAATGGAAGCTATAATCTATTATTAATATGTGAGGAGAATTCTTTATACGCATTTTTTAACAAAATTGGTATACTTGACGTTCAAAAGTAGAAGAAATGCAGAAAATATTTAAACAATATGTGCTATAAAGTTAAAAAGGCAAAATGAGTCCTGTCCTGATACAAATTCTAAACAATAACAGTTCAAGTTATACTGGTCAATGTAAGACATTCAAATGGCTTATTGATCTGTGTTCCTAATACGAATTTGCAAAAAACAAAATTAAATCAAAATCAAAAGAAGATAACAATATATTTTGATATTATCATCAATTGTTAAAAATACCTAAAGGTAGTTTGAGGGGTTGTTTTAAACTCTTTGTTATATCTCAATTATATATCTGAAAAGGCCATGTTAATGATTCCCATGCCTATATTATGGGGAAACAAACATTCTTCTCGCCCTTCTTCATCAGAACTGAGCAGAACAGAACTTCAAATTCGTCATCAGAGTCATAAAAGCGTCGTTGACCAATGAATGTAAGAAGGAAAGCGACAACAGGAATAGCGTTATAAGGACACTTTGTCACTGATAGACATTTCAGCAACTTTTAATTTTGAACCTTTTATAAATAGTGTTAAGTGCTATTCTTGTCTGCTAATAGATAGTGGTCTCTTTTGCAATTCTCATTGCGTTGTTTGTTTCGTACCCAAGCACGTGTTAATTGTTTGCTACGATGTAATAGTTGCTTGAATGTAGTGTTCTTCGTTACTTGCGTGTTTTGTTGAGCAAATTTGCCTATACTATACTATTTAAGCATAATGCCATGATAAAAATAACAAAAATATTTTTGTGGCGAAGTAATTAAAATTACAAAACAGACCTAACAACCATATTTATAACTGTTATTGCTATTCTAAAATGAACTTTATTTTTAATATGTTTATGTCGCTATTTCAACTACATAGTGGTTTTCGTTTTTGTGTTTACGAATATTTTGCTTAAATATCGCGTGTCTGTTTTATAAATTATACATAATGTATTTTAATGCTAATAGTTTTTGATACTATCTTACTATTAACTCTTAGGAAATTTGATAATACTACATTCAATATACTTTCCTAACTAATATTATAAATGTGAATTTGTTTATTACGCCTTGTCTACTAAACCAATCATTATGAAATAACAATAATAGCTTGACACTCCTCACACAAGGCCGTCTGATCCCAAACTAGGCAGAGCCCTTACTATGGTAACCAGACTACTGTTAAAAATACTTAAATATTTCTAAATACATATCTAGATATTATAGATATTGCACCCAGACACGGAACAAATTACCATGCTCATTACACAATCATTTGTCCTGGATGGAAATCGAACCCACGACCTCTACTCAGCAGTCAGGATCACTAACCACTAGACTTAGACCAACAGGCCAGTCAGAAATCCTATTAATGAATAAATACTACGTAGATAAACATCAAATATGTAGAAGCAATTATAACTAACGAACAACAAACCAATGGCGTCTCACCCTTGCGGTTTGAGGTGGATCTTCGTACAAGAATCTCTGTCTATCCGAAAGACATGAATACACTGGGTAACGATGAAAGAAAAACATAATGACGAAACCCACACATGACAGTTCTTCATAATGTTCCCGAAGGTTTGTGAAATCTACCAGCCCGTACTAGGGTCACCCGTTCTCAATTACAAAGAATTTCGAAACAACACAAACACTTTTTTGGTAATCCAAATCTTCTACATAAATATATAAAATTGAATTGTCTATTTGTAATGTCATAATTGTTTACACAGTACATATTTTACCAAAAATCAATTTTTAGAATTTTTCACTGACTGTCTGTTTGTTCCGGCTAATTTCCGAATCGGGACTTTCACTGCCGCATAGCTGGTGTTATAAGGAGTAATTTAGGCTACTTTTATGTTGTAAAAAAAATTAGGGTTCCGCACAAAATATATCAAAATAAACACGCGAGCGAAGCGAAGAAAATCTTTTCGTGGTATTTAGTAATACTAGGCACTTATAATTATCAGTATCCCAACGATATTCGTTATATATTAGTATTCGGTATTAGAGCATGCTATTCATCATCTGTAATATTCCTCTATTCCTCAGTACCTTCCATGACACCCTGGGGATATCGACAATGCTAGGCAATACACTGCCGTGTTGAGGTAAAATCAAACGAGCTCACGGCTCAGAATTGGTCTGTGTTTAATTTACTGAAATGTTAATATTTTGTTTTTTAATGAGAATATGAAATACAGGATCTTTTGCCTGGATACATTGCAGATTATGATAGCAAAAATCGCATTCGAATGCGTTCAGTAATTCTTAAGATTAACTTAGACATACAAAAATACACGCTTTCACAAATACGTCACAAGGCTTATTTACAGCAAGGAATGGTAAAGTGTGTTTTTAATTTTTTGCTCATCATGATTTCTACGTAAATTGAAGTCGTCCAACGAAGTATTTTCAATGTAGGACAGATCGTGGTAAACCAGTAATACTGTTATGTGTACTCATGGTTTGGGGCTTGGTGGAGCATCTACTAATGAATATAATTTTTGGTTCTCTGGTAACTAATTAGGTAGTCTTGACCAGATGTATATCGTATACCGTCTTTCTCTTAGTTTCAGTATTAGATACTCTAAGCGTGGCACAGGAAATAGCGTTATGTAATTGGAAATTAACTGAACATGAAATGGACTAAATTGCCTATACGCCTTATCAGTAAAGTTTAATTACCTGATGTCCTATATGTATAATAAAGTACCCCAGTCTTCTCAGGGCTTATCGCTACATCTCTCATGTTAAAAAATATCTGGAAAAACATTTTCATCATCTTCTGCGCATTTTCTCAACTAAGTTGGGGTCGGCCGAACTTCGATACTTTACGTGAAGCGACTGCCATCAGACCTCCACAACCCAAGTACTAGGCGATATAGAAGTTCTGTAATTAGACCAGGTTGTCGGACTTTTTAGGGCTCCTAATACCCGTAACGCCTATGCGTTTGTCTTCTAAGTCCCCTGAAAGAAAGTGACGATGAAGACGAAGATGGCCTATCCACAAAAAAACCATTCATCCCACACTTGAACGTTTTAAGAATGCAGAAAACAGATGCAGGCAGCTCATTCCACACTTTGGCGAATCGAACCAAAATGGAGTTGTCAAAGCGTTAATTCGACTTTTTGGTTTCCACGAGCGGAGCCATGAGGCAAAATAACTAGTATTTGACAAAAAAACAATATTTTACACAATAATATTCAATACGACAAATTCTTCTAGTCCCGGCGTAAATTATTACCCTAATATAATCCCAAGAGTGTTGTTTCCAATATAACCGAATCCGACGAGGCTTTTTGTGGTCCTAACAGCAGTCATAAATGTCATGCAGAAGCCTAACTACGTCTCTAAGGTGCAAGAGGATCTAGGTATATGAGTACTAGTGAGTAAAAGACGTTCTCAGTGGGCGATCACTTGCGTTCGGGGTCTTATCGAATTATGTAGACTCCATGTAGGGCATAGGCAATAGGCAATAGGGAAGGATTTATTGATCTACATACCCTAGATTTTCTTAACTTCATTTAGTCTTACTGTGGTGACCGTACAATTTATTTATAAACTTTAGATATCTCTAAAGTTAATAAATAAATGTACCGTCATCTGTGACAAATACAGCAGCGTGTATGTTTCAGCTTAGCGAAAAACTTACAAAAACTTACAAAAACTTACAAAAACTTACAAAACTTACAAAAACTTACAAAAACTTCTTTCTATGGATACTTGTCACAATACCAGTCCATCATAAAATCGGCACGGTGTTTCTGTCACCCTGTGGGTATTATTAATTTGTTCTTCCTAGTATTAGGTGTTTATAGTAACTAATAGCAATTATAACTGAAGGACTTTGTTTTATGGCCTTTGTGTCATAAAGCGACGAATCTTTAATAATATAATAATAACTATTATCAGTCACCCTCATCATAGATAACGAAGTATAGTTCTTAACTCCAAACAACAAGTACATTGCGTTACTAATCTCATATTCTGTGTTCTCGTTTAGGTAAAGGAATACACCCTTAACACAACAATATCTGTACCACCGTAATCTAGTCCTGACAAACGTGAAGCGTCTCGCTGCGTCTGTTATTGCATAGACATTGTTGTAGTAATATAGGCAAAGGAATCCACATTACACTGCCTAATCTCACTTACGAAAAAAATGACTGGCGTTTTCTTCTTTTACATCCAGGTCTGACTTTTTATTATTATATGTATAGAGCACAAAATGTACGCAATTATTTCTGTAAAGCAAATTGAACCGTTATTGTTTAGTTCCTGTGTTTGTCATCATGCGAATGAGATGATACGATGAGTACAAAAAATATTGAATAATAACACCGTTGTTTGTGGTACTGTACGTTAGTAATTCATTCATTAAACCCACACGTAAATATCGTTTTTGTTTGTATTGGAATTTTTACCTTATTATGGTGGATAAAGGTCTTCATTGCAATATTTCAGTTTAATAATGAATCACCATATAAGGTCATCGTAATATAATTATATACCTCCATATTATGTTGTATGGAAATTAGGGTGTTGTAGTTGTGTGTGTTTAATTATAAATATAATGTACTTAGGTAGCTATATAAAAAAACTGTTAGATAGATCTCCGTTAAAACAGCTTTTTTTATATTTTACCAATGTTTTCGGATAATCTTGACTTAACTAACTACTAGTATGTTTGACGAAGTTGTAATGAATCATGTTAACTTGTTCAGCAACAAACTTAGCGGAAATTATTAGTAATACATTTCGTTCCATGTAACATGTGAAAATACAAAACAAGTAAGTAAAAAAAAAAATTGTAAATAAATCGATAAGTCGATTATAAATATAAGATCATAAATTTTAAGTTGATTGAGTTATAATTTATAACTCAATCAACTTAAAATTTATGTAATTGCAGATACGTACAAATTTTAATATCTTGTGGCTAATTTAAAGTTCAGAGCTGGTAAATCTGATTAGTCCACAGGCTTTTTATGACCTCAATTACTTTCATGCACAAATGTGTTGTTTTGTACTTGGCGATTGCTTCACATAGTTCGCGCAGTACTAATTATTGCTGTTTCTTGCCCATTTCCACTAGAGATGTTTCAATACCCGTTTTGCAAAGAGATAGGTAAGGACCTGGGCAGCATTGACTTTGAGAGGGTAAATGTTTGCATAGCAGCAACCCATCGGATTAGGGTACAGAGACCAAGCTACCGGTGTTTAGGGTTCCAGAGACAGAAACCTCTTATAATTTGCATTTATTAGGAACTTGGGATACGATGTCTGATACAAGGACGCTTACTAAATTTTCATGCCCACATCTGCACTAGTTAGTTACAATTGTTGGTCACGCACATTGCATCGGCGTTTATTAACCTTTACTGGAAGTAGTATCGATGTTTACTGAAAATATAAATAACTAGTATTGTGTATACAGTGCATTTCCTGTAGATACCAATAAGTCAGTTCTGGGTACGTGTGTGTTTTACTGCATTAAATTACATTTGCGAAATACACCACGTGCACTGATTACTGCGTATTCGTGTTTCAGCTGACATTTCAAGTATTTTTATAACTAAACATTGTGTTGCAATTGATGTTTCCTGTGAGAATTTATTATTGAGCTAAAGAGGTATTATTCGAACCAGACGACCTATGTACGTGGCATGGTGGTCGAGCATTCTATTGACAACTACACGGGTCGATGATTTTTGTTCAGTGAAAGTGTATGCTTGATGTTTTGGTATGGTTGACTCTATGTATAAGAATGTTTGACAAACAACCCATGGATTTATAAAGTCTAATTTATAGCAGCGAATTCGAAGCCAAACTCAAAGGGTTTGTCTTGAAAGGGTGTTTACTAATTACTATTCTGTCGAAGATTTGTATTTTTTTTTCCTGGACATTGTTTTTAGTTTATATTGTTAGTTTTGTTGAAATGTATGTGTATTTTAACACAATGTAAAAATTGTTCTTAAAAAAATGCTGATACTGTACTTACGTAAGTATCTTTTAAAAAAAGTATCACCGACTTCAATGTGCTTTTTAGTGGAAATTAGATGTATTTTCTTTAAATATAATACAGGTAGGCCAACTAAACGCACTGCTCCAATGAGACAGCGAGGTTTCGGAGCCAACGAAAACATCATCGATATATACAATTTTTAGATATTTCTTGATTTTTCAGGAACCGCTCGACTGAATTCGATAAAATTTAAATGGGACCGCCTGGGAAGACCTTTTGAAACAAGAAAATAATTTTCAAAATTGGTTCAGGCGTCTTCGAGTAATCGGTGAACATACATAAAAAAAAGATTCCGACGAATTGAGAACCTCCTTCTTTTTCCAAGTCGGTTAATAAAAAGGTATTTAAATACCTTTTCTCTAGTATTATCTACTATTTTACATATTTTTATTAATATTTTATATTGTTATTTAACTTTATGAAGCTCGTCTTTATTTTAATAACTCCAGAACCATTCACCAGTGGCCAAAGTTGTCTGGAAGATATCAATTTTTGTGGTAAGGCTGCTCAATGTGCATTTTTATGTATCTTGGACTGCACAGCTGGATAGCTTACCAATGCCACCGCGTCGTGTGTTTCAATAAACACATGGGACAATTTTGTGCGATTAACAGATAATTGTTACGATTGTTTGTGTTCCTTAGTTGTAATAGATTCTCCCACTAGACTTCTCGTTACTTAAAAGAAAAGAAATTATAATGACGTCATATGCGTCTGTGACAGTACAAAAAATAAATGAAACTAAAACCCGGCTGCGTTAACAATGCTGTTATAAACATATAGTTGTATAGTTTATATTTTTGTTTAAAAACATCTGTTAAGATGTTAGAGGCCTTGGTGATGATGATTTTTCTAATCATTATTTTTTATAATTTTAATATACCCCGTAACACCTGCGGAATAAAGACGAATCTAACGACCTGTCATTCATCAAAATTGGTTCGGCCGTTAAATAGTTACGAGGGAACATAGGAAAGGATGTACGTATGTATGTTGATGTCAAACATACAGGTCAAACACATAACCCTTCTTTATGGCTTCACCGCAGTCGGGTCTTTGTCATAGCTACCTAGGACTTAACCTACTTCTAAACCAACTAGACGTTCGTTGAACCAGAGACCTTAATTAAAGACCGGTTTCTTTTCAATAATATCTGTCGTAATTAATAATAGGCAAAAATATCTTTTAAGTATTTTACTAAAGTGATAACGACATTGTTAGCGTGTCATTAATGATTTGAGGTCGCGTTTAAAATGAACCGGGTCATCGGTAATATGCTTGATAAAATATATATTAGATCCCAAAATCATTACATATCTCAATTAGGGTGTTTATAAGAGACACTTTGACATTGCACCAATCACTGCAAACAAATAACCTCATGCTCCTTGTTCATCGTAGGAACAAGAAGTTTATTTCGCTTTTCTTAATAGCTACTGCATTTTAATGTTTAAAAAAGAATATTGCTAGTCGCAATGTGACTAAGTTGTACCAGTAATAGACCTGGTATTGTGGCAATTTTAGACCAGTAAATAGAATGAATACATACATTCACGACTTATTTTTGGTGGTTACGGGTAGGCAGAGGCGTTAACCCTACGTTAAACACCATTTTGCCATCTATATATTGTTCCCACGCTAGTAATAGGTAGCAAGCAAATGAATGTCTTTGAAAATAAATGTTGTAATAATTTCAATTACTTATAGCGTCTGTTGTTTATTACTTACCACAACCTTAATCTCGTGGTACAAAGTCCACGCGCACACTCGCGAGAGTGAAAAAATGCGCAAGCTGCTCATTTCAAAATATCTAACTCTTGAAATTATCGTTTGTTATAGTGCCATTATTATACTTTTAAACATTAAATTTATCATAAAAATTTAAAACTTATTGATTTCATTGTTTTGTTTGTACTTCTAAGGTATACTTGAAACGTCGCACCGCTCGCTAGCGCGGGCGCGAATCGTCTGATAGCAAAGCTGTGCTTACCACAACTGATTTAAGCACAGTTTAGTTTTTTTTAACCGCCGATTATACGTCTATGGATATATGATCAGAACCACGATGTATTTATATTCCTAGAATTTCACATTTATATTCCTAGAAGAATTTAAGTATTAGAAAACATGCAGAACAAACAGCAATAACGAATGAACAACACATTTAAAGTTATTCAAATATACATAAAGTACCGCGGCGCCGTCCTAGATCTACAGCCGATAACCTAAACTGCTTGATAGGACGTGCGTACATACCGATGCCAACTTGGCATTCACTTGTACCATTGGTGCAGTTTATTACTATGGGAACATAGAAATAAATTTTTGTTTACTTACATAATATCCTTACTAGTAAGTAATATTAGGTATAAATGCGATTATGAGTTGTTACGGGAAGTAGTTGACACGGCCAGTGCAACCTGATCGAACGAAACGTCAGGCAATTCAAAGGTATGTAATACCTATTACGTGTTAATTCCCGTAACATAGTTAGTTAGTTTGTTGGTTTTTTTGTAACAAATGTCATATCAAATATTTTATAGTAGGTATCTAGTTTCACCGTACTCGTTATTAAGTGAAACCGATAATAATCGTGTTATATGTATATATGTAAATACGTACGAACTTAGGAACATATGTGTATAGTTTCGGTTTTCACCTAATTTTACAGGTTTTGTCAGCTGGGATAGTTATGGAAAAAGTTGATTTCTTGGATGACAACTATTTGCAAATACACATATTATATACTGACGATGCCTACCAGCGGCACAAATGGCATTTCGCATGGGTGGGTGGTGGAGTCGATGCAATAGTTGTAGGCATGAATAGGACAAATTGCTTAGGTGGTATATTTACAAAAAAAAATTAAAAGTATAGGTATTTCTTGGTTTGTTTACATTTGATTTCCAGACGTGTAGATACGGCTGGAACTCTGATGTAATTATTGACCACCTTATCTACACGCAACAGAACGTTTCGATCGATTTTTAACGATAACCGACATCCAATATTTCTCGATAATAACTAAATTATGAAATAAACACCCAACAACAAAGCTAACTGAGAATCCCCGCCTCCCGCTTTCGGACAATCGCTCGAAAAACTTTACAAAACGCCGAAATGCTAGAACAAAGGAATTTCTAAAAAAACGGTTGAACGATTTGAATATTACGGTATCGTGTCAGTCGGTTAACCCTTCCACAACGTTCTGAATTTCATAACAAAAAGGATACAATTGGCAATTACTTAATTGACACCTGTGTATCCAAAAGCATTTGCATAGCTCAAAGAGCTTATCAACAAAATAAATTATAAATGTAACGTCAACACCCTGCGCAAGGAACTTGATTAAAAATGTTATGAATATGAATTACGTATGAATGAAATTTTGCGCGACTTTAATATGTAATGCAATTCTACGGCACAGCTCGGCAACTCTGCAATGCACGGATAATGAGCTACTAGCTACACATAAAGGCTAAAGGACGGCTTTTTTATGCCATGTTATGTATATATAGTCCGCTTAGGGTCTTTTGACGCGTGGTTAAATATGGAACTACGCCTGCCATATTCTGCAACGTCACTTCTATGTTGACCAATTTTCAAATTAATAGGTAATAATAATAAATTTAAAATTTAAAACACACCCGACTCGAAAATCCCTTTAACGATTAGATAAGAGCTCATGATCTTCGAACGACTGAACAGATTTTCTTTCCCCATTTTATTTCCTCTTTAAAATAATTTTAAGCAAGAGACGAGAAACCCTCCAGTAGAGGAAAAGCGATGTAAGTCACACTACCGAATGCGCCATAAAAAAACCTTTATTGCCTAAGCCTTTTTATTAAATAGTGTTGTTTTGTTATGTGGTATTGTATGTATGTATATGAAGGTTCGGTAAAGTATTTGACTATGTAATAGGGATGATCTCTGACTTGCACTGGCTTATCAAAGTTTGGTTTCTGCTTCCAAAGTTCAGTTCCGTCCGTACTACTTATGGAAAGACTCCGTTGACGAAAAGCTTTCCTTTTAGATCCCACAGCTGCCTTGTCGACATAAATTTACTTGTTAGGCATTTGAAGTAATTAGAAATAGATAAATAATAAGTATAGTTGGACTTTTGATGAGCATGCGACCCAGTTATATTCCCGATTTGTGCAAATATTGGAACGAAGTTCGTTATCCCACGTTACAGTTCAGACGCTAGGCGGAAAAGGGCTAGACGGAAAAGTGTTAGCGCAACGAAGTGCTGATTTCGAGTTAATTTATTTTAGTTACGCCATCTGTGGATTTTGCGTGATACTTCTGTGCTTTGATGGTGGTCGTATACTAATTATCTATATATTAGTTCGGGCAATTTATTTTTATACAATTTGTTTGTTTAACGAAAGGAACTACGTCACGCTTTTTTTGTACGTGTGAATGTGTATTTTCGCGGTCGGTAGTGTAATATTTTTTGTACGTGTGAATGTGTACTTTCGCGGTCGGTAGTGTAATGTTTTTTGTACGTGTGAATGTGTATTTTCGCGGTCGGTAGTGTAATGTTTTTGTACGTGTGAATGTGTATTTTCACGGTCGGTAGTGTAAAGTTTTTTGTATGTGTTTATGTGTATTTTCGCGGTCGGTAGTGTAATGTTTTTTGTATATGTTTATGTGTATTTTCGCGGTCGCTAGTGTAATGTTTTTTGTACGTATGAATGTGTATTTTCGCGGTCGGTAGTGTGATGTGTTTTGTACGTGCGAATGTGTATTTTCGCGGTCGGTAATGTAATGTTTTCAGGGTTCATGTATGTATGTGAGTTTTTTTTTATTTCATCATAACTTCTAAATGCCTGAACAGATTAGGATGTTTGGAGTATCGTTACATCATCCCGAACGACACTGGCTGACACTGATTTTTTTTGAAAATAATATAGGGTATTTAAGTAGGTGCGTAGGTATTTCGTTTTTAGACAGGGCAATTGTTTTTTAATTAGTAACAACACACTCGACTGCAATTATCTTCTCTCTTCTCAAACTATTTCATTATCACAATTAAACGTAATTCAAGCCTTACCAAGCAATTTAAATTTAACAAATTACATTGCATTGTTTGCTTGAAGATACAAAAGGAATTCAATTGAGATTAAGAATAATGATTAAAATACTATAGTCCACCTAGGACCACCCGATGGGACTCTTGTCCGATCGTAATGGGTTTAAGACATGGCTGATTCATTGAGTTTAGTAAAACACTGATACGTAATCATGTCAGTCAAATGTATCATCTATTGAACCATTATACAGCACAAAATGTATAATTTGCATAAGAATATTTGTACAAAAAAAAACTGTATCATCTGTGTAATTACCGTTATTAACGCCCGGCGCATAAAGGGTTTTTATCTGTGGCATCTCTTAACCGGATCGACCGATTTAGATATAGTTATTTAGTGACTTTTCTGAGATTTTTCTTGGATTCAAGAAAACCTGTTCAGCCATTCGAAGGTCATCTCTTTTCTAATCGTTAGAGACACTTGTCCTATTAGAGTTAGATTGATCATATTGTTTCTGTAGCGAGGTAGGATCTCTTAAGCTGCAAGGCTGTTTTCATTGCCTTGCTGCTGGTGTTGGGGCAGACACCGGTAATCGCATTTGTTCCGTGTACTAAGGAAATTAATATTGATTTTTTTTTATGGTATAGGGGGCAAACGAGCAGACGGGCCACCTGATGGTAAATGACTACCGCCGCCCATGGGCACGTAACTCAAGAGTCACAAGTGCGTTGCTGCCCTTTGAGGTTTGAATAGGGGAAGAGGGGGAGAGGGGGGAAGAGCGGGAAGACGAGAGAGAAGGATTAGATAGGAATGATGATACGAACATAAAGGCAAATTGAAAAAATACTCTTTCTTCTACATAATAAAATATAATCCCTCAATAATAGTACACAGCTGGCATGCTCTAACAATTAAGTTTGGGAGATATGATGGTTATTATTGCCCAGGTATGTTTAATATAAAAAAAATATTGTAATGAGTTCGCCGATATAGCACTTATACTTAGGGGCTAAGACTCGTATAGGGATCCTTTTGAAGAGGTTTGCATATACAGCAAGGAGCCGAAAAAAAATATTCAAGAACATTTCGCCGTATTCAATTTCGACATACTTAGTCTTTGATGGTCCTTCGACCCTTTGAGGGCTACCTTTTAATGACTCCGGTATTAATCTCTAACACGTAGATTCTTCTTGAATATAAAAATGCATTTTATAAAAGCTGTAACAATATACCTAGCACATAGTAACAAATTATGTCAAGTTTCCTTGAAGATGCAAAAGGTATTCCTTTGAGATTTCACACTAGGACCACTTATGAGACGGTGGAGTAAGGGTGTTAAGTTCCTCCAACACAAAGGGAGTAATCCTTCGACCACGCTAAGTGGTCATGATTGACAAAATGCCATTGGGGGAGGTGTTTAATATAATATACATATATTAGCTAGTATATACCTAATAATTCTGCTAATATTCCTTTAATCTCTAAAAATCCATTTTATAAATCGGCTGTATCCCCCGTGTTGAATTCAGTGCAGTCCCGAAACCTGTTTGGCCGTCGGCCGCTATCTTTGCATTGGACATTTTAATTCTTGGAAGCTAAACCGGAGCCTGGATGCACAAAGGACTCGGTATGAAATTAGATTGTGCGGTTGCATATGTTTCCAATAAACGAGTTACTCTCTAAGCAAGTTGACGTGTACCGAGTCGCAGTATAATGTATACTGTGACTGAGTGGTTGGGTATCTTTGAGATACTTCTTGAACATGTTAGTCTATAAAACTTAAAAGGAGTTCTACTATTCATCGTTCGAACGTGTTGGTATCTAAAACAGAATACAGATGTACTAATGATACAGTGGAAAAGTGTATTAGTATTAAAATATGTCCTGTTTTTGTGTTTATTTATTTATTTGTTAAATTTAAGATGTTTGCAAAGCTTTGTGATAGTGAAAAGTAGTGTTCCAGGCACGCATCCAGGATACCAGGCATATTGTCCTTACTACGATGGGGCGGCGATGATTAGGTACTACTCTTATCGGACTATGACCTCCAAAATACAATACAAAATTGCGATCATAGTCACTGCAGTCATTCTGCTATGCTTCTACTATAGTGAAAAACCTACTCTGCATTTGCTGTAACCATCCTTTTTTTATGTACCCTTGGACAAAACAATTTTAACCAAACATTTTAGTGCCTAGCAGCTACTAAACCCTAGTTCGTCTTATGGCAATATCATCGCCATTCAAAACACAGAGCAACAGACAGCTCACGGAAACCTTCTACAGAATATTATATCAAGGCTACAAAGACAAAGCTAATCAGAGAAAGCTCTAGGATAGTGTAGGTAAGCTTTGCTACAAGATTGGAATAATTTCGTTCTTTATACCACTAACTAAAGTTATTCTAAATTGTGTAGATACTTTTTCGAAAACAATGATAAATCATTCAGGTACATGATAATAATCCATATATATAAAAATGATTCCCTATTTTCCTTGGTCACGGCATCACGCGCGAACGGCTGGACCGATTTCGCTAATTCTTTTTTTTGTGTTTGTTATTCTCAGGAGAAGGTTCTTATGAATGAAAAAAATAAGAAGGTGCGCAGAAATTCAGAAAATTTAAGAAAACTTAACGATAATATTAACTTTTCGAACTTAACTGTCAATAGTTTGATAGTTCGCGCGATTGACATAATTCATAGTTAAGACAAGACAACGTCTGTCGGGACAACGTATGGACATGTCTGAAGAGAAATACAGGCAAAAATAAAAATAAAAACATTTGAGAAAATCGTAGATTTCTCAATATAAAATCAAAGCGAACTTACAAATAAATTCATGATAGATAAACTGTTTATTTTTCAACAAAGAAGGTAGTTCATAAAAATTTCTATACATACATATATAAATATTCTTACAAGCCCAAGTTTAAGCCCAGAACAAAAAAACCGGCCAAATGCGAGTCGGACTCGCACACGAAGGTTTCCGTACCATTATCAATATAAGCACACAGACAAGTGCTACAATATACATATATGTATATAAGTAGTAGTAGTGGCTATATATTATGATTATACAAACTAAAATTAAAATTAAATAAGCATTCGAGCAATGGCAGACCTGCCAGAACAAAATAAGACACGTAACTTATAAAGAAAATAGCCATACCTTTAAAACTTTCGTGAGTTATTATTATGGCCAGCATAAATTAATACCTGTAGGTGTAATAAATATAATATTATGACCATGTAACATACCGTAATGGCACATTAATTGGCAATATACATATTACCTTATGAGATTAATGAGTGTGCACTGTGCAAGCTCATCTGCAATGGGCTGCGTTGGATATAATAGCTAATGAATCTAAACAGAAGGAGCAATGCAACTTCATCATCATCACCACAGATATAAGAAGTGCAATCTGAACAGAGGCCTTCTACAAAGAGCAGTCTTTTAGTGCTTTTGTTCTACAAACCGACACTTTTGTTCTACAACTATACTCTATTACTTAGCCCATTCATTTATTTCCTTTTTGACAGTTGCTTGAGAACGTAACTGTGCCGAACGACCTAATGCAGGAGTGCAGCAATGAGCACATAAAACGTCAAAATCCTTCGATGTCATTCACATTCCTTATAAAACAGTTTATATTAAAATTTCCCCGTTAGCGTCTGCCGCGGATGTGTGTTGAGTTAGCTTATAATTAACTTCCGACTCTCCGACTGAAGCAGTAAACTGTCTGATAAAATATTGACAACAGATTTGTTTGTATTATGTGATAAGTTGTTCGTGCAGTTCGTCTACTGATATGATTAAATCTTCTACTTGGAATAAAATCTGCCAAGAAAATAGTACTGAAATGCAAAGTTAATATTTTTCGCTTGTACTAAAAAATACGGAAGATAATATTAATAATATTATTATTTAAGTTTCGCATTCCATGATATAATTATGTATTTATACGGGAATTAACGCGATCACGAAATAGGTAGGTTACATACCTCTGAATTTTTATAAATTCTCTCTAAATTTAAATATTTTGATACACGTATTATCACAAAGTTTTAGGGTTAGATCTCGTTATAAAGATAGTTAAATAGTAACATATAACTGACAATAATATTAATAACTCACTAAATCAGATATTTCATTTTAGCAACATAAATTTAGAATTACATAATCTTAAAAAAATTAATAATTTAAAAGATCCGTTCAAGATCCTCCAAAAAAGTAACGGATACGGATACAGATCTTTTTTTTCCTCGAATATCCGCGGGTACGGATATCCGACACATCACTATGTATGTATGTAGGAAAAATCCAGAGATTTTTTTATAATAAAAATGATGCAAG
Organism: Callimorpha dominula; assembly: GCA_949752705.1. Classification (NCBI taxonomy): domain Eukaryota; kingdom Metazoa; phylum Arthropoda; class Insecta; order Lepidoptera; family Erebidae; genus Callimorpha; species Callimorpha dominula. The sequence goes on along the minus strand of OX457010.1, from coordinate 2,884,599 downwards.
TAATCAGATTAACAGATTCCTGTACTGACATTGTTTTAAACCGCGTGTCGTGTATAGTTTATCTCAACGTCAGTAGAGAAACGTTTTAATTAAATTTAAAATGTACTTGATAAAAATATTTTCATATTTTTTTCATTTTCATTATTCTTATAAATATGCAATATGCTGCCTGCTCTGTCGGTGACACGTGCCACACTCACAACGATAAAGAAAGAAAGAAAGAAAAAAAAATTCCTAGACGAAAGACTCCTTGCCAAGATACTAGTCAGTCATTCCCAAATGCTTATAATTCCCTTTATTATGCTATTTTTATTCGTTCCTAAGAAAATCAAACTGAATGGTCTATTAGTTAAATAGTTTCCTATAGCTGTCCAACTCCGCCACGAATGATTTTATTTCGTCAGTAAACTCTGCTTTGTAGACAGTAAAACTTTACTTGAGTTGTTTGGTCCTTGGTAACAAATGAGTATTTGTTTAGATACTCACATAAAAGAGTGACATCAATTGGTAATGTTCCTTTTTACTATTAGTTTTGACGTGTTCTAGTTTACCACCTTCGTAGTTTGAAAATCGAATCCGTAAGTTTTACGTGCGGACTAAATAATATAAATATTTTTATATACCTATCTATATGTGTGTTTACTTCTAAGTGTATGCTTACATACTATTCATCTAACATACATACAAGAAATACCTACCTATAATAAATTGTTGTTGGTTTACTATAAAGTAGTATATACGAGATAGATACATATAAAATATATAAGATAAGATAAGATAATTTTATTTCCTTAAACATGAGTATGCACACATAAGTATACAAGATGAAACATTAAATTAATAGAAGGTCAAATATACAACGGGTAAATATACAAAAGTTGAACAACTTTTTGCGCTATTTTGCAAGCAAAATTTTTTTCCATAATATAATACATAGGCTGCACTAAAAGTATCGGGAATGGAATATTTCCACTGTTTCTGTCATATTAAAATCTTTTTAATTGAAAACACCTTGGTTTTTAAAATCGAATACCATTTATTTATTTAAAAAAAGATTCTCGGTCTTATCACAAGGTTTTGTCAAACTTGTTTAGTCGTTGAGAAAATGGAATTGACTCGAGAAAATTCAAGACTTCGAAGTGGTTTAACGCAAAAACAGTGTGTTGACCGGATGATTTCTGCATTTGGTGATGAAGCCCCATCCAAAACCACAATTTATCGCTGGTTTGCTGAATTTCAACGTGGACGTGTCAAGCTCAGTAATGATCCCCGTCAAGGTCGTCCAAAAACTGCAGTCACCCAAGAAAACGTTGATGCTGTGCGTAAGCTGATTGAGGAAGATCGACAAGTGACATACCGCGAAATTCAGGCAACTTTAGACATTGGCATGAGTACAAATACAAATAGTTCAAATACAAATAATCTTGCATGAACAATTAGGTGTAAAAAAGTTGTTTTCCCGATGGATACCGCATTCGCTCTGTGAAGAGCAAAAAGCGGCTTCCGTTATTTGGTGCGTCAGAACTCTCGAAAGATTCCACGCAGGATCCTCAAATGCTGTATACAACATCGTATCAGGTGACGAATCCTGGATATACGCGTACGAACCCGAAACAAAAAACCAGTCACGAGTTTGGGTGTTCGAAAATGAGTTAAAGCCAACAAAAATTGTTCGTTCACGGAGTGTTGCAAAAAAAATGGTGGCCACGTTTGTCTCCAAATCCGGCTATGTTGCGACTATTTCTCTTGAGGGACAAAGAACGGTTAATGCAGAATGGTATGCTAGCATTTGTTTGCCACAGGTCGTTTCCGAACTCCGTAAAGAGAACTGCAACCGCCGCATCATCCTCCATCACGACAATGCGAGTTCTCACACCGCGCACAGAACAAAAGAGTTTTTAAAGCAAGAAAACATAGAATTATTAGACCATCCACCGTACAGCCCGGCCTAAGCCCTAATGATTTCTATACTTTCCCTAAAATAAAGAATAAATTACGTGGTCAGAGATTTTCATCACCTGAAGAAGCTGTGGACGCCTACAAAACGGCTATTTGGAGACCCAAACTTCCGAATGGAATGGTTGCTTCAATGATTCGTTCCATCGTGTGGAAAAATGTGTCAAATTTCTCGGAGAATACTTCGCAATAAATACGTTTTTAAATAGTAATGTTGTGTCATTTCCTTGATTCCCGAAATTTTCAGTGCTCGTATATAATAATAACTTCACACATCTCACACACGGCCGTCTGATCCCAAACTAGGCATACTTATATATTTCTAAATAGATACGTATTATAGATAAATTACACCCAGACACACAACAAATAACCGTGCTCATCACACAATTATTTGTCCTGGGTGGGAATCGAATACATATATTGATTTGTATGCATATTTTATATACTATCTTAAGCCAGGCCAGTCAGTTTTTTAATTTTTTTGTGAGTTATTTGCATTTTTTCAATTTTGATCGCCAAAGGACTGACGAGGGTGGCAGAGTACTGATTAAAAATACATATTCGTAGGAAAAAACAAGATTTATTTTTGTGTAAGTTTTTTTTTAGTATTTGCAAGTACAAATATCTTAGAATCTAATAAAGGCATATCTTATGAATGAAATCACATTGAAATTATTATTAAAATAATCTGTAAAACTATTGAATACTCAAAATATGAAAGTCTTCAATACCGCCTTTTCAATTTATACTGCTTTTTTTCAATATTCTTTATCAAATTTCTCGTATCTTATAGTTTTGACGCAACAATCCTCACACATTCTCTCCAGACATCCTTCAGCAAAGAGTGTCCAGCATACTTTGATGATTTCTGACTGATGTAAGAATTTTTGCGTTTTTTAAAGCCGCACGTTTGAGGTCCATGTTTTCGTTGATGGTGCAGGCACAAGTATCACGGTTTAATAAAGTAGGTGGTTGGGACCCAAAATGGTCGTAGCCGATTAAATAGGGTATAACTGATTACAAATAGAACAGTTTTGAAAAACTTCTCTTTTTCTTTGACTTCTTCTTACTTCTTCTGCTCTTTGTTAATGATAACAGGTCTATTTTCTACAAGGACCGTTGATGGCCCTTCATCGTCACTGGTAGAGTGTGTGTTCTGACGTAAAGTGATTTGTGTTTTGGTTCAAAGTTAGCTATTGCCCATACTTTAATGAATATTGTTTCCAATTTTTTTTAGTTATCTTATAGTTATAGATGTGTCATTTGTTTAATCGTTTTCTTTTCCCTTTTTTTTTTAAGTACCTTTGTTTCTCTTTGTACTCTGCTAATGTATTTGGGTCACTTTTAATTTTCAGCAAACGAGCTTTTTCGGCTTCTCTTTTATTTTTTAACACCCTCGATAATTTTTGTTCCTTTTTAGGCGGCCGCGGCGGCATAATGTATATAATGAGTATATAATGTCATAATGAGTAAAATAAATTATTTTATATTTTAAATCTGTGAAATCTGTTTGAAATTAAGATTAATAATAAATTCGAAATATTTTTTTACACAACCACTTCATTAACTGTTTTTGTGATTGTGACACGCCAGGGAACTGATGTTTAGAGTATTTATTGTATTATTTTACAAGTTAACTTTTAGAGTATGTAATTTAAATTGAGTGGACCTACATAAAGAGGGTTTTAGAATTTCATAATATAATTATGGTCACATAACAAAGTGCATTAAAAATGTCGTATTTATTGGCAGATGACAGCGAGTTGGACAACTTTTGTATATTCACCTAACTGCATAATTATTATAAAACAAAGTCCCCCGCCGCGTCTGTCTGTTCGCGATAAACTACAAAAACTACTGAACATATTTTCATGCGGTTTTCACTAATAGACAGGGTGATTCATGAGGAAGGTATAGGTGTATAATTTGTCAGGATTTTGTGTAAATTGATTAAATATGTTGATGATTGTTGAAGATAAATCTGCCACCAGTGCTGAGCCGTGGTGGGTTGCTAGTCTATTATAAATTTCTTAGAAAATATCCAGTCTTAGGAGATAATTTGCTGAATATTGGTAACACAAACATTGTGTAAAGTAACACCCGAGCAAAACGCTTTCTTGAGGTTCCCTTACTACGCATAGCCGTTATGTAAATAGCTTTTAGTCGCAAATAGGTGCTTAAGACTAGATTAACGTACATATCTAAAGCTGCAGAGACAGCACTGAACTACATACTGCTGTCGTTAACTAAAACCAATCTGCCCAAATCCACCTTTACCCTATATTTGGTTAAACTATTTATGATAACGGTAGGTTAATAGGTAATTGAAGGTTGAGAGTTCAAATCGTACCACAAAAACATTGATCACCTAATAGTGCGATAGAGCATTGGACTGCAACCTGGGGGGTCGCAGGTCTAATTGACTCTCAGTGCAAGTATCTGTGAATGTATATGTTTATTTGTTGTGGTCTGGAAGTCTCTATGTACATATTCATCCGAATATTACAAGCTATGCCTATTTTGGGTCTAACAGCGCTGTGTGATATGTCCCACAATGTTATTATTACTGTACTAGCTTCGCACGGGTAGCAAGGACATCTGCAACAATCATCAACATATTTTCAATCAATTTAGACAAAACATTAACAAATTATACACCTAAACCTTCCTCATGAATCACTCTGTCTATTAGTGACAACCGCATGAAAATCCGTTCAGTAGTTTATCAGTTTATCGATAACAGATAGACAGACGCGACGGGGGACTTGGTTTTATAATATGTAGTGATTAGTTGTAGGAAACATTCTATATTCTGTAACTAGTACATAATATTTTTTATATACCTATTATTTATATGTAGGTATTGAAAAGTTGGGGCAGACAGCGGGCGGGGCGTTTTAAAATGTACTTCCGTCGAGCGCGACGATGCTGTGTGACATCTTCTATATTAACTTACATTACATTACAACCTGCTTACGCCGTGCTGCGTTGCCTTATTGACCCGCCCCGCCAGCTGTTTGACACAACCTTAAAAGCTGTTTTGTTGTTGGGGTTTTTAGGTTGGTTTTCCAGTCCAGTTCGGTTCTACTAACTTTAATGCATTCAGTTTTATTCTGTTTGTCTAAATCTGTAGTAACATTAGATAGTATAGTAACCCAATAATACCGATAGTCGATAAGTATCCATTAATCAAAATTGTTGTTTTTAAACGAATGAAATTATGGCAATAAACTGATTATATTATTTACTTTGACAACTTTTACTCTAGACATCACACTTCACTTGAAATGTCAATAGACATTAATAATGGGTGATTTGGCCTTCGATTTCATTAATCTTTGTCTGGCTATCAGACGTGCACACAACGTTGACAAATTTTAAAAAACAAATGAAGGAGCACTATATTTCTCTGTGAATTGTGACATACTTGGTACCATTATGTATTTATTATGTACCTCGATATTCGTTATGCATTGTTTATGTATATACCTATGTATGTTTGTGTATGTATAAATGTGTATAATTAAGGCTCCTTATATGGGGCACTGCAGCCCCTCCTTTCATCTTTGTTTCTCTATCCATGCAATGGTAGATCCCTGGAAGTGATCGCAAAATGCGATAAGGTGCAATTGTACATAATATTTACTAGTAAGTATTTAGATATAAGTAAAATATTGTATCCTATTGCTTTCTGTACAATAAAGAGCACATCTATCTAGCTATCATACACACAACTACTTTAAAATGTCGATTATTAGTGCCACTACTTTAATAGCAATCTACTTGGAAGTGTAGTTAAAATAAAAATAAAACATTCACATTTTATTTATCCACAGCTAAACTTGATTGTTTGGGCATAAATATGCAGTGTGAGAGTAAAACCCCCTGCCGGTGACAAGAGCGATAATAAATAACGTCATCAACAATTATCTTCAACGACTCGAAAAGTCATATTGTCATACATGTGGCAGAACACACTAAAGCTATCATAATTACACCTAAGGCTCTATACTTCTTATCAATTTATTAATAACTGATTTGGCATCTAAAGCCTAGAGCTATGACAAAAAGAAGACGCTCAAAGAATAATAATAATAATTATAATAGTAATAGTAATAGTTGTGGGAAACATATTCTGTAACTAGTACATAATATTTTTTATATACCTATTATTTATATGTAGGTATTGAAAAGTTGGGGCAGACAGCGGGCGGGGCGTTTTAAAATGTACTTCCGTCGAGCGCGACGGTGCTGTGTGACATCTTCTATATTAACTTACATTACATTACAACCTGCTTACGCCGTGCTGCGTTGCCTTATTGTCCCGCCCCGCCAGCTGTTTGACACAACCTTAACAGCTGTTTTGTTGTTGGGGTTTTTAGGTTGGTTTCCAGTCCAGTTCGGTTCTACTAACTTTAATGCATTCAGTTTTATTCTGTTTGTCTAAATCTGTAGGAACATTAGATAGTATAGTAACCCAATAATACCTCTCACACACGGCCGTCTGATCCCAAACTAGGCAGAGCCTGTACTATGGTAACCAGACTGCTGATATATTTCTATACTTATATATTTCTAAATACATACATATTATAGATAAATTACACCCAGACACAAATTATTGTGCTCATCCCACAATTATTTGTCCTGGGTGGGAATCGAACCCACGACCTCTGGCTTATCAGTCAGGGTCACTAACCAGTCACACCTTATACAATTCAACCCTTATTTCGACATTAATATCCTGATAAGACTATTCAAGCATTGTATTGTATCAGTGTGACAATAATTCTACTCACTTAAAAGAATGTTTCTTAAAATCCTCTACATTTTTGAGTTATTATTCAGTCAGGATAAATAAATCATATCATATAATAAAGAAATGATTCCGATTTGTTTCAAGAGCCGTCCGGATATCTCCTTCCAAGTCAGCCGCCAACTAGTCTTATCATATTTCGCTCCCTCAAAAAACCTCAAGTGCTCTCAGCACGACGTGCTCAAGCACCAATATAGTGTCACCGCCCTCTCAAACGCTCTCAGGTACCCTTTCCTGTGTCTAAAAAACTTGACTTAATTTTAGATTCAGGGCACATCCCAAATTCTCATCTCGCTTTGAAGCATTTGAATCGATTTTTAAACTTGGAATTAAATGAACTTAAAGATCGCTTTTGGAACCATGGGTCTGGAAATTCACTTTTGTTATTTAGTAGCCAAAGCGACATCCAATAAGATTGGAGTTAAATGAAGCGTAAAAAATCCAGGGACGAAATTATTTTTTAGTCGAACCTAATCTATTTGTGACGGTGTTACTCAAGCGAGGTTTTTCAGAATGAAATTTAATCAGACAGAAATACTTCAGTTTTAGATATTTCTTTTTTTAATCCTTGCATCGTTCTCATTTTTACCTTTAGTTTTTCATTATTAAATTAAAGTCAGCTATACGAAATGCGTTTGTAAAAAAAACAGATTTTCGTTGGTCTTTTTTTATAAAAATAAGTCTATTTCTTCTAACTGCCCCAGTAAGACTGCTGACATTGGTGAGAAATTTATATAGACGTCTAGACAACTAACGACGTTCATTCATCATAGTTACAGTCCTACAACCTACAAGACTATAAAAGTAAGCAACATTTCTAAATAAATGATGACCCTACTTTTTGTAGAAAAAGGATCGGGTTATTCAATTTGTTGAAAAGTAACTACCTGGGGATACTTAAGTATATTTATTCTTAAGATAACTTAAAATGTAGGTAACGCAGTTATTGTTAATATGCAGCGTGTAAGTATCACCGACGCGAAGAACTTACAAAAACGGCTTTCTTTGGATACACAATGCAAAAGTCGTGTTCATAAAAATGCGAGATTGAGGATTTACAGTCATTAGTTTCATTTTGCGCTACGCAATGTACGGGCGACACGTGTAGGTATCATTTTTGTGCGGTACGGTGAATGACATTAAACGTTCGGCGTCGTCGAAACAGCTGATTGCATAAATGTTGTTTAATTGCAGTTTTTAGCCGTATGGGGTATTTATTGATATTTTTTGGCAAAATATTCTGTTTACCCATTGTGATATCACTTTTAAGCAAAAAATGTAAAATAAAAAAAAATGAAATTTCCGGTAGAAGATTCCAATGATTTTCCACTCAGTAAAATAAAAAATAAATCCCTAACTAAGTTTTATGTGCGACAGTACCTATATACCTAAATTGTATTTATAGTCGATTCAATCTAACAATATATTTACAAGGCCAAATGGGATATTTTTTTACGAACTGCCGCCTGGTTCAACAAACTGGTTTTTAAGAACTATATTTATGTTCATAGTCCATTTTTATCGGTTGAATAGATTGAAGACTTTACACGTGTACAGTACATTAACTGTGCTTAATTTGGGTCTATATCTGATCCGATCCTAGACTTATTTTTACAATCATCATCATCATTTCAGTCATAGGATGTCCACTGCTGGATATGAACCTCCTACAGTGACATAAAGACCGGTCAGAAGTGGCCTGCATCCACCTGTGGCGATTCCACAATCATCAAAATCATACTTTAACATCTATCTAGCGAAGACGAGCTGAACTACGTAGTAACTACTAATCCTGCATCGCGCTATGAGAGTTCTCGCGCTGATTTATATAATATACAACTTCCCAACATCAACCGCTAGAAACAGACACTAGCGCCCCCGGTAAGTCATACGTAAACTTTGATCCTTGCGTTTGTTTCGGCGTTTCTTCTCAAACTAGTCATAGGAAACGCCGGCACCATCTAGCTCTTCGTCTCCAGCAACACTCTAAGCCGAGGTCCTAACCCCCCGGCAACACGGCTTACAACAAAATCCACAAAAAAAAAAAACAACAGTTGGTCCGCGGTCCCCCAGGCCACAGAATACATAATGGCACAGGCGTAATCACCTAGTCTTGACAGAGGTTCCCTCATTACCTGAAGGCTTCATTTAAAAATCTGATATGTCCGTCGACCTCGACTGCACGAATCTCATCTTGTAAGCATGCTATAGGATTCATTGACACATAGTATTTTGCTATCCACATACTACATTCCAAGTATCGTTGTTCTACTTCGAGTTAAGGAGCGACAGCTCAGAGATTAATTAGTAACGCGGAAATCGGAGACATGTTATGTTATTATATATTCCTGTATTTATGTGCAGATGAGTGTGTCCTATTAGAGATGTTTGGACTTGACAATCAACAACTGTTGTACATTTCGCATTGTCATAGATACACACACAAAATTCCATTCACTTTGTACTTAAATACATTTTAATCTTTCTTTAAAGCCTTCGCTTATGTATGAATTGTTTTCACTTAGTGCTTTAAACGTCTGTCTTCCAAACCTTCGTTAAATTTATCTCAAGATACATGAAAATGTAAAAGCTATTCGTAACAAGAAGCGTATATAGTAGGTAGTTGTTTGAGCTTTTACGACGAGTTTACAATAATTTTTAAACAAACATCCATTTTGCCTTTTATATTATGAGTTCGGTAATAAAAGAAACAAAAAATATTTGCATCGTACAAGCGGCTCGCGGGGGTTCTATATATGAATAAAAAACTTTCTAAAAAAAAAACAAACTTTCTAAAAAACATTCTAACAAACAAAGTTATTTAACGTTATAATAAATATATTCGCATAACATGAGATAACCTTTATAATTTATTTGTAATTGTGTATAATAAAGTTTATTTCTATTCTATTTTACCCTTCATTTATGTATATTGCACACTACCTTCTTTATATACATATACGTGTAATTAAACATTATCTCGGGTTGTTTTCAAAACTGCACTGCAGTCACCTGAACTTGCATTACCAAAGGAATGAAAGGAATAATGCTCATGAATGTATGAAATCTAATACTAAGTTGCATCAAAACCATACTCGGTTTTTCATGGACTATGCTTAATATAATAAGTCTACTAAAAGCAGTTTTATAAAAACTAAAATTTTCATTTCACATATGTATACAAACATAACAAAACACCACGTAAATAACGTTCTTTCGTAGTATAATATTGTAATGTTCGTAACGCACTTTGGATTGCGTGTAGCAAATACCGAAATGTTTGTTTTAATATTTAATTTATTTGTAAATACGGAAATGAATTACAGTATAATGTGGAGAGTTAAGTACAATGAGTATTCATTCCCAAAATCTGTAATGGCTGCCGACGCTGATAATCAACATCTGGTCAATATCGATTGAAAAAGTAACAAATTTTTAAATTTCAAATAATGTTCACATATTTTTCTAATTTTAATAACTTTTCTACAATGAAAATATAACCTCTTAAAAGAGGCGCCACTGACAAGCGCGATTGGCATTCTAAACCTTATAGCGAAGGAAACAGACTTTTTTAGCTGTGCTCTGAGTGAAGCGGCGGTAGCGTAATGGCTAAGGCGTTGTACTTGCGATCAAGTGGTTGCGGGTTCGAACCCCACCCAGTGCACTACTGACGTGAACCCACTCCTAACACAAGCATCTTAGCTTAGTTGGAGGGGTTAACAAGAATACTACTTAGTAATGTTTGACCCACGTTGCTAGTATTCTTTAAAAAAAAAAAATCACAACATTTAAGAAACTACATTATTAAATTAGGCAAATACTGTAATGATAGTTGTATTGTGAAATAAATAAACAATGAATCACAGAAACGGAACGTCAAATCAAATAACTATCTAGCAACTGAAGAAAATTGTTTTGTTGAACTGTTGAAAATTACATTTTTATGCCTGAGAAATAGTTATACAATTTTTCGGCGTTGTGCTTTATAATACGCCCATCTCTCGTTAAGTGAGAAATATAATTTATATTACCTTGGAAGAATAAAAGCAAGAGGGGGTGTCACGTACTGGATGCAATTAATTAGCCTAGCCCAGTCCACAGCTGGGTATAGGCTTCTCCCAATGTGCGCCATAGTACCCGATTGTCCGTCAGCATCCAGTCCATCTCAGTTACCTTCTTCAGGCCGTCAGTCTATCCGGCTGACGATGAACGCATTATTTTTTTTTTTTTATTATTATGTATGAAATGTGTGTGTAGCAGTGAAAAAGAGATACATAGAAACATACAATAATAAACGGACTCCAGTAATAGCAAAATTCTTTTTTTTTAGTGCTGAAAACTCATAAAAATTATGTCAAAGCCATGAGCGTTTCACACATCCGTTTTCAACTGCAATTTCTGTGCAGGGGCCATCTTGTAATCTTCTGAAGTAAACGTTTATGACGAGTTGTCGCGACGGAACACTAGCACTTACTGAGCTGAGTACATTCATATAGGTAGGTATATTATAAGATTCCTGATGGATTGCTATAGCAGCTTCTATTATAAAAAAAACTAGGCTAACAAGTAGGTACTCTTGGTACTTATCTGATGTTAAGCAGTTGCCCTCTATAAACACTCTAAAAAACTTTTACAATAGTATAAATCGGTAATTTATCTTGTATAACATAGCCATTAATCAGTCGACCTCTTAGAGTTATAATGAAGCAGAGAAAGCCAAGTTTAGTTTCTTAGAAATGATAAATAAATATTTTTCCAGCGGCAACTGAAGACCCAAACGAACTCCGACCTGTGTGAACAAAACCTATAAATTTATAACACACTAGCAGCGCCCCGCGGTTTCACCCGCGTAAGTCCCGATCCCGAGGGAACATCGGGATAAAAAGTAGCCTATGTGTTAATCCAGGTCTCCAGCTATCTACATACCAAGTTTCATCGCAATCGGTTCAGTAGTTTTGGCGTAAAACATTTATGCATCAATCGATCCAAAGTTTCACATTTATAATATTAGTGGGATTATTCAGAAGACCGAGCATCTGTGTAGCTTAGCATTCGAAAACCAATACAGAGTGTTGACGCTTCTATGTCTTGTACTGACATTCTAAAACCATCCTATTTGCTACCTATTCATTAATTTTATTTCTTACTAGAGGTTCCCGCGCGACTTCGCTCGCGTGTACATATTTATATATTTTGCGCGGAACCCTAATTCTTTTTCCAAAATAAAAGTAGCCTAGGTTACTCCTTATAACGCTAACTATCTGCCAGTAAAAGTCCCGTGGCAATCGGTCCACCCATTCCGAAGATTGGCCGGAATAAATGGACAGACAGACAAACTGATTTTTAGGCACAGGTATCGTGCAAATAACTGTATGAGCTTAACAAAAAACTATTATTTTGACATTACAAACAGACACATTTCGCCACTCTCTTAAGGAAGTCTTTAAGCGGGTGGGTTGGAAGAGGCATATGTCAGGCAGATACTGCAATAGGCTGATAGAGGTATGGAAGTAAATTATGACACTGGTAATATTTATTCAAAATTACTTATGTAAGTGTTTTTTAAAATTATGTGCTAAGCTTACATTCAATTACATACATAAAAGAAGATAAATTTTCGGCTAAAAAGAATTAAATCACTTAAGGCCTAATATTTCGCAAGACCAATGAAAATGAAACCTTTTATCTATATTCTAAGAAAATATGTAATATAATTAAGTATTTACACGGGAATTTACGCGATTATTAATACATCAAACACAAAAATCGATATAATTATATCGAACGCGAAACTTTAAAACTAAATCTGTAATACTCTAAACTTTCGCTATACAGAGTAACAGCGCAGTGTTCTTACTCTCTTACTTCTTTCTCAGCAAAAACATCACATCTTGGTGTTATTTTTTTTATAAAACGAAGTAGGTAGGTACCCAAATGAACGAGAATGGTACCAGGCTTACAAACACATAGAATATTCTCACCTCAACAAAGAACTCTATGCTATATGTCATCGCGTGACGAAAAACTTCCAGTGCAAGGCGACGTGCAGTCTTTGAGTCTTACAGACTCACGAAAGTTTTGGCAAGTTCGTGACTTCTGCAGGATTTGTGAGCTCCTTTGCGCACAGTTATCTGTTCTCCTAATTGTACTTAAGTTTGTACCATATGCCAGTTTCTACAGACATCGTTTGCTTAATTTAATGGTTTGTTAAAAGGAATTGATATCAAAGAGAAAGAAGATTAAAAAAAACTCTGCCTGAAGTATTTGATTCTGTATTTTTTTCTACATTCTACGGGACAACTCCCGCAGTAAACAAATTTATCCGTGTCACAGGAACACACAATCCCATCAAATAAATATTATTATACAAATAATAATCCTCTATGTGTAATTCGGGACTTAATCGCGTTAATATTTAAAGGGTACAATAGATACCTCTTGGTTACTCGACGTTTCGATCGAATTGCACCGATCGTGATTACGAGTGGACTCCTGAGTAACCAAGAGGTATTGTACCTTTTAAATATTATCGCGATTAAGTCCCGAATTACACATCTAACGTGTATCATAGTCGCGAAAGTTTAAAAACAATAAATCTCTGTACTACATAATATGTACTAGGGTTGGGTACCCTACGGTCACTGCACTCGGTTTTCATATAATTAAAAATAAAGCAAGTTACTCATAGTCAACTCAACACAAGTTTTAAATATAAAATTTATAATATGAATATATAATCACATCATTTTTAAACTTGATAGTTACGATAATCATATTACCCAAAGATAATGCGTTATATTTTAGTCTGAAATGTAAATTACCTTTTCGACGAAATTTATGTAACAACAACATAATGACCGTAGTGGAAAGATATAATTACTTCGCACATATTGTATTGTTTAATTTAAACAAACCGCTTGAGATACATGATGGATGGCACCCAACTGAAAAGGGTTTAACCAAAACTGTGGTTAGTTTTATTAACCCAATTAGTGTTTAGGTTATTAAAACAAAGAAGAAGCGTTGTGATTCAGAAATGTTAGAATTTTAATGGCATAAAGTTTTGTGTCAGCCAACAGTTGTCACTAAATTGTATTATATGTATTATACTTAACTTTAACTTATTTATCAAATAGTTTACTTCTTTCAGGGTTTTTTAAGCGTGAGTAAAAATAATGGACAAGTGCGAGTAGGCTTCGCATGGGTTCCATAGAAAATTGACTATACATTAAGTAGATAATTATCTTAAATTAGGTATAGGTAAGGGGCTCGCGCCTTAGTCGTAACCGAGTAGCTTAGCACATTACAAAGTTCAGTAATATAATATAATAGCCAGATCAGCCTAGGATGGGTGACCATTCTTAACACGTTGAGACCCCTCCGTGCCTCGGAGAGCACGTTAAACCGTCGGTCCCGGGTGCCATACAAACGTGGAGGTCTGATGGCAGTCGCTTCACGTAAAATATCAAAGTTCGGCCGTATCGTAATATGACTGAAAGCCGACCCCAACTTAGTTGCTAAAAGGCGCGGAAGATGATAGGTATAGATAAGGTTAGTTATAGGCGAGCACTCAACAAACATAATACTTAGTGGCTTTTTAAAAAAAAAAATGTGATAAAAATAAATGTTTTATGTGAAAACCAGCTTAACTTTTCTTTTAAATGAATAATAGCACATTTTTTCTTAACCCCTCTAGTTAAAGTAAATGCATGTGTTAGGAGTGGGTTCACGTGGGTAGTGCACTGGGTGGGGTTCGAACCTGCCACCACTTGATCGCAAGTCCGACGCCTTAGCCGTTACGCTACCGTCGCTTATTTGTGCTAGGAGATCATGTTTCTTGTCGTTAACAAGAATTGTTTAAATCCGACTGATAATTTCAGAGATTAACGCGTTTAAGCAAACAAACAAACAAAGAAAAAACCCTTCGGCTTTATTATATTAGTATAGACATTGATTAGTAACATAAAATAAATGCACACATCCTGCAATGTTGCAACACACAACAAAGACGACTTCCCAGAGGCTTTGAATCCACAGCTTGACCTAATTGAATATTTGATAGACCATCGTGTAGACTGTGTAGAGCCTAATACAGCATTGTTTGGAGCCATATGAAGAGACGAAGACCATCTATTGAGAGGTAGATGAAGGTATAGTATTCTTTAGACCTTGCTTTTGAACGCGGCTTCGCTCGTCCCAGGTTTGATTTTAATTGACAAGTTTTAGTTGTAATTGACGACATGTACGTGATCAACGTCCCAACAAACCATCAAAACGACACCTATGTTGATTTATAAATATATTTAGATAACTTTATTTACCTATTTTCACCCCCTGAAGTCGTTGTTTTTGAAAAAAATATTTCTTGACAGGAGTAATCCTGCAATCTTCCTAATATAAGAGAGATTTATCAATTTTCGAATTGTCATGTCACCCTTGTTTCACCCCTTAGGGGGTTGAATTTACAAAAACTGCATCTTAGCATCTTAGCGCATGCCTACTTACAATCTGTGTGATAAATTGCAACCCAATCCGTCCAGCGGTTTGAGCTATGCCTTGATAACTCAATCAATCGGCTACAATTTCCTTTTATAAATATTTTTTTTTTACAGGAAATACAACTATGCAGTTGAACTTAAAATGCAAAACCGTATCTATATGTACAACATTTCATTTCAGCCGTTTCTGAGATACCCGAAATATAAATACATACATATAAGAATTGCTCGTCTAAACTAATATTATAAAGATAAAACATTTGTGTGTATGTTTGTAATGTTTTCACACAGAAACTACTGGACCGATTAGTATGTAGATAGCTGGAGACCTGGATTAACGCATAGGCTACTTTTTATCCCCACATTCGAACGGGATCGGGACTTACGCGGGTGAAACCGCGAGGCGCTGCTAGTTTAAAATAATAAGGTATATACAGAGTATTACATGTATTCAAAATGTTAACGGTTAATTTAGCCTAATGAATAGAAATTTGTAACGACTAAATAGAATTCAATATGAGGTATCTGTTTGCACAGTCGCGTCGTTACAAACAGCTTCAGTGTTGACAAACTGCTACCAATTTGTTACGTTCACTAGTAAACAAATACCATTTGGTAGAAATACTATGTCATGACTACACACTATTTTCGTAATAATTTAAATATATTACTGAAGTAGCAAACAAGTACGCGACTCGAGGTGTGATATACAGTTACTAGTGACTTTAATGGTAGAAATACTATGTCATGACCACACACAATTTTCTTAATAATTTAAATATATTACTGAAGTAGCAAACAAGTACGCGACTCGAGGTGTGATATACAGTTACTAGTTAGTGACTTTAATCGTAGAAATACTATTTCATGACCACACACAATTTTCGTAATAATTTAAATATATTACTGAAGTAGCAAACAAGTACGAGGTGTAATATACAGTTACTAGTGACTTTAAATGCTCGCAATCCTGAAAGTGTTTTTCCGTCGACAGCTAAGGATTGAAGACGATGCACAATCGCTCCTATAGCCAAGGGCATTTGTATTAAATATAAGTTTGTTATTCACGCCTGTATCTCCAAAGGAGTAGGCTAAAGCGTATTAAACACCCGCTATTGCCATCTATAAGGGGCCATCCATAAATTACGTCATACGAATTTCATGATTTTTGAACCCCCCTCCCCCCGTCCTTGTCACAGGTGGTCACATTTGTGGAACCCCCCGTCCCTGGTGTTAAACTGAAAAGAGCAGTTCTAATTTTTTTTACAAAAGTGTAGTAACGTGTCTAGTCTTTCGTTTGCAGGTAATGTTTTGTGTATAATACTTTAGATTAGACCTTATGATCCCCCCACCCCTTGTCACACAATGTCACACTTCGTTGACCCCCTGCTGCCCCTCCCTCCCTTAAAGTGTGACGTAATTTATGGATGGCCCCTAATTTTGTCCCACTCACGTAGTGGGGGGCAAACCTATTGTCGTCAACCGGGCATTTATAACCAGGAATAGGAAAATTGGGAGTATATTCAAAGGGAAAGTAGTAAAACGCAAGTCGTGCCAAACAAAAAGCCGTTTAATCGAAGTCAATTACGGTTTTTGACATCTGCCAAAATAGTGATTGAATGACCGAATGACAACCATTCAGCGCGCACCAGTGTTCTGTATTACGTCAGAGTAAATAAAGTTCACTTTAGTAACATATAGGATATATAGACCCATGAATATGCCTTGTATCAATATATGTATTATGTATACAAATATACATATACTTTTAACAATATTTTCATGAAGCCATGAAGATAATGTCACGTCAATATTGGAACAAGTACGAGAGCGAAATTGTACTTGGACTGTTTTTAATTAATTCGGCTTTGTGTTTCTTAGTGATAAAATCGTTTGAGCACGTCCTTTTTCTTTATTTGCCTAAATAAAACAATTTATTAGACTAAATAGACTTGGCCGAATATTAAAAAAGATCAAAAGATCTCTTAGCAAATGTCAACTTGTTTAAATGCAGGTGTGCGAACGCATTCTTCATTTATTCTGCGCTCTGTCGTCATCGAAGGAACGTGTAAGATTTATTTAAATCTATCGACTTGTATATTTATTAAATAATTTCTGCCTTCTATTCATAAATTATCGAACATGTAAATGTGACGTCAATACTGAAACGGATAAAAAGTGGTATTTTTTAGCAAACTAAGCAGAAATTATAAAAAAAAGATAAAAGTCGGTAGGTGTAAATAAATCTCACGTGTTTCCTTGACGACTACAGAACGTAAAATGAATGCGGAATGCGTTCATAGTCGTACACCTGTGTTTATACACCACGACTTTCGCGAAGATACCTCGATCTTTTTTTACTATACGGCTTAAAGTACTGTAATTCATTCAGCGTTATGATTTTAATTATAAAATTACCTGGGAATGTTTCATTATTTGACCATAATGAAAGATTTTTGACTGATTTTTAGATTTGACTGGCCTGGTGGTCTAGTGGTTAGTGACCCTGACTGTTAAGCCAGAGGTTGTGGGTTCGATTCCCACCCAGGACAAATAATTGTGTGATGATCACGATAATTTGTTCTGTGTCTGGGTGTAATTTATCTATAATATGTATTAAGAAATATATAAGTATGTTTATCAGCAGTCTGGTTACCATAGTACAGGCTTTGCCTAGTTTGGGATCAGACGGCCGTTTGTGAAGATGTGTGAAGTTATTATTATTATTTTAAAGATTACCTAGTACATTCAACTCATGACGCTTCCCTTTAGCACGATGTTCTCTTTACCCTAAACCTCTCTTCCTGAACATTGGTTGTCTACTCTCAGATTTGAGCGTCAGTTAGTTCTGTACAATTAATGCGGTTCAGTTCGCTGAATTGTACGTTATTTGGAAACAAAGGGTAGTTAGTACGTGGAGTCTGTACCTGAATCACAATGAAATGGTAACAGCTTAAAAGGATTGCTATGTCGAGAGTTATTCCCGCGTTGGTTGTACGAAATCTGAAATATTTTGTCACATATTTTGTATTCCCTCTACTATTCAACTTTCCACGTTAGACGCAGGCAGCTCATTCCAGACTTTGGTGACTTGAACCAAAAAGGAGCTTATCACTTGCTTTAACTGAGATTACTAAGATGGGATACCTAAGATTTCTCATTACTGTTGATTAAGATTTATGGCATCTTCCAATTCGCACTAGGCCCCCACAATAAAACGTTTATATTTATAAAGATAGTTCCTTTAATTTCTGTGCTATATGTATGAGTTGGCATGTATCAAATTTTCCGTACATCAAAATATCGATGCAGCGCCGACGACGACATTATTTATGCATAAGACTCCATCTACAGGCTGTTTTTTAAAATAGAACATTTTCTAAATCACTGAAAGGGTATGACTCTAGCTTGAAAAAAAAACTATCGGTTTACAAGTTGTGACCGTTTGAATTTCCAGGTATTTTTACCTCGGTTTTTCATAAAAGCAGGTGGAACGTGTAAAGTTAAAGATTTTAAATCAGTTTATGAGAAAATCCCTAAAATAATTTTTTTTTGGAGTTAGTTTTTATGGATTTTGAAATCAATAATATAATGCCTTGTGGATTTTTGCCTATGCCTTTCTCCTGATCTTAGACTAAGTCACTTATAAACTTTATTCTTATTTGCTTATTTGATTATTAGACATGAAAATGTAATTAGACAGACGATTAAGTATTCTGGCAGTTACTTGAAAATAAAACAAGCTTGAACAAAATGAAAAAATCTAACAAATTACGCTTAGTTTTACTCCGAACTAAAATATTTTCTTAAGGCAAGGCCAGCTTTAAAAACACATGATCAAAATGTACCTACCTAAAACCTAACTAGATAAATAACTCCCACAGTAATTCTAAAAGTTTACAAAGGTTTTGTTTACTTAAACGTGGGCCTGAAAATAAGGTTTTTCTTAAAATGAATATTTATTTTCTGGTGAGTTGAATAACATAATGCCTAATTAATTTGACTAAAATTATAGTAAAATCAAAAGGTGTGACAATGTTTTTTTTGCACAAGACCGGGGTGGTTGGCGCTCCTTGGGGGAGGCCTTTGTCCTGCAGTGGACGGCGATAGGCTGATGATGATGACAATGTCCAAAAAAAAAAATTATTATAAAAAGGAAATATTTATCATTCCTCTACTTCCAAAGTAGATTCCCCACAATCTATAATATGAAGAGAATTGCTACATATGTGTTCGTATATCTATTGTATAGAAAAACGATAAAAGCGGCTGTGCTAAAAAAATTAATTCAGAAGAACGATACCATCTTTCTTAACAATATTCATCACTTTTCACAATTCACGGCTTTTAAGTAATATAGTTTCTAGTATGAAAAACTCAAACGGCGTAAATACAATAATTTAATTGTTAACTATGTTTTTGAGCCGTTTGGGGTCGAAACGCTAGGGTCATGGGGTCCGAGTGCTCGTTCCCTTTATAAGGAATTAGCTAAGCGACTGATCGACACTTCTCGTGACCAGAAGGCGGGCCTTTTTCTTGCACAGAGAATTAGCATTGCCATTCAACGTGGCCATGCTGCCAGCCTTCTGGGAACACTGCCAGTAGGCAACTATGCGGAGGAATTTTATGACGCATGCATGTAAATAGCTTATATATAGAAATAGATAAAATAAATGTATAACCTGTTTATAGTATTAATATATTTGTAAAATGAACAGAAGACAAAACAAAGTGAAAATTAGAAATTTGCGATGTAACTTTTTGATGCCGTTATTCCGAGTCGTTGATGTATTGCTGTAATTAAAGTGGATGAATGACAGGTTTCATTTGCACCTTGCGGTAGTGGGATTTTCATTTATTGCACCTCAGCTTACTTTTAACATGATATCGTCCAATTTTTTTTCGTTTTAATACGAAAATCTTTATCTACAATAATGTTATAAAGCTGAAGAGTTTTTTGATTGTGTGTTTGTTTAAACGCGCTAATCTCCACAACTATCTGGCAGATTTGAATAATTATTTTTCTGTTGTTTAGGTAATGGAGGTGTATGTTCACGAAGAGTAGCTATGAGTATCTATGCAAATAAAATATACGATGAACTCAACTGTGTTTATTACAAGATACTGGTACTTACTTAACTAACAACCTCCTTATATATTCTACACAAATTCACGTCACGTCCATATACCAAACAATATTATACTGTTATTCATTACAATTTGCATACATACACGTATTCCATGTGTTCCTACATATTGGATAGAAGATTCATTAAGGAAGGTAAGTAATAGACATGTAACATCACGCTAGACTCTCTACGAACTGAGCAGTGACCATAAACGCAGGTGGAACTGCGCAGAAAGGCTAGTATTCTATACAAATGTAGATATAGGCACCGGTGGCCGCATTTTGTCAGGCAGTCAGTATACAAACATAACAACTTATGCCGCGTTCCTATAATCAAGAAAAGATTCGTTTTGCGTACGGACGGTACAGTTTTCGTTGTAAATACAACGTAATTTTACCGTCCGTAAGGAAAACGAATCGTTTTGCCGCTTATGCCGCGTTCCTATTATCAAGATTTACCGTATAAGTAGTTTAATAAAAACACAACCAAACATTGCAAGCCAAAATTGAATCATATGTACAACAGACTAGCAGTTCCCTGCGGCTTCGCTCGCGGGTACGTATGTATATATTTTGCGCGGAATCCTGATTCTTTTTCCAAAATAAAAGTAGCCTAAGTTACTCTTTATAACACCAGCTATCTGCCAGTGAAAGTCCCGTGGAAATCGATCCAATCGTTAATGAGATAGCCGGAACGAACCATTTTTAAAAACTGATTTTTAGTCATCGCGCAAATAACTGTATGAGCTTAAAAAATATTATCTTGACATTACAAACAGATATTTAAATTTTAGATACACGAACTTCGTTATTGAGATCTAGAAACACGGGTGTGATTAATTACAAGAACTATAAAGCAACTTATGTGTGATCGTAGAAGACATAACTTGTGTTTGATCTTCGCTACAGTTAACCATACCCTCCGTACGTAAACAGAAAGCGATAAATAACTCATCAAAACGCAAATTGTGAAATCATAAATATGTATTACATGAAGGTACGAGTAGGTACGTGAAAATAATATAAGATGATAGGCGTTTGAGCGGCCCATATCTACTGCAAGATGGCTTAAAAATGTAGTCACAAAATTTGGTATTTTATTATGGCGGAATGTCTTTGGTTTAAACTGATATTATGATTGGTAAACACAGGGAGTGACTGGTGTTTACAGATTTCTATAAACATATTTATTCTATATATTATATTTATTTCTATATATTATTATAGTTGCAGCAAATTTGTCTAATTTCCTCTTATAGGTTTCCTTGTTTGCAGCCAGGAGAGCAACCGTTTTAAGTCATGGATATGATTGAGGCCGAACCGGGGTTTCAGTGAGATGATTCTGACAAAAACCTCCGATCCTACAAAATCGAACACTACTATGTCACATTTCCACTTCTCTTATATATCAGCCAGTAATCTCCTTGTAATACTTTGTTATTTATCATTATCTCGTCGACTTGTAATATTTTGTCATATATTCTGATAAAGAATTATATATTATAACTTGACATTGGAAAATATATTGGGAACTTGTCACTTATGATTTGGAAATGTGGTATTGAAGATATTTTGTTTCTGGTATTATATCGTCTTTTTGCATAGTTTGCAGAGCATTATAAAACATTCTTCAATAAAATTTTGGAATAGAACAACGAAGAAAATGAACATTGCCAGACCATGTTTAACTTACTAGATTAATACTGAAAATAAGCTGTTAAAGCTTAATTCAATTGTGCCACAAATACTTATTACCTGTCAACAGTTACTGTGATGGAAAGTTAGCTTAATCTGTTTTTTATTATAACTATTACATGCTGTGTCTCCCTTTAAGTAATTGTTACATTACGTTCGAAATTATTGAATGTGTAACATTTAAGTGTAAATGTAAAAAATTTTTGGTGGACCTAAATAAATAAAAAAAAATAAAAAAACCTACAAATTCAGTGAAAAGCTTCAAATGTCGGATTAGAAGTATTTTTTTTTTACATCCACATATTTATTCACGCCTATGTCCCCGAAGGGGTAAGCATAGGTTCAGTAAACTCAAATATTACATTACAACTACAACTTATGCCATCTCCCGTAATAGAGGGGAAACCTATCGCCGTCAACCGGGCACTTCATTGCTTTGAGATGGGAAAATTGGGAGTATATTTTAAGGGAAGAGTAGTTCGTGGGAGATCTATGCTTCGGCACGTACATCGGCCTCACAGAAAACCGGCAGTTAAGCAATGTTTGCATTGCTTTTCGCCGCGTGAGTAAGTTTACCGGAGGCCCTAACCCTTCCCCTCTCCCCCTACTCCCACCCTAAAGGGCGGCAACGCACTTGTGACTCTTGAGTTGCAGGTGCCCATGAGCGGCGGTAGTCATTTACCATCAGGGTCGCATAACTGTCACTCAAACTGGAAATTCGAGCACTCTGACTGAAAAAACATCTTTGACACAAAGTAGCATGCTAATAAATGTACACAATAAACACAGTTACGAGAACTAAAATCTCTGAACTGAAGGACGAAGCCGCCGCCGGCTGAAATCTAGTTTTTAATTTAAAAAAGCGATAGGATTCTTTTCCAAAAGATTTTACAGCTGTCCTAAACAGAGATTGTCAGATATTACCTGTTATTTTGTTTGCTAAAATATTCGTACCGTTTAGCGTGGTAAAATTCAAGGAAAATTAATAAACTGATCCGTTATTTTATTTTTTTTGGAAATAAAAGACAACTCCCGCATTAGAAATTACTCCTGTGTCGCAGGGGACTTTACAAACATACAAACAACGGACACAAAGAACACCCAGACTCAGGTGGGAATCGAACCCTCAACCTGTAGCATAGCAGTCAGGGTTACTAACCACTAGGCCAAGAAGCCAGTCGTATCTTCCGTTCATTTTTAGAGTTCAATACCCAAAAAAAAAAAATCCGTCCGTGCGTCTGTCTGTCAGCGGGCTGTATCTCATGATCCGTAATAGGGAGACAGTTGAAATTTTCACAGAATGTGTATTTCTATTGCCGCTATCCTACTTATATTATAAACGTGAAAGTTTGTGAGCATGTATGGATGTATGGATGTTTGTTACTCTTTCACGCAAAAACTACTGATCCGATTGCGATGAAACTTGGTATGTAGATAGTTGGAGACCTAGATTAACACATAAGCTACTTTTTGTCCCGATATTCTAACGGTACCGGGACTTACGCGGGTGAAACTGCGGGGCGCAGCTAGTAACAAATAATAAAATAAATAAAAAAATATAGGGGGCTCCCGTACTAGAAACGTGTTTTTTTGCTATGAAAGTATTTAAAAAGTACATAGTATTCTTGTACGATGGTGCGGACGGACCCCTTAATGAGCGAGTCTGACTCGCACTTGGCCGGTTTTTTTATAGAGCGTCTGTATATCTCCATAGAGATAGGCAGAGTATTTATCCCAGATATATTTTTGGTCCCACGTATTCCACGCTTTTGGAATCCGTGTTGCTACTGACAATTAGAGGAAAACTTACTAAGAATTCACCCAACCAGGAAATCTACAACGGTCGACTGATGTTACGAGACCGAATCTGCTCGTAATATTTTAGTAGTACAAATTTAAACTACAACCTGAAAACTAATCCTACTTGTCGTGGGAGAGCCATGCTTCGGCACGTACGGGCTGGCTCGACCGGTGTGCCACGGCCACATACCACAGCCTCACAGAAAACTGGCAGTGAAGCTATTTGCTTTTCGCCGAGTCAGTGAGATTACCGGAGGCCCTAACCCTTCTCTTTACCCCCTCTCCCCCTCTTTCACCCTTCCCCTACCGCCACCTTAAAGGGCGGCAACGCACTTGTGACTCTTGAGTTGCAGGTGCCCATGAGCGGCGGTAGTCATTTACCATCAGGTGACCCGTCTGCTCGTTTGCCCCTTATTCCATAAAAAAATGTATATATAAACACATTAGGCGACAGATTCTATTACCAATGATCCTTTGCGTACCAGAAGTCAGAGTATTCAAATTAAAACGGGCAAGTTTTCCTTGGATATTCTGTTCCGGAGCCCAGGCGTCCAAGGTACTAATAGTATTCTAAAAGCAAAACAATTATTCAAATCCATCTGAAGTTTCGTCGAGTAAAATAAATGTGTATTTAGTTCAAAGACAGAAAAAAATACGTTTCTAGTCTATTACTAAATAAGAATTATTTTGTTATATTTACATATTTTACATTTTTTTTCTGTCTACATTTCATTTATCTCTCAAAATGCCCATCCTCGGACCCACTCCATAAGGAATCAAAGATTCATGCTACTGTATCTCTTGTGAAGCTTTTTTGATGCCTATTTAAATAAATTTTATATTAATGCGTTTCTATTACACATACATTTATATTATGTATGTCTGTTTTATAAGAAAATGTACCGTTATTAATGAGTAATATGGAAAAGAGAAAAATATGTATCTGTTAGTTTTTGGCGGATCTTTTATATTATATCAAGTCGAATCAAATATTTATTAATTCTATTTAAATTATCTTACTGAAATTGAATATTTACATATACCTTTATTGAACTGAGCTAATAATAGTTATAAGATACTAATTATACTATCTTTAGAATGATCTAATTGATGATGGTTATATAATTACAATGTCATTTCAAAATCCCGCCATTGACACAAACTGTCCGTATTCGCGGAATTCGACGGCCTTCATGTCGCGGTGGTAGTGCATTCAACTGCCACACCTGGGGTCGCGGGTTCATTTTTCGCTCATTGCAAATATTTGTATTCATGAATTTATATTAGTAATTTTATTCAAATATAGTTAAAAGCGGTGTGCTGTTAACTATATTTAAACACAGTTTATAAAAATAAAATTAATTATTTTCTTAACAAATAAGTTCTTAATTTAAATTTGATAAAAAAATGATTTAACAAGTGGACTTTGCTATACAATAACAAAGTCTACATAACAAAAAAAAAACATAGTTTTTTTAGTTTTTTTTTTAACTAAAATTTATTTTCTTATTTTTAGTCTTGCATTATCATTGGTCCTTGATACGTGTGCAATTTCTCAAGTTAACGTTGAAAGATTATGTTACATAGATACATCCATAGATACAGGTCAAGTTAATATAAGGCGTGTAAAAAGGAATCCCCTCTATGCTAAGTACACCCAAAGTTTAGCATTAGTACTTCTTGACGCCATGATGCTGCAAGGTTTGTGTAACAACAGATGTTATTGCCTTGATTTGTGTTATGTAGTAACTAAAACTGTCAATAGACGGAATGTGCGCGTGACTTGGCTGTTTCACACAGGTACTTGCAAAACGTACTTGGATCCGAGCACTCTTCGTTGTCTCGTAGAGACTTATAACTTATAACACACTTTATTTTAATCGACATTTTAGCTCTTACTAAGCAACAATTCAAAAGACGGATTATCGAACTTTTGCCTGCTGTTTAATTAGTGCTTTTGCTCTGACCGTCTTCTTCTTTATATTGTTAATCCGCGAACAATGGTGTGGGTTATATGTTTACCAATTTTATAAATTAAATTTACTGTACCGTTATAATATGTAACTGCTTTTTTGTCCCAAATAAAAAAAAATAAGAAGAGATCGAGTTGGCAACGGGTTACTAACTTGTGTTGCTAGCAGGCCCCGATAGCCTCTTGCTATCGGACAGACCGTGTGCTCGTTTGCCAACTCGCCGTATAAAAAGAAAACCCAAACCTCTGTGGATGACATATGTATTGTTTTTTTTTCCACATTTTTTTAGCACAGGCGAGTTGAGGATACGAACTGTGAAAGTATTACTGTTTTGCAAAATTGTGTTCAAACAAGAGGTTCATTTTAAAATGAGCAGATCTATCTATTTGTATTAAAAGAGATTGCCATCTTTTACTCTAAGTACAATAAAGGCTTTTCAAGCTCAGTTCATTATTGTGATACCCTTTTCACTTTCACCTTAACATCTGATGTTTCGTGACCAAACCCCCGTTAAGATAAACAAGGTATTTCGGTAATCTTCCTCCAAGCTGCCTAAAACAACTTCCAATACGAATTAATTAATTACATTTTGAAGTCTGAAATTGAGGAATTTGTGCGGAAGTCAGTTTAAAATTCACCAGACTGTTTCAATAAACCTACCTGTGTTAATACCGGGTTCTATCGACTGTGCAGCAGTGTTTCTCAAACTGTTCTTAATTTTGAGAAATCGTGCGAAAAATAGACAAATGTTTGATTTTATAACGTCGAACAATTTTACAATATTAAGGTGAAACCTTCTTATTCTAACCAAAATGTTACCGAAAAAAAATTAATTAAATATGCTGAAGTTTCTAATGTCTATTATTGATTACGGAATACGAGCACCATTCTGACTCCAATGGCATACCTTTTTCGATTAGATTAATAAATGATATAAATTAGTAGATAACTTTTGTTTAGATCACACAAACAGTCTAAAAAATAATAATTCAGGGATGGCAATATACAAATAACTTTCATGAAATAAATTATAACGAATATGTCATCTATCACAACTAATGTATTCACAATATAATACTTAGTTGATATTAAAAAGATACCATACATGACTTTCACACTGCAATTTCACAGCCAGTGAACTGACAGACTTTTCTGTACATTTTCACTACTTACAAATCGAACAAACAAGAAAAACAAAAAGAAATTAAATTTCGAAACAAGTAAAAAAATTCCCGCTAATAATAGTTCGGACAGGAAAACTAATTGAGAAACACTGGATAATGTTAAACCACCTGAATCTTCAGAACTTGTTTATTAGTTATTAAACTTTGAAGGCATCTTCTTTATGGATTAGGTGGGTCGGAAAAATAATTACAGTAATCTTGTAATTCGCTGAAAAATGATACAAATTGAGGAAAAATAGTCCTTATTGTAAGTTATTGTATAGTTATCATTTTTGTCGTTTTTATCGTTTCGTTTGCTTTGCGTCACAAAAGAGTTTTTGTTGAATATTTTGCTTTTTTAACACACTTAGAAAGAAAGAAAGAATATATTAACTTCACTTGTAACTAACTAACCAATTAGCTATGTAAACAAACCTGAAGTCAGTCGGAAGTCAATATCAACCTTCTTCATTGACGACCAATATCACAATGCCTAATTAAGTACTTTTGTAATGGGATATGCAAGAATGCGTCACACGATTCTACGCTAGAAAACCGCGTTGTTCCGTTGTTGAAAAGTAAAGGGGACAATAGGATGGAAGGGAACTCCTGCAATAGGAGTGATTCCGGCTTCAAGGACGACACAAAGAACACCCAAAGTAAGCACAACTATTCGTAGGTCCCACAATTTTTTGCGCCACATATCGGCTCGGTTGAGTGACAAGACGACCACTTTAATCATTTCGCCATGCGTACCTACAGTATTGCTTTGGACAAGACCTGTAATTTTCTTTTCTATGGGATAGGGGCAAATTAGCAGATGGGTCACCTGATAGAAAATGACAATCGCTGCCCATGGACACCTGCAACTCAAGAGTCACTAGTCCGTGCTGCCCTTTAAGGCGGGAATATGGGAGAGGGGGGCGAGGGAAGGTTTAGGGCCTCCGGTAACCTCACTCACGCGGCGAAAAGCAATGCAAACATTGCTTCACTACCGGTTGTCTGTGAGTCTGTGGTATCACGCCCATACAATTAGAAGTAGGCCAAAATTGACTTTTAAGTGAAGCTAATAATAAGCGTGTTAAGTAGAAAAAAATATGTCTCGCTTCTTGATATGAAGACCTGTGTAGACAAAACCTAAATGTATCTCCAAGAGTACGCTGTCCTTTTGTCCAACATAGTGTTCGTAAAAATAAGACCTGGTTAACATCGTATACCATTTTATTTGCTCTGACAATAAGAGCGTATGTCATTCATAATTCCGGGACCACTTCGGCATTTTCACGCTTGTTTGGATTTAGGGGAATCTTTCAATCGAGTCGAATTAATCTGTGGGAAGCTTTTGGAAAAATATTAGAGGTCTAATAATAATCGTTTTGAAAGGAGAAGCGATCGTTTGATCTGTAAGGTTATTAAAGATCGCTATGAGCTTAACATTTTGATGGTTTTATATCGCCATGAGTTTCTTTGCCAGTATTCTTCTCATAAGGCCCTACGCATTTTGGAAACTGGAAGTTATAGATCGACACAAACAGGCAGTAGATTTTTGTGTTTTTTACCTAATTTACCTTGACAATCCAGTACATGCTGTGGCGTCTGTTTGTGCCGATCTATGATTTTAACTGTAGCTTCAATTTAACGTTCATAAATGTCACTTAGTGTCTTAATTGAATAAATGATTTTGAATTTGAATTTGAATTTGAACGATATTGAGAATAATATTGTTAGACTCTTGATTATCATTTAACAGGCGGTAGATCTAGACTTTCTTAGTTCTGATGCACGTAATACTCTTGTCTTTGACATACAATCCGTCTTCATTTCCAAGGAGATTTAAGACTTCGTTCAGTTCGTTTGTACAGAAGTTGTACTTTTGCGCTTAGCCAGCTTAACTAAACCATCATGAACTTTGTCATGTAATCAGAAATTTATTAAACTTTAGTCTACCTAGAGTGTACCTACAGGGAGTTAACGTAAGGGACATTTTGGCGAAAATGAGCTATATACATTATTCAGAATTTTCTGCTCTATCGATTGGTATTATTGAAAAAATTGTATCGTTAAAAAACTCCCTTACAGTAAAGATTTTTGGCCTGCGTAAAACGATTTATGACAAAAAAAAAGATGTAACAGACATTTACATTTTTTTTCTGAAAAGTGTTAAACTTACTTTACCCTTACCTTAAACCTCAAATCAGTCACTGATTTTTTTTATTTTCAAAAAAAATTATCGACTTTTCCAAAATTTGTTTATACTTACCTAAAGCCCTTAATTTTCCGCGTCTATTAAGTCCTAAGAGATCTTCGTATCTCAAAGCTGCGAAGTTCCACAGGGCTATGACGCCTGAGTAATACCGCACGGCGACGCTCCACGCGCCGCTAAGTGGGAGCATACCGCCCCCCCTATCACTCCCACAAAAAAAGTATAAGACATAAAATGTTCCCCGTCTCAATATCTCTAGGCGTCTCTCTCAGTTTTTCGATTTTCGATCTCGTTCACGAGATATCGAAGAAATTCCGAGGGAAGGTGTTAAAAAATCAAGGTTTTTTTTTTGTTTTTTTCAATTTTCGAAAAAAGTTTTCGACTTTTACAAAAAAAAATTTCACATTCTGAAAGCCATTTAAATTCTGCGTCTTTTGCCCTCATACGTCCTCATGGCCCTAAACCACTATATACCACGGGGCAAACACACTTTCAGCGAAAATGGGGCCCTACCGAAGCGATCGAAAAAACTTTTTAATGTTAAAAAACATATTAATAATAAATCGTTTTATTTTTGTATCCCTAAATTTCGTTTAAATCTGTGATAGCCAGTCTGAAACTAACATTTAATCATGCAAAGAACCTATTTTCATGGTGTTAAAATACTATAATTTTAGTGGATAATCTATAGTTACATCAAATGGGAACACTGTAAAGTCCTTTACAATAGAGTTATAATATAATTTTCTATTTCTCTTGCTGCCTACGCTATGCTTGACGGTTTACACATAAAATATTAGTAACGTAAGGTAGTAACAACTAAACATATTTTTTTAATGTAAGGGACATACTATATTTTAAACCACTGGGAATTCCTAAATCTTTTGTTTATAGCATGAAAGAAGAGAAAATTCTAAGAAACTTTGCTTTAGACACAATTAAAATTGGAGCAGACAGTAAAAAGTTATAGAGAGATTTAAAAAAATAAAATTGTTTTTTGGCTCTCCTGGAAAACAATGTTTTGTCCCTTACATTAATTGATAGGTACTTCTGGTGTCGATATGTTAACTGTAGGCAAATTTTATAAATTCGGCATACGTTGCCGTGTAAACCAGATTGCACTTTATTGAATAGTGTTGAGAGTCTCTATTTGATTTAGGTTCAATGAAGAGTGTAATTTAGTACATTGTTATTATATTTATACCTACGTTTATGGTCACTGCTCTCCTCCCAACGGTTGTAGCGTGATGTTACAAGCCTATAACTTTCGTCAATAAATAGTTCATACAATACCAAAAAAAATATTCAAATCTGATTGATAGTTCCAGAGATTAGAGAGTTTAAGACCAGGCACTCTAAAATAATTTCCACGCAAGCTCCGTCCCCATGCACCCGCCACCCCGCACTTGATGTCCCGCGAGCGACCGCGTCGACTCAAAATTCTAATTTTTTGAATTTTGATTTTAGAATAGCGAACATAGGTGGGATGGAGGCACCTTTATTTATTTTATGAAATAAAAATTTTAGCAATTATGATTTTTTATTGAACACTAACTACTACATCAATACAAATAAATAAAATTGAAGTGTCTGTTTGTAATGTCAAAATAATAGTTTTTTTAGGCTTATACAGTTATTTCCACGAAACCTAAGCCTAAAAATCGGTTTTTTAAATTTTTGTTTGTCCGCCTGTCCGTTTGTTCCCGCTAATCTCCGGAACAGGTAGCCCGATTTCCACAGGACTTTTACTGGCAGATACCTGGTGTTATAAGCAATAACTTGGCTACTTTTATTTTAGAAAAAGAATTAGGGTTCCGCGCGAAATATATAAGGTACACGCGAGTGAAGCCGCGTGGAAACTGCTAGCACTAGCTACTTACTACAGACACAGACATGCACATTATACATACCTATGGTTTTTCTTACTAGAGCAGGAATCTGCAACTTTAGGAGATACAGGGAAACTATTTTTAAAAACTAGGTACAAGTTGGTCTTTTATAAGTATATTTTTTATTTTTGTTAAAAATAAAAAAAAATAAGTATCGATATCTAAACTAGATAAAACAAAAATGGGTGCGTGTACATAAGTACACGCACCCATTTTTGTTTTATCTTATATAAAAAGTATAACTTCTCACGCGCATACATAAGTATGTGCGTGAGAAGTTATACTTCTTTGGCATCATTAAAAAAGTATATAAGCACAATTGTTTTTAGTAATATTTACGAATAGTAAATAAAATGTTTCAAAATATTCAATTTAAGCCTTTAGTTCGCAGGCAAAAAAAATGTTAAAATTTGTTAGTTTTTCATTTTAGGATGTTTATTTATGATCTATAAAGCTCCCTAAAAATATTTAAAAAAATCTAACTTATATACTTTATTGGAAAACATATGATGGTGAGATACAACATTGCGCAACATTCTAACACTTACGTAGCAATTATTATGTTGTACATGACCTACATTGCACATTACACACATACTTTAAATTTAACTGAAATGATACAAAAGTAATAAGAAAGCCATTTATTTCTTTGGATATTATTAAATTGATCGGTTTTAATTAAACTCCTAGACCCAGGCTATTTTGAAATTCAGGAAAAGGAGGTCCTCTGAACGGATCTTCACCTGCATATTGAATAATCGCATATATTTTAAGACCGGCACCATCCCCGTCTTGAAGCGTCACTTTTTTTGTTTCTTTGGTAAATATTGGCTTCAGCTTCCGGCTCTTGTAAGGCAGGTAAGCCGACACACGCATATACTGCACCATAATGTCATCGACACTGTACCGATCCTCTTCTACCAGACGCAACAATGTCATCAGATGGGCATTTTGGGGAAACCTCAATGCGTTACTCCAATTATCGCGACAGGCAGGCTTTTGAACAGCTCCCATCAATAGCGTAATGGCAATAAAGTCTATTAGATCGTATTTGGTAATATTTGTATCGTTTGTAAAACTCTGGACTATGTAGAAATTTGTATTATTTGTGATCTCAAATATCTTCTAAAAAAAATCTTGAAAATAATCCGACGGCGCGGCGTTCTGAGGCTAGCATCGAAAGGAGGATTATATTGAGGTAATTCTATCGTGGCAGCATGATTGAATTTCCCGGTTTGCCATTTAAAGTTCAGTGTGGAAGATTCCTGAAACTTCTTAGTTCGTTTTCTCAAAATTTTAAGCGCAATAGTTGCTTTTCTTTTAGAACGAGTTTGTAGTAGCTGGTTAATTATTGATAACAGGTGAGAAAATATCTGAAATTCAAATCAATATAGGAGGAGTAAAAGGGTATGATCTTGGTTGGGAACTGCCATTGGTTACATTATCGTCATCATCTAGTTGGTTAGGGTTCTGTACTATTCTTCGTTTTCAGAGCAACTACTGTTATCTGAAGACGGTACATTTTAATATCATTAGTGATTCCATCCGGAGTAGCTCCTAGAAACGGAAGGAATTCGTCGATAAAAAATTACATTTTTAAATTTTTATGTTTTTTAGGTTGGACAAAATTGTTCTAAAGCCACAGTCAGTATTTAATCTTTCATAGTTACTGCTATGATTAGACCTTTAAAAAACCAGTATCATCATCATCATAATTTGACGTATATAAAGTATAAGATATAACATATAAATAAAATAAACTTCAATGATGTCAAATGACACGATAGACTACTTACACAAAAACAATCGTAAATAAATTTTAAATCGGAAAAAGTCAATATACAAGACGGGACGTCCCTTCCCAAACGACGTAGACGAAACTTTTAGCTATCTAGGGCCGGTCCAGGCAGCTCAGTTGGCAGAGTATTCCCCCTTGAAAAGGGACTTTCACGGGTTCAGGATAGTCCTGGATTTCGACTTGCAACGTTTTAAATTTATAAGAAAAAGTTAGCATATTGATTGCTTCAAAATTCATTCAATTATACCATATTATTATAAATAAATAAAAATAGTTAATTAATGAAAGCAATTAGAATTTACTTTCTAATTAAAGGTACTTAGTTATCTTCGTAATTCGCTGGAACAGAAACTAGATTTTATAGATAGATCTAATTGAGAAGACGTCTCCAATGGCTTCCCCTGTTCCGGAGGACATCCGATTTCGAGAACTTCCTTTGTTCTCTTAAAAAATAATTCAATTTAATAAAAAGATATCCCTATTTGAATGCAAAAAAACACGATACACAACTGATATACTACCTACTGATAATATATAATAATAATATATAAAAATAATAATAATATTTAAGTATTAAAAAAAAACTAAGGTTGGTAAAAATACTTGTTGCTATGCTTCTCTCATGATTTTTGTAACATTTTTGAAACGTTCGACTTTCTTTCTCTTCTGAACATTTCTTTTATTGACCTTGTTTCCCATTGTATCTAAATACGTTATAATGTAATACTTATTTAAATAACTCCTAAATAAAGTACCTGTAGAACGCGCGCGCGAGCAAAATAGACCCTCTCACGATGGAGCACAGCGCGGTACTAAGCATGTACTAAGAAACTGGCTAGGCCGTCATGTGTTAAACGCTAAGCAATCAGTAATTAAGTTTAATATCGCGTGCGCTCTTTGTTCGTGTTCGAGCATGAAACTAAATGGCGTAAGTCTCAATTCTTATTTCTCTTATAACTAAAGTAATTATTGATCTAGAGAAAAAATATCTTGTAGTTCGATAATAAAATATATTATCTTACATTGAATACTTATGTTAGTCTTAAAAGATGAGCCATTTTGATTTTATTTAAATAATCATCAAAAAAAGACATGATTTTCGAATAAAAAATGAATCGAGTGAAAATGTTACAATTACGTATCTGTCTTATGAATAGACAGAAAAAGAACCAAAAAATCATATGCTAAAATTCCATTTTGATTGTATGCGTGACTGTTTCAGAATATTAACGCAAACTAACATAAAATTTAGGGAGCCTGCTCTTAAACAAACAGAAAAAACTCTTCAGCTTGTGGTAAAATGAAAGATTAAAAAATAGTCATGAACAGGAAAATGAAACTCAATTAAAAAATAAAAGTTGGTGTATTCCTTTATGTTTCTTTTCACCACAAAAGGAAATGTCAATTACTGAAGGTTTTATTTCTAATTGAAAAAAAATAACATTAAACCTCAAAGCAAAATAATGAGATACCAGTATACTGATAAATCTACGTAATATACTACACGCACAGTTGGTTTTAGCCTGTCTTATCTGCGGGGCATACAACTGCCCTAATTAACGAAACGACAATGCCTATTATTGGTAATAAATCATGTTCGGTAAAGCTGCGAGCGCATCGAGCAAGAAATGACTTGAAATTATATTATAATAATACAACCGAGGAATCGGCTCCTTAGGATATCAAAAAATCGACTAGAAACACTCCATCGATTCAGTACACTCAAATTAGCTACTGGAGCGTTTAATATTATTCATTCGTCGATAAAAATTTTGTTGAAAGTTTTTTCGGAGTAGACTCGTTGTCCTAGATTATATTTTATTATAAACGCAGTAGTTTTTTTTGCCTAACAGTTAGTCAGCGTTTTTATCGTTCTCACACATACATAGGTATACTATTTTAGTAGAAGTAGGTGCGAGAGAAATGCCTCTTTTCCAGGTAGTGCTGAACATTTGTATACAAAAACATAATACATTTGTATAGAAAAATTAAAATGATTGGCGCCGGCTTTTGTGCTTCAAAAAAGACATTCTTTATTCAATCATGATAGAAAGTGGCCTTTGTATCGTCAGACATCACTGCTTCTTAATTTACATAATCAGTTTAAAACAAATGGAAAGAAAATCCATAACTAATATTCTTTTCTTTTTTACAGGTAAATGTTTGCTCCAGAATAGTTACTGCATTGGGGTATAGTATTTTAACGCTAGTATGTTCCAATTTGTTTTGTGTGTATTACTCCTAAACACGAGACCTCGTGTCAAGGTGCCATTAAAAAGCATGTAGATGGTGGCCACATGTGTATAAACCTGTAAGTACATCACACAGGACCTGGAAACGGATATGAGTCCCAGTATACAATTCTCTCAAAGTAAATTCAGTTTTCGAAATATGGGTTCTTAAAAAAAAGTGTAATTTTTTTGTTTCTCGAATATTTCACTGTTTTTACTATTCTAACAAGGAGATATTGCGTTACACGACAATAATCTTTCTCATTGATTTTCATATTTTTAACCCATACTTAAGCAACTTAAATACTTTTCCAGATGTTAAGTTTCATAAATCACTACATATTATAAAACAAAGTCCCCGCCGCGTCTGTCTGTCTGTCTGTTTGCGATAAACTGAAAAACTATTGAACGGAGTTTCATGCGGTTTTCACTAATAGACAGAGTGATTCATGAGAAAGGTTTATGTGTATAATTTGTACCCGTGCGAAGACGGGGCGGGTTGCTAGTAGACAATAAGTAAATATTGACCCAGAGACATCAAAATAGATAGAAGCGATCGGTTATTTAATGGCCCCTAAACGCCTTATAGAACCTTTATTGAACATTAATGCTATGAGGTGTAATTGTTGGTTTATCAACAGACTATAAGCCTGTTTATGACATGTTTAATTCCTCAAACTTCTTGTATGTCTTGCGTTAGCGAATACCTCTCTCTGTGTGAGAGTAATTCGAAGAGTATACTATGCCACGATTTCTTTAAGTCTTCCTCTATGTGAACTGACTCTAATTAAAGTCCTTGTCCAAATAAACATACTCGATGCTATTTTCAGGAATTTGGTTTTCAGATAATTAGGTGGTAAAGCGTACGTAGGGTGATTGGACTCGTAATCTATACTATTTATCAAAACTGGCCCACTGGAAAAGACTTTTTAAACTACGATGTGTCAAACACACAGTTTGGCTTATACAGTTAGCGATTAACTC
The DNA here is from genome assembly GCA_949752705.1 of Callimorpha dominula. Taxonomy (NCBI): domain Eukaryota; kingdom Metazoa; phylum Arthropoda; class Insecta; order Lepidoptera; family Erebidae; genus Callimorpha; species Callimorpha dominula. The sequence continues at coordinate 2,848,462 of OX457010.1, read as the reverse complement.
CGATATAAACTCCTCCAGTATCAATCGGACATAGTCATCCCTGTGCCTTACATTTATTTCAAAGTTGCAGTTTATAGGCAGTCGCGCGGCTTCGCTCGTGTTTACATATTTATATATTTTGCGCGTAACCCTAATTCTTTTTCCAACATAAAAGTAGCCTAAGTTAGACCTTATAACACCAGATATCTGCCAGTAAAAGTCCGAAATCCGAAACAGGTGGACCTATTTCCCCCGTGGTTTCGGAGATTAAACGGAACAAACAGACAGACAGACAAAAATTTAAAAAACTGATTTTTAGGTATAGGTATCGTGCAAATAACTGTATGTATTAAAAACTATACGGTTTTATTCACGTATGTATCAGTGTGTGGACGGGAGTGTGACGCCTGACACCGTCGCGTCAGGACGCTTCACTCCTTGAGAAAGGGCCCCCGTCGGGTCCGAAACTAGTCGGCCGTCTCCGATATACAAACGTGAGTAAAACCGTATAGTTTTTAATAAATATGAATACCACTCACGAAGGTTTTTATTGTAAAATAACTGTATGAGCTTAAAAAAATGTATTATTTTGATATAACAATACAAACAGACAGTTCAATTATATTTATTTGTATTGACAAGCCGAAGAGGATGAAGGGTACATAATGCAATTTAGACCAATCCGAAGTAGATCATTGGTTTGTACCGTAATAATTACAATGAAATGCGTGCGTTGTGCCTATGTATCTTTCTTTGTTATTTAGATTGATCAGAGAAAGTTGTTATTGTAGAAAGTCATTTTTAAAGCTTAATTCTTTATTTTATTTTTTTGTTCTGCAAATTAGTTTACTGCTGTATTTAATATTCTATAAATGTAACCTTTGAGTCTTAAGTTAATTTCTGTAAATTTTTCATTGCTAGAGATTGTATAACTTATTCATTGATTGTCAAATGTGTTTATCTAGCTCAATTACTACTTCTTGCCTTTTCTTCCATAAGCCTTTGTCATAAGGTTGTAAATGAGATGGCATTTTTCATTTCATCGGCCAAGTGCTAGAATTTGATTAAAATTCTGAACTTTTGTCTCTTTGCCGTCGTTGTTATTAAGCCCAAAGACAGAGGGATACACCCTTGTCAATCTTCCAGAAACATTCTGCCCGCCACATACACGTTCAAGGAAGAAAGGTGTGACAGTTATTTTATGTAATGTGTAAATATTTTGTGTACTTCCGTTAGCATACTAAGTTTATGGATATTTATCACTTTCTGAAATATATTAATCACAAAGTACATTTTAAAATGTTTATGACAACTAATGTATTACTATCATCATCATCACCTTCCTGCGCACTTCCCTATTTTCATTGGGGTCAGCGCTATGTGTAACATTAGAAAGGGTTTTGGCTGGTTTTATGGCCGCCTGCCTGACGCCGACACTCCTTGGGTATGTAGTCGTTTAAAGACGGGAAAGAAGGTAAACTTGTATACTAAAAAATGGGTAGGGAGAGGAACCTAGGGTAATGAATACCGCAAGTCTCTCTAGGATGGGGACGAAGACTGCAGTAGCTCGCAGATTCAGGGGTCGCTTACCCGATTGTCCTGTATTTCGAGTGAATGGAGAGGCCACTGGGACAAGAATACTATCTGCCAATGTATAACTAATATAATAGCAATATAAAACTATGAAAGCTAGGGACGACCATGCACGTGCGGGACTTTGCGGTTCAGGGTTAGCGACTCAACTTCAACGCAATAAAAGTCTCCGTAGCAGTCTTCTACAGAAGTCTTTGGTTACAGGTTCGTCGATCCTTATATTGTTCTGTATTCTTGATCTTCCCCGCTTATCGCTATATTAATCGTTTACATTTGTAGGAATCATTAGGCATATCTAGTTAAAGTGGCTAAACATTGTATACTATCTTAGGAGCTTATATCACATTCCTGTTCCACATTCTACAAAATGTGATCTTTCTAAATATTTCTCTCACATATTCGAGTAGCCGGTGCTTCTCATTTAATCTAACACAATACGCGCACGGGCTATAACAACAAATGTATGTTTTAGCCAATCGATATGGTAACTGCAAGACCGAGGTATTAAGAGTACTGAAAGGTTACACTTCATGAGTATCTAAGTATAATGTGACCAAATGTGACCTGTTTTCCGTCAATACTATGGCATGCATTATATGAATAAGCTTTTATCGTCTGCGATTTACTTCTTGCGTCATTTTCTTTGCTGGGATGCTAACGATATTTTTGTACAATGTCAACTTCAGCTCAGCAGATTGTCTACTCTGATGCAGGAGTTTAGAAATTCTGGCCAGTCCTATGTCTGACTCCCCTTGCGGTTTAAGGTGTAATCTTTATTTAAGGGTCTTGAATAGAAAATCTCGCGGTGCACACAAGGCTGAATCGACGACGCTTCTGCCTATCGAGCTATAAGGCTACGGTCATTCTGCTACGGATTCTTTTGGGGCGGGCTGCCATTTAGTCGAAACCATAGCCTTATCATGACGCACAAACCAGGCAGAAACAGTGGTTCAAGGCATCACCTGTTTGGGGATTCGTGGTTTTATCGTCGCATCGCGTTTATATCGCCTTCCTCGCTAATAGGTCTCGTGTTTGAAACAAAGTTTGTTTTTATTCAGTTTGACTTTGACATAACCGCTTCCTAGCCCCCACCCCTCCTCGCTAAATAGGAACCAGGACTTTTGAATAGAAAGAAGGCAGACGGCATTCGTGACATACTTAACTATCTACTCCACCAACTCTCTTATCGATTAATTCTGTGTACGTATCGCTATGCACGTTTATCTTTAAATATACAAAGATTAAGTGCATAAAAGGAATTTCGGTCTAGATATCATTTGGTTTGATATTCCACTGAAGGTCTCCAAATACCTACTTAAAATTATGAAAAGGAAAGATTTGAATAAAAACTTTTCTTTTGTTTTGACACCGACGCGGACGGTCACCCTACTCTTAATAAAGATCCCCGTCGGGTCCGAAGCTAGTCGGACATCCCTGAAATACACATGTGACTAAAACCGTACCTATATCTTTTAAAAAGAAAATGTTTGTCTGTTTGTAGGCGGTAAGTTCGGAAAATACTTATCTGATTTTAATCATTCTTCCACGTTTAGAAAGCTTATTTATTGAGAAGTAACATACCATGTTATTTCAGTAATAGGAATAGGTAAACACAAGCGAAGCCTGGAGCAAAGCTAGTAGCTCATATGAGGGGTTACTCTTAATAAAACGCATAAATTTGTAGAAAAATCAAAAGAGTCGAGAGAGAGAAAGAGTCACGCTACCGGAGTTGTGTCATTGTTTTAGGGTTTTAGTTGGCTGCGCGATCATTTAGTACGTACGGAGGTAAAAACATTCTCAGAATGAGAGGAAGGGGGTTGAAATGAAGTGCTAAGCTTTTTACATTATCAATTAAATTTTTAAATAATAAACTGATTCCTAACAATATTAATATCGTCTTTATGCCTATAAAGATAGACATAAAATGGCAAGATTTATCTTTATTTTGTAGAAGATTCTTTTACTAGAATTTATATTAGCTTTTGCAAGTTGTTCAAAGAAAGTTACTGACGTACTGAGTCTATCTAAAATGTATTAGTTGGTCAAGTCTGTTGCCGCAGCTGTTACCGGTACAACACCTGTACAAGGTGTGTCAAGCTTAATTTGAAAAGTTTTTGTATTAGATAGCTAACTTCGATGATAGAGACTGATAATGTATTTTTATAGTAGACTAGCCGACTCCGCAGTTTCATCTACGTTTGTGATCACTGCTCCGCTCCTATTAGTCGTAGCGGGCCTTTAGCCTTCCTCGATAAATAGACTATCCAACAATAAAAAAATTTTTCAATTCGAACCAGTGGTTCCTAAAATTAGCGAGAAAAAAGGAAAGAAGAAATACATAGGAGTTGAGACGCAGTATACGATGGCCTCTGCCCCGTTTATTAAGTTGGTGTACGTGTGAGTCTGGTTTTGACAAATTGGCATTAGGTTTGGTTTTTAAAAAATCTTTGCCTGCTAGAAAGATTCCCCCTCATTAATATAAAGTACAATGTACATGCATGGGTATATAAAATACATAATACAACGCGAATACAAAAGCAAGCACCGAGGTACAGAGATATTTATTTAATCGTTCATCCATCTATGTATAGACCCGGTCCTTTGTACCGTTATTTTAATATGTACGTGTACAATTAAGAAATCGGATATTCATTGTATTTCATTACTATATTAGCAAAATAATTAATTAAGTACGAATAATTCTTTTATAGAAATTGGTTTTCGACGATTAACCGATTACAAAAACGTTATAAAGCTGGAGAAAGACTTTCTTCTCCAATTCCACTTCAGACGGAGTACTTCACAGAGTAGGAAGTCCTTGCTGGACTGCACGGGCGGCGCGATACTTAAGTGGTCGAGACAAAAAGCTGTGTAATCCACAAATAGATTGTTCTTGTGTCCGATGTTTTAATGTTTATAAACTGCGACACAGGGATCATTCCTAATGCGAGAGTTGTCTTTTTTTTTACAAAAAACAACTGCTCTACGTTACTTATTACCCTATATTTAACATACGATCAAAAATTATCCAGATATACCTGTACTATTTATCGCCCGAATTTAGTCCAAATACAAGACTGATAAATGTCTACCGTGTACAAAAATATCGATCTATCCTTAGACCAGTATCGTCGACATGAACTGATAACGATTGATAACTTTGTGTACATTGTAGGAGGGGTTTTATCATTGTTGCAAAATGCGTGGTCGAACCATTGCCTCATATAAGGTAAAATAGGTATATGATACATGGGCAGGGCGTTGATACCGACTTACAAAGACACCGTTGTAAAACTGTTGCGTGATAACAATGTTGACATAGAGAGAATATTATGACTGATAGGAGTTATGTTAAATTGATATACACGTCCATACCAATCCTACTAATATTATAAACGTGAAAGTTTGTGAGGATGTATGGATGTGTGGATGTATGGATGTTTGTTACTCTTTCACGCCAAAACTACTGAACCGATTGCGATGAAACTGAGTATGTAGATAGCTGGAGACCTGGAATAACACATAGCCTACTTTTTATCCCGATATTCCCACAGGATCGGGACTTACGCGGGTGAAACCGCAGGGTGCTGCTAGTAATATTATAAATGCGAATATATGTACTTAACCGATCATCACTCGTCTCGTTCAAATTCAAATTCAAATATAAAATCATTTATTCAATTAAGACACTAAGTGACATTTATGAACGTTAAATTGAAGCTACAGTTAAAATCATAGATCGGCGCAAACAGACGCCACAGCATGTACTGGATTGTCGAGGTAAATTAGGTGAAAACACCAAAATCTACTGCCTGCCTGTGTCGATCTATAACTTCCAGTTTCCAAAATGCGTAGAGCCTTATGAGAAGAATACTGGCAAAGAAATTCATGGCCACTCTTTTTAAAAGTCAGAATTCCGTTCCGAATGTCCTGTATTTCCTGTGACTGAAGAGGCTACTAACAAAAGAACTCCAGCTGGTATTTCAAAACTGACATAAATGACTTAAGACTATTTAACTGTTGTCTAATGTTGTACAAATAAACAGTATCTTTAGCATAAGTAACGATTTAATTTCCAGTCACGCGCTTACGTGCCCTATCTATACCATTACAACCGTATGCTTTATACCGGTAATATTTTCTTTGTTTATTGTTAATTCTCATTAGCAGGGCCTACTAATATTATTAAAATACGTACCTAGTAGAGAGTGCTATCTAGACCCAAACTTACCATAGCTTGTATTACACATTCTAGAACAATGATATATATACTTGGATACTTTTTTAGAAATAACCAGTCCAATGCAAATAGACATACTTATGCATACAAATATTAGCACTGAACGAGAATCGAACCCGAGACCTCGGACGATGCAACTTCTAAGTCGTCAAGATAAGATCAGTTGAAAAATACAACAAGGGCCGGTTCGATCGCAGGGATACCTCAGCCTCATAGAAAACCGGCGTAAAGCAAGGCAAGCTAACCCCCATCCCCCCTTCCCCTACTCCAACTCTTCCCCTATCCCCACCTTAAAGGCCGGCAACGCATTTTGTGACTCTTGAATTGCAGGTGTCCAAGGGCGCTGGTAGGCACTCAGGTAACCCGTCTGCTCGTTTGCACCGCATCGCATAAAAAAAAAAGTTTAATTTTTTTTTTTTTGGTATGGCTCACGGTTCGTATCGACACAAACAAGAAAGTTTTAATACAACTCAATTTTTTAAATGTATCAGGTCATCGAAATACTTACCTAAGTATCGAAACTTCACGATAACTTTTGTTCCAGAGTTAAGTAGTTACTTTGCTACTTTAGGCAATCAGTAATCCCTCATACTTGCGTGTTGGGGGGTGTGTTGGGGTTTATTTGTTATATAACAAACTTATGGCAGTAAGTTAAAAGCAACTTACCAACTTCCTTACGCAACTAATAGCAAACAAGACCTAACACCTGTAATATACATAATATATACAGACATACACCTGTACCTGTGTAGGCAGAGGTGTATAAACACCCACATTTTTAACCGACGTAAAACGGAGGAAGTTCTTAAGTCGACCCGTATATTTTTGTATTTTTTATGTAAACACATAACTTTTTACAGGGTAGTCCGATTTCGATAGTTATTTGTTTATTGGATAGGGCATACTTCGAAGTTGATCCCACTTAAATTTCAAATAAATGTTTCAACCCTAAGGATGGCAAAATTAGGATTTTCACCTGTGAACCGATTTTGTTGAAACTTAGCACACATATGTAGTTCTAATGATACTACATCATGACGGAGACCTGTAGTTGATTGTTTTAGCCACAAAAATAAAAATTATATACTTGTTATATAATTTGGTCCGAATCAATTCATAAAGAAAGAAAGAAAGAAAGAAAAATATTTATTCAGAACCCGCCGAACATATCATAAATAACAAAAAGAAAAAAAAACGATAGATCTTAAATTAGTGCGGGCCTGAAAAGGTCACCATCTCAGCATAACGCTGCACCTAACAACGTGTGCAGCGCTGGTTTTCAGATGTCGCCTCTTAAAGGGACGTCACGTACATAAGGTGGAAGGCTACTCACCAGGCACTTTGGGAATTAACGATGGGAAAATTGGGACTATACTGATGTAAATTGAAGGCAATGTAAGGTAAGGGATATTCTTTATACAGATGGATTGATGAGTGTAAGCAATACTGGCTGTTACCGGGAAGTTCGATCCCAAAGCTCACAAGAAAAAAAAACACGGTATTCTAGATTGTAAACTCCCACACAAAAGAAGAAGGGTTTTATAGTTATATTCATATACATATACTTATACATCTGTGCAGCAGACGATCAGCTTATCTTAAAGCTGCTTCCCAACAACCATACTTAGTTAAGCAAGACATGAGTTGAATTGGCTGTGTCACTACACTTTAAGTGCGAAACTTCGCAGATCTTCACTAAGTATGTCTGGGAGCTCCACGTCGTTAACTGAATAGACAGAGTTGAAAGTGTAACTGTTTAAAAAGAGGAAGGTTAAGTGAAAACAGAACCCTGGCATTCACCGGGAATAAATCGGCAGGCAGTAGAACCCGTAGATGAAATTTGAAATTGCATTACAATTTTAACGGTACCCAATAATAGCCATAAGTATATTCACTCTGCATGTGACTGCACGGATGGCGCAATGGTTTAAGTGGTCACCTCGCCACTACGCCGCGCTGAGTGTTGTCGGTTCAAATCCTACACGGGACAAAAATTTGTGTGATCCACAAATAGTTGTCCCGAGTCTGGGTGTCCCTTGTGTTCGTTGTTTGAATATTTGTGAAGCCCCCCGCGACACAGGAATATTCCTAATGCGTGAGTTGTCTTTTTGAAAACAAAGAAGAAAGAAAGTGTATTTTAACTCCAAGAGTTTTTTGCTATCGCTGTAGTTAGAGGTTGTTTAAATACATATAATGTATATGTTGGCAAGTACGATAATTTAGCGATAATAAAACAGTCAATTGATTTTAATGTACGGAGGCGGGGTACGCTGTGACGTTCGAGGCATGGAAGCGGAATTGTTTGGACGGCGACGGTAACATTTTGAGATCAGACTGACGTTAAGGCCCACACTATTGAAAGCCATCGAGTAGTTCGGACCACGGTTCGGACGCTCTAAACGGGACTGCCGATTTACTCTTCTCAGAGTATCTGATTCAGTACACCTAAGCCTGGAATTATTGGGAGGAGTGTAGCTGTGGTCGGAAATCTACAGCATGAACCCTCTATCAGAGAACCCTACTCATGACCGCTCAGTAGCTAACTTATCGCATTCGGCCAAAATATTTCGCTTCGTGAGTTTTCTTAGACGTAAACACTTAGTAAAGATCCCTATTTCAAGAGTTTTATGTGTTCTGTAATGCGTTATTACTGCTATTATTGTATTTATCGATACAGTATTCTTAAGAATCGGTTCCCAGTCATATAAAAAACGTTATAACCGCCACTTCACTGGTGATAACGTTCAATACAATGGCCTCATCTGAAAATCACTGAACCATTACAGACCCTTAGAACATCGTTATCGTATGAAGGTTCTTGAAGAAAAGTATCGCAAAAGGCACCCATTAGAACAAATTCGCCATACGAGCCAAACGATGCCAATTTACCCCAGAATTATTAGCACAAATGAGTAGACTGATATACGTGTGGATTTTGTGTTTTTTTTAGCTTAAATTAGAGTTTAACAACCACCCCAACGAGTAAGAGTGTTAACAGTATCCAATTATGCCACCTTAACAGGTAGGGCATACCAGATTTCTACTCGAATGTTTACCAACTTTTGAAGTATCTCCATCCTGCAGGAGACTTCCCGTAACCCCTTGATCGCAAATCTGGCACTATAGCTATTGCGCTAACGTCACCACTTAAATAAAAGAGTTCGCAACATCATATATTTTCGTAAACGTACTCTTTTTAAATTTATTGTTACCTTGTCTAGCCTTATTAAAGTATTTAAAAAATGGATGCGGTAAATAGGCCACTGCAATCGGTCCAGCGCAGCGTTGTTTCCTCGAATGGGCATTGTGTGCATTTGCAAATGTGTGTCAGCACAGCAGTTGGTTTAGCTGGCGTTATGTAAATTAATTGGGTCCCAAAATAGGTACCTACCTACCTACTCCTGATTAACTAGACCGAAAAAGACACCGTATTTGTCAAATTGTAGAAGTGATAGTTACGTCTGAAAAATTTACACGCTTATCACGCAAGAGGCTGTGTGCTCTTTGATTAATCGAAGTTCATGTTTATTTAAAATACAAGTTATGATCTTGCTAAAACATTGTTGACAAACCAGTTTGTCAGATTTGTGATTTGTGTGCTATTTACTGGAGATTAAAGTTTCGCATTTGGCTCTCGCGAATTCGTCGAAATGATTTAAACCATAAATATAAAGCATCTACCCAATACTCGTATGTTATATCTATACTTATAATAAATCTGCAACGGGATGAATTCTGTACATTGAATATATTTAAAAAAAATCGACTAAGGGGTATTCATACTGATTCCAAATATGTGATTCCAAAAAAATTTTGTCTGTCTGTCTGTCTGTCTGTCTGTCATAATACAATATTTACAATCCTTTTATAAGTATATTGTTGTATTTAGTCCATTCCCTTTCATTGTAAAACTTGAAGATGACTCACTGTCCGTGTATGTCACGTATTGGACGAATATCCAAATTATTTCCTGGAGCTGATGGTCTACCTCGTGTTGCTGACGTCTCCACTGCGCAAGGGCTCGTGCGAAGAGCCATCAACCGCCTATGCCTGCTTCCAAACGGAGAATCCTCTTGAAAGCCCTGCAGCCTTTCAACGCCCGGGAAGATGTTCGCGCCGCTATCAAACACTCCACAAGCAATAGCAAACCGCATTCATAAACGCTTCACACGCACAGCACACATACATATCATTCCTATCACATACGTCACTCAACATTCGCCAATCACACACATTCAAGAGATACGAACTACAACGGCCACCCAAAACTTGTTAACTCTTAGAGTACTCCAATAATTAAACTCTGTAACTATAAAAAACGTATTTTTCTGTGTTCAATCACGAACACTAAGTGTTAGCATAATACCAGCGCTGCTTCTTACGAAGTAGCACAATACTGAGCTAAACGACCATTTTTTGGCTCATACATAGATACTAAACTATACTTGTTAAATTGAATATTTTTGTTAAATCTCAAATGTCTTGGCATGAGTGCAAAATAAAAATGTTTCTTTTTTATGTCTTTAAAACTATGTAAGCTATAACAAGCTAAAAAAATATACAGCCACCCAGCAGTAGTGGTTATAGTCGTTGTTTTTACCGTAGACAAATAATGTATTCTCATTCAGGCGTAAACAATAAAAACAATTTTGTCTATGCTTATAAAGTTTTTTATATCACCGATACAAACTGAACGAACCGAAGCTCCCCCAATTTCATTCGTACATAAATACATAGCTTATACATATATATATTTGTATAATACTAGCAGTTCCCGCGTGGCTTCGCTCGCGTGTACATATGTATACATTTTGAGCGGAACCTTAATTCTTTTTCCAAAATAAAAGTAGCCTAAGTCACTTCTTATATGTCACCAGCTATCTGCCAGTGAAAATCTAGTGGAAATCGGTCCACCTCTTCCGGAGATTAGCCGGAACAAACAGACAGACAGACAGACAAATTAAAAACTGATATTTAGGCATAGGTATCGTGCAAGTATGAGCTTAAAATAAAACTATCACTTTTACATTACAAACATCGGTTTGTAATGTCAAAATGATAGTTTGAAGTGTCTACTACAATTTTATTTATTTGTATTGATAACTTATATCATAAACTAAAATATATGACTTATATGTAGGTTCTTACTTGTGAATGGTTAGTCAATGATTTCTATAAACATGTTGCTAGCTAGTTCCCTTTATGATCAGGAGTAATGTACAAGACACACAGGCTTATTTACATGCTGTTAGCTTTGATAATATTCACCGCTAATTATCTGGTGCTGAGGCGGAATATGTTTGCTATGTGGTTGATTCAGTTGGAATAGAGCCCGTTTGATTAACGTGAAGTTAAGAGTGGATTAAGCTAGTGTTAGCAACAATCTCACCATCATTGCTATAAACTATCATCTTTACTAAGTAACAGTAACTTTTACGTTGTTCGTACCTCAATCGGCACTCAAGTGATTGTCATCAACTTATAATGCGTGCCTAGCCTTTTATATCACCCTACTTTTGTCAGCCAACCAATGGCGTTGCGTTAATAATAATGTCTATTAACTTTTTTTCTTAAATAGTAAACTATTTATTATAGTTTGCCCCTATTTTCAATAAAATAAATACGAGTGTTTGATGGGGCGACAACACTAGTAAGAAATTGCGGTTGGCTAAGTATTTTATTATTTATCTATACGAGTATTATAAAGCACTTATTTTAAAAGCTTTTACACTTTTAAAGGCAATTCATTTCCGATGGACAGAGTTGACAAATTATAAATAACTTTACAACTCGGGCGAAGTCGGGACGATCAATAATAGTGTAAAATTAAAAAAACGTACAATATTGTACAGAATAATATGGTAAAGAAATATACACACGTTACACAGAGAAAATTAAACACAAAGGGTTTTAATTATCTCTATTCACGCACAAAATCACAGGGTTTTTTAACGATCCTTCAAAAAATCAGTACCTTGATGTTAGCGTTATTTTAAACGGGCATAATATTTTTATCATCATTCATTTTTTTATGTGGAATGTAAAAAAAAAACCTGGGTACTGAGAGCGAGACTTAAACTGTCGATAACATCTTCTCTGATGCTCTTCTTCTTAAACGTCAACTGATTTTACCTTTAAACCTCTTAAAATGAGGTATCTAAAGTGTCTTTACTCAGTTTAAAGTGTCTTTGGGAGAGCCATGCTTCGGCACGTATGGGCCGGCTTAACTCCGCTCAATACCACGGCCTCACAGAAAACCGGCTGTGAAACAATGCTTGCATTGCCGGAGGCCCTAACCCTTCCCTCTCCCCTATTCCCGTCCTTCCCTTCTCCCCCTCTCCCGTCTTCCCGCTCTTCCCCTATTCCCACCCTAAAGGGCGGCAAAGCACTTGTGACTCTTGAGTTAGAGGTGTCCATGGGCGGCGGTAGTCATTTACCATCAGGTGATCCGTCTGCTCGTTTGCCCCCTATACCATAAAAAAAAAAAGTCGCTCTAACTATATTATTATATCCATTACAGTATGATGAAAATGGTAATGACAATTTAATAAGTTCAATTTAATTCTGTTACAATCCACAAGAGATTCCCCGAATTATTGCCCAACCGAAACTGTGCCAATTCAAATGACATTTCTCCGGATCAATTTACAAACTAACTTAGTGAAGTTTATTGATTTATTAAACCGTTGTACCAGCTATATATTCAAGAACCACCACGTTTTGGTTACAAAACTCTTTACATTATACTGTAAACTTAGGCAATAACATGATAACTTTAAACTCAGTAACATAAAAACTTTAAGTTTATGAGAAGCACGCACACTACATGTGGGGCAAAACTTACTTCGGTGTAAACTGGAATACGTTTACCGAAAATTCAAACAACTAGTACTCACTGCAAATATTTGTAAGCATATAATATGTCTAGGCGTTTTTATGTATAATATGTGTTATTTTTTTTACATATTACAAGCAACCCGCCCCGGCTTCGCACGTGTAATAGAGACATCTTCAACAATCATCATAACATTTCAACCAATTTACACAAAACCTTAACAAATTATACACCTAAACCTGAATCATGAATCACTCTGACTATTTATGTAAACCGCATGAAAATCCGTTTTTGTACACATACATGATTTCAAAGTGACAGAAAACGTACTTAACGCTTTTATTAATTTCACTCATAAAATGTCTATACCATTGATATACCATATGATCCAAAAATGAGCGCGGCTTCGCGCTCACTTGAGTTTTCTTATAGCGTTTCCATACATTATGGTGCTAACACACGTTCTAACTTGATATGGACGTGACACGACAATGTGACCATGTCAATGTTGCAACGCAAACCGGCTCTGACAATCGCCTTATGTACACAGAGCAGGGTTGCCATTAGATACTAAATTGTTAGTTATTATGTTACGGGTATATAATTGCCTTTTTAGCAATATATCTAAAGAATTGCTGCATTTTTTCTGATCCTTTGAAAATTACTTTAGTTTTACTTCTTTAATATAATACATTTACTTGTGACCAAACGAGTTTACAAAAAAAAAAATAAAAAATTCCATCATATAAGAAAAAAATATCATCACATTCTAAATGTCGTCATATAACAATACAATGTTTACTAATAAAATAAAGCTAAATAGGTTTTTGTTTGATTGATTGTTTGATAAAACGTTGTCAGTAACCTCTGGAACGACTAATCAGACGTTTATTATATGGGATAAGGGCAAACGAGTAGACCTTTCAGACCTGATGGTAAGTGACTACCGCCGCCCATGGGCACCTGCAACTCAAGACTCACAGTATCGCTTAGGATCGGAGCAGTGACCATACACGTAAATGAAACTGCGCTGAACGGCTACTAACTCTAAGTTCTAGTTTGTCAGATCGCTGTATATGTAATTGTGACACTCGAGCGAACCCTAGAGCTTCCTGAGGTTTTTGAAGTGAAAAATTCTTTAGCGGCATTGTGCAGTTTTTGATGTGTAAAAACTCTCCCACGTAAAGATGTCGGCAAAAATCAAATATATGCTCTGATACACGTGTGAAGCCGGGGCGTGTTGCTAGTATACATAATATAACAATGTGTCCAAGTAATTTGGAATTCTATTCGATATCTGGCCATTCCATACAATCCTCAAATCGATCAGACGTGTGATTGTGATTATATAGACTGACATAGGTGATATATAAAATACGTATTGAAAAGGCAAGTTATAATCAAGAAGTCCCTATCTGTGAACGAACAAAGAGTGCCCAGGGTTGAGTTATACGAGGTTACTTGTAATTTTGTACGAAGAAAAATCCATCAATGGTAGGAAAAATCTAGCTTTTGAGCACGGTTTCGCTAGCAGTAATCTAGATTCTGTCAAGCATTTCGGGTATCCCTCAAGAACTGTTGCTTCTTTTTGGATGAAAGGTTCCCTATGTGTTTTTCTGTACCGCTGACAACGCGTATGCAAAGTGTCATGATGATCGGTCCAGTAGTTAAGGCGTGAAAGCTAGCAAACAAACAAACAAAAATTCGCATTTATAATATTAGGAAGGATTATTAACATGAGTTATGTGGAGAGCTTTTCATAATAAGGCACGTGTTGTGATCGTGAAGGTGTTTATTTTAGAATTGGGAATGTATACTTATTTTAACTTATAGGTTAACTTATAAACTACAGCACCAGAGGTTTCTTGTATGGCTATCAAAACGTCCATAACCCAAGACAAAATTATTTTGTTATTCATGAATGCTTAACTTTTATTACTCAATAGGGCTGGCTAACGGATTTGTATACAGTTGATGATAAATTCAAAGTTATCATTGTTAACACTCCTATAATTGTAACACTTTTTAACCGACGAAAAAACGGAGATGTCAACCCGTATTATATTTATTTTTTTATGTATGACCACGCATAACTTTTTACTGGGTAGTCCGATTTTGATAATTCTTGGAGATGGTCCCATTTAAATTTCAAATATAAATGTCAACCCTAAGGGTAGAAAATTGGTAACAAATGATTGTTCACCCATAGACTGATTGATGACTGATGTGAACTGATTTTGTTGAAACTTAGCACACATATGTGGTTTTTATGACACTACCTGACGGAGAGTAGTTGATTTGATAAAAAAAAAAAAATTTAAAGACGAAAGAAGAAAAGAACGAAAAATAATCTCTTTTCTGTTCCTTTCGTTGGTTAATTTTTTTGTTAAAAAGCTTTTTAAATAATAAATAAATACGCAAATGCGTCTTAAACCATCTATTCGGTGCTCTGGAGTTCGTTCACCAACGTTCGTTTCAAAAACAAAACAAGTTATGTGTTAATTTTCAAATGGTTATGGTCTTACTACCGTATGCTTGGTATACCACAATACGCAGTGAATCCCTTCTAGACCTAGTTAACACGACTGATAATGACGATAACAACATGTTATATACACATAGCTTATATAGCACTATCATTGGCGGCCATGTTGTTTGCAGGAAAGTGTAATAATATGCTAATATCGTCGATTTTAAATTACCTTTAGATACGCAAGTGATCATATATTTTGTTAGCGGTTGAAATATTATTATAACTACAAGCTAACTGACTTGGTATTTTAATAATTTTTTGAAACATTATATCATACTAGCTGCGCCCGCGGTTTCACCCGCGTAAGTTCCGATGCCGTTTGAATATCGGGATAAAATAGCCTATGCGTTAATCTAGATCTCCAGCTATCTACTTACCAAGTTTCATCGCAATGGGTTCAGTGGTTTTTGCGTGAAAGAGTAACAAACATCCATCCATCCATCCATCCATCCATCCATTCAAACTTGCACATTTATAATATTATATAGTGGGATATACAGATTTGGCAGATTATATATGTATATATTATGAGTTAGCAGGCTGCAAGTCAACCACGAATCCTCGCCTTCGAAGCCTAAAACAAAAACAAAAAATGTTACTGAAAACATTTCGAGTAGCCTCCTTGACTACTTTACCGTAGAAAATCGATTTTGTTTTTCAAACAAAGCTCCGATCACTTGTTTTGCATCTCAATGGGTCGAGGTCGGCTATTGGAAGCTGTTGAACTGAACACAATTGCCGTTCACGGTCTCTAATGCTCGCCAGAAAACGGACAAATGCCATACCCCTACTATGAAATTCTTGCTTGTAGACAAGTCTTGTCTGTCTGAGTGACTTCTACGTTCAACAGATAATGTTTTTTTTTTATTACCTATGTAGCTCAGCGGTAGCGCATTCGACAGCAGCGTCAGGGGTTGCGACTAACATATATTTTCGTAATCATCTCTTAAAACATTTTTGATTACATGAAATTTTAGATCCAAAAGTGACACTCGCGCAATAAATACGAATATGCAATCGGTTCAGCCGTTTAAAAGCTTCGAGTGAACATAAAGACGGACATACAGCTGAAACTTATAAACCTCTTTTGGGTTTTGCCGCAGTCGGGTAAACATAAACTGTCAGTAGTAGGACTGCACATTAGAAATGAAAACATAACTGTTACATCTGTCACCTGAGCACTCAATGCAAAGCACTCAACTCGCGTGACCGTCGGTTCACGCGAGTTAAGTGCTTTTCCTCAATACCAAAAGTACCAAAAATACAAGTTGCCGTGTTCTAGTACCAATAGTACCAGCTCTACTTAATTTGGAACTAGGAAGCGTTGTGTGATTTGTGTTGCAGAATATTATTTCTTACGCGTTGCCATAAGACTTAGTAAATATAATATTATGTAAATGATGCAACAAGCCCTTGCCCTTCTAGGGCAAGTCTCTTATACAGGGTGTATATGACACTTACTTAAATCACGGCATGACTCTAGCATGTAGATACAAAAATTTTTTTTTTTACCTGTCCGTTTACAAGTTATGACTGTTTGAATTTCCAAGTATTATTAAATCGGTTTCTCATAAAAGCAGGTGAAATGTTTAAAGTTAAAGATTTTAAATCGTACATGGTTTTTTTTTAACTTGGAACGTGAAGTACGTTTATAAGTGATTTAAGTTAACGTTCCATCGTCGATATTGAAACAATCACGGTTTCGATTCGTCAGGAGATTGGAGTTGCGTAAAAATAGTTCATGGCGTTGTTTTTTCACGAGTTTGTAGGTGTATACAATGTACGAGTATGTACCTATGTAGGAATCCAAACGGATCGGTGAATTTTAATCACTCGTGTCCATCGATTCGTCTAAAACGTACGGTGGTAGCAAGCTACGTATTTTTTTAGTCAAGAGAAATCGCAATATAGATTTTTTTGCATAATGGTATTTCACAGTAATTATACTCCGTCTAAGAGGTAATCTGGAAGCTGAACGAAATTAATTATTATCTTCAAAATCACCGACTTCAATGCATCTAAAACATGATAAATTGCAAATAATGAAGAAAATGAAAAAAATATGAATTAAAGTATTATATATCCACCTCTAAGGGTGGTTGGTCTAAGGGACGAAGAATCAGCTATTATTCGTTATATATATTTGGCACAAAAAAATAAACAAATAGTTACATATAGTACATGACGTAGTTCGGTATATTACTAATTAATGAGTGTATAATTTGTAACAGTATATACCACTCTAGAAAATAAACAAATAGTTCCATATAGTACATGACGTAGTTCGGTATATTACTAATTAATGAGTGTATAATTTGTAACAGTATATACCACTCTAGAAAATAAACAAATAGTTCCATATAGTACATGACGTAGTTCGGTATATTACTAATTAATGAGTGTATAATTTGTAACAGTATATACCACTCTAGAAAATAAACAAATAGTTCCATATAGTACATGACGTAGTTCGGTATATTACTAATTAATGAGTGTATAATTTGTAACAGTATATACCACTCTAGAAAATAAACAAATAGTTCCATATAGTACATGACGTAGTTCGGTATATTACTAATTAATGAGTGTATAATTTGTAACAGTATATACCACTCTAGAAAATAAACAAATAGTTACATATAGTACATGACGTAGTTCGGTATATTACTAATTAATGAGTGTATAATTTGTAACAGTATATACCACTCTAGAAAATAAACAAATAGTTCCATATAGTACATGACGTAGTTCGGTATATTACTAATTAATGAGTGTATAATTTGTAACAGTATATACCACTCTAGAAAATAAACAAATAGTTCCATATAGTACATGACGTAGTTCGGTATATTACTAATTAATGAGTGTATAATTTGTAACAGTATATACCACTCTAGAAAATAAACAAATAGTTCCATATAGTACATGACGTAGTTCGGTATATTACTAATTAATGAGTGTATAATTTGTAACAGTATATACCACTCTAGAAAATAAACAAATAGTTACATATAGTACATGACGTAGTTCGGTATATTACTAATTAATGAGTGTATAATTTGTAACAGTATATACCACTCTAGAAAATAAACAAATAGTTCCATATAGTACATGACGTAGTTCGGTATATTACTAATTAATGAGTGTATAATTTGTAACAGTATATACCACTCTAGAAAATAAACAAATAGTTACATATAGTACATGACGTAGTTCGGTATATTACTAATTAATGAGTGTATAATTTGTAACAGTATATACCACTCTAGAAAATAAACAAATAGTTACATATAGTACATGACGTAGTTCGGTATATTACTAATTAATGAGTGTATAATTTGTAACAGTATATACCACTCTAGAAAATAAACAAATAGTTCCATATAGTACATGACGTAGTTCGGTATATTACTAATTAATGAGTGTATAATTTGTAACAGTATATACCACTCTAGAAAATAAACAAATAGTTCCATATAGTACATGACGTAGTTCGGTATATTACTAATTAATGAGTGTATAATTTGTAACAGTATATACCACTCTAGAAAATAAACAAATAGTTACATATAGTACATGACGTAGTTCGGTATATTACTAATTAATGAGTGTATAATTTGTAACAGTATATACCACTCTAGAAAATAAACAAATAGTTCCATATAGTACATGACGTAGTTCGGTATATTACTAATTAATGAGTGTATAATTTGTAACAGTATATACCACTCTAGAAAATAAACAAATAGTTCCATATAGTACATGACGTAGTTCGGTATATTACTAATTAATGAGTGTATAATTTGTAACAGTATATACCACTCTAGAAAATAAACAAATAGTTACATATAGTACATGACGTAGTTCGGTATATTACTAATTAATGAGTGTATAATTTGTAACAGTATATACCACTCTAGAAAATAAACAAATAGTTCCATATAGTACATGACGTAGTTCGGTATATTACTAATTAATGAGTGTATAATTTGTAACAGTATATACCACTCTAGAAAATAAACAAATAGTTCCATATAGTACATGACGTAGTTCGGTATATTACTAATTAATGAGTGTATAATTTGTAACAGTATATACCACTCTAGAAAATAAACAAATAGTTCCATATAGTACATGACGTAGTTCGGTATATTACTAATTAATGAGTGTATAATTTGTAACAGTATATACCACTCTAGAAAATAAACAAATAGTTACATATAGTACATGACGTAGTTCGGTATATTACTAATTAATGAGTGTATAATTTGTAACAGTATATACCACTCTAGAAAAAATACTCTGTCTATACATCCATAAAAAAACAACAATGATACCCTACATAATTATGTATATGTACACATATATTTAGTTAAGGATTTCTCCAAATGTATATGAACATATTATGTTATTATTATCTATGGGTAAACTATTTATTTCTCTATACATGTCTACTAATTAAAAGATAATTGTAATATTCTCTGATATATATTACACAACGCTTCCTAACCCCAAACTAAACATTGTAGGTTATTTGTTCTAAAACACGGGTAAACGTACTTAGATCTATAATTATTTATTTTTATTTATTTATTTAATTAAGGATAACAACAGTCAATTACAAACTCATTTACACATATAGTTACCAGATTATGACCAATTACAGTTATCCACTAATACATACTAATAAATGGTGCAAAGAACATACTTCCGTTAATAATTATTGCAAATTTTAAAGTATTTCATTACTACTTAAATTGTTTGCAGAACTTATAAAAATAATACAACAACAATTTAGAACTAGCGCGTAAACTACATGTGTTTATCTATCATTATGGGCGTGCATTGAGCGCTCGGTCATTCGGAACCGGTTTGTAGGTTGCATATTGGTAAGTAACTGTTAGGTAAAGACATCGAGAAAAAAAGAATAAATATATTTATTTTTACTCTCCAATGCAATATTAAGATATAGAATATAATAATCCTATGGTATACTTACTCGTATATTATTATTATGGTGCACTTCAAAACAATGCATACTGCTAGTAATAACCAGAAGAATGCATTGCTTCGCAGTACACTGAGTCAAACTATTGTGTTTGTACGTACATATTATTTTAATGTTAAGCCATCTTGTGTGATTATGAATCGTATTAAACTTATGAAATATAATAAAAGTGTAACAGATTCAAATTTGACATAACTATTTGTTCATTCATTGTTGGTTATAACTTTGTAATTTTAGACATAAATGTTTTTTTAGATGTTAGAAAAGGGTCTACAGAATTAAGTGTGGCGTTATATGAGCGCGCGATTCTGGACATCACAGGATTTTGCCCGTATGATGTAGAATGCGGTGGTACGTCTAGTAAGTGTATATGCCGTGTACGATAAGCAGGAGTTTTAAATTTTATTTTACTAAGTAGTTCAGGGCAGTCCACGCGACCACGTATTATTTAAAAAAAATAGCCCCATATCCATCACAGATCGTCTGTCTTTCAAAGTTAGTAAATTATACATTCGGCAATTCTCAAAGTATTCCACAGTGGGCTTATTAAATTTGTAGTTCAAGTGGTTTATAAATTTCTTTTGAATTTGTTCTATTTTATTAGTATGTATTGCATGATATGGTGACCAAGTTTGACAACCATATTCTAGAATGCTCCTGACGTAAGTATAATAAACTAATTTAAGACATAATAAACTTTTGAATGGCTGACAGGCACGCATTACAAATCCAAGATTTTTGTACGACTTGTTAATTATATTATCAAAATGAGCGGTCATTCTCATCTTTGAGTCAAGCGTAATCCCTAGGTCCCGCACCGAATCAACCCTCTCTATTGACACACCATTAAAATTATAGTTATAATTTATAATATTTCTTTTTCGACTAAAGCTTATACATTGGCATTTAGATATATTGACAGTTATTTTATTTATTGTATAGTAATTATAAAGATTAATAAGATCCTTTTGTAAATATACACAGTCAAATACATAAATAAGAGGCTTAAGAGGCTCGCGTTAGACGGCTGGATCAAGGGACTGATGCAGAAGGCAGTTCTTCTCGACACGGCCCGTATAGTGAGGAGGTTCTTGTCTTTGGAGCCCTAACCACCGGTGTCTTGGTCCCTGTACCCGATGTCGGTGGTCTACTATTTTTTAAATTTTTGAAACATATATTGTTTTGTACATATTTAAAAATGTAATTTACTGTAATTTAATGTAATTGTACTTAATATACTTAATATTAAGTTGAATAAAGAGGAATAATAATAATAACTTCACACATATCACACACGGCCGTCTGATCCCCAACTAGGCAGACTGCTGATACGGCCCAGAATATCGCGATTCTGCGAAGGCCGCAACGCGCGATGGCCGTCAGAGTGATAAGGGGGTACCGTACGATCTCCTTTGAGGCGGCCAGCCTATTTGCCGGATCCGCGCCCTGGGACTTAGACGCTGTGCTCCTTGCGTTACAGTATCGGTGGCGCAAGGATTCGCTAGATCGGGGCGACCTTCCAATGCCTCGAGAAATAGAGGCACACCGGGGTGAGCTCCGCCAGATTTTGGTGGCGGAGTGGGAGGAGTGACTTGCGCGACCCAGTGCAGGGCACGCCGCTGTAGCGGCGGTAAGACCCGTCCTACGAGAGTGGCTGGAGAGAGGGCATGGAGCCCTTACTTTCCGGATGACGCAGGTACTTTCCGGACACGGTTGCTTCGGCAAGTACCTGTGTCGGATCGGCCGGGAACCGACGTCACGGTGCCATCATTGTGGTGACTGCCCCGACGACACGGCGCTTCACACACTGGCGGAATGCTCAGCCTGGGCTAACCAGCGTCGTGATCTCGTCGCGGCAGTCGGTTCTGCGGGAAGTCTCTCGCTGCCGGCCGTGGTTCTGTCCATGGTCCGGAGCGAGAGTGCATGGAACGCTGTCGCCGCCTTCTGCGAGGAGGTGATGTCCGCAAAGGAGGCGGCCGAACGGTAGAGAGAGCGAAGCAAAACTCTTTCTGCCCGCAGTAGACGCACCGGGCGCCCCAGGGCATTCGATGATCTCCGGCCACCGTAGGAATCGGCCTGCGGGCGACGAACTTTTGGGGAAGTCGTCGTCCGAACAGATACAGGCCCGAGAGGCAGAGCGCAGTGTTCCGCGCGCGCTTTTCAGAGGAGTGTGACCGATGGGTGACGGTCGCACCGGGTGACGGGACCCGTCTTGGGTGAGACGGGTCAATGCCTGTCGGGGGTTGCGGAAGAATGCAATGGCGATTCTCGCTCCCCCGATCATGGGCAAGCAGTGGAACACCGGGGTGGTTTTTAGTCGGTAAGAGTCCGACAGACCCCTTCGCCTCCCCCAAGGGCGGAGGACATCCATGAGGATCTTCCACCTCGACATCAAAAAAAAAAAAAAGGCAGACTGCTGATAAACATACTTATATATTTCTAAATACATACATATTATAGATAAATTACACCCAGACACAGAACAAATGATCGTGCTCATCACACAATTATTGTCCTGGGTGGGAATCGAACCCACGACCTCTGGCTTTGTAGTCAGGGTCACTAACCACTAGACCAACAGGCCAGTCAATATCAATACAACACATATTCAAACATACCAATATTAGCACAAAGCGGTAATCGAACCCACGACCAGCAGAATGGTCTGGCATCGCTCCAGAAACGTTGTCAATTATTTTAATATTTTTTTTGTAAATCAGCAAAATTCGAGATGTATTCTCAAAGTATACTGTCTGTAAAGTACTGACTACGATAGAGTGTAACGTATATATAACAATATAGAACAAAGTCTTATGAGTATAAGAGTATAATAGAAAAAAGTCTTATATTTATAACTGCAGTATCAGTATGAACAGATGATGGTAAAAGTTTCGAACCTCTTACAAAGGAATTGGCATTACTTGTACCTAATTATGTCAAAATTCATCTTCATTTAAAGCTCAAGAATGTTTTTCTTCAATTCTTTAAATTCAATTTAAGAGAAACATGAGGTCGCTTCAGTCGAGATCATAAAATTACCTAAACAAACTTTGTTCTTCGAATTTTGTTACTAAATAATGATTAACATTTGAAAATGTCAGCTGGTTATCTTGAGGCTGTATTTCCCGATATTAGTACAATTCGAGTGCTCATAAAATAGATCTTGAGTTGTATTCCTGGTTAAGAAACTAGTTGAACATCTGAGTTGAGACTGGTTACTATTATGTATAAAGTATTATTTGATTAATACCGTTTTGGAACTGTATTGTGAACATAAAGTTCAAAACTCAGTGTCCAAGTTACGATTATGTTACGTTTTTTTGATATTTCTATAATAATAATAACTTGCGACACCTCCCACACTGCCGTTTGATTCCAAACCGGTGCAGAACCTAAACTATTGTTAATTTATCTTGCCCTAATTTCCCTACAGTCTATACAATGCCTACGCGTGTTGGTCGAAGTGACTTGATTCCAATAGACGTATTGGTTGATCGTAATTTGCCAACTGGTAATTGAACGGGAGTTAATCGTGCATTCTAATTTTATGGCCCTTACAGCTTTCAGTTCGATAATGATGGATACTATTTTGGGTTTCAGTAATTCCTTTGGGTCTAGATAACGCTGTATAATATGTCCTAGGACTTTATTATTATTAATACCTTTGCTGACAAATCGAAACGCTATAAAATAATAATAATAATAGAATATAACTAAAACGGAAATTAATTAAGAGGAAGTATGGCGCAGCAAATCCTAGTTGAACCGACTGTAAAAAATGTAGAAATACTTCACTTTTGAATACAACTGGCATAGGTTTTTTTTAAGACAAGGCAGTTAGTCGCGGGTGTTTTAAAATAATTCTATGACAACAAACAAAAATATACGTATACTCAGAACACACTGTCTGTAAAGTTGGTTTACATCACATAAATAATTATCCCATATGGGCATCAAATCCTCCACGAAGATTTCGTCGCGGTATGTAGTTTGCGAAATGACCACAAAAGTATTCTGAAATTCATGAAATGGAAGAGGCTCAAAACTTCTACAGCGACGGGTTGTAATCGCTGGTTTTGAAAGTTCTATAAAATATTTACATCAAAACACCGTGCTAAAAATGTAAATCCGGAATTACAGCATAAAAAGATCTGTTTACAGTCGCGCTCGACGACTTAAGCGAAAAAACCTAAATAAACAAACTGTAACGCCTTAACCGCGGCAAAGTTTAATAAGCACAGGTGTTTAGGAGTTTCCCAGATTCGATTCCCGGTGGGAGCCATTGTTGTTTGTAATCTTATTAGTGTGCCTCTCTTGAGGGCAAACAGTTAGCTGTTTTATGCTTGTCTGAGGCAATTTGTTCTTGAGTTGTGATGAGCGTCCCGGGATCTTCGTTTCCGGCATGTTGATTTTATGTGGTGTGTGGTACCTATGAGACTTTTAGAGGAAAAAGGGAAGAAGTCCTTCATATCTTCAAGACAGATCTGGTCAAATAGAAGATATCCATTCAATAATACTGTATATTTCTAAAACCTTACTACATCCCACTAATATTATAAATGTGAAAGTTTGAATGGATGGATGGATATGTTTGTTACTCTTTTACGCAAAAACCACTGAACCGATTGCCATTAAACTTGATATGTTGAGATAGCTGGGGACCTGGATTAACGCGTAGACTACTTTTTATTACGATATTCCCACGGGATCGGGACTTACGCGGGTGAAACCGCGTGGCGCTGCTAGTAGTATTATAAATGCGAAAGTTTGGATCAACGGATATTTGTTACTCAATCATGCCAAAACGTCTGAACTGATCTCGATGAAATTTGGCACAAAGATAGATTATAGTCTAGAATAGCACATAGGCTATACTTTTTACCTCGGAAAATGTACAGTCCTCGTATGATAGATTTAATTATTTTTTTTGGTGAAGGGGGCACACGAGCAGACGTGTCACCTACTGGTGAATGACTACCGCATGGGCACCTGTAACTCAAAAGTCACAAGTTTATGGTGGGAGTGGGAGAAGAGGGGGAGAGGGAGCAAGAGTGGGAAGAGGGGAGAGGGGGAGAGGGGTAGGACGGGAATAGGGGAGAGGGAAGGGTTAGGGCCTCCGGTAACCTCACTCACGCGACGAAAGGCAATGCAAGCATTGCTTCACTGCCGGTTTTCTGTGAGGCCGTGGTATCGAGTGGAGTCGAGCCGGCCCCCACGTTAAATTTCTCGCGAATGAAGTCACAAGCAACAAGCTAGCTATAAGGTACTAAAATGAATGAATGAATAAAAGGAATGTTTCAATTAAAAATTCTTCGGATGATCTTATAAAGATGTCGTCCTAGCAATTTGTTTTTGATATACAGAGCCAAATTTACTTGAATAGTAAGATTTCCGAGTAGTTGCCGTGGTCACCTTGGCAACTAATAATTCGCTGAGTGTTTTACGGTCCTATTTAAGTACTTCGTAGATCTTGTTTTGAGTCTGATTGTACTTTGTGGCTGTGTTAAGACAGAGGCGAATTGCTCTTTGTAGGTACTCTACTAACATTTCGCAGATGTTTTTGCATCCACGTTGAATATTCCAGCTCAGAGCTAGAATGGTCAAACATTTGTGTGATTGTGAGAAATCACACAAATGTTTAGAAATGTTGCTCCGAATTTATGTGTAATTTGTGTCCGTTTATCATTTAATATAACAATGTCGTTTATTGAATGTTTGTAAAGTCCCTAGCACGGAACTTTATTCGACTACTGTCAAATTCTTATCCACCTTTTCAGAATCAAATGCGAATCCATCTCCCAGAAAGTCGTTCTTGTAATGTATTTTTTGTAAGAATTTTATATTTCTTACGTAAATAGTAACATTTGTGTTCGTGAATTCAACAGTATTAAACTTCTAAACAACGTATACAGCTACGCTCTTAGTTTTCCGTCACAGCAATTTGTATGGGAGCATTGGAACTCCACACCATCGGCTTTGCCATTGATAGGCGAGCACGGCTCGGAGGCGCTTTATACAATACATTTCGGCAACACAGTAATAGCCACCCTGGATGTATAGCCCCATGTGAAGCTTTATTTATAAACTGGGTAGTAAACATCGGCTCGTTTCGGTGAAATTCCGTGTCGATAAAAAGTATCCTGTCGTCTACCAATCTGGGATGCTTCAAAATATCGGCCACTACTGGGAATAAATACGGCATTGTTTCTGACTATGGAAAAGATTGAGAGACGTGATTATTTCCTGTCTTGGGAATAGAGAGATAATATATATAGTCTAAGTATCTATAGAAAAGTTAACGAGACTGTGGGGAACGTTTTGCTAAAATACCTCGTAGATTCATAGCTATTTAGGCATCTCAAAAACAATTATATTTGTAAAGGGCGGAGATTACTGTATCTGTCAGACTGTGAAGCGGCATCTAGTTCAAATACAAATATTGTATATTATGGAACTCGAAAGTTAAAACCAATTTATTCGTGCTTTTGGCTATAATGAGAATTTTGACAATCTTTTATAGCAAATTTTTTAAGGCGACACAAAAAGGCTAAATAATTGTCTCTAGAGTAAACGACGAGTTGTTTTTATATGCTGATTGTAGAAAGTTTTAATTATAAGTAAAGACACTGAATTAAAAATAATTAATGAGTCCCTAGCTCTTCGTAAAATAAATTCTAAAAAAAAATTATCTATAGACATGACCACAGTAAAACACCCACAATGAGGTAAACGTGTTGAAATTTCAGTAATAAAACAAAGAATAATATAGTTATACGACATCTAGTACTCAATGAAAAAAAAAAATTACGAACGAACGGTGTAAACCGGAATAGAGTCTGCCTTCGCAATAATTTGGATCAGTAAAATACCTTCGTAAATCTATTTAGTAACGCCGGTCATTGACCAATCGCAATCTCTTCACCGCGATATTTCAAAAGTTCCACACTCTCACTTGTCCATAAAGAACTGACCTTTTATGGTTATTTGCCTTGCGGGGAATTCTCAGTACCTTTTAAACCATGCCGAAAGCCCATTTAAATGCGTGTGCAAACTTTCCTATATGTTACGTCATAGATACATGTTAGTATACAATGACATTTTTCGTTGATTGCTTTATAGATTCGGATTCGGTGTGATACGGACAGTTGTGACGTCATTTCTAGGGCTTTTTTCGATTTGAATAATCCCGGTTACGACCTCCGTCTCCACGATTGTGTTATATCTTCGTTCCGAGAAGGCAAATCCATCGTAATTGCCTGGTATTGTATTTGTGGAATCTGTGAATAGATTTTTAAAGTAGATTTACATATTAGTTTATTAATATCCTAAGAAAAAAATATCAGAATGTCTGAGAGTTACGTATAGATATATTTTGAATCGCCCCCTGAGAGGTTTTTTTTCACTAAAAATTATTTGCCAACGCGCACACAAGTCACTGCAAAAAATCATATCATCATAAAATCATTAAAACAATGGATAACAAATAAATACTGTGTTACAAATAGTTGACATCGCTATCTGCCTGTTTCGATCTATAACCGCCTGTTTCCAAATGGCTGAGCCTTATGGGAAGAAATCAAACAAACTCAAGACCACTCTTTTCAATCACAACTGTCATTTAGAAGGTACAAGATTGTCTCTAGGTTTTTTATGTTCCTACATAGATTCTTTTTGACGGAGGGCAGACAACAAGGCATATGCAGCAAATGGAATTCTCAATGGAAAGCGGTGACTGTAACCGTGTTTGGTTTTGCTAAATCTTGCAATTTGCTAAATTGACTGCCTTCCAAAATTGACGTGTAACGCCAATGACTTCTGTCTTTGAAGAAGTTATGGAACCGTGCCCGCTCCCGGCTATAATATTCATTCGCCAAGATTATTAAGTCTTATCCAAGGATTAATTTTCACTGGATTTGTTTAAGGAAGATTCCAATGCGGAGAATATTAAGTCGTATATACTCACGCCTTATTCCCGTCCGGGGTAGACAGGGGTGATAGTGCAACATTATCAACATCCTGACATACTTTCATACACGTTCAATAATTAATCGTTAGATAGTTTACTATAACTAGGGCTAATATAATTAGTTTATAATAAACTCAGGGCGGATAGGTGGTGACAATAAAATAACAATACTAAAAATAATAAATCAAAAACGCTATACCATATGTAACAAAACACGCATTTGGAGTGTCGCATATTTTTATGAGAACCACCAGACAAAGGATATTAGAAGCAGGCTACTGAGTTATTGGTCCAATATCAGTACAACAAAAGGCGAGTACAATGACCATGTACTACAATGGATAATAAATAGATGAAGGGAAAAATGCCGAGTCCTCCCAAATTGTCCTGGTTTGTATCCCGTTATTGTGGCTTATGGCGGCAATTATGGGGAAAGCATGGTGTTTGGGAAAAGAGAAAGTTGTTTATTGCTTTGGACGCTTTTGTTTACACAAACCGTGCGTGGTACCAACCGGTACCTGTAGCTGTAGGACAAAATTTACCAACATTTGTCCTAGTTTGAAAGCATGTGAAAGTATTAGGGCATTATAAATATTAAAGAACAATAATACACACAATCCTCGATGCAAAACCATGGATGTTACAAGTTTAAGATCTATCTATCTATGTGTCTGTGGCATCAATCCTCAAAAAACTATAAACCGATTTTGATGCGGTTTCATATCTGTTTTAAAACCAGAAAAATTATAAAAAAAAACGATAATTAAAAGTAAACAATTTTTGTGCAAGCGTCTTGACTGTGAAGCTTATTAAGAGATGAGATATCTAATATCTAATGTGCCATCTATAAGATGATTGTTTGTGGTATGTTATATCCGGGAAACACTTATTTGATTTTTTTTTTATCATTTGAAAGGTACATCAGGACAAAGATATAGACTATTTATGACCAATAAAAATAAATAAGATTGAAGTGTCCTAAAATCAGTTTTTGATTTTTTTGTCTGTCTGTCTGTTTGTTACAGGACTTTCACTGTAACGTAACTTAGGCTACCTTTATTTTGGAAAAAGAAATTAGGATTCCGCCCAAATTATATAAGCCATTTCGGTATGCTAAGATATATATATATACTCGTATATTTATATATATATATATATATACTTCATTTGAAAGCCCAAAAAAGAATTTTATGTTTTTTTCCTTTCAGGTAAACAATAAATGTATCATCTTCAGTGTCACCATATCTCCAAATGCATGTAAGCGTACCATCATCGTTCTAACCTCGGTCAGTTCACGCCGCTGTCGCGTGCTGTTAGATACATCAATGAAATTTTGATTTTTGATCAGACACTAGACATATTCATATGCTCTGAATATCTGTTTATGAAGGCAGCAGGGCGTTACCTCGAGACACTGACGATTTCTAGTTCTGTTGCCTAGCCATAGTACCAATTTGTAACTACCAAAGTTTTTATAGATATCTATTACTAAGTACCTACTTATATACTATTGTGTAAGGATTATCTGTAAACAATATGTATCTTTCTGAAAATAAATAAATAAATCGGTTTCTTTTTTGTTCATTCTCATACTACGCCCACGTGACGCAAGGAATCTTGCTACTTCCACGTAATATTCTCTGTATGTATTAGGGGCCATTCATTAATTACTTACATATTATATTTTATTATTGTTTTTTTTCATTTCATAATAATCTCCAATGATAATAATATTTATTTAACACAAAAAGTCATACATTACTTTGTAGATACAGGAATCAATAATAAATCATTAAAAATATTGCACACCAACGACATATTGCTTAAAATAAATACAAAAAGTGGATATGTACAATAGGCGGCCTTATTGATAAGAGCGAAATCTTGCAGGCAACCTTAGGATGGACAAAATCGATAACAGATAAAAGAATAACGGACAGTTTTTTTGGTGTAAGTAAGAAGTAAAAGCCTTAAGAGGAATTATAACATCATGTTATAAAACTAGGTACCAGATACTGACTCCCAAAATATGCTGAAACTTGTAATTTGGGAGACAATATATATTTTTTTTTTAAATACTGGTAACGTGGGTCACACATTACTAGTATTCTTGTTAACCCCTCCAGCTGAGCAAAGTGCTTGTGTTATGTAATAATTGATTTTATTAAAACAAGTCAACATTATTATTTTTTAATAGATAGAAAATCATTTGTAGACAAATGGATGATGTACCTGAAGTCCATTCATGGAAAAAGTACTAAAACCTTTTTTATATTACGGTACATTTTCTGATAAATCCGTTAACAATAAACGGGTCAATGTTTTTCTTTGCGTCTTTTCCCCCTATAAAAACCCCTAAAAAGGTTAGTGTTATTTCGGCATAAGATACATTATTTTAGTTATACGCCTAGAGATAACCAATATAAAACTATTCTCTCACTACATTAAAGTTAATTACAACTGTGGCAAAATCGGATTACAGCTAAAGGCTTACATCGGCGCCAACTACGTAGTAACTACTGATCCTGCATCGTGCAATGCAAATTTACCGTTTTGCCACGGTTCGCCAAACTTTATTGCCTTACCTGGTAGGAGGATCCTCCCTTTCATGTCTGAAGGCCTTTATGTCGGAGGGTTATATAACAACAGTTCTTCAAACAACTTTTTTGTGGAGCCCTATAATAGGAGTAAGGCAAAAGTTTGAGAGCTCGAACTTCCCGTCAACAGCCCGTGATCCTAACCTGCTCGAACTATTTAATTCAATTCATCCGTATAAGTAATATCAATTTCCTGCTATTGCTTTCCCTTCTACCTTTCCCTTTACTTCCAATTTTCCTTTAATTCCCAAAGTGCCCGGTTGACGGCAATGGGGCCTTATTACGTGAGTGGGACCTATTTAGTTAGTAAAATGTGGGAGTTCGAGGATACAGGCGTGGGTCTACGTATGTGTAAAACAAATGGTTCCATCCGCGTAAGACCCGATCCAGTTTGAATATCGGGATAAAAAGTAGCGTATATGTTAATCCAGGTCTCCAGCTATCTACATACCAAGTTTCATCGCAATCGGTTCAGTAGTTTTGGCGTGAAAGATTAACAAACATCCATACATCCTTACCAACCTTCACGTTTATAATATTAGTGGGAAATGTAAAAAAAATAGTAGGTGGGGCACAGCAGACCTCCCCATGCATAGGAGTTAGTTAGGATAGATAGAAACTGAAGCGTAGGGTTGGTAACGCTAACGCTATTTTCTTTTAACCGCTTACAATCACGCGCGCCGTATGCGTGTTTACCACTTATTTATCTTTTATTTATATATATGGTATATTAAAAAAAAAAGTTATTCATACGTGCAGGTAACCGCTTACTATCAGCGATTAATTATTTGCTTTGTCGACTTATTTGGCATTACAATCTACATCTATATTTACTTTGTGTACCTGTAGTCGCCACCTCAAAAACTGGTATTTATTTTATTCAAAATATGGAGAAACTATAGTGCAATATAAATTGGATATCGGTCACCTGAGTGCTGCCCGAGGTACGAACTACATAGCTGTTACTGTTGTTTAGTGAATTTGGTAGATTATAGCAATAGTGGTGTGGTTGTTACTAACATACACATAGAGCGTTAATCATTTAGTGCGATAGTTTTCTTTTTTAAACAGCAACTAAAAATAACGTAAAAATAGATGTGTATAGTTTAAGTTTATTAAGACATTCATTACCTATACTACCTATTAACCCTTTGCGGTAGGAACAGACGCCACAGAACGCCTTACTTCTTAATAAATCATTACTGAAAATGGCCGTGCTTTCAAGAAATACATATAAATCTGAGTACAACTCCATATCTGTAGTAATTATGAAAATAACTTTTTCTAATTATATCTACCCTCATGATACTCCTAAGTGTTGCTTATGTAATATAAGAGAGTCCATTACCGCCATTTTTAATGTGTTATCTCATGAAATACACATTATAAACATAAAAAAGCTTAGAACGATTAAACAGCAAACAACAAAAGACCTTGTATCTAATACGTAAACGTATAATCTCATTATAAAAGGCGGGCGAAAAATGTAAAACAACTTACAAGCTAAGTTTACTGCGGATACAAACGAGAAAAATGTTTACAACTGAATGGCCCTTTTGCTCAAGAGCTCCGTAAGATAATTTCCGAAGCTGTCTTGTATAAATACGATGTAATATCTGTTTGTTTGTTTGCTTGTTTTTGTTGTGCTGTGCGAGACTTCGATGCGGGAGTTTCTTAGGCTGGGTCCAGATTTGTGGCACTACAACGGTATCGTGGCGAAACAACAGCGGACTTGTTACGCTAAATCTGGACGGTAGCTGACACAGTTCAGCTTCCGGGCTGAGACCAGAGTGTCGTCGGCTTAACAGATTACGCCCAGCCCGAAGGGTAAGTCACCTCGGGGGGCCCAGTAGTACCCCAGGTTCTACAGGAGCGGTCCAAGGACCCCTGTGGAACACCATACTACAAGGGCGAACGGCTCAAAATTTCTGTCTCGGTCCTCGTACATGACGGTACGTTCCTCCACATAGTCTGCCAATAGCTGTGGTCCGTAACACACCTGTGGTCACTCACACTCACGTCGTTCTATGGAACCTCTTTACATGCATGCAATCTCGTATTGCGGACGGTCGTGTTGCCTAAATGCGAAATAATTTTGTCTGATTACAATACACAAAATGTTGGGTTTTTGTACCCGCTTCCAGGGTAAATCCAAGGATATCACTATTCACCACACCAATAATTAAAACACAGGTATATCCGAGAATCATGTTTAATTTAAAAAACCTTTCCTTATAAACACCCCTTTGTAACGAAACCATATCTTGAATTTAAATCAAAGCCCGCCATCTAGTGTCTAATAGGATGACAAAAATTTATTATTTAAAGATTAACTTGGCACCTTAACATTCC
Source organism: Callimorpha dominula (assembly GCA_949752705.1). Lineage (NCBI taxonomy): Eukaryota > Metazoa > Arthropoda > Insecta > Lepidoptera > Erebidae > Callimorpha > Callimorpha dominula. The sequence continues at coordinate 2,815,359 of OX457010.1, read as the reverse complement.
GGCCCCCTAAGGACAACAGTCCTTAAACTAGACTAAAAAATACTAGATAGTCTTAAATCTATGTAATAAACATCAATACCCAAAATTCGCGTTTGATCTCCTATCCCCACACAAAACATGAACCCTTAAAATTAACCGTTGAATGTAAAAATATATAATCTAATTTTATAAGTTCGCAATAAGTAGTAGCACAGATAATATAATACTATACTAGTAGTAGTAGCAAGAAACAACAAAATCAATTTCAAATATCCTTATTACTAACAGGTAAAACACAAATTTTAGATACAGGTCTCTTAATAAATGAGTTTTTATATTGAATTGTTACAACTCTAGTAACATGATCCGCGCCAGGATGCGTTTTAACTATTCTCCCCATTAACCATCTGGCGGGCGGTAAATCAGGCTCCTTAACCAAGACAACATCACCCACTACTGGTTCCGGTGTTAATTTGTTCCACTTATACCTTTGCAACAAACCTGATAGGTATTCTTGAGACCATCTTCTCCAAAAATGTTGAACCATACGTTGGCAAAGTTGCCATCTCCTTAAAGAACTGAGTGTAACTTGTTCATAGTTACGCTCAGGAGGCAAAATCAGAGGTTCTCCCACTAAAAAATGCCCTGGTGTCAACGGTATGGTTTCGTCCTGATCCTGTACATATGATATTGGTCTCGAATTGAGACACCCCTCAATTTGAGCCAATACAGTAGAGAGTTCCTCGTAAGTAAGGGTGGAATTACCAACTATTCGCCTTAGGTGATGCTTTGTAGATTTTACTCCCGCCTCCCACAGCCCCCCAAAATTAGGAGCTAGAGGGGGAATAAAATGCCACTGCGTTCCATTGGTTGCAAGCCAATCCGATATTTCTGGAAGAAAATTAGACTTTTCCTCGTTGAACAACTCTTTTAACTCTCGAGCTGCTCCTACAAAATTGCTCCCGTTGTCACTGTACAAATTGCTACAGTGACCCCGCCGTGCTACAAATCTCTTGAATGCTGCTAAAAACCCTTGAGAGGACAGGTCACTAACGGCCTCCAAGTGAATAGCTCGTGTTGACATGCAAACAAAGAGACAAATATACCCTTTGTATGATTTGTTTCCCCGACCTTTAGAAACCCTTATATTGATCGGGCCAGCATAGTCAACCCCACTAAATAAGAAAGCTCTAGTTGCAGTGATTCTTTCAGATGGCAATTGCCCCATCAATTGATTTTTATGTTGAACTCGATAACGAGCGCATGTTACACACTTTCTGTAGTGGAGTTTTACTAATTTTTTAGCTCCCACTATCCAATATTTAGACCTTATATAACTAAGCATCAGCTGTGGACCACCGTGTAATGTTTTCACGTGAGCGTCTGCTACTAAAAGTTTCGCCAAATGCGATGCATGAGCAATTAATATAGGATGCTTGGTATTTTCATCGATCTGTGCATGTTGCAACCGTCCTCCAACCCGAAGTATACCAGAATCCAAATACGGATTTAGAGACGTAAGTTTAGATTTGTTTTTTACGTTTTTACCATTGCTAATATCTTGTATTTCTTGTTTAAAAGATGTATTCTGACTTCGTTTTATCATTATATCTAATGCTTCATGTATTTCTTCTTTCAGAAGGTAAGTATGCCTTGGTTTTATATCTTTTTCTTTTTTCAGGAACCGTCTACAATAAGCTACTACACGTAGCAATCTAGTCAACGACGAAAACTTGGTCCATATATCAGTTTCTTCTTCAACCGCAACGTGAACTGATGGACTCCTTTCTTCTAGGTGAGTATTTGAATATTTTGGACACTTATATATAATTTCCTCATTATTCAGACTTTGAGGTCCGTTTAACCACAAATGATGATTACAAATATCCACTGGTTTAATGCCACGCGAGGCGACATCAGCTGGATTACATTCAGACTTTATATATGACCATTGATTTCTATCTAAATGTGAACTAATTGTTGCCACTCTATTTCCAATAAACGTTTTCCATTTAGAGGGGTGACTACTCAACCACGCTAACACCACCTCTGAATCTGTCCACGCATGCCAGTGGGTCTTAGGAACTCCCAAAACGGTGCCAACCTCAACAAGAAGTTTCGATAAAAGAACTGCTCCACATAGCTCCAATCTTGGTATAGACACTTGTTTGATTGGAGCTACTCTTGTCTTGGCTGATACTAAACTAACGTTGATGTCTCCTCCTTGATTGACCACACGTAGGTATACCACAGCGCTGTAGGCTGCATTAGACGCATCACAGTATCCGTGGAGCTCCGCTAACTGGTCACTACTAGTACATTTCATCCATCTGTTTAATTGGAAGTTATTTAGTTCATTCAAGTCTTCTCGATAAGTAATCCATTCTTCAACTAGCTTTGGTGGCAATTCCTCGTCCCAACCTAATCCAGATAACCATAATTTTTGAATAAAGATTTTTGCACATATTATACTCGGTGCTAACCATCCCAGCGGATCATACAAACGAGAAATATCAGAGATAATTTTTCTCTTTGTTACAGGTGCTGACATCATAGGTAATGCAACAGCGTATTCAAATCGATCTTCACTTTGGTTCCAGGTAAGTCCAAGTATTTTATTACCTTCTAACCTTTCTTCTAACCTCTTACCTTCTTCTACCTTTCCAGTGTTATCCCCTTTGTTTTTTACCTTATTCATAAAAATATCACTGTTACTTTTCCACTTTTGTAAAATAAACCCACCTTTACCCAACAATTCATTTAGTTGGATATATATTTTACAGGCCTCATTTACTGTGTCACATCCAGACATAAAATCATCCATGTAGAAATCTCTCTTAATTCTATCAGCTACGTGTGGGTAATTGCTTCCTTCATCGGTAGCTAACTGCATTAATGTTCTTACTGCTAAGTACGGAGCTGAAGACGTGCCAAATGTAACTCTTTGCAACTTATATTCTGTAATTCTGTTTTCAGACGATCCCCGCCACAAAATGCGTTGATAATCTGCGTCGTCTTCATGTACTATAATTTGTCGATACATCTTGATGATGTCAGCTGAAAGACCGATTTTATATCTTCTCCAACGCATGATAATATGACGAAGTTCGGATTGCAACGTTGGTCCGACCATCAAGTTATCGTTTAATGACACACCAGTTTTATCCTTGCAGGACGCATCGAAGACCACACGCACCTTGGTAGTAGTCTTATCCTCTCTGACTACAGCATGGTATGGTAAGTAAATACCTTCCTTGTTATCTTTGCTAGTAAGCGGACGCATATGATTTAGAGCTAAATATTCATTGAATGTTAGCTTAAATTCATTACTTAATTGTTCATTGGTTGTCAATTTGCGTTCCAGCGACAGAAATCTTTTCAGCGCTATTTCCCGTGACTGACCTAAACAAGGTGGCTTATTTCTAAAAGGTAACCTAACAATATAACGCCCAGTTTCATCGCGCGTTGTGGTAGATGCATATATTTCTTCACAGCGTTGCTCTTCCTCCGACATGATTTTTTCTCCTATATGTGGCTCGCTTTCCATTTCCCAGAATGCCTTCAACATATCATCCGCTTGGACATGCATACTGATGATATTAACTGAATGATTGTGATTATTATTACTTCCAGATAGAATCCACCCGAAGATAGTTTCCTGAGCTAGCAGCGATCCAGATGGACATTTATGGAAGCCGTCGCGTAATAAATTACCATAAACATCAGACCCTAGTAACATGTCAACCTGGTTTGGTGAATGATAGCTTGGATCAGCTAACTTGATATCATTTAGCACTGACCAAGGAACTACCACAATTTCCCTAGGCGGTAGCAACCCGGTCAATTTATCTAAAATATAAGCCGTTACATGAAGTGTGCAGTCTGGATTGTGCAATGAATGAAGACATACGTTTGTCCTTGCCTTTGAAACCACTTTGATTTCATTGCCCAATCCCGAAAAAGAACCAGTGACTGCAGAACCCTTCAAGCCTAGCAACTGAACAGCTGCGTGTGTGATGAACGAAATATGAGAACCCTGGTCTATTAATACCCGTAGAGGTATAACACCTCTACTCGAATGAACATAAACGATTGCAGTTGGCAACAAAGAAATTTGTTCCAACCCTCTGGAGATGTGTGAACTACCCTTGGTGACCTCTTCTAATACCTGGTGTGATGCTGGTTGCAGTGGCATCTTAGTTTCAACCGGATCCTTGGAGTGTAATAGTGAGTGATGTCGCCTTTTACATATCTGACAAGAAGTTGTGAGACGACAATATTTAACACTGTGGTTATTGGCTAAACAGTTGTAACATAAGTTATTTTCCTTTACATAAGTACGTTTGGTGTCGATATCTAATTTAATAAAATCTTTACATGAACTTATTTTATGATTGCCCTTACAATATGTACAATATATTTGAGATACATAAAAATTGTTACTGAAACGAGGCTTGAAAATTTGCTTTTCTTTATGTCCCGCTACCGGTTTAGTTTCTAAGAATTCCAACGAATGAAACCTATTCTCCAAAAAAATTTGAAATTGTTTGAAACTCGGCAATACATTACTAGTGAAAGTTGTTTCACTAACCTTACACTCCCACTGCTTCCTCGTTTCAGTATCCAATCTCTGTGATACAATATAAATTACAATTGAGTCCCAAGATTGTGTGTCTATCCCTAAGGCTTGCAGCCCTTTTAACGTGTCCATGGTGTTATCTAACAGTTGCTTGATGCTGGCTGCCGATTCCCCCACGATATCGCGTTGTGCAAAAAATCGTTGAAATATATTGTTTGCTAAATACTGTTTATTATTGTATCTAGTTTCTAATAAGTCCCAACACTGTTGATAATTGTCATTTGTTATGGGGATGTGTCGCAGCAACTGCTCCGCTTCGCCTGACAAGTGTCCCTTTAAATAGTTTAATTTTTGTACACCATCTATGTTATTGTTATTATGTATAAGGGATACAAATAAATCCTTAAATGTAGTCCACTCTGTGTAGCGACCGGAAAATGTTGGGATAGTAATTTTAGGTAGCTTGACTGAAGCCTTATAAGATTTCTGATCTCTATCAGAAACATCAGCAGCTTTAAAATTATCTGAAGGTTCTTGTGGTATAAGTTCCATCAATTCTGATAACAAATCCAAATAAAATTCTTCGACTTCGTTATACAAATCATTATTTATATATTCTGAATTCTTTGCTTCTGTGCACTTAAGAATGTTTGAATGATTAAGAGTAAATTCTTTCCATTTAGCTTTGACATTTTCAATTCTATTTTCTAGATAGGTTCTAGTAATTCTTGACTTAGAACATTTCTTACAATTAATCTTTGTTTTCTGTAACTGTTGGTATAAGTTTTCTTGCACTGATATTAGTTCCATAGTGATTTAGTACTGTTCTATTTTTAACACAAAAATTTCTAAGTCCATAAAATTTTATGCGAAATTTTCTAAGTGTTTTGCACTTGTCAGTCTAATTGAAATCGGGCATAGGTTCCCCGTAGTTCCACTTTTTTACAAATTATTCTAAGTCCTAATCTACCACTATGAAATATTTCTAAGTCAATGATGTTTACTTGAAATTTTACTAAGTCCCTACTCTGATAATAACGAAGTAAAGTACTCACAGTTGTCCGGTTTACACGTTCACATAACACAACACTGCTTACTACACTTGTTGCCCGTGCGATGACGTTGAATCCGCGCCGCCGGTCTTGCCCGTGATGCACGCCGTGTCGTCACTTGGGTCTGATCGCCCAAGTTGCCCTCTGAAGTCCCTCAACGACGATCCGCCGCCCTTAACTTCAGGCATGAACCGACTCCCGCCACTAGCCAGTAAGGTCAACTTCTAGCCAATCTCCACAATCCGGCTCTGAAGGACCAAAATGTACCCGCTTCCAGGGTAAATCCAAGGATATCACTATTCACCACTGCCAATAATTAAAACACAGGTATATCCGAGAATCATGTTTAATTTAAAAAACCTTTCCTTATAAACACCCCTTTGTAACGAAACCATATCTTGAATTTAAATCAAAGCCCGCCATCTAGTGTCTAATAGGATGACAAAAATTTATTATTTAAAGATTAACTTGGCACCTTAACAGTTTTTGTATAAAATTTAATAACTTTCAAATTAAATTCTTTCATAGGTATGTCAATAAATGATTGTGTAACTATTTGTTTTATTAAAACATGACTAGTTAGTATAAAAAAATACACAGACCTCAGTTTACATGAAGCAGAAAAAAGAACGTAACTTAAAAAAAAAAACAATCTAAAAAGAAAAATTAGCTGAAGACATATTTTAAGTAAATATTAACGTTTAAAATAACGTGACTGCTAAGAAGTATGGTAAAGCAAGTTACGGCATAGTGCTCTTCAACATTTTTTCCGACCTCTCGTGAAACTACGATAAGGCACGTTCCGCTGCCAAGATGCTTCGAGATATTCCACAGGATCATTACACAGAAACCCTATCCCGTTAATGTATTTTCTTAAGTGTTTGTTCCACTTAAAAACGAGGAAAATAATGTCGTTGGAAGGTGGTGTAAACGAATTATCGTGGGTACCTGACAATTTTCAGATAGATGCGGGTGATGGATTATATATAATCCATCACGAGCATTAAATTTGAGACCAATCTTTATGCAAGCGTATCTATGACTGAATTAAAAATGTCCTCCTGGATTAATTAAAATCTTGGAAGAGAATTCAGGAGGAATTATCACTCATAAATGACATCAATTTCAAACTTAGAAATACAAAAACTGGATATCGTTAGAGGGTTTTTTAAGTAAAGAAACTTCAAAGGTGAAGGTGTTTTTTTTAGGTTTGTGAAAATAACATTGGTTTACGTTAATTACCAAGTTACCGGCACTGAGAAAAGTAATTCAACAAAAACATTCTACGTGGCTGTTAGTAAATTAAATTTAAAAGAAACCCAAAAAGTAGAATAGTTATGTGAAATTAAGTTTTTCTCATCTGAATGTTACGTTACAACGATATTCTTTGCTAAATACAATGAAATGATCCTTTTATAAAACTGTATCGATAGAAAAATTGTACATTACTACTGTCCTACTGTACGTTACGGTACATTAATGAATACAAATATTTGTATTCATTAATCTGTCTATTAGCATTGGTCATACCATACCGTTTCTATGATGGCTGTGTGTATCTGAGTATAATTAATCCATGTCCTAGAACCCATCCAACAAGCTATGCATAGTTTGGGTCTAACGTCACAGTTGGGTCACAACGCTTTCTTGAATTCAAACTAAGCATAGCTTTTGTCGGACATGTTACGCATAATATGTCCTAGACTTTTTTTTTATTTTAATTTAGGAAAAAATATCAAGGTTCGTGAATTCGTCCGTTCACCTCCTTCTCATAACTACATATGTACAGTAGTACATATGTACAGTACTCCCAAACTTATTGGCTGGCCTGAAGTTGGCGCAACCGCCATCTCTCGTACTATCGAGTGGAAAATTAGTAACCAAATTATGACTTCGATTTTAATATAGTATTAGATCAAAGTTCCTAAATATAATCTTCTTTCACGCACTTTTCGCACGCGCATTCACATCTGACTTTTTCTAAGTAAATAAAACTTTACTACTTTCTATACTGCTACTTAAAATATTTCGCTCGAGTGATCTTTATAGGGCAATACCGAGTAGGGTACCGAAAAGTGGCTTTTACGTTTGTGTAAGTTTATCGTGAAAGAACGCGTGGCATGAGCGGTCAAGGCTAATAGTTCCAGGTATTTGGCATACCTTGAACTTCAAGTCTACACGGTTCGGTTATAAAAGAAAACCCAAATATACGAGGGTTGTAAATGTCTATTAAGTGTAGAGCCGACATGCTTCGACGGCATGTATGTGGGTACTAATTTGTTTGTAGTGAGAGCAACACTTTTATTGGCTCTTTACAGAGCTGTGACGTCACGATGCAAAGACTTCCAGTTGTAAGGTCATGATTACGCAAACCTTTACTGCATATAGTTCTCTCTCTCTCGAAATAATAACGATTTTGGAGTTAGTAGGCGTTTTTTTTAATATTTTCTCTTCTCATCATTATTGCAGTATATCTTATTTGAGTTATCCACATCAACTGGACAAACATGCGTAGACAATGATTAACAAATTTGTATATACAGGTGTTAACAAAATTAACTTGGAAAACCTATTCGTTATGCATCCTGGAAAACCAACGTCAGTTGCATGTCTCAGCAAGAAAGGTGTTATTCGGGTGATAGAAGTAGTCGGTTTTAAAATTACGCGAGACGTCGCCGTCGACGACACACGACAAAATTACTCATATTCCGCGAAGTCGACCACCGAGAAACTCTTGTGTTATTTAGGAGAAATATCATATTGCACGTTGTGAAAAACGACAAAACATGTAATCGAAGAGTTAGGGTAATAGAATAGCTAACCAGAAAAGAGCGCTTATCACACATGGATGTAATAAAGGAGTTACGTCAGGAAACCTTAGCCTTAGGAAAACCTATGGACCTATTTAAAAAGTTACAGCTATTACATTCTATTTATTAAACAAAATGGCAGCTCCCTGTGCTGCCCAACGTGCCAGCCGGGGCAGTCTACGTAGCAAAATTTCAAACCAGTTGGATCGTCGATTTAAAGTACGCGTACTTTAGATGTCACACAGACGAAAAAAGTCATTGAGATTTGAGTCACAGTAGTCGAGTAAGTATACGTACTCACTTAAACGTCTATCACCCCTTTTATAGCATTTTGCAAGACGCAATATGGTATTTTTTTACGTTTGAGATCTTCATCCTGAACCATCCTGTGGTTGAATATTAAACAAAGCAATCTAACAACCACCGAGATGATCTAAACTGATACTATCTGACTAATACTAGATTGATACTTAAAACCTTCGGTAACAAGTCAGTAAGTACCAGTTATGACAATTCCTTTGAATATACACCGAGTTTGTACATAAGTAAAGAATAATATTGATTGAACCACATCTCGTTTTACTGCTGCATTTCAATGACTAATAATGATTCATGAATATTCAATAATTTCTGCTACTGGCTAGTGCTAATATACATTGTTATACCTTATATATATAACATGTTTAAATATGGTAACGTAGGTTTTTTTCTGCTCTCACTTAATTCATACTCATGCGTGTATTTCCTCGAAGGATTAGCAGAGGTAGCGTGCATTGCAAACCAAACCTAATTTCTACATAAAAACAAAGGCGCAAACAAATTGCCTTCTACCGAGGACGTGACCTGATTCCGTGCTGGTAATAAATATTCCCTAATAGAAAAACCCAATAAAAATTTGGCCGACTCCTTCAATACCTATGACGTTTGAATAGTTGAGTTGCCGTGAAGATAAAGACAAATTTATTCAGGAGGACCGATGTGCCAGTCACCTATTACAGTATAAAGACATTAATAATACCTTTAAATATTGTCCCATATCTTTATAAAATCAACTGCATTATCAGTTACCGATTATTTGGACAAAGTCATTCAGTACAACAGATTCTTGCGATCAATAAGTACTTATAATATCGATAAAAGGGGGAAAATTGCCTTTTTAAATCTCTGGGTGATTAAATAAATCTTAAAATTGGTTTGAGAGCTTATCAAATGCTTGTTTAGGATTAGGAGGAAGCACTTTATCAATTGCATTAATAGCCATTAAGGTTTTATGGAATCAGGTAATGGTCGATTCCGAACCGTGAAGGAAAGTAAAAGTACTGACGGAGGTTTTCGTTACTGCATTTGTTTTCTGAATTCAGTAGACAATAAAATATTGTTGGAAAGTGTGGTGGAAACACGCGTCACAGTAACTTTATTGTATTGTACAGGTTCAATGAAAGTAAAAGAGTCATCCAACTTTATCATAAATTCTGCAATCTATTTTTCACAATTTAGTCTTAAATTTATTAAAGACTACCAGCGCCCCGCGGTTTCACCCGCGTAAGCCCCATCCCGTCTGAATACCGGGATAAAAAGTAGCCTATACGTTAATCCAGGTCTCCAGCTATCTATATCCCAAGTTTTATCGCAATCAGTTCAGTAGTTTTGGCGTGAAGGAGTAACAAACATCCATCCATCCATCCAAACTTTCACAATTATAATATTAGTGGGATGTCAATGTTTGGATTGCGATTTTGAATAATATTGCACTGATTAAGAACTCAATTTATATATCTGCGTTAAGAGGAAATTGTCGACCGCCATTGTTTGAAAATTTGTTAAGTATTGATACCTCAGTATAGTCTCACTGAAAAGTAACATCTTCCCGAGTACATATCTACTCACTTCGTAGTCAATAAATCGTCCCAATCATTCACAATTCACACGTACAGAACTTAAACCCTTACCAGACACGTCTTCGATTCAAACTTACCCAGTCAGCGGTAGATTGAAGGTCTTAAATTTTACTCCGAAACCAAACCTTCACAGTTTACGGCTACCCTACCCAGATCATCGGAATTGCTTGAATGTTTTTTTTATTAGACCGACCCTGGAACAGGTGTGTTATTTAGTAATGTGTCTGCTTTGTCAGTTACACCTTTTTAAGTTAAGATTTCTTTGTTCAAACTTAAGTAGAATCGATTAATATTTGTCCGAAAACCGTCTGTTTATATTTTGGTGGCTCGTGTTTATTTGCTCTAAAGATAAGATCGACTTATCATATTTTACCCTTGTCCTGGGACAATAGATTATATTCTACGATGAAATAGATAACACTTTGAATTCAAAACAAATGATGATTTAGCTTAAGATTCAATATCTAACAATAACACAATGTAGGAAGGCCATGGACATTGTGTTACGCTGATACTAATAGCTATGTATATGTCCTATCTATCGTTTAGCCTTATTGGCTTTAAGTCCATATATTCTGCGTAGGTATATTATTAGTTAATCCGACTTTAAAAACGGAGGTTCTTTCTTCGAATCGTACCTATATATGTATGTTTGTATGTCTGCGATTTTCATAAAAAGTAATTGCTAAATTTTTATGATTGTTTCACTAACGTATTCTACATATTATGTTCAGGAAGGTTTTAGCATAAAATACTTTAGGTATTTAGTAGTTCATTTTTTTACAATCAGTTTATTTTTTGTTAAAATAAGAGAGAAACTAAAAATAGAGTGTATATGGTTCTATAACACGGACCTCATTAATGTTTAGCCTAAATATATACATAACTAACAGTGCCCCGCGGTTTTACCGACGTAAGTCCCGATCCCGTGGGAATATCGGGATAAAAACTAGCCTATATGTTAATCCAGGCCTCCAGCTATCTACATACCAAGTTTCATCGCAATTGGTTCAGCAGTTTTGGCTTGAAAGAGTAACAAACATCCATACATCCTCGCAAACTTTCACGTTTATAATATTAGTAGGATAGTAGGATGTTAAAAGTAAACCTCATATACATCTCAATTTGGTTATACGTGACTAGACATATATTTCCTATCGGAAAATGAATATTTTTCGCATAGGTACATACATATACTCACACCCGTATCCTTGAAGAGGTTGGCAGAGATAATTAAACACCCACATTTTGCCAACTATAATTTTATGCCACTCACGAATAGTGCCAGCTATTCGTGAGTGGCATATAATTATAGTTGCCTATTGCCGCCCCCGGGATCTTTGGGAATTAAAGATGGTAGTATATTGAAAAGGAAAGTAGGCAAGAAGGTAAGACAATGGAAGGAAAAGGATTGATTGAGGATTACTTATACGGATGGATTGAGGGGTATAAGCCCGAGAAGGCCAAGGTCGCACATCTGTAACTCGAACTAACTATCACCGGGCAATCCGAGCCCTCTAACAAATATTCATGTTCTAAATTACAACACAACATAAATAAATGAAAACAGACATGAAATTGCATTGACCTTATACCGTATGCATAACACCATTTGTAACTTGGATGCCTAGAATGCATGCACAATGGCGCGACTAATTCGAAATGTTCTGCCAATCCCTCGGCCTGACCAAATGAATGGAATTTAACCTGATAGTGCAGAGATATGTGTGTTCACATGTACGATCACCGGACTAACATTTTTATAAGATTGAATTTTTGCATGCAATAATTTTGCAACATAATTCTATCTATCTATATTGGCATTCCTTATAGAACGGCAACTCATAGTAGTAAACTTGAAACCTTCGACAAAATATTGTGTCAATAAAGGAATTTTGGCTGGTTATGGAATGGCTATTCAAAGTTTAAGCATAATATGAATGTCAAGAAAAACCTTTTATCTAGTACTTTCTATATAGCTGTCACTTCTAAAGAAATTATTTTTTATTAGTCCATATAATACCATGCTTGGTAGTGATTTCGTATATGCGCAATGTAAAGACTATTTAAAATCTATCTAACGGCTTTAACTTTACATAATATTTAGTGGTTTAGTTGTGAAAATAAACAAACAGGAAACTAGTTTAAAGCTTACAACTCACATAAGTTTCAGATAGGTATATGTATAGTTTAAATGAGCAATTATCAATATTGGCAAAAGAGTAATTATTGCGTAAACTCAGTAGTCTCACTTCTGAAGCCAAATTAAGTATTTTTTTAAGCTAGTGGTCACCATCATTAAGTTAATGGTATAAGTAAAGTTCTTCAATAGCTACTACATACATAAAAAGAGATAATCCGTTGACAAATTGAGAAAAAGAAAAACTAACTGTGCCTAGCCCGCGATTTCGTTCGCATGGAAATTTTGGTGAAATCTTTCCCAACGGGAACCATACATTTTCCCGGATAAAAAGTGCTATTCCATACTATAATCTATCTTTGTGCTAAATTTCATCCAGATCCATTTAGCGGTTTTTGCGTGAAGGATCAACAAACATTCATCCATCTTCACAAACTTTCGCCTCTATTATATTAGTAAGATGTTTTGACAAACGAGAAGTAATGCACATCTAACGTCACTATTGAATCCGAAACGTTACAGTAAAAAAAAATGGTAAAAGTTTTGGTGTGCATTCTAAACTAAGAATCAAATCTAGTACAATGATTCAGGAATAAGTACGGTACTGTGCTGCAGGTAAGTGATATTATTGCTTTTCTGATTAGATTGTTCATTTCTTACCACTTTTAAAAGGAGTTTGTGAGCGTTGGCTATTTGTCATTTACTTTGTGTTCGGAAATTTTGTATGTAACGTCCTTCATATAGATGTTGCCCTTCGAAATAGTATTTAGTAATGAACTCAACATTCGCAATTATTTTGTTTCAGGTATGTATAACGGTCTTCTGTAATATCGGTAAGAATATTAAAAGAAGCCTGTTCTGCACAGAAAGGTGGACAAGTAATGTAACCTACTGCAGAAGTAGTACTCGCTTTTGTTTTGTTTGTAAACTTTGTGAAGGCATAACTGAGTAGCCGTTTCGCCTTAGTTGTTATGACTGAAACTCATAAGAATCCGTCATGAGTCTAACAATAGAGCTGAACATATCAGGTAGAATGACGTTATAAGTAGAGATCGGATAATCGGATGCATATTTACCTAAAGTTATTTTTTGGATAACAAATTATGGAAGCAGCTTCTAAGTATATTTTTATTTACGAATGCAGTTGTATTGTCGCGTCGCTACTTGCGCACAAGCAAGTATAATTTGCCGTCTCACTCGCACTCTTACAAAATGCTTACATTTCCTGGGGTTTAATAGGCCCGATTTGACACTTGTTACAACGTAATAAGGTTGTTTTTGCTTCGTCAAAAATCACTGACAATAAAAGTAGGGTAAAGCAACCATTATACGTTGTAACAGAGCAAGTGTCATTTGTGTCAAACTGGGGTTTATTTCATCTCACGGAGTATAGGTACACTTAAATTTGAATTTCCTGGAATCGCGGGATTCTTTGGATAAAAAAGTGCTTTCCATAATAGCCAACATCTCAACTTTAGGTAAATATGCATCCGAATATCCGATCTCTAGTTATAAGTAAGAGGCTTTATATTTTACTGTAACACAAAATACCAGTATGTTGGTTTAGTTGGAAGGGAAAACTTCAAAAAGTTTGATTCTTTATATTTCAACAAATAATTCTTAGTAGTAGTAGCCTGTGCTACGTGAAATAGGTTTGCATACAAGTATAATCAATCACAGGAGACAGTTAAGTGTACATATTTTATTATTTTACCCTTTTGCCTAAGGAAAAGGGTTGTGTCACTTGTATCCCCATAAATCAAGGTAACAATAAATATTCTGTCAAACAATGAAACCAAAAAAAAATGTATTGTTTTTACTTGAAAGAGTTTTGACAAATACTTGTAATCAGGAGTTTTGCTTAGAAATCAGATTTCTAAGGAAAACTCTATGGTATGGCATTGACAATACAAAAAACGAACTGATCAACTTCTGTAAGAACGAAGGAAGTCGTCTTTAGGTACCTACAGTCAACAAAGAGAATTGTTATGAAGCAATTCATTATTCTTGTCTTGAATAAATGCATCTTCCCTAAACACTTAATTACTTGTTCCCAATCCTAGAAAAATACTCAAAGTAAGTCACCAATATAGAAGGGTCATCCAAAATTGGTTCGAGGTCAGATAAAAGGAAACATCGACCAATAAATTATAATTAGTTAAGATTTCTTTCTTGTTTTACTGTGAGTAATATTTTACTCACTCACTTCGCCGCTATTTATCGTTTCACTATAAATGGTCGTATTTTATCCCCTAGATAATATTTTATCTGTACAAGGAACTTAATTGCTTCACACAGCCAACTTTCTTGGCTGTGCTTCAGAGCCAAGTTATTCGCGAACTTCGTCAATTCCATACATTTCTCCCAATTTTGTTCCCGAAGATTCTATGGTGAACATGATTGTTCTGGAGACAAAGCCCCTTTAAAATATGGTGTCTGATATTTTATGGCCGGTGGAAGTTCCATAAGAACTAAGTAATTATGTATGAGTTATAAATTAATTTCCGATAAACGATGTTGGTGTTCCTCCTTATATTTCATTGTTCGACTTATGAGAGCACCAAGTTTTAATTGATTGCTTTAGAATTATTTTCGCTTATGTTAGAAAATGTTAGGATTCTGAGTTTTTGATTGGTTTTCTTACTTTTCTTGGACGAATTTCCATCTAATTATAGTTTTAATTACTGGCGCAAAAATATAAGTATTGTTCGTTGGATGCCAACGTCTGTCTGTCGAACTGTTTTGGTATAGCTTCCGGACGGATGAAGAATATAGGGAATGTTTTTTTATTAGAAGTAGAATTAAATAGAATGTGTCTTAGCAAGCTAAGTTCGGATATTGTTTTAGTTGTATGTGTACAATTTGTCGTATAATCCTTACTAGTACTATTATAAATGCGAAAGTAACTCTGTCTGTCTGTCGCCCTTTCACGCCAAAACTACTGACCCGATTTAAATGAAATTTCGTACACAGATAGTCTAGAACCTGAGAAAGGACATAAGCTACTTTTTAATGCGAAAAAAGGGGTGTAAGGGGTTGAAAGTTGGGGATGAAAAGTTGTATGGAAGTATTGTCAATTAGCCTAAATAATTAAAAACTCTACCCAAAGACGCTATTCCATCTAATAGAAAATCTAACTGTCAAAACATTTGTGTAATACAGCTTTGTCTACCGCCTCGGGATAGTCTTCTGTAGAGTGAAGGTTCTTCCACAGAGGATTGGTGCTATCGATCCTTTCTACAATATTCTTATAAACCAATAGGATCAAATGATATTAACGTAAAATTATTTTTATTTTATTCTTTTTTTTATAAAGACAACTCCCCGCATTAGGAATTACTCATGTGTCGCGGGGGACTTTACAAACATACAAACAACGGACACAAAGAACACCCAGACTCAGGTGGGAATCAAACCCACGACCTCTGGCTCAGCAGTCAGGGTCACTAACCACTAGACCAACAGGCCAGTCTGATAATTGTCAAGACCGTATATGTAGTGTTCAAGCTTCCTTTGCTAGAAGCTGGCTGTTAATATAATATCTAAGTCGCTGAGCTTCTTATGAAGAATTGGTTTGTAAAAAGATTAGAAAAAACAAGTTTCCGAAGAGAACTCTCATCGTGGACGCCAGAGAGAGAGAAATCACACGAAGACTACCAAGAAGAGATCATTATATTTTGAAGTGATTGTAGTAGCTAGAACGTAAAATATAATAATATATTTAGTTACTTATTTTGCACAAAATAAGCTTTCTTCAAGGTCTATTGACAAAGTTTGATCATCAATTTATTGGCACCGAATTGTCCCCACAGGCAATTATTCGAGAGCAAATAACACTTTCTTGGAAGACTAAACCGACATTATAAAGAGAAGGGTTTATTTTAGACTTTTCTTGAGTCTCATTAATTATCTTTAAGTAAAGTGATCGTCTGCTTAGCTAGAAACGCTTTTATAATTTTAGTGGAATCCTTTGAGCGTACTCTAAGAATAATCTGGATTATCTAAATCTACTCCTAAATCTTTAAAATTTTAAACTTTCTAGACTTATTTGTGGTACTTAAACGGCTCTGAAGCCATGCTTCTATATTTATTATTTCAATTAATAATTTTTAGCGTCCTTTTGAATATGCTTCTTGATTACATAGTGGCGGCATTTTAGACTTGGGAATGGTTAAGGCATTGAATTTTTAAAAAGAATTAACAGCTTTAAATCTAGTAGGATTTCGTTCTGGATGGGTGTTATTTTTGTATTAACAGTACAATATAATAACACTTAAGATAACGAAATAACCTTTTTTTTTAATGATAAAAGCCAGACGAAGCCAACAAACTGATTAATTATCAAAATTTTGTATGTATCTACGTAAATAATTAATCATTTTATTATTTGGCACCGACTCAAAATAGGTTTCTATAAAATTTGATAGTTTGTGTAGGGACTTAAGGTTTATTTATTTTTTGATTTTTAGTCCTTTTCGTCGGTTTAATTTTTTGTTAAAAAGATTTTTATTTTATGTTTTTTTTCATCATCAGCTCAGCTACATGATGTGATGATTTCTAAACGCAAATACCTGATAAGTAATGAAAAGTAAACAGAAACACTATTCGTTCCTACAATTTTCGAGGGTTTCTCTCAATTTTTTCAGGATACCATCATCAGATCCTGACTTCCTTGACATGGGACCACCCTTAAGGTATACCCTATCTAACAAAAAAAGAATAATCAAAATCGGTTCATAAATAACGGAGTGAGGGCTGAAAAGACATAAAAAAAAATATAATACGGTCGAATTGAGAACCTCCTTTTTTTTTCGTCGGTTAAAAACAAATTTATTAAAAATTGACAGGACAACTGCACATTGCCGGGTAAACATTCCGTATTATATATACTTATAGAATATCCACTTATCTGGAGGAGTTATTACACGACTGCCCAAATAAGGGGTGTATTATTTCCAGGGTTCATGGATATATGTATGTGAGTTTCTTTATTCCACCATAACTTCTAAATGCCTGGCCAGGTTTGGATTTATGGGTTATCGTTAGAATCCTTACATCATCCCTAGTAACACTCGGTATAATTTTTCTTTTTAAAATATTAATATAGATGCTGTATTATAACTTAGTAAATTAGTAACTTTTCGAGATTACTGATTCGATACAAATATAATACTGATATTTGCAAACGATAATAAACTGAATATAATTAAAAACGAAAATGGTCACTTCTCTTGATGTACATCAGCTGTTTACAGCTCCATCTAATGGGAGCATCCACTTAAAAGGGGAAAACCATTATGTGATAAACTTGCGGTCGATTAAAAAATAAATAAGATCGCTATATTAAAAGTGATGTCATATACTTACGGGTATTATACACCTGCGGCGTACTCTTTTATTTTTTACTACATACCAACTACTTTTAGTAATACTAACTTTTAAACTTTGACAAAGTCAGCCTGTGACCAGTGACCAAGGTCAGTGTAACCTGGTCACAACGTCAGGCAGTTCGAAGGTATATTCGTGATCGCGTTAATTCTTATTAACATAAGTATAATTATGTATAAACAGTTTTTAGTTTTTTAGTTGACATCCAACTTTACCTAAAATATACCTCAGCGTCATCTAGCGAAGATAGGCCAAACTACGCAGAAACTACGACTCTGCATTGCGCAATGAATGTTCTTACGCTGATTAGTACGAGTATATGTAAATTAAACGATATACGAACAACAACCGTATGGCCACTGTCCGCCAAGAACGTGCTCTAATCAGAAGATTCTCCTTTTGTGTTGGAGAGATATCACAGAACATTTCTCCATGTTAGAAGACTACAGCGTCCCCACGCTTACACATAAAACAATAACGCTAAAAACTCAAGATCATTCTATGAGAAAAACAAAAAACTGTGCTCACCTTTATGATAGGAGTAGAGATATAATACAATTATGTGGCATAGAACAACAGCGCTTTTCTATAATAAAATCTTTCGCAGGTCCATAAGTTGTTGTCGATGTCCCATTAAGCAAGGGATTTCATTATCCGTCACCTGATAGGTTGGCGATCATTAATGGACCCATATTTAGTTGGTTCCGGACTTCTATATTGATTAAACTTAATTAGTCTTAAAACGATTGAGAAATAGGTTTGTCAAAACGAATGTTGCTAGAACTTTATCGGAATTCGGTAAACAATTTTAACTAAAGCACAGAAAAGTTCAATTAAAACGAATTAGGGGTATATAGGGATGAGGTAATTTACATCAAAGTGATAATGTAAAATAAAGCTCTAGAAATGTGAATATCTTAGAACTTAAATATATAAATAATAATATAAATATATAATAGTCCTGTGTCTACTATATTGTATTTACAAAATACAGAAAATTACGCAGTAGTAAACATAATATCAAACGATTTCGGTCCAGGCATGTACGGAACTTGCAATTGACGATACAATACTTGTCTGTATTTTCGAATTGTAATACCGTCCGTTCATACCGTCGTCGTTGTGGTTATTTTCGCTATACAGAGCACTCGTTGTACCGACTGGACAGACACTGGTCTCACCGGTTTCTCTTCAACAACTCACCCAAAAGGACGTAACACAAATTCAGACAATCCAGTCCCAACTCTCCTACCCACTCTTAACGTTCAATTTGTTGCGCAAACTGTTTTACAATTGTATGAGAGGAAGACGTTAAGAAACTATAGGATTTTGAATTTTCGACTTGTAGAAATAAATGTGAATTCTGTTTGAAATCAACTATGGGCCGTAGTGACATGCTGATTACTGCCCGTAGGCAGTTCTCAGTTTAACTATATGTATACCACTATAGACAAATGCTTCAATTCATATATGTATATAGATACGTTTGTATATACACATTTGATTTGCAAACGCTTCGCTGGTTGGTATATTTAAAGATAATTTCACAATGATTAAGATACGAAAACTCAATTAGGCGAAACGATTGTCTTTGTCGGTCTGTGAGTAAGTTATGAATATACTCAGTTTATTTCTATCATTTGTTCATTTAATGTTAGTCAACGTCACGCGTTGGCGCGTTGGATTATAATCGAATAGTTGCGGGATCAAACCTCATTCAGTACATTATTGACGTGGACTAACTCCTAACAGGCATTCAGCTTGGAAAGGTTACAGGAATAAAAACTACTGTCGGTCCAAAAAACTTATTGTTCAAATTCAAATTCAAAATCATTTATTCAATTAAGACACTAAGTGACATTTATGAACGTTAAATTGAAGTTACAGTTAAATCATAGATCGGCACAAACAGACGCCACAGCATGTGCTGGATTGTCGAGGTAAATTAGGTGAAAACACCAAAATCTACTGCCTGCTTGTGTCGATCTATAACTTCCAGTTTCCAAAATGCGTAGAACCTTATGAGAAGAATACTGGCAAAGAAACTCATGGCCACTCTTTTTAAAAGTCAGATCTTCAGGTACAATAGTGTTAGTGTTACACGAAAGGTAAACAGGATGTAAGCTGATGCAACCTGAATTTCATTTTATTGAAATGCTCCAAAAGCTAACGTACTAAAAAATAAAAATCGCTCAGTGATACCGTTGAAGGTTTGAACTTATTAAACATCGAAATCATTCAAGGCGCACATCTACTTTCATTCAATTACAAAATCTACTGTTAAAAATAATTCGTGACTGGATTAAGAGGCTAGAGTTGCAGTTGATCGAACCAAAATAATAGTATAGGCTAAAGCATCGCTGACTAGGCCGACCAGTCACCCCAAGCAGCACCCGTTTACGAGTATGACGCATGGACCAGCCATCATCTCCTTCGCCATATCAGAGGGAAAGAAATGACCCGCCCCATGACGACGCCGCAAGCAATGACATTTTAGTGAGCATGACGAACCATAGTCGAGATACTGATAAAAATCACTACTAATCAAATTACCATAATAAACGTCACGCATTACTTTCGACTGACAATGGTTTGTTAATAATTTAGCTTAATTATAAGACAAAGAAGTTTGTGTGTATATATATACCTAATGACACCTTAAGCCCAAGACTGTTTGTCGTTTAGATAATCGTTGATCGTATAGTAGGATGTTCGCCATACAGCCGCCACGTTAAGACAAAAACTTTTTAGACGGGACAAAGGAAGAAGGTAAATAGGGGTAACGAAAGCGGATAGAGCGAGGAAGCTAGGATAAGGGATACCACAAGTCTCGGATAGGAAATGAGACTGAGACTGCAGTCGAAGTGGCCGGGGTTGCGTACCCGTTTGTCCGTCCTTTGATCGGAGAAACCATTAGGACAGGAACATCAACTGGCCATTATGATCTTCATTATGAATAATCTATTTTGATATTTTCATTCAGTTCGTATGTAAAAGCGTATATTAGCAGGGCGCCTCGCATTTTAAAGCTGAACTAGATCCAAAATGAGAGACGCACAAAATGGAACCCTGCAAAGGTTTAGGCTTAAGTGAGATAATTTTATTGTTCGTCATTGTAAAATCAATGCATATTTATACTGAAAATTTAGGAGCATTACAACATAGGTACCTACTGCCTCATAAACATACATCTGCCTCATAAACATGCATATGTGTAAATAAAAAACCAAAGTCTACATGTTTTTGTATTCGTAACAAAGTTAGGTACTAATCGAATTAATTCCATCGCTGATGATGTCATGAATTTCAAGAAACCGATAAGAAGTCGGCGTTCGACTAATCTTAAGGACTTTATCAGTTTGTGTGGCTGACCTGTGTCCTTTGACTGGCTTTTCAATTTGCAACATGATAAGGCGAAACACACACAACATTATGCTGCATTATGGCGTGTTAGAAGATAAAATGTAACATTTTTACAATATTTAAACACTACTAGCTGTGATAGCAGCTTTGGCCGCATTTACCTATATGTAGTACCAGGCTGAATACACTCCGCATTTAGATATGAAAAGTACACATACAAAGTGCGCGGAGGGCTCGACTTGTCGAACAAAATACCGTAGGCTACCCGCTTCCGCACCCGCCCGCGCCGCCTCATTCTGTGGTATCTAGACTATCGAATTAGTTAGTGCCTGGCCTCGGTTTATTTAAAACATTATTTGTTCACAAAAATAGAGGAGTAGGTAAATAAAATAAATAATGGCATATTCAGACTAATTATTCTATAAAATAAAACAACCAACAACCAAACGTGGTTAGAAGAAATAAAGAGTTTCGCAAAAGAAAGAGAGGCAACTTCTTAGTGAATATAACTGTAAGTAATTAGAGCTCTGCGACCCAAATTGCACTTTATTGTGTCGGTGCGAGAGTCTATTTTGCTATTTATTTAAATAAATTTGCGGGGTGAGTTTTCTGTACCTGTACTAATATGTATTCTGTTCTAGCACTTAAATAAAATATAGTCTAAATTTATGTTACTTCTGGATGAAACGTTTTCTAACGGTGAAAACATTATTATAGTCTAAGATCCGACCGCGTGATTTATACGTTCATATGTTTGATTAATAAAATATAATTTTTATCGATATTTATAACTAAACCAATGCAGATCCGCAAAGGTGGCCATCCAAATTTGGCCGCAATTAATTTTAATTAAAATGTAATTAATTATTTATTTTTGAACAATTACGTTCACTTGTAATTGTTAAAAAATATATTTCATTAGAAAGAAATATACCTGAGATACCGAGAAAGTTCAAGGTGCCATCCCTCACTTGGCCGCAACCTAATGTCAGCCAGGTGTAAACAGGTATAATTTCGTTAAATATATACGTTCATAATGTATTATCATGTTATACATACCAAATTGAAGATTAATTATTTCCCTACATGATGAGATATAGGTGCCTATGCAAAAATGCCCGCAAATAGTGACTGCCAACGATTAAAGATAAATAAAAGCGAGAGAAACTTAAGATAAACACCCCATGTCAAATAAAGATAGAGCATCCCAGCTGCTTGTCGTTTTTATGCTACTGCGCATGCGTCCATAGGCAAGGTGCTCAACTAAATACCGTACTGAATATTGCAATCATATGTTTTTGACAGTCTTATGCGCCACGTTGTTTTTTTTCAAGTCCAAAATTATAAAACTTTGTTAATATTAATATTGATATATTTCATTCTTAACGTTATTAAAACGTAAGAATAAAATGAAGAAGTGTTTTTTGTTGTGTAATGAAAAGCAAGAAGTGCTTAACTTTAGTGATGTATCATTTAAAAAGTGTTATATTGTTTTAGTTGAATATAATTAAAAAAATATTGAAAACACTAGTTTGGTAGATTAATTATTATGACATATTATTTTTACTGCTCAATTTTTGGAGTATTTTAAACTCCAAGCAAATACGCGAGCTACTAGTTGAGCACCTTATCTATGGACGCATGCGCAGTAGCATAAAAACGACAAGCAGCTGGGATGCTCTATCTTTATTCGACATGGGGTGTTTATCTTAAGTTTCTCTCGCTTTTATTTATCTTTAATCGTTGGCAGTCACTATTTGCGGGCATTTTTGCATAGGCACCTATATCTCATCATGTAGGGAAAGAATTAATCTTCAATTTGGTATGTATAACATGATAATACATTATGAACGTATATATTTAACGAAATTATACCTGTTTACACCTGGCTGACATTAGGTTGCGGCCAAGTGAGGGATGGCACCTTGAACTTTCTCGGTATCTCAGGTATATTTCTTTCTAATGAAATATATTTTTTAACAATTACAAGTGAACGTAATTGTTCAAAAATAAATAATTAATTACATTTTAATTAAAATTAATTGCGGCCAAATTTGGATGGCCACCTTTGCGGATCTGCATTGGTTTAGTTATAAATATCGATAAAAATTATATTTTATTAATCAAACATATGAACGTATAAATCACGCGGTCGGATCTCGTACTATTAAAATCAGTTCAGTAGTTTCAGATTATATCGATTACAAAAAAACACATCTTTCCTTTTTATAATGCGTAATAGTATAGATAACACTAGCCGCTTAAAGTAGTAGTATTTGTAAATAGGAAAACAAATCGACACAATCAGCCAAATTATGTTTGTGTGGATGACCCAGTTTATAACAAACAGACAATTTTCGTGATTATACTAAGTTCTTCGACAAAGTTGATCGAATTGTAATTTAATTGCGATTAGATTCAAAAGTTAAGCAACAGTATAATTTATCAAACTTCGATTTTAGTGGACACAGATTAAAAAGTTTGATTATCACAGTCATTTATTATCATTCGTTATAACCGTCTGCGGTGGGTAAAGTGCGAGTGACACCATTTAGATTGTTGGTAATTATAAATACAGATAATCACATGCCGTCAGGCTACCCTTATTCTTGTTTCCCAAAACATTAGTAGAAAAAAAACGATATTTTAATTTGTATGCATATTATGTTAGAAGAATAACTTCGGTGTGTGGTGTTCATATTGATAAAAGATATATACTGTTGTATGCCCAACTAGTTTCGGACCAGACAGCGACCCTTTGTCAAGGGTTAAAGCGACCTGCTGCGTCGATGTCACCGCATATTATATTTCTTTATTTTCTTATGATTATTCTTTTTTATCCGGAGGACCGGGTGGTGTGGCGCACATTGCGAGAGGCCTATGTCCAGCAGTAGACTATGATAGGCTGATTGATTGATTATTTTAGATAGCTTCTAGCTCTGAGCTGTCTTTATCATTTATTTATTCTGTAAAGGTTATCAATTCTACAAATCTATGATTTATTATTGGATCGTGATTGCTATCATGTTGTCACTTATGTTTAATACCTTGCACATTCAATGTCGAAGAGAACATAATGTTATTGGCTTTAGCGTCATAAAATCATCATCATCACCTATAGAATTTCCACTACGGAACAAAGAGTAACAAAGAAGGGTAGTGGAAAAGAGATACAGTCAATAACTTTGTTTGTTATTTGCTTCCTACAACCTCAAATCATAAACACTCTGATAAAAAACAGTATTTTTTTAGGTTGAGTTTGCCAAAACACTTTCCAAGTAATAACTGCAGACAATATTCTACCGGGCTTTTATAGATTAACCTTTGGACTTGGTAAGACGGATTAATAGGGCAACACTGAATATTATAACAGAATGCCAAGTTGCCAAGCTGTAAAACCTACAAGAAATATGGATTGAAATATCGCCAAATTAATCTAGAAAATACCAAATTGCGGTCGGCCTTGTCAGTCTCACATGTGAAAGAGCCTGTTGTCAACAAAAGCTTAGAATATGCCCTGCGTGGGAAAGAGAAAATCCTTTTGCTCAAGAGACATAATTGTCAAGTATGAAACATACAAAGCCTCAATATGTTTAACAAATTGGCTAAATGGTCGTATATTTTTCAAGTCTTGTTAAGAGTTAAACAAAAAAGGAATCTTTTACTGTTGTAATAAAGCCTAAATTTTGTTAAATCCTTTTATCGTAACAAATTTTTAAGGAATTTCATTGTGCACGCACGAAATTGCTCAGATATGAAAAGTACATCTATGTACAAATTAGTTGTGAGAGTGCCTTGTAAATCCTTAATTCGTCACTTGGATAATTTGAGCATCTTTTAATCTAAGATATTATATGCATATGAGTATGATATATAAGTTAACCTCAAAGACCTGACATTCCCCACTTTAGGGAATAATAACTACGTCCTTTGGAATTTACAAACATGCAATAATCACCCAAACTCATTGAATTGAAATCATTATACGTTAGTCACTCAGGTTAGTCACCTCACGCCTGTAACGTCAATGTGTTTTGACGTTAGAATGACACACAGGTTAAAAAGTTTTATCTAGTCGATCACGTTTGCTCTGTGAAAAAAGTCTGCAAATGGTAATTGCAGTAATTGACGGCTGTGTTCAAATTCATCACCACCAGTGTGAGTCACACGGCTTACCTACTATCTCTTCAGCTTTTAGTCATGGTCTATTTCAATTTGTAATAAGTGTCGCCTTTAGTGATTTCAATGTCGTGATCTTCTGGTCTCAGTATTCCTTCAAATATTTCTTTATAACTTTCTCAATATTAATTATATGTAAAATGGGACTTGGGCTCTGTTTCTGAAAGGCTGATCAACGCAAAAAAAATAATCATATGTTAAATCCCTTATCAAGTACAGCAACTCAATATGAGTTGCTGTACTTGACTTCACTTTAATTTGATCATCGAATCAGTTAACAGAGCTTATATCAAATGTAAAATTTTAGGACAAAATCTTATATGTCAAATGCCATTCGAATGTTCAATGAAATTAATCATAGATTCAAAAATTACCACTTTTTTTTGATCAACGTTTCAGAAACTCGGATTGTAACACCACTGTTAACTTGACAGCTCTGTCAGTTGAACAATATTTTAATCAGCCTCACAGAAACCAGGTGTTAGTCTCGCTAATATTTATAAAGTATGATACTTTACTGTTTAACAACGTTACGAACGAATTGCAATGATTGTGGTCACGGGTGGAAACGGGCGAACGTTCTGTCGACCCGGCGATAAACTCCGATTGTTCTGAGTAAAATAAGTAACTATTTCTCTCGAACAAACTTCTCTATGTCTTTTGTGAACTCTGTAGAGCGCGTATTTCATTAAGTTAAGAAAAATGAAAACCCTTACATGCCCGTATTCAGTAAAGTCTCGATTAATTACACGGTGCACTGCTATGCTAGTAATATCTTTTGCTTTCACAGGATATAGTGTACAGCAAAATTCCTGAATAGGCAGTCTTTAGGTCTTTTTTACTTCAATAAATAGAAAGCTCTATTCCTCTCTGGAACTTGCCTAACAGTTTCTTTTGTATTCAAGTTTTGCAGTGAAAAATTCTGGCGGGGAATTCATGCTCGGATAGTGTACAAATTGTTCGTGAGATACCGCTCCGTTACTGACTTCATGAGAGCAATTTCTGTCTTAGGTTTCGTGTTAGATGACTATTTGAAATATTCAAATAAAAATGTATTGTGTACAATTTCCTGCTTTAAATGGACATTTGGGGACTTTATTAAAGAGATAGTGTTTTATTCACGTTTGTATTTCGATGAGTTTCGGACCCGACCCCTTTATCAAGAGTTGAAGGATATCTTTAATAAGTATGAATACCACTCACGAAAAAATTCATTCTAATGTGGGGACAGTTTGTAAATAATAAGTGAAAAATCACTTGAAATCTATACTAATATTATAAAGCTGACGAGTTTGTTTGTTTGGTTGAACGCGCTTATCTCAGGAAGTACTAGTTCGAATTGAATAATTACTTTAGTGTTGTTTAGCCAATTTATCGAGGAAAGCTATAGGCTATATATCACCACGCTACAACCAATAGGAGCGGAGCATCAATGAAAAACGTTGCGCGGGTCAGCTAGTAATTTCATAATTGTTATCGTCATCTTTGCGAAATTGGATTGGAAGTACTGAAAAGGAAAGGTAGACACACTAATTATTTAACGAAGTCTACTACTTGGTATTAACTGTCAGCTTTTATTGTTCTAAATAAATAAATACAGCTATCTGTCTGTAATAAAATAAACTGCTCTGAATGCGAGCTCTTAATATATTATCAGTGAATTCACTCTCAGAACAGCATATTTCAAGAGGCGAGTGAGGGATGTCCTCACATAACCGTGATATGTTTATAGGACTATTGTGGCGCTCCCCGCCTTTCTGTTGCTGCAAATTCATTAGTGTTATAAATAAGAAGCTACATACAAAAAGTCCTGTTCAAGTTTTCAGATAATTCGCTGCCTATTTATAATCATCGCGATAACTGCCTTTGTGCTTGTTTGTCATTGCTGGAATAAAGAGGGGTTACCTACACGAAATAATGTAGTACTAGTCTCAGTCACAATACCTAATAGTTTAAAATGAGAAGTATTTAGACCGAACCATTAAGTTAGCTATGTACGAGAAATCGAATCACAAGAATCTGAAACTGGATTTTAAAAGTCATTGGTAATTGCTGTCTTTCTCGCTCCATACACAAATTGTGCCCGTGTGAGTAACACACGCGTTTATACAATACGGTACAGAATGTGTCAAATACAGTAGATTACTGCGAACTATTGCTGTTTATCCAGCTGATATATTTAGACAGGTTGCTTTTAGGGACCATTTCAATGAAGCACAAACACATTACTTGCTGGATTAATTATTAACGTTTCACACGCGGCACCTCAAACGATAACAGTATAGAAACTAAAATTAGAAATAACAGTTAACGTATAAATTACGGAGACAAAGCTCACAATCACTTTGTTTTTGCCATAGATATTTTTGTCTTTTTAACCGACGAAAAAAACGGAGGAGGTTCTGAAGTCAATGAGACGTACGGATCTATGTGCCGAAGTGATTTCGAATTTTATTTTTGTTTGGATCTTTGGCGCCGACTCATAACTATTAAGGTATTTACATTACTGTAGGAGTTTAGTTACGCTTTTTCAGTTTTAGTCTTAGTTTCGTCGGTAAATTTTTTTGTTTAAAAAATTTTTGTCTCCTGCTTTGCTACGGAGGGAAGCGGATTTATAATATTTCTAATTCCTGCAATATACGTCTGATTCCATTCGTTTCTGGTTTAAAAAAGTTAAGCTCTTAAACTCGCCGAGTCCTAGGGAAAGTTTCATGCTAGGTGATGTCACCTGATGGTAAGTGACTACCGCCGCCCATGGACACCTGCAACTCAAGAGTGCGTTGCCAGTCTTTAGGGTAGGAGTAGGAGGGGGAGACGGGGGGGGGGGATTATGGCCTTCAGTAACAAGCGCCAAAGCATTGCTTCTAGCCAGTTTTCTGTGAGGCCGTGGTATCACTCCGGTCGAGCCGGCCCTTACGTGCCAAGTGCTCTGAATTGTTAAGCATCCTTCCGCCTAGCAGAAACCGCTGTGGCAGTAAACAAATGTTTGTAGTAACCATTAGCGTTAACATACCTGCAATTGCAAAAACGGGAGAAATCTAAACTAAAAACAAGTTAAAACGTAAAACCAATGTAGTCATTATTGCAATAAATGAAAAATTCAACAGCAACATTCAATGACAGGTATATAACGATTATATTTCAGTATAATAATATAAAAATATTCGAATAACAACGTCCCAAATTGATAAGTCACTGATATCTAAGCGTTATATTACTTTTTGCAAGTGATATATGATATTTCTATTCATGGTGTGGGACTCTGCGATGATTGATGTGAATGTGAGTAAGTTTGTTTTCACGTCTCACCTACTTAACCCACCGTCATGAAATTTTCCATACACGTTGTCACGGGTACAGAGAAAGAGATAGAAAGAGAGAAAATTTGATTTACAGTTCCTGTGAGATAGAAAAAATAACTTTAACGCGAATGAAGCCACGAGCCAAAGCAAAACCGACTTCCTAGAGACCTCAATTTGGTTGTAGATAGATAGATAGATAACTCTTCAATTTGGTTGTATGTTTTTTTTGGTTTTAAATCTGTCCTTTATTATGCGAATTGAATTTTTTTTTTATTTGGAAGTGTCTGCTTCCCGTTTGGTCCCATTTAAATTTGAAGAAAAGAAACCACCCCAAAGGGAAAAAAGTAATGAAAAAAATTTTGAATTTTAATTTGGAATTTTCAGTCATAAATTAGTAAAGTATCTATATTTCAATGAAATCATTAGAAAACAGGAAATGCTTTTTATTATGGATCGTATTAGGGCATGGGCGCAAATTTTATTTATAATTTTGAATTTGAAGAAAATATTCCACCTCTTAGGTTGAAAAATTAAGATTTTAGAGAAAAAATATTATCATGACTTAGGCGCATTGAAGTCGGCTACACTCTGTACATCGTTTGTGCTTAACGAGAACATTTTAAAGCAAACCTAGCTAAAAGCTAATATATCATGATCATTCATATTTCGGTACAGTAGCCAGATAAACAGATTTGCTCGTGAAGCTATTTCGTGAATGTCAGTTCCAGTCACTTCCCTGGTCATCTATCATGTAGATGTTATTACCATCCATCCTGTTTTGCGGATATGACTTGACCTAGACCATTTCCCGGCCCCAAGTGTAATATAACCCGGGAATTTATATGCCAATATTACAATGAGATTTCTAGAATATTCCAATTGTTTCTTTCGGTGAGTAACAAATAAATTAAACGTCTTATACCTATATCTAAATGTAAGACTTTTTTTGTTAGAGAAAGGAGTTGTTTCTGTCATATTTGAGAGATGAGGTAAGTCCCAAAAGAGTTAAAAGCGGTTCAGTATTGATTATGAGTGGAATCTTGAGATCAATTCTTTATAGTATACTGAAGAAGGGCCAAGTTAAAAACTGCCGTAACCGGCGAGCGTCTGATGGTGATGATGATGATCGTAGAGAATGGCGGTCTATCGTCTCTGCCTACCTACCAGACGGGAATAAAGCGTGAGTGTATGTAACCGTTTATAGCGTCAGGTTGTAGGCTTTTAAGTATATCATTAAACGAGACTACACTGATGGTGGTGCAGTAAAATAAATGGAGTGTTCTGGCTTCAATTGGCCTAAATAGTTACTAGCATGTCTCCGCTTATAGTTTATATCTGTATGCATGTATTCATATTTATATTACAAATAGTTAGAAAGCGGCGGTAGCGTAATGGCTAAGGCGTCGGACTTGCGATCAAGTGGTTGCGGGTTCGAACCCCACCCAGTGCACTACCGGCGTGAACTCACTCCTAACACAAGCATTTAGCTTAGCTGGAGAGGTTAACAAGAATACTAGTAATGTGTGACCCACGTTGCTAGTAAACAACTTAGCAACTGTTCGTGTGCTATGCGGAATGCATGCCCTTCTTTTTATGGTATAGGGGGCAATCGAGCAGGCGGGTCACCTGATGACTGCCGCTGCCCATGGGCACCTGTAACTCAAGAGTCACAAGTGCGTTCACGCTCTTTAAGGTGTGAATAGGGGGAGAAGGAGGGGGGAAGAACAGGAAGACGGGAGGGGGGGATTAGAGGGAAGGAGAGGGGAATGACGGGAATAGGGGAGAGGGAAGGGTTAGGGCCTCCGGTAACCTCACTCACGCGGCGAAAAGCAATGCAAACATTGTTTCACTGCCGGTTTTCTGTGAGGCCGTGGTATCGAGCTGAGTCGAACCGGCCCATATATGTCGAAGTATGGCTCTCCCACGTGAAAACCTACAACTAGTTTGCAATCCGAAAGTAACCGCCTAGGTAAAATTAATCTAAAATACTCAGTACTAAATGTATGATGTATGTTGCCGAGAGTCGTGTACCGCACGAGACCGAACATTTCTGTAACTTCCTTCTCACTGACAAATGGCACTCCACAAAAGGTTGCCCACATATTTTTCACGAAAATTGTACTTTTGTTTAGTTATTCATTATTTTTATGGGTGTCTTACATTATATCTCGCCAGGCTTGTCGACTTGTTTTCATGAATTGTAAAAATAATTTTGAAACATAACGGCTAAGGCCGATGGATGTTTGTTACTCTTTCACGAAGCAACGGCTTAACGGATCTGGAAGAATTTTTGCATATAGGTATGTCATAGTTTGGAATGGCACATAGGCTACTTTTATCAAGGAAAAAAATGTATGGTTCTTTTGGGATAGATTTCGCCAAAATTTCCACACTACCAAGTCGCGAACACCAGCTAGTAATTCATAAATTAATAAAATATAGCTAAATACCCTACCTACAGTTCTTACTCAACAACTTTTCTTACCAACGTCATCTATAAAACCATGTTCTGTAAATCAGTAGCAAATCGTTTATAATGAGTAGGCAGTTGAAACTCGATATAGTAACTCAGAAGGTGGTTGTAATAAATATATCATGTGCTCCATAAAATAGTAATTTATTTAAAATTTACTGATAACTAAGTTCCTACATTATTTAATCAAAGAGTAAAGTATTATTGTTTCCTTGGATCATTCCAATTGCACACGACACACAAAAAATCTTTAACGTGAAAATTATATATCCAAAGTATTTTCGACTCCGGTATAAATAAGTGGACCAGCCACTTCTAAAAGGTCACACCAAAAGTTGGCCTTTGCCAACATATAATGAGATTAATTCTAGCCTCTGTAAACCACGACTAAATAATTAAGATGAAAGTAATTACATTCCAAGAGGCCTTTATGGTAAATCAGGTCGATCAGTCACCATCTTACTTCGTTTTCTACAAATTAAGTATTTGGCCATAACTTGGGAACACATATATGTGTGAGTGAACATGTTCCCGCGAAAATATAAACTAACCACAGCAAATGTTTAGTAGTTTCTTCAAAAGTATCATTTTCTATTAAAACGTGGGTTGCCAGTATAAAATTAAAACAACCCAATAATTTTAAATATTCGTTGTTATACCCTATGGCAGTACCCAAATTTATTAAATATGATAACCTCCTACCTCTATAAAACCCTCTTAACGTATCGATATTACACCGTACAATAGCGTAAGGTACAATTTACCGCAGCCCCCGTCATGTCAACGCCTAATTCAGTTTTTGGCAACACTTTCCATGACAAATAGAAGATGTCAGTTATCTCATAAATATGAAAGGGCCATTTTCATGGGTTAGTACGTACGTCGTGTAGTCTGCCTTACGATCTCCGGAAGGCCAAAACGAAGGATGTACTTGAGAGTAATTTATATTATCATCATGTATCCTTCGAAGATACTGTGTCAATACTGAATCATTGATATTTGGGTCAATGTTGGTTGTGACTTCATTCTGCAGATCTTTTGAAGCGTATAGTCCAAATAATAGTAACATGGATTAAGAACATAATAATATTGTTATATAACTTAAAAAACATTTTGAGAAAACTATTTTTAAATTTTAGTATTTTTAGGCTGAATACGAGGCGATCCGTGCCCAACAAAAAGAAGTTGACAAGGTTGACTACTGTCACTGATGATTGCACTGCACTTATTGACGGTTTGTTATCATTGATAAGATTGCAACAATGAGTAGGGTATGAGGAGTTGTGAGATATCTACAAATATAAAGATAAATTTATAGACTGCATTATTTTTATATGGTGAAGAAAGTGCATTATTTAACTACATGGGGATATGAAGCCTCAATCTAAACTAATATTATAAAGAGGAAACATTTGTGTTTTTGTATGTATGTTTGTAATGTTTCACACAAAAACTACTGGACCGATTGCCGATGAAACTTAGTATGTAGAAAGCTGGAGACCTGGATTAACGCATATGCTACTTTTTATCCCGACATTCCTACGGGATCGGGACTTACGCGGGTGAAACTGCGAGGCGCTGCTAGTATCGAATATAGATTTATAGGTCTTGAGAGGCCTTGCAAAAACTGTATTAATATCACAAAGTAAATCACTCGCAGCGAAGGGGCCTCTGATCTCTTTAAAACAAATATATATCCTATAATACTTCAAGGGTATTACATTTTTTCAGCTGATTTTATTTTGAATTCTTCCAACTAAACAAAAAACACTGTCTTGTTTATCGACATTGAAACATAATCGATTGTTGCCACCTACTTTGTTGTAACGAGAAACAAATAATTTCATACATATGCGGTTTATGTGCTTTTCGATAACTTGTTTGCATAGAAATCCTGTAAAAATATTTAAATACCTGATCGATACTGTATCTATGAAAAGTGAGCCACAATCGTCAAATTTCCATTAACCACCACAAACTCCAAGTCATGCTATTAACTGTAACGTTTTATATCGAATAAACTTTGAAAAACTTCATTCCTGACGTTAACCCGGTTCCAAACCAGTTGCGATAACTTCGTACAAGCCCATTACTCGGCTTACCTTAGAAATTCTGAATAAATATTAATGATATCAAAAACTGTCCTACTGATAGTCCTATGCCTCAGCCATAATCCACCATGATGGACCTTAGAACTCTCAGGTACGTCTCTGCGCTGAGTGTGCCTCAACCATTCGTTAAATTAAATAAAGAGTAAATTTTCTGAAATTCAAATGAACTTGAAAAAGTTAATAAAATATTAAAAGCCTCGCTCCGTATTTTCATTAATTAATTTCAAGTATCACTTCATAAATTGAGGTGGGAAAACCCTCCACTAAGTTTCGTATTATAAAACAGCCGACAACGAGGCATCATCAACAACGATTCCTTTTTGATGATGCTTCTTATAGAGGCAAAACACGTGTCGAAGCATCACTTCGTGCCAGCGGAAGATTGCATCACTTCGTGCCAGCGGAAGATGGCATCACTTTTTTAATGGTACCTCCTACACCTGAAATACATACTCTGTATAGACAGAGTGATCAGACTCAATCAATCAATCAAAAAAAAAATACAAATCATTACCATTGCCCCATGGTAATGGTAATGATTTGTATTTGTATTTTTTTTTTGATTGATTGATTGATAAAACTTCATGCACGTATTGTACAAAGGCGAACTAAGTGCCTAAAGCATTATCTGCCATTCAACCTTGGAGTTTTGCAGAAATAAGGCAAGGTAGGTGCATAGACATGGTCGAGAGAGAGACAGATATTTCCCCCACGTCATTTCACTGAAACTCGAGACAACACATTTCCTCTCACATCTACTATTCTCTCTTGTGCACTCATACTTTTATTCAATAACCATATCTTGTTGTCGATTTTGCAATAGAGCAAGTCTCTAAGAGACATATCCACTGTTCAATATCATTTGAATTTGTACCTCTGAGATATCAACCAACTCGGTCTAGTTTCGCGTATTTTATTTTCTTTGCATTACCATGATCACCAATCGTCAAAATGGATGCGTCGCACAGGAAACTTTTGCAACTTATCGATTTTAGTAATTGGTGATACCTGGCGGCATGGAAATGGCTTTACTGCTAGGAATACCTATATACGCTCAGATGCGGCAGTCGAGAGAGCGCCAGTCATTCTCCATTCATCGGAACTTTATTACACGCTCGCCTGTTACGGCTGCTTTTTACTCGGCCCTTTTTCAGTATATCTTTTGGTATCATATAGATATCTTATGGTTCAGTATGTCTACTCGCTCACACTCGACCACTCATAGGGGTCTTATCACCAGTGACCAAATCTAATCTGGACGTGAACAAGATGAAAGAAAAGAAATCGCACCCATTTTGGAGGTTTCACCTCTCTCACCCATTAAAATCCATTGTACAGTGGGAGGTGATACAAGCACTTGTCGCTATGGTGAGAGTTCAGTTTACAAATAATTTAAAGGTATTGAACACGAACACACGGTAAGGAATGGTAATGAAACAGGACCTTTAATTGTTAATATAAATTACATTTTATGTCATTTAGTTTGCGGTCGAAAGAGATTTTGGTGTTTTTTTTTTCCTAATATTCTTCTATTCTTCAAAATGTGAATGGAGTCTGTCTTAAGACTTTAGTGTGCAAGCGAGTTTAGCAATGAGTTGGTGTATCCAGTATGTTTCGTATTAAGAGGTTTTAGCAATAACTTGGTAAGTTAAATAAATATCATTCTTTTCCACAGCTAGTTATGTGGAATATTTATGGACACGGTTCGTCCAGTGGCAAGTGGTCACTAGCGCATATGAAATCTCGTAACAATAGTTATGGAGCTTTTGGGACCCAGAAAATCCGCACTATGAGTCGAATGTTGTCGAACCACGTTCCCGTATAAAATGTTAAAGTAACTGTAAAAACGGGTGATTAGCAATATGATAGCACAGCTTATATGCTAACAACAAAAAAAAATTACCTACATCACGAAACAAATGTTGTTTATATACTAATAAAAAAATCAATCATTTTGTGATGTAATGGTATTTTAATGAAAGTATCACTCGGTAGTGCCAACTATAATTCATTTCGTAAAGAACACCGACTGCTTTGTATGGGACTTCGGCCTAGGCATGGACATTTAAATATTGCAATAGAAGTATTACTATGTAGTAGCTGAAGCCATGTAGTAACCAATAATTTAATTAGTTTAGTATCAAATCAGTTATTTTGTAAATATTGTAAAGGTTATCTGGAAGAAATCGGCGTGTCTGGAATAAATTCTTATCACATAAGAATAAAAAATATTTATTTATCAGCTGTCATCATCGTCACCTTCATAATATGTTACTTAAATGTTATCTAAAAACTGAGATGGACGAGTAACATTGTCATACTTTGCCCAGCTTAAGGAACAGATTGCCACCATGACACCATGTGCGAACAGGAACCCACAGTCCTTCGGCCGACAATGCAATTACTACTATACTAACTTTTAAACTCTTTTCTTAAAAAAAAAACTTTCGCGTTCCATGATATAATAATGTGTGAATACAGAATTATAGCAATTACTACTAGTATTTATTACATCTACATATGGCATGTTATTATCGTACCTGTTGTCTCTTAAAAAACAAAAAAACGAAATGTATTTCGGCCTAGTATTTTGCCTCCCATAGATGTGCTAAATCGGATCATCAATGTTCAGGCACAAGTCATCTTGTATAGCGGGTGCATTATCTAAAGAAATGCAAGGGTTACAGGGTCAATAAGAAAGTCAAGGTCATCGTGAGAAGAATAATCATAATCCAATTCAGTTATATATTAAATATCAAAGAAAACTTGAACGACGTTAATTGTGCGCGTAACGAATGACTGACATAATATGAAAAATATATTTTGTTATTTATCTTACATAAAAAATATTTACGAAGTAAACAGAAAATATTAATATATTTTTAGGGATTTATAAATATTTTGTAGATGAGATTTACATTTTTCTACAGATTACGTTGCAGATTACATTAGATACAGAAATAATATAAATTTAAATCAAATTCTCAGCAATATTTCTTCCATAATAAAAGAAAACGATTACTATTTTAATATGTTTACCAAACTGCTGTCCGCCCTATGGCCGACTTCTGTCGGCCTCCTTTGTAAATCTGGTACCTACCGATCCTATTATGTAAATAAATTTGCCCTAGCAGGAAGTGAACCCTTTTTACTTTCCTTTTATTGAAGAAAAAATCGCCGACTTTTTTCTAAGAGAATACTTAAAATATTCATGTTTAGGTAATTCGAATTTCGCGTTTGTAATTTGGTTCAGTCATTCTTGAGTTATGAGCGTACCATTGCTCTGACATAGACTGGAAAAATCGTTGCGTTTGTAATGCGAAAGAATAACTTCTAGAAATACTATAAAGCTAAAGAACTTTTTGTATAAATCATAAACATAGTATGTATAAATATTCCTATCTGAGGAGCTACCAATCCGATATCCGATAATCTTTTTTACAATGAGGAAGGGTATTGTCTTTGATTTTTTTTTCGAAGGAATCCTTCACCATAACTAAATAGGTAAGAGGTTTTGCAGAGGTTGAAAAAAAAGTGTTTTAAAGCCGCGGCCACAATATATTGATGGTCTTTAAACCGTATATACGCGCTAATAAACGATATCACCGCTCGCGCGAACTGCGACTTGCTTATGCGGCGGCGTCGAAAACAAATGTATGAAACTATTTAGAGCCGGTTACGACTCGGCGCGATGCGTCTTGCGGCGAGACGAGCAGTGCGATAAAATACGTGCGACTGCGACGAGCGGGGCGGCGTGCGACGAGAACAAAAAAGTACTAGATATCAGAGTGGTGGCCACGAGTCAGAGCGCGCGACCGGCGACTGCGACGGACGAATTCAGCGTCAGCGACAAAACGTCTTGATTAAATAATTTTGTTCTTTCCGCTGCGCGGTGATACATTTCTCTTGCATTTAATAATAACCAAAAGTATATACGTCATTCTTGTATAATCAAAAAAAAAAAAACTTAAATTTAGACTTAAATTCGCCAGAGTTGTTTCTCTTTTTATTAACGGGATTTATTTCTTGCCTTGTCTTTAAATATCTTCAGCGAAAAAGGAAATTGATTCTAGGCAGGATCGTGCCACTTTTGATAAAGACATTCTAAATCCGTCGCCGGTCGCAGACGCCGCCGCTACTGGCGGGTCGTGGCATGGCGACGACAGTCGCAAAACGCAGGACACCGCTCGATGTTGTGGCTCAGGCGTAAAGCGTCTATTTGTCGACCAAGATCTAAAGACATGTAGTACATAATTAAGAAGTAAAAGAATGAATAAGAATGTAAAAGAATTTTATCTTAAAAATACCATTCGAGCGCTTCAGTGAGACGACGCAAAATCTCTTTTAATCGTGAACATTCTTATCCAATGGCTAACGTTGCCAAAGTGGGTATTCAGCCGAAGTTTCAGTCTATATTAATTTTCCTTTTAAGCGAAGCATACTTTATATTCCCCTGATATTTCCGGCGTCTCATCAAATTTACGGCGCAACGGTAGATAATTGTAAAAGGCTGTCGCGCTTTCACTAATTTTAGTGACGGTTATCCGATGTTTAGACGAGTTTGTTTTTGCGTATTATAGGCTTGAAAAGCAGATGAAAAAGATTAAATGCGAGGATGAAGCGAAGTTATTGTTTGGGGTATATTTTTTTGGTTCTTGATCGCCGTAAGTTACTTGACTCTGAAGCGTGAAATATTTGGTAATACCTTCGAAATGTGCAATCTTGTTGTGTATATAGGGTATACATCAATACATCTGACTGTTCAGCACGGTAAATTCAAGATGACATTGTTGGAATGCTCATTAATTATTGTTTAGGACGTTCATTTCATTGGTGGATGAATGGGCTTCAATTATTTTTCTCGTTCTTGTATTGTGGCGTTTTACAGTTATTGGCTACAGGTAAACGAATATGGTGCCAAACAAATATACGATCAAAGCTTGCAAAGCCCAGGGTATCAGGCGCCCATTGCGAACCCTACAAAGAGCTATTAAAGGTGTTACTGTACACACTTCGGAACAATATATTAAAATTAATAGCCATTAACAGTCAACACCCAGCTTCAGAACGCTACTCAATGTTAATGTATTAGGTATATTTTCTATCTTCAGTAAGATCGGCAACGCATCACTGACACCGTCGGCATGGCCGGCATGGCATGTATCTTAGGCATCTTTATATTATAATCAGGTTTGCTGTTTGAAACACTAGAGGTTTAAAAAAAAAAGGTAGTATGATCAATGTGCCTCAATCCCACTGTGCCTCAGCCTCTTCCTAAACAAAAACATACGACATCGTAAATATTGATAAAATAAAATGTATCCGAAAGTTTTCCCTAAACAGCAAATGCAATAAGGAAAAGCAAACAAAAAGGGCAAGATTGAAA
Organism: Callimorpha dominula; assembly: GCA_949752705.1. NCBI lineage: Eukaryota > Metazoa > Arthropoda > Insecta > Lepidoptera > Erebidae > Callimorpha > Callimorpha dominula. The sequence continues at coordinate 2,776,699 of OX457010.1, read as the reverse complement.
ACAATCTTACAAGAACTGAGAGCCTTAGGGAATTAGTTCATGATGCGCCTGTTGCTTGAGTCGCACCAACAATGTAAGCCTCTCTCTCGATAGAGAATTTCCAACGGTATTTTAAGGAACTTACACACTTATGTCTGTTGCATCGCTACGCATATACAAAGTCAAGACAGAAATTCGTTCAAAATAACTATTAAGTTTAGTACAGGTTTCTAAATACACATTTATAATAGAATGAAAACCAAATGACCGAGTTACGTTTTTTACTCCCAGTTCTGCAAAATGCGATTGGATTTTTATGTTTAGAAATTCTCGGTAGTTACTACTATTAAAAATTTCCCGATGAAATACAGTTTAACATACACGGTTCGGGACTCCGCGCACAAGGTCTCCTATAATGTTTATAAGGAACGATGTCTTTGTATCCGATGTTTCGATAGAACTGCACTGATCGTTGTCATGGTCGACTAAATCTGACTGATTTTCATATTGTCCATGCTCTCGAAAACTGCCTCGGAAAAAAAATAAGAGTAAAAAAAAACACTTTCGCAAATTTTTTTAATATTTTATAAGTGTTAAATCCTAAAAAACAAGAGTTATTGTATGTTTTTTACTGATACATCCCAAAGAAGACAATGGCTTTTTTCTAATTTGAACTTTAAGTCGGGGCACATTTCGAGAGAAGTATTTTTTTTTTGCATTTAGACGCTGCGTCCTCGCCGGTAATGTGAAAGAACCTTAAAACGCGACATCCCAATCGGCTTGCAGCATTCTTCAAAGTAATAGCTTGTACAATATAAACAACATTGTAAAGACGTTTAGAACGGTATCAGCCTCCGACTTGGTATATCTAGGTCATATTTTCAACTGATTCATCGCTGTTCTTAAAACTGTGTTACTGTTTCAATTTAAATTAAATACCAGCTGGTGCCCGCGACTTCACCCGAGAAACTCACCCATAAAAAATCTTCATGTTTAAGGGTCAGTTCACACCGAGACGCGACGCGACGCGATGCTGCGCTCACATTTTAATAGAGCAATTCAAAATATAACTTTATTTACTACACGAAAAGATAGATCATCGAATTATGAGTCTGAGCGTGCGTGTAATATACTCGTACCTTGTGCCTTGTAGCGATCAGCAGGTTTCTCTGCTGACCGTTCTTTAGATGACCTATGTCTTGATTCCTGGGGTTAAAAACTACATAAATCACCCAAACTACAGCTTTCTTCTTTGACCTTTGTATATTTGGGTTGTAGTTGTAGGATAGGATATTTTTCATGTAACAAATAATGAATCAATAGGCAATGGTGTTTATTTAAAAATATACATAAGACGGCTTTTTATTTTCTTATGGCTTCTGTCCCTCTTTTTTTCATTATGTCATCTATGTTTTCTCAATATGATTGCAGAGAATTGTGTGACCACTATTATATTTCACAAAAGATGACAAGCAGACGTCTTCTGCGAATTTTCATAAATCACTTTTGTTATTAAGTTTCTACAAGTTTAAGCGTTCCTGTCTCCGCGGTCCAGAACTAAGTTTATATTGTACAACTATTTCTGTAGGAGAGAAAACGACGAATTTGTGAAGAACCTTGTTCGCTCCATTGTGTTCTCTAGTTAAAGTTTGCAGACAAACAGCTTTCAAGAACATTTTAATAGCGTCTTAATCTTCTAATAACTTAAAATTTCCTAAGCACCTAAGTAGATTAAAAGGCTAAACTCCGGTTTGCACAAAAGAGACAAACTATTTTGAAGTTTATTCCCGAAGTATGTGTTAATGTTGGTGGTTGAGACCAGATGATGAAATGCAGACGAAAATTTCTCTTGTTGACTGATGTCACGTAACGTAACTTTGGACAAACGTCAATAGCAATACTAAGCATAGTGTTTTGTTTCTAATGGCTAATAAGTACTAACCTTAGACCCCTCTGAAGAGGACGATAATGCGAGTGATAAAGCTGATGTAGTGAGGGCTTACAAACATAGTTGTACTAACTTTTAAACTTTTGCGTTCCATGATATAATATTATTTATGTATTGAATGATCGCGTTAATTCCAGTAAATACATACATAATATTAAACATAGTTGTGTTGTGTTGTGTTTTGTGAATGAAGGTATCATGGACATAACTGTACTCAGCCTATGCGTTAATCCAGGTCTCCAGCTACATACCAAGTTTCATCGCAATAGGTTCGGTGGTTTTTGCGTGAACGAGTAACAAATATCCATCCATCCAATTTTTCACATTTATAATATTAGAGGGATTAATATTGGCTTGACTGGTTTGATTGCTTGCACATTGAACGCATAGGGCTATATGTACTAATGTGTGCTTAAAGATAAATAGTTTTTTCTTTTTGTCTACTATTTGCAGTATGGACTGATCTACACATCTAACACCATTTTATTGTGTTCACGCACTAAAAATGAGTGGAAGGTCTGTGGAGCGGAGCAGTGGTGTTGTGAAACCGCACCGCACGTTGTACATGGTTCGGCCGTACCAATTCGATCGTCTGTTTTTCTTTTATGAGTATCAGACATTGTTCCTCGTTATGTTGGTCGTGATTAGTTTCCGTTACTGTTCTTTGTTATGTTGCTCTTCAGTAGCTCAATTATCCTCAATGGCTGATGCATGATTAAGTGGCCTGTTTCTCCCCTAACAAGGATCATTCGTAACTAGACAATATGATCCATTAATACCTTAGGCAACATGCTGTTTTGAGATTTTAATTGGAATAAACTTGCCTTTTGCTTTATTTTTTAATAATTATTTTTGTTTGTTTTTTTTTTACTGTTTTATTTTCAATCAATTAATTCAATTAATTAAATTCAATTTAATTGGCTAACAATGTTATTGCTTTTGTAAGATTTGTACACCATCCATGTCCATCCATCCACTCAAGAGCATATTTTAAAAGGCGTATCATTAATAAGATAATTTTATAGGTTTAAAAAAATATTATCTTTAGGAAATTTAGTGTTTTATAACACTTTGAATAGATTCTTTATTATTTTTAGTTTGTTATTCTTTTTAATTAGAAAACCAAACACGAAAACAATTGATGTGGTCGCTATCCCACTAAGCTATTGTGGTGTACGATTCCTACGAGGAATAAAAACGTGTGTGCTCCACAAATAGTTGTCCCGAGTCTAATGAGATAAAGTCCCCCGCGACACAAGAATAATTCCTAGTGTGGGAGTCATATTAAAAAAAAAGAAAATAATAGAAATGAAGTTGTTATTTCATACAAGTTTGTACAGTAATCTATAATTTATGTTATAGATAATTTAATGACTTTATTTAAGAAGGTGAGGAACAAATACTTAATTGATTTTTCTATTGTCGTTGCCGAAGTCAAATATTATCATCTGGGTTAAATTGTCATTAAAACAATTGACATTGAATATCAGACGTCAAAATCTTAAGATGTATTTTTCAGATATATCTGCATAGTTTCCTAGAACTTAGTACAGTAGGTACGACACTCCGCTAACACATGGCGAAGCGGATGAATAAATATATTAAACTATAAATGAGAATTCTATACGGTCACCAATTGACGGAGTAATTCATGAGGAAGGTTTAGGTGTAAAATTCATCATAGTGTACTGCACAATAGCTGAAATATGACGATGATTGTTGAAGATGTAGGAAAAAATCAATCTCCGAAACCGGGACGGGTGGCTAGTATACAATTTTTTTTTTTTTTAAAGAATAATAGTAACGTGGGTCACACATTACTAGTATTCTTGTTAACCCCTCCAGCTAAGCTAAACGCTTGAGTTAGGAGTGGGTTCACGCCGGTAGTGCACTGGGTGGGGTTCGAACCCGCAACCACTTGATCGCAAGTCCGACGCCTTAGCCATTACGCTACCGCCGCTTTTTACACTTTTTAAATAAAGAAACACGGAGACCAATGCAATTAGAACTAAATATTTATACGTTCCAACTTGAGGTCTCAAATATTATATATCAATAATTACTCGAGGTCAGTTATTTATATATATATATATTTTTTTATTTATGGTATAGGGGACAAACGAGCAGACGGGTCACCTGATGGTAAATGACTACTGCCGCCTATGGGCACCTGTAACTCAAGAGTCACAAGTGCGTTGCCGCCCTTTAAGGTAGGAGTAGGAAAAGAGGGGGAAGAGTGGTAAGAGGGGAGAGGGGGGAAAGGAGAAGGACGGGAATAGGGGAGAGGGAACGGTTAGGACCTCCGGTAACCTCACTCACCCAGCGAAATGCAACGCAAGAATCGCTTTACTGCCGGTTTTCTGTGAGGCCGTAGTATCGAGCGGAGTCGAGCCCGCCCATACGTGCCGAAGCATGGCTCTCCCACGTATAGCACGCTTAATCGGTTTAAAGGAATAAAATCTTTAGTATAGTAACATATTTTAATATACAATAACTTAATATGTTTAGAGGTCGTCTGGAAGAAATCGCCGTGAGTGATAAGACCGCCAATTGTCATGCCTGTATAAACACAACATATCAACATGGTGTACAATAAAGAGATATAAATAAATAAAATTAAAAAAAATAAAATTAAAAAAAGTGTGCGTGTACTTATGTACGCACGTAAGAAGTTATACTTCTTTGGCGCTAGTTAAATGAAGTGTATTTAAATATCATAATAATTAATACATACCGTCAACTTACCTCAAATTCTACAAACGTACTCAAAGTAATATATAAAAATCTTTTTTTTTCACTAATAATCACAGTAAATTATCTTTAAATCCGTAAATTGACTGATACAAAACACGGGTTGTTGGTTCAGAAACACTTGAATAAATATCGTGAAGTTGGTAACTTTTATTGTAAAACTAAAATGTTGACTAGCTAACTTCAGGGTGTCGGTTTTTCGTGACGTGTGCGCGCGCATCGTAAAAATTTGCTCTCATCATTTTTTCCTAACGCGCCAACTCCTCTTGCCATACATAAACTCTCGTTCTATCCAATGGTTGCCTGGAAGAGATCGCAGAGCGCGATAAGGCCGCCAATTGTACAAGGTCACTACTTTTAGTTTGTAAGAATGTCTTTAAACAGTTTTGTATGTTTTGTACAATAAAGAGTTTATCTATCTATCTATCTTAATATTTAAGGCAATTATTTTTCCTATATTGTATTGTTAACTAAATAAATATAGACCAGGAAATTTCGAGAAAGACTTAATTCGATATACAAGGTAAACATTTAAGATAGTTAACTGTAAGTTTACCCTTGCAAAGGGACTTGAACAACTACTCCAGTCCCAGCTGAGAAGAAAGTCTTGAAACCTAAATTGTTTTAAAAAAAATAATTAGCGTTCTCAGCTACTACTATATAAGGCTAATTTACAACTGTATTGTAATCTAAAACCGACATTTTAGAAATGAAGAAGGAAAAAAAGACTGTCTCATGACCTGCATACTCCAAAATGCACTTTTTAAATCCTTGCAGAGCGAGATTCGCCTAAAAAGTCGTGCAAGTTATGTTGTATGACAGCAATTAAGGTTAATACTCTGTTTATGTGTCTCCTCATATTGCTGCTTTTCATGTTTTGTTTGGAGCTATACCACAGATTACTAAGTAGTTACTACGTACGCTATCTAAAACGTGTGTAAAAACAGTGTGTGCTATGCTAGTTCTGATGGGGTCCTATAAAAATCTAATTATAGTATAGTGGCTTTCATGTCTTCTTATAATCACGAGTAACTTATCCCAATACTATCCGTACATACCATTCATTTGACAGCCTATGTGGCGCGGCGGTACAGATTCGATTCCCGCTCTATGTGTAGCTGTTCTACGTATATTAGGTATTTACAAAAAAAAAAAGTATCTTAGTATGTTGATCCATGTTCTAGAGCAAATAATACAAGTGTTGCTTAGTTTGAGTCTGGAAAGGGCGGGGTAATATGTCCTAGAATATATTTATTCTCTGTATTCTTTTGGAAAGGGAAATAATTAAACGAGCGAATAAAAAAATACTGGCCTGTTGGTCTAGTAGTTAGTGACCCTGACTGCTAAGCCAGAGGTCGTGGATTCGATTCATACCCAGGACAAATAATTGTGTGATGAGCACGATAATTTGTTCTGTAGTATGTATTTAGAAATATATAAGTATGTTTATCAGCAGTCTGATTACCATAGTACAGGCTCTGCCTACTTTCGGATCAGACGGTCGTGTGTAAGATGTGTGAAGTTATTATTATTACTTAGCGACTAATATTAAAATATTGTTTTAATAATGTGAGCAGGATGAATTTGGGTTAAAAATTAACTAAACTGATGACTAAAAATTCATAATTTAAAACAAGACGAGCTTCTAAAAGCGTGATGCGTATAATCCATTTTGGATATTACAATTTTAGGCGTGCGACTGAATTACTAAGTGAGCGACTAGAAATACAGAGAGGGCGACTTTAATATTAATTTGGAGACGATTTAACATTAGTAGAGTAGTTCAATTGAACAGAAATGCCTAGGTTTAGGTTAAGTTAGAACTGCGACCACAACGAACGAACGAACCGACTTCTATGACAAAGTACTTGATCAAACAGTACATAACGTTGTTACTAAAACAAATATTAGGTCGCTCAAATATCAAATATTAAAACGCTTCTTGTTTTGTATTATATATATATATATAACTTAAATTAATGTTTGTAACTTGCTGTTTTAGAGATTTCTCGTCACTCGCAGTCAGTCGCTCACTTAGTATTTCTCATCACCAAATTCATTAATTAAACTCGTTTAAATACTACCCTTTTGAAAATACTGTAAAATAACTAAATAACCTCCTTTTTGAAGTCGGTTATAAACAAGTCGTATCGTAGTCCCACTAATATTATAAATGTGAAAGTTTGAATGGATGGATAGATGGATGGATGTTTGTTACTATTTCACACCAAAACTACTGAACCGATTGCAATGAAACTTGGTATGTAGATAGCTGGAGATCTGGATTAACGTATAGGCTACTTTTTATCCCGATATTCTCAAGGAATCGGGACTTACGCGGGTGAAACCGCGGGGCGCTGCTAGTTATTATAAATTTATATTATTTACTTATTTTTTTGTCAAACTAAGATTTATTGACTAACTTACGTAGTATACTAAGTTTATGTTTTATACTTCCTGTTACACGATTATTGAACAGTTTTAGTTAATTGACGTCTAGTGTCTATAAAATGTATGTAAATAGATCAAAAATCGAATGAATATGAAACGAACGTATAACTTCCGTCTCATATTTCGAAACTCCGATGCAAAAATAATCGTATCCTCTCCTTTAACGATATCGTGTAAACCAAACGGTATGTTATTGTGTGTTGTCCGGGGCCGGGGGACACGCCAGGTGTACTCAACAGCTGTTGCTGGATCATCCGCTGGCTCGTATTCTTCCACCATGTTATATTTTTAAGTACATTTGGACGATAAAAGATGCCTGGGTTAATGCATTCGATGTCGTATAACGTGGCTTAAGAATAAACTTGTCGTGTTCATATGAATTGACTTTAATGTTTTTGGCGGCCTTTATATATATACATATATAATTATATATAATGTGGTTTGGTAGAGTAATATATGTAGTACACATAAATGCATGATTAATGCAATGGTCTGGGTTTTTCTGTGTAAAATATATATATGTACAATAAATATGATTGTCCATCTTCGGGATAGTACATACTAGCTTAGCTTGAGCACAGATAAGATAATAGTTGGCTTAAGTCTAGAAGGCATTAGTCCAAGAATGTTATTATTATTGTAAATACGAACTATGTTGGAATATTTGTTTTAATAATAGTTTATATTAAGTTGTAAGTGTTTTTAAGTGGAAAGTTTTAATCGCACGAACACCTTTATGACCTGCAATTAATATTATCTTATAAATTATTCCATGCTATGTATGAGTATTTCTTTGTCGACTTGCAAATCCAAAACATATTATTTTTAAAGGTATTTTCCAGGTTAATTGTTCTATTCAGACATCATTCTAGCCATAGGACGTCAACTGCTGGACATAGGTCTTAATGACTTCCAAGAAGACGGACTGGAAGCGGCCTGCATCCACCATCACCCTGCGATCTTCACAAGGTCGTCTGTCCAACTTCATGTACGTCCTTCACTGCGCTTTCCAGTCTGTGGTCCATTCGAAAAGTTTTCGGCTTCATCAGCCATCTGTTCATAGTGTTATGTGCTCTGCCCACAGTAATTTTACTAATTCTTTTTGTAGTCCTATGGTTCAGTAGTTTTCCGTTGAATATTTTATAACATAACTTCACAATATGATAATAATGAGATATGAAAGCATATGATAAAAGCAGTAGCTATCTTTATGTTGCCATTTTTATGTGACATCATAACATCATCATTCACGCAATGTGATATATTACATTTGAGACACTCTAAAATACATATAATCCGAAATATTTTATTCCCACGATTCCTAAACCCCATAAAGATTAAAAGCTTTACTTAGAGCTGCACTTGCAGAAGTGACGTCTAGATGAGACTTTATATATATTAATTTATATATTTATATATATGAGAATGGTCTCATTTTAGAAAGCCGGTCTAAACGTATGTATTTTATACCATTTTATTTCCTTCACACCTATAACAGTACTACTACTTATGCATAAAAGTATTGGCTCAGATCTCCTTTAATAAAACACTTGTAAATACTGAAACGATCATTTCATGGGGTCTTTGTGATCGTACTATCTTTTGGCCATTTACCTCGACACAAAATATTATAATCAAGGGTTACAATGTGATGGTTCCCGGAGGCTTCCTTCTTAGGGTATTCCCGGGTCCCCTGCAATATACTTGTGACAGAACGCCGTGTGGTTTTAGTCGGTTTGATTCCGACATACCACTTCACCATTAGCTCAGTTGAGGTGATGACCCGTGGGGGTTTCCACACGAAAAAAAAAAAAGTTACAATGTGATGACTGCCATTTAGAGGTATTTCATGACGCTTTTTTGTTTTTTTTTTATATTTGTTTCAAAAATTAGTCCGTAAATAGCAAAGCTTTATACGGTTTTGATACCATCAATTTGGTTTATGCGTTGCATAAGCCACACGCTGCCTTAACTTCTTTTAAAATTGAAACTGCAAGCACACGCGCCATACTTTTGGCATACATATTACCTACAAATCGTAGACTTGTCTGTAACAATATACACCTCAATATTCTAAAATTATAATTCACATAAATAAAACATATTTTAAGGTAGAGAATTGTACTGTATATGCTTATTGTTGGGAAATATCAAGCAATCCCTGTGTCGGACACAAACACACAATTTGCTTCCTACGCCATTCTCTGTTATGATTTACCAAATCTTGAGGCTTTGTTTGCGGGTTGAACTGTCATGATTTATGTTCCGTACTCACTACCGCATACGGAATGGATCCGAAGCAAAAATGACCGCAAATTATTTATAAAAATTGTGAGAGTTGTGTTTTGTTTATATGACGATTTATTTTTAATATTAATTCATTGAAATTCTGTTTAAACTAAATCCCACTAATATTATAAGTGTGAAAGTTTGGATGGATGGATGTTTGTTATTCTGTTACTTACTTACCGGGTGTAACCGCGAGGCGCTGCTAGTATGTCATAAATGGCATTAAACTCAATAAGATGAATAGCATTGTAAAGAATATTATTACCGTATAATTACGTAATTAATAGGTCATAGCGCGATATTATGTAAGTTCGTAATCTCCCGAAAAAAAAAAAAATTATAGTCTCTAAATTAACATTTTGTTTTGTATTGCCTTAATAAGTAAATTTCGTGATTAGGTTCTTCTCCTACCTACCATTAACTTACAGTTCATATTATTATTGGAGATCGATCGAGGCAAGTTTATGTCGAGACTTGACCCTATTATAATATATGTTGGAAAAACAATATACATACATGTTTTTAATTTTCTAATTAAATCAGTTTCCTCAAAGTTTTTGGTTACGTTGTTTTATAACTTCGAGACAGTCAGCAGTTAAATGAAATACGATGTTATGTCAATATCGTGCAGCGTTGGTATTTCTTCTCTAATAAATATTTCCTCGCTTCTTAGCTCCTAGCTTCGTATATAATGTATTTTCAGCAACATAATATTCTAAACATGAATTTATTATGAGATAAAAATCTTTTAAACAAAAAATTAAAACTTAAGTATTGAGCTTATTTACATAAACTAGCAAATTTTATATAAACTAATTTTGAGTCGGCGCCAAACAACAAACTGATTAATTATTTAGCAAAATTTTACATGTAAATCTACACGGCTCTACGTAGGTAATTAATCATTTTTCTCTTAATTTTATTAGGATCCCATCATCAGATCCTGACTTCCTTGACATGGGACCACCCTTGAGGTATACCCTATCTAACAAAAACGAATAATCAAAATCGGTTCATAAATAACGGAGTGAGGGCAGACCGTATATATATATATACGGTCGAATTGAGAACCTCCTTTTTTTTGTTCGTATAAATGTAATTGCATCACATCTGTTTTCGCGGTTATCGTTTTTGAAAAATATCAAATACAGCATTCATCTAATCTATTTATTTTTGTTTTCAGGTACGTGGTGTAAAATCTAAAGATCTTGTGCGATTATAGTCTGGATTCAGGTGCGTCTTAAATATAATTTTCTAATTGAACATGCTACGATAGAAGTAAAATGTATACGTAACTTTAATAATAACAGTAAATGAAATAAACTATCGGTTAAAACTTACTTGTTGGGTGTCGATAATCAGATGGCATTTGTTAGTTTACAAAAGTTTTTACTAGTATAGCAGGACCGCTATATCACACTTCATTATTAGCATAAAATATTTAACACGTCAGTGTCCATCCATTAACTGTAAAACAGTAACAAAAATAAAACCAGGGTTGTCAGCTTTTGAAAATATTGATATAAAATTTACAAAGCTTAAAATCAAAACTGTATTTCCGTCTCACGTAATAGTTATAGTTTGATTTCCAAAGGTCATGTCGTGTTAGAAATTTATATGTATCTGAACCGAAATCTGCAACCCCGGTGCGGTAAAATTAAATAATATTTGACGCACGCACACCCCTAAAATTAGTTCTGCCAACTCCCATTGAACCAGTGCAAACCAGTTTGTATTGTGTGTATGTGTGTTTGTTTTGAGGTGTCGGTGAACTCGTTGGTAAGGATTTACACACACGTCACTAACCTATGTATGTATGCTATAAAATCCTTTGATACTTTGCTGTATTATTATTTAGTGATTCATATCCTGTAAAATTTTTAGTGCTAACGAAAATATACAAAATACCGTTAGTACTTAGGAAATCAGCATATGATGTTTATGCATATTAATGTCTAATCCGTTATATTTTACTAAATAGACAGTAATAAATCTTTGTATGCAGATAGAAATAGCATATTGGCATACCAATTCATTCATTCAATTTATATTCAATGGGCCATTGATCAAATATGTCACTGCTATTTTATATTTCAAACAGCTCATTGTTTGAATGTAACCAATTACTAAGCTTTCATTCAAAATATTAGAACCGACTGTACCTGATGATGTTTGATCGATCGTGGCGATTATGGTGGTTAGATTTCGCAGTAAGGTCTACAGGTTTTCTGCGAACAGTAGACTTCGCGAGCTTGTCTAGAATTTTATTTCTTTTTTTTTATGGTAAAGGGGGCAAACGAGCAGATGGTAAATGACTACCACCGCCCATGGGCACCTGTAACTCAAGAGTCACAAGTGCGTTGCCTCCCATTAAGCAGTGGGTAGGAGGAGAGGGGAAGGACGGGCATAGGGGAGAGGAAAGGGTTAGGGCCTCCGGTAACCTCACTCACGTTATCTGTGAGGCCGTGGTATCGAGCGGAGTCGAGCCGGCCCATACGTTCCGAAGCATGCCTCTTCCACGTTTACTTAATTATGGTCAAATCAGTCAACAATTAACTTCGCAGCTTGCTCCCTTTTCGAAGCGACTGGCCTTCATATACCTAAAAAATTACGAATGCCAAATTTCATCAAGCAATGTCTGAAAATACGGAGTGTAGAAGAATGCAAACGAGAAGCAAATTAACCAGACCTAAAATGGAGACAGTAAAGTAGTTCCAACCAAAAATTCTCAACTCCCATTCAACTCAACAACAACATCCACTGAACAAAGACCAGGTTAAATGCAAACGATGCGGCACCGAGCAGCTGCTACTAATTGGTCTCAATTTGAGCGTCTGTCGTAACAGCGTCTAGATAAATGAATGAATCGAGCTGAGACATCGCTCGAGAACCCTTCCATTCCTAAAGTTACTTTAACAAGCGATGAAACTACTGGAATATAAAGTTGACTTCACATCTAACAGATCTATTAATTTAACATAAGGCTAGGTTAGTTCTTGTTGTGTTTCTACTGCCACAGTTACTGATCATTGAACGAATTGACGATGAGAAATTTTATAGTAATAAAACACAACGGTGATTAACAATCTTATTCTTGGGGGGAACGATGCATGCATAATATGTAAGTACTCGACAACAGTTAATTTTTTCTTTAATTTTTTGACTATTTTAGGTAGATTTCGAAGAAAAGTCTACCTATTGGTTTTGTACCAGTTGTTAAGTTTTCCAAAAAAATCTTCACAGGAGGTCTAGTCATGATCCCTAGGCCCCAAAACAACCTTCAATTGCCTTCAAACTTAGACGACAAATCAGCTGGGCAAAAGTGACGGTTAAGTTCCTGAATGGGGAATATTCTCCCAAAGGGGGGGACTGGGGGGCAGTTTAAAAAAAAAAAAAAACACAAAATCTACCTCTACGGGGTCACACCTGTATTTCCGAAGGGGTATGCAGAATTGTATTCCAAGTGGGTTCCACTCCCGTAATGGGAGGGGCAAGCCTATTGCTATCAACCAGACACTTTGGGTATTAAAGATCAGAAAAATTGATAGTGTATTTATAAGCGGGGGTAGGTAAGAACGGTAGAAAATAAAATCAAAGCTATATTGCTTATACGCATATCAGGGCACATGTAACTTAAACTGGCAACAGCTGGAAGTCCAAGCCGTGGAAGGTAGAATATTATTAGTATTGGACGTGCCTTTAATTACACGACACTCTCTGGAAAAATACCACAAAAGTGCATTGTCAGTTTTATACACAATGCAAAACTTGTGTCATGGAAATTTTAAAACGACAACGATTTTTCAATAGTTCTTTATGTTTGGAGGGTTTCGCGATACGACAGATTCTATATTCGCGTTGCACGTTTTGGAAAGAGGTTTTCTATTATTACGAAGGTAATGTTTTAAAAATAACTTTTCATTAAATTCTGTATGTATTGAGTAAACAATCACTACATATTATAAAACAACGCCCCCGCGTCTGTCTGTCCGCGATAACTGAAAAAACTACTGAATGGATTTTCATGCGGTTTTCACCAATAGACACAGTGGTTCATGAGGAAGGTTTACGTGTATAATTGGTTAAGGTTTTGCGTAAATTGGTTGAAGTACGATGGTAAATGTTGAAGATTTTTCTGCTACCCGTGCGAAGCCGGGGCGGGTTGCTAGTTATTTACATAGGAGTTCTAATAATATACACCGGCATAGAATAATGGTCTATTACTTTCTATCACCATAATATCTTTCATTTTGTTTATTTATTACAATTTAAACTCCCTGTACTAGGAAAATGGTTTCGACATTAGTGTTATTAGCTTTTTAAATTTGTTAACCAAACGTTAGACCCTTACCCTACAATAAATAATTCTCTGGATACAAATACCTAATAGTGTTATAAAAATTCCACAATCTTCCAAGCGTTATAACTCAGACCAAACTTCACGTCGTAGTCGGGTCGATTGGCAAAACAAACGTGTGCCTGGGCCGAAACTTCCCTTCCCAAAAACTTTGTTTGCATAAACTGTATGAAATCACACCGCAGCTACCCTTCACCCCACGGGAAATCTAAAGGTACATACACCTTACACCTTTGGGGTGTGTTTGTTAAAGGAGTTTACATTTGTTAAAACTACTGTATAAATACTAGCTACACCCGGCATGCGTTACAATGCATTTTTTCTGTTTTAACGATAAAAAAATGTGGGGTGGGGCAGGAGGGTGAAAATATTTATACTTACGATACTTTACTATACATTACGACCTATTCTCATACCTACCAAATATACAAAAAAATCATTAAAATCGGTGGAGCCGTTTCGGAGGAGTTCGACCATAAACACCACACATGGGATTTTTATAATTAGAAACTAGGAACCCGCCCCGGCTTCGCACGGGTAGTAGAGACATCTTCAACAATCATCATCATATTTCAACCAATTTACACAAAACGTTAACAAATTATACACCTAAACCTTCCTCATGAATCACTCTGTATGTACTGTACTCTATTGGTGTGATGATAAGACAAGGTTCTTTTGTATTTTGTAGTACTAGATGATCCTATCATCTTCATCATCATTTCAGATATTGGACTTCCACTTCTCTGAACGTTGACGTCACCTAATTTTACTTACTTAAACGACCTGGTTAAAGTGTCAGGTATATGCGAATAAATAATTAATGTTATAATTACCTTACGGCAGAATTTATAAATAGTAAATTATGACGCGTAAAGATATATGTAATACTAGCTAAGCCCCGCGGTTTCACCCGCGTAAGACGTCCCTCGTTAAGTTTTCTTAAATTTTCTAATTTTCCGCGAAGGATTCTTATTTTTTTCTTTTATAAGAACCAAGAACCTTCTCCTGACAAGAACAAACACAAAAAAAAGAATTAGCGAAATCGGTTCAGCCGTTCAAGCGTGATGCCGTGACCAAGGGAAATAAGGATTCATTTATATATATAGATAGATGAGGTTTGAAATACAATGTATATATACTTACTTATACATAAAATATGAAATAGTTCATGTTTTAAAATGTGTTCAAACGATTAGATAACAATGTTAAAGAATATGTATATATTTTGGATAGCTTTAGTTATTATTTCAAGCTCTTTTGTTTTGTTGCCTGGCGTCTGTCGTTGGATAAAGGAGACAGTATTTTCTGGAAATATTTAAATAAGGTTTTATGTTATATCAAACTATGTAAACACGAGATAAACAACACAGATTTCTTAGAAAAATGTATCTTTTTAAAGGCCACAAATTAGGTCTCAATTCCTTAAACAACGTAGATCAAAGACACTCCTGAGGGCGTACCCAATTTAATAATATTCCATTTCGTTAAATTTAGGACCATTTTAATTTCATGGTGACAATTTTTTCAGTTATAACCGCCATGTTTTCTTAAACAGGTAGGCTTTGACATCGAAGCCACTGAGTTTGATATTTATTAACACTAGAAGTATATTTATAAAGTATACTTATATATTTGTTTTCTTTTATAAAACGGCAACACCGTAGGGAAATAAAGCCAGTGTCCCTGAGCGTCACACATATAGCAACACAATAAACGAATATAATATAACAGATTTAGGCAGGTAGCCGTGATTCAAGTATGAAATAACCAGAAATAGGATTAAACAAATAGTCGACTTTGTGGCTACACCACCTATATAATTGTGGCGACTTTGCTATGGCAACATTAGCCGGTTGAGGCGAGCAACACTAACGCGCCATGATTACTCCCCGGACGCGCCGTTACAAAGTACAACACTTAGTGTGACGCGATTGTATTTCACAGTGTATTACGTATGTATTATTAATATTATAGTATTAGGCGTATAAGTGATCTTGTGTCGGACTAATTGTTTATATTTAATTGTAATAAACAAACAAACTTTCCTTGACATTGTTTTCATTGTTTATCGTGTAATGTAAACATAATCCGTCCGTTTGGCTGTGTTCCGCGCCGTTTCCCAAGTAGCACATAAGTTCTGTATTGGTGCAGTTAAAGAGGCCACGCTGAAACCTCTTGCTGTCCTAATGTCCTGTATATCAGAGTTATATCCTACTACAGTGCTGATTTATCGCTGATTTGGGCACAAATTGTACAGTAACCAGCTATTATTTACCTGTATAATAGAATTTTATAGCAATATATTAGCATTATAAATGGTAACAATCATCATAAGTGCTGAAAAACAGCTGATTAAGCAGATATGTGTTACGTGTTAAGCAGCTACAAACAATATATTGATACTTGTTTGACGATCTATGCCGCTAAAACCACATCATGACAGTTATAATAGTGAAGTTAAATAACTGATTCTGTGTTTTACACTGACAAGTGTGACTTAAAATAAATACAATTTGTACTTAAAATACTTATATTAGGGTATCGTTGATGTGAAAACTCATTCGTATATTATTGTGTTAAAATTATACAGCGAATGTAATTTTATTGTCAAATACTATGTGTTAAGGTAAAAATTTTCACGCGCCCTCAAAATAATATTGTTTTATAATGTTATTCTAGAAAACCTGATACCTATGTGTAATATAAGAATAAACAAAATTTACGAAGTTTTAGAAATATTAATTTCTAAACACAAAAATTCGTATTATAATCCTACCTAATAGTTTAGTTTGAAAACATAACATTTCAAACGTTTTTTATTTATAATGTTGTAAAGTAAACGATACGTCAATTTTAAAGTATACAGGTTATTAAATCAATAAAATGGTGGACAAGCTATGTGAACGGCAATAATCACAAATAAATGCACTTGCATTACAAACATTCACTTGTGATGCATTGGCAAGCATGATGTAAGAATAAGCAGCTCTTCTCTTTTTAAGTAAACTTTAGACTGATGTAAAGAGTAATAGTGGCCCAGATTAACCCCAATGGCGAACCATGTGAACTAAATATAGTACCTTTTAAATCTTACTTTGGGGACACTTATATAAAATAACCCATTGCAAAACCGCCTATGTCGATTTTATTTAAAAAAAAATTGCACATACATAATATTATTGATTTTGCTTTTACTTTGTAACGATTTCATAAATAAAATAAAATCACTATATATACAGCATTGGATATTATAATGGTTTATTGACAATCTTATTAAACTCTGTTAGTTGATTAAATGCTTATGCGTGTTCGACTATTCAGCTTGTGGCAGAATCAGGGGTACGTGTGAACTAATTTAAAGTAATTTGCTGTAAGTCATTTACAACATTGCAGTAACTTGTTCACTTAGAGATTTTTCGTGAACTATATAAGTGCCATTGTAAGAGTATGATATAATAGCTGTATACACTTCAGGGTTGAACCCATATGCAGTAAGTTAAAATGTTGTTAATTAAGTTCACGAAAAAAGTGATTACGTTTTTGTAGTTCACATGTTCTCCTCAATAATGTTATCATAATTATAATGGTTCACGAGTGACACTTCAATGCAGCTATTAGCATAGATTAAGTCCACCAAAATGCTGTCTTAAGATTAATAGTACCAAAAACACAACATTAACGTAAGTACAGTTACAGGGGTATCTTTGCGGCAGATAGTGAAGTTATATTACAGACAAAAGTGTTAAATTGGTTCCAATAATCTTCTATCCAGTTATTAGCGTGTAAGTGAACCTTTATAGGTTTCTTTTAATGCTGCAATAACCGATGTAACCTATTATAATGCACTTTTGTGCTACTTGGGTTGGGACCCATTATCCCAAATAATTATAAATCAATTTATAGCAGGTCCTATTTATAAAATAATATTGTTATTTCTTATTCTAAATTCAAGTCACAAGCACACAAGTTTAAATAAAAAATATGATATCATAATTTAAAACAGAGTCATAATTAATTCCCTTATGCTATTAAAACTCCAAACGTAACAAAAACGTAAAAAAAAGTAATACGTTCATCGAGGAAGTCAAAAGCCATTGTTTATTCTGAATCAGCTGTTTTAAATAAACCTTTCATTATAAAAACTGCTACTTATTATTTTCTTACAATAATAACGAATAATGGAGGATACAGAAAGGCAGAAAACGGACCGAGGTGGGAATTTATGTTCTTAGCAATTATCGTGGGACAGAACCCACAATTTTATTAAACCACGGAAAAAATATGGTTACGACTGCAGGAGTGGAGCGGCGGAAAACATTTCATTTCCATACACTGGGGCCTATGTCCACGTTTTTTATACACAGTGTGAATTGCAAACGAGTTTTTGCTTGTTTGGAAAAATATCTTATTATTCTCATACGTACATACTTTTTTTACACCAGAAATTTTTGTTCAGAATCAAATATTTATTTCCAATCTTATGATTTCTTTTAAAAATCGTTTAAGAAAAAGACTTTGTCGTTGAAGCGTAATCACCGCGTGCTCTCGTTCATACTGGTGAGCAAATGATCAATGACGATTGCCAATAATATTATAGGTTCTTCATTCTTAAACTAACAGACGGTACAACTTCGATCTCAGCATGACAGAAAGGCTGGATTACTTACTTACCTTCGTGCTTTTTCTAAATCTAGATTTAATGTCTTGATCGTAAAGCGGTTCTCGATCGGTTTTAGAACTTGCACCGTACAAATCGCGGCCTTTAGCCCTGTACTTGAAGTGAACTATAAATGAATTAAATTACTTTTTAATTTTACTGCTCATTTATATAGGCAATTAATAAAACCAACAGAGTCGTTAAGAGATTATGGGAAATAGCCAATTGATGGCACAAACCACCTTGTAACGGATACGATTGAGTGATTAACTGACCTCACGTTTCGATTAGTATTATTAGGTGTTATTGAAGTAATCTATAAAAGATTATATGACTGTATAAGTGTAGTTTAATTATTTAAAGATCTTCCGTTACGAAACCTGATATTCTTTTTTATGGTCCGGTTTTTTTACACGAGGATTTGGTTCACCGTTCAGTCAATAAAACAGTGAAGCTGGTGTGTTTTGTATCAGTTAAACAATTTATTTTAACTACTGGAAACTACCCTGTAAAGTAAAGTAGTATGCAAAGTAAAGTAGTGACATAGACGAGGGCCTATGTCACTACTTTACATTGTAGTAGCTAAGTATTGTACACTATAGAAATATTTTTTTTAAACTAACTTATAAAATAACACGCTTACAGACTAATTCCCCTTTTTATTATAATATAGAAAACTCTTAAGTAACCTTTCAGGAAGAAGGATTTTCGCAAGCCATGAAACATCAAAAATATTTCCTTTAGTACAACATTAATAAAATAATCTTGCAACCAGAAACACCTTAAAGTATGTAGTGTGGCTTCTCTTGCGTTTAGACGTTGTATTAAAGTTAAAAGCACGAAGCTTTGGCAACGTCGGGGCATACCTTTTTAACGGCGAACGGTACCTAGCTTTAATAAATCCACTCAGATATGATCTACGTAACCGGGTTTCGATGCTCGTGACTGCGCTGCATCTCAGCCATTTCACCTAGAGCTATGCCAAGCACCTCTTTGTACAACCTTAAGTTTATTTTTTAACTAACCAAGGAGCTTCTCTTGAGGCTTATAGATTTTTTTTTATGAATCTTAATTAATATGAAGTATCTGTTGAGAGAACTTTATTTTTATTTTTTCACGCTTTTTATTGGCTTGACGTCTTATCTTTCTATGTAACGAAATCTTTCACGTGGTTATCACCAACTTCACGACGCGCGACGTCCGATTAACTAGAAAATTTGCACCATGTTTTAAGAACCGATGACAATTCCAGACTAAAAAATAAGGAAAAAATTATAGTTAAAAAAAACACACTAACACACGAAAATAATTTTTGATTGGTTGTACAATTTGTACATATATACGACTTAGTCGCCCTTGGAATATGTTATCTAAATATTTTGTGCATACAAAGATATTGTGATCCATCATCATCCATTTAGCTCTTAAAATTATTAGTTTATTTTTTTTTATCAAATTTACAAAATAATGAATGACTGAATGGTTTATTTTGGCAAACCTCTGGCAAAACAGGCATGGACACATGGTTACATTTAGCATTATTGAAGCCGTCTGATATTTTTGCCCTACTTATATAACCATTGATTTACATAAAGCTATGGTTCACCTTAAAGCAAATACAATTTATTTACAACTATGGAGATCGGACCCACGTCGCCCAGGCAGTGGCAAGATGACTCGTGCCATAAGAATCACCCGTAAAAATCTAATAAATGACCCTTGTACAGACAAACAAACTGCTACATAGTTGGTGATATGTGGGTCCGTATATACTGGTCGCTTCCTGTTGATACCGAACGTGTCCTGTGTTTTAAATGTATTTAATATATTTTTCATATTCACAGTTGGTTTTTATTCGTGATTCTACAATGGTGTCGTGTGTAATTGTTGTTGAAATGTCGTGACGTGAGTTTTTATATTATTATTTAATGTCCATTGAGTTTCCTACCTTTGTTGAGGTTTGTCGGGTACACCTAGCTTGATAATTAATTTATTTGTGTTATTAAAAATATGTGTTAAATGTAAGTGC
Organism: Callimorpha dominula; assembly: GCA_949752705.1. NCBI lineage: Eukaryota > Metazoa > Arthropoda > Insecta > Lepidoptera > Erebidae > Callimorpha > Callimorpha dominula. The sequence continues at coordinate 2,756,235 of OX457010.1, read as the reverse complement.
TGTTAGATTAATAGGATATAAACCCAGAGACAGAGATAAAGATATCTAATATCCCCAAGCTTTTTCTTCTTAATATATATTCGGTGTGATGTGATACCACGGCCTCACAGAAAACTGGCAGTGAAGCAATGTTTGCTTGCTTTTCGCCGAGTGAGTGAGGTTACCGGAGGCCCGAACCCGTCACCCTCCCTCCCCCCTTCCTTTCTCTAATCCCACCTTAAAGGACGGTAATGCACATGTGACCCTTGATTTGCAGGTGTCTATGGGCGGCGATAGTCACTTACCATCAGGTGACACGTCTGCTCGTTTGCTCGTTTGCCCCTTATTTCATAAAAAAAAAACTTAAACGCAGTAATATTTATAAGATGCAATGCCTTTTTGTTTACCTAATGTTTTGATCGATTTGCACCTATCGTGGTCTCTGAGTCCACCCGTGACCACAGTCGTCAACTTATGATGTGGTAGATAACAAGTTTTTTAGAGATTATACGGTTTTACTCATGTGTGGATTTCGGGGATGCGCGCTTCGCACTCGACTCGACTTCCCCGAAATACACACATGAGTAAAATCTTTTATATATATCCATACATCTATAAAAATAAATAAAATTTAAGTGTATGTTTGTAATGTCATAATAACAACATTTTACCAAATGCATCCTAATGTTTACACGGTACAAATACCAAAAAAACTATTTTTAAAATTTTTGCCTGTCTGTTGGTTCCGGCTAATCTCCAGAACGGCTTGACCGATTTCCACGGAACTTTCACTGGCGGATAGCTGATGTTTTAAGGAGTAACTTAGGCTACTTTTATTTCTGAAAAAGAATTAGGGTCCCAAACACAAAAAATATAAAGCTGCTGCGCGGGGCACAGCTTAATAAATATGAATACCGATCAAGAAAGTTTTTATTTTAAGATAACAAGTTTATTAAAGAAAAAGATGACCGATAAAAGACAAGACACAACAAGTAGGAACACAGCAGTAAAGCAACTAGTATCGTAAAATACTAAACGCTTGAGTGTTCGTGTGGTGTAGCGGAAATGAGCCGGCCACCGTGTACGACTGACTCTGACGCGAGCTTCGTGAAGTGAAACACGACTTTGCTTTCTCTCTTTTGCGTATTTTTATACTCTTTCATCCTGAGTGTGGTTAGCTTGAACAAAATTTATAGGCAGTCAGACATATAAGGTTAATTCATAAGGTTTTATAATGGCCAGGAGACATGTAACTTCACTACATATTATAAAGTAAAGTCCCACGCCGCGTCTGTCTGTCTGTTTGCGATAAACTGAAAAACTACTGAACGAATTTTCATGCGGTTTTACTAATAGACGGAGTGATGTATTTTAGGTATATATTTTGTTAAGATTTTGTGTAAATTGATTGAAATATGTTGATGATTATTGAAGATGTCTCTGCTACCTATTCCAGGCCGAGGCGGGTTGCTAGTTATTAATATAACTTCCAATTTGCATTTTTAATCGTTTAGCATATCTTGAAATGTTTATAAAATACCTTTTTGTGATATAGAAGACCTTTTTTAATACTAGTTGGTTGGCAAACAAGCACACGGCCCATCGTCCGTCGCCTCATTTGTCCTATTAAAAATCTCATATCGAAAACACAGCCTTTCGCTGCTTTCGCAATTCTTTTGAGTATAATATTAGCAATACAAATAAATAAAATTAAAGTGTCTGTTTGTAATGTCAAAATCATAGTTTTTATTTAGCTCATACAGTTATTTGCACGATACCGATGCCTAAAAATCAGTTTTTAATTTTTTTTCTGTCTGTCTGTCTTGCCGTTGTTTTGATCTCTGGAACGGGTGGACCGTTCACTGGCAGATAGCTGGTGTTATAAAGAGTAACTTAGGCTTTTTTTATTTTGAAAAAGAATTAGGGTTCCGCGCAAAATATATAAATATCTTCACGCGAGCGAACCCACGCGTGAACTGCTAGTTATATAATAATTACAACAATCCTCTGAAACATGTTTGAGAGTTCAATACAAGTTCTGAAATGAAACGTTTCAAAGTACAGAAAGGCTTTGTCAAAAATCGTCTCATTAGGCAGCTATTTGCCAGATTTAATCCGATTCTCCTCACATTTTGAAGACTAAAAGTTTTAGACGACATTACTCCTCAGACAATTATGTACCGAAAACCAAGCTTGCACTGTATCAAAATTCATGTGTTTATAAGGTAAGTACAAACGTATGTGTTTTCATAGGAGAGCTTTAAGCGAAACTTCTTTTATTACACATTATTTTTAGAAACGTAATATTGTGAATAAAGGAATGTGTTTGTTGCTTTCCCGCAGCTTTGTAATGTCCTGTCGGCTTATGTGGTGCTATAGAGCATTCGATTGCAACCTCAAACGTTGCGGATACGATGCGTCAGGGTAAATAATTGTTCCCGGATCCCTCCTCCTTAAGGCGCAGTACGGCATACCGTGTGGTTTTAGTCGGTTCGATTCCGACACACCGCCCCACCGAAAACCCCGGTGGGGTGACGGCCCGAGGGGGTTCCCACACGCACAAAAAAAAAAAGGGTAAATAATTGCATGTATAATTACATTTAATTAATTTGGTCTAGGTATACTATGTAAACTTGCAAGATGTGTCTAAATATTATATCCATGTTCTAGAACAATGTGGCCAGTTTGTGTACTTGTTCTAGTGGCTTTGCCAAGCACAGGACACATTTTGAAGTGGAATTTTTAGAATCGTTGTGATACGAAAAACTCACACAAAAAGAGACAAACATTCATAAATAGGATTTTGTTTGCGATAGAATGATATAGAATACAAGTATGCAGTGTTTCCTATATTCTTCGTATCCGAGCACGTGTCTTTGCGCCTGCGTACTCCGAAACATTCTTGTGTCATTCACGTGTATCATTTTTGTGCATTTGCGTATTAAAATTCTTTAGTTAATTAATTTACTTCTGCCCTGTATGAATTGCACACACATTTTTTTTATGGTATAGAGGGCAAACGCGCAGACGGGTCACCTGATGGTAAGTGACTACCGCCGCTCATGGGCACTTGGAACTCAAGAGTCACAAGTGCGTTGCCGGCCTTTAAGGTGGGATTAGATGAAGGGTGAGGAAGAGGGGGTGGGAGGATAGGGGGAGAGGGAAGTTTTATGGCCTCCGGTAGCCTCACTCACTCGGCGAAACACAACTCCATCATTTTCCCGTCCTAAAACTATAATATTCCGAAGCAGGGTTGGCGTCAAGCAGGCGATCGGCCATAAAAAGAATCGGCCAAAACGTAGTACAGTTTTGTATTTGTGGTCTTGATAACGCTGTGTTATATGTCCCTAATATATGTGTATAACCACCTGCTCAGTAGGCTCACCACCGCTTCATGGGAGATTCGAGTCATTAAATCACCAAGACT